>BSBM01000825.1:5792500-10592500 GCA_027924585.1 Larix kaempferi
CACCATTCATCATCATCACCATGAAGGTGATGATGATGATGATCAAGGTGATGATGATGTTAACGAAGATGTTGATGATGAAGATGACGATTATGATGATGATGATAAGGAAGATGATGAGACAAAATTTCATTATGAAAGGTTGAAGAAATAAAATGATTATGATAGTTTGAAACATTGGGGACATCAATGGCATTGTCTATGGAATGATCCATCCTAAGGCTATCTTTATTGGAACATTTAGGTGGACGTTGATTGTTTCGACACAACTTATCATCTAAATTTTAAATAAGATGTTGATTTCATCAGCACTGTATTCATAAATGTGATTATTTTGAATGTATGAAGAATGTCATTTATATTCATATTGATTGTTGTTGGTCATATTAATCATAAACAATTTTAAGTTATACTCCAAAACCATAAAATAATTTATGCATTTTCGTCATCATCGTTGTCGTAATCGTCATCCTCCTCCTCCTCCTCCTCTTCATCCTCTTCATCAATATTGTCTTCATCAACCCCGCAAGCCAAAATTGATGGAATAAATATCTTTCATTTTAAACAATAAGAAGTACATTAAAAAAAATGTTTTTCATAGTCATCAAAACATATTATTTTTTAATTTGTTGTTAATAAATGGTAATTGTCACCTCTTCCAAAAGGTAGGGGGCCCGCCAGGTTGTCCTGGGATTTAGGCTGGTGACTCCTTGTGAAGTCCAAGCAACTAGATCCCCCACCATACCTTTGCACTACGCGTCAAATACAACTAAAGAGGCCGACCCATATATACTCTTACAAACAAGACTCCAATGCCAATGTGGGATAAATCCCAAAAGCAAATCAATCGCTACCGTCGGATCCTTTGATCGAACGGTTACTGAGTCTTATCCATTTCTCCTGCACGATCACGAGAAAGATAATAGATTTGCATTATTTTTTTGAAATGCCTGCAACTACCTGAGATAAATATGCAACTTCCATCTCGTCTAGGGATTTTCAGGCCCATCTGATCAAGGGATTTTGGGCATACGTATTAAGTTTTAGTCTGGTCTTGTTTAGGGATTTTTAGGGAATTTCAAAATCTGAAAATTTGTGGTTTTGATTCAGAAAACTCTGTCCTCTATTCTTAAAATATGTCGTTCTATCCTCTATGCTTAAACTATGTCCTCTATGCTTAAACTTTGTCCTCTATGACTAGGATAACACCGAGATTGAATACAATGTGTATTGAGATAGTTGGATTTGAACATGTAAAGGAGTTGTATGCATATGATAAAAACTCACATAGACTATGGAAAGGCGCAAAAAATCTAGTGCCACAAGATTGGTATGAAATTACATTATTTTATCCAAGATTGTTAATTGCTTGGAGGAAGATAGTTGTGTATACCTGAAACTTCATTATGTGAAGTTTGATAGGACCAAGTATTGTTGCAAGTAGAATTTGCATCCAAAAGTTCATATAGTAGATTGATAAGATTTTCCATATGTGGATCTTACAATCCAATCCAATGCCAATATTTTCCTCCAAAATATATATCAATGAAACATAGGTCTCCTTTGTCTTCATAAAGAGTACATATTTCCCAAGCAACGTTGTCGCTAAGGAACCACAAATTTTCCAAACAATCGAACATAGATATTTTTTCCTCATTTCAATCTCCATATGAACCTTCTTAAAGCCATTTCAATTTTTTAATTATGATGATAAAGGTAAAAGGAAAAAATGGTTAGTTTATAGGTCCTATCCAAGATGCTAAGTTTACTTTCTAGAGATATATCTCCACAAGATTCCTTTTGTAATTTACTTTCAATCTTGCTTAATAATCTTTGTTAAACTAATGATACAATGACACCCAAAAGGATACTTAGGTATCTAATAGATTTCCCTTGTTGGGTGATTTTTCATGATGTCATCTCCCTCTTCCTAATCAACATCTTCATCATCGTCATCATCATCATCTTCATCATCACCATCATCATCATCATCTTCATCACCACCACCACCACCACCACCACCACCACCACCACCACCACCATCATCATCATCAACAACATATTCAACATCATGATCATGATCATGATCATGATCCTCATCATGATCCTCACCCTCATCCTCACCCTCATCATCCTCATCATCATAATCATCATCATCCTCATCCTCATCATATTCATCATCATCATCATTTTCGTCATCATCATCATCATCCTAGTCATCATCATCATCATCATCATCATCATCATCATCCTGATCATCATTGTGCTCATCCTCATCTTCATCATAATCATCATCCTCGTTGTCATCGCCATCACCACCACCACCATCATCATCATCATCTTCATCATCATCATCATCATCATCATCATCATCATCATCTCCCTCTTCCTAATCAACATCTTCATCATCGTCATCATCATCATCTTCATCATCACCATCATCACCATCTTCATCATGATCATCATCTTCATCACCAACACCATCATCATCATCATCATCATCATCATCCTCACCCTCATCCTCATACTCATCATCATCATCATCATCATCATCCTAATCATCATCATCCTCATCATCTCCATCATCATCATCATCATTTTCTTTATCATCATCATCGTCATCATCATCATCATCCTCATCATCATCGTCCTCATCATCATCCTCATCCTCATCCTCATTGTCCTCATCCTCATTGTCCTCATCCTCATCCTCATACTCCTCATCATCATCGTTTTCATTATCACCACCACCACCACCACCACCACCACCATCATCATCTTCATCATCTTCATATTCATCATCATCATCATCATCATCATCATCATCAACAACGTCATCTCCTCTTCCTAATCAACATCTTCATCATCGTCATCATCATCATCTTCATCATCGGCATTCTATGGCTCATTCCATCTCGCATCCCTAAGGCCTTTAGGGACACCTGTTGGATACCTACCGAGGGCATAGAATTCCAACCGTGGAACAAAACTGGGTTCTGGGAATTCTTGCAAGTGTGTCTAGGAAGGTTCCAGTTGCGAATTCTAGCCATAAGTCCTCGGTCGAATATTTTGCAATGTTGACCCCCATGTGCAAAATTTGCGCACTCCCTTATTGAGCAAAACCCTAGTTTCCAAAATGGACCTAAAAGATTACACCTGGTCCATGAGACCAGAGGAGAGGGGCACCCCTAGCACTATCCTGATGTCCTGAATCCAATGGAGTCGGCGATTTTTTTATTCGAGCCACGGTCGTCATTCAATGGCTCGTTCCAACTCGCATCCCAAAGGCCTTCAGGGACACTAGTTGGATACCTACCGGAGCCAGAGAATTCCAATCGTGCAACAAAACTGGGTTCCAGGAATTCTTGCAAGTGTGTCTAGGAAGGTTCCAGCTGGGAATGCTAGCCATAAGTCCTCGGTTGATGATTTTGCAAATTTGACCCCCATGTGCAAAAATTACACACTCCCTTACTGAGCAAAACCCTACTTTCCAAAATGGACCTACAAGTGATGACGTGGAATGTATGATGATGTGGCATGTGTGATGAAGCTGGAAAGACACATGATGGTGTTCTGGTGCAATCATTAAGTTAGTGTTGCAATCTAACATCATTCTTGAAAAGTTTGGCAAGTTTGTGAAACTTTGGAAATTGACTAAGTATGGAAAAAGTAGTCAAAACTGCTCTAAGAGAATGCCCGCCATAATTCATAGTGTGAGAAAAATTCAAGCCATCATATCATGATATATCTTGTTGAAGTGGATATCTAGTCATGGTATCATTTCTCCATAATCATGTCCGAGGAGAAAGTTATAAGTCTTCCAAAATAGGGTTTCAGGATAAACTTTGGAGAAGTTCTTGAAAATGGCTAAGTGTTGGAAAAGTAGTCTAGGTGGGCTTGGGAAAATGCCCTCCATAATTCATGGTTTGATAAAAATGCATGCACCATCATATCAAGATATATCTTGTTGAAGTGGCTACCTAAACATAGTCTCGTTTTCCCATAAGCATGTCCGAGGAGGAAGTTATAAGGCTTCCAAAACAAGGTTTCGGGATTTTTTGTACCAGAGGGAGTAAGACTGCCTAAGCGGCCTTAGTAAAATGCCCACCATAATTAATGGGTTAATGCAAATGCCTGCCCCTTCCTGTCAGGTTGTATCTTGTTGGATAGGATATCTAAGCATGGTCTCATTTATTCAAAAGAGTTCTTTATGGCAAAGTTATAGGTAATCCAAAACAAGGGTTCAGAATAAACTTTGGAGAAATTTTGAAAAATGGCTGTGTTGGAAAATTGGTCCAAGTTGCCTTCGGGAAATGCCCTCCGTACATCATAGGAGAATGAAAAAAAATATCTGGAAGCACCAGGCTGAATATTTTTTATCTGTCTACCTGAACATGGTCTCAATTTTTCTTGAGAGTGTCTGAGGAGGAAGTTATAAGTCTACCAAAACAAGGTTTCAGACTGTTTTGCACTAGAGGGAGTAAAACTGCCTAAGTGGCCTCAGTAAAATTCCCTCCATAATTCATGGGTTAAGGAAAATTACCGCCCCTTCCTATCAGGATGTATCTTGTTGAATAGGCTATCTAACCATGGTCTCATTTATTCAAAAGAGTGCTTTATGACAAAGTTATAGGTCTGCCAAAACAGGGGTTCAAAATCAACTTTGGAGAAATTCTGAAAAATGGCTAAGTGTTGGAAAATTGGTCCAAGTTGCAAGAAATCAATCTTCCAAAGTAGGAAAAATATTGTGAGACAACCAATGAATAGAGGCCAATAAGGTGATTCCATCTAGACCAATTTCACCCCTTGAAGCCTCTTTCTCTCTCCTCAGTAGGCATGTTACTGGAGTAGTGCAAATCAAGATAAGAAGCACATTTGGCATATCAATATCTTCTTCCTCAGAGACTCTTTGGAAAAACCAATGATATGGTTGGATGCACCAAACAACATTATAGAGACCCATACTCTCAAAATAGTTTTAGACACCAACCACAAGACATGGCGAGCATTTTACTAAGGTCACTCAGGAAATTCTACTGATTTTATACATAGACAATTTTTGCACTTTCCTAGACTGGTCCAATTTGCCCGAAACACTGTTTTGGCAGATCCATAACTTCTTCCTCAGACACGTTTTGGACAATATGAGACCATGGTCAAGTAGACAGCTCAACAAGGTACAACTTGACCATACGGTGCGGGCATATGTGATGAAGCTGGAAAGACACATGATGGTGTTCTGGTGCTATCATTAAGTCATTGTTGCAATCTGACATCATTTTGGAAAAGAATGTCAAGTTTGTGAAAATTTGGAAATTGACTAAGTATGTAAAAATTAGTTAAAACTTCTCTAAGAGAATTCTCGCCATAATTCATGGTTTGAGAAAAATTCCCCCACCATCATACCAGGCGATATCTTGTTGAAGTGGCTATCTAGTCATGGTCTCAATTTTCCTTAATCACTTATGAGGAGAAAGTTATAGGTCTGCCAAAATTGGGTTTTGCACAAGAGGGAGTAAAATTGACTAAGTAGCCTCAAGAAAATGCCCTCCATAAATAATAGGTTAAAGTAAATGCCCGTAGAATATGGTCAAGTTGTAGCCTATTGATTTGTCTACCTGACCATGGTCTCCGTTTTTATTAAGCATGTATGAGGAGAAAGTTATAAGTCTGCCAAAATAGGGTTTTAGGATAAACTTTGGAGGAATTCCTGAAAATGACCATTGGAAAACTGATTCAGGTGGCCTTGGGAAAATGCCCGTCATACCTCATGGGAGAATGATAAAAATTATATGGAATTATAATGCTCTAGCTTGTCATAGAGGCTATCTCTCCATGGTCTTAGTTTTCACAGAAGATGTTTGATGACAAAGAAAATAGCCTGCCAAAATAGGGCCTCAGGTTACTTTTACACCAAAGTAGCAAACTTCCCAAGTGGCCTCAGAGAAATGCCCACCATAGTTTGTGAGTTGAAGAAAATGCCCTCACCATATGGTAATCTTGTAGGTTGTTGTTTTTTCTACCTGACTATGCTTTCACATTGACTTGAAAGGGCCCGAGGAAGAAGTTATGGATCTGCCAAAACAGGGTTCCAAGTAGATTGGACCAAATCTAGGAAAGTGCAAAAATTGTCTTAGTGTAAATTCACTAGAACTGCCTAACTAACGTCAGTAAAACTCCCGCCATCTTCTGTTGTTGATGTCTTGAAATATTTTGAGAGTATGGATCTCTAGAATGTTGTATGGAACATCCAACCATATCATTGGCTTGACCAAAGAGTCTCTGAGGAAGAAGACATTGACTTGCCAAAAGTGCCTCCCAACTTGATTTACACTACTTCAGTAAAATTCCTTCCAAGGAGAGAGAAACAAGTTTCAAGGGGTGAAATTGGTTTGGATAGAATCCCCTAGTTGGCCCCTATCCAGTGGATGTCTCACACTTCAAAATTGATGAAAATAAAAATATCATAATATTAACCCAGGGTTCGATAATTTTGCATAAGTGGCAAATCAACAGTTTGGAAGGCCATTTTCAAATACCCGCCAGATGATGGGTATGTGTTACTTAGTTCAGATTTTGACATGGTCTTGTTCATCATTGAAGTAGCTATCCAGTCATGCTTGTATTTTTCTCTATGGTGATCACATGAGGAAGAAATCAATCTGCCAAAGTGAAAGAAAAAGTGATTTGCATATTAAAGAAAAATATTTGTCCTAGTGTCAAACTCACATGGCTCAGAGGCCATTTGGAAATGCCTGCAAGGAGGTGTTCATGAGCTGATAAAACTGATTAGATGGCAGAGTCCTGTTCTCTAATGAACTGGCTATCCAACCATAGATTCAGATTTCTATTTTGTGCTCTCACGTGTGAGATTTTGGCCTGCCAAAATCAGTGAAAAATAAGGTTGAAAGACACTTTATATTATGCCCGCAAAGGCTTAGGAGTATGTCCACAAGGGATCTCTAGGATGCTCGCAAGGGGCCTCCAATATGCCTGCAGGAGGCTTATAAACATGCCCACATAAGGGGGCTAAAGATTCCCGTAAGGGGCTCATTTATTCCCGCAGAAGGCTTATGAAATGCCTGCAAAAGGGGTTAAAATATCAAGGAGATGAGGTTAAGCCTGCAAGGGCTTATGGGATTCCCAGATGCCCGTAGGGGCTTAATTAATCCCATAGGGGCCAAAAGTGCCTCCAAGCTTGATTTGCACTACTCTAGTAACATGCCCGCCGAGGAGAGAGAAAGAGGCTTCAAGAGGTGCAATTGGTTTAGATGAAGTCACCTTGTTGGCCTTTATCCATTGGGTGTCTCACACTTCAAAACTGGTGAAAATAAAAATCTCATGTTACCCTAGGGTTTGACAATTTTTGTCTAAGTGTTGAATTATTAGTTTAAAATGACATTTGGAAATGCCAGCAAGGAGGTGTCCTTGTGCTAATAAAATTCATAGGGTGGCATAGATATGTTCCTTGTTGAATTGGTTATCCACCCATGCTTTCAGTTTTCCTTATGATGGTCACATGTGCAAGAAATCAATATGCCAAAGTAGGAAATCATGTGCAAGAAATCAATACTGTCCATTCCATTATTTTCTTAATGTTTTTAAACAATAATTTTTTTCTTTTTCTAATGCAATACAACTTTCCTTTTAGGTTTTTTTTTTAACCTTTTATCTTTGGCTAAGAGAATAAAAGTATATGACAATACATATGTGAGTAGTTAGAATACCTTGATGAGTATAGCTCTAAGGTGGATGTAATTTTGTATCCATGAAAGGCCGAAGAGTAATGAGAAGTATTCTCGCTTCTCTACTGATGTAAAGTTTTGTTGACACATATTTTTCATTTAATAAAAGGATGTTTTTTAGTTATTAAAAACAAAGTATACATTCAAATATTTATTTTTTCATTTTTGTTTTTTTTACAATATTTTAAACTCAAAATTTAATACTGCAAGCATAACATATGATTGTAATATTTGAAAGTCCAAAACACTTTAATGAGAAGTATTATTATTTTTAAATGAAGAATATAAACGTGGAGGTGCCTTGATTGAGTGGTATCTCACTCCAGTGAAAAGTTCTTTGGGTTTCTTCTTTATTTATTTAGTTCATATCATTGACATCCATTTCATCTTTTTTCTTTGGCTCATTATTTTTTCGTTAGGAGTATCTTATATTTATTTTTCCAATCGTTGCATTGCAATCTATGTTTTTGTGAGCATTTACTTTCAATGTTATCCATTCCATTATTTTCCTAATGTTTTTTTACAATATTTTAAATTCAAAATTTGGCATATGATTTTAGTATTTGAAATCCTAAAACATTTTAAATCATAAATATTTTTTGAAATGAAGAAATGTAAAGTGAAAGTACAATGATTGAGTGGAGTCTCACTCTAATGAACAGTTCTTTTTTTCTTCTTTCATTTTTCTAATCCAATACAACTTTCATTGACACCTTTTCTTTCTCTTTTCCATTCCAGTACAACTTTCATTGACATCTTTTCCATCTTTTTCTTTAGCTAAGAGGTATTCAACTGAAACATGTGAGAAATAAAACTCTACAATTTAATACATTTTATTAATAAACATCAGAAGTATTTATATACATACAGAACCAAGAAGAGAGAGTTATGTTTATGTGACTTATTAACTAAATAAAATTGTTAACTAACTATAAATGATATAACTAACCCTGAAAGATTAGTCAACATTACCCCCTTAAACTAAAGGGACATTTGACATGCCAAGCTGCATTCTTAATTTTTCAAAATTTTCATGATCTAGTGATTTAGTAAATATATTTGCAATTTGATCTGAAGTAGAAAAATGTGTCAGATGAATGTTGTTGGCCTCAACATGATGTTTAATCAAGTGATATTTAGTGTTGATGTGTTTGGTTCAATCATGGAATTTGGGATTCTTGGCCAATTGAATTGCAGAAGCATTGCCAACAAAGAGAGGCATTGAAGGAAGTGATGACATGGCATGTGTGATGAAGCTAGAAAGACATATGATGGTGTTATGGTGCTATCATGAATTCAATGTTACAATCTGACATCATTCTGGAAAAGTATGGCAAGTTTGTGAAACTTTGGAAATTGACTAAGTATGGAAAAATAGTCAAAACTGCTCTAAGAGAATGCCCGCCATAATTCATGGTTTGAGAAAAATGCTTGCACCATCATACCAAGGTTATAACTTGTTGAAGTGGATATCTATCCATGGTATCAATTTTCTTTAATCATTTATGAGGAGAAATTTATAAGTCTTCCAAAATAGGGTTTCAGGATAAACCTTAGAGAAATTCTTGGAAATGGCTAAGAGTTGGAAAACCGGTCCAGGTGGCCTTGGGAAAATGCTCGCCATACCTCATGGGAGAATGATAAAAGTTATTTGGAACTATCATGCTCTATCTTGTCAAAGAGGCTATACAACCATGGACTTAGTTTTCACAGAAGGTGTTTGATGACAAAGATAACAACCTTCCAAAACAGGGTTTCAAGTTGCTTTTACACCAAAGTAGGAAAACTGCCTAAGTGGCCTCAGGGAAATGCCCGCCATAGTTTGTGGGTTGAAGAAAATTACCTCACCATATGGCCATCTTGTAGGTTTTTGTTTCTTCTACCTGACCATGTTCTCATATTGATTTGGAAGTGTCTAAATAAGAAGTTATGGATCTGCCAAAACAAGCACTCAGGCAGATTGGACCAAGTCTAGGAAAGTGCAAAAATTGTCTAAGTGTAAAATCACTAAAACTACCTAAGTGACCTTAATAAAATTCTCGCCATCTCTTGTGGTTGATGTATTAAAATATTTTGAGAGTATGGATCTCTAGAATCTTGTTTGGTGCATCCAACCATGGTCTCAAATTGTCCAAAGAGTCTATGAGGAGGAAGATATCAATCTGCCAAAAGTGCCTCCCAAATTGATTTGCACTACTCCAGTAACATGCCCACCGAGGAGAGAGAAAGAGTCTTCAAGAGGTGAAATTGGTTTAGATGAAGTCACCTTGTTGTCCTCTATCCATTGGGTATCTCACACTTCAAAATTGGTGAAAATAAAAATCCCATGTTACCCTAGGGTTTGACATTTTTTGTCTAAGTGATGAATTAACAGTTTAAAAGGCCATTTGGAAATGCCCACAAGGAGGTGTCCTTGTCATAATAAAATTCATAGGGTGACATAGATATGTTCCTTGTTGAAGTGGTTATCCACCCATGCTTTCAGTTTTCCTTATGATGGTCACATGTGCAAGAAATCAATTTGCCAAAGTAGGAAAAATATTGTTTTGCATATTCAGAAATTTGGTTGTGTTGAATTCACAAGGCTAAGGGGCCATTTGGAAATGCCCACAAGGAAGTGTCTTTGTGCTGAGAAAATTCATCAGTTGGCATGGTCTTATCCTTTGATGAACTGGTCATCTAGTCATGGGTTCATATTCTCCTCTAGAGTTCACACGTGAGAAATAGAAGCCTGCCAAAATGAGAAAAATGTAGTTTTCTTGTTCAAATGTAGGTTGGTAAGGAATTTGGAAATTCCCATAATGAGGTGTCTTTTTGCTAATAAAATTCATCAGTTAGCATGGTATTATTCCTTGTTGAACTGGTTATCCAGGCATGGAGTCAGATTCCTATTTGGTGCTCTCACGTGCGATATTTTGGCCTACCAAAATAGGTGAAAAAAAGGTTTAATAACACCTTATGATATGCCCGCAAGGGCTTGTAAATATCCATCAAGGGCTTATGGAATTCTCACAAGGGGATTAAGGAATAAAAAGCTCCCAAGAGATTTATTATGCCCACAGGGGCCAAATAAATGCCCGTAGGGGCTTAATTATGCCCGCATGGGCTAAAGAAAAGATCGCAAAGGCTTAAGGATGCCCGAAGGGGCTAATATTAAATCCTGCAGGGGCTTAGAAATGCCCGCAGGGAATTAGGAATGTATGCAGGAAGAAGTATATAGCCGAAAGGGATAAAGCTCATGCCCGCAAGGAAGGGCTTGAACACTTATGCCCGCAAAGAAGAAATGGAGGGATTCTATGCCCACAAGGAAGGGATTGAAGACCTATTCCCATAGGAATAGGTGTATGCCCACGAAAGAAGAAATTATGCCCAGCGCGAGGCTGAAATATATTCCCAAAGGCACTTGGAAATGCCCGCAGGCCATGCTCATAGACTCACATGCCCACAGGACTTATATGAGCCTGATGAGATCAAATTTATCTTGTTGATTCCATGTTTTAATTAATATCAAAAAGTGGTTTATATTTTTAAAAATATAACAATACTGATTCACCCCCCCTCTCAGTATTGACCAATATTCCAACATGTCATTCGAAACCATGTCAAATTTCAGCTATATATGGTATACACCCCAATTTTGAGCTTCTCTTGGTTTCGAGAATAGTTCATTCTCTACTAAACAGGGGAAACCAAGTGAAGGTGGAAGCTCTAATTATGCCCCCCACCTCACATCACTCTCGATTTCCCCATACCCAATTTGAGATATTAAAGAACATGCAACATACTCTATTATACAAAATAAAACCATATAAAGATCATCATGATATAAAAGATATAAACACGTGCCTCTAATTTTCAACAATTAAATATCATTCATCTCCTTCTTCATCCAACTCAACATCTGTATCAGGATCTAGTTCATAATAGATATTGATGAAAGTCTCATTCACATCAATGTCATCATCAACATCATCTTCCCTAATATGGTCATCGACATTGTCAATGAGATCATCGTCTGCTACATTTGGATGATCAACCTATTCAACTTCTTCATCTAACACATCGACTGCAGCCACATGCTCCTAATCTGAATCATCATCATCATCTTCTTCTTCGTGATTATCTTCATCATCTACATGATTATACTTTACTGGTCTTCCTCTTGGGTCGTATCTAACAACGTATGACCAAACTGCTTTACCTGGTACCTCTGAGTAAAAGACTTGCTCACATTGACTTGGAAGAACATAAGGCTTTGTACCCGGTTCAAATTCCCTTGTATTAACCATGGTAAATCCATTAGCATGCTCAATAATAGTTCTTTTAGGATCACGTTCATGCATCCGTAGCCTGTACCACTTCAACTCAAACAAAACTATTTTAAAGGAATTAAAATCACACTCAATTAGGTCCTCCAAATGCCCATAGTACCTATTCTTAGTTTCTTCTGGATGTCTGTCACTTCTAGAGGAAACATTGGTGACCTTAAACACTACATTTATCCCACAATCCTAGGTTTTCATCTTATCATCCAACATTTTGATACGAAATTTACGACCATTACACCACATAGCCTTGTGATGTTTCAACTGCAACATTGAAAACAAGTAAAAAATACATTGTGAATTAATAAACTTCATATAGGACTTAGAAAATATATTTGAAACTTAAACAAACCAAATACATTGAAAAAATGGGAAGTAACTAGAAAAATGTCGGTAAACAATTTGCTTGACTTTTTTATCTTTTAAACCATAGGCTAAATCAACTTCCCTTTTCGACGTAAGATCAGGAAATTGATGTCGATGAGGATGAGCTGTTTTAATCATCTTACTGATCCCTTCCCATGATAACCTACCGAAGTATTCTTCACAAACTTCTATCCAATGCTCCATCCAATCAAGGTTGTTTGCAATTTATAAATGTAAAGCATCCCAGACTCGAGCAACTATATGAAAAAATAAATGTAAAGCATCCCATGCTCCATAGTTTAATATAGTTGAATATGCAGGATTAATAAAAAAAATAAAAAATCAGTATGATAAAATAAAATTTGGAAAAATACATGTGTAATATCTTAATTCCACAAAATCTAATAATTACCTTTCAGGGTCCTCATTGTACCTTTCCCCAATAGGACCTCCCCTTCAAATTTGTTGATATATTCGAGATACCAAATGCGAGGCACATTCATATTTTCTACTAATTTAGGTAGATATTCACTAATATACACCATGCATGTATATACCATATATCCCTCAACCATAGAACCCTCAAGACGTGCTCTTTGTCTAACAAAATCCTTCAATGACTTCAACTACCTCTCCACCATCCACATCGACCTTGTGTGTACAGGTCCACATAATTCAATCTCCTCAACTTGGTGTATGAGGTAGTATTCTTGTGCATTGAAAAATGCTGGAGGTAGATACTGTTACATTTCACACATTAGTCGGGGAATTTCTCTCTTCCAATACCTTATATCTTCTTTATGGATTTATTTTGATGAAAGCCATGTACAAATGATGCAATAAAATAATATCAAGCCATATATAAAATTTGAGGGCAAAACATAATATGTCAATAAGTTCCGCAACAAATCATAGACCAAGTACATTTTCCATATAAAACATTACTTACCTCATGTATTTTCCAAGAACATAAATAATTTGTTTTATGTTGTTGTCAAAGTCATCTGGGAGAGATAAAGGTAGAACATACTATATCAAAAAACACATAATTATTATTTATTTCCAAATAAGAGAATAAAAATAAGGAAATAGTGCATACCAATAAGGAAATATATTATAAACTCATAATTACCTTAATGAATGTATGCCATTCTTGTGTTTTAACCCCACCAAAATCACCTTTTTTCGTTAAGATATTCTTTATGTTAGATGAAAACCTCGTCAGAAACCTGATTTTTCTGATGACCTCTTTTACAATATTGCTCTGTTGCTCTGTCAAGCACCAAGGAAGACTAATATTCTATTGAAGGCCATCACCATTAGAATTAATGACCACACTTTGCAATGTGTGATTAGCTTATTGGATGTCACTACAAATCTTTCCAATTCTTTCTTTGTTAGTCCTTCCATATAATATTCACCATAACAATTATATTATGTTCTTCCCGATATGCATTGTATCAAACAAATGAACTATTTGTAGGTGCTCTTAGTATGGCAACCTACTGAATTCCATCGGGTAAATTTTAATTCCTCGTGGAAACCCATTCGTGCCTTAACGACATTCATGAAACATCAACAAAATCAAATTAACACTAATTAATCAATATAGGTACATACCGCACTGAACATAATTCACTAAAAAAAAAATATTTATATAATATATGATACATAAATAATTTGGCATACCTTGACGATTTCTATTATATTCCAACTTCCATAGGTGAGGTGTCATTCTTCGGGGTGTTTTTCCATTCTCTTCTTTACCATTGAATTTTGCTTTGTCTGTAGTTCGATAACTATGGTTCTTAGACAGAAAGTGCCTATACTCATCAAACACTTCCTTTACTAAACTCCTTGAATGACGAGGTTTTATCCCGGGACTGCAAACTAGACTTGCAAATTTACCCTTTGTTTGAAGACCTACAAGATATATGAATTAGTGTAGTGAATTAGAATTACCATTTAAAATAATCTATGGTATTTTCAATAGATATATATAATATTAAAGAACAAAATAAAGTAACAATATACCACAAAAATGTGTTAACCCGACAACATCATGAATTTTCCATGCAAGTATTCCATGGAATTGAAATCGTTTTTGCCCTATTGGTCTAGAGATGTCATACATAGTGACGCTGACCCATAACTTCAACAACTCATCGATAAGAGGCTCAATATATACGTTCATATCTTTAACCTGGTACTTACCTAATTGGTCCAACATACATGATTAACTATAGTTAGCTATATGTCATTATATATAAAATACATAATTATCATGCACGAAACAAAGAAATGAAATATTTAGTGATCATAATTTCAAGTAAAAAAATACAAATTAATTAAATACCTGGAACAATCATTGCCAACATTGTGTGCTCTCTCTTGAACAACATCCAAGGAGGAAGGTTATTGTTTATAACAAAAACAGGCCACACTAAGTAGGTAGAACGAAGCTCTCCAAATGGATTGACACCATCGACTACCAACTGAAGTTTAACATTACAAGGTTCTTCTTTAAAAATTGGCCACTTTTCTTTGATGTACCTTAATGCAGAACCATCTACAGGCAATTCGAAGAACATCGTCTCGACTTCTGTTCTTTGCATGGAAATCCATAAACTGTGATACACTTTGACACCTGAACAACCGTTGGAGACGTGGAATTATCAGAATATAACAAAGAACTTTGTGAGGCACCTTTTTTGTCACTTTATCAGTTCGATACCTACTTGTTTGACATTGTGGGAATTCATTTTCTAATGCATATTGTCCATAGTATATGATATGATCATTAGGACATGCATCAATAGCTTGATACTCCATTCCAAATGCTTTCATAATCACATATATCTCTCGATATGTGTGTGGTAAAATATTTGACGTTGGTAATAGAAATTCACCTAACAATCTACAAAATTCAAAAGAATAAGTTAATGTAAACAATATTAATCATCAATATTGCATCCATACTTTACAAACTAGATAACAATATCAATATAGGAAAAAAGTCAACCCTTTATGTAAATGTGAACATGCAGACATAAATAATTAAAAAATGACATACCTTAGTATCTGTGTGAGACAGGTGTTTGATAAACCATTCAAAACCTTCAAGTTCACTAACAACAATATAGCAGATAGAAGATTTGTTTTTGAGCCTTCATAAAGAGGTTGACGTGACTTCTCAAGTAGAGGATCAACATCATGACTATCATCCTGGTTGTCCTCATCCATTGGAGGAAATGTATTTTGCATCAATCTATGTATCTCATCTTCCTTATTTGTATCAATAACGTTATCTCCATCCATATCATCATTAAGAACTTGATCAGCTTCAATATTATGATCTAGAAGTTTGTCACCCTCTAAATGAGTATTTCTGCTAGTACTTGGCAAATAACTCTCTTGAGGGAAACATTTCGAAGGCATTGTCTATATATTTACAAACAACGTAGTAAAATTAGTGTGTATAGAACATATAATAAAACGATAAGTCATTTTACTAAAATTCATGACATGATGACTATTACAGAGAATACATTAAAATTTGAATAACCTACTACCAAGGGACGATATTCATAACCCCCTTCAGCGTGCCCCTTCTCCCTACATTGTCTTTTAGTTATTGTTATTAAAAGTCTTCTTCTTTGCAATCCCATGCAATCAAAGCAAGGGAAATAACATTTTCCATCTCCCCTCGCCTCTAATGCCGCTCTAAACTGAGCAAGCTTCCTTGCATTTTCATTCATAGTGGCAAGTAATTGTCTTACCTACACCATACCAAACAGTAACTTGTCAAATACATTAGATATAAGTATATTTCTAAATACAGTAATTATATACCAATTTCTATAAAGAAAAACATGAAGATTGAAGTTTGCATTGATGCCAACAAGTGTTGTGCAATGGCCTTTGATTTACTCACAAGGAGACCTTGATAGTTTGGGAATTGGAACACTAGGTGGCCCAAATGGTCCAAATGAAAGTTGTCCTTGATGCATGCTTACCTTTTATGAATTTACCAGATGATTGTTGAGTATGACTCTCTCTAGTTTTGGATATGGTTGATAAAGAATGTATTTAGGAAACAGTTGTTGTTGGTATCTGATTGTATGGGTTATATTATTGGACAAACATACAAGAGAAAACAAAGAACAAGGGTGGAAGAACCATGTGACACAGTTGAAGCTCATAGTTCAAGTGTTGAAGAATCCAAGGCAATCACAAGCATAACTGGAAGTTCTTGGATACTACTGAGGTGGTTTTCAATTCTGATTTCGAGTTTAATAGAACTATAGAAAAAAGAAGAGGTTTAATTAGTAATTAATATATAATCATCATATGCAAATCCTATAAAAACATGTAAGTATAACTAATTAATCACACAAAATACATGTAGCAATGCTAAATTTAAAAAATAAAAAATAAAAAAAAATTCTTAACATATAGACAAAAAAATATAAAAATACTAACCTTGCAAGTTCAAAATCCAAGCTATGTAGAATATCTGAGCTCAAACATTCACCATGAAATTTGTTGCAAGTTCAAAGTCCGGGCTCAATCAATCACCAGGAACCTTGTCGCAACTATAGCAAATGTGCTGAAAATTGTCTTAAAGTATGTATTTATAGATGGACGATCATCAATCTATCGACGCAAATGCATGAGTTGACCCGTGCGTAAAAATCCAAGAGTCGTTGGAAGCTGGCATTGGTTTGGAGGGTGTGCAAAGATATCCATAGGTCATCGATATAGAGACGAAAGTTCGTCGAAAATTAAAAAAACGTCGATATTGCCACGGTTTTTCTGCCATGACAAAAAAAATGAAAAGACATCTTAAATTTCATTGTATTAATCCACGAATGTTCAAAACATGGAAATATTTCGTGGAAAAATCCGCTCGAATGTACTAGTGTCATGAAAAGATCCAATATTATCATCTATTAACCTTGGTAATTTTGGATCCTAGAAGTGAAGGGGAAATACAGGGAGGTAAACCGACAACAACAAACTCTCGTTCACAACACAATTTTAATTGAATGCTAGAGACCAGGGAATCAATACCAATCCCAATGAATTGGAACTCCATGAGCCTCTCATGGAAACTACCTCCTTATATACTAGGTTTTCAAAAAGGAACGAGTAGAAACCCCTCTGATTGTTATGGACTGATTCCCGAAAAAGCATAAAAATAGAGAAAAGTGACTCCATGCCTTGATATTTAAACAAAGAGAATGAATAAGAAGCCTCTTCATGGGGGAAACCTCCTTTTACAATCTATCAAATGCACAAGATGAGAAGATATTTAAAAATAGATCTTGTTGGTATCTATAGAAGATGAAGTGTGCAATTAGAATTAAAGGGTCTAGTTGGCCATTAAAGGGTCTATCTGACCAAGAAGGGAAACACGAATATAAGAATAGAAATTTAATAACTCAATATCTAAGGATTAACACTCCCCTCCCCTTCAAAAATTGTCTCCCTCAACACTTGATTATTTTTGGATGTTTCTACATGAAGAAGTCATCTTCCCATGTTGCCTCCTCTATTTTCACGTTCATCCACTTTATAAGGTAATTAGTGGTTACTCGGTTTTGTAGTTTCTTGATCCATGTTTTAAGGATTACTTCAAGTTCTTGTATGATTTTCCCATCTTCGTCAATCTCTCGAAAAATAGTCTGAACTAGAATCTTGTCATTGTTAAGGTTTTTGAGCAAGAAACATAGAATACTAGATGTGCATGTCGGAGGCAACTCCAATTTGTAAGTCATACTTTTAATCCTCTGTGTACAACACCTTATAGGGACCATAGTCCTTGGGGGATAATTTATTGGCCTTCTTTTTTTCCTGAGGAACATCTATTTGTATGGTTGTAGCCCCATATGTACCCACTACCCCACTCTGAATTTCATTTCATTGTGATATCTATATGCTTGTTGTTTCATCCTATTTTATGTTATAGCCAAGTTTTCTTTTAATAGTTGGAGAACCTCTTGTTGGTGATCTATGCAATCCTCCACTGCTTGAACCTTAACTTTCCTTTTCAAAGGCGATGTGATAGATGGAGGATGATATCCATATTTAGCTACATTGGATTTTGATTCAAAATATTCTTTAATAATTTTGTATCAGTAGTAACTAATAGTTTGGTTAGATAACTTACCTTCAAATGATGTTAGACCACCTTCATCCACCCAGATGCATTTAGGAGTTCTTAATTTTGCACACACTGCTCAATCTAAGATACGATAGTGGACCATACTTTGAATCTATTCACCTCTCTATTGTTGCATTATAGGGCCTTAGGAGTTCTTACCCCATCAATAACTTGCGGCTCCAATTTGGAAGGATATTTGGCATCATGGGTAGTTTAAGTAATTTCTAATTGTTCAAGAACAAGTTCCACCATAAGAACTTCTTCACTAGAAGATTGTGCACCAGTTGCCTCCATAATTTCATCGATAGTATAATTAGCTCCAAGAAAATCCATCATGGTCTGATATTTCTTATCCGATTCAGACTAATCATTTTGATGAAGAGATCTCGGCTTGGGAAACCAAATACAACCACCTTATTGAGTGGATGAAGTTCATCAAGCCAAAGGAATCCAACTTCTTGCTTGCCTACATTGGATAAAGACATGAGATCAACCTACTAATTCGTTTTTCAAATCCCTAGAAACTAAGGAGGTGGGAACATGATGTCTACTATCAAGACAAAGTTTGAGCATGTGACTAACCGGAAGTTGATTAAAGGTAGCTTTTGCATCCTCTAATAAATGATTGTATATTGGGATGAATTACTATAGAATGGGAGATGGCTATACAACAATACCTTGATATGGTCCCAGTGGGTGTGGGTGACTAGATCTTGATGAATTGATGAGCACTCTTAATGAAATGGCTTATGCCAACGCACTTATAATTGATGAAATCCATGTGAATTTTATAAGGGGAAATATATTTTGTGTTGCATCACACCTAGTACATGTCTACAATGATGCAATGAGGAAATAGTCATTAGGGCTAAGTATCAACTACATCTTTATTAAGTTTATTTCTAAGGTTGGGAACCCTAAGTTAATCATAATATAGAGCTGGCTCATGCTAATTTAGATATGTCTTACAAATTATGACCAAGTCCTTGTCTCTATGCATAAAGCATGTCTTACTTAAAACGATTTGATTAATTTAGAGTAAATGGGCACTATCCATGATTGATATATTATTCAATTTTCATTTCTATGTGGGAAGGAATGGCTTCACACCTCATACTTGGATTGTCTCTTCATCAAAATTAACTTTGAGAAGGTATATGATGACTTTGGGAATGGCTATTTATATTAGTAATGCTAAAGACACTAGCCTTCAACTCTTTCATTGAAGAAATGGAAATGTTATTTGTTGATGCCTCTTCTTTGTTAGCCATTAGCAAATGTAAGTCTGAATAAGTTGGGATGTTTTGATCTATCATGAAAAAGTGCACATTAACCCTTTTCCTATATGTTATAGCTATTGAATCCTTTGGCTATGGATGGTGTAACAAAAGACATTAGACCTTATCAAAAGCATCCTCATTATATAACATGTGAATGCTTTTGAAACTTTTAGGTATAGATGGTGTAACAAAAAAAACATTGGACCTTATCAAAAGCATCCTCTGGGCCTATTTTATAGATAAATTGTGGAATTATACCTCACGGTCCTGGAAGGATCGGTGCTCCCTTACCAGGAGTATAATTTGAGTGCCCTAGACTATCCATCAATCATGGAGTTGCAAGGCCTATCCTGAAATCCGGGTTGTTTAAAATTAATCTGGGCATGTCTAGACCATTTTTAAGTGATTGAACATATGATTATTCCTTGCCACCCCATAGAACCAATCCTCTCTACCAAAAACTATACCCAAAACAATTTCTCTCTCGAACCCTAAGAAAGCAAAAAATATATATATATTTAAACTCGCACTCTTCCAAAACTTTACTTTTATTGCATCATAATGATTTGAAAGGCAATGTTGGTTAGTGGTATGGACTTGGGTTGGCGTGGTCACTTATGTGTTATGAAAGTAAAGAATGTTCTACCAAACCAAAGTTGAGACCACCCAATTCTGTACACTCTCATAAAACCCTAAATACCATAGGGGAATGGCAGTTAATTATAAATGTGACAGTTTTTACAGTTAATACAATAGAAAATAGCAGTTTTTATGCATAGAATATTAGGGCGGTTGGATTATGGGACGGAGCTATCCCTCGTGACAATGGTGGCCCTGGCAGTGGTCCTCCTCCCTCGTATGATCTATCTTATCATATGACGAACATATATGAACTAATACATAGGACCTCCGGCTGACATGCCCGAAAAGCATGGATGTCCTAACCAGACATTAACTCTGCACACTCACTAATCTCCATCCACAAAGACCAGACCAAGACTATTATGCTTATCTGTCTGCGATTAGGTTATGGCTTGCCTCATTTGATTGTTATGGTTATGGCAATGGCCACAGTGTCGGTGTTGTGTGTTCTTATTTCCTACTCCATCGATTCACCAGCAAAAAACAAATTATACCCCACTGGCAGAAAGACATGGGGCATTGCATTATTCTTCTGCGCGACTGAAGACAAACGATGGCTATATATATGCTATCCGATTCGCCAAATCTTCAAAGCTTCAAAGATGATCGCTGAGCTGACAGGCAGCAATCTCAGTTATATTCAAGCTGTGGTTTCATAGTTTAACTTTACACTCAGGCTGTGGTTTCATAGTTTAATTTTACATTCAGGCTGTGGTTTCATGGTTTATAAGTTCAGTGCAGGAAGGATGAAAATGTTGAGATTAAAGACTAATTTGCACTGCCCTTCCCCAGCTGTGAGGTACTTGTTAATTGTCATCTTGATCATTTTGATTCAGTACCTGGATATAGCAGCAGGAAAGCATGTGCAGACCATCAGGCATTACAAGTTCAACGTAAGTACCTACTGCATTTAATTATATATTCTATTGCAATTTGCAGGTGAGGCGAAGTAAGGTGACACGTCTTTGCCACACAAAACCTTTGATTACAGTGAATGGAAAGTATCCAGGACCTACAATTGTTGTTCACGAGGGAGATCGGGTCATTACCAAAGTTGTCAACCACGTCAAGGACAACGTCACTGTTCACTGGTAATTATTATAATAACAGCTGTTAATGCAGCTATATTGCGATGATCCACTGATCAGTAGTAGTTCTTGGTTGCAGGCATGGGGTTCGACAGCTGAGATCTGGATGGGCGGATGGTCCTGGTTATATCACTCAATGTCCAATTCAAACCGGAATGAGTTATGTCACAAATAGGAACCCTATGGTGGCACGCACACATTTATTGGTTAAGAGCCAGTGTACACGGAGCCTTCATTATATATCCTAAACCCCACGTACCCTACCCATTTCCCAAGCCACACAAACAAGTCCCCATCATTCTGGGTAAGTTTAGTTTTTATATATCTTAATGTACAATACAGTTTCAGTAAATGATATGGACCAGCTTGTAACAGCTATGGCCCAATCCTTGGTGCTTGCAGGAGAATGGTGGAACGCAGATACTAAGAAAGTGATCCGACAGGCTCTCCAAACAGGAGGCGGTCCAAATGTGTCGGATGCCTACACCATCAACGGATTTCCTGGACCACTTTACAACTGCTCCTCCTCCGGAAATGCTAATGGTAATTGTAATATTTCAACAACAACAAAAATGTATTAATAATTGCAGGGTAGAATGAAATGAGGACTGATGACGGGCCATGCCATGCCATGCAGATACATTCGTTCTGAATGTGGATCCTGGGAAGACATATCTTCTTCGTATCATCAATGCTGCACTCAATGATGAGCTCTTCCTTGCCATTGCAAATCACAGTTTGACTGTGGTGGAGGTGGATGCGGTTTATGTCAAGCCTTTCCAGACAGACACTCTTCTTATAACACCGGGCCAGACCACCAATGTGTTGTTCACTGCTAATGCTACTGCTCATGATGGCGGAGTCAAACGATTTTTCATAGCAGCTCGCCCATTTGTTGCAGGTGGTGGAACATTTGATAACTCCACCGTTGCAGGGATTGTGAACTATAATAGTATTCTCAATTCGAATAACTCTTCCGCCATTATCAATATGCCAAAACTCCCAACGATACAGCCTTCGTCGCCAACTTTAGTGGCAAACTTAGAAGCTTGGCTAACTCGCAATTCCCGGCGTTGGTTCCTCAGAGGGTGGACAAGAAGTTTTTTTTTACAGTTGGTCTGGGATTGAATCCTTGTCCCAAGGGTATGGGGAATGCCACATGCCAGGGACCCAACGGAACCAGATTCAGTGCCTCAGTGAACAACATTTCTTTTGTTCTCCCACGCACTGCTCTTCTTCAATCCCACTATCTGAAGCAGATGAAAGGAGTATATAAGACCAATTTTCCTGACAACCCTCCATTCACATTCAATTACACGGGCACTCCACCCAATAATACAGCGGCTATGAAAGGGACGAGAGTGAAAGTCCTTCCCTTCAACACAACCGTTCAATTGGTTCTTCAAGACACCAGCATTTTCAGCACGGACAGCCATCCTCTCCATCTCCATGGTTTTAATTTCTTCGTGGTCGGCCAAGGTGTTGGAAACTACAACGAATCAACGGATGCACCCAACTTTAACCTCGTTGATCCTGTGGAGAGAAACACCATCGGAGTCCCCAAAGGAGGTTGGGCGGCTCTCAGATTCCGCGCTGACAATCCAGGTACTATACAATCTAAAATTCAACCTTGCATTTCATTAATTCGGTATGATCCGTTGTATGAATCTAACTCTAAGAATTATAATGATGCAGGCGTGTGGTTCATGCATTGCCATTTGGAAATTCACACATCGTAGGGACTCGAAATGGTGTGGGTGGTGAAGAACGGAAAAGGTCCCCTTCAATCTCTCCCGCCTCCCCCCTCCGACCTTCCCCCTTGTTGATCTCCTTCCAGCTTCCTAATCGTCCTCCCACCACTTTCATTTCTTGCTTTTATTTTAGATCATCTTGCACCTGTTGTTGTTTTCTTAAAGCAATGCTCAATATATTGCCAGACTTACGTAGCTGAGGCAGCCCTAGCAAGCAGCATTGTGATCCAATAAAAGGAAGATAAGATGCGTATCTAGGTATTCAGAGTTACCGAATAATCCATTACCAATAACAAGTTTTGGGTTGTAATACGTCACTTTATTACATTTTTTATAAGTGATTATCTTGGATATTTAGCTGTAGCTAGAAGGAGTAAATTCAAATAAAATACTATATGGCAAGAAGTGTGGATCATAAGTCTACTCACAAAGAAAAGCTATCAAATACAAGTATCATCTATATCTATATCTAGTATTTCTTTACCATAATTAATCAAATTTCATTTTTGGAAAAGATCTTAACTTCAATATTGCTAAAATAGAATCTCAATGTGAACTTATGCAAATTATTATGTGGATAGTATTTTTCAATCTCAACCTACTCTATTACAATTTGACCAATCTCTATGTTTTACATGTGGATCCAAACAAATAGGCATTATAGTTAAATTAATTTCTCACATCTTAGTGCAATTGGAAAATATACTTTAACTCCTATGGTTTTAGCCAAAAAACAAATAATTCCATGACCTTCTATGTGGAGAAATAATATCACTCAATGGACCGCACCTCTTTTTGAGTTACAGTTGAGATATTGAGTTTGTAATATGAAAAGTCCCTCACTTTTACAAATGCAACCAAATCATCATGAAATTAACTACACACAATTCTAAGATACTCACTTTCCTAACTATCAAGCCACATTCATTACAACCCACTAAGCAAATGAAGGTAGAAAAATAGAGAAGGATTACAATATCATGCTCACACTTCTCAAAAGGAGTGGATAATGTATTTTGATTGTTCGCACCACATGTCCAAGGACACTTCTATTTTTTATTCATTAATTATTTTAAGTAGGTTATTTTCTTGCATTTTTTTTCAAAAACTAAATTCTCCAATTAAAATTGTTTGTGTAAAAGCTTGTCTGTTTATATAAAATATGGTTAGCTTGATAAGATTCCCCAAAATTGATAAGGATTAATAGTAAATTGTATGCCCTTTAAGAAAAAATGTATATATTATCTAGATGTATGATTTTATGAAAGGAAAATATTGACCTAAAATATTATACTCGTCTATATAATATTTTATTCCTTAAAGCTTTCCCTCTATAGTCCCACAACTTTATGCACAAGATGACAAGAAGGTTACATTTTGGCTTAACAAGTTTGTGGTGAAGGATCTTAACAATCATTTTTTGTTGTTGTTGGGAGCGTTCATGACCCTAAGAACATATTATATAATTTTTTTTTATTCTAAATGCTTGAAGAAGGAAATAAGGCCATACGTGCTTATAGCCAAAATTGATGATAGAGGCAACATTTGGCATGAAAGGCTACACCATATAAATTTTCAGAGTACGAAATTGATGGTTAGCTTGACCATTGTTCATGGACTTCCTATGCTTGTTCCTTGTCAAGGTCTATGTGAGGGCTATGTTCTTAGTAAGCATTTTTTATAAATGTTTGAAGAAACAAAGCCAAGGAGGGAAAAGACATCGATGTATCTTGTGCACAACAACCTTTGTATGGCGATCAACCATCATTATCTAGTTCAATGTATGTGTTGGCGCACTTCTACTATGAACAGGGTTCAAACATCAACATAATACCAACAAACACCACCATAGATACCTTCCCGAAAGGGGTTTTAATTCCTTTCGACAACACCTTCTAATTAGATGAGGTCTCACCCAAAGTACCTATGGAAACCGCAGGAGCCATATTTATGTAGCGGAAAAGGGGAAAAGATCGACATACCGGTTATTCATTAAACAACTCATTACATTAACAGATTTACAACATCGATAGATTCAACTCTTCGACACATCATTCACTTCGACCTAACCCATAACATCACCATATTCATATAACACATATTATACTTAATGTTAATAAGATTCTCAATTAACACATGCATGTATCCATCTAAATTATCAATAGAGGAAAGACACACATATCAAACCACACAAGAACACCATATTTTAACATGGAAACCCATCCCAGGAAAAACCACATAAGCACTTTGTCTTTATTCTGAGTCATAGAAAAATAAGAAATTCATGTTTATGTCTTATAGATTTATTCTTGACTTACAAAAGACCTGTGCACACAACCTGCAAATCGGCGACTCATCTTCTTCAAAATAGCTTCGACTTACAGAGCATAATGCTTCATTACAAACCAAAATAGCTCTGATAGCATACTCTCTCTAATGTATTGACCATAATAACAACAACGACAACCCAAAAATTCCCCTCTTATTACATATTTATAGAGCGCACTTAGCTTTCCCCACACCCACTAACCCACTAACCGACTCATTAATTTAAGTGGACAAAATCTAACTGACTAACTCGACTTCGCCCATTTGACTTGATCAACATAGCCGTTTTTCCTGGTTTCTCGGTCACTTCGTCGGAATTAATCGCTTCGTCGAACCATTTCCACTTTGCCTTTGTCCACACCAAAACTGTCTCCGCCAAAAATGGTACCCACAATAAACTTGTCCCAACATGCCCCCAACACTCACATGTGGCTTGTCTCGAGCCACTTTAGGACTATGGTACAGGTTCCTGCAGCTTCTATAAGATCTCCTGGTAAGTGCTCCTATATACTTCAACCAACTGTTGGACTTCATATTTTTCTGATTGACAACTTCAACCAGCTTAGTAGTAATGTGTGCACTACTCGCATTAGCAGCCTAAGTAATGGCAACTGGATGGAAGCATGCTGAATCCCAATAAATTTTGATACACACTCAACCTCTTATTGGAGCACTTGCACCCTTTCCTTCCACTGCCTATTTTGCATCATGAGTTGGTTGAAATCATGCTACAATTCTTTATTTTTGGTAGCTCTCCCCATCCTATGGACCGTTGGCATAGTATTTAACCGATCCCGCAGACTGTTCATCTTTTCTTCAATTGCTCTGATCTTGGTAGTGACCTCTTCTAACTCAGTATCCTCAAACAACGCATCCCAAGTCTGCGACACTTCCTCATACATCTTCATGCATTGGGCCTCTGCTTCCTCAATGTGTTGAATTGCATAATTTTGTTAGTGCATGTTCTAGAATATTATTGAACGCTTCGATAGTCCCATTCGCTTGTGGATGATATGGGGTAATTTTTCTATGGTAGATATGAAACTCTTTTTCAAGTGCCTGGATGGTTTTATTAATAAAATGTGCACCCTGTTCACTTAAAAAACTTGGGGACAACCAAACCTGGTGATGGCATTCTCAAATAGAAACCTTGGAGCAGTCCTAGCAGTGCAATCCCGTACTGGTGCAACTTCAACCCATTGTGTAAGATAATGAATCGTAATGATAATATACCTTGCACCATTCCTTTTTCCTGGTGGGCTTATTGGACCCACAAAGTCAACAACACACTTGTCAAAGGCATGCAACATAACTTGAGTTAATAACAAAATTTTATCATGCATGCTGATCGGCTTCTTCTGCGTAATTTTATATGCTTCTGGTGCCACACATGTAGAAAAAAATGTGACAATATGTTGAAAATACTCATCAACCATTCTTACCGAAAAGAGTTGTACATCTGGAATGTTATCTTATAAACTAGTTGGTTATTCTCATGTCTTCAACCTCGAAAGATGGTCAGGGCTCGCATTCAACCGCCCTGGTTTGACAATGATCTCAAAATCATATTCTTGAAATAGCAGTAACCACCGACAAATATTCACCCCAACATTGGCTTATTGAAAAGGTACTTCAATGTAGAATGGTCTATAAACATCTTAAAGTGACCTCCCAACAGATAATGCATGAACTTTGGCAAGGCATAAACCATGGCAATCCCTTCCCTCTCTATCGTAGTATAATTTCTTTCTGCAGTGGACAAATTTCTGCTAGAAAATGCAATAGGATGGTCAATAGAACCCTCACCTGGCTGAGAAAGCACCGCGCCCATAGCGACAAATGAGGCATCAACATGCACATGAAATTCTTTTCTCTAGTTAGAAATTACAAGAATAGGTTTTCTGACCATTTTCTCCTTCAACGTATCAAAGCTCTGCTAACATTCCTCATTCCATTGGAACTTCACATCTCATCTTTAACAACTTATCCATAGGGGTTGTGATCTGGGCATAACCCTTTCTAAACTTCCTATAATATCCTATGTGACCCAGAGTTGTTCTCAACTGTTGAATTGAAGTAGGCGGAGGTAGATCAATTATAATGGAAATCTTGGAAGGATCCACCAATAATCTCTCCATGCTGACTACATGTCCCAATAATATGCCAAATGGGGCACAAAATATGCATTTCTTCAGATTCAGAGTAATTTGATACTGTCTACAACGTTCTAACATCAACCTCAATTTTTCAATATGATTCTTGAGAAACCCATATACTATCCAGTCATCACTCTAAACTTCCAGGAACTTATGAATAAATTCTTTAAATGCTGCAACAACTACCCTTGAAAAAATTGCAGGAGCGATCTTTAAGCCAAAGGGAATTACCATATACTAGAAGCAACCACATTCTATCGCAAATGTGGTTTTTTGTCGATCCTCCTTGGCAATCTTGATTTGGTTATATCCAACGAATCCATACGTAAAGGAGTACGCTTCTTGACCTTTGACGCTTCTAGCACTTCATCTGTAAATGGAGTTGGAAAAGGATCATGTAGACACGCATCATTCAACTTCCGTAAATCGACACAAATTCGGATCTCCCTAGTCTTCTTGTCTTGGACTACCATAAGGATGATCCATTCTGATTCTTCGATAGGCTCAATGATCCCTACATCAAGAATTCTGTCGATATCAGCTCTAAATTTTTCCTTATATCGTGGATTCAATATATACGGCCTATTCTTAATTGTCTTCGATCCTTGCTTCAACGGAATTTTCATTTCTCCCAGGTCACCAACAGTTCCCTTCATTTCTAAAAACATAGTTGGAAACAAATATTGAAATTCATGTAACGGGTAAGTAATCTTACTCACCGTTTCATCATCCCAGTAATCTCCAATATTTGCGAACTTAGTATTTTCAGGTGAACCAATATTCACCTTCTTAATTTTCAACGGCTTCAGTGTCAGATGAAATTTATGGTCCCTTTAGATCACGACTCCCTTCAATTTCTGGAATATGAATATCTCTCGGATAATCATCCTCCGGTTCTCCGATGATGTTGCAACACTCCAACATTTTTTGCACTGTCGCAGTCCACTGCGAAAGACTAGACGTTGGTCCCAGGATTACCTCAAAAACATTTTCCTTGATAATCTACAGAGATGCATCTATTGTAGGAATTTCATCCTCATAATTAAATGTGTGGTTGAATCTCATAGCCAAATTGTCCCATTCTATATTTCCTTGTTGCAGCTCCAACGATGTATACCAATTCCTCAGTATAGTACCAAGTGTATGAATAAACATGTGTACCCATTCTTGCTTGGTTATATTCTGCCATATTGCACTACATGTAGCTAGATGGTCTGTAGGGATAGTTAGCCTAGTGTACTTCTTTCCAATATAGGGAATTCCTTCACCAAACCGAATTTCTAAATATCTTTTGCGCTGTGATCAACCAGTTATAGATTTATTATGAACAACCCACCATCTCGCCGGTGTTGCTTTCAAGGAGACATCTAGGGATAATAAGAATTGTTGTTTGGGTACCTTATCTTCAAATGCAACAATAAACTTATGTACATTAGGTAAACCTTCATAATTAGGAATATCACTTACCTCCTTACTAACCCAGCGCAATGAATTCATAACACGAGCACATCTTTAGATTGAAACTTCATGTAACATGTTTTGCTAATTTTCCATAGCTTCGCTAGAGTCTGATGAACAAGAGCTAACGCTCTGCCAATTGATCGTACCATCTATAGTAGGATTTATATAGTCGTTTATCTTGGAGGATACATTGTAAATTTTATCTAAGTCATTTGCATCAAAATATTTTTTGACCGATTCAACATACCTATGTCCTTCCAATGATTCCAGAGGTGCAACAACTCTGATTTCATCATTCTCAAACAACAACATTCTCTTTTTGAAGTTGATAATTGTTTGGTTCTGAATAACCTAGTCAATTCCCAGCAATGCAGGGTATGGATTAGTCTCATCGACAATTTCTATGACCTTGAAGTCTAAAAAAGTACACAGTCCTTCCACTTCGATGGGAACACCAACCATTCTACCAAATGGTATCACTTTCTGTTGATTAGCCAACCTCAACTGAATATGTGACCATACTAACTTCGGCTTCCCCATATTCTTCCATGTATTTTTGGTCAGAATATTTACATTTGAACCCAAATCTAAAACAACAAAATCCATGTCGTAATCACCAATATTCTCATTAAGTCGCAGTTCCCGACCAGTCTTTGTTCTCTTTTGAACATGATTTACAACTTTCTCTTGTCTAATCTCTCCCTCAGTTTCTCCAATAAGCTTATGCAGTTACCTTAGTGCATTTTCATCCTTAATCAAAGCCAAACAACTCTCCAAAAAGTTGTGTAAAGAACTTACCTTTCCTAGAGTCTTCTTTGATACAGATTGGTCGAAGCAAGGTGGCATATCATATATAGGTCGTTCCTCAAATATTGGCGGCGGGGAGGATATTGGTGCGCCCTTCATAAATTCATCTTGAGCTTTGAATTAAAACCATTTTTTATTTTTTCATATCGAATGGTGATGGTTTCTGAATGCCTGGTCTCACCCTGGGTCCCACTAATTACTATGATTCCCCTTGTCAACACCTATCGTAGCTCCACCTCTTATTACCATAGAGATAGTAGGTTTCTTTAGTCGCAGTTCTAAAGAAATATTCTGCACATTCTAGTTATGGTTTTGGTTTTGATTCTGCTTCACCTGCCACTTCACTATAAGTTGTGCACAGTCTTCTATGGTATGGTCTAATGCCCGACAATACATGCAGGTCGAAGTAGGATTCAAACATTCTCTATCATAATGTCTGATATTGCCAAAATTATAGAATATAACTTGTCTCTTCCTTGTCCAAATCCTCCTCTTCCACGACTTCTAAATCCACCTCATGGTTGATTGAATTGTACGTTTCTTATTTCATCCTGATCTTCTCCCTTCACAAGGAACTTGTCTGCAGTGCGCTCAGTGAGCAACTGATATGCTTGACAATTCTTCTCATCATGTCCGATAGACCAATATAACTTACACCATAATTTATGAGGGGTGCTTACCATGTTCTGTAACAAATAGCACTCTTCCAGTCGATGTCCTTTATTCTGACAAATTCGGCACCATACACTTGTACCAGGATTAAACGTAATCAGATTGCCAACATTAAGATAATCATGAAATGTCGTACATTAGAATTTAGAATGGCCTTCTTCCTTGCATCTAGCCTTCTCTCTTTACTTTACCTTTATTAATATCTTGAATATGAATAGACAAAGTTTCCATTTGTAATAGATTTGAGCCATACCAACTCCAGTATCTCCGATAGGTGATGCTTCCAACTTCATAGCCAAATCCAAGGCTTTTGTCTAGGTCATAATATTATGTTGCATGAGTGTAACTTTGATGTGAGGCAGTAAAGTGGCGATAAACCACTCCTTATGTTGTAGGTCATTCATCGGAAATCTTGCACGGGCCATCAAGGTTTTAAACCTCTGGTCAAAGTCCCAAATTGACTCATTTGGTGCTTGCTTAATCTCCAATTAAGTAATACATTGTGATTTAGAATTTGGATTCTTGAATTCATCTTTCAATCCATCCTTGACTTCTGCTAAGATCTTTGCTAGTTGAGTACCAGTAACTTCAGAAAACTTCATTGAATTCTATCTTGAATCCATAGCTCAACACCATAGCTCAAAGATCATTGAATTCCATCTTGATTCCATTGCACTTCTATAGGAAGTTGCCAAATTGGGTTTTGTGAGTCTCATGGACTATTGGGAGAATTTTTGTTTGTGGATGGGGATTCTCTCTCTTACCTAGAACACTCTTTTCCATTGTTGAGAATTCACTTGTATGTTGGGTGAGTTAGCTTGTTGGCATGATGCATTGCTCATTTGTTGGGATTATTGTTTATTTTTTGGGTCATACTGACCACCTTTGTGAGTGATTTTCTTATTTGTGGGTGAAAAATACCATACATTCCCATTTACTAGTCAATTTCCTATCCTAATAATCAACTTATTTTACCTATGTACCAATCCTTATTATTGTTGGGAATTATGATGTTTAGAAGGTTAATTTTCACTCATACTAGTCAATTCCTCTTACCCGTGTATCAATCCTTCTATTTGTTGCATGTCATGATTATTTGGAAGGTTGTATGCCTCTCTTAATAGTCAATTTAACTTTCCAATGTACCAACTTTCCTCTTGGATGGACATACTAGATTTTGGGAGGACCATGCATATCGTCGAACTCATAAGTATGGCTTGGACTTATCATGTTTGAGGCAGTTAGTAAGAGTGAGTGGTGACACCCCTCCCACTCTTGCGTAATTACACTTAACACATATATACATGTATTGGAATTTCATAGCTCTACATTTTTTGAAAATGAGAGATAGACCAAAGTTACTCTAGTTCGCATTTATAGCCTCTCTGTGTGTATGACTATTGTCATCATCATGTGAATGAGAGGTTGCGCCTAATATTGTGTAACAATTCATTCATATTTCAAGCAATTAAGGGATCCTATAATTTATTATCTCATGATACTAACACTTTGTGTAGAGATTAAGGGAGTCAAGATAGTCAATCCTCATGGATATGTGTTGGTGAAATATATGGTCTATGGTCTATGTATGGTATCAAATCCCAAGTTCAAGTATATTTGGTGAAACATGTATGGTAAAAATCCTCAGTGACTATAGGAAAATTGGAAAAGAACCATTATCATGCCTTCAAACATCAACATAACACCAACAAACACCACCACATATACCTTCCTGAAAAGGGGTTTTAATCCCTTTCGACAACACCTTCTAATTAGATGAGGTCTCACCCAAAGTACCTATGGAAACTACAAGAGCCATATTTATGCAGCGCAAAAGGGGAAAAGATCGACATAACAGTCATTCATTAAACAACTCATTACATTAACAGATTTACAACATCGATAGATTCAGATCTTCAATGCATCATTCACTTTGACCTAACCCATAACATCACCAGATTCATATAACACATTATACTTAATGTTAATAAGATTCTCAATTAACACATGCATGTATCCATCTAAATTATCAACAGAGGAAAGACGCACATATCAAACCACACAAGAACACCATATTTTAACATTGAAACCCATCCTCAGAAAAACCACAGAAGCACTTTGTCTTTATTATGAGTCATAGAAAAATAAGAACTTCATGTTTATGTCTTACAGATTTATTCTTGACTTACAAAAGACCTGTGCACACAACCTGCAGATTAGCGACTTATCTTCTTCAAAATAGCTTCGACTTATAGAGCATAATGCTTCATTAGAGACCAAAAGAGCTTTGATAGCATACTCTCTCTAATGTACTGACCATAATAACAACATCGACAACCCCAAAATTCCCCCCTTATTACATATTTATAGGGCGAACTTAGCTTGCCCCACACACACTAACCCACTAACCGAATCATTAATTTAAGTGGACAAAATCTAACTAACTGACTCGACTCCTCCCATTTGGCTTGATCAACATAACCATTTTTCCTGGTTTCTCGGTCGCTTCGTTGAACCATATCCACTTTTCCTTTTTCCACACCAAAACTGTCTCCACAAAAAATGGTACCCACAATAAACTTGGCCCAACAGGCCCCCAACACTCACATGTGGCTCATCTCGAGCCACTTCAGGACTATGGTACAGGTTCCTATAGCTTCTACAAGAACTCCTGGTAAGTGCTCCTGGATACTTCAACCAACTGTTGGACTTCATTTTTTCTGATTGACAACTTTGACCAGATCAGCAGTAATGTGTGCACTACTCGCGTTAGCAGCCTAAGTAATGGCCAACTGGATGGAAGTATGCTAACTCCCAATAAATTTTGATACACACTCAAACTCTGATTGGAGCACTTGCACCCTTTCCTTCCACTGCCTATGTTGCATCCTGAGTTGTTTGAAATCATGTTGCAGTTCTTTATTTTCGGTAGCTCTCCCCATCCTTTGGACCAGCGACATAGTATTTAACTGATCTCACAGACTATTCATATTTTCTTCAGTTGCTCCGATCTTGGTAGTGACCTCTTCTAACTCAGCATCCTCAAACAACACATCCCAAGTCTGCGATACTTCCTCATACATCTTCATGCATTGGGCCTCCGCTTCCTCAATGTGTTGAATTGCCTCTTGTACCTCTGCTTGTTGTTTCTCTGACAATTTTGGTGGAGTGCTAGGCACCATCTTAGCTTTCAAGTCTTGAACTTTATGTCGATACCCCGTAATAAAAACTTCTAGGTGTTGCATCTTTTCTTCCGATGTCATTTATTCAATGATCTCTGCTTCAGGTACTACACGGCATGTGACTTTGACAAATAGACCCCCGACGGAACAACTTCGACAGGAAAATAACTTGGGGTTTCCACAAAACTCCAACACAACTATACATTGACATGGAAACTGCAACACAACTAACTACGATAGAAGATGAACTTGGGGTTTCTAAAATACATCTACCGACATTTTTTTATGTACAAGCATGGAATCAACATTTTTTTTCACTGCGACGAGCCACAGCTGTCCCTGTAGGGATTCAGTCAGCTCTCATTTACTAGACCATTAAGGAGTTCACCATCTAACTTCTACAATTGTATTGTGCCTTCCTCCGTCACAAAATTAATAATATATAGTCCTAACCAATGCATGTGTAACTTGCTAGGTTATCTAAAAAACTTACTGTCATAGAGAAGAACTAAGTCTCCTCGCTGAAAGTGCTTCTTCATGATGTGGCGATCATGCCATTCTTTTTCTTGGTCTTTCTGCACTTGCTGATGAAATCCCGTGACAAATTGATCTTCTTCCAACTGGAGTAACTGTGACAACCTTTCTTCGACAACACCAGTATCAGACATACTGGTGAAATATACAATTCTTATCCTAGGCAGAATGTACTACATGGGAATTACAACCTCTTGTCCATATACCAATTTAAAAGGTGTGTGACCCGTCAATTTCTTACATGTCATTCTATAAGCCCATAATATTGCATGGATTCTCAGGTTCCAATCATGGTGGTTCACATTGCAGAATTTTGTTAGTGCATGTTCTAGAATCTTATTGAACACTTCGACGGTCCCATTCGCTTGTGGATGATATGGGGTACTTTTTCTATGGTAGATATGAAACTATTTTGCAAGTGCCTCGATATTTTTATTAATAAAATGTGCACCCTATTCACTTAAAAAACTCGGGGATAACCAAAACTAGTGATGAAATTCTCAAATAGAAACCTTCTAGTGGTCACAGTAGTGCAATCTCGTACTGGTGCAATTTCAACCCATCGTGTAAGATAATGAATCGCAATGATAATATACCTTGCACCATTCCTTTTTCCCTATGGGTTTATTGGACCCACAAAGTCAACAACCCACTTTTCGAAAGCATGCAACGTAACTTGAGGTACTAACAAAATTTCGTCTCTCCTCGATGACTTCCCAATTCTTTGACATACGTCACAGTTTTGAAAATATTCTTTAGTGTCTTTATGAAGAATAGGCCACCATAACCCAGCTCTTAATATTTTCGGTGTGGTGGCTTTTCCTGTATAGTGTCCTCCCACCACTCCGTCATGAGCCTCAGCTAGGATGATTGGTCACTCATGCTCCAAGACACAATGACACAATACCTCATCCAGTCCCAACTTGTACAACTGACCGACTATCAACTAGTAGTCTGTTGATTTAACAACCAACTGCTTCTTGTACGCAATTTTATATGCTTCTGGTGCCACACATGTAGAAAAAATGTGACAATATGTTGAAAATACTCATCAACCATTCTTACCGAAAAGAGTTGTGCATCTGGAAGGTTATCTTATAAACTAGTCGGTTCTTCTCATGTCTTCAACCTCGACAGATGGCCAGGGCCCACATTCAACCACCCTGGTTTGAGAACGATCTCAAAATCATATTCTTGAAATAGCAATAACCACCGACAAATATTCACCCCAACATTGTCTTATTGACAAGGTACTTCAAAGCAGAATGGTCTGTAAACATCTTAAAGTGACCTCCCAACAGATAATGCATGAACTTTGGCAAGGCATAAACCATGGAAATCCCATCCCTCTCTATCGTAGTATAATTTATTTCTGTAGTGGACAACTTTCTACTAGCAAATGCAATAGGATGCTCAATAGAACCCTCACCTAGCTAAGAAAGCACCACGCCCAGAGAAACAAATGAGGCATCAACATGTACATGAAATTCTTTTCTCTAGTTAGAAAATACAAGAATAGGTGTTGTGACCATTTTCTCCTTCAACATATCAAAGCTCTGCTAACATTCCTCATTCCAGTGGAACTTCACATCTTTCTTTAACAACTTCTCTATAGGGGTTGTGATCTAGGCATAACCCTTTCTAAACTTCCTATAATATCCTGTGTGACCCAGAGTTGTTCTCAACTGTCGAACTAAAGTAGGTGGAGGTAGATCAACTATAATGGAAATCTTGGAAGGATCCATCAATAATCTCTCCATGCTGACTACATGTCCCAATAATATGCCAAATGGGGCGCAAAATATGCATTTATTCAGATTCAGAGTAATTTGATACTGTCTACAGCGTTCTAACATCAACCTCAATTTTTCAATATGATTCTTGAGAAACCCATATACTATCCAGTCATCAATATAAAATTCCAGGAACTTATGAATAAATTCTTTAAATGCTGCAACAACTACCCTTGAAAAAATTGCAGGAGCATTCTTTAAGCCAAAGGGCATTACCGTATACTAGAAGCAACCACATTTTGTCGCAAATGTGGTTTTTTGTCGATCCTCCTTGGAAATATTGATTTGGTGATATCCAAAGAATCCATACGTAAAGGAGTATGCTTCTTGACCTCTAACGCTTCTAGCACTTCATCTGTAAATGGAGTTGGAAAAGGATCATGTAGACAAGCATCATTCAACTTCCGTAAGTCGACACAAATCCAGATCTCCCCAGTCTTCTTGTCTTGGAATACCATAAGGATGATCCATTCTGATTCTTTGATAGGATCACTGATCCCTGCATCAAGAATTATGTCGATATCAGCTTTGAATTTTTCCTTATATCGCGGATTCAAGCTATACGGCCTTTTCTTAATTGTCTTGGATCCTCGCTTCAACGGAATTTTCATTTCTCCTAGGTCACCAACAGTTCCCTTCATTTATAAAAACTTAGTAGGAAACAAATATTGAAATTCATGCAACAGGAAAGTAATCTTACCCACCGTTTCATCATCCCAGTAATCTCCAATATTTGCGAACTTAGTATTTTTAGGAGAACCAATATTCACCTTCTTAATTTTCAACGGCTTCAGTGTCAGATGAAATTTTTGGTCCCTTCATTTTACGACTCCCTTCAGTTTCTGGAATATGAATATCTCTCGGATCATCCTCCTCCGGTACTCTGATGATGTTGTAGCACTCCAACATTTTTTCCACTATCGCAGTCCACTACGGAAGACTAGACATTGGTCCCGAGATTACCTCAAAAATATTTTCCTTGATAATCTATAGAGCTGCATCTATTGTAGGACTTTCATCCTGATAATTAAAAGTGTGCTTGAATATCATAGCCAAATTTTCCCATTCTGTAGTTCCTTGTTGCAGCTCCAACGATGTATACCAATTCCTCAGTATAGTACCAAGTGTATGAATAAACATGTGTACCCATTCTTGCTTGGGTATATTCTGCCATATTGCACTACATGTAGCTAGATGGTCTGTAGAGCTAGTTAGCCTAGTATACTTCTTTCCAATATAGGGAATTCCTTCACCAAACCAAATTTCTAAATATATTTTGAGCTGAATTTCTAAATATATTTTTCTCTGTGACCAACTGGTTATAAATTTCTTATGAACAACCCACCATCTCGCCGGTGTTGCTTTCAAGGATACATCCAAGGATAATAAGCAGTGTTGTTTGGGTACCTTATCTTTAAGTGCAACAATAAACTTATCCACTTTAGGTAAACCTTCATAATTAGGAATATCACTTACCTCCTTACCGACCCATTGCAATGACTTCATAACACGAGCACATCTTCGCATTGAAAGTTCATGTAACATGTTCTGCTAATTTTCCAGAGCTTCGCTAGAGTCTGATGAACAAGAGATAATTCTCCACCAACTGATCGTACCATCTATAGTAGGATTTATATAGTCATTTATCCTGGAGGATACATTGTAAATTTGATCTAAGTCATGTGCATCATAATCTTCTTTGCCCGGTTCGACATACCTATGTCTTTCCAATGATTCCAGACGTGCAACAACTCCGATGTCATCATTCTCAAACAAAAACATTCTCTTTTTGAAGTTGATAATTGTTTGGTTCTAAATAACCCAGTCAATTCCCAAAAATGCAGGGTATGGATTAGTCTCATCGACAATTTCTATGACCTCGAAGTCTAAAAAAGTACACAGTCCTTCCACTTCGATGGGAACACCAACCATTCTACCAAATGGTATCACTTTCTGTTGATTAGACAACCTCAACTGAATATGTGACCATACTAACTTTGGATTCCCCATATTCTTCCATGTATTTTTGGTCAGAATATTTACATATGAACCCAAATCTAAAACAACAAAATCCATGTCATAATCACCAATATGCTCATTAAGTCGCAGTTCCCGACCAGTCTTTGTTCTCTTTTGAACATGATTTACAACTTTCTCTTGTCTAATCTCTCCCTCAGTTTCTCCAATAATCTTATGTAGTTACCTTAGTGCATTCTCATCCTTAATCAAAGCCAAACGACTATCCAAAAAGTTGTTTAGAGAACTTATATTTCCTAGAGTCTTCTTTGATACAGATTGGTCGAAGCGAGGTGGCTTATCATATACAGGTCGTTCCTCAAATACTGGTGGCGAGGAGGATATTGGTGCTCCCTTCATAAATTCATCTTGAGCTTCGAATTAAAAACATTTTTATTTTTCCATATCGAATGGTGATGGTTTCTGAATGGCTGGTCTCACCCTAGGGTTCCACTAATTGCTATGATTCCCCTTGTCAACACCTATCGTAGCTCCACCTCTTGTTACCATAGAGATAGTAGGTTGCTTCAGTCGTGGTTCTGCAGAAATATTCTACACATTTTGGTTATGGTTCTGGTTCTGGTTTTGATTATGCTTCACCTGCCACTTCACTATAACTTGTGCATAGTCTTCTATGGTATGGTCTAATTCCCTACAATACAATCAGGTCGAAGTAGGATTCAAACATCCTCTATCATAATGTCTAAGATTTCCACAATTATGGAATATAACTTGTCTCTTCCTTTTCCAAATCCTCCTCTTCCACAGCTTCTAAATCCACCTTGTGGTTGATTGAATTGTGCGTTTCTTATTTCATCCTGATCTTATCCCTTCATAAGGAATGTGTCTACAGTGTGCTCAGTGAGAAACTGATATGCTTGAAAATTCTTCTCATCATGTCTGATAGACCAATAGAACTTACACCATAATTTATGAGAAGTACTTACCATGTTCTGTAACAAATAACACTCTTTCGGTAGATGTCCTTTATTCTAACAAATTCTACACCATACACTCGTACCAAGATTCAACAGACTCGAATTGCCAACATTAAGATAATCATGAAATGCCGTACATTAGAATTTAGAAGGGCCTTCTTCCTTGCATCTAGCCTTCTCTCTTTTCTTTAACTTTATTAATATCTTGAATATGAATAGACAAAGTTTTCATTTGTAATAGATTTGAGCCATACCAGCTCTAGTATCTCCGACAGGTGATGCTTTCAAATTCATAGCCAAATCCAAGGCTTTTGTCTAGGTCAGAATATCTTGTTGCATGAGTGTAACTTTGATGTGAGGCAGTAAAGTGGCTATAAACCACTCCTTATGTTGTAGGTCAATCATCGGAAAGCTTGCACGGGCCATCGAGTTTTTAAACCTCTGGTCGAAGTCCCAAATTGACTCATTTGGTGCTTTCTTAATCTCCTTCAATTAAGTAATACATTGTGATTCAGAATTTGGATTCCTGAATTCAGCTTTCAATTGCTCCTTGACTTTTGCTAAGGTCTTTGCTAGTTGAGTACCAGTAACTTCAGAAAACTTCATTGAATTCTATCTTGAATCCATATCTCAACACCATAGCTGAAATATCATTGAATTCCATCTTGAATCCATTGCACTTCTATAGGAAGTTTCCAAATTGGGTTTTGTGAGTCTCATGGACTATTGGGATAATTTTTGTTTGTGGTCGGGGATTCTCTCTCTTACCTAGAACACTCTTTTCCATGGTTGAGAATTCACTTGTATGTTGGGTGAGTTAGCTTGTTGGAAGGATGCATTGCTCATTTGTTGGGATTATTGTTTATTTTTTGGGTCATACTAACCACCTTTGTGAGTGATTTTCTTATTTGTGGGTGAAAAATACCATACATTCCCATTTACTGGTCAATTTCCTATCCTACTAATCAACTTATTTTACCTATGTACCAATCCTTATTATTTTTTGGAATTATGATGTTTAGAAGGTTGATTTTCACTCATACTAGTCAATTCCTCTTACCTGTGTATCAATCCTTCTATTTGTTGCATGTCATGATTATTTGGAAGGTTGTATGCCTCTCTTACTAGTCAATTTAACTTTCCAATGTACCAACTTTTCTCTTGGATGGACATACTAGATTTTGGGAGGACCATGCATATCGTCGAACTCATAAGTATGGCTTGGACTTATCATGTTTAAGGAAGTTAGTAAGAGTGAGTGGTGACACCCCTTCCACTCTTGCGTAATTACACTTAACACATATATACATGTATTGGAATTTCATAGCTCTACATTTTTTGAAAATGAGAGATATACCAAAGTTACTCTAGTTCGCCTGTATAGCCTCTCTGTGTGTATGACTATTGTCATCATCATGTGAATGAGAGGTTGTGCCTAATATTGTGTAACAACTCATTCATATTTCAAGCAATTAAGGGATCCTATAATTTATTATCTCATGATACTAACACTTTGTGTAGAGATTAAGGGAGTCAAGATAGTCAATCCTCATGGATCTGTGTTGGTGAAATGTATGGTCTATGGTCCATGGTCTATAGTCTATGTATGGTATCAAATCCCAAGTTCAAGTAGATTTGGTGAAACATGTATGGTAAAAAACCTGAGTGACTATAGAAAAATTGGAAAAGAACCATTATCAGGCCTTCAAAGGGTTATAGGAATAACAATGATAGGGGTCACCATTAAGAAGATGAAAAACAATATCCCAAGTTCAGTTTTGGATCAGCTATATCATAGCTTAAAGAAAATCACATCTATGGTAGCACAACTATTTAAAACAAGTGGTATAGAACTAACCTCAAAACACAAGATAGTCCAAAGGGGCCAAAGAAAGAAGAGGGAGACCTAGAGTCAAAGTGAAAAATTAGAGATAGAAACAAAATAATACAACTATAGAAAACTACAAGAACCTTTCCATGTGAAGAAAAAGGTGGGTATCAAGCCTTATGTAGGAGAAGTGGATATCGTAAAATTGAGTCAATGACTATAGTAGATGGAGGTTTAGTTTAGTGTACATGAAGTCATGTAGGAAATAGAAGATTGCATTTTCCTTGTTGAAACTAAAAGGCGGTGCCATGGCATGGTGGAAGAGTGATACAAGAAGTAGAGAACTAGAGCATGAACCATCGATGACCAATTGGGAGGTGTTAAAGGATATGGTCAAGGATTAATTCTACCTAATTGGGTATGAGGATCATCAATAGATTGCATGGCATTACTTTAGGAAAAGGAAAGGACAATTAGTATAGGATTTCACTACATAGTTCAAGAAGAAATCTATCTAGCTAGGTGTATCTCTCAAAATCCCATACATGTTGATTAAATATTTAAGAGCATTTATACCACCAATATAGTGATAATTGATGTTGTTCAATCTTAAGATGGTTGATGTAGAAATTTTTCAAGCATAGTACCTTGAATGAGACAAGTGTAAGAAGTAGTCCATCACACACAAGAAGTGTAATGAAAAGACGATTATGGTAGTGACACAAAAATAAACCACTTCCAAAAATAAATGTAAGGATTGTGAGATAAATGGACACACTAAGCAAGATTGTTGGAAATTTTACCCTGAAAACTTCAACAATAATTTTTAAAAGAGAAAGAAGAAGAAGAAGAAGAAGAAGGAAATGATAAGGAATAGGTGCATAATACCTCAAACTTGGAATGGAAGGTAAGTTTCACTACTCTTGAAAAGGAGTAGCACTAGTTGTTTGTAGTCACAAGGAAGAGAAGAAGATGGAAAAGTTGTTCTGCATAAAAAACAAGATCTCAATCCAAATTTGTCTCTGCGTAGTTGGTTGATAAGATTGGATTAATTATCCATGACCATCCATATAAATACCCCCTGGTATGGGTGAAACAAGATGTATAATTGAGAGTAAATAGCCAATGCAAATTCAAGTTTTACATCAATCAAAACTTCATGGATGAAGTAGTAGCATATGTGGCTCCATTGGATGTTTGTTGGATAATATTGGGAATCCCATACTTGTACATGAGAAATGTCATATTCAAAAGGATATAAAACTAGTATAGTCTTGTAAAAAATGGGAATGCATATCCTATAAATGTGCACAAATACTGAACTAAACTTTTTTTTATTAATGTGAACCATTTGCAACAAAAATAATTTTTTCTTAAGGTTCTTTAGTGAAGGAATTTTTACAATTAGGGAGTCATCAAGATCAGTACATCACCATGTGGTTCACCTTTGATCATGGTTCCAAATAAGGATAAAAGCTAGGGAATTTGCATTGGCTATCGTGCCTTAAAAAAATCCTTATCAAGAATAGATATCCTCTACAAATGATTGATGACTTGTTGGACTAACTATAGTGATTTTCATCACATCTCAGTTGTGCTTGTGATTTTACTCACACATATCACAGGTTTGTAGAATGAAACTAATGGAGGATTGGATAGATACTTTCCAGTGGTAAAATGAAAAGATGGCAATTCACCTAAAGATCCATTATGTTTCTCATATGAATTTACAACATAATTTAGAATGTTGAATTAACATACCACATTCTTCACGAAGTTGTACCTCAATCAAGCTACCATAAAGTGAGGATTAAAGTCAAAGACATGTGGTAGACAATATTCGAGATGAGGTAAGGTTTGTACAATTCATTAGTGATGGATTTCAGTTTATGTAATAAATTCCATGAGATTTATGAATGATGTGCTATGCCCATTTATTGATTCATTTGTAACAGTGTACTTAGATGACATACTAATGTTTAGCCATACTTGGGAAGATAAAATCTCACATGCCAATGTAGGTACTAGAGACTTAAAAGAATAATAAATTGATCACTAATTTGAATAAATGTGAGTTCAAGAAGGAGTCCTTGATTTATCTCAGACACATAATTAGTGGAGGAGAGATTAGGGTAAGTGGAGGAGAGATTAGGGTATATCCTAACAATATTTCAACCATCATTTAATGACCTATTCCCACTATTGTAACAGAGGTAAGAAGTTTAATGGGAGAAAATAAATACTTGGGAAAATTTATTGCAAATGTTTCTATAGTTTTAGAACATTTTCACACCATGACCAACAAAGGTATGTTGTTTCACTGGGGAAATCCATAACAAAGAGAATTTGAGGACCTAAATAAGAGGACTAGTAATCCCCCAATCCTAGCCATGCTCAACTTACATTGACCCTTTCAATTGAAGATGTATGCCAGCGGATATGCATTGGGGGAAATTATTATGCGAGGATTAATATTAGTATGCTACCATTTAGAGTTGTTCCATGGGGAAGTAGTTGACTACTCTACATTATAGAATTTTCGAGCATAAAGATCTAGATTCTGAACCAGAAAGCAATACATTCGCGAGTAATCAACAATGTGACAAAATCATGTCATTAATTAGCAAAACAATAAAGAAGGAGCAATAGATATTTAAATAACACATAAAACTATCACATTCCATATTGTGTACAATGAATGAGTGTAATATTACATATAGGCAATTCAAATAGGTATAGGAGGCATATTGAATTGTTCCTCTAGTGCATGCGATCCTAGAGAGGATTAACTAGAGACATAATCCCCTTTAATAGCCATGCAAACTCTCTAAGGGAATTTAACAACCCCATAACCACCCTAAGTGGACTTAGTCACCCAAATTCCAAGAGAAATTTATTTTAGTCTCATTGATCCAGATGGACATTAGTGGCCACTCACCTAGTTCACTAGCTCAAAGACACAATTTTCCATCTTGGCAGCGTTTTACGCTTTTTTAGGTCCTGATCTTCTGGGGTTGTTTTGAGGCCCTAAAGTACGTTTTTTTCCATGGCACCACCTAGATTATTGTCAAGGGAATTGTATGGGATGAAAACATGCATTCCTTCTCAACGATACATTTTTGATGGGGTACCGAGCACCCCAAATGGAGATCATATGCAAAATTTGCGCCCTTGGGAATTTGACATATCAACTAACCACATCGGGGCCCATAAACCTTTTGAAATTTCATCTCCCGGGGTAAGGGTTTTTTATGTTTAGGGTTACACATTTATGCTTTATGTTAAAAAGGACTTTCTGGCCTCATTGTGACTCAATTCTTGTGGATGAGCGTATCCAAAACATATTTTTTCAGAGATAAGCTACCACCATCTTGAGCTAGTTTTTATTGCTTTACAGTTCATAGTGTTTTTCCATTCCATTCATTAATAGAATTTGTATTTTATTGTAATACTATGTTTTCTATGAAATATTCATGTGTATTTTTTTTATATCATTGCCTCATTTCGTTCTCCAAATAATCCATATAAGTGGTTGTAATATCCCTTTTTCAAATTTTATTAAAATGCCAATTTTTCAACTTTTTCCCCAATTTCGACCTTTGACTAGTTTAACTGTTTTGACCTCCAAATCATCCCAAATGCTCCCAAATCTTCTGTATGAGTGTATTAATGGTATTTAGACTTGAATATCAGGTTCAGGGATGTTTTATGGACCTCCAAATACTGCTGCAAACTTGATTTGTATTCTGATCAATATAGGTAATTTTGACTAGTAATTTGTGCATCAAATCCCCCCCGGGTAACACTGAAAATGGCCTTCCAAATGCCTCCAAACTCCCACAAATTTATGAACAGAGGTATATAATGTGTTAAGTATGTTATTGAGGTCTCATATGCACCATTAATTGATTTTTACTACTGTTCTAACTCTCTCACATTCAACAGCAAAAACCCCCAATTCGACCCTTGGGGAAATGGCACTATTTCATCTCCCAATACAACTAAACTGAGTAAAAATGCTTCAAATGCTCAAGTACAGTACATGAAACTTGTAGAAGACATCCATGGCATTATATTGATCACAAATATATCAGAGAATGATCCATCCATTCGAAATAATCAACATTATAGTGTCATACATCAATGCATTGGGGAAATGGACATTGTTTGCTCATTAATCAATAGTTTTGCATACAACCAGTGGGTATTTCGACCTGATACTTTCTGAATATGAATAACAAAGAATATTAAGCTATTACAATCATAAATATATAATGAGAAGCTCTCTCAAGAAGCACAAGTGCTCACCAAAAACGCCCTCCCTCAAGGAGCATGAATATGCCTTCAAAACTGGAAACGGTGGAGAGAAAGTGCTGCACTAAACCAAACCATGAAACTTCCTGTAGCTTCTACCTGCAAATACAAACTCCATTAAAGCACCATGAAAGACCTGAGTGGCCTCTCCAAACACCAACTTGTATGGGAATCTTTCACCCTCGAAATTGGCTAAGGCAAGAAACTAGTCATCCACTAGCTCTCTCTTCACAAATGCAATTTTTCTCAAATCATCAAAAGCCATTCTCATACTTCATTTCTACATTTTATAACCAACATTAGCCTTCTAAGGGTCGAAATCCTCTCAATAGATTCAATAGATTTCCATTTAGGAATTATTCCACATTTGCCACTTGTCTCCTAGTTCCAACCTTCCATCTTCTCCCAAATTCGATTTTGAGTCTCTTTGGCTTCTCCAACTCCCAAATTCAACTTCCTTGAGCCTATTTTTGGGGCTGACATGTCATAGTGGTCAGATGTCAGAGGTCAGGTCTGCAATTTTTCATAGTTGTCATAGATGCTCCATCATTGGTGTCATAGGGGCTAGGGAATCTAGCCCAAGTGTCCACAAACTTCCACTTTGACTCTTTATCTTCCATGGAGGTTACCAATCCTTCCCAATTCGACCTAATATGCTCAATGACATGTGTTATGACTTACCAACTCACCCAAGAGTGTTCACATTCCCATTAATTCGAATTTGCAAAAGAGAGATACCATGTATTATGAAAAAACAAGCTAGTGTGGGTCCCACATCCTCCATATGTCTCCAAAACCATTTGTCACCTATGATTTCTCTTGAATTTCTTTATTCACTATATTTATTAAATACTTGAACCCTTCTAATGTCTAAACATCATTTATTTGCTTCCTTATTACCATTCCACATGTGCCCATCCAACCTAGGAAACTAGTAGGATTGATGGGATTGTCTTACTATGAAATTATTGGAATGGGGACATTACAGTGGTATCATAGCAAAGCAATATGTTCTTATTGTTTCTCAGTGCATGTCCCCAACAAGACCTAAATATCGAGAGTTGGGTCTAGAATTAGTTGATCTTGGGAAAAATCATCCTTGTTAACCCAAGAAGCCTCACATGGTGGGAGAAGAAAAGAGAGAGGAATGACATGGTGGATAATTTCACCCAGATCCTTCAATGAATGCCAACAACAGCAGATATACCTTCAACAAGCAGTCATTTTGGAGTTGTGACTCCCTTCAAGGTACAAGTTAAATTTGACATTCCCTTATTTGAAGGCTAGATAGATGCATATGATTTGGAGAAATAGTTAAATATGTTAGAGGGTTACTTCTCTGTTCAAAAAAATTTCAACAGCGAAAAGATCACCTTTGTGCTCCTTAATCTCCTCCCACATGTCAAATATTGGTGGGATGGTAAGTGTGAGAGGCATGCATGAGATGAGTCTAAAATATATAGGATAGAACCCACTTAGGAAACTTTTGTCGATGCCTTCAAGGAGGAATTCTACCCTGTCGAAAACTATGATGACCAGTACACAAGGTGGACAACTTTGCGTTAGGAGAGAGACCAGATGGTGCTGGAGTTCACCAATATATTCCATACCTTGCGCTAAAAGCTGGGTATTATAGACTCTGAATGACACTTGGTCCTAAAGTACCGCAGTGGTATGCATAGGTACCTAGTACATTCATAGAGAGATGGATTTCCTAGACATCTCCTCACTATGGAACTGCTTATCGATATGTTGTTAAGATCAAGAAAAAGTTTAAGAAAAATAATAAGCGAGAGTTTGGTTTTTCAAATCAACAATGGCGGAATCCTAGAAAAGGTGGCCCTAACTCACAAAACAAAGGATAGATCAATTATGTCCAAAAACATGACAACCATCCCAAGCCACAGAAAAATAATGGTAAGATGAAATCAAAGAAGGACATTGTCTAGTGGTATGAGTTCCACAAAATCCCCTAGCACAACACTGATGAATGCCGCTCAGAAAAATCATTGTTGGATGAGACAAAAACCACAAATTCAAACTCTAGCTTGGACTCCGATTTAGAGAAAGAAAGGGGAAAATAGATCATTGATGCATAACCTAGTGCCACCATCGCAGCCACAAAGATCCATCCAGAAGATTAAGAGGAGATAGAGAAGCAAAACGCCTTTTCTATTCACAACGGTGGTTGAAGGGGAATCTGCTACATTTCATTATTGATAGTGGTAGCTATAAGAAACTCATCTCGTTCTAGGTCATCAAAATATTGAATTTGTCGATGATGCCACACCCCCAACCATACATTATTAGTTGGTTGATCCAGGGATGAGACATCCACATCAGTCAACAGTGTTGCTTATCCTATGACAAGAATCCCTTCAAAGATGAGGTACTGTGTGATGTTTCCCCACTTGAAGTTTGTCATGTATTTTTAGGACAACTCTATATGTGTAAACACCATCATGTTTTTTATTCCAGGACCCATAGTGTCATTGTTACTTTGGAATTCCAATTCTACAGGATAGCCGAAGTAATCTCGACTGCTATAGCTTCTTTGATCTCCACGAAGCAATGCCAGAAGGTCATCTCGCAAACTAGGAAATTTCTCCTCTTCATGGTTCAGTCATAAGATGGATGGAAGGTCACTATAAGTGACATAACCTTAGCACAAGGTTTATCTAAATATCACAATCATGTCAACAATATTGTAGAAGGGTATTGTAATGTCCCTATTCAAATAATTGCATAGCAAACAATCCCATCGTCCTACCAAGTTCCCTAGGTTGAATGGGTACATTTGGAATTATAATAAGGGAGAAAATGAATGGTGTTTACACATTATGATAGTTCAAATATTTAATAAGTAGGTTGAATAAATAAATCCAAGAGAAATTATAGGTGGAAAATGGTTTTGAAGACATATGGAGGATGTGGGGCCCACACTAGCTTGGTTTCTCACTACCACATGGCATATCTCTCTTGCCATTTTGAATCCATGGGAAGGAAAGCATTATGGAGTGAGTTGGTAATTCATACACATGGAATTGAGCATATTAGGTCGAAATGGGATGGAATGGTAACCTCCATGGAAGAGGAAGAGTCAAATTGGAAGCTTGTGGACACTTGGGCTAGATTCCCTAGCTCTATGACAACAATGATGAAGCATCTATGACATTTATGAAAAAATTCAGATCTGACTTCTGACATATGAACATTATGACATGTCAGCCCCAAAAATAGGCTCAAGGAAGGCGCTCATGGGTGTTGGAGAATCCCAAGAGACCCCTACACGAATTGGGAGGAGATGGAAGGTTGGGAATGAGGAGACAAGTGGCAAATGTGGAATATTTCCTAAGTGTAAATATCTATAATATAATGGGAGGAATTCGAACCATAGGAGGCTAATGTTGGTTATAAAATTTATAAATCAAGTATGAGAATGGATTTTGATGATTTGAGAAAAAATGCATTTGTGAAGAGAGAGCTAATGGATGACTAGTTTCTTGCCTTAGCCAATTTCGAGGGTGAAAGATTCCCATCCAAGTTGGTGTTTGGAGAGGCCAGTCAGGTATTTCATGGAGCTTTAATGGAGTTTTTTTTTTAGGTACCATATATAGGGAATCTTGTGGTTTTGTTTAGTGCAGCACCATATCTCAACCATTTCCAGTTTTGAAGGCATATTCATGCTCCTTGAGGGATTGCGCTTTGGGTGAGCTCTTGTACTTCTTGGGAGAGATTATCATGATGTATTTATGATCGTAACAAGAATTATGTACTATTTTATTCATATTCAGAAAGCATCAAGTTGAAATACCAAGTGGTTGTATGTAAAAATGAAGATTAATGAGCAAACATTGACCATTTCCCCACTACATTGATGTATCCCATTATAATGATGATGATTTCGAATAAAAGAATTTTTCTCTGATATATTTGTGATGAATTGAATTCCATTTATGTGTATTACAAGTTTCATATTCATTACTTGAGCATTTGAAGTCATTATACTCAGTTTATTTGCATTTGAAGAAGATTTGGTGCCATTTCCCCAAGGGACGAATTAGTGGTTTTTGTTGTTGTTTGGGAGAGGTTTGGAACATTGAAGAAAAAAGATGGAACATTGAGAATGTGCATAGATTTCAGAGTCTTGAACAAAAAGACTATCAAGAATAGGTATCTTATTCCTAGGATTGATGAGCTCATGTATGAGTTACATGGGGCCAAATACTTCTCCAAAATTTACCTTAGATCAAGATATCATCAAATTCGAATGAAAGATGAAGATGTGCAAAAGACTGCTTTTCAATGTAATTATGGCCACTTTGAATTTATTGTCATGCCTTTTGGGTTAACTAATGATCCAGCCACATTTCAAGCATGCATGAATAGGATATTTTTCAAGCAACTAAGAAGGTTTGTTTTGGTTTTCTTTGATGACATGCTCATTTACAGTAAAACATGGGAAGAGCACTTGCAGCAATTAGAGATTGTGTTAAAAATTTTGCAAGAAGAGTCCTTATTTACTAAGTTATCAAAATGTGAATTTGGGATGAAAGAACTACTGTATCTTGGGAAAATTATTGGGCAAGAAGGAGTGAAGGTACCCATGGAAAAAATCAGGGCTATCTTAGAATGGCCATCACCAAAAAATATTATAGAATTTAGAGGCTTTATTGGCATATGCACCTATTACAGAAAATTTGTGAAAGGATTCTCCAAGTTGACTTCTCCACTCATTGATTTGACTAAGAAGGATTCTTTCAAGTGGGATGAAGAGGCTGAAAAGGCCTTCCAAAAAATGAAAGAGGTAATGAGTAGTTGTCCCATACTTGCACTTCCTGATTTTACTAAACCTTTTGTTGTGGAATGTGATGCTTCAGGTGGATGGATAGGGACTGTCCTAAATAAAGGCCAACACCCCATATCCTTTGAGAGAAGAAAGTTGCAGCCTCATGAAAAACTTTACTTCATCTCTGATAAAGAAATTCTGGCCATTATGCATGCATTGGCCAAATTCAGACAATACTTGGTGGGAAACAAGTTTGTGGTGAAAACTGACCACAATAGTCTAAGACACTTTCTCACCCGAAAAGATCTAAATGAAATGCAACAAAAGTGGGTAAGCAAGATTCAAGCTTATGATTTTGATATTGAATATGTCAAAGGAAAGAATAATATAGTAGCAGATGCTTTATCAAGAAGACCTTCTTTTTCTCTTATGGACATTGCAAAGGATTGGAAAAACATGCTACTAGTTGAATATGCCAAAGACCAATTTGCTTGTTATGTATTGGATGGAATCAAAGGGGATGATAACTACAGGATTTTGAATGGGCTGATATATTATAAGGGAAGAATTTATTTAGTTCAAAACTCAAAGCTCAAGTACCGAATTTTGCAAGAAGCACTTGATTCCCCACTAGTGGGCCATCCGGGGATATACAAAACCTATAGACAATTGAGGCAAAGGTTTTTTTGGAAGGGGCTGAAGGAAGATGTTTAGAAATATGTGAATGAATGTAAAGTATGTCAACAAACAAATCAGAACTTACATGTCCCGCTGGCTTATTACAACCATTGCCCATTTCAAAGCAAAAATGGGACAGTATCTCCATGGATTTCATCACCGGTTTGCCTAAATATTTGGGTAAGGATTGCATATATGTAGTAGTGGATAGGTTGAAAAAATTTGCTCATTTCTTTGTTGTTACATCATATTTTAGTGTTGCACATGTGGCTGATGTTCTTTTCAAAGAAATATTCAGATTACATGGGCTCCCCAAGAGCATTTTCAGTGATAGAGATAGTAGATTCATGGGTGCTTTTTGGCAAGAACTTTTTAGATTGGTGGGCACTCAATTGACTCCAAGTACCAGCTATCATCCCCAAACTGATGGAAAAACAAAGAGGGTGAATCAATGGTTGGAAGGGTACCTAAGAAACTATGTGGGAGAGTAGCAAAAAGCATGGGAAAAATGGCTACACTTGGGTGAGTTTTGCTACAACACCACTTATCATATGTCAATAGGAATGTCTCCTTTCAAAGCAGTATATGGTTATGATGCACTTACATTTGCTGAAATCATATTTGGTGATAGTATAGCCCCAAAGGCTAAATATTGGGTGGAAGAGAGCCAAGGAATTTTAAGGCTCTTGAAAGACAATTTGCAGGTTGCTCAAAATCAACAAAAACAATATGCTGATAGACATAGGGAAGAAAGGACCTTTCAGGTCAATGATTTAGTATATTTAAGGTTTCAACCATATAAACAAACATCTCTAAAAAAGAATGGAGCAGAAAAATTAAAACCAAGGTACTATGGGCCATACAAGGTAGTGCAGAAGGTTGGAGAAGTAGCATATGAACTAGAACTTTCGGAAGGGAGTAAAATACATAATGTATTTCATGTTTCTTGTCTCAAGAAAGCTCTTGGTCAGAAAATTATCACTTCAGAAATACTTCCTCCTTTGGATGATGAAGGTCAGCTCACACTTGTTCTGGAAAAGATTTTGAAGACACAGGAAAGGAGGTTGAGGGGTAGAATTATCAAAGAATATCTAGTGCAATGGAAGGACTTACCAAATGAAGATGCCACATGGGAAGAGGATAATATTTTGCAGCATCCAAATCTGAAATTTCTTGAGGACAAGCAATCTTGGGTGGGGAGGACTGTAATGTCCCTATTCAAATAATTGCATAGCAGACAATCCCATATATCCTACCAAGTTCCCTAGGTTGAATGGGTACATTTGGAATTGTAATAAGGGAGCAAATGAATTATGTTTATACATTATGATAGTTTAAATATTTAATAAGTAGGTTGAATAAATAAATCCAAGAGAAATTATAGGTGGAAAATGGTTTTGAAGACATATGGAGGATGTGGGGCCCACACTAGCTTGGTTTCTCACTACCACATGGCATATCTCTCTTGCCATTTTGAATCCATGGGAATGAAAGCATTATGGAGTGAGTTGGTAAGTCCTACACATGGCATTGAGCATATTAGGTCGAAATGGGATGGAATGTTAACTTCCATGGAAGAGGAAGATTCAAATTGGAAGCTTGTGGACACTTGGGCTAGATTCTCTAGCTCTATGACAACAATGATGAAGCATCTATGACATTTATGACAAAATTCAGATCTGACTTCTGACATATGAACATTATGACATTTTAGCCCCAAAAATAGGCTCAAGGAAGGCACTCATGGGTGTTGGAGAAACCCAAGAGACCCCTACTCGAATTGGGAGGAGATGGAAGGTTGGGAATGAGGAGACAAGTGGCAAATGTGGAATATTTCCTAAGTGGAAATCTATAGAAGCTAATGGGAGGAATTCGAACCATAGGAGGCTAATGTTGGTTATAAAATGTAGAAATAAAGTATGAGAATGGCTTTTGATGATTTGAGAAAAATTGCATTTGTGAAGAGAGAGCTAGTGGATGACTAGTTTCTTGCCTTAGCCAATTTTGAGAGTGAAAGATTCTCATCCAAGTTGGTGTTTGGAGAGGCCACTCAGATATTTCATGGAGCTTTAATGGATTTTGTATTTGCAAGTACCAGCTGCAGGGAAGCTTGTGTTTTTGTTTAGTGCAGCACCATCTCTCAACCATTTTCAGTTTTTAAGGCATATTCGTGCTCCTTAAGGGATTGCACTTTGGGTGAGCTCTTGTACTTCTTGGGAGAGCTTCTCATATTGTATTTCTGATTGTAATAAGAATTATATACTCTGTTCTTCATCTTCAGAAAGTATCAAGTCTAAATACCAAGTGGTTGTATGTAAAAATGAAGATTAATGAGCAAACAATGACCATTTCCCCACTACATTGATGTATGCCATTATAATGATAATGATTTCGAATAAAATAATGTTTCTCTAATATATTTGTGATGTGTATTAAAAGTTTCATATTCAGTACTTGATCATTTGACGTCATTATACTTAGTTTATTTGCATTTGAAGAAGATTTGGTGCCATTTCCCCAAGGGTCGAATTAGTGGTTTTTGTTGTTGTTTGGGAGAAGTTTGGAACAGACTTAATAAATAATGAATGGTTCATTTTGGGCCTTAATAAAATCCTTGATACATCCCCCACCTCTGTTCAGAAATTTGAGTGGGTTGGGAGGCAAGGGTCGAAATTGGGGAAAAAGTGAAAAATTGGGCATTTTTATAAAAATTGAAAAAGGGACATTACAGGTAGAAGGACACCTTTGCTTCCCCTATAGGGGTGCCTCTGCACTACAATGTAAAACATCCAATTGAATTGATTTTGGGTGTCCCTTTACCCAATGGACCAATATACAGGAACTCTCTTTTCGAGAATGAGGAAATAAAACGCCAAATTAATGAGCTCATTCAAAAGCCACATTCAACCAAACTACTCACCTTGTGGGAGTCTAGTTGTGTTGGTGCAGAAAAAGTATGGGACATGGAGAATCTGTATTGATTACCGAGCCCTGGAAAAAATCACTGTCAAGAATCAATACCCGATCCCCTAGATTTATCATCTTCTTGATTAGCTTAAGGGTGCCAAGTTATTTATCAATTTTGATATGAAGTTGGGCTACCACTAGATTCCAATTGAACAAACTGATGTATGGAAGACAACCTTCAAGTCTAAAGAAGTCCCCTTTGAATGGTTGGTCATGCCTTTTGAAATAAATAATTCTCCAAAAATTTTCATGAGGATGATGGATTATATCTTGCGGCCATTCACAAACTCCTTTGTGGTTGTATATTTGGATGACATCCTCATCTACAGTAGAACCTGGGAGGAACATATGCAACACATTCAGCAATTCCTGAGTAACCTGTGACAACAAAAGCTATATTCCAACCTGGATAAATGCTCATTTGGCATGCATAGAATTATGTATTTGAGATACATCGTGGATGAACACAGGGTGCATGTGGAGCCAGCCAAGATCCAAGTCATTCACTATTGGCCAGCCTCAACAACCCTGACAGATATATGTGGCTTCTTGGGTCTTTCCAACTTTTACCGTAGGTTTGTGTTGGGGTTCTCTCATATCGCTTGGCCCTTAATCCATGTGACCAAGGGTGGATATAAATCCAAGTTCACCTAGTCGGGGTCGCAACATAAAGCATTCAAGGATATTAAACACTTCCTCTTCTCAGCGCTAGTCCTCACCTTGCTAGACCTTCTACAACCATTCAATATTGAGACGGAGGCCTCAGACTATGCTATCAGTGCAGTCCTAATTCAACATGGACATATGGTGGCTTATCACAGTGAGACACTATCTGATACTATTCGTAGATATAAAACCTATGAGAAGAAAATGTACTCCATTGTGTAGGCATGCCAACATCGGAAGAATTGCATTTTTAGAAAGGAAACGATCATCCACACTAATCACACGCCCCTGCAATTCATGCATACACAGGGAAAGCTACATAATTACAACCATCAGAAGTTGATCCGAATTTTAGGGGGCATGTGGTCTAAATTCGGATGTATAAGCCATAAAAGTATTAAATAGAGAGGCCACCCTCTCTCATCCATGGTATTTAGTAGCACATAGTTTTGGCCCATGGTATAGCCTCAAAACACATTGTAATAATGCTATATAAAGGCATAGCAAGCCTTCTCATGATAACAAGTTACTCATTTGGTTTCTCTTCTATTTTCTATTGTTCATTATGAGATTATTTAGATCTGAGTGAATTATTGGTAATTAGTTTTAAAGGTGGGGCTCATCTTTGAGCCTCACCTCCCATTCACTTCATGTGTTTTTGTTCATGCTTATTCTTATGCAATATTAGGGTTTTCATGTGAATTTCATGACAGATTTGCATGCTTAATCTCCTCCTCTCTCAGCATTCAAGCCTTCCGGTTCTCAGCTCCCAAGATCTGGATCAGTGGTATCAGAGCCAAGTTCGCTCTCCATTGGGACAATATTTTGAAGGATTAGGCGGGTTCAACGAAGGTTCCACAACCTCTACAACAACCCATGCTTCTCTACACTCAACACTCTCACATTCAACAAACTTTGAACAGGTTCCATGGATTGCACAGGAGGTTTCAGAGGCTCTACCATAGCTCATCGGAAAGGTATTTCTGTCAGCTCAAATGAGTATTTCACAGAATTTCATTTTGTTTCCCGGTTTGTGAGATATGCTTGTTTGAAGCAGCATATGTTTGTGCATACTGCGGCCGGACGTACAACAACTTTAAACAAGTACTACTGACTTCACAGAATGTCTCAGAGGCTCTACCATAGCTCATTAGAAATTTCTTTCCGTCTTCTAAAATGGGTATTTCACGGAATTTCATTTCGTTTGCTGGTTTGTGAGATATGCTTGTTTGAAGTAACACATGTTTGTACACAATGCGGCCAGATGTACAAACACTTTAAACAAGTGCTATAGACTCCACATAATGTTTCAGAGGCTCTACCACAGCTCATTGGAAATCTCTTTCTGTCAGCTAAAATGGGTATTTCACGGTTTTTTATTTGGTTTTCTGGTTTGAGAGATATCATCAATTGAAGCAACATATGTCTGCAAAATAGTGTGCGCGCGTCTCTTGAGCTTCAACAAACATTTTCTCACTATTTGGGCCACCCCAGACCAAGTATGTTATATGGATGGAAAGGTCTCTTCAAGAACTCAAATGGGTCTTCAACAGAATTCAATTTCACTACATGCATCAGAAGCTATGAATGAATTTGCAGCAAGACATCAACTGCACCAAAGATCATGAATTTTCAATTTTTTAAAATCTTAATGTAATCATGGTTATGGGTTAACCACACAAAACCCATGGTTATGGGTCAACCACACAAAACCCACAGTTGTGTATTGTAATCATGGTTGTGGGTCAACCACACAAAACCCACGGTTATGGGTTAACCACACAAAACCCTTCTCTTTAGTGGAAATAAGCTTGTCATTGCCACCATGGTTATGGGTCAACCACATAAAACCCATGGTTATGGGTCAACCACACAAAACCCATGGTTCCGAGTCAACCACACAAAACTCTTCTCTTCATTGGAATCAAGCTTGCTATTTCCATCATGGTTATGGGTCACCCTTGCAAAACCCACGGTTATGGGTCAACCACACAAAACCCTTCTCTTCATTGGTAGCTAGCACATTGTAATCATGGGTCTCTTTTTAGCATGAAATGATGGGGACCATCATTTTCTAAGGGGGGAGGAATGATCCGAATTTTAGGGGGCATATGGTCTAAATTTGGATGTATATGCCATAAAAGTATTAAATAGAGAGGCCACCCTCTCTCATCCATGGTATTTAGTAGCACATAGTTTTGGCCCATGGTATAGCCTCAAAACACATTGTAATAATGCTATATAAAGGCATAGCAAGCCTTCTCATGATAACAAGTTACTCATTTGGTTTCTCTTCTATTTTCTGTTGTTCATTGTGAGATTATTTAGATCTGAGTGAATTATTGGTAATTAGTTTTAGAGGTGGGGCTCATCTTTGAGCCTCACCTTCCATTCACTTCATGTGTTTTTGTTCATGCTTATTCTTATGCAATATTAGGGTTTTCATGTGAATTTTATGACAGATTTGCATGCTTAATCTCCTCCTCTCTCGGCATTCAAGCCTTCCGGTTCTCAGCTCCCAAGATCCGGATCAGAAGTGGTTGACATACTTGCAACAATTTCATTTGAACATTAAGTTCAAGAAGGGTAGCATGAATTGTGTTGCAGATTGCCTTAACTAACCCCCATTCATGGCACTAACAGTGGTACTCAAATCCTGTGGGAATGAGACCTCTGGGTGGCCCCAATTATATAGTAGTGACCTTGACTTTGATGCTACATATTAGAAAATGGGTGTAGGTAAACAAGTTGCATACTTTCACCTCGAGGATGCACTTTTGTTCTATTTAGACCATGTTTGTGTTCTGTCAAGTGAACATGCAAATATAATTTGGGAGGCACACTACATTTAGGTGACCAGACACTTTGGCGTGGAGAAGACAATAGTAGTGATTCAAAATTATTTCTACTAGATAAAACTCCTACAGGACATCAACATGTATATTCGATCATGCACTTCCTGTGCCATCACTAAACCTGCCATGAAGAATAAATGGATGTACACTCCTCTATCTACCCCATACAATCCTTGGGATTCAGTCTCAATGGATTACATGTCAAGTTTTAATTCCACCAAGCATGGTCGCGACTCTGTTTTTTTTGTTTTTGATCAGTTCTCTAAGATGGCCATTCTAACACCATGTACGAAGAGTATCATTGTTGAACCCACTGCTAAGATATTCTTTGAGCGTGTTCGGTTTCATTTTAGGCTTCCACAGACCATTATTTTAGATCATGAAATTAGGTTCCCCATCACCTTCTGTTCATCCTTATGTTCTTTAATGGACACCAAGTTGACCAAATCGACTACCTTCCACCCCCAAATGGATGGGAAAACATAAGTGGCCAACAAGATTATTGTGCATATCCTGTGCATGTACAACTCCAAAAATCCATGCACATGGGATAAGAGCCTTCCATATGTTTAGCATAGTCACAACAAATCCCTCCATAGATCTATTGGACACAACCTCTTTCGGATGTGCTTGGGTTTCCATCCATTTCCCCTATTGATGTAGTTAGAACCATTAAATCTACACAAGAGGAGTCCTCCCACGCTCAGGATGAGGTAGAGAAAGAAACCAAATTCATTGAACAAATCCAACACATCCAACAACATGTTCATGACATCATGCAGAAAGCTAATGCCAAGTACAAACAATGGCATGACTAGCATCAGGTTCCACAGAAGTTTCCAGTTGTGGATAAGGTGTGGTTGAATTTGCATAAGGAGAACCTCAAAGGCCCCCATAGAAATCTCAAGACACTTTGATATGGATCTTACAACATCACGAAGGATATGGGTGTGTTGAAGACCCGTATGTGATAATGCTAGAATTTTTTCCAAGGCAAACAACAAAGGGTGACAACCCAATCTGAAAGGATTCAAACAACTCTGCGCAAAAACAGTTATATCCCCAGACTGTTTGGTGTGGTTGACACCCACGGATATTAAGCCTCCATTGGCACTTATTTGAATAGATCCGAATGGATCTGTCTTCCTGTTAAGGAAGATTGAAAGTATTCTGTGTCTAAGGGGTAAGTAGTGTTAGCTTAAGAAAATATCTGATTAAGCTAGATCTAAATTAGGAAAGATGATTTAAGCTTGCAGAACAATCAGATCTTGAATTTAATAAGTGTTTCACCAATTAATAAACATATTAATTAGATATGAACTTATCAGTTTGAGACAAAGCCAAAAAATGACAATTGAATGATTTTACCTTAAGAATTAAAGCATATATCAGATTGTCTTGTTATGATATGCTAATTGAAAAATTGCCATGTAATTATGTTTGTTTATCATTTGCAGAAATAGAAAAATGAGTTAAGTAAATAAATTCACTTAACACATAACAACATGTGGATCGTATGTTAAGAGATGGCAAAGAGAGACTAACTGAATTTCATTCAAGTCTGCAAAAAATTACAATGCCTCAAAGAAACCGAGTATCTCTAGTTCTCCTTCGATGATTTTCTCCCCCCCTTCCCCTATGAGATTCTATCCCTTTAAATAATAATTACATCAAATTACAAGGATAGATTTCCCATAAAACATGGGTTACAAAATATTTCTAATCTAGGACTCGCCAAGGGAAATTTGCCACTTGGCCCACACATCCAAAAAATATTCTATATCTGGATATTTGGCTAGTTCAAGTGCAAGCTGGGTATTACAAGCGTAATATTCAATCTCGTTTTTCTTCACTTTATGCCATGCATGTAGAAAAAGATTAATCTTTATCCCTAAACTGATGGGTTCCTTGATCAACTCTTTAACATTTGAGATCTGAATGTGCTCCAACTCCTGAACTCGCTCTTTGGACTGCAAACATCTCATATCAACCTTCTCCATTGTAATCTTAGGAGGAAAAGCCTTCTCGATAAGGTCTAAAGTCGAAAAATCTAGCAATATCAATGCATTATCTATTGTACACCATTTCCTGCCACAAATTGCTTGTGCTTTCTGAATTGTGGTCTCGACTGATTCACAGACATGTTGCCATGCTTCCAAAGAGATTCTAAGCCTTCTGAACTTGATATTGTCCATAACAGGGATATCTTCTGGTTTGTCCTTAATGTATCTCTGCCAATCAACCACATCTTCAATTTCCCTAGTTGCTTCTTCCCTTTTCTCATTATGATGTTCAAGGACATCAGAATTACGCTCAAAAACATTGTGTGTCTTCTGAATTTCATTCAGGGATTCAAATAATTCAACCAAAAGATTTCTATAGTCTTCATTTATTTCAAGAGCTAGTTCCTTGAATTCTTCCATAGAAAACCTGGAGAAAGAGGAGGTAGATTATTTGGCTTTTGAATCCTTCAACTGCTTCTCAAGAAGTGTGATCTTCTCAAAATAGCCAATGTTTAGCGCTTGTGTTTCCTGCACTTGTTGTTGGAGAGATTCCTTTTGGGCCTGTAGGTCTCTCACCTGATCATCATGCTCATTTCTCAACTCTTGGAGTTGAGATTGATGTTTTTCTTCAATTTCAGTTTGCTTCTCCTTAAGCCTATGCAATTCTTATTTCTTAGCCTCAATTTCTTTATTCAAAGAAGTAACTGAATCATAATTATCTCCAGCAAAGGCTCCCATTGCTGCAATAGTTTCCAGTGCTTCTTGTTGAGCATCAGTGGATGTTTTCTGCCATATGAACTGATTGGGAACAGGGTCCTGCATAACAGTCCCTCCCCTTTGTCTTTAATATCCCCATTTCATGAATTCCTTCTCAGACTTATAGTAGAAATATTCCCCCAGGGAAACCACAACATCCTCTCCAAATTCTGCCACTATGTCTACTATGGAAGTAGATACAGTAGAAGTTGAAACCAAAGGTGCAGTTTGGGAAACAACAGAAGTTGGAATGGGCATTGTGATTTGGATGCTGCATATGGAAGGAGAAATGATGTTGGAAACTGATGTTAAGGAGGAAGTGGGAGAATAATTCAAGGTGACAGTTTCAAGGAGTGGAAAAGAGACTGTGGTTACTGATGGTGATGAGGATACAATTGATACTTGCACTTCAGTAATTTGTGGAAACAAGATGGAAGGTGGGTTTAGCAATGACTCTAGTGAAGTGGTAATGGGAACAATAGGTAGTTCAATTGTGGTGGAGGAAGGAAGGTTGGTATCAAATGATGAGATGGAAGAGAGTGTAGCCTCAGCTGATGAGATGGAAGGGACTGTAGTGGAAGTAAGTGGGGGTGTAGAAGTAGATGCAATAGAAAATATGGTTACTTATTGGAGAGGGATATTTGGAAGAGGATCATCCATCGCAATACCTTTTAAAATATCAACAAAGGTTGTTGTGACAGTAACTTCTTGAAAAATAGGAAAACCATTTGGGAAAGAGGATGGAAGTGTTTCATCCTCTAGGTCATTGTCTTCAATCATGGTTACCTGTTGTGCAGAGATTTGAAACTTTTGTTTCTTCACTGGAGTACTTATTGCACCAACCTAAGTATTCACTGGAGTGTTGGCTTCACTAACCTGAGTATTCACTACTAAAGACATCTCTGCCAATTCTCTTTTCATGTCAGTAACTGATTTAATCAGAGCATTGAGGTTAGTTAGAGGCTTAGGCTATACTGTGTCTTCCGCAGGATCCTTACCCTTGTCATCAGCATGGTAAGTAAGCATCAAAGGGGTGCTTGCTTTCTGAGTTTCTTTCTCTGCCCTTTCCTTCAGCACCTTTTCATCAAGTGAGAGCTCAAACTTTCTGTATTGCTAAACTTTAGCTTTGAGATTATGTTGATACTGAAAAATGAAATTATTTTCTTCCAAAGAGGAAATATTATTCAGGACCTCAGCAAATGAATCAACACCATGGTAAATAGAATCATCTGGAACAGTCTGATGAGCATAATAAATCTTCATGTGCTCTTGAGCAAAATGGTTCATCAGAAAAGACCTAGGATCATGCATCCTCTTTGGGGCCTTCCTAAGATTGAGGGAAATGATATTTTTCCCAAGTAACCCAGCATGGGTTGAATTTTGAATTGTCAGAGGCCCAAGGTGAAGTGGGAACTTTGGCCATCCCCTTCTCTTGGCCCCAGTAAGCTTTGGGAAGACACCATTTGTTACTGTTTGATAAGCAACTTCTTCCAACAGCAGTCTGTATGGCACAATTTTGGGCAACAGGTGGGTTGTGTTTCTGCCCCAAATCCTAACATAGGAGAAGTATTCCCCTACATACCAATCAACCATAGTGGAGACCAGTGCCTTAGCGTTTTTAGAAAAAAAGTGGGAGCATTATCCTTGAAAACCATCAAATAAATTGAACCAGAAAGATGGTCAAAGATATCATTTATCATAGGGAGGAAGTTATCTTCCCACAGTGTTGAGAAATAAATGTGGACAGCTGGTGCAGACAGGGTCCAATTCCACCCCATGGAGGGAAACTGAAAATCCGCACAGAAGATATCCATGAAGTAAGCTGAGTAAAAGAAAGTGGTATTTTTGGAGGCTGGGGTCTTCTGATATTTCTCAATTTCCTCCTTGATTTCCATTGATAGAATTTGAGCCCAGTTGAATGAACCTCCGGTAGTGAGTACATGGTGAGCCATGGGTTCCCACTCAGCCTTAAAAACTGAGCAATCTGGTAATCCGTATAGACTGCAGAACATGACCTCCAGCAGAGCGAAAGGCTCTTTGAACCAGGAAATTGGGTAGCATTTGTCAGGCTTGGGCGTGAAGCTTGCATGGGTATACATCCAAGACTTTAGCATTTCATCAAAATTGAATTGGATCTTGGCAGATTCCAGGAATTTGGCATTCAACAACTGGTCGGGTGGTCTTAGGGAATAAGCTCTGGCGAAATATTCAAGCCGGAAAGAGGTTAACTGTACCCCATAATTGTCATTGAAGGAATGGTCTTGAGGTTGGGCGTAATCAATTATCCACTTGATGGAATCTATATAGGGCATGAGGACCGGTCTAGCAGCAATGGAATGTAACTGCGACTTACTGATGTTCCTATAAAAGGATTGGTCTTGCTAGATTGTAGAAAGGTCATCATTGTCGAAAATAGAGTAAATCGGGCCCAATCCAGGTGAAGAGTTTCAGATACCTTGTTGCTTGTATCAGAGAGGATTCCACTATTTGGGTCTTTGTTTTTGAGTTCTCTTAGGGCCGTTTTGGAGCGAGTGTTTTTCGACATGGTTGGGTAGCTTAGAACTATGATAAAACAACAACAATCAATCAAATAAAACTAATTTTAACTTTGAATTATCACCAAAACGTGGATAAGTGCTTAAAAACCAACCTGTGTTGAAGACAGGGTAAAAATAGCAATCCTGGTAGAAATCCGCAGTAAAAATCCTTTGTTCAAATGAAGTTCTTAATTCGAAATATTGTGAAAAATAGAAATCGACAATAATTAAGCTACAGTGGGGTCAATCCATACCGTAAGATCAAAAGGAATCAACGGCTTAGATCAAATCGTGAAAAGCGGAAAAGAAATTGCAGGATCAACTTTTTGAAAAATTTGACCGAGGCTTCCGCAATCTGTAATTCGCAATGCGGGTTGCAGGTTGCGGAAGTGCAAGTTTGGACATAAGTGATTTTAATGTTTCCACAATCTGCAATATGCAATTGGATAATGAAGCGGTGTTTAAATAAAAAAAAGTCAATATCTCTACAATCCGCAATGCGGGTTGCGGGTTGCGGAAGCGCAACTTCAATTGGTTTATTATGGTTTCCGCAATCTAATCTGCAAGATGCGGGTTGCGGAACGTCAATATTTATTTTCAACGACAAAGTACTTTCCGCATTCCGCAATCCGCAATTTGTAGGTTGCAGGTTGCGGAAGTGCAAAACACAATCTTTATTTTCTAAGTGGTTTTCGCTTTCCGCAATCTGTAATTTTGTGGGTTGCGGATTGCGGAAGTAAAATCTGATTTTATTAAAAAATTTCCGACATCCGCAATCTGCAATTGTGGGTTTCAAGTTGCGAAAAAGGAATATTTAAAAGGCGAAAATTTCAAACATCCGCAATCCGCATTGCGGATTGTGGGTTCCAAAACGGAGGTTGCGGAAACGATATAATTTGAAGAAAAAGAAAAAAATTCGCAATTTTCAAAACACTTAAAAGAAAGGTTTTTTCAGAAAATTTTAGTAAATATAAAGCATGGGAATAAGAATAGATCAAAACAACAATCAAAACATCCCCAAAAATAAGTAAAGGAAATCCAATTTAACTTCAAAATCGCAGTGGGGCTCCCCTTTTTATCAATAAAAATGGGATCTGGTGTGCCTACAACAAATGGTGACTGGCTAGGTGAAGCAGTTATCTCTGTGAACGTAATCCTCAGTTTTAAGGAAAATACATGTCAGAATAAAAGAATGTTTCATCCTGCAAGTTACAAAATGTTTTCACAAAAACACAACCAAACATAAGAGTTAATTTCACATAATTGATATGTCCCCATCCAAAATCAATTAATGATGATGTCTATTCTGAAAAGGAATCCTAGAGATACGAAGGTAATCCTTGACCATTATGCAAACATAGGAGGGCAGTTTGTGATAATCCTTAGAACAAACTTACATCCATTCCAGATCACCAAATCATGAGTCACCTTGAATTATTAACCATTTATTTATTGTATATACAGATGCATTACTCAAAATATATACACATTTGTTTTTAAAAAATAAATATGCAAATAAGACCTTGTTGAAACAAAGCCATTGCCCTGACTTGGTGATCATATTTTGGCAATGCCACTCACAAACCTCACCTGGAAACTGAACACGCTAGCTCTATAAGGAGACTCCTTGTCTTTTAGCTTTTGACACTAAAATCAATTATCATGGCTTGGTAACCATACGAAAATAATTCCAGTCCAAAATAAATTCATGATCATGGTCGGGATGGCTTGTAATAATACCCCCCTATCCTTGAATGCAATAAGATGCCTTATGAAAAAGAAACAAAATTGATTGAAGTGTAAATTACAGGACACTACCATGGCGTGGTGACCATATTCTAGTAATGTTACTCACTGATGTTTGCGGATCATGAATGGACCAACCTGTAATAGGATCTTCTACCTTCCAGCAATAGCTGGAAGTCACCTCCCTAGCTTGGTGACCAGATGTGGATATGTCATTCCACTGAACACCTATGAACATAATGGGTTGGCTTGTGATAAGACCCACCATCTTGCAATTTACAGTTATTAAAATGCATTTAATTTCAAGATGATCATGATGGGATCCGCAACAACTAAAAGTAGACCAGACTAAAAAGATTTGCTTCCAATCACTAATGGAACACAAGGTAGGGAGACCTAGTCACCCCTATAAATTCAATTAACAAAATGAGACATCTATGAAGATGGTGATTAAGGTGGGAAAGTATCAATTAAAGTTATGAGAAAGATTAGTTGTTACATTTCATGAAAAGGCATCTTCACATATAGATTGAGTAAAGTGAATCTGACATGGCCACCCAAAAACTTCAGACCGTATTGATATGGGATGCATTGATCTGCAGTCTATTCCAAATCTATTTACATTATTATGATTCAAAATAATACAAAATTTAAAAGAAAAAAAAAACAAAGCAAAGAATGAAAAGAAAAACAAACCACACCTATGTACAAATAAGGCAAATGCTCCTCTAAACGAAATACTTTTTGAGCAGCTGAACATTAACTGGATAGGTTTCAAGGACACCTTCGTGTGTTTGTAACCAGACAATACTAGGACCAATATTTTCTGTAATGATGAATGGTCATAGCCATAAGCATTGAAATTTGGCTAATCAATCTTATCTTTATGTTGTTTATCCCATTTTAACACCAAATATCCCACTGTGAAATCCCTATCAATTGAGGACTTCTCATCAAACCATCTCTTTATTAGTTGTAGATGTTGATATAGCTTATTCTTGGATTTTTCCCTATCTTCTTCCAACTTAAGTAATGTGTCAATCCTTTGCTGAAGTGGGGAAGAATCATCCTCTTGTATTGAATGAGCTAATTGTAATGAAGGGATCATAAGATTAGATGGTAAGATGGCCTCCTTACCGTAAACCAAGCAATAAGGGGAGTTTCCAACGGAGGATTTTGGGGTGACATGGTCTTCCCAAAGAGCATTATACAGTTGGGTGTGCCAATTCTTATGATGGGTGGATAATGTCTTCTTTAATATGTTAATTAGGTTTTTATTGGAAGACTCAGCTAGTCCATTCCCTTGTGGATAATAGTTGGCAGAAGATTTAAGTTTGATCCCTTTTCAAGGGCATACTGGGTAAGGTCGATAGAGGAGAAATATGAAGCATTTTCAAAAAACAAAAACTCGGGTGCCCCATGTTAATTTTTGAGCATTAATTCAATATACTCTAGGATCCTTACTGAGAGAATAACATGTACAGTATATCAATTCATATCAATCATATCAAGCATATCAATCATCACAAGATGCAAACATAAGAGACAATAGACACAGAGTTTCCACGGGGAAAACCCTAAGGTGAAAAACCCCACAACTTCCTCATAGATAGATAGAGCAATGATACAACCAAAGTACACAGAGATAGACTCCTCTTATCAGCTGATCCTCCTCCTCACATGTGCACCACTTTCTGAGTGATGGAAGTGTGAGTTCTGAAGTGATCCAAATAGAGATCGGGAGATCTCTATTTATACTTGTCCTGACTGCCCAATAAAATTATGGGGCCGACTTGTCTAGCTTAGCACAACAACCTCATGTTACATTAATTCGGGCCGACCCCTTACAAGGTGGTATAATAACCCATCGGAAAGTTAACACACTTGCGACACTTGTTAATACAAATGACGACACTTCCGTATAGAGGAATAATACATCTCTATAGGAGTACAATAAATATATATATGAAATACATTCCGAAGTTACATATACATCAACACTCCCTCTTAACTAGGAAGGTATTTCTTGACATAGATCATCTAGCACAAGTCTTCTTCTCTGGATCATCGTCATTGATGCATCGTCCTCGAATCATCGTCATCGTCACTACTACTGCTATCTCAATCAATCTCTGAATCTACTCGTCATAGGAAGTTCTACAAAGCCAGTCCTTTTTCATACTGGATGTAGGCCCACCACCTGTAGGTCTTCATCATCACTGGCCATACTGTGGAATCCTCGGGACTTACTACGTGCATCACAAAACCTCGAAAGAGCATCCCAGGATGTTACGGGTACACAACTCCGACCTGTAGGATATCCTAGGGCGCTATTACATGTGACCTCACCACAAAACCTCGAAAGAGCATCCCAGGATGTTACAGGTACACAAGTATGACCTGTACGATCTCCCAGGGTGCTATTACATGTGGTCACCACAAAACCTCGCAAGAGCATTCCAGGATGTTACGGGTACACAAATCTGACCTGTAGGATCTCCCAGGGCCCTATTATATGTGGTCATGGCAAAACCTCTAAAGAGCATCCCAGGCTGTTACGGGTACACAAATATGACCTATAGGATCTCCCAGGGCACTATTATATGCCATAGGACAAAACCTCGAAAGAGCATCCCAGGATGTTATGGGTACAAAACTCTGACCTGTAGGATCTCCCAGGGCACTATTATATGTCCTCTAAGAGCAATTTCTTGAAAGAGCATCTCAGGCTGTTACGGATACACAACTCCGACCTATAGGATCTCCCAGACATGTTCATCTGCACAACCTGTTCCACGGCCATAGAGTATCATCCTGATACTCACCATACATCATCCTGATGTACACACGGTCATCCTGATCATCATCACTGCATCGTCCTGATGCATACCAAGTATCTACCTGATACATATCATCATACATGATCCACCTGATCATACAATGTATCCACCTGATGCACACATAGATACATGATCCACCTTATCACACAATGTATCTACCTGATACATATCAACATACATGATCTACCTGATCATACAACGTATCCACCTGATACATATACAGATACATGGTCCAAGCATCCAACATGATGCATATACAAATACATACAAATGATCCAACTGATCATATCCAGCATCCAACATGATGCATACATACATAAATGATCCAACTGATCATATCCAGCATCCAACATGATGCATACATATTTAAATGATCCAACTGATCATATCCAGCATCCAACATGATGCATACATACATAAATGATCCAACTGATCATATCCAGCATCCAACATGATGCATACATACATAAATGATCCAACTGATCATATCCAACATCCAACATGATGCATACATACATAAATGATCCAACTAATCATATCCAGCATCCAACATGATGCATACATACATAAATGATCCAACTGATCATACAAAGCAGAAACTAGAACATCATCCAGCGCTTACATCCATAGCCATGTGAAGGATCCTCCTTCCACTATGCTTGGAATGGATTCAGAAAAATGTCTCCATCACTTCTTCCTCGAAGTGTCGTCGATCTGAAGAACACCAAGCCTCTCTATGAAGTAATCGAACTTCACTCTGGCTAGTGGCTTTGTCAGCACATCTGCAATCTGCTCATCCGTCGCAACATACAGGAGCTTCACTGCTCCTCTCTGCACCATATCCCTGATATAGTGATATTTGATCTCAATGTGTTTCGATCTGTCGTGGAATACCAGGTTCTCAGACAGCTTCACACAACTCTGGTTGTCACAGAAGTACCAGTAGCCTCCAGTGGTAGATCAAATAAATCACACAATTGCTTCCGAATCCATACTGCCTCACAACTAGCCGAACATGCTGCAACATACGCTGCTTCGGCTGTACTCAGTGCTCCGCAGGACTACTTCCTGCTAAACCAAGAGATCACACCTGATCCCATACTGAAGCAACAACCAGAAGTGCTCTTCCTATCTGCAGCACTGCCTACCCAATCTGAATCAACATAACCTTGTAGGTTAAACTTTTGATTCGCATCATACTTGAGCCCATAGTCAACTATACCCTTCAAGTACCTCAGAATATGCTTTACAGCAACTAGGTGCGTCACATACCCCAATTTTGTAAAAATTATGTAATCATTTTATTATATTCCCGAGACATTATGTTAAATTTAATGCTAAGTAGGAATGGATGACTCAGCAGAGTCACTAGAAATGGAATGTAATTCAGAATATTTTATTATTAATAAATAAATTATGGAGACAACAGCATGGGAGAGCTGTTAAAAAGAGGTTACTGTTAAAACTGGTGGATGGAACTAGGTGGAAATGCAAAATACAAGTGGCAGCATCCTCAAACACTTCCTAAGTTGCAGGTGGCAACTTCCCTATATTTGGGGTCATGATTCCCCAAGGAAGTGGAATTAGAGCAGGGGGCTCATTAATGACAGTTAACCCAACAAAGACCTAGGCAATCTTTTAAATAGTACTCAATGAACAGAGCTGGGGGTTCGAATTGTTCTAAAGGGAGAATGCATTCAGGTGGATGTTATTCAGGAATCCCATTGAGGAAGAGGGAATTACAGTAAGGAAGTTGTTTGAGAGGAATGTTGCAGTAACTTGGTTCCATTATAGCTGTTTGGGCTGAGTGAATTTTTGCTACACCTAGTTCCATCCAGGGAGACCAGAGCAAGCTCGGGGGTCTTGAGAAGTGCTGTCTGGGCACTCTCCAGGAGTTGGTAGGGAGGAATAGCCTCCCATTGCTGTTGTTGTCCACAGAAACAGGTTCTGCTATTTATTCCTTTATGATTATTAAGTATAAATGAATGTATGTTGTGTCTAGCATCTATATGTCTGAATAATATTTAGTTTAGTAAAAGTTAGCATCTCTGAATATCAGTAATAGATTTGATTAGAGTTACTGTGTTTCCAGCATCCCTTAGTATCATTATTACATTATTGATAAGGTATCTTTAATGTTTTCCACACAATAGTAATATTTAAAGCAGTAGTTATTATCGTAATTTTAATCCTAGTTTAATTATGATGTTTGAGTAGAGAAGTAAGAGATACATATAAATTATTTATGCTCTGTGTATACAAAATGTAATAAACAGTCATAGGAGACAACAGTAATTATAATCATAAAAAAATTACATTTATTATATCTTGGTCGACAGACCTTACAGGCGATTTTGTAGTCACGGATAGGACCTTTATATCAGGGTACAAAACCCTAGTCATTAGTTAACCAGTCTTAACCTATTAAATAAATTAATACCAAACCCTAGTTAACAATTATATAGTCACTACCTGTTACACAAATGAATGTGCAAAATTACAACAGAAAAATAATTATAAAGAATTTAACATTTTTTTGTATAACTTAGTTATTGCTTGAACAAACAAAAGGATTAGCAGAATCCTAGTGATTCATTATCGAGCTCAACAGTATAGTAATATCTTTTACTTGTTTCTCAAACTACCAACAGAAGAAAATCGTAACCACAGAATCAACATCTAAACAAAATCACCACTGTCGTTTCGGATTGAACCCCATCATTCCAGACATTACAAGTAATTAAACATTTAGAATTAAGACAACGATTTCACCTACGACCAGAGCCAAGGATCACTGTTTAAGTGATTTTAAAAACATAGAATTAGAAATACACGCCACACACCAGCTCAAAATTTATAGGAGAAACTTTTAATAAGTTATTTTGTCAAACCGGGGTGAAAACCCTGAATAAATTAAGAGCTTAGTAACAAAACAAAATTTAGGTACATAAACCCTGCAGTATTTTTACACAAGAATTTATCAACAGATTCGCATTGTATATGACAGCTTAAGAATTCGAACTGATAGTTCGGGTCAAACCCTACCAGCCTCGCTTGAATAAACAAAGCATTTGCTAAATAGTTAATGCAACGTTTTCACATACAGCCAAGTCACAAATCCACTGTATAAGTGGATTACAAACTTAAAATTTACTTACTGCTGAATATAGCATAGACCTAAAATGCATGCAACGAACAAGCCCAAGGTACAAGCAAAAACCTTATAATAAGTTAAATTCCAAAACCCTGGATAAAAACCCTGAGCAAAATTTTACGAGTACAGTATTAAAAACCTTGAGGCCGTAACCTCATCTTCAGAGCAGGCTCACAGCCTTTTCTTTTACACATTAATTCTTCTATAAACCCTAAATACCTCAAGAAAGACGATTAAATTACATATGACTGCATCCATAACATTTCATACACATCACATGGTTAAACCTGTCCATGAACTTTGGTAACAAGCAGCTACAAGACCAAACAGCACGGAGCTAGCCACAAAGATGGATCTTTCAAGACCAAACCCTAACCATCCTAACCACCAAAAGGAGGAAATGCCATGGTGAAAACCAGGCTTACCCGGAAAGCCATTCGTCAAAGCTTGTGCTATCCACGCCTTTGAGAAGGGCCAGGACCTGCAACAACAAAGTGGTATTAGTTAAACATTAAATTTGATAAACCATACCTTTTAACTAGCAGAGCGTAGTATGAGATAAACCTACCAGTGTTTCTGAAAGGAACTCAGTTATTTTCAATAGCCTGCTAAACCATGAATAGCACGAGCATAACAAGTATAAACTCCATTTCCGTCACCTAAGGAACGAGTTGGCAGAAGCAAAGGAGTACTCTCCACGATGAAAGCTGTGACCGAACTAAGTCAAAAGATGCAAACGATGGAAGCCATGACAGGGTTGGAAGTGGTAACAAAAAGGATGAACCCTAGGTTTTTAACAAACCCATAGCTGCTAACAATGAAATACGAAGAATCCCAAAATGATACTATGAACAAGCACGAAGGACTGTAGCAGTATGAAGCTGCCACCAACAGCGCCTCAGTGAAACTTAAACCAGGAGGGTTCGCAGAGCGACCAAGCCCGAAGGCAAAGGGAAATGACAGAGTAGGGTTAGTCAACTGTTATATATCACCAAATGCATGGCTCAAGACTAACCACGTAGCACTTTAATTTTTCACATACAGTGGGTCGACGTTCCAAAGTCCATGGTGAGATTCCAATTATTTTGTTTGTCAATTAAAAATCATGGCGAAGGTAACCCCAAATCATAGCATGGATATTCTTCCATGGTCATGATACCATATTTTGAAACTTGCCATTATTTCAAAATGAAAACAATGCTTTCGAACTAGCTTAAGTGAACATCAACATATGACCTACAATCAATAATATCATGCAATTGTCAATAGTGAACAAGATTAAATCTTGAAGTCTATTTAGAATTAGAGAACTTGTAAATTATTATAAAAAAATTACCAAGGAGGTAGTTTTCAAGTGAATCAAATGCTAATTGCAAACCTTATCACTATTTTTTTTATATACCCTATCCTATTGTGGCAAGACAATAGAAATTATATCTCTTTCAATTCTCTAAGATATTGTAGTGATGTTGGGCATAAATGATTGACAACTCTATATCCATAATAGCAATTGAGATAGCATTGCACCGAAATAGACTCAGATTTCGCATATGACAAGTAGACTCTTGCCATCCTTAAGACACAATGAGTTTAATAAAGATAGTCTACAGTTCTCAATCCACTATCAGTCATAGAAATAGGAATAGTTTTTCAAGCTAAGCAAATCCTGAAAATGATAAGAGGAGACATGTAATTTACAGAATACCTGGTAATTGTTTGAGACAAGCAAAGTATATTTATATTGATATCTTCAGATCATTACAATTGAAATTGCACACCAAATATTCTAACTATAAACATGACTTGATGCAATAACAATGGTGGAGTAAAAATTGATCTGATGATGATAACTCGGTCATACTCTAAAGCTCTAGTTAAGAAATTTATGCATATCAGTAATGGACCAATACTCCATAGTATTATCTAATTATTTTAATTTCCAAGAAAAATAGTTATCATATTCTCTAGTAAATTCTAATTCTCTATCAGTAAGATCTTGAGAAGGTCATAGGCAGAGTGCTACCTTCAAACACCTGATAACCTGGTTAGCATGCTTAGACTTTTTACTGAATGACTTGGTACAGCTAAATGATTTATAATGCTTTAAAAATTATTTGCAGCGACCCGAACATTACCTGTATATCTGTAAGAGAAAGTCAATTTTGATGCATTAGCTCGGAAGCTAAGTAAGCCCAGTCTGCTATGACAACTCCCCCTTGTGGTTGAAAAACAGAAAACAATCAGCAACGGTAAAGAAACTCATAACAAAATCTAAGTATAACAACAGATCATTCAGACACATTTAAGATCATTTTAACTAATCAAACAGATCAATGAATGCATTTATTAATATTACTTGCTATTTTAAAAATTTCAAAAATTTTGGGTTTTGACATGTGGTATCAGAGCATGGTTCAAATACTAAGCCTTGATATCGCCCAACTAGTTTCCGCAGAACGGTGACAATAAAAAGAAAATTTATATATATATATATGATGTACTAATTTGTATTTTTGTTTCCTTTAAACAGAGAAGAGAATTTCCTTTTTCTAAATCTAACAAACAGGTATGGAGAAGCTAGGAGAATATGCTGAGGAGGAATCTCCAAACACTGAGACAAGACAGAGGTCCAGAGAACCTGTGATGGAGGAGGTAATTGCTCACTCCTCAGAGCTGATGCAGACTATAAAGGGTTTGAAGACTGAGATAGAATCAGTCAAGAATGATAACGAAAGGATTTTGAAAACTCAAGAGCAGTTAAATCAAATTTTGATGGAAAAATTTTAGACTAAAGGAAGAAGCAAAAGATCTGAAACTAAAGAAGCTAGTCATCAAAAAGGGTCTAAAAAGATGAAACTAACTAAATCTGACAGCAGTTCATCATCTGAAGGAAGAAGGGAACAACAAAGCTATCACACTACTAGTGACAGTAGTGAGGCTGAGTTGTATAACAGAAAGAAAAAGTACATGCCTTATGAAGAGATTTCTGGGGAGTTCAAGAAAATAAAACCCCCAACTTTCAATGGAGAATTTGAAATAGGAGAAGAGGCAGAATCCTGGTTATTCGGGATGACAAAATATTTCCAGATATACAACTATTCAAATCAGCTGAAGGCAAGAATGGCCATCTATAACCTTTCTGGAAAGGCAGATATATGGTGGCAAGACTTGAAAAGGGTCAAGGGGATCAAAGAAAAAGAGGTAGTTTGGAGTACCTTTAAAAGGTACTTCAAAAAAAAAATTATGTCCGAACAATACTATGAAGAGAGGGCCAAGGAATTTTATGAGTTAAAGCTAGGATCTATGACGATGAAGGACTTAAACAGTAAATTCTTAAGTCTGTTAAGATATGTGCCGTATTTTGTTGAAGAGAAACCTAAAGTACAACGGTTTCTTAGCTGCCTTCCATATCATATAAAGGACAGAATCGAATATGATAACCCCAAAACTCTGGAAGAAGCTATGCAAAAAGCTAATTTCTGTTTTGAACAGAATAAAAAGAAAGAAGGGATAGCCAACTGGAAGGCTAAAAAGAACAGTAATCAGCTTGAGTACAGGAAAAAGGAGTTTGTACCCCAGAAAAATTTCAAGAATAACAAGAACGGAAACCATTTTAATGGTAAAAGCTTCCAGGGAAACAAAAATGGAGCTGCTAATCATTCCAACAACTTCAAGGGCAGCAAGGAGGCTTCTAACAATCATGGAAATTACACAAAGAATTTTGAACGAAAGGACCCTCTTAAGTGCTAGGAGTGCAATGGCCCACACTCTGCTTCAGTTTGCCCAAATCGGAAGAAACCAAACAACAATATTCATACTATACAAGATGAAATGACTGTTGGAGACTTTGTAGGGACTATGCCCCGAATCAATGCAGCGTTGGAGAACCGCCAAGCTGACTATCAAACTTCCATGGTGGAAGTAGGAGGTATGGTTAACAAAACCCCTGTAACTATTTTAATAGATCTAGGTGCTAGCCTTAGTTATATTTCACCACAGATAGTAGAAAAGTGTAATTTGACTGTTGAAAGGTTTGATAACTCTTGGTCAGTATAACTAGCCACTGGGGCAAAAAGGAAGGTGAACTGTTATGTTAAGGAATGTGCTCTAGATATGAATGATTTTAAAACTACTGTTAAATTAAATGTTCTGCCACTTGGCTCGTATGACATACTTATTGGTATGGACTGGTTAGAATAGCATAAGGTAGTTTTAAACTGTTTTGATAAAACTTTTACGTGTGTAAATAATAATGAACAGCCTGTAACTGTTAGGGGTATTCCTAGGAAAACAGTAATCAGGCAGATTTCTGCTTTACAACTTAAAAGGGCAGTTAGAAAAGGGTGCAAAGCCTATGCTGTAACTATTACAGATGAGGCAGTTAAGTCTGAAATAAGTAAGATAAAAGTAGAGGATATCCTTGTAGTAAACGAATTTACTGATGTTTTTCCGGAGGAAATTCTAGGATTAACTCCCAAGAGGGAACTAGATTTCACAATTGAGCTAGTACCAGGTGTTGTACCCAGTTCAAAGGCTCCGTATCGTATGAATATTCTAAAGCTTAACGAATTAAAAACACAGTTAAAGGAGTTAATGGATAAGAATTACATTTGACCCAGTGTGTCCCCTTGGGGAGCACCAGTAATCTTTGTTAAAAGGAAGGATGGAACTATGTGACTCTGCATAGATTACCGTCAACTAAACAAGATGACAATTAAAAATAGATATCCGTTGCCTCGCATAGATGATCTGTTTGATTAGCTACGTGGAGCTACGGTGTTCTCTAAGATAGACTTGAGATCAGGCTATCATCAGGTGAGAATTAAAGAAGAGGACATATTCAAGACAGCTTTCAGAACGAGGCATGGACATTACGAATTTGTCGTAATGCCATTTGGGCTTACTAATGCCCCAGCCATATTTATGTGACTAATGAATAACATAATGCATAAATACTTAGATAAATTTGTCGTCATATTCATCGATGACATTTTAATTTATTCTGAAATCGAAGAGGAACACAAAGAACATTTACAGATAGTCTTACAAGAACTGCGAGAACAACAGCTCTTTGCGAAGTTCAGTAAGTGTGATTTCTTCAAGGATGAAATCCAGTACTTAGGTCATGTAGTGACTGAGGAAGGGATTTCAGTTGATCCTGAAAAGATCCAGGCAATTGAAGAATGGCCAGTACCAAAAGACGTAACAGATGTTAGGTCCTTCATGGGAATTACCAGTTATTACCGGAGATTCATTGAAGGCTTTTCAAAAATAGCCAACCCAATCACTTCCTTGCAAAAGAAAGGTAAGAAGTTTGATTGGAACTTGAAGTGTGAAGAAAGCTTTAAGAAATTAAAGACTTTATTAACAACTGCGCCTATTCTAAGAATAGCAGATCCTAATAAGGATTTCGTGGTTTGCACTGATGCTTGTAATGATGGTCTAGGCGGAGTGTTGACTCAGGATGGGCATGTCATTGCTTATGAGTCCAGGAAGCTGAAGATTCATGAAAAGAATTATGCCACTTATGATTTAGAATTAGCTGCGGTTATTCATGCCTTAAAGATGTGACGACATCACTTAATAGTCATAAAGTTTACTTTAATGACTGATAATAAGGGTCTAAAATACCTTTTAGATCAGCCTAACTTAAACGCAAGGCAAGCCAGATGGTTGGCCTTCTTAAGTGAATACGATTTCGAAATTTAGCACATAAAAGGGAAGGAAAATAAGGTGGCTGATGCTTTGAGCAGAAATGCAAAGCTGAATTTTACAACAGCTATCAGCACTTATACCTCTGATTTAAATGAACAGCTGACTGAAGGGATAAAATTGGATGAAATTTATCAAAACTTACAAGCTACAGCTAAAGAAGAACCTACAGAAAGTTTGATAAAGGGTTATAGTCTAAATAAAGATGGATTTTTATTGTTTAAGGACAGACTGTATGTGCCTAATGTATCTAAAGTTAAATTGTTAATTCTGGATGAAGTTCATAAAACCCCTTACTCAGGGCATCCAGGCTACTGTTAACACCTAAAAAGTGCTCACTAGCTCATTCCCTTATTCACATGACCCATTTGTCCACTTTTCCACCATCCGAGCCTCTGAAACCAACAAAAAGTCACCAAAATATCTTAGTACACCCCTTTTTCCCACTCAAAAAGATTATTTTTCCTAAAAAAGCACAAAAAAACCCTCAAAAAGGGTCCAAATTCCCAAAAATATTAAAAAGGGAATAAAAATATTAATTTTATTCAAAAAAGGAAAAAGGAGGGAAAAGTACCTAAACCATGTTGGTCAATACCATTTGGTTTCCAAAAAACCACAAATGGTATTCCCCACCACCAAAACCTATAAAAAGGTGGTAGGGGCTCCTCATTTCACATCCATCCATATTCCTATCCTCATGCTGCCGAAATCTCGCTTGAGCATTTTGGCCATTATAAGCAACCTTGGAGAAGGAGACCTCTTGGAGCTTGGAGCTACTTATCTTGGGAGTTGCTCTACATCAACCTTCACCATTGGAGGTATTACTATTGCAAGCATTAGCTTGCCCCATTTTTAAATACAAATTTATTCTTTCATATTTTCTTGTTCTTGTTTTTAAAAGATTTCCATTATTTGCTTATATTCTTGCATAGATCCATGATTAGTTTTGTTTAGATTAGTTTCTTGTTTAATTCTATTGAAACTGCTGCTACTAGTTAGCAGGTGCCCATAGCACTAAGCCTGGTTGCAAAACCGGGCCAACAGTTTTTGGCGACTCCGCTGGCTTTGAACAATAGATCTCAAGTTTTGCTTTCAATCTTAGTTTTTTATTAGTTTTTAGCCTTTAAATCCATAGATCTGCCATCCTAGACAGCAGATCCATTGCTGCTCTAGGTTTTGGCCCCATCTATTGCCATTAACAGCCCGGAATTCTCAATTTTTGGGTTCGTTTTTTGGCTTCCGTGCACGGCTTTCACCTCGCGGTTTTTAGCCTGACAGTCGCGCGGTCCATCGCGGCTTTTGGGATTTTTTCCGCGCGATTCCCCGCGGCTCTCGACCTGTTTGCGCGCTGCACATCGCGACTTCGCGGTCATTTACCGCGCTGCACATCGCGACTACGCGGCTCTTTTCCGCGCGGTTCCCCGCGACTTCGCGGCTTATTTACGCACTGCACATTGCGGCTTCGTGGATATTTTCTGCGCTACACATCGCAACAGTGCATCGAAATCCCGCGCGGTCCATCGTGACTGTGTAACAGAAACCCGCGCGGTCCATCGCGACTTTTCTGTCCAAACCCGCGATGCTAATATTTTCATTCGACCGATTCGTTTAAAAAAAAATTTACTGTATTTTTTGCCCACATAACACATTTTTACAGTATTGAATTCTGCATATTTTACAGCCATAGAAAATTTTTTTTACTATTTGAATGCACATCTAGAAAGTCTTTTTAAAAATTTTCAAGAAAGTGAAAGAAAGACTTATTTTGCAGTTTATCTAGGTTAAAAAATTTTCCTGTTTACTTCTTTAAAATCTTTCCCTTAGCAATTTCCTTGAAAAAGAAATCCATTTATTTATTTAAGAAGCCTATTATTTATTCAAAAGATCCTTTGTTTTTTGAGTTGATTTTGCAAAGCATTTAATTTCCATTTATTGAAAAAAGTCATAAATATTTGCTTTTTTATTTTTCAAAAGATCCTTTGTTTTTTTGAAAATTTTTCAAGTTCAGTTTACAATACCACACGTGCACCCACTCAAACACTTAATTGAACTGAGATTTAAAACTTACCCTAATTTCAACACACTTTTAACCCCACTTGGGGAACACTAAAAGAACTTTGTAGCTAGGTAGTATTGAGGGGATAGGTGTTCCAATAACACCCCTCAGTTATTACACCTGAGACATAGAAGTTGTCCATTTAGGGAGCTAAAATATCTTAGTATTTATTGGCGCGGTCACAACCGGTTTGTGGGAAGGCCTCTCCCCTAAGAGGGTTGAAGTCGCGAGGATGGTTCCGGAAGCCTGAGTGGAATACCGAAATCCATTCAGTAACCGAAGGGCTACCATTCGCAGTTCTCGGGATATCCCTATATGGGGGTATTGCGGTAAAGGACCAAACGACAGATTTACCTTTTCTCGACGCGTCATGAACGGAGTATCCTAGTTGCCATTCTTTAGGATTGATTACCTGGTGTCCCTCCTGGTAGGGGGATATCTAGCTGTTGTCTCAACACTCATATTGTCTGACTTGGATTTCATCACCTTGCAGAGGATATCATTTGTTGATTCACAATACTTTTAGTTAGGTGTTTGCATGATTCAACCCACCTTTGGTCTAGTTACACCTATTTTTTCTAGAAGCTATTTGCATGTTGGTACTCTGACCATTTATTGCATCCCTCCACTTATTGTAGCACAACTGCTAGAATAAGTGCCTTTTTTGAGGTTGATTTTTTTTGGCCTGAGAGCCTTCATTTTCACTCCCCTTCTTGCACCCTTGGTTGCATTAGGGTTTTGAGTTTTTTATATATATCACCACCTGATACTTAAACAGATTTTTTACACAAAACTTATTTCTCACCATTGAGAATTTTAGACGCTCTCGTCGTCTTCAGGGAGAACTCCCAGATTTTAGTCTACTTGGCTCTCCACGTCACAGACGCAGAGCCTTATCCCTTGATTCGACACATCGTCGGTCAACCAGACGGTCATCCGATTCTGACACGCCTCACTTCACATCTGATTCTGAGGCAGAATCTGAAAACTACGTTATATTACCACCAACCACCATTATGGCTGGAACACCATTTGACCCACTATTTACCAGCACCATAGGTGAGACATCCACAGACCCTTCTACTGCGATGCCATCAATGGAAACAACCACCCCCCTGGGTATTCCCAATATGGGCAACACTCCACATTTAGGAATGCCTAACATAGGGCCACCTCCTGTTATAGGAATTCCCAACACAGGGCCACCACCTGTTATGGGTATGCCCAACATAGGGGTCACACCCCCTCTGGTTTCCACAAACCCTATCCCAGGAATCACCACTACTATTCCTAACCCTGGTGTAACCCATGTTGTAGTAGGAAACGCTGGCCCATACCAGACCACACCTATTGCAGGACACATACCTGCAATACCTAGCATACCTTTAGGTGCTACGGGACCCCTACATCATACCACCATGACTAGGCATGTCCCAGTTCGAGTCACTACATCTGCTAGCTTACCGTTCATGGTGAGTCTGAACTTACCAGACTTAGCCAGGCTCACCAATGACCCTATCAAACATGATTCTGCGTGGCCTCACATGCCCACCAAACTCCCCTCCGACATCCCTAAGTTTGAGGGAAAGGTAGGTGAGGACCCCCAGAACCATATCATGTCTTTCCATCTATGGTGTTCCTCCAACTCTATAGTGGACGACTCTGTCCGCCTCCGGCTTTTACAGCACACCTTCACTAGCTCTGCAGCTAAGTGGTATATCGAGCAGCCCCATGGGACGCATGCCACCTTTACCTCCCTTGCCTCGACCTTCCTGCAGTTTTTCCAGTTACCTGTCCGCTATGATGCGGGAGTTGAGATTCTACTGTCTTGCAGACAGAACACAGCCACCCACATCACTGACCACATTCATGAGTGGCGTCGACGCCGAAGCCTTTGCAAAATCAAGTTAGACGATCGTATCTTCTTAGATTGGTTTCTAAAATCCCTCCTCCCTCTCATTGCGAAGGATGTGGCATCCGAAAGACCCCAGTCTGAAGAAGAGGCCATCCTCAAAGCCCAACAGTTCGATCTCATTTACGCCCAATCGGGTTATCTATACACAATCATACCAGACGCCCCACGAGGTGACTCTTCACGCAGTGACGCACCGGGGGCATCACATGCCGCTGATGGAATTATTGGCCAAATCACACCGCAAGCTAAACCTTTCAGCATGGTAAGCACCATACACGGCCCAGACCTTTCTAGGGCTACATCCAATTCCGGAGCAACAACTTCTTACGCTCCTACAAACCAGACCCATCACACTCATGGACCCTCTTGTCCACAACATTGCTATGGGCAAACGCCATTGGCATATGTACCTCCTACATATTATAATCAACCTGCCACACAGAACCCCATTCAGTTCCCACAACAACATATGCATTACCCACAACCAGCTGCACCAGCTAATCTCACACCTCCAACAGCTCAGGGGTACCAACAACCCCAACAGGCAGTTTGACCACCTCCAGCTCCACCAGCATATTATCCACCGCAACCTGCTCCTACACCTGCGGCTCCCCAAAATCCCCCTAATGGTCAAGGGCAGGTATATGCACAACAAAATCAGCCCCAATACCAAAATAACCAACGCAACCAGGGTGGGCAACAAAACCGTGGAAGAGGACGTAACCGCGGCAATAACCAACACAATAACCAAGGTCCACAACCTCCCCATCCTCCACAAAATAACAACGCGGCACCCGCTCATCAGAACCCTGATCGACTGCCCAAGCAAGCCAAAAACCCTAGTTTGCGAACAAACCATCCTTGTTCTATTTGCGGGGTCTATGGCCACTATACACACTCTTGCCCACATTTGGAGCGAGCTCGACAACTCTAGACTGACGATGCCCATCGTCAAGGACAAGCGGCTCCTTAGCCACCACCCAACCCTCCACCACCACAACATCAACCTTTGGTGCTACAAAACCCTTTTCCAACACAAGCAGTGGTGAACACTCAGCCATTAGCTCCCCCACAGGGCAATGTGCCACCATAACAAATCACTTACGCCGCTCCTGATCAACCAATGTTTGATTCAGGTACACACCACTTGTTGATGATGTCAACTGCCGATGTCAACATCCAAACCCGTCGGAACCAGTATGGCTCTACCTCCGAACCCCCCCTGCCGATAAAGATACTAACGCTCATCACATAGATCAGACGTTATGTATACCCCCGCTTCCACTCGATGGTGCCTCTAAAGCACCTCGCTTCCCACTTCGCCGTATCAACAACAACCCCAATGCACGGGCTGCGTCAAATTACAACATCGTTGATGACTTAGCTCAGTCTCCCGCAGCCATGTCTGCGTTAGAAGTCTTGAAAAATTGTCCTACGCAGCGCAAGACTTTACTTTCCGCCATTGGGGCGATTGACCCAAATGATTTGAAATTGATGACCTTTGATTTGGACCAGTCCGAACCACGTCTTCCTTCCACCATAGCAGTCCAAGTTTCTGTTTCCATTCAGAATCTTGTCATCCATCGATGTATCATCGATGAGGGTGCCTCTACATGCGTCATGTCCACATTCATTTGGCAGAAGTTGGGATCACCTACTCTCCAGCAATCCACCACTGCATTGCGGACCTACGACGACCGGTCAGCTCAACCCCAAGGTCTACTACCCAATGTCCCCATCCAGTTGGGTGGTAAAACTGTGCTCATCGATATAGAGGTCATTAATGCCCAACTCGATTATAACCTCTTACTTGGCCGCAGCTACATGTATGCCATGAAAGCAGTTGCCTCATCCATTTTTTGTACCATGATGTTCCCCCATGAGGGACGCGTGGTCAAAATCGACCAACTCACCTACTATGATTCCAATGCCCCTGCAGCACCCGAAAATGTTCTCCCCATGGTTGAAAAACCCATTTCTAGTGCAACCACTTCCTTTGTTTCTTCTGTGGGACCCGGACTTTACTCAGATACGCCAATGACCTCAACCTTTCAATCTATTCCACCCTCACCAGCCGTGACCGCCGTATCTGACCTATGTACTCTTTCCCACAATCTACAAACATCCAACAATCAACCGCCTTTGTTTCCTAAACCACCATTGGTACCTAGTCACATTGGCGTTACACCTATTCACACTATCCCCTTCCTATTCCCTCCCTCGGGCATGGTAAGTTCCCCGGTTATGGCTACCCTTAGTCTCCTCGGTTTAACCTTGGGATTACCCGTGTGGTACATTCCGCCTCTCGTTCCACCTCCGACAGCAAACGTCATCCTCCAACTGGTACAACCTATTGTTACCACTACTCAACCCCCTCCTGGTGTCACAATCCCTTCGGCGTCAGCGAAACCTCCTCCTGGTGTCACAATCCCTTCATCGTCAACGAATCCTCCTCCTCTCGTCAAGCCCACTGGGGGCAGAGGTCCACAACCATACACTGCTATACCACCTCCTAAGGCAGTTAAACCCCCACCCGTGTTTTGAGCTCCTCCTAAATGCTCGTTGTGCGATGAGATAGGCCATCCAACTCATCAATGCCCACAGTTACCAGCGCTCCAGGAGCATATGAATATGTTAGACGATGACATCAACATCCCAGTAGTTAGACTAGAGCCACCTCCTCAGCCTCGTGACACATCACTACGCACCAACCATCCTTGTGCCATATGTAGTGTGTACGGCCACTACTCTCACCATTGTCCTGATCTCCCGGACTATAGAGCAACATTGTACGAGTTAAACAACGTCGATTTGGAGATATCTCCTCCCCTCGTCGAGGAGATCTACCCCCCGCCATCATCCTCGTCGGAAGAAGTCAATACAATCTATATGATTTCAACAACTTTCAAACCAGAACCCCTCGATTTATGGTCTGACTACTTCAATACTGATGAGCAAATTTTGGAGACACTCACTGCACCCGACTACCCTTGGGATGATATGCATCATCGCTCGTACTTCCTCCTGGAAGCATCCACATCCACCGCATCCAACCAGCTATCGGTCGAATAAAAAGATTTCATACCCACTAAGGTCGATTGGTTAAAGGACCCCATCCCAGCACCGGATGCCTTCGAAGAAGGGAACATGTCCAACATTTCCCCCATTATACAAATAGATATTTCCACAACACCAGGGAAACCTAAGCTCATCTCGTCGGGCGCATCTTGCACTCAAGCAGAAACTCAGGCGTATAAAAAGCTTTTTCAAGAATTCCGGGATGTTTTCGCCTGGTCCTATACCGAAATGCCTGGTCTTGACCCCGCCATTATAGAGCACCACATTGATACATGGCCTGAGGTACCCCCTGTTCGTCAGAAACAGCGACCCATTCATCCTTCCAAACTCCCCGCTGTTAAAGCCGAGGTCGAGAAACTTCGCAAAGCAGGATTCATTTATCCTATTCCGTACACCACCTGGGTGTCGAACCCCGTTCCCGTAAACAAAAAGCAAGGCACCCTTAGAGTATGCACTGACTTCCGTGATTTAAACCACGCTTGTCCAAAAGACAATTTCCCCACGCCATTCATTGACCAACTCATTGATGAGTGTGTGGGCCATGAAGTCCTATCTTTCATGGATGGGTTTTCCGGATACAACCATATTCACATCCGCAAGGAGGATCAGTACAAGATTGCCTTCACCACCCCATGGGGCACCTTTGCCTATCGTGTCATGCCATTCAGCCTTAAAAACGCTGGTGCCACTTTCCAGTGAGCCATGACATATTGCTTTCACGACTTGGTCCATATCCTGCAAGTCTATCGTGATGACCTTACAGCTCGTTCCCGAAAATGATCATACCACCTTAACGACCTCCGGCAAGTTTTCCTGCATTGTCGCAAATATAAAATCCGCTTGAACCCACACAAGTGTGTCTTTTGCATTCTGGCAGGCCGGTTGTTGGGTTTCATTGTTTCCCAAGACGGAATTACTGTTGATCCCCTAAAAGTCAAAGCCATCTTAGAACTTCCCCCTCCTCGCACGCTTCAGCAGCTCCAGAGTCTACAAGGACGATCCAATTTCCTTAGGCGCTTCGTTCCTAATTACGCCACCAAAGTCCATGGATTCTTATGCTTACTTCGTACCCACATACCCTTTGTTTGGGATGAGCAAGCAGACACGGCATTCGAAGCCCTCAAGAAAGCTCTCACACAATCCCCCTTGATATCCCCTCCGGATTTCTCTCAAGACTTCACCCTTTATGTCTCGGCATCTGAACATGCCGTGTCTGGAGTCTTGGTCCAAGAAGATGCCTCTCACCAAGAGCATGTGATATATTACGTCATCCAGACCTTGTCTGGCCCACCCCTACGTTACCCATACGAGGAAAGATTAGCCCTAGCTGTAGTCTTTTCCGTACAAAAATTGCGGCACTACATCCTACTCAGTCATACCATGGTTGTGGCCGATTCCAACCCTATGGTCTATCTCCTAACCCGGCGGCTCCTACAAGGTCGTGTTGCTAAATGGGTCATTATCCTCCAGGAATGTGACCTTACTTTCAGAACTCCTAAAAGCACCAAAGCCCTCGCGCTTGCTCACCTCATCACCGACCTCCCGTCCTCTTCGTCATCACCCGCTATCCAAACGGATCTGATTAACGAACAAATCTTCATCATTTCGTCTAACGACCCATGGTACGAAGACATTTTGATTTACCTCCGCACGCAAAAATTTCGACCAAACATCGATCGTGACGGACGCCGTCGCATACGACACCATGCCCCCCAATACCTCTTGTTAGGGGACGTACTTTACCGACGCGGCATTGATACCATCCTACGCCGCTGCCTATCCCATAGTGAGGCAGAACAAGTCCTCAATGATTGTCATAGCGGTGCCTGCGGAGGCCATTTCTCTGGCATGGCCACCACCCAGAAGATCATTCGGGCAGGTTACTTTTGGCCATCATTGTTTACTGATTGTATCACCGCAGTCAAGCATTGCCAGAACTGCCAACTCTTTGCTCCCAAAGCAAGAACCCCCCCGCCCCCCTTCATCCAGTCATCACTGTTGGACCATTCTGCAAATGGGCCATCGACTTCCTCGACTGCAACCCCACGTCAGCCGGCGGTCACAAACACATCGTTGTGGCCGTAGATTATTTCACCAAGTGGACGGAAGCCATGCCGCTTACAATTGCAAGGCCGACACTGCAGCACGGTTTTTCTTCAACCATGTTATCACTCGTTTCGGAGTGCCGAAGCAACTAGTCTCTGACCACGGCTCTCACTTCGAAGATGTCGTCTGGAAAGAATTATCAACCATGTTGAAATTTGAACACCATTTCTCTTCCTCCTACTATCCCCAAGGAAATGGCCAAGTCGAAGCGATCAATAATATTTTGAAGACCATTCTCCTACGCACTGTAGACAAACACAAGTCCAATTGGCACCACATGCTTTTCCCGGCACTATGGGCTTACCGCACCTCAACCAAAACCGCCACCGGTTTTACCCCTTTCCATTTAGTTCATGGTGTCGAATCCGTCCTCCCTATCGAGTGCCAGATTCCAGCCTTACATATCGCCGTTGAAATCCTACCAGACACTTCCCCGATTGAGCAACATTTACTACTCCTAGAGCAGGCCGATGAAGATCGGCGCACAACTATTCAAAACATGGAAGCATCCAAACAACGATCAAAAATAAGTTACGACAAACACATCCACCCTAGAACCTTTTCTGAGGGAGACCTTGTCTTCGCTTACGATCAAGCCCGCGACAAAACTGGAAAGGGAAAGTTTGTATCTATGTGGCAAGGCCCCTACATCGTACACACTTGCCTCGGGTAGGGGGCATACATTCTGACCGATTCAGAAGGCAATCCCCTACGCAACCCACGCAACGGGTTGTACGTTAAACGATTTTACCCATAGAAAATCTGATGGGCACCACCGTCCATTCTAGTATAGGCTTCTTTTCTTTTTCTCACAAAAAATTCAAAAAACCTAAATATTTGTTTTTCTCTGCATGACCACAGATGGATCCTCTTCCACTCTACTATGTCGGTTTCGCTGATGGTGCAAGCCGTTGGTCTCCCAATCTCGCCTCCGCAGCTTGGGTAATATACTCCCCTTCACATGAGTTAATTCACATTGACGGAGTATGTTTAGGTGCCGCCACCAATAACCAAGCTGAATACGATGCCGTGACCGGTCTCTTGGCCGCAGCTCTCCAAATGAGCATCCGTCACCTCAACGTTTTCTTGGACTCACAGCTCCTGGTTTCCCAACTCAACAATGATTACCAGGTACGCGATCCCTGTCTTTTCAGAAAATTCCTGCGCACTAAACAAATGGTTAGACAGTTTGAATCCATTTCGTTCACACATGTCCGAAGACACCTCAATAGTGTAGCAGACCATATGGCCAACAATGTCCTTGACTGGCACACCAATCACATCATGTCATAACCAAAATATGCATCCCAGGCATAACATGTGCCTCCACGGGCATATCCATAAACAAAATGCATCCACGTGCATAACATGTGCCTCCACGGGCATATACAAAAGACAAAATGTGCATCCACGTGCATACACGACAATATATCCAAATATATATACACACATATATATAAACCATAACAGTCAACATGTCATAGGTGCCCTCAGCACCCGATATACAAAAAATACATCAGTCGTACAAAAATGCTTCCCCATATGCTCATCAGCATTTGGGGGCAGATACAATATCATCTACTCATCAGGATCCCTAGGCTCCTCCGGCTCCTCCTCCGCTAGCCCCGCCGGGTCCTGGCGAGCCTGAACTCTCCGCTCTGCCGGCCCCGCTGGATCATCCTGCAGACGTATCCTCCTCTCAACCGGCCCTGCCGGATCATCTCGTCCACCGCCCCTGTGCTCCTCCACAAACACCACTGTCCTCAACAAGAGCGACCGCCACTCAGGCGGCGCACCGAAGCAACCCTCCAAAATATCCCGATACAGGTCTCTCCAACCATCCTCGGGGAGTCCAGCTAGGATCCTATCGAAGGTCTGTCTGACACCCTCTATGGCGTCATCTCGAGGGCCAACCCCTCGCCCACGAGCCGCAAATCCTCCACCGCGTGGAGGCGGTACCGCTGCAACCACCATCGCCTGCCCCCGACGAGCCACGTAGTCGGCCGGTGGCACTGGACCAACATCTGCACAAAGCAAGTAAGCCATCATATACTATCCAACTATAATCATAGATGATAAATCAAACAACACATGATATAGTATAAAATAAAACACAAAACATACCATCTAAACTCCAGGCCTGTCCTGGGGCACGAGGCATCTCTGGGTCGCCTTGATAGTCCATGCCGGCATAGGGGTAGTCCTCAATCAGCAGGGGCATCTGCTCCCACTGCTCATAAAAATCCTCCGTAAAGAAACCGCAAACACCACCGCCGCCACGAGGCATCATCTGCCCCCACCGCATCATGCGAGGCTCACTCACCAGACCAGCACGAATGGGTACCCGCGGTCGTAAGGTCGGAAACCGCTCGAAGAAAAAATAGCATAGAAAGGAGGCATAACAGAACTCTCCTCCCTCTCGACTGGCCTTGTCCAGATCTCTCCGAACACCAGCCAGAAACATCTGCCCCCAGGAATAATAAGTCCCCCGAAGAACAGAGTCCACCAACATCGTTTGTCCCCCAGACAAACAATGTGGCGCAACAACACCCAATATTCGCAGAACACATGCCCCAACAACCCGCATATCCCACTCACGTAGGGATCGCAGACTAATAGAGCTGTTCTGCAAAACGGCATCATCAACACAGAAGGTCTGTAACAAGTCCTCCATATCTACACCCGGCGGGATCCTCGGCAAGAGATCGCCCACCTCCCCCAAACGAGGCAACCCAGTCAGAAAATAGACATCCGTGAGGGTGATCTCTAACCTCTCACCCCCAATAACAAAAGCACCCTCCGCTGGCACCCACCAACTCACCAGCTTGTTCAGGAGCCATCTCACTGAACGAATAGGTGGGATCTGAGCGAACTTCAGAAGTCCGCTCACAGCCAGAGTCTGTCGCACCCCCGGATTAGTCTGAATCTTCTCCATCAGATCATCATCGATCTCCCACTCTCGCCATGAGGACAATGGTCTCCTCAACATCCTACCAGAAAACAGAAGAAATTTTTAGCCCCAGCACAAAATTTTTTGAAAAAATCCCATCGCGGCTTTTCCACCAAAAGCCTGGATGACCATCGCGGCCTCCACGCTAAAACCCGCGATGAACATCGCAGATATTGGCCAGACAGTCACGATGAACATCGCGACTATCTCCCATGAACTCGCGATGAACATCGCGGGTTCCAACCTCACAGTCGCGATGAACATCGCAGCTGTCAGCCTGAAACCCGCGCTGTTTATCGCGGGAATAGACCCAAAACTTGCGATATTCCACGTTGGAGGGTCAACATGGAATTTCGCGGCATTCGGGGGCCCGCCGCCAAACAAAAAAGACATATTGAAAAGGCTAAAGCAAATAGAGTTACCTGAAACTCGCAAAATCGAAAACCAATGGTGAAATCTCCCAGAAATCAAGAAATAGCTCTGACTGCTCTGCCAAACTCGCACGTAACAATGACACGTCATTTGGGCCCCACGCCCTATTTATAGAAATTCCACCATTTTTCAAACAACCATTGCGGTATCATACGAAGTCCATTTTTCAAACCGCTGGTACCGTTGGAATCAGCACAGCGAGAACTTCATGCAGGTTCCTTCCTTTTCCCGTTTTTACGGGGTCCATTTTTTGACCATTTATTGGCCCCCCTCGTCACCTCGATTTGCGTGCCACATCGGCCGTCATCCGTTTGTGACGTGCCTTATATCGCCGGATTCAGTTTTCCGCGCTCGTGATGATGCTTGAGATCATTTCTCGCTCTCACCTTTAGATTTTTCAGGCATTTTTCCCATGCCCCCCTCGTCACCTCGATTTGCGTGCCACATCAACCGTTCTCCATTTTCGACATGCCTTATATCGCTGGATTCAGTTTTCCACGCTTGTGATGATGCTTGAGATCATTTCTCACTCCCACCTTTATATTTTTTGGGCATTTTTTCCTTGCCCCCTCATTACCTCGGTTTGCATGCCACAACGGCCGCAACCTCCTTTCTGACAATCTTTATGTCACCGGATCCAGTATCCCACACACATGATGACACTTGAGACCTTTTCTCGCTCCCATCTATCCATTTTTGTTCGGTATAATTTTATCCCTTTTTCGGGCCGAGCAATCCCTTTTTACGAAAAAGGCACTTAGGGAGTTTCTGTTAAGCTCTTTTCTGACTCCTAAAAACAATGAAAAGATTGCCGAGAAACCTTGCTTCCTTTCATGCTCGTTAAACGTATCTGAAAGGGCGTCTACCTGGTATAAGTTTACCCCTTTTCCGGACCTTGTAGACTAATTACGAAAAAGGAATACTCTAGTCACATCGGCTAGAAGAGTTCTCCATCTGCATCATTTTATGCTTTTTCTGGCCTTGGAGAATAAACTATGAAAAATAACACCAATAGAGTCCACTTACCATTTTCAGACTCTCTAAACATGAAAGCAACCATGAGCATGAGCCGTCCTGGGCTCACAAAATCCACAGGACCGTACCATTTCAGAGCACACTTTTATCCCTTCTTGGAGCTCATTAAAACTACGAAGAAGGAATCAATGGTGCCTCTTGGCGCCACGACAGATCACATCTACTCATATGACAGCTTCCCCATGATTGGTCGCCTTTGTTCAGAGTATTCTGAGCATGTCACCTTGAAAATCCCTCGACAGCACCTATCAGCTCGTCCTCCCCCCCCAGAGTCAATATATACCATTCAGTCAATCAAAGCAATGATCCCCATACCTACAAGTCATTTCCCCACACTGCTAGGTCAACCATGTCATCATGCTCTGAACAAAGGAAGTTTGAGTCTACCCACTTTTTGACCCAGTTATTTCCCATCCCCACAATTATGTCAGTCCTACCATCAGTACTACAACACTTCAGTTTTACACCTCGTGCTCCTATCAAGGAAAAACCATTGCCTTGTTAGTCGCTGGTCTCCCTCTGTCGACGACAACCACATTTATTCCAGAGGATAGACCTAGAGGTCCCTGTGTCTTGGACTCATTACAATTTATGATGAGTGCCTACGAATCATTTCGAGAGGAATCCTCAGTGCCTCTCCAAATGATTGTTTCTCACATGCTCGACTTCAACACCTTGATCGCATCGTTGAGACTCGCACAGGGCATAGGTCCGCTCAGTTATTAGTCGAAGACCCCAGATACCTTCTAACTCCTCCACATTTGAGAGTCTACCTATGGATACAACCAGTTACACTGTTCCTTTAGATATTCGGGTTGCGTATGGCGACAGTATTCAGATGTACCCCAGTTTTATACTCCCTCGAGTATACAATTACAGATACTTCCCAGAGATGGCTCACATTCATTACGCCCCTACAGATGTTGGACACCTTCAGTTCCAATAGTTCATCAGTTATTCCAGTGTATCAGTTATTGAGATCAGCCATGTCATGATCATGATTACATCCCAAAATAATGTACCCTCTGGACCATTATGATGTACCAGTATATTTTTTATGTATTAGATCCCCCTTCTTGGGACTAATTGTTATGTTTATGTCTTGATACGAGCATGGGAATGCCCGCCTCGTCCATTATCAGAGATTATACCTCATTCATATTGAGGCCATGTAATATTTTTTGTTTTTGCAGCTTCCAAGGGCCGTGGCTCCAGTCTCTTCTCTCCCCTAAAACCCCAGAAAAAGACAAAAGAACTATGATGTCTATCGGCCATACGATGAGCTCCTGCCCTCACACATCAGGGGGCAATCTGTTAACACCTAAAAAGTGCTCACTATCTCATTCCCTTATTCACATGACCCATTTGTCCACTTTTCCACCATCTGAGCCTTTGAAACCAACAAAAGGTTACCAAAAGACCTTAGTACACCCCTTTTTCCCACTCAAAAAGATTATTTTTCCTAAAAAAGCACAAAAAACCCTCAAAAAGGGTCCAAATTCCCAAAAATATTAAAAAGGGAATAAAAATATTAATTTTATTCAAAAAAAGAAAAAGGAGGGAAAAGTACCTAAACAATGTTGGTCAATACCATTTGGTTTCCACAAAACCACAAATGGTATTCCCCACCACCAAAACATATAAAAAGGTGGTAGGGGCTCCTCATTTCACATCCATCCATATTCCTATCCTCATGCTGCCGAAATCTCCCTTGAGCATTTTGGCCACTATAAGCAACCTTGGAGAAGGAGACCTCTTGGAGCTTGGAGCTACTTATCTTGGGAGTTTCTCTACATCAACCTTCACCATTGGAGGTATTACTATTGCAAGCATTAGCTTGCCCCATTTTTAAATACAAATTTATTCTTTCATATTTTCTTGTTCTTGTTTTTAAAAGATTTCCATTATTTGCTTATATTCTTGCATAGATCCATGATTAGTTTTGTTTAGATTAGTTTCTTGTTTAATTCTACTGAAACTGCTGCTACTAGTTAGCAGGTGCCCATAGCACTAAGCTTGGTTGCAAAACCGGGCCAACAGCTACCAGAAGACTGTCACCATGTTGAGAAAAGACTATTTTTGGTCTAATATGAAATCTGAAGCAGCTGAGTATATAGCTAGATGTTTGGACTGTCAACAAGTAAAAACAGAACATCAGCATCCAGCTGGGTTATTGCAACCTTTGCCTATTCCTAGTTGGAAGTGGGAAATAATCAGTTTAGATTTCATTACTGGATTACCCAGAAATCAAAATCAGAATGATTCAATTATGGTGGTAGTAGATAAATTGAGTAAATCAGCACATTTTATTCCTGTTAAAACCACTTACAAGGCTGCAAACATAGCTGATATATTTCTGAAGCAAATTTTTAGGTTACATGGTGTCCCAAAGGTTATTATTTCAGACAGGGATCCTAAATTCACAGGAAATTTCTGGAAATCTTTGTTTAAAGGATTAAACACAACACTGAATTTCAGCACTTCTTTCCATCCTCAGACGGATGGACAAACTGAAAGAGTTAATCAGGTATTGGAAGATCTACTAAGAATGTATGTTAAGGATCAACCAGGTAAGTGGGAGGATTACTTATATGTAGCAGAATTTGCATACAATAACAGCTATCAATTGTCAGCTAAGTTCAGTCCTTTTGAAATTTTGTATGGGCGTAAATGTAACACTCCTATCTCTTGGAATAATCCAGTAGATAGATTAGTGTTAGGTACTGAATTATTAAAAGAAATGGAACAGATTGTGAAACAAGTGCAGGAAAATTTGAAGATTGCCCAAGATCGGCAAAAGAGCCAAGCAGATTTGAAAAGAACTCCTAAAGAGTTCCAGGTGGGTGAACATGTGTTCATAAAGGTAAGACCAAAGAAGAGCTCCCTAAGATTGGGGAGTTGTGCAAAATTAGCACCACGTTACTGTGGTCAGTTTGAAATTTTATCTAGAATTGGTCAAGTTGCTTATCAGCTAGCATTACCACCTAATTTAAAAGTGCACAATGTTTTTCATATTTCTGTTCTGAAAAAGTACATTCATGATGCTACTCATGTTATTGATTGGAACATTGTACAGGTAGAACCAGAAGGGGAAGTTCTGGTGGAACCGGATTGTATCCTCGAGAGGAGGGAAATTACTTTGCGGAACCGCACAATTGGACAGCTGAAGGTGCAATGGAAGCACCTTAGTCCTGAAGAAGCTACCTGGGAACTGGAAGTAAGATGCGGGAAGCATACCCAAATTTGTTCTAGAAGGTGGCTGAGGATGAGGAATAAGTAACATCAAGGATGATGTTACATTTTAAGGGGGTGTGTATGTCACATACCCCAATTTTGTAAAAATTATGTAATCATTTTATTATATTCCTGAGACATTATGTTAAATTTAATGCTAAGTAGGAATTGATGACTCAGCAGAGTCACTAGAAATGGAATGTAATTCAGAATATTTTATTATTAATAAATAAATTATGGAGACAACAGCATGGGAGAGATGTTAAAAAGAGGTTACTGGTCAAACTGGTGGATGGAACTAGGTGGAAAGGCAAAAGACAAGTGGCAACATCCTCAAACACTTCCTAAGTTGCAGGTGGCAACTTCCCTATATTTGGGGTCATGATTCCCCAAGGAAGTGGAATCAGAGCAGGTGGCTCATTAATGACAGTTAACCCAACAAAGACCTAGGCAATCTTTTAAATAGTACTCAATGAACAGAGCTGGGGGTTCGAATTGTTCTAGAGGGAGAATGCATTCAGGTGGATGTTATTCAGGAATCCCATTGAGGAAGAGGGAATTACAGTAAGGAAGTTGTTTGAGAGGAATGTTGCAGTAACTTGGTTCCATTATAGCTGTTTGGGCTGAGTGAATTTTTGTTGCACCTAGTTCCATCCAGGGAGACCAGAGCAAGCTCGGGGGTCCTGAGAAGTGTTTTCTGGGCACTCTCCAGGAATTGGTAGGGAGGAACAGCCTCCCATTGCTGTTGTTGTCCACAGAAACAGGTTTTGTTATGTATTCCTTTATGATTATTAAGTATAAATGAATGTATGTTGTGTCTAGCATCTATATGTCTGAATAATATTTAGTTTAGTAAAAGTTAGCATCTCTGAATATGAGTAATAGATTTGATGAGAGTTATTGTGTTTCCAACATCCCTTAGTATCATTATTACATTACTCATAAGGTATCTTTAATGTTTTCCACACAATAGTAATATTTAAAGCAGTAGTTATTATCGTAATTTTAATCCTAGTTTAATTATGATGTTTGAGTAGAGAAGTAAGAGATACATATAAATTATTTATGCTCTGTGTATACAAAATGTAATAAACAGTCATAGGAGACAACAGTAATTATAATCATAAAAAAATTACATTTATTATATCTTGGTCGACAGACCTTACAAGAGATTTTGTAGTCACGGATAGGACCTTTATATCAGGGTACAAAACCCTAGTCATTAGTTAACCAGTCTTAACCTATTAAATAAATTAATACCAAACCCTAGTTAACAATTATATAGTCAGTACCTGTTACACAAATGAATGTGCAAAATTACAACAGAAAAATAATTATAAAGAATTTAACATTTTTTTTATAACTTAGTTATTCCTTGAACAAACAAAAGGATTAGCAGAATCCTATTGATTCATTATCGAGCTCAACAGTATAGTAATATCTTTTACTTGTTTCTCAAACTACCAACAGAAGAAAATCGTAACTATAGAATCAACATCTAAACAATATCACCACTGTCGTTTCGGATTGAACCCCATCATTCTAGACTTTACAAGTAATTAAACATTTAGAATTAAGACAACGATTTCACCTACGACCGCAGCCAAGGATCATTGTTTAAGTGATTTTAAAAACATAGAATTAGAAATACTCACCACACACCAGCTCAAAATTTATAGGAGAAACTTTTAATAAGTTATTTTGTCAAACCGGGGTGAAAGCCCTGAATAAATTAAGAGCTTAGTAACAAAACAAAATTTAGGTACATAAACCCTGCAGTATTTTTACACAAGAATTTATCAACAGAGTCGCATTGTATATGACAGCTTAAGCATTCGAACTGATAGTTCAGGTCAAACCCTACCAGCCCCACTTGAATAAACAAAGCATTTGCTAAATAGTTAATGCAACGTTTTCACATACAGCCAAGTCACAAATCCACTGTATAAGTGGATTACAAACTTAAAATTTACTTACTGCTGAATATAGCATAGAACTAAAATGCATGCAACGAACAAGCCTAAGGTACAAGCAAAAACCTTATAATAAGTTAAATTCCAAAACCCTGGGTAAAAACCCTGAGCAAAATTTTACGAGTACAGTATTAAAAACCTTGAGGCCGTAACCTCATCTTCAGAGCAGGCTCACAGCCTTTTCTTTTACACATTAATTCTTCTATAAACCCTAAATACCTCAAGCAAGATGATTAAATTACATATGACTGCATCCATAACATTTCATACACATCACAGGGTTAAACCTGTCCATGAACTTTGGTAACAAGCAGCTACAAGACCAAACAACACGAAGCTAGCCACAAAGATGAATCTTTCAAGACCAAACCCTAACCATCCTAACCACCAAAAGGAGGAAATGCCATGGTGAAAACCAGGCTTACCCAGAAAGCCATTCGTCAAAGCTTGTGCTATCCACGCCTTTGAGAAGAGCCAGGACCTGCAACAACAAAGTGGTATTAGTTAAACATTAAATTTGATAAACCATACCTTTTAACTAGCAGAGCGTAGTATGAGATAAACCTACCAGTGTTTCTGAATGGAACTCAGTTATTTTCAACAGCCTGCTAAACCATGAACAACACGAGCAGAACAAGTATAAACCCCATTTCCGTCACCTAAGGAACGAGTTGGCAGAAGCAAAGGAGTACTCTCCACGATGAAAGTTGTGACCGAACTAAGTCAAAAGATGCAGACGATGGAAGCCGTGACAGGGTTGGAAGTGGTAACAAAAAGGATGAACCCTAGGTTTTTAACAAACCCATAGCTGCTAACAACGAAATACAAAGACTCCCAAAACGATACTATGAACAAGCACGAAGGACTGTAGCAGTATGAAGCTGCCACCAACAGCGCCTCAGTGAAAATTATACCAAGAGGGTTCACAGAGCGACCAAGCCCGAAGGCAAAGGGAAATGACAGAGTAGGGTTAGTCAACTGTTATATATCACCAAATGCATGGCTCAAGACTAACCACGTAGCACTTTAATTTTTCACATACAGTGGGTCGACGTTCCAAAGTCCATGGTGAGATTCCAATTATTTTGTTTGTCAATTAAAAATCATGGCGAAGGTAACCCCAAATCATAGCATGGATATTCTTCCATGGTCGTGATACCATATTTTGAAACTTGCCATTATTTCAAAATGAAAACAATGCTTTCGAACTAGCTTAAGTGAACATCAACATATGACCTACAATCAATAATATCACGCAATTGTCAATAGTGAACAAGATTAAATCTTGAAGTCTATTTAGACTTAGAGAACTTGTAAATTATTATAAAAAAATTACCAAGGAGGTAGTTTTCAAGTGAATCAAATGCTAATTGCAAACCTTATCACTATTTTTTTTATATACCCTAGCCTATTGTGGCAAGACAATAGAAATTATATCTCTTTCAATTATCTAAGATATTGTAGTGACGTTGGGCATAAATGATTGACAACTCTATATCCATAATAGCAATTGAGATAGCATTGCACCGAAATAGATTCAGATTTCGCATATGACAAGTAGACTCTTGCCATCCTTAAGACACAATGAGTTTAATAAAGATAGTCTACAGTTCTCAATCCACTATCAGTCATAGAAATAGGAATAGTTTTTCAAGCTAAACAAATCCTGAAAATGATAAGAGGAGACATGTAATTTACAGAATACCTGGTAATTATTTGAAACAAGCAAAGTATATTTATATTGATATCTTCAGATCATTACAATTGAAATTGCACACCAAATATTCTAACTATAAACACGACTTGATGCAATAACAATGGTGGAGTAAAAATTGATCTGATGATGTTAACTCGGTCATACTCTAAAGCTCTAATTAAGAAATTTATGCATATCAGTAATGGACCAATACTCCATAGGATTATCTAATTCTTTTAATTTCCAAGAAAAATAGTTATCATATTCTCTAGTAAATTCTAATTCTCTATCAGTAAGATCTTGAGAAGGTCATAGGCAGAGTGCTACCTTCAAACACCTGATAACCTGGTTAGCATGCTTAGACTTTTTACTGAATGACTTGGTACAGCTAAATGATTTATAATGCTTTAAAAATTATTTGCAGCGACCCGAACATTACCTGTATATCTGTAAGAGAAAGTCAATTTTGATGCATTAGCTCGGAAGCTAAGTAAGCCCAGTCTGCTATGACAACTCCCCCTTGTGGTTGAAAAACAGAAAACAATCAGCAACGGTAAAGAAACTCATAACAAAATATAAGTATAACAACAGATCATTCAGACACATTTAAGATCATTTTAACTAATCAAACAGATCAATGAATGCATTTATTAATATTACTTGCTATTTTAAAATTTTTGGAAATTTTGGGTTTTGACAAGGTGAACATTCCTCGGATCTGTCAGGAACTGGCTCAATGTGTTCACCGTAAAGCAAATATCTGGTCTCATGTTTGTCAGGTACATCAAGGACCCAATCATCTGACTATACATAGTGACATCAATCGGCTCAAATGAAGCATCACACAGAAACTTCAGGTTCGATGCCATAAGTGTGGCCACGGCCTTGCAGTCCATCATCCGGAACCTCTTTAGGATCTCTACTACAGACTTCCCTTGTCCAAGGAAGATCCCATCTGCACTCTACCACAACTCCATACCTAGAAAATAGTGCATCATCCCCAAGTCCTTCATCTCGAACTTAGCATCAAGTTTCCTCTTTGTATCGGCAATTAGTCTATCTTCACCTGTTACGAATAGGTCATCTACATATAAGAGTAGTATCACAGGACTACCTTCCTCAACCTTGTAGTAGAGGTTGGAATCCGATTTACTCTTGGTAAAGCCCAAACTGGATAGGAAACTGTCCATCCTACCATACCAAGTTCTAGGAGCTTGCTTCAATCCATACAAGGATTTCTTCAATCTGCACACATATGACTCCCTGTCATGTGTTTCAAAACCGAGTGGTTGTTCCACATACACTTCCTCTTCAACTACACCATTCAAGAAATTAGTCTTGACATCCCTTTGGTGTATTTTCCATTTCATCACTGCAGCCATAGCAAGTACTGTTCTGATGGAAGTGTACCTGGCTACAGGAGCAAAAGTTTCTTCATAATCTATTCCCTCTTTTTGAGAGAAGCCACGAGCTACGAATCTTGCCTTGTATTTCTCTATGCTACCATCTGCAGCATGCTTGATCTTGTAGATCCATTTGGAAGTCACAACAGACTTCCCTTCAGGCCTTGGGACAACATCCCAAACATCATTCTTCATTATTGATTGGTATTCTTCGACCATGGAATCCTTCCATTCTTTCTTTTCCGCTGCTTCTTCATAATTGGAAGGTTCTTTGTTCATGATGTCACAGAGTAAAGCAACATAGCTGGTATGAGATCTAGTTCTCTTCTTTGCTCCGTGTTCTTCTTCTGGAATGCCATATCTTTTTGCATCTTGAATGAGCTCTCTAGCCCATGCAGGTTTCCTCTTGTGAGAGTCCTTTTCACGAGGTGGATCTACAGGTTCTTGCGGATCTTCAATTTCATGATCAACATTTGGAATTGCTTCAGTCATGGTAGTGTCTTGAAATCTAGTTTCCTTAGGTTCTTCATAGTCTTCAACATGTGTCTTCCTTGATTTGATAAATGTTGAGTTTTCATCAAATGCCACATCCCTGCTGACATCAATCTTCTTGAACCCTGGAAAGTATATTCTGTAAGCCTTTGAGCTTTCACTATAACCCACAAAGATACCCTTCTTTCCTGAAGGATCCAGCTTGGTCCTCTTTTCCTTTGGGACATGTGTATATACTGGACAACCAAAGATTCTGAGATGGCTGACCTCGGGTTTCTTACCAGAGAAGACCTCTTCTGGTGTCTTGTTGTCCAATATCTTGTGGGGTGTTCTGTTCTGCACATATACAGTTGTCCTAGCTGCTTCTTCCCATAGATGCATAGGCAAATCCTGGTCATGTAGCATTTCCCGTGCTTCTTCCATGATTGTTCTATTCTTTCTTTCTGCAACTCCATTTTGTTGTGGATTGTAAGGAGCAGTCAAATCCCTCTTAATCCCTGAATCACGGCATAACTTCTTGAAGTCGCCTGAAGTGAATTCTCCACCATTGTCAGATCTGAATGTTTTGATCTTCTTTCCAGTTTGGTTCTCCATCAAGGTTTTGAATTCCTTGAACTTATCGAACATTTCATCTTTGTTCTTCAAGAAGTAGACCCAAGTCTTCCTGGAGAAGTCATCAACGAAAGAGACATAGTAAACATACCCACTCAGGGAACTGGATGACATCGGACCACATACATCGGAGTGGATAATTTCCAAGATACCTTTTTCCTTACTTTCACTACTTGGAAATGCCTTCTTTATGTTCTTTCCTTTTGCACATCCTTTGCAAACACCTTCATGCTTGGTCTTGATTTCAGGAAGACCTTCTACAGCCTTACTTGCAATTGGAAGTGCTCTATAGTGCATATGAGCAAGTATTCTATGCCAAAGTTCACTTGGCTCCATGGATTCATGTACCATGGCATGTTCAGGTTGTCCCTTCAATTTATACAATCCTCCCTCTTGCTCTCCAATCACTACTGGATCATCAATAGTTTTACCTTTTGGCCACATTAGAACTTGGCCATCTACAAATGCAACCCTCATGCCTTTTGCATCTAATGCAGATATGGAGAGTAAGTTTTTCTTGAGCCCATGTACATATAGAACCTCTTTCATCTTCAAATATTTTCCAAAGTCTAGGTTATAGGAGGCTTCACCACTTCCCTTGATAGGGTATTGATAGTCATCCCCAAGTTTCACCTTATGGGGTGACTCATGTTCAGATAGATTTACAAAAGATTCTTTAAACCCAGTCATGTGTTTGGAAGCCCCACTATCAATAATCCAATCATTACATCGATGAGAAATAGTACCTGTGAGAGCAAAGATTAGAACATATTCATCTTCGCTTAATGAGTCATCACTTTCTGCTCTAGCCTTCTTCCTGGGGGATTTATCATCCTCGACAGCATGAGCATGATATTTCCTTTTGTTATTCTTTTTCTTCTTGTTGAAGTTGTTGTTGTTGTCCCTTTTGTTCTTGGGACATTCTGAAGAAAAGTGACCCTTCTCATTGCATGTGAAGCACCTTAGATCCTTCTTATTCTTTTGGTGATAGTGAGTGGATCTCTTCTGTTGAGAGTGCTCCTTCTTAGGCTTGCTTCTTTTGGTGTGAGCTGCAAGAGCTTGGTCTTCACTTCCCATCTTTTCTTCTCGGGCTACAAGCCTAGCCTATTCTTGTGAACATTCCTCCCATAGTTTACTGAAGGAGATCAAATTTCTTCTTGCACAGATCCCTTGAATAAAGGAATCCCATGACCTAGGTAGGCCATTCAGAGTGGTCATCACAATTTCTCCATTCTCCACCATTTCATCTACAGCTTCAAGTTGTTCCTTGATTTGAGAGACTTTGGAAAAATAAGATTGAATAGTCTCTTTGTTCAACATCTTGACCCCTTTCAATTGATTCCGCAGAGTCATCTTCTCATTTATGTTCTTCCCTTCCAATAGCTTGGTCAAGGAGTCAAACATAGCCTTGGGTGTCTTTAGAGATGACACATGTGGAATGAGATGGTCTTTAATAGAATCAACAATGATTCTCTTTGCCTTGACCAAGTTCTTCTTATGCAATATCTTAGCCTCTTCATCCTCTGGGATAGGGACCTCTTCTTTTATGTATGAGTCCAACTCATTCTCTTCTAGGATTAACCCAATCCTATACTTCCAGGCTTGGAAGTTATCAGCCCCTTCAAGCTTGTCTTCAAGCTTGGTGTGGTGAGACATCTTAAAAGAGTACTTCAAATGGAAATAGAAAAGATTTAGGTCTTGCCACTTGATTTGCTGAAAACTGGATCTGGTCCCGGATTAGGGTTTGTCAGAGAAACCCTAAAAATTCAAAGTGTGAATTTCAACTTCCTGAAAGGATAGAAAGATGCGCCTTGATGAGCTGATCAGCCTAGTATACTCAGAATTTGAATTTTGCAAAGTTTCACCCTTCAGAAATTCCTTTTAGGCTTTCTGAATTCAGTGAGGAGGACTCTGAATTAGGGTTTGAGTTTCCCAGAGTTTTACCCAGCCAAAAATCTCGATCCAAATCTCTAAACTTCGATTTTTCCAAGGAGCTTCCAGCTGTGTCTTCGGATTTCAGAAATTCCTATTTTTGAGGAAACCTTAATTTTTAGGGCCAAAACTGAAAGTGCTCATAATTGAATTCTTATTGGACAGATAGATTCACCTTGCTGAGGAGAGTCAATATATCATATTACTTTTCCAAAATCTGTGGAGAGAAACCCAATAAACAAGAAACCCTGGTTTTCGCCACTGCACAATGTCTTCTTCTCAGGTTAGCTCTGATACCATGTTAATTTTTTAGCATTAATTCAATATACTCTAGGATCTTTACTGAGAGAATAACATGTACAGTATATCAATTCATATAAATCATATCAAGCATATCAATCATCACAAGATGCAAACATAAGAGACAATAGACACACAGAGTTTCCATGGGGAAAACCCTAAGGTGAAAAACGCCACAACTTCCTCAGAGATAGATAGAGCAATGATACAACCAAAGTACACAGAGATAGACTCCTCCTAGCAGCTGATCCTCCTCCTCACATGTGCGCCACTTTCTGAGTGATGGAAGTGTGAGTTTTGAAGTGATCCAAATAGAGATTGAGATATCTCTATTTATACTTGTCCTAACTGCCCAATAAACTTATGGGGCCAACTTGTCTAGCTTAGCACAATAACCTCATGTTACATTAATTCGGGCCGACCCCTTACAAGGTGGTCTAATAACCCATTGGAAAGTTAACACACTTGTGACACTTGTCAATACAAATGACGACACTTTCGTATAGAGGAATAATACATCTCTATAGGAGTACAATAAATATATATATGAAATACATTCCGAAGTTACATATACATCGACACCCCAAACCTAGTGATTATATGACTCTTGAGAAAGGATATCACTGAGTTGGTGTTGGCTAGTTTGAGGGGAACTGCCTCTACCCACCTGGTAAAGTAGTCTGTGGTTGTCAGGATGTATCTATGTTTCAAGGAGGAGGCAGGGGTAATAGGACCAACGCAATCCAGGCCCCATTGTTGAAATGGAAACTAGACAGTGACTGGCTGAAGGGGAAATGCAGGATTCTTGAATTTTCCAGCACATTTTTGACATGCTTCACATTTCCTGGTAAAAGCATATGCATATCTGAATAAAGTTGGCCAGTAATAGCCTGCTCTCAGGATCTTATGGGCAGTGGTTTCCACTAATAAGTGTCCTCTTGCAGGTTCTGCATGAAATTCCAACAAAATGTTGTCCGCTTCAATTTTTTCCAAACATCTGAGAAACACACCATCATAGTTTTTCCTAGAAATCACACCATCAATAAAATGATACAGTGCAACCTTTAGTCTGAAAGCCCTACACTTTTTTAAATCAAGGGTTTTAGGAGCAAACCCATGTGTGAGAAAAAACTTGATGTCATCATACCATTCAGACGTTGGTGTTGTAATAACATTTACATAACCTTTTGATGTAGTTTCTTCCTGATCCCACTCAAGTTGTTGTTGTACAGGGTCATTGGAATGAGCAGTAAGTAACCACAAACCTTGGCCCTTTACAGTCTTCATTAGGTATGATATCAAGGTCGTATTCCTGGAGAGATGTCATCCAGTGAGCACTTTTTTCACCCATCTCCTTTTGGATCAGAACATTCCTGATGGATGCATAAGGGACAATAACCTTAGTCCGAGATTTCGAACGATAGGGTCTAAAATGTTTTACCGATTTGTAGACCACATAGGCCTGTTTATCAATATGGAAATAATTTAGTTCAACCCCTTTAAATGTGGAGCTCATGAATGAGATAGGAATCTCAACATCATCAGGATGTTTCTACGTGAGAACAGCTGCATATGATAAATCAATAGCAAATGTATATAAAATAAAATCTTTAGTGAAATTGGGAGACATAAGAGCAGGAGCTTCATCAATGGCTTTCCAAATTTAAGCAATGGGGTTTCTATGGTCATCGGACCATTTGAATTGTGCATCTTTTTTAATCAGTTGTTGTAAAGGTTTGACAATCTGTGCAAAATTAGGAACACATCTTCTAACAAAATTAATCTTACCTAAAAATGACTGCATGGAGTTTATAGAACTGGGAAGTTTGATCTTGGAAATAGAGTCTGTCCTCTCTCGTTCAATAATCATGTCGTGTCTTGAAACGATGAACCCCAACAACTTACCTTCTGTAACCGTGAAGATGGATTTCTTGGGATTTAGTGAAATCCCATATTTTATGCACCGCTCAAATACCTGTTTAAGAGAAAACAGATGTTCATGCCTATTTTTAGAATAAATTGTAATATCATCAAGATAAACAAAAACATAATTATGCATTAACCCCCTGAAAGCTATGTCCACAGCTCTCTGGAAAGTGGCACCTGCATTTATCAATCCAAAAGGCATTTGTATGTAAGAAAATGTTCCCCAAGGGTTTCTGAAAGATGTTTTCAATTGGTCAACGGGGGAAACTAAAACTTGATTGTATCATGAGAAACCATCTAACAGAGAGAACATCTTAGCACCTGAAACCTTTTGTAAAATATGCTCCATGGGGGAAACGGGATAATTATCTTTCTCAGATGATTTGTTAAGGTTTCTGAAATCTATACACAATCTAATTTCCCTATTCTTCTTCCGAAAAAGGACTAAATTTGCAATCCATTGTGTGTGTCTGACCGGGAAAACAATTCTAGTTGCTAGCAGTTTCTCGAGCTCTTTTTTAACATATGGTTCTAAGCTGGGATGCATCTTTCTCAATTTCTGCTAGTAAGGTTTGACATCAGGTTTCATGGGTATGTTGTGATGCATGACATGGGTATCAAAGGTCTTGAGCTCATCATATGTCCAAGTGAAAACATCTTTGAACTCTCTGCATAATTTAATGAAATCTTTCCTCTCCTCAGGAGAGCAGTCAATCCCTAAATTGATTAATCGAGGGTTTTGATCAGTTCCCAGGTTGACAAATTCAGAGTTCAGAGATGAGCTTTGAGTTTTGTAGTTCGTCTTATGTTTGAATTTGTCTTGCAGATCATAGTACTTTTCCAAATTGATGACTGACTTGGGAATGAGATTGGAAGGGAAGTTAGGATTAGATAAATATTTATCATGATCATCCTCATCTATTGCTACATCTTGGAAAGTAGCTTGGGCTGTGAGTAAATCTAATATTTGTTTATCATCATCAAAAACTTTCCAACAGGTCACATTGTCAGGGATGGAAGGTCTGTACACTAACTCAATAGAGAAATTATCAGGGGACAAACCTTCTAGAGGAATCAATCTGGAGGCAGTATTGGCCAACAAATATGCGTCAAAGTTTTGGGACCTGGGGACTGACTTAATATTGAATGCATTAAAAGAATTAGTTAGATCCCTTACAAGCTTCTGATAATTAATCAAACGGGGAGAGATACAGTGAATCTTATTCCTTACCTGTTTCAAAATAATTTCAGAATCCCCGTAGCATTCTATTACCTGAGCACCGAGATCGATTTCCTTCCTGAGTCTCTGAACTAGAGCCTCATATTCAACAATATTGTTGGCGCACTCAAATTCTAGTCTGTAGGAAATCATTATTTTGGTCCCCTTTGGGTCTATTAAGACACATCCTGCACCAGCTCCATATTTAGATCTTGACCCATCAAAGAACAAAGTCCATGCATTTGAATCTATCCTAAAATTATTATTCACATTATAGACATGATGTACAACAGAACCAGAGAATGGGATAGAAGTAAAATTAAAAATTTTGGATTGATTCTGAACATTATCAGCAGGTGATGAATTTGCAGGTAAATCCCTGAAAAAAGTGTTAAAAGTGTAGTGTTCTATGTGTGAGATAAAATAAGCAGTAGGCTCACTGGAATCATTCAAATCAGTTACAGTTTGTTTCATGTATGGCTCTCTGCTAATTTTGATTCTATTAGGTCTTCCATTATAAGTAAGCCACAAGTGGGACCAGTCAGTAGAAAAATGACCTTTAATATTTTCTGACCAATCCCTACTTAGCCACATTCCATATGCCTCAGGGATATTAGCCACAACTATGTCAATGGTTTGGTGGATTCATGGATCAGCAGACAATGTTAGAAGAACATTTTTCAACTCTCCCACTACCCTAACCCTTGATCGGTCAAGTTGAACTATTTGGGTAGGGTAGGGTTCCCATGATGCATTCAGCTTCTTGCAAACTGACAAAGGCATCACATTAGATGAAGCACCTGATTCTATCATGCAGTTATTAACATTCCTATTGAAAATTTTGAAGGCGAGCAAGAAAGGAGGTGTCTTCTTTCCCCTAGGATTTTGGCCATAGGGTTTAGAATATGTCTCTAAGTTGTTGTTTTAAAATTCTATAGGTTTGTTCACAATCATGCTTTTAGGTAGACTGTCTCTCATGGAAGGGATTTTCAAAAGTTCAAAAGAGATGTGTTAGCCTTTACCCTTTTCAGGTCATCAATTAAACTATATTCAATATCAGGAATTATAGTCTCTTTCTGTGTTACTGCTCTGCCTCTATTTGGGGTAGATGTGGAAAGGGAAGCTTCCTATGTAGACTATCATTTGCTTCTTGTATTATATGGATGTTGTACATTAAAAACAGTCTCAGTCTCATCTTCCTCTTCAACCATAGGGAGTTCTGAAAAGTAGTTGATAGTGTTGACCTACTGGTCTTCTTCTTCATCTGGTGGCTCAGGATCCTGGTTTTATTTAGGATTTTCATCGGGGTTATCAAGAGGATTCTGGGATTCAGAAACCAAATCTTAAAAAATGGAATAGATTTCTTCAGGATTTACCCCATGTTCAGCATTAGGAGAAACTTGATTCTGAGGGGGTTGATAAGGTCTTCTAAAAGGTGGTCTTATGAATCCTCTGTTATTGGTTTGATTTTCAGTTTTGGTCTTTTTCAAATCCACCATTTCATTAGAGATCTTTTGAAGAAACTTTTTCATGTCATTCATTTCAAAAGGATCCTTGTTTTGCGCAGTGGGCTTAGGAGTATTTTATTGTTTCTTGCTAGAGGTAGAAGGTTGATCAGATAGAGTGTTAGGATTATCTTCTGTACAAAACATGTCCTTTTCTACCTGGATGGCTTCAGCAAAAGCCTCCTGCAAGTTATCCTTGTGTGATATTTTGACCCACATAGCAATGGGGATAGGAATACCTTTAATTTAATATGCAACCAATAATTCTTCTGTAGGAAGAACAGTGGTGGGGATTCTATTCTTTAAGTAGGAAAATATCTGGTTGTAATCTTTAACCCTTTCTTTTCCCTTTATTTTCATTGAGGACGGGTCAATGGCCAGATCCTCAGGGGTTTTATCGTCTCCAAATTTTTTGATAAAGAGGGTTTCAAAATCATTCCAGGAAGAGATGGATCGGGTTTCCAAGGAAAAATACTAGGTAGATGCTTTCCCTTCAAAGGTATAAGGGAACAACCTATAGACTACATCTTCATGTATGACACTTATCAGCCTAATAGCTTGCATGAAGGTCTTAATATGGTCTAGTGCATGCGATTTATTATCTGGATTAAATTTAGGAAGCCACTTTTCTAGGTTTTGGGGAAGTCTATGTTGTTCCCCAACATTGAATACATCATCCTGGTCTAGCCAAGGTCTATTTTGGCCTGCTTCCATTGGTCTATCTTCTGAAGAAGAACTTGAGGATGACTCACTATCTAATGATTCCTCAGATGAGGATGATGATGAAGAAGGAGGTGTTGGTTGAGGTCCACCGGTTGCAACGTTGGGCTATGGGATATGATGATCTTGTTCTGGTTTCTTGAAATAATAAATCGATATGGAAGTCAGGAAACAGTTCCTGTCGAGATGTGTTCATATTATCTTTGTTTTGATTATCAGAATTTTGATTTTATGTGTCATCCAAGAATCGTTGGTTTGACGTTGTTGGGATAATATTTGTCTCAGGTTCTGATTTTCTTCAATTCTCTGTTCAACCCAAGCAATGCTATCATGTGTACTTTTTCTTAATTGCTCAAGGGTGAGAGGCCCTCTATTAGGTGATACAAAAATAATTTAAGGCCTTGGTGTTTCATGTCTTGTTACAGGAGTAGCAGGTATTACAGTTGGATATTGAATTGGTTGTTCCGTGGATGTGGATGCTTGGGTTTGGCTCCTGGTGACAACTGGTACTCTTGCTGGAGAAGGTTTACTAGTGGTGTTTTGTCTAGGCGTGACTAGTCATGGCCCTCCTTCTATCGCCTTTTTTTGAAGCCCCAGATGTGATAATGCTAGAATGTTTTCCAAGGAAAACAACAGAGGGTGGCATCCCAATCTGAAAGGCTTCAAACAACTCTGCGCAAGAGCAGTTCTATCCCCAAACTATTTCGTGTGGTTGACTCCCACGGATATTAGGCCTCTGTTGGCACTTATGTGAATAGATCCGAATGATTTTATCTTCCTATTAAGGAATATTGAATGTATTCTGTGTCTAAGGGGTAAGTAGTGTTAGCTTAAGAAAATATTTGATTACGTTAGATCTAAATTATGAAAGGTGATTTAATCTTGCATAACAATCAAATATTTAATTTAATAAGTGTTTCACCAATTAATAAACATATGAATTGGATTTGAACTTATCAGTTTGAGACAAATCCAAACAATGAAAATTGAATGATTTTACCTTAAGAATTAAATCATATATCAAACTGTCCTATTATGATATGCTAATTGAAAAATTGGCATAAATGTAATTATGTATGTTTATCATTTGCAGAAATAGATAAATGAGTTAAATAAATAAATTCACTTTAACACATAACAACATGTGGATCGTATGTTAAGATAAATCTAACCTACAGATCGATGCATTCATTAAAGTTTCAAAATAAAACAAATTTCATTCATAAACAAAAGTGAGAAATCCGAATATATCAAAGAAATTTGATAAATCACAGAAAAGAGATGGCAAAGAGAGACTAACTGAATTTCATTCAAGTCTACAAAAAATTACAATGCCTCAAATAAACCAAGTATCTCCAGTTCTCTTTCGATGATTTTCTCCCCCCCACTTCCCCTATGAGATTCTATCCCTTTAAATAATAATTACATCAAATTACAAGGATAAATTTCCCATAAAATAGGGATTACAAAATATTTCTAATCTAGGACTTGCCAAGGGCAATTCGCCACTTGGCCCACACATCCAACAACTCTTCTATATCAGGATATTTGGCCAGTTCAATTGCAAACTGGGTATTACAAGTGTAAGATTCAATCTCTTTTTTCTTCACTTTATGCCATGCACGCAGAAAAAGATTAATCTTTATCCCTAAACTGATGGGTTCCTGATCAACTCTTTAACATATGAGATCTGAATGTGCTCCAACTGCTGAACTTACTCTTTGGACTGCAAACATATCGTATAAACCTGCTCAATTATAAGCTTAGGCGGGAAATCCTTCTTGATAAGGTCTAAAGTCAGAAAATCTAGCAGCATCAATACATTATCTATTGCACACCATCTCCTGCCACAAATTGCTTGTGCTTTCTTAATTGTGGTCTCGACTAATTCACAGGCATGTTTCCAAGCTTACAAAGAGATTCTAAGCCTTCTGAACTTGATATTGTCCAGAACAGGGATATCTTCTGGTTTGTCCTTAATGTATCTCTGCCAATCAACCACATCTTCAATTTCCCTAGTTTCTTCTTCCATTCTCTCATTATGTTGTTCAAGTACATCATAATGGCGCTCAAAAACATTTTGTGTCTCCTGAATTTCATTAATGGATTCAAATAATTCAACCAAAATATTTCTATAGTCTTCATTTATTTAAAGAGCTAGTTCCTTGAATTCTTCCATAGAAAACATGGAGAAAGAGGAGGTAGCTTCTTTGGATTTTGAATCCTTCAACTACTGCTCAAGAAGTGTTATCTTCTCAGCATAGCCAATGTTTAGTACTTGTGCTTCCTGCAGATGATGTTGGAGAGATTCCTTTTGGGCCTATAGGTCTCTCACCTGACTATCATGCTCATTTATCAACTCTTGGAGTTGAGATTGATGTTGTTCTTCAATTTCAGTTTGCTTCTCCTTAAGCTTCTGCAAATATTCTTTCTTAGCCTCAATTTCTTTATTCAAAGAAGTAACTGAATCACAATTAGCCCCAGCAAAGGATCCCATTGCTGTAGAAGTTTCTAGTGATTGTTGTTGTGCATTAGTGGATGTTTTCTTCCATATGACCTTATTGGGAACAGGGCCCTGCATAAAAATCCCTCCCCTTTGTATTCTAGCTCCCCTTTTCACCACTGCCTTCTCAGACTTACTCTAGAAATATTCCCCCAAGGAAACCACGTCATCCTCTCCAAAGTCTGCCACTATGTCTACTATGGAAGTAGATACAGTAGAAGTTGAAACCAAAGGTGCAGTTTGGGAAACATCAAAAGTTGGAATGGGCATCGTGATTTGGATGGTGGATATGGAAGGAGAAATGATGTTGGAAACTGATGGTAAGGAGGAATTGGGAGAAGAATTCAAGGTGACAGTTTCAAGGAGTGGAATAGAGACTGTGGTTACTAATGGTGACGAGGATGCAATTGATACTTGCACTTCAGTAATCTATGAAAACAAGATGGAAGGTGGGTTTAGAAATGAATCTAGTGAAGTGGTAATGGGAACAATAGGTAGTTCAATTGTGGTGGAGGAAGGAAGGTTGGTATCAAATGATGATATGGAAGAGAGTGTAGCCTCAGCTGATGAGATGGAAGGGACTGCAGTGGAAGTAAGTGGGGGCGTAGAAGTAGATGCAGTAGCCAATATGGTTACTTCTTCGAGAGGGATATATGAAAGAGGATCATCCATCGCCATACCTTTTAAAATATCAGCAAAGGTTGTTGTGATAGTAACTTCGTGCAAAATAAGAACAACGGTTGGGAAAGAGGATGGAAGTGTTTCATCCTCTAGGTCACTGTCTTCAATCATGGTTACATGTGCAGATATTTGAACCTTTTGTTTCTTCATTGGAGTATTTATTGCACCAACCTGAGTATTCAATGGAGTGTTGGATGCACTAACCTGAGTATTCACTACTGAATACATCTCTTCCAATTCTCTTTTCATCTCAGTAGCCAATTTAATCAGAGCATTGATGTTAGCTAGAGGCTTGGGTTGTACTGATTCTTCCACAGGAGCCTTACCCTTGTCATCAGCATGGTAAGTAAGCATCAAAGGGGTGCTTTATTTCTGAGCTTCTTTCTTTTCCCTTTCCTTCTACACCTTTTCATCAAGTGATATCTCAAATTTTCTGTATGGCAGAACTTTAGCTTTGACCTCATGTTGATACTGAAAAATGAAATTCTTTTCTTCCAAAGAGGAAGTCTTATTCGGGACCTCAGCAAATGAATCAACACCCTGGTAAATATAATCATCCGGAACCGTCTGATGAGCATACTCACTCTTCATGTGCTCCTGAGCAAAACGGTTCATCAAAAAATACCTAGGATCATGCATCCTCTTTGGGGCCTTCCCAAGCTTGATGGAAACAATATTTTTCCCAAGTAATCCAACATGGGTTGAATTTTGAATTGTCAGAGGCCCAAGGTGAAGTGGGAACTTTGGACATCCCCTTCTCTTGGCCCCAGTAAGCTTTGGGAAGACACCATCTGTTACTGTCTGATAAGCAACTTCTTCCAACAGGAGTCTATCTGGCACAATTCAGGGCAACATATGGGCTTTGTTCCTTCCCCAAATCCTAACATAGGAGAATTATTCCCCTATGTACCAATCACCCATAGTGGAGACCAGTGCCTTATTATTTTTAGAAAAAGTGGGAGCATTCTCCTTGAAAACCATCAATTAAATTGAACCAACAAGATTGTCAAAGGTATCATCTATCATAGGTAGGAAGTTATCTTCCCACAATGCTGAGCAATAAATGTGGATAGGTGGTGCAAACACTGTCCATTTCCACCCCATGGAGGGAAAATGAAAATCCGCACAGAAGATATCCATGATTTAAGCTGAGTAAAAGAAAGTGGGATTTTTGGAGGCTAGGGTATTCTAATATTTCTCAATTTCCGCCTTGATTTCTAGTGATAGAATTTGATCCCAGTTGAATGACCCTCCAATAGTGAGTACACAGTGAGCTGGGGATTCCCACTCATCCTTAAAAACTGAGCAATCTGCTAATCCGTATAGCCTGCAGAACATTGCCGCCATCAGAGCGAACGACTCTTTCAACAAGGAAATTGGGTGTCATTTGTCATCCTTGGGCGTGAATCTTGTAGGGGTATAAATCCAAGACTTTAGCATTTCATCAAAATTGAATTGGGTCTTGGAAGAGTCCAAGAATTTGGCATTCAACAACTGGTCGGGTGGTCTTAGGGCATTAGCTCTGGAAAAAGATTCGGGCCGGAAAAAGGTTAACTATGCCCCAGACTTGTCATTGAAGGAACGGTATTGAGGTTGGGTGTAATCAATTATCCACTTGATGACATCTATATAGGGCATGAGGACCGATCTAGCAGCAATGGCATGTAACTGCGACTTACTGATGTTCCTATAAAAGGATTGGTCTTGTTGGATTGTAGAAAGGTCATCATTGTCGAAAATAGAGTAAATGCGGGCCCAATCCAAGTGAAGAGTTTCAAAGACCCTACCGCTTGTATCAGAGAGGATTCCGTTGTTTGGGTCTTTTTTTTAGTTCTCGTACGACCATTTTGGAGTGGGTGTTTTTCGACATGGTTGGGTAGCTTAATACTGTGAAAAAACAACAAAAATCAATCAAATAAAACTAATTTTAACTTTGAATTATCACCAAAATGTTGATAAGTGCTTAAAAACCAACATGTGTCGAAGACGCGGTAAAAATGTTAATCCTGGTAGAAATCCGCAATAAAAATACTTCGTTCAAATGAAGTTCTTAATTCGAAAAACAGTGAAAAATCGTAAAAATCGACAATACTTAAGCTACAGAGGGGTCAATCCAGACCGTAAGATCAAAAGGAATCAACGGCTTAGATCAAATCATGAAAAGCAGAAAAGAAATTATGGGATCAACATTTTGCAAAATTAGACCAATGCTTCCGCAATCTGCAATGCGGGTTGCGAGTTGCGGAAGTGCAAGTTTGGACATAAGTGATTTTAATGTTTCCGCAATCCTCAATTCACAATTGGATAATGAAGTGGTGTTTAAATAACAAAAAAGTCAATCTTTCCACAATCCGCAATGCGGGTTGCGGGTTGCGGAACGTGACTATTTATTTTCAACGACAAAGTACTTTCCGTATTCTGTAATTTGCGGGTTGCAGGTTGCGGAAGTGCAAAATGCAATCTTTATTTTCTAAGTGGTTTCCACTTTCCGCAATCCGCAATTTTGCGGGTTGCGTATTGCGGAAGTAAAATCCGATTTTATTAAAATGTTTCCCAACATCCACAATCCGCAATTGCGGGTTGCGGAAAAGGAAGATTTAAAAGGAGAAAGTTTCAAACATCCGCAATCCGCATTGCGGATTGCTGGTTGTAGAACAGAGGTTGCAGAAACGATATAATTTGAAGAAAAAGCAAATTTTCCGCAATTTTCAAAACACTTAAAAGAAAGGTTTTTTCAGCAAATTTTATTAAATATAAAGCATGGGAATAAGAAAAGATCAAAACAACAATAACCCCCCCCCCAAAAAAAGTAAAGGTAATCCAATTTATCTTCAAAATAGTAATGGGGCTCCCATTTTTCCTACAATAGGGTGAGAATGATTTTGAATTAAATAGTCCCCATTTTCTTGGCTTGCACTCAGTATTTAATGTGGAATTGTTTTGACCATATTTTCCACCTCTCTTGGACACCTCAAAGGTGGTTGAGCATTTGGTCCCTACAAAATTCAATCCAAACTTCCTTGAACAAGATACAGTGGATCGAATCATGGAAATTAAGGATGAAGGGCACTCAACAATAGAACATTCAACTCTACCATATCGTCAAAGTAGGGAAGCTTCTTCACCAAGGCAAGTGGCTCACTAGGAGTCAAATTCAACAGAATTTTCTCCATCTAACGAGGGATATTAATGCAATGGAGACCATTGCTTCATAATGGGGGAGGAATGATCCATATCGATATTAGTTTCCACCCACCTAGTCTGTTGGCTCAAAGACACATTTTTTCAGCTTGGAATTTTTTTTACAGTTTTTTAGGTCTTGATCTTCCAGGGTTGTTTTGAGGCACTAAATGATGTTTTTTTTTTTCCACAGAAGCAACCATACAATTACCAAAGGAATTATTTAGGATGATTACATGGAGTCTTTCACGAACATACCTTTATAATGGGGTACTGAACGCCCCAAACAGAGACCGTATACAAAAGTTGCACCCCCAAGAAGTTGGCGTATCAACTAACCACATTGGGGCCCACAAACCTTTTGGCATTTCATCTCTCGTGGTTAGGGTTTTTTATGTTTAGGGTTTCGTATTTATGATTTATGTTAAAAATTCCTTTCTGTCCTCTTTGTAACTTAGTTCTTGCGGATGAGCGTAGCCGACACATCTCTTTCAGAGATCAGCTACCACCATCTAGAGATAGTTTGTATTTATTTACAGTTTACAATGTTTTTCCAATCCATTCATTAATAGAATTTGGGTTTTACAGTACTACCATGTTTTTTGCAAAATATTCATATGTATTTTTGTTTTATATCATTGCCTTCATTTTTTTCTCAGAATAATCCAAATCACTCATGCATGTGGTCTTTATCCCTAAAAAGGCTCAATTGATGCGCTAGTAGCTTAAAACAACCCTTAGAGTTATTTAGGAACTTGAATAGTGGATTGGGAATGCATGATTTACTCCCCGATTCTAACTATAGAGTATATTTCCTAAAATCAGAGAAATCTTTCCCAAATTATGGAATATGGCCTCAACAACTAAAAATAGAAGGAAAGGATTCCATAAATGGTAGTTGTCCTGTAAATAGTAGTTTTAGGTCCCTTGGAGCTTAGGGGGAAGGTATAGAGTGGCCCATATGGCCAAATTGGATGCAATTTGGACTATTAGATTCATGATATCATGACCTAAGTCCCTAGGTGAGAGAGTGATTCCATGGAGAGGTTTATTTTTCTCTAGCACCCCCCCATAAGCTAAACAAGGTGAAATAAATGTGAAATAAAATGGGTCCCAACAATTTGCAGCCATGTTAGGAACCCATGTATAGTAAGGATTCTCTTAATAAATGAGGAAAGAGAAAAAACCACTTGGGAAACCCCTCCTAAAGAGGGAATGGGAATGAGAGGCTAAGAAACCCACTCTTAAGGAGCCTTCAATTTTAAGGAATCTCACAACATGGTGAATTTCTTCTTGATGAAGGGCTTTGTGAGGACGTATCCATTATTTTGTGAACTCCTCCTTCTCTTGAAATGAATGTGGGCCAATTCAGGAGATTCAAACACTTTGAAGTGTTTTAATGTTGGTTCTTAAACACTCCAATATTTGAATGCAGGAAACCCCTTGAAGCCTTTAAGTGGAACTCTGTTAATTATAGGAGAAAAATATGTAGATATTGAGGTAATTGAAGAGACATTTTTTAGATATTCTTCAATGAGAACCTGATTTGTGACAAGTTCTACTTTAACTATGTGATAGGTTTTTACTAATGTGTTACCTTTAAGATATTTATCTTGAAAAAGTTCTCTAATGCAAAGTAAAAATCTATTGATCACCTCTTCTTTTGGGATTGTAAAAAGAGTTTTCTCATCTAAGTGGATGATTTGAACCGATACATCTACGAAAGTGTTAGGGTTTGTGTAAGGCTCAATGCTTGTAACTATTTCTCTGTAGGACATATGTTTGGAACCTTCATAGTCAAGGATGCATGAGGATGGAGTAAAAAATGCTACAAGAGTATGGATGCATATGTCACTCTTTGGTGTGGCAACTTGCTTGATGGACTCCTCCTCTTCTTTTTCTTCAAAGAAATTCTTGTATATGAAATCCTCTTCTTTATGTGGGCCTTTATTATAATAATCACACAATGGCTACTTCTCCTTGGTATTTCCATCATTGAATTCTGAATATTCATGTGAAACCCTTGGTTTTGGTTCCTTCTTACCTTTGAATGGAGGATTTTGCTTGCTCATCTTCTTGTTCATGTGACTATATGAAAGTGCATGCACATTAGAGGACCTTGGAAGGCTCATTTGGTATATATTATCTTTCTCTTGGAGAAGAGAGGATACAAAGTTGTCCAAATTAGGCATGGTCCAAGAGGCACCAAGTGACAATCTTGTGGAATGGAAGTATGAGACATATACACCATAGTCCAATCCCAATTTTGATAGGATGGTTAGGATTAATTGGTCATTCATCTAATCTATATTGCACATATTGAGCTTAAGTAGAATGGACTTGAATTTGTTGAATAAATATTGTATGGATTCGAAATTAGTAGGTCTCTGGTTCATTATATCTACCTCCAATTGGTGTCCCCTCATCTCATCTTGCGTTCCAAAGAGTGCGGACAACTTGGTCCATATTAATTTGGAGTATTCTAAGCTTTGATGTGAAAGAGGATAGTTTAATAAACTAAATAGCATAGCAACCTAAATGGTTCATCCATCTTGTTCAATTACTTGGACTTCTCTACTAAGAATTTGGCTCTACTTCATTTCCCATTTCAATCATGTAAAGTCCCTTCCACCTCAAGAGCATATCTACTCTTGATTTCCACTTGAAGTAGTTGAAGGGAATAGGAATATGTTGGCGAGATAGATCCATTGTAATAGATGGAATTTTGATGGATCCTTCAAATTGCAATTGTTTTTGTTATTTGAAAAACTCATTCACTAACTCCTTTAGAACCCCTAAATCTTTGATATCATATATAATTTTGGAGCATAAATATCTAGATTATAAACAAGAAAAAAATACATTTACAAGCAATGAATAATGTGACAAAATCATGTCATTAGTTATCAAAACAATACATAATGAACAATAGATCTTTCAATTATACATTAAATTGTTATATTCTATCTTGTGTATAATGAATGGGTGTAATATAACATATAGGTTATTTGAATAGGTCTAGGAATCAATTCAAATTGTTTCTCTAGTGCATGGGATCCTACACCCTAAGTGGAATTAGTCACCTAAATGCTACGTGAAACGGATTGTAGGATCATGCATGTGGTCCTTATCCTTGAACATGCTCAATTGATGTGTTAGTAGCTTAAAATAGCCCTTAGAGTCAGCTAGGACCTTGAATAGTGAAATAGGAACCAATTGTAATCAGAGGGATTACATTTAGTTACCAATAGTGACAATAAACATATAATCACATATGAGAGCACACACACATAAAGAGATTAAGGAAGAAGTAATGATCACACTAGCAACACGTCCCTTGTATTATATCACAAAACCATATTGTACAATGGAGGAAAATACTATCTTCTCCGTGGCTCACCGACCTATATATAAGATGTACATTCAGCTAGATAGTTACAACTATGTAATTTCTTGATAGTCAGTCCAACCAAATGGACTAGACTGGGTCGACCAAGTGGGTGGTATGTCGAGAGGACCTAGTCAACTCATTGACTAGGCTCCTCCAACATCCCCCCCAACTTAAAACTCTTCTTCATCCCAAAAAAAATAGGGAGATGTGAGATAAAAAAAATTGCAAAATTACAAACTTTTATGGTTGTTGTGAAGTAGATGTTGTTGCAGGTGGAGTGACATTGGCACATGCTTCAATGATGGTGGGGACAAAGGCAAGGAGTCATTACTAGAATTCTTCCTAGCGAAGTAATAGCACCCAAATATTGGTACTGGATGTGGTTAATTCTACTAGTCGGGTAAGTTTCTTAGCCATGTGAGAATCTTGTATTCTTTGCAAACCAGGGTCAAGATTTTGATTTAAAATAATTGTTGTGTGTGAAAATTGGCACATGTGTGTAGCCATTCTATTAGCTTCACCTTGGGCTGATTTATCCTCATGCATCCACTAGATTTCATTTCATTGTAATTCACTAATATGCTGCTATTCCATCTTGATTTTTTCTTCTAGTATTCTGACATTTTTGACATTGGATGAAGCCTTCCTTATGTTTAGGTCCATGATGGTTAATTGAGTCTTATGCATGTTTACACAAACTTGACCATAATAGGCATACTGATTGTTTAGAACCAAGGTATAATTTGTGGCTGCTACCTAATATTATTGTAGTTTCTTATCCCTCTCTACAAATACTTTGTACTGAACATTCATCAAAACAATGGTCTCATGGTCCTATTGTTGTTTTTGATGGTCAACATCTGAATCAAATATCATGGGTAGAAATCCATTTAGATTATGTAGATGGTCGATATGTCGGTATAGTTGTGGGCCTATCAGAGGATCAATCATTTTTTTTGCTTCATCCTTGCAATGCTTCCAAGCATCTTCCTCTGCATTATTTAGACTTTTCAATTCCTTGGACTCCTCACGCCACCTTTTATTGTGTTATTTAATTATTGTCTTGAAGAGTTCTTCTAACTCTTTATCGCAAGCCTTGGTAGAGGTAAATATAGCCATAGGAGTTGTAGTTCCTATTGTCTACTGGATTGGTAATGTAAGTGTAGGAACTGGTTTATTCTTCTTCTTTCCTTTACTTGTCTTCTTTTTTTTGCAGTTGAACTGCTCCATTGGTTGGAGGTGTTAGTTGTGTTGTTGAGGTAGACAGAGATGGGGTACTTATTGGTGCAATGGTCAATGGATCCAATGATGGAATATTCATCAGAATTGTTGTTGAAATGGTAAATGGAATGGTGACTAGGAGGGTTGATGTGATGATCGGGAGAGTGATCGATGGGACAGTCAGTAGGGTATTCGATGAGAGGATTGATGGAATGGTCAGAATAGTGGCCGAAAAGAGGTTCAAGTGAATGGTCGATGATACTATCGAAGATTTATTCATCTGAATAATCGAAGTAAGGACTAATGTTGTGGTAGATGGAGGGATCGAAGAATTTGATGGAAGGAATGTCAAAATTTTAGGCACTTCAGGTGTTGACATTGTACTAGAAAACAATGTAGTCGATGAAATAGTTGGAAATGGGATGGATGTTATGAGAATTTAGATTGTCTCGATCTAGATTCAATTAGAAAAATTCACTTAGAATATTTTCAAGTGACAGCAAGAGAATATGAGAAGAATAATATAGAAGGAAACTAGAGAAAAAATCACTCTGTATTATTCATCAATAAGAGTACAATATATAATACATCTCAAGAGATAAAATTGAATGCACTAAAGGAAATTCAGATGGTTCACAAAAGAAAGGATTACTAAAAGCAAAAAACCCCAATAGTGGAAACATCACTTTCCAACTCAGTCAAGGACCTCATGAATTATCTAAATCAGGTATGGATGCTAATGAGTGATGAAAAAGTAGTAAGATGATGTATTTTGGAGAGAAAAAAATGGAGTATGTGTAAGCCAAAAAGTAGACAGCTTGCCAAGTCCATAAAGGTTCCTAGATTTATCCTTATCCACTGAAAATAATAAAAAGCACGAAAAAACTATATAAAATAAGGAAGCGCGATCTTACCATTCTGACAGTCATAAAAGTAGAAAAAACTATCTGAGGGCACTCATATGGATAATGATGACAAGTTGTGAGCCTAAAAAGGAAATATGGGGCCAACAACCTAGTCAAACACCTAGGAAAGTATAAAAAATAAATAATACGTTATATCCTAAGTATAGATGGATTTCTAATATTCTAACACCTCCCCTTAAGCTTGACATAGGTGAGTGATATGAAACAAAATTAGGGCCCAATCAATGAAGGCTTATGGTAACCCTTTACAAAATAAAATAAAATTGTCCATGTAAAATGAGGAAAGAGGGAAAAATATTTGGGAAGAAACCCCCCCCCTCAAGAATGGACATGGCACAGAGATAAACAGAATGTCTTCACACAATCTTGTTCTTCACTTGAATGAGATGAATTAATCGCTTCTTGGTAATAGACTTGGTGAAGATGTTGTGGATGCCATGATCATGCACAAATGTATCAATGTTGTGTAGGAAAAAAAACATGTGTAGAGGCCCCATGAAACTCATCATATGGTTATGGAGGAGCATCATATGAATGCTTCTTACTGTTAAAACATAAATGATATGATATGAATACATAATCAATTATAGAAAAGAGATATGTGCTTGGTGAAGATGTTGTGGATGCCATGATCATGCACAAATGTATCAATGTTGTGTAGGAAAAAAACATGTGCAGAGGCCCCATGAAACTCATCATATGGTTATGGAGGAGCATCATATGAATGCTTCTTACTGTTAAAACATAAATGATATGATATGAATACATAATCAATTATAGAAAAGAGATCTGTGCAAACTCCTTCCCAAAGAGCATCAATAGACTCAACAGGATCAGTTTCTTGTGCAACTATAATATGGTGAATCAAACCATGTACCTTATTTTCAAACTGATGTAGAACCTTCTTAATTATATAAAGAGGCTCATGAGACTCCAAAATATCAGAATAGGATTCATATGGAGCAGAAAACAACAATGGTATAGTGTGTCCATTATCGAATAGGGTAATAGTAGGAAAAGAGTGAGCAACTGGATCACACTGACAGTTGAGTGAGTTTGGAGGATCTGAGGACTTGAAATTTGAACCATGGGTGGTGAGGTTAGGTCCATATATGTGGGAAAATAATCCAATGATGGAAAAATACATGGATTTACAACCAATGAAATATATGAAATACATAAAAACAACAGAGGCAGGTGACACAGTGTCAGCAACCATGGAATTGTGAGGTTTTTCAATTGGAAAACTTGGGGGTTGTAGAGTCTTTTATGCATCCAATGGTGGAGGAAATGGTGCGAGGGGTGTCATTACCTGCATATCATTATGCAGATCATATCCCAAATCAGAATTTGAAATATTTGAATCGATATGGAATGACCTTTCATAAGACAAATAAGAAACTAGTGAAAACTAACTAGGTTTGGGAGGAGACTTTGGTGAACTATTTGGAGATTCTTCTAAGGAAGGGATGAAGGTTTCTGATTTTGATATATCAGAATGTGAATCAAAATGAGATACATGGGAACAATTTTTTACTCGAGAACTCAGGGAATACAAATGATTACATTTGTGAGTAGCACAGAGACATTGTTCTTGTTCAACAAAAAGCTTACCTTCTTCTTTTCTTGCAAAATAGAGAACATCGATATTATGTTCTTCAAGCATATTGGTCATTATTTCTAATTTATTCCCGAAACAAGATTGCTCAGAATGGGAACCTTTGCTACACTTGGATCTCTCTTTCTTTTTCTTCATCTTCTTGGATTTGGAATCTTCATCGGTTGAATTGGAGTCCTCTATATTTGACAACATCTTTTCCTTCATCTTTTGATTTCCTTTGGATTTGACATTTTTGGAACTCTTTGCTCCATCAGAAACAAGTGCATGGTCCTTGGAAGGACTTAGGGCCCTCATTTGAACTAGATTATCTTTCTCTTGAGTGAGTGAATCTATGAATGCATCCAAGGTTGACATCTTCCATTTGGGAACAACAAGCTTTGCAGCATGAAATGTAGACACAAATGAGTACTCAGAGCTCAGTTTTGACATAATGGAAAGGATCAGCTTCTCTTCTTTCTTCTCAACGCCACATTTTTTGAGCTGAAGCACTAGGTTCTTTAACTTTGAGATGAATTCTTCCATGGTATTGAAATTTCTTAGGCTTAGTGAGATCAACTCAATTTCCAATAGATGACCTTTGAGCTCATCTTTCTTTCCAAAGAGGGACTCTAGCTTGGTCCACACTTCATTTGGAGTGGTAAGAGTATCAAGATGGAGTAGAATATCTGGGGATACAGAGAGGCAAAGCAAACCATAAGATTCATCAATCCTATTGAACCACTTAGATATTTGTGCAACAACATTTGGCTTAGCTTCAAGCTACATAGTTACTCTATAAATACCCTTACTTCAAACCTGGATGATTATGTGGGCCTTTCAGTCGAAGTAATTGAAGGGAGTAAGCCTTCACAGCTTGATTTTGATCCATACTTTACTGGTGCGCTCGTGGTAATGGAAATGACTTACAAAAAACACTACTCTGGAAATTGCTAATTTGAATCAGACTAGCTCTGATAACATATGAGAATTTAGATTGCCTAGATCTAGATTCAATTAGAAAACTTCCCTTAGAATATTTTCAAGTGATAGCAAGAGAATATGAGAATAAGAATATAGAAGGAAACTAGAGAAAAAATCACCATGTATTATTCATCAATACAATTACAATATATAATACATCTCAGTAGAGAAAATCGAATGCACTAAAGGAAATTCAAATGGATCACAAAAGACAGGCTTACTAAAAGCAAAAAAAACCCAATAGTGGCAACGTCACTTTCGAACTCAATCAAGGACCTCACGAGTTAGATAAATTAGGTATAACAGCTAATGAGTGATGAAAAAGCAGTAATATGATGGTTTTTGGAGATAAACATATTGAGGGTGTGTTGACCAAAACGTACATAGCTTTCCAAGTCCATAAAGGTGCCTAGCTTTATCGTTATCCACTAAAAAGCAGAAAAAGTAGGACAAACCTGTGTAAAAGAAGGAAGTGCACTCTTACCATTTTGGATAGTCATAAAAGAAGCATAATATATCTAGAATCTATATAAGGGTGACCATATGGATAATGATGACAAGCTGTGAGCCTAAAAAGGAAATATGGGGCCAACCTAGTTAAACACCTAGGAAAGTATCAAAAATAAATAATTCTTTATATCCTAAGTCTAGATGGGTTTTTAGTATTCTAACATATGTTATAGTTGCATATGTATTTGGGAGTGGTTAGGAGCCCTATAAATGTTAGTCGGATTATTAATAGAAGTTTTAAGTCCCTTACATATCAGGAGTAATCTCTAGGGTGTCTTAGATGGCCAAATTGGATGCAATTTGGACTGGTAGACTCATGAGACCATGACCTAAGTCCTTAGGTGAGAGAGTGATTCCATAGATAAATTTATTGAACTCTAGCACATATATCATAAATAAATGTATTCAATCATGCAAGTGGTGAAGAATTGGAATCACTACATCCTTTAAAAAGAGATCATCATGCACACTGACCATCAAACCCTTTAGTACCTCTAAAGTAAAAGTAAGATGCAACAAGTGAGGCATTACAAGTGCTTGGAGTTCTTGCAATAATTATATGTATTGATCAAGTATAATAAAGAAGTCACAATGAAGCTCACAAACATGGTATCATGACCTCCATTAAAGAATATTGTAGTAGTTGGTGTGATAATGCATCTTGAGCCATTCACTCATGATATTCCTGGTGAAGACTATGAGGAAGATGAATATTTTAAAGTATACTAGAAGTTGAGGGAGAGATCAATCCTAGACATGGAAGTGAATACATATTATCTCCACGATGGGCTATTGTATAAGTTGGAAAAGTTGTGTATACTACAATTCAAGAGGAAACAACTGATGAGAGAAGCTCACATTGCTAGGATTGTTAGGCACATTGGAGTGACAAAGTTAGTGGAAAATTTGTAGAGATATGTATATTGGAAAAATATGTATGAGTTAGCAATGATATTTGTTAAAGTTGTCTTGCAGTACAAGAAAGCTAAGAAACTTAAATCTTGGGTTTTATGTGCCACTGCCAATAGCAAGAAGGCCTTGGGAGCACATATCCATTCACTTTGTTGGAGTATTGTGCATATATTGTAGAGGCCATGAAGACTTATATGTCATGTTATACTACTTCAACAATATGTGTGTTCATTTCATGCAAGAAAATGATATGTGGACAAGAGGTAGTTGAGTTATTATTTATTCATGTTGGGTACATTTTGAATCACCCATCTTAAGCATACCTAACCGATATAGTTGGTTATTGGGTAGTTTATAGACAAAATTTTTGGAGAGGATGGATACCAAACTAAAGTATACCATTCTATTTTATCTCTAAATCGATGAACAAAAAAGGTTGTCAACTGGACACTCATACAATTATTGAGAGCAAATAATATCAAGCATTTGAAGACATGAGATGAATAGTTGGTGTACATTCAATAATCATACAATTGATCATATTGTTCCCTAAGTAGTACTGGAATGAAAAAATAATAGCCATGGCATGATAGATCTCAAATTTTAAATATTTTCGAGCTGAATCTATGTGAAATTTGACATTCAATGGATCTTTATTTCTTAAATGTACGGGGCAGTAACTTGCATGAACAATTTGAACAATGTAACACAACTATGAGGTATGAAAGTATTGTTGTCCATTAACAACATGCTCCAACATTTCTCCATCTAACTCATCAAGTATGAAAGTATTGTTGTCCTGCACAACTGATATGAGGTATGCACCAATCCATATATTGTCAAAATTTCCATTTTTTACTTTGTATTCCCTTCTGGTATCCCACTTTAATACTATGCCACCTACTTGGAAGTCCCTTGCTATGAGTTTCTTATCAAAATTGGATTTCATCCTTCTCTGATGCTCTTGCAATTTGACATTGACATGTTCTCTTTCCTCTAATTCATGTTGGACCAAATTCAGCATAGGGAGTCCCAACCGAATTAATAGAGCTGACTCTTTTCCATACACTATCTAGAAGGGAGATGTGCCAATTGATATATTTATACTTATTCTATCGGCCCATAGAGCATACCTCAAATTGACATCCCAATATTTTTTTTCTCTGTCAACATCTTTTTTATTATCCTTAGTAATATTTTGTTTGATGATTCTTCCAGGCCATTTCCTTGATGATAGTATGGAGTGAAGTTCCCCAAATCAATATTATATTTGTGACAAAATTATACCATCTTAATTGACTTGAAATCTTTGACATTGTCTTCTATAATCTTCTTTGGACATCCAAATATTGACATAATATTCTCTTCTAAGAATTTTATGATCACTGTATCATTTGTTGTTCTGGTTGGGATTACTTCAACCCATTTGGTGAAGCAATCAATTTCTATCAAGATCCATTTATGTTGACCACTAGAGTTTGTCACTCCAAAATCTCGTCATCATGAGTTATGTGTCCTCTATATGCCCTTATCTCTAAAGTACCTATGCCAAAACACCGAAAGAGAAGTTGTTGGTTATCCCTTTAACTTTATGTTGTCACCCCGACGCACCCTGATCTCTGGAAAGGTGCGTCATAATTAAGGTGATGCGCTCAGCACCTTAGAAGAGTGCGTCGGTGGCATGTGATTCTCTTGCACAAGGTGCCTCGAACTCCCATTGGCACGAGTTGTCCTTACGCAAGGTGCATCGTTGTTGGTTAAAATGGATAAAGAGAATATTCGAGCGACTTATCAAAGCTTGGATGGCATGGAGACTTATCCCTACATATCTAGAAAGGTGGAATTCAATCCCCTTGTCTAGTGGGATGATCCCTTAAGCCTCTCCCCTAAATCCTCAACCTCTCTTATCCCTTTATCCCTATATATAGGGAACCCCTATCCATTGTTAAGGGAGGAAGGATAGAGTACCTATATACTAGTGCAATTTTGATAGGATATCCTCTTCATCCATTAGAGGCTAACCATTTGATATTGGAGGCTAGGATTGTTTGAAGGAGGTTACGACGTCAAAGCATCAGTTGTAACACCTCTTTCTTTGTACTTCTTATTATTACATCTAATGCAAATTATTTCCATAAACTTGTTGCATTGAAAATGTTTAGGATTAACCTCTTTGATTGTTAATCTAGGTTGATTCACAATCATGTGTTTTTATCACTTGTATGTTTCCACATTCTATTGACTAGTTTTATAGATGGAGATATGAAGATCAAAGCATGGTGTTGGTTGTGGAGCCTGATATCCAGATTCAGAGACATTATTATTCAACCGTGTTTGTACCCCCAGCTTTATATGATATGTAAAAGTACTGTACACTCACCATAGCGGGATGGGGGCGAAGCCTCCCCCCACCGGGGTCTGGGGGATTCGGGTGCGAAGCCCCAGAAGGAATTTTTTGGGGTTGTTTTAAGGGCCCATGGTTTTGGGTAACCCGTGGCATTTTCCCTTTGTATTTCCCCTTTATAAGAAAGACATTGTAATACGGCTAGGGTTGATATATAAGGTTTTATGCATTGTAAAGATCTCTGAGATTGAGAAGAGAGACTGTGAGACAGTGAAGAGGAAGTGCATCGGCTGTGCTGCAGGTTGTATCCCTTCACCTTGTTGGACGGTATAATAAAAGGACTAGCAATTTCATTGTGGACGTATCCCATCTTGGGTGAACCACGATATATCTGTGTCTCTCTTGTAATGTGTATGTGTGATTATATTTGCATTTATGTTTATTGTTATTTCTCTACGATCCTGTTTTTCTAACACATGGATCAAGAAGGAGAAAAGATCTGCATTTATAAGGTAATCCATCTCTTTCATTTATCTTGCATTTCAATCAATCTAGGAAAGTTGTTTGTATTATGTACTTGTTTTGTTCTAGATCTGAACCATTCAGACTAGGGATATATGTTTGAGTGTGCCCTTACTGATTGTCCGTAAACAAAATTGGCGACTCCGCTGGGGAGAGTAGTCCTTAGTTTTTATTTCATTTCATTTTTGGTTTCTTTGATTTCTTTCCAAATTATCCTCTAGCCTCTAAGATGCCTCTTCTTCTTGGATCTTACTATCAGAGAGTTTTTGGGTCATCCAGACTCTGTTTAGGATCTTTATTGAGCCTTATATCTTTTTATTCTTTGAGATTTTTATTTTTATTTTTGTTGCTTAGATCCTATCGGACGCACTTGGGAATTTCGTTGCACGTGTCACTGTAATTCTAACACGTTTCACTTGATATCATCCTACATCGCTGATGTTGTCTGCCAATTTACGACTTGCATCACTGACGCAGTTTCCTAGTGAACAGAGCGCATCGTTGGGTCTTCCAACGCTCTGGGGCACCCTTGCAGGGCACGTCGCCCTTCATTATTTGGTAATCAGTGTAAAAAAATCCCAAAGTTTGTTTTTGGCTTGATTTTTGAGTTTTGTGGGATTGTCTTTTACTGCTGCAGAACCTCCTAGGCACAACATACTTCATCCTTGGCTTATTTTCTGAAGTTTAAGTATTCATTCGAGTCCTAGCTAGTCAAGTGAGTGTACTTCTCGTTGTGGGAAGTTTCAATCCTCCATGAGCACACTCAGTCTTGTGACTCTTTATCAGGCCATCTGATCTGTTCAATCTGACTTCTAAGCCCTCCAATATTTTATTGTTGTGATTTTTGCTCAGTTTTGTGTGTTTTTGAGATTTTGGGTGATTGTATTTTTTTTTAGAGTTTCCAATCAATTAAAGTTTGCAGTAGCATACATTTTCTAATTTTCTGAATATAGGTTTGGAAGATAGCATAATTCTCAGATCTATTGGGTATATTAGTTAGAAAATCAAAGTTTGATCATCTTCATTTCAAGCTTGTTTCTTGGAATTTTTGTAAAGAGTTTTTATGCTTTGGAATGAGTATTAAAAGATCTTTGAAAAGTTTAAAATATTATTATTGACTTGCATTTTCTTGGTTTTGAAAAATCATTCATCATTTCCTTGACAATATTAAGTGCAATTAAACTTTTTCAAATCATTTTAAAGATAGTGAAAATTCTTGCATTTTTTATTTTCTTCCCACTTTTTTATTCCTATTTCAGAATTAGGAGTTATTGCATTCAAAAAGGGAAATTCATCTTTTCATTTTTTCGTAGATTCGCTTTAGTTGAAAAGAGAAAAATAAAAAAGCATTTGGATTTGTTGTGTTATTTATTTTTGTTGGGTTATTGAAAAGAGTGATTTTGAGTCTTTTTGGTTGATTTTGAAAGTGTAGAGGCACTCGTTCATTTCATTATCGAAAACAAAAAAAATATTTCTCCTTACTGTAGCTAGTTTTCATTGAAGAGAAAAAGAAAAGATTTGCATTTTCATATAGGTGAGATTTGCATCTTTTTAAATTCCAAGTCTTCACTCCATGGATTTACCTAGCCATACAACTTAAAATCAAGCGGTAGCCTAGGTTAAAATTTACATAGAAACTCGTGTCTTAGGTTAGAGACCTGTTCCGACATCTTTAAACGTGGCAGCTATCGTTATCTTCCTGCACTACATCTTGAGGGCTTGTATTTATTCCACGTACCAATCATTATATCGAACAACCTTTAACGTACCTTCGAGTATATAGAAAGGTACTTTACGTACTCGATAGTATATCAAAAGTCTCATGTCGTGTGGTTGTGCATTAAACAACACCACTATGTATTAGAGCTAAGTTCCTAACTCCTGAAATAATCCCTTCCAAAAATTGGATGTGAACTTTGCATCTCAATCTGAAATTATTGCCTTGGGAAATCCATGCAATCTGAATAGCTCCTTGATCAAAATATTTGCTATTTCATTTGTCTTATGAGTGGACTTGATTGGGATAAAGTGAACTATCTTTGATAGCTTTTCCACCACTACCATAATTGAATCATGCTTCCTCACTGTCATTGGTAAACCTGTTATAAAATCCATAGAAATTACTTCCCACTTCCATTCCAAAATGGGAAAAGGCTGCAATAACCCTATTGGATGTTAATGTTTTTCCTTGACTTGTTGGCACTTTTGACATCTAGAAATTTATTTTGCTATGTTCTTTTTCATTCCATGCCAAAAGTATTGATTTCTAGCTACTGTTATTGTCTTTTGATATCCTAGATGAATAGAGTATGGAATTTGATGTATTTCATCCATCACTAACCTCTTTAAATCTGTACAATTTGGAATATCCAGTCTAGTATCTTGATAAAGGAGAATATCATCTTTACCAATCTGATTTCCTGCACACTTTTCATCAATATTTCCCTGATGCAAGTTTCCTTTGATTTGAAGGTCAGTTTCATCAATGGTTTGGGCCTCAAGAACTCTTGTCTTCAAATCTGATTTTCACACACTTAATGCTGCAACATGAAACTTTCTACTGAGAGCATCTGCAACCTTATTCTCTTTCCCTTTTACATGCTTAATTTCAACATCAAATTCATAGAGAAATTCCATCCATCTAGCTTTCCTAGCATTCAAGTTTGGTTGGTCAAACAAATACTTCAATCTCATGTGGTATGTCCTAAGCTCAAAAATTATTCCCAACAAATAATGTCTCCACCTATTGAGAGCATGTACTATGTATTCTATTTCTAAATCATGTGTGGAATAATTATTTTCATGCTCTTTTAATTTCCCTGACTCATAACAAATCACAAATCCTTCTTGCATGAGCACTCCACCTAGCCCTTCTGCAAGCATCTGTGCACAATACAAAATCCTTCTTTGGATCAGCAATCTTCAAAATAGGAGCACTAGTAAGCAACTTCTTTAATTGTTGAAATATTCTCTCACATTTTTTAGACCATACAAATTTAACATTCTTCCTTTGCAATGATGTAATTGGATGAGCTATCTTGGACAATCCTTAAATGAACCTTCTATAATAGCCCGCAAGACCTATAAAATATCTAACATATGAAACATTCTTTGGAGTAGGCCAATCCATTATGGATTCAATCTTTTTTGGATCCACTGCAATTCCCTCTTCTGCGATGCCATGACTCAAATATTGTACCTTCCTTTGATAGAAATCACACTTGCTTAGCTTTGAATATAGTTGGTGCTCTCTAAGAACTTGCAACACCATTCTTAGATGTTCATCATGCTCTTCTTCATTCCTTGAATAAACAAGAATGTCATCCAAGAACACTATCAAAAACGTATCCAAATACTTGTTGAAGACACTATTCATGAGACACAAGAATGTAGCAGGTGCATTAATAAGAACAAATGGCACCACTGTGAACTCATAATGGCCATATCTTGTCCTGAAAGTTGTCTTGTGAATGTATTATTCTTTTATCCTCACTTGATGATAACCCGACCTTAAGTCAATCTTTGAAAACACTCTAGCTTCCTTCATTTGATCAAATAAATCATCAATTCTTGGCAATGGGTACTTATTATTGACTATCACTTTATTTAGCTTCCTCTAAACAATACACAGCCTTAAAGTCCCAAACTTTTTCTTGACAAATAACATCGGTGCTCCCCAAGGAGATACACTTGGCCTGATATATTTCTTATCCATTAATTCTTGTAGATGCATCTTTACCTCTACCAATTCTGGGGTGATCATTCTATAAGGATGTTTGGAAATTGGTGTTTCCCCTGGAACAAGATCAATGGTAAAATCAATATATCTCTTTGGTGGTATCCCAAGCACTTCATCTGGAAACACATCTTGGAACTCTTGCAACAACTAGAAATATTCTATCCTTGGACCATTGTCCTCTAGTGAATCTGATATGTGAATTGCATATAATTGGAAACCCTTCTTATGAAACTTTTTCAATTGTATGGCTGAAATATGTCTTACTGAAACTTGCTTGGGGATTCCCTTTACCAATCTGGGTCTTCCTTCTTCATCAATTCATTCAAGTAACTTTTCATAGAAATTTACCTTGGCTCTATTCATTTCCAACCAATCCATGTCAATTAGGGCATCATAAGATCCTAATGGTAGGACATTCAAATTTACATGTGTGAGGAGTCCATTCAACTCCATGTGGAACTCCATCACTTCACTCACTTTTCTCTTGGTCCCCGTGGCTAAATGAACTATCCAAAACTCATTGTGCTTCATTTTTCTAAGAGAAAAACCTTCAACCAATTTTGGAGAGACATAACTATGAGTAGATCCTAGGTCAATCAAAATAGAAATGGATTTCTTAGCAATCTTACCTTCAACTTCCACCACTACTGACTAATGGTCTTCTTGATGATTATCCAATGTTGCATAGATTAGAGGTGTTGCCCTTGCCATATCCTCCATTGTAGCTTCCATGTTTAAGTTGTGCAAGATCTAGGGATTCTCCCTCTGATGTGGACAATCCTTAAGCATGTGGTTTTCTCCACATCCCCAACACTAAAGTGGCCCTTTTGATGCTTTTTCTGCTGCTACTGCTCGCTTGTTCTCACTCTGTGCTTGCTGGCCTTGTGTGAAATTTCTTGGCTGAATTTTGAATGGTGGATTAACTCCACTTTTCTTTTGATTAAACCTCCCATTTGGATTCCCTTTCCATGCTAGGTGGACCTATGATTTTCCTTTTCTCTTCTCATATCAATGCACTTCCATCCTAATGGCTTCATCAAGACTTGGTGGATTAACAAAATCAACCCTATATCTGAAATTTTGAGGTAGAGTTCCAAGGAAACACTGGATCCTAACCCTCTCGTCCTTGATATAGTCCATATACCTCAACAATTCCAAAAAATTATGGACATGCTCATCCATAGATTTCTGTCCCAACCCGAGTTCATTGGATTATTTCCTCTTGTTGTCATAATACCTAGATGATAGGTATTTTCCCTTGAAATAATTGTTGAATCTCTCCCATTTGATCCTCCTTTCAATGATTCTTTTCACTTGCATGAGGTTCTCCCACCAAATTGAAGCTCTGCCACTTAGATTGTAAATGGAAATTCTGACCTTTTCATTTCCTGAGTAGTCATGGATCCTGAAGTATTTATTCATCCCTAGAATCCATGCCTCTACCTCTTGGCCAGTCCTACTTTCTCCATCAAATGTGGGAGGCCTTGCATTCCTAAATTCTCCCTGTGGAAGTCCTTTGGATCTCTTTCTTCCATCAAACCTGCTAGAAGTATGCCTTGGGATTCTTCGAGGGTCACTTGAGTCACACGACCTATTGGAAGAAGATCTTGAGGAGGGTGTGTTGCGCTTTTTGCTCATAGAAATCTTCCTTTGGCTTGGAGTCCTCTTCCTAGAATGGCCTCTAGAGCGACTTTCTGCACCCCTTCCTTATTTACCTACGTTGATAGGGTTGGACCCAAGGTTTACCCACTACTGTATATCAGTGAGGCTCCACAAAATAGCAACATTGAGCTGATTTTGTTCTTCTTGAGCCTTCAACAACCTTTAATTAAATCTTATCATAGTTTCAACCAAGTTCTAGGGAGTTATTTTCTCCATTATCCCATTGGATTCAGTCTCTGCATGATCTGTTTGCACATTTTCTCCTAATGCATCTTGACCATGTTCTTAAGGATCCTGGGCATCATTCACGGTCACCATTTTCTTTTCCCTCTATGATGCATCTGCTACAACTATTCAAGTTTTATCAGCTGCAACCACTGTGCATTATAAAGATATTTATTAGACATCATGGGAATGCATATAAAACATAAAACATCCATTTTAACAAAAATAAACTCATGGAACAATTCATAGATCTTATGATGCCTTCTACTTTGGACCCAAGAAGCCCTAATGTTGCAACCTTGGGCTTTGATACCAGTCTGTGAAATCCCCAATCCCCTCAGTGCCCTTTGAGTGATGGGGGAACAATCCTGATAATTTCTTTTTTCCAAAACTTATCCACAATTCTGCCATTTTTACACATCCGCAATATCTTGATCCGCAATTCCGTAATCCGCAAGCAGCAATCTGCAGCCACAAGTCGGAATTTGGAAATCGGATCTCTAAAATACGCAGTGTTGAAAACACCTTTCCAACTTCCGCAATTCCGCAATCCACGATGCGGGACTTGGAAAGTAGGAGCGGCAATTAGCCGACATCAAAAACACCTCTCTGACTTTCGCAGTTCCCAAATCCGCGATGCAGGACTTGGAAACTTGGAGCACCAATTATCCGGCGTCAAAAAAACCTCTTCGACTTCCATAGTTCCGCAATCCACGATGCAGGACTTGGAAAGTTGGAGTGCCAATAATCCAAATTTTCTGATTTCCTCTTCCGACTTCCACACTCCGCGATCTACGATGCGGGAGTCGGAAAGTCAGAACACCAATTCACCATTTCGACGAAAACATGCCTCTGACTTCCCCACTCTGCATCCACGATGAAGAAATCGAAAAATTGGAACGCAAAAAGGATCAGCATTGAAGAAAATGCACCCCTTACTTCTACATTCCACACTGCATATTCAGAAAGTCAGTAGTTGTCCATACCCCTATTTTTCCAACTTCCCATCTTGATAACTTCTTCATCCTCATACCAGTTTGGGAAAAATCGGTACCGTTGGAAAATTATTGGAGAGATCTATGCAATGGTGTGGACCCCTGACACACTTGAGGGCTCTGACATTTCCTCTTTTCCAATCAAAAAGCTTCCCCAAAGTCCATAAAAAACTCTTTACCCCATTGTTAAAAGCCCTGGAATCACCCTTCCAAGGCCCCTCCATTCATCTGACTACAAAGGGGAATGAACACATTAGGGGGGTGTTTAATTCCTTCCCCAAACTCATTGATGAATTTCAAACCTGCTAAGGATATGTGAAATTCATATTATACATACATAGTGGACTAAAACTTGGTTAATGCATCTACAACATGTAATACTACAGCATATTAACACAAGCCAAATGATGAAAAAACAACAAATGAATCATCCTCATGGTTAGGCTCATACACAGACTTCCTACTGATTACTTCCCTATGATCATTTCATTCAATTTGACTTAAAATAACACATCAACACAACATGGGAAATAACATCATTGGAGACCACAAAGAGCACTTATATTTTTATATGAACTGCCAAGCAACTGGATATGTGAGAGCAACGTTCCACCCAACCATAAGTCTCTATCCAGCCTATATTATTTCAGCTAGGATACCACCCCCGAGCTGGGTTGTGAATCCACTAAGGAGGCCTAAACAGGCTCACTCATAGTCATGGATTCTCACAAACAAACATGCTAATCCAACACACAGCTGGGTTTATCAAGCACTGAAGGGACAATGTAGGAGGATGCTAATCTAGTGATCTCAACCTCAGAGCAACAAGCCTCTCAATTCACACTCAGATAGTCTTTTCACCCACAATACCTACCACACCCAACACAAGGAGGTATTCCCTTCACCGCTACACAGTCCCTCAGGCCATACCTTCCCTCCAGTGCTCTTCAGGGTGCGCATAGAAAGGTTCAAGGTACTAGATCCTTGAGACTCTAGCCTTCAATGTGTTTATCAAGCAACCCTACCTTTTGTCCCATTATTTTATGTCATTTCCACTTGGGTTTTCTCAACTTCTATGGCCAAAACAACTCTATCCTGTAGCTGGGTTCTTGAAAATCAACACAGGGTTTCCTCACGGGTTTCTAAGCATCTTACACGCTGCAAATATGCCCTAGGGTTCAGGCTAAAGGATTCCCTGTGGGATTGAGATTCCCACATGAATTTCTGGGTGATTTCGGCATTCTTAATCATGGTTTTTACATAATCGTGATTTTCTTGTTTTATCACTGCTCGACTCTTTGTTTCCTCTCAAACTCCGGTTTCCAGTCCCTACTGGAATGGGGATCCTCTGTTCGATTTCATTTTTCCTTGCCATCCCTGTTTCTGGTCCCTTTCACATTCCTCTGTCAACGTGGATTCTTCTAGAATCGCGACCTTTCCTCCTTCCCCACTGCTGGCATGTGTAACACATGAAAACTGATCCTTGTTGTTCCATGATCCCACAACCCCCTCACTTCTCCCTAGTGGATACACGTGGCCCCCTCTTGTTGGTTGCTTCCATAGCCAGTTTGTTTTTGGTAGTTTATTGCATTATTAAAATTTGCATCATTTTTATAATTTCCATGGGTTAAATGGCACATGGCTAACATATTATTAAACACTTGCCTTTTTTTTAAAATAAAATCCGAGCATTTATTAGCGGGGCCTTGGCCTTGAGCTCCACGCTAGAAAAAAATACATCACATGTATACATTATTTATATTAAAAGCGAAAGTATCCTAAGGGTAAAAATGGGGTATTGCAATCCCCTCCCCCTTAGAACAACATCGTCCTCGATGTTTTCAAAACTGAACAAAAATGGGAATTCCTCTCTCATGGCATCCTCTAGTTCCCATGTAGCCTCCTCAAGACTAAGGTGCTTCCATTGCACCTTTACATGTCCGATGGCTCGATTCAGGAGCAATGTGACCTTCCTGTTGAGGATGCGCATAGGCTCCACTTGCAACTCTCCCTCTGGTTCCACCTGTATCACATTCCAATCAATTATGTGATTAGGAACATGTACATACTTCTTAAGAAAAGAAACATGGAAAACATTATGAGCTCTCATGTTAGCAGGAAATGCAATTCTATATGCAACTGGTCCTAACCTATCAAGGAATTCAATTGGCCCATAATATCTTGGTTCCAGCTTGGCACAACTCCCCAACTTTAGGGAAATTTTCCTTGGTTTCACGCTTAAATAAACATGATCCCCAATCTTAAATTCCTTATGCACACTTTTCAAATATGCATAACTCTTTTGCTTATCCTGAGATGCCTTTAAATTCTGCTTGATCTTCACAATTTCTTGTTCCATTTCCTTGATCATATCTGGCTCAAGCACTACCCTGTTCACTGGACTATCCCAATTCACCGGAGTCCTGCACCCTTTTCCATACAATACTTCAAAAGGACTCATCCCCAATGATGCATGATGTCCATTATTGTACGCAAATTCTACCAAGTGTAGGTAGTCCTCCCACTTGGATGGTTTGTCCATCACATACATTCTCAGCATGTCTTCAAGAACCTAATTCACCCTCTCAGTTTGACCATATGTTTCAGGATGATATATTGTACTAAAATTCAGTTGAGTTCCTAACAACTAAAATAATCCCTTCCAAAAATTGGATGTGAACTTTGCATCTCGATTTGAAATTATTGCCTTGGGAAATCCATGCAATCTGAATATCTCCTTCATGAAAAACACCTGCGGCGGAGGACCACCTTTTTCCGGAGGAAGACCCCCTTTGGGTCCACGTCCCAACCCAGGAGTCCCACCTCCATATGGCCAACCCCCTATGGGAGGACCTTACGACCAATCAATCCATGGTCCTACTGGTACACATATGTCTTATCAATATTACCAGTATCCACAACTCAACTAATAGTTACCATTTCTGGCCACACTTGATCTACCAGATCTGTCACATTTGACTAATGATTCCATTCAACACGGTATAAATTGGCCAATGATTCCTGTGAATTTTCCATCAGACATTCCAAAGTTTGATGGAAAACCCAATGAGGACCCTAAGAACCACGTAATGACTTATCATATGTGGCATTCTTCCAATTCCTTAATGGATGATTCCATATGTTTGAGGTTATTTCAACTAACCCTTACTGGTACTTGCCACAAAGTGGTACATTGAATTGCCACCACATTCCTTTGTTGATTTTCGATCTTTAGCTATGTCCCTTTTTACTCACTTTCAGCTACCGATCCTCTACAAAACCAACACGGATCTTTTGACTTCTCTCTGTCAAACTACTTCCACCGACATCTCCGATCATATTCATGAGTGGAGTAGGAGAAGACGTCTCACTAAAGCTCCCATTCCGGACCAACTACTTGCCGATTAGTTCACGAAGTCACTACTATATGTCATAGCTAAAGACATGGCTATGGGTGGGGCCATTATGGAAGAACAAGCAATATCTCATGCTTAGTATTTAGAGCTTGTCTATGCCCAATATGGCACCTTATACGATATCATTCCCAACGCCCCCCTCCCTACACATGATCCAACAAAATCACCTATGGGATCTCATGATGATGGCATTATTGGTTCCTTTCATTCCCATCCTGCTACACAATCTGGTGGATCACAGAACCCTCATAGTTCGACTCCACCCTCTCCCCAGGCTGGAAACAACACCAATCGCTCACCCAACACTACCTCCACTAAAGAAGTGAATTTAGTTCAATCTGCTTCACCTCAAAAATCCAATGGAAAAATGAAGAACAAAGGAAAATATAAAAAGTCTTCTAACCCGTGGGATCCAAAAAATAATAATCCCAAGGACGACAAACAAAAGTGGAAGGTTAAATATCATTGTTTACTGTGTGGTGATGATCACTTCACCAAATAATTCCCACATCGGGAGGAAGTGCAAAAGTTTCTTAAGGGAAACCCCACACCCGCAGTTTTAACTGATCCCTTCCCCACACAACAACAACAAATGGTTGCACAACAACAAAATCCTTCTCAAGGAGAACTATCCACAACCGCTCATGTTCTCATTATGCGGAGTGAAACAGTCAACTTGTCCACTAGGTCACGTACATATGACTCTACTTATGACAAGGAATCTAATGGAGGTAATACTGGAAAATCCTCCACATCTACATCTAGCATTCCTTCACCTCAAGGTCCTCTCATCATAGAGAAACCTTTACCGGATTCATTATTACGTCCACCCAAGAGCACGATTCGAAAAGCCATTTTGAATACCAATGCTCAGTCTTCTCAAAACTACAATATTGTAGAGCATCTAGCACAAGCTCCTTATGCTTTGTCAATGCTAGAAGTATTACAAAACTGTCCCAAACAGTGTAAGACCTTGTTATTCGTGATAGGAGTCGTAGATCCTGATTCCTCCAACACCATCATGTTCAAGTTAGATTATTTCAAGCCAAGGATTTCCCACCAACTCGCGTTTCAAATTGTTACTAACGTTTCTTGGAAAATCATCCATCATACTGTCTTAGACGAAGGAGCCTCTACCTTAGTTATGTCGTTATCTTGCTGGTGAGCCATCGAATCTCCCTAGTTGAAACTGTTCCCCCACCACATTGAAATCATTTGATGGACGTGGATTTCAACCCCATGGGCTGTTACAATCTTTGGCTCTTGAGTTGGGAGGTAAAACTGTTTCCATTAACGTGGAAGTTGTTGCTGCCCCGTTGGATTATAACTTATTACTTGGTTGAAACTGGTTCTATTCCATGACCGCGGTTGCATAATCTATCTTCTACATTGTGCAATTTCCCCACCAAGGGATAATCGTCACTATCGACCAGTTAGATTTATGTACACTTGACACCACTACTCATCCCGCGGACAATGTCCCTCTTGTAGGACACTCTATGTAGATATATGAGAGTGTGGAGGTAGGAATCCTTAAAGATTCGTCCCTCATGGGAGTCTTTCCAACACCATATCCCCCTGCCCATGTTGCCACAATGAACATGATTTTGTCTATGATCCCATCATCTTATCACTTGAATTACCAATGGTTTGTGCCCAATACTAATCATTTGGATTCGATTGGATATGTGATGCCTCTTAGCCCCACAGAAGCTACTTACGAGGCCATCCAATGAGCACGCGATCTACTAGATGTCCACTCTTTAGTGGCATCTACCTTTGGTTCTCTGCCATTAAAACTGACCTCATCCCTACCTGATCCTCTACTTCAGAATTTTCATTCTGATGAGTCAATCATGGAGATTATGAGTGTGGATGAATCCCCATGGGAATACCTTCATCATCGACCGTCCTTCCTTCCGCCATTAGATTTGGTAGAGAACGCCATCGAAACAACTGTTTCACCAAATGTAGTTCCTTACCCTCAATATCATATTGTTACATATGATATTGTAACCGAGGGAAACCTGGAAACAATTATTCCTACCTTTCCGATCGACATCTCGATAAAACCTGGAGTCATGGAACACATTCACATAGGCCAAACTTGTTCTCTGGAAGAAGTCACCATTTTCATGGCCTTGTTTAAATAATTCCGCAACATCTTTTCATGGCTGTATGAGGAAATTCCCGAGATTGATCCTGCTATTTTCATGCACGAGATTCAAACATATCCCGACACAAAACCTGTCCCACAAAAAATCCGTCATGTGCACCCTAGGAAAAATGTGGTTGTTAAGGCAGAGATAGAAAAGTTGTTGAAGGTTGGGTTCATTTATCTTGTTCCCTTAAAATATTGGGTCTCTAATGTCGTCCCCGTTACGAAAAAACAGGGAACCATAATGGTTTTTGTTGATTACAGGGATTTTAATAAGGCTTTTCCCAAGGACAATTACCCTACCTCGTTTATTGACCAAATCATCGATAGCTGTTCCATAAGTGTCATCTTATCATTCATGGATGTATTTTCTGTCTATATTAATCAGATTGAAATCCATCCTGATGACCAACATAATACTTCTTTCATCTTCCCATGGGGTACGTTCACATATCGCAAACTCCCTTTTGGCCTTAAAAATGATGGTGCTACATTCCAGCGAGCTATGTCATATGCTTTCCACGATTTGAAGGATTTTGTGGAACCTTACCTAGACGACCTTCCTGCTCATTTGAATTGTCGTGACTTCCACATTGATCATCTGACGGTTGTATTCCTCAGGTGTCGACGGTACAATATCTGTTTAAATCCTCATAAGTGCATTTTCTACGTCGATTCTGGACGCCTCTTAGGCTTCATCATTTTAAAAGATGGGATCCGCATCGATCCCATCAAGGTGGAACCCATTGTTTCTCTACCACCACCTACATATGTTTCGAAACTTCAAATTTTGCAGGGGAAGGAAAACTACCTACGACGTTTCGTGTGTAATTTTGTAGAGAAAACACAGGGATACATGCAATTGTTAAATAAGGACATCTCGTTCATTTGGGATGACTATGCTCAAAAATCCTTTGACCACCTCAAACATGCCATCACTCATGCGCCCTTGTTACAACCACCGAATTACACCAAGGATTATATCCTTTATATTGTTGCTTCTATTTCCACTATTGCTATGGTTTTAGTACAAGAAGATATTCATTCCTAGGAGCATGTAATATACTACCTTAGTAAGGGTCTCCTTGACTCTGAAACCCGATATTCTCATGTAGAGAAGATAGCTATCATAGCAATCATTGTTGTTTAGAATTTCCACCACTATATTTTCCTCCACACTACCACCATCATCGTCGACTCTAACCCCATGTACCACGTTCTCACACGTCAAGTACTAGGGGGAAAATATTCGCACTAGATTGTGATTCTCCAGGAATTCGACCTCCAGTTTGAGAATGCCAAATCAAATAAGTCTTTGGTTTTTGCGGAACTTATTTGAGATCTTCCCCGTACTGATCAGGAAATTGATCCTATGGACTCTCTTTCCGATGAGCCATTGTTTCTTATCAATAATTCAGACTCGTGATATGGAGACATCACATTGTATCTCCAAACCCAACACTTCGGTCCTCAATTATCTCATGATGAACGTCGTCGTGTTCATCACCACGAAAAATATTACCTCATCATCGGTGATACATTATATCATCGTGCTATCGATTCCACCAGCTATCTTCGTCAGTCCCTTTTTCCAAATGGGGCATCGAATTCATTCATTATAAGCCTACCTTAGTCGGGGGGCATGCTTATGTTATTTTCATAGTTGAAAACTTTACCAAGTGGGTCGAGGCTATTCCTACATATAAAGAAGATGATGAAACTACCGCACTCTTTATACTCAACCATATCATTGCAAAATTCAGAGTCCCTCAAGCCATCGTCACCGATCACAGATCACATTTTCAAAACAAGATGGTGGATGAACTAAGTTCCAGATTGGGTTTTTGGCATGAAGACTCAAATCCCTACTACCCTCAATAAAATGGACAACTAGAGGCCATTAACAAGGTCTTGAAAACCATGATTCATTGTATGGTGGGAACACACAAGTCCAACTGGCATACAATGCGTTTTTCAACCCTATGGGAATATAGGATTTTCGTTAAAACTGCCACTAGTTTCACATCTTTTCAATTGGTCTATGGACTTGAGTCAGTATTACCTATCGAGTGAGATATTCTATCGCTAAAACTAGATGTCAAACTTTTATCGAAAACCACTACCAAGGAAGAACGATTTCTATACTTGGAAAAACTCGATGAAACCTGCTACGATGCAACTTTAACTAATGAAGCGCATAAAAAAGGCATCAAGGCCCAATATGATAAATCAATGAAACCTCATACTTCAACAGGGGTGATTTGGTCCTTACTTATGACCAAAAAATGATAATTTGGCGGCATGAAAAATTGAGTCCATGTGGCATGGTCCATATGTGGTAAAACGTGTTTTGGAAAAGGGAGCGTACGCATTAGAGGATAATGACAGGATATATTTGAGGGAGCCTCGCAATGGGCTCTACCTAAAGTGGGACTATGCCTAAATCATTATGCATTATTACTTTGTATGTATTGTACATGACATGTGTTTTGTTTGGTGTGACACTTTATTTTTAGTGTGTTAGGATCTTATCATTACGCTTCTACCATGTTCTTCCTGGATGTGTATATGGAAACTTGCTTTGGATTTGCAAACGATGCTAACCGACACACCCGAAACCTTGCTTCAGTGGCATGGGTACTCTATTACCCTGTCGACGAGCTGATTAGTTTAGGAGGAACTTTCCTAGGTTTTGCAACCAACAATGCCACCAAGTATCCTACGGTAATTGGACTATTGACCAAGTATTTTTCCTTGGGTGTGGACCACCGTGTTATCTATCTCGATTCACAATTAGTGGTCTCCCATATCAGCTATGTCTACGCTATCCATGACCCCATATTACTTTGTTTATTCCGACAATACATCTCTTCGAGAGGTCCTTTGAGTCCATTCAATACCTACACATTCCAAGAAACATGAACACAATTGTTGATTCCTTAGCTAATTTCTTGTTAGATTGGTACATTGCACATTCATAAACATTTGTATCAAAAAATATGCATAAGATGACATAAAATGTAATCTACTCATAGTGTATAGGCCAACATCCATAAGATCCCAAATCATCATAGAAGACACAGTATATAAAACCTCAAAATAGTGTTTTGTATATATATTATCATGTCCGGTAAAATACAAAAAAGTGATAATGATACAAAATATGAAGCCCATAAGATTTCAGTAGATCCTGAATACAAAATTTGAAGCCTATGGATTTCAGTACATATATCATACAATGAGCTATCCCTGAGGATGCTTGTGATAACATATAACAGCCCGAGCTAATCGATGGAGCAGCTGACCAAAGCGTCTTGGAACACCATTTGTATGACGCTGGTAATGACGAGGAAATTCATCGATGGATATGTCAGGAATATCCAACGTCAATCTCTGGAGGTTCTCCTCTAGCTCGTTTAGCTCCTCCGCTGCGTCATGTGGACTCTTGTACCACCCCTCTCCTCTCAATCGAAGAGGAACCTACTGGTCGAGACGAGCCAACATCTACATGAAACATGTGTGAACTATCTGTACTACCCAAAAACATTAAAAAAAACTACAAAATAAATAAAAACAACAAGATTTTCATTCTTACCCATATCTCCCCACTCCTCCCCCTCTGTAAGAGCTAGATCTGGATCTCCTATGAAGTTGGTACCAGCATAGGCATAATCCTGAATCATGAGGAGTTGTCCCTGGAGCCACCTAAAGAAGGTTGGCCCATAAGTGATGATAGGTCCTCCGCCTCCATGGCGGTCCATCACCTCCGACCATATGACCATGTGTGGATCTCGTGTATCGAGATCATCCATATCTACCTGAGGTCACAGTAGTGTAACTCACTCTAGGAAGAACGATACCAAGATGGATCCATAGCCGAACTGCTTCAACTCACCCTGTCTGCATTTGGTGAGCTGATATTTCAGATTCGCGAGGAGTCCCTCACACAAGTTGAAGACTGTCAGTGCCATACACTCGATGGCATATAACATGTGGGCCTTGGTGGCCTAATGAGAAGCCCTGCTTCCTTCCACCCTCTCAATAGTGAAGAGTATAGTTCTCAAGGGTAGATCTCGTATGTTCTTGATGGGAATATTCCCAGCAAGAATTTGTGTCCCTGGTGTACATAACTGTGCCACCAGACTCTCTATCGACTGATCACTACCTCGTGTCCCGAATAGTGAAACTGTGGATCCTCATCTAGATAACCCCGTCATGAAGTAAATATCTTCCACATCCAAGGTGAGGATGTGGGAACCAAGTCTGAAATGTTGTTGATCTAGGTCCCATATCCTGATTAGGTAACCTAGCAGTTGTACTTGGGCTCTCATGCCCTATACATGGAAGAATTTTAAGAGTCCACATCCTTGCAAAGAATTCATAGAATGTGGATCATTAACCTCTTGGGCATCTTCGGGTTCATGCTCTCTTTCTTTCCACTGGACCATTATATTGGAGGAAGTCAGCACAAAAATAAACAACCTTTAGGTCCTTTTCATGGCTTTGGTTTGGGTCTTTTTGGCCCTATTTTTTAAATTTGATTATGGATTTGCGCCAAAGCACCCCTTTTTTGTGGACAGTGCACCAGTGACGCACTTTTCCCATGGGTGAAGTGTGTCAGAACTCTCTCAACGCACTTCCCGCAAGGGGAAAGCGCGTCACCCAGGGCGCGTGCAATCCCCTTCTTTTTGAGTCCAAAAGACCCAAAAATCACACTTAAATAAAAAACTAATCCACTTAAAAGGTAAAGCATAGGATTGAGGCCTACTTGCAACTAACGGGGAGTGAAACGGCTAATCGTATCGTCCACAATCAACGTTGGAAAAACGAGCTCCAAAGGGGTGTTTTCACTATTCCAACTTGGTAAAAACAATTGGTAATATTTCATTACTATTTGACTTTTTATATAAAAGAAATGGAATATTCCTTTTTCAATATTTCTTTTATGGGTTTTTTACTATAGTTGGTGACCCTTTTTACGTTTTAACACCTTATTATCAATTCTAACTTAGTTTTTGGAGTTCGCAGATGAAGTAAAGTGGTGTTTTGACTTTATTGGCGACCATCATAGACGTTTCATACTTTTTATCAAGTGTGAACGAGTCTTCTAGTGTTTTTATGCTATCATCACGCTCTTTAAAACCAAGTATTAACGGCATCAAGCTTACTTTTTGTTATTTTTTGTGCTCGTAAAACTATGAGAATAAGTCATCAAGTTACATTTTATCACTTTTTTGGGATCATAAAACTCCCATGAAAAAGGAACCCCTCAGAGTTCCTCTTTAAGATCTTTTCAAACTCCCTAAATATGAAAAGATCATCGAGCAAACTTGATTCTTTCACGCTTGTAAACATATTTGAAAGGTCATCATTATGGTGATAGTTTACCCCTTTTTCGAATCAAGAGGACTATTTACGAAAAAGGAACACTCTGCTTAATCATGACTGGAAGAGTTCTCTCTCATGTTGTTTTATCCTTTTTCGGACGAGGAGACTAACTTTTACGAAAAAGAACCATTTGGCGTCTTCTTTAGTTCTTTTCAGACTCTCTAAATATGAAATGAAACTGAGTTTTCCTTCTCTAGACTCATTAAAATCTGACCTTGAAGAGCCCTTTTTGGGACGAACCCCTCCTATCTTAGGTTCGTAAAACATATGATATCAAACTCGTCCAAAGGATGAGGTATACCGAGCAATATCTGTTACCCTCCTCAAGCTTGTTAAAAAAAAAAATAGGTACTCATCAATCATTATGGGGATAAGGAAAGAGTTTGTGTTTCGTTGTAATTCTGGCAGTACTTAGTAACTCTTGAACATGACACTCGTTTGCATATGCATTCAAACACTTGGATAATATTCTTGTCTTCGAGTCCCTCCCATTCCATGAGTCGTTCCAATCCTTTGAGTCATTCAAAGAATGCTTCCATCATCAGTTTCAATAGGGGTTGGTGTCATTCTCGTCATGCCAATGCTTCCAAGTCATGCCATTCCCATGTTCAAGAGAGATTTGTTTATTGATTCAACCTCTGCAGTCATTTTACCTTCTATCATGTTGGTCATTCCTAAGTCAGTCTCAAGTGTCACTCTAAAGTATGATCTACTCCAGAAATATTTGATCTTATTTTGTGTCGATGATGGGGGAAACATCATGGCCCTCCTTTGATTGGTTTATCCTTGTCGACTAAAACACATCATCTAAGGATTAAAACTTAAAACCAATCAAGTACCTTGGACCTGCATGCCTCAATGGAAGGTTACCTCGCTTTCAATAGTAAGTTCACATAATTGAATTCTAATTGAAAGATTCCACTGAGTGTTCGACCTCAAATCATTGAGTCACATTCAGTGGTATGTACTATGATACCTTTGGGATCATTGAAATCAATCGTGATGTTAGGAACCGTGGAAACCCTTTTCTTTACTTTGTTAGTATATTTTGTTGGACGCATATGCTTTGTAAGTCATCCTATAGTATTATATCTTCCATGGTATTGATCCATAGTTTGTATTATCCCATAGTATTATATGTTCCATGGTATTGATCCATAATATTGGATGCATATGCTTTATAAGTTGTCCTGTAGTATTATATGTTCCATGGTATTGATCCATAGTATTAGACACATAGACTTAGTATATAAGTACGTGTTGAGTCCAATGAAGGCATCCACGAGCTATTTGTATTAAGCTTACTCAAAGGAGGTTTCCCCCTCAAAGTGGCATGCGATCAATAAATATCTTCTGTCTTCTGTTATTTCTGATATATCGTGCATTTTCATTAATTAATTGCTAGATGTTCCTCACATCTGGTATTAGAGCACTTTCTTGGGCTCGTTGGGTGGAATTTCTGCCCCAAAAAAAATCGCATCTATATTGTTCCTTTCAATTGCAGGTTCGGATCTGGGAATAATCCCTATTCGCTTAATTGTGGGAAGTACTTGGGAATAGCCCTAAAACTCATTGTCAGGAGTACCACAGGAACCCCGAAGTAGCTGGCCCATTGAGAGGACATGCCAGCAAAAATGGAAACGAACCCTACCTGATTGACTACTTCCCACCCATGAGGTAAACCAAGAGCTATCATTTGTGGCAAAGTGGTTATCAGTTTTACCTGAGTCGTGGAGTGAGGGATACTGCCCCAATACCCAAGTCGTCAAACAAAATTGGTGGCCGAGTGAATCCACTAAACCGTTAGGAATTCGAGCATGCTTGGTGTCCATATCTATTTTCAACTGATAAATGGCAGATTACATCTATCCAGAACTATTGCAGATCAATTCCAAGCCATTGCATATCCATTCCGAGAATAAAAATTCCATTTTTTCACCATATCTTCTTGGTTTTAACTCTATTTCCCTTGAAAAATCACTGACACCCCTGCAATCCCATTCTTCCTATTTAATTCCCGAGGACCCTATCCCAAATTTCACTTCTCGAAGCCATAAATACCACATCTTTCTATTTTTAGGGTTTGCCATAACTTATTCGATTTTCACCCATTCACCTTCAAATTTTGCCACAATGTTCATTTCCTATTTCTGCTGCTTTGTCCCTCTTTGAAAACATTTATCAGTATTTCACCCTTCTTTTGAAATCTCCATTTTTTGCTTCCATGTCCATTCAAAAGTGTCCAAAACCTAGTCAAACCCCAATTACCCATCAGAGTTTTTTCCAAATCCAAATTTCCCTTTACTAAAGAAGTTTCTGTTTTTGTTTTTCTACCCATTCAAAAAACAAAAACTCCTGGTTATGGTTGTCATCCGTGCATGAGAAAAAACCATGGAGGAAGAACTTGCATCCCTCAAAACCAAACTCCAATATCTAGATGAAATTTTTTTCGTCCTCCATATTGAGCATTCATCCATGAAAAATAAACGCCATCCAGATTCTTCTGCAGACACTAGGTTCTCTTCTTCCAACAATTTCCGTGGGACGAAGCTTGATTTTCCTCGCTTCGATGGTAATGATCTGACTGGATGGATATACCGGGAAGAACAATATTTAAGTCTGCATAATTATTTTGATGTCAATGAATCTACACTTGCATCCTTTCGTTTGGAACAAGAAGCTCTTCAATGGTATCATTGGTACATCAAGGCTCATAAAGAGCCAAAATGGACAGATTTTTTCCAACTCCTTTTGCAACGGTTTGGTCCTAGTGCTTTTGATGACTTCACATGAGCACTCACTAAACTTCTCCAAATTGGCACTGTGACAGATATGTAGGTGTCTTTGCTAAACCAGTGGGATTGCCACCTTCAAGACCTTAGGACCATCGTATTCAGATCCTTCCTGGAACGGTTCCTCCAAACATCAGGCCGTATCACTACCCATTTCACCAAAAAAAAAGATTGATATGCTCGTTCAGGACTTACTGAAGCAAGGTATTATTCGCCTTAGTACTAGTTCCTTTTCTTCACTAGTTCTTCTTGTTCGACAAAAATATGGGTCATGGCGCCTTTGCATTGAATTTCGAGCACTTAATCACCTCACAATCAAGGATAAGTTTCCAATTCCTATTGTTGATGAGCTTCATGGTGCTCATTTTTTCTCCAAGTTGGATCTTCACTCTAGGTATCATCAAATTCGGGTTCATGAGGATGATATCCCTAAAACAACTTTCCTTACACATGATGGCCACTATGATTTTTTGGTCATGCCCTTTGGCGTCACTAATGCTCCTTCCACATCAGGATTTGATGAATAAAATATTTTGTCCCTACTTGTGGAAATTCATTCTGGTCTTCTTTGATGATATCCTCATCTATAGTAAAACATGGGCTGAGCATCTCCAACATATGGATCTTGTAATACAGCTTTTCTCTGATCATCATATCCATGCCAAACAGTCTAAATGTGTTTTCGGACGAGAGGAAGTAGAGTATCTCAAGCATATTATGTCAGCACAAGGGGTTTGCGTGGATCCTACCAAAATAGATGCCATGAAAAATTGGCCACATCCTCAGACACTCAAGAGCCTTCGTGGTTTTTTGGGATTGACTAGATACTACCGCAAGTTTGTCAAGGATTATGGGAAGATTGTAGCTCCATTAACCGCTCTACTGAAAAAGGATGCTTTTACATGGACACATGCTACTGAGTGTGCATTTGACAAACTGAAACAAGCTATGTGTACTATACATGTCCTAGCTATGCCTGATTTTTCTAAGCCCTTCACTATTGAGTCGAGTGATGCTTGCGAAAATGAACTTGGTGTTGTTATCCTTCAAGATGAACATCCCATTGCGTTCACCAGCAAATCCCTTTCCGGTAAGAATATATCCACCTCTACATATGAGAAGGAATGATGGCTATTTTGCATGCAGTACAGAAGTGGCGACCATACCTATTAGGGAATCATTTATGCATCAATACTGATCACCAGAGTCTGAAATATTTCCTGGAATAAAGGGTCTCCTCCCCAACACAATAGAAATGGGTTATCATACTCATGGGTTATGACTATGGGATCACTTACAAGAAGGGTAACGACAATCTTGTGGAGGATTCTCTTTCTCACACATTTGATGACGAAGTTTCTCTTTTAGTTATTTCTATGCATGTTCCAAATTGGTTACAATCTGTTCAAAAGGGCTATGTCAATGACTCCTCATTTTCTCAAATCATCCAATGGTTGGCCAACAACCCTTCTGCTATACCACATTACTCTTGGAATGGTGCTTCCCTGAGATACAAGGATCGTCTGGTGCTTCCCCATAATACAGATCTTCAACAGGTTGTCTTCTATGAACTCCATGCTTCTCCATCGACAGGGCACTTTGGGTTCCTCAAAACATATGAGCAGGCACATCGTAAGTTCATTTGGCAAGGAATGAAAAGGACAATTCAAAAGATGGTGGCTGAATGTGATACCTGCCAATGCAACAAGGGTGAAATGACAATCTTTCCGGGATTGCGCGAACCCTTTCCCATCACTACACATATTTGGACATATATTTCTATGGATTTCATTAAAGGGGTCCCTAAATATGGAGGGAAGACAGTGATTTTGGTTGTGGTTGATTGCCTCTCCAAATATAGTCATTTTTGTGCCCTCAACCATCCCTATACTACCTCATCAGTCGAACATATTTTCCTGGACCAGATCTTCTGTCTTCATGGAATCCCTTCTTCCATTGTCTCGGATCGCGATGCGACTTTCACCAGTCATTTTTGGACAGAACTATTTCGCCACACTAGCACCAAAGTGAATATGAGTTGAGGGTATCACCCATAAATAGATGGTCAGACTGAAATTATCAATAAATGTTTGGAAAATTATCTTCGTTGCTTCACCTTCGAACAACAACATCAGTGGGAAAAGTGGCTCCCTCTCATTGAATGGTGGTACAATACCTCCTACCACATTGCATCTACAATGAATCCATATGAAGCAGTCTATGGTGAGGCACTGCCAATTCTTCTTCCATACACCCTCAGCAGTTCACCAGTTCCGGAAGTTGACACGGTTCTTCGAAACCGTGATCATATTCTTCGCATTTTGCAGGACAATCTTCACATGGCAAGAAATCAAATGAAACAAAAAACCAATCAACATCATTCTGCACGCACTTTTCAAGCAGGTGATATGGTTTTTCTTTGTCTATAGCCTTACAAGCAACCTCCCTGAAACTCAAAGGGAATCATAAGCTCGCTCCAAAGTTCTATGGGCCATATAAGGTTCTTTAGAAGATTGGGTCCATTGCTTATAAATTGGAACTTCATCCTTCTTCCCGCATTCATCCCGTAGTATTATATGTTCCATGGTATTGATCCATAGTTTGTATTATCCCATAGTATTATATGTTCCATGGTATTGATCCATAGTATTGGACGCATATGCTTTGTAAGTTGTCCCGTAGTATTATATGTTCCATGGTATTGATCCATAGTATTGGATGCATAAACTTAGTATATAAGTATGTGTTGAGGCCAATGAATTCATCCACGATTTATTTGCATTGAGATTTCTCAAAGGAGGTTTCCCCCTCGAAGTGGCCTGCGATCAATAAATATCTTCTTTGTTCTCCTATGTATGATATATCGTGCATTTTCATTAATTAATTGTTGGAGGTTCCTCACAGGGGATTTCCCTTGCACTTGTTAACAGTATACATCAATGATCGGTAACCAATTGGTTTCTACCATGTTCGACTTCAAGACATTGTAATCACATGGTTAGATTCGTATCATTGCGGGTTCGGCTTGAAGAATTTGGGTTAACTCATGTATTTTACCTAGGTTGCGATGGATATTTTTTGAGTCATATTACGTGGATCCACTTTTGTATTGGTTGTGGCTGTGTTATCATCTCATCATGGATCTAATATTGTGTGTAGTATCCATGATTGTGTTTAGTCGGTCTTTACTATCATGGATTTGCAATGTATTGGTCGACATCCATGTTGTGAGTCAATTGAGACATATATCTCAGAGTCATTTGTACTGCAGGAGGTCTTTGTTCGTCACTCCAACCGACAATCCTTACCTCGATTTTTTTCCTATTAAAAACCATTTCACCTACCTTATTTTTCTAACTTCATGCTTTGGGGGGCATTCTATTACACCAAAATATCGTCATCATGAGTTATGTGTCCTCTATATTCCCTGATCCCTAAAGTACTTGGGCCAAAACAACAAAAGAGAAGTTGTTTTTAATCCCTTTAACTTTATGTTATCACCTCGACGTGCCCTGATCTATGGAAAGGTGCGTCGGACCTAAGATGACGTTCTCTGCACCTTAACAGAGCGCATCAGTGGAACATGATACTCTTGCACAAGGTGCGTTGAACTCCCATTGGCGCGATTTTTCCTTATGCAAGGTGCGTCATTGTTGGTTAAAATGGATAAAGAGAATCTTCAAGCGACTTCTCGAAGCTTGGATGGCGTGGAAACTTGTCCCTACATATATGGAAAGGTGGAATTCGATCCCCTTGTCTAGTGGGATGATCCCTTAAGAATATCCCATAAATCCTCAACCTATCCTATCCCTTTAGCCCTATATATATGAACCCCCCCTCCATTGTTAAGGGAGGAAGGATAGAGTACCTGTATGCTGGTGGAATTTTTCTAGGAGATCCTCTTCATCCATTAGAGGATAACCATTTTATATTAGAGGCTAGAATTGTTGGAAGGAGGTTACGATGTCAAAGCATCGGTTGTAACACCTCTCTCTTTGTACTTCTTATTATTACATTTAATGCAAATTCTTTCCATAAACTTGTTGCATTGATAATGTTTAGGATTGACCTCTTTGACTGTTGATCTAGGTTGATTCACAATCATGTGCTTTTATCACTTATATGTTTCCACATGTTATTGATTGGTTTTGCAGTTGGAGATATGATGATCAAAGCATGGATCAACAAGGAGAAAAGATCTACATTTATAAGGTAAGCCATCTCTTTCACTTATCTTGCATTTCAATCAATCTAGGAAAGTTGTTTGTATTATGTACTTGTTTTGTTCTAGATATGAACCATTCATACTAGGGATATTCATCTGAGTCCTCCCTTACTGATTGTCCGTAAACAAGTTTGGATTTATTTATGAAAAGGAGATTAATTTTTTATTGGCTTAAAAGGAAAAGGTTTCATCTTTTGCTTTCCTGCAAACATCTGACATTCAACGCATGCTTTTATCATTTGATTTGTTTCAGAAAAAAATCCTTATCCAGTAGTATGCAGCTCTCAAAAATTTATAGGCAGTCTCTCTAAGTATGATGTCCTCCACAAACACCTTTATGGAATTCAATGATTATCCCTTTTGTCTCTTCTTCTACCACACAATTTAGCAAGATACCTCGGGGGTCCTTCTAATAAATATATTCATCAAGAATACAATATTTCACTTCCCACAGCTTCAGGGATCTAGCTTGTGACCTTGTCATATGCTCTGGACATTCAATATTTAACAAATAAAAAACAATATCTCTATACCAATCAGATTCTTCGAATTTATGATTTACTTTTACTTTATTGTTTTGAAAATCTTCCATAGTTTTGATTTTGTCCTCCTTTGTGAGCTCAACCATTAGATTCAAGTCTAATTCTTCACAATTTGATTCATCCAATAGCTTTGCAAGTCCTTACCCCTTCACCATCTTTGTAGGCTTGATCTCCAAATCATATTCTTGTATCTTGTAAATCCACTTTCCTCTCCTGCCTTCACTGTCTGTCTAGAAAAGAATATCCTTTACATCACTATGTGGGACATATGCAATACATGAGAATGGAAAACATATCATCTAAAATACTTTAGGGCTTTCACCATAGCATAAGCCTGTTTTTCCATGAAATTGTAATTTAATTCAGCATCCCTTAATTCTTTATTGAAAAATACTATGGGTTGTTCATGTCCTTTCGATTTTTTTTCTACAAAAGCATGACTATTATGGTATGTGTTGAAGAAAAAGAGAAAATCATGAATGCTTTAGTATAATCAGGACTGATTAATACAAGAGCTTCACCTATGAATTTTTTAAGCTGCCGAAAAGCCTCTTTAGACTCTTGAGTCCATTTCACCTCATTACTTGTTTTTATCATGTTGGTAATGGTCTTTATCAGTTCTACAAGATTCAGGATGAATTTTCTCAAAAAATTTATCCTCCCTATAAAATATTGGAATTCTTTCTTATTTCTGGGAAGTTCTATTATCTGAATAGCTGCTACTCTCTCAGGTTCTATCTTTTCCCCATCTTTGGAAACAATGTTCCCAAGTAATTTTCCTTCTTTCAAATACAAATGTGACTTCTTTGGGTTAAGAGATAGTCCATATTTTCTGCATTTCTTGAATGTTTTCTTTAGATGTGATAAGTGTTCATCATCTACTTTAGAAAATATAGTCATGTCATCTAGGTAGATTAATATGAACCTATCTATATCTCCAACAAATTCTATGTCCATGGCCCTTTGGAAAGTGTACCCTACGTTCATCATCCCAAATGGCATTTTATCATACATAAAATTTTCCCATGGTGTGGTGAAAGTTGTTTTTTCTTTGTCTTCTCTACTCATAGCTGCCTGATTATAATCTGAAAAACCATCCATCATGGATATTCTATTAGCTCCAACAACTTTCTGCAAAATCTGGTTCATTTTTGGCAGTGGATAATTTGTCTTTTAGAGAACATTTGTTTAGATTTCTGAAATCCACACACAGTCTTATCACCCCACTATTTTTTCATATTGGGACCAGATTGACTACCCATTTTGAATATATCAAAGGAATTATTATTTTTGCATCTAATAATTTCCTTACCTCCTTTTCTATTAGGGACAATAATATAGGGTTAGTCTTCCTCAACTTCTGTCTGAAAGTATTCAACCTAGGCTTCAAAGGAATATTGTGTTCATTGATGGATGTATCATAAGCCTTGAGGTCTTCATACCTCCAGGAAAACACATGAATATATTATGTAAACAACTTCAAATACTTATGCTTTACTTCAGCAGACAATAATTTGGACAGTTTGATGAACTTAGGCTCTCTTTCTATACCTATGTTTATACTCTCCACATCCTCTTCACTTGGTTGAACTGTTGGTTTTGCAGGAAGAGTCATTTTTATCAAAAAGTCATCTCCAATGGTACTAAACCCTTTGGAATGAAATTGTCCTTGAGCTGCAAAATCTTGGAACTGGATATTTTGTTTCCAAGTCCTAGTTTTATTTCATTTCCTCCTTCTTCACCTTCTAGGAAATCCTCCTCTCCTTCCTCATTTTCTTCATCTTGGTATATGCTAGAATTTGAAAATTATTCAATTATATCCATGAATCTATTTATCCGTTGGTCATATTCGTACACTTGCTAATGCTTCACATTATTAGGTATTGAAGGTCTGTATATCAACCCAACTTCTTGTTTTTGTCTAGAGCCAAGTGGAGTCTTGAAGGTGCTAGAAACTATAGCCAATGAATCTGCCTTATGATTTTGTTCCCTTGGTATAGCAGTAATATTAAAAGAAATAAATAAATTCTCTATTAAATCCCAAACCTGGTTTTTGTATGCTCTCATCCTGGGATGTTTAGTTTGGTACACACCTCTAATTTGTTGCACCACCAATCCTGAGTCTCCAAAGGCATAAATCTCTTCCACTCCCCTTTTCTTGGCTGCTTCTTATCCCAAAATAAATGCTTCATACTCTGCCACATTATTTGTAGTTTCAACATTTAATTTGAAAGATAAATCAATTTCTTGTTTGTTAGCAGAAACCAAGATCAAACCAGCTATTGCTTCTCATTTGGTTGAAGATCCATCGAAATACATCTGCCACATCTGATTTGTAGAAGGTTCAATATTTGAGATAGATAACTTTGTTTGGGATGCTTCTTCATTTTCATCATTCACAGCCTATATGAAACACCCCATGCCTTCTTCCAATGCATATATAGTATAGTTTATGGATCTACCTTGATCACTAATCACATTTGCAAACCTATCCTCTCTATACAATCTTCTTGTTTCTCGTGCTAACATTGGGACAATGACATATTTAAGGTCCATCTAGATAGTACCTCCTACCTTTTTTTCCCAAGTTCTTGATAGAAAAATCCCATATATTTCTAGTACATCTACCACTACCACATCCAATACAATACTCTTAGTAAGGAGTTGATTCAAAGTGACTACCAAATATCCTATCATTCCCATACATTTCACTTTCTTGGAGTCGAAACTGTAAAGGTCATTATAAGGTTTAGTAATTTCCAAATTTAATTGTTCCATGATCTCTTTTGGCATCAGATTGTGTGAAGCTCCAGAATGCAGCATGCAGTTATGTAACAACTTATCATGCACATTCATAGTTATGAAAAAAGGAACAATATGATCATCTACTTCCTCTTCAATTGTTGGACCTACATATATAGCGGGATTTTCATCTGCCAAATTCAGAGTATCAGGGGGAAAGCTCGGTCCAATTAGTTTTAGGACATTTACTATCTTCTTTTGATGTATGGGATTTTTATCCAAATTAGATAAAGGAGCAAAGATTTGGATTTTAGACAATTGATATATGCTCTATATCAAAAGGAATGGAGGATCTATCTTTCTCTTTTCTTTATATTTCTATTTTTTTTGTTGTTTGAATTTGAGTTGTCTTTAGGTTAACTGGATTTGTAGTTCTGCTTTGAGGAAGGGTAGGATTTAGATATGAGAGTGGATTTGAAGAAATAATCTTCTGGTTTGAAGGATTATTCTTGCAAAGATATTTCATAATCTTCTTGTGTAAGATGCATCATATTATTCTCATCTTCCATCCACAATACTTCTTCAGGAGGTTCGATGTCCACTTCATCTGGAGGTATATCAACTATATGATTATCATTGTTTACTTCTCTTACATGAGTTTGTATGGGTGGATCATCATTTCTTATTTCTTTGTTCATGACTTGAGGATTAAATCACCCACTAGATTGGTTTAGATTTATCTGTCCAAAATCCCGAGGATTCCTATTTTGATTATTCCCTTCCATTTCCATCCTATTGATCTTCGTTGAAAGTCCAATAAGTAGTCTGGACATCTCTTCCATTTTTTCATTTTGATTTTCTTTACTGTTACTAGAGGTACTGTTATCACATATATAGTAGCCGGGCTACCATACATTATTTTTCTCATTCCAGTACACTATTCAGCCAGTTCCCTTACATTTGAGATGTCGAGATGAGCATCTACATTGGATCACTATCAGATTATGGACAGCAGTTAGATGTTATCACATATATAGTAGCCGGGCTACCATACATTATTTTTCTCATTCCAGTACACTATTCAGCCAGTTCCCTTACATTTGAGATGCCGAGATGAGCATCTACATTGGATCACTATCAGATTATGGACAGCAGTTGTATTCCCCATGCCATGACTGAGTTTCAGGACACTCAGAGAGATGACCGATGTAGCCATTATATCATTGGTACAGAGCAGACAGTAGTGCCCAGAGTTACAGCAGTAGTCTCAGAGGACAGATGATGGTACAGGTTTATGAGCTTTCAGGTATATGACTCAGCAGGCATATCATGGTGTTATGCTTAGATTGCTTTTATACTTATTCTTATAGCATGTTTTAGCACTTAGTGTCATGATCTGGCGATCATATAGATATGTGGACCTGGTTGACCTATTATATATAGTATACTGTCCCTACTCAGACTTAGAAGTTCGCTATTCATACTCATTGGTACATACCCTCCTTAGGGAGAATAGAGGTGATCATTACACCATACTCTGGCTTGCTAGTGTTGGCTCCATCATTTCATTGTCTTCATCCATCCGTGGCCTACCTTTTAGATTATTACCCTGATTTGCTACTTGACTAGTGACATGGAGGACCTTTCCCCACTGTAGCCTCTGTATTGGATGAGCCTCCCTGTTTATTGTGTCTCGGCTCTGAGTTGGTGACAAAACTTACCTATGGTGAGTTGGAGTTCCTAGTGAATTCCCCCTAGTCACTAAAGTTGTGTTGGCTAAACCTGAAACTTTTAGTGCTGCCATCAATACAAAATCTGGAAAATGAAATGCTATATCTTGTATGAAAAGCCCATCCATGCAATGTGTTTCTAAACACACATGAATGAAAGGCGTGCCAAATGAACATGGCAATGAAAATAAAATGTTGTATCTTTTGGAAAATAAATACCTAGGTAAACAAGCTGTCCATGACACACCTAGAAGTGCTCAGGTAAACAAGTGCCTTAAAAACACACCTGCAGCAGAAAGCCTAAAGAAAAAATGTAAATATATGCAATGTGTTTGTAAACACACATAGATCAAGGCTATGGAAACTTCAGGCCCAAAAAGCAATGGAACTTAAATGCTATATCTAAACAATTGCTGGCCTTATTTGTATTATGGATTGTGCGCATCTATGAAGGTGAATAAACCCTCTTTAAACAACTCATCCATTTGTGAGACACCGCCATTCCCTGTGTTAGTGCTCATTCAGTATATACTATGGTGTATTCCCTTTCCCTTGCCAAAGTGTCACAAAGTCAAGACAGTTAAGTCATCCCTTAGCCTAGCCAAGTTAATTTAGCCTTCACCCTTCACTAGCAAATTGATCACAACTATGAAGTGAGTATGATCCTGAAAGTCTAGTCTGAGTAATAATAATAATTAACGACACTATATATTTGGATTTAGATCGCCAGTCATGATTACTCTGTGTTATAATTGCTATTTGAATAAATTGTAAAGCATGTATTAACTTTGATACTTTTCAGCGGCCTTGGATGATGGACTGAGTTATATTTGGTCTTGGTTGGACCTAGTTTGACCATGGAGGACCATGGGACATGAGATGTTAGACCTTATGATGATATGGATAGATGATATATGGTCTATGTACACATACAGGATGATTCTATGCAGCAGCTACAGGGTTATGATGATGATTCTTGGGATACAGCAGTGTTTGGTCATTTACAGATCATTATTATTGGCCTTGTTCCGGTACATTGGATATTTATTTTGATCATGCAGAGATTCATATGGTGTATGAGTACACATCTTGGATAGATTTGTACCTTCTGAGTCCAATGGGACAGTTTGTTTTCAGTTCTGGGCACTTACAGTGATGATTGAGCCTCAGTAGGCTGTCCTAGTGCAGTTTTGGTCTGTTGGAGGCCCTGTCGGAGCAGAGATGACTTTTATCCGGTTGACCTAGGGCGCTGATGATGGAGGGGGTGGTCCAGCCACTTGTTTTTACCATATTACCCCCCTCCCGGACACATTGGTGCCCTCACCTTGACAGCGCCATCACTCCAGGAGGCTGTTTGGGCAGTTTCACGCTTCCCGAGGCATTTCAGGATTGGTAGAAATGGCTATTGAGGAAATCGATTTGGGCTACTGAGGCAAAGTTATGGCATGGGATGATCAGTGATGATAGATCGGGACCTTTCACACCTTCTCCAGCAGTTTCAGCTTCATCGGGGCCCGCATCCATCACTTATGGCATTTTCTGTGGATTTTTGAGGTCTTTTGAGGACCAAGACTTCACTAGGGAGGCACGATTTGGTACTTTCATGATTATTTATTGGTTATTGTGCCATGGGGATTGACCAAGGAGGGATAAAATTACCCCTTGGACCCACCATGAGCCTCTTATGATATTTTGTCATCATGATTTGGTGGGATTCCCCTCTCCTAGGGCGACTTTGTCCACTTATGTTATATTTTATGTGTGATCCATGTATTATATTGTTGAGCTCATCTCAACCATTGATTAGACTTTTGTATCTTATAATCTTAGCCACTCATTCAAAAAGTGGTTAGGGTTTTGGTGCCTCTCCTTCCTATTTAAAGGAGAGAGCCTCTCATTGTAAAGGGTCTTTTGGCTCTTGGATTATTGGTATAGAAAAATATTCTTGTGGAAATTATTGTGGTCTCCTTTGCATCTGGTGTTCTTAGATGGTGATTGGAAAGTCTATTGCAACCTAGCATTTGGAAATTGTGGTAAGATCTATCTTTTTTTGGAAATCATTGTTTGTCTACAGGAGGGCGACTTCAACAAGGGCGATTTTGCAAGGCTTCTTCAAATCGACTTTCTTGGCATTCGCTTGTATCAGGGGGTTATCATTAGTATCATTGTGATCTATGCTATCTTTCTGTTACTTCTTTTGTGGCATTAGTCTTATCTCTTGATGCATCAAATCTGATATTGTTGACGTTTGTTGTGCAGGAGAGAGGGCGCATTGGCTTCTTGGACAAAATCGATTTGCATAGAAACTACCTCAAAGCTTCCAAATTGATCGGGATTGCATAGATCATCATCATCAAGGCATCTACAAGGTTACCCAGGTAAGATCCACAGGTTTGTTTCTCTTTCCTCTATCCAATCCATTGACATAACTCATAAATTGTTAAAACCCTAAATATTTCAAAACCCCCATTTTACATTTTCTTAGATCTACTTAGATCTAGTGGGTTGTTGGGCATGATATTGAAAACCCACCTCTATAGCATCCACGGCATCCCGGATCTATAGTTTGGTGAGGATTGGCTTCCGTTTGACCCCTCTCCCAAGCCAACTTAGCTTCTCCCAAGGAAGGCGCACTTCACCATTTGAGCAAGTTGACCTAGATCTAGTTGATGGGTGTTTGAGATTCCACTTGAATTGATATCTACACATCAAATAACATACACCCAGGTTGTCCCTTTCTTGGAATTTACCTTGTGGGCCCCATTCCACATTTTAAGGGATTTAATCCCCATTTTGGACCACTTGGAATACTTAAACTCAGATCTACTAAGATCTAACCGGTGGATTGCCATGAAATTATAGATCCATACTCCTACCTGACCGATCTACTAGGATCTAAAGTTTGGATGCCATCCGACATGATTTGACCCACCTAAACCCCATTTGAAGCCTCCTTGGGTAAAGTCGCACCACCTTGGAGAAGTGAGTTCACTCACTTCTAGGAACTGGGTACTTGAGATTATTGCAGATCTGAAACCGGAATAATTCAAAACCTAGGTCTAGACTGTCACTTTGTCAAATTTTGCCTTGGGGACTGCATTCCTTGTTTTTAGGGATTGTGGTCCACTTGGGTTAAACCTAGATCTAGACACATTTAACCATCAAGACCTATACTGTCCACTTATCTCATGTTGTAGGAGTCCTAACCATAAGTCAACCCCACTTTGACTCCACTTCCCAATTCCCAAGGCACTGGTTTCTCTACAAGGTAATTCAACTTTCCTAGATTGTTGGATTGACTTGTGGTTTAACTTAGGCATGGTAAACTATACCTTTGAAGACATCATGAACCATGGTCAAGCTTGTCTCATGTACTAGTTAGCCCCAATACAACCCTTTAACTATCCTGCATTGGACACGGTTCCCAAGGCAGTGGATCTTTTGACATTGAACTAGTACACTAGCCCTAGATCTCACTATAAACATTATAAGTCACTCTTACATTCAACTATGAACCAAAGCTATATCTATTGAACCCTCACTTGGCTTGTGACTTCATCCTTAGGTCTAGGATAAACCATACACCTAACTTCACTTGGAAATACCCTGATTTGGTGTCTCGGTTTTGATCTCTCCTATCGGGAGTAGATCGGGTCTCCCCCTTTGTTGTCTGGGCTAGATAACATAAAGCGAAGGTTGCCTCGACTGGCGTGACAACCATATATATTGGAGGTCGAGGTGATCGTGGTTGCACCTTTTGAGTTGCCCTTCCCTATTGCCATCCATGACTGGATCCATCCATAGGGGTAACTACAGTTTAGGTGATAACAGGTACCAACCTCATCTCTCAATTTTTTTAAATTTTTTTTTCCTACGGTAGTCATATTACCTTCTACATCTACAACATCGTCCATCATACCTAGATTATTTGCAAATCTTATTTCCCTAAGAATCATATAAAATTCAAACTCGAAAGATCCTGCATATGTGACTTTGGAAGCATCTTGTGAATGTTTAATTTCTTGATGTATCTTGTTATAAATCTTGTTAATCCTTTTATTGAATTCCCCCGTAGTTTCTCCATTTTTCTTTCTTAAGGCAACAAATTCTATCAGGTACTTTAAGTGATCCCTTTTCTCACCCCATTGTCTCATGAAAGCATCTTCTAAAGCAGGCCATGAGTTTAAATATTCTACCGGTAAGGCTCTAAACCACTTCCTTACTTCACCTTCTAAGATTTGTGCAAACAACCTCATAAACACATCATCATGTTTAATATACATATTATCAGTAAAATCTTGAAATATAGACATTTGTTCCTCAGTTGTAGCTTTCTCTCTATCAAATTTTGGAAATATATTTAAATAGATATTAGGTAGGTCATGCATGTTATTTGGAAAATAAAAGGGCCATATTTAGCATCTATCCAAGGGTTTACAACTGGGGGTGGTCCACCTCCTTTTCCTGCCATATTTAAATGTTGCAAGATTTTGTTCTTGGCTAGAGGACTAATAGGGGGCCTCTGAGTTCTTATTTTGGTTTGCAAAGGGATTGAAGTACTTGCAGAAGGATACAAAGGACAAATATGAGGCTCAAGTATAGGATTGATAGGAGTCCTATGATGTTCTTTATTATTTAAATTCGAGTTACTTTCTATATTTCTGAAAGCACGAGATATTGAAGGAGAATTTATTTAAGGAATACCTTTCTCCCAAACACTTTGATCAGCTCGAAGCTTCCTCCAATGGTTTCTTGAATCAAGGAGACTCAATAATTCATAAGAAGTATGATTTCCTCTAGTGTGTATCTTTACAGAAGCCAGCTTCAAAACAGTGGATTCGCCATGGTGAAAATCTCAGTCAACTTTGTCCAATCCAAGCTCATTGTTCTGGATCAGATCTTAACAATGTCATACAATGGGGAAATATATCTTTCAATTCCATTCCTCGGTAATGGCACCATTTCTCATGTTTCTCCCTGAGTAGTACTAGACTGAAAAAATACTAGCCATGGCATGCCAAAGCTCAACTTTAAATAATTTTGAGCTGAATCTGTGTGAAATTTGATATTCAATGGTTCTTTATTTCTTCAATGTCTAGGACAGTAACTTGCATGAACAATTTGAATAGTGTAACACAACTATGGAGCAATTTTACAAAATATTCCAATACTTTGGATTAAATGAATGTGAAATTGAACAAATGGAGAGAAAAATAGATCAAAGAGGCGGTTGCAGGACGAATCTCTTAAATCTAAATGATAGCATAAACATACTAAGCTCTATTTAAAAGAATTCAATAGTTTCTAACAAGGCATATGAATATCATGAGGTATATTATGTGGAATTTAAATGTAACAAGACATTCATGATAAACAACAATAATAGAATACATCAAAATATTGTTGCTCAACACAAAAAACCATGAGACTGGACCAAAATTCAAAAACAATTTAAAATATCTGAGAACAACATCAATCATTCATCAACATAGAGCATCTCTAACACAATATGGCACCGAAAGGTTACTTAGATTATTTATTATCATCTCATGAAAACATACATGGTTGAAAAGAAGTGTGATTTACACAGAACATGAACATAACACAGAGGAAAAAATCTTTGTAGCACTCTATAATCTTAATCTCCAACAAAGGAATCACAATGCAAAAATAGTTCATCTGAATCAACAAAAGGATAGAATTCCTCTACAAATATGCCATCCCTTACAAGTGAATTTGAGTTACATTATATAGACCCTTTCAGTAGCTGAATTCCATTTGCTTCCAACTAATTTGTAAGAAACTTTAGCTTGTTACTTTTACTCTTTTATTTAACACCATTTCCACCTTTATCTTTTCTAACTTGAAACTTCCTTATTTCCGCTCGATGATGTGGTATTCACCCTCATGTAGACACTTGGTCAAACAACTGGTTAACCTGCTGGTTGGTTTCCTACTTGGACCACTTGACGAACTCCTACTTGATTCATCTAATGCATCATTTGTATATTTTATTTTCTTGCAGGTGCCATTAAATCAGATGGAGTGGGACTTTATGCGATGTCATATTGGGTGGAAACCACTCTGGTTTCCTAGAGTGGTAATGCTTGAAAACAAGGTGGTTTTAAAAAATGCTCTATTGGAGGCATGGTCAATCAAAACTGAGCACGTGTCCTCGATGGTTTTGAAGACAATGCGTCTCAACCCCTTTTTGAAAGGGGAGCAACTTACCGGTGTGGTTTTAATCTCTTTCGTTGATTTGACATGTGTGGATTTTGATTAGCTCGATCTCGCTTGATGCTAATTTACTTGCACTTTACCAACACATGCTACCTCCTGATCATTAGATCTGATCAAATCTAGTGGATATGCATTCCCAATGCTTAGCACCCTTTGTTAGGCCTCTAATCACTGACCACTGGCCACATGTGACCCACGCTTGCTTGAGAATTATTTCCCGTAGCTCCTAAAGGATAAATGTTTTGAACTTTAACGACCTTAGAGATTTGAATGACACGCTTTGGAGGATTTTAAAAGTATAAGTACTAACAGATCACTTCATTCCTCCACTAACAAATCCCCTCCTTTTATACATATTTTGGATACTTATCTCATTCACCATTGGTCATCGCATATGGACAACAAAAGGACGAGAAAATGGTTCAAGGAGATAAGAAGAAGGCAAGAATATTTGTGAATGATAATAGGAAAATACATCTAAAGTTAGAATATCAGCTTGAGAGGAGCCAATAGTAGTATAAGGCCATACTTGAATTAGACCAAGAAGATCACCTATGAAAGGAGTGACAACAAGGATAAGCAAAGAAGTTCAAACCCCTCAGATATAGACCCTTTGACATTATTTAAAAGGTGAATGATAATTCCTTTTGATTAAGACTCCCTCCATATATGAAAATTATTTCAGTGCTGATTGTGGAGTAATTAAATTTGTTCAATCCCTCTGTGTTGAATGGACAAAGGAGCATCAAATTATCCTCATTGAAGACCTTGCACCACAAACACTTGAATAGTTGAAGGAATATACAATTTTACAGCATAAGAAATGGTTAATTCACAAAGGATGGTAAGATATTTGGTGGATTGGAATCAAGGGATAAAATCCAATGAATTTAAAATGGTATGAGATGAACCAAATTGAAAGCAAGTTGTGTCACCTATCCTTGGAATATTTTGGTGACCAAAAGCCTCCCAATGGGGAGGTGTGATCCAAATTAGATCCGAAATAACAATTAATTTCAGGTGCAAGATCAATGATGATCAACATAAGAAAGGTTTAAGGATATGGGTGAGGTCAAAAATAGAGTTGATGGCATGAAGGGCCCCATTTCATCACAATCGATATTCATACCTACACTAATATAGTAATCTAATGTTAGCATGAGAAATGTAAAATTTGAAAGTAAATGTGTTGGAAATGTTAGGATAATTAATACTCCAATACTTGTCCACCTATGTATTATTTGCTTATTCCTAGTATCGGATGATGTTATTGACCCCCCAGTGGTGTGCATATTGTTAGAAAAACAGGATCGCAGAGCAATAACATTAAACAAGATGAAAATATAAATCACATAAACACAATACAATAGAGACACCAATATAACGTGGTTCACCCAATATAGGCTACGTCAACAGAGAAATTTCCAATCCTTTTTTTATTATACCATCCAACAAATGAAGGGATACAACCTGCAGCACATCCGCTGCAACTTCCTCTTCTCTCTATCAGTCTCTCTTACACAATCATAGAGATCTTTACAATGCTACAATACATTACACAATTTTATTGCAATGTCTTCCTTTTAAAGGTACTTACAATGGGAAAATACTATGGGCTACCCAATACCATGGGCCTGTAACTTTTGGCCAACAAATAACCAAAAAATTTATGTCTGGGGCTTAGCCCTCGAATCCCTGCTGCCCCCCACGCTCTCCCACTTGGGTGAGTGTACATTCCACCTGCACATCATATAAAATTGGGATACAAACATGGTTGAAACAATAGCATCTCTAAATCATGAAGATCAGGCTCCAAAACCAACAATCTCCCACTTGGAGACTAATCACAACAATTCCACCACTGTTGCACTTGCTGGACTATGCTCTGAACCTTGGACCTGGCGAATTTATAATATTCACCTTCATGCTTGAAGGCCAACTTAAACCAAGCATAAACTCAGTTTCTCTCTGGTTACTACCTTTTTCAACATGTCTGCAGGATTTTTGTTCGTGTGTATCTTTTCCATCTTCAACAGTTCATCTTCCAGAAAAGACTGTATGCAATGGTACTTGAGTTGTATATGTTTATTCTTAGAATGAAAGGCTGATTTGTTTACAATATGAATGGCATTATGGTTTTCACTGTGCAACCTACTATTCGTCTACTTCTTTCCCAATTCCTCCATGAACATCTGTAACCAAATCATCTCTTTACTAGCCTCTGTAGCAGCAACATACTATGGTTCCATTGTTGAAAGTGCAACAACCTTTTGCAGTTTTGAAATCCAACTTAATGTTGTTCCACCTACAATAAAAACATACCATGTTGTGCTCCTCCTGCTATCTTTATCACATGCCATGTCTTCATCAATATATCCCTGTAGAACAGTGTCTGAACCTCCAAAACATAATGCATGAGTGGTAATACCTCTCAAATACCTGAGAATCCATTGTACTACCTTCCAATTTTCTTTACCTAGATTGTTCATATACCTGCTCACAACTCCCACTGCATGTGGAATATCTGGTCTTATGCACACCATGGCATACATAAAGCTACCAACTGCTAATGAATAGGGAATCCTGGACATGTAATCTATCTCTTCCTGTTTCTTGGGACACATCTCCTTACTTAGTTTGAAATAAATAGCCAAAGATGTACTAACTGGTTTTGCATTATGCATTCTAAACCTCTCCAACACCTTTTGTATGTACTCACCATGAGACAATGTCAATTTGCGATTTTTTCCGTCTCTTGTTATTCTCATACCAAGAATTTGCTTTTTAGCACCCAAATCCTTCATCGCAAATGAATTAGCTGACTTCCTTTTGATCACATTTATATCCTGCCTGTTAGACCCTGCAACAAGCATGTCATCCACATACAATAACAAGATAATATATCTTCCATTATCTAGCCTCTTGAAATAAACACAGTGGTCAGAATGACATTTACTATAACCTTGTTCTGTCATAAACTTGTCAAATTTTAAATACCACTTCCTTGGAGCTTTCTTCAATCCATACAAGATCTTCTTCAACCTGCATACTAAATTCTCCTTCCCTTTGACCTCATACCCTTGTGGATGCTGCATATAAATCTCTTCCTCCAAATCCCTATGGAGAAAGGTTGTTTTTACATCTAACTGTTCAAGATGCAAATATTCTACCACCACTAGACTTAAAATACTTCTAATTGAAGTCATTTTAACAACAAGAGAAAATATTTCATCAAAATCTATACCTTTCTTTTGTGCAAACCACTTTACCACAAGTATGGCCTTGTACCGCTTATTTCCTCCATCTTCTTCCTTCAACCTGTAAACCCATTTATTGCGCAATGCTCTTTTACCTACAGGAAACTGAACCAAATCCCAAGACTGGTTTCTTACCAAACGAGTCCATCTCCTCATTCATTCCTTGCTCCCACTTCTTTCTAGTTTCCACCTGCATTGCTTCTTCATAACATTCTAGTTCACCAAATTCAATCATCAATACATAACACATTGAAGGAGAGTATCATTCAGGCGTCTACTTGACCTGGTAGATCTTCTAACACTTTCAGGAGTTTGAGGTACCTACTACTATTCATGATTTTTCGACATCTTTGGAACTTCATTTTCTTTGATTTCATCAAGCATTGTGTGCTCTGTTTTTTCCTTTTCCTATTTCTTTCCCCGCAAGTAATCTTTATAGATGACCTTTTCATTGAATACCAAATTTCTACTCCTAATGATTTTGTTATTTTCATAATCACATAAGCGGTAACCAAAATTATCATCAACCCCCTATCCAATAAAGGTACACTTATTGGATTTAGCCTCAAGCTTTGTTCCATTTTCTTTATCAATATGGACAAATGCTTCACAACCAAAATTTCTTAGAAATGAGTAGTTTACCTTTTTACCTATCCATTCCTCCTATGGAATACGACCATCCAAAGCGCTTGAAGGCCCTATGTTTATTAATTAAACAACAGTATCTACAACATCTTCCCAAAACTGTAAGGGAAAACTTGCATGCAATCTCATACACCTTGCACGCTCCATGATTTTCCTATTCATCCTTTCTGACACACCATTTTCTTGTGGTGTTCTTGGGACTGTCTTCTCTCAAAAATCCCATAGTATGAACAATAACTATCAAACTCCTTGCAGCAATATTCACCTCCATTATCATATCTGAGACACTTCAACATTTTCCCTGTCTCATTCTCAACCAAAGCTTTCCATTTCTTAAAAGTATCAAACACATAATATTTATGTCTAATGCAATAAACCCAAGTTTTTCTAGTTGAATCATCAATAAAAGTAACATAATAACGAGAGGCACCAAGAGATTGTACCTGATCTAGTCCCCATACATCTGTATGCACAAGCTCTAACTTTTCATTCTTCTTATGTTTCCCAACCCTGAGAAATCTAACTCTCTTTTGTTTTCCATCAACACAGTTCTCACGAAATTCCAAACTTACTTGCTTCAGATCTAGCAACAACTTCCTTGAGTGGAGAATCTGCATCCCCTTCTCACTCATGTGGCGAAGCCTATGATTCCATAATGTTGTATATGTTCTTGTGGAATCTAAAGAGATATAATAGTCAGTATTATGAGGACATAAATACAACGTACCTATCCTGTCTCCTTTTTATATCACCATCGATCATTTAGTGATATTCCACCATGTTTCTCCAAATGTAGATAAACAGCCACCATCTCCCAACTGCCTTGTTGAGATCAAATTTATTTTCATATAAGGAATATGCCTTACATATTTTAGAATCCATTTATCTCCACTCTTTAATTTTATTCGAACCTTACCCACTCCAACAATTTTACATGGTTCATCATCACCCAATAAAACATGTCCAAAATCACCTTGAACATAATCATAAAGCCCTTGAATCTACTACCCAGTAATCACATGACATGAAGCCCCTGAATCTATTACCCAGTAATCACTAGTATTATCTAATGCAAGAATCAAAGCATCTTGTAAAACATCAACTGCTACATTTGCTTCTTGAGTAGTCTCTTGCTATCCATCTCATTTCTTCTTTAGAGATCTACAGTCTTTCTTCAGATGTCCTTTCTTTACACAGTTCCAGTGCTCTATATTTCCCAGCCTGGACTTGGATCTCCCCTTCCTGGAATTACTACGATTACCTGGTCTCTTTCCTCTCTCCCTTTGTCTTCCCTTGCTCTCCATGGTCAACACATTACCTGATGTCTCACCTGTGATTTTCCTTTGCATTTCCTCGCTAAGAATAACACCAACAACATCATCAAATTTCAAATTTTTTGAACCAGAGACAGAGTTACTTACATCCACGACCAAGCCGTTCCATCTTTCTGGCAATGAGAACGATATTTGAAGAGCCCTAACCTCATCATCAAAGTTCACATTTACAGAACTTAGCTAATTTGTAATCGTATTAAATTCATTTAAATGATCAGCAACAGATCCACCTTCTGACATCTTCATATTAAATAAGCGCTTCATTAGAAATACCTTGTTGGAGGATGAGGATTTTACATACAATTTACCTAATGCACTCACAAACCCTCCATTGTCTTTTATTTTGAGATATTGAAATCCAACGACAAAGCCAAGAACATCTGTATTGTTCCCAGTGCCTTTCTTTCAAGAACATCCCATTCTTCATCCTTCATAGTCGCCCTTATACATATATTCTTCCATTTGCATCTTCCATAACTCATAGTTTTGGCCGTTGAATTTATCGACATTAAAATTTCCTTCTTATTCCATTTCTCCCACTCGAACCAAGAACCCTTCTTTCCTGCGAGTTTATATTCCAAATAGACCTTTGGATCCGATACCAATTGTTAGAAAAACAGGATCGTGGAGCAATAACAATAAACAAGATGCAAATATAAACGACATAAACACAATACAAGAGAGACACCAATATAACGTGGTTCACCCAATCTGGGCTACATCCATGGAAGAATTAGCAGTCCTTTTATCATTATACCATCCAACAAATGAAGGGATACAACCTGCAACACATCCGCTGCAACTTCCTCTTCTCTCTCTCAATCTCTCTTACACAATGATAGAGATATTTACAATGCTACAATACATTACACATTCATATTACAATGTCTTCATTTTAAATAGAATTACCATGGGCCCGTAACTATGGGCCAACAAACAACCCAAAAATTTCTTTCGAGGGCTTTTCCCCCGGCCCCCGTGGGGGGGAGATGCTCCCCCACACCCCTTCCACTGAGGTGAGTGTACGGTCCATCTCCACATCATATAAAACCGAGGTACAAACACAGATGAAACAACGTCTTTGATTTAGGAAGATCAGGTTCCACAACCAACACATATGTCATCCAGGACCCATTTTCCACTTGATGTGCCCTGCATGCATCAATTTAGGCCATGCAGAGTCAGTTCCCTGTATTTTAGGATCTAATTCAGTGATCTGGTTCAGTCCACTTGAGTTCATAAATCTATTTGGGGGTTTGAGCTCCAATTGCAACTGACTGTGATAAATGTTTCCCTCTCTAACCTGATTTGCATGTAGAACTCACTGATGCACCCTTCATGATCAATTAACTGACAATAGCTTCAGTTCATTGACAATCAGTTGAGTTTGGAACCTTCGAATCATTGTAGTGGTGATATTTCCTATTCTAGAATGACATGGAATCGAATTCCTTCTGGATAATCGAATTCTCGCAACTTTACTATATTCTTTACTATACTGATTAATGGAATATGACAACAGTTATTATGCACATCTGAGTTTGTTTGCATGTTTTTATTTTAGTGCTCAATTCACTACAATTCTTCTTCCTTGCAAATTATTTCAGTGTAATATTTTCCAAGTCTCAATGATCTACTGTGTTACAGAATTTCACATGGTATCAAAGCTCAACAGAGTTGGTTTATATTCGTTTTGAGAATTTTCTGCAATTTTTTGGAAAGTTCTAAGTGTAGCAGTACAAGCAGTAGCATTTTGCATTCGCTCCAGCAGTTATAGATGGAGAATTCGAATACTCCTTTGACACCAAGAATCCTGACACCCTTCAATTATATTGGAGGGAAGAAATGTAGATTGTGTTGCGCAACAAGAGTTTGTACAGGGTCACAATGGGCAAGGAGGTAGAACCTCAAGCAGTTGTTGAGAAATCAAAGTACCTTAAAAAATTAGATTAGGATTCTGGTTTTATGTTTATTCACATCTCCAGAGATTTTCTATTCCATATTGATGGATTTAAGACCCCAAGGGAGGTTTGGCAGAAGCTTGAAACTCCCTTTGGAAAGCAAGATGAGCTAAGAGGCCATGTTTTGGAGAATGAATTAATTGCTCTTAAACACAACAGTTTCGAAACCATACAATAGTTCTTTTCAAAGTTCAATTCCTTGGTTATGAAGTGAAAACAATTTGGAATTGAAAAGAAGGATGAGCAACTGGTTCTATCCATCCTAAGCAATATTGGTCCTGAATTCTCAATATTTGTCTCTAACTTCCACTCTAGGATATTTTCAATCCCCAATTAGAAAATGCCTTCCTTACATGCATTCACTGAATCTCGCATCCAAGAACAAGACAAACTGATTCAAATGGGTTCCTTGAAGGCCTCCAAGAATCGAGCTCTTATGGCTAGGGATTCAAAAAGTGAGAATGCCAAAGGGAAATAGAAGAGAAAGGACAAGGAGAAATATGAATCCAAGCCAAAGGAGAATCCTAATCCATCATAAGGAGCCTGCATCTCCAATAAGGATAAGCAAAAGAGGTTCGAGAAGACCAAGTGTACCTATTTCAAGAAAGGAAACCATCCAGAGATTTCATGCATGAAGAATAAGATAGTTCAAATGACTAAAATTCTTGAACAACACAACATTGCCCTCCCAGAAGGTGCAAGGAATATTGATTCTGGAAGTGATACATATGATCATGAGAGATTCCATGCACTGAAGGATGAATTCTCACAATCACAATCCTTCCTCATTTATTTTGGAGCCTCCAACCACATGGTTTCCTCCAGAGAATCATTTTCTTCTCTAGATCTCACTGATGGTCCTATTATTCACATGGGATATGATTCAAATATCTCTGCTGAAGGGAAGGGCAGAACCATGGACTCTAAAGTCCTAGTTTTGACTATGAATGCAACGATTTCCCTAGGAAACCTAAAATTAATAGTACTTTATGCTTCACAAAATTTAAAAGCACCAGAATCGAACCTTTTCCTGATATATTTGAGGGGAAAATACTAGGGTTAGAAATATGGGGAGATGGTAAGGAGGTGACTCTGACCCATAAATTTTAATTCCAATGTGCTCTTCATAGAAAAACCAATCTCCCACGGCAGCTTCTGGGCTCATTTGCAAGAGAATTTTACATTCAAGAAAAACCCTAGAAGGAGGGTCATTGAATAATAAAGTATATATTTTAGATGTAACTATATTGGAGAATTCAAGGAAGCCTTCATTGGAGACACTGGCTACAAATTTCTTTAGGTCTGTTTGGTTGAAGGAATCTTTGGTGTGGTAAAGAATCATGTACGGTAGGTAAGATTTATATCTAAATAATTTCATAGAGGCAAAATTCTTTAACTTGTCGTGCATCATTTCAACAAGAAAGGAAACAAAGTCGATTTTGATAGATGAGGGCCTTGGGAAGAAATATTAATGGTCAATAACATACCTAATACCATTTCATCTACCATCTTATCACAATTGTATCCCAAAACTTAGTATTCCATCGAAACTAAGTTCTTGGCTAGCTCTAAGAATATCCATCTCATGTTTTGAAACAGTCCTGAGGGTAGTGTTAGTCCCAGAGACGTTCTAAGGATGTATTTAGAACTGTTCCTGGGAATCAATAATCACTTCTGAAAACTTTACTGAATCAAAACATAGCTAACAGAAAACAATGTGGAATTCCAATCTTGAAATATGAATGGGCAGTATTTCAATGTGCCAAGAAATCAGACTTTGAGTGGTAAATGAAAATGAAATGGTATAAGATAAAGGTACTGTGGAAATTAAAGCTTTATCCTACATTTACAGAATGACGTGTTGAGCTCGGGAGAGGTGTTAGGATATTCCTATACTCCATCCTAGTCCTACTAGCTTTTCAGTCATTTTAATTTTGTCTTTTAGGGTTTGCATGCATTTCCAGTCATCAGTCCCAGCACCTAGCCCTCGGTTAGCTAGCCCCCAGAGCTTCTTCTTGATCAATATCAACCCTCCTAGTTCCTACTGCGCCCTCCTTTCACCTACTGCATGAGAGAGGCGCACTTCTTCACCTACCAGTCTAGTTATGTTCAGTTAACAAGAGTTCTCTCCCTGATTTTAGGCTTGACTCACTCTTTACTGACCTTATCACTCCGATGGACCTCCAGTGTGACTAGATAGGATGTTATGACTCAAGTTAGCTCCATGAGCGCCCTCCACTGAGCCTCCTTCACTACATTAGTGATTCCATGTGACAGTTACACCTACCACATTCATTTAGACTCAGTTTGACTTATGGTTTACTGTTACTTGTGCATTGATGACTTCACTGATGATGAGTTGGACTCCTAGTTATGACTTGATGACACTCCACTGATTATGGATCTATCCATGCAGGCTAATTTGAATCACACCTAGTGTATTCGAATCCTGAGCATTTTATATTTACCTTTTACTATTCAGATTAATGTAACATGTGTAATTATTCTACCTCTATCTGAGCTCCTTTGGATTTGTGTTCTTTTGCTCTATTCTTCTTCTGTCTTTCCTAAATTATTTCATTGTGAGGTTTACATCATCTCTTTGGATCTACTGTGAGCATCTTCACATGGTATCAGAGCCATTTGAGAGTATATTCTACCTCCATTCTTGAGAGTTTTTTGCAGGTATTTCGAAGTTCCAGCAGTTGCAGCAATAGTATCATCAATTTCTTTTTGCACTCATTCCAGCAGTCAAGATGAGCAATTCGAATGCTCCTTCTTCTCCTATGATTCTCACTCCCTTCAATTACTTTGAATAGAAGAGTAGGATGAGATTACACTTGCATAATAGACAGCTAAATCGAATAGTATTTGAAAAAGATGCCATACCACATCAAGTTGTAGAGAGAATCAAGCATTTAAATAGAATGGATGAAGCTTTTGGATTCATATGCCTTCATATGTCAGAAGATCTACTGTTTCATGTTGAAGGATTGAAGTCTCCAAATGAGTTATGGACAAAATTGGAGAGTGTGTTTGGCAAACAAGATGGGCTAAGAGGCCACATTCTTGAAAATGAATTGGTTTCCCTACAACCTAGCAATTTCGAGAGCATTCAAGAATTCTTCTCAAAATTTCATAAATTGGTTTTACAATGCAAGCATTGTGGAATCACTAAAAGTGATGAGCAATTGGTACTCTCCGTATTGAGCAAACTTGGATCTCAATTTTATGTCTTTGTATCTACTTTCCATTCTGTTCGAATGTCAATCCCTGGATGGAAGTTTCCCACCTTAAAAAACTTTTTTGAAGCTCTCATTCAAGAAGAGGACAAACTGATTCAAATGGGTGCCATCAAGGCCTCCAAAGATCTAGCTCTTCTAGTTGGAGAAGCAAGTGGATCAAATGCAAAGGGGAGGAAAAAAGACAAGGACAAGAATCCATCTAAATCCAAAAGTGACAAACATAAGAGACCTAATTTCTCCTACTGTAAGAGAGGAAACCATCCTGAAAAAGCTTGCATGCATAAGAAAATAGACCTACTAACCAAGCTTCTTGAACAAAACAAAATTGTTGTTCCAAAAGAAGCAAAGATGTCTGATCCTGGAAGTGGATCTGATGATTTCCATGCATTGATGGCTGGTTTTTCAAAATCACAAGCCCTCCTTGTAGATTTTGGAGCCTCCAACCACATGGTTTCCTTTGAAGAATCTTTCTCCTCTTTAGATCTCAAAGATGGGCCTACTATTCACATGGGAGACAACTCTCAGATTTCTGCCAAAGGATTGGGTACAGTACATATGGAGCATGGTAAGTTCAAAAATGTTTTATTTGTTCCTTCTCTAACAGCTAATTTGATATCAGTATATCAGATGACTCATACAGGATCACCAAAGCAAGTAACTTTTGGTACAAACATAGTAGAGATTATAGAGATCTCCACTGGAAATATTATAGCGAATGGGGTTACTAATCATGCCTCTAAGGCATATGAGTTCTCTCACTTCATGCCCTTCTCTCCGACTATTCCTTCAGATTCTGATCAAGATCAGAGTGACTCCTCTTCTGATGAAGAAGAAGATCAAGATCTTGATGTTGAGATCATAGTTCAAGAAGATTCAAATCCAGAATCAACACATATTATCATACCAGATTCGAGGTCAATATGGGATCACACAGTCCTTGCTACTACTGAGAACAAAGTTGAGGATTCATCTGTTCACCGAACTACCAGACTTCAGCATTATGCCATCTACCTCTCCATGAGAGATGCAGCATGATGATGGGGTTATCTCTTCCATCACTTGGGAAGACCCCTCATGTCCCATTCGCTCTAGTTGCAGAAAGAATTCCTAAGAGACTTGCTTCGTCCAATCCATCCTCTACACAGTGGAAGGCACATCAGAAGACTAGATCCACATCTAGCACCTGTTTTGGCATCCTACAGGGGATCAACTTGTCAAGTTTTTTGCAGAAGTTTTCACTAATGAAAGCTTCCTTATTTTCTGCTTAGTATGATGGTTCTTTGAGTTAGTTACTATTATTTTGAGGGGGGGTATTTTTCCCATGAGGTTTTCCCCATTTACTCGGTTTATGGACAGTTCTTTATTTTTCTATATTATTTGATTGTATGGGTGACCTTTGGTCCTAGTTACCAGGGCCCAAGATGGGTTAAGGGGGGTGTTAGGATATTCCTATACTCCATCCTAGTCCTACTAGCTTTTCAGTCATTTTCATTTTTAGCCTTTTAGGGTTTGCATGCACTTTTAGGGTTTGCATGCATTCTAGGGTTTGCATGCATTTCCAGTCATTAGTCCCAGCACCTAGCCCTCAGTTAGCTAGCCCCCAGAGCTTCTTCCTGATCAGTTTCAGCCCTCCTAGTGCTCAGTGCGCCCTCCTTTCACCTACTGCATGAGAGAGGCGCACTTCTTCACCTACCAGTTCAATTATGTTCAGTATCTCCCTGATTTTAGGCTTGACTCACTCTTTACTAACCTTATCACTCTGATGAACCTCCAGTGTGACTAGATAGGCTCTTCTGACTCCAGTTAGCTCCATGAGTTCCCTCCACTGAGCCTCCTTCACTACATTAGTGCTTCCATGTGACAGTTACACCTACCACATTCAATTAGACTCAGTTTGACTATTACTTGTGCATTGATGACTTCACTGATGATGAGTTGGACTCCTAGTTATGACTTGATGACACTCCACTGATTATGGATCTGTCCATGCAGGCTAATTCGAATCACACCTAGTGTATCCGAATCATGAGCATTATATATTTACCTTTTACTATTCAGATTAATGTAACATGTGTAATTATTCTTCCTCTATCTGAGCTCCTTTGGATCTGTGTTCTTCTGCTCTATTCTTTTTCTATCATTCCTAAATTATTTTATTGTGAGGTTTACATCATCTCTTTGGATCTACTGTGAGCAACTTCACAAGAGGAATTCAACAGCCTTAACAAAATGAACACAGAATGCCACTGAATAATATGAGAATATCGCTTCAAGTCAAATCAACATCAATACTTCAATTACTAATCATCTTAGAAGAAATACATTTAATCATAAGCACTCATATAAAATTCAGAATAGCTCTGCAGATCATACATAAATGGAAGAGATGAAAAACAATAGAAGGTACTAACTGTGCACATCAAAACTTTCAATCCATCAAGCTCCAAGATAGGGAAATAATATGTTTCTTTCTATATTGATCAAACTATCCAATATAGAAGTAATACTTCTTACAAAAGAGAGTCGACCCTTTGTCTACTACCTACTTGGCTATATATATCCTTCCTACTATCTAAAACAGAAATTGTTACAATCAATTACAGCTCAACAGCTTTAAGTTTTTTCTATTTATACTCCCTAACATAGTTTGTTACAATATCAATCATACGGAAATTTACTAGTTGTCCTACGACTGTGACCTGGGACCACTTTGCTAGAAAATTAGTACGTCCAACTTGACGAAGTTCGCATCACCTTAAATTATAAGGTATTAACGACGTAACATCACTCAGAGCTTATCAAGAACCCTTAAAACACTAGCTGGACCACCTATGGCCTGATGAAGATGTAGATGCGACCATACTAATGAAGGATGCTGCTTTGCAGACCTTTGCTACCTATTTCTTCCATCCTGTCCAAGCCCTTTGCTCTCGGACCCTACTTTCGACGGGACAGAAGTTCAAATATGATGCCGAGCTGTGGAACAGGACCTGATTATGTCATTGCTTCGATAAAACTGCTCAGGTGCTACTGCTTCACCATTTGATCATCCTTCGCTAGGACCAACATGTCCCTTTCTTCCGTGCTCTTCCCTCCGGAAGGCCCATCTCCCTTTTAACCGATGAAATAGATGAACTCTTCTTAGACATCTCGGGTGATACCTCAGGCTTCTCATGTCTTCTTTTCTGTGAGTGTGCATCTGCAGGATACTCATGGATGTTGGTTGTCCGAATCCTCAGTGCTTCTGATGGGCCTCCTCTTGAGATGAAATGCACCATCGGGAACCCCTGTCGCTCAGCTCTAAGTTAATCAATCCCGAACAATCTGCATGTCTTTTGCTTCGCACTCTGGGCTGGTGAAGTCTAGGAGCTTTGGAATACAAAATAGGTCAGCTCATGTATTATTTATAGTACTATGAGATGCACCTGCAACAATTAATTACTAAGAATACGTGAAATAGCAGAAATAATAGAACATAATCACTTTTATATTGATCACGGGCCACTTCGAGGGGGCAACCTCCTTTGAGCAAGCTCAATACAATTAACTTCACGGTGCCTTCAATGACCTCAACACACACTTATATACTAAGTCTATGCCCAATACCATGAGTCAAAACCATGGGAAATATAATACTACGGGACAACTTACAAAGCATATGCATCCAATACTATGGGTCAATACTATGGGCTAATATAAACTACGGATCAACAAATACTACGGGACGACTTACAAAGCATATGCGTCCAATAACAATATACTAACATAGTAAAGAGAAGGGTTTACATAGGTTCCTAACATCCCCTCTCCCTTAGAAAAAGCTTTGTCCTCAAAGCTTTGGTTGGAGAAATTGCTGCAGAAGCTGAAGGAGTGGTTCCCCGGTAGCATCCTCGGGTTGCATTTCAGGCCACTGACGCCTTTGGAGTGTCAAGGAGGATTGCTTGGAAGGATGTAGATGAAGAAGAACCCTGTCAGCTGCGTGGAAAATGCGCTCAGAACGGTGCTGATCGGCTTGTTGATTTAGGTGAATTCTGGCCATGTGAAGATTGTCCTGCAGAATGAGAAGAATCTGATTGCGGTTTCGAAGAACCGAGTCAATTGCCTTAACTGGGGAGCTGCTAAGGGTGTATGGAAGAAGAACTGGCGGTGTTTGTCCATAGACCGCTTCATATTGTGTTCTGTGAGATGTGGTATTGTACCACCAGAGCGCTGCTAGGAAATCCATAGAAATAGTTGGCCAAAGCTGTTTAGGGATGGGCAAGGGTTTGAGCAATCCCGAAAGGAGTGTCGTTTCACCCTTGTTAACTTGGAAAGTATCATCATCAGCCATCATCTGTTGAATTGTCATTTTTAGTCCCTGCTAAAAGAAGTTACATTGTTCTTGGTCACACCTGTTGCAGAACCCAGAGTGCCCTGTTGATGAAGAAGCATGGAGTTCATAGAAGAGAGAGCCCTGTTGAACATATTGCACCCAATTTGGAACAAGCAGAGAAAGAGTTGTAAGAGAAACTGGGTCATCAATTGTGCAAGAAGGAGCATCTTCCACCATATTGTCCTTACCCTTCTTGTAAGTGATCACATAGGGATAACCCATGAGGTGGATAACCCATTTCAGGTGTGTTGGGGAGGAGACCCATTGTTCCAGAAAATTTTCCAGACTCGGGAGATCAGTCTTGATGCAGAAATAATTCCCTAATAGGTATGGCTGCCACTTCTGTATTGCATGTAAAATAGCCATCATTTCCTGCTGAGAGGTAGATGTGGCTAAATTCTTACCGGAAAGGTCTCGTGAAGGTAGCAAGTGCATTGGTTCAGCAAAGATACCTGCATATCTATCCAAGGAAGTAGTGGAGACTGTTGATGGGTGCATCTGAATGGAATTGAGCTGAGCGATGACACCATGTGAATTCTTCTTAAGGAGTTTTTCCATGCGATGTGAACTGATGATGCAGAGAGACCCTGGTTGTAAGTCCATAAATTTGTGTTGTGCCCCATTGACTTTAAACTGCATCCAAAGTTCAGCAAAATCCCATAAGATGGGGCCAAGTTTGCGTAACCATTGAATGCCCAAAACCACATCACATCCGCCTAAGGGAAAGGCAAACATGTCAAAGCATAGGCTATAATCTTCCATAGAGATACGCACATTGTGACACTTCCCCTTGCAAGGTAAGGTGCCCCCATTGGCAACCATGACTTCAAAGCTGGAGCAAGGATGGACAAACAATCAGCCTGTTTGGAAATCCAAGGGTCAATGAAGTTATGAGTGCTACCAGAATCAATGAGTATGGTAAGAGGGAGCTTCTTGAAGTATCCCCTGACCCGCATTGTTTGTGGGGTGGTGACGCCGGTTACAGCATGGAGAGAGATCTCAGGTGGGTCGTCCTGAAATGGGGTGTCAACAGGCGGGTGTTGAATGTCGATCTAATCATCCACTGTATCTGTAGCTACTTCACCAAGTTCTAAGGCAGGCGGAGAATCCACATCCAAGAGATAGAGCTTTTGTTGAACACATCTATGTCCCCGAGTGAATTTCTCATCACCATTATAGCAAAGCCCTTTTTCTCAGCGTGCCTGCATTTCTATTTCAGACAAATGCTTGATAGGAGTTGGTTGAGGAGAAGGCGTGATGGGAGGTCGTTGGGAACCCATATTTCTGAAGGGAACAAGGGTGGGTTTGGAGCGTTTTTGAGCTACAATCTTGTCCTCATCCAGCTTAGCCAACCCTAGGAATTCCATCATTGTGTTGGGACAAAACATTTTGAACTCTGAGCGAATTTCATCCTTGAGACCACTTATAAAACAACTCCTGTAGAATTCATCAGACAATCCTTCTGTGTGATTGGCCAATTTCTCAAATTCTGTCTGATACTCTCTCACTGTGCCAATTTGGTGAAGTTTAGTGAGTGCTCCTGTGAAATCATCAAAAGCACTAGGGCCAAATCGTGGCAAAATGAGTTGGCAAAAATATGTCCATTTTGGCTCGGGATGAGCTTTGATGTACGAACAGTACCATTGAAGGGCTTCCTGTTCCAAATGAAAGGATGCAAGTGGAACTTTCTGGACATCAGAAGTATTATGCAGACTGAAATATTGTTCTGCTCGGTATATCCATCCAGTCGGATTAGTACCATTGAAGCGAGGAAAATCAAGCTTCGGCCCACAAAAATTGTTGGAAGAAGAGAACCCGGTGGCTACAAAATATTCTGGCTGTCGGTTATTGTTCATGGCTGAATGCTGAAGATGGAGGCTGAGAAATTTTTCATCCAGATCTTGGAGTTTGGTTTGGATGGCTGCAAGTGCTTCCTCCATGGTGTTTGCTCCTGCATGGGTGACAACCATAACCAGGTTTTTTTTTTTTTTTTTTTGATCTGGAACAACGCCAAATGGATTGAAAACGGATGAATCTGGAACGGCTTGCAAATGGATCTGAAACGGCGCAGCAGTGATCAACAATAGTTCAGCTGAAAGTAGATATGGACCCCAGGTATGTGCGGCTTCCTAATAGTTCAGGGGTTTTACTTGGCCACCAATGCTGTCTGACGGCTTGCGTATTGGGGCAGTGCCCCTCACTCCACGGCTCAGGTAAAATTGATAACCGCTTTGCCACAAATGACAGCTCTTGGTTTACCTCACGGGTGGGAACTAGTCAATTAGGTAGGGGTCGTTGCCCTTTTCGCTGGCAGGTCCTCTCAATGGGACAGCTACTTCGGGGTTCCTGTGGTACTCCTCACAATGCGTTTTAGGGTTTATGCCCAAGTACTTCCCACAGTTAAGCGGATAGGGATGATTCCCAAATCCGAACCTGCAACAGAAAAAATTTGAGCAAAAATTCCACCCAATGTTCAAAAACCGGATCTATATTGCTCAGAATCGCTCTTATAGCATGTTTATGGAACTGGAACAACCACTCTGCTTCTACCCTTGAAAGCGGAATAGAAATCTGGGCACTCGGTCAAAAGATTTTGTGGCCGCAATTTCTGCGGCCGTCACCGAAATTCTGAAAAATTGCTGATTTTAAATCCGCGATATCTCCACTTTTAGAACTCCAAATGAGATGATTTGTTTTTTTGAAACTGCGTATTTTTGAAAGAGGAATTCAGATATGCAATCGGTTTCTTCTGATTTTGTGCAGAAAGTTTCAGAAATTGATCTGAAATTCGCCGCCCAAAAAAAAAAAAAAAAAAAAAAAATTCCCACTTGTGCCAAGGAAGGTGCTCTGATACCAGATGAGATGCACCTGCAACAATTAATTACTAAGAATACGCGAAATAGCAGAAATAATAGAACAGAATCACTTTTATATTGATCACGGGCCACTTCAAGGGGGCAACCTCCTTTGAGCAAGCTCAATACAATTAACTTCACGGTGCCTTCAATGACCTCAACACACACTTATATACTAAGTCTATGCCCAATACCATGAGTCAAAACCATGGGACATATAATACTACGGGACGACTTACAAAGCATATGCGTCCAATACTATGGGTCAATACTATGGGCTAATATAAACTACGGATCAACAAATACTACGGGACGACTTACAAAGCATACGCGTCCAATAACAATATACTAACATAGTAAAGAGAAGGGTTTACATAGGTTCCTAACATACTGGTTGAAGGATCATCGACGAACGTGCATGTACTAGCATAATGATTACTTAACCATCCTTTCGGGCTTTGCACGCTGAGAATAGACTGTAGCTGGTACGGTGATGATGATAGTAATGATTTCTGGGAAGAGTCACTTCAAAATTATAGTGAGGATGACAAGACAGAAAACCCATTAATGGTTTTCAGGCCCCTCAAAGAGTGGTTTAGGAAACCTGCTTCAAGCCCCTTGAACGATCCTGAGGCTGCCACATGGAGGCCGTAGTTTTAATTCAGAGGTGGACTAGGTGTGATAAACCTCTTGTAGTTTTAACCTCCTGACGCTTTGATGACCATTGATTTACTGCCAGGAGATATAGAGATCTGATCCAGGAAGACGCAAGTATTTTAAGAATGGGCCCCACTTGACGCAAGGCCTCCCTGTCATCTGCTCTATGACTTATAAAACCTTTGTGACAGCTAGGTGGTTTCAGGGCCCTCAAAAAGTCGTCTACTGATACTGCCTTGAGGCCCCTGAACATCTATAAAGTTGACACGCATCAACAGTGGTTTTATGTCAGGGACCATCTGGGCTAGGAAAAATGAAGTGCGTTTAAGAGTCCCAACCGCGCCTGCTTTCAGCTAGCTCATGATAAAATTTTATGAGCTTCAACTACATACCTTACAGCTACTATGGCGCGAAGTATTTTTCTTTATACGTTCCTTCTACTGCTCTAGCTCTTTTCTCTGACATCCTCTTTCAGTCTGGCGACAAACTTCCCTTCGACTGATAATAACACTAACAGGTAGCTCTACATCCAGAGGAAACAATGCCTTGTACAAAATTCCTCTTCCTTCAGAGTTCAATTCTATAAATATGGTATTTAGTGTCTCTTCATTGAAGCCAAGACAAGTAAAGTTTTCTTCAATTTCCAGCATATCATGTAAGAAATATTTAGTAATTGGGAATACTACCAATCCATATATGGAGATAATGGCTCTCTTTTCTAGAGCATATAGTTCAATACACCATTTGACAAGTTCTGGGAATGGTTGATCTTGAGGAAGAATAACCCTAGAAAATTCAAAACTCTAGAGGTTCATGAATTCATCTCCTTCCTTGGCACATGTATCTACATCTCTGGAGGCATGGTGGATGTCTACAATAGATATCAAGGGGTCGAAAATTTCAAATTAGGTGTAAAACAGGTGCTCCTCCTAGGTGGAGGGGTTGCTAGATGATGGAAGTGATGTAGATTCAGAGGAAGAAGCCATGGTAGAGATATGAGATCTATTAAATGGTGAAATAGCATAGTGGAATGAGAAATTTACATGAGAAGAATGTTGAGAAGGATGGGATCTTGATATAGCTTGCAAAATGATACCCAAAATTTTGAATATTGGGGCTTTTATAGAAAGAATCTGAATTCTCATGAATTTAATAGGTGGGATACTAGAGACATGAAGCGACTTGAACCATCAATCATATGACATATAGATTATGGAATCTTCACCTTGTTGCGCTAATTTATGTCAGCGGGACTTGCTCTCCTATTTTGGCACTATGGCGATTATTAGGCTGCGTTGCATTGGTGCGGGATCTGGAAAGTGGTTTCAGGATCCAAAAGAAGGAATATTCTATACCCGCTTTTATGAGCTTGAAGTGTTCTAGGGATAACATGTTCCCACAAAGGTATAGCTTCAGGCTCATGCATTTTAATTAATGCCTAAGCAAGTTACCAAGCCTAAACTTTCTCTAGCCATTGATATATATATCCAATCATTATGCTCGTCCATTTCTTATGCTCTTCAAAAATATTTATAGCAGGGATATTTAGGTGTTTAACATTTTTCCTTTGACGCTTGATCTTTGGCTTCTCTTCTATCAGCATGTTAACATTCTATCTCCCTCAGCTTTGTTACATTGATTTCATGGTTCATCTTATGAACAAAGTTGTTTATTTTATGCACAATGATATGATGATCGCCATCATTATCAATTCTTTGCAAAATCAATATCGTTACTAACAAGGAGAAGATTAGGTTTTGGGGAAGCTTAAGGGTTGGTCAAGATACACCCATATGAGCCATTCTCTTATTTACCATTTTCCCACAAAGTAAGAGGGTTTATTTGGCTAAGAGGGACTAAATTTTTCCAAGTTCCCATGTACAAAAATAATATGAACTAAGGAGCTAAAGGGTATTGTAACCCACATTTTGTCAAGAAATAAAGATCCAATACAAATTCAATTAAATGTTGGTTTTTGCATTTGGGTTTCCAGGGTAAATAATATCCCCATGTGCTATGATTTTCCTATGTGTGTTGTTATTTGGTTTTGTTATATTGCATACCTATTTTAATGGAATTTCCATGTGATTTTAATGTATGACAATTAGTATTGGGGGTGTAAGAGTGTGTAATTTTAATGGAGATAATAATTTTACTAGATTTCTCAATTGTCTTTTCTAATAGAGAGTATAAGATCTCTCTTCCTATCATCATTGGATGGATTTCAAAGCTTGGATATCAATGGATTCCTTCTCAGAGCCATTGCACTTATGTAGGAAGTTGCGATTGGGTTTTTGTGAGTCTATCGGACTATTGTGTGAAGAACCTGCAACAATTAATTAATGAAAATACACGAGATAGAAAAAATAATAGAACTCAGAATCACTTGATTGATCACAGGCCACTTCGAGGGGGCAACCTCCTTTGAGCAAGCTCAATACAAATAACTTCATGGTACCTTCATTGGCCTCAAAACACACTTATATACTAAGTCTATTCCCAATAATATGGGTCAATACCATGGGACATATAATACTATGGAACGTATTACAAAGCATATGCGTCCAATACTATGGGTCAATACCATGCGCTAATACAAACTATGGATCAACAAATACTACGGGACGACTTACAAAGCATATGCGTCCAACAACAATATACTAACAAAGTAAAGAGAAGGGTTGACATGGGTTCCTAACATCCCCTCTCCCATAGAGAAATATTTGTCCTCAAAGCTTTAGATGTGGAAATTGATGTGGAATTTGAAGGAGTGGTTCCCCTAGAGCATCCTCGGGTTGTATTCCATGCCACTGAATGAATACCTCTGTGATAGATTGAGAGAGAAGCTGATGCCTTCTGAGTTTCAGGGAGGATTGCATGTAAGGCTATAGATGAAGAAGAACCATATCAGCTGCGTGAAAAGTGCGCTGAGAATGGTGTTGATCAGCTTGTTGTTTCAGTCGAATTCGTGCCATGTGAAGATTGTCTTGCAGAATGAGAAGAATCTGATCGCGATTTCGAAGAACCGAGTCAATTTACTGAACTGGAGAACTGTTGAGGGTATATGGAAGAAGAACTGGTGGTGCCTTTCCATAGACTGCCTCATATGGTTTCATTTTAGATGTGGTATTGTACTACCAGAGCACTTCAAGTAAATCCATAGAAAGATCTGTCCAAATCTGTGTAGGGATAGGCAAGGGTTCGAGCAGTCCCAAAAGGAGTGTCAGTTCACCCTTGTTGACCTGGAAAGTATGACAGTCAGCCACCATCTGTTGAATTGTCATTTCTAGTCCCTGCCAAAAGAAGTTACATTGTTCCTGGTCATACATTTTGAGGAACCCAAAGTGCCCTGCCGATGGAGAAGCATGGAGTTCAGAGAAGAGATAGCCCTATTGAACAGATTGCAACCAATTTGGAACAAGCAGAGAAATAGTTGTAAGAGAAACTGGGTCATCCAATGTGCAAGAAGGATCATATGCCACCAGATTGTCCTTACCTGTCTTGTAAGTGATCTCATAGGAATAACCCAGGAGTTGGATAACCCATTTCAGGTGTGCTGCGGAGGAGACCCCTTGTTCCAAGAAATTTTCCAAACTCTGGAGATCAGTCTTGATGCAAAAATAATTCCCTAATAGGTATGGCTTCCACTTATGTACTGCATGCAAAATAGCCATCATTTCCTTCTGATATGTAGATGCGGATAAATTCTTACCAGAAAGGTCTCTTGAAGGCGACAAGCTCACTGGTTTAGAAAAGACACCTGCATATCTATCCAAGGAAGTAGTGGAGACCGTTGATGGTGCATTTGAATGGAGTGGAGCTGAGCGATGACACTATGTGAATTCTTCTTAAGGATATTTTCTAGGCGATGTTAACTGATGATGCGGAGAGACCCTGGTTGTAAGCCCGTAAATTTGTGTTGTTTTCCATTGACTGAAAACTGCATCCAAAGTTCATCAAAATCCCATAAGATGGGGCCAAGAGTGCGTAAACATTGAACACCCAAAACCACATCACATCCACCTAAGGACAAGGAAAACATGTCAGAGCACAGGTTATAATATTCCATAGAGATACGCACATTGTTACACTTCCCCTTACAAGGTAAGGCTCCCCCATTGGCAACAATGACTTCAAAGTTGGAGAAAGGATGGACAAAAAAATCATCCTGTTTGGCAATCCGAGGGTCAAGGAAGTTATGTGTGCTACTAGAATCAATGAGTATTATAAGAGGAAGCTTCTTGAAGTAACCCCTGACCCGCATTGTTTGGGGGGTGGTGATTTCGGCTAAAGCATGGAGAGATATATCTGGGTGGTCTTCCTGAGACAGAGGGTCAATAAGCGGCTCCTGAATGTCGACCTGATCATCCATTGTATCTGGAGCTTCTTCACCAATTTCAGAGGCAGGCGGAGAATCCACATCCAAGAGATATAGATTTTGTTGAACACATGTATGTCCCTGAGTGAATTTCTCATCCCAATTATAACAAAGCCCTTTTTCTCTGCGTGCCTGCATCTCTGTTTCAGTCAAATGCTTGATAGGAGTGGGTCGAGGAGCTAGCGGGATGGGAGGTCGTTGAGAACCCATATTTCGAAAGGGAACAAAGGTGGGTTTGGAGTGTTGTTGGGCTGCAATCTTGACTTCTTCCAACTTAGCCAACCCCAAGGCTTCCATCATTGTGTTGGTACAAAACATTTTAACCTCTGAGCGGATTTCATCCTTAAGACCACTGATAAAACAACTCCTGTAGAATTCATCAGACAATCCTTCTATGTGGTTGGCTAGTTTCTCAATTTTTTTCTGATACTCTCTCACAGTGCCAATTTGGCGAAGTTTAGTGAGGGATCCTGTGAAGTCATCAAAAGCAATAGGACCAAATCGTTGCAAAAGGAGCTAGAAAAAATCTGTCCATTTTGGCTCTTCATGAGCCTTGATGTACCAACGGTACCATTGAAGAGCTTCCTGTTCCAAATGAAAGGATGCAAGTGGAACTTTGTTGACATCAAAAGTATTATGCAGACTGAAATACTGTTATGCACGATATATCCATCCAGTCAGATTAGTACCATTGATGCGAGGAAAATCAAGCTTCGAACCACAGAAATTGCTGGAAGAAGAGAACCCAACGTCTGATGAAGACTCGGACTGTCGTTTGTTGTTCATGGTTGAATGCTCAAGATGGAGGCCGAGAAATTTTTCATCCATATCCTGGAGTTTGGTTTGGATGGCTGCAAGTGCTTCCTCCATGGTTGTTGCTCCTGCGTGGCTGACAACCATAACTAGGATTTTATTTTTTTTGAATGGGTAGAAAAACACAAACATAAGCTTATTTAGTAAAGGGAAATTTGGATTTGGGAAAAAACTCTGATGGGTAATTGGGGTTTGAATAGGTTTTGGACACTTTTCAATGGATGGGGAAGTAGAAAATGAGGATTTCAAAAGCGGGGTGAAAGAATGGGAAAATTTGTTAAAGAGGGACAAAGAAGCAGAAATAGGGAATGAACATGGTGGCAAAATTTGAAGGCGATTGGGTGAAAATTAAAGAAGTTATGGAAAACCCTAAAAATAAACAAATGTGGGATTTCTGGCTTTGGGAAGTGGAATTTGAGATAGGGTCCTCAGGAATGAAAGATGCAGAATGGGATTATAGGGGTGTCACGAAAGTTTCAAAGGAAATGGAGTGAAAACAAGGGATCGACGCGGAAGGGGTCGGCAATAGATGGATCAGAAACATATGGATCTGCAATGGCGCAGAAGGGGCCGGCAACAGATGGAAATGGAATTTTATACTTTTTTTTTCAAAATGGATCTGCTATGGCGTAGAAGGGATTGAAAACAGATGGAACTGGAATGGCATGGAAGGGGTCGGCAACAGATGGATCTGAAACGGCGCAGAAGGGATCGGCAACATATAGATATGAAACGGTGTGGAAGTGATCAGCAACAGATAGATCTGAAACGGCGCGAAAGTGATCGACAACAGTTATGGATAGAGGAAATCTGCGATTTATCAACTGAAAATAGATATGGACCCTGTATGCTCGACATCCTAATGGTTTAAGGGATTCACTCAGCCACCAATCTTGTCTTACGACTTGCGTATTGGGGAAGTACCCCTCACTCCACGACTCAGGTAAAACTGATAACCGCTTTACCACAAATGACAACTCTTGGTTTACCTCACGGGTGGAAACTATTCAATTAGGTAGGGGTCGGTGCCCTTTTTGCTGGAAGGTCCTCTCAATGGGCCAACTACTTTAGGGTTCCTATGGTACTCCTCACAATGAGTTTTAGGGCTTATTCCCAAGTACTTCCCACAGTTAAGCGGATAGGGATTATTCCCAGGTCTGAACCTACAACAGATGCGAAAAAACATTTTGGCAGAAATTTCACCCAACGAGCCCAAGAAAGTGCTCTGATACCAGATGTGAAGAACCTGCAACAATTAATTAATGAAAATACACGAGATAGCATAAATAACATAACTTAGAATCGCTTTATTGATCGGAGGCCACTTCAAGGGGGAAACCTCCTTTGAGCAAGCTCAATACAAATAACTTCATGGTACCTTCATTCGCCTCAACACACACTTATATACTAAGTCTATGCCCAATACTATGGGGAAATACCATGGGACATATAATACTACGAGATGACTTACAAAGCATATGCGTCCAATACTATGGGTCAATACCATGGGCTAATACAAACTATGTATCAACAAATACTACGGGACGACTTACAAAGCATATGCGTCCAACAAAAATATACTAACAAAGTAAAGAGAAGGGTTGACATGGGTTCCTAACATATTGGGTGAATTTCCCTTTGTGGCTAGGTGTTCTCTTTCTTCCCTAGTGTAACATCCCCTCCTAGTATTCCAGTGCAACCTGGGTAGCTAAAAATACCTACTTCTATATTCCATCCCATAGAGGCCAACATTCATAATTGCAAATACTTAAGCTTCCCATGAGTGCCAAAATCATATGAAAATGCATGTGCAGGTGTGGAAATCAAAATGCAATGGAACAACACCATATTCACACACAACATGCATAATAACATGATTTTCCTAATAGAAAACAAACACAAATTTTTCATATTCATAGACAACAATAAAACACTTATCTTTTAAATGAAGAATATCTAATAAATTGGCTTCATAAGAGTGATTTTCCACCAAAAAATAAGTACTTTCTATAGATACCAACCCCAAGTCAGGATATGAGGTGACTAGGGTGAAGGAAATAATTATAGGCTTCTCTCTCAGCCTAACCCAATTTCTCTCATGCTTAACCAATGTTCTCACCGCAGATCATTACAAGCATCTCATTCAACCATCAAAAACATGCAACTCTCTTCCATTAGTTTTCACAACATAAGGAAGGCCTAATGTTTCTCTACTCAACGATCCCTCAAATCACCCTTCCTTTATAGTGTTGTTTAGATTGTACAAAAATAGCCCAAACTATTGTATGCTTTCTGATAATTACCTACAATATCAACACTTGGATTCTCAAGAATACAAGATGAAACAAATGTACAATGGGTGAAGGTATCCTAACTTTTCCAACCTTTAATTTCACATACTATTATCTTTTTTTTCTAAGGCCTACAATTTCCCTCTTCACAATGATAATTTTGGTTAATTTCCTAGTCTAGTAATTATTGGCAATGGAGAGAACAGCCTAAAATATGTAGACCCCTACACACTCCCACGTGGAGTGAGTTCTAGAGTTAATGGAAATGAGAGAATTAATGAAAAGAAAACTAAAATTACTTCTAACTGTAAATGTAAGACTCTTACAAATCCCATAAGAAGTGTGCTCAACCCATTCTTCCATAACTACATGATAAGACTTCTCCATCAACCTCTCAAATGCATTCAATGATTGTTTTTTATTTACTTAGAGGAGGTAAATGGATTATTTAAGGCACATGGTAGAAAATAGATTAATTTTAAGGCCAACACTTAGAGAAAAAGAATATTTCATTTTCCATATGCATCCTTTCCTCTTCCCCTTTAGTGAAATCATAGCTCCTCTACTGCTCTACACATAGTCATATTGGACAATTATACTATATTCCAACATGATATTTACATATTTTTAATTCATCATGAATTTCAATCACATGGCCCATATATATTGGATATTTGCACCATACATGCATATCCATTCTCTAACCAGGCCTTGAACTTGAGCTCCACAGTAGGAATCATTACAAGCATATTTAGAAAATTTTCCATAATATAATTTAATATGTGCAATCATCAAAACTAGGGTATCACATTCCCCTCCCCCTTGGAATAACATCATTTCAATGTTTCCTCAAAAACTTCAAAATAAAAATGGGCTTTCCTCTTTCATGGCATCTTTCATCTCCCATGTAGCGTCATCGGGACCAAATTGCTTCCATTTTACAATTTACTTGCTTGATGGCTTAAATTAGAAGCAATGATACTTTCTTGTCAAGGATACATTATGGCTCTATTTGGAATCCTCCCTCTCGTTCCACTTGGATCGCATACCAATCAATCACATGGTTAGAATCATGTACACATTTCTTAAGTAAGTAAACAAGAAAACATTATGAGATTTAGTGTTAACAGGAAATGTAATTTTATATGCAACTGGTCCTATCCTCTCAAGCCTTTCAAATGGTCTACAATATCTTTGTGTATGTTAGATTTTGAGCATTAATTCAATATGATATAGGATCTTATCTGAGAGAATAATAAGCATAGCATATCAATCATAAGAGACAAGCACAAGAGACAATAGACATGGAGTTTCCTCAGGGAAAACCAAGAAGGTGAAAACCCCCGCAAATTCCTCAGAGATAGAAAGAGCAATGATACAAAACCCAAGTACAAGAGATAGTCTCCTTAGCAGCTTCTCCTCCTCCACTAGTGCACATCACTCAATGAGAGAGATAGATGAGTAAGTGAATGATCAAATAGAGTGACACCCTCACTCTATTTATACACAACTCGACTTGCCTAATAACCTAACAGGGCCAACTTCTCTAGGAGAGTTTAATAAACCATGGTAACCCAACTCAGGGCCGACCCCACACTTGGTGGTCTAATAATCCATCTTGTATAAGTTATGACACTTGCAACACTTGTAAATACAAATGACGACACTTCCATAAAGAGGAATAATAACCTCTCTGTAGGGATACAATATATATATATATATATATATATATATATATATATATATATATATATATATGAAATACATTCTGAAGTTATATATACATCAACACTCCCTCTTAACTAGGAAGGTATTTCTTGACATAGGTCTTCTAGCACAAGTCTTATTCTCTGGATCATCATATAATTGTCATCGGATCATCGTCATCGTCACTGCTGCTATCTCAATCAATCTCCAATATACTCGTCATAGGAATTTCTACAGAGCCAACCCTTTTTCATGTTGGTTGTAGGCCTAGCCTCCATGTAAGTCTTCATCATCTCTATGAGCAATCCATCAAGTAAGTACACCTCAGGACTGATTACACTGCCTCTGCAAAGCCTGCAAGATCTCCTAGGACTAATTACACTGTCTCTGCAAAACCTGCAAGAGAATCTTAGGACTGATTATATGCCTCTGCAAAACCTCTGTACCATACTGTCACCTCATCGTCATCGTCCACGGAGCACAGCCCAGATGCACACACATAGCACTTATATACATCGGCATGGGAGGACCTACCTACCACCATCCAGGAATGGCTCAGCACTTACATCACGACTATGAGAGGACTTACCTACCACCATGTCACCATGGGAGGACCTACCTACCATCATGTTGGAAAGGCACAACAATTACATCATAACCATGAAAGCACTTACCTACCACCATGTCACCATGGAAGGACCTACCTACCATCATGTCGAAAAGGCACAAAAATTACATCAATGACCATGGGAGGACCTACCTGCCACCATGTCGGAAAATCCCGGCAATTACATCAATGACCATGGGAGGAACTACCTGCCACCATGTCGGAAAAGCCCGCCCAGGCCTTACATCTCACCATGGGAGGACCTACCTACCACCATGTGAGAATGGCCCAGCCCTTACATCTGCACCATGGGAGGACCTACCTACCACCATGTGAGAATGGCCCCAACCCTTACATCTGCACCATAGGAGGACCTACCTACCACAATGTGAGAATGGATCATGTGCATTTGTGTCTTCGGACTCATCAATTCCATTTGGAGGGAATCTCGATTTGAAGTACACCAAGTCTCTCTATGAAGTATTCAAACTTCACTCTGGCCAGCGGCTTGGTCAACACATCGGCTATCTGTTCATCCGTCATAACATACAGGAGCTTCACTACTCCTCTCTACACCATATCCATGATATAGTGATATCTTATCTCGATGTGCTTCAACCTGTCATGGAACACCAGGTTCTCAGATAGATTCACACAACTCTAGTTGTCACAAAAGATACCAGTAGCATCCAACGGGAGATCAAATAACTCAGATAGTAGCTTCCTAAGACATACTACCTCACAACTAGCCGAACAAGCTGCAACATACTCTACTTCGGTTGTACTCAGTGCCACACAGGACTGCTTCTTGCTAAACCAAGAGATCATGCTTGATCCCATCCTGAAGTAGCATCCAGAAGTGCTCTTCCTATCTGCAGCACTTCCTGCCCAATCTGAATCAACATAACCCTCTAGGTTAAACTTTTGATTCGCATCATACTTGAGCCCATAATCAACCATACCCTTCAGGTACCTCAGAATATGCTTTACAGCAATGAGGTGAACACTTCTCGGATCCGTCAAGAACTGGCTCAATGTGTTCACAGCAAAGCAAATGTTTGGTCTTGTGTTTGTCAGGTACATCAAGGACCCAATCATTTGATGATGCACCGTGACATCAACCAACTCAGATGAAGCATCACACAGAAGCTTCAGGCTCGATGCCATAGGTTTTTCCATGGATTTGCATTCATCCCGAACTTCCATGCCTAGAAATTAGTGCATCATACCCAAGTCCTTCATCTTGAACTCGGCAGCAAGCTTACTCTTCGTGTCGGCAATCAATCTATCCTCACCTGTCACAAACAGGTCATCCACATACAATAGTAGTATCACTGGATTGCCTTCCTCAACCTTGTATTAAAGGTTGGAATTCGCTTTACTCTTAGTAAAGCCCAAACTGGATAGGAAGCTGTCTATCCTACCATACCAAGTTCTAGGAGCTTGCTTCAAGCCATACAAGGCTTTCTTCAACCTGCACACATATGACTTCCTATCATGTGTCTCAAAACCAAGTGGATGCTCCACATACACTTCCTCTTCGACTACACCATTCAAGAAAGTTGTCTTCACATCCATCTGTTGTATCTTCCATTTCATCACTACATCCAGGGAAAGTATTGTTCTAATGGAAGTGTACCTGGCCATAGGTGCAAAGGTTTCTTCATAATCAATCCCTTCTTTCTGGGAGAATCCACGAGCTACGAACCTTGCTTTATATTTCTCTATGATACCATCTGCAACATGCTTGATCTTATAGATCCACTTGGAAGTCACCACAGAATTCCATTCTGGTCTTGGGACCACATCCCAAACATCATTCTTCATGATCGACTGGTATTCCTCGACCATGGAATCCTTCCATTCTTTCTTTTCTGCTGCTTCTTCATAACTGGAAGGTTCTTTGTTCATGATATCACAGAGTAAGGAAACATAGCTGGTGTGTGATCTTGTCCTTTTCCTTTCTCTATGTTCCTCTTTTGGAATGCCATACCTTTCTGCATCTTGGATGAGCTCTCTAGCCCATGTTGGTTTCCTCTTGTGAGAGTTCTTCTCATGGGGTGGATCTAAAGGTTCTTGTGGATCTTCCATCTCACGATCTTCTTCAGGACCTGCTTCATTCATGGTGGTGTCTTGTGTTCTGGATATTCTGGTTTCTCCATTGTCTTCGACAAGTGTCTTTCTCGATTTGATGTATGTTGAGCCTTCATCAAATGTTACATCCCTGTTGATGTCAATCTTCTTGAATCCTGGGAAGTATATTCTGTAAGCCTTTGAGCTTTCACTATAACCCACGAATATGCCCTTCTTTCCTGAAGGATCTAGATTGTCCTCTTTTCCTTTGGAATGTGAGTGTATACTGGACAAACAAATATTTTGAGATGGCTAACTTCTGGTTTCTTACCAGTGAACACTTCTTCTAGTGTTTTCTTGTCAAGTATCTTATGAGGTGTTCTGTTTTGCACATACACAATTGTTCTTGTTGCTTCTTCCCATAAGTGCATTGGTAGATATTGGTCATGACGCATTGCCCTTGCTGCTTCCATGATTGTTGTATTCTTCCTTTCGGCAACCCCATTCTGTTGTGGATTGTAAGGAGTGTTCAACTCCCTCTTAATCCCTGAATCACTGCATAGCTTCTTGAAGTCTCCTGAAGTAAATTCTCCACCATTGTCGGTTCTAAATATCTTGATCTTCTTATCAGTTTGATTTTCTATCAAGGCTTTGAATTCCTTGAACTTATCAAACACTTCATCTTTGTTCTTCAAGAAGTAAACCCAAATCTTTCTAGAGAAATCATCAATGAAGGAAACATAGTATACATACCCACTCAGAGAACTGGATGACATTGGACCGCATACATCAGAGTGGATGATTTCCAAGGTTCCTTTTGCCTTGCTTTCACTTCTTGGAAATTTCTTCTTTGTGTTCTTTCCCTTTGCACAACCTTTGCAAATGCCTTCATGTTTTGTCTGGATTTCAGGAAGACCTTCCACTGCTTTGCTTGCAATTGGTAGTGCCCTATAGTGCATGTGTGCAAGCCTTCTATGCCAAAGTTCACTTGGCTCTACTAAGTCATGGACCAAGGCTTGTTCTGGTTGGCCATTCAGTTTGTATAATCCTCCCTCTTGCTCTACAATCACCACTACATCATCTATAGTTTTACCCTTTGGCCACATAAGAACTTGGCCATATTTAAATGCAACCCTCATGCCTTTTGCATCCAATGCATATATGGAGAGAAGGTTCTTCTTGAGACCTGGAACATATAGTACATCTTTCATCTTCATAGACTTTCCAAAGTCTAGCTTGTAGGAGGCTTCACCACTTCCTTCTATGGGATACTGGTAGTCATCCCCAAGTTTCACCTTGTGATGTGAATCATGTTCAGATAGGTTCACAGAGGATTCCTTGAATCCTATCATATGTTTAGAAGCCCCACTATTTATAAGCCAATCATTAATTCCATGAGTAATGGTACCAGTGAGGGCAGAAATCAAAACATACTCTTCATCACTTGAAGAATCTTCACTTTCTTCCCTAGCCCTCTTCCTGGCAGGTTCATCATCCTCTGCAGTGTGAGCATGATGTTTTCTTTTGATGTTCTTCTTTTTCTTTTGAGATCCATCTTTATTGTTTCTGGGATAATACCTGGCATAGTGCCCCTTTTCATCACATGTAAAGCATCGATCATTGGATGTCTTTCTTTGAGATCTGAAGCTACCCCTCTGGTTCTGATGGTGTTGTTTTTCTTTCTTACTATGGTGATGTCCCTTCTTATCATCATACTTCTTGGAGTGTGTTGTGAGAGCTTGGTCTTCATTCCCCATCTTCTCTCCTCGAGCTACAATTAGAGCTTCTTCTTGTGATAATTCTTCCCACATCCTACTGAATGTGATAAGTTTCCTCCTAGCACAAATTCCTTGGATGAAGGAATCCCATGACCTAGGAAGGCCATTATGAGTGGTCATTACCACTTCTCCATTCTCTATATATTCTCCCGCAGCTTCAAGTTGTTCTTTTATCTGGGATACCCTTGAGAAATAAGACTGCATGGTCTCTGCATTCTGTATCTTGATATTCTTCAATTGATTCCTCAAGGTCATCTTCTGATTTATGTTCTTCCCTTCAAATAGCTTGGTCAAGGAATCAAATATCTCCTTGGGTGTCTTCAGAGATGACACATGTCGTATGAGATGGTCTTTGATAGAATCAACAATGATTCTCTTAGCCTTGACCAAGTTCCTTTTGTGTAAGGACTTAGCCTCTTCTCCCTCTCGAATAGGGACCTCTTCACTTATGTAGGTGTCCAATTCATTTTCTTCCAGGATTAACCCAATCCTATACTTCCATGCTCAGAATTTATCAACCCCTTCAAGCTTATCCTCAAGCTTGGTGTGGTGAGACATCTTAATGAGAAACTCAAATGGAAATAAAAGATTTAGGTCTTACCACTTGATTTGCTGAAAACTGGATCTGGAGCTAGATTAGGGTTTGTTAGAGAAACCCTAAAAAATCAAACTTTGAATTTCAAACTTCTGAAAGGATAGAAAGATGCACCTTGTTGAGCTGATCAATCTGGTATACTCAGAATTTGAAAACTGCAAAGTTTCACCCCTCAAAATTGCTTTTGAAACTTCTGGATTCACTAGGCAGGACCCTGAATTAGGGTTTGACTTTCCCGGAGCTTCACCCAACCAAAAAGTTTGATCCAAAGCTCTAAAATTCTATTTTTCAGAGGAACTTCCAACCGTGGTCTTAGATTTCAGAAATTCCAATTTTTGCGGAAACCCTAATTTTTAGGTCAAAAACTAAAAGTGCTCAGAATTGAATTCTGTTTCGACAGAAAGATGCACCCTCGCAAGGAGAGTCAATATAGCCTCCTTCCTTTAAATATATGTGGAGAGAAACCAAAAAATCAAGAATCCCTAGCTTCCGCAGCTGCACAATGTCTTCTTCTCACGTTAGCTCTAATACCATGTTAGATTTTGAGCATTAATTCAATATGATCTAGGATCATATCTGAGAGAATAACAAGCACAGCATATCAATCATAAGAGACAAGCACAAGAGACAATAGACACAGAGTTTCCTCGGGGAAAACCAAGAAGGTGAAAAACCTCGCAACTTCCTCATAGATAGAAAGAGCAATGATACAAAACCCAAGTACAAGAGATAGTCTCCTTAGCAGCTTCTCCTCCTCCACTAGTGCACATCACTCAATGAGAGAGATATATGATTAAGTGAATGATCAAATAGAGTGACACCCTCACTCTATTTATACACAACTCGACTTTCCTAATAACCTAGTAGGGCCGACTTCTCTAGGAGAGTCCAATAACCCATGGTAACCCAACTCAGGGCCGACCCCATACTTGGTGGTCTAATAAACCATCTTGTATAAGTTACGACACTTGCGACACTTGTAAATACAAATGACGACACTTCCATACAGAGGAATAATAACCTCTCTGTAGAGATACAATATATATATATATGAAATACATTCCAAAGTTACATATACATCAACAGTGTCAACTTGGCATAACATTCAAGTTTCAAGGAACTCTTCCTTGGCCTCATGTAGAGATAAACATGATCCCCAACTTGAAGTTCTTTATGCACCCTATTTTTATCTACATATATTTTTTTCCTATCTTTGGCTACTGTCAATTTTTTTCTAATTTTAGTGACTTCTTGCTCCATTCGTTAACCATTTCTAGCCCAAGCACAATTATCTTTACTAGATTATCCCATCTCAGTGGTGTTCTACATCTTCTATTATACAAAGTTTCAAATGGAATCATTTTCAATGATGCTGGATGCCCATTGTTATATGCAAACTCTACCAGGCGTAGATAATCCTCCCACTTTGATGGTTTTTCCATCATGCACATGTGAAGCATGTATTCAATCACTTGATTTACCCTTTCATTTTGCTCATCTATCTAAGGATGGAAAGAAATGCTAAAATTCAAACCATATGCCCAAGTTTGCAAAAATACTTTTCCAAAAGTTAGATGTAAAATTGGTATCCATGCCAAATACAATTACTTTGGGTAATCATTGTAATATGAATCTTCACAAATATAATTGCTATGTCATCAGCCTTGTGAGTAGATTTAATAGGAATAAAATTTGAATTTTTTGATCATTTATCCACCACAACTATGATACAATAGTCGGGGCAATTGCCCACTTAATTTACTCAATAAAAATAATGTGTGTGAGAAAGAGAGAAAGAGATTATAAGATAAGATGATGTCAAGTTACAAGGAAGATCCTTGTATAAATAGGGAACTTGTACCTGTTCACGTTAAAATATGTTTCTCCTTATTACTTTTCATTATTATTATTATTATATTTTATTTATTATTATTATTATTATATTTTATTTATTTATTATTATTATTATTATTATTATTATTATCTTGTTTTTATTATTATTTCTTAGATACTTGAGTACATAACATGTCCTCCCTCTTTTGAAGTGCTTTGTCCTCAAAGAATGGGTGATGGAGGAAACTTTTGATGGAATTTCTTAGTCTCCCATGATGTGTCATCTTCTAGAATATTTTTGCACTTAATGAGATACTCCTTAATTACTCCAGAGCATAATCACTTCTCCCTAATGGTGAGGATAGCTTCTGGCTCTATAAATATTTTTCCTTTGTCATCCAAAATGGGAAGTATTATCCCTGCTTATCGATGTTGACCTAACATTTTCCTGAGACATAACACATGAAAAACATTGTGGATATGAATCTTATCTCATAAATACAATCCATATGCTACTTGATTAATCTTGTTGTTAATCTAGTATGGCCCATAAAACTTGGGTGCCAACTTTTTATTTAAGATATAATTGTTTGTATGGTTGGAGTCTCACGAAAACCATTTCTCCAACTTCAAATTCCCTTTATGTTCTATGATGGTCTTCTTGTTGTTATTGGTAAGTGGAGTTATACCACCATTATATAAGGTGCAACCATTGGAACCACTTATTATAATTATCAGTTACAAAACAATGAATGTAGGTTTCTAGGCATTTATTGACAACTTCTATTTGGGGGTGGTATGTGAAACTCATGTTAAGTGATATTCCAATTTTTTTGCAAAACTCTTTCTAAAAATTACCCCTAAACTTGGAATCCCTATCACTAACAATGATCTTTGAAAAGTCATGTAATTTGTACATCTTTTTACAAAATACATCATTGCTTTGCTTTGTTGAGTCTATTTTCTTTACACCCATGAAATGCACATACTTAGTGAGTCAATTAACTACCACAATAACTACCACAAAGATATTGTATTTTCCATCAAATACGGGTAACCATTCAATAAATTCCATGGAAATTTCTTCCCACTTTTGATTTGGGATGTGTAGATGTTGTGTGTGATTTGACACGCACCTATGCCAAAAGGCACTTGCTGAGGGGTTGTGCAACCTTAGTGGAGTTTCGAAAAGGAAATAAAAAAAATAATGCAAAAAAACTAGAAATTAAACAAAATGAGGCATATCTTAAATAAAAATAAACTTCTATTTTTTTGCAGTCTTCAATCAAACAATACACATGTAAAGACACAATTTAAAGAATAAATAATGGTTTTCCTTTCGCGTTCAAATGAAATTTTACAAGGGGAAGAATCACCTCAAAGAATGCAGTGCAAGAGGCCCCTACAATTATCAGAGGGAGGGTATGTTGGTTCTCTTGATGGTCTCACAATCCTCTAGCCACACGTCACAAGATGTTTCTCCAATATGGTGAGAAAAAAGCAAAGAGAGGATGGCTTCATTCATGAAGGGAATATCGACAAAATGATGGCTTGAACAAAAAGATAGAGAATTGTGTGGAATCAGGGACCTTGAGATTTCTTTTATAGGTATGGTGATGGATTTGGAATGAGGATCCGAGTTAGTTTTTTTCCTCCAAATCTATGAACTAATTTGAGCCATACTAAGATTTGTGTCGAAACTTTTTTTTTTTGGAACAAGGCGACAACAGCCGAAAATCAAGCTTGGAGATGGGTCGCACATATTTGGGAGATTTGTGTGACTTGGGTTTCTCTTATCGAAGGAAATTGAGAGACTTGGGTCACTTCTTTTGAAGAGAAGGGTGTGAAATGATTTTAAAGTGTCTCCTTTGAGGTTGTTTTTCATTTTTTGGGATTTTTATTGCTTTCTCAAGGTTTAATGGGTGTAAATGAGGTGGAATGATGACATATGCGGGTGACGAGGCTGTTGACATGTCATGTGAGAAAATTTGGTTGTTAACAGTAGGGGTCGAAGTAACCCTGGAGTCATAACATTGTCACTTTTGATCCTTTGGAAATTGTCACACTCCACTACATATTTATAAATGTCCTTATTCATCCCTTTCCAAAAACTAATTAACAAGCATTGTAGTAAGTTTTGAAAAAACCTACATGTTCTGTAGTTGGTGAGTCATGGGACTCCTTTAGAACCTTGGACTTAAATTTTGAGGCATGGCTTAGATATATTATTATGTTATACCAAAGGGTATCATTACTCCACTTGAATTTTGGATTTTGATTGAGATTATTGATCATCGAACATGTTTATGGGTTCTTGGCATAGTCGATTAAGATTTCAGCCAACCAATCAGGAATTACCATTGATACAACAAAAACTTGTGATTCCTCATACTTTCATGATAGAGCATCAACCACTATATTGTCCTTCTCCTTTCAATGTAATATCTTTGTGTCGAAGGTAGCAATTTTATCTATCCATTTATGTTGTTCAGTTGTCAATGTTTTTTTTTGTAATGGGTATTGAATACTATTATGATTTGTAAGTATAAAAAACTTTCCCCGAAAGAGGTATTATCTCGATTTTGGCAAGACATGCATGATGGCATCTATTTATTTGTTGTAAGTGGAATTTAGGCATTCTCTTTTATTTAGTTTCCTACTTTCAAATGTTATCAGATGGCCTTCTTGCATCAACACTGCTCCGATTCCAAAACCCAAGGCATCACATTTGATTACAAAAGGTTTTGTAAAATCAAGTGTTGCCAATATAGGGGTTGTGGACATGATTTTTTTCAAGGATTCAAAACACCTTTTTGCTTCACTAGTCCATTGAAATGAGTTCTCATTTAGGAGGTTTGTCAGGGGGGTAGTGACATGAGCATAATTTTGGGTGAATCTATGATAACATCTTGTCAACCCTAAAAATACTCTTAGCGTAGATATGTTATTTAGTTTGGGCCTGTCACGGACCAATTTTTTATGTGATAAATAAATAAATGAAAAAATAATAGAGTTATGAAAATAAAAGAATAAAAATGAAAAATATGTAAAAGATTTAAAAAGAAAATTAGTTTTCTCATCTTTGTTACTTAGTTATGATGTAAATGTGAAAATTCATTACTTTTTGGTATTTGATTTTATACACTATATAAAGATGATTTGTTGGATTGGAGGGGCATTGGAGGAATTTCCACAAGAGAGAGTGGGGGGGGGGGGGTTAAGGGATATGCCATTTGGGTGAGGGGTTTTCATTGTGTGGGAACATGTGGGTTTTTTCCATGTACATGATGTCAGGGTGAGCTCAAGACTTGACTTTCCGTGGTGAGGAGCCACAAGATTCACCTCTCTGTCCAAGTGCACCAAGGTTCCCTCCAAGAGACAACCAATCTCCTGTGCAAGAGATAAGTTTCGTATCTATAAGTATTCATTGGTGTTTATGTATTGTGGCCAATTTAATGATGAAATAAATCCTTTAAATTATTTATATAGTGGTTTTGAGTTTACAATTAATTCTTTATACATTTCTTGATTATTAATTGAAATAGATATATATTCCAAATAGTAAAAATTATTGTTAAAAACAATAGGACATTCTTACATAAATAATTTATAGAAAGAAAAAAATATTGAATTAGAGAAATTAGTTTATGACATTTGGTATCAAATCCAATGGCTCATATTTCTTAATCTGAGTAAATATTCCCTTCCAATCATGGTATTTCATTAATACTGATATTTACTAATTTTCTATGGATAGATTTATATGTTGATTTCGTCATGTGTATTTGGTTTTTCTTTCCAACACATAGTTTTACAAATTGGTTGGTGATTTTTATGGAAACGTTATTGTAGACTATACTCATTAGTTTATCTCCAAAGACTTAAGAACCTAGTTTTCTACTGAATTATTACATGCTTTCCTTATTACTTAGTTGATGGAGTCATTTTTCTTTGATAACTAAGAATGACCTTCCTAGTGATTTTCCCTTGAATTTAAATGATCATTGAACTTTCAAACAAAAGAAAAACCCCAAAGCAATATATTTTCCAAAAATAAATAAATTCAAATCTCTCTTCATAGGAGCACTACTTGGTATCTTTATTTAGTACCATGAAGTAATTTTCATCTAGAACCCCAATAACATTTTCCTGTAAATTTCAAACTAAAAATAGTTACAATGTACAACTTCAAAAATATTGTTCAATTAAAAGCCTTAAAAAAGAAAAAGAAAAACTGTTTTGCATTCCTTCAATTACATTGAGGCACTTTTTCTAAATGTCTAGTAAATACTTACTCAATTTATATACAAACCAAAAGTAAATATGTGATGTTATAGTCTCAACAGTAATGTGAAGATGAAGTTCATCTGCACATAATCTTGAGACATGAACATAATCATTCTCACAATTATTGATTGGATAGTAATGTCAATTCCAAATCAATCTATGACTTATATAGAAGCTTGCAAAAAAAAAAGGAAAATAGTATCACCCTTATTTTGGGTTTTTTTAAGTTATCTCTAATTCATAGAGAATCATACAAATATGAAAAAAGCTTGTATTCAAATAACACTTTTCCTATGTAATTGTATAATAAATGTAAAAAAAAAGGTGTTGCAGGGTCTCTGCTTCCCTCGGTTTTCTGTCCAATTTATAATTTCTAAAACATGTACAAGAATAAGATATTGGTTAAAAATGAACGAAAATGCTCGTATCCTATTCCATAGGATATTGAGTAACGTAGGATGTATCTTCCATTATTTATATGTGTTGCATGGAGAATTGTTATAATATAATTTGTATTGATCCAAATGACAATGAACTAGATTCTGGCTGATTATTAGTCCCTATGCGGGTAACAGGGACTATATAAATCGATTTGTAAATGGATTTGGTGAATTTATATTAGTCAGGCACTGTTTTCGAGGCAATTTAACCTAAGTGTTTGGTATGTTTTTCCTTTAGCACCAATTCACTGTTTCGAAGTCTTATTTGGCCTCATCTGGCCAAGGCAGAAGCCGCAGGGAGGGCCAAGGCATGTGCGAAGCATGGCAAGCTGGGTGCGGAGCGTGGCATGCAAGGAGAAAGGCATGTGCCATCAGTCTTCAGCAAAATAACTTATGCAAGCAGAACACTAGAGGGCCTTTTAAGGAAACTCGGGGCCAAATTGAAGAGAATACTGTTAGGATTGAGGGCAGGCACGGGCTAAAATTTGTCTTGCAGAAGGAGAGAACCCGATTATGGGGATTTGCAGTTTCATCGTACTGGGTTTCGATTGTGACATATTTTCTTCTTTGGGTTTCGATTGTGACATATTTTCTTCTCTGGAAAACTTACAAACATGTTCTTTGACTTAGAACAAGGGAGCAATCTCCACTGAAGTCTAAACCAGAATAATTTTCAATTCTTGTACCACATATTCCTCCTGTACCAGATGAGAAAACACGAAAAGAACAAGTGGGCTCTTTCTTCAAGAGGTTGTGCCCAAAAACATTTGAAACATCCTTGATTGTCACTGACATCTTAGAGTTAATTGAAATTTCAAACAATCTTCTCCTTTTGATCATAATGTTATTGCTAGTTTTGGTCAGAGTGGCAATGTATTATTTTCCTAATTCGCAGGAATCGGTTATTTTCAATCCCCTTAACACCATCCCCTCTAAGTTTAATAGAAGTTATTCTGCATTGTACAGTTCATATTATTTCACTTCCACTTTTCCAAGTGAACTATGTTTGGTGTCAACATGCTAAACCTTGCCTCAAAATTTCCATTACGGTGACATGTACTCTATTATGTTGAGAAATATCTTCTATTGCTTTAATCAGATGAAAATTTCCCTACACAGAGTCAAAATAATAGCAAATGTCCTACAGTTATGTTGAGTTGTGAGTATTAAGAGAGAAAATTCAGTCAGAGTCCACTTCATGTGATGCTTGATCCATCTGAACATGCTAAATATATTGGAATAGCCTTTGTAGATATCGGGACCAAACTGTTGTTGTCAAAATGATTTAGGCAGTAGATGTTCCAGAAGAGATCGCCAGACGTGAAGCACGGTTTGCAAGAGAGATTGCATTATTAGCACATGTAAAACACAAAAATCTAGTGAAGATTATTTTGCCATTTTCTTTAGGGGTAGTGTTTGAGGCAATCCAAAAATGTTTCAATCAAAGTTTTAAATGAATTTACATATAATATTAGATGTCAAATTCTTTTCCCAATTAGATGTCAAATTTTTTTCCCACGTCCCTTGATTGATTGAGCATCTTGTTATACCATAAATTTGAACTGAAACATTGTGTACTTGATAACAATTAATGCAGTGTTAAATCTCTTATAATGCAAAACAATGATATGAATTTAAATTTTTGCTGAGATGAACAGGTGACAAGTGTGCAGCCATGATTTATTCTATGGTCGTCGTCATCGTTAAGGCTAATGAAGAATTTTTAACGCTAATGGTTTTAGTAAATGAATTAATGAATTGGCAACACAGCAATATCTACGATGGCCATGCCTAAAATCGAGCAGATATCTAAACCCTTCCAAGCCTACATCAAACGCTGTCAAAGAGAATCAAATTCAAAGATTTCCCAGAGGTAAGACGCAGATCGCACATTGAAGAATAGAGCCTCGAGATTGTGAATCTTTAGTTCGTTTTGCTTATGCAACTTATTCCAAGAAGAACCTGAGCACTCCTCGTGACCTATGATTCCCATTCTCATTTCCGTCCGTTTAGATCGGTTGAGCTTAGACAAAGAGGTGGCGAATAAAGACCTCAGATTTGTTTCCTTTTTGGTACGACATCGTTGGCAAATTTATATATGCCTATTGTCATGGTTCATAGCTCATTCCCAAAAGTTAGCCGACAATTTTATTTTATCCTTCGATTTTAAGAGTGCAGCTTAAATGTTAAAGTGTCGAGCAAATGTTGATATAGAAGTGTGTAGGCTGCGAGCGCTTGGAAAATGTTGATGATGTCGAAATGCCTGTATTATTGGTTAAATAAAGGTGATGGAATTTTGTTATTGTTTCTAAATATTTATATATAAATGGATTTGAGTTCTGTGGAATTAGGTATTTTTATAGCGATTGTAAATATTTCATGATATCCAACAAACATGGAACAATGAGTTTGCTTCATACCGGTTGGATACTCGGAACCTGTAGTGGAGATTAGTTCGGAGAAATTGGATCGTAGACTTTTCGAGAAAATGTTGCGTTTCACACATCTTTCAGTGATTGTTTGACAATTTAAGAAACAGAATCTAAGTATTTAGCGTGACTGGAAGCAACAATAGCAATCTAAGCAGTTAGCATGGTTGGCAGCAATAATAATAAAACCTACAACAATAATAAAACCTGCAGTCACCGTCCTTGGCTCGTGGAAATTTAAAAGAATCTGCTTGCGCTAAAATAGTTATGGATTGACTCTTTTCTTATCAAATCCTTCTTTCATGGCTTATGCTAAATGTTCTTTAAGACGAACTCTCTACGCCCTCTCTTTAGCAATGTTTAGATGGATTCCTAAATATTTAATAATAATTATATTTATATCAACATAAACATAATTACATTTTTAATAAATTTTTAATAATATAGATATTTATTAATATGTTTAGTTAAATATTATTTGTATTTGGATTAGTGTTATTTTATTAAAAAATACATTTTTAATTTTTAATTATAATTTTATAATATAATTATGAACTTATAATAATTTATTATTATTATTTTAACATGATTTTAATATTATATAAACATTTACTTTGATTCTAATAAAAGTGAACTTATATTATCATAATTTTTTAAAATTATTTAAAAAATAAATAAAAATTATACTTTTATGAGAAAGAGAAATTGCTATTTTGTAACATAAACATAATTACATTTTTCATATCTTAATCAGCAAGCATGTCATATAATTGAAATTTTATTTAATAAACAGATAATTTTTTAATAATATATGTATTTATTAAACAATTAAATTTTTAATAATATATGTATTTATTAATATGTTTAGATAAATATTATTTATATTTAAATTCGGGTTATTTTATTAAAAAATACACTTTTAATTTTTAATTATTTTGAAAAAATAAAATTATAATTTTATGAAAAAAAATTGTAAATAATGTTTGAGGATAATTTTAATTCAAATATAAATGATGATTATCTAAACACACACATATACATATATATATAAAGATTATACATTTATTTTAGTAAACATATATTAAATTATATAAAAGGATTATACATTTATTTTAATAATCGTATATTAACATAATTAATTTTTAATTATTTTGAAAAAACAAAATTATAATTTTATGAAAAAAAAGGAAATTGTAAATAATGTTTTAGCATATTTTATATTATAATTTTAATCCAAATATAAATGATAATTATTTAAAAACACACACACACACATATATATATATATATTCAGCAAACATCTAAACACATATATATAAAAAGATTATACATTTAGTAAACATATATTAAATTATATAAAAGGATTATACATTTATTTTAGTAATCATATATTAACATCATTTAAGTTAAAATTATTTTGAAAAAATAAAATTATAATTTTATGAAAAAAAGAAATTGTAAATAATGTTTTAGCATATTTATATTATAATTTTAATCCAAATATAAATGATAATTATCTAAACACACGTGTATATATATATATAAATAAAAGGATTATACATTTATTTTAGTAAACATATTAATATTATATAAATATTGAATTTGATTCTAAAAAAGGGTTAACATACTAACATAATAATATTATTACAATTTAAGTTAAAATTATTTTGAAATTGAAAATAATGTCTTAATATATTTTAACTTATTTATGCAATCACAATCCTTAAGGTATACTACATTTCCACATCCATTTTAATTTTGATTTGTACATAAATTATATATCATAATAATTATAAATTTTAGGATTAAAAAATAATTATTTTGTTTATTTAAAGAATTGACTTTTGTTAATTTTAATGTAAATCTTTGTAAATATATCAAATATTTAATTTTAAATAATTAATTAAGATGAATATACATGACCAAAAATGCCTTCACGTAATATTGTTATTCACATAAAGTGACCATATTTAAACCAAGATGAATATATTTAAACCGGCCAAAAATGCCTTCAGGTAATATTGTTATTCACATAAAGTTTTAGATTGACTTGCGACATTCCTCCATGTTTATGTAACAATATAAAATTCAACTTTTCAATGTTTTTCAAAGGCCTTCAAAGGATTTTGTCATATTGCGGTGTTCACTACGTGCCATGTTTGATCGTGACATTGCTCCATGGTTTTGCCGCATTGTGACATTTATGTTGCATTATGGCATCTACCTTATTGACTTATATAAAGTGTTGCTTCGCATAATGTTGTTATTCATAAGTAAAGTGTTGCTTCGCATAATGTTGTTATTCATAAGTAAAGTGTTGCATCGCATAATATTGTTATTCATAATAACTATACAGTTTTGCAACGGTTTTGTCCCATGTGCTATGTCACATTGTGATGCTTGTCAAGGGTTACATTGCATTTTGACATTTATCAACCATTATGTCGCATTTTGATTCTTATTAAGGGTTATGTTGCATTGCGGTGTTCATCAAGGGTTACATTGATTAAGGGTCATGGGAGACATTAATAATTTGACATTCTGCATTCATCATGCACTATGTATCAAGGGTTACATTGCATTGTGGCATTTATCAAGGGTTATGTTGCATTGTGGCATTCATCAAGGGTTAGATGCGACATATTCACAATGTGAAATTTGACGTTCATCAATGTTTATGTCGAATTGTGATGTTTATCAAGGGTTACGTTGCATTGTGGCGTTTATCAAGGGTTATGTCGCATTGTGACAATTCCCAATATGTGACACATATGCCGACACAACCCAAGATCCAACATATTCACAATGTGAAATTTGACGTTCTTGGCGTTCATCAAGGTTTATGTCGCATTGTGATGTTTATCAAGGGTTACGTTGCATTGTGGCGTTCATCAAGGGTTATTGTCATAGGGTTATGTCGCATTGCTATAATGTCCAATATGTGACAGATATGCCGACACAACCCAAGATGCGACATATTCACAATGTGAAATTTGACATTCATTAAGGTTTGTGTCGCATTGTGATGTTTATCAAGGCTTATGTTGCATTGTGGCATTCATCAAGGGGTTATGTCGCATTGCGACAATGCCCGAGATGTGAAATGTGCATTCATCAAGGTTTATGTCACATAGTGATGTTTATCAAGGGTTATGTTGCATTTTGGCATTCATCAAGGGTTAGATGCGACATATTCACAATGTGAAATTTGGAGTTCATCAAGGTTTATGTTGCATTACAATGTTTATCAAGGCTTGCGTTGCATTGTGGCGTTCATCAAGGGTTATGTCGCATTGTGACAATGAGCAACATATTCACAATGTGAAATTTGACGTTCATTAAGGTTTGTGTCACATTGCGATGCTTATCAAGGCTTATGTTGCATTGTGGCATTCATGAAGGGTTATGTTGCATTGTGACAATGCCCAAGATGTGAAATTTGGCGTTCATCAAGGTTTATGTCGCATTGTGATTTTTATCAAGGGTTATGTTGCATTGTGGCATTCATCAAGGGTTAGATGCGACATATTCACAATGTGAAATTTGACGTTCTTCGCGTTCATCAAGGTTTATGTCACATTGTGATGTTTATCAAGGGTTACGTTGCATTGTGGCGTTCATTGAGGGTTATTGTAGCAGGGTTATGTCGCATTGCTACAATGTCCAATATGTGACAGATATGCCGACACAACGCAAGATGCAACATATTCACAATGTGAAATTTGACATTCATTGAGGTTTGTGTCGCATTGTGATGTTTATCAAGGCTTATGTTGCATTGTGGCGTTCATCAAGGGGTTATGTCGCATTGGGACAATGCCCAAGATGTGAAATTTGACGTTCATCAAGGTTTATTTCACATAGTGATGTTTATCAAGGGTTACGTTGCATTGTGGCATTCATCAAGGGTTAGATGCGACATATTCACAATGTGAAATTTGGCATTCATCAAGGTTTATGTCGCATTGTGATGTTTATCAAGGGTTACGTTGCATTGTGGCGTTCATTAAGGGTTATGTCGCATTGTGAAAATAACCCTTGATGAACATTGTGGCATTCATCAAGGGTTAGATGCGACATATTCACAATGTGAAATTTAACATTCATTAAGGTTTATGTCGCATTCTGAGTGCGTCCATCTAACAGGTGAGGGGACGTCCAGATGAATCTTCTTGAATTTGCCATTAACGATGAGAGAAGGAAGACATCCATGAGGGTTAATGCATGTAATGCATGGTGCCACATCGTGGGCTCCCATGTCGAGGAACCTCTAACACGTGCCACCCAGTTGTTGAGGTGGCACCCGCATCCAGGGATAATATATTATATTGTTATAATATTCTTCATCATTATTTTAATATTTAAATATAATGATAATAATTTTAATTATATTATATTATATTATTCTATGAGAAGAAGATAATATTTAACTAAAATATTATAATCAAAGTAATAATAAAATAATATTGCTTAATTCAAAATATTATTATTTGACTATAATATAATTATACTATAGTATATATACAAGTTATAGATAGAGATATTAAATATATTATAATTTAATTAAATATGATATTTAAATCAATTATAATATAATAATTAATTAAAAAATAATTTCATTAAGGTTTGTGTTGCATTGTGATGTTTATCAAGGCTTGTGTTGCATTGTGGCGTTCATTAAGGGTTATGTCGCATTGTGACAATGCCCAATATGTGGCACATATGCCGACACAAGCCAAGATGCAACATATTCACATTGTGAAATTTGACGTTCATTAAGGTTTATGTCGCATTGCGATGTTTATCAAGGGTTATGTTGCATTGTGGCGTTCATCAAGGGTTATGTCGTATTGCGACAATAACCCTCGATGAACATTGTGGCATTCATCAAGGGTTAGATGCAACATATTCACAATCTGAAATTTGACGTTCATCAAGGTTTATGTCGCAATGTGAGCGCGTCCATCCAACAAGTGAGGGGACGTCCAGATGAATCTTCTTGAATTTGCCATTAACGACGAGAGAAGGAGGGCATCCAGGCGAGTTAATGCATGTAATGCATGGTGCCACGTCGTGGGCTCCCATGCCGAGGAACCTCTAACATGTGCCTCCCAGTTGTCTAGATGGCACCCATATCTAGGGATAATATATTATATTGTTATAATATTCTTCATCATTATTTTAATACTCTTATTTATCATCAACCTATATTAATTATTTTAATTAAATTATAATATAATACTATAATTTAATGAAATTATTTTTGAATTAATTATTATATTATAATTGATTTAAATATCATATTTAATTAAATTATAATATATTTAATATCTCTATCTATTATTACTTGTCTGTATACTATAATATAATTATATTATAGTGAAATAATAATATTTTGAACTAAGCAATATTATTTTATTATTACGTTGATTATACTATTTTAGTTAAATATTATATTCTTATCATAGAATAATATAATATAATATAATTAAAATTATTATCATTATATTTAAAAATGATATTATTATTTAATTAATTATTGAATTATAATTAATTAAGTAATTATTATATTTTTTATGTTTTTTTTTTTCCAAAAGAAAAAAACGTAATATATTTTTTATGTTTTATTATTTATTAATTTTATTTACTAAAATATAATTAAATAATATTTTTTATAATATATTATTATATTACAAATAAATAAATTATTTTATTTTATTAAAAATTATTATAAAAAACTTTAATAAGGTGACAAGTATATCATAATGTTAATAAATATCTCCAAAATATCCAGAAGATTACACATATCTCCAATATTAATAAATTGATAATGTTAATTAATTATAATATAATAAATAATTATTTAATATATTATTAATTATTTAATTAATTAATATCATTATTAACCAAATAACAATATTAAATAATATTATCATTCACTAAACTATTTTATAATTATTTTGTTTAATTACTTATTATAAAATAATAAGAGTGTTTAATTAATAATATTGTTTAATTAAACAATATTATTAATCAAACAATTAAATATGGATTTCATTAAAATAATTAAATAATATTAACATTTTAATATTTTTAATTAAATAATCATTAATTAAGTAATTAAGTAATATTACTATTAACTAAATAACTATAACATGAATCAAATTATTTTATAATTATTACGTTTAATTAATTATTGTAAAATAATAATATTGTTTAATTAAACAATGTTATTAATCAAACAATTAAATTATGTATTTCATTAAAATTATTAAACAATATTATTCTATTAATATTTCGGAGATATGTGTATGCGCACACCCGTTACTAGCAATAGCAACATTAATAATATTAATGTGTCCAAATACAACGATCGGCTTAAATGGGGCACATACTTTTCATATTAATGTTTTTTCCTATAGTATGTGTGCCATTTACTCCTATCGGCGTACTCGGACACATTAATATTATTAATGTTGTTGTTGCTAGTTATTATTATTAAGGTCGAGAATATGAGGTTTTTGATAGTATGCACTCTTTTGAAATGCAGTTTATTGGGGTCTGCAAGGAGCTTGTTATGGTGGCGGTTACAAAGCTTTTAGTAGATGGGTTGCTTCGGAAATATATGTTGAGTATACTCCTAAAACTTTTAGATTTGCAGCTGGCAGTAAGTTTGGCCTTAGATATTTCCCAAGCCATGGAATGCTTACATGCACATGGGATCATTCACCATGATCTTAAGCCTGGTGTGTTTCTCTTAGTCAATTCAATTATGATAAGGTTTTTTAAAATAAATGTGGGAAAATAATTATGAAAGAGAGAGAATTCTTTTTTTATTAAAGCTTAATCCCATCAAATATTAAAGAAAACTTGTCTTACGCACTCCATAATAATTCTATAAGTTCTCCCCAAACCACCATAAACATACTATAAAATTCAATATTCATCTTATTAAAAAACTTCCCACTAAAACCCAATTCTTCACTTACTAGTCCATTCAAAATGGACACAAAATACTTTGAAATTTCAAGAAAGAATTCTTTATCAAAATGTAGAAGAAAACAACCATCTCCTGCAAAAACAAAATAATTCATCCTTAATTTGGAGTTGGAAATTTTGGCGCCATCGTATGTTATTGTTGCTTGATTTGTTGTAGCTGAAATTTCCTTGCAATGTATAATGGGTGTCTGACTTTATATAGAAAGAAAAAAAGAAAGAGCTCAAATTCACATCCTTAAAAAATTGCAGAAGACGCGAAGACTATAAAAGGAATTTTAGAGACAAGGAAAAATTGCAGAAGATGCAAAGACTATGTGGTTTTGTCCTTTGAAGTGACATAGAAAACATGCAGAAGATGCCAAGACTATGAAGGGAATTCGAGTGACAGTCAATGTCAATACAGAGAATCTTAGGAAAAAGAAGTGTGTCAACACCATGGACAGGACATAATTTCTTATATATTTATAAACAACCACAGATCATGTATTTCATGCAAGGATTCTATCTATCGACTCGTGGCTGAACCTACCTATGCATGGCATCATAATTTAAGTTGCATAAATTCTCGTTCCTACTACCATGTTTTTTTAGCCCCTCTGCTTCTGTGCCTGCTTTCATAAATAAATGAGCTATTATCGAGGAAGTTTATTCAACTTCCTTTTTATTCTATCAAATACTATAAAAATAATAATATTTAGTGCTTTGTGGACATTATTCAGTCAAAATAACCAAATGTGCTAATAAGATAGATTGTGTATAAATGCTGAAATCATATAACCAGGGAAGAAGTAAGAAACTCAATAGGCCAAACTAACATTTCAAGAACTCCTCATAAAATAAAGGTTAGATATTAAAGATTCAGACTAACATTTCAAGAACTCCTCATAAAATAAAATAAAGGCTAGATATTAAAGATTCTGTGGAGTGTGAATACAAGATGTTCAAACATTCATTATGGATAGGTGAGTTATTTTTTTGGAGTGATGAGTTATTGTTTTGTTAGTGATGTTTGGTATTATGTCAAAATTTTTGTTTTAATAGTTTTGGTGTAAATATATTTTTAGAATATATACATATATTGGAAAATTCTATCTTATTCATTTTTTAAAATTTTTGATTTAAATATATTTTTAGAATAAAATTATTTTTTTTATATAAAAACAAGATACAATTACGTGTAAACATGTAATTATGTTGTATTTTAGGCTCGTATAAATATGTTGTTTTTTAGGATGTTATCAATATCAAGAATAAAATATGAATAAATCTTATTAATGTTGATGTATATGTAACTTCGGAATGTATTTCACATATATGTATATTGTATTCCTATAGAGATGTTATTATTCCTCTATGCGGAAGTGTCGTCATTTATATTGTAAGTGTCGTAATTTATACTTGATGGGTTATTAGACCACCTTATTGGGGTCAGCCCTGTATAAGTCATGTGGGTCAAAGGGTTATTAGACCACCCTATTGGGGGTCGACCATGTGGGTCAAAGGGTTATTACACCACCCTAGTGGGGGTCGACCCAGTCAGCATTATGTTAAGTGGTTAAGTTGAGGCCGACCTAGTTGAGTAAAGGTCAAGTCAAGTTAGTGTATAAATAGAGAGTGTGTCTCTCTCATTTTACACATTCTATTCTCTCACTCACACTTGGGAGAGTGGCAAACTTGTGGAGGAGGAGGCTCCGCTGCTAGGAGAATACTATCTCTTGTATTCTAGTTGTATCATTTCTCTATCTATCTCTGAGGAAGTTATTGGAGTTTTTCACCTTTATGGTTTTCCCCAAGTAAACTCCGTGTCTCTTGTGTGTTTGCATTATTGTTTCCATGATTGATATGCTGTAGATTTGTTGTACATGTTGTTATCTCAGTTAAGATCCTAGATCAGATTGAAGTAAATTCTGAAAATTTAACATGGTATCAGAGCTAGCCTGAAAGAAGGCATGATATGGCATGTATGACACTTGTTGCACTTACGATGCTAGGGCTTGATATAGCAAAAACCCGTCATCATAAAACTTTTGCTATAAATCCATTTTGGTGAATTTTTTGGATCTGAAACTTTTACAAGTCGAATATCAGATCCCCATGTACCTTGTGTCCAAAGGAAAGCCTCTAACGCGTTGTACTTTATGATGTATGATCTGTACAATATAGGGTTTCTGGCTCTTCCAGATCTGAGTCAAAATCAGGTGACCTTGGGAAAAAGGTCATAACTTGGGCTAGGAAGCTCCAAATGAAATTTCATAAAAAGTGACAGGTAGTACACAAACTGTACTATCTCAAAACAACATTTCAGAGGCCGAAGTGGAACCAGTAACACATGGCATGCCGTACAAGTTTGCTCTCCTGTATTATCCCATAAACAGGTCACATTGCGACACTTGGCATAAATATCTCTCCGAGAATCCAATTGAGTTCAGACCTATCGGTATGGAAAGATAACAGGTCAGGCTATCTCAAGAAAAATTTTCAGAGGCCGAAGTTGAACCAGTGACACGTGGCACTCCGTACAAGTTTGCTCTCTTGTATTATCCCATAAACAAGTCACGTTGCGACACTTGGCATAACTCTCTCTCAGAGAATCCAATTGAGGTCAGACCTATCAGGATGGAAAGATAACAGGTCAGGATATTTCAGCAAAATGTTTCATACCTTGTGGATCGAAAAGTTTGGAATTACACCAGAAACAATCAGGTACATATTTCTGTAAAAACATAATTATTTTTTAGCACCTTCATTCATGGCTTCCAGAATTTAGGGCTTCGGAGAAAGTTGGAATTTTTGTAATCGGAGACCACGGCTGGATGCTACTCATCAAAATCGAAATTTAGAGACCAAGATCAGATTTGTTGGTTGGGCAGAAGGTCAGGATTGATCAAACCCCAGTTCGGGACTTTGATTGGAAAGATGGAAAATTAGGGCTTCTGCAAAAATTGGAATTTTGGAAATCTGTGACCACGACTGGAAGATCCTCAGAAAAATCGAAGCTTAGAGCTTTGAATCAAATCTTTTGGTTGGGTGAAGCTTCGGGAAACTCAAACCCTAATTCAAGGTCCTCCCTAGTGAATCTGGAAATCTAAAAGGCAATTTCAAGGGGTGAAACTTTGCAGTTTTCAAATTCTGAATTTACCAACTTGATCAGCTCATCAAGGCGCATATTTCTATCCTTTCAGAAGTTTGAAATTCAAAGTTTGAATTTTTGGGGTTTCTTTGACAAACCCTAATCTAGCTCCAGGTTTAGTTCTTGCAAATCAAGTGGATTGGGTTAATCCTAGAAGAAGATGGATTGGTCACCTGCATAAGTGAAGAATTTCCTGTCTCAGAGGGAGATGAGGCTAAGGCCTTCCATAAGAAGATTACAAGCAATATTGATAGGTATGGCTTACAAGTATGTTTCATGGTTAAGTTTATCATATGTTTGTCTTCATATCATTACAGTACAATCTTGATTAATTACTAGACTTGTCGTATCACCTTAATAGAAGATATTCATTGATTAAGGTTTTGACACTTATGAATGTACTAATGCATTGTGATGTTATATGAGGTTTATGTTGTTCGCTAACATCAAAGGTACACCCAGAAAGACAAATCATGTTCTACTTCAAGAACATATGATCATGGTGACATTAAGACAAAGATTCATCCATTGTCATGGATCACATAAAAGATCTACTTTCGAGGTATGTATAACTTCGTACTACAATGGTTAACCTATGAGACATGTAGGTTACTAGCACAAGTCACTGAAGAGAACCAGAAGACATTATGTAGGTATGTTAGACATAACTAGCTAGCATGCTAATCTAGGTATGCTTTTCCTATATCAAGCTAGAATCCTACCTTGTGTTAGGATCTTATATTGTTGTGTTGTTGATAATGATTGTTAATGAAGTCATGGGTTTGAATAGTCATGGTTGTATGCATATTATGTTTCTTACCATAATTGATGATATGACTAACCAGAAGAATCATGAAGGTATAGGTTTGAGTAATCACGGGTTTATGCATTGATGATTTAACTAATCAGAAGAGTCCTAGGATCAAATAAGAATATGCATGAGTAAAAGAAGACTTCCCTGAAACTCGAATACTAATGTTTATTATCTGTGAATGATCATGACTATACATGTTTAAGATTATTGTGTTTTGATAGTATTCAGATTATACTAATAAATGTGTGATTATGTATGAGACCTCAAGGATAACATAATGATGATACTAATAAGCATGCATAGTGATTAAGGATGGATGTAAGTTCAAAGACATGTAATCCAGGAAGCAAAGATCAAGAGGGAGCACACTCCAGTTGTTCCTGCAAGAAAGCAAAGGAGCACACTGCAGTAGTTTCTGCAAGGATGCAGATATTCAGAGGGAGTTGACCACTTCTCACAATCCACATCAGAATGGAGTTGCAAAGATTCAGAGGGATTCCACCCAGCAACCATACAAAGATAAGCATTTGGATTGTCATTTCTTACATAATGTTATTCAATGATGTATATGCTTATGTTCCTAGAATTAGGTTGTGTATTATGCATATTAGAATAGTTGCATTGATGAACAGTATACTACTAATATACATGGGTAAGTGGCCTATGGCATTGTACAACATTCCATTGCTACTTATCTAGAATGAAACCTCTTTGCTGACATGTTAGGAGTTGTGCACACTCTTAACAATGTTCTGGTAGAGATTGGAAGGCATCTAGAAAGTTACAGAATATGGATAAATGTTGTATTGAAGCATTGGCTAAGATAATTGCATGACTGTATGACATATTTCTTTATGTGTAAGAATTTGTTCTGAAAACTATGAGATGTTTTCTAATCATGCAATTTAACTTGTTGTGTAGGAAAGATCGTATACCATCACCTACAAAAGAAGGACTACAACATTTGTTCAGCAACAAAGTTATCTATTGAAAATATTGAAGATATTGAAGTTCCCAGGATCTGGGAAGAATGCCATGATCGAGGAGTACCAGTCGATCACGAAGATGTTTGGGATGCAGTCCCAAGACCTGAAGGGGAGTCTGTAGTGACTTCCAAGAGAAGCTACAATATCAAGCATGTTGCAGGTGGTAGCATAGAGACTTTTGCTCCTATAGCCATATACACTTCCATTAGATCAGTACTTGCTCCGGCTGCAGTGATGATAGGGAAGATACACCATATGGATTTCAAGATAGCTTTCTGTAGTTGAAGAAGAAGTGTACGTGGAGCAGCCACTTGGTTCTGAGACACATGACAGGGAGTCATATATGTGCAGAACTTGGTATGGTAGGATAGACATCTTTCTATCCAGTTTAGGCTTTACCAAGAGTAAAGCAGATTCCAACCTTCACTACAAGGTTGAGGAAGGAAATCCAGTGATACTACTATGTGGATGACCTGTTTGTAATAGGTGAGGATAGATTGATTGCTGACACGTAGAGGAAGCTTGCTTCCAAGTTCTAGATGAAGAACTTGGGGATGTTGCACTTTTTGTTTTTGGCATGGAGGTGTGGCAGAGTGCAGATGGAATCTTCCTTAGACAAGGGAAGTATGCAGTAGAGATCCTGAAGAGGTTCAGGATGATGGACTGCAAGGATATGGCCACAACTATGGCATCGAACCTGAAGCTTCTGTGTGATGCTTCATCCGATCTGGTTGATGTCACGATGTATCGTCAGATGATTGGGTCCTCTATGTACCTGACGAACACGAGACCAGATATTTGCTTTGCGGTGAACACATTGAGCCAGTTCCTGACGGATCCGAGAGATGTTCACCTGGTTGTTGTAAAGAATATTCTGAGGTACCTAAAGGGTACGGTTGATTATGGGCTCAAGTATGATGCGAATCAAAAGTTTAACCTGCAGGGTTATGTTGATTCAGATTGGGCAGGAAATGCTGCAGATAAGAAGAGCACATCTGGGTGCTGCTTCAGTATGGGATCAAGTGTGATCTCTTGGTTTAGCAGGAAGCAGTCCTGCATAGCACTAAGTATAGTCGAAGCAGAGTATGTTGCGATGGATGAGCAGGTTGCAGATGTATTGACCAAGCCGTTGGCTAGAGTGCAGTTTTAGTACTTCAGAGAGAGGCTTGGTGCACTTCAGATCGAGGTTCCTTCCAAAGGGAAGTGATGAGTCCGGAAGATGCAGATGCACATGAGCTTTTCTGACATGGTTGATGTGTTCTCCCTTGGTCGTGATGTAATTGCTGAGCCATTTTTCACATGGTGGTAGATGTGTTCTCCCATGGTGAAAAAGTAAGGGCTAGAGCCTTCCCCGAATGGTGGTAGATGTGTTCTCCCATGTCGGTGGTGTAAGTGTTGGATGATGTGCATCTGGGCTATGCTTCGTGGACGATGAGATGATCTGAAGAGGACGATGCTATGATGATCAGGAGGTTCGTGGATGATGAGCATCAGGACAATGCTCCAGTTACTGCTATGTGTATGCATCATGTTGGATGCTGGATATGATCAGTTCGATCATTTATATGTATATGTATGTATGCATCATGTTGAATGCTGGATATGATCAGTTGGATCACTTGTATGTATTTTTGTATATGCATCATGTTGGATGCTTGGACCATGTATCTATATATGTATTAGGTGGAGACATTGTATGATCAAGTGGATCATGTTTGGTGATATGTATCATGTATTTGTATTTGTATCAGGTGGATACACTGTATGATCAGGTGGATCATGTATGATGATATGTATCAGGTAGATACTTGGTATGCATCAGGTAGATGCATTGTATGATCAGGATGATCATGGATGACGAGCTTCAGGATGTTGCTCCAGATGACATAGAGCAGGATGTTGCAGTGATGATGATCAGGATGATCATGTGTACATCAGGATGATGTATGGTGAGTATCAGGTTGATACTCTGTGGCCATGGAACAGGTTGTGCAGATAAGCATGTAATTTGTGCCCTGGGAGATTTGCAGATAGTCTTTCGAGGTTTTGCCTATGGCATGTAATTTGTACCCTGGGATATCTGGAAAATGCTCTTTCGAGGTTTTGCTTGGGAGGACATATAATTTGTGCCCTGGGAGATCTGCAGATAGTCTTTCGAGGTTTTTCCAATGGCATTAATTTGTGCCCTGGGATATCTGGCAGATGCTCTTTCAAGGTTTTGTCCTATGGCATGTAATTTGTGCCCTGGGATATCCGATAGGTTGATCCGTGTGCTCGTAATCAGTCCTGGGATGCTCTTTCAAGGTTTTTCCATGACCACATGTAATTTGTGCCCTAGGAGATCCGATAGGTTGAGCCTTGTGTGCTCGTAATCAGTCCTGGGATGCTCTTTCGGGGTTTTGTGGTGACCACATGTAATTTGTTCCCTAGGAGATCCGATAGGTTGAGCCTTGTGCTCATAATCAGTCCTGGGATTCTCTTTCGAGGTTTTGTGGTGGGGTCACATGTAATAAGTCCTGGAGATCTGGACAGGATGAAAAAGGCCTCAGATGCTCTTTAGGGTTCTTGCTAGTCAAGAGACTCTTTTAAGGTTTTGTGACACACGTAATAAGTCCTGAGATTTCCACAGTATGGCCAGTGATGACGAAGACCTGCAGGTGGTGGTCCTACATCCAATATGAAAAAGGACTGGCTCTATAGAACTTCCTATGATGAGTAGATTAAGAGATTGATTGAGATAGCAGCAACAGTGACAATGATCCAGACAAGATGACTTGTGCTAGAAGAACTGTGTCGAGAAATACCTTCCTAGTTAAGAGGGAGTGTTGATGTATATGTAACTTCAGAATGTATTTCACATATATGTATATTGTATTCCTATAGAGATGTTATTATTCTTCTATACGGAAGTGTCATCATTTATATTGTAAGCATCGTAACTTATACTTGATGGTTTATTAGACCACCTTGTTGGGGTCGAACCTGTATAAGTCATGTGGGTCAGAGGGTTATTAGACCACCCTATTGGGGGTCGGCCATGTCGGTCAAAGGGTTATTAGACCACCCTAGTGGGGGTCGGACCAGTCAGCATTATGTTAAGTGGTTAAGTTGAGGCCGACCTAGTTGAGTAAAGGTCAAGTCAAGTTAGTGTATAAATAGAGAGTGTGTCTCTCTCATTTTACACATTCTATTCTCTCACTCACACTTGGGAGAGTGGCGCACTTGTGGAGGAGGAGGCTCTGCTGCTAGGAGAAGACTATCTCTGGTATTCTAGTTCTATCATTGCTCTATCTATCTCTGAGGAAGTTATTGGGGTTTTTCACCTTTATGGTTTTCCCCAAGTAAACTCTGTGTCTCTTGTGTGCTTGCATTATTGTGTCCATGATTGATATGTTGTAGATTTGTTGTACATGTTGTTATCTCAGTTAAGATCCTAGATCAGATTGAAGTAAATTCTGAAAATTTAACAATTAAGAATAACTCAAGGCAGATTTATTGTAATAATATCAAGGAAGATTAATAATATGGGTATGGGTATATTCTCTCTTATGTGTTGTAATAATATCAAGGCAGATTTGCTTTCTCAGACTTCTCACTTCTTAATCTCCTTGATGAGTTCAAGAGCTCATTTGATTTTATTGATGGGTAAACATTTTCCCTACCTACTAATCCATTTGTGCTATAAGGTGAATTATTTCGAATGATCATAATCCAGATATTTCAAAAGTTGTTACTTTGTGCAAGTATGACAAACCAGTGAAAGGAAGGAAAATTAATTGGATAGGGTTTTTACAGTGAGTCCACATTATGCAAATGAGCTTGTTTCAGGAGCATACAAGGGAGTGGAATTGGAATCTATTGTTCGGAAAGCTGGCATTACAAGAATTGTGAATGGAATGGATATCCAAGAGTGGGACCATTCAACAGACAAATATCTTGAAGTGAACTATAATGCAACGGCTGTAAGAAAACATGAAAATCTAAATCCAATACCTTTCTCATTTATAAATTTGTTCTACCATGATTTTTTTTTTCACAAGTCAAGATATCTTTGAATTTGAATGTTTACAGGTGTATTATAACCTCTCTATTATTTATTATAAAATCTATTAAACATACTTGGGTTGCTGCAGGTTCTGGATGCAAAGCCTAGTTTGAAGGAAGCACTACAAGTTGAGGTTGGGTTGGCCATGGTCTCTATTGAACACGCATATCAACTTAGCTGAGGTTGGGTTAGATCTAGTTAGACCATGCATAGCAACTTTCCAGTGTTTTGCTTTTAGCTTTGAGGGAGATAGAAGCTAAGCTTCAAGTCCCTGCCTTAAGATAATAAATTGAAATAATTTTAAATATGTTAACTGCAACAAAACATAATATGAAACTCAACGGTTGACAGAATATGAAGCCAAACAACTTCAAATTCTAATAATAATTGAAGTTCAAATTCGATTCTCAATAAGGCATTACCATTGCCAATAAACAAGAATTGGTCATAAGCGGGAGCTAGGGGATGGGCCAAGACATTGATTTAAAGATAGTAATAACTGAAGTTGGGCAATGATAATAATTACAATATACTAAGATAAACTGAAAATAAATGCTCAGCTCTATAATTTCCTCAGTATCGTATCCGCATCACATGGCTCAGTTGGTCGGAAGAACACTCTAGGATGCCCAGCAGGCCTCACAGGCCCCACATATGCATAAGTCATGTTTTTTCAGTACTCATACTCATTATAAAAATCATATATACAAAAACATTAAAAAAAAATTCAAAAACAAAAACACATTGGTACCTATCTCTCCCTAGGATGCTCTTGGAGGTAGCATAAGCTCAAGATCTCCTCGAAAATCCATTCCTGCATACGGAAACTGCTCTAGGGACAGTACTTGGAGGCTCCACCACCCTAGATAATCCCCGTCAGCATATGACAAGCCGGTTTCACCACCACCCTTATGTAAGAAGATATCATCCCACCGAGTCATCGGTGGTTCACGAGGGTTCAACACTGGTAGGGCCATCCCTGGACTAAGAGCCGAGACTCGCTCGAAGAAAAAGGTGCATAAAATACTCCCGTATCCAAAATTATTTTTCTTCCCCGTCTTACACTCTGTCAGCCGATGTTTCATGTTCACTAGCAACTTTGAACACCCGTCAAAGATGACATTGCATAGAAATTCTACGCCTATCTGTGTATAGTTCCGCGAGGCCAAGTGTTGCACTGCACTTCCCCCGATCTATTTTATTGTGCTCAAGATCACCTTTAGTGGGAAGCTTGCAATCTACCCAATTGGAACTTGGATTCCACTTTTTTCAATGCCAGCTACATAGTAGGTGTTGATATAATCTTGAATGGACAATGCACCCACTCCTCTAAATGTGCCTTTGAGTTTCACCACCTCACCTCGCCGGGATATACCAGCTATGAAGTATATGTCCTCAATAGTGGTGTCCAACATCTCTCCCTAAAGGTTAAACATGCCATGATCGGCGTCCGAGTATCCCACGAGCATTTGGACCAAATGTCTTTGTGTGTGCATATTTTTAGTTTGGAAAAACTTTAAGAGCCCGCACCTCCGTAATTCATTTAATGTAAGTGGATCTCCCATGGCATCGTTGTCCATGGCCTCATGCTCCCTCTCTCTCCAAATTAGAACCATCCTGCATCAACCATGCCCATTTCATACATTAGTTTTTGGTTTTCTCTTTTGAATTGCAGTACCCATGGATTCACCTCTACAATAGAGGTAGGTACCCATGAGTCTGCCTATAGTAAACCCACACACTTTACACGTGACCATGACTTTTACATAGACAGATTCGCGGGTATGAAGCCCTAGGTTTTAAACTTGCTTAAAAACCCAAAAACATCATTAAAAACTTAAAAGAATGGATTGAATTGGTAGACACGACAGAGATAGCTTACCTGCAAGTGACGGAAAACAATTTAATGTCCTGGATTGATCGCTGTCGGTGATTGAAGTAAGGGGGTTTTTTCTCCTTTTCTCCAATGAAAAAGGTTTTGTGAGTTATGTTTTCAATTTGACACTATTTATACAAATTATTTCAATTTTTTTACCCACTTCATATAGTTTCAAATTCCTTTTTTAATTTTATTTAATCCTAATGACCCTTTTTGAGTTTTTTTTTATTAGGTAAAGTTTTGAAAGGCGCATCCCCACTATCAGTTGCAAAAGGTGACAATACAAATGTTTGTTTTCTTTTTGGCATGTCAATTTAGTTCAACACATTAGATCTTTTATGTCATCTTATGTCATTTTGAAATCTCCTTTGTTCATATTTAACTATCATTTTATGCTAATCCGTTGATGTTGATACTATCTACAGTACGTTTGTCATTTGACATATCAAGGAACTTATACATTGTACATCATTTTCACCTAATATTAAGTTCCCTGTTCCGATGGAGTCTTTTTCATGCTCTTGTTAGACTCTTGAAAATTAACAAGATTGTCGAGCACACTTGTCTTGTTCAAACTCATTAAAGGACTTGAACAAATATCCACTTTGGCATAATTTTACCCCTTTTCCGGACCTTTGTGGATTACTTACGAAAAAGGTATACTCTAGACATACTTGGCTAGAAGAGTCCTCTCTCATACACTTTTACACTTTTTTGGGCGAGGAGGCTAACTTTACGAAAAAGTACTGTATGGAGTTCTTGTTTAAGTTTTTCAGACTCCCTAAATATGAAAACACTGGCGAGCATATACCAACTCGGGCTCGATATGAAAATCCACAAGTAGGTGTATGGAGTTATTGTTTAAGTTTTTCAGACTCCTTAAATATGAAAACACTAGCGAGCACAAACATATCCGGGATCGATATTAAAATCCACGGATCCATAAACTATCGAGTATTAATTTATCTCTTATTCAAACTTGTTAAAACATGAAGAAGGTCTTGAGTTTCCCTCGCATGAACTCGTTAAAATACAAATGGTTGGAATTATACCAAGCATTCTTCTCTCCGCTCCCCTCTTCGAGCTTGTTTCAAAAATGAAGAAGGACTATTGAGTTTTCTTTCTTTGACTCATTCAAATCAACAAGAAGGATACTATCGATCTTTCTTTTCAATCTTTTCGTGCTCGTTAAAATTAAGAAAAGGCATTCTTTAACAAAAAGAGAAAAGGGAAGGGAAGAATGTTAGTTATCTTTCAATATAATGGAAGCAAGTCAACTATGTCCTTGAAAAAAGCACCTCTTTTAGTCTATAAAACAAGTTGGATTCTAGTTTTGGCCTTAGGATAAACCTGATCTCAGAGTTTTTACTCCTTCGATTGGTTACTCTTCCAATCATATGGAGAATCTGTTAATGTCTCCTACATTGGAGATTTATATCATGGTCCCTTTGTCTTCAAAGCTGCCTAAGTCACTCTTGTGTCGTGCTCACTGTTCAAGGATACAACCCGTGTCAGCCATTTTGTAGTTTCCTTGACCTCATGTGTCATCCATTCCTTGGTATCAGTATGTTTCATCATGTACTCAGTCCTACTCCAGATTAGATCAAAATGTTGATTGTATCTCGTGTTGGATGATGGAGGATGCCTTAAGGCCTCCCTTCGAACGGAATTCTTCCCATCGACTTCAACTCATCTTGCTCTGGGAATGAATTTTAGATTTTTTTGGTGGTACCTTGGGGATTGCAGTCATCAGTGGAAATTTTCCTCGCTATTAAGTAGTGGTAATACACAAATGTCTCCTACTCAATGGATGCTTCAAGTGTTCAACTTCAAGACCCATTATTCACACTTGTTAGAATGTACTAGGTACCTTGGGCCCCATTTTCATTTTTGGTGGGTGCCCTCGTGTTTATTAACAATCCACATCAATGGCCTGTAATCAAACAGTGTCCTCCATGATCGACCTCAACTCATTTATTCGCATGGTTAGGATTCATACCTTGAGATGGTTTAGATGAAGACATTGGGCCTATAATAGCATCATTATATTTTGTTATTTCCCAAACTGCACAAGACTGAGCCACACCCATTTTTTGCTCTTGAAGAGACATAGATCCAGTTTGTTGTTATGGCTATGATAGCCTATTTTGACATGGACCCACGCTTGTATTTCAGTGGCCATGTTGTATACATCTTTCTGTCATGTATTGGAGATCATGTTCTACCATTCTGAACATCTCATGATATCAAGATTGTAATTGCTCACTGACCTTGCTTCTATTGCAGGTATTGTTTGTGATCTCATCATGTGGTCTCTTTGTTCCTCCTCTTCCTGGATTGTAATGCATTTTGGCCATCATTCCCTCTGACCTCATACATTAGGGGGCATCTGTTATCGGTCAAAATAGCACTTCTCCTTCCGTGACCACATTTCCCCCTTGGTCACACAAAAGGACACTATGAATGTAAGAGATTGCTTGACCTTATATGACTTGGATCTGAGCATATTTTGTCTGCCTAATTTTTAGCATAACCACAACTCTTATACTTGTCAACACGCAGGTAGCCACAGGTGTATATACTAACAACCCGCGGGTATCATTTGAAAAATTGCGCCCACTAGATGCAAGATAAGATAGCCACGAGTCACTCGCTATTTGTCCTATGCTATAGTCTCGGATATCTTTAGAAATCTTGAAAAAATATATAAAAAACACGAATTATGGATTAGTTAGGGTAGTTATTCAAACTACCTTAACTTCCCAATCCAATTGCCTTTCGAACCTACCCTCCTAGCCTTGCAATAAATACAAGGGGAGAGGCATGTGAAATGGGAACCAACTTTGGTAATGAAGTGTTGGAGGAATACTTAGTCAAGAGAGAGGAGCAGGAGCCCAGGATCTGGTTGCGACAATGCCATGGTTGAAGGACAAGTATAATTTGATGTACTTGATTCATTCATTAATAAATATCAGACATTATTCCTTTCCCAGATATGATTTGTTCATGTATGTTCCAGATTTGATTACAATTTGATGTTTTATTGTCCGATGAAATATCAATATTTTACTTGTAGTCAAATTGGTTTGAGGAAGGTTCGTAGTTGTTTTGCAAGTTATTGAATTGGAGAACGAAAAGAGAATCTTGGATCAACCTTCTGAATAAGGTACACATTCTCCTAACCTTAATCTCTTTGCTTAATAATTGCACTTGCAAAACCTTGTATCTCTATCTTTTACCCAGTACGTTGGTAGTCTCTCCCCTGCTATAAGAACACTTTTCCTAACAACAGGTGTGTTCCAAGATACTCAGGAGGATAAACATAATTTCCATGTTGAGAAACATTACATGAATAAGAATATTCCAAGAGGAAATTATTCTAGTAATGGAAGTCATAAGGGATGCTCACCAAGGGGTACCCAAATTCCCAAGATTGACATGAGAAAGTTTGATGGCAATGATCCAATAACATGGATATTCTAGATGGAGCAATTGTTTGATCTACACCAAGTTCCAACTTTGCAAAAGGTAACTATTGCATCATTATATTTAGATCATGATCAATTTGTATGGTACCAATGGCTTTGTGACTGTAAAAAGGACTCTATTATATCTTGGTCTATATTCACCAAAGAATTGATTTCACATTATGGGGATATTAATAGCAACACCTTCTTTATCCAATTAATAAATCTTAATCAAAAAGGTCCAATTACAGAGCACATCAAGCAGTTTTAGAAGCTAAATCTTAGAGTGGAGAACATTGCAGAAGATAATCTGTTGGTATTGGAACCTTGAAGGATAACATTCAACATGAGGTGTGTCTCTTTGAACCACCATCCTTGGAGAAGGATTTCATGATGGCAAGGAAGGTTGAAAGTAAAAATATGATGGTGGATACTAGAAAGACCACCTCCAACACATATCGAGAGAATAATGTTCCTTCTTCCAACCCACCTCAAAGGTTGACACAACTATAGGAAAGAAGAGATAAAGGTCTATGTTTTAATTGTGATAGAAATTATAGTAAGGTACATAAGTGTGGTGAGAAGAAATTTTTCTACATAGATTGTGAAGAGGAAGAACCAAAATAATAGGAACTGTATCAAGATGCAAAAATAGAAGATACTACTTCCAAAGATATTACTCCCACCATATCATGCCATGCATTGTATAGTATTAGCACTCCTCAAACTCTCAAGATCGAAGGATATATAAAAACTAAAAAGGTAACATTGTTGATTGATTCTAGTAGTACTCATAATTTCATTCATAGTAAATAAGCCAAAGCTCTCAAATGCTTTGTATGCCTAGCACCAGAGTTTCAAGTAATGATTGCAGATGGAGGAACTATCAATTGCTCATGGAAATTCCATAATATCAATATTACTATGGGGGAATATGTATTGAATAGTTCGATGATTGATATTCCGATGGCGGGCGTTGATGTTGTCTTCGGAGTTCAATGGTTGCAACCATTGGGAACAATGGATTTTAATTTTTAGAAGCTTTTCATGAATCTTTTATGGGAAGGAAAAGAATATGAGTTAAATAATATCACAGAGAAACCAAGAAAGGTTATAATCTCTAATGGTATGACAAAACTGATGAAAAAGGGACATCAAGGTGTAATTGCACAATTATGCTCATTAGATGTTCAAACATCTAAGTCTCCTCTTTCCCCGGATCTCCAAAAGGTCATTAATAAGAATTCCAAGGTATTTGAAGATATTCCAAAAGGTCTTCCACATGTTCGATATCTTGATCATGTTATTCACTTAATTCCAGGAAGTGTTCCTCCTAACATTAGACCTTACAAATACCCCTATGGACAGAAGAGTGATATTGAACGTATGGTTGAAGAAATGTTAGAGGCCGACATAATTAGGTTTGATGAATTCCATTTTCTAGCCTTTCCTTAGAAAATTTGTTCTAGTTTTCTTTAATGATATACTAATCTATAGCAAGTCTTGGGAAGAACATGTTCAACACGTTGATAGGGTACTACAACTACTAAAGGAGCAACAACTATATGCAAAACCTTCCAAATTTTTCTTTGGGGTAAAGGAGGTAGAGTATTTGGGTCATATTGTATCTCATGAAGGTTTCAAGGTAGACCCCAAAAAATTAAATAAATGATGGATTGGTCGATTCCCAAAACCATGAATAATATTTGAGGATTCCTAGGTCCAATAGGGTACTACCACAAGTTTGTTCATAACTATGGAAGAATAGCAACACCTATAACAACATTATTGAATAAAGATGCATTTTCTTGGATTCCAGAGGCAACTCAATATTTTGAACAACTTAAAGAGGCAATGTGCAAAGATTTTTTTTTGGCCACACCAGACTTCACAAAAACCTTTATTGTGGAATGTGATGCTTTAGGAAATGGCATTGGTGTTGTTCTAATACAAGAAGGACACCCGCTTGCTTTCACAAGTCATCCAATCAAGGGAAAGAACTTACAGAAGCCCATTTATGAGAAGGAAATGTTGGCAATACTGCATTCTCTTAAGAAACGGCATCCTTACCTAATAGGTAGGCACTTCAAGGTCAAAACAGAGCATGATAGTCTTAAATACCTCTTGGAATAGAGACTATCTTCAGAAGAGCAACAAAAATGGGTAACCAGTATGTTCGGATATGAATTTGAAATCATATATCAACAATGGAAACAAAATGTGGTGGCAAATGCACTTTCCAGAAAAGTTGAAGATGTTGGGGCATTACTTTATGCAATTTCCATTCTACAACCCGGTTGGGTAGTAACAGCAAGCGAAGAATGGAAAAATGACCTATCTATGTGGATTCTCATTCAAAATCTATAGAATAATCCTAGTGTATCAGATACTTTGTGTGGAAAAATGATTCACTATGGTATAAGGATCACTTATATTTATGCAAAATATTCCAACTCAAACAAAAGGCCCTCACGAAATCACACACCTATCCTATAGGTGGGAACTCTGGATTCCTGAACTTACCACAGGGTCAAGAAGGAATTTTTTGGGGGAGTTCTTAAATCTAATGTTCAAAGGTGCATGGTCGAATGTTTGGTTTTCCAATAGAATAAGGATGAAACAATTAATACCCTAGGACTTCTACAACCATTAGACATACATTTCCAACACAGGGAAGAAGTCTCAATGGATTTTATCACAAGTCTACCCAAGTCAAAAAGGAAAAAATGTTATTATGGTGGTTGTAATTGATAGACTCACAAAGTATGCACATTTTTGTGCACTCTCTCACCCTTTTAATGAAAGTACAGTAGCTATAGCCTTTAAGGAAACAGTTCATAAGTTACATGGAAATCTGAAGATTATTGTAAGTGATAGAGATCCAATTTTCAATGGAAAATTTTTGACTTAATTGTTTTCTTGTTTAGGTACCCAATTGGCTCACAATTCATCTTATCATCCTCAATCTAATGGGAAAATTGATATAGTGAACAAATGTTTAGAAGGATATATTTGTTTCTTTGCATCTGATAAACAAACGCAGTGGGTGAAATGGTTATATTTGGCATAATGGTGGTATAATAATCCTTTCGTACATCATAAAAAAATGTCTCAATTTATGTCAATTTATGGGTACCAACCTCCCTCTATAACATATCCCTTAAAATAAAAATCTAAATTTCAAGCCATGGAAGATCACATAGAGCACTAGCAAGAATTTCTCCAGATACTTAAGGACAACTTGGCTATGTCACAAAATAGGATGAAACAACAAGGTGATCAACATCGTAGTGAAAGGAGTTTTGAAGAATTGGGTATTTCTAAGGATACAACCTTACAAGCATGTGTCCCTCGAGCAACTAAATAAGGACAATAAATTAGCACCCAATTATTATGTTCCTTATAAAGTGTTGCAGAAGATTGGTAGTATGGCTTACAAATTGGAGCTCCATTCATCTTCAAGAGTGCATCCAGTTTTCCATGTTTCTTGCTTAAAGAAGGTAATAGGAGACAAGATCCCAATTCAAAAAATATTTCTCGAGCTTAAAGAAGAAGGAAAATTCATTTTGGAACCTGAGAAAATCATTGAAACAAGGACCAAACAACTATGAAATCAGGTTATTACGGAGTACCTCATCAAGTGGAAGAACCTGCTAGTGGAAGATTCAACATGGGAAGATGAGTCCTTCATACAGAAGCATCCACAACTAATCAAGTGTTGAGGACAACACTTGTCTGAAGGGGAGGGGCATGTTAAGCCCTAAATGGGGGCACATTTCCCACTATATTGTGGTTCATTACATTAGTTTTGATGTCGGATTTGGTCCATTAGTGGTAATTGTCATTAGAATGGTTATATTAGTTATGTCGGCTTGGGTCAATGAGTTGAATTGTACCTCTTAATCTCCTATATATAGGAAGGAGATATTTTCATTTGAGTGTCTTGTCTTGTATTTTGTACTCAGTACATTGTATAAGGAGGTTTTCCCCTCGAAGAGGCTTGGTATTCATCTTGGTTATGCATTATTAAGACATGGGTTACTCTCTTATAGTCTATTTATGCTCTTTTTATGGTTTTCTGGGAATTTATTGCATAACATACCTATAGAATATATCGCCCACAAGTTGATCTATGAGGCCACTGGGTGAAATAAATAAATATAGGCTTCTGTCTCTCTTATCCCACCCATTTTCTCTCATGGGTGTCCAATATGCTCACCATAGAGAATTATAGTCATCTCATTTATCCATCAAATACATGAAACTCTCTTCCACTACCCAACACAACATAAGTAAATCCTACCCTTTAAATTCTCAATAGTTCCTCGGAGAAACATTCCCTTATAGTTATCTTCGGTGTGTGCAAAGAGATCCCAACTGGTTGTATGCTTTACGAGAATTTCATACAAGATCAACACTTTCCTTCTTAAGCATCCAAGGAAAAACAAATGTATAGTGCAGGAAGGTTTTCTAACCTTCCCAACCTCTAATATTACCTACATCCATCCTTCTTTCACAAAGGGTTTCAATTTCCCTCTTCCTAGTGACGATTTTGGTTAATTTCTCGATCTGGTAATTGTTGGAAATGGAGATAGCACCTTGAACTATGTAGATCCCCCAAACACTCCTACATGGATTTAGAACTGTATTCAATGGTAATGAGAGAATTAATGAAAATATAGCTAGCAGAACTTTTGACCATATAATGTGTTAGGGTCCACCCTAACCCCCTACTTTATCTATGTACAAGGCCATAAGGCCCATTAATTAGTTAGTGGGTAGTTTTTTAATGTAAAAGGTCCTTCCTTATAGATTAAAATCCCTTAGGTGGTCACCCTCATTAATAGAGGGACCACAAATAGTTAGAATTGAGTTATTGAATTACTATATATAGAGTAGTAAGATATTCAATGTGAAGTCAATAAATGTCATTGTATTTGGATCTAACGCTCTTGGAGGTTTCCCTCTTAAAGAGGAAAGCGATCATTGTTATCTATTTCATCTATTCTTCTAGTATTTTCCATATTTCCTACAAATTTCTAGGTTTAAGCATATTACATGTGGTATTAGATTTCTTTCTTGGGCCAAAAGGGAATAATTTTCTAGGGTTTGGCTCTTCAAAAACGTCATCTTGTAATTTTTTATCCAAATTTTTTTGTACTACCTTAGGATATGAAACTCACAAGCTACATAAAAAAAAACATAAGGATATAACTTGTGTCCAATTTTCATATTATGAGCCGCTATAATTTTGGATATATACTTGGTTAAAGTTAAGGGAAGTTTCCTTGGGGTTTAGCCATTTCAAATAATTCATTTTGGAATTTCCGATCCCTTTTTTTGTGACACCTCAGGGTCCTAAAATCAATAGGTATAGAAAAGAGTTAGGAAGGTAACTTTTATCCAAGTTTCAAATTTTGGGTCACTACCATTTCGGAGATACACTCACTTCAAGTTGGGAAATTCGCATGGCCCAAAAACTAGCCTTAAGAAGGTGTTCTAAGTAAAATTGTTATATCTGAATTTTTAAAGACCCAAATTATGTTTTACCAGTTGCATCAAAAAGAATACAAATAATAGTATTTGTGGTATAAAATTTAGAATCATATCCTAAAAATTGGACATGTGATAGTCCATACACTTTCCCTCTCCCGGAAAGGCCAAAAGTAACATGTTTTGGGAAACTTAACATAACTTTTTATTGGAACATCAAAATTAGGTCAAACTTGTGGCATTTATATTCATGGTATTACAGATGACATGATGAAACTTAAGGTGGGGGTATTGTATTTGGATCCAGAAATATGGAAATGGTGAGAGTGGGAAAAAAGGGCCTATGGATGCTACATTACTTGGATTCTATTTGTTAAAGCTATCCATGAGCATTATGAGTGATATACTCACTATTTGGGGTGGCTTACCAAGTTATTCCAAACAAGATCATTCACAGACCTCATTTCAGCCTTTGAGAAATCAGCCATCTGTACAAAGAACTTAACATATTCTTTCTATAAATAATGTTTCATTAGTGGCCTTAAGGAGGTAATTAAAGCACAAGTTAGAATGCAACATCCTACTACATGGTTGGAGGCATCATAGAGGGATATAGAAACATATATAGTGATCAATGCACAAACCAAAAAACCCTCTTTCATTCCTTGCTCACACCCTACACAAGTCAATTCCTCAAGCACAATTACTTATCCTCCCTGGAAGGTACAAAAGTTGTCTCCATCAGAAATGGCAAACCAAAAAAGATGAGGAATTTGTTATAATTGTGATGAAAAGTATGCAAGAAGAAAATCCTCCCATTAAAGAGCAAGTGGGAAAATAATTACATCAAGAAGAACCACTCATTTCTTTTCATGCTTTATCTAGTATTTAATCCCCACAAAATTTGAAACTTCGAGGTTACATCAAGCATTGTAAAGTGGTATTTTTGGTTGATAGTGGAAGTGGCCGCAAATTTATTCACCAAGGATTGGCTGAGGAACACCATTATTATATCCACCTGATGCCCAACTTTCAAATTATGATAAGTAATGGTGGGATGATGAAATGTCAAGGGCATTGTGAAAATATAACATTCCAATTGGGTGATTATCATCTCAAAACTCATATGTTGGCCATAGATATGGGTGGTTGTGATATAGTTTTGGGGGGCACAATGGCTATGTACATTGGGGCCAGTTACCATGGAATTTAAAGAATTATACTTGAGATTTACTTAGTATTCTCATACTCACACCCTCAAAGGGCTCTAAGGCTCCCTTGAAATCATAAGTTCTCATTGGATGGAAAATTTAATGAAGAAAGGTCACTCTAGAATTATTGCTCACTTAGATTCCATCAAGTTTATGGATAATATTACACTAGAAATTCATCCTGAATTGCAAAGGTTTTGGAAAAACATCAACAAGTATTTGAGTCACTGAAGGGTTTAACCCCATATTGAGTAGAGAACGATCATGGTGTTCCCTTGATTCTAAGAAGTCAACCACCAAATGTACGACCATATAGGCATCAATTTGAACAAAAGAATTAAAATGGAAAGATAATTCATGTGCTATTAGAGGCAGTAGTCATAGATCCCAACAATAGCCCATATTCAAACATGGTGGTCATGGCTTTAAAGAAAGAAGGTGATTGGTGCATGTTTTCTTTTTTGTGCCCTCAATAAGTTGACCATCAAAGATAAATTTACCATCCCAATAATTGTTGATCTTTTCGATGAGCTCCATGGGGCTAAATTTTTCACCAAACTTGACTTGTTCAAGATACCACCAAATCAGGATGAAAGAGGTCGACATTCCAAAGATAGCTTTCTTGCCACATGAAGGCCATTATGAGTTCTTGTTAATTCCCTTTGGAATTTATAATGCCCCTTCTAGTTTTCAAAGCCTAGTGAATAAAATTTTGATGCCATATCTTCATCATTTTGTGTGGTTTTCTTTTATTACATTTTGATGTACGATAAAAGTTGGGATTCCCATGTACAACATGTTGATAAAGCCTTGCAACTCCTTCAATACCACCAATTATTCATTAAATGCTCCAAATGTGCTTTTGGGGTCTCAGAGGTCAAATACTTGGGTCACATTATTGGACAAGATGGGGTGAAAGTGGACGCCAAGAATATTGCAACAATGAAAGAATGGACCTACCCTAAAACCTTAAATAGCTTGCATGGGTTTTTAGGCCTTGCATGATACTATAGGAATTTTGTGAAGAACTATGGTAAAATTGCAACCCCATTGACAACCACACTCAATAAAAATTCCTTTGCATGGAACGAAGTGGAAAAATAAGCATTCTAAGGTCTAAAGTAATCCATGTGCACCACACCAATCTTAGCTATGCCTGATTTTAATAAGAATTTTGTATTGGAATGCAATGCCTCTATAAATGGATTGAGTGTCATTTTAATCCAATAAGGAAGAATCTCAAGATTCACAATTAAGTAGTTGTGTGACAAAGATTCACAATTAAGTAGTTGTGTGACAAGAATTGGGGGAATTATACCTATGAGAAAGAAATGATGGCCACCCTACATGTAGTTGAAACATGGAGATCATATCTAATAGGGAGACGTTTACAGATCAAGATAGATCACCATAGCCTAAAATATTTTTTGGAGAGAAGGCTGTCATCCCCAAAAAAATAAAATTGGGACACCAAAATGCTTAACTATGATTATCAGATCATATACAAAAAGGGAAAAGTCAATGTTGTGGCAGATGCCTTGTCAAGGAAACATGAGGAAGAGGGATTACTCTTCACCTTATTATCTATAGTACCTAAATGGTTAGAGGAAGCACGGAAAAGAATGACTAACAAATGCTACTAAATATCAGCTCATTAATCACCTCCAGGAGGATCCCAACCCTCCCTAGGGTTACACTTGGCTGCAAGATACATTGTCATATAAAGGTTGTATTTTCCTGGTACCTAAATATGCCTGCAAAAATACAAGATTAACAAAGTTGCATTCATCTCCTCTCATGGGTCACTCAAGATTTTAGAAAACTTATGCGCATTCTAGGTTCTCATTCTTTTGGGAAGACATGAAAAAGGGTATCCTTCATTTTGTAGAAGAATGTGACACTTAATACAGGAACAAGGGTGAGATAGTAAAGACTCCTGGGGAATTGCAACCATTACCAATCCCAGCCAGTATTTGGACTGACATTTTCATGGATTTTATTGTTGCTCTTCTAAAAGAAAGTAACAAATCAGTCATCATGGTGTTAGTTCATTGAATTTCCAAATATTCCAACTTTTGTCCTCTCCAAAACCCATTTACTATAGCAATGGTGGCCTAGATGTTCCAAGACCATATTTTCAAACTTCATGGCATGCCTACGTCTATTGTGTCATATCGCGATCACACATTCATGAGAAAATTTTGGCAAGAACTATTTAAACTACAATGCACCCAGTTGCAAATGAGCACATCTTATCATCCACAAATAAATGGTCAAACAGAAGTAGTCAACAAGTGCCTTGAAACCTATTTGCTATGTTTTGCATCCGAAAAGCAATGCCAATGGGCATAGTGGTTACCATTAGCAAAATGGTGGTATAATACCACTTATCATAAGGCTACAAAAATGACACTATATGAAGCCGTGTATGGACAAAAACCCCCCTCAATGGTTTCTTATCTACCAAGTACTTCCAAAGTACATGCAGTTGAAGATTTTCTTCAAAGTCACGATGCCACTCTTGGCACACTCAAGGAAAATTTGGCAATGACCCAAGATCGCATGAAACAACAAGTAGACCAGCACTAGGTGTTCCTTCACCTCCAACCTTATAAGAAAACCTCTCTCAAAGTCAAAGGCCATCAAAATATTGCACCAAATTTTAATGACCCATATCATATTGTTCAATGCATTGCTCAGGTGCCCTACAAATTAGCACTCCCAGCACACTCCAAGATTCACCTTACATTACATGTCTCTTGTTTGAAGAACGTAGTGGGTCAAAATTTTCGAGTTAAAACTACCTTACTTGAAATTGATTAAGAAGGATTCACTTGGCTCCAACCAGAAGCGATTTTGGACAATAGGGAGCATCAACTACGATAGTGCACTATCCATGAATTTTTTATTCAATGGAAGGATACCTAACCAGAAGATGCTACTTGGGAACCATCAACAATTTTTCAATAGTTTCCCCATCTCCAACATTGAGGAAAATGTTGCTTTTGAAGGGGGAGGACATGTTAGGGTCCTACCCTAGCCCCCCTACTTTACCTATGTACAATTCCATAAGGCCCATTAATTAGTTAGTGGGTAGTTGTTTAATGTAAAATGGCATTCCTTATAGATTAAAGGCCATTAGGTGGTCATCCTTCATTAATAGAGGGACCAAAAATAGTTAGAATTGAGCTATTGAAGTACTATATATAGAGTAGTAAGATATGTAATGTGAAGTCAAGAATTTTCATTGTATTTGGAGCTAGTGCTCTTGGAGGTTTCCCCCTTGAAGAGGAAAGTGAACATTGTTATCTATTTCATCTGTTCTTCTTGTATTTTATATATTTCATACGAATTTTTTGGTTTAAGCATATTACATAATGTAGGAATCTTACAATTCGCATAAGAAATGTACTCGACCCATGATTCCATAACTACATGAGAACATTTCCCACCAAACTCTCACATGTATTCATGATTGGTTTTTAATAATTCAAAGGACTTAAATGGCTTATTTAAGGCACATAGTAGAAAATAGATGATTTCTAAGGCTTACACTTTAGACAAAAGAATATTTGATGTCCCATAGGCCTTCTTCCCTCTTCCCCTCTAGTGCTATACATGCAACTATCTTGGACCATTATATTATATTCCAACATAATATTTGCATAGCCTGAAGTCATGGCATGACAATACAATCACTTGGCCCATATATGGATATTCACATCATCCATGCCTATACATTCACTAGTTTGACCTTGAACTTGAGCTCCACACTAGGAATCCTCAGTAGCATATTTACAACATTTTACATAATCTAATTTAATACAAGCCAAGGGTCAAAACTAGGGTATTAAACCTCAACCATTCTTTTCCATTTCCAAGGATTTTGTTTTTTCATGGATGAGTTAGCTTGTTGGAAGGGTGTTACATTTATCATTTGATGGGTGTACTCTTAATTTTTCCATTTGTATGCACTCTCTTTATGAGCAATTTTCTTCTTTGTTGGCGCCCAAGACCATATGCACCCATATACTAGTTTATTTCCTCTCCTACTGATAAATTTTTTCTTCTATGTATCAATCCCTCTCATTGTTGGGTGTTATGATTATTTGGAAGGTTGAATTTCTCTCTTTCTAGACTATCCCTCTTACCTATGTACTAAATCTTCTATTTATTGGGTGTTATGAGTGTTTGGAATGCCATATGCCCCTCTTACTAGTAAACTTACCAAATTATGGATTGACTTTTTTTCTCTTGGTTGGACATAGTGGATGTTGGGAGGGCCATACATATCATAGAAATAATACGTATGCATTGGACTTATCATGTTTTAGGTAGTTAATAAGAGTGAGTGGATATACTTCTTCCATTTTTGGTCGTGCATAATTACACTTCATATATATGTATATATTGGAATTTCATAGCTTTTCATTTCCAGAAAACGAGAGATAGAAAGGTGTGCCTATTTATATGTGGACACAATCTGGAGGTGGTCTAATTTCCATTTATAGTCCGCACGCGCACACACACACACACACGTGTGTGTGTGTGTGTGTGTGTGTGTGTGTGTGTGTTTGCTCACATGCACGCGCGCATGAGATCACCATCATTAATTGAAGGAGGGGTTGATCCTAAATCTATGTAATGATTCATTCAGAGTTCAAGCAATCAAGAGCTACTATCATTTCTTGTCTTCCAATACTAACACTTTGTTCAAAGATTAATGGAGTTGAGATAATCAATCCTTCGATATTTATGTTGGTGAAACCAATAGCCTATGACCCTGCTATTTATGGATCAGTAATTCATCCAGTGAATTGGATAAAGGAAGGCTCAAAATTTGGGTAATCAAAATAGATTAAGAAAATCCAAACTCAATTGTTTGGAATGTCCATTTCTGTAGGGAATTGATAAATTCACCATTTGGAGTGGTTATAGCATTGTTTATGGTTTTGGGTTTACATGAATCCAATGGGATTGTTGTAAATAATAGTGAAAATGCATGGCATTCAAACAATATCACATATCGGTGACCTAATCAAACAATTAGTTAACAAAATAAACCAAACCAATGATCATAAATTCATAAAAATGTTGTTGTGTTCAGCAGGTTAAAGGCATGGTTTTATATGTGTTATTACAAGGCCAATTAATTAAACTAGTGGTCAAGCAACTAGGTGGTGTGAGTATCTATGGATAAAGAATGTGGTTTACAGAGCTAAAATCAAACCTGAATGACTAAAATAGATAGAACACTGCAATTACATGAGAAATTACCATAATATACAACATAATTTACTTGAGAAAACCAAATGGGAAAACCAACATTTCATGGCTTCTATTCATTGTCAATAATTGTTACAAATGTGAGCTATATACTCTCAATCAAATATTTTGTGTATTCTTACTCATTGATAATATTTTTCATATTTTTTGGGTTTAAAGTTAAGGATTAACTCCTACTTGTGATATTTAATGGTGGCATTATAACATGTAATAATGAATATTATGCACAAATCTGTACGTGACAGAATCAATAATATATATCATGGAGATAAGTTAGGGATGGGGATATCATGGAATCACTTGAGATTTTTAAGGATATATTGTGGAAGATAGTTGTGCATATGGTTGAACAAAATTATATTCTGGCATGTTTGTTATGATAACCTAATGTTATATAACGGGACCTCCGTGTACTCTATTATGATGAGATAATTGTATTATTTGTGAGAGATCAATACAATATGAGGTTTGAAGAATATTTGTATTTTATGGTTCAACATTGTATAAATGTTTGTATTGGTTGCGCCCAAATTCCCAACGTATGTATCAAAGCCAAAATACATCTTTTGTGAAAAACATGTTGGAATGTGGGTGTTGAAGAATGGATCAACAGAGCTAAAGTTGTGATCTCCTTCAACAAGACCTTAAAGAGGCTATCCAAGAAATTAACAAGTTACATAAACAACTACACAAAATACTTCAGTAATGGGAAAATTCTTTGACATTGCATTAACACATAATAATGCAATGAAACCAGTTCTAAACCACTAGATTTGTTTCTTATTCACTAAGATCGCTTGAAGTGCAATGTGAAGAGTATACATAGAGAAGTGGTGGAGAACCTTGAAAATTTTGGAAATATATTAAAATAATAACAAAAGAGAGAAAATTATTCAAATAAACTATATAATTAAAATTGTACTACTTTGGTTGAATACCTAGAGAGAAATGATTGTATCTTGGGAAAATGGAAGTCAATTTACACAAAACAAAAAGAAGTTTTAGTTGAAAATGAAACTACAAACATGACAAACTAATTCTCTTAGCATATATATTCTTATAAGAATTAGAAACCTTATGCCATGTGTTGCATCCAATGACATAGGATCAAGATCACAATCAACAATGAGAGTGAATTTGCATAGGAGATCTGATAATATGTTCAAAAAATAGGGTAAATTCACATAGGTTGAATACCTTAAGGTAAATGCTCACAAACACAAATCAAACATTAGTACACCAGTATTTTATGTAGATAAACACTCAAAGAGGAAAATAGTCCGCGGCCATAGCTACCATGACTACTTGAGGAAATCAATTAATACAAAAATAATAGATTACATGAACATTTCTCACTATTGTTCATTAATAAATGGCTCTCCATGTTCTTTAAATATAAATCATGAATCAATTTGGTGTTAATATTCACGTCAAGTTTTGTTAAGATGACATGTTTCAACCATCAAATCACTCATGTATCGAACATGATTATGACCATTGGATTAATAAAGTACAAAAGAACACGAAAGAAACATACAAAAACCACACTTTAACTTAATATTAAATTAGACCAAGTTGACCTTAACTAAATTTTAATGTTGAAATATCATAATAGACCATATCAACCACACCCATTGGGATTGATATCATTAAGTTTTCCAAGAAACAATTCCCCATAGTGAGAATAATACTATAGGATTTCCTTGAAAAACTTATGGTACCTACATATACAATCATTACTTGAAACTCTGGCAGTGGATATACAAAGAAATTGAGAAGTTTTTCTAGTTTTTGGTTAATTAAATTATCAGTATTACCACTTTCAGTCAACACTATTACATTTTGTTTTTTGATATAGATATCTACCTTGAGATTTTTTGGAGTTCTATTTCAAACAAAAGCAAGAAAAAATATAGTAGGAATAATCTCCTATAGTTCTAGATCTTGAGAAGGTTCTCTTGTTATTCTTCATCTTTGTCATATAAGTAAAATTATTTCTTCTCACCTCATCTATTCCCTTACTATACCTATTTTCACAATTGAAACATCATCCCTTTGATATTTTTTGATCCATTTGATGAGCTATCAACTTTATAGGTTGGGTGAGGTTAGGAATGGGAACATTGCAATCGCTGCAAGTCTTAATGGAATCCATTCACGTAGATATATTTTTAATTTAAATTCTATTTGCAACACTGAAATCCTTATCCAAATATGTAGAATCAAAGAGATACACTACATCTTGAAGTCTCTTCTTTAATAAAACCCATAAATAGAAATCCATCAAGTTACAATATGGAATATTATGCACTCTGATACTAAACATTTAAAATCATGTAATTATGTATGTAACTAAACTTATTCGGTTGAGATTTTTTTAATTAACTAAATAAGGTGTTTCTCGTACTATATCGATAATGTTCCTTTAATTTGTTTTGTAAAAATGGACCACGAAAAAAATAGAGTTCATTTTGTGATCATAAAGCTATTATACCATACGAATTGAAAATATTCTAAATAGAAAGATTCGATCATTACCTTGTATAGGGTTGGCATTTGATGTAGATCAAAAATATTGCTCCATCGCAAAATATCCATGTCATGGGATCATAACCATCAAAATTGATCAAACTATCTTGGGAATGAATTATTTCCTTGCTTCAAAGTTGAATTCTACATTTCGTGGATCTTGGCGTGATGAATACCCCTATGAATTGGACTTGGACCTCTTGTTCTATTTCTCTATTGATAAGACTCTATTATGTTCTTTGCGAGGAATACAAATTGTGCATAAGGAGTATATTGGATTTCTAAAGATATTCAAAATCCTCCTTGCATTCCATTCTTATCATGAGTTTCTCTAGATTCTCCTTGAGGTTTTTTAGAGTCATTTGTTTAGTATCATGAAACTCTTGAAAGTATTTTCTTGTTACTATATTTTGTAGGTCAACTTTCTTTACCATTATAGTTTCACTAGTTGTGACTCTCCCTTTCAACCTAAATAAAATCCAATTCTTCATTATACTTTTTTTCCATGTATGCATCTTTGGAACCCTTGGTTGAAGTAAAATTTGTCTTATTACTTCTAACCATCAAGGTTGATCACATTGCTAAGACACATAGGGATAAAATTTCTATGTGATTATAATCCCCAAAAATGTTATTAGCAATCCTCACTTGTCAAAAACATTTTACCAATTTATTCTCCTATATTTATCTTTCTAGTGGGTTTTAAATCCCCTCAATTGGACATCCCAATCAAAATATATGTCAATTTTAAGTTCATGTATCTTTTAATCCCTTATTTGGAGACAAATCTATTGGCCGACCTTGTAACTAATGTATCTCTAATATTTTGGAATCACTATGTCTAAAATGTTTTTCTATAACATCCTAATATGTCTTCTCCACAATATAAAGGTATTATTGAATTCATGTATTCCAAGGAAAGGTATTGACCAATGTTCCAAAGGCTTGTTGATTTTAAGCCTTATCTAGAGAGAAACATTGTAGAAAACATAACTCCATCAAATTGACATCGAAATATATCATTTTTGGAACTATAATATTTGTATTTCCTAAATCTAATGGCACTACTCTCACTTGGATTGGACCTTGCAATATTCATACACTCCCATTTTAGTAACCCTTACTAATTTTAGTCATAGTTTAAGACTTAACACAAGCATTAAGTTGTACAGATTGTACTACCTAAATTATCATGCCTCTATTACTAAAATTTAGACCATATATATTTAGGTATGTTTTATTTATATCCCTTTTATCCTCACTTGATTTAGAGTTCCCTAGAAAAGTTATAGAGAAAACCATACAACATGTTATGTTGGAAGGTGGCATAACTAAGAATCATCCGCTCTATTACCAATGTCATGCACCAAAAAATAACTAAACAAGAATAAGAAACATCCATTTTAGTAATTCCATGACTAAATGAGGTGAATGAGTGAAATAATAAGAAGCTTCTTCCATAAGGAAACCTCTTATTAGAAGATATTAAAATTCATAACGCAAGATCACTAAAATTGTGTCTTTTAAAATATATAAAGGTGATAAAGAAGGTTAGAAGGCATATACAATGAAGAAATTACCTAAATATAATCAATATAATTATAATTAATGAGGGATAGGAATATAACACCCCATGTTTGTTTGACTTCTTTGAATATATTGGCTTCCCTTTTTTTGTTTTCGGATTTAATATGTTGGGCTTGCATACAAGCCTAATCTATGGTCTTAGGATTGAACAAGATAACTTGCATTATTATGTGTTATGAATTACACCCAAGTAATTGATGACCATGTCTAGGTTCTTGGGATTTATACCCAATTAAATGGAAATTAAATTTTGAAATTCTATAATGTACCGATGTACTCTCTATCCTTGTCATTATTGGTAGTATTATTATTGAAACCTCTAGTCCTATTCATACTTGATAGGGTAAAACTAGTACTTTAGGAGGTATTTGAATACCGTCCACTTAATTATTAGTGGTTCCCTCCCCAACTGAACAACCTCAATGTATCTTTCCCACTAATTATGTGCAACGCTTTCTAACTTGTGTTTGGAAAATCTTATTTTCTTCTCTTTGTGTAAATCACGCAAACTAAAATAGACTTCTAATTGTTGTAATAAATGATTCAACCTAACTACGTCTACCTCACCTTCATAAGGCTTGATCTTGAAATTCATTTCCACTTTAAACATGTTTTGAGAGTATAATTGGTTACAAGGGTTCCATTTTTTAATCTTTGGTTATTCATTCTCTTTCCTCATCTCCTCATATTCTTCTTGTTTGTGTTGCTTTGAAAATGGGTCAATATTTTTCTCAAGAATGGTCATAAATCAGGAAATTTTAGCAACTTGAGCTTCCAATATTGTAAATAATATTTCCCATTCATCAAAGGGTACTTCCCTACACTGTACCTCCATTTTTAAGGCTTATGATTTTTCCCTTATCCTTCTTGTGTTGATATTTAGAGTGTAGGGTACAAGTTTTAAAATGATATGTGAATTTCCTTCTATATTTCAATGGTCAAATTACCAAAGCAAACCTAAAAATTACAACTAATACAAATTATGATCTACGCTTGAATGTGTGACTTTCTATTATGTATTATTGTGTCTTTAGTAGAAACAAAAATGCACCATTTAGATTCTTTAATTACTGTGACATGGAAAATATAACTGCAATAGGAAAGGTACATAATGGAATACAATATTTTCTTAGGGATAACCCAACAAGAAATAAACGATTGTGTCTTTCAAATTTTTATATAATCAAGATTACAATAAAAATTACAAATAAATCCAAGCATGGTGTGAATCTATGAGACACTATGGTCTAATGTAAACCTCTACATATTTCTTCTCTCTCTCTATAGTATATTAGTATCTCCTCCACACTCAATACTCATACTATATTGGAACAACAAAAAAGGTCAAAATTCATGAACCCCTTTCCATCCTTCTACTATGCTTTTGATATCTAGAATTAGGGATGGATAAGGGTTTTGTAACCATATTGGAATATACATGGTTTTTATTGAAGTCTTTAATGTATTCAATGCATTAAAAGCCCCATGTATTGAATTATGGTGAGCTGACATGGCTACCACTTAAATATTCAAGGAATAATTAGATTGTTACATTATTGTGGACATAAATTTTGCATATAGACTTTGTTTGATGACAATGAAATATTGTAGGAAATATATCAACCCATAGAAGGTAGTGAGGACCTCTAAGATCCATGTGATTGAGATATGAGACCCAAAAAATTCCACTTCTTTGAACCCAAGACACATAATTTACAACTATGGTATGTTAGTGAAGTTCAATGATCAAACCCAAATCAACCCTTCTAGGTCCTAAATTATTTATAATTATATAGAATAACCAATTCATATAAAACTATGTATATCCATTTTGGATCACCTAGGGTCCCAAATTGGCATGTTTCTTCAAACATAATTCTAGATGTTTATTGTTTTATGTGCATTAATATATTTAATTGGTCATTGGTATGGATTTTTCTAACATGACAAGAGAGATGTCATGGAGGTTACTTGGATTACAAATACAAATATTTGTGTCAATGAAGAGTTATTTTTTTCAATGGATGCCACTTGTTGATGATGCAAATTACCCTAATTTTGTACTTGCAACAATACAACTCTTATTCTAGACTTGAAATAAACAAACTCTAATTCATTCATTACCCATTAAAACCATGTAATCACACCATAAATTAGCACCATGGATTATAGATAAAAATTATTCCACACATAGATGAATATGCACACTTATATGTAAACAAATGGCATCCACCAAAGCATTTGTTGAAGTGATTCACCACCAAACCCTATGAATTAGCCATGGATTCCACCCCAAAACTAGACCATGATACCACCATGGTAAATTAATATCATATCAGGATCTAATCCAACTCATGGTAATCTGTATCTCTCATGAAATAGCCAACCTATTCAATACTAAGCACTACAATCCCTCATCCCACTGCAACACTCTCTTCCAATACCTACATAGCATAAGAAATATATTTCCTTTTTCTGCTTAATATCCTATTGGAGATATTTTTTCCATCCCATGCTCTTCAATATAGGTAGAAAGAATTCAAACAATTATTTTTCTTCTAGGAATAATCAAGGAGAGAAACATTTGACAACAAAAACAATCACTAAGAAGCAAAAACAAGGTTGAAAGTCCAATTATGTTTGCTTCATCTATTGTGTACATTCCAACCATGGTTTTCCCTTAAAGCCATCCCAATTCCTCTCGCATTTACAGTAGAAAAAACCCCAACTTCTACATGCTCTTAATAGCCACAAGTCCATGGAATTATCTTACCATTGGCATAACAACCATGGTTTCACACAAGTTTCATCATTAACTAGAAGAGGGAAAATGCTATAACCTAGGATAAGAATGTTGAATGGAGAGAATCTCATAATAATAATAATAACCCCAAAATGGAAAGAATAATATTTTTCTTGCATGATATCTACTCTCCTCCCAGGGATGAAACAACTATGCTTGGACACACACACAAGTCAAATATTAATGTGATAGATTTTAAGGAAGCATGGGTTGAAATGTAGTTTTCCCTAAAGGACAAGTATCAAGTTCAAATCATGCACCCATTTTCTTCTTCTTGTCTTATGGCATCATAGTCCCTTTGTTTCTTCCTCAAGAAACCATTCTGTACGATTTTATAAAATTATGTATTTCCTTTTATATGTGCCTTTGCATAACCTTCATACACCATGGAAAACATAAGAAACACACCATAACCCAAGACCATTATGAAGACTTAAGCATTCACTAGGCATTTCTTGTCCTTTTGCTTCACACTAAATATTTACATTACATTTCACAATTTTACAACATAGGGTCATTAGAACTCAAACCACATCGCTTGAATTCCATCACAAAAACCTCATTATGCAAATAGTACATGATTTATTAAATTATAAGTTAGGGTTTAAAACCTGGCCATTGCATATCTACTTGGAAAAAATTAAATCATAGTGTTTATTTATTTCTGTACATACAATGAGCAAGAGGGCCACCCAAATTTTGAACCAATTCATGATTCGGTGTAAAAATGAGAAATTTTAAAGTCAACTATTTTGATGGCAATTAGGGTGGCAATTTTGTTGGAGAATCCTCTAATATCTAGTAGTGAGACCTACTTAGGTATGTGAAAATTTATTGATGATTTTAGGCTAGGTTTTGTATACCTTGGAGAGACTAGGGTTTTGTGTGAACCCTATTGGTTGATTTAATCCCTTATCTCTCTTTTAGTTTTGTCTAGCTAGCAACAATGAGGTAATAAACTGTAACACACCCTATGTTAAACTAGACTTAAAAACATACCAATTTTTTTTATAATGTTACATGCATAATGGCTATATAAATTCCTATAATAAATGCATAACAAAATAAAAATTCAGCGGAAGCATAATATATCGACATAATTGATCAATATGCAAAACATTAGATTAAACCATATTTCACAACACAATTTGATTTAGTAAAGATTTAAACATCATAATTGTGACACAAAAGCTATGACATGAGGATTGTGACACAAGACCTATGACACAAGACCTATGACAAAAGACCTGCGAAACAAGAGCTATGACACAAGACATGGGACATAAGACCTAGGACAGAAGACCTGCGCAGTAATCTTCACAAGAAAAAGGAACAAATGTTAATAAAACTATATGCATAATTATTGCTTAAGTTATGCATTTTTCCAAAATACTATAACAAAGAAAAACATTAATCCAACATATTTACTAAATTTACTACGCGGTAAGAACTATGTCATAGGAACTGCACACTATGGTTCTGATATATTATTTATGATCAGAAGTACTAATATTTTTAATGCAAAGAATGCGATAACCAATTCTTTACCAAACCAACCCAATGGTTCTCATGGTATTTTTCCTGATTCATGGATTTCAAAACAATAATACCATTCATGCAAGGAATAATAAACAAAGCTAAATCTTAAGCTTCGACATAAATATTATTTCTACTTTAAATAAACCAATTCACCTGTGGTTTTTGAAATACAAATACCATCCACTACAAATTCCACCTGTGGTTTTCAAAACCACCATGCCATCCAATGCAAGGCACACAATACAAACCTTACCATATGGTAATTGTTTACATTATATTTATTAAGTGAAAATACCTTCGACAAAAAAATACCTTTGACACAAGCATATAAAATTCTTGAATAAATAATTCAAACATTTTGTTTAATTCTTTAAGTATTATTTTTCTTCAATTAAATACCTTCGACACAAGCATATAAACTTCTCTGAATAATTAAGTCAAACTTATCAATTAACTCTTAGGAACTATTTTCCCCAAATAAAATACAACTTCTTTTAATAATCATGTTGAACGTTTCATTTAATTCTTTAAGAATTATTTTCTTCCAATTATATAAAGAATAAGAGTTAAACTCTTCAACATATTTTAACACACATTCTGTTTAAACTACATAGTAACTAGTAATCACTACTGAGAATTACTATGATAAATATTTAATCACAACAAGCATCCATGTTGTAGAGAAAATACAATAAAAATTAATAGAATTTCAACTTAGTTATCAATTCATAAACTTTCCTTCTCGCAATTATCAATTTTAACAAACATAATGCGCAGTAAAACTTGTACCCATTCCATCTACAAGAATTTTAACCAAGCAAAACATGAAATCATTCCTTGTATCCAAACTCGGAAAATTAAACAAGGAAAATCATATAAATTTTTTCCGGTCATCAATTAAATAAAATTTCAAGAATTAAAACAAAAACTATGGAAATTGTTTCACCATTCATCAAATAAATAATATTGAGAAATTGAAACATCATTTCCAAAAATTAAAACTTAACTGCAAAATACTGGAAATGAGCAACTGGTTGTGTGTGAGGCACACTCCACCCAACCATAGGTAATTATGTTCATTGATCTCTCAACAAAACACCACCCCCGAGTTGGGACTTGTGAATTCACTAGGAGACTCTCCCCTTAACCCGAATTTCATTCCACAACCGAAAGTATCACTCAGCAATCCTCACAATTCACAGGGATTTAACATAGTTTTACAGGCATCCGGGAAAATAAGTTACAGTAAATTCCATGCCAAACCACACAATTCCCACTCTGTCTTCCTTCCAATCGCACCACAATGAAAACCCATCACTTCTTAACCAGTATACAGGAAAATTCCACCATAATGGTTCATGCACAATTTACCATTCCATTGACCACAACCCAATAGTAAATCACAAGTTCATTCCACAACAGGAATTATCAATCAACAATCCTGACAATTCACAAGGATTAAATAGATGTTTAAAGGAATCCAGGAAAATAATTTGTAGTCAATTCCATGCCAAACCACACAATTCCCATTCTGGCTTCCTTCCAATTGCACCACAGTGAAAACCCATCACTGCTTAACGAATACACATGAATTCCACCATAATGTTTCATGCACAATTCGTCATTTCATTGAACAAAACCCAACAATCAATCATAGGATTATTAATGGTTGAGGGAGAGAACGAGTTTATCCAATAACGTTCATAAATTTTTTCAAACGTTCTGGTTCGCCTCCACCCAATCTCAAACAATGATTTCTCCTTCTCTGTTTTCTTGGTCCTTCCATGTGCACCCCCTTTTTTTCCAAGATGAAGGAATAATAATTTCCTTTTTGCTTGCATTAGTTTAATGCATGGAATGATGGAACCACGTGGGTTCTCCAAAAGACTCACATTTCCCATTTTATTATTTTATTTTTATTTTTTAAATTAAAAAGAAAACATATAAGCTCTCCCCCCTAATCCCACTTAAACCCATTTAAATCATAATCATGAGTTAAAGCAAGTTTTAAATTAATTAAAGGGATTAAGACTTAATCATGACTTAGGATAAAATTTAGGGATTTAAATTTTTAATGGGGTCATATCATGGTTTCCCTCCTAGGACATTCTAACCCCCTTACTGTCTCTAGTGAATACACAAGTCCCCGATATTTTCAACGTACTACCTCAGCACAACCAGTTGTGGATTTTTAGTATTAATATTTACAAAATATACATTTGTTCTTCCATACAGGAATTTGCATATCAATATTTCCATCATGCATATGATCAATTCAGGGGTCTCAGCCAAGGGTATTAAAACCCCCCCCCTTAATTTCAACATCGTCCTTGATGTTCCTTTGTTCAAACACATGAACAAAAAATTTCAGACATATTTACAAAAGTACAATTTTCAAAACAACAAGATGGGTATACTCTTCCCACATCTTATATTTCAATTCCAGATTACTTCTTTATTGTTGTAACAGGTCCATTGGACACTTTCCTGTATTTTGGCCCTACTCTTGAAAATATTGCTTCTGCTCACCAATGCACAAATTGGGCGTTGTTGAATTTCCAAATCTGTTTTTTCTTCAACTTCAATCATGTTTTCTTGTTTCTCTGCTTGGTGATTATCCAAGGTTGAATACATACGAGGTACATTTATAACTACATATTCCACTATAGTAGCTTCATGTACCATGTTTATATTGGCCTCTTGATTAATCTTTATTTTCTTCGGGTAGTCCCTGACATTATGTTCTCCTCCAGTTCAGTTCCAGGATTTTACTTGAAAGAATGGTTTATGTCCCTTTGACTCTGCCACTTTCTCTTCACTTTTCAGAATTGGTAGCTTGAAAGGATTATGCTAGTCCTCCTTAACATCAAAAGGTTTAAATTTGTTTTCCTTCATATCTTGCTTCTCTTTTAGCTTATTGTTCCTAAGTGTATGTTCAATGTGTCTACTCTCACCCAGTTCATACAAGCACTTAGCATTTCGAACGCATTCCTTCAAGGTTCAAGGCTCATCATAAGAGATATTATCTTTATAAAACATTGGTAACCTACTGAGAAAACATTGAACTTTGACCTTCTCATCCCAAATGAATTCAACATAACTTAACAGTTCCAAGAACCTTCTTTCATATTCTTCCATAGATTTATTTCCCGGGATGAGTTCAAAGAACTCCTACATTTTATCTTTGTAGTACTGATGGGACAAATATTCATGCTTGGGTAATTTTAGAAATGTCTTCCACGAAATTTGTCTTTCATCCAACCTTTCTACCTGTTTCAGTTGCTTCCACCATCGGTAAGATTGCCCCTGAAGATTATAGATAGCAATTCTAGCTTCTTGATTATATGAATAATCATGCAATTGCAAATACTTATTCATTTCTAGAATCCAAATCTCTGCAACTTCACCGTATTTTTCACCATTAAAAGTGAGAGGTTTAAGCTTTCTAATCTCTCCCTGAAATGCGCTTCCATCTCTTTTTCTCTTCTAATGCCTTCTAAATAGAGTTTCATCGATTTCATCAGATGACTCTTTTCCATGATGGATTTATACTGACCGAGGATGGGTATGTTGCTTCTTCCTACACCCAACCTTACTTCTTGGATACCTGTATCTCTCAAGATATCCTCGGCTTAAATATTCCTCTTCTTCCCTTTCCTTGAAAGAAGATGCTTGTTGCATTTGCTTTTGTAGTTGTATCAAACTTTGCATCACTTGCATATTCACCTTACTTTGTTGCTCCATGCCTTGCAGGATTCGATCATTCCCATTCTATATATTCTTCATAGTATGATACGCTTCCACTTCTCCCATCATTGTTTGGTGACCATTGAATTCTATCTTATGATCATCCATTCTCAATTCTTCAGCAAAGTGAGACATTTCTAGGCTTCTGCCATTCTTTCCATTCCATTATCCTATAACCTGGAAACTGAATTCAATGGAAACAATCGAATCATTCAGAAATTTGTTCATTTTGGTTAGTCCACATAAATCGTAAGAATGCACATTCATCTCAACTAGATTTTACTTTCATAAATTGACATAAGTCTGGTAGCATTAGTAGTTCATACATCAGCTCATGTCAATCATAGTGAACAAGAATCCAAACATTCAAACCCAACTTATGAATGCAATGTTCAAAGAGAAAACCTTTTAACTGCATTCAAGGACTTCATACATTTCCCAGAGGCTAAGTGTCGAAACCTTAGCTCTGATACCAATTTGTAACACACCCTATGTTACACTAGACTTAAAAACCTACAATTTGTTTTTTATAATGTTACATGCATAATGGCTATACAAATTCCTATAATAAAACTTTTAGCAGAAGCATAATATATCAACATAATTGATCAATATGCAAAACACTACATCAAACCATATTTCACAACACAAATTGATTTAGTAAAGCTTTAAACATCGTAACTGTGACACAAAAGCTATGACATGAAGGCTGTGACACAAGAGCTATGAGATGAGACCTGGTACATAATACCTGAGACACAAGACCAAACTATATGCACAATTATTCCTTAAGTTATGCATTTTCCCAAAATACTATTACAAAGAAAAACATTAATCCAACATATTTTTACTAAATTTACTATGCACTATGATTCTCATAAATTATTTATGATAAGAAGTACTAATATTTTTAATGCATGGAATGCAATAACCAATTCTTTACCAAACCAACCCAATGGATCTCATGGTATTTTGCTTGATTCATGGTATTCAAAACAATAATACCATTCATGCAAGGAATAATAAACAAAGCCAAATCTTAAGCTTCAACATAAATATTATTTCTACTTTAAATAAACCAATTCAGCATGTGGTATTTGAAATACAAAATACTATCCACTGCAAATTCCTCCTATGGTTTTGAAAACTGCCATGCCATCCAATGCAAGGCACACTATACAAACCTTACCATATAGTAATTGTTTACATTTTATTTATTAATCAAAAATACATTCGACATAAAAATACCTTCGACACAAGCATATAAGCTTCTTGAATAAATAATTCAAACATTTCATGTAATTCTTTAACATAAAAATACCTTCGACACAAGCATATAAGCTTCTTGAATAAATAATTCAAACATTTCATGTAATTCCAATTAAATACTTTCGACACAAGTATATAAACTTCTCTGAATAATTAAGTCAAACTTATCAATTAACTCTTAGGAACTATTTTCCCCAAATTAAATACCTTCGACATAAACATTTAAAACTTCTTTTAATAATCATGTTGAACGTTTCATTTAATTCTTTAAGAATTATTTTATTCCAATTATATAGAGAATAAGATTTAAACTCTTTAACATATTTTAACACACATTTCATTTGAACTACTCAGTAACTAGTAATCACTACTGGGAATTACTATGATAAATATTTAATGGCGACAAGCATCCATGTTATGGAGGAAATATAATAAAAATGAATAGAATTTCAACTTAGTTATCCATTCATAAACTTTCCTTCTAGCGATTATAAATTTTAACAAACATAATGTGTAGTAAAACTTGCACCCATTCCATCTACATGAATTTTAACCAAGCAAAACATGAAATCATTCCTTGTATCGAAACTTAGAAAATTAAACGAGGAAAATCATATAAATTTTTACTGGTCATCAATTAAATGAAATTTCAGGAATTAAAAGAGAAACTATGGAAATTGTTTCACCATTCATCAAATAAATAATATTGAGAAATTAAAACATCATTTCTAAAAATTAAAACTTATATGCAAAATACTGGAAATGGGCAACCGGTTGTGTGTGAGTCACGCTCCACCCAACCATAGGTGATTCTACTCATTCATGTCTCAACAAAACACCACCCCCAAGCCAGGACTTGTGAATTCACCAAGAGACTCTCCCCTTAACCCGAATTTCATTCCACGACCGTAATTATCACTCGACAATCCTCACAATTCACAGGGATTTAACACAGTTTTACAAGCATCCAAGAAAATAAGTTACAGTCAATTCCATTCTAAACCACACAATTCCAACTCTGTCTTCCTTCCAATCGCACCACAGTGAAAAACCATCACTACTTAACCAATACACAAGAAAATCCACCAGAATGGTTCATGCACAATTCACCATTTCATTGACCACAACCCAACAGTCAATCACAAGTTCGTTCCACAACAGTAATTATCACTCAACAATCCTCACAATTCACAGGGATTAAACAAATGTTTATAGGCATCCAAGAAAATAAGTTACAGTCAATTCCATGCCAAACCACACAATTTCCATTCTGGCTTCCTTCCAATTGCACCAAGGTGAAAACCCATCACTACTTAACCAGTACATATGAATTCCACCAGAATGGTTCATGCACAATTCATCATTTCATTGACCACAACCCAACATTCAATCACATGCCTATTAATGGTTGAGGGAGAAAATGAGTTTAGCCAATACTGTTTATAAAATTGTTCAAAGGTTATGGTTCGCCTCCACCCAATCTTAGACAATCATTTCTCCTTCTCTGTTTTCTCAGACCTTCCATGCGCACCCCCTTTTTTCCAAGATGAAGGAATAATAATTTCCTTTTTGCATGCATTAGTTTAATGCATGGCAAGATGGAACCACGTGGGTTCTCCAAGAGACCCACGTTTCCTATTTTATTTTTTATTTTTATTTTAAAATAAAATAAACATATAAGCTCTCCTCCCTAATCCCACTTAAACCCATTTAAATCATAATCATGATTTAAAGCAAGTTTTAAATTAATTAAAGGGATTAAGACTTAATCATGACTTATGATAAACTTTAGGGACTTAAAGGTTTAATGGGGTCATATCATGGTTTCCTTCCTAGGGCATTCTAACCCCCTTACTATCTTTGGTGAATACACAAGTCCCTGATCTTTTCAGTGTACTACCTCACCACAACCAGTTGTGGATTTTTAGTATTAATATTTACAAAATATAAATTTGTTCTACCATACAGGGATTTTCATATCAATATTTACATCATACATATGATCAATTCAGGGGTCTCAACCAGGGGTATTACATACAACCTATTACATGGAGTTTTAAGGGTCAATAGAGGTGTCACACACAAACACACACTTATATGACTTGTATGTTCTACTTCAAGTAAGGGTTGCAATCCTCTCATTGTTGGCCTTGGGTGGATTCCATGTTTTGGAGGGGTTGTAGAGCTACAATCCTAGATGAGTTAAAAGAGATTTCCCTTTGACTTATTTAATCAAGACACCTTATTCTTTGGATGAAATGTATTTTGCTTGGTACTTTCCCTTGAATATAGTTGTTCATGCTTGTGAATGGAATCCATGACGTAGTGAAATTAGTAATGTGGGATTATCCTTCTTTGATTTATTAAATTCCCCTTTTCTCGAATTGGTGATTTTGATGATTCTCATTTATGGGTTATTGAATTTGTAAAGTTTTCATGTATATATCTATTCTTTTAAACGAGTCTTAGTGCAAGTATTTGATGGAGCAAGAAAGATGTGAAAACAAGTCCCAAACATAAGGGTGATAGCCTTCTCGATCTCTATGATAAAATGAAAATGTGTTTACAACCTTTCCATAGGGTACCCCTTGGAGTAACTACTTCATAGCCTACTCTTCATTCTCATAGATAAATGATATCATATTTTATGCATAGGATATGGAATAAGTCTCTTCACTTGGTGCAAAATACTCTTTCGTAATGAAGAATGAAATGTTCGTATCTTAATGAGTTGATTTTAGTGGGAAGACTCTCTTTCATATAGAAGGACTTGCTGCGAAGTGATCTACTTTGACATTTAGTTTGAATATAATACAATGCACAATGAATTTGTGATTACCTTATTACATTCATCAACTTAGGATAGGTGTAATGGATGGATGGTATATGTTGATTGCTATGGAATTACTTTACTTCTTTAATTTTATATTTTGGTTATAATTGTTGAGAGTCGAGAATACGTGATAAGGTGTTAAGTGAATCGAAGATTGTTTAAATGCAAATTAAACATAGTATAAGGTAGAAGGTAGAAATGGTCACTGTAGATTTTGGATTTTGGATAGTAAGCATTCCAAGGTTGGTTGTGTATATGAGACTTTGTATATTTATTATTATTTTTTGTGATATTGTGTAGAATGAATCCATTATATAGGAATGTAAGTATTAAGTATTATTAATCTTTGAGTTACAACAAGAGAGTAAGTATTGATAATAGAGAACAATCAATAAGTATTTCATATCATTGCACCGAGAGTAACGAGGTGCTTACAACTCAGTATGGGGGAGATGTTGTAACGTGTGTGATGTTTGTTACAACCCAGTATGGGGGAGATGTTGTAACGTTTGTGATGTTTGTCACTTTACGTTCCCATGTCGGCTCATAACTTATAAAAAATCAAAAGTAATTAAAAATTTCACATTCACTCATAACTTATCAAAAATAAAAAAGTAATAAAAAAATTAAAATAGAGAGATCCAATTTCTTGAGAGGTAATTTTTTTCTTAAAGTGTAAAAAATTTAAGATAAAACAAAAAAATTATACCTCAAGAAATTGGATCCCTCTCAGAGCTTAATAGATCTGAATTTAAGATGAATCTATGCTGGTTAAATGGTATTCAAATTAAGTATTGGTTATAAATATTGGAAGCAATGAAGTAGAAGATAGAGAATTCAAGATTTTTCATTTATATTAAAACTCAATTATATCATTGTATAGATTAACAAAGGTTGAAAGTAGAATCATTAATAAATTACATAAAAATTTGGTCTTCTAAAACTTTATATCAATTTAGTTATGAGAAATCAACCCTTGAACAACCTTCTTAGAGATTCCCACTGATACAAATCAACTTGGCATTGATCTCATACTTCATTGTTCTTATTGAGTTTTTTATTTAAAAAATTAAATAATTATGACTACATAATTATGCCTATCAATTTTCTTTTTAAATATATCATTTAACATTATTTAATGCTTTCTACATACAAATCAATTTGAAATCATTTTATGAATAACTCATAAGTTGACCTAATGTTTGGGTATTTGTATTTTTTGTAAAAAGACCACGAATATAACACAATATTTATTTAGTTATTAAAATCAAAATAAATTTTATATAATTCAAATGAATTCTCGCTCAATACCCATTTGAAATTCTTCTAAAGAGGATATTAAATTACTGACATATATACAATCTTTCATCAAGGAACAATTTACTCTCTAGGTTAAAGCAATATCTTTTTTAGACCAAAATTAAAACACTTTCACAAGATTTATACCCAGTTCTAATTCAACATATAAATATACATGCATCCCACGATAACAACTACATAAGAAACCAGTAACAAAAATTAAAAAAATACACTTAATTGATTTTTAGGCTAATAAGTTGTCCTTAAACTCTTATAGTGCTAAGTACCCTCCTACAAAGATAGGGTCTCCTTTGATAACTTGCAAGCGCGGGGATTTGATTCTTTGTACTGCTTAAAGAAATATCTACAAAATGTCTTCTTACTTCAATGACTATATTGATTATGATATTTAAGGCCAAATGTTGTATTATCCATCTTCCATTTTCCCTATCTATAAGCCACTTTGAATCTTCCATTACCTAAATATTTTCCCTCTATTATTGGACCATAACTAGCACCATATTTAAGAGTTAAAAAATAACATTAATTGAGATAATGAAGGACCTCAATACCATATTTATGTGGGGTTCCTTGGCTTGCCCCATCAAAAAATCCCTATGCAATCATGGTTGATTGAAATCTCTTTTGTTATCCTTGAAGCTTTGTCAATTTGATGCTTCCAACTACTCTCATGTGAAACCCTAATTTTGTGAGTCACCTAACTAGCACAAACACATTTTCTTTTGAAAATCATTTTTTTTTCTAAGAAACCATAAAGCATGGTAAGGCTCTAAAACAAAATAATGACCATGGTAAGGCTCTAAAACAAAAACACACCAACTAGGAACTTGCGAGTTTTGTTTCTTTACCATTATCCCATCTCAAAATCTTGTTTGCTCCAATAAACCAAAAAAATATTCTAATCTTTAAAGGGTTGTCCGGTTTCCAAAGGACCTTCTAGCCCCACACTTTCTCCCCTCTCATCTCTTCTTACATACTGTAACAAATAAAATATTAAAATCATATGAATAATATATTTAATAATATAAATAATAAAATAAAACATAATGTTAATTATATTTAACTAAGAGACATAAGCTTTGGTGAGTAGTCACCATATAAGCCCTATATATGCGGCTACATCCTCATTGTAAATCATTATTATTTATTTTATCAATTATATATTCGATTATTTGACCATTTATGGATCATTTGTATTATTTACATTGGTTATTTGTATAAGAAACGATTTTATCATTTCATTTGGTATCAGAGCTAAGGCAGAAGTAAAAGAAAAGAAAAAACAAAGAAGTAAAAAGAAAAGAGAATATAAAAATAAAATGAAAAGAAAAAACAAAGAAGTAAAAGAAGTAAAAAGAAAAGAAAAAGTAAAAGAAAAAGAAAAAAAAAAGTAAAAACAAAGAAGTAAAAAGAAAAAAAAATATAGAAACCACACGTGGTTTCTTAAAAAGAGTACATGGTTTATTTTTCAACCATATTGGGTGGGGAAGGTAACAATAATTCCTCCCAACCACCCAATCCACACCATTTTTATTATCCTTCCACTCCAAAAATAGTTATTATAATTATTAATAATTATTATAATTATTATTATATTATATTTATTAATAATATTATAATTATTAACTTTTAATAATAGTTATAATATATTGTGGGGAAAAAATAATTATTGAATAGTAAAGTATACTATACAAAAATAAAGATGTCATTGGATAAGATGCATAATAAAATAGAATCTTGTGACAAAAAACAAGAAAGATTCCCTAAGACCTACTAAAAAATTGTCAATGAACTACTAAAACTTGAGGGGACTATTCAAGGAAAACGTATTAGCATTGCTATTTGTCCAACCATCAAGGAAAATCACATTAGCAACAACTTGGCAAATCAATTATTAGTCCCAAAATCAAGTGTGATAGAAAAAATAGATACTTATAGTGAGAAGCAATATGAAATTACGGACTTACAACTAACAATTGATGAGTATAAGTTCACATCCCAATTCAATGTTACGACTATATATCTAAATGAAGTCGACATCATTTTGGGTTCACCCTGGATGGAAACATTAGGGGTAGTCATCTTAAATATGAAGAAATTTTTTTTAACGTTCTCGTATAAGAAGAAGCAAGTCACACTGCAGGATGTTACAATGAAGTCAAAATCAAGAGTTGTGTTGTGTGAAGACTTCAAAGACATCTCGAAGGTGATCTCATAAGAAGATAAAAAATCAAGACAGAAGATGCAGAAAGAATTTGACAAATTCGTCATGGACAAAGAAGAAGAGATCTCCCGTCTTAGAGATCATAATCAGAAACTGCTGCTTCAAATCAAGAAGACGAAGGATAAAGCACAAGACAATCAAAAGCTAGAAGAGGAGAACCAAAATATTTAAAAGAAACTAGTAGAAAATATCGAAGAGAATGGTCACCTTAGGATGCATAAACAAGATCTAATGGATCAGATTCAGAAGCTTAAAGATGATGAGAAATCGCAAGAAGAAATGATAAAGATTTGTTGGAAAACAAGTTGGATCAAATTCAGAAGAGGACATCCAAGCCTTCGAACTCAAAAATCCAAATTGAAGAAAAGAAGCAAATACAAATCCATTCATCGTCACAATTCAAAAAGAAGCCAATCTAGTAAAAAAAAAACAATAAGAACTCCTTATCGGCACCCAAATTATAAAATTCATTTTGAACAACAACATGATCAAAATGAACACAAACAAAAAATTTATGATTTCAGAAAAGAAAGAACACAAGATCACAAACTAAGCGGAAAATGAGAAGTTCCATCCAACAAAACGATCAACAAACAACCCCAATGAAGATAGATCTCGGATGGGAAACTTCACAAACAATGCAACATTTTTACTTGGGAATTCGTAACTCATATCGTCTCGTTTTGTCAAGAGTCACAGTTACTAACACAAACAAAAATGACAGATGACATTACAAGCAAAAAAATCAGACGTAAGCCTGGTCTTCAATAAGCTTTGAGGACAAAGCTCCCCTTGAGGGGAAGGCAATGTAACAAATAAAATATTAAAATAATATGAATAATATATATAATAATATAAATAATATATATAATAATATAAATAATAAAATAAAACATAATGTTAATTATATTTAACTAAGAGACATAACCTTTGGTGAGTAGTCACCATATAAGCCCTATATATGCAGCTACATCCTCGTTGTAAATCATCATTATTTATTTTATTAATTATATATTCGATTATTTGACCATTTATGGATCCGTTGTATTATTTACATTGGTTATTTGTATAAGAAATGATTTTATCGTTTCACATACTTGTCTTATATCTTGTTTTGGTTGTCAAAATCCAAGATGTTTTATTTTTTGTCCATATAAGTTCAAATTCTTTGCTAGTAATCCTTATGACAATATGTTTTAGCAAAAGAACAAATTAATCCCATTCATTTTCCATATCCTTATCCAAACTTAAAAAACTAGCATATTTCCATTCTTGTATGAGGTTTTGGCATGTTACAATATGAAGCTTATGTATTCCCATATTATGTAATTTGGAGAGTAAATGGGCAAAAAAAACCTAAGATTTCAACTGCACATGATCCAGGGTCTTCACCTACCCTTAGACCCTACCCTTATTTTGTTACCTTTTCCTACTATTACCTACTAAAAAGATAACTTTTAACATAAGTTTCTTTATATAGAGAGAGGGGTGAGACAGAGAAGTGAGAAATCAATTTTCTCTTCTTGGAATAAGACTTAAAAATGCTTCTAATTGATGTCTTTCTCATATGTATTCCTCGAATGTAAGGAGTTAACGACCCAAGACCCATAGGCATCTGGGAAGAGTGAAAGGATGCCCCCTTACCAGTGGGTTATTTCAAGTGGTGTGGATTCCCTTGAGTAACGATGATAAGTCAACTCACATTTGCAAATATTAGCCAATGATAATTGAGTTATGATAGATTTACTAAGTACGAAAGAAAAACAAACAATTTTCCTACTAAAAAACAACTTTTAACATAAAAAAAATTAACATAATTTTTTTTATATATGTATCATCTCAAAGATTCAAGTCCAACCAAATAATCATACCTCCTATTTTTATATAATTATGCCGAAGGCGTATTTTAAGGGAGTGGTTCCTCTCACCCCTTCGTTTTTTGTCGACAACGAATGAGGAGTTGCCCCCTGTCCGCATAATAATCCGCAAAACTTACTCATTTAATGATTTGAAAAGTACCGTCTTTGACATTTTTATTCCTCGGATAATAAATCGTCAGCAGGAGCCTCTTGATCCTCTTTCCATCGCCGTCGGATCCTGATATCAGGTACGCTAGCCTGTGTGCTACCGGCATCCTGTCCGTCAAACTGGATTCCAATTCAAATATGAGATTGCACAGTGACCCCTCAGAACGGAGAGGGTCCCCGGATCGAACCAAGCTAGCCGCAATCAGCAGGATCGATATAAGTGATCTCGCCACCGGAGGGAGAAGCCATTTGCGCTCTGTCAGATCGAAGCCTTACAGGTCTAGAAATATATTGAGCCATTGCACCAGTCACGATCACATCGATATACTTAGTGTACTTAGGCCGCAGGCGAGTTATAATTCCTTGCCAAGACTGGGTTGAACATTTCCTTTCAACAAAATAAGCCAACTCTGGATTCGGATGCAGAGGCTCCTCAACGACCTCTCTCACAGATGGATCTGTCACTTCCTCGTTGAGAATGCAGGTTTTGATGTCCACACAAAATTGCCTCTTCCAAGAAGTGTATAGCTCTGATGAATCCAGAAGCGAAGACGGCTCCCATCCTAAGCAATAAGGGATGATTACATGGTTAATTAAAAATACATTGCAACATATGATTAGAAATCTGTACCTCATTGTAATGCAAGATTTGCTTGGTGACAAGGCATTTGGTGAAATTGATTGGACTTATTCTTTTTAGCAAGTTTTTCGCATTGGAAAAAACAATCATTTTCATTGAAATTTATTCCATCTACGACAAGAAGTTGACAAAAAAATATTTAATTGCATCACGGCCACATCTGTGACAAAGTTATACGAAATATGGACATGAAAAATACGCATATGAAAAATTCTACGATGCAAACCACATTGATTGTTCTGAATACTTTATCAAGTTTATTGCGTTGCAGAAATCACACACGTTTTTGTTGAAACTCCTTCCATTTTCCTCGAACATTGGAAAATCGACCAAGAAATGCTCACCACATCTCTCATATAGACTTCGCACATGGATCAAAGTAATGCGTCGTTTGGTGCACATATAGTAGTCATTATTAATTGTTGAAGTCTTGACAAAATGCCAATGTGTAGGGTAATAAGTTGAAAAATAACATGAATTAATAAATGGTGTTAAGTAAAATTTAAACAAATCTATTAAGACTTAAGTGTTATACATATAGAATGAAGTTAAATAATTATTATTAATTGTGATAGGGATGATTACAATATGGTTAATTAAACAAATCTATTAAGACTCAAGTGTTATACGTATAGAATGAAGTTAAATAATTATTATTAATTATGATAGTATGCACAAGTATATTAACTCATCAATTTTGATTTCTTTCAGTAGTACACTTAGGCACAAGGGAGGTACTATGAAGGTGCAGAGTAGTCGATGAGCGTTATCTACTGAATTTAAATCCCTTTGAGAGGAAAACTTTGAAGAAAAATTGGTGATGTTCATGTGGTCTAAAGAAAAGAATGTGCTAGTGTTGTGTTTTGGAGAGATTGCAAACATTGTGTGGCTATTTTATAGGGATCCTCCATCACAACTACCTACACCAGTGACATTGAATTTTCCACTTCACCGTTTTTTTCTTCTTTTCGGGTCAACAATCAAATTGCAATTAAGGTTACAATTCCTAATATATACCGACATTCTGAGTTTATGGGTTTGACTCGAGTTGTTTTACAAATGTGTTTGTCAATCATAGCGGTTTGTTAGTCAATGGTCAATCATCAACCATTTGATCAACCGCTAACTCATTAGTTGGATTTAAGTTGATTATGGATGATAGTTAAAAGTTGAAGTTGAAGTTGATTATGGTTAAAATTTTCGATTACTTTTTTTATATTCTGTAACTAATACGCTCATGTTTAATATGTGTGGCCTCAGCTCCTTCCATGTATTCCGGGAGTTTTCACTGGCTAGGGCGAGCAACTACAGAAAGGAATGGAAGATTTCGTTACAAACACTCTTTTGCTGGAGGAAGCTCTGCGAACGAACAACTGCTTCTCAGGAAAATTTTATTTTGAAGGATATGAGATAGGCTTGTTTGACATCGCATTGGGTTCTATGTCAGCATTTATCAAACACCTCGAAAAGGCTACGGATACTGTTTTAATAGGTCAGGAGAAAATGTCGTTTCTAAGCGCATGGATGGACCGATTCTGTAAGTTCCATGGAGTGAAAGAAGTTATGCCTGATCTGTCCAAGTAGGTGGAATTTATACTGGCTAGGAGAGCCACCTTTACATCACCTCCTGCTGGCAATTAGAGAAACCCATGTCAGCCTTATAAAATGAGGACAGAGAGATATATTATTATTTTAATGATGGATGTTATCCATAACTTGTCTTTTTATTCATGTGGTCAGGTTCAGCTTTTGAATTCTTGTTGTTTCATGTGAATAAGTCTGAATAAGGTTTTGGTGAATCTCTCCTACACTTTAGGTGCCATTTCCCTCTTCATTGTGCATTGATTTAGTCTGAAGAAGGTTTTGGTGAATCTCTCCTCTACTGTGGATGGCATTCCACTATTCAATATGCAGCGATTTAGTCTGAATAAGTTTTTGGTGAATCTCCCCTGTAGCTGGCATTCCCCTATTTAAAGTGTGTTGATTTCCAGTGTAATAGAAACCAGAATGAAATGCAATTGTTTTATGGAAAGATCCTTTATAGCTCGTATAAATAATTGCATAAAAATCAATTTTGTATGGGAACTTTTTGCATTTTGAAAACAATCTGTAGAGTGAAGGCAATAAGCATTAATTTGTTGCTTCAAATTGTGGTGCTCATTCCATCTCTTACGCTATTGTGAATGTTTACAATAAGTAAAATAACATATTTAACATTATCAAGTTCTCGATGTGACCTTGTGATATATGGAATGTGAGAAATGAATTTACAGTTTGCTTGGATTATTTTATTCTTTTATGCATCTGCAACATAATTTTCAAATGTGATCTTTTAATAGAATTATAGGCTAAGAGGAGTTGAGTGTCGAGTTTCTAAAACCAAACCAGCATGTTTTTGAATACACGATGCCCAAATATGGTCGTTGCTATGGCGGCCACGCATAAACGTTGGCGAATCTATTCAAGGAGTCGGGGGAGGTCTGTGACACTTATGTCGTTATTGACCTAGTTATAATTGGTAGTATTACTGATACCCATGGACACAAAGATGTATTACTTGTATGAGCAGCATAATTGGACATAAAGGTTCTGGGTGTCCGTCCCTTAATTGTTTCTAGATTGATGTTATTGAAATCATTTTGATTTCACTGCAGGGTTTTGAGGCACTCACTGCTCAATAAGCATCCTACATAGGTGCATTTAATGCGTTGCTATGGAATTATGAGTGGTTGGATGTGAACTATTTCCTCCCTACATGCGACACACCCCATGATCTTTGTATTCATCTGGAAGAAGCCACCGTCAAAAATCCATTGCGTACAAAATTTGAGGGTGCCAAGTTGCTGAAGAAAAACCACCACGTAGAGAAACTTAGAATTTCAGGTCATTGTCGTTGTTGAAAAAAAGCCACCGCATCAACAAGATTCCAAGTCCGCTGCTAAAGAAGCCACTGCTTAGAATAGGATTCCAAGTCTGTTGTTGAAGAAAAGACACCGTGTATAAAGCTTACCATATCTGAATAAATTGTAAATCCAAGTTTCTTTAATCAAATTCAGTGCGATTTGCAGATCTATACCTCTCAAACATAAACCTCGATATTTGGATGTATTCCTCGCTACTAAACGATACAGCCAAATAACAAGGATAAGCACGAGTTTGTTCAATTTGGTAAAGGTTATTCCTCATGCAGCAGAAGTGTTTAAGCCTAATGAAGATTGGAATAAGTAATCTCAACAACTGAAATGCAGACACTCCAATCGCCAAATATTTCTCATAACTTCCATGATGCTTCCAAAAGGTTTCGTCTATAGTCCACAATAATTATGAATGTAGAGGTGGATGCTTTGTGGTGGTTTCAAGATGTCCTAAATACAAGTAAAAAAATTGTGTGTTAAGAAAAAAAAAAAAAAGTCAGAAAGGGAGCATCTATGAAGGGATATGAAGAAATAATGCACATACAGTAGAGATTACATTCAAAAAATAGATCACATGAGAAACACCAAGCTAATACATAGTTTTGGCTTGCATAAAGGATTTTTCATAGAGTAGATGTGATGTAGGGGCATCCCTAGAGTAACATAGTCGGTGAGCACGTTAAATGAGTTTCCTAATAAATCATAACATAAGTGAGCACAATGCATATGGGTGAAACATTCAAAGAAATTAGTGTCAGATGCTAAAATCATGAACAACACAAAGAGAAATGACAAGAAACACGCACACCATGGAAGAAATGTGGACCAAAAGAGAGTGCATAACAAAGTTTAAGTGCACGAAGTATGACTTTGGTGCATGGTAGATACATGACAAGGAAAGTGCATGGTAGTGAGCATGTAGAGGGGTGATGGAAAGTCACAAAATGAGCTAAAGAGAACTAGAGGAAGTTGAAGCAACATAAATGTATTCAAGTACTGAGATGGCAATTGAAATTCATAAGAGTAACTTAAATTGTTGAGGAAGTTGAAGAGTGAATAGGAAAAGAGAAAAAAATGATTGTTGTTATTAGAGTTAGGTTAAAGGGATCATAAGAAACCCCAAGAGATAGATATGTAGTGTAAAGAGTTAGTTGAGAACCAAAATAGAGCATTAAGGCACATTTTGTTAATCTATACCTACATCTTAATTTCTAATAATGAGAATGAACATATCTTTTCCCAAGCTATGATCTTGTTCTTAATGTTGCGTGATTAATTTGTTTTAGCATGCAATTTCTTCGTTGTGCTTAACTTGGGAAGTTAAACTTACTGGAGAAATGAGGTCGTTCTTCATTGTGCTCCCAATTATGTCGCGATGATGGAGGACAAATATTTTGTCATGTAAAATTAACCCATTGAAGATCAAAGATTTTATATTACATATGCATACTTTCATTTTACTTGCCATCGATTAAGTGGTTCATATTTAATGCATAGGGTCGTAATTTTTTTCATACGAAAAAAAACAACTTTTATTAATAAAAAGTTGTATCCAAAGAGTACAAGTAAGGCGAGCTTCCTATACATACAAAAACGGTTACAGTCTGATCTGTGTAGTACATACATATAATTCCAATAATGGACAAAGTTGGCCTTCTTTCAAAATAATACATTAAACAAAAACTCCGACAATCCCTCAAACATAAGATAAGTTGAACGTCTTGAATAGCAAATCATCCTTGTACTCCCTGACAAGAATGAAACCCTCCATAATCCCCAGAGCAAGTTTGGAGAGCTTATCAACATCAATTTTGTACTCCCTGTAAATGTGCCAGAAGGAAATAGCAGTGAACCCAGCGATGAGCTTGTGGACGGGTTTGATCCAACCGCTCAGCTCCATTGAGTAAAGACACTGCCCCCCCATTGCCCAAGAGATGATAGCATGTGAATCGCCAAATACATTCAGAGTAGAAAGTCCCAAGGACTTGGCAAAATAAAGCAATCCCCATAAAGATAAAAGTTCCGATCTGGTGTTTGTGCCTTTTCCAGCTCCCAACTATAACTGAAAATATTGGTTATGCGAAACTTTCAGGATCATACATGCCCCACAAATGCCTTCCTGGGCAGTACCGTCGAAATATCCAATAGGAAAACAGAATTCCTTCTCCTCGTGTGGGATAATCTTTTTAGATTTTTTAACCAGAGGATTAATGACCAGCTGGAAATAACCAACAATCCTAATACATAGCTGAGAGATAGAGAAAAATTCTCCCTGAAAAATGTATCGATTACAAACTTTCCAGAATTCCCATATCGTAACATATAGCAGAGTAGGCTCAAATAAATGGGACGCTATCCACAAGTGATAATTTTCAACAAAAGTAATGCCAGTCCAGGAGAAATGGAAGTTTAATGAAGATTTGAGATAGGCCCAAAGCTTTATGAAAATAGTACATTGGCGGAAGAGATGATCCACATCCTCCCCAACTTCACGGGTTCTATTTATTTCTTATTAATATTTGCAACATAATTTCTATAGATTCACTATACTAGCGTTCAATACATAAATTTACATAATCTACATACACACAACTTTCTCTCATTTTAGATATACTAAATTATTTTCTGTGTTTCATTTCCCGGCTTCGGGGTATGCTAGTTTTAATCTTTATAAATGATCCTTAACTATACCTTCCAAAATTCATGTTGATAAAACTTATAAACGTAATTAATCAAAATTTATACCAGTGAAAATTCGGATCCGTTAAATATAACTCTGTTGATAAAACTTGTAAACGTAATTAATCAAAATTTATACCAGTGAAAATTCGGATCCGTTAAATATAACTCTAAACTTCACGCAAAAGTTTTTCCAAAAATGACTTTCTTTCAAGTGCCAGGTATCCATTCACTCACATCAAAGAGAGGATTAAAGAGTTAATTCCATGCGGTAATGTAGGATTTCCTGCCGACACTACCAAGCAGGGGAAGGAGAAACGTCCATCTTTTGCTTACCTTACCTCCACTTCTTAGACCGCCTCCTCCTCCTTTACATCTCAACTAAAATCAGTTCTCGTGAGTTTTAAGGATTAACCTGTGAAACTGTAAGAGTAAATATATTTAGCATGGATTCCGAAGCAGGGTGTAGAAAGCCGGGGCAAGCAAGAGCACGAGCAGGATTCAAAATTAAGAGGAGGGTTCAGATTCCCATCTGCCAATCCTCTGCAAAGGAACAATCGACTTCATTGGGTGGTGTTGAGGCCTCCACGGTTTCTCCAACAACTTCAAAGACCTTGAAAGCTCGCTTTGCACTCTCTCGTGTTCAACTGAATCCACCGAAATCAAAATCTGATCAGAAGGAATTCAAACTACCAGACAAGCAATACCTTTCCCCTCCTCTTTGTTTCTTGGCATCATTTCTTTATTTTGTAGACTGTGTTTAAATATAAATTTTGGGTATGGTATGGGATATATAAATGGTGTGAGATGGTGATGGTGAATGTGAATGATACCTTTGATAGGTATGCGTTGTTGAGAGAGACTTTCGATCGTATGGAGGTTTCCATCAGGCTGCTCAAACTTCGGAAACAAATCTGCACCTTCAACAATATATGCCCAAGGGTTGAACAAATGACACGAAGGTATGCATGTAAAAACCTTAATTCACATCACTTTCTCCTCCTTGATATAAAAGGGGAACTGCAATTCTGTAAAATTGAAGAAAATTCCATATAGTGTATGTTCTGAAGCAGGCCTATCTTCTTCATATCATCAGGCAATTTACTTACAGTCATCTGGCACAAATCAAGTACCTGCTGAATGAAGCAATGGAGGTAGAAAAGATTTTGGTACAGGATACGGATTCGGTCTGCATGAAGCGAGAGTTGCTTGTCACACTTCGGCCCAATGCATTAGAGTCCCAGAAAGAGGGAGAGTGTAGAGTTAACCCCACTGCAACTGTGAGAAAAACATTCCATACGCGACTGCTGGAATTTGCAAAGTCTCATCCTGAGGTACCCAAATCTCCTTTTGTGATGAATATGTATGTGACTGCAAACTTTTCAAAATATAAACAAGTGATAGTTTGTGCATAGGTGAACTTCAAAACGGTGATTGCAGAACTGCTCTACAAACCCAGAAGGGGGAAGATGATCACACATATCATATTTAAACTAGCATAGATCCAGGGTTCCATGTTAACGTTGGAGCTAATATGCAAGGATCCATGCTAACCTTGGAGCTAATATGCATAGAGTGGATAAAAAATGACTAGGTGCAAACCTCCCTGTTTATTAACGCTAAAATTTTGAGTATTAACCTCATAGCATTTTAGGATCAGGTTTGCATCTTGAATTTTTTCAATGTTTAATATATTCAAGTTAAGATGAATCTATGCTAGTTTAAACGAATTAACATGTTGAGTTTTTTCAATGTTTAATATATTCAAGTTAAGATGAATCTATGCTAGTTCTAACGAATTAACATGTGGGAGGAAAGAAATAAAAATAACATAACTACATTCAAAACAAGTATATGCTGAAGAGATGGATGTAAAACCAGTATATAGTAAAAAGATAAAACAGAATAATAATTATATATGTGTACAATTCATGTTAGGTAATAGCTACAGTTTCGAACATAGCTTATTGAAAGTCAAAACTCAAAACAGCATTTTTCTGGTTACCTTCGGTGCAGGAAGATGTTCCTGAGGCATTACTTCCAGAACCTTTCAACAGAAAAGCTCTTTCAGAATCAGTTTTTGTTGCTTTGAAGCATCCCGAAATTTCTATTACAGCATCAAAAAGTTTAGACTCCTTCAGCCCAGCTGTTAAGCCTAATAAGATACTTGAACAAATTTCAAGTCAAGGTAACACAGAGCCTCTTATTACTTGTTCTCACCTACCCCAAACTTTTAAAAGGCACTTTTCCCAAAGACCTCATTTGAGGGAGCAGGGTGTGAAGTTGTCCTCATTTGATTCTGTAACAGAGCCAGCCTATTCAACTAGTGTCAAGGTATTGCCCTCCTATGTGCTTGATCATATTGCTAATAATGGCCAGAGAGAAGTCTTTGAGCAAGACAATGAATCAGAGGAGAATAATTCTGAACTTTCTGAGGACACTAATAGCTTGGGAGTCTCTGATGATTCAAAACATCATTTTTCCTCAAGGACCTGGGCATCTAACACAAGGTCTTCTGAGAACTACTCCTCTGACCGTGAAGATGAAATTGGTTCATGTTATGGTACTCCGTGCAGTACATTACAGACCTCAACTGAAAAATCCTCCTTTGCAAGTGCTATGTTTCACAGCTGTTCCGAAGCAACACCATGGGAGGATGGTTCCTCCTTTTCTTCTGCAATTTCTGTTTCAAGTATGTCTAGGACTCCTAGTTCTGGTGTTCCATCTGCTTATGACCTTTCTGCAGATAAAACTTTGCAGAAATTGCTGCCAAGGAAGCAGATAAATTCAAAACCACTAGAATGCGAGTCTTCTTTGACACCATTGTCCACACTGGAAAACATTGAAGATTTTGCCTCTCTACCTAATACTCCTAGTGGGGTGACATCTCCCATGCAAAATTTGGAAAATTCCCATGCCATGACATTATTAGATATTGAATGTCCCAACAAACAATCTGAACGGTTAAACTTAGTTGATAAATGTTCTTCCACTTTTTCAAAAACCAAGGAAACGCAATTTGATTTTGATGATCTTTCATCTGATGAATTTCAATCTGCAAACTCCTCCAAACCCTCAACACCAGAGACTCCATATCATTATGTTCATGCGTCATCCCCTTTGAGTCATCCTACCATCATAAGTCCTAACGAGGATAAGAAGGATGAGAAGGTAGCACACTCACCTGCACAAAATTTGGGCTCAGAAATTACTCAACAGGAATGCGAAAGGGTCAAAAAGGTATCAGACTATTCACCGCAGGGGCATGTTGAGAAAGGAAACACCAAGGTGGTCATTGATGTTATCTCTGAACACGAAGAGGCAACCATTAATTGTCTTCCTGTAAGTATTCTACAATTTTTGGATTTTTATAATCTTAGATTTGGAATGCTTTCATTCTATGTTTATGAATTGAAGTTGATCTTATTTATGCATTAGCTCAACCAGGTTTGGCGATCATTAAGTTGTTGCTTCATTACCCTTTGCAGTTGGTGAGTGCTTACTTTCTTTCGTATATTTTGATCCCACTCAATTGATATCATAAACTAGATTGCAATCAAATCCTATTTTTGCTCCAGGTTGAAGAAAAGAACAGGTAAATCTTCGGAGCAAAGTAAGGCAGGTGCAAGAACTCCGAAGAGTCATCTCACATGATCGTATGCTTGCCTGTATGCTGTAACACATAAGCTTCATATTTCATATTATCAACAATAAACAGGAAATGGCACACAAAACATCATCAGATCACTATGATCCACTGAGAGAGGTGCAGACACTATTTCAAGTCATTCATGTTTTCAATGAAAAGAAGTCATCATGTGATTTAAAGATTGTGAGGCATCCTTATCACCATTCAATTACTTTGCATCTGCAGGAGATGCTGAGGAACAGTTGCAGCCTGCAGGTCCTAGACGAGCTTTTTCCTAATAGGAAGGCCACTAATTTGGAGATTTGCTTGCCTCAACTACAATTCTTCAAGGAGTGACTATGACAGACGAATGAAAAAATAGATGTTCTGAAATTGCTTGTGAATAATTATATTTGCAAAAGCAAGAATTTTGCAGTGTCATGAAGCCTTACTACCAATCACCTAAGGCTGCTTCCTGTACAAGGACCACTAAAGCCTAGGCAGGACCTACTTATTGAGGATCGTTGCTTCGTTCTGAAGCTTTAGAATTCATGACCCTAAGTAGTGTCCGTTTGCTTCTGCAGTCACATTCAAATTAAATATTGACAACATAAGCAATGGAATGGGCACATACATTCAGCCATGACATAGCAAGCCAAAGGCTTTTACCTTTCCATCTTATCTAAAAACTAAATAATTTTGATAAATGTATGTTGTTCTAATAATTTTTATAGCATTGGTCTCAAATTCTCCATCTTATCAATGTATCTTCATAGAAATTATATGGTAGAACCAACAACAACGGGACAATTATAACTTACTAATTATTAGTCATCAAGTGAATGAGATATGAAAGCAAATCTTACTTATCTTAACGATTCTACAAGATATACAACATTGAATGCTGATAACAAACTTTTAGTGAAGCATGAGATATGAAAGCAAATCTTAATTATCTTAACGATTCTACAAGATACACAACATTGAATGATGCTGATAACAAACTTTTAGTGAAGCATGAGAGTTAGATTGGACAGCTCTTTACAACGACGTTTCCCTTAGCGTCAAAGCCTTTTCCATCTTAAAGAAGAGAAACATTGTGTTTAATACACAAGGTCTATTTTTCTAAAAATAGATAATTTAATGTAAGTAGTAAAAGTATGGCTCAAGCTTTGCCTAGTATCTTTTTTAAGAATTCCATTAAACATGGAAAAAGAATTGGAGTATCAATGTACAAGAATGCAATTGGTGTTATATTTTATCATTTCATTTTTTTTATAATAAAGTGCTCTTTTCCTATAATTTTTAAAATTATTTTCCTACTTTCCTTTTAGTGTGCATCAATGGTTGTTTACTCTAAGCTTTCTAACAAATCATCAAAATTATTTATTAGGGCTAAAGAGATTAACTTGATTCCTTTAAGTCCTTTTGCTTTCTCATTGGTTTTAGCAAATTAGAAATGTTCCTTCACTTTTCTATTTGTCCGCGATACTAAATGTTCTTGTGTTCTATGTTCGTGTAATCCTACTATTATTGTTGAGTATAATTGTCATTGATGCTAAAAGTATTCATTAATGACAAAGGATATGATGATATGGAATATATGATGATGTCGCATGAGTGGTGAGTATGAAAATCCACTTGATGATGTTCTAGTACCTTCATGATGTCATTATTACAATTTGACCTAATTATATAAAGATTTGTTAGTTTGGAGAAATTATGAATTCTGGAAATTGACTAAGTGTTGGAAAATTGGTCCAAGTGGCCTCAGAAAAATGCCTGCCATGCCTCATAAGAGAATGATAAAAAGTATCTGAAAGGATCAGGATATAGCTTGTTGAAGATGCTATCTTACTATGGTCTCAGTTCTAAAAAATGGTGTTTTATGACAAAGTTATAGGTCTTCCAAAACAGGGTTTCAGGTTGTTTTGCACCAGTGCTAGTAAAACTGCCCAAGTGGCCTCAGGAAAATTCACGCCATAATTCATAGGTTAAGGAAAATTCCCGTCCCATCTTGTCAGGCTGTATCTTGTTGATCTGTCTACCTGACTATGGTCTCATTTTGTCTTGAGAGTGTCTGAGGAGGAAGTTATAGGTCTGCCAAAACAAGGTTTCATGCACTTTTGCTCTAGTCCAGTGAAATGCACAAATTGTCTAAGTATAAAATTATTGGTAAAACTGCCTAAGTGACCTCTGTAAAATGCCTGCCTTTTTAGGGTATGGATATCTAGAGTGTTGATTGGTGCATCTAACCATATCATTATTTTGTCCAAAAAGTCTCTGAAGATGAAGTTATCAGTCTGCCAAAAGTGTCCTCTAGATTGCTTTGCTCCAGTCCAGTAAAATGCTCGCCTAGGTCAGAAGGTGAAATTAGTTTGGTTGTGCTCACTGAGATGTATTACATCATCTGGTTCATTGGTTCAGGGGTTGGTGAAAATAAAAATCACCTCATGTTGACTGGGGGTTTGATAATTTTGCCTAAGTGTTAAATCAATAGTTTAAGAGGCTATTTTCAAATGCCCACCAGATGATGTGTGTGTGTCAATAACTTCATCAAATGACATGGATTTGTTCCTTGTTGAAGTGTTTATCCAATCATGGTTTCAGTTTGCCATATGGAGGTCACATGTGTGAAAAATTGACCTGCCAAGTTGAAGAAAAACTATGTTTACACAGTGTGTGAGTATGCCAGTACTAAGCTTAATAATATTTGTTAACAAGTTTTTCAGATGCCCGCACAAGATAGAAATTTTAATAGATATTTCCCAGCCAGTCAATTTAAAAAAGGATTAAATAAATAGAGACAAAATACATAGGGTTTATTATTTAATTAATAAACATAGTTAATCTTTTTGAAGAGACACGAGTACGAAAAGATATGAGTTCAGATTGAAGAGATGCAACGATTAGATGATGAGATACATAATATATAAATCGGTTTTTGAAATGGAAAGAAGATGTCTCTGTAGTCAAGGTTGAAGGTGCAGCAAGAACAAACAGAGACCAATGAAGTGACAGAATAGAAGAATTAAAGATCTGAAAATATGAAAAAGACAAATAAGGGTGGTAGGGAGGAGCAAGGATAGGCTGCAAGCCTGTAGGGGGTTGTAGCCTCCTTCCAGTTGTTGCTAGTAAACGGGGTGTTGGTGCATCCTTCAGTTGTAGCTGAAAATTTGGGTGTTGGTGCATCTAGCAAGTTGGTGCTTGCAAACTAATTGTAAATATAATTTTGCAAAATAGAAAGTACTAGTGGTTTTCCCGATTGGGCTTCCACGATAATATTACGTGTTCTATTTTCTTTGTTGATTCTGTTTTAAATGTGATAAATTTTTAAAAGATATCCCAATACTGATTCACCCCCCCCTCTCAGTATTGCTTGATATTCCAAAAATTGGTATCAGAGCAAGCTCTTCACTAAGATTTTAAACACTTGAAGAGAAATACTTTATCACTATGGAACAACAATTTAAAATGTCCTCCAAGGTTCCAATATTCAATGGAGAAGATTATGCTTTCTGGAGCATCAGGATGAGAAGCCATATAATGTCTCTTGGATTAAATGTTTGGATGTCTATAGAAACAGGGTACACATATCCCAAAGCCCCTCCTACAGATCTTGAAGGAATAAAAAAATTTGGAAGCAATGACAAAGTTGTTAATGTAATCTTGGTTGGATTAGCTAGAATAGTCTTTGCCAAAGTGATGCATTGTAAGACAACAAAGGAAATCTGGGACAAATTGCAGACCATCTATGAAGGAGACTCCAAGGTAAAAAGAGCTAAAATCCAGACTTTTAAAACCCAATTTGAAAGTCTAAAAATGAAGGAAGAAGAAAACATTTCAGAATACTTTGAGAGAGTTGATGAAATTGTGAATGCTATTCAAGGGCTAGGAGAAGAATTGAAAGAAAAAGAAATAGTTGAGAAAGTGCTAAGATCACTTCCAATGATTTACAATCCTAAGATTTCCACACTAGAAGATAGAGAAAGTATTGACAATATCACCATGGATGAGCTATATGGAATTCTTATAGCTTATGAAATGAGGATTGGGCAAGACAATTTACAAAAGAAAGAACCAACTTTTAAAGCACAAAAAATAGATAAGAAATCTAAAACAAAATTTCAAGCAGAAGATTATGATGATGAAGAAGCACTTATAGTTAAAAATATTAAGAGAGGTATTGGTAAGTTCAAAGGGAAATTGCCCTTAAAATGTTTTCACTATGGGGGAATTGGTCACTTTGCTGCCAAATGTCCTTATCCCAAACAAGAAGACGATAGTGATTGCCCTGATAAATTCAAGAAAAACAAAAAGTTTTTTAAGAAATACAAAAAGAAGACCTTTTATTCCACGGATGACAGCTGCTCAAATGAGTCTAGTGAAGATGAAGAAGTAGAAGTCTTATTCATGGGAATAGAAAATAAAATCTTTGAAGAAGAGGTAGAAGATGTAGCATATTTTAAAACAAAACTTACAAGTGCTGTCGAAGAACTAGAAGGAATTATTATCAACTTAAAAAATCAGTTTCAAGAAACCAGTGAAGAAAAATACAATCTAGAACAACAACTCAAGAAACAAGAAGAAAAATTAGATAAGCTCGAAACTGAAATAAGCATGTTTAGAAAGAAGACTTATGAAGAATCTTTTCAATCAAAATTTAAGAGCAGCTCAAAAACTCTAAATGACATCCTAAGTTGTCAAAGATCATTCAACAATAAAACTGGACTAGGTTATGACAAAAGAAAGAAGCCAGAACAATCCTCTTTCATGAATAAAGAAGGAAATAAAAAGAGTTATGCTAATGCACTTATGAAACCAGTTATAAAGGAATATAGTAAAAAATTTGCTCACTCTCAAAACAGGACAGATAATGTGCCAAGTAAACATCAACAACTGTTTTTGGGAAATTGTTATGCCTGTAACAATTTTGGACATATAGCTAGAAATTATAAACTAAATGCTCCTATTGGGAAAGGCCTTACATCACAATCTTTGTTGTATAAGAAGAATGGCACTAGAAGTAATCCAAAAGGAAAAAGCTACAACTCTTTTGCTTTTCTCCATAATTATAGTATAGAATGTTACAAATGTGGTAACCTAGGACATATAGCTAGAAATTGTAATCTAGTGATACCTATGAAGAATGATAGCACAAAACCTCAAGACAATGAGGAAAAGAAGGTTTGGAAGAAGAAGGAAGATTTGAAATGTTCAATAGCTCTATGTGCAACAGATAACAAAAAAAAAAAAAATTATATATATATATATATATGGCATGTAGATAGTGGATGCTCAAAACATATGACAGAAGACCCACATAAATTTATAAGTCTAAAAAGAAATCAGAAAGGAAAAGTCACTTTTGGAGATAACCTATCCTCTAAAATAATTGGGAATGGTACAATGGCTCTTAGAGACAAGATGAAAGCTGAAAATGTTTTGCTTGTAAAAAACTTAAAACCAAATATTTTAAGTGTAATACAAACATGTGATCAAGGACACATATGTATGTTGTAATGCACCAACTTAGGATTGTGGCACAAAAACTCTAGACTTCTCAGATTTGATTAGACAATGGCTTAATGAAGCTAGAATTGTTGGGAATGGGAAAGATCAAAGGCTATGGGTGAATGGAAGGGTATGATCTGATTTAATACCTCTGCACAACGTACTGAGACCATTTATGTTTCAAGAACATCCCAACTGAACTCTACTCCAATGCTCCTGGGGTTATCAGCATATGCAGACTAGTATGGATAGGAAACCTGACTGAAGGTTCGATAAGTTTGTTGTAGACAACAGAGAGGTTAATTAAAATTCATTTACAGTCATTGAATCATAAAATATCATCTCAGAAATTTATATGCATATCTGGGCAAGTCTTACAACAAAACTAGTAAAATTGCAATTCAGGACAACTCAACTAGTTCGACTTCTGGATTCCCAAAAAATCCTCAAAGACCAACAAATTTCTGAAAAAGGGGATGGATCATGACATATGACATGTTAGATAACTATATAAATAGGAATGAATTCATTTGGATTTATTATCATTGACTTATTAATCATACACTGAAAGCTAGTCAAATTCTAACTAAATCTAGAAGGGGTGCCCAAATTGGAGAAGAAATCAAAGTTCTGTAATTTGTATTGAATAGAATGATGTCAGAAAATTACATACTTTGTTGTTACATTATAAATAGGTCAATATGTCTCTCAAAAAGTGATAGAATTATCACTCTTCTTGTACATGAGAAACTAGTTGCAGAAACTCAAGCAGGAGGGAGGATTCGATATCTGAACTGGGTGATGATGATTCTGAAATTCCAATTCGACCTGACCAGCTTCAGTACCTTCAAAGAAACTCAGTGATAATGGTTGAATACCATCATCCTCTCACAAAAAGCTGGGGCACATCTCCCATGCTTGACTAGGGGCACATCTCCCAAGTCTCAAATGCACAAATGCATTCATAAAATTTCTCATACTAACAAAAGATGTGAAAATGAGTTGCTTGTATTATTTTATAGAATTTTGGGTGACCTGCTGAGCAAGTTGAATATCTTGGTGACCTGTGAGAACCCTTCCACATGGGCCACCCATGAGAGGATGAGGAAAGCTTGCTTTGCTTTGGCTTTCCTTCTTTTTCCTCTTTTTCTGACTTTCCTTCTTTTCTGAACTTTCCTGTTTTTCAGACTTTCCTGCTTTTCATGTTTTATCCTTCTTTCTGGATTTATGCTTCTTTTCCTGAAATATTCCTCTTTTCTCATTTTTGGCATCATTTTTGGACTCTATGCTTTGCTTGACTTCTACCCCAAGTAACTCCTCCAACCTTATCCACAAATTCGACTTGGTGGGCCAATTTCTCCATTTATTCAGCATAACAATAAAAATATTAATTGCACCAATAATATTAAATGCACCATAATCATTTATTCCGATTGAATAGCAAACTATGTATAAAATTAAATGCACACTCCTAATTAATTAATTGCCTGGAATACAAAATTTAACCCCTCATTAATTAATTAATTCAAATTGTCACTAGGATCCATGGGGTTTGATCTGCTTCATGGTGCTGAAAAAATGGGAACATGACAGTCCTCCCCTCCCAATATTGTTTGTCCTCAAGCAAGAAACCAACTCCAACCATCTATGAAGCCAATTGATGACCTCACTCCTCAAAATATGTTGTTGCCTGTCTAGAATCAAAATCCTCAATTCCAAGCAAAATACCAAAAGTCCACCATGTTTCTGCTGCACCACTCTGATTATATTTGGATCTTCAAGATTGATCCCAGGGTCCCATTACTTATGTTGCATTCCTCCAGATATCAATGCAAACTGAAATGACTCATCAATTCCTGGATTCCACTGCCATTGCTGCATGTCTCCCAATAGCACTGTTGCTTGTGGAAAAATATCATCCCAAATAATTCCAGGGTCCCATTTTCTTAGCGGCATCCTCACAAACATTAGTATCAACAAAAAGAATATCTCCTCATGGGAGATGTCTAAAACACCACACCAAACTGGAATTTCATCACTCCCAAAGGAATATTGAATGTCCTCATAAGCCATGTGCAAACTAGCACTGCAATCCCCATTCCTATGACATAGATGGCAATACCATGTCCAACCAAGAATACTAAAGACCACACATAGCAGCCATAAATTCCTATACAACTGATCACAAAATATGGATGATGTGTCCATAAAATTTCCACTAATGCAATCAACAAACTTACCTCTTGGGGTACTCAACTGGCTCATGTAACTACCCATCCAATCAGTGGATGAGTGTATACTCCAACTTAGTGATATGGATGTAGCGTGGTGAATCAAATCTCTATAATAGTCATCCATCATGGTTGGCTCAGCTGAAAAGATATCATGTTCCTTCTTGAAATCAAACTCCCCAAGAACATGCAAATCGGATTGTACTTCATATGCCCAAAGCACACAAGTACCAAAAATTAAAACACTGTTGTTCCAATGACAAGGGTGAAAGTCCCATGTCCAATCACAAAGAGGATAGGTATTATCACAAGTCCATGAAGGCCCTTTCTGCTCACAAAAGGTGTCAAATGTATCCAATAAGTCTCCATAGATGCAAGCAAGAATATCTCTCATGTGTCTTTTCTCCAAAATAGGAAAAGAAGAGACACTCCAACCCAATGCTCCAACTAGAAAGCAAGATGCTTCCCTATGTGAGTGCTTCCAATGGCTCAACTCTCTCCCATTGGTCCAAAGATGAACCAAATTTCTGCAACAAATATCCACCAAATATGTGGATGCATCAACTCCATCAAAGGCTGGTCCATCAACCATGAGCTCCTTTGACTCCTCATTGGAGGAATCACTCACTCCAAGAAGAAACTCAGTTTGGCTCTGGAAGGTAGTTTGTTCTTGGAGCTGATCATCTGTATCTCTAAATTCCTCATGCACATACATGTCATCATGAATCTCATGAACCACCATATCATGAGGTTCCTCCATAGAACTTTGAATGTCATCAACCGAAAGAGGATGGATGATTTGGATGTAGGAGGAAGCATGTGATTTATGCAATTCTTGGAGAAATTGTTCTACCTCCATCTTGGATTCCAAGAGGGCACTTTGAGTGCTTCTCAAAGAATCTTGGGTGGCCATCCACTCATCATTGGACCTGAAAATATATTCATCATCTTTCAAGTATGCTTCCTGCAACATATGAAGAAGATCATGCAAGTAATATCTGTCAAAAAGCATATGTGAAAATTTACCTTGGGTTGTAGTCTTTGCTTTCTGAATTCTTTCCTTGTTAAGGACTTTGTTCCTTATGCACATGTGCTATATTGTGCACTTCATCTTCACTAAGCCCATAAGGAATGAAAGAGGACTTGGTTTTATGTGTCTCTAGTCAAAGAAACCCTTGAGGTCCCTTTCATATTCTTCCTTGAACCTTTTCAACTGCTTGTAATGAAAGATATTGATGGATTGCACATCCATCATCAATTCAGCCTCATGCTTCTTCACCCTGTCAGGTGGTCTACCCTGTGAGTGGTATTCAATAATCTTATCATGTTGTTGTGATGTCTTCCATATGAACTCAATCTGATGTAAGTAATCCATACTTGTGCTTTGAATGGTGGCAAGGCCATCAGTAGCCCCCACAATGTCACCAAGCTTTACTATGGATATCATGCCACGGGATAACTCTTCATCTGCTATGTAATCTTTCCTCCCAGGTATGAATGGAGATGTATGGTAAGCATCATGTTTTAGCCACATATGCCTTGCATGTTTCTCATTGGTCATAACAGATTTGAATGCAACAATAGATCCATTACTAATGCAAAAATAACTCTTACCCATGTGAGCTAGTATTGCACAATCTGTAGTCTTCATCTCGGTGATGTAGTCATCCATCCAATTCAATGATGAATATGATTCTTTACTTGCTGATCCAAATGGAATGTAATCAACCATATTCATCAAGGATAAGCCTTCCTTACATGAAAGAGGCTCATAATCTCTTTGGAGTGAAACAAGTGCCTGGCAATCATCCTGCAAGTCAATGCTTCCTTGAAGCGTTTGTAAATCTGAGGACTCCTTATGTCTTCATTGGAAAGGTTGCGGCTCCATAATGCCATGTGTACTATTAGACACACACATCTGATCATATGTGTGCTCCTGCAACTCTTGAAAATCATGCAAACTTTCTTTTAAAAAATCAGCCTTCTCACAATTTTGGATCTCATCACTAGAAGGATATTTTCTGCCAACCTTATCATAAGAAATGGCTGCCATATCAAGATGAAACAAGGGAATTTGTTGAATGCAAAAATCAGAATGGTTTTCATATCTTTGTGATATTTCTATATCTTCATGATGTGGAGTGGTGATGGCATGCCCCCCGTCCAGTTCTCCCGGTTCACTCTCAACTAGAGTGAAGGGTTGATCCTTTCTCTTCCGTGATTAAATTGGTGGGACATTCTTCAGATTGATGCAAAAAAGAATTGATGCTACCAAGATCATATTTACCTTCATTACTTAGCTTGATCTCTTCTTGTTCTTGCTCAATGCATCCATTGGGAGAAATACATGGCTCTTCTCTTGGGAGATTGTTGCTCCTCTCCTTTGATGACTGATTGTTACTATGCTTTTGATCCTTCAAGAAAGTTGATGCTTTTTCTCCTTGGTAACCTTAGAATCAATATCATTGGAAACTTTTTTTGAAGAGCATTCTAAAAAGCTCTTCATGCTAGAAACAAAGGCATCAAATGAGGCTTTAATTTTGATTCTTCCTTCTTCTTCTTTTCTCATATAGGTGGAAAAACTTGTTTCCTCTATGGGTGGTTTGCTGCCCTCTATTTCTTTCAAATATTTACCATGGATTTCAAATACAAATCTGCAATAATCCTTGAAAGAGATGGCTTTGCGAATCTCTTCTCTTAAAGCTAGATACTCTTGGTGGTGGAAGGACAAATTTTCAATTGTTGATATCCTCTTTGATAAATCCTTCTTAGGATTAGCCATCGGTGGTTCATCCCATTGATCTATGTACATCTGGTCACAAATTTAACCATCATCATCTCTTGGTAGGCCTCCATCTATGTAATGGATTTCTGCTTCCTCATATGGCTCGAACTCTTCATCTTCAATGAATGGAACTAGTCTCATAGTTGCACATTTGAGTTATGATTTGCAATATTCTTCAACAGTGAGCTTCTTTATTTCCAAGCGGGTGGAGGAAAGTGCTCTGATACCACTGTAATGCACCAACTTAGTATTGTGGCACAAAAACTCTAGACTTCTCATATTTGATCAGATAATGGCTTAAGGAAGCTAGAATTGTTGGGTATGGGAAAAATCAAAGGCTATGGATGAATGGAAGGGTCTGATTTGAGTTAATAACTCTACACAAAGTACTGATACCATTTATGTTTCAGGAAAAAAATGGCTGAACTCTACTCCAATGCTCATGGGGTTCTCAGCATATGCAGACTAGTATGGGTAGGAAACTTGACTGAAGGTTGGATAAGTTTGTCGTAGACATCGGAGATGTTAATTAAAATTAATTTACAGTCATTGCATCATAAAAAATCATCTCGGTAAGTTATATGCAGATCTGGGCAAGTCTTACAACAAAACTAGTAAAATTGCAATTCAGGACAACTCAACTAGTTCGACTTCTGGATTCCCAAACAGTGCTCAAAGGCCAACAAATTTCTGAAACAAGGGATGGATCATAACATATGACATGTTAGATAACTCCATAAACATGAATGACTTCATTTGGATTTATTATCATTGACTTATGAATCATACACTGAAAGCTAGTCAAATTCTAGCTAAATCTAGAAGGGGTGCATAAATTGGAAAAGAAATCAGAGTTCTGTAATTTGGATTGAATAGAATGATATAATAAAATTTCATACTTTGTTATTACATCAAAAATAGGCCAAGATTCCTCTCAGAAAGTGATATAAAGATCTATCTTCTTGTATATGAGAAACTAGCTGCAGAAACTCAAGAAGGAGGGAGGATTCGATCATTGAACTGGGTGATGATGATTCTGAACTTCCAATTCGACCCGAACAGCTTCATTACCTGAAAATACACTCAGTGATAATGGTTTAATGCCATCATCCTCTCACAGAAAGCTGGGGCACATCTCCCATGCTTGACTAGGGGCACATCTCCCAAGTCTCAGATGCATAAATGCATTCATAAAATTTCTCATACTAACAAAATATGTGAAAAGGAGTTGCTTGTATTCTTTTATAGAATTTTGGGTGACCTGCTGAGCAAGTTGAATAGCTTGGTGACCTGTGAGAACCCTTCCACGTGGTCCACCCATGAGTGGATGAGGAAAGCTTGCTTTCCTTCCTTGCTTTGCTTTGGCTTTCCTTCTTTTTCCTATTTTTTCTGAATTTCCTTCTTTTATGAACTTTCCTTCTTTTCGGACTTTCCTGCTTTTCCTGTTTTATCATGCTTTCTGTATTTATGTTGCATTTCCTGAAATATTCCTTTTTTCTCATTTTTGGCATCATTTTTGGACTCTAGTGCTTTACTTGACTTCTACCCCAAGTAACTCCTCCAACCTTATCCACAAATTCGACTTGGTGGGCCAATTTCTACATTTATTCATCATAACAATAAAAATATTAATTGCACCAATAATATTAAATGCACCATAATTTATTCCAAGTGGATAGAAAACTATGGATAAAATTAAATGCACACTCCTAATTAATTAATTTTCTAGAATACAAAATTTAACCCCTCATTGTTGATGTATATGTAACTTCGGAATGTATTTCATCTATGTATTTTATTGTACTCCTATATAGATGTATTATTCCTCTATACGGAAGTGTCGTTATTTGTATTGACAAGTGTCGCAAGTGGTGTAACTTGCTGATGGGTTATTAGACCACCTAGTAGAGAGGTCGGCATGGATTATGTAACCTGGGGTTATTAGGCTAAGTTAGACAAGTCGGCCCCATAGGTTTATTAGGCTGCTTAGAACAAGTATAAATAGAGAGTGGGATCTCTCTATTTGATTATCTCATTATTCACTTGTACATCACTTGGAAAGTGTCGCACTAGTTGAGGAGGAGGAGGAGCTGCTGGTAGAAGACTATCTCTTGTACTTTGGTTGGACTTTGGTTGTATCATTGCTCTTTCTATCTCTGAGGAAGTTGTGGGGTTTTTCACCTTTATGGTTTTCCCCAATGAAACTCTATGTGTCTATTGTATCATGTGATTGCTTGGTGTGATTGATATGCATTGTTATACTTGATATGCTGTACATGTTATTCTCTCAGTAAAGATCCTAGAGTATATTGAATTAATGCTCAAAAATTAACATGGTATCAGAGCTTCCCTGAGAAGAAGACAATGTGCAGTGGCAGAAACTAAGGTTTCTTGTTTATTGGGTTTCTCTCCACATATTTTGGAAAAGCAGTAAGGTAGATTGACTCTACTCATCAAGGAGAATCTATCTGTCCAATCAGAATTCAATTCCGAGCACTTTCAGTTTTGGCGCTAAAAATTAGGGTTTCCTCAAAAATAGGAATTTCTGAAATCTGAAGACATAGTTGGAAGCTACTTGGAAAAATAGAAGTTTAGAGCTTTGGATCAAGATTTTTGGTTGGGTGAAGCTCCGGGAAACTCAAACCCTAATTCAGGGTTCTCCCGAGTGAATCCAGGAAGACTAAAAGGCATTTCCGAAGGGTGAAACTTTGCCGATCTCAAATTCTGAATATACTAGGATGATCAACTCATCAAGGCGCATCTTTCTATCCTTTCAGAATTTTGAAATTCACATTTTTTATTTTTAGGGTTTCTCTGACAAACCCTAATCCGAGACTAGATCCAGTGTTCAACAAATCAAGTGGTAAGACCTATATCTTTTCTATTTCCATTTGAAGTACTCTTTAAAGATGTCTCACCACACCAAGCTTGAAGATAAGCTTGAAGGGGTTGATAACTTCCGAGCATGGAAGTATAGGATTGGGTTAATCCTGGAAGAAAATGAATTGGATACTTACATAAGGGAAGAGGTCCCTGTCCCAGAGGAAGAAGAGGCTAAATCCCTCCACAAGAATAACTTGCTCAAGGAAAAGAGGATCATTGTTGATTCTATAAAGGACCATCTCATCCCACATGTGTCATCCCTAAAGACACCCAAAGAGATGTTTGATTCCCTAACCAAGCTATTTAAAGGGAAGAGCATAAATCGGAAGATGACCCTGCAGAACCAATTGAAAGGGGTAAAGCTTTAGAATGGAGAAACCATTCAATCTTATTTTTATAGGGTCTCTCATATCAAGGAACAACTTGAAGTAGTGGATGAAATGGTGGAGAATGGTGAAATTGTCATGACCACTCTGAATGGCCTACCTAGGTCATGGGATTCCTTTATTCAAGGAATTTGTGCAAGAAGGAAGTTGATCTCCTTCAGCAGACTGCGGGAGGAATGCTCTCAAGAAGAAGCAAGGCTTGTGGCACGAGAAGAAAAGATTGGGAATGAAGATCAAGCTCTCACAACTCACACCAAGAAAGGGGAGCCCAAGAGAGAGCCATCTCACTTCAAGAAATCTCCACACTACCACAAAGAAAGGAGAATATGTTTCACCTGCAATGAGAAGTGACACATTGCTATAAATTTTCCCAAGAACAAAAAGGACAACAACAACTTCAACAAGAAAAAGAAGAACAACAAAAGGAGATAGCATGCTCATGCTGTTGAGGATGATGAACCTCCCAAGAAGAAGGCTTGAGCAGAAAGTGATGATTCATCAAGTGAAGATGAATATGTTCTAATATTCGCTCTCACAGGTACTATCTCTCCTGGATGTAATGATTGGTTAATTGACAGTGGGGCTTCTAAACACATGACTGGGTTTAAAGAATATTTTGTAAATCTATCTGAACATGAATCACCCCATAAGGTGAAACTTGGGGATGATTATCAATACCCTATCAAAGGAAGTGGAGAAGCCTCCTACAACCTAGACTCTGGAAAGTCTTTAAAGATGAAAGATGTGTTATTTGTACCTGGGCTCAAGAAGAACTTACTCTCCATATCTGCATTAGATGCAAAAGGCATGAGGGTTGCATTTGTAGATGGCCAAGTTCTAATGTGGCCAAGGGGTAAAACTATTGATGATGCAGTAGTGATTGGAGAACAAGAGGGAGGATTGTACAAATTGAAGGGACAACCTGAATATGCCATGGTACATGAATCCATGGATCCAAGTGAAATTTGGCATAGAAGGCTTGCACATGTACACTACAGAGCACTACCAATTGCAAGCAAAGCTATAGAAGGTCTTCCGAAAATCAAGACCAAGCATGAAGGTGTTTGCAAAGGCTGTGCAAAAGGAAAGAACATAAAGAAGGCATTTCCAAGCAGTGAAAGCAAATCAAAAGGAATCTTGGAAATTATCCACTCCCATGTATGCGGTTCGATGTCATCCAATTCTCTAAGTGGGTATGTTTACTATGTCTCTTTCATTGATGACCTCTCCAGGAAGACTTGGGTTTGTTTCTTGAAGAACAAAGATGAAGTGTTTGATAAGTTCAAAGAATTCAAAGCCTTGATGGAAAATCAAACTGATAAGAAAATAAAGACATTCAGATCAGACAATGGCGAAGAATTCACTTCAGGTGACTTCAAGAAGCTATGCAGTGGTTCAGGGATTAAGAGGGAGTTGACTACTCCCTACAATCCACAACAGAATGGAGTTGCAGAAAGGAAGAAAAGAATAATCATGGAAGCAGCAAGGGCAATGCTGCATGACCAGGATCTTCTTATGCATCTATGGGAAGAAGCAGCTAGGACAGATGTATATGTGCAGAACAGAACACCTCACAAGATATTGGACAACAAGACACCAGAAGAGGTATTCTCTGGTAAGAAACCTGAAGTTAGCCATCTTAGAATATTTGGTTGTCTAGTATACACTCATGTTCCAAAGGAAAAGAGGACAAATCTAGATCCTTCAGGAAAGAGGGGCATCTTTGTGGGGTACAGTGAAAGCTCGAAGGCTTACAAAATATACTTTCCAAGGTTCAAGAAGATTGATGTCAGCAGGGATGTAACATTTGATGAAAACTCAGCCTTCATCAAATCAAGAAAGACACCTGTTGAAGATCATGAAGAACCAAAGGAAAATAGATTTCATGACACTACCATGACTGAATCAATTCTAGAAGCAGATCGTGAAGTTGAAGATCCACAAATACCTGTAGATCCACCTCATGAGAATAACTCTCACAAGAGGAAACCTGCACGGGATAGAGAGTTCATTCAAGATGCAGAAAGATATGGCATTCCAGAAGAAGAACATAGAGCAAAGAAGAGAACTAGATCACATACCAGCTATGTTGCTTTACTCTGTGATATTATGAACAAAGAACCTTCCAATTATGAAGAAGCAGCGGAAAAGAAAGAATGGAAGGATGCCATGGTGGAAGAATACCAGTCGATCATGAAGAATGATGTTTGGGATGTAGTCCCAAGACCTGAAGGGAAGTCAGTGGTGACTTCCAAGTGGATCTACAAGATCAAGCATGCTGCAGATGGAAGCATAGAGAAATACAAAGCGAGATTTGTGGCTCATGGATTCTCCCAGAAAGAAGGGATTGACTATGAAGAGACTTTTGCTCCTATGGCCAAATACACTTCCATTAGATCAGTACTTGCTCTGGATGCAGTGATGAAATGGAAGATATACCAAATGGATGTCAAGAAAACTTTCTTGAATGCTGTAGTCAAGGAGGAAGTGTATGTGGAGCAACCACTTGGTTTTGAGACACATGACAGGGAGTCATATGTGTGCAGACTGAATAAAGCCTTGTATGGCTTGAAGAAAGCTCCTAGGACTTGGTATGGTAGGATGGATAGTTTTCTATCCAGTTTAGGCTTTACCAAGAGTAAAGCAGATTCCAACCTTTACTACAAGGTTGAGGAAGGAAATCCTATGATACTACTTCTGTATGTGGATGACCTGTTTGTTACAGGAGAAGATAGTTTGATTGCTGATACCAAGAGGAAGCTTGCTGTCGAGTTCAAGATGAAGGACTTGGGGATGATGCACTATTTTCTAGGCATGGAGGTGTGGCAGAGTGCAGATGGGATCTTCCTTGGACAAGGGAAGTATGCAGTAGAGATCCTGAAGAGGTTCGGGATGATGGACTGCAAGGCCATGGCCACACCTATGGAATCAAACCTGAAGCTTCTGTGTGATGCTTCATCTGAGCCGGTTGATGTCACTATGTATCGTCAAATGATTGGGTCCTTGATGTACCTAATGAACACGAGACCATATATTTGCTTTGCGATGAAAACATTGAGCCAGTTCCTGACAGATACGAGGAGTGTTCACCTGGTTGCTGTAAAGCATATTCTGAGGTACCTGAAGGGTACGGTTGATTATGGGCTCAAGTATGATGTGAATCAAAAGTTTAACCTGCAGGGTTATGTTGATTCAGATTGGGAAGGCAGTGCTGCAGATAGGAAGAGCACATCTGGGTGTTGCTTCAGTATGGGATCAGGTGTGATCTCTTGGTTTAGCAGGAAGCAGTCCTGCGTAGCACTGAGTACAACCGAAGTAGAATATGTTGCAGCTTGTTCGGCCAGTTGTGAGGCAGTATGGCTCTGGAAGCTACTATCTGAGTTATTTGATCTCCCGTTGGAGGCTACTGGTATATTTTGTGACAACCAGAGCTATGTGAAGCTGATTGAGAACCCAGTGTTCCACGACAGGTCGAAGCACATCGAGATCAAATATCACTATATCAGGGATATGGTGCAGAGAGGAGCAGTGAAGCTCCTGTATGTTGCAAAAGATGAGCAGGTTGCAGATGTGCTGACGAAGCCACTAGCCAGAGTGAAGTTCGAGTACTTAAGAGAGAGGCTTGGTGTTCTTCAAATTGATGACACTTTGAGGAAGAAGTGATGGACACACTTGCTGAAGCCATTCCAATCATGGTGAGAGGAGGATCCTTCACATGGCTATGGATGTAAGCATTGGATGATGAACATCAGGACGATGCTCCAGTTACTGCTCTATATATGCATCATGTTGGATGCTTGGTATGATCAGTTGGATCATGTATATGTATATGCATCATGTTGGATGCTTGTTATGATCAGATGGATCATTTATTTATGTATGTATCATGTGGATACATTGTATGATCAGGTAGATCATGTATGATATGTATCAGGTATGCATCAGTTGGATGCACTGTATGATCAGGATGATCATGTATGACAAGCTTCAGAATGTTGCTCCAGATGATATGATCAGGATGATCATGTGTTGATGTACATCATTATGATGTATGGAGAGTATCAGGATGATACTTTATGGCCGTGGACAGGTTGTGCAGATAAGCATATAATCCAGCCCTGGGAGGTTTGCAGATAGTCTTTCGAGGTTTTGCCTATGGCATGTAATGTGGCCCTGGGATATCTGGAAAATGCTCTTTCAAGGTTTTGCTTTGGGAGGACATATAATCCATCCCTGGGAGATCCGACAGGTAGAACTGTGTGCTCGTAAAAACCTAGGATGCTCTTTCGAGGTTTTGTCCTATGGCATGTAATGTGCTCCTGGGAGATCTGACAGGTAGAGCTGAGTGCTCGTAACAGCCTGGGATGCTACAACCAAGTTTTGTGGTGAGATCACATGTAATGTGCTCCTAGGAGATCCGACAAGTAGAGATGTGTGCTCGTAACAGCCTGGGATGCTACAGCCAGGTTTTGTGATGGGGTCACATGTAATGTGCTCCTGGGAGATCCGACAGGTAGAGCTGTGTGCTTGTAACAGCCTGGGATGCTGCAGCCAGGTTTTGTGACGCACGTAATAAGTCCTAAGGATTCCACAGTATGGCCAGTGATAATGAAGACCTATAGGTGGTGGGCCTACATCCAGTATGAAAAAGGACTGGCTCTGTAGAACTTCCTATGACGAGTAGATTGGAGATTGATTGAGATAGCAGCAGCAGTGACGATGACGATGATTCGAAGATGATGATTCGTTGATGATGATCCAGAGAAGAAGACTTGTGCTAGCAGATCTGTGTCGAGAAATACCTTCCTATTTAAGAGGGAGTGTTGATGTATATGTAATTTCGGAATGTATTTCATCTATGTATTTTATTGTACTCCTATAGAGATGTATTATTCCTCTATACGGAAGTGTCGTCATTTGTATTGACAGGTGTTGCAAGTGGTGTAACTTGCTGATGGGTTATTAGACCACCTAGTAGAGGGGTCGGCCCGGATTATGTAACCTAGGGTTATTAGGCTGATTTAGACAAGTCGGCCCCATAGGTTTATTAGGCTGCTCAGAACAAGTATAAATAGAGAGTGGGATCTCTCTATTTGATTATCTCATTATTCACTTGTACATCACTCGGAAAGTGGTGCACTAGTTGAGGAGGAGGAGGAGCTGCTAGTAGAAGACTGTCTCTTGTACTTTGGTTGTATCATTGCTCTTTCTATGTCTGAGGAAGTTGTGGGGTTTTTAACCTTTATGTTTTTCCCCAGTGAAACTCTGTGTGTCTATTGTCTCATGTGATTGCTTGGTGTGATTGATATGCATTGTTATACTTGATATGCTGTACATGTTATTCTCTCAGTAAAGATACTAGAGTATATTGAATTAATGCTCAAAAATTAACACTCATTAATTAATTAATTCAATCTGTCACTAGGATCCATGGGTTTTGATCTGCTTCATGGTGCTAAAAAAATGGGAACATGACATATATTTGATTCCAAGAAGTGTGAAATCAGAAAAAAGGATTCAGGAAAAATTGTTGGGACTGTTGTGAGAACTCCAAGCAATGTGTATATTCTAGAAAATGAAGAACAATGTCATATGCGTCAAATTGATGAAAGTTTGCTATGGCATAGAAGGATGGGACATTTAAACTTTGGCAATCTTGTAAAAGTTAGTAAGAAGGGAGCTGTAAGAAATTTACCAAAGATCATAAAACCACCAAACCATGTCTGTAGACACTGTCTTCATGGGAAGCAAACAAGAACAAGCCATAGGGTCAAAGAGCATACAACTTCTCAGGGATTAGAAATAATTCACACTGATCTTTGTGGGCCTACAAGGAATAAAATCCTTCAAGGTGAATATTACTTCTTGTTATTAATTGATGATTATACTAGGATGACTTGGGTGGCATTTCTTAAATAAAAATCAGAATCTTTCATGAAGTTCAAATCCTTCAAAGCACTAATTGAAAATGAAGCAAATCTTAAGATTAAATGTCTAAGATCAGATAATGGTGGCGAGTTCACCTCAAATGAATTCAATGAGTTTTGTGAAATACATGGAATCGAAAGGCAGTTTTCAGCCCCCATAACTCCTCAACAAAATGGAGTGGTCGAGAGGAAAAACAAGATTGTTCAAGAAGCATCTAGAACTATGCTAAATGAAGCAAAACTTCCTGATCGCTATTGGAGAGAAGCAGTATATACAACTGTCTATGTACAAAACAGAGGACATCTCAAAGTAAATAGTGACAAAACTCCTTATGAGCTATGGTTTGGAAGACCAACTACAGTTAAATACTTTAGAGTTTTTGGAAGTAAGTGCTACATAAAAAGAGATGATGATAATCTAGGGAAGTTTGACTCTAGAACAGATGAAGGAATATTTCTTGGATATTCTTCCACCAAAAGAGCATACAGATGTTATAATCTAAGGTTGCACAATATCATAGAAAGTGCAAATGTAACTATAGATGACACTAAACCAAGAAGAATACAAATCCAAGAAAATGTGGATGTTGAAGAAACCGATGATGAAGAAAAAGAAGAAAGTTCACGAGAAGAAGATATTCTTGAAAAAGAAGAAGAAGAAAAAGAAGAGAATGAAGACTCCCCTAGATTAGACACAAGAACACCATCCAGACGAGTTCAAAAGAATCACCCTGAGAGTCAAATTATTGGTGACAAAAATTCAGGAGTTCAAACAAGGAGAATTTTTTTTATGATAAAGAACAAGCACTACTTTCGATAGTAGGACCTAAAAACTTAAAAGAAGCTTGCAAAAGTGAGGATTGGATCAATGCTATGAATGATGAACTTGATCAAATAGAAAAGAGCCAAACTTGGGAACTTGTCCCAAGACCTAAGGACATGAATGTCATTGGGACCAAATGGATTTTTAAAAACAAGTTCAATGAGGATGGTCATGTAATAAGGAACACATCCATATTAGTATGCAATGGATATGCTCAAGTAGAAGGTGTTAATTTTGAAGAAACTTTTGCACCTATGGCAAGACTTGAAGCCATTAGAATGTTCTTAGCTTTTGCATGCTACAAGGACTTCAAAGTGTATCAAATGGATGTAAAATCTGCATTTCTTAATAGAGAACTTGAAGAAGAAGTATATGTAGAGAAACCTAAAGGTTTTCTCTTATCAGAAAATAGAGATTATGTTTGAAAACTTAAGAAGACACTCTATGGTATTAAACAAGCTCCAAGAGCATGGTTTTCAAGACTTGGAAGTATTTAAAACAACAAGGATATAAAAGAGGAACTACTGACAGTAATTTGTACATAAATTTTGAAAACAAAAATATGATCATTGTTGTAGTCTATGTAGATGATAGCATGTTTGGAAGTGATATACAAATTCTGACTGTAAACTTTGCTTCAGAAATGAAGAAGGAATTTGAAATGTCAATGTTGGGGGAACTAACATTCTTTCTAGGTTTACAAGTATCTCAATCAGATAAAAGGGATCTTCATCTCTCAAACTAAGTATATCAAGGAGATGTTGAAAAAAATCAAAATGGAAGAATCCAAACCTGTTAGTACTCCTATGGCTACTAGTTGTAAATTGAGAAAATATGATGAATCCTTAGAAGTAGATGATACTATGTATAGGTCAACGATTAGTGGTTTATTATATGTAACAGCTACAAGACCAGATGTAATGCAGGCTGTAGGTTTGGTTGCTGGATTTCAGTTAGCCCCAAAAGAAACACATGTGGCTGCAGTAAAAATAATTCTTAGATATCTAAAAGGTACTATGGATTATGGACTATGGTATCCAAAAAAAAAAAACTTCACTCTAAAAGCATTCACTGATGCAGATTGGGCAGGAAGTATTGATGACATAAAAAGCACTAGTGGAGCAACATTTTACTTAGGAAATTGCTTGGTGTCATGGCTAAGCAAAAAGAAGTCTTCCATTTCACTATCTATAGTAGAAGCTGAGTATATTGTTGATGCATCATGTTGTACACAAGTCATTTGGATGAAGCAAACATTGGAAGATTTACTTGTAAAATATGAAGATCCCATAGTTATATATTGTGACAATACAAGTGCTATAAACATATCCAAAAATCCTATCATGCACTCCAAGACAAAACATATTCCAATTAAATATCATTTTTTAAGAGAGAAAGTATCACAAAATATTGTCAAATTGGAGTATGTAGATACAAATGAACAAATAACTGATATTTTTACTAAACCACTGCCTAGAGAGTCATTTGCATATCTCAAGCAAAATCTGGGAGTTATCTCTCTTCATTAAAATAAAATGAAGATTGTAACCCTGTCAAAAAAGGGACATAGTTGACAGGGGGAGATTTATGAATCTTTGTCATTAATGTCAAAAAGGGGGAGAGAAAAAAAAATTGAAGTTGTTGTCATCAATGACAAAGGGGGAGAATGTTGAGTATAATTGTCATTGATGCCAAAAGTATTCATTAATGACAAAGGATATGATAATATGGAATATATGATGATGTGGCATGAGTGGTGAGTATGAAAATCAACCTGATGGTGTTCTCGTACCTTCATGATGTCATTATTAAAATTTGACCTAATTATATAAAGATTTGTCAGTTTGGAGAAATTCTGGAAATTGACTGAGTGTTGGAAAATTGGTCCAAGTGGCCTTAGGAAAATGCCTGCCATACCTCAGAAGAGAATGATAAAAAATATATGAAAGTATCAGGATATAGCTTGTTGAAGAGGATATCTTACCATGGTATCAGTTCTCAAAAAGGGTGTTTTATGACAAAGTTATAGGTCTTCCAAAATAGGGTTTCAAGATGTTTTGCAAAAATGCTAGTAAAACTACCTAAGTGGCCTCAGGAAAATGCACGCCATAATTCATAGGTTAAGGAAAATTCCCGCCCCATCTTGGCAGGATGTATCTTATTGAACTGTGTACCTGACTATGGTATCATTTTGTCTTGAAAGTGTCTGAGGAGGAAGTTATGGGTCTTCCAAAACATGGTTTCAGGTCGTTTTGCTCCAGTCCAGTAAAATGCACAAATTGTCTAAGTATAAAATTACTGGTAAAAATGCTTCAGTGACCTATGTAAAATGCCCACAATTTTCTGTAGTTGATGATTTAAATTGTTCTGAGGGCATGGGTCTCTAGAGTGTTGATTGGTGTATCTAACCATATCATTATTTTGTCCAAAAAGTCTCTAAAGATGAAGTTATCAGTCTGCCAAAAGTGCCCTCTGGCTTGTTTTTCTCTAGTCCAGTAAAATGCCCGCCCAGGTCAAAAGAAGACGATTCTGAAGGTGAAATCAGTTTGGTTGTGCTCACTAATATGTATTACATCATCCGATTCATTGGTTCAAGGGTTGGTGAAAATAAAAATCACCTCATGTTGACTTGGGGTTTGATAATTTTGCCTAAGTGTTAAATCAATAGTTTAAGAGGCTATTTTCAAATGCCCACCAGATGATGTGTGTGTGTCAATAAATTCATCAAATGACATGGATTTTTTCCTTGTTGAAGTGTTTATCTAGTCATGGTTTCAATTGTCCATATGGAGGTCACATGTGTGAAAAATTGATCTGCCAAGCTAAAGAAAAACTATGTTTACACAGTATGTGAGTATGCCAGCACTAAGATTAATAATATTTGTTAACAAGTTTTTCAGATGCCAGCACAAGACATAGATTTTAATAGAGATTTCCCAGCCAGTCAATTTAAACAAGGATTAAATAAATAGAGACAAAATACACAGGGTTTATTATTTAATTAATAAACAGAGTTAATCTTTTTGAAGAGACACGAGTATGAAAAGATACGAGTTCATATTGAAGAGATGCAACGATTAAAGGATGAGATACATAATATATAAATAGGTTTTTGAAATGGAAATAAGATGTCTCTGTATTCGAGGTTGAAGGTGCAACAAGAACAAATAGAGACCAATGAAGTGACAGAATAGAAGAATTAAAGAAGATCTGAAAATATGAAAAAGACAAATAAGGGTGGTAGGGAGGAGCAAGGAAGGGCTGCAAGCCTGTACGGGGTTGTAGCCTCCTTCTAGTTGCTGCTGGTAAACAGGGTATTAGCGCATCCTTCAGTTTTAGCTGAAAATTTGGGTGTTGGTGCATCCAACAAGTTTGTGCTTGTAAACCGTTATTTGTAAATATAATTTTGCAGTAATAGAAAGTATTGGTGGTTTTACCAATTGGGCTTCCACGATAATATTGTGTGTTCTATTTTCTTTGTTGATTCTATTTTAAATGTGATAAAAATTTAAAAGATAGCCCAATACTAATTCACCCCCCCCTCTTAGTATTGCTTGATATTCCAACAAATATATCATCAAAAATTTTGGAAGTCTCACTAGGCATAATGTTCCTAAATTTGATTGCATTTTTTCTAAGATTTTCCTTTGGAAAATAGTTTAGAATATGTCCTACTAAACTCTTCTATCTCAATTATACCCTTCATAAAAGACATGATTATGGGGTTCTGAAATAATGTTGAGGTTGGAATTGTTGAAGTTTGTGTTGATTTTATATTTTAGTTGTCAACCGTCTATATTACATCTACGCTTGTTTAAAATGTATTCTTTAACTAATATATTCCACTCTTTTGTTGTGAATGTGTCATTGTCGGTGAAGTGATTGAAGTAGTTTTTTGGGTGCTTATGTATTGCTTCCACTTTTGTTGATCGAGTTTCATCGATAGGACCTTTAGTGTCTTTAATGCTTCCCTTTCCCTTAATGAGAGAGAAGATGTTGCTAGGGTCTTTTCTAGGTTCCCCCCCTCATCAATTGGGGTGTTGATCCAATATTATATTTTTATTGCTATACATGCTCTAACTAGTATTGAATGTGTTGTTTCCTGGTTTAACTGTACTTCTGGGTAAAAAAATACAATTTATTGCTTGAAAGTGTTGGAAGGGGTGTTATCCAAATTTGGAAAGTTTCTTACTAAAGGTTAATCGATTTCTACAACTTTAACATATTCATTTGTTTTTTTCTTCTATTCAATTGTCAATTCTCTTTTTCCTCCTTGATTTTAGCCTCTTCTTCTACTTCTTTGCTTCCCTCCACTTTTTTTCCCTTTCACTTTTCTTTTTGTTATCAACCTAATTTTGCTTGCTTATTTTGTCATGATCACTTTCATCTGAAAACATCACTTTGCTAGATTTATCCCTCATTTCCATCATCATGTGACCTCAATATTTTCATTATGAGTTGTCAAACTAAAGAGCCAACCAAACTTCATAGCATAATATTCAACCCATTTTCCACACAAACAATGCATGAAATCTCTAAAAAATTGTGTTATCAAACCAAAGCAAATTTTTTTATTTTTACAACTCATTAATTCCTATGCACCTCTAAAAAATGACATAGTGGGAACGTGGGGATCTTATCAAGTCATTTTTACTAATTATAGAGTTGGAACTAGTCTTCATTTATCATCCTTGTCCCATTGGGGCTTCATTAATGTATTGGGATAGTTCACATTGAAACTAGCTCTAAAGGAGGTATGCCATTTCACATATAAATAAAGCTATTGAGTCACTTACTTCATCCACAATCCATTGTAAGGCCATGCAAACAAAATTCCAGTGGAGATATCTAACACAATAGCCATCATTTCTCTACCATTTGGGATTTCACTTCTACCACCAAGCTTGGAGTTGGAGCACACAAGGAGAAAAATGACCCTCCCCTCAAGGTGGCTTTAAAGCTCACTTTGCTACAAAAATCCATCATCAAGGTGACAATTGTATGTCATATTTCCATTAGTGCAATAAAGGGTTCTTTATTCTTTACTTTATCTTATGTTTTAGATCTTATTTGGTTTCCATTTTACTTGTATCTTGTTTATTAAATAGGAAAAATGATTGAATAACTTACTTGAGTGTTGTCATTTTCTTCTATTTTTCTCTTTTATGTATCTTAGATTTCACAAATTCTAAATAGGAATTTTTGGTACAGCTTGGTAACTCCATTGGGGAAGTTGACCCATTTATCCTTCCTTAGTTGCATGTGTGCCTCCAGGGGCATTTGTTAGTTTAAATTTCCTTGATTTTTTTTGTTGCTTTTGTTTACTATAGTTTTTTTTTTGGGTGACCAAGGTAGAAAACATTAGTTTTCATATCGGTCATAGGAGTTTTCATCATTTCATGTTTATGTTCACATCATAGTTTTCTTTCAAAAAATTGCATATGCACACTTTACTAGTGAAATTATGCATTTTTTTGTGTTCTTGGCCCTTAAATTTTCAAAATGTATCCTTCTTAGAATTTTTCCTATAAATTTACAGTTAGTGCACTAGGTCCTCTAGACTTATTTTCAGGTTGGTGTTGTTTATGGAGTTCCCATAGAAACATTCTAGGTAAGGAAATGGGTTCCTAGAATTTAGGGTTTATGTTTTGGTTACTTGACCATTTTCAATTTCAACATTTATTCCATAATGGTTGGTTTGTTGAACTTCTTTCGGTCTACTTAAAATTGTGCATAATTGTATAAGGAATAAAGTCTTTGAATGTTGAGTTTTACTCCTTTTCTTTGCAATCACAACTATATTTCATTGCATTGTCCAACCAGATACACTTAGTTTATTTGTTGGTTTTGAATTGCTTTATTTTGGAAAAGAAAAGAACTCCCTATGTTCCTAGTATTTATCAAAGTTATTTTCATTTCTTAGATTTTTTTATTTTTATTTTAGATTGCAGTAGTCTCTAGCTAGTTTGGATTAGAAATTTTGTTTTGTTAGTCTTATAAAGCTTGCTTTAATAGAATCAAGAAAAGTTACCTTTGATCAAAGAAAAAGATTTTCCTATAGTACTTGGCATATTTACTTTTTATTTCTTCTTTAATAGGATTAAGAAAAGTTACGTTTCATCAAAGAAAAATAGTTTCCTACCATTAGTACTTGGCATATTTACTTTTCCATTCTAGCAAGTTTTATTTTTAGCATTTTTTTAGTTCATTTTCAACCATCTTTTCTTGTTTTATGCACCTCATGTGCACACATGTCACACCTTAAATAAAATACTTGGCCCATACCACCAATTTCAAGCTTAAAATCAACAAGTTAACTTCAATGAACTAAAGTTCATCATTGGGAAATAAAAAACAATGTTTTATTTAAGATAGGGTAGTAAATATAGGCATCCAAATAATTTGTTGCAACCATATACATTTGAGACTCAGTTGTTGACCTCTAGGGAACTTAAAATCCTTTCTATCAGATACAGTTCGACATTTTTTTGACAATAGACACTCTCTAAGAGTGGTTGATGTCAATATTGGGGTCAAAATTTTGATTGAGACACATTTCTCTTTAATATAGAAAATTCCGTGACCATTAATTTTATTCAAAGGAAAGGTAACTTTTTGTATGTATCCATGAATAGGTATCTTAGTGGCCATTAATTAGGTTTTTACCAAGGTGGCTCTCAAAGGTGGGAGAGCACCTCAAGCAGATATTTGTTGGAGGTTGGTATTTTACCCCACTATACCCCACTACCCTTCACTATAACTATCTCTTTTGTACCTTCACTCACTCTTTTGGTGGACCTCATCTCCCATCAATTTGGTTGTTTATAAGGCTCATTCTTAGCTCTTCACTTTCTATATCATAATGGAGCTCATTACCATTTGTTGAGAAGTGTTTACGAGAGTTATTTTATTCTTACATTGTTTGAGCAGTAACATCATTTAGGGCAGTGAGTAATTTTCTTTTATAGGGAAGATGATATTTATTTAGGCATTTACTGTATTGAAACATAGTACGACCACTTCTTACACTATATATGTATGTAGTTCCAATTTAATAAATATTTTCATTAGAGTAATTAATTGTTTTCTCTTCACTATCCTTAGGAGTTAATGTTTTTTGTTGAGAAGAATAGTCATACCTAGTTAATATTGCGCCTTCAATCTCACTTAGTCATTCTCATAAATTCCAAGGACTTGATCATTTACTTAGTATTCTTGGACATGTTATTTCTCTCACTCATGTGAGGATAAAAAACAATTGGCCTCTGTCCCCCTCTAGTTTTCCTTCAAATTCGTCCTCTTCGAGATTTCCTAAGTTGATTTCATCCTCGTATAGTTCATCCTCATATAGATTTAGTTCATTTACCCACTAGTTAATCCAACCTTTAGTATGGATACAAATAACATGGATAATGCCAACAATGTTAATAATGTGAATGCCAGTCTGATTCACACACCTAACCTCCAATACATGGTTAGTCTTAACCTCTCAAATTTGACTAAGCTAACAAATGATCCCATTTAGCATAATATCACTTATCCACCCATGCATATCATGATTCCTTCAAATATTCTAAAATTTTAAGGGTGTGTTGGAGAATATCCTAGCATCCACATTATATCCTTTCACTTATGGTGTTCATCAAATAGTATTGTTGATGATTTTATTTAAGTTATATTATTTCAATGCACTCTCATCTGAGTGGTTGCAAAATGGTCTCATGTCAATTTTGTGTCTCTAATGACAATGTTTCTTAGCTTATTTTAGTTACCCATTAGGTATTATAAGGGAGTCAAAGTCCTCACTTCATGACACCAAACTATTGCTACCCATATCATGGATCACATCCATGAGTGGCATAGATGGTGGAGCTTATGTAAGTTTAAGCTGCATGGTTCCATTTTCCTTGATTGGTTGTTGAAATATCTCCTTTTGTTATTACTAAGGATGTTACATCCACTATTCCCTAAGTTGAGGAAGAAACCATGGTAATTAGACCTTATCTATTCCTATTCAAGTTATTATACACTATAATTCCCAATTCCCCTTGTTCCAATTCCACCCAATGAGATCAACTGAGGGAATCCCTTGCCACCGATGGAGTTATAGGTTTTGTCACTTCTGCTTACATTTCTTATGACCATATGAATTTCTCTATAAATAATAACATGTACAAGAACGATTATGGTGTATAATGTCCCATGGTTTCTCATACCTTTGTATGGTCAACCATATATTCCCTACAACCGGTATGATCATTCGCATTCATTGTCACATGCTAGAGCTAGTACTTCATAGTTAGTTCCTCCTACATGGTCTCATGCCCACGACCTTGATTGTAGTGGTACCACATGCAATAGCATGCCATCATCTAGTGTGGCCCTAGTGTCCCAAAATAACTATTATCCATTTCCTAATCCTCCTCCAAGTCACTCAGCACCATAGGTTCATATGCCTCAACCCCACCCAAATAAAGTTCCACAAGTTCCTCCCCAATAGGTTCAATTCTATGCCCATCAAAATACACCCAATATTCTCAATGCATAGAGCAATTATAATAAGATATATAAAGGGAATAACAAGGTGAACAACACTAATCAAGGGGTAGGGGAAAACCCTCCCAATGTTCCAACTAGTGATAGGAAAAATCCTAATCCTACAAGCCAAAAATAGGATCCCAAATGTCCTCCAAAGAAAGGAATATATCCTTAACTTAGGATCAGCAACCCTTGTTCACTTTGTGGGTTGTATGGAAATTATGCCCACCATTGTCCTCTTTTACCTAAGGTACATATTCCTTTGGAAGAATATTCTTAGTGTGAGTCTATCAATTGCACTCAAGTTCAACCAACCCATCTCTTATTTCCCAACCTATGATGTTGCACAATCAATTTCCACCACAAGGGTTAGTAACAACACAACCAAAGTTATCTACTCACATAAAACTATATAGATCCAATTCACCTAGTGATCCTTCATTCTAGAACATCTACATGAATTACGTTGATGTCAACTTTTAGATTCATAGGTATTAATATGGTATGCCACATGCACTCACACCTTCTGATAAGGAAAATGAACCATCCCTAAATAGTATCCCCTTGAAAATTCCATGACCAAATCTTGACCCTAGTCCCAAAGTACTGAAGATGCCTTTCTGTCATATTGATCCTAAACCTCATGCAAGGAGTGCTCATAATGATAGTGCGATGGATGATCTTGTACAATCTCCTATTGTCATGTCTACCCTTGAGGTACGTAAGAACTGTACTTTGTAGTGGAATTCAGTGTTAACAACACTGGGTATGGTTGATTTGTTTGATGCTAGGCTAATTACCATAGACCTAGATTGGGTAGATCCTCGTCTTCATTCCTCAATTGAATTTTAGGTTCTAGTTACCATTAAGAAGTTTATTGTCAATTGTTGCATTATTAATGATGTTACTTGCACATGTTTTAGTACACTCGTGTTTGGAAAAAGTTAGGCTCTCTAGATTTGATCCCTATTGATGATCCTTCGTTTGTACAACTAGCATCCTTCCCAACCACAAGTAATTTTACAAAACCTTTCGATCAAACTTGTTGGTAAGGTGTATCAAATTATTCTTGATTGAAACAATCATAACCTAGGGATCCATCTCAAAACCCTAATCTTCATGTCTCCAAGGGATGAAACCCTAAATCCAATATTCAATATGCTCCAAGAAGCTCCAAGAAATATTAGTGACTCCAAGACAAGTGATAAAGTACAAAATAAGAAGCACAAGAGAGAGGAATACTAGTTCGCTCTTCTTAGTCACATATCTACCACAAGATGAAAATAATGAATGAATTTTAAATAATTCTCTCCTTCCTTTATATATATGAGTGGTAAGGGAGGCCAACAATATATACATGGGCCTATGTCCTTACAAAAAAACCTACAAATCCATAAGTAGGCTAACACATGTGGAGTTATACAATCTAAGGGTACACATATCAAGCTCCAAGTTGATGTAATCCATAATAAATGATCCAAATGAAATGGTACTCTAGTAAGTGTGCCCAACACTCCTCTAACAATCATTAAATGAATCCAATGAACCTATTAATCCATGTACTTAACCAGGTCCACTCCTCTAGCATGAGCATTGTCGCAACTTAGGCACTCCATGAATCCATGCAAGCATACAAGCTACCCCATGCTACATAGGGCTCAATGTCCTCCTCTAGGATGCAAAAATTTCAATGATCCAAATGAAATGGTACTTTAGTAAGTGTGTCCAACACTCCTCTAACAATCATTCAATGAATCCAATGAACCTATTAATCCATGTACTTCACCAGGTCCACTCCTCTAGCATGAGCATTGTCACAACTTAGGCACTCCATGAATCCATGCAAGCATACAAGCTACCCCATGCTATCTAGGGCTCAATGTCCTCCTCTAGGATGAAAAACTATCATCCTCCAATGTAGGGATTTCTCCAAGAAAGAAACCATATCCATGTGGCTAGCATGTATAATGTCACCAAGTTGTCTAAATAACTCCAATTCCCTAGGGAATAATTCCATGCAAACAACCATCTAAGGGAAAGCAACAATTCAATAATTAGTCTCTAATGTGAAAAATACATCATGGACATTCATGTGTTGATCATACACCATGTGCCCAAATTCATACTAAGTACCACAAAACATGGCGTAAACACTTTTGGAGTAACTCTAAAATTTAACACTCCCTCTTTATGATGAAAGTGTTTTCACCATTACGCATCGACTCCCTCTGCAACTACACCATACCTGCCACTTGAAAATTTGTACCTGTTGCAATCCTGAATTCAACCACTATCCCCTGAAAAAGAACTATCACCCATTATATCATGTCATATTGATCCTCCAAAGAATACTGACCACCTATGAATCTAAAGGACATAACCATATATCATAAACAACATGGAAGGATCCAATATCCCTCAATTCAACATCACAATCCAAAATCTATGAACCCCACATCATGAGTTTTTCAAGAAATTATATAAATATAATCACATCGTTATACAATGCCATGTAAATTGGATTGAATCTATGAAAGTCATCAAGATAGAAATATGCACAAGTCAACTAATCAATCTTGAAATACCAAGATCATAGTATAGGTAAAAAACTATGCAAGGATATAAACAACCTATGAACATGAAAATCCCCCTCATGTACCTCAAAAAATTTATAAATTGAAACTAGGTAAACTTTATCTCTCATGTTAAGATAATTTGTAAGCAAGAGTAACAATTTGGTCAACACCCTTTAAATGAAAAAATCTGACAACCTCATCCCTATTCTCTACAATACTCCCACCAATTGCAAACATGGAATCAATCTTAGCATCATCCTCCATCAAGGCATCACAACTCTCCTCCTCAATACAATGAGAAGGATCATAGATGGAAGAAACCATTGCAATATAATTAGCTTACCTCCTAGGAGGTATATTGTCCCTCATTGAATATAGGGGCACTCCAGTATGATCTTGGGCCTCCTCAAAACTAGAAGGCTCATCCAAGCACTCGTTGGAATGTACACATGCCACTAAAAAATTAACCTATAAAGTCCACCCTCTCTCACCCCTCTAGATAAATTCCTCAAACTAGCTAGACTACAATAACCAATGGTACACTATTATCCTTTAAATGCAACTCTCCATTTTACATTTTTTATACAAGGAGCTAAAAGAATGGTCTTCTTCAAACCAAGGAAAATAGAAATAAATATACTTAAGAGAATAACCCAAAGGAATCTACAAGGAAATGGATGCAAATCCTCTCATAGGATAAGTAGCATCATCACCAATATCCACGCTCATTGCCTCCCCCTTGCTCTTGAAATATGTTGAATAATGGCATGTCATATGGAATGTATCTTGAAGCTCCAATGTCTACATATCATCCAATACTAGAGAGAATGTTAGAAGAAAACTAAGATGTTATGGAAAAGGTAGTCTAAAATAGAGAGGGATCCTCCTCTACACTTGATACAGTCCTAGTTGTAACCTTTTTCATACCCTTTTCCTTCTTCTTCAATGGATATTGGGTGGCATAATGTTCCATCTCACGATGTCGAAAACATATCACCTCACTAATTCTTTATTTCTTGCATGTGTACCTTCCTTATTATTTTATCTTTTCTTATTACCCTTCTTTGTCTTCCCAAAGAGGCCAATTACATCTACTTCTCCTTGTTTCTTTGAGCAAGAATCAATATGTTTTCTTCCTACACAATATCAACCCAAATATTTGGAAAACTTGGCAAGGTCTCTCAAGCATAAACACCTTGAACAAAATGTATCCAAGAAGGGACATGTCCATTCAAAGAAATGGACAACAACTCTTGATCCTCTACCTCTATTCTCATGGTGTCCAGTTGATCTCTCAATTCACTGGTCTTGGCAAAGTAGCTCATCATAGTGCTTTTCTTGCTCATATGAATGACTAAAAGTTGATTTATCAAGAGCACCTTTTGAGAATCGCAATATTTTTAAAACAACTCAACCAAATTTAAAACATGTTATTACTTGTGTTTTTCTTTGTGATGTAAGAGATGAAATGATCCTTCATAGAATGAAGAATGGTTCTCTTAACCTTGCTTCCTTATTTTGATGAATTTTTAATTGTGGTGAACTAGTAGGTTCTTGAATATCTTTCAAAGCATGTTCCCAAAGATCATATTTATCCATGAGTAACTAAAGTGTAAGATTTCAAGAAACAAAATTTGAAGGTCCATCCAACCTGTCAAACTGTCTAAGACTAAGAGTCACCCTACACATCCTAAACAATCCTCAAGTGAACAAATCAATGATAAATGTGGTAGACAAAACTCCTTCTAGAGTTTAAGCACTTTTCCCAAGTAAACTACTATTCAAAACCAAACAACTTCAAGAAAGATAAAGTAACTCTCACAAGTATTCTCTACATGAAATACCTACTTCCTCTTACACCTAGAGTGAGCTTAGCCACACAATATATAATACCATCTAGGAGTTTTCCACAATAGGAAAATTTAGAAATTTCACCTCTTAACTAGAGGTTTCTTGGATATTAACCTTGTGAATTTTCATCCTTGGTTATATTATATAATATGATAAAAACAACGAACAATATTTCAACTTTGAATAACACCAATCCATTAAGCAATTGAAGAGAAAATATACTAAAGTGTGCCATTAAGTTTCATCCCTCTAGGGTAATATTATCATGGATAAAATAGATCTGAAAACAACTTTATAATAGTTTTATATAGAGAAGAAAATCCACCCTATATTTTTCAAAAGTAATGTTAAATCACTTAATAAATTTATCCTTATTTATGTCAAATTAGTAGGACATATAAGTTCTAGAAATTACAAAACCATGAATAAATATATGGTTGAAAATCAAATTATGCAATTACACAATTATTTCATAGATGGAAACTTCGTTAATATGCATAAATATAAATTTCATATGCATATTGTAGCCTTATCCCAAGGATATTACAATCCCCTAGATATCCAAAACCCTAACTAGGGAAAATAATGAATTTTGTTATCTCACACCAAGGAGATCCAACAACCTAGAACAACACAAGCATGTCGTTCAAGGAAAGAATTATACTTTTATTCTTCACTTAAACAAGTACAAATTAGGGTTTCATCTCAAAATACTAATTTTCAAGTTTCTAATGGATGAAACACTAACCCTAGTATTCAAGATGCTCCAAGAATCTCCAAGAAGAAGCACAAGTGAGAGGAAGACTGGTTCGCTCCTCTTAGTCACATTTCTAACACAAGAGGAACACAAATGAATGAATTTGGAAGACTTGTCTCCTTCCTCTTTATATATGAGAGTTGTAGGAGGCCAATAATACATATATGGGTATATTCCCTTAAAAGAAACCTACAAATCTATAAGTAGGATCACACATGTGGAACACTTCACTCGAAGGATAAACATTTCAAGATATATGGTGATTTAATACACAAGAAAGGATTCAAATGCAAGGGAACTCCATTAGGTGTGTCCAACACTCCTCCAACAAGGCTCCAATGAATTTAATGAATCTCGTAATCCCTATACTCCACTAGGTCCGTTACTCTTGCATGAACATTGTTGCAACCTAGGCATCCCCAAGTCAACTCTAGGCCTCCATACAAGCATCCAAGCTACCCCACATTTTCTATGGCCCAATTCCCTCCTCTACATTGAAAAAAACTCCTCTATTCTAGGGAATTATCCAATCATGCAACCATATCCATGTGGAAAGCATTTAAAACATCACCAAGATTTGTAAAGATCCCCAATCTCCAATGCAATGGCAAAGAATGTCATCCAGACACCCAACTTAGTTATAGAAACCATTGAGTAATCCATCTCCAATGCACCAATCCATCATGGACATCAAGGGGGCGATCATACACTATGTACCCCAAATCATATGAAGCGCCCCCATACATGGTGTAATCACTTTCAGAGTAACCTCAAAATATAATCTTTACTCACATTCTACATGCAAGCAAACCCCGTGTATCTACCTTGTAGTCAATTTAGGAGGTTATACCTCAAACTCTTACTAGTGAAGGTAAGAAGAGTGTCAAAAGAAAGAAAAAGAAATTTAAGGGAACGAAATACTCCTTAGCTAGTTGTGACCACTTATACCACCACACCTACATGAATTACTCCTTCATGTGCTTTTTGCAATGTTAATGGCCATGCCACACATAAGTTACTGGAACTTCTATCATTCGAGAGTTTGTTTTCCCTTAAAAGAGAAATATTTGATAAATTCGTCCATGTGGTTCAAAACACTCTCCTAGACTCTACTAAGTAGTGAAACAAATCATTGCATATAAATCATCTGCATGCTTTGTGTGAGACCTATGGTCACTATTTTCACATTTATCTTGGACTCCCCAAGTTTAAAATAACGCTTGTAGAATCCAAATCATTTTATGTCACAAGTTACACCTATAGAATAGGTTTTTTGTAATACCTCGGTCTCGACCCTTTGAACTTGTTATTGTTTATTTTGTAGTTATGATTTCCTTAACACCATGAGGTAGATGCCATGGTGATTATGAACAGTGACAAGCATGATCATTGTAATATTGGTGAAAGGTTCTAATGCTAACTGATGGGGAGGACATAGATGGGACTATGAGTCCACACAAGGGAAAAGTAATGGGGTCCAATGGGAAATGAAATATGCCTTATTATGATGCTTTACCCTATCCAAAGCTTCATTTATTTGATTTTCCTATCCTTATTTATCCTTAAGTTCATGTTAAATTGGGAGCCTAGTTATATGAAAGGGAAAATATGAATATGAGAACATAGTAATCCTATGTAAAAGTGCCTAGATACCATTTTGTAGTAACTACCTCCTATTTTTAAGGAACCAAGAATGGGTTGGAGGAAATAGTCCTCCCTTACACTCATTCTCTCATTCATGGATGGGAAATTCAAATGGGGAGAGAAAAGCTTTGAAAAAAGAGAGTTCTTGGAGAGAAAATAAGGGTTTGAAGGAAGAAAATGGAACCCAACTCCCATATGGACCACGAAGGGATGAAATGAAGGATTCTAGGTGAGATTAGACACCATTGGAGAGTATATAGATACCATTGTTATACCTCTATGTTTCACGGTGTCGCATCTCCATCACAAAACGAGTTGATGACATTTTCCCTACTATTTTGAACCATCCAGAAGAGACAGATGATGAGTCAACCTTGAAGGTGAATCCACCCTGGCAAGTTTTTGACCCACCTTAGACTTTATTTACACACACTACCGCGCCTTGCTAGTTCGCCAAAACGCGGTACTAGACACTACCGCGTTCTGCTATTTCCCCAAAGCGCGGCAGTGCCGCGTTCTGCAGTCTTTGCAAAATGCGGTACTCTTTTAATAGCTTTTTTCCCTTGGCTTGTGGGATTTTGGATTTTCGAAGATAATGGAAGATTGGGGTCCTTGATTCGATCTCAAATCATCTCCTTCGATTAGAAACCCTGATCCACTTATCTATCCTTAGATCCACCCATCTCTCTTGTTGGTTAACCTCACCATTCACTATAAAAGAGAGGCACTCCATTGGGAAAAGGGGGAGGACTCTTGAGAGTACCAAACTTATGGTCTTGCAGCATTGTGGAGATAGCTAGAGGAGAAGACACTTGAAGATGGAGGATTGGCTTGGGCATCAAGCACCTTTTGTAAGTATTCTTCAAGTTGTAATGGAATAACTTGTCTTGTTTTCCCAAATCATTTGTGTTAATCTTGTTTTAATGATATGATTTGTATCTTTCATAGATTTAGATCCTAACTCATGTTTCAGGTTGCTAGAGAATAGTGCATTCTTGTGTCTTGGTTCCATTTTGACAGGTTCACTTGTGAGGGCTTGGAGCTTGGAGCAAATACCAAAAACAAGCGTCTGGATAGAAGGTCAATTAAACTCCTTCTACTCTCTTTAGCATTTTAATCCTGAGATGTTCGTTAGATCTAGGGATTCAAGGTAGCATTTGTTTTGACTTGTTTCTTGCTTTAAGGTTAGTTTAAAGTCTGCTTTAAAGTTAAGAGAGTTTTGGCTTATCCGTAGGACAAAATTCTACATAACAAGAATGGCGACTCCGCTGGTTTTGATTACTGCTTGATTGATTCAATTCACAGTCATTTATCTTTGAATTGTGAGTTTTTGTTGCACTTCAAACCAGTTTGAATCTTGGTCCTTTTTTACCCTTATTCACCTCTCCTCGCAGTATTTATCTCCCTGTTTAATCACTGAGTCCCCTGGGTTAGCAACAACCCTGAAAATTTTATTTTTTCTTCTCAAGTTGCACTCTTTCTTTCCCTTGCCACAGTACCGCGCCCTCGGCCTTAGTACCAGAGCGGTACTGTCACAGTGCCGCGCTTCAGCCAGACCATCACCCGCGGTAGTGTCTGCAAGTGTTTGAATTTTTTTTTATCTTTGCTTGGTTTCCTGAGTTTCTCTCTGCCTTAGGTAGTCTTTACTGTTGCCTGTTAGCATCCTGGTTAATTTCCAGTCTGCATGGTGTGCTTATTACCCAGTTTGTGAGCTTGATTGTTGATTGAATTACTGGCACTTTTGACATATGGGTCATTTTTCCAGTTTGATTGCATTAACTTGATTTTTTCACCACAACCAACTCAACACCATTATTCTCTGTTACTGAATACTGTAGTTTTTACAGTCATATTATCATTATCATTTTCAGTAAATTAAAAAGATCATTAGTTGAGAGCAATTTTGTTGTTTAAATTGAAAAAGTCTAGTGGTATTTTGCATAGGGAAATGAACCATTGATTTTGCCATAGAAATTCTCATTGTAGAAGCATTGTAAATTGTAAAATCAGTGCATTGAAAAGAGTGTTTACTTCAGTTTGGCTTTGTTTATAAATCGAAAAGAAAAGAAAAATCTTTTACTTTGATTGCTTGTGAAAATTTTCATGCATATTTGATCGAAGAACCTCTATCTTTACCTTAGCTAGATTTCATCGAAGACAAAGGCTTATTTGTGATTCATTCTCATTTGCATGGTTTGAGTCATCATAACACCATCAAGTTTCACGTCCACTACCCGATTGAGTAAGACAGCCACTAAAATTAATCACCCTAATTAAACCAACTTTAACCTCACTTGAGGAAATCAAAAGAATTTGGTAGTTAGGTAGGACACCGGGGATAGGCATCAAAATAATTCCCCCTTGTCATTTTCATCTGAGACATAGTCGTTGTCTTTAGGGAACTAAAATCCTCTAGTACTTATTGACACGGTCACAGCTAGTTTGTGGAGGGGCCTCCTGACTGTTTCCAACTTTCAGGGGTTAAATGGCCGCGAGATTGAGAACCGGATGGACTCTGTGGAATACCGCACTCCACTTAGCCCTAAGGCAACATCGATCGCTGTCTTCTTCGGAAGGCTGAAGTGCCCAAAACCTTTTCCGACATGTCATGAACGAGGTGGCTTAGTATCTATTCTACTAGGGCTCTTTTACCCAGGATCCCTTTCAGTAGAGGGATATCCTTCTTATATCGGTCTCTCATGTTGTATTGTTCGACTTGGATTTCATCACCTTGCGAAGGATACAGCCTGCTGAGGTCTCCAGCTCTTAGTTAGGAGTTTGCTTGCTATCTCATCTTTGTAGAGGGTCATTTTTTATTTATAGGGACTGCTTGTTGGCATTCTGGCCATTTTTGTTGATCAGCTCGCTTATTGAGACATCGGTCTCAGTATAGATTTTAGAGCTTGCTTTTTTGGCCTGTGAGCCTTGCTTTTTCTAGCTCCTCTTCTGCACACTCGGTTGCATTAGAGTTTTTGAGTTCTTTGTTCACGATACTGCCCCCGATTTTCATTTTCCTGTCATCATGTCAGATCTACCACGAAGATCACGAAGACAACAGGGCCAAAGCCCTCCACCACCACCACCGCCACAGACTACTGGTCCGCCTGCATCACACATTCCTGCTCCTCCTGGCCGCGGTGCTGGTTGAGGCAACATTCCACCGCCGATACGTACAACATCTTTAGTTACGCCCGTAACTGCCACACACAGCACAGTCTCAGGATCTATTGCAGCTTCTGCAACCACTAGCACGTCTGAGACTTCCACTATCACCTCACCCACTGTCATTCCAGATTTATCTGTTCCAGTGGGCACAGTTACCGCAACTGAACCTAGTACAACCCAGACTACTAGACCAGAGGTCATCCTTCTACCGGATGCCAACACTTCCCGTCCATCAGACACCTTTCACAATGATACAGACGAATCTGTTGGCACCATAGAAGGGTCCGACCAGGACATACCTGGATTGATTTCAGTCCCAGGAGGGTACGTTGAAATCATTGAAGATACTCGTCTCCCTGACACACCTTTTGAACCTGATTATGGTTTCATCACTTCCCAGGTAGATCTTCCACCTGTTATCACTACGTCACCCAGTGTTCATCCTCAGGAGACAAGTTCTTCTAGCAACATACCTCGTACTATTACTCTACCCAATCTCCCACCGGGACATGAAATCATGGCTTCCATCCAGTCTAGTATGGTTAGCCTAGCAAACTCTCCGTTAGCATCGACACGGTTTAGACGCAGCACAGAGCACATGCTCTCGTCAGTTTCTAGATATCCCCCTGACACTCGTCCTTCTGACTATAGGGATCCCAACATCCCGTCTAGCAGGGAGTTTCGACACTCCTTTGCAGACGGCGCAGGACCTTCAGATGTTACCATACCTAGTTTCCTGCCGGATCCCCAAAACCTTTTCCAGGACATGAACTCGGACCCAGTTTTCGAGGGTCCTCCTACCATTGAACATGTCATGGACGACGCTAATACCCATGGGCTAAATTCCCTGCATTTACTGTCATCACCCATATTTGATGCACATTCTATGAGGGATAACCCAGTTTTTTCCCCGTCCTCACCTGTTCGATATGGACGACCCCCTCCGCAAATAGGTACTTTTGGTGTCGTTGGCCAATCCACGTTATCATATTTGACCAGTGGCGGAAGAACGCTTAGTCTCACTGCTGGATCTTTCGGTTGGACCGGAGGATCACCCTCAGCCACCATTTACACTATCTCAGGAGGTGGACAACCGACTACAGTGGTCCCCAACTCTAGTTACCAAATCCCCTCTGGTGGGCCATCAACCCAACCAGTTGGTGGACAACCTTTTGTTGGAAACCTTGTTCCGAGTCAACAACCTCCAACTGGTGGGCCATCAACCCAACCAGTTGGAGGACAACCTTTTGCTGGGAATCCACTTCCCTATCAACAGCCTCCTCATATAGGGCCATCCAACCTAACTGCTGGTGGACAACCTATTGGCTCGATCCAACAAGCTTCCCAACCAGCAGCATCTACTTAGTTCGGTATGTACAATCCACCTGGCAGTGGGCAACTTTATTCCGGTGTTCCAACCGGGCCTTACTCTCAACAACCCCTGTCAGGCATGCTTCCTTCTTGGGATCATCAAATCCCACAGAGTGGGGGATACTCACTTTTTGGAAACTGGAACCAAGCTGGGGGGAAATCTCAGATTTCCCCCAACTTGAATTCTGGTTTCCCTTACCCTTCAGCTGCTACAGCTCCATGGAACCCATCACTTCAATTTCCACTCGCTCCTCAAGCAGGAACGAGCCTTCCATGGACACCACCGTCGCAGCCACCCCCCAACCCTGCTATGGGAAATCCTCCACTTGCACAGTATAGTGGTAACATCCCTGGAACACAACAATTCCAAGGAACCTTTCCCCAACAAGGAACAGCAACCATTCCTGGGTATCAACAGCCTCAGGGTACTATACCCACTCAGCAGAACACTCACCAGCCGATTGCTTACAATCAACCAGTTAACCAGATGGCCTACCATCCACAGAATTTCCAGCAGTATCCCGCGGGAAACTCATATGGGTATAACACACAGCAGTATGCTATGCAGGGCCCTCCAGGGTTCTCGGCACCACATGGTTATTACTCATTCCCGCAGACCAACCGTCAACTTCCCTTTTTGGCCACACTTGATCTACCTGATTTGTCGAGGCTTATCAACGATCCTATATGGCACGAACCTCACTGGCCACCTATCCCATCCAAACTACCATCGGACATTCCTAAGTTCGATGCCAAACCCGGGGAAGACCCCAAGAACCACGTGATGACCTTCCATCTTTGGTGTTCATCCAACTCCTTGATGGATGATTCCATCCGACTTCGGCTCTTCCAACGCACGCTCACCGGAACGGCAGCAAAATGGTATATCGAGCTACCACAACACTCTTTTCGTGATTTCAACACTTTGGCTATGCAGTTTCTGACACATTTCCAGCTTCCCATCCGGTATGAGACTGGAACAGAACTACTAACTTCACTACGTCAAACCACTTCTACACATATTTCGGATCACATCCATGAGTGGCGAAGACGCCGTAGGCTAATAAAGGCACCTATTCCGGATCAGCTACTTGCTGATTGGTTTACAAAATCCTTTTTGCCTCCCATAGCCAGAGATATTGCTATGCGCGGACCGGTTACAGAAGAACAAGCCATCTCGGTAGCACAATACATGGATTTGGTATATACTCAATCCGGTACTTTACATGAACTTCTTCCACATGCCTCCCGCGTTCACACTGATCCTACAAAGCCTACCACTGAACCACCCATTGATGGTATTGTTGGTTCAGTCAAGGCTCAGCCTGCTACCAACTCCACGGGACAACAAGCTTCTGCTTCCCCCGCTTTTACCCAGGCCGCTTCAAAAGCTTCCACCTCTCCTGTTGTCTCCTCCGAAGTGAATGCAGTCCAATCTACATCACAACCATCCGGAGGAAAGAAGAAAAACAATCGTGGTAAACCCAAGAAGAACCAGCAGGAGAACCCCAAGCCACAACCTACCCAGAATGACCAGAAGCCACGTCGGAAAGCTAAGTTTCCCTGCTTGATTTGTCAAGATGATCATTATACGCATGATTGCCCCTACAAGGACGAGGTCCATAAGTTCGTTAAAGGATCCTCTCGCCCGGCAGTTCTAACTGACCCTTTCCCCCAACAGCAACAGCAAATGGTTGCCCAAGAATCCCCACAAGGGGGCAACCCGACCAATCCTTCCCGTGAAGAGACGTCCACAAACCGCGAAATCCTAATGACAAGTAATGAGGAGATTAATATCACCACTCGTTCAAAGACGTATGACAATCCTCCAAGTTCAAACAAACAATCGGAGATAGCCAAAGGCAAATCTCCTGTTGAAGATCCGATTCCTATTCCCCCTCCTAATGGTCATCTCCATATCGAGAGACCACTTATGGATACAGTGCTACGCCCACCCAAGGGCACCATACGAAAGGCGACATTCAATCCGAATGCGCGAGCTGCCCAAAACTACAACATTGTTGAGGATTTGGCTCAAGCACCTTGCGCTATGTCGACTCTCGAGGTTCTCCAACACTGCCCCACGCAGCGTAGAACCCTACTTTCAGCACTGGGGGCACTGGACCCAGATACTTCAAACTCCATCATGTTTAACTTGGAGTATGCTAAACCTAGGCTTTCTCATCAGTTAGCCTTCCAGGTGCATACAAAAATCCGTGGAAATGTCATCCACCGCACTGTGTTAGATGAGGGTGCTTCCACGTCGATTATGTCTTTGAACTGCTGGAGAGCCTTAGGCTCACCCGAGGTCACAACTTCTCCCACTACTCTTAGGGCGTTTGATGGACATGGTTTTCAACCATATGGACTCATTCCCTCAATCGGTGTTGAACTGGGGGGAAAGACAGTATCCGTACACATCGAAGTCGTAGATGCACCTTTGGATTACAATCTCCTACTTGGTCGGAACTGGTTCTATGCCATGACCGCCATAGCATCTACAGTCTTCCGGATTGTACAATTTCCTCATGAAGGGAAAATTGTCACTATTGATCAACTGGATTACTGTATCCCAGACTCCCATCCGAACTCCACCAATACCGTCCCGTTATTGGATCAACCTCGGTACCGGTTCCAAGACATAGGTGTTGGTCTCATGAAGGATTCATCCCTCATTGGAGTTTTTCCAGAGCTGGGAACCCATCTTCAACCAGTCAACATGATTTCATCGCATGTCACCCCTTCCGATGATTCATGGGTGATCCCGAGTCCTACTCAGATCCAAGGCTATGGCAATTCCATGCCTTTGAACAGAAACCTTGCAGCATATGACGCGATCCAATCAGCCACAGATTGGGTCAACTGTTCTACTGATCACACAGTGGCACAGCTCTCGATTGAAACTCACCCACCATTTTTTGATCCTCTCAACTTGATTTTTCCCACTGACGAATCAATCATAGAGGTTATGTGCGGTGATGAGCCACCTTGGGGAGATTTTCATCATCGATCTTCATTCCCCACCATTCAGTCACTTGAGCCTGATACCAAATCCAGTGCTTCACTTGGGATGGTGCAAACCAAGTTCCCCACTTCCCTCGACGAAGTATTCTCCGAAGGAAACTTGGCCAACCTTATGGCAACCACTCCCATCGATATTTCGGTAAAGCCTGGTATCGTGGAAAACGTACACATTGGCAAAACATGTACTCCTCTCGAAACGGAGTTCTATAATGCCTACTTTAAAACTTTCCGCGATGTTTTTGCTTGGAGTTATGAAGAGATGCCAGGGATTGACCCGTCGATTGTGATCCACGAAATTCCAACTTTCCCTAGCGCCCGACCTGTTCGGCAAAAGCTTCGACCCGTTCATCCTCGTAAGGCAGCCGCCATTAAAGCAGAAGTTGAAAAACTTTTGCGTGCTGGTTTTATCTATCCTGTCCCATTGACAGAATGGGTATCGAACATCGTTCCCGTAGCCAAGAAACAGGGAACTATTAGAGTCTGTGTTGATTACCGTGATTTGAACAAGGCTTGTCCCAAGGACAACTACCCAACTCCGTTTATCGACCAGATCATCGATAACTGTGCCAGAAGTGTTATCTTTTCATTTATGGATGGCTTCTCTGGCTATAATCAGATCGATATCCTCCCAGCCGACCAGCACAAAACGGCCTTTATCTGCCCTTGGGGGATCTTTGCATATCGAAAGTCACCTTTTGGCCTGAAAAATGCCGGGGCAACTTTCCAACGGGCGATGTCCTACGCATTCCATGACATCAAACATATCGTAGAGCCATATCTTGATGACCTTCCCGCTCACTCACGAACTCGGGAAGAACATCCAGATCACTTGAGTGCCATTTTCGAAAGGTGCCGGCGCTACAATATACGTTTGAACCCGCATAAGTGCGTCTTCTGTGTAGAAGCCGGAAAACTATTGGGCTTCATAGTCTCCAAAGACGGGATACGTCTAGATCCCGCAAAGGTAGCAGCTATCATAGCCCTGCCGTCACCTACCAATATTCCAGAACTTCAATGTTTGCAAGGGCATGCAAACTTTCTACGCCGTTTTATCTGCAATCTGTCCGAGATAACAAAAGGCTACATGCGGCTTCTTAAGAAGAATATTCCCTTCATATGGGATGACGAAACCCAACGCTCCTTTGACAATTTAAAGGCAGCCTTAACCAAAGATCCTGTGATTCAACCCCCCAACTACACACAGGACTACATCCTTTATCTCGCAGCCTCGATTTCCACCATTGGTATGGTGTTAGTCCAGGAAGATCACAACGGCATAGAACATGTGGTGTATTATCTTAGCAAGAGTCTTCTCGACTCTGAAACTCGCTACTCACATGTTGAAAAGCTAGTTCTGGCAACAGTATTTGCTGTCCAGAGATTCCGTCACTACATCTTACTCCGCCGGACCACCGTCATCGCCGATTTCAATCCAATGTACTATATCCTCACACGACAAGTGCTTGGAGGCAAATACTCCCGTTGGATTGTCATCCTTCAAGAGTTTGACTTGGAATTTGTCAAAGCCAAGTCTAAGAAATCTCTGGTCTTTGCTGAGTTAATTTGTAACCTGCCCCGTGCTACTGAGCAATCCAAGCCCATTGATTCTCTTCCCGACGAATCATTGTTCCTCATTAGCACGTCTGATCCGTGGTATGGGGATATTCTCTTATATCTCCAAACCCAACGCTTCTGTCCTGATCTCACCCGCGATGAACAACGACGTATCAGACATCACGCAAAATACTACCTTATAGTGAACGATACTCTGTGTCGATGTGGTGTCGACACTGTCCTTCGACGCTGTTTGACCTTAGATGAGGCGGAACGCGTTCTCAACGACTGCCACGCTGGAGCATGTGGTGGTCATCTCTCTGGGATGGCTAGGGCCCAGAAAATACTGCGAGCAGGATACTTCTGGCCCTCAATTTTCAAAGACTGCATTGAAACAGTCAAGAAGTGTCCACCATGTCAATTCTTTCATAGCAAAGCACGCTCGCATCCTGCTCCACTCCATCCTGTCATTGCCATCGGCCCCTTCTCCAAATGGGGCATCGATTTTATGCACTGTAAGCCCACTTCAGCCAGGGGGCATAGCTATGTCATAGTAGCTGTTGACTACTTTACAAAATGGGCTGAAGCGATGCCTACATATGCTAAAGACGGCAAAACAGCAGCGCAGTTCATATTCAATCATATTATAGCTAGATTCGGTGTCCCACAGTCTATTGTGACCGATCATGGTTCCCATTTCAGGAACCATATGATCGAATAACTAAGTGCCAAACTGGGTTTTCGCCACGAAAACTCAACCCCGTATTACCCACAAGCTAATGGCCAAGTTGAAGCCATTAATAAAGTCCTGAAACGAATGATTCAGCGCATTGTGGGTACCCAAACATCCAATTGGCACTCAGCTCTGTTCTCAGCACTGTGGGCATACCAAACCTCAGTGAAAAGTGCTACTGGGTTTACACCATTTCAACTGGTGTACGGCCTAGAAGCCATTCTCCCGATTGAATGTGAAATTCCATCACTCAAGATAGCCATAGAGCTACTTCCACACACTACTTCCGAAGAAGAACAGTTTCTATACCTAGCTAAGCTAGATGAAACCCGCCGCGACGCCGCTTTGGCTAATGAAGCTCACAAAAAACGCGTCAAAGCTCAATACGACAAATCCATTCAACCTCGGATCTTCAATGAGGGTGACCTCGTACTTACATACGATCAGATGCATGATAAGCTTGGAAAAGGTAAACTTGAATCTATGTGGTACGGCCCCTTCATTGTAAAACGTGTCTTAGAAAAAGGAGCCTATGAACTAGTCGATTGTGATGGTACACCATTGGCACGGCCCCGCAACGGGCTATACCTCAAACGTTTCTACGCGTGAGGTTACCCTACGCGGGTTATTTGTTGTACATAATGTACTTAGTTTGCTTTTTGCTTTCTTTTTAGTGTGCGTGTGGACCTCATGTATCTACTCTTACTTTGACTCGTGACTTTATGCGCAGATGTCTGCCTACTTTGGGTTCGCCGACGGTGCAAGCCGACATACCCAGAATCTCGCTTCCGCAGCATGGGTGATCTATTCCCCCACTGGCGAGTTAATTTCTTCAAGAGCCAATTGTTTAGGACCCGCAACCAACAATATCGCGGAGTACCATGCAGTCATTGGTCTCTTGACAGAGGTTGCTTCACTCGGGATTGACTCCTTATCAGTCTTTTTAGACTCCCAACTCGTGGTTTCTCATCTAAACCGTGTTTACACAGTTCACGATCCTACATTACTTCGTTTATTTCGAAGAGTACGCCTCTTGGAACGGTCATTTGATTTTATCACATATCAACACATACCGAGAGAATTCAATTGTATTGCCGATTCATTGGCTAATTACATTTTGGATTGGCATCTTGCCCATATATAAAAACATCATAAAAAATAAAATGCACAAGTCATTGTAAATATTTAGATCATAAAATAGGTCCATATCACTGTATATAAGAGTGTTTTTTCAAAAATACATAAAGTTTGTGTCAAAGACAAAATTGGGGATCAAATCCCATATACAAAAAAAAATGGCCCTCAAAGCCTACATATCGCATACATGCCGCAAAAAGATCAAAGGACCATCTATGGAGACCTAAGAGACCTATCATGTCCCTCATCGGACTCCTCCCGCTGCTGGTGGTAACACACCACAGCTCGAACCACCCTGCGAAGAAGTCGACTGATACGACCAAGTACACCCACAGTATGCCGCTGGAGGTGGTAAGGAACGTCATCCATCCGCATAGCAGGGATACCATGGGTCAATCCCTGCAGGTTCCTCTCAATGTCGCGGACACCTCCTGCCTCGTCTTCATCTTCCTCTTCGTCAGGAGCAGCTTGACGATCCACACCGCCACGACGTAGTGGAGAGTATCCAACTGGCCTCTGTGGTCCATGGTCTGCAACATGCATGCGAATATATATTAGGCGTCTTTTACACATTCTAAAAAAGCAATAAAAATTAAATATTCAAAAAGGAAAAAATACATATCCATAAAGGTCATACCAGAGTTGTCCCAGTCATCATCCCCTGGCAATGCCAAGTCGATATCCTCACGAAAATCTACCCCTGAATAGGGATAGTCGTCAATCATGACTATCTGCTCCTCTAGCCAAGAGAAGAAGTCCTCTCCAAAGGCTAGCCGCTGAGGTCCCCCGAGACGTCCAGCATAGTCACTCCATCGAGCCATCCATGGATCAGTAGGTGGACGAGGGGGCAGAGATATCTGTGGGCGCAGTAGTGGCACCCTCGCCAGAAAGAAAGTGACCAGGATGCTCCCATAGCCAAACTGGGTATTTTTCCCAGTCCTACACTTGTGCACATGTTCCTTCAGATTGGACAACACTGCATCACACCAGTTGAAAACTGTTCCTCCCATGCACTCTACTGCGAGATTCACCTACGTGCGGGATGCCTGATGTGGACTCACACTTCCCGCTGCACGCGTGATAGTGAATAGCACGATTTTTACAGGAAGATTTATGACCTCCTTTATAGCCACTTTCCCACTTTTCTTACTCGAACCTTCCTGGCAATATCGAGCAATCAAGTCATCTGTGCTTGATTCTGAAGCTGTGTACCCGGTAAAGTTCACCCGGGCCCCTCTTTTCGAGAGGCCCGTGAGGAAATAAATATCCTCAAGTTGGATTTCAAGCACATGCTCTCCCACTCGAAAATCTTGAATGTCAGGGTCCCACAATTGAATAAGATGAGTAAGGAGCTTAGGTTGTTGGCGGATCCCTTTGGTTTTGAAGAACTTTAGCAAACCACATTCTCGCAATGCGGTCACGGTTGGTAAGTCATTTTCGGCCGCAAAATCATCCGCTTCGTGCTCTCTCTCTTTCCAGCTTACCATTTTGCTCCGAATAAGTTGCAAATCCCTGCAAAAGGGCAAACAAAACAATTAGTAACTATTTAACAACTTACTTCCAGCAAAAAATTGGAGAAAAATTGATTTTTTGAACTTGAAATTCGCCTGTGCCGCGCCTGGAGGACACACTACCGCGTGGCAGTCCACACTACCGCGCCTCAGTTTGAGGATACAGCGCGGTACTGTTCAACAATACCGCGTCTTTCGATAGGGCCCCCACGCGGTAGTGTGGAGGGCGATTCTTGCCCAAAAGGGCTTGCTAAAAAATTAATTTTTTCCTGGTGAAAGCAAAAATTTCTTACATGAAATGAAAGAGGGGCTCAAGCACTCTTACCTGGCGCAGACGGAGGTCGAAATGGTGTCCCAGAACTCCCGGTATGGATCCTTGAAATCTTGCTCCAAAATGGGTGAAAATGTCTCCTTTGGATAAAAAACACAAATGAATAGTAATTTCTATTTTTACCATTCCTTATATAGCATTTTTTCACATTTTTTAATTAATTAATTAATTACTATTTCAAATAATTGAAATAAACCCTTGTTCACATTGCTAATGTCCAGTTTTTGAGCATTAATTAACAGGATCCGCGGTAGAAATGAGATGCATTCACACCGGTGTTTATTCGTAATTTGACCTTCATTTTGAGCCCACTTTATCTTTTTCGTGCTCTGGATTTAAAACTTGAAAAAGATTCCAAGCGCTTTTACACCCGTGTCGTGCTTGTCAAACTCAAGTAAACGGTGTCGAGTACGGTCAGCTTTACTCATGCTCGTTAAACGATGAGGAAAGTATTATCCTGGTTGTATTTTATTCTTTTTTCGGACCAGAATAATTTAAAATTTACGAAAAAGACCATAGGAGTCCATAGTTAAGCTCTTTTCAGACTCCTTAAAATTGAAAAGATTGCCAAGTGATCTTGACTCTTTCACACTTGTAAAAGTATTTGAAAGGTCGTCTATTCGGTGATAGGTTACCCCTTTTTCGGCCCGTCTAGACTATTTACAAGAAAGGTATACCTCGGTCAATCTCGGCTGGGAGAGTTCTCTCGGGAATTGTTTTACACTTTTTCGGGATCGAGGGACTAAATTTTACGAAAAAGTACATTATGGAGCTTCCTTTAAGTTTTTTAGGCTCTCTAAATATGAAAAACTACCGAGTTTTCCTTCCTTGGACTCGTTAAAATATTAACATCGAAGGACCCACTTTGGGACGAACCCCTCCTTTCTCAAGTTCGTAAAACATGTGAGATTGGACTCATCCATGAGATGAGCTACACCGAGCATCTGTTATCCTCTTCAAGCTCGTAAAACAAGAAAGAGGTACTCGTCCATCATGTCGGGGAAATATGGGAGAATAAGTCAAGTTTATCCATGGCAGCTTGTCAGTCGTTACCTTTGAACATGGCATGTGTCCATCTCTTGTCTATATTTGGGTATCCGTCTTTCATTGAGTTATAGTCATCATCATGGGTCGTCTCCCTGGCCACGAGTCCACTCATCCGGTGTCTATCCTCTATTTATTAATAAACCCTGCTGCCAAGTCCTGTTACATGCCGTTACATGTTCAAAGGGTTGCATCGTTTCGAGTCATTCATTGTGTCAGGCCTCCGCTGTGTCAGTACATACTCCATTGCTTCATCATCCTATCATATGTGCCGATTTCGTGTCGATGATGTGGGAATCATCATGGCCCACCTTCGACGAGTCTATTCCTGTCGACACCAAATCACTATCCGGGAATTAGACTTAGAGATCAACCATTAGTACCTTAGTACCTGCATGCCTCAATGGCAGGTTTCCTCGTGTTTGACAGCAGGTTCAAATCATTGACCTCTGATCAAGCAATCTCTCGGATGCTCGACATCAACTCATTCATTCGCATTTCGTTGAGATGTACTATTGATACCTTGGGAATCATTGTCATCATTGGTGATCTCCCTCGCATTTGTTAACGGTCCACATCATTGACCGGTAATCAAATGGTTTCTACCATGTTCGACTTCAACACCTTGTAATCACATGGTTAGATTCGTATCTTTTTGCGATCGGGTAGAAGACCCTGGACGCACCTCTACATTTTGACTGCATCCAGGCTACGATGGAGATGTCCCTTGTATTGTCACACAGATCCACTTATTGTATTGGTCGTGGCTGTGTCATTATTGTCTCATGGATCTACGATTGTTCATAGTAGCCATGATCTGTCCACAGTTTACATTATCTCAGTACTCATGGATCTGCAATGTATTGGTCGGCAGCCATGCTTTGAGTCATCTGTTTCCGAGCATGGGAATGCCCGCCTCGGTGGTATATCTAACACTTTGTTTCTATTTCAGCTCAGTGTCGCTCTCCTCGATGTTATCTCTGCACATTATATTCGTAAAGTCTTTCGGCCATCAGTCCCTTCTGACCTCACACTTTAGGGGGCATCTGTTATACCTCTATGTTTCACGGTGTCGCATCTCCATCACAAAACGAGTTGATGACATTTTCCCTACTATTTTGAACCATCCAGAAGAGACAGATGATGAGTCAACCTTGAAGGTGAATCCACCCTGGCAAGTTTTTGACCCACCTTAGACTTTATTTACACACACTACCGCGCCTTGCTAGTTCGCCAAAACGCGGTACTAGACACTACCGCGTTCTGCTATTTCCCCAAAGCGCGGCAGTGCCGCGTTCTGCAGTCTTTGCAAAACGCGGTACTCTTTTAATAGCTTTTTTCCCTTGGCTTGTGGGATTTTAGATTTTCGAAGATAATGAAAGATTGGGGTTCTTGATTCGATCTCAACTCATCTCCTTCAATTAGAAACCCTGATCCACTTATCTCTCCTTAGATCCACCCATCTCTCTTGTTGGTTAACCTCACCATTCACTATAAAAGAGAGGCACTCCATTGGGAAAAGGGGGAGGACTCTTGAGAGTACCAAACTTATGGTCTTGCAGCATTGTGGAGATAGCTAGAGGAGAAGACACTTGAAGCTGGAGGATTGGCTTGGGCATCAAGCACCTTTTGTAAGTATTCTTCAAGTTGTAATGGAATAACTTGTCTTGTTTTCCCAAATCATTTGTGTTAATCTTGTTTTAATGATATGATTTGTATCTTTCATAGATTTAGATCCTAACTCATGTTTCAGGTTGCTAGAGAATAGTGCATTCTTGTGTCTTGGTTCCATTTTGACAGGTTCACTTGTGAGGGCTTGGAGCTTGGAGCAAATACCAAAAACAAGCGTCTGGATAGAAGGTCAGTTAAACTCCTTCTACTCTCTTTAGCATTTTAATCCTGAGATGTTCGTTAGATCTAGGGATTCAAGGTAGCATTTGTTTTGACTTGTTTCTTGCTTTAAGGTTAGTTTAAAGTCTGCTTTAAAGTTAAGAGAGTTTTGGCTTATCCGTAGGACAAAATTCTACATAACAACCATTTTAAATACATAAAGGTTGTTGGAATGTTAGGTTTCCCAAAGAACCATAAAATCCATGTCCAAGAAGCTTAACAATACCATGAATGAAACTTGGAAGTAGGCAATGTCTTGGGATCAAATTGGCCATATTGAGGAGCATTGAGAGGAAGGGCATGCCCGAGGGACTGAAGAAAATATAAAGGATTAGTTATTGTGTTGTATGGAGCAAGGACGAGTTCCAAGAGTTGTGCTAGCTGATAGATTGAACAAAGAACCAATAGAGACTTGCTTGGTTGGTATATTGGAAGTCTTTAGTGAAAAGAAGAGGGGTTTTGGAAATATTTCCAATATTATTTTCCCTAGTGGTATCATAGTATAGCAAGGGGTCGAATTCTAGAGTGGAATTCCTATGGTTGGGAGGAACTCAAAACCACCCATAGTTAGTTGCCTTGGAGCTTCATCTTGGAAAAGATAAGTGTACTATTTCTTACTTTTTATTTATGAACTCTATATTGTAGAATGATGAGTGTATAATATCATTATCATGGTATTTTGAATGAAAATTTCCTGGATATGATTTCTCCTTTGTTTGATCAAGTCATGTGTAAATCATGTATGAAAATGTGTTGTAATTTCTTGCATGACAAATGTTTGACAAAAGAACTAAGGGGAAGGTTTCCTTGTCCCATTATGATTGATAAATGGGTTATACAAATGAACTAAAACTTGTAAAAAATTAATAATTTTTTTTGGAATGGATTCCTAGATGTATACAAATTTCATTACTCGGCCTCAATTAGTGGTTCAAAGTGAAAGAACCCTTGTAGCTTTAAAAATGGAAAAATATTGAGTTTTCAGCACTATAGGAAGATTTAGGACACCTTATAAATATTTATCTATATCTCACAAAATTTCAAATGGGTAGGTGCGAAATTGTTTTTGTTGGTTCTAAACACACATGTTAACCCGCTCACCAAAAATCTTAGATATCCATGTTTCCATTTACGAGATATTAACTATGCAACAAGGGATTTTCCTCTAAGCCAATGATGGGTTTTTGATGGAGGAATTGGGGTGGGAATCCAAGAGAAATCCACAAAGTGTTTGAAAAAATGTTTCTAACAATTGTCTTTGTTTGAGGTTTCCCACATAGTGTCTGAGAAAATGTTTCTACAATTTTCCTTTGTTTGGGGTTATTTGTTGCGAGAAAAAAATTCCTAATGACTAGGGTAGGTCATCAACATACTGGGATAAGTAAAATTTTATCCTATGGATTTCTCTAGAGGAGTATTGGATCCAAGGAAATCTATATTACCACACTTCAAGGAAAAACACTAAGCAAATATGATAGAAAGGGATATAGGGAGAAATGAGGAACGATTTTTTATGGTTGATCCTCGCTGATCCTACTTTGATCTTTCAATATAATCCTCTGCAACAATCTGATACCTACAAAGACACCAAACACCATCCTCACAATATTTTGGCATTAATGAAACACTTAAACAATACAAGAACAGATATGAAATATTAACTATCTTTAACAATATCCTTGCAAATTAGAAGTAACTTTCAACTATTTAATGATTTAATGAATTACACTCGCATATGGGGGAGGGAAAGATAGAAACGTTTCATTAATGCAATAAATTAAAACAATCAGTTACCTTCACTTCCTTTTGGCACATTTTGAATCTAGCGATCGAGTTCCTCAGCTCTTGAAACACGTATAATCCCGCATCCAAAACTCCAAATGTTTAAAATACGGAGGTCATATGAATATAATGAATCCAACACTTAAGGGAATAATACTTAGGGACATGGTTTACTAAGGGAATGATGGGATCAAAGTGTTCAATAATGTGGTGATATTCCTCTAGAATAACAATGGGATGGGTGTGCTCCCTTAGTTGGTCCATCTAATTCCATTTTATTGTATGTTTGGGATAGTTGAGGTGGTTACCAATTAGTTTTGTGAGTTGTAGACGAGACTAATTAACCATAAACTATCATAACTTTCACTTTTTCAAATATATATTTTTTTGGCTATTTTTGTAGGCCCACGTGCCCTTCTCAAGAGAAACATGTGTGGCACGCACCTTGTTGGATACAAAGGTGTGTGGAATCTCATTTTTTCTTGCAACTTGCTTATTCCAAGGGGAAGTGGGATGGGATATCTTCAGAGGGATGTGGACCATCATATAGGGTCAAATTAGGGGCTCTTACACTCTAATATGTTTATGGTTTTGATTGAAAATGGACACTTATGTTATGTCTGGGGATACTATCACCACAAACAAGGAAGAGCAATTTTCACTATAACAGATGCTCCCTAATATGTGAGGTCAAAAGGTGAGTTGATGGTAGAAATACATTATAGTTTCCAATGGAGGAGAGTGAGTTGATGTCAAGGCCAAGGTCCCCGATCATTGGTCCAAAGAGGTACCTGAAATAGAGATAAAGGTGTTAGAAATTTCTCTACCCCGAGGAAAACATATCCATGCTCAGATGTGACAGAACATGGCCTCCAAATCAAGTACACTACAAATCCATGAAATATACAAAATGTAAAAACCATGCCCATGAATGGAGTACAAAGTGGATCCATGTGGTATATATATTGTGGTATCATGGCCATAACAATGATACACAGTGGATCTATGTATCAACATATATCAGGAGAACATATGTAACTAAAATGAGTGAAGTTAGTACTCCTAGTGATACCAATGTAAGATGATGAATGGTACAGTCTTGCGCAACTTAGGCAATAAACAAATATAATAATTATATTATTGGCCAAGTCTCTTCCATACAAACCACTTAAAGGTACGAATCCTACCCATCTGAATGAATGAGCTAAAATCGAACATGGCGGACATCATTTGATTAACAGTCATTTATGTATATTGTTAACAAACACGAGGCAACCCACCAATGATGGTAATGTGCACCAAGGTACCTAGTACATTCCAAAAAGTGTGAATAGATGTCTTGGATATGAACACTCGTAGAATCCATCAAGCATGAGACATTGATGTATTCCCACTGCCCAATAGCGAGGGAACTTGCGACTGATGACTACAAGCCCCAAGATAATATCAAGACTCTATATCCCATTCCTAGATCATGACGTGTTGAGTTTAATGGGAAGATATCTGTTGGAAGGGAGGCATTAAGGTATCCTCCATCAACCAACATGAGGAAATATCAAGAACTAATTTGAATTGGAAAAGGACTTGGACAAAGCTTTGCAAAATTGACCACCAAGTACATCTATCGCATGCACCGTTGAACTTTGGTTGTCATTGATGTCAATTGATGTCAACTAAGGATTCAATATCCTTGTTCCAGTTTGAAGAAGTATATGAAATCTAGTTTGAAGAAGTACATAACCAGATTGAATAACTACATCCATATTGTAGAATTACATCCAATACATTCAGTTAGTACATACAGTTTGAAGAAGTACATAAGGAACATGCGCAAGTCCCAATCCATCTACTCATGATACTTCAAAGGTAAAGTCAAAAGATTTATTTGGACATGTATGAAAGTATTGGAAGTGCACAAGACTCACCAATCAGAAGAAGAATACAAGTATTTGAAGAGCGCCATAGTCCCGAAAGTAAGTGGTTATCGAACAAGTCAAAGTGTGCAAGACCCAAAAGTGATGGTACTTCAAGGGCGCAATACCACACACTAAGTGGTTGCAAGTGCGCAATACCCACTATGCATAGGACAAAGTTTACACAAGACCCACAAGGTGTGATACCTTAGTGGTACAGATCATGGCAAGTGGAGGAAGTGTGAAATAATATTGACCGTGATGCAAGGAAGAAGGGACACTACGACCAACTTGTGGGCATACCATTTGTGCAGGACAAGTATAAATACGAATCAAAGTTGGAGAGTTAAAGCAAGCTTGAATATGCTAAAGTGATATTACTATGAATTTGAAATCTTCTAATTTTGGGGTATCAATGACTCGTGTAACCAGAAAATCATAATGTTGTAAAAGAGCCAGATGCACAAAATGAACCACAACAGATGACGCACAGAAAGATGTGTTATATCCAAGACAGATGTGCAATGATAGAAGAGTAGCACAACAGAATATGCATAGTATGATGAGGCTTATCCGAGACAAGTGCGTAAGAACATAAAGGAAGTATCACAAATGGTACGCATAAGGTCATAGATTATCTAAGACATATGAACCAAGATAGAAGTGTATCATAGCATAGGATGTGTAGAATGATGTGAGTTATCTGATAGTGATGCGTAGATTCACAATAGAAGCACAACAAAGAATGCACAGTATCAGTTGAGTTTGCAGACGCGCAGAAACATACTAGTATGTTGAATCAACGCGCATATTGCATAATGTTTTGAAGTATGAGGTCAAGTGTGTAATGTTGATGTAGTGAGGTAAAGTACGTGATACAGTTCAACAATTGCAAGATATCAGTATACAGAAGGTGTGTACAACATAATTTATTACATCTAATCTAAAGAGTGCGTGGATTAGTATAAAAACAAAAAAGTATCTTTGACAGAAATATCAGGACGATAGAACGGGGCAAGGAACAAAGAGTTAGTGCTTCCTTCAGGTCGGTTCCTGTAAAACCAGGGGGTCGGTGCCCCTTTCCAGTAAGAGCTGGTAAATCAAGGATTTGGTGCTTCCTTTAGGTCATAGGCTATAAAACAAGGGGGTTGAAGCCTCCTTCCAGTTGGTGTTGGATAAACTTGGAAGTTGGTGCTTCCATGAATGTAATATTTATAATATAAGAGAGAATTCCATGGTTTTCTCCTGTTTGGGTTTCCATGTAAAAACTTTGTGTTCTATGTTTTGCACATATGTGGATGAATTTTATTTTTTATGGTGAATGCATAAAATAACTACTGTTTAAGTTTGATAAGAAGTAAAAATTGTTCATAACTGTGCTAATACTGATTCACCCCCCTCTTAGTATTAATAAGATTCCAACAATCGGTATCAGATCTAGTGTCTTCAGTAACAACTTAACATCTAGAATATAGATCATTGTGCAAATATGGACAAATAAGAAGGAATTCCCACCAACAGAGCACCTCTATTTGATGGCTTAAACTACACCTTTTGGAGGATAAAGATGGAAGTATATATGTAGTCCCTCGGCGTTGAAGTATGGCAATAAATTGAGAATGGATACAATGTTACCACAACTACTCCAGTTGATATAGTTTAAAGAAAACAATATGAAATCAATGCAAGAGAAAGGAATGATTTGTTATGTGGTCTAGAAGACTCTGAATTCACTAAAGTCATGCAGTGTTCTTAAGCAAAAGAAATATGGGACAAAATCAAGAATATCAATGAAGGAGATGAAAACATCCAGAAGGAAAAGTTGTAGACTTATTCTGGACTATATGAGTCTATGAAAGTGAAGGGTGAAGAAAGTATTGCATCATAATTTCTTTGAATCGATGAGATAGTCAATGCAATCAAAGGTCTTAGAGTTTCACTAACTGAAGAATCGATTGTGTAGAAGATACTGAGAAATATTCCACCAAGGCTTGACTCAAAAGTGTCTGTGTCAGAAGATAGAACCAATCTTGAGGATTTTACAAAGGATGAGATTCATGGTATCCTTACTGCGTATGAGATGAGAATTGAAAGGGAAAATCTCACTAGGAAAGAAGCAACCTTTAAGGCCACTAGGAAAGAAAAAAATGAGGATGACAAAATCTCCTATGATGAGTCAGATGAGGAAGAGTCAAACTTTGTAAGAAAGTTGAAAAGAGGGCATAGCAAGTATAAAGGTATGTTTCCCTTCAAATGTTTTAAATGTGGAAGAGTATGCCTTTTTCTTCAAAGTGTCCGTATAAAGAAGATAGAGGTAGTGCAAATGAAGAGGATTCCAATCACAATAAACGAAGGATGGCACACCCATGGGAAAAAACTAAAAATAGAAATAATATCCTTAAACAAAGGAAGAGTTTGTACTCCAGGGAAGAAAGTAGTTCTTCTGATGAAAGTGATTGCGACGATATCCCAAAAGAAGTTCTTTTCATGGCATTTCTTGAAGATGAAGGCACACAAGAAAATAAAAATTGTTGTTCATCTATCAAGAAAAGCAAATCAGTTGCGCAGAGTCAATCAGGAACACTGGATAAGTATTTCTTTAGTGGAACCTTTAATACACCTCCAAAACCTGTGACATAAATTAAATCAGATAGTCAACCTGAAGAAGAAGAATCTGCAGAGGTTGACCGGGAAGGTGAACTGGTTAGTGCCTTGGATGAATTAAAGAATTCAAGAAGGAAACACAAGATCTTGTAGGACCAGCTGTCAAAATATGAAGAACAGGTCAAGGAAACCAAGGTTGCTCAAGAGTCTCTTGAAAAACAAGTAAGTGGAAAATAAATGGATCTTGAGAAACAACTAAACTGCGTAGTAGATAAAATCAATAATATTGAAGAAGAGGAATCAATATTGAAGATGTTGGAATTGATTTAATACTGAGAGGGAGGTCGAATCAGTATTAGCATAGTTATTAGCATATTTTACCTTCTTTAACTGATTAAACTTACTTAATCATTCATCATCTGTTATGCATCAGTAAATAAACATTCACATGTACATGCACCCTATCATCAAAACATAACACGCAATTTTTTTATGTGGAAACCCAAACGGAAGAAAACCACAGAATGATTCTTTATAATTAAAAAGAATACATTCAAGGAAGCACCAACTTCGTTTGTTTACCAACACCATCTAGAAGGAGGCTCCAACCCCCTGAGTTTTCTCAAGCTCCAACTGGAAGGAGGCACCGACCCCCTGTCACTTTGTTTTACAGACATCGACTTGAAGGAAGCTGTGACTCCTTGTATCCTTGTTGTTTTACAGGAACCATCCTTAAGGAAGCTCCAAATACATGTCTCCTTGCCCCATCTGACCACCTTGATATCTGATATATCTCATTTCCTTAATATTCTTTAACTCTTCACACTTCTTCAGGTATTCTAATGATGATTCCACTATGCATGACCTTCGTATGAAAATTGTATTATGTCACTGCTCTGCATACATCACTTGAATTCTCTTTCTTCTCAAAATCACACTTTTGTTGATGAATTACTTGATGGATTGTTTGCGCTTCTGATGTCGTAGTATGCACTTGTGGTTCAACGTTCTTCCTTACGTGACTACAATGATAAAATGATATTGTGCTTTCAATTGATGATTTGTTGTACTGAAATGAAGCACTAGTAACAGAGATAACTGTGCACTTTATGATGTGGCTGTTCTGATTAAGTGTTGCAGTACTTAAGATGATCTGCAACATCTTGTGCATCAAATTATTGGTCCATTCAGTATAACGCACTTGTCTTAGTTCATCTGCATCTTGATGTGCCTTCCTTATTATGTTATTGTTCTGTTGTTGCGCATAAGATGTAGTATTCAACTTTGCACACTTTCACTTCAGTTCATATGCATCAGCTAGAAATCTGCGCAATATATGATAATATTCAATTTTGTCTCTATGCTTCCATCTCTTCAAATTCTATGACTATCGACGTGCTGATTGTGATATAGTCCTTCAAGATATCCAACACTTGCACATTATTCAATATTTCTTCCTTTTCGTGTTTTCACAATTGTCACAGGTTTATGGCATCTTTCTACGCACCGTCAAAACTTCGTTCTACTACATGTGTGCATTCATCTCTTCGCTAGATCATTTTGTTTTATCCACGGTCCCCTTGATGCCCCAAAAAACAAACTAAAACTTTCACCAAAACTTGCAATCTTCTTGCTCTTTCCACTTATATCCAATCTCCAACTTGCATCTCTATTTATACATGTCCTGCATGGACTGTATGTTTGCAAGTCGGTCGTGGAATCCTTTCTTCCATACTTATTGGATCGTGCATATGCCACATGTCATCATCTGCGCTATTGATATGTCATATTTGATGTATCAAGCGCCCTTAAGGTCCACAACTTAGTGTGACTTTTCACCTTGGTGGTGTACCATTGCACTCTAGATGTATGCGAAATATTTCACCTTATCTTTGATATGTCCATGATCTTTGTTGTACCATCCCTTGTGGGTAATGCACCCTTGTGTTATCACGACTTTCCATAATCGGTGCATTCTCCGGCTTCTGCGTAGTGGGATTGTGACCCATGCTTATCATTGCATTTGGGTGATGCACTCTTGTTGTATTGAAACTTTACGAAAACTCCACACACTCCAAATTCTCTTTGGTGGGGCTTTAACCTATGCCTTATCATTACTTGTGGGACTTGTGCACTTGATATTCGTTGGCTAAGGCACTTTCTCATATGTGATATTCAACCGATCATACCCATTTAGGAATTTCCACAATTTTCACCACTTGAAGGCATATTTTGATTGTTTGTGCTTGCATGCTTTCAGGATTTTTCGACCATCTGCTATTCCTGCGCACTCCCAACCATCAACCAAGCAACACTTAGAATTTATAGCTTGCTTGTCCCTTTGGTCCAATCATCTTCTTGGAATTTTGAGCACTTGAACTATTGTCCAACCAATTCCTTGGTTGTTTTTCAGGAGAAGATGTATCTTGGTGGACTCAATATCTACGCAAGTACTACATGATGTAGAGTGGATTTCTTGTGTTCCTTCTTGAACTGAATCTTCATGAAGTATCCTTTTAGATCTGTAGGAAGTATAATAATGTATGATGTCTCCTTGATACACATATTCTTCCTGAGTTCACTTCTTAGATATACTCCAAAGTTGCATGCTTAATGCATCATTGATTCACATCTTCACTTTTATATATGCTCTAAGATGTTGTAAACATATTCAGATAGAATGGATGCAGTGACTAGATATACTTTTCAGACTGGCATCCATGTCTATCACCTTGCACATATATGCTTCATGTCTTCTTCATATATTTGTGCTTTTAGATATACTCCAAAGTTGCATATCTATCACCTTCACCTCGTGTGCTTATGCTTATGATGTTCATGCTTTATTCATCATGCACAGTAGAATTCCTCAAAGTGGCTTCTTCATATTTATGTTGGAATGTTGTATCCACTTTGAATTGTGCTGATATCAGTGACTCATACTGAAGCAGTTGACATCCTCTTTGACATTGGAGGATGGTCATCATATTTAGTTGAAATCAATGACAACCAATGCTCAACAATAATCACTGGAAGACTCAAAGCAGAAAAATGAACTACTAGCAAGTCAACTCGAACAAAGGAATAATTATCTCTTCCAATTAGAAGAAAAACTCTCCAAGATAAAAGGGAAAGGTCACATCATTGATGCTTCAGAATGCACACATTCAGGAAATGACAAGACTTGTGTTGAATAAGAGATGAAGAACAAATTCAAAGAAAACAAATCAATCATGAATAAGATTTTGAATGATCAAAGATCACCAGTAGACAAATCAGGTCTTGGATATGACAAAAAAATTGAGAAGTTCTATGACTGCAAGTATAGTCCAAATCAAATGAAGCCCTTCATGTATGATAGCTCCTGTTGGCAGGAAGTTTGGATGAGTTAGTTGCGCAGCATCGCGAATGCTGTGAAGGGTCAAAGATGCCGCGCAAGAAGGAAAGAAGCGTGCAAGTCGATTAGTTTATGCAGTTTTGGGTCATTTGGACCGCATTATGTGGGTTTTGGGTCATTTGGACCACATTATGTGGGTTTTTGGGTCATCCTTTTTGTAAAGTTTGTTAAGAAGTAGTTAGACAGTTGCTTAAGTGGACCGCAAATGTAAAGGCACTAGCCTATAAATAGACATAGCATTGTAAGTGTTGATATACCAATTGGAGACAAGAATTGATCAATTGAAGAGACAGTTGAGATCGAAGGATTTTGCTTGTTATTGTCTGTTAATTTGGGTATGTGACATAAGAGCTATATTGTTGTATTTATGGGTTGTTGCGAAGGTTAATATGATTTGATTTTGAGCCGAATCATTGTATCTTTCCTGTCTCCTTGTGTTAAATGCATTATGTGATATGAATCTGTGAAGGATGTGATGTTTTCTTGTTGTAATTAATGTTTTACTGTTATATCTATTGCGCAATGGTGGTTCTTTCAATGATGAGATCTGTTGAATAATGTTATAATTAGATTTAATGCCTGAGTTGAATGGTTAGATCTATTATGCAATGATGCGGTAAGTTGATGAGTTAATGCACAAAGTCCTCCTTCATTTAGCGGAAACGTGGTTCCGCCAGCTCTCCCTTGAACATCTCGGGTGAGACTTCATCTGCTCCACAGGTGTTGCTGGATAGGGTAAAACCTTTCTATGCCGGTGCTCAGGGAGATCATGGTGGTTTGGGTGTTGACAGTGTGAGGAGCCCCTGTCAACTGGGTTGTGTCACTAAATGGTTCCGTTGCTGGTACCGTAGCGCGAAGTGGAAGGACGACATGTTGTGGCATCCGACGAGACCGGAAATTCAAGATTGGTTCGACCTAAATTTGTGAGAGTTCGCTGAGAAAGAAAATCAGAACCCTGGGTTGTCGACGGATTGGTGGTTGGAAAAGTATATACACGATGGTCCACACGAATATTTTTTTTGGGAATTCCCGATCATCTTGTATGAATGGTTAGTGAAATTGACCTTTCAGAAGCGAAACTTCCAAGGTGGTGAGCCGACATCTTGGACCCCAACACTAATCCAGGAGATGCAAGAGGTAGATAAAAAAACATCGCAGGCTGTCGAGGTCTGGGTCGACAGTATATTGGAAGGCTATATCACCGAGTTTGCGGTTGATATGAAAAAGTATTATAGTGAAGCTGAAAGGGAATTCTTCAACGGACCGAGAGGCAGGTTCATGTTGTTGCTACAATTGTCCATTAAGATGCTCATCTGTGAAAAAGGCATACTGAAGATGCACTTTGACCAGTAGAACCCTGGTGGGAAGAGGTTGTGGATACCGCGACAGTAGGGGGGCAGTAAATGGAATAATATGGGGTAGATGGGTGCAAGTGATCACGAGACTGTGAAGGAAGTCGAGGAAGAGAGTGGTCTTACAAGGGGAGGAGCAAGGTTTTGACAAGAGAAGAGGCAAAGGACAGGAGAAGGTCCTGCTGCGGTCGAAACGCAAAGCCAGGAAGGAATACCACACGGGATGAAGCGACCTCACAGTGCTGACAAGGAAAACCAGGCTACGCCCAGGATAGAGGCAGAACCAAACCCCAGCAGCAACATACCCACAACTCCGCTCACTATCTCACAACCAGGAAGAAACATAGCTTTGACACCGCCCTGTTCATCATGTCAACGGAACTTGATTGCTAGTTGTTCAACGACTGTAGGAAGGAAGCCCAGGATGGCGGGCAAAGATGTGAAGTTACCGCTCTTCCATGGGAATGGCACTGACAACCCAGAGAAATATTAGTTCTTATGTGAAGCAGTATGGACTGTTAAGCAAATTACGGATGATCACACCAAGAAAGGTCAATTTGCGACGACCTTTCGAGGTCGCGCATTGGACTAGTTTATGAATTTTGTACAAGTTCCCACAGGCACTCCAGAGAAGATGTTGGATGAGATTAGAAAAGGATTGATTGCAAAGTTCATAAAACCCAAGTCTGAAGCACAGTATATTACAGAACTAAAAGAGATTAAGCAATATCCAAATGAAACTGTGTGGGATTTTGACCAACGGTTCAAAACGCTGATGGAAAGGGTCAGCTTTGAGATGAGCGATGTTCAGCATCAAGAATGGTTCATCGCGACATTGCTACCCCATATTAGACTTCCGTTGATGCAATAGAACATTACCACACCGAGTGAAGCTCTAGAGATTGCGATGCGGTTAGAAGCTTCGCCGATTGGTGAGAACGCAGCTGGCATGTCTCAGATCCAGACACAATTGGCAAACTTGACAATTTAGTTGCAAGATATTAAGAAGGGAAAAGAGCACCGCAAGGAGGTCTGGTGTACTCGATGTTGCGCCGAAGGACACACAAGGGATAACTGCCCAGATTTCCGCAACTACCTGGTATCAAGAGCACCGAACCCATTAAGTGGTGGAGGCATGCCATGGTGCCACATCTTTCAGGTATATGGGCATCGACATGAGGAGTGTCAATACATGCAGAAGATGGTCACAAAGCCGATGAATTTGTATTGTACATTCTGCAAGTCAGTTGGGCATGACAATAAAAAATTTCTAGCATATGGCTTACTTCAGGAGAGAACGTACGACGCATTCTATGTGAAAGACGACCAATGTACAGTACAGCAACCGCAACCACAGCCACAAGTGGCCCAACCGCTACCTCAACCGCAAATGCAGTTTGTACCGCAGTCCCAACCACAACAATAGTTTGTGCCACAATATACTTAGATGCAGATGGCTCCACAGCAGCCACAGTACGTTCAGCAACCACAGTATGTTCAACCAGCACCATGTGTTTAGCCAGGGCAATGTGTTCAGCTGCAACCGAATCCCATGCATCAATAGTTTCCCCAACCACAATATCAGTAGCAAGGGGGATTCCGCAGAGGATTTCGGGGAGGATGAGGCGAAGGATTTGGTCATGGAGGAGGAAGAGGTTACGGACCTGTTCAATGCTACAATTGCGGGATATTGGGGCATTATCAGCGAGGTTTCCCGCAGTTGCAGACATAGTGTACGTATTGTTTTGTTGCTGATCACATTGTTGAAAACTATCCGCAGTTGATTGCGCGATGGCAGGCAAGAAATATACCGCAGTTGTAGAATCAGAACCAGTTTCCAAATCAAAATCAGCCGCAGAACCAGAACCAGCGTCAGAACCAGAACGCTAATCAGAATGTGAATCAACCTATGAACCCCCCGCCGAACCAGAATCAAGGACCCACTATCGCGACGATCTCAGCAGAGCCAAGGACGCAAGATGCTGCTATTGCAGTTATCACCCGTGGAGGTGCGATGATAGGAGAAGATGGTTCACATCCTATGATTTGGATGGATGAGAAGAAGAAGGCGCAGTTTGATATTGACGCTGAGCGTGACGCATTCTTCCAAGCGCGTAATGTGATGGAAAAAGATTGCGGTAAGTCAATTGTTTATGACATGCCCCTTGTTTTTTACTCAACTTCAGAAGTAGGCCCGTCGCGACAGTATGGTACTCTGCAAAAAAAATTTGAAAGTTTTTTATCGCTAGCACGTGATCCTGATGCACTTGCCGAGATCAAGAGTTTGTTGCACCGACCTACCAAGGGATGGAGGGAGTTCGCGGTGAACTCCTTACAGAGGAAGAAGACAGGCAAAGAAATGCACATGAATGTTTAGATTGGGGATTACGAGGTCGATTCAATTATTCTGGATATCGTTTCTAATGTTAACATATTGACAAAGCAGGCATGGAAAAATATTGGGAGCCCAATGCTGAGCTAGTCTCCTGTACAACTGCGATTGGCTAATCAGGCCAAAGTCACACCAATTGGGAGAGTTTCGCACCTTGTTGTGGATTTCGACGGAATGAAAACCTATGTGGATTTTGATGTCATTGAGGTTGTCGAAGGTGGAAGCTCCTATCCTGCGTTTCTAGGGATTGGATGGGCTAATGACAGTATGGCAGTGATCAATTTCATGAAGCGGGTGATGACCTTTGAAAATCAGGACCTCCGTGTCATCGCTCGGTTGGATCCAAATGAAGGGCGACGATATGTTGAACCCGTCAAGGATGAAGTTGTAAGAGGATGGGATCATGCATATAACATTTCGGAAGACTACATTCATCCGACGACTGGCGGAGAACTTGGTTGGCGCAACTCTATATCTACGTCTTTCGACTCAGATGATGCTTTAGAGAACTAGCAGAACCGACTACATGAGGTATCATTCAGGAAGTGTGGTTTGCTTATGCATTCGTTGTACCGTGTCACGACTGAAACTATTGAATTGGCAGTATATGAAGGACTGCCTGGGTTGTCTGCATTTTTAGTAGCATTTGAAGACAAGGTGTCAAAACCACAGCTGTTGCTGGCATTGGAGGAGGCACTGAAGGCTACTCCAGCACGTTGGTGGGTGACTCATAAGAATTCAATTACCGATTGGTTGCAGTGTCGAAGGTTGTTGACAGTTCGCTTTGGAGACACAGAAATATACCACACCGGCAGGTACGATGGGCGGAATGACCCTGGCAATCATCTGATGGAATGTCAGACTCTGTGCGCCTCGCAACCAAGGGATGAATGGGTCCATGCTTTTATCCACACTTTGGATGAAATGCCGTGATCATGGTGTGCTTCAGCTGAGTTGCGAGGGGATATTACCACTTGGTTAGAGTTGACAGTTTGCTTTACTCATACCTTCAGTTTTGTGGATGCCAACCCAGATGTTCATAATGCCCTGTAGCTCATCCGCAATGTTGTTCTGAAGGTCGTTCTAGTGGCATATACCGTAGATCTGCATATGCATTGTCAGATGCAGTTGATGATGGAGTTTTATAACATCACTGGAGGGCCAGAGGATGGTGATGATCTGCGGAACATCAATATTCTCGAATCAGAAGGAAGTCGCAACGTTGTAGCACGTGACGCACCAACATATCCGATCAGTCAACCGCTGAAGCTCAAGAAGGTCAACATTGGGACAGAGGAGAACCCAAAGTTTGCGAATGTTGGCGACTACTAGGATGAATACATGATGGCGAAGGTCACCGACCTGTTGCATGAGTTCCAAAATTTGTTCCCTATATAGTTTTTCGAGATGAAGGGAATCTTGGGGGATCTCAGGGAGATGAAGATTCCATTGAAACTAGATGCAAAACCAATTAGGAAACGACCGTATCGACTGAATCCACGGCATAAGGAAAGGGTCAAAGTTGAACTTGACCGCATGTTGGATGCTGGCATCATTGAACCAGTGGAAGAATCAGAATGGATTAGTCCCATGGTTGTGCAAGACAAAAAGACAGGTGAGGTATGGATTTGTGTCGACCTGAGGAAGCTGAATGACACCTGTATGCATGATCCATTTCCGACACCGTTCACTGATGAAGTACTTGAGGGTGTGGGTGGTCAAGAAATGTATTCTTTCATGGATGGTTTCTCGGGCTATCACCAAATCAGGATTACGAAATAGGATCACCATAAGACAACGTTTGTAACGGAATGGGGTTGTTTCTAGTACAATGTGATGCCATTTCGGCTAAAGAACGCACCTGCGATATTCTCTCGGGTTGTTGTTGCCTCCTTCAAAGATTTTATTCAAAATTTCCTGCAAGTTTATATGGATGACTGGACAGTTTATGGATTGGTCAGCGATCATCTGGAGAACCTGCAACTGATGTTGGAGCGATGTCAACAGCATCAAATATCGTTGAACTTGAAGAAGTGCATTTTCTGTGCACCATTTGGGATATTGTTGGGTCACATTGTTTGCAAGCAGGGATTGTTGGTTGACCCAACAAATATTGCGCTCATTCTGAGCCTAACATCGCTTACTAATGTCAAGCAGTTGAGGGTGACGCAGGGGCACACAAGGTATTATCGCAAGTTTATCCATGGTTATGCAGCGATCACGGCCCCTATGGAAAAATTGTTAAAGAAGGATGCGATATTCTTATGGAGTCTCGAATGTCAAGTCAGTTTCGAGACGCTGAACGCTAAGATGGATTCTGCTTCGATATTAGTATTCCCTGACTGGAGCAAGAAATTCCATGTCCAGGTGGATGCGTCATCAATTGCACTGGGAGTAGTGCTCACGCAACTAGGGGAAGGAGATCTGGATCACCTAATTGCTTTTGCGAGTCAGAACTTGTCATCTGTGGAGAAAAATTATACCACTACAGAGAGGGAAGGCTTGGTGATGGTATATGCGTTGCAGAATTTTATGCACTACTTGTTGGGAGGTCACTTTAAGATGTTCATAGACCACTCTGCTTTGAAATATTTGGTCAATAAGCCTGTGTTGGGGGGAATATATGTCGTTGGTTACTTCTCCTTTAGGAGTTTGATTTTTAGGTAATTGTGAAGCCCGGTCGCTTGAACGTGGGGCCAGATCACTTGTCGCAGATTGAGATAGGGGAGGAACCAACCAACATTGAAGATGGGTTTCCAGATGCGCAACTATTCAGGGTTGACGTAGCTGATGACTACTACGAAGAAATAATTCAGTTTCTAGTGATAGGAACCGCACCAGTGGAGTTTACCACCAATCAGAAGAAGCAGTTGGTGGTTAAGGCTGTCGACTTCCAGTTGATTGCTGGACAACTGTATAAGCTAGGACCAGACGAGATCTTGAGGCGCTGTGTCCTACCTCACGAGCAAGGGAAAATATTGTCAGAAGCACATGCAGGAGTGGCAGGTGGACACTATGGTGGTCACGCTACTACCAGGAAGGTGCTTCGCGTAGGTCTTTGGTGGACCACTCTTCACAATGATGCAACGGATTATGCGTGGACTTGAGATGTCTGTGAAAGAACTAGAAAACCCTCCAGGAGGGATGAGATGTCGCTGATACCTCAAGTAACCTTGCATCCATTTGATAAATGGGTTGTGGATTTCGTGGGACCTATCAACCCACCTGGGAAGCGTACTGGTGCACGATACATAATCACAACGACATATTATTTGACAAGATGGGCGAAGGCCACACCCGTTGTAGATTGCACCACTGGGACAACAGCGTGATTCTTGTTCGACAATATTATCACTCGGTTTGGATGCCCGAAGCTATTGATGTGTGATTAGGGGAGTCACTTCATTAATTGCACAGTCAGTGAATTAAAAACAGAGCTTCAGATACAACATAAGAAGAGTACGCCGTATCATTCGCAGGAAAACGACACGGTGGAGGCCTTCAACAAAGTATTGGAGCATGCACTTACAAAGGTTTGTAATGCGAACCGTGATGACTAGGATTTCAATATTCCAGCAGTCTTGTGGGCATATCGCACCACTTGTAAACTATTGACGAGACAGACACCATTCAAATTGGTGTATGGGAAAGAGGCAGTTATGCCTATGGAGTACATTGTTCCGAGTCTATGCATAGCGGTAGTAATAGAAATGAATGATGAAGCAGTGTTAGCCGAACGATTGGAGCAGCTGGTACAGCTTGAGGAAGACCGATTTATCGTAGGTTTTCACCAGCACGTGGAGAAGGATCAAAAAAAAATTTGGCATGATCGTCATATAAAAAACAAACAATTTCAGCAGGGTGACTTGGTGGTATTGTATGACAACAAGTTCATGAAGCATCCATGGAAGTTATAGATGCATTGGATCGGTCCATATCACATCAGTTGCATAACTTCAGGAGGCACAGTACAACTGCAACAATTAGATGGAGTGATGCTATCAAAGATGGTGAATGGTAACAGGCTGAATCCTTATAAGACGGGCCAGGAATGACAAGATGCATAAAGCATTGTGGAAAAAAAAAATGCAGGATCCTAAGTGGCAGGATGGCTCACAAGTAGGGACAGGATGCGTAGGTAGGAGCAATGGTATCATAGATCGGGAGCTATGCCAAGACAAATTCTGGGTCATGATGTAGTCAAATCAGCAATAAATGAAGACAGTTAAATGTAGTTAATTACTGACGCTCGGTGAAGGGACGTGTATTTATTAAGGATCTGACCATTCAATTGGCAGGATCGGCAGCGGATTTGGATAATTAATGCAGGATTTGGTCATAATCATCGGTGTGATTTGGTCATAATGATGAAGGGATGAATTTGGCGCTATAAGAATGGGCTGAGGCTGGTCAGAAGCTATTATTTTGAAAAGCATGAGTCAATCCAAATCGTGTTGGAGTCGAATTGTGTAGGGTTGAGTGGAGTTGCAGAGCCGAGTTGCACTGTGTTGAGCGCAAGGGTGAGCAACTATTCATCGTGCAGGGGTCAAGTGCGGAATGTCGGGTGAACCGGATACGGTTGAGATTTCGAGCGAGGTAGATTCACCTGTCATCCCTGTCACTATTGAGGAGGAAGTCACCAGTATGCTGGTCAGGTCATCGGTGATCCCGAAAAAGAGGAGGGGGGGCAGCAAAGCTCCCCGCCGCCAGAGAACCGGTAGACCCAAGCATCTGCACAACTAGCAGAGGGGGTCCCTGAGGCGAGTCCGTCGAGCTCAGGCATTGTGGAGTCTGCAGCTTGTGCAGAGGTATCTACTGTGGATATCTTGGGGTATATAAATCCCTTTTGACCTGGTGTGTAGCCTCGAAATCCCACCAAGAACTAGCGTTACCAAGTCAGGATGTCGGTGCTCCCACGAGGCATGGTCTGCACTACCGAAATTGTGCCTGCGCTGATGCAGTTGAAGTATGAAGATCATGATTTGTTGGCACAACAGGACGTTATGACGGAACCTTTTCTGCCGAGAGAAACAGGAGAGGTCAGCCCGACACAACAGATTCCACATGTTTGGGCGAAGGGATTAGACAAAGCAGGATTGTTGGGCTTGATCTACATGCCTCACTTCGGGCGGTTGACAGAATCAAATGCCTGCGTTAAGCAGTTGTTGGCATGCTTTCATGGTGGAACTGTATGGTTGGACAAACCAGTCACCGTCACAGTTGATCTTATTTCCGAGATCACGGGATTGCCGAAGGATGGACCGGACCCTTCACAATATTTCAGGGGGAAGAATAATGACAGGAAGCGGGAAGCAAGGTTGGTACAGCGGTACGGCTTGGAATGTGGTGGCCGAACCTACCACACTGACAGTATTAATGATAGAGTGGTCTGCTTTGGGGCGAGGATTATGTGTTGCAAATTTGTATGAAAAAACTGTCCCAACCAGTGCAATTCAGGGGTCGTGGTGTGTGCGGAGCAGTGCGCGGAAGGCGTACAAATGAACTAGTCACTCTTTTTCTTAAACCAGTTAAACGAGGATGTAGTAACTGTTTAGGGAGGAAAAGGGGCATTCGTGTATAGCTGGATTTTGATTTTGATTGCGCTGGTAGCTTGGATGGAGCCTGACGATTACCAAAGGATGGAAGTTGATGCCGCGACAGACCGAAAAGGTGCGCGCTATTAGAATCTATGGTGGGTACAGGAGCTGGAGAGACTAAAGGATTGTGCATCACAGTTCTTGCTCTACTGGGAAGCACCACAGGTGGAAGCTAAGCATGTTCCATGGTTTTCCCAGGCCGTCGTCGCGAAATATAAAGGGATTTCCAAGTTTGTGATCGACTCACACAACATTCATGTGCAAGCGCAGCATGATACAGGGAAGTAGTGGTTGCAGAACCCCTACAAATTGTTCGATGAAGATTTGGATGCGATCATCAATGAATTTCCCATAGAATGACGAGAACCAGTTAGTCACGAAGAAGAATCGACAGGACTACCGCAGGATGTACCAGGCATGGAACAGCAGAATCACACTAATTCGAATCAAGAGTCGTCGCAAATGCTCACGGACGATGAGATAGACCGCGTGCTTGAGGAGGGAAGAATGAAGGTGCTCTATGAGCACGGTATGCCCACTGGTACTACCCCAGTAATAGAAACGCATTTGGATCAAATTATTGCAGCCTTGACATATGCAACAAATGCGACAGTTAACGCAATGAAGGAACAAGCAGCAGCAGGCTTCAATGAGATAAAATCTCGCCTTGATTCCTTAGTTCATATTGTTTTGCAGAAGGTACTGGAGGTCGCACCTGTGCAGGTAGTTGGCGCAATCAGCACTACGCCGCGGGTTCGGAATGTGCCAATTCCCCCAACTACGATTGCGATCAATAATGAGGCTCTCTAGGCCTCATTGCAGTAGTTACAAGGGTTGTCGATCGACATCAATGTGTTGTCCTCATGTACGTTGGTGCAGATGCAGGCCGTTACCAGCCAGGAGCTGGCCGATAGGGAACAAGACGTCAATGGTCAATTGTTGCGATCGCAAGAGAATAAGGCAGCGGCTCGGAAGGAAGTCCACGAATTAAAGGGGAAAGCAGTTGCGGAAAGGGAGGTGGTTGACGAATTGGAAGACAAGATAGAGCAGCTAGTCGCTGAGAAGGCTCGAGAAATTGAGGAATTGAGGAAGGAGCAGGACCGCTTGACAGTAGAGAAAGTCCACATTTACGACAGCAGCGTGCAGTTGGAGGAGGCAGTATCTGAAGCTCGTCAGTACGTACCGGATTCCACTGCGCAGTTGGATCTGGTTGAAAGAGCGCAGCGACTTGGGGCTATCATCGCCCAATTGCAGTGCGACAATGCGGACTTAACAGCTCTGATACACACAGGCACACCACAAGAGAAAGTAGTTGAACATAAAAATGCCATCGAGGAGTGGGTGGCCCAGCTAGGAAAGCTGATGCAAGCAGCGAAAAAAATCACTCCAGAGACCACGCATTTTTGGGGCAACATAATCCAAGACGAGCAACTAGAACAGCTAACCAAGCTGCGACAAGAGGTGGAAGGGTAGCTAGAAACACTGAAGATGTCGATGAGAATGTTGCCACAAGTTCTTCTGGTCATCAAATCAATGAAACTGAAAGAGTTATAGCAACATGTCGCCAAGGCAGAAGAGCATCAGAAGAAGCGTAGCGCACAACTGGATGAGTTCCAAGAAATTGGAGCACAGTTCTCGCTCAAGGAATGTTGCGCGCTGCAAGCTGTGCAGGAAGGTCAGCGAAAAGTTGTTGAGAAGCTGAGTGAGCATCCATCCACGTAGGACATGGAAGAAAGTCAGCAGACAGCTGCATCAGTTCAAGAGCAAGTCCGGGAGATCGATCATCAATACGAGGACTTCAGGCTAAAGATCAACGAGTACACTGTGTCCAGCTGACGTGGCTTGAGGACGAACCATAAGATTGTGTTGGGGGCCTGTTGGCAGGCGGTTTGGATGAGTCAGCTGCACAACATTGTGGATGCTGCGAAGGGTCAAAGATGTCGCACAAGAAGGAAAGCAGTGCGCAAGTCGATTAGTTTATGTAGTTTTGGGTCATTTGGACCGCATTATGTGGGTTTTTGGTCATTTGGACTGCATTATGTGGGTTTTTGGGTCATCCTTTTTGTAAAGTTTGTTAAGAAGTAGTTAGATGGTTGCCTAAGTGGACTGCAAATGTAAAGGCACTAGCCTATAAATAGACATAGCATTGTAAGTGTTGATATACCGATTGGAGACAATAATTGATCAATTGAAGAGACAGTTGAGCTCGAAGGATTTTGCTTGTTATTGTCTGTTAATATGGGTATGCGATAGAAGAGCTATATCATTGGGTTGTTGCGAAGGTTAATATGATGTGATTTTGAGCCAAATCATTGTGTCTTTCCTATTTCCTTGTGATAAATGCATTATGTGATATGAATCTGTGAATGATGCGATGTTTTCTTGTTGCAATTAATGTTTTATTGTTATATCTATTGCACAATGGTGGTTCTGTCAATGATGAGATTTGTCGAATAATGCTATTATTATGTTTAATGCCTGAATTGAATGGTTAGATTTGTTATGCAATGCCGTGATAAGTTGATGAGTTAATGCACAAAGTCCTCCTTCATTCGGCGGAAACATGGTTCCATCAGCTCTCCCTTGAACATCTCGGGTGAGACTTCATCTTCTCCGTAGGTGTTGCTGGACAGGGTATAACCTGTCTGGGTTGGTGCTCAAGAAGATCGTGATGGTTTGGGTGTCAACAGTGTGATGAACCCCTGTCAACTAGGTTGTGTCAACAGATCCTTCAAAGATTACAATTCTTTCCGTTACACTACTAGAAGAAGGATCAATACATTGAAGTGCGCAAGGTGCAATTACGATGGTCATATTGCGAAATACTGTCATACTGTGAGATATTATGCATGTGATGGTTTTGGACACAAGGCTAAATATTGTCGAAGAACAATAAATCGTCCAGATAGAAATACTGTACATGAAAGCAACCACAACACAAGGACCAAAAGGGAAGATAGTCAAGCGTAGTATCAAAATATATGTGCGCGCATGAAGATATGGGTAAGGAAAACTCCTCAAGCATGCGTAGAAGAAGAAACCAAACCAAGTACGTCTCAAGCAGCAAGTAATTGCTTCCCACCTTGCTGATATCTGAAAAGATAAGTAAGATCCTCGAATTCAACACGATATTCATTAGGAATTCAAGGAATGTATTAGTAAGTATTACAGTTAGAAAACATTTGAATTTTATTGTCGATTTGATGTAAAGTTGCAAAGTAAATGCACATATATCCAATTATTTACAAAATGTGTTGAAGTAAAATTTGTCGCACAAAGAAATCATACATGTGACAATAGAAATAAGAGTATTGTTGATGAAAAAACACAAGGTCCGTGCATATGAATAATACAAGTCTGTATTATATTCAAAATTCTCCTTTACAAAATTACTTGAGACCTCTGTTGTAGAAAAAAGAGTCAAAGTATCAAGAGGTAGCATGCTAAGGCCTAACAAAAATCAAAGTGCATCTACGACAATGGGAGCCATATTGAACAAAATTGAGAATTACAAAATTGATTCAGAGCCGAAGCGCGAGATCCAGAACTAAAACATGACTTGCTGGTTACCAAGATAGATGAAGTTTAAGATCCATCGAACCGTTCTTGATGAAGAGTCAGAAGATTGCAGCAGTGGACAAAGATGTAGAGTTGAAGATGATGTGTCAGCGTTGCATTGTTCCATCTGAATCACATTTACCAAGTCAAGAATTTGTTGTTGTTGCTTCTCCAGAAAGTTGGCTCTCTTGTTTAGATTGGAAAACCCCTCTGTATTACTCTAGTTGGCCTAATACTGCATGTTACCAATGCATGAAATCATATTCTTTCATTTTGGTTTTCCAAATTCCCATGTCCACTCTTAGTATTGCGAATTCCGCCTGCTGCGACTAAACTACTGAGCGAAGACAATCAAATGAATTGTTGAATATATGGAAGAAAGAAGACATGGTGGATGAAGACAGGATACTCAGAAGATGCAACACTCAGAACAAGCTTGACAGTATATGAATCAAGATGATGAACTAGGCCATATGTATCTCATTTATAGAATTGGAAGGTGGTTCTCCACGGATGAAAATAAATTGAGGTTAATTGCATTCATGACCATGCGATTAAAAGCTGACTAGGGAGACATCAAAATTTATTACATGGCTTAATGAGATAGGGAAAGAGTACAAAAAGTGGAAATCCAATTCATTGTTCCATGGGATCGAAATTATGTTGCCTAAAAAGATCGAGTACAAAAATGACACGTCAATTTTTTCGCACAAGTTATTAGTCACATCGCCTTTCTTCCATGCTGGATGATGGATGGAAATATGTGTGATATTAAGAAAGAATATTTGGACGTTGTGGAAATATATGTGAATTCAGAAAATGTGATGAAGACTGGTCACAATGTAGTGAATGTGACAAAAATAAAAGTTGGATGCTGGAAGAAATCGACATGGAATATAACGCAAATCGCAAGCAGATGGAACTCTGTAGTGTGCACAGTGAGTGCGATAGGAAGATGAATAAAGAAGAATGGAAGAATGATATTGTCATAGGAACAAAAGAAAAAGATAGAAGGAAGTTGGAAACTGTATAGGGGAATCATATTCGAGACAGTTACATATATAATGTTAAATTTACATATTGCAAGGTGACTTAGCATTGTGTTGTGACTCCAGCAAAAGGAAGAGAACAAAGAAAAAATATAGGGGGATTAATCGAAGCAAGCTGCTTCATGAAGGCAAGCGCAAATCCAAAGTGTAAGTGCTGAGAATAATATAAAATTTTGCATGGAGAGAACCTCTCTTCCATTGATTTCGAGGGGGGGGGAATATCATGAAGCTTGAAGCAACATTAGTGACATCGATCTGCACAGGAATGAAAAAATGCAGAGAAGTACTAATCCATGGTTCTGCAGAGGAACAATGGAGAAATATAATGAATCATGTATCAGAAAGATGGATCTGTGCAGAGATGATAAAAAAGAGAGAAATATTGATAGCAGGTTGCACAGAATAATTAAGGTTCAAACTGGAAAGAACATAGGGGGAGTACTGTGTTGTGTACGAACAAAACACAAGTGCAAAACTTCATGAGGTGTTGACCTCAATGCCAAAGGGAGATATTGTTGAACTTTGGTTGTCATTGATGTAAAATGAGGATTCAATATCCTTATGCCATTTTGAAGAAGTATATGAATTCCAGTTTGAAGAAGTACATAGCCAGATTGAATAAGTGCATCCAAATTGTAGAAGTATATTCAATGAGTACACCCAGTTTGAAGAAGTACATAAGGTACATGCACAAGTACCAATCCATCTACTCATGATACTTCAAAGGTAAATTCAAATTAAGAGTTTGTTGGACAAGTTTCAAGAGTTCCCAAGAGGCTTGGGAGAAACTATCGGTTGGGCATGCATGCAAGTCTCAGAAGTGCGCAAGACTCACCAATCAGAAGAAGAATAAAATTATTTGAAGAGCACTATAGTCCCAGAAGTAAGTGGTGTTCAGACAATTCAAAGTGCACAAGACGCACAAGTGATGGTACTTCAAGGGCTCAAGGCCACACACAAAGTGGTTCCAAGTGCACAAGACCCACTGTGCATAGGACCAAGTATGCGCAATACCCACAAGGTGTGATACCTCATTGGCATAGACCGTGACAAGTGGAAGAAGCGTGAAATTATATTAACCATGATGTAAGGAAGAAGGGACACTACAACCAACTTGTGTACATATCGTCTATGCAGGACAAGTATAAATAAGAAGCCAAATTGGAGAGTTGAAGAAAGCTTGAATATGCGAAAGTGATAGTACGTTGATTTGGAAAGCTTCTAATTTTGGGGTATCACTGGCTTGTGTAAATAGAACAACATAATCTAGTAGAATATATAGATGCACAAAATGCAACACAAAAATTGATGCGAATAAAGATGTGTTATATCTAAGACAGATGTGTAATGAAATAAAAGTAGTACAATAAAAGATGCATAGTATGATGAGGATTATCTGAGCCAAGTGCGTAAGAATAGAAAGTAAATATCACAAATGGTATGCATAATGTCATGTATTATCTAATACAAATGTTCCAAGACATAAGTGTAGCATAACAGAGGATGCACATAATGATGTGAGTTATCTGATACAGATGCGTGAAGTCAGAACAACAACATAAAAGAGAATGCACAGTATTAGTTGAGTTTGCAGATGCACAAAAACATAACGGTATGCTGAACCAACGTGCATATTACAGAAGGTTATGAAGTATGAGGTCAAGTGTGTAATGTTCATGTAGTAAAGTGAAGTACGTGATACAGTTCATCAATTGCAAGATGTCAGTATATAGAAGGTGCGTACAACATAATGTATTGCAGATAATCTAAAGAGTGCATAGATAAGTAGAACAAAAAAGAAGTATATTCGATAGACATATCACGGTGGTAGGATGGTGGAAGGAATAAGGATTTGGTGCTTCCTTCAAGTCATTTCCTGTAAAACCAGGGGGTCGGTGCATCCTTCCAGTCGGAGCTGGTAAATCAAGGAGTTGGTGCTTCCTTCAGGTCATAGCCTGCAAAAATAGGGGGTTGAATCCTCCTTCTAGTTGGTGGTGGATAACTTTGGAAGTTGGTGCTTCCAAGAATGTAATATTTATAATATAAGAGAGCATTCTGTGGTTTTCTCCTGTTTGGGTTTCCACGTAAAAATATTGTGTTCTATGTTTTGCGCATATGTGGATGAATTTTATTGTTTATGGTGAATGCATAAAATAGCTACTGTTTAAGTTTGATAAGAAGTGAAATTGTTCATATCTAAGCTAATACTAATTCACCCCAACCCCCCTCAATATTAATAAGATTCCAACATGCACCAAATGTGATTAGCACACGAAAGAGACTCTCTGAGAACTAAATAATAATTGAAGTTATTGACATAGGAAAGGAATTCCATATATGATGAAAATGGAATCCAAGGTATAGCATGAATCCCAAAATGTGAATAGAGGTCTTGATGTCAAAAATTAGGGAAACCACCCAGTCAATGACCAATGTTGAACGTTATCTCCTAACTACAATGTAACCTACCAATGATGAAAACAGGCTTATGTTGCTACTAGTCTAGGTCAATATCTCATAGCAAATGAGTTGTTGTTAATGAGACATGAACCGCTAGTGATAAGTCAATGGGGACCTTCCACACTAGCATGAGTACAAACATTGGTTTTGATGAGACATGTTGAGAACAACTTGACACTAGGGAATGGAAAACATTCAAGGTCAAGAAAAATGAGGAATGCCAACAAACACTAAGACAAACCTTGAACAATGAGCTCAACATAATGATTATTTTGGAAACATTTGACACAAAGGTACCAATGACATAACTATGCAATGTAGGAGACATTAATAGATTCTCCATATGATTGGAAGAGTAACTAATTGGAGGAGTACAAACTTTCAGGTCATGGTCCAAATATTAAGGCCATACTAGAACCTGACTTTCCGAGAAGACTCAAAATTGGTGCTTTGTTCAAGGATAAGTTGACTTGATTCCAATGCATAACAAAAATTTGAAAGCTTCCCCCCCGTCTCTTTTTAAAATATTTGTTTTTTTTTCCTTTTTTCATATTATAAATCTTGAAAAAGAATAAAAGAATGCTATAATACAATGGAGAAGATGAGCATCGCATCGTGTGCAACTACATTCCAAGTGCATGGAACGTACCCATTCAAAAAATGAAAAAATAAGGTATGTTTAGGATGTCTTCTCCGATAAAGGTTGTAATATGTGACTACAATAGTAGCAATGGAGAGTGGATAAGAGAGTGTACAAGCAGTAAGCAGTTGATGGATAATTGCAGAGAGTATTAGAATTAGAAGTGTAAGCACTAGTATGCAATGCAAAAACACAATGAAAATTTTTAAGAGACCCCCATGGGTAATGTCCATAATAAGATTAAGGAGTCATGTGGCTTCAACTCAAAGACAAGGTGAGACTAATAAGGGACTCTTGAGCCTATAGAAAACATCGGCATGGACACCGGAAGAAAACATATGTTCTAATATAGGGAACCCATGTTTTATAGACTTGTTGATGTCTCGGGGGTGCAGGGTAAGTGCAAAGTGCTGGAATGGGTTCCAAGGCACACAACAGGGGATGAAAACCCAACCAAAGGCTTCGAAAGACCCTGCGCAAGGGCAATTCTATCCTCGAGTTGTTTGGTGTGGTAATCACCCACGGATATTTGGCCTCCGCTGGCACTCTATGAGTAAAATATTTTATCTTGAAAGATCAGTTTTCCTATCAAGGAAAACTAAGTAAAAAACTAGCTACCAAAATCTAACTTAACCTATCTAAGGAAAGAACCTATTGTAAGTCATATCTAGCCTAAAAGGAAGAGTTGATGTTGTGCAGATCATATTTGAAGCATGATGAACAAGTAGTTAAGTACCTTAAACAGAAATGTCTTCGGGTTCTTCACTTGTTAATTAAAGTTTTATCAGTTAATAAAAATTAAGTGACAATTCTTCAAAGTGTTTAAGCCTATTCAAATATTTGATTTGTAATCATTGTGTTAATTGAAAAATTAGCATTTGATTATACATATTTATTTGCATCGAATCATTTGCAGAAATATAAAAAAATTGAAAACGTTCAATTAAAGAAATTTAATAGAACAATTTTGAGCATAATCCAGACATACAGAGAAATCAATATGAGAGATCTTATGCATTAATGAATGTCCTGCAAAAGATTGAACACATAACCAATGACGAATTTGAAACATTAACTCAGCAATTCTCAAAGAAATTTGAAGAACAATAGGAGGTGAATTAAAAGATAACTTTCCTGAATAGAGAAGTCTTGTACAAAAATTACAATGACTCTGATAAACAGAGTATCTTCAGTCCAATCTCCTGCTGAATTGCAATTCTAAAATTCCCAACCCTTTACTAAGGGAAACATTCCTCCTTATATACTAAATTTACATAAGAGTTCCAAAAGGAGAAATTCTACAAAATAGGGATTACAAAATCGGATCTAACCATCGATCCAAGAAATCTTGCTATTTTTAAGCTTAAAATATTTTCCGCCACCTTTCTCAAAAGAAAGACTTGTTCTTTAATCAGATAAGGTCTTGTGGCACCATAAAAATTCAATCACAGATTGTTCACTATCATCGACAGGTGGTGTGGCTTGCAGAGCATCAGCTGTAGGAAATTCGGGGTCGAGGAACCAACTGTTAAAAACAGAGAAATCCATTAGAGGATTTACTTCAGGAACAGTAGCCGGTATGACAGGTTCTTCATTGATTATAAAGTCATGTATCACATCAATATCGAGATCCGTTGATTCCTCTAGAATTTCCTTCCTTTGCTCTTCGGGGTTTTGCACGTAGGCAGACAAAGTTTCGAAGTCTTCTTCACTGCTACCGCTGCTAAGATCAGGAACACCTGCATCAAACGATGGTGACAACATTTCTTGACACAACAAGGGGTATAGTTCTTCATTTTCAACCTGAACATTAGAAAATTCACCATCTACATGAATATTACTCATTATGAATGAGTCTTGGATAGTAGGATGCAAAAAATACCACACAGAGTCTTACATCTTCCAGAAGGCAAGGGATGAACTGGGGATTTCATGTTAATTGCTATTTAAAGGCCAACAAGCAGGTCGATGATAATCAGGCAGGGAAAATATGCAATGATTAAACTTATCCATTGAATTCATTGTAATTACTTCAATTGTAATGAAAAGAGCCGAGGTATGTGCCAGTCGGATCCAAGCTTGTGTGAAGTACGAGTTCAATTACTACTCGCATGATTTTGAATTGCCTTTACGATCACATCGTTAAACGCAATCTTCCATCAATAATTATGACTGGTGATTAATAACGGAGACGAAGTTTATGGTGATAGAGTTGATGTGCAAAAAGGTCTCGACTAGGAGTTCCAGTACACGGGCTATCGATTCTTCACACGTAACAAATCCGATCATGAAGAGGTGGAACAAAAATGACAAGATGTCGAAGCTCGAGTCCAGACATGGCAAACTTAAGGCGGAGAGATGGCATCCATTCAACATGAAGTAACTGATAGACTTGTAATAGTGTCCGCTGTCATGAATTACACAGAAAAATGATAATTTGGCAGAACCAGCTTTAAAAGACAAAATGGAAAATCCTGACTTAACTGACTACCCAAAATTGACATGACAGTGAGACCATAACAGATGGATGACTGAGATTAACCGGAGCGAGATACGGAATCAAGTTCAAGTATTTTCATGAAGTTCTTATTCAAAGATCCCGCAAGCCAAAACCCGAAGATACGGATTTGCGGGTTCACAAAAATGGAAGTAAAAAAAAAAGGATTTCCGAAAGCCGAAAACCTACTATGTGGGTGGCGGGCTTCGGAACGTTAAACTGTGAAGCGAAACAACCATCCCGAAAGCCGCATCCTGAAATTACGGGTTGCGGGTTTCGGGAAAACACACCAAATAAATGAAAAAAAACACAATCCTGAAAGCCGAATGCCGCCACTGCGGGGTTCGGGTTTTGGGGTAATTATTTCTCAATCTTATTAAAGAATGATTCCGCAACCCGCAGCCGTCGGGTTGCGAGTTTCGGAATTAGAAAAACAAAAACTTAAAAATAACAGTCCCGCAACCTGCACCTGTCGGGTTGCGGGTTTCGGGTTCTCCAAATGTCGGGTTTCGGGATGATGATAACAGTCAACCAAATACTCAAAATTTTGGCTCTTTTCAGACTGAAACACTTTGGAAGAAATAATCAAACCCTTACAAACAAGCAGACCAAAAGCATGGGTGAAGAAGTTTAGAGGTAAAATCAAAATCTAAAATTTTCAAGATGACTCACCCAAACACCTTTGCGTTTATTAAAAATTGGGGCTCCCGTGCTTAGCTAAGCATGGGATCTGTTGTGGCTACAACAAATGGCGACTGGATGGGAAGAACCAGTTATCTCTGCAATCAAATCCATCTAAAGACAACATGTCAATCAACCGATTTCTTGAAACTCAATTCAAAGAAAATACTCAGAAGATAACAGCTAGCAAACAATGAACATGAAAATGGATAGATCTCAACAATGACCGTTTTAAAGATAACACTCATCCGATAAGGAGATTTAGAGAGTAATACCAAATATTTACCATGATGTAATCATTAAAAACCAGCTTGTGTTGAACCTAGGCACAGTCTTAGAAATGCTCATGGATATCCTAATTACAGATCTCTTTGGTTTATTAATTATATGTATATTCAATGATCATCTTTGAGTTATATATACTTCTTTATCTTTTCTTTTGTCTTTTCTTTCTCTTTTTTTTTATATTTATACATAAAACCTTGTTGATACGAGACCACTGTACTGACTTGGTGATCAGATGAAACAGTGCCATTCACAGGCCTGATCTGGAAACTGGTCAAGCTAGCTCGATGTCGAGACTCCTTGTCTTCTGGTTGTAAAACCAAAAGAAATTATCATGGCTTGGTGACCATATTGTGGTAACTCCAGTCCAAGATCAAACCCATGATCATAGCAGGGTTGGCTTGTGATAAGACCTCCCTGTTCTTGTATACAACAAAAATCCCATGAAAAACAAAACAATTTATTTTGGCATAAGCTACAAGGCATTACCATGGCTTGGTGATCATATAGTGATAATGTTATTCACCAGTGCTTTGCGGATCATGAATGGACCGACCTGTAATGGGATCTTCCACCTTCCAACAGAACTGAAAGTCATCTTCCAAGTGTGGTGGCTTGATGTGAAGATGTCATTCCACTTTAAACACCTATGAACCTAATGGGCTGGCTTGATAACAAGACCACCCACCTTGTAACTTATAATTTTAAACAAAATTCATATTCAAAGTGATTGTAAAAGGATCCATGAGCAATCGGAACTGGTCAGGTTATTATGATATGTCGTTCAACCATGAAACACTAGATAGAGAAATGATGACCATCCTCCATACCTCAATTACACAAATAAAGCATGGTGAAAGATAATGATCAAAGTGAAAAGTATCCAAAGGCACTGCAATTATTTGACTGTTTATTCTTCAGAGAAAATTCTAATCAAAAGCCAGAAAGTAAGATTGATAATGATGCTGAAACTTCAAAAGCAATTGTTGCTAAGAAAAGTGATCATAAGCCATTACCACAAGTGTGAAGCCTTATTAATGAAAACCAAAACAAAACAAGAAAACCAACCAAAATGTCAATGCAATAAAACAAATGATTGAAAAAAAAACCACACCTATGTACAAGTGCACCAGATTGCTCAAACAAAATACTTTTTGAGAAGAGAGACACTCACTAGGAAGGTGTCTACAACTCCCTCTAGCGTCTGTAATCGAACAGTGTTGGGACCAATCTTTTCTGTAATAATGAAAGGTCCTAACCAAAGGTGTTGAAACTTGGTGTACTGATTCTTATCTTTACGTTTCTTATCCCACCTTAGAACCAGGTCCCCAACATAGAAAATTCCCTGTCAGATGAATATTTTTCATCAAACCATCTCTTCACCATCTGCTGATGATGATACAACTTGTTCTTGGCTATTTCCCTATCCTCCTCTAGCTTCAAGAGGGTTTCAATTCTTTGCTGGAGGGGAGAAGAATCATCTTCTTGGACATACTGGGCCAATTGTAGCGAAGGAATGGTAAGATTAGTGGGAAGGATGGCTTCTTTGCCATAAACCAAACAATAGGGAGAATTTGCAATTGTTGCTTTTGGGGTAATTCGATCTGCCCATAATGCATTATACAATTGTGTGTGCCAATCTCTGTGATGAGAAGCTACAATATTCTTGAGAATGTTTATCAGGTTTTTGTTTGACGACTTCGCCAAACCATTTCCTTGCGGGTAATAATTGGCAGAAAACTTAAGCTTAGTCCCCATCTCAAAGGCATATTCAGTTATATCGATTGAAGAGAAGTAAGATGCATTGTCAAAAACTAAGTATTCTAGAGTGCCAAAGCATGTGACGATCTGGCTATCGAGGAAAGAGATTACTTGGGCGGCGTTACATTGTTTAAGAGGAGATGCCTCCACCCATCTAGTGAAATAGTCTGTGGCTGTGAGAATATACTTATGTTGGAGGGATGAGGGAGGGTTTATAGGCCCAACAAAATACAATCCCCGCTATTGAAATGGAAACTGAATTGTAACCAGTTGTAAAGGAAATGCAAGTTTCCTAAACTTCCTTGTACATTTATGGCATGGCTCACACTTCCTCACATAAGCATAAGCATCTTTAAACAACGTGGGCCAATAATACCCGGCCCTAAGAATCTTGTGTGTTGTAGTCTCTCCTGAAAAATGGCCTCCAGCAGGACCTGCATGAAATTGAAACAAAATGTCATTAGTTTCATGTTTTTCCAAGCATCTAAGAAATACTCCATCATAATTTTTTCTAAAAAGAACTTGATCAATGAATTGATAAGGAGTAGATTTCAGTCTTAAAGCCCTTCTTTTCTTAAAATCAAGGGTTTCGGGAGCAAACCCATAGTTCAGGAAAAATCTGATATCGTCGTACCATTCCGATGTCGGGGCATCGATAACGTTAACAACACCTGGGGGATTTTCTTCCTCGTGATCCCATTCGGACTACTGCTGTGCAGGGTCATTGGATTGCGCAGTTAGAAGATAAAGACCTTGTCCTTTGAAAATTTTAGCCAGCCTGATCTCAAGATCATATTCTTGTAGGGTTGTCATCCAATGGGCCTCTTTTCCCCCAATTCTTTCTGGATGAGGACATTTATGATAGCAGAATATGGAACAATGACTTTGGTTCGAGACTTCAGCAAGTAGGGTCTGTAATGTTTGACGGATTTATAGACCGCATAGGCTTGCTTATCGATCTGCGAGTATTTAAGCTATGCACCTTTGAATGTTGAGATCATAAATGAGATCGGTATTTCAGTATCATTGTCATGCTTTTGAGTCAAGACGGTTGCATAAGAAAAATCAGTGGCAAAAGTATAAAGAATGAAATCCTTATCAAAATATGGGGACATGAGAGAAGGAGCTTCTGCAATGGCCTTTCTAATTCGGATAAACGCATCTCTTTGTTCCTGCGCCCAAGTAAACTGTACATCTTTCTTGACCAAAAGTTGTAGTGGTTTAACAATCTGGGCAAAATTTGGTACAAATCTACGTACAAAATTAATCTTACCTAAGAAGGATTGCATTGCTTTGCGCGAGCATGGTAAACCAATCTTTGAAATAGCCTCTGTACATTCAGGATCGATAATCATATCTTCTTTCGAAACAATGAAGCCCGGAAGTTTTCCTTCTGTTACTGCAAAAATAGATTTCTTTGGGTTGAGAGAAATACTGAATTTCCTGTAGCGATCAAAAACTTGTTTCAAAGCAAACACATGTTCATGTCGTTTTTTAGAGTAAATAGTGATATCGTCAAGGTAAACTACAACAGAATTATGCATTAACCCTCGAAAAGCTATATCCATAGCTCTCTGAAAAGTAGCTCCTGCATTGATCAGCCCGAAAGGCATCCGTCTGTAGGAAAAAGTACCCCATGGGGTCCTGAAAGCTATTTTCAATTGATCGTCCGGGGAAACCATGACCTGGTTATACCCCGAAAAACCATCTAGGAGAGAAAACATCTCTGACCCGGCTACCTTTTGAAAAATCTGCTCCATTGGTGGAACAGGATAATTGTCTTTCTCAGAAGCCCGATTTAGGTTCCTGAAATCGACACACAGTCGAATTTCCCCGCTTTTCTTATGGACAGGTACTAAGTTAGAAATCCATTGAGTGTGCCTGACCAGAAAGATAATTCGAGCAGTGAGCAGCTTCTCCATCTCTTTTTTACAGAAGGCTCCAAACTGGGGTGCATCTTCCGCAGCTTTTGTTGAAATGGCTTAACCTCTGGTTTCATGGGTATATTATGAAACATGACGCTAGTGTCAAACGTTTTCAACTTGTCATACATCCATGAGAAAACATCCTTATACTATTTACATAATGCAATAATGGCTCTGCATTCTTCAGGGGTACAATTAACTCCCAAATTGATGAAACGAGGTTCCTGTTCGGTGCCTAGGTTGACCCGTTCATAGTTCAAGGATGAGCTTTGAGTTTTACAATTAGTTTGAGATTTGAACTTGTCCTGTAAATCGTAAAACTTTTCCAGATTCATCACAGACTTCGGGATGATGTTTGAGGAATCAATGAGAGACGTTTCATGTTCTGCTTCATCGATGGCCACGTCTTGAAACGTATCCTGAGCAGTGAGGAAGTCGAGTATTTGTCGGTCATCATCAAACACTTTCCAATTAGTCACATTATCCGGAACTGATGGTCTGTACATCAATTCAATAGAAAATTTTTGAGGAGACAGATCTTCTGGCGGGATCAGTCTAGACATTGTATTTGCTAACAGGTCTGCATCAAAATTTTGTGACCTAAGAACTGATTTAATATTGAATGCTGAAAATGAGTTGGTTAGATCCCTTACCAACTTTTAATAAATAGCCAAATGCGGAGATAAGCAGTGCATTTTATTCCTGACTTGCTTGACTATAATTTCGGAGTCTCCATAGCATTCTATTGCTTGTACACCTAAATCAATGTCCTTCTTGAGCCCCTGCACAAGAGCTTCATATTCGGCTACATTATTAATGCAGTCAAATTCTAACCTGCAAGCAATCATGATTTTCATTCCTTTAGGATTGATAAGAACACAACCCGCTCCATCCCCCTCCTTGGACTTGGAGCCATCGAAAAATAAGGTCCATGAGACAGGGTCTAATCTAAAATTCGTATTCACATTATATACATTATGCACAATTTCACCAGAAAAAGGTACAGAAGTGACCTGAGTGATATGTGATTCGTTTCGGATGCTTTCTTATGGTGAGACATCAGCTGGGAATTCACCGAAAAAGGTATCGAATGTATATTGCTCTGCACGAGAGATGAGATAACCAGCAGGTTCACTTGAATCATTAAGATCAGTAACTATCTGTTTCATAAAAGGTTCTCTGCTGATCTTAATTTTGTTCGATTGACCATTGTGAGGCAACCATAAATGGGACCAGTCGGTTGCAAAGTAACCTTTAAGTTTCTCTTACCAGTCCCTACTTAACCACAACCCATAGGCTTCTGGAATGTCACCTATCACAATGTCAACTGTCTGATGGATCCTGGGAGCAGCTGACAGCGTGAGCAGAACGTTTCTCAATTTGCCAACCACTCTGACTTTGGATCTGTCAAGTTGCACAATCTGGGTTGGACAGGGTTCACATGTTGCATTCAATTTTCTGCAAACAAAGATGGGCATCACATTTGATTATGCTCCCGAATCTATCATGCAATTGTGTACATTCCGGTTGAAAATCTCAAAAGTAAGCAAGAAAGGAGGAGTTCTCTTACTTGCTGATTTTTTATCATCAGTTTTAGTGACAGATTCTAGATTATTATTCTGTGACTCTCTAGGCTGTTTGACTATCATGTTTTTAGGTAAAGAATCCCTCATAATAGGAATCTTGAGTAGCTCAAACAGAGAGATGTTTGCTTTGACTCTTTTTAAGTCTTCAACCAGGTTGTACTCCATTTCTGGGAGGACTGTATCCTTCTGTGGGACAATCTTGTTTCTTGTGGGAACCGAGGGAGAAGATGAAGGTTCTTGAGGTGGCTGTGGTCTTGACCTTGTATTATAAGGGTGTTGTGTGTTAAACACCGCCTCAGGTTCTTCTTCTTCACACATAGGAATTTCCGAAAAGCAACCCACAGCATCGACCTGTGGATCATCTTCTGCTTCTTGTTCAGGTAGTGGAGGATCCGGGGTAGTCTGATCGTTGGAAGTGTCAGGGGTGACTTGAGATTCTGCTACCAATGCTCTAAAAATAGAAAAGAGTTCAACATTTGTGAGTGCATCTGTCAGATTTGGTGGTGGTGGATTTTGTGGAGGCTGGTAAGGTCTCCTAAACGGTGGCCTTACAAAACCTCTGTTCTGATTCTGATTATCATTAGTTTTCTTCTTTAAATCCACCATCTCATTTGACATCTTCTGAAGGAATTTTTTCATGTCAGTCATATCAAATGGATCCTTGTTCTGAACTGTGGGTTTAGGGACATTCTCAATTTTCTTCCTGGAAGTGGAAGGTTGTCCTTCTGAAGCTTCAGGGCTATCTTCCAGACAAAAGATGTCCTTCTCAACTTGGATCGCTTCATCAAATGCTTCTAGTAAAGTACCCTTCTGTGCCCTTTTGACCCATATTGCAATAGGGGGAGGAAGACCCTTTTCATAATAAGCCACCAACAATTCTTCATCAAGAAGAAGATTCGTAGGAATTTTGTTTTTGAGATATGAAAACCTTTGGTTAAATTCTTTTACCCTTTCTTTTCCTTTGATTTTCATGGAGGACAATTCTAAGACAAGATCTTGCAGTGTTTTGTCATCCCCAAATTTCTGGGTAAAATGTTTCTCGAATTCATCCCAGGAAGTTATAGATTGGGCCGGTAAAGCAAAATACCAAGTGGCCACTCTACCCTCAAAGGTGTATGGAAAAATTCTACATACTACATCCTCATGTACCACGCTTCTAATCCTGATTGCCTGCATGAAATTTTTTATGTGATCCAACGCGGGTATCTTATCATCAAGGTTGTATTTAGGCAGCCATTTCTCAGGATTCTTTGGTAATCTATGTTGATCACCTAATATGAAAACTACACCTTGGTCAAGCCAAGGTTTGTTTTGACCTTCTCCAGCCATTGGAGGTTCTTGTTCTTCTTCTTCAGACGATGAACTAGAAGAATTTTCTTTGTCCAAGGAAGATGATGAAGATGAAGGAGGGGATGGTGGTGGACCACCGGCTCCAAGATTTGGTTGACCTTGTGTTCCTACGAGAGTGGCCTCACAGTTATATTCAAGAGAATCTGGTCGATTAACTAGGTCTTGGTTTTCATATTGTTGATCAATTGTATGTTGATCCTCTGTGTTAAAACTATTGGTATGCTAAACCTGTGGATCAGTGGTCTGTGAGGTGGGAACTTGATGATCTTCCCTACCGCTAGCCTGCAAGATACCTTCCAAGTTTAGAGCTGCCAGGTCGCGTCTTCTTTGATCGGCAAGTCGTTGTTCTGCTCTTAAAACCCTATCGGCAGATGTTTTCAATATCTGCTCTAGCGAGATGGGTCCCCTTGTAGGTGATGTGAAAATGGTATCTCCTCTGTTCTCCTGTTGTATCATAGGTGTGACAGGTATAACCGCAAGTTGTGTGGACATGACAGGGAGAATCGTAGGTTGTGTACTAGTTGGTTGTTCATATGTTGAAACCCTAGTCTGGCTTCGGGTTTGAACCGTTGAAGTACTTGCTGGAGGAGGTTTATTAGTAGTCTGCTTATGCATGTTTTACTAGTTTCCCTCCTTCTAGCGCCATTTGTTGATGCCTCGGGGGTGCAGGGTAAGTGCAAAGTGCTGGAATGGGTTCCAAGGCACACAACAGGGGATGAAAACCCAACCAAAGGCTTCGAAAGACCCTGCGCAAGGGCAATTCTATCCTCGAGCTGTTTGGTGTGGTAATCACCCACGGATATTTGGCCTCCGCTGGCACTCTATGAGTAAAAGATTTGATCTTGAAAGATCAGTTTTCCTATCAAGGAAAACTAAGTAAAAAACTAGCTACCAAAATCTAACTTAACCTATCTAAGGAAAGAACATATTGTAAGTCAGATCTAGCCGAAAAGGAAGAGTTGATGTTGTGTAGATCAGATTTGAAGCGTGATGAACAAGTAGTTAAGTACCTTAAACAGAAATGTCTTCGGGTTCTTCACTTGTTAATTAAAGTTTTATCAGTTAATAAAAATTAAGTGACAATTCTTCAAAGTGTTTAAGCCTATTCAAATATCTGATCTGTAATCATTGTGTTAATTGAAAAATTAACATTTGATTATACATATTTATTTGCATCGAATCATTTGCAGAAATATAAAAAAAGTGAAAACGTTCAATTAAAGAAATTTAATAGAACAATTTTGAGCATAATCCAAACATACAGAGAAATCAATATGAGAGATCTTATGCATTAATGAATGTCCTGCAAAAGATTGAACACATAACCGATGACAAATTTGAAACGTTAACTCAGCAATTCTCAAGAAATTTGAAGAACAATAGGAGGTGAATTAAAAGATAACTTTCCTAAATAGAGAAGTCTTGTACAAAAATTACAATGACTCTAATAAACAGAGTATCTTCAGTCCAATCTCCTGCTGAGTTGCAATTCCAAAATTCACAACCCTTTAATAAGGGAAACATTCCTCCTTATATACGAAATTTACATAAGAGTTCCAAAAGGAGAAATTTTACAAAATAGGTATTACAAAATCGGATCTAACCATCGATCCAATAAATCTTGTTATTTTTAAGCTTAAAATATTTTCCACCACCTTTCACAAAAGAAAGACTTTTTCTTTAATCAGATAAGGTCTCGTGGCACCATAAAAATTCAATCATAGATTGTTCACTATCATCGACAAGTGGTGTGGCTTGCAGAGCATCCACTGTAGGAAATTCGGGGTCGAGGAACCAATTGTCAAAAATAGAGAAATCCATTAGAGGATTTACTTCAGGAACACTAGCCGGTATGACAGGTTATTCATTGATTATAAAGTCCTATATCACATCAGTATCGAGATCAGTTGATTCCTCCATAATTTCCTTCCTTTGCTCTTCGAGGTTTTGCACATAGGCAGACAAAGTTTCGAAGTCTTCTTCACTGCTACCACTGCTAAGATTAGGAACACCTGCATCAAACGGTGGTGACAACATTTCTTGACACAACAAGGGGTAGAGTTCTTCATTTTCAACCTGAACATTAGAAAATTCACCATCTGCATGAATATTACTCATTCTGAATTAGTCTTGGATAGTAGGACGCAAAAAATACCACACAGAGTCTTACATCTTCCAGAAGGCAAGGGATGAACTGGGGATTTCATGTTAATTGCTATTTAAAGGCCAACAAGTAGGTCAATGATAATCGGGCGGGGAAAATCTGCAATGATTAAACTTATCCAGTCAATTCATTGTAATTACTTCAATTGTAATGAAAAGAGCCGAGGTATGTGCCAGTCGGATCAAAGCTTGTGTGAAGTACGAGTTCAATTACTACTTGCATGATTTTGAATTGCCTTTACGATCACATCGTTAAACACAATCTTCCATCAATAATTATGACTGGTGATTAATAACGGAGATGAAGGTTATGGTGATAGAGTTGATGTGCAAAAAGGTCTCGACTAGGAGTTCCAGTACACGGCCTATCGATTCTTCGCACGTAACAAATCCGATCATGAAGAGGTGGAACAAAAACGACAAGATGTCAAAGCTCGAGTCCAGACATGGCAAACTTAAGGCGGAGAGATGGCGTCCATTCAACATGAAGTAACTGATAGACTTGTAATAGTGTTCGCTGTCATGAATTACACAGAAAAATGATAATTTGGCAGAACCAACTTTAAAAGACAAAATGGAAAAGCCTGACTTAACTGACTACCCAAAATCGTCATAACCGTGAGACCATAACAGACGGACGATTGAGATTAACCAGAGCGGGATGCGGAATCAAGTTCAAGTATTTTCATGAAGTTCTTATTCAAAGACCCCGCAAGCCGAAACCCGAAGGTACGGATTTGCGGGTTGCGGGTTCACAAAAATGGAAGTAAAAAAAAAGGATTTCTGAAAGACAAAAACCTACTATGCGGGTGGCGGGCTTCGGAACGTTAAACTATGAAGCGAAACAACCATCCCGAAAACCGCATCCCAAAATTACGGGTTGCGGGTTTCGGGAACACACACCAAATAAATGAAAAGAAACACAATCCCGAAAGCCGAATGCCGCCATTGCGGGGTTCGGATTTCATGGTAATTATTTCTCAATCTTATTAAAGAATGATTCCGCAACCCACAGCCGTCAGGTTGAGGGTTTCGGAATTAGCAAAACCAAAACTTAAAAAGAACAGTCCCGCAACCCGCACCTGTCCGGTTGCGGGTTTTGGGTTCTCCAAATGTTGGGTTTCGGGATGATGATAACAGTCAACCAAATACTCAAAATTTTGGCTCTTTTAAGATCGAAACACTTTGGAAGAAATAATCAAACCCTTACAAACAAGCAAACCAAAAGCATGGGTGAAGAATTTTAGAGGTAAAATCAAAATCTAAAATTTTCAAGATGACTAACCCAAACACCTTTGCATTTATTAAAAATGGGGGCTCCCGTGCTTAGCTAAGCATGGGATCTGTTGTGGCTACAACAAGACTCTACCATGTTACGGCCTTTCAAATGAAGAAAGGGATAATGTCACAAGTCCATGGGTGGGGACCCTAAGGCATGATTATGGTTGTAAGGACAATGCAAAATATGCATTGCAGAAATCAATCCTATCCTAAACACCGGTGACAAACACAAACCTATTAGACAGACCTCTTCTAGGCCATTAAAAAGTAACTTGCTTTGTAAAAAAACCTATCAACCATAAGAATACCTAGTAGAAAACATTAGTACCAACATTAACCATTTAGGAAACAAATTAAACTATACAAAGTGGGTAAATATCACTTTAAATCATTTTTACCAAAGAAGATAATACCTTATTTTATTTTACCTCTTTTACCACTTTGGAGAAAAACAATTTCCCTGGATATTAAAGTGGTGTTTGTGAATTGCTCGGGCCTCATATTGAATTACCATTCCCACCAGGTATTTTTCCTTCTCCTCCTCTTTCATTTCATTCATTTATTTGTCTTCTTCTGTTCAAAAACCAAGCTTGCAGGGCCCCTATTTCATAAAAGTGTTCCCATGTTCTTTTTCTTCATGAAAGGTGCATGAGAGTGAAGTACACACTCATGTATAGTGTAAAAGGTGCATAGCCATGCACCTATCACCATTATAAAGCACGTGGGGTGAGAAAAATATAAGAAAAATTGCACCCTCATCTAAATTTCCATTTTTTCTTGTAGGATGGACTTTATATGAAGAGAGGGGGAGCATGAGTTCCTAGAAAGAGAGGCTTTTGGTTATCCTCCAACCCTAAAATACCTTTGTGGATGTGGATTGCTCAAATTTTACCATGTTCCCAAGATGCGGGCTCAAAATAAACTATTATAGTTGCTTGTGAGGTACTGGGAACCTAATCAAAATTCCTTTGTGCTAGTTGGGGAGGTATTGGAAATTATTGTTGACAATATATATTTTCTCACAGCATTGTCTTATTAGGAAGTGATGATAAGTCTCAAGGAATCGAGAAGAGGGTAAGGAATCCTCATAATATAAGAATATGTCAATGCATATTGCATGCTTGGGACTCAAAATATGGGATCACAAATCGCAATATCCAACATTGCAAGCCTTCCCTTCAAGTTTATTTTGAATACTATCACACGAGTAACAAGATTGGTGAAGCTCCATCAATCCTCACAAGATCACATGTTTTATGGGGTTAATTTTTTGAGGCCCATGGTATTCGATTGGTGCATTGGATTGTTGGGTAGCATGAAGTCCCAAATCGTTGACTACAAGATAGGGAAACATAAGAACTTTGGTTCTGGAAGCATCTTGGTATCATTCTTCCTTGAGCAACTTCCCACAATGTCTCGTCAGATCACATTTCCTCCTCCTAAGCCACGTAATCTTAAGATGATCGAGTGGATAGATATGAAGTATTGGCTAGGAGGTGGGTTGATTCCTAGTTCCTTCGATGATGAATTCCTTAATTGGTGGGGAAAACAACTCCCAGTTATCGAGGAGGTCTCATAAATTGAAGTGGATTTCCAAGGATTTCAATAGCTATTAGGGGCTCAACTTGGTATTGAGAAAGGGTTTGATGGGTGAGAAAAAAGATTCCCAGCTCATCACAAGTACAAGCAAGAAAATTGTTTGGGTTCTTTGGGTCATTGATAACATAGGTCATTTTTGGTTCCCTATAAAGTCGATGAGTTTCCCCTCCAAATATATGAATGGTAGAGTAATATAGTTCAAACTGAATAATCCCTCCCAAAAAGGTTCCTCAATGTCTAGACACTAGCATACCATATGAAGGAGGGACATCGGCTATAACCACATCCATCATGATGAATTTATTAGGAATTTGTACCATTCCTACTACAAGCTCATTGATCATCCCAATGCATTTGAATCTTTTGGAATCAAAGGAGAAAATATATTTATATGGTATTGTAATGTTTAGGATGAGATTTTCCATGACTGCTAGAGGCATCAAGGAAGGGGACACACCAAAACCATATAAACATTTATGGAGGTGGAAATTCTGAAACTCCAGAGTAATATAAAAAGGGGGAATAACACGATATGTTCCGTTAGGAATATTTCCAAACACTATTTTGGGAGCATCATCTTGTAGGTTAATCTGGTTGGCTTGCAAAGGGGGTTCATCACTCAACCCATTATATTAGAGGTAGGGGGACTGAATTATCTGGGGAAGAAAAATCTTTGGGTGCTACATAGGTATTTGGATCCTTGAGGCCTAAATAAAAGGATATTTCCTTTTTATGAGCAGAGAACCTCAAGACTTCAAATAAATGCATTGGGATTTTAATTTTGCTCAATTCATGCTTAATATCAAAAGTAGGAGCAATGAGAGGACCTATATATGGTACCTTGTTAGGCAGAGACTGCTTTATTGGAGCTTGAGCTAGGCCCAACCGTGTTTTGTTGGATTCTGTACCTTTGAATTCTAGCTTGAGTGGAGTCACAGTTTGTCTAACATTTGTAACTGTTAGGACTATATCCCCTCTTGGTTGTTGTGCATCTTTTACATTATCACTTTGATTCTTGTTATAGGGCCTAGAGGGTTCATCCCACCTACAATTTTGAGCATTAGGTCACGGTCTTAGGTCATAATATCTCCTAACCTCTGTCATAATATTATATGTGACCAACTTGCAACTATGCAGGAGATAGGCCTACCGCTCTCTTCTCTTGGCGTATTGTTTCTTCACCAAGGATGCATTCTTCTTCTTCTACCATGCACATACCTCAATATCCTACCAAGTCTTCTTTGCATTGACTTTCATCTGAATGAAATAACATGTTCAAACCTGAGGAAGGGTTTATTGAATCTTGTTGCTCAAGCTGATATTACTCCTCAAATCCTTCCTCTGCTGGAGGAACGATATCAGGAGGTGGCCTAGGATAGAGCTAGATATTAGGGTTTTCCCACCTTATTTATCATTATGGGGCCATCATAGGAGCTCTCTTGTATTGTGGCTAACCCTAAAACTGAGGATTCTGGGTTCATTGTGGGGGCCCACCAAAAGGGTTTGAATCATGACCTTGCTTGACCTTAGTAAGGTCATTTTCCATGTTTTTCAAAATCTTGGTAACTTCTTCTAGGCTAAGCGCATCTTGGCTCAAAAATATTTCAAGCTCTTTTCAAGCCAAAAATAAGCCATAGTTGGTGGCCAGTAATTATGCAAAGATTAAGATCCTTCAATAATATGAATTGAGATAATCTGAAAATAGGTTGGTTCTTTGGTGTGATAATTCAAGATGATTGGTATAACACGTGGATGAAAATACACATTGTCGACTCCTGGTGCATGGAACTTGTTGGAAAAGGTGTATTTATGAGCAATCAAAAGGGATGAGCCTACTTAACTTTCTTAGTCCTGATGATGAGTCGCATGTTGACGGCTTGAAATGTTGACTAAATTATCTGAATCATAGATACTCTAGCCTCCTCAAAACTTTTCACTGCAAACTGTGAAATTTAGTTCACACCAAGATCTGATCAAGAAATTACACTCTCACAAAATATCTCACACAACTAGTCAAGAACACAGAAAATTAATCACAATAGATACAAACTGTATTGCTCTCATGAATAATAATACATCATCAAACCTTGGTCAATTAAATGAATTTCAATATATAACTTTACATCAGAGATTCGAATGGCTAACTATGACATTTGAATCCTCACAAAAGCAGACTTACTAAATTGATGCAAAACCCCCCGAGGTGAAAAGAGTGTTCTCCAAGTCACACCAAAGCCTCACGAATTTCTGATTTAGTGATCAGATAGTGATGTGTGATGAAAAAACATGCTAAATCCCAAAAAATTGAAGGAAGAAACATCAAGGAGTGAAAGTGGTCCAAAACACACTTTCCCTAGTCAACTAGCTTTTCACCTTTCACCCAAAAGGAGTAAAAAGCAGGAATGCGCCTTTCTCACCAGAATCTTATCCAGAATCAGTATAAATGCACTCAAGTGACTTAGGAAACTTGTGGTCCACACTTGGAAGGCTTTAGGCCCCCCAAATATGCCTTGTGGTCCACACAATGACTCATATGCCAACTATTTAGTCTAATACATAGTAATTAATCATAAAATGATTAATTAATGTGTCTAATGTATTAGTTGACATAGGAGTGGGTTTTAATTATTCCAACACCCCCCCATAAGTCTGAATTTATGTGCAAAAAATCAGAAAATGAAAATACTAAGGGCCTAGTAACAAGACATGGTCACCCTGTACAATACTGCCTAGTCCACAAAACAAGGAAAGAAGGAAAACCTCATGGGAAAAACCTTCCCTCAAAAATGGACATCATCAAAATTGAAAGATTGCTAATCAATCCTTCACTCCACCACATGTTCAACCATCCCAAGAAGTGATCTCAGAGAGCTGAAAGTATTCTCAATAAAATCTTTGGTGAAGATGTCTGCAGTTTGCTCACCTGTTGGGAAATACTGCAAATCAATGATCTGGTCATGCACTAAACCTATGATGTAGTGTGTATGGATATCAATATGCTTGGTACCCTGTCTCTATACTGGATCACTCGATACCCTTATATCACTCTGATTGTCACAAAAGATGACAGTAGGAGTACTAAAGGAAATCTAAAACTCTGAAAGAATACCCTGCAACCACACACATTGAGTAGCAGCATTCATTGCTCCTCTATACTCGGCCTTTGTTGAAGATAGTGAAATTGCACTATGTTTCTTGCTTGAACAGAAAACAGGACCACCTCCAAGCATGAATACAAATCCATATGTGGATTTTCTGTCAAGGCTATCACCAGCCCAATCTAAATCAGTAAAGCCAAGAAGATCTATGCTAGAATCTGCAGCATAGTGGATCCCATCAGTCTTGGTGCCTTGCACATAATGCAAGATTATTTTTGCAGCCCTCCAATGGAGCTCATTTGGCTGCTCCATGTATCTTGATGCCACACTCACATCATAATAAATATCAGGTCGAGTGTGAGTCAAGTATAGCAAGCTTCCAACAAGCTGCCTATACAAGGTGTTGTCAACCAAGGGTGTAGATTCTGTTTCTTCAAGTCTAACTCCCGAAAGGAAATGAGTCTTTGAAGGCTTTAAATAAGCCATCTTGAAATTCTTTAGCAGGTCAGATGCATATTTGGACTGAGATAACTTAGTCCCATTCTCTGTTTGTGAAATATCAAGCCCCCAAAATGGCTTAAGAATTCCCAAATCACTCATGGAAAATGCTTGATGCAAAGCAATCTTTAATGAATCTATTTTATCAGTAGAGATAAATGTGATTAATAAATCATTAACATGCATCACCATAATCATTATTGAACCATAAATCAGCTTCATGTAAACATTAGAATCAGATTTGCATCTAACATAAGATTGTGACAAGAGAAAGTTGTCCATTTTGGCATACCAAGCTCTGGGGGATTGCTTAAGCCCATATAAGGACTTCCTCAACCTGCACACATAATTAGGATCATATGTATAACCTTCTGGCTGCTGCATATAACTCTCCTCCTCAAGATCCCCATGGAGGAATGCACTCTTGACATCCATGTGGTGCACTTCCCAGCGCTTGGATGCAGAAATTGCCAGAACTAGTCTTATCGAATCCTTCTGTGCAACTGGTGCAAAAGTCTCATTGCATTCAAGGAATTGGACTTGGGAGAAGCTCTTTTACAAAAACATAGCCTTATATTTCACTTTTGTACCATCATCTGCACACTTGTTTTTGTAGATCCACTTACACCTTACCAATTTTCTGCCTGGGGGGAGCTTGACTAGCTCCCATGTCTCATTCTTCTGCAATGACTAGAACTCCTCATCCATGGCAGCCTGCCATATTAGATAATGTGAGTCTTCATAATATGTCCGAGGATTAGAATCCACCATCATATAACATCTCTCAAACAAGTAAGGATCATTCACATTGAGAGCAGTCTCAAATTGTGATCTAGTCCTCCTAGTGTCCTGAGGATTTCCACTAGTTCACCAGCTTCTTGCAAAGTATTAGCATCTCATTTAGGCCTTGTTGGTGAATTATGTTCTGCAATAAAATGGTCATCATCATCAGAAATATCAGAATAAAAAAATTCAAGAGCAACATCACTTACTTCTTGAGGTGGTGGTGAAGATGGTTCTCCAATTTCAACATTCTAAGAGGGCTCTTCTTCGAATTGAATACTTATTTCAATGAAGGATTTTTTAGTAGTCATGTTCAACAACTTATAGCCTTTGTATTCCTCTGAATAGCCAACAAAAATACAAGGTTGGCTTTGGGGCTGCATAGCCCTCCTCTTCTCCAATGGAATTCTAGCCCAAGCCTTGGAGCCAAAAATCTTGAAATGAGAAATATCAGGTTTGTGCCCAGTTCAAGCCTCAAAATGAGTGATTCCTTTGAGATATTTGTGTGGAAATATGTTCTGAATATATGTGGAACAATTTATTGTCTCAGCCCAAATTTTTGGAGATAATGACTTTTCCTCAAGCATACATGTGGCCATCTCCTTAAGAGACCTGTTCTTCCTCTCAGCAACCCCATTTTGTTGAGGTGTATAAGGAATTGTGTGTTGCATATGAATGCCTGAAGAGGCACAAAATTGTTGAAACTCTGATTTGATGTACTCCCCACCATTATCAGATCTGATAATCTTGATATGTCTACCAAACTGGTTCTCAACGGAGGCCTTGTAAAGCTTGAACAGACCAAAAACTCCAGACTTTAACTTGATGAAATAAATCCAACAATACCTGGAAAAGTCATCTATGAAGGTGAGGATGTATTTAGCATGGTTCAAGGCCTCATGGGGGAATGAACCTGATATATCACTGTGAATAAGCTCCAAGGTTGCATAGGTTCGTTTAGTTTTGGATCTCCCATACTTATGCTCAGGGTGTTTTCCTAGGATGCAGGATTGACAAACACCTTTGGAAAATCTGATATTGGGCAGCCCTATGACCATTTATTTCTCATGAAGTTGGGAAAGGTATTTATAGTTCATATGGCCAAATATTTCGTGCCATAATTTGCTTGACTCATTGGCATGGGTTAAAAGAGCAGAAGGTGAGGGGAATGGCACAAAATGAGAAAACTTGTAGATTCTAGAGCTATGGTCAGCAGTGCCTAATGCAACAATTCGGCCTGTTGACATTTCACATATCTCAACATCATTTGGGGTAAAGGTCACCTTTTTGGGTGAACCTGTGTGGGTCATTTGATATGCTGACAATAGGTTTATAGAAAGTCCAGGAACATAAAGACATTATTGAATGAACCAAATTCGAGATCTATGATGCCTTTACCTTTGCTTGAAGTTTCAGAATTATCACAAAATACAATATTTGGACCACAGGAAGAGTCAAGTGAAGTAAAAAACTCACTTGTAGACACCATGTGTCTTGAAGCTCCAGAATCAATAACGAGTGAGGTATGATTGGATTTGCTTTCCATCAGTGCATGTACTCTCTCCTTATCATCAGAATTTTGTCCTTCATCCTTCCTCCTTGCGCTCTCAGGAAGAGGAATGTTGGATTTCTCCAGGAGTAGAGCCATTTGATCAATGGTTTTCTTCATGCAGGATCTTTCAGGATAAAATCCCCTACTGCAATAAGTACACTTTTCCTTCTCATTCTTATTATTTGGATTCTTCTTTGAGTGGTAGGAGTCTTCAGGAACTTTATGTTTGTCTTTCTTCTCACTGGTGGGCTTCTTGAAATTGCCCTTCTTCTTCCCTTTCAAACTCTTTGAATCTCCAACATTCAGACAATGGTCTTTTGATGGATTTTTGATGGATCCCATCAAGACCATCTTGCATTGTTCTTGTGTAAGTGATTCCATGAATTCTGAGAGAATTGGACTCTTCCAGTTTCAAACTACCTTCCTTGTGGCATGGAAGGTCGAAACAAACACTGAGTAATCTGGGCCAAGCTTGGAGAGAATGGCCAAGATTAGTTGCTCATCCTTTTTATCAATTCTACATTGCTTCAATTGTAGAACAAGTGACTTGAATTTAGAGAAGAAATCCTGGAGGTTATCAAAATTCTGTGGACTCAATGAAACTAGTTCATTATCCAGTTGGTGGCCTCTTAATTCATCAGTCTTGCTAAACAATTCTTGAAGCTTTAGCCAAACTTCATTGGGAGAGATAAGACCATCAAGATGGAATAAAATATCCCTGGATGTAGTGAGACATAGCATACTATAGGCTTCATCTCTTCGATTATGCCACTTGGATTTCTCAATTGCTGAAGTTGGCTCAGTCTCAGTTTCAACAGTCACCCTGTAGAGGCCTTTGCTCCTCAACATGATCTTCATATGTGCTTTCAAGTCAAAATAATTGAATGGAGTGAGGATGATCTAATGTTACTGATCCATGGCATCTCTGAAATAAGTTTTATACTGATTTGGGTGCGTTCCTGGATGCTCAATTCCGCCCCGTGGATGATGGAATGCGCCATGTGGATGAATTATTGCGCCCTCCTTGAGACTAGTTGGTGTTACGGAAAAAAACCTCCTATGGCTCAGGGCATACCACAATAGGCAGATGACTACCAGAAATCAACCCAATTCCCAATGGAATTCTATTATAAATGTAAATGCTAAGATATGGAATAACCAACCTTCAATCGGATGTTCGAAGTAGATCCTCGTTGAGCTTTCCAATCTACACTTGAAACCACAGCTTAGTATCAACAACAAATACAAGCAAGTGCATATAATATGTGAAATATATTAGTATAAACAATAGCATGGTCCATGATATAATAAGCAAATGTAACCCAATGTAATTAAACAAACATTTACAAGATCAATTGGACGAGAAAATGAGTATTTCTATTAATGAAAACAAGAAGTACATGATACGAACTCTTGTCGGCAACCCATCTGAACCAAGAACTAGGCCCCTCCACTTGTGCCTCCACCACTTCAATCCCCCATGCAATGGAAAACTCAAACTATGAAAGGATTTTGGTAGGTTAACATAAAAGGTTCACAACAACAAGGATTAATGGATGCATACTCAAGTCATGGAAAAAAACCAATAGAGTTTCTATGCTCTCTCTTTCCTCCTCCTTCCATGCACCATAAGAGCTCAATATATAACCCCTCAAAGGTAGGTGAAAGGTTGAATCGAGTCGTTTCTGGGGTGCATGGAGGGCCAAAGGTCACCCTAAGACCGCTTTTGGGAGTGAAAAGTAATTTTCTATTGTTTTTTACCATTTAACTCGATGTACGCTGGCTACATTGGTGCAACATGCGTATACACTGGCTATGGTGGAACAACTAGCGTACATGAACAAAAATAGGGAACAATGAGTTCCTGGAGGACAAAATGTGGATCTGAGTCTCTAAAATGAATACTGAAGGTCAAAGAGTGCTGATGCTCACAAGGTGGAAAATTACGCTGTAACAGATGCCCCCTAATGTGTGAGGTCAGAGAAGGTACTGCGATGGCCGAAATACATTATAAATCTCAGATGTGGAGTAATGGAGACACAAATGGAAGGAGTAGACCACTCATCATAATACAATGATATCTCTGAATACATGTCGGTACAATACAACAATCTGATACAATGGCCATGAATAGTCATTATATAGTGAATACATGTCATAGGAGATCATAGCCATGACCCATACATTAATATACAATCTCCTGCTGAAAAGGAAACCCCTGGTGCAAACTGAAGGTACAAACTGCTGATGTATGAGAATGACATCTCATAGGTACAATCACGATCATGAGTAGCATACTGAATGCCACTGAGGTCTGGAGGTCTTCTACACAAATCACCAATGGTGCATGTCCTATCAAGCGAATAAAGGTGCTGAAGTCGAACCTGATGTGGCATCGTCTGATTACCGGTCATTGATGTATACCGTTAACAGATGCGATATAACCCACCAATAATGAAAATGGGCATCAAGGCACCGAGTACATTCATCAAAGTGTGAATAAAGGAGTTGAGTTCGAACACTGCAACGAATCCATCGATTAGGAGGCATTGATGAATCCCCAACTGTCGATGACGAGAGAACCTACCACTAATGACTGCAAGCCTCAAGGTACTCAACCGACTCTAAGTCTCGATTCCGGAATAAATGGGTTGAATTCGACGGAATGAAACTCGGTGTAAGGAGGGCATTAATGCATCCCCCATCAACCAACACGAGGTAACCAGCTACGCTGAAATATTTTGGAAGAACTTGGACGAACAGATTGGACTGACTCAATAGAGATGGACGACATGCAGTAGTCAAGAGATATGAGGAGTGTCCGAATCTGGTTTCAGGACTTCCTTTGAACAAGAACATCAACAAATGGATAAACTCAGGTAGCATAGACTCAAGTACTAGACGATAATGACACTGTGCGATGTAGGAGGCATCAACAAAGGGCTCCATAATGACTGGCATCTTAACCAGTCGGTGGAGTAAAATCTGAGAAACGAGTACAGCTCCTAAGGTCCTACTCTAGTCTCGACTCATAATGGATGGAGTGGAATGAATCCTCTGTTCAAAGGCGACACGACAACTGCCAACAAAAAGTAGTAAACAGTTTCCCGTCCATATTTTTGAAATATTTGATTTTTTTGGTCTTTTTCATATTAGGAAAGCTTGAAAAAGAATAAAATTGATTATAGTACAACATGTGAGGAAACGAGTGTCAAATGGAAAGAAAACTAGTCCCAAGCAGTGGAACATACCTATGAACAATGCAAGGAAGCATGTGCAAGATGTGGACACTCGTGGGGGGTGTTCCCTCACGGTAAAGAGTCATCAATATTGCGAAAGGCGAATAAAAGCTCTGCTTGGCTCGAAAGGGAAAGTGCTCAGGCACATGGATAATAATTGAGTAAGCAGGAGCTGTCACAAGGCTCAAGTGGCAAGCAGGATGATGCATTGCAATCACAAATTGATATAAATGGGGGAATCCTTACGGGAGATGGCCAGCATAAGATGAAGTAGAGCATGAGTCTTCATCGCAAAGTCATGGCGTGACTACAAAGGACTCCCAAACCTAAGGAGGAACAACATCATGGGCGCCAAAAGAAATAAAAAGGCTCTAACTAGGGAACCCATGGTCAGACAAGCTCTACCGCCAAATAACGACACTTCTATAACAATGTGAAAGGTTTCGTGTTGGTTAAAAAGCGGGTTCGCACCTAGGGTTAATGATTATGGTCATAAGGTCAAATGCAAAATGCAGGTGAAAATGACATCTAACCTATATGATGGGTGTAAAATATACCTGTCGAATGTGCGAAACGGTCAAAAAATCAATCTCATCGAAAAAATCTATTCAAAATGGTACTCCAAGATGACATATTAGTCCAATAATAGCTCAAAACGACAAAAACTATAGGAAAGTGGGTTTCAAAATCTATAAATAGTAACAAAAAATTACTATTACTATTTCATTTTCACTTTTCACCCAAAATAGAGTTTTTGGTTAGTTTTCACCTCAATCTTCAGTTGTTGATTCTAGTAGCTACGGACGTCAGGTCTACAAGCCGTCTGGAGCAGGTTAGTAGTCTCACCCCCCTCTTCCATTTCATGTCTTTTATTTCATTTTTTAATGGTTAATTTTTTTTCTATTGAAAAGTTTTACTCCTCCTCTACACTGTACGTGAGATATAGCTCTGCGGGTTGCGTATAGGGCTTCATGGACGTGGTCAATGCATGCATTGACCGCGTACGGACGTGACTGTACACAAAATTGACCGCATACAATGCTGTGAGGGTGATTTTTAAAGCTTGGAAACTAAAAAATGGCTTTGCTTTTGCCTCTAGGATGGTCCTAGAGTAGAGAGAAAGGGAACATGACATCATTGATGAGCATGTGCACCAAGATTTTCCCACCCAATAGGCGCTACAAGCATGCGGTCTATATAAGTTTTGGAGAATTGGGGGTTTACGGGCCCAAAACCAATTGCTCCGCAAGTTGTTCGATTTCTGGGATGCAGATACATAGAACTTCGATCTGGATGGTCAACCACTTCCTTTGGAGGTGGACGATATCTATTTCATCACAGGGTTGTCCCAGTGAGGGGATGTGGCAAGCCTCAGGTCCCGCAATGTTGGAGGTGGGATCACGATTAGTGATTACATAGACAGGTACTGCCTACTTGGCACCCAGAATGTGGGAAACCAAATTCCTATTAAATCTATTGCGAGCTTGAGTTTGAAGATAATAGTCCTCACACTCGGGAGGATATCAAGTTCATCTGCTCTACATTAGGCTTCGAGGCCGATGATATTCTACATGGCAGAATGTATGAGACTGACTGTGTACGACTGGTGCACAACGTTGCTGGTTACTATGAAGAGCCAACTAATAGAGTGAAAGCTGGGTAGGGCAAGGAACTTTGGTTTTGGAAGCATACTCTGCAGTTTCTTCTTTGAGAGGGTTCCGGGCTTGAGTCCGAGGGTTGAATTCCCTACGCACAGTCTCCGAGATCCCGCCCAGACCCGGTGGGAAGAGGTGCTGACGCGACAGGGTGGTGGCCGACAGGCATCACCATATTTAGAGGAGTTCTTTCACTGGTGGGCTCGACAGGTCATTTCCATTGATGACTATCCTTACAAGGGCATAGACTTAAGCAGATATAAGGACATGACTCTCCCACCAGGGGCCGCGTATGGAGACATAGATATGGCTACTCTTTTTATGTTTTGTGTATTTTATTTTTTTTGGATTTTTTATTATAAGTGAAATGCAAAAATATTTTTGGTGTGGTATCATATCTTGAAATTTGACTATTTTCTCGCAGATCGGGGTCTGCGAAGACCTCAAGGATTCCCATGGCACTGCCACAAAGACAGGAGAGGCGAGATCATAGGTGCGGTGACAGAGCGCACATTGGAGACGGTACGGGTTAACCTCTCCCATATGATAGCTCGGGTACCACTGATATAGGTAGAGCATTTCCTTGAGGCGATGCAGCGACATGTGGTCGGGGGTACCAGGTGTATGGGTGCGGATACTATGGCGTATAGCCAACACCGTGCACTATTATGGTCAGAGTCATCCCGTCGAAGCGGCGAGACCTCCTCGCAGGGCTTAGATGCTAAGGTATCATTATTTTTGTATCGACTATGTATATTTTTTAGAGCTGCGGGCTCCAGTTTTGTACTTATGACACCACTTTTATATATATATGAAAAAATTGATTATTTGGATCTACTACTTGTGTATGTAAAAATGTATGATGGATGTTATTTGTATTGCTTCTTTTATTGATGTGACAAATGCCAATCTAGGACATAATTAGCATATGCATCAAGTACATTATTAAAATGTCTCGGAACATGAATGTATGTAATAAAAACAAATTGACGCTCCAAGAGTCTTACCCTTAAGAACCTTCGTAGTAATGTAGGATCCCTCATACGGTATTGGCCATTCAATTGAGACACAACCAGTTGCGAATCCAGGCGGACTTCTAAAGACTGGATACCATGTGAAATGGCATCGCGAAGTAGCTCAATGACGGCATTGTACTCAGCCACATTGTTGGATGTAGGACTGAGACAAGCACCTCCTGAAGACACAATCTGATGGTCGGACGAGTAAATAACCCACGTAACAGAAGCAAGTCTCTGCGTATGACGACTAGCCCCAACCGTGAATCCTAAGAACACTGGATATTCCACTGACATCTATCCACCAAACGGAAGCGAATCAGCAAACTCGGACAACCGAAATAAAACTAAACTATGTACAGAAATAACTATACAATAGTATACAAAAGTATCATCTCGAGCTAGAATATCAAGCATAATACCGCTTGAGATAGAGCCCATTTCTACGCTCCTTAAAGGCATTTCCATCATAGTCTTCCAACTCGTAGGCTCCTTTTTCAAGGACACGCCTCACAATGTAAGGACCGTGCCACATGGGGTTAAACTTGCCTGCCCCCAAGGGTTCCTTATCTTGGTCATAAATGAGAACCAAGTCACCTTCAGCATACTGCCAGGGACAAACAGACCTATCATACTGAACCTTAACACGCCATTTGTTGGCATCTATAGCCACAGCAGCATCTTGAAGCTTCTCGTCAAGCTTCTCAAGGTGGATCAAATGCTGCTCAACATATGAGGTGTCAGGGAGGAGCTCTATATCTAGTTTCAACGAAGGGATCTCGCATTCAATCAGCATAATATAATCCACACCATGGACTAACTGAAATGGTGAGAACCCAGTAGAAGTCTTGACTACGGTTCGATATGCCCACAAAGAAGGATATAACATAATGTGCCAATTTCTCTTGCTTTGTCTAATGGTTCGTTGGAGAATGGTCTTTAAGGACTTATTAACTACCTCGACCTGACCATTCGCTTGGGGGTAGTAATAATATGAGTGGTCTTGCTTAAACCCAAGCTTGAGTGAAAAATACGCCATCATATGGTTTTGGAAGTGACTGGCATGGTCAGTGACAATCTCTTTCGGGATACCGAATCAAGTTATAATCTGATTAAAAACAAAATGGGTTGTTGTAGAACCATCGGCTTTAACAGTAGGCATGGCCTCAACCCATTTGGTAAAATAATCAACGGCTACGATTATATGGTGATGCCCCCCAGCCGAGGCTGGGTTGCAATCTATGAAATCTACCCCCCACTTGGTGAAGGGACCAATGGTGAAGACCGTATGTAAAGGAGAAGGGCGCGAGCGCATGTTCCGAGAGAACACCTGGCAAGGGTGACATCTCTTCACAGCATTTATACAATCTTTGAAGATTGTGGGCCAAAAATAACCCAATCGCCGGATACGTTTGGTTGTCGCAAGCCCAGATAAGTGACCACCACATGCTCTACTATGGCAATCATTAAGAACTAGCTCCGCTTCTTCATGAGTCAAGCAACGAAGGAGAATAGAGTCTTTTCCTCGGCAATACAAGGTTTCACCGACGATGACATAATATTTAGCGTGATGTCTCACACACCATCGCTCATCTCGTGAATAATGCGCAGGGAAATTCAGAGTTTGGAGATATATGATGATATCCCCATACCAAGGGTCCGTTGACGAGATAAGAAATAAATGTTCATCCACAAACGAATCTTCATGGACTACTTCCTCATCAAGTATTGGGAAGTCCAACATCAATTCCGCGAAAACCAAGGATTTCACCGACTTCACCGAGGCAAAATTGAGATCAAATTCCTGAAGGATGACAGTCCATTTATTATACTTCCCCCCAATTAGACGTCGTGAGAGCACGAACTGAAATGGATTGACGTGTGCTATAATGGTGGTTTTCCTAAGCAAAATATAATGTCGTAACCATTGGACTGCATGAACAGTCGCAAGTGCCAATTTCTCAACGTGAGAGTATCTCAGCTCAGCGTCTACTAAATTTCGACTAAGGTAATAAACAACATGCTCTTGGAGCACATCATCCACCTGAACTAAGACCATACCAATCGTCTCTTGAGACGTGGCCACATAAAGAAAAAAATATCTAGCAAATCCAGGTGTACTAAGCAGAGGGGCCGATACCAAAGCTTTCTTCAAATCGTCGAAAGACTGCTGGGCTCACTCATCTCAGATAAATGGAATGTCCTTCTTCAAAAGTCGCGCGAAACCTTTGGTAAGATTGGCATAATTCACGATAAAGCGTCGTAAGAAAGTGGCTCTCCCTTGGAGGCTCTAAAGATGAATCAAGTTACGCGGGGGAGGCAACCGAAGTATTGCCTCAACCTTAAGAGGATCGACTCTTATGCCCTCTTTTGAAACTACGAACCCTAGAAGGCGACCCGTTTTCACAACAAATATGCACTTGTTGGGGTTGAAATGAATCTTGTAACATCAGCATATTTCGAAAATAAGGTGGAGGTGCTTGGGGTGGTCCACTCTCTTACGAGAGTGGCCGGCAAGATCATCCAAGTAAGCCTCCACTATACGCTTAAGGTTATGAAACAGATAGGTCATGGCCCGCTAAAAAGTAGATCCAGCGTTTTTAAGGCCGAAGGGCATCTTCCGGTATGCAAACGTACCCCAAGGACATATAAAAGATGTCTTATGTTGATCCTCGAGTTTAATATGGATCTGATTATAACCTGAAAACCCGTCCATGAAAGAAAATACCTCACTTCCCGCACAGGCATCCAAGATCTGATCTATGAATGGAGTGGGAAAGTTATACTTAGGACATGCTCGGTTCAGATCTCTGAAATCAGTACATACACGGATGGTTCCCTACTTCTTATCCACAGGAACGGGATTGGACACCCATTCAGTAAGGGGAACAGGGTAGATGAAACCAGCTTTGAGCAGTTTCTCCACCTCTGCCTTGATCGCGGCCACCTTCGTAGGATTCACAGCACGAAGGCGTTGCCGAACTGGCTTAACATTAGGATAAGTCTTAATCTTGTGTTCGAAAATGCTAGGGTCTATTCTTGGCATCTCCTCATAAGGCCAGGCGAAAACATCCCGAAATTATTTGAAAAGTTAGGAGTAAATGTGGATTTCCTCAGGGGAACAATCGACACCAATGTAGACATTCTCAACCTTCTCGGGAGTGCGAGAGACGTTGATCGGGATGGTTGGGGAAATGTTAGCCATATTCCCATCTACGTAAATCCCATGCAACTCCAAGGGAGCCGCAGGGTGACCAACCTTCTTTGCTAGAGTCGATCGAAATTCTTCCTGCTCAATAAGGTCAAGATCGGGAAGAAAATACGATTGATGATGTAGATATTCCCAAGGCTTATCGTTACCATGCATGGCCTCAATGATGTCTTCATCCGAAGGCAAAGTACCATCAAGGAAATCGTGCGAGCAAGAGGAGCCGACTTCCCACGCAGTCAGCATAACGAGATATTCCTCTCATGTCCATGAAGAAGAGATCCGTCTCTACAGTGGCTTGTTGAATCTCATGGTAAGCAAGCTCAACTGCAAACAATGGCATAGTCATCCCGATGTGCGCAATGTTTCCAGACAAAGAACTCGTGGAAGGTAAATTCCATGAATCATTAAAATATGACGTCTGGAATGGTACACTCTGCAATGAGGTCGGGGCACTATCAGAGACTGTTCCTATAAAGGAGATTGGTGCAACAAAGTCGAAAAATCCCATCAAAGAGGAATACAATCCTACACCAATATTCCCAGTTGTCGGCTGAGAATTTTTTATCTGAGAAACTTTCGTTCCTGGTGATGCAATAGTATTGGAACTCGTATAATCTAGCTAATCGAGCGTCACAATCTTTCCTTCGTGTGGAAAGCAGATAACTCTGAACACAGAGTATACGACCGCTCGCATAGCGTAGATGCAATTCCTACCCAGAAGGAGGTTGTAGTCGATGGGTGCATCAACCACCTCGACTTCAATTGGCACAGTCTTCCCACCCAAGTGGACCTCAAGGGAGGGTATAATACCATGCAACCGGAAATAACGACCATCGAATGCAGTCAACATGGTCATATACTTCGACAAAGGGGGTGAACCCATGGCCTTCCAACAAGCTAACGACATAACTGACGTAGAAGCAACCTCATCAACCATGGTACGTTTAACGATTTTCTCTAAGCACCTAACATGGACTTGAAAATCCACGTGGTAGGGAAACCGAGGCTGGACATCAGTAGTGTCGAACTTGATAATGTTCGGGCTACACTGATCCTATACACCCAAGGCACATAAAAGTGTTAGAATATTCTCCCCATCATTTTTTAGTTTTGCATGCATGCATGCATTCTGCATGCATCCAGTCATCTGCATGCATCCAATCATCATCATGGTGGACCTCCTAGCTTCTAGAGCTTCATTCTAGCTCTCCACAACCTATCTACAGCCCCCAGGAGGCCTCCTACCTACCAAAGGTACCCTTCTCCAGTGTTCTGCATGGCTAGTGCGCCTTTCTCACCTACCACAGCCAGTTAGGCGCCTATATCACCTACCAGTCAGTTATCTCTCAATTCTTCCTTGATTTGAGGCTTGATTGACTCCTCCACTGATTGTTTCACTCCGATAGACCTCCAATGAGACTAGTCTGCCCATTCTGACTCCAGTTAGCTCCTCATGCGCCCTCCACTGAGCCTCCTTCATTCAGTTCATGCCTACCTCACTCAGTTAGACTCATCATGCGCCCTCCACTGAGCCTCCTTCATTCAGTTCATGCCTACTTCACTCAGTTGACTGACTGTTACATCTGATGACTGATACATAATTGACTGGATGATGACTCCACTATCATTCAAACCACACTCTGAGTTAGGAATTCGAATGCCCTACTTGGCCTATTCAAATCCTATATTATGCACCTAACTGTTCTATTGTACTCATTCACTTACATTCTTATTCATTGTATAATACTGAGATATTGTTTTATTCTACTGTGTTTATGAGTGATCATTGAGTGTCTCTTTCTTTTCTTTGCAACATATTTGTGAGTTTGATTGTGAATTGCTACAGCGTCTAGATCATTGCATATTATTACATGGTGTCAGAGCAAAAAGCAGCTATTCGAATTGCAGCAGTTGAAGCATTTCTTTGAGCAGCTATCTTTCCTTAAGGTAGTGCTCAGTCGAAGTGTAGCATTCTCCATCAGCACATCTTTATTTTTTTGCAGATTTATTCACCCGTTCGGAATCTTCTTCAACTATTGAATTTCTCTGTTTAAATGGATCTAAAGCTTATATCTTCCAACTATGTTGAGTGGAAATCCAAGATGGCTCTCTTCATGAGATCCAAGAGCTTCACCTGAATACTCAACGGAACGATGGTAGAACCTCTCAATGCAGTTGAAAAGTCCAAGTACTTGGATCGGCTTGATGAAGCAATTGGTCTCCTCCTTCTCTCAATTTCTGATGAACTGCACTTTCATGTCATCGATCTTACATCTCCGATAGAGGTGTGGGACAAGCTCGAATCTCTCTTTGGGCCAAAATATGATATGGTAGCACACAAATTGGAGAATGAGCTCTATGTTTGAGTCCTAGCAGCTTCAATTCTATCAATGCCTTTCTCGCCAAGTTTAAAAGCTTGATATCACAGTTGAAAAGGTATGAGATAGTGAAGGAAGATAAGCAGCATATACTTACCATTCTCTCAAAGTTGGAGGCAAATTTCTTAGTTTTTGTCTGTACTTTCTAGTCAGCTAGGTTGTCCATTCCAAGATGGAAGTTTCCCTCATTTAATGATTTCACACAATCTCTTACCCAAGAGGAAGAGAAGTTGATTTCAATGGAAATTATAATACCCAAATTGGATTCAGCCCTTACAGTTGTAGAGAGAGCGAATGATATAGGAAAGCTAGAGATTCCTGGTGATACAAGGCCTACACACCAGTCAACTAGAGATTCGTACTCTAAGAAGGCAAAACATTCTAAAAGGGGAAAGGCAGAGTGCACATACTGTCATAGAGGGCCTCATCCTGAAAGTGCTTGCATGCAGAAGACTATAGATCTGATGGAAAAATTACTTGAAGAAAACAACCTTCCTGTACCGGCATGTGCAAAGAAGAAAGATTCTGAATCTTCCATATCCGAAGAAAAAGAAAGATGTCATGCCTACATGGCAAGTGAATCAACATATTCTTCTTTCATCATAAATTCAGGGGCCTCAAGACACATGTCTTCTTCGAAGAATGTCTTCTCAGACTTCGAGAGCTCAGTTGGCCCACCTATCATGATGGGAAATAATGCAAAAGTCTCCTCTCGAGGTATTGGAAAAATCAATCTTGACCATGGATATTTTACTGATGTGCTTTATGTTCCTTCCCTTACAGCTAACTTGCTTTCAGTATATCAAATTACTCATATTGGAAACCCCAAAAGGGTGATCTTTTATCCAAATGAGGTCGAGATACAAGACATGGTCTTAGGTGAGACCATTGCAAAAGGAACTGCAAATCACAACTCCAAGCTATATGAATTCTCACACTTTATGTCTCTCTCAAAGCAATCGGCCCTCCATACTCATGCCAATAAAGAAAGCAGGTTGTGGCATGAAAGATTTGGGCATCTCAACTACAAATACTTGCATGACATGCATGCAAAGGATATGGTTGATGGGCTACCAAAAATCAAATTTACCAAAGGTAACTATCACGGTTGTTTGATGGGAAAGCATCCTGAGAAGCAATTTAAAAAGGGAAAGGCTAGGAGAGCCTCTCAACCCCTTGGTCTCGTTCATAGTGATGTGGCTGGTCCGTTTCCTGATCTGTCTCTAAACAAGGCAAGGTATGTGCTCACTTTTGTTGATGACTATTCCAAATTTACTTGGGTATATTTCCTTAGAATGAAATCATAAGTATTTGGGTTTTTCAAGTTTTTCAAGTCTTCTGTAGAGAAAATTTCAGAAAGGAAGATAAAATCCATTCGCACTGACAATGGTCGTGAGTACATTATGGGTGAATTTCAAGATTTTTGTACTGAATAGGGCATTGAAATGCAACACACTGTTCCCTACACACCACAACAGAATGGTGTAGCTGAAAGGAAGAACAAAACATTGAAAGAGATGGCCACCTACATGCTAAAGTCAAAAGGATTACATCCTAGTATTTGGGCAGAAGCCATCAACTATGCTACTTATCTTCAGAACAAAGTTCCTTACAAGGGACTCAGTGACTCTACTCCTTTTGAAACATGGATGGGATACAAACCTGATGTATCTCATCCCAAAGTATTTGGATCTAGAGCATGGGCAAGGATTCCAGTTGACAAAAGGAGAGCTCTTGATTCTCAAAGTAGGGAATGCATTATGGTGGGATATGCATCTAATGCAAAGGCTTACAAGTTACTTAATCCTTCCTCCATGACCACATTCTTGGAGAGAAGTGTTCAGTTTGAGGAATGGCCTCTTCATGACATTCCTTTTATTGAGAAGGGAAGCTCACCTAGCACTTCTCCTTTGGTTGATGAGAGTGATACATCTTCATATGATTCATCAGATACAGAATCCGAAAGTGGAGATGATGATAGAATGCTAGATCCAGATCCACAAGAACCTGAAGATCTAGTAACTGATAATGAAGATGAGAGGATGAGAGATCCAGATCCACAAGAACCTGATGCGTCTCATCTCCCACGATGGACTGTCATTACACTTCGATCTGCAGGTGATTTGGTTGGTGATCCTCATGAACATAGAAGAACCAGATCATATTTTCAGCATGTAAGGGCTCATCCCCTTCACAATGTAGATCCATTTCAGGTTGATCGAACCTTCCTTGGAAAGGAAGGTCACTTGCCTCCTTCAGGAGAAAGTCATGATATGCTACTTTAGCTCCTTCAGTCTATTTTGAGGGAGGGTTTTCTTCCCACTAGGTTTTTCCCTCTTTCCTCACTTAGTTTATTTTAGATTGATTGTACGGGGTGACTTTTGGTCTTAGTTACCAAGGCCCTACTCTTCAGTTATTTTCTCATAGTATAGCTTGCGGGGGGGTGTTGAAATATTCTCCCCATCATTTTTTATTTTTGCATGCATGCATGCGTTCTACATGCATCCAGTCATCATCATGGTGGACCTCCCAGTTTCTAGAGCTTCATTCTAGCGCTCCACAGCCTATCTACAGCCCCCAAGGGGCCTCCTACCACTAGTACAAAATGAGAGATAAGTGACCAAAAACAAGACCAAAATCCACATATAAATGACCACTTTTGAGTTGGTGACCACTGGTAGCAAATTAGTGGCCATATATCACGCGACAAAAAATGTGGTCATATTTAGCATGATCATTTATAGCTTATCTTGTAGTCATATATTTAGTCGTATATTTGGTCATTAATTTGGTAATATATTTGATCATTAATGATCATGTGATAAATGACCGCTAATTTGCTACCAGCGATCGCCAACTCAAAAGTGGTCATTTATATGCATATTTTGGTATTTTTTTTGTCACTTATCTCTCATGTTGTACTGGTGGTCGTTTAGATTGATTGTATGGGGTGACTTTTGGTCTTAGTTACCAAGACCCTACTCTTCAGTGATTTTCTCATAGTATAGCTTGCAAGGGGGTGTTGGAATATTCTCCCCATCATTTTTTATTTTTGCATGCATGCATGCGTTCTACATGCATCCAGTCATCATCATGGTGGACCTCCCAGTTTCTAGAGCTTCATTCTAGCTCTCCACAACCTATCTACAGCCCCCAGGGGGCCTCCTACCACTAGTACAAAATGAGAGATAAGTGACCAAAAAAAATACCAAAATCCACATATAAATGACCACTTTTGAGTTGGTGACCACTGGTAGCAAATTAGTGGCCATATATCACGCGACAAAAAATGTTGTCATATTTAGCTTGATCATTTATAGCTTATCTTGTGATCATATATTTGGTCGTATATTTGGTCATTAATTTGGTAATATATTTGGTCATTAATGATCACGTGATAAATAACCGCTAATTTGCTACCAGCGATCGCCAACTCAAAAGTGATCATTTATATGCATATTTTGGTATTTTTTTGTCACTTATCTCTCATATTGTACCGGTGGTCGTTTATATGCAAATTTTAGTCATTTTTTTAGTCATTTATCTTTTTTTAATGGTTTCAGAATATAAATAGGGCACGGTGGAATCGAACCACCAACCTCCTGCCTATAAGGCAGGTGCTCTACCATTGAGCTAACACCCTTAAATATAATTCCTTATAGATTGATATGAGAATAAAATTTCCAACAGTTAACACCATCTTGCCAAATTCTGGAAAATGGTCATGTTAATTATTAAGGTGTTGTTTAACACAAACATTTTTGTATTCCAAAAAAATAAAATTCATTTCAGAGCTTGATCTAAGGGGAAAACAACAAACCCATAAATACGAGAACTCCCTAATGAAAATATGATAGCAATATTAAAAGTCTTGATTGTCCTAAATAAAACGACTACCATATAGGGAATATGATAGACATCAAGGCTTTAATTTCAGCAATAGGGAGAGGCATTAACAATTGGGATTCATAAGCTCTGTTCAAAGCCACAGAGTTGTTCTAGGTCCCAAAATAGGCTCTTCTAGTAGCCTCTGGACAAGGCAGCTCTAACTTTCTAAGCATCAGGAGTTTGGAGTGAAATCTTACAAAATGAGAGACCACGCCAGAAAGTAAATGCAAAGGGCCAAATAAGATCATAATGGAAAGAAAATTCCTATCTTAAAGTACCTTCCATGCTGCCTTGAAATCACAGGTCATCGATTATTGCTATTTCAATTTAAGAATCCCCCAAGAGTAGTAGTATTTAGTTCAATAACCATGTTAAGAACTTCATTAAGGCACCACATCTCCACTCTTGTGAATGCGCTCCTTAGGAGTCCTTGGTATTGCTACAGATCTATCAGAAGTGTTTGGCAAGTAATTAAGATAGTTGAGCATTGGTGTAAGGAACTATAATCCCAATATTCACTTCATCTTGTATGGAAAAAGACCATAACCAAAATTTTCATGGAAATGGTAACAAATTTAACCCACCCACACCTATGATAAAGACACTAATATTGAATACCAAGAAATAAACTAGGATAAGATATTATGTGGCTTTGCATATCAAGCCTTTCGTTGCAAACATACCAAAAATATGAGTTATTTCTAGCATTTTATGTGTGCCTATTTTTTGTAAACTGAACCCTGTATAAAACCCATTTACATTTCCAAAGCAGATCCTGCTAATGCACAGGAAAATATCTTCCACTTACTGAAATGCAAGAGTTACACTACCTAAAATTTTCATGAAAACCTTGATTGGTCCACATTCATTTCCATTAATAGTATCCAACGTAATACAAAATGCAACGTATATTTATTTTACAAGGCCTTGACATTAGGTATAACTCTACTCACACTGTGGAGCTGTTGATGAAAGCCTTCATCATCTGAATCCTTTAGATCACTGAAGGAAGGGCGCACAGGTGATGCCTCTGTAGGTTGTGAAGTGGGCAGTTGAGAACCATCAGCATCTTGGGAATCACGATCCCTCAACCAGAAAAAAGGTGCCAATACAGTATTGCCAAAATCATCAATCAGAACTTCATCAGTAGGAGCAACACTTTCTTTGGATTTCAAAGGAGAACCTGCTTTAGCTTCTGTGCCAAAACGCATCCAAATTTCCGAATCAAGGTGTATTTTGTCAGAATTCCTTGGTAGTACATGTTCATTAATACATCATCCTCATTTTGGATTATACTACTTTCAGAGTTGGAAACACGTTTTCCAGGTTCATTAAACCTCCTGGGGAGTGCACCTTACTTATGTTGACACATAACCCCACTTGGGAGAATGCCCTACTTGAGTTGTTGATAAATATGCAACTCAAACCTCATTTGTAATATTATCTTATGTGATCTTATGGGCATCGTTATTTTTTATTAGTGACTAAGCCTACATGCTCTTTTTCTTTGGCGTTCTCTTGTTCTATGGCTGCATTGTTTTGCCTCTAGTGCACTTGTTTAGTGCTGTTTTTTCCATTGCTTTTGCAAGTTTCTCAGTTGGTTGTTTGGTTCCATTCAATCCCATTGTTCTCTAGTGATGTCAACAACTCTATGGTAGCAGTTACCTCACAACAGTGGCTGTCGAATGGTATGTAATGTTCTACAGTCGCAACCCTTCTATAATGCATCAAAGAATATGAACACTCAACAATCAACTGTTGTAGTGTTAACTAATCTAAGGGGGGAAGGTGTAATTAATTCCATGGAAACAATAGATCATAGACAATGCTCTTAGAAAGAAGTTCCAGATGAGTTATTTCAGTATAAATATATTCTTCTTCAACAAAGCAGCCCACAAAATGGCTTAGAACATTTGGGATCGCTAACAAAGACCATCATAGAAGAGGAATTCAAGCCTATCCATTCTATAGCTTCTCTACGCATGGGAAAGGGACACATCATAGCAGGGTGTTAGAATATTTATTTAATGATATCTAAGCAAAGGACTTCTCACAGATGTCTGTAAGAGTTTTGTTGTGCACAAAGTCCAAAGACCTTTGAAAGATGCCACCCTTGTAGGAAGAAGCCAATTTCTTTGTCGTTTGAAAGGTCTAGGCCTCAGGTCCACTTGCAACAAATTCTAAAGCAACCCAAAAAATGCCATTCAACAGCTGGGCTCACTGACAAAGACCATCATGGGTGAAGGTCCTTTAGATCTGCTAAGTTGTCTCAAGTAACACATAATGAGAAAGTTGAAAACACATTCTACATGATTTAATCACATAGGAAACACATGTGGATCAATTACTCCTAATCCCACCTTAAGGCTTAATACAATGAAAACATCTCCTTCAAATAGGCTTCGGTCTCCTTGGAATCTGCACCCTAAATCCGATTGCATGTGCATGCTACCAAGTAGATATTCACACTGTTGTTCTAAGTCTAACAGATGATCTCTGTCCGATTTTGGAATGCATATTGATCATTAATAAATACACTTTTTTTTAATGAAAATCCCTTAAAATAGATGTGACCTCATATTTTCCCAGGCTAGAAGTCGACTGGAAGAGAATGCACGGAAATGTTTCAGAAATCAGTTGTATATTTTGGGGATGGAAAAAGGTAACTCTCCATAGATTGCCTTAGTATTTATGAGTGTGCTACAAGTCTTAGTCCATCCACAAGAACTGAACTATTAACTTTTGATGAACTAGGATGGTTACTTTTGCAGAAGGATCAAGAAATAAACTCTATGATGAAGCTGCCAATTCTAAACATACTTTTGCAGTAAAGAAAATGGGAAAAGAATGATAGAGATTTGACCAACAAGGAGACAAAAGAAAAAATCAAAGATGAGACAACACCAAGCATCAAGATTCAAATAAGGGCAACTCAAGTTGACGTAACAAAGTCCAGCGTTTTTATCATGGAGACTTGGCCATTTGGAGAAATATTGTAGGAAAATGAAGTTTGATGTTTTACAATTGAGGAAAAAAGGCATTCTAGTAATTATATTCAAGAAGAACAAGAGAGAAACGGTGAATAAGTTAGCAAATATAAAATCTTATACATTTCGTAAGAGAGCAAGTGGATCTAAAGATATAGTATATAGACTAAGGTGGCACATGGCACATAAAAATATGTACTGCCACATTAGATGACAATAAAAGTCAAGGAGAGAAAATTGAATTAGGAAATGACAGGATAGATATGGTTAGACCAATGAAATGTGCTTACGAAGAGACCTGATGGAAGAAGCAAATAAGTACATAATGTGATGTACTGAGATTGAAGAAGCACCTGCTTTGGTAAGCCAGATTGAAAAACAACACTTTGAGGTTGAATTCTATAAAGACAAGTGCCTCATAAATACAAACGGAACCATTAAGTGGTTGTAACAAATTTGAGGAAGGTGGTCTCCATAGAATTACAGCTATAGCAGTAGGATAACAAGTATTTGTAGTTGAGGACAGCTCCACAAAACAAATCTGCCACCAAAGGTTTGGACATCTTAACTACCAAAGGCCTTGTAATTTTAAAGATAATAAATATGGTTTAGAGTATGTCACTTGTACATAAGGATACAGATGTTTTTGAAGCTTATATTTTAGGCAAGCAACATAAAGAAAAAATTTCCATGGAGGTGACAGCAGAAGCAAGCAATTACAGTTGGTGCATGGTGATCTCTGTGGTCCAATCAGAGCATCATCAATGGCAGAGTCAAAGTAATCCATGGTGTTTGTTGACACTTTGTCAAGAAAACTTTGGGTAGAAGATTAGGATTCTCAAAAAAAATGATGGGGGATAATACAAGCCCGGAGACTTCTACAAATATGGCAAAGATCATGACACTTGCAAGTAACGTGTTGGTGTACTTCTTAAGGAAAATGATGTTACAAAGAGAAAGAATGTAACCATTTTGGAGATGGAAAGGAGAATGCTTAAGAGCAATAAGCTTTCAAACAATTTCTAGGATGAAGTAATCCATATGAATGTTATCATACTCAGAAAAAATGATGGGGGAGAATACAAGTCCAGAGACTTCTACAAATATGGCAAAGATCATGACACTTGCAAGCAACGTGTTGGTATACTTCTTAGTAAAAATAAAAAATGATGTTACGAAGAGAAATAAAATAACTATTTTGGAGATAACAAGGAGAATGCTCAAGGGCAATCAGCTCTCGAACAATTTCTGGAATGAAGCAATCCATATCAATGTCATCATAATCAGACTCAGATCGAATTCGGTTTGTCCCAAAATTACAACTCAGCTGTGACTTGGATCGGAACCAGTCATTGACTCAATAAACAACTTAGCCAAATAAAAATACAGATATTCAAATTTCATTTATATATGTGTATACATCAATGTAAATAAAATCAATTAGACACCATGTATGCATGGTTTTCTTATCGATATTGCATTAAGGATGCAAATAGGCAAAAGTTCAAAACTTCATCGAGATACATAAACTATAAGTTGGGAGATACATAAAATTAAATTTATGAGACAGAACACATAAACAATGCGGCTCTAAATGGCCTCTAGAGTCCAAAAAGCATAAATACATAAAATATATGAGTCAAAAAATAGGTAAGTGGTCAACTCAAAAACAAACATTGACATCCTTCGTAAAAGAATATCAATTTTTCATTGTTCCTTCAGAACAAAACCACTTGAATTAGTCAAGCAACAGCCAATAGAATGTGCTTTACAGACACCTTGGAATATTGACCAAGGAAGTGGCAGACTGACTTGCCATTGCAGCAAGGGATAAAAGACAAGACTTAGAATTGTTGGAGGTTAGGGGGGAACTTAAGGAAGTTAGGTAAGAAAGATAAGATAATTTTATTAATGTCAAACAAAGGACCACAAAAGAATAAAGATATACCACTCCACCTAATTATCTCCTAGCTAACCTAATGTCCCCTAAGATTTTGACCCCTCCTCTCTCCCTTTCTTTATCGGAAGAATGAAGGAATGTATTGCCGAACTTAATGGGAGGCTTTATGGAAAATCTACAAGATTGATCTGGACAAGCCTAGAAACCCAATCCCATCGGCCACCCTATACACACATCTCATATTTCATTGTTTCTGAAGGGTTGCATCAGAGAAAGAGCAGGTCATATCCCCTTGACCAAACTTTCTCTGGTATTATTCCTTCCCTGTATAAATTGCTAGTAACTATGAGAAGAGCAATGGAGTAAGGATCTGAGCCCTACAAGCATGGTTGAAGGTAGAACACACTGGACCAGCTAAAAGAAGAGAGCTGAATCATTTGGGGCAATATAGGACCCAGAATGGAAGTTGTTGAGAGGTTATCGGAAGAGAATGGAGATTCTATTAATTATGGCATGGAGTTGGTGCAAGATAAGATTCAACAGGTGCTTCTTCTCCTCTAAAATCTAGATTTAAAATTTGAACTCCAGGGAAATACGTTGAGGACAAATCTGAGGCTTCTAATAAGCAGATTCGAGAGTTCAACAACAATCTTAAGAATGAAACCCTGCTCATAAACAGCAGGTTGCAGAAAATTTCCACTGAAAAAGGGATAGAGTAGTATATTAGGCGAGTCCATGGGAGCTTAGCATCTCTAAAATCCATTCTCCAACGATGGCTGGTTCACTCACTCTAGGGAACTCCCCTTTCCTCTAACACTCATCATTTCAATTGCAGAAAAGCAAAGTGAACATACTGCAAAAAAGCAGTAACCTACAACTTCCAAAGAAGAATGCTCTGTTGTTTGCAACAGGTCAATTTCATTTTCATAATGTTATTAGTCTTGTTTCCTTTGGCCCTATATTGTTCATTCCAACAAGGCTGGAACCAGTATCAACAAGTTGTTCGTGTTTTTTTCAATAAGTTAGACAGACTGATAGTTAAGTTAGTAGGAATGAAAAACTGTTTAGATGAGGCATGCTAGCCTCCTAGATATTTTTCGACAAAGTATTCAAATATGGGATATACAGTGAATTCCCATTTTTGCTCTGTAATGATCACCTGCATAGGTGAAGACTTTTAATATAAATACTTCTTTTAAATGGGTGTACATATAAGTGCAATTCCCTATTTTTTTCTCAAAAGGTATAGGGTTAAAATTTTATACCTGCGAGTCTTCTCTAAAACAGATATTCACTTGTTTCTACACACCTGAATTCCCTGATTTTCACTGCCGAAAAAACCAATAGCATTTTCTCCAAATTCTTTAGTCTTGTGTGTCAACTTGTCAAATTCCTTTCCACCAAAACTTGATCTTATGAGCCTTGTTGCTACAGAAATCCAATAGCATTTTCTCCAAATCCTTTAGTCTTGTGTGTCAACTTGTCAAATTCCTTTCCACCAAAACTTGATCTTATGAGCCTTGTTGCTACAGAAATTACCTTTTTCCTGTTCTGCTATGTGGTTATTCTTCCTTGGTAACTTTGATATTTGAATATTTATAATTATTATTATTTTTATAAGAGGATTAGTTTCAAAGTAAAACATATTACTCTATATACCGATTTATTTGGACTGTAACCAACTCAATATTGTTCATAAAATCAATCTGAGTGAAATACCATTTGAAATAAACAATTTGCTTAGATATCTTAGTATGGTCTTGATAAAAATTATCAATGTCGTTAAACTCAAAATCACATTCCCCTGCTTTCCCTCTTCAAACTGAGAAAAAAACTCAAAATCTCCTGACTCAGCCAATATTTTCCAATTTATCAGGATATTCTGCCAGCCAATATATAACAATATTTTCAAAATATTGCAATATTTTCAAAATTTGAAAAAAACAGAATTTTTATGGCAATAATATCACCAAGCTAAGAGAATCACAAGATATCATGATGTTGGTGATATTTGAAACACTGATCTTGATAGAGTATCTCAAGGAGATCTAGCCAATTACATCTAGGTTTCTAATCAGGGACTTGAAAGTGCCCGCAGATTATTCATTGATAAGTTCTTTACAAAAAATCACAAACATCAACAATGCTTGCAGAAGTAAACCAGTCCTAAGTTCTTCAGAAATTCTTTATCTCCATGTAAAGCATTCCCAATCTCAAGCAATTCCACAAATCCGTTCTGCAACCATTTCCTATAAACCAAGAAAGTTGATTCTATAAGAGCTGGATACAATGTTTGACTCACATCCATAAAGACCAATCAGAAAAATTTCTCCAAACTAATTTTTTCCTCAAGAATTGAGTTGACAAAAATAATGGCCTGTTGCCATGACCACCCTTTTCTTTGGGAGATGAGTTTTCCCCTGTCAAACCAGAACAACATTAAAACGTACTTTCTGAATTTTCCCTCCATTGGACCATTACACAGAAAACTTCTTATAATCAGCTAGAATTTACAACTTCTGAGGTCACTATGTACTTCAAAAAGGAAATAAGGACAGGCTCCCATAACATACAAGGTTAATCCATCTCAACGCCTACCTATACACCTTGATTTTAACATCTAAGCTTATTCGGAATTCACTCCAGTACCAGTTAGACCTGACCCTTTAAGAAGACTGATGGAGATAGATATTAAGCTGACCCCAGTTGACTCTCTGAAATCCTATGAGCTGACATATATTATGTTACATCAAATTACAACTACCTTGGTCAACCATGCACTTTAAGTTAGCTTGAACTGAGAGAAATCCAAGTCTACAGACTTAATTTTCTTGGCCATTTGCAGGGAATATCCTCCCATTAGAAGGATTGGAATCTCCTCCCATTAGAAGGGAATTTTCTTGGCCATTTGCAGGGAGTCTACAGTCTACAACAAAACATGGTTTGGCTTTTCCTTCAAAAAAGCTCCACTGCAATAAAATGTCCTACGACATCATTTAAGGCTCTTCCCAGGGGATTGGTTAATAGAATGTAAAAAGATGGGAGGAAGTGCACATGGCACATAATACCCTCAGAAGTCTCCACAAAAAATTTTACCATTTAAAAGGGCTGAAAATCAAGACACTTCCATTTGCATTATCATTCCAGTCGACCCCAAAAACTGGCATGTTAAAACGTGTCTCCAATGTGCTTTGCAAACCTTTCAGCCATAATACTTGCAATTTAGTTTGACATACATGCTTATTTTATACAACCATTTCATGGAAATTGTGGTATCAAGAAGGCTATAGCAAATTTATCTAAAGTAGATATGGATGGGTATAATTCTATTTCTTATTTCTTACAATGAGAGTGAACTAAAGAGAGAGTAATACAAACCTTAGAACGTCCGCTTCTATCATAATGGATTGAACACCGTTTAAGCTTGCCAACCTCTGAAAAAAGTTGCTGCAAACATACTGAAATTAGACCAACTATTTGAGAAATGTTGTTAGCATGTTTGCATAAGGATTAAAGACATTAGGGTTACGGTTGCAGGAGTTCTCGAGGATGTCCTCGCAGCTCATCAAGTTAATAAAAGAAGCTTTTAACGACATATTTCTATACTAATTAAAGGGGATGATTTTTCTGGCTTAAACCGTAACCATTCTTTGGATGCAATTACCTGTATGGAGGCACTAATCTTTTCAAGCAGGTATTAAATTACATCATAAGATTGAGTCTATTAAACGGATGGACAGACTCCCAACATCTGTTACAAGTAATTATAGATCCTTAAAGTGCAAGCTACAGACTTTAAATAGTCACTAACATTCCAATCTCTGGAAAACTTCCAGGTTAACCCGTAAACAAGAACGGTTCAAATATTACATATGATGAAAATTTAAGTTACAGAAATAGAGTAGCTTTTTCCATTTTTACAGGAGAGTTCCTTCTTAGACTGAAACAACTAAAACCCTAATAGATGAGTAAGCACAAGTAAATCGCGGTGAGGCAGAAGGAATATGACTTCTTCGCAGAGCTCAACAGTAACATCACTCTCTAGTTCCTTTCAATTAAGGGTAGGATTTTCGGTTCGGTTTATTGCTTACCAAGGAGTGGGTAGGTCCGCCATTGAAGGAGAAATTTCGCGAGTGCCTGCAAAAACGAGCTTGTTGGCTAAAATTTCCATAAAATACAAATAAAAGAATCTGCATTTCAATTTTTGTCATTGTCCAGCTGTTTGAATTATTACCTGTGGAGAAGGAAGATGCCAAGGGCTGATTTCAGAAGCTGTAGATAACCCCAATGAATCAGAGGAGTCGAAGTGCTGGTTAGACTAGGTCTGTAGAAACCCTCTTCTGTGAATGGAGTAGAATGGCCAGGTTCGTTGTTCTCATCTCATCATATCGAAATGACTCCCTGGAGCCTTTCCTTTCCAAATCAGAAAGAGCGATTTACCGCAACTCGAGAAGGTTAAACCATGCCTCTGTGCAAATTAATCATCTGACGGGTTAATTAAATGAAAACGACCCTTGCACAGTGCCAAAGGCCATTTTGTACAGGGAATCAACGTACTTGGAAACCCTCATTTAGTTCTCGGGACAGCTGTATGGTACTGTATCGCCTTGTCAACCTTAAAGGTTGATCCTTTGACATCGAAAATCTTGTAACTTTTCTAACCATCGCAGAAGAGACTTGACCAGTAGTTAGAATATGTATAATTTTTCAAAGGGTGTTGTTTTGCTAAGAGAAAAGTCTCGTAATTAGTTTTTCTAGAGATTGGGTGATGTATATGAATTGTATATAGTTCCTAACAAGAAGACCTTAGGACTTTCAGACCCAACCTTGGCTCTTTTATAGTGTTATGCTCTTTATATAAGTTGAATGGTTATTAACATAGGAGAGGAGTTCTGATTGATAATGTTGGTGAAGAGCTATCTCTTCAGGAAGTGTTAAAATCCTGCATCCATGGAAATTACAGTTATTATCTTTATAAAAATGGATACTTAGCTATTATAAGAGGTTTTTACGAAATCCAGAGCTTATACTAAGGAAATTCAAAGAACACAAAAGATTTTTATTTATTTATGGTTGTGCAAGTATTTTACACTGGCAGTCATAAAATACGTATGGAAAGTCAACTCAAATATTGTTCTGGGCGCTCTATGATCGCTTTGGTACTGGCAACTTTGTGCTTCTTTCTAGCTCGACAACCTGCTAGAAATAAAAGAACCTGAGAGACCTCGACAAGCGACTGAGATAATCACTTCAAAAAGTGCTTCAAGATGCCTTCAAATACAACCTAGAATCTCAAAAGAATAATATGTCCTCACCCTGTTTACCTACTGTAAAAAAGAACTAACGAGAATGAATCTTAGTATTTGGTAGAGATAGAATTTTAGTTACTGTAGGAAGAGGGAAGGAGGGTACAAAAAGCCAAGGGAGAATGACAATGAGAACTTTATTCTCCTTGCCTTGCAGGCATGGTTTCAAGAAGGACCAACCAGTGACAATCAATACAATCAGGGTAAAAAAGCATAATTCCTTTCAGAAAACTGAAAAAAAAATAAAACAAAACATCCCATCTAGGAGCTATTCTGGTTCTCCTAATGAAAAAATTGTCCTCTGCCTTGCAAAGGATATTTAGGGCTTTCAGGCAGACGAGGGAAACCATGAATAAATGGATCTGGTAGGCCGTAAGACTATTTCTCACCACATAGATCCAAACCCCAGCCAACATGTATATCAAACACAGTGAAAAATAGAGCTTCGGCAGAAGGGTTTCACCAGCCAAAAGATAATCCTTGGTGACATCACTGTCGTCCTGAAGATTATACATAACGATGAGGGAAGCTATTTCGCAAAATCATTAAATGTAAAGAGGAGTTTAATGACCTTACTCTAAGGTACACAAACGAAGACTTGAACCTAGGCATATCTAGTGCTTGGGAATAACCCCATGGACGCAAGCTCAATATTCTTCTCTTCGATGGCGCATTCTTCATGTAGATTTCCAGGCGGACTACGTGAACCCAAATTCATCAGATCAAATCTCTTAATGTCAAATTTCAACTAAACAAAAGAACAAAAACCTCATAAAAAAGGCCATCGGATTGCCATTGCAGAAACCCTTGGACTCCAACCTGAAGATCTAATATTTGAGTTTAATATTTCATTGCGCCGAGAGGCGCTCTACAGTCCAGTATGGGGCAGATCTTGTAACATGTGTGTGTTTGTCGATTGTTTGTCGAGTTTGTCGAGTAACAAAATAATACAAAGTAAACAAAAAATAATAATACAAAGTAAAAAGTAAAAAGTAATAAATATTATGTCGGCCATAAACAAAAAAAATAATACAAAGTAAAAAGTAAATATGAGACTTAAACTAGAGACTTTAGAGCTTATGATTAGGTGATAAATATTATGTCGATCATAAACAAAAAAAGAATAATACAAAGTAAACAAAAAAGAATAATACAAAGTAAAAAATAATAAATATTATGTCGGCCATAAACAAAAAAGAATATTAGAAAGTAAAAAGCAAATATGAGACTTAAACTAGAGACTTTAGAGCTTAGGACAAGGAGAGGTTTGCACCTATGGAGATTTGGTCCCTCTCGGCGCTTGATAGAGCCTAGGATTTGGATCTATGCTGGTTACATTTCACTAGCAGAAGGGGAGTTGCCAAAATATCCAACGATGGTTAGATACATGGAGTTAGTTCCCAGCCTGAAATTTATGTATTCATTTCGCAAGACCTAGCTACCATACAATGTTGTGATCGACTTTTACACTAGCACCTAGGTTATTTTCATATGCATAATGCGAGTGAGGTAGCAAGCGGGATAGACAGAGGACTTGTCTGGGCCACCATCTCGAGGAATTTTAAATCATTAATATGGGTGTTTATTTTATTTTGTCTTTTTATTTTTATTATTTCTACAATTTTTTCTATATTCCAAATACTACTTTCCATATTAAATTCTAAACATTTTCTACAAAATATTCAACCCATTCCATTTTATTCATATGCCTTTAACATAAATGTATGATATTCAATTTGTTCAACATTGGTAATACTTTCTAATGGGTAATGATATTATCACACATTTTAATTATAAACTTGTGTACATTTATATATTTTGCACGTTCATTTTAATTATAAACTTTACATGTTTGGTACATTATTGATATGTGCAAAATACCTTTACTAACATTATGGGTTCACCTTGAGAAAGGGCTCATAATTAGATATTCCTCCATTGAAATGATTTTGATTATGGCCAGATTATCATAATCAGGGTATAAATTATGAAATGAAATTATTACGTAGATATGTAATTAACTAAACCTAACTAAAATGAGTAAAAGGGGTCAAAGATTCAATCAATATCAATGGATATAGTGTATGGTAAACGAGAAATGAACCTAAGTTAAAGCCTCCAAACTCCTACCTGAAGTGGGATGATCCAATTATTGGGTACACTTCCATGTTATACAACTAGTGAGCTGAATGATACCTGATCAATGGTATAATATTAGGGAGCATAGTGTACTAGCTAAAGCATATCCAAAATTAGAGGCTATGAGTAAGCAAGAATAGTCCAAGAGTATTGAGAGACTCCTTCCTTCATGTCAAATGTTAGGCATGTATATGATAAGAAAATTTGAAAAAAAATTCATCACTTCACCATATCAATCCGATCTTCCGCAATATTTCCAAGATTGAATTCATAACCAAGTGCCCAGTAATGGCCCTGGGATCGTCAAACTATTGTGTGAGGAGGGGGGAGAACATGGCATATATATATAATCAATTTTATTTTTTTATTAATTTTTAAAATATAAATGTTCTATAGAATTAAAATAAAAATATAGTGTGAAAATAATTAATTTTTATAGAATTAAATAATTTTTTAAGATGTAATGTGCATTATAGAATGAAAATAATATAAGAAATATTTTAAAATGTAATATGTATTGTACAATTAGTTTTATATAAAAATAAAATTTATTATGCATTGTAAAATTAGTTATAAAAGTTAAAAGTAAAATGTTATATATATATATTTCTCCTTTAATATATATTCGGGTCAAAACCCTTTCATGGAATGAAGTTTATTTATCATCTTAGATGTTTTTAGGGATAATGATATCACCTAAAAAAGCTTTGGAAAGAAATGACAATCCTAAGATCTCCTATAACATTTAAATGAAGATTTCATAATATGGTTTTAGAGGTGAAGTTGAAGTGTATATGTGGCTTCAAAGAAAAATCAAACTAGGCTTTAGGTGTTTGAGGCACCTAATAAAAATGATAAGTTAAATATAGCCCTTCAACAGTTAGTCGAAGGGTGAACACATACATGGCGGGTAAGGTGGATCACCACACATCCCAAAGGAACTTTTAGTAAGTTCATACTTGCAATATCCCAAAGAGTTGACCAACATTTCACAACACCCCCTATAAGCCCAAATGTCACAAATGCTCTTATCCTTGGTCTAAAATCCCCAAATGTCACAAATGCTCTTAGCCTTGGTTTAAAATCCATGTATGTACCCTCAGGAAACTTTATATCGACAATGGCCTCAAAGAAATGATCCCTTAGAAGACATGTATTGAAAAATAATACAAGTTGTATACTATTAATGTTGCAATTTACTAAATTTTAACACTGCAGATGGATTCGGAGACCCCTTTCCTTAGAAAGGGGTCTCCGAATCCATCTGCAGTGTTAAAATTTAGTAAATTGCACAAATTCATTATCAAAATTATAATTTTCCACTGTTGGAATGACACAACTAAAAATGACCACATAAATGATCAATTGTTATGTGGTCATTTCTAGTTTAGTTCTTATGTCGTGACCAAATTGGTCATTTATCTTGGTTTTTTTAGTTTAGTTCTTATCCCATGACCAAATTGGTCATTTATCTTGGTCATTTTTAGTCACTTCACTTAAAATTTCTCAATTTTGGTCATTTATCCCTTGAAAAAGCTGTGGTGACCAAATTTTTTGGTCGCATGGTCACTTATCTCTCATTTTGTACTAGTGTACCTATCAAAGGCGCCCTTCTCCAGTCTTCTGCATGGCTAGTACACCTTCCTCACCTACCACAGCCAGTTAGGCGCCTATCTCACCTACTAGTCAGTTATCTCTCAGTTCTTCCTTGATTTGAGGCTTGATTGACTCCTCCATTGATTGTTTCACTCTGATAGACCTCCAGTGAGACTAGTCTTCCCATTCTGACTCCAGTTAGCTCCTCATGCACCCTCCACTGAGCCTCCTTCATTCAGTTCATTCCTACCTCACTCAGTTAGACTCATCATGCACTCTCCACTGAGCCTCCTTCATTCAGTTCATGCCTACTTCACTCAGTTGACTGACTGTTACATATGATGACTGATACATTGACTGGATGATGACTCCACTATCATTCAAGCCACACTCTGAGTTAGGAATTCAAATGCCCTACTTGGCCTATTTGAATCCTATATTATGCACCTTACTGTTCTATTGTACTCATTCACTTACATTCTTATTCATTGTATAATGCTGAGATATTGTTCTATTCTACTGTGTTTATGAGTGATCATTGAGTGTCTCCTTCTCTTCTTCTTTGCAACATATTTGTGAGTTTGATTGTGAGTTGCTACAACTGCCAGATCATTGCATATTATTACAAAAAGGGCAGTCCTTTGAGAAGGACAAGCCTGGAGAACCTTGAGAGCTGACATGGCACACGGAGTTTGGCCCAAATATTCTACAATGGAGTAGTTTTGGGCTGTTCGAGCATTGGGATTGTGCGTTGAGCGCTTAAGAACACTTTTCGGTATCCGCGGCATAGAGTTCGGCTTCTCGATATGCAAAGGAGTATCAGGAAGAGGGGGTTCATTCCCTAACGGAGGTTGTGGAGCTCCATAATCACGAGAGCGAGTAGCAACACTAACTTCCGTTTTGACCATATTAATGCATCCGTAACCGCTAGCAGGGTTTAAGGACGTCGAAGTTTCATAAGTCCCACTACCGGCGATGGAAGCACCCGAAGCCATATTTTGGTGGTGAGGAAGGGGATCCTTCAGCACAGCTGGGCCCTGTGCTATGTGCTTCGCGACTTCTGCAAGATGAGGACACAAATGAGTAAGGTGATCTTCCGTGCAAATATTACAAGGGAATTTCACTTTACGCCTAGGTTTTCGGTCCTCACCATCATTTCCGCCATCCCGAGGAAGGTCGGCGTTCTCTTTCTTAGGATTGTTGTTATTCTTGTTATTCCCACCCCTACTATTATTTTTCCCCTTTTTATTCCCACCAGGTTGTTGGTTACCTGATGAGTTCGCCAATTGTATAGAGTGAACATCCGACGATCGGGTGGGGCCGGAGGAGGCGTGAACCTGTCCGGGGGTAGATTGGCTAATCGACAGATTGTGCATCTGGTTTGTAACCAAATCTATAGGACGAGTACTCATGGATCCAACAATACCATCGGCATGTGGTCCAGGAACAGGCTTGGGCTCATGACATGACCGCGGTGCATCAGGTATGATATCGTATAAAATGCCAGACTTAACGTCGACTAGGTCTAGCTGCTGGGCTTTGAAAATAGCTTGTTCCTCAGTCATAATACTATACAATGAAATGTATTTCGAAACGTAAGGAAGTAGATACTTTAGGAACCACTCCAACAGAAAATATGGAGGAATGTTGGCTTTCACTAGCCTCTTCCGCCGGGGCCACTCCTGAATATGGTCAGAGATGTGCGTGGCTTTGTCCTAATGGAAGGTGGACAAAAGTTTGGTACCGGTATTATAACGAACTGACAACTGAAAGTGGTCTAGGAAAACCAAAGAGAACTCGTTGAAACCTCTATATGTGCCCCCAGGAAACTCAACATACCATTTTGCCACTGCCCTCGTGAGGGTGCATTGAAATAGCCTCAAACGGATATAATCATGGTTTAAGGAATTTGAAGAGCACCATAAGTGAAAAGTAGTAACGTGATCACCTTGATAATCACCATTCTTCCCTTCAAACTTCAGAATGTCAGAAGGGATCTTGGTGGGGACTTGTTGTGGCCACAACAGATCCCATGCTTAGCCAAGCATGGGAGCGCCCCCCCCAATTTTAATAAACGCAAAGGTATTTGGGTGAGTAATCTTGAAAATTATGGATTTTGATTTTACCTCTAAAATTCTTCACCCATGCTTTTGATCTACTTGTTTGTAATGATTTGATCATTTCTTCCAAAGTGTTTCGGTCTGAAAGGAGCCAAATTTTTGAGTATTTTGTTGACTGTTATCTTCATCCTGAAACCTGACTTTTGGAGAGCCTGAAACCCGCAACCCGACAGATGTGGGTTGCGGGACTGTTGTTCTATATTGTGATTTGATGATTCCAAAATCTGCAACCCGACGTTTGCGGGTTGTGGAATCATTCTTTATTTTAGATTGAAAATAATTACCCTGAAATCCAAACCTCGCAATGGCGGCATTCGGCTTTCAGGATTGTGGTTTTTCGTTTATTTAATGAGTGCTCTCGAAACCCGCAACCCGTAATTTCGGAATGCGACTTTCGGGATGGTTATTTTAAGTTATAGTTCAATGTTTCCGAAACCCGCCACCCGCACAGTCAGATTTCAGCTTTCGGAAATCCTTTTACCTCCGTTTGCAGACCTGCAACCCGCAAATCCATACTTTCGGGTTTCGGCTTGCAGTATCTTTGAATAACAATTTCCTGCAAATTCTTGAGCTCGATTCTGCATTCCGCTTAGGAAAATCTCCACTATCTGTCTGTTATAATCTCGCGGTTGTGTCGATTTCAGGTAATCAGTTAAATCAGGCTTCGCCACCTTGTCATTTGAAAGCTGGTTTTGCCAAATTATCATCCTTGTGCAATCCATCGCAGTAGGCACCATTACAAGCCTATCAGTTACTTCGTGTTGGATGGAAGCCATTCATTTTTTCCGCCTTAAGTTTGCCATGTCTGAAACTCCACCTTTGACATTTTGTCGTTTTTATTCTACATCTTAATGATCAGATTTCTTACGTGTGAAGAGTTAATAGATCGTGTACTGGAACTCTTAGTCGAGACTGTTTTGCACATTAGCTTCGCCACCATAATCTTCATCTTCGTTACTTATCACCAGTCATAATTATTGATGGGAGATTGATTATGTCGATGTGATCGTAAAAGCAATTCACAATCATGCAAACAATAATTGAACTCGTACTTTGCACAGGCTTTGATCCGACTGGCACATATCTCAGCTTTTTCATTCCAATTGAAATAATTACCATGAATTGATTGGATAATTTTAATCATTGCAGATTGCCCCGCTTGATTATCATCAATCTGCTTGCTGGCCTTTAAATAGCAATTAACATGAAAATTCCAATCCATCCGTTGCTTTCTGAAACAAGAAACACTCTGTTTGGCATCCTACTTACATCCTTCCATCCATGATTCATTCAAAATGAGAAATTTTCATGCAGATGATGAATTTTCTAACGTTCATTTTGAAAATGAAGAGCTCTACCCTTTGTTATATCAAGAAGTGTTGTCACCACCGTTTGATGCAGGTGTTCCTGATCTTAGCAGTGGTAGCAGTGAAGAAGACTTCGAGACTTTGTTTGCCTGCATTAATTACCCCGAAAAGCAAAGGAAGGAGATTACGGAGGGATCTACTGGTCTTGATACTGATGTTATTCAGGACTTTATAATCAATGAAGAACCTGACGTGCCGGCTACCATTCCTCAAGTAAATCCTGTAAGGGATTTCTCTGTTTTCGACAGTGGGTTATCTGACCCCGAATTTCCTACAGCGGATGCTCTACAAGCTACACCACCTGTCGATGCTAGTGAGCAATCTATGATTAAATTTTTATGGTGCCATGAAACCTTATCAGATTAAAGAACGAGTCTTTCTTTTGTGAAAGGTGGCGGATAATCTTTTGAGCTTTAAAATAGCAAAATTTCTTAGATCAATGGTTAGACCTGATTTTGTAATCCCTATTTTGTAGAATCTCTCCTTTTGGAACTCTGATGTAAATTTAGTATAAAAGGAGGAAAGTGTCTCTTAGGAAAGGGGTTGGGAATTTTGGAATTGCAATTCAGCGGGAGTTTGGACTGAAGATACTCTGTTTATCAAAGTCATTGTAATTTTTGTACAAGACTTCTATATTCAGGAAAGTTATATTTTAATTCACCTCCTATTGTTCTTCAAATTTCTTTGGGAATTGCTGAGTTCATGCTTCAAATTTTTCATCGGTTATGTGTTTAATCCTTTGCATGACATTCATTAAAGCATAAGATCTCTCATATTGATTTCTTTGTATGTTTGGAATTATGCTCAAAACTGTTCTATTAAATTTCTTTAATTGAACATTTTTCTTCTTTTATATTTCTGCAAATGATTCGATGCAAATAAACATCTATAGTCAAATGTTAATTTTTCAATTAACACAATGATTACAAATTAGGTATTTGAATAAGCTCAACGTTTTGAAGAATTGTCACTTAATTTCTTAATTGATAACACTTTAAATTAACAAGTGAAGAACCCGAAGACATTTCTATTCGAGGAACTTATTACTTGTTCGTCACACTTCAATCCTGATCTACACAACATCAATTCTCCTTTTAGGTCAGATCTGACGTAGAATAGGTTCTTTCCTTAAGTAAGGTAAGATAGGTTCGTTAGTCAGCTTTTATACTCCGTTTTCTGTTATAGGAAAACTGATCTTTCAAGATCAAATCTTTTACTCATAGAGTTCCAGCGGAGGCCAAATATCTGTGGGTGATTACCACACCAAACAGCTCGAGGATAGAATTGCCCTTGCGCAGGGTCTTTCGAAGCCTTTGGCTGGGTTTTCATCCCCTGTTGTGTGCCTTGGAACCCATTCCAACACTTTGCAGTAACCTGCACATCCGAAGCATCAACAAATGGCGTTAGAAGGAGGGCCACTATTATAACATGCCTAAGCAAACTACTAATAAACCTCCTCCAGCAAGTACTTCAACAGTTCAAACCCGAAGCCAGACTAGGGCTTCAACATCTGAACAACCAACAAATACACAACCTACAATTCTCCCTGTCACGTCTACACAACCTGCGGTTATACCCGTTACACCGGTGGTACGACAGGAGAACAGAGGGGAAGTCATCTTCACATCTCCCACAAGGGGACCCATCTCATTAGAACAGTTATTGAAAACATATGCCGATAGGGTTTTAAGAGTAGAACAACGTCTTGCCGATCAAAGAAGACACGGTCTGGAAGCCCTAAACTTAGAAGGTGTTTTGCAGTGTAGCGATCGGGAAGAACAACAAGTTCCCACCTAACAGACCTCTGATCCACCGGTTCAACCTACTGATAGTTTTAACGCACAAGATCAACATACAACTGATCACCAATCTGAAAACCAAGACCTAGTTAATCGACCAGATTCTCCTGAATATAACCGTGAGTCCGCCCACGCAGCAACACAAGGTCAACCAAACCTTGGAGCCGGTGGTCCACCACCATCCCCTCCATCATCCTCATCATCTTCCTCAGACGAAAAGAATTCTCCTAGTTTGTCATCTGAAGAAGAAGAACAAGAACCTCCAATGGCTGGAGAAGGTCAAAACAGACCTTGGCTTGACCAAGGTGTAGTTTTCATATTAGGTGATCAACATAGATTACCAAAGAATCCTGAGAAATGGCTGCCTAAATTCAACCCCGATGATAAAACTCCCGCATTGGATCACATAAAAACTTTCATGCAAGCAATCATGCTTAGAAGCATGATATATGAGGATGTAGTATGTAGACTTTTTCCATACACTTTTGAGGGGAGACCGGCCACTTGGTATTTTTCTTTACCGGCTCAATCTATAACTTCCTGGGATGAATTTGAGAAACATTTTACCCAGAAATTCGGGGATGACAAAACACCGCAAGATCTTGTTTTAGAGTTATCCTCCATGAAAGCCAAAGGAAAAGAAAGGGTGAAAGACTTTAACCAAAGGTTTTCATATCTCAAAAACAGAATCCCTGCCAATCTTCTTCCTGCTGAAGAATTGTTGGTGGCTTATTATGAAAAAGGCCTGCCTCCCCCTATTGCAATATGGGTCAAAAGGGCACAGAAAGGTACTTTACTGGAAGCATTTGATGAAGCAATCCAAGTTGAGAAAGACATTTTTTGTTTGGAAGATAACCCTGAAACTTCAGAAGGGCAACCTTCCACTTCCAGGAAGAAATTAGAGAATGTCCCTAAACCCACAGTTCAGAACAAGGATTCATTTTATTTGACTAACATGAAGAAATTCCTTCAGAAGATGTCCAATGAGATGGTGGATTTGAAGAAGAACACTAATGATAATCAAAATCAGAACAGAGGTTTTGTAAGGCCACCATTTAGGAGACCTTACGAGCCTCCACAAAATCCACCACCACTAAATCCGACAAATGCACTCACAAACGATGAACTCTTTTCTATTTTTAGAGCATTGGCAGCAGAATCCCATGTCACTCCTGACACTTTCAACGATCAGACTACCCCAAATCCTCCACTACCTGAAGAAGAAGCAGAAGATGATCCACATGTTGACGTTGTGGGTTGCTTTTCAGAACTTCCTATGTGTGAAGAAGAAGAAGAACATGAGGTGGTGTTTAACACACAACATCCCTATAATACAAGGTCAAGACCACATCCACCTCAAGAGCCGTCATCTTCTTCCCTAGTTCCCACAAGTAACAAGATTGTCCCACAGAAGGATACAGTCCTCCCTCAAATGGAGTACAACCTGGTTGAAGACCTAAAGAGAGTCAAAGCAAACATATCTCTGTTTGAGCTACTCAAGATTCCTACTATGAGAGACTCTTTACCTAAAAACATGATAGTCAAACAGACTAGAGAGTCACAGAATAATAATCTAGATGCTTTCACTAAAACTAATGATAAAAAAACCAGCAAGTAAGAGAACCCCTCCTTTCTTGCTTACTTTTGAGATTTTCAACCGGAATGTACACAACTGCATGATAGATTCAGGTGCGTCGCCAAATGTGATGCCCCTATCTATTTGCAGGAAATTGAATGCAACATGGGAACCCTGTCCAACCCAGATTGTGCAACTTGATAGATCTAAAGTCAAAGTGGTTGGTAAATTGAGAAATGTTCTACTCACGCTGTCAGCCGATCCCAGGATCCATCAGACAGTTGACATTGTGATAGCTGACATCCCAGAAGCCTATGGGATGTGGTTAAGCAGGGACTGGTCAGAAAAACTTAAAGGTTATTTTGCAACCGACTGGTCCCACTTATGGTTGCCATACAATAGTCAACCAAATAAAATTAAGATCAACAGAGAACCTTTTATGAAATAGACAGTTACTGATCTTAATGATTCAAGTGAACCTGCTGGTTATCTCACCTCTTGTACAGAGCACTTTACATTTGATACCTTTTTCGGTGAATTCCCAGTTGATTCCTCGCCAGAAGAAAGCATCCGAAACGAATCACATATTGCTCAGGTTACTTCTGTACCTTTTTTCTGGTGAAATTGTGCATAATGTATATAATGTGAATACAAATTTTAGATTAGACCCTGTCTCATGGACTTTGTTTTTCGATGGCTCCAAGTCTAAAGAGGGAGCTGGAGCAGGTTGTGTTCTTATCAATCCTAAAGGAATAAAAATCATGATTGCTTGCAGGTTAGAATTCGATTGCACTAATAATGTAGCCGAATATGAAGCTCTTGTGCAGGGGCTCAAGAAGGCCATTGATTTAGGTGTACAAGCAATAGAATGCTATGGAGACTCCGAAATTATAGTCAAGCAAGTCAGGAATAAAATACACTGCTTATCTCCGCGTTTGGCTAATTATCAAAAGTTGGTAAGGGATCTAACCAACTCATTTTTGGCATTCAATATTAAATCAGTTCCCAGGTCACAAAATTTTGATGCAAATCTGTTAGCAAATACAGCGTCTAGACGGATCCCACCAAAAGGTTTGTCTCCTCAAACTTTTTCTATCGAATTAATGTACAGACCATCCGTTCCGGATAATGTGACTAGTTGGAAAGTATTTGATGATGACCGACAGATACTCGATTTTCTCACTGCTCAGGATACGTTTCAAGACACGGCCATTGACGAAGCAGAACATGAAAAGTCTCTCACTGATTCCTCAAACGTCATCCCGAAGTCTGTGATCAATCTAGAAAAGTTTTACGATTTACAGGACAAGTTCAAATCGCAAACTAATTTTAAAACTCAAAGCTCATCTTTGAATTATGAGCGGGTCAACTTAGGCACTGAACATGAACCTCGCTTCATCAATTTGAGAGTTGATTGTACCCCTGAAGAACGCAGAGCCATCATTGCATTGTGTAAACAGTATAAGGATGTTTTTGCCTGGACGTATGACGAGTTGAAAACGTTTGACACTAGCGTCATGTTTCATAATATACCCATGAAACCAGAGGTGAAGCCATTTCAACAAAAGCTGCGGAAGATGCACCCCAGTTTGGAGCCTTCTATAGAAAAGGAGCTGGAGAAGCTGCTCACTACTCGAATTATCTTTCCAGTCAGGCATACTCAATGGATTGCTAACTTAGTACCTGTCCGTAAGAAAAGCGGTGAAATTCGACTGTGTGTCGATTTCAGGAACCTAAATCGGGCTTCTGAGAAAGACAACTATCTTGTTCCACCAATGGAGCAGATTCTTCAAAAGGTAGCCGGGTCAGAGATGTTTTCCCTCTTAGATGGTTTTTCGGGGTATAACCAGGTTATGGTTGCCCCGGACGATCAATTGAAAACAGCTTTCAGGACCCCATGGGGTACTTTTGCCTACAGACGGATGCCTTTCGGGCTGATCAATGCAGGAGCTACTTTTCAGAGAGCCATGGATATAGCTTTCCGAGGGTTAATGCATAATTCTGTTGTGGTTTACCTTGAAGACATCACTATTTACTCTAAAAAACGACATGAACATGTGTTTGCTTTGAAACAAGTTTTTGATCGCTGCAGAAAATTCGGTATTTCTCTCAACCCGAAGAAATCTATTTTTGCAGTAACAGAAGGAAAGCTTCTGGGATTCATTGTTTCGAAAGAAGGTATGATTATCGATCCTGAACGTACAGAGGCTATTTCAAAGATTGGTTTACCGGGCTCGCGCAAAGCAATGCAATCTTTCTTAGGTAAGATTAATTTCGTACGTAGGTTTGTACCAAATTTTGCCCAGATTGTTAAACCATTACAAATTTTAGTCAAGAATGATGTGCAGTTTACTTGGTCGCAGGAACGGAGAGATGCGTTTGTCCGAATTCGAAAGGCTATTGCAGAAGCCCCTGCTCTCATGTCCCCAGATTTTAAGAAGGATTTCATTATTTATACTTTTGCCATTGACTTTTCCTATGCAGCTGTCTTAACTCAAAAGCATGACAATGATACTGAAATCCTGATTTCTTTTATGAGCTCAACATTTAAAGGTGCAGAGCTTAAATACTCACAGATTGATAAGCAAGCATATGCGGTCTATAAATCTGTCAAACATTATAGACCCTACTTGCTAAAGTCTCGAACCAAAGTCATTGTTCCATATTCTGCAATAAAAAATGTCCTAATCCAGAAAGAATTGGGGGAAAAGAGGGCCCATTGGATGACCGCACTACAAGAATATGATCTTGAGATCAGTCCGACTAAAATTGTAAAAGGCCAAGGCCTTTGTCTTCTTACTGCGCAGTCCAACGAACCCGCACAGCAGCTGTCCGAATGGGATCATGAGGAAGAAACTCCCTCAGTTGTTGTTAATGTAATCGATGCCCGACATCGGAATCGTACGACGATATCAGATTTTTCCTGAACCATGGGTTTGCTCCCGAAACTCTTGATTTTAAGAAAAGAAGAGCTTTAAGACTCAAATCTGCTCCTTATCAATTCATCGATCATGTTCTTTTTAGAAAAAATTATGATGGAGTATTTCTTAGATGCTTGGAAAAACATGAAACTGATGACATTTTGCTTCAATTTCATGCAGGTCTTGCTGGAGGCCATTTTTCAGGAGAGACTACGACAAACAAGATTCTTAGGGCCGGATATTATTGGCCCACTTTGTTTAAAGATGTTTATGCTTATGTCAGGAAGTGTGAGCCGTGCCAGAAATGCACAGGGAAGTTTAGGAAACCTGCATTTCCTTTACGATCGGTTACAATTCAGTTTCCATTTCAACAATGGGGACTAGATTTTATTGGGCCTATAAACCCTCCCTCATTGCTCCAACATAAGTATATCCTCATAGCCACTGACTATTTCACCAGATGGATGGAGGCAGCTCCTCTTAAACAATGTAACGCCGCCCAAGTAATCTCTTTCCTTGATAGCCAGATCGTCACACGCTTTGGCACTCCAGAGTACTTGGTTTTCGATAATGCATCCTACTTCTCTTCAATTGATATAACCAAATATGCCTTTGAGATGGGGATTAAGCTTAAATTTTCTGCCAATTATTATCCTCAAGGTAATGGTTTGGCTGAGTCATCGAACAAAAACCTAATAAACATTCTCAAGAAAACTATAGATTCTCATCACAGAGATTGGCACACACAGTTGTATAATGCATTATGGGCAGATCGAATTACCCCAAAAGCAGCAATTGCGAATTCTCCATACTGTCTGGTTTATGGCAAAGAAGCCATCCTTCCCACTAATCTTACCATTCCTTCGCTACAATTGGCCCAGTCTGTCCAAGAAGATGATTCTTCTCCCCTCCAGCAAAGAATTGACACCCTTTTGAAGCTAGAGGAGGACAGGGAGATAGCCAAGAACAAGTTGTATCATCATCAACAGATGGTGAAGAGATGGTTTGGTGAAAAATCTTCATCTGACAGGGAATTTTCTGTTGGTAACCTGGTTCTAAGGTGGGATAAGCAACGTAAAGATAAGAATCAATACACCAAGTTCTAGCGCCTTTGGCTAGGACCCTTCATTATTACAAAAAAGATTGGTCCTAGCACTGTTTGATTACAGACGCTAGAGGGAGTTGTAGACACCTTCCCAGTGAATGTGTCTCTTCTCAAAAAGTATTTTGTTTCAAAAAATCTGATGCACTTGTACATAGGTGTGGTTTTTTTTTTTTTTTAGTCATTTGTTTTATTCCATTGACATTTTGATTGGTTTTCTTGTTTTGTTTTGGTTTTCATTAATAAGGCTTCATACTTGTGGTAATGGATTATGATCACTTTTCTTAGCAACAATTGCTTCTGAAGTTTCAGCATCGTTATCAATCTTACTTTCTGGCTTTTGATTAGAATTTGCTCTGAAGAATAAACAGTCAAATAAGTGCAGTGCCTTTGAATACTTTTCACTTTGATCATTATCTTTCACCATGCCTTATTTCTGTAATTGAGGTATGGAGGATGGTCATCATTTCTCTATCTGGTGTTTCATGGTTGAACGACATATCATAATAACCTAACCAGTTCCGATTGCTCATGGATCCTTTTACAATCACTTTGAATATGAATTTTGCTTAAAACTATAAGTTATAAGGTGGGTGGTCTTGTTATCAAGCCAGCCCATTAGGTTCATAGGTGTTTAAAGTGGAATGACATCTTCACATCAAGCCACCACACTTGGAAGATGACTTTGAGTTCTACTGGAAGGTGGAAGATCCTATTACAGGTCGATCCATTCATGATCCGCAAAGTACTAGTGAGTAAAATTATCACTATATGGTCACCAAGCCATGGTAATGCCTTGTAGCTTATGCCAAAATAAATTGTTTCCTTTTTATAAGATTTTGTTATATACAAAAACAGGGGGGTCTTATCACAAGCCATCCCTGCTATGATCATGGGTTTGACCTTGGACTGGAATTATCACTATGTGGTCACCAAGCCATGGTAATTTCTTTTGGTCTTACAACCAGGAGACAAGGAGTCTCGTCATCGAGCTAGCTTGACCAGTTTCCAGATCAGGCTTGTGAATGGCACTATTTCATCTGATCACCAAGTCAGTACAGTGGTCTTGTATTAACAAGGTTTTATATCTTTTAATATATAAAAAAAAGAGAAAAGACAAGAGAAAAGATAAAGGAATCCATAGAGGATAACTGAATATACATATAATTAATAAACCAAGGGGGTCTGTAATTAGGTAATCCATGAGCATTTCTAAGACTGTGCCCAGGTTCAACACAAGCTGGTTTTCAATGATTACATCATGGTAAAGATTTGGTATTACTCTCTAAATCTCCTTATCGAATGAGTGTCATCTTTAAAATGGTCATTGTTGAGATCTATCAATTTTCATGTACATTGCTTGTTAATTGTTATCTTTTGAGTATCTTCTATGAATTGAGTTTCAAAAAATTGGTTGATTGACATGTTTTCTTTAGTTGGATTTGATTGCAGAGATAACTGGTTCTTCCCAGCTAGTCGCCATTTGTTGTGGCCACAACAGATCCCATGCTTAGCCAAGCATGGGAGCCCCCCCCCCCCAATTTTAATAAACGCAAAGGTATTTGGGTGAGTAATCTTGAAAATTATGGATTTTGATTTTACCTCTAAAATTATTCACCCATACTTTTGATCTACTTGTTTGTAATGGTTTGATCATTTCTTCCAAAGTGTTTTGATCTGAAAGGAGCCAAAATTTTGAGTATTTTGTTGACTGTTATCTTCATCCCGAAACCTGACTTTTGGAGAGCCCGAAACCCGCAACCCGACAGACGCGGGTTGCAGGACTGTTGTTCTATATTATGATTTGATGATTCCGAAATCCGCAACCCGACGTTTGTGGGTTGCAGAATCATTCTTTATTTTAGATTGAAAATAATTACCCCGAAACCCGAACCCCGCAATGGCGGCATTCGGCTTTTGGGATTGTGGTTTTTCGTTTATTTAATGAGTGCTCTCGAAACCTGCAACCCGTAATTTCGGAATGCAGCTTTCGGGATGGTTATTTTACGTTATAATTCAATGTTCCCGAAGCCCGCCACCCACACAATCGGATTTCGGCTTTCAAAAATCCTTTTACCTCCGTTTGCAGACCCGCAACCCGCAAATCCGTACTTTCGGGTTTCGTCTTGCGAGATCTTCGAATAAGAATTTCCTGCAAATTCTTGAGCTCGATTCTGCATTCCGCTTAGGAAAATCTCCACCGTCCATCTGTTATAATCTCACGGTCGTGTCAATTTCGGGTAATCAGTTAAGTCAGGCTTCGCCACCTTGTCATTTGAAAGCTGGTTTTGCCAAATTATCATCCTTGTGCAATCCATCACAGCAGGCAACATTACAAGCCTATTAGTTACTTCATGTTGGATGGATGCCATTCATTTTTTCTGCCTTAAGTTTGCCATGTCTGAAACTCCACCTTTGACATTTTTTCGTTTTTATTCTACATCTTAATGATCAGATTTCTTACATGTGAAGAGTTAATAGCTCGTGTACTGGAACTCTTAGTCAAGACTGTTTTGCACATTAGCTTCGCCACCATAATCTTTGTCTCCGTTACTTATCACCAGTCATAATTATTGATGGGAGATTGCTTATGCCGATGTGATCGTAAAAGCAATTCACAATCATGCAAACAGTAATTGAACTCATACTTCACATAGGCTTTGATCCGACTGGCACATATCTCAGCTTTTTCATTCCAATTGAATTAATTACAATGAATTGATTGGATAATTTTAATCATTGCAGATTGCCCCGCTCGATTATCATCGATCTGCTTGCTGGCCTTTAAATAGCAATTAACATGAAAATTCCAGTCCATCCGTTGCTTTCTGAAACAAGAAACACTATGTTTGGCATTCTACTTACATCCTTCCATCCGTGATTCATTCAAAATGAGCAATTTTCATGTAGATGATGAATTTTCTAATGTTCATTTTGAAAATGAAGAGCTCTACCCTTTGTTATATCAAGAAGTGTTGTCACCACCATTTGATGCAGGTGTTCCTGATCTTAGCAGCGGTAGCAGTGAAGAAGACTTCGAGACTTTGTCTTCCTGCATTCATTATCCCGAAAAGCAAAGGAAGGAGATTCCGGAGGGATCTACTGGTCTTGTTGCTGATGTTATTCAGGACTTTATAATCAATGAAGAACCTGACATGCCGGCTACCATTCCTCAAGTAAATGCTTTAAGGTATTTCTCTGTTTTCGACAGTGGGTTATCTGACCCCGAATTTCCTACAGCGAATGCTCTGCAAGCTACACCACCTGTCGATGATAGTGAGCAATCTATGATTAAATTTTTATGGTGCCACGAAACCTTATCAGATTAAAGAATGAGTCTTTCTTTTGTGAAAGGTGGCGGATAATCTTTTGAGCTTTAAAATAGAAAAATTTCTTGGATCGATGGTTAGACCTGATTTTGTAATCCCTATTTTGTATAATCTCTCCTTTTGGAACTCTGATGTAAATTTAGTATAAAAAGAGGAAAGTTTCTTTTAGGAAAGGGGTTGGGAATTTTGGAATTGCAATTCAGCGGGAGTTTGGACTAAAGATACTCTGTTTATCAGAGTCATTGTAATTTTTGTACAAGACTTCTCTATTCAGGAAAGTTATCTTTTAATTCACCTCCTATTGTTCTTCAAATTTCTTTGGGAATTGCTGAGTTCATGCTTCAAATTTGTCATCGGTTATGTGTTTAATCCTTTGCAGGACATTCATTAAAGCATAAGATCTCTCATATTGATTTCTCTGTATGTCTGGAATTATGCTCAAAACTGTTCTATTAAATTTCTTTAATTGAACGTTTTTCTTCTTTTATATTTCTACAAATGATTCGATGCAAATAAACATCTATAATTGAATGTTAATTTTTCAATTAACACAATGATTACAGATCAGGTATTTGAATAAGCTCAACGTTTTGAAGAATTGTCACTTAATTTCTTAAGTGATAACACTTTAAATTAACAAGTGAAGAACCCGAAGACATTTCTGTTCAAGGAACTTATTACTTGTTCGTCACACTTCAATCCTCTGCACAACATCAATTCTCCTATTAGGTCAGATCTGACGTAGAATAGGTTATTTCCTTAAGTAAGGTAAGATAGGTCCGTTAGTCAACTTTTATACTCCATTTTCTGTTATAGGAAAACTGATCTTTTAAGATCAAATCTTTTACTCATAGAGTGCTAGCGGAGGCCAAATATCTGTGGGTGATTACCACACCAAATAGCTCGAGGATAGAATTGCCCTTGTGCAGGGTCTTTCTAAGCCTTTGGCTAGGTTTTCATCCCCTGTTGTGTGCCTTGAAACCCATTCCAGCACTTTGCAGTAACCTGCACATCCGAGGCATCAACAAGACTGGAGGCCATGTAGGATCGTGACACACCGGATCATTTGTGAGTTTTGAAATATCTGGTAGATTCAATCTAGCAAGAAAAGGGAGTTGAGGTTGTGAAGCTTGAATATGATCTCTCGAAAGAGACTGGTTCTGTGAGCCGTAAGGCGGGATGGTATACATCGAAGTTGACCCCTGTGGTGCTGACGAACTATGGTAATAACCATGACCGTGATTAGAAGGATAGTAACCTCATCCAAACTGGCCCGTGTTGGGATACACAGACACATGTGTAGCAGGGATTCCATGTGAAGGATTGGGATAATAAGTAGGACCAATTCAAAAACCATGAGGATGGCTTCCATGAAACTGGGGTCCTGTAGACCCAGTTGTGGAAGGAATACTGGACGAGTGAGGGCCGTATGAAAACGTTATGTGAGCACTCCACAGAACCGAAGAGCTAGAAACATGAGGGTTTTGTGGCATCACAAAAGCGTTCGAAGGAACATGCATAGTGACATGCGGATGAACGGACATAATGAAAGTTGTGGATCCAATACCTATCGTGAAACTTCCACTCGAAAATGGGTTCACACTAACACTAGGGGCTGACGAAGGAGGTGGTCCTCCTCCAATAGTCATATTAGATGGATGGATGTGTCTACTCCCAAACTGATAGTCTGTGAAAGCAGGCATATTGCCCCCAACTCCAACACTAGAGCTAGTGTGACTACTAAACATGGTGGACGTAACAGTCTGCATATAGCCGAGCATACCATATGTAAAAGGACTTGAGGTCGAAGGGACAGATGAAGTACCATAACCTTGCATCCCATATCGAAAACCGGATGGCTGTGTATCGTCAAATGGGTTCGTGCTAGTGGGTGGGAACATCCCAAACCCATGAGGAATAGTGTGTGGAGAACCTCCTCCCCATTCACCCCTATGAGTGACCGGAGGGGAGTTTCCCGATCTGTTAATGGATGGATTCACTGGGACTCCAGATGTGCCAGGTGTAGAATTCATGATAGAAGCTCCTTGAAGCTCGTGAGATGTGCATATAGGACCAGCAGTAGTCCTCTGATGCCTCTTGTAAAAAGGACATGATAACTCGTCAACTGGTAAACAAGCCAAACAACGAGATCGTCGGAGAGGCAGACCTCGCTCCACGATGACTTCAACAAGTCAATAAAAACAACGTCTCCTACAGGTCTACTATATCATCACAAAGCATACACCTAAAAGAAATCTATAGCCAAATGCACACAAACAGGACTGGCTCAAGGGATCTCCCAACACTACAGCCGGTATGTCTCACCTAGGAGAGGCTTGAGTCTCCCAAACTATAACCGAAGGTAACATAATAAGTTATAAGGGCCCTCAGACTTCACTGCGTGCACAAGGTCAAATCCCTATACATATAACAACTGTGATGTATGACCCCTATCTGACTCGGGATACTCATAGTATAACTGCTGCAATCACCCTATGTGATACCTAAGGACATTCGCAGGTGGGATCCGTCGTACGGGCAGGGTAACTAAGTCCGAAACTCAAGAGGGTCAAATCCCCCAAGAGCCCCCGTACATGAACAAATCTTGGAAATATATCCCACGTTCAGATAGTATTGGAGGGCTATATCCACAACCAACCTCCCGTGACCTCGTGCTTAACTCTGGTTTTAGTAGAGCTTCCTGAGAACACTTATGTATACCATGGATTTCACCACTACCTGGTCAGACACATAATGTTGGTTCAATAGTCTTGGATTGTTAACTCACAATGATCTATTCCAAGACTCTAAACCTATACTAGTTGGTGCACCCTATAAAAGAGAAAATTGTTCCTAATCAATTTTAAGATTAAGCGTTAATTTTAAATGGCTTTGATTACTCAAAGGATATGGTCGTGAAACTAATGATGTGTAAAGACTCAATGATATGCACACCCGTAAAATACTAGACTCATCTATCCATCAAAAACTTATGCCACTATATGACAGTCAAATGAATGATTCAAAAAGACAATGCAATCTCTTTATATTTTCATGCTCAAGCAAGTCCTAATGAAGGCACAAGCACTCTAATGCAAAATGTTTTTGTATTTTCAAGTATAAATGAAATGAAAATGCAAATGTTTTTGTATGTTTTCAATGTGAATGAAAAAACACAAGAGAAATATTCAGTAAAAATGCAGAGCATATCAAGCAGACAACCCAGCAAATCCCAAACAGTAAGATTCAACCAAGCTAATGATCTATAAAAATGAAAAATGGTTCAAAACCAAAAGCTCAAAAACTAAAGAAGAGAGGAGTTTCCGGTCAACAAAAAGGCATAGAACAGTTAGGAAACAGGCCTACTAGGACTCGGGAACACTCAGAATCAACCCATCAACAACCAAATACCAAAAAACAATCAATCCCAGATTTGTACGCGACTGTTCAAAGAACAGTAGCATCTGTACGATGGCTAGTGTAGTAACAGTAGCGGGTGGACGCGGGCTAACCAAGGCTGACCCTTGTACAGGGAAAAGCAAGTGGACTGAAAATGAATCAAACAGCTTAGAAAAAGAAATTTTTCTAATGCAGATCCCAATGGCCAGTCAATGACATAGAAGCTCGACAAACAAAAACTCAAAATAAGGAAGAATGCCTAAGAATCCCCAAAACGGAGGTTCCTCCCCAGCGGAGTCGCCATTTTTGTTACGGAGAAAAACTTCGTATGGCTCGGGGCAGACCACAACAGACAGATGAATACCAGAAATCAACCCAATTCCCAATGCAATGTTATTATAAATGTAAATGCTAAGATATGGAATAACCAACCTTCAACCGGATGTTCGAAATAGATCCCCGTTGAGCTTTCCAATCTACACTTGAGCCTGCAGCTTAGTATCAACAAGAAATACAAGCAAGTTCATATAATATGTGAAATATATTAGCATAAACAATAGCATGGTCCATGATATAATAAGCAGATGTGATCCAATGTAATTAAACAAACATTTACAAGATCAATTGGACGAGAAAATGAGTATTTCTATTAATGAAAACAAGAAGTACATGATACGACCTCTTGCCGACAACTCATCTGATTTAAGAACTAGGTCCCTCCAGTTGTGCCTCGACCACTTCAATCCACCATGCAATGGAAAACTCAAACTGTGAAAGGAGTTTGGTAGGTGAACATAAGAGGTTCACAACAACAAGGATTAATGGATGTAGACACAAGTCACGGCAAAAAACCAATAGAGTTTCTATTCTCTCTCTTTCCTCCTCCTTCCATGCACCATAAGAGCTCAATATATAACCCCTCAAAAGTAGGTGAAAGGTTGAATCGAGTAGTTTCTGGGGTACATGGAGGGCCAAAGGTCACCCTAAGACCGCTTTTTGGAGTGAAAAGTAATTTTCTATTTTTTTTTACCATTTAACTTGATGTACGCTGGATACATTGGTGCAACATGTGTATACGCTGGCTATAGTGGAACAACTAGCATACATGAACAAAAATAGGGAACAATGAGTTCCTGGAGGACAAAATGTGGATCTAAGTCTCTAAAATGAATACTGAAGGTCAAAGAGTGATGATGCTCACAAGGTGGAAAATTACACTTTAACAATTGGATCCCGCAAGACAATAAAAGGAGAAAGGAATAGCTTGATAGCTCTGATACCATGTGAAATTTAGTTCACACCAATATCTTATCAAGAAATTACACACTCTCACAAAAGATCTCACACAACTAGTCAAGAACACAGAAAATTACTCACAATAGATACAAACTGTATTGCTCTCATGAATAATAATACATCATCCAACCTTGGGAAATTAAATGGATATCAATATATAAATTTACATCAGACATTCGAATGGCTAAAGATGCCATTTGAATCCTCACAAAAGAAGACTTACTAAATTGATGCAAAACCCCCTAGGTGGCAAGAGTGTTCTCCATGTCACACCAAAGCTTCACGAATTTCTGATTTAGTGATTAGATAGTGATTTGTTATGAAAAAACATGATAAATGCCAAAAATGGAAGGAAGAAACATCAAGGAATGAAAGTGGTCCAAAAAACACTTTCCCTAGTCAACTAGCTTTTCACCTTTCACCCAAAAGCAGTAAAAAGTAGTAAAAATAAGGAATGCGCCTTTCTCACCATAATCTTATCCAGAATCAGTAGAAATGTGCTCAAGTGACTTAGGAAACTTGTGGTACACACTTGGAAGGCTTGTGGTGCCCCCAAAGATGCCTTGTGGTCCACACAATGACTCATATGCCAACTATTTAGTCTAATACATAGTAATTAATCATAAAATGATTAATTAATGCCTCTAATGTATTAATTGACATAGGAGTGGGTTTTAATTATTCCAACACAAAATCTCAGCTATGTATATCTCCTATCCTCTATATCTTCTGTTCTGGTCTTCATGAGGACCCTAGCGACCTTCATATTTTCCTTCAAGTATTCCACGTCACAAAACATAGTCTCAGCTAGGTAAGCTAAATTTATTTATCTTAAGATTAAAGAAAAATCAGAATCAAAAGGAGTCGAGTATGTGAGCATGGCGGTTGTATCCAAGCATTTGATAGTTTCTCGTATTCGATGATAACTTGGTTAGAAAATGCCTATTATCTTTCTACATGCCCCATTTCTTTGTAAAATTCTTGACAAACTACATCCAATGTGTGATAGATTTGTTAGGAAGATTTATGAACCACTTTCTAGCTTCTCCTTTTAATGAATGTGCAAACATTCTGGAAAATACATCATCCTCTTCTATAGAAAAGTTACCCATGTAGTCTTGAAACATAGTGAGATGGTATTAAGCTGAATTGCCATTCTCTCCACTTAAATTAGGGAGTATCTTGAGGTATCCTTCGGGTAGGTCACCCAGTTGGTGTGTAGGAGGAAACACCAATGGTTTAAACCTGGTCGTCGGCCAGTGGTTGGGTGGATGAGGAGCCACCATGTTAGGGTTTTGGACAAGCGAATGCACCTAACCAATGAGAAAGTGGCGTGGAACAAGGATATGAAGGAAAACGAAAAGATGATTAGGATTAGAGGAAGTATGAGTAGAATGTGGGGTTTTAATGGGTGTAGGAGACTCCAGAGGGGCCACTTGCTATGTGGGGTGGTGTAATAAGTGAAAGGGTTCAAAGGTGATGAGTATGAACGCTCAACTGGTAGTTTTTGTGCATTTCTTGGTGGTGGGTTACAACTTCTGACCATGAACAGAGTTATCACATGTATTTCTGAGCTTATGCACACAACTAGAGGAACTATTTCTTTCCTCTTTTTTCTAGATAGGACCAAGGCATGCTAGGGGATAAATGTGCTTTACCTTAGCTTTATATCTAGTTATCACAACTCTTGATTCTATATTTTAAATAGATAGACATGTTTCCCCAGTGGAGTCTATTTGGGGGGTGGAGTCACTAGTCAGAGACTGCATCTAAATATTCCTCTTGGGTATAAGGTTCTTTGATCTCAAGCTCTGAGAACGTGGTTACACATCAAAAAAAGAAAACACAACTTCTTGAATAACAATAAAATGCTTCTTGAATTTTTAATCAAAGTTGTGTTGCTTCTTCATCCCTTAATTTATTCTATGACTTAGAAAGGGTAGTGGTCGTAGTTCTCTAATACCGATATATCGTTCCCCGACAATGATGGCACTTCACGCTATTGTCTCTCAGGTTGTACCCTAACTGGATTTGGGAATTCTTTAGTAGTTATGGCAGATACAAATTTGTATATCACAAAAGATGCTCCGATTAGGATGCAAATGCCAAGGAGGGTTGTGTAGATAGAACCATATCAACACCACTTTAGGTCAGTATGCTAGTCCTTTGACTAAGGGAGGGAACCCTTAAAAAAAGGAGGCATGAATCCTAGCCTATCACACTAGTTACCTTTCAGATATGCATGAAAAATTTGACTAGGTTTACAGCTGAAATATGAGGTGCTCGAGGGAAAATCTCAACCATGAAAAAATGAAAATAATTGTTATCTTTGAAAAGGGAGGCACAAGTATTCCTTAAAACACTAAAAATAATAATAAGTATAGCTCACATGCGCCTTAATCATAACTAGCTCTCTAATGGAAGAAACAACAACATACAATACATTCAATTGTCAAAGTATGCTTTAACTTCCCATTGACATGCATATCAACTACCATTTGAAAATTACATTGGTGAGTAAATTTCAGATCCGTGAAATTCTAGGCCATGAGATGAAGACTTGACATATTGTCTCAAAATTACATTTACGCATGCATAAACACCATTAATTAAACAAACAGTGGCATTCTCGCTTTGATATTGGTTTCCCAAACAATAACATCTCATACATTCAGAATGAAGACATTTTTAATTCAAAAATACTAGTGGCAGTCTCACCTCAGTCCTAGTTATTTCTAAAGCACAAAATATCATTCATTAAAATAAAAACACTTTTATTTAAAAAACCGCAGTGGTAGTCTCGCCTCGTTCCCGTGTTCTCTTAAAGAATAACATTTCTATTTCATTTATACAATAGTGAATACAACAGAGGGGATTAATTCATCTCTGCTCCAATCCTATTGTCTTTTAGATCAACACTAGACTTTCAACGATTCTAGGCTATGAAGAATGAGGAAATAAAAAGGAGAATAGACTAATGTGACAGATCTGGGCTGCTTTTCTCAGCTCCAAAAGTCATGAAAATTGATGCACCTCATGTGCACCTCTTTGAGATGATATTAAGTATGATTTCTCATGCTGACTATGCCCTCCAAAAATGAACATGTGGCCTTGACTCATTTCTAGAATCCACATCTTTTTCTACTACTAGCATAATTGATTGTCAGGGAAATATCACCCTCCAATATGCATCACCTGTTGACCTTAAATTCTCGTGCAACTATCTCTATCTGGTCATTGAAAGACAAAACCAATTCTAGTACTAAATAACAAAATTGAGTATTCTTTTATTTGATCAGCATGGTCAACAAGGAGAATCTATCCCATGATGCAATGCATAAAGGAAAACTGCAAGGGAAGTTGAATTTCCTCATTGCGGTGTGATAGGGTACAAGCTTGGCGGAAGACGATGGGTCTGAAAAACCTTTATTATTGAGGGATCCATTGCAAAAAAGAGGTATGTATTCACAGCCCCAACCTAATACTATCCTTCCCAGAGAAATCCTTCATGTATCAAGTAGATACACAACAGTAAGATGGAGCACGAGCACCGACATCCGATAATTTTGCGGAACTGCTTCGGCTTATGCTATTTATTCTCCCAATTTCCCAAATTACGTTGTAGTAGTAGAGGGAGATCTTGGGAGAGTGTGATGTGGCGAGAACAAAAAGTATTATTACTATTTTCGAGAAACCACTAGGATTTCTCAAAAATTTTATTTAGTGTGAGTTGTGCAATCCCAACCTAGAATGAAGCATCAAAATGTTTATTTAGTATGAGTTATGGCTTGGAGTGATCGATGGGAAGTTTTGCATGAAAGCAATTGAGCCAAGCTTCTCGAGGTAATGCTTTATACAACATCAATGGAAACATCATGAGTGCTATAGGTATTAGACGATCTGACATCGTAGGATGAGACAAGGATTAATAGCTAGAAAGATAAACAGTTATGAATTGCGGATGGAGGAACCTTACATGTATAGAGGAGAGGAGATGTCTTTCACATGATTTGGATCGATTATAAAACATGATGAATCAGGATTTGGCCATTGGGAGAGGATCCTCCATGATGGAAATCACATAAGCAGAGAGTGAATAAGAAAGGAAGTTATACATGTAAAAATAGGGAATGATTAGCTGAGGGCATGTGGATGAGACAGTTGGATCATGAGGGAGATTACAAAGCTAAATTGGTATACATTTTCAAGGTTAATACCTCATGTTTCCTGAAATGGTTGCAACTTCGCATGAGTGGATAACATTTCAATCACCTAAACAATCATGTCGTTGTTTGATTTTGACAACTACTGCTCTAAAAATTTGATTTCTCCTCGATCACCACAGGATCTAGCATGAACCTTTGATAATGAATGCTTGATACTACTCTGAGAAATCCATTCATACAAATTCCTACCTTTGGAATTAGGGAATATTTTCTCCTTTATGTGGTAAGTTTCTTTAATCATTGAATATTAGGATCAACCCCGATGATTTTGCATGATTCGACTCGGACTATCAATGGGAGAAGCCTGTTGCCTGGGTTTTCACCCAAGCATGTGCAAATGTGCACCTACTAACTTCGTAGCAGCAATCTCGATTAAAGCAATAAAAACTAATGTAAAAACAAATATTAATCTAAGATTTGCAAGAAAGTAAATCTACAGTAAATAGTAAAAACTCGAATGATCCATGTAAAACAAATTTTTATTTATGAAAAAATAGCTTTACAAATAACAGATTACCTCAAAGGGTGAGGATGGTTGAGCTTGAGCAGCTGCAATGGTGAGGTGCTCCAATGCTCCAATGATCTTTCTCTTCTCCAAATGCAAGTGGGAGGATTGGCCAAAAAGGGATTCAAAAGATGGATTTAAGCTCAAATGATGGCTCAAGATCTCAGGGAAGAAATTGGTAGCATAAGGATAGGATGAGTGTGGATGAATAGTGAGGAGCCTCTATTACCTTTTTATAGCTTTTTGGTGATGGAGAATACAACTATGGTTTAAGAAAACCAATGGTATTGGTGAAAAATGGTTTAGGTTTTCTTTTCCTCTTTTCCCTCTTTTTCCTTTTTTGAATATATTTTGAATTTTATTCCCTTTTAATTGATTTTTTTGGGAATTTTGGACCCCTTTTGAGGGTTTTTTGTATTTTTTGAGGAAAATTAAATATTTTGAGGAGAAAAGGATGGATTTTGGTCTTTTTGGTGACCTTTTGAAGGTTTTAGAGGCTAAAATTGTAGGAAAAGTGGACAAATGGGTCATGTGAATAGGGAAATGAGCTAGTGAGCATTTTTTGGGTGTCAAAAGATTGCCCCTTGATGTGTGAGGGAAGGAGCTCATCGTATGGCCAATAAACATCATAGTTATTTTGTCTTTTTCCTGGGGTTTGGAGGATAGAAGAGACCGATTGGAGACTGGAGCAAAGGTCCCATGCAAACTGCAAAAACTAAAAATACATGGCCTCAAAATGAATGAGGAATAATCTCTGATAATGGATGAGGCGGGCATACCCATGCTCGTATCAAGACATATAAATAACAATGAGGCCCAAAAAAGGGAACCTGAACAATACATATAAACCTGATGTGTACATCATATTGGTCCAGAGGGGACACAATGCTGGGACATACTCATGGTCATACCATGACTAATCTGAACTAATACAATGGAAACGATCCACAATCGTTCTGAATGAGGTGTCAAAAGGGTTGATGAACTGTTGGATATGGAGGTATCCAACAAATGTAGGGACCTAATAAATGTGAGTCAACTTCTGAAGAGTATATGGAACTGTATACTTGAGGGAGTATAAAACTAGGGTACTTCTGAATACTGTCGTCAAGCGTTGCCCGGATATCCATAGGAACATGTAATTGGTTGTTCCGAAAGTAGACTCACCAATGTGCTGGAGTCCGGTGACATCCGGGGTCTTCAACAAATAATTGAAAGGATCGATACCCTGTATGAATCTCAATGATGTGACCAAGGTGTTGACGTCGAGCATGTGAGAAACAATCATTTGGAAAGGCACTAACGACTCCTTTCAAAATGATCCGTAGGCACTCACCACTAATGGTGATGAGTCCAAGGCACAGGGACCTCTGGGTCTATCCTCTAGAATAGATTGGTTGGCGTCGATAGAGGGAGACCTGCAACTACCAAGGCAAGGATGTTTCCTTGATAGGAGCGCGACGAGTACAACCAAAGTGTGATAGTATTGATAGTGGGACTGACATACTGTAGGGATGGGGAATAATTGGGGTCATAGAGTGGGGGGGGACTCAAACTTCCTTTGCTCAGAGCATGATGGCACGGATGACTTGATAGCATATGAAACTGACTTTAGGTTTGGGGATCATAGCTTAAGGGATCAGGGGTATGTTCTGCAATGGGAGAGGCTGAGTAGGGAAAACTGACGTATGGTATCGGGAAATTCTCAAGGTGGAATATCACAGAATACTCTGAGCAAAGGCGACCAAACTGGGGAAGCTTTCATAAATAGTGTGATTCTATATGCTTTGCTGTGGTGCCGAGAGGCACCGTTGGGGCCTTCTTCATGGTTTAAGGAGCTCAAAGAAGGGATAGAAGTGTGCTCACAAAATGGTACTGTCGTGTGGATTTGTACGAGCCCAGGACAGTTCATGCTCGTGGTTGATTTCAGTTTTAGAGAGTCTGAAAGCGATAAGTAGACTCCAAGGGGGTTCTTTTTCGTGTGTTAGTCTCCAAGGCCCGAAAAAGTATAAAAGGATGCAATGAAGAACTCTTCTAGCCGATGTGACTAGAGTATTCCTTTTTTGTAATTAGTCTACAAGGTTAGGAAAAGGGGTAAACTTATACCAGGTAGACGCCCTTTCAAATACATTTAATGAGCATGAAAGGAAGCAAGATTGCTCGACGATCTTTTCATTGTTTTAGGAGTCAGACAAGAGCTTAACATAAACTCCCTAAGTTCCTTTTTCGTAAAGTAATTGATTGGCCCGAAAAAGGGATAAAATTATACCGAACAAAAGTAATGGTGAGGCAAGGAGGAAGTGTTCAATCAAGGGACAAGTATGGGGATGAAGCACAGTGATAGGTGGGGAACACTGATGGGGCCTCCTTGCGGGTTGATGAATGATAGAAAAAAAATGCCATAATTGCAGTATGGATGGAGTGGAGGGCTCATGTAGAAGTTGTGATGCAAAAACTTTGTAAAATTCGATAGCTGCTGATGTGGCACGCAAATCGAGGCAACGATGGGTATGTGAAAAGATGCCCAAAAAATATGGTGGTGAGACCGAGAAATGGTCTCAAGCATCGTCACGAGTGCAGAAAATGGAATCCAGTGATATAAAATTCATCAAAAATAGACAATGATCGATGTGGCACGTAAATCGAGGCGACGCAGGTGTGTGAAAAAATGCTCGAAAACAAGACCGGTGAAATCAGGAAACTGACTAGACCACCGTGAAGTTCTCGCCACGCTGAATCCAATGGTATCAACGGTTTGGAAAACGGACGTCGTATGGCTCTGGAATGGTTGACTGAAAATGGGTCAAATATTTATAAATAACAAGTGGACCCATAGTGACGTGTCATTTGTACTGTTGAGTTTGACAAGAGATTTGAGTTGGCCAGAGCTATTTCGTCATTTACGGGAGAAACGACCTTCATATATTTATTCTGTGAGTTCCAGGTAAGCCTATTGGCCCTAAGCTTTTATTTTATTCACTTTCGGGGGGGGAATTGGGTCTCGGGGGTGGCGCAGTGGTCACGTTGGGTGACCAATGGGGTTTATCACGACTCTCGAGCCTTTTTGAGCGATCTGGATCGTGGGTTTGACCATCACAGCCGTGATGTGGATTGCGACTGTGGTCTCAACAGTCGCGATCCACATCATGGTTGTAGTCTTCACAGTCATGATGTGGATCGCGACTGTGGTTTCCCTAGCCGCGACGTGGATTGCGACTGTGGTCTCCACAACCGCGATTTGTATTGCGGCTATGGCTTCCATAGTCGTGATTTGTATCGTGGCTATGGCTTCCACAGTTGTGATCTGGATCGCAACTGTGGGCCCCACAGCTGCGATCTGGATTGTTTGCTGGGGGAAATTTTATGGCATGTTTCTAATTTAAAATTTTCTTGTTTACTTGGCAGGATGCTCAGGCTGCCAAGGGCATTGTGGAGGGAGAGAGAGATTCCGGATGCTCTGATGCAGATCATCCATGAGACCTATCATGCACAGGCTGCTTTGGCTTTGGGCGGACTGCTAAAGTTCTCCCAGATTCCCCTTATGCGTTCAACAAATTTGTTGCTGAACAAGTTGATCGATTTCTGGGACCCGAATATTCAGGCCTTTATGGTTCAAGGTGAGAGATTGGATCTCACCTTGACTGATGTTTACTTTCTAACTGGACTGCCCCATTTAGGTGTGATAGGGGACACTCAACCGAGGATACTGGGGGTGGTTGAGATAGAAGATCTACTGGAGAGATTTTGCCGTTCGGGGTCTCGTGTGCATGCTAGTGCATTGTTAGTTCGTGATTTGTGGGATTCGGAAATGCGAGTGGTCGCGACTTGCGTACTACGGGTACTTGGAGCATAGGTGCCCCACCGATTGTCCGGGGGGGGGCAGATGTTGATGGTTCATCGGGTTATGACTGGGACATACTATGCCTAGGGGCAGATGTTCCTTTCCTGTGTTCAGCATGAGCTGAGCAAGGTGAGGCTGCAGGGGGAGAGTTTAGTTATGCTTCATTTCTGTGTTGCTTCTTTTTTGAGAGGGTGCCTACATTGCAGCCTTGTGTGCCGGTCTGGGATGGATTGATCAGTGAGCCGCAGATGGTGCGGTGGGGAGAGATGATGTGCCAGAGTGGTGGCGGGGCAGTTGGACATTTCTTTACTACAAAGATGTATGAGCAGTGGGAGCAGATGCTAGTTTTGTTCGATGATTATCCATACCAGACTATGGATTACCGGGGGGATATCGAGATGCCGCGAGCTCCAGGACAGGCCTGGGGGACAGATGGTACACATTTCTTTTAGCATATCATGTTTGTATTGATGACAGCTAGAAGTGTTTTTATGATGTTTGACATTTCCAAGTGTTGGTTGTTGCGGATGTGGGTCCACGGCCTCCATCGGAGCATCAGGGCCGCAAGGGTTGTGTGGTTGTAGTACCTCCACCGGTGGTGGCACCGCCACCACCTGCGCGAGGAGTCGTACGTCGTCGGGGTGATGATGAGGCATTAGAGGGCATACGTGATACCATCGATCATCTATTGGATGGTGTGGCAGATGATGGTTGGAGGGATTTGGATCGGGAGGTGTTAGACCTCTGTTTTGATGCTCCACGTGAGTGGAGATCGATTTTGAGGCGGATAGCTGTGTTGGTAGCAGAGAGGAGGGCTAGGGACCAGTATGATCCAGAGGAGGAGGATCCAGAGGAGGTGGCTGGCCGTGATGACGAGGATTAGGCTATCTTTTACCTGCCCCCAAATGTTGATGAACATATGGGGATGTTTTGTGGATATGTATTATGTACGGCTGATGTCCTTTTTGTATATTCGGGTGCTGAGGGCACTCTTGACATTATGACTATATGATGATATATATATTTATGCACATGGATGCATTTTTTGATTATACAGTCGTGGATGCACATCTGTCATTGATTTTATGTTTTGTTGCACGTGGATGCAATTGTTTATGTTTTGTATACCTGTGGAGGCCCATTCTATGCACATGGATGAAATATTATGATGGGTTATTTTGTTTGTTTATATCGTTTTTTGATGCCTATGTGATGTTATCTTGATGCATGTTTGATGTCCTACAAGGTTTGGTTAATGTGCCAATCTAGAATGTTGTTATCCATTTGGTCTGCTACACTGTTGATATTTCTTGGGACATGAGTGAATGAAATGGATTCAAAATGTCTAATCATTTGTTTAGTGCGCGGGTATTTTCTAAAGAGATAGGGATCATGTACTTGGTAACAATTGTTGAGTTGGGAAATAAGAAGTTGTGAGTCGAGGAATACGTGAAGGTGACTTATGCCCATCTGGAGGGCAGCGCTTAGGAGACTGGTCACAGCATTGTACTCAGCCTGGTTACTGGTAGCAGCACCTATACACACTCCGTCGAGGTGAATCAACTCATGTGAGGGGGAATAGAGTACCCAAGCCGTGGAGGCGAGATTTGGAGACTAGCGACTTGCACCGTCAGCGAAGCCAACATAGTAAAGTGGAACAAGATCCATCTGTGGTCATGCAGGAAAAACAAAATGTAAGGTTTTTTAAAGTTTTGGTAGTGAAAAAAGAATTAAAATTGTACAATATGGACTGTGGTGTCCAAAAGATTTTATTGGTAAATGCCTTTGAGCTACAACCCGTTACGAGGGTTGCGCAAGGGGTTTCCTTCTGAGTCGGTCATAATGTATGCCCCATGTCCGAGGCAAGTGTGTATGATGTATGGGCCTTGCCACATCGATTCAAATTTTCCTTTTCCCTTTTTGTCATGGGCTTGATCGTAAACGAGTACAAGGTCTCCTTCACAGAAGGCTCTCAGGTGGACATGCTTATCATAGCCAGATTTGGAGCGTTTTTTTGCGGCTTCAATTGTTTGGAGTGCTGCTCTGCGATCCTTGTTAGCTTGTTCCAACAGAATCAAGCTTTGCTCGTGTGGTGAGGTGTCTGGGAGGAGTTCGATGGCGATATGCAATGTTGGGATCTGACACTCAATGGGGAGGACAGATTCCACGCCGTGAACCAAATGAAAAGGGGTAAAACCAGTGGCGGTTTTAGTGGAGGTACGGTAAGCCCATAGTGCGGGAAAAAGCATGTGATGCCAATTGGACTTATGCCGGTCGACAGTGTGCTGGAGGATTGTTTTCAAAATTTTGTTAATTTCTTAGACTTGGTCGTTCCCTTGGGGGTAGTAGGGGGAGGCGTATTGATGTTGCAATTTAAGGAGTGTTGACAATTCTTGCCAAATAGAGTCCTCGAAATGAGAACCATGGTTTGAGACGAGTTGTTTAGGTACCCCAAAACGAGTAATAACATGGTTGAAGAAGAAGTGGGCTGCAGTGTCGATTGTGCAGTTAAAAGTAGGCATGGCTTCTTCCCATTTGGTAAAATAATCGACAGCCACAATGATGTATTTATGGCCGCCAGCTAATGCAGGATTACACTCCATGAAGTCGATGGCCCATTTGCAAAAGGGACCAACGGTGACGACTGGATGAAGGAGGGAGGGGGGGGGTCCTTGCCTTGTGGGAAAAGAGCTGGCAATTTTGGCAATGTTTGACCGCTGCGATGCAATCGGTAAATAGTGAGGGCCAAAACTACCTTGCGTGGATCACCTTTTGGGAAGTGGCCATTCCAGAGAAATGGCAGCCGCAGGCACCGCTGTGACAGTCATTAAGGACTTGTTCTGCTTCTTCCCGAGAAAGTCAACGTCGTAAGATTGTGTCGACACCGCGTCGATAGAGGACATTGCCTAAGAGGAGATAACGGGAAGCATGGTGTCGGATGCGACGGCGTCCGTCACGGTCGACATCGGGTTGAAACTTTTGTGTACAGAGGTAAACCAAAATGTCACCGTACCAAGGGTCATCTGACGAGATGATGAACAAATGGTCGTCAGTTAGATCAATATTGACTGATGGTGATGGCGATGTGGATGGTAGGTCTGTAATGAGTTGAGAAAGTTCTAAGGATTTGGTGCTCTCAGGGGTTGTGAAAGCTGGGTCATACTCTTGTAAGATAATAACCCATTTAGCAACGCGGCCTTGCAGAAGGAGACAGTTCAAGAGGTAGACCATGGGGTTGGAGTTCGCGACAACTTTAGTGTGGCTCATGATGATGTAATGTCGCAACTTCTGTACTAAAAATACAACGGCAAGGGTTAGTTTCTCTTCATATGGGTACCGTAGCGGTGGGCCAGATAAGGTTTGGATCACATAATAAATGATGTGCTCTTGATGAGTAGGGTCTTCTTGGACAAGAACTCCAGAGACGGCATAATCGGATGCCGAAATGTAAAGAATGAAATCTTTAGAGAAATACGGAGGGGAGATCAAAGGCGCATTGGTGAAATCTTTCTTCAAGTCATCGAAATCTCCTTGCGCTTGGTCGTCCCACACAAAAGGGATGTGGGTACGAAGCAAACGAATGAAACCATGAACTGTCGTGGCATAATCAGGGACAAAATGACGAAGGAAATTTTCTTTTCCCTCAAGGCTCTGTAATTGTCAGAGCGTACGAGGTGATGGGAGGTCTAAGATAGCTTGGACCTTTAACGGATCGATTATGATTCCTTTCTGTGAGATGATGAAACCTAACAACCGGCCTACTGGAATGCAAAATACACACTTGAGTGGGTTCAAGAGAATTTGATATTTGCGACAACGTAGGAAGACTTGCCGGAGGTCATTTAAATGATCAGATCGTTTTTTCGATCGGGCTGTGAGGTCGTCCAGGTAGACAAGGATAATGTTGACCAAGTCATGGAAACAATATGTCATGGCCCGTTGAAAAGTGGCTCTAGCAGTTTTAAGACCTAAAGGCATAACACGGTAAGCGAAAGTGCCCCATGGGCTGGTGAAGGCAGTCTTGTACTGGTCTTCTTTGCGAATGTGAATTTGGTTATACTTGGAGAAATCGTCCATGAAAGATAGTATCTCATGCCCCACACATCCATCGATAAGTTGGTCGATAAATGGTGTTGGAAAGTTGTCTTTGGGGCAAGCGAGGTTTAGGTCGCGGAAGTCAATATAGACACGGATAGTCCCTTGCTTCTTGTTAACTGGTACTGGCTTAGAAACCCATGTGGTGTAGGCTATGGGGTAAATGAACCCTGTTGTTCGAAGTTTCTCAATTTTTGCTTTGACGGCCGGAAGCTTGGATGGGTGGATGGGGCGTTGTTTTTGGCGGACAGGTGGTATGTTGGGCCCAGTGTCAATGTGGTGTTCGACAATAGTGGGATCAAGACCCGACATCTCGGTGTAGGACCATGCAAATACGCCGCGAAACTCTTGGAAGACTTTCTTGTAATCTTGTACCTCATCCTCTATACATGATGTGCCCAAGGAAATGAATTCGGGTATTCCGGGCTTGGTAGAGATGTCAACTTTAATAATGGGTGAAATGTTGGCCATATTTCCTTCCTCAAAGACATCAGGGGCTGGGATGGGATCCTTAAACCAGTCGACCTTGGTGGGAAGGAAATCTTTGGATTCAACGGAGAATTGATTTTCCATGGAAGAGGTAGATGCTTCAGGGATTAAGTATGATCGATGGTGCATATCATCCCAGGGGTAGTCTAGTGCAGTAAGTGCTTCAAGTATTTCCTCATCATTGCGGAAGCATTGTGTTGTCAAATAGGTTGACTAGGGTGCACTGGTGGATGAGATCATATAAATGGTATTAATCTCTTATGAGGAGGAAGATTTTGGGGGATATATTTCCTCAATGAGAGGAGGAGATATCTCTAGGTTGGCATTATTCAATTCATATAAAGCTGCTCTATAATCCGAGAGATCAGGGAAGTGATGTGAGTAATGGCCGTAAATGCCGCATATTGCATAAGGGTGATTGGTACGCAGCGATTTATCGCGAGGCTGAGGGAGCAGTTCAAGTTTGACAACTGGGATGTTAGTGTCGTCATCCAACATTTTCATGTGTTCTTGAAGTGTTGGTAATTGTGGACATTGATGGGTAGCATGGCCTATATCATTGCACAAAGAGCACTTGGGGGGAGCATGAATTGTTGGGGGATTCTTCGCCAGCTTTGGAGTTGATGGGGTGGTGCGGGTTGTGGGTCCAGCGGTGTAGGTTTGTGGGCCTTTGCCCCCATTGTAGCGGAGTTGAGGGGGAGCATTACTAGATGTTGATGTAGTGGCCCCTGCTGGAGGTGGTCGGTTTTGGATGTTCGATACACCAGGGGGTGGACGGTTAGAGGTATTGATGGGTTGCACCGGTTGTAAAATGACATTCGGTGTCGGTGGAGGGGTTGGGGTAGGTAGGTACCACATAGGTAGTCTTAATGTTAACCTTGGAAGGTTGAGCGTAGCCATTACTGGGGTGCTGACTACCCCTGAAGGATGAAATAGAAACGGGATAGTGTGGATGGGTGTAGCTCCTAAATGGATAGGCACTGAGGGTGGTTGTGGTAGTAAAGGGGGCTGTTGGTTAGGTGCCTGCCAGAGGGTGCACAAATCAGATATTTCAGTTATCCGTAAAGGGGGTGGAATGGATTGGAATTTGGAATTCATGGGAGTATCTAAGTATATCCCGGGTCTGACTGTGGAGATGAACGACATGGGTGCGCTCTTAATGGGTTGTTCAATCATAGGTAGAACGTTTTCAGGTGCGGCGGGGGCAATAGGATCACAGTATGTCAGTTGATCAATTTTGACCACACGTCCCTCATGGGGAAACATCATGATACGAAAAACGGATGAAGCGACAGCTTTCATGGCATACATGTAACTTCGTCCTAGTAAGAGGTTGTAATCAAGTTGGGCATTGATGACCTCTATGTCTATGAGGACTATTTTACCACCTAATTGGATGGGTACGTTAGCCAAAAGGCCTTATGGTTGAGCTGAACGACCATCGTAAGCTCGTAATGCTGTGGTGGATGGTTGCAGTGTTGGAGATCCGAGCTTCTGCCAGACAAATGTTGACATCACGCAAGTGGAGGCACCTTCATCGATGAATGACAAGGTTTCAAATGGACACATAAAATTGAAATGCTAATGTCGAAGGCATACGTGGTTCGGCTTGGTCCAAATCGAATTCCATCATTCATGAATCGTTAGGGTCTATCGCACCAATGGAGGATAACAATAATTTCTTCTGTGCAGGCCAGCTTTTTAGGACTTCCAGGGCGGACATGGAAGCGGGGGACCGGGCTAAGTCTTCCATAATGTTAAAATTTGAAGCGGCACGAGCGTTGGGGTTATTGTTTATCCATCATAGGGGGAAGCAAGGGGATTTAGGGGCCCCATCCAATTGCATAGTAGGTACATAATGGTTGATCAGCTGGAAGGGTGTTTGTGGTTGGATCAGTAGGCGTGGTTTCAGGAGTTGAGCCGTATTGGTTTAGGCGTGTTTGGAGATTGATATCATTTGATGACATCATTAATGGATGGTGAGTACCTGAATCCGTATGCTGGTAATCAGTTGCAGCATAGGTGATTTGTTGCTGTGGTGTCGCAGATCCTTGTGGGGGATCCATTGGACGGGTGTTTACTACTCCTTGGTTGGGTAAAGGATTCTGTAATATCATGGGTTGCGGTTGAGGAGGTGGTGCTGGCTGTGCCGCGTGCCCTTGGTGTTGGGTGTCATCAGTCAAGAGTTGGCACGCTCGCTCCAAGTGGGGGCATGAGTGAGTGTAGTGGCCATACACTCCACATATGGAACATGGATGGTTTGTTCTTAAATTGGGATTTTTACCTTGTTTCGATGGACGATCAGGGTTTTGGTTGGCGGGAGCAGCGTTATTATTATTCGAAGGAATAGGTGGTTGGCAGCCTTGATTTTGAGGTTGATTTTTCCCGCGGTTGCGTCCTCTTCCGTGTTTCCATTGACCTCCTTCATTATGTTGGTTGTTCTGGTTTTGGGGTTCATTTTGCTGTGCATATACTTTCCCTTGGGCAGTAGGGGGATTTTGAGGTCGCGCAGGTGTTGGAGCAGGCTGCGGTGGGTAGTAAGCGGGAGGGTTCAGAGGTGGTCCAGGTGCTTATTGTGGTTGTTGGTAAGTTTGAGCTATTAGAAGTGTTGGGGCAGAAAGTGTTGCCTGGGGAGGGTAATAAGCCGATTGGGCTTGTGAGTGAATAGGAGCATGGGTAGCCTATTGGTGATAATACGCAGGGGGTGTGTAAGCTTGTGGTGCAGGCCTGTAACACTGTGGTGGACATGAGGGTCCATCAGTGTGATTAGAGTGTGCCATGGGGGCATACGAGTTTGTGGCTTCGGATTGAGATGTGGCCCATGAAAGGCCGGGGCTAGTATTATTAGTCATAATTGAAAAGGGTTGGTTGTGTGATACAACATGACCAATGATACCATAGGCGGCATGGGATGCCCCCGGTGCATCATTCTGGGATGGATTGGCTCGGGGGGCATCAGGTAAAATTGTATATAGGTAGTTCGACTGGGCGTATATTAGATCGAACTGCTAGGCTTTTAAAATGGCTTCTTCTTCTAACTGGGATCGTTCAGAAGCCACATCTTTGGCTATGGCTAAGAGGAGAGACTTTAGGAACCAATACAGGAAAATATGATCATCTAGCTTGATCTTGCATAGACTACGGTGTTTATGCCACTCATGGATATGATCTGTGATATGGTTAGCCGTATTCTGTCTACAAGACAGTAGGATTTCTACTCCCGCGTCATAGCGGACGGGTAGTTGAAAGAACTGTAGGAAGGTCGAGGCAAGAGATGTAAACATATGGTGTGTCCCATGAGGCTGCTCGATATACCATTTGGCTGCCGAGCTAGTGAAAGTTCTTTGCAACAGCCGTAGGTGAATAAAGTCATCAACTATGGAGTTGGAGGAATACCATAGATGAAAAGACATAATGTGATTTTGTGGGTCCTCACCAGCCTTCCCCTCAAACTTAGGGATGTCGGATGGGAGTTTAGTGGGCATGTGAGGCCAAGTGGGATCATGTCTAATGAGATCATTTGTTAATCTTGCCAGGTCCGGTAGGTTAATACTAGCTATAAATGGAAAACTGGAAGAGGAGTTTGACGTGGTCAGTGGGGCATATGTGCTATTGGTAGCATTATTGATTAGGCCACTGCCTCTAAAGGGGATATTAGCCGTGAGGGGGATATGACCCCCAAATAGAGGTGTGGAGTTGGTATGGGAGGGTCTTGCGCTTCCAAGTGTAACATGGGTTACAGATGGGTTGGGATTAGGTATGGTAACTGTTGGGTTTGGTATAGTAGCAGGGATGGTAGTTGTAGGTCCCATTGAGGGCATTCCTAGGGTATGTCCCATGGAGGGCATACCAGAAGTAGGTGTGGGTTCCATTGAGGGCATACCCAGAGTAGTTTCTGTATTTGTGGCTATCGTGGTGGCCATTATGGTGGCGGGGGTGGTTGATGTTCCACTAGCAGTCCCTATAAAGAAGGGGTTGGACGTTAGACCAGCCATGGGGCTAATTGGTGCTGTGTATGTAGGGTTTTCATTTTCTTCCTCAGAGTCAGATGTGAAATGAGGGGTGTCAGAATTGGATGACAGGTTTCTATGCCGATGACGTGTGGAGTCAAGTGACAATTCTCTTCGTCTGCGATGAGTGGCGTCAAGTGAACCGTACTGCGTTGGTTCACCCCGGAAGTGCCGAGAACGTCTCGGGGACTCAATGGTGATAGTCATCTAGTAAAACTAAATGGTGGTGGTGAGTGGGAAACTCAAAAACACTAATGCAACTATGTGTGCAGGAGGGGAGCACAAAAACAATGGCACTCAGGCCAACAACCAAACTCAAAACACTTATGGTAACAACTGTGCTATGGTAAGTGGAGTAATAAAAAAAGGTGGTCAAAATACCAACAAGCAAACGGCTCCTAAAAATAAAAATGGTGTACTCACTAACCAAGGGGAGGTAATAGAGCATGCAAACACCTAACTAAAAAGGTATTATGATTCAACAAGATGTATCCTCTGCAAGGTGATGAAATCCAAGTCAGACAATACGAAACATAGAACCAAAGGCTAATGATATCCCCCTACTGGGAGGGACACCAGGTAGAAAATCCTAGAAGAAAGGCCACTAAGATACCCCGTTCATGACACATCCAGAAAGGTGAACTACAACTCCTGTTCTATCGCCATTGTACTCCCATACGGGTAGTACACCGGGAACAACGAGTAGGTATCCTTCAGTGACTGAATGGATTCCGGTAGTCCACTCATGCCTCCGGAACCAGTCTTGCTACTTCGACCCTCCTAAGGGAGAGGCCTTTTTGACAAGTTGGTGTATAACCATGCCAATAAGTACTAAGGGATTTTGGTACCCTAATTGTCAACCACTATGTCTCAAATGAAAGTGAGTGAGGGGTGTTATTTGGATACTGTTGATGCCTTGAAAATCATAGCATCAATCAGCAAGGGATTCTCCCTGGTAAACAGTCCCAATTAGATTGTTCACCGTTTGGTGTGGGGAATCCGTTCGGTTAACGGTTCCGGCTACCGTAAGATTTAAAGTTTCTTTTCCTTTGCACCGGTTACGGCCCGATCCACCGTTTATGTATTTTATTTTAAAGATGATATACAAGTGCCCTAAGCTAAATGCAGGTAATTAATCTAAAGACTGTATAAGCAAATTTAATCTATCCTTGAAAGGAGCAAACTGTAAAGATGAGTAATACACTGAAAGAAACACCTAAAGATCATACAGATAGCCATTTAATCATAAAGATACATCTACAACAGGATATAAAAGATATTAAAGATAGCTTTAATTCAATTAATACAGTCCATTACTCATTTGAGAAAACACATCTTTGCACAGGAAAATATAAGAACATTCATTACACAGAAACAATTCAAGATAGCAAGGAATGATCTCACAGCAATATGCAGATGATACAAGAATAATCCAGCATACATTTGACACATCCTCTAGGAAAAAACGCCTTCTCCCAGGCTTTCATTAGGCAAAATCGATTTCTTAGAGCATGTAGTAAAATAGTTCACTTACAAGGAAGAAAATTCTTTCACCTGCCGAAAGTCCTTTCTCCTTCTTTTATCCCTCTATATACATCTTTACAAATTGCTCCTTGAGCTGACAAGTGTGCCCTAAATTTTGGAACTTTCTAATTTGTCATTTAGTGTATAACTACAAAATTGAATGATTCGTGAGGACCTTTTCATAAAATAAAAATAAAGGACAGCTGTCTTTTGGTATGTTTGTACATGAAAACTTTCCAGCTTACTTTCCTAAAATATAATAAGGCAAACTATGGCCCACATGGTTCTGCTGACTCATTGGGTCGCTCTTCTGCTATTTGCTTGCCCTTTTCAACAGGCTCGCTTGTTTGTGCTGCTTTATCTCCCTACTGAATGTAACTTGCCCACTGTCCAATTTCCCTTGCAATGGTTTTCCCTCTGACTGATATTGTTACATTCCGCACTATCATGTGCTTGCGTAAATCTGATTTGATGGTCGCTGTCCCTGTTACAATTTTCTGCTCACAGATTTCCAGAAAGTGAGTGTGGACACCAATCTTCCCAATGAACTGATTAAGGTCTTCTGAGGATATGGCCTCTATCTTCTTTAAATAGTCCAACTAAACGTTCAAATTATTCTTCAACCCCGTCATGCACTGGTCTCTTTCAGGAAACTTGAAAATACTCTGTGGTAGAGGCATCTGACATGTCTCGTGAGCTTCTCAGATTTTAGAATAGATAACGTAGCACTTTTTCACTGTCCTATGGATTTCAACACTTAATCTGTTGCCACAATATTTGCAAAATTCAAGGAATCCTATATCCATATCTAGCTCCTCATCAGTTAAGGCGCGCAGATTTGAGGGAAAACCGGATTTTCCTTTTCTCCATTCAAACTGCTCCTTAATCTCGACCACATGTTGCGCATACTTGTCTTTAATCTGAAGCACTTCAATCTCAAGGCTTGTCATTTTTGTGATCATTTCTTGCATCCCTCAAATTTCTTCAGAAATTACTACTAGCAATTGATGAATCCTCTCTTGCATGTCACAGGCCTGCTTGCAAAAGATGGACAGATCCTGCCTCTTTTCATTGGACTCTTTGAGTTGTTCCAATAGCTCAGTCTTTTCTTCTATGAGTCTTTCTAGCTTTGATATATGAATTTTCAAGTCCTTTTGTTCATCTTCTGAAATTGCTAGTTGCATTTCCAGTGAATTCTTCTCATTTTCAATCTATAGGGATTTCAAAGTGGTTTCTTCTTTCTCTTCTATGAGCTCTTTGTATTTCCTTTTTAGTTCATTGCTTTCTAATACCTCCTTCTTCCTGTCAGCTTTTATATTGAAACACAGCTCTCTCTATTTCTTAAGAGTTTCCATTAACCGATCGATATTGGCTTTACTTGCTTGGGCTGACGCTACAGTGCATCCTGCTTGGAATGAAGGACCGATGTCGGTCCCTTGGACAAGCGTGGTCTCCGATACTCTGAATTCATATAAGTCCTCCCCAATTTCCATTTTCCTTACTCTTTTGTCAATAATAGCCCTCTTCCGTTCGTGAAAATAGACAGAATCCAGGTTGGCCACTTGGCCTTTCTTTCTGGGGTTGTATGGGGTTAGTGCTAGTTCTTCAATAAAAACAACCCCTTCATGAGCTATCCCTGGTTGGTATATCTTTGACATACCCAAGTCCATGGCCTGTGGGCTGGACGGGTTTTGTTCCGCATCTTTCTTGGCTTCTTCCTTTTCTTGTCTTTCTGCTAACTCTGCTTGCAATCTGTCTGCTTCCTCCAACAACAAGCTTCCTTATTCTTCTTCTGGAAATTTAGTAGTTTGTTCTTAGAGGATTTTGTCTTCCTCTTCTCTTATAGCTTTTACTTCCTGCTCGTGTTGGATTTTAGCAGCTTCCTCTTTCCCTCTCCTTTCGGATAGCAATGCTCTTATCCTGTTTGCTTCCTCCAACAAAGTTCTTTCTTCTTCTTCCTTCAAGGCCTTTTCTTCCTGCTCCTTTTGGATTCTGGCATCCTCTTCTTCTTGCTGCAACTTAATAGCTTTCTCTTGCTGAATTCTTGTTGCTTCTTCTTGTTGGATCCTTATTGCCTCCTCTTGTTGTAATCTGGCAGCCTGCTCATTTTGAAGCCTTGCAGCTTCTTCATCTTGGTGTTGTTTGACAGCCTGTTCTTGTAGGACTCTATCTCTTTCCTCTGGCTCTATGTCTTTTGAAACTCCTGCTTGGGATGCTGCTGCCTCTTGCTCCAGTTGTATCAGACCAATAGGCTTGGGAGTAGTACTCTTTCCTCCTTTCTTCTTGTAGCATTTCCCTAACTCTGTTAAATTTCTGGCACTACGAAAAAATTCTTCATTTAGGTCTATAAGATGGGCGTATTCAAAGGAAGTTTTGACATCAACAACATGTCTGGAAACATTACCACAAGGGTCATGCCTCCTGTAAAAATTTGTACTGAAATGAAAGATTTCCAAGTCCTGAACATAGTTTTCTCCCTCTTTTTCCCTTGGGAGGCTATATGCACCGATAGTGAAATGCATTGGTGGATATATCCCTTTCTTCCTTTCGGTGAGGATTCTACTGATTCCATCGATGCTGAAGAGTTTCCTTAAAGCTTCCCTATGTATCACAAAGTCAGTGGCATATCGGGGAAGCAGAAAGGGAGCTACGGATCCTCCACTCATACGGATGTAGGTGCCTTATTGGGTGTGGTAATAATCGCCAAATGTTTCAATAATGGGCATGGCGTTCTCTGACATGCAATTTGGTTCCTCTACAAAAATAAGCTGATATAAGGGCATGATGAACTTCTCGCAAACCTGCTTGTAGTGGTTCACATACTTGCTTTCCCATGTGGGTTGATAGTCTATTAAGAGAGGTGTCTCCTTTCTGTTCCATGAATAACCCAAGTCTGGGAAGGTGTGCTTGCTCAATAGGCAGTCTATCAGATAAGAAGACATAAAGAAGTCTGCTTTCTTCTGAGTCATTCCTCCTTGGGCGGCGGTTAACTGTGATTCCAGGCTTTCTGAAATTATATCATCCCAGTTGAAAATGGTACCAGACATGGCTACATGGAACATTACTGGTACCCAGCCAAGCTTGAAGATATTTCCATTTGGCATGCCGAAGATGCGGCTCAACATCAAAACAATGAGTCTGTAGGGGGTCTTCAGAAGGTTGCTCTCATATTCATTGGTCTGCCTTTGTCTTATTTTCCTATCAACTATCATCATTTTCCTAACAGACACCAGAGGGTCCATGGTGTGTTATGCTATCCAATTATTGTCCAACCAAGCTCTTGCTGGGGGGAATCTGTAAGTGGTTGTGATATGTTCAGGTGCGAATGATGCCAGATTCATTCCATTCTTGTCATTTATGAACCTGGTGTCATTTTTGACATGAGGGATCAACCAGCCAAGGACCTCGGAACATGGAAATAACTCAGGTCGGGTTGCTGCCTTATGGAGACGGGACTTCTTGATGTTCGCATATACCATAGTATCTTCTGAGGGGGCATTAGGGTAGTCCTGATCCCTGATGAATCTATATAAGTCACCCCACTGAAACTATGGGGCATAGCTTCCTGGGGGTACATTGTTTGTAGCTTGCGTATCAGGGAACATGGTTTCAAGTGCGGTGTCTAGAAGGATCCCCACGTCTAAATCCGACTCTACCTTTTGCGTGGCCTTCTTCCTTGCAGATATTCTATGCATGTCAAACCTGCATCAATAGTGTGGCACAAATGAAGGATTTGGCATATTCATAAGTGATTAACACCATAGACACTGTCCAGAATAAAAAGTTACTAATCAAATGAATAAGTAATGACAACAAAATTATCCTTCATGTAATAACCCCAAACTAAGTGCTTTTTTTTTAAAAACAGATTTGGAAGTTGCTGGCATCTCATTCACTTATTGAATTGAACTAAGAACATTCTTCTATTAAAGGTGAGAACACTATACCATTTGGGTTTCTACCTCTTATTTGAGTAAGGAGCGGGAAAATTAGGGAGAAAACAGGTTTGTTTCGTTCTCCTTCCTGCGGGCTAGAAGGAGATTACTCAACAGATAATATTGCACAGTGTGCGCATCGTATTAATCAACGAGTAAGATGGTACTTATAAGATTTCCTCATATTGATAATTTGTGATGATTTTGTTTTGTTACATAGGCGCTAATTCGCAACCATGTGGGGAATTGCTATAGTGGTATGAGACAGGAAATAATCATATGTTAACGGTTTCAACATGCAAGGGTTATCTTGCTAGAGTATCAACTCGATGCTTGATATGTTTGACGAATGCAGGGTTGTGGCCACAAGTGGCGCTCCCGTTGTTCTCTATGGAGAGTCATTTCTATTTGGTAATGCTGATAAAACAAAACCGGGAGACCTGCGGCATTGCCAGATTGGCTCCTTTTAAAGACATCCCTGATGAAGGTGGCTTGACTTGTATCACTATGAAGGATACGACCGGGAAAAGCTTTTCCAGCAAACGAAATGAAAACAAAGAATAGCGGACGTTGGGCGGTACTACATGCTAAGAGGGGGGTTTTACGAGCTACCAACGAGACTGGTAGATCAACCTGGTGTTCAAAATGGTTTGTGTAATATGTGGTGATGCTCGTGCATGGCATATGGACATGTAGGAACTCAATGACCGAAACGAATTTCTTTTTTAAAAACGCCAGAAACAAGCTTCGAACGGAATTATTCTTTAGGGCAAGCAAACGGGAAATAGGATGGACTACCTATTGCCTTTGGAGTGATTTCCTGCAGTCGATGCACCTACCCAAGCGAATAAGGAGCTCATGAAACGTCCAACGACTATAATCTTTTCGGTTTTGGGAATAATGAACTACAAAACCTCCGTTCTGTGTATATATAACGGGAGAGTTAATTCCCCACTGATGAATTAATGGGTGTTTGGTGGGCACGGGGTTGGACACAACGGTGCATTAACGCCACACAGGGCGTATTAAATAGTTTCACCAACTCGACTGTTTCGTAAAAGAAAAATTTCGGTTGCGCGGCAGCGACAAACCAAACGGTATCTTTGCGCGCCAGAAAGGGTATATTTTGTTAAGATTTAATATGCTAAGACAGAAAATAGCAGCATTACATTCCATTTCACAATAATAGCATATACAGGATCACTGAAGAAATAACAAGCACAGCATAAACACAAGAGACACAGATTTATCCTAGGAAACCCTCATGGGGTAGAAAACCCAACAAAGCTTCCTCAATATAGATGACCAGCAATATACAAAGATGCAAACCCTGAGCATGAGCTCCTCCTTCTCCATAGCAGACTTCTCCTCCACAAGTGCGCCTTTCTCAAGTGAGTGAGTGTATCAAATGAGGAATAAACCTACTCTATTTATACACTACTCCGACTTGTCTTTTACACAAGACATGTAGGCTCGTATTTAACCCTTGGGTTAAATACCCCATTACAACTGACTGGGCTGACCCCTTTAGGGTGGTCTAATAACCCTTTGACCCACATAACATATACAGGGCCGACCCCCACTAGGGAAGTCTAATAACCCAAGTTACCACATTCCGACGGAGGAATAAACATCTCCGGATATACAATAAGATCTTCAAGGAGGAATGAAACATCTCCAGAATAATAAAGTACAAATATAATATTCTTTGAAGTTACAATATCTCAACACTCCCCCTTAACGAGAAGGATATTATAACAGCATCTGCACGAGCAAGGAGTCATCAACATCATACATGATACATCTATAAATCATTGGAAGCTTTCTCAACATCATCAGTAACTCAAGCAGTTACTGGAATATCTTCAATACTGGAACATCAACATCTTCAGTACTGAGTCTTTATCTTCTGCAGCACTCGAACAGTTATAACAACATCAACATCTGGATCCTCACGATCATCAGCATCGTCATCATACGATCATCAGTATCGGGATCATCTCTATCTACAGCATCTGGATCATCTCGATCTAGAACATATGGATCATCTCGATCTACATCATCTGGATCATCTCGATCTACAGCATCTGGATCATCTCGATCTACAATATCTGGATCATCTTGATCTGCAGCATCTGGATCATCTCGATCTACAACATCTGGATCATCTCGATCTACAATATCTAGATCATCTGTATTAGTATCCACACCAATACATTTGTCATCAAAACATGTATTCTTACTAATACATCTATCATCAAGAGCATGTATTCTCACTAATACATCTATCATCAAGAGCATGTATTCTCACTAATACATCTATCATCAAGAGCATGTATTCTCACTAATACATCTATCATCAACAGCATGTATTCTCACTAATACATCTATCATCAAAAGCATGTATTCTTACTAATACATCTATCATACATAGCAGCATACCTTGCAACACACACGATCATATTACAGGATGATCAATCCCGCTCTCTTTAGGAGATAGGTCCATGGACGATACAATCCAGATCGAGTTCCAGGATGATCAGTCCTTATCACTTTAAGACAAATCTCATGTCTAGGGACGATGCAATCCCATTCGTACATTTAGGACCATGTCCAAGGATGACTCAATCCTCAACCGTACATTTAGGACCACGTCCAAGGATGACTCAATCCTCAACCGTACATTTAGGACCACGTCCAAGGATGACTCAATCCTCAACCGTACATTTAGGACCACGTCCAAGGATGACTCAATCCTCAACCGTACATTTAGTACCACGTCCAAAGATGACTCAATCCTCAACTGTACATTTAGGACCACGTCCAAGGATGACTCAATCCTCAACCGTACATTTAGGACCACGTCCAAGGATGACTCAATCCTCAACCGTACATTTAGGACCACGTCCAAGGATGACTCAATCCTCAACCGTACATTTAGGACCACGTCCAAGGATGACTCAATCCTCAACCGTACATTTAGGACCACGTCCAAGGATGACTCAATCCTCAACCGTACATTTAGGACTATGTCCAAGGATGACTTAATCCTCACTTGTCCACTAAGGACTTCATTCTCGGAGACATATGTCTACGGCTCACTTTAAGACCGAAGTCCAGGGATGATCCAATCCCCACATGTCCACCAAGGACTTCATTCTCGAAGACATACGTCTACGGCTCTCTTTAGGACTGAAGTCCAGGGATGATCCAATCCCCTCATGTCCACCAAGGACTTCATTTTCGAAGACATACGTCTACGGCTCTCTTTAGGACTGAAGTCCAGGGATGATCCAATCCCCTTGTCACCTTAGACCCTGTCTAAGGACCATCCACCAACCTCTTTGTTGGCATCACCAATATAGGTAACCACGTCATCGACCTTTCTGTTGATGCAAGCAATCTCATCATGAGTGATCACATCACTCCCCCTTTCGAGGAGGGTCCTTCTGAACTATTTTAAGTTTGTCTCGGAAAACTTTACTTGAGGTAGAGGTTTGGTTAGTACATCGGATTGGAAGAGGTTTGGTTAGTACATTGGTATCTGAAGAGGTTTGGTTAGTACATTGGTATCTTGTTACAAATTTGAACTTTAATTCTTTTCTGCACCATATCTTGTATATTGAAATGTCAGATCTCTATGTGCTTTGACTTATCATGGAATACTGGATTCTCTGCCATTTTGGTACAACTCTGTTTGTCACATAGGATCACAGTTGGGTCCATTTTTATTTCAAACAATTCTAAAGCCATACAGCTTCACAACCAACAGAGCAAGCAGCCATATATTCCGCTTGTGATGAGAGCCACACTAGATTGCTTCCTTCTAAACCACGAGATCATGGCTGATCCCAGACAATAACATCTTCTCGATGTGCTCTTCCTGTCTGATACACTTTCTGCTCAATCAACATCTGTGTAGCCATCTGAAGTCATGATCTCCAAGATAACATAGATCAAAGTCTATCATATCCTTTAGATACCTCATCACATGCTTTGCAACTAACAGGTGAACACATCTAGTTTCCACTAGATACTGACTCAAGGTGTTCACAGCAAAGCATATATCTGACCTAGTATTCGTTAGACACATCAATGACTCAATAATTTGTCTGTACAGAGTTATATCCACTAACTCTGATGAGTCATCTACTAACAACTTCAAGTTGGAATCCATGAGAGTGGCCATTCCAACACATCAAGTCCTTTTAATATTTCTCAGCATACTTTCCCTGGTTGAGAAAGATTCCTTCTGAGCCTTGCCATACTTCCAGACCGAGGAAGTAATGCATCAATCTGAGATTTTTCATTTTCATTTCTGCAGTCATCTTCTTCTTCCTTTTCATGATCTGTTTCTCATTCCTTGTCAGAAAGAGATCATCGTCATACAATAATGGTATGATAGGTTCATCATCCACAACCTTAAGGTAAAGGTTAGGAACAACTTTACTTTTGGTAAAGCCCAAACTTATCAAGAAACTGTCAATTCTCCCTTTGTGGCTGATCATCATTCACACTCTGCATTGAATGATCTTCTGCATGTCTATCTCTGCCATCTCTCGTTAGATGGGTCTATTGATATGGGCCTCAATATCATTCGAACTCTGTGGTGAGTTCCTTCTTGTATCCATGTCATTTGTGTATAGAAACTATATTCAACCTTGTAGCAAAGGTTGAGATTCACATCACCCATGGTGATCATTAAGCTCATCAATTGATTATCGATCCTGGGTACCCATACAGAACCTGATTCACACTTCTTCTTTAATTACACCATTAAGAGAATGGTCTTATATAGTCACTTGGAGCAAACATCTCGTCATGATTCTCTTCCTCTTTCTAAGAGAATCTTCTAGCCACGAGCCTTCTATATTTTGTTTGATTTGTAAATCTTCTTGTTGAACATCCATCATTTGTTAGGTGTTCATCATTCTTCATGATCTTTCCTACAAATCAAAATTAAGTACATGATTAGTAATACTTCATAATCATGAAATCATGTTGACATGATAACTTATTATGTATACAAATATCATTTACTATTTCAAATAACAACTCAAATACTTATCTTTTATGTTTGTGTGGTTGCCTCCTGCTTGATCTTCTAAATGTCTTTTGAACTTCTATTCATTCTGTACTACTGTGCATGCTCAAGTGTGCACTAGTGTTATCCTCATGATCTCATACACAAACAAACATTCATTAGTATATTATAAATATTATCAAAACATTGTAATTCTTGAATATGTATAGTCATGATCATAGATAATAAACATTAGTATTCAAGATATCATCAATCAAGATAAAATACATAATATTCATAAACCCTTGATTACTAGCTTTATGAATAAGCATAACCAATCATACCAAGTATACTTATATAAGGGATCCTAACACGAGGTAAGGTTCTAACTTGACATAGGAAAACATACTTGGATTAGTATACCTGCTTAGTTATGTACACCATACCTAAACAATCTCTTCAAGGATTTAGAGATCCTGAGCTAGAACCTGCATGTCTCAGAGGTTAAGCATAATATAACAAAGTCATACATACCTCGTAAGTAGAACAAAGATTATGGATGAGTCTTTGTCTTCATGTTGTCATGGTGATGTACCTGTATCTTGTTAGCAGACAACATCAACCTCACACAACACCATAATGCATTAGTACAATCATATAGTCCTAATCAATGAATGTCTTCGATCATTCACATGCATTCATACTGTTACTAGGTTGATAAGAAAATTCTAACATTAATCAAGATTGTACTAATAAATAATATGAAGACAAACACATCATGAACTTAATCAAGAATTAGATTTCAAGACATACCTGAACCTCCTTAAGTCATACCTGTTGAGACTTCTTGTAGTCTTCTTATGTAAGGCCTTAGCCTCAACTCCCCCTGAAACTTGATCTGGAGCTTGATTAGGGTTTTCTAGAGAAACCCTAAAAATTCAATCTTTGACTTTCACACTTCTGAATGGATGGAAGGATGTGTCTTGCTGAGCTGATAAAACTAGCATGCTTTAATTTTGAAATCTCCAAGATTTGACCCCTCAAAATTTCTTTCGAAACTTCTGGATCTTCTGGACAGGAACCCGAACTAGGGTTTGATGAAGCCCACCCTTCTGTCCAATCAAAAGGTTCGATCCAAGGTTCTAAACTCTTATTTTTCTGAGGAGCTTCCAGCCGTGGTTATAGACTTCAAAAATTCCAACTTTTGCTGAAGCCCTAATTTTCCATCTTTCCGATCAAAATCTCGAACTAGGGTTTGATCAAGCCCGGTCTTATACCCAACCAAAAAATTCAATCTTGGTCTCTAAATTTCGATTTTCCTGAGTAGCATTCAGCCATGGATTCCGATTCCAAAAATTCTAACTTTCTCCGAAACCCTAAATTCCGGAAGCCATGAATAAAGGTGCTCCAAAAATAATTCTGTTTTGATCAAAATATGTACCTGATTGTTTCTGCTATAACTTCGAAATTTTTGCTCCACAGGGTCTGAAATTTTTTTCTGCAGTAGCCTAACCTGTCATCTTTCCATCCTGACAGGTCTGACCTCAATTGGATTCTCTGAGAGAGAGTTATGCCAAATGTCGCAACGTGACCTGTTTTGGGACAATACAGGAGAGCGAACTTGTACGACGTGCCACGTGTCACTGTTTGTACTTCGGCCTTTGAAATTTTTTCTTGAGATAGCTCACCCTAGTATCTTTCCATCCTGACAGGTCTGACCTCAATTGGAATCTCTGAGAGAGAGTTATGCCAAGTGTCGCAACGTGACCTATTTATGGGATAATACAGGAGAGCGAACTTGTACGGCGTGCCACGTGTCACTGGTTCAACTTCGATCTCTGAAAACGTTTCCTGAGATAGTACAGTCTGTGTTTTACCTGTCATTTTTTATGAAATTTCATTTGGAGCTTCCTAGCCCAAGTTATGACCTTTTTTCCAAGGTCACCTGATTTTAACTGAGATATGGAAGAGGCAGAAACCCTAACTTATACTGATCATAACTTACAAAGTACAACGAATCTGAGGGTTCCCTTTGGACACAAGATACCTGGGGATGGTATCTTCGACCTGTAAACTTTTCAGATCTTGAACCTTCGCAGAAATGGATTTATAGCGAAAGTTCCACGATGACTATTTTTTGCTATATAAAACCCTAACCTTCAAATTGTCGTAAGTAAAGCAAGTGTCGTAAGTGCCATACCTTGCCTTCCTTCAGTTAGCTCTGATACCATGTTAAGATTTAATATGCTAAGACAGAAAATAACAGCATTACATTCTATTTCACAATAATAGCATATACAGGATCACTAAAGAAATAACAAGCACAGCATAAACACAAGAGACACAGATTTATCCCGGGAAACCCTCATGGGGTAGAAAACCCAGCAAATCTTCCTCAATATAGATGAACAGCAATATACAAAGATGCAAAACCTGAGCATGAGCTCCTCCTTCTCCATAGCAGACCTCTCCTCCACAAGTGCGCCTTTCTCAAGTGAGTGAGTGTATCAAATGAGGAATACACCTCCTCTATTTATACACTACTCCGACTTGTCTTTTACACAAGACATGTAGGCTCGTATTTAACCCTTGGGTTAAATACCCCATTATAACTGACTGGGACGACCCCTCTAGGGTGGTCTAATAACCCTTTGACCCACATAACACATACAGGGCCGAACCCCACTAGGGAAGTCTAATAACCCAAGTTACCACATTCCGACGGAGGAATAAACATCTCCGGATATACAATAAGATCTTCAAGGAGGAATGAAACATCTCCAGAATAATAAAGTACAAATATAATATTCTTTGAAGTTACAATATCTCAACATATTTGTGTTTGACTCTTGCGATGGCACGAGGGTTGATTCAGCTGCACTGTTAAGCGTAGGACTTGCGACGATGGCAGGGAAGATAAGGTTAAGTTTTGCGCCAAAGAGATGCGATGACAATAATGTTAAAGGGAAGGTGAGTATGGCGGCGACTTTGAGCTTAGGGCTTGCGCAATGAACGGGGAAACTAAGGTTAAGTTTTGCACCAAAAGGTTGCGACAATGGTAAAGTGAAAGGGCTTGAAAACCTAGCGGTGACTTTAAGGTTAAACTATGCGCAAATGGCGAAGGCTTCAGGGTTGGGTTTTGCACCCAAAAGATGCGCCAATGGGAAGGCAAAAGGGCGTGAGAGTCAGGCAGCGGCTTTAGGTTTAAAACTGCGCGCAATGGCGGAGATTTTATGTCTAAAAACTGCGCGGAAGGCGGCAATTTAAAGAACTCGCTAGCACAACGACGGCAAGGTTAAGACCAACACTTGCGCCTTTCAGCACAAAGTTAAACTTGCGATTTGCGTTTTTAGTGCACATTTAAAAAGTCAAATTGCGTTTTGTATTGAAGATAGAAAAAATGCCTTAGCCGAAAAAGATAGAAAATTTTGTAAAAGATCAACACTTAGGAAAAAATTTAAATCGAGGAAAAATACCTGAGTTTGAACAACAAAGAATAAGCTTCAAAACAAAATTAGGAGGGGCCCCAAACATTTACAAATTTTTTTTGGGGGATGTTGCAGCAACAACAATTGGCGATTCGCTAGTGAACACAGATCTCTGAAACAAAATCTTGTCATGATCAAAATGACTTTTAAACTGATAGCTCCAAGCGTAACAAAATGCCCTACAGTTCAACTTTTAAGAATGCAGTGATCTCTTTATCCTATTGGTCATTCAGGAAAGGGGACCTAGACCTATACTTCTTGTAAACTCTCTCAAGGCCGGAGTATGGAGTTAATTATTTTAGGATCTGTCTTTACGGAGTTTTGACTAAAAGATGACTCCACAGGATCGTAACAATATCTCACAGGCTTATTCGTTTGTTCCTCATTCCCATGCTATTTGCATCCCTTTTGGATGTTTCTTAAATTGACAGCTTTTGCTGTTTGAGCCTTCCAGAAATTTCTTTCTTGAAACTTCAATTCTTTGATTTGGGTTCTTCAATCCATAATGTCCTTTTGTGTGAGCAAGAGATTTTATTTGATTCTTGTTGATGTATATGTAACTTCGGAATGTATTTCATATATGTATATTGTACTCCTATAGATATGGTATTATTCCTCTATACAGAAGTGTTTGTATTCCTATAGAGATGTTATTATTCCTCTATACGGAAGTGTCGTCATTTATATTATAAGTGTCGTAACTTATACTTAATGGGTTATTAGACCACCTTGTTGGGGTCGGACCTGTATAAGTCATGTGGGACAAAGGGTTATTAGACCACCCTATTGGAGGTCGGCCATGTGGGTCATAGGGTTATTAGACCACCCTATTGGGGGTTGGCCCAGTCAGCATTATGTTATGTAGTTAAGTTAAGGCCAACCTAGTAAAGGTTATTAGGCAAGTCAAGTAAAGTATAAATAGAGTGCGGGAGGCACTCTATTTGATCATTCTATTCTCTCAAACACTCTTTCAAGAGTGGAGCACTTGTGGAGGAGGAGAAGCTGCTGCTAGGAGATGTCTATCTCTTATGCTTGGGTTGCATCATTGCTCTATCTATCTTTGAGGAAGTTATTGGGGTTTTTCACCATTATGGTTTTCCCCAAGTAAACTCTGTGTCTCTTGTGTGCTTGCATTATTGTGTCCATGATTGATATGCTGTACATGTTGTTCTCTCAGTTAAGATCCTAGATCATATTGAAGTAAATTCTGAAAAACTAACATGGTATCAGAGCTAGCCTGAAAGAAGGCATGCTATGGCATGTATGACACTTGTTGCACTTGCGATGCTATGGCTTGATATAGCAAAAACCAGTCATCATATAAATTTCGCTATAAATCCATTTGGGAGAAGTTTTCGGATTTGAAACTTTTACAGGTTGAAGCTCAGATCCCCATTTACCTTGTGTTCAAAGGACAACTTCTAATTCGTTGTACTTTGTGTTTTATGATCTGTACAATCTAGGGTTTCTGCCTCTTCCAGATCTCAGTCATAAATAGGTGACCTAGGAAAAAAGGTCATAACTTGGGCTAGGAAGCTCCAAATGAAATTTCGTAAAAAGTGACAAGTATTGCACGGACTATACTTTATCAGGTAACTTTTTCAAAGGCCGAAACTGAACCAACGACATGTGGCACGTCGTACAAGTTCGCTCTCCTGTTTTATCCCATAAACAGGTCACGTTGCGACACTTGGCATAACTCTCTCTCAGAGAATCTATTTGAGGTTAGACTACCACAGGAAAAATTTTAAGACCCTGTGGATCAGAAAGTTTGGAGTTACACCAGAAACAATCAGGTGCATATTTATGTCAAAACAAAATTATTTTTGAGTACCTTCATTCATGGCTCCGGGAATTAGGGTTTCAGAGAAAGTTGGTATTTTTGTAATCGAAGACCATGGTTGAATTCTACTCATCAAAATCAGAATTTAGAGACCAAGATCAAATTTTTTGGTTGGGTAGAAGGCCAGTCTTTATCAAACCCTAGTTCAGGATCCTGTCCAGAAGATCCGGAAGTCTCAAAGGCAATTTTGAGGGGTGAAACTTTGCAGTTTTCAAATTCTGAGTATACTAGGTTGATCAGCTCATCAAGGCGCATATTTCTATCCTTTCAAAAGTTTGAAATGCAAAGTTTGAATTTTTAGGGTTTCCCTGACAAACCCCAATCCAGCTCCAGATCTAGTTTCTGCAAATCAAGTGGATTGGGTTAATCCTAGAAGAGAATCGTTTGGTCACCTGCATAAGTGAAGAAGTTCCTGTTTCAGAGGGAGATGAGGCTAAGGCCTTACATAAGAAGATTACAAGCAATCTCGTCAGATATGACTTACAGTTATGTTTCAAATTTTGTTCATGGTTAAGTTTATGATATGTTTGTCTTCATATCATTACGGTTAGTACAATCTTTATTAATTACTAGACTTGTCGTATCACCTTAATAAAATTATGAATACATGATAGAAGATATTCATTGATTAAGGTTTTGACACGTATGATTTTACTAATGCATTGTGATGTTGTATGAGATTTATGTTGTTCGCTAACATGAAAGGTACACCAAGAAAGACAAATCATGTTCTGCTTCAAGAACATATGATCATGGTGACATGAAGACAAAGATTCATCCATTGTAATGGATCACATAGAAGATCTACTTACGAGTTATGTATAACTTGGTTCTACAATGGTTAACTTATGAGACATGCAAGTTACTAGCACAAGTCATTGAAGAGAACCAGAAGACATCATGCGGGTATGTTAGACATAACTAGCTAACATAGTAATCTAGGTATGTTTTTCCTATATCAAGTTAGAATCTTACCTTGTGTTAGGATCCCTTATATAAGTATACTTTGTATGATTGGTTATGTTTATTCATAAAGTTAGAAATGTAAGTAATCAAGGGTTTATGCATATTATGTCTCTTATCTTGATTGATAATTTGACTAACCAGAAGAGTCATATGATCAAATAAGAATATGCATGAGTAAAAGAAGTCTTCCCTGAAACCTTGAATACTAATGTTTATTATATGTGTTTGAAATGATCATGACTATACATGTTTAAGATTATTGTGTTTTGATAGTATTAAGATTATACTAATGAATGTGTGATTATGTATGAGACCTCGAGGATAACACAATGATGATACTAATAAGCATGCATAGTGATTAAGGATGGATATAAGTTCAAGGACAGGTAATCCAGGAAGCAAAGATCAAGAGGGAGCACACTTCAGTAGTTTCTGCAAGGATGCATATATTCAGAGGGAGTTGACCACTTCTCACAATCCACATCAGAATGGAGTTACATAAAGGAAGCAAAGACTGAGAGGGAGTCAACCCAACAAACAAACAAAGATAAGTATTTGAATTATCATTTCTTGCATATTTGATTGTTTAAATAATATTGTTCAATAATGTATATACTGATGTTCCTAGAATTAGGTTGTGCATATTAGAATAGTTGCATTGATGAACAGTATACTACTAATATACATGGGTAAGTGGCCTATGGCACTGTACAACATTCCATTGCTACTTATCTAGAATGAAACCTCTTTGCTGACATGTTGGGAGTTGTGCACACTCTTAACAATGCTCTGGTAGAACTTGGAAGGCATCTAGAAAGTTACGGGATATGGATAAATGTTGTATTGAGGCATTGTCTAAGATAATTGCATGAATGTATGACATATTTATTTATGTGTAAGAATTTGTTCTAAAAACTATGAGATGTTTTCTAATCATGCAATTTAACTTGTTTTGTAGGAAAGATCGTATACCATCACCTACAAAGAAGGACTACAACATTTGTTCAACAACAAAGTTATCTATTGAAGATATTAAAAATATTGAAGTTCCTAGGATTCAGGAAGAATTCCATGATCGAGGAGTACGAGTCGATCATGAAGAATGATGGTTGGGATGCAGTCCCAAGACCAGAAGGGAAGTCTGTTGTGACTTCCAAGCAGATCTAGAAGATCAAGCATGCTGCAGATAGTAGCATAGAAAAATAAAAAGTGAGGTTTGTAGCTCGTGGATTCTCCAGAAAGAAGGATTGATTATGAAGAGACTGTTACTCCCGTGGCCAGATACACTTCCATCAGATCAACACTTGCTCTCGCTGTAGTGATGAAGTGGAAGATACACCAGATGGATGTCAAGACATCTTTCTTAAATGGTGTAGTCGAGGAGGAAGTATATGTGGAGCAACCACTTGGTTTTGAGACACATGACAGGGAGTCATATATGTGCAGAACTTGGTATGGTAGGAAAGACAGTTTTCTATCCAGTTTGGGCTTTACCAAGAGTAAAGTGGATTTCAACCTTTTCTACAAGGTTGAGGAAGGCAATCTAGTGATACTACTTTTGTATGTGGATGACCTATTTATTACAGGTGAAGATAGATTGATTGCCGACATGCAGCGGAAGCTTGCTGCCAAGTTCGAGATGAAGGACTTGGGGATGATGCACTATTTTATAGGCATGGAGGTGCGGCAGAGTGCAGATGGAATCTTCCTTGGACAAGGGAAGTATGCAGTAGAGATCCTGAAGAGGTTCAGGATGATGGACTGCAAGGCCATGGCCACACCTATGGCAACGAACCTGAAGCTTCTGTGTGATGCGTCATCTGATCCGGTTGATGTTACGATGTATCGTCAGATGATTGGATCCTTGATGTACATGACGAACACGAGACCAGATATTTTCTTTACGGTGAACACATTGAGCCAGTTCCTGACGGATCCCAAAGGTGTTCACCTGGTTACTGTAAAGCATATTCTGAGGTACCTGAAGGGTACAGTTGACTATGGGCTCAAGTATGATGCGAATCAAAAGTCTAACCTGCAGGGTTATGTTGATTTAGATTGGGAAGGCAGTGCTGCAGATAGGAAGAGCACTTCTGGGTGTTGCTTCAGTATGGGATCAGGTGTGATCTCTTGGTTTAGAAGGAAGCAGTCTTGCGTAGCACTGAGTACAGTCGAAGCAGAGTATGTTGCAGCTTGTTCAACTAGTTGTGAGGCAGTATGGCTCTGGAAGCTACTGTCTGAGTTATTTGATCTCCTGCTGGAGGCTACTAGTATCTTTTGTGACAACCAGAGTTGTGTGAAGCTGTCTGAGAACCCGGTGTTCCACGACAGGTCGAAGCACATTGAGATCAAATATCACTATATCAGGGATATGGTGTAGAGAGGAGAAGTGAAGCTCCTGTATGTTGCGACGGATGAGCAGATTGCAGATGTGCTGACAAAACCACTAGCCAGAGTGAAGTTCGAGTACTTCAGAGAGAGGCTTGGTGTTCTTCAGATCGACGACACTTCGAGGAAGAAGTGATGGACACATTTGTAGGAGCCATTCCAAGCATGGTGAGAGGAGGATCCTTCCATGGTTGTGGATATAAGCACTAGATGATGAGCATCAGGACAATGCTCCAGTTACTGCTCTGTATTTATATATATGCATCATGGTTGATGTTTGACATGATCGGTTGGATCATTTATATGTATATGTATGTACACATCATGTTAAATGCTGGATATGATCAGTTGGATCATTTATATGTATATGTATGTATGCATCATGTTGGATGTTGGATATGATCAGTTGGATCATGTGTATGTATCTGTAGATGTATCAGGTGGATACATTGTATGATCAGGTAGATCATGTATGTTGATATGTATCAGGTATGATCAGGTGGATCATGTATTTGTATATGTATCAGGTGGATACATTGTATGATCAGGTAGATCATGTATGATGATATGTATCAGGCAAATACAGTGTATGCATTAGGTGGATGCATTGTATGATCAGGATGATGAGCTTCAGGATGTTGCTCCGGATGACATGCATCAGGACGATGCAGTGTTGATGATCAAGATGATCATGTGTACATCAGGATGATGTATGGTGAGTATCAGGTTGATACTCTGTGGCCGTGGACAGGTTGTGCAGATGAGCATATAAGTAGACCTGGGAGATCTGGACAGGATGAAAAAGGCCTTAGATGCTCTTTCGAGGCATTGCTCTGGGAGGACATATAAGTAGACCTGGGAGATCTGGATAGGATGAAAAAGGCCTCAGATGCTCTTTCGAGGCATTGTCCTATGGCATGTAAGTAGACCTGGGAGATCTGGACAGGATGAAAAAGGCCTCAGATGCTCTTTCGAGGCATTTCCATGACCACATGTAATAAGTCCTGGAGATCTGGATAGGATGAAAAAGGCCTCAGATGCTCTTTAGAGATCTTGCTTGGAAAGACACTCTTTTAAGGTTTTGTGGTGGGAGTCACATGTAATAAGTCCTAGAGATCTGGATAGGATGAAAAAGGCCTCATATGCTCTTTAGAGATCTTGCTTGGCAAGACACTCTTTTAAGGTTTTGTGACAGTCACATGTAAAAGATCCTGGGAGATCCGATAGGTTGAGCTGTGTGCTTGTAAAATGCCTGGGATGCTCTTTCGAGGTTTTGTTGACGCACGTAATTAGTCTTGAGGATTCCACAGTATGTCCAGTGATGATGAAGACTTGCAGGTGGTGGGCCTACATCCAGTATGAAAAAGGACTGTCTCTGTAGAACTTCCTATGACGAGTAGATTCAGAGATTGATTGAGATAGCAGCAACAGTGACGATGACTCGATGAAAATTATCCAGTGACGATGATCCAGAGAAGAAGACTTGTGCTAGAAGACCTGTGTCGAGAAATACCTTCCTATTTAAGAGGGAGTGTTGATGTATATGTAACTTCGGAATGTATTTCATATATGTATATTGTACTCCTATAGAGATGGTATTATTCCTCTATACAGAAGTGTTTGTATTCCTATAGAGATGTTATTATTACTCTATACGGAAGTGTCGTCATTTATATTATAAGTGTCGTAACTTATACTTGATGGGTTATTAGACCACCTTGTTGGGGTCGGCCCTGTATAAGTCATGTAGGTCAAAGGGTTATTAGACCACCCTATTGGGGGTCGGCCCAATCAGCATTATGTTATGTGGTTAAGTTAAGGCCGACCTGGTAAAGGTTATTAGGCAAGTCAAGTCAAGTATAAATAGAGTGAGGGAGGCACTCTATTTTATCATTATATTCTCTCACACACTCTTTGGAGAGTGGCACACTTGTGGAGAAGGAGAAGCTGCTGCTAGGAGATGTCTATCTCTTATGCTTGGGTTGTATCATTGCTCTATCTATCTCTGAGGAAGTTATTGGGGTTTTTCACCTTTATGGTTTTCCCCAAGTAAACTCTATGTCTCTTGTGTGCTTGCATTATTGTGTCCATGATTGATATGCTGTACATGTTGTTCTCTCAGTTAAGATCCTAGATCAGATTGAAGTAAATTCTGAAAAACTAACAATTCTAAGCTTCACAGATGTAGAAGAACCTTGCTCGAGCTGAGTTATTTGAACAGCTTTCTAATTTGAACATTTTGCTTCGTCTCAGCCATGCTTTAATTGAGGCGAGAGTTTCTGGAAATTAGACTCTTTGATGTAAGGCCTTTTGGCTTTTATTTGTAGCATGGGATCATTCTAAATACCATACACATGTGAGGCATGTTTCCTTTCCGTGGGTCCAAAAAAGCAAACACCTTGAGACAGGAATTAATGTTAGAGTGGGTGGAGCCTCAAGATAGTGAGAGAGAAATACTTAATCATTAGTCATTTAACTAGGGTTATTTTGACCAAACAGAACATGACCTCTACATTACAAAATGTTGATCAGTGAATGCAAAGTCACGGAGCCATATTTTCTTTATAAGTGAAATTCTGTCTTTCAAGACTTCGAGTTTTGGTCAGAGTTCTGTTCTACAATTATGCCAGGAGTTGAGCTGGGTTTTATTAGTAAAGAAAAAAAGCAAGCTTGGATGAAAATTAAGTGAAAATAACAAACTGAACTACTGAGAGTGTCCATAAAACAAAAAGCAGGAAAGTAAGGAAAAGAAAAGGAAACAAAAGAAACTGTTTATTTATGTACAAAAATATCACTCAGACTATTCAAAGTATTGCTTCAAGGCAAGGCCATTGAGGGAAAGGATTACTTCCTCTCCTTGGAGGTCTTTCAGCTTGTAAGTGGAGGGGCCGAGCTTTTCAGAAATTAGATAAGGGCTGACCCATAAATGTTGGAACTTCGTATGCATTCCTTTACTTTCATGTGGATGATCCCATTTCAGCACTAAGTCACCTACTTCGAAATTCCTTTTACCAGATTTTCGTTTATCAAACCATCTTTTGACTATGTCTTGGTGTTGGTGGAACTGGTCTTTGGCTTTCTGCCGAGATTCTTCGAGTTTCAGTAAAGTGTCAATTCTAGACTATAAAGCTTGACTACTGGTACCTCGGGAGGCTTGGGCCAATTGCAAAGATGGGATTAAGAGATTAGGAGGGAGGATGGCTTCTCTACCATAGGCGAGGGTATATGGAGAAACTCCTAAATCATTCTTTGGAGTGACTCTATCTTCCCATAAAGCATTTGGGAGAGCAGTGTGCCAACTTCTCTAGTTTTCAATTACAGTTTTCTTGAGAATTTAGATGAGATTTTTATTTGAGGATTCAACTAATCCATTTCCTCGGGGGTAGTAATTGGCTGAATAATGTAATTTAATTCCCCTTTCATAAACAAATTCATTTATCTTAAAAGACGAGAAATAAGTCGCATTATCAAAGACTAGGGAAATTGGAACCCCAAACCTGGTTATGATGTTCTCTTTTAAGAAACTGATAACTGCATCTTCATTGATTTTGCGCAATGGGATAGCCTCTGTCCATCTCGTAAAATAGTCTGTGGCAGTTAGAATATATCGGTGCTGCAGAGAAGAATTCGGTTTTATCTCTCCAATGACATCTATACCCCATTGTTCGAATGGTTCTGAGATAATAATGGGCCGCAACGGTCCTGCTGCTTTGGGTAATTTCCCAGCACTTCTTTGGCACACATCGCAACTCCGCGCATAGGTATGGGCATCTTTGAACAACATGGGCCAGTAGTATCCATCCCTCAGTATTTTTTGGGTTGTCGTATCCCCGGAATAATGTCCTCCAGCAGGGCCATCATGTAATTCTTTAACGACCTTACTTGCATCTCCCTTCTCGAAACATCTGATAAAGATGCCATCATAATTTTTTCTGAAAAGTACTCCGTCAATGATCTGATAAGCTATTGATTTCAACCGGAGTGATCTTATTTGCTTAGAAATCCAATGCTCTGGTAGGTACCCTTGCTGTAAGTAATGTACTAAGTCCCTGTACCAAGATTCAGGCGCTGTGAAAACAGGGCATACTTCAACTGTATTTAGCTCGGCTTCATTTTCCCAGTTTCGTTCTTCATCAATTGGATGTTCAGTACGCAATTTACATAGGCCTTGACCTTTAATGATGGTAGCTTCTTTAAATTCTAAATCATATTCTTGAAGAGGAGTGACCCAATTTCCTCTTCTTTCTCCCAATTCCTTTTGAACGAAAAGGGATCTGATGGCTGGATGGGGAACTACAACTTTAGTCTTGTTCTTACGAATATATGGCCTGAACTGCTTTACCGCTTTATAAACGACATATGCATGTTTGTCTACAACAGGATAATTCAGTTTAGCGCATTGCAGACTAGTGCTCATAAAAGAGATTGGGTATTCATCTCCTGATTCTACCTTTTGTGTAAGCACAGCTGCGAGAGAGTCATCTAAGGCAAAGGTATATAAAATAAAATCTTTGTCAAAATCTGGACTTCTTAGCGAGGGAGAATTGGCTATGGCTACTTTGATATCCTTAAATGCATCCTTTTCTAAAACTGTCCATTTGAACTGCACACTTTGCTTGACCATTTGCTGCAAAGGTTTGACGGTCTAAGCGAAATCAGGGACAAATCTTCGAACAAAATTAATGCCCATAAACTATTGCATATATTTTTTGCTGTGGGGCATGGGAATTTTGTTGATAACTTGTACTCTCTCTTGATCTATTGAAGTTCCCTTTTTCGAAATGATGTGACCAAGAAGTTTTCCCTCGAGGACCACGAACACACTTTTCTTGGGGTTTAGAGAGATACCACATTTCCTGCATCGGTCAAAAATTTGTTTCGAATGGAAAACATGGTCCTCTTTTTTCTTTGAAAAGACTGTCACAGCATCCAGATAGACTACAACACAATGACCGTGCAATCCTCGAAAGGCAATGTCCATTGCTCGTTGGAAAGTAGCTCCTGCGTTTATCAATCCGAACAACATTCTTCGGTATGCTAATGTTCCCCAGTTAGTGCGGAAAGTAGTCTTAAGATGGTCTTCTTCTGATACCAATACTTGATTGTAACCGGAGAAACCATCTAGAAGAGAAAAAAGTTCTGATCCTGATACCATCTACAGAATTTGTTCCATTGAAGGAACATGATAATTATCCTTATTAGATGCTCTGTTCAAGTTTATGAAATCTACACATAGTCTTATTTCTCCAGATTTCTTTCTTACGAGAACTAGGTTAGCGACCCATTCTGAATGCCGGACTTTAAAGATGATCTTACCATCTAATAACTTCTTTAGTTCCTTCTGAATCAAAGGTTCGAGAGTAGGATGCATTCTTCTTAACTGCTGCTAAAATGGTTTAACACCTATCTTCATTGGTATGACATGCTAAATGATACGAGTGTCGTATGTTTTCAGATCTCCATAAGTCCAAGCAAACACATATTTATATTGCCAAAAAAGTTTGATGAACTGATCTCTTTCACCCAGTGAAAAACATCTACCAAGATTGACATATTTTGGTTCAGCTTCTGTGCCCAGATTTATCAATTCATGCTGCATAGAAGAGCTATGAGTTTTAACGTTTGCTGGTTTCCTGAACTTGCTCTGCAGATCGAACAAAATTTCAAGAGATCTCACTCCTTTGGGCATGAAATTCCCTTTGACCGCGTCCATATTTTGTATATTAGCATCATGTTTTTCTTCATCTATAACAGATTCTTGAAACATGTTTTCATTTGTAAGGAAACTAATGATCTGATCGTCATCATCGAACACCCTGAGATTTGTGATATTATCTGGAACAGAGGGCCTGAAAACCAATTCAATAGAACATTTATTATTAGTAGACACTAACCTAGAAGCAGAGGTGGCTAATAAATCAGCTGCAACATTCTGTAATCTAGGGACAGATTTTGTGTTAAAAGCTTCAAAGTGCGTAATTAGATCCCATACCTCAGACTAGTAACCTTTCAAATGTGGCGAAAGACAATGAATTGTATCTCTCTCCTGTCTGACGACTATTTCTGAGTCACTAAAGACTTTGAGGTATTTAACATTCAAACCGATGGTCTTCTTTAACCCGTGGACCAAAGCTTCATATTCAGCAGTATTGTTAGTACAATCGAACTCTAATCTACATGACAAGAAGTACTGTTGTTTTTCAGGATCGATTAGAACACAACCAGCTCCGGATCCTTCCCGAGTTTTGGAACCATCAAAGTATAATATCCAAAAAACATTCTTTGATCTAATTAAGTTAGTATCTCCACTATCTAAGTCAGTAACTAAACTAACTATGTTACAGTCAATATCATCAGTCCGAGAAAATTGAAGGAGATTGGACTGTTTGTCTAATTCATGGCTCAAATTTTCTGATTGATAATTACTCGGCTCAATTTCCAAGAAACAATTCCCCAAAACTGAAGATGAGAAAGCTACAACTTTATTCTTTTCTTCTAACTGAGTCACATTCTGTTTCATATGTGGCTCTCTCAGCACTTTAATCTGATTTTTCCTATTTTGATATGGTAACCACAAGTGGGACCAGTCTATCACGAAATAACCATCTAATCTAGTTGACTAGTCTCGACTTAAGATCAAACCATAAGATTCAGGAATATCAACTACCATTATATCAACAAACTGACATACTCTAGGATCCGTTGATAACCTAATAAGCACATCTTTCATTTCCCTGATGACTTTAACATCAGTCCTGTCTAGCTAAATAATCTGAGCTGGGGATGGACTTGGCTGTCTGTTAATCCTTTTGCAGATTGACAATGGCATGACATTTGAGGAAGCTCCAGAATCTACCAAACAGTTATGCACATTGTGATTAAAAATTTCAAAAGTCAAAAGAAAAGGCAATGTTTGGGATTTAGATTTCCCGCCAATACTCGCTTCATTTATTTCAGGATCGTCCTGAACGTTTGCTAACGGAGTGCTGGATTGGGGTTCAAGAGATCGCAACAGCTTCTTCCGTTGCTGAGGAAAACTACACATATCAAATATGGAAACATTTGCTTTTACTTTCTTTATATCCTCAATTATATCATATTCCATGTCACACTCTTTTACAACTTTTGGTTGATTGTCTATTTTATTTAAAGTCATTTTTGGTTTCTGATTTGATTCTATGTTTGGCTGTTTGGTAGGTATTTGGTTAGCTTTGGGTTGTGGTGGAATAACCGTGATGTGCCTTTTAGGTATTTCTTTGGAGGCTTTAGGCTTGGGTGTAGCTGAGCTCATGATCAGATCAGTGACTGGACCTTTACTACGAGTATTTATGTTCACTGCTGAGACCTGGCTTTCCTCGGAATCATCTTACACTAATTCAGTTAAAGGTACCCAATCCCATAACACCATAGTAGTGTCCGTGGTGGGTTCTTCTGGTTCAAGAGTTTGCTCCTCTGGAGGATTGTCTTGGTCTGGAATTTGTGAGTCTAGCATTTGGTTCATTACCAAGCTCATTGAATTTATCCATTGCGGAAAGCTCTTTTTAGAGTGTGGTTCTTGATGAAAGGTGCAGAAATGTTCCATTCCTACGTCATTTAAATTCAAAACAGGAGAGTTGTTCATAGGTGGGTGAGGCTGATCATTTTCTTCCCTTTTCTTGTAGAAAGGTTTAAAAGGCTTCCTAGATGTGCTAGCTGCCTTATCCTTTTCAATATCTACAATTTTGTTGAACAACTTTTGCATCATTTTGACTACATTTTCCATATCGGCTGATGGTTCTTCTTTATTCCTGGTAAGCAGCAGTGGTTTCTTAGTGGTTGCTGGTTTTGTTTCTACATCAAGAGCATGCTTAGAAATGTTGTCTGCTTCTTCTTCTACCTTCCTAGCTTCTTCAAAATTTTCTATTAAGGTAGTTTTCTTAGTTCTTTTGACAAACATTGCTATTGGAGGATCAAGTGCTGTTGTGTAATATTCCACTAAAGATTCTTCTGTAGGTTTAGCAGCCTCACTAAAATTATTTAACAACGTAGTGAATCTTTGGTCAAATTCTTCAACCTTTTATTTCTTTTCCATTCTCATGGACAACAACACTTTCATGAGTGTAGCTACTGTTTTCTGATTTCCGTATTTCTTTAAAAAAAATTTCTTCGAATTCTTCCCAATTAGCTATTGAGCTGGCTTGTAAACTAAAGTACCAGGAAGACACCTTAGGATCGAAAGTATATGGAAAGAGTCTACAAACTATGTCTTCATGCTGCACATTCAAAAGGCTCAAAGCTAGATGAAATCTCTTAAGGTGATCTTCAACAGAAACACCTTTCCCAGGATCATACTTGGGCAAAACTTTCTCAGGGTTCTTAGGCAGATTGTGAAAAGGTCCAGCCAAATTCAAAGCTCCTCTTGCTCTCCATGCAGGTACAACCATGGCTCTACGTGCATAATTAGGTGGAGTATCGTGAGGAGTATGAGGTGGAGAATTCTTTGGAGTGCATAGTTCTTCAAGATCTAGAGGATCTTCAAGTTCTATTTCTCCAAGAGGTTCTGTAATTTCTTCTAAAGATAAGTCTACTAATTCTTCAAAGCTTTGAACAAGAACTGAATCATGTGTGTACTGTTGTTCCCTTCTAGGAGCTCTTCTTCTAGGGAGAGAAGGAATCGCGTTTAAACCGCCAAGCTGTTTAACATAAGCACGGGTATGTCTTCTTAAGTTTGCTACTTTAGCAAAAGGTATAGCATACAGTGTTTCTTGATTCTCAAATTCAGAGTTAGGATTTTCTTGATTTGTTACTTCAGGATCTAAATTATCTGGGAGTGATGTTCCAAGTGGGTTTCTAGTTGGATCTCCTCTTAAAGAAGAGTCTCCTTTATCATCCATGCACTGGTGGCCCTCCTTCTAGCACCAAAAACTGTTGATGCTTCAAAAATCGTAGCATCAATCAACAAGGGATTCTCCCTGGTAAACAGTCCCAATTAGATTGTTCACCGTTTGGTGTGGGGAATCCGTCCGGTTAACGGTTCCGGCTACCGTAAGATTTAAAGTTTCTTGTCCTTTGCACCGGTTACGGCCCGATCCACCGTTTATGTATTTTATTTTAAAGATGATATGCAAGTGCCCTAAGCTAAATGCAAGTAATTAATCTAAAGACTTTATAAGCAAATTTAATCTATCCTTGCAAGGAGAAAACTGTAAAGATGAGTAATACGTTGAACGAAACACCTAAAGATCATACATATAGCCATTTAATCATAAAGATACATCTACAGTAGGATGTAAAAGATATTAAAGATAGCTTTAATTCAGTTAATACAGTCCATTACTCATTTGAGAAAACACATCTTTGCATAGGAAAATATAAGAACATTCATTACACAGAAACAATTCAAGATAGCAAGGAATGATCTCACAGCAATATGCAGATGATACAGGAATAATCCAGCACACATTTGACACATCCTCCAGGAGAAAACGCCTTCTCCCAGGCTTTCATTAGGAAAAATCGATTTCTTAGAGCATGTAGTAAAATAGTTCACGTACAAGGAAGAAAATTCTTTCACCTGCCAAAAGTCCTTTCTCCTTCTTTTATCCCTCTCTATATATAGCTTTACAAATTGCTCCTTGAGCTGACAGGTGTGCCCTAAATTTTGGAACCTTCTAATTCGTCATTTAGTGTATAACTACAAAATTGAATGATTCGTGAGGACCTTTTCATAAAAACAAAATAAAGGACAGTTGTCTTTTGGTATGTTTGTACATGAAAACTTTCCAGATTATTTTCCTAAAATATAATAAGGAAAACTATGGCCCACATGGTTCTGCTGAATCATTGGGTCGCTCTTCTGCTATTTGCTCACCCTTTTCAACGGGCTCGCTTGTTTGTGCTGCTTTATCTTCCTGCTGAATGTAACTTTCCCACTTTCCAATTTACCTTACAATGGTTTTCCCTATGACTGATATTGTTACATTCTATGCTATCCTGTGCTTGCGTAAATCTGATTTGATGGTCGCTGTCCCTGTTAAAGTTTTCTGCACACAGATTTCCAAAAAGTAAGTGTGGACAACAATCTGCCCAATGAACTGATTAAGGTCTTTTGAGGATATAGCCTCTATCTTCTTTAAATAGTCCAACTCAGCGTTCAAATTATTCTTCAACCCCATTATGTGCCGGTCTCTTTCAAGAAACTCGAAAATACTCTTTGGTAGAGGCATCTGACATGTCTCGTGAGCTTCTCGGATTTTGGAATAGATAACGTAGCACTTTTTCACTGTCTTTTGGATTTCAACACTTAATCTGTTGCAACAATCTTTGCAAAATTCAAGGACTCCTATATCCATATCTAGCTCCTCATCAGTTAAGGCACGCATATTTGAGGGAAAACCGGATTTTCCTTTTCTCCATTCAAACTGCTCCTTAATCTCGACCACGTGTTGCGCATACTTGTCTTTAATCTGAAGCGCTTCAATCTTAAGGCTTGTAATTTTTTTGATCATTTATTTCATCCCGCAAATTTCTTCAAAAATTAGTACTTGCAATTGATGAATCCTCTCTTGCATGTCACAGGCCTGCTTGTAAAAGGTGGACAGATCCTTCCTCTTTTCATTGGACTCTCTGAGTTGTTCCAACAGCTCAGTCTTTTCTTCTATTAGTCTGTCTAGCTCTGATATATGAATTTTCAAGTCCTTTTGTTCATCTTCTGAAATTGCTAGTTGCATTTCCAATGAATTCTTCTCATTTTCAAGCTGCAGGGCTTTCGAAGTGGTTTCTTCTTTTTCTTCTACGAGCTCTTTGTATTTCCTTTTTAGTTCATTTCTTTCTAATACCTCCTTCTTCCTGTCAGCTTTTATCTTGAAACACAACTCTCTATATTTCTTAACAGTTTCCATTAACCGATCAATATTGGCTTTACTTGCCTGGGATGACGCTACAGTGCATCCTGCCTGGAATGAAGGATCGATGTCGGTCCCTTGGACAAGCGTGGTCTCCGATACTTTGAATTTATATAAGTCCTCCCCAATTTCCATTTTCCTTACTCTTCTGTCAATAATAGCCCTCTTCCATTTGTGAAAATAGACGGAATCTAGGCTGGCCACTTGGCGCTGCTTTCTGGGGTTGTATGGGGTTAGTGCTAGTTCTTCAGTAGAAACAACCCCTTCATGAGCTATCCCTGGTTGGTCTATCTTTGACATACCCAATTCCATTGACTGTGGGCTGGACGGGTTTTGTTTTGCATCTTTCTAGGCTTCTTCCTTTTCTTGTCTTTCTGCTAACTCTGCTTGCAATCTATCTGCTTCCTCCAACAAGAGCCTTCCTTCTTCTTCTTCTCGCAATTTAGTAGTTTGTTCTTGGAGGATTCTGTCTTCCTCTTCTCTCAGAGCTTTTGCTTCCTGTTCCTGTCAGATTTTAGCAACTTCCTCTTTCCCTCGCCTTTCGGCTAGCACTACTCTTATCCTGTTTGCTTCCTCCAACAAAGTTCTTTCTTCTTCTTCCTTCAAGGCCTTTTCTTCCTGCTCCTTTTGGATTCTGGAAGCCTCTTCTTCTTACTGCAACTTAATAGATTGCTCTTACTGAATTCTTGTTTCTTCTTCTTGTTGGATCCTTACTGCTTCCTCTTGTTGTAATCTGGAAGCCTGCTCATTTTGAAGCCTTGCAGCTTCTTCATCTTGGTGTTGTTTGACAGCCCGTTCTTGTAGGACTCTATATATTTCCTTTGGCTCTATGTATTTTGAACCTCCTGCTTGGGATGATACTGCTTCTTGCTCCATTTGTATCAGACCAACAGGCTTGGGAGTAGTACTCTTTCCTCCTTTCTTCTTGTAGCATTTCCCTAACTTTGTTAAATTTCAGGCACTACGAAAGAATTCTTCATTTAGGTCTATAAGATGGGCGTATTCAAAGGAAGTTTTGACATCAACAACATGTCAAGCAACATTACCACAAGGATCATGCCTCCTGTAAAATTTTGTACCGAAATGAAATATTTCCAAGTCCTGAACATATTTTTCTCCCTCTTTTTTCCCTTGGGAGGCTGTATGTGCCGATAGTGAAAGGCATTGGCGAATATATCCCTTTCTTCCTTTCGGTGAGGATTCTACTGATTCCACCGACGCTGAAGAGTTGCCTTAAAGCTTCCTTGTGTATCACAAAGTCGGTGGCATATCGAGGAAGCAGAAAGGAAGATATAGATCCTCCACTCCGGATGTAGGTGCCTTCTTGGGCGTGGTAATAACCGCCAAATGTTTCAATAATGGGCATGGCGTTCTCTGACATGCAATTTAGTTCCTCTACAAAAATAAGCTGATATAAGGGCATGATGAACTTCTCGCAAACCTGCTTGTAGTGGTTTGCATACTTGCTTGCCCATGTGGGTTGATAGGCTATGAAGAGAGGTGTCTCCTTTCTATTCCATGAACAACCCAAGTCTGGGAAGGTGTGCTTGCTCAACAGGCAGTCTATCAGATAAGAAGACATAAACAAGTCTACTTTCTTCTGAGTCATTCCTCCTTGGGCGGCGGTTAACTGCGATTCTAGGCTTTCTGAAATTATATTAGCCCAATTGAAAATGGTACCGGACATGGCTACATGGAACATTACTGGTACTCGGCCAAGCTTGAGGATATTGCCATTTGGCATGCCGAATATGCAGCTCAACATCAAAACAATGAGTCTGTTGGGGGTCTTCAAAAGGTTTCTCTCATATTCATTGGTATGCCTTTGTGTTATTTTCCTATCAACTATCATCATTTTCCTAACAGACACCAGAGGGTCCATGGTGTGTTCTGCTATCCATTTATTGTCCAACCAAGTTCGTACCGGGGGAAATCTGTAAGTGGCTGTGATATGTTCAGGTGTGAATGATGCCATATTCATTCCATTCTTGTCATTTATGAACCTGGTATCAGTTTTGACATGTGGGATCAACCAGCCAAGGACCTCAGAACATGGAAATAACTCAGGTCGGGTTGCTGCCTTATGGAGACAGGACTTCTTGATGTTCTCATATACCATAGTATCTTCTAAGGGGGCATTAGGGTAGTCCTGATCCCTGATGAATCTATATAAGTCACCCCACTGAAACTCTGGGGTACATTGGTGGTAGCTTGAGTAATAGCGAACATGGTTTCAAGTGTGGTGTCTAGCAGGATCTCCACGTCTGAATCTGACTCTACCTTTTGCGTGGCCTTCTTCCTTGCAGATCTTCTATGCATGTCAAACCTGCATCAATAGTGTGGCACAAATGAGGAATTTAGCATATTCATAAGTGACTAACACCATAGACAATGTCCAGAATACAAAGTTACTAATCAAATGAATAAGTAATGACAACAAAATTATCCTTCATGTAATAACCCCAAACTAAGTGCTTTTAAAAAAAAAAACAGATTTGGAAGTTGCTAGCGTCTCATTCACTTATTGAATTGAACTAAGAATCTTCTTCTGTTAAAGGTGACAACACTATACCATTTGGGTTTCTACCTCTTATTTGAGTAAGGAGCGGGAAAATTAGGGAGCAAACAGGTTTGTTTCGTTCTCCTGCCTGCGGGCTATAAGGAGATTACTCAATAGATAAGATTGCACAGTGCGCGCATCGTATTAATCAACGAGTAAGATGGTACTTATAGAATTGCCTCATATTGATAATTTTTGATAGTTTTGTTTTTTTACATAGGTGATAATTCGCAACCATGTGGGGAATTGCTATAGTGGTATGAGACAGGAAATAATCATACGTTAACGGTTTCAACATGTAGGGGTTATCTTGCTAGAGTATCTACTCGATGCTTGATATGTTTGACGAATGCAGGGTTGCGGCCATGAGTGGCGCTCCCGTTGTTCGCTATGGAGCATCATTTCTATTTGGTAATGATGATAAAAACAAAACCGGGAGACCTGCAACATTTCCAAATTGGCTCCTTTTAAAGACATCCCTGATGAAGGTGGCTCGGCTCGTATCACTGTGAAGGATACGACTGGGAAAATATTTTCCAACAAACGAAATGCAAACAAAGAATAGCGGAGGCTGTGCGGTACTACATGCTCAGAGGGGGGTTTTATGAGCTACCAACGAGACTGGTAGAGCAACCTGGTGTTCAAAATGGTTTGTATAATATGTGGTGATGCTCGTGCATGGCATATGGACAAGTAGGAACTCAATGACAGAAACAAATTTCTTTTTTAAAAACGCCAGAAACAAGCTTCAAATGGAATTATTCTTCAGGGCAAGCAAACGAGGAAGAGGATGGCCTACCTGTTGCCTTTGGAGCCGTTTCTTGCAGTCGATTCACCTACCCAAGCAAATAAGGAGCTGATGAAATGTCCAACGACTAGAAGCTTTTCGGTTTTGGGAATAATGAACTACAAAACCTCCATTCTGTGCATATATAGCAGGAGAGTTAATTCCCCACAGATGAATTAATGGGTGTTTGGTGGGCACGAGGCTCGACACAATGGTGCATTAACGCCGCACAGGGCGTATTAAATAGTTTCACCAACTTGACTGTTCCGTAAACCAAAAATTTGAGTTGCACGGTGGCGACAAACCAAATGGTATCTTTGTGCGCCAAAGAGGGTAGATTTGTGTTTGACTCTTGCGATGGCGCGAGGGTTGATTCAACGACAGTTTTAAGCATAGGACTTGCGACGATGGCAAGGAAGCTAAGGTTATGTTTTACGCCAGAGAGATGAGACGATGATAATGTTAAAGGGAAGGTGAGTATGGCGGTGACTTTGAGATTAGGGCTTGCACAATGAACGGGGAAACTAAGGTTAAGTTTTGCACCAAAAGGTTGCGACAATGGTAAAGTGAAAGGGCTCGAAAACATAGCGGCGAATTTAAGGTTAAACTGTGTGCAAATGGAGGAGGCTTCAGGGTTGGGTTTTGCGCCCAAAAGATGCGCCAATGGGAAGGCAAAAGGGCGTGAGAGTTAGGGAGCGGCTTTAGGTTTAAAACTACGCGCAATGGCAGAGATTTTATGTCTAAAAACTGCGCGGAAGGCGGCAATTTAAAGAACTCGCTGGCGCAACGACGACAAGGTTAAGACCAACACTTGCGCCTTTCAGTGCAAAGTTAAACTTGCGAGTTGCACTTTTAGCGCACATTTGAAAACTCAAATTTTGTTTTGTATTGAAGATAGAAAAAATGCCTTAGCCGAAAAAGATAGAAAATTTTGGAAAAGATCAACACTTAGGAAAAAATTGAAATCGAAGAAAAATAGTTGAGTTTGAAAAACAAAGAATAAGCTTCAAAACAAAATTAGAAGGAGGGGCCCCAAAAATTTACAATTTTTTTTTGGGGGATGTTGCAGCAACAATAGATACCTATCCCCTCAATCTTACCTAACTACAATGTTCTTTTGTTGTTCCCCAAGTGGGGTTAGAAAATTTGTTGAGTTAAGTAAAAAATTTATGGCTCACATTGATTAATGGTGACAGAGTGTGTGTAAGTGTGATTATGTACCAAAAAATAAAATGCCTTGCTTGGGTGAATATTTATCAAATTAAAATGTTGATTTCAACTTGCAAATATGAAACGTTTAACTGTAAATGCTTAACAATTTTTTCTTTCAATAAACTGATTTTTTTTCTTTTCAAAATGATGTAGTAAAGCAAATAACAGAAAAAGTAAATGAATATCTAAGGCTGCAAGTAGAACAGTAGGTTGTCAAAGTGTAGGTGAAAAGGCTGGAAAATATGGGCTGAAATGGGTAGCAAAAACTCAGATGGCAAATCGCAGGGCTGGGGTCGAAATCGCGGCTGTTTGAGGAAAAAATCGCAATCTAGGCAAAAATTGCTATCTGCGTCGCGGCTGGGGAGCTGTAAGTCGCGATATGGAATCGCGGCTGTGGGTTTGAAACCCGTTATCTCGATCGCGGATAACAAGGAAAAACCTGCGATTTCGAGTGAAAAAACAGGTTTTTGAAATCGCAGCTTTCGGCAAAAAAGCCGTGATGTGGATCGCGGCTGTGGGTTTAGAAACCTACAATTTTCGGGACGGAAAAAGTCGCCAAAAATTAAAATTTTCTACTGTGTGGGCTGCAGAAATAGCCAAGGGCTAGGGAAGCAAGCTATGGGCTTAGTAGTAGGCTATATCTACAACAATAAAGCTAAATAACAAAAAAAATAAGAAGAAATCTAGATCTAAAGAAAGACTCAAAGATTCGAAGTAAAGCGGAGTTGCCAAAAACTATTGCTTGGGTTTTCACCCAAGCATGTGCAAATGTGCACCTACTAACTTTGTAGTAGCAATCTCGAGTAAAGCAATAAAAACTAAATCAATAAAAACTAATGTAAAAACAAATATTAATCTAAGATGTGCAAGAAAGTAAATCTACAGTAAATAGTAAAAACTCGAATGATCCATGTAAAAAAAAAAATTATTTATGAAAAAATAGCTTTACAAATAACATATTACCTCAAAGGGTGAGGATGGTTGAGCTTGAGCAGCTGCAATGGTGAGGTGCTCCAATGCTCCAATGATCTTTCTCTTCTCCAAATGCAAGTGGGAGGATTGGCCAAAAAGGGATTCCAAAGATGGATCTAAGCTCAAATGATGGCTCAAGATCTCATGGAAGAAATTGGCAGCATAAGGATAGGATGAGTGTGGATGAATAGTGAGGAGCCTCTATTACCTTTTTATAGCTTTTTGGTGATGGAGAATACAACTATGGTTTAAGGAAACCAATGGTATTGGTGAAAAATGGTTTAGGTTTTCTTTTCCTCTTTTTCCCTCTTTTTTCTTTTTTGAATATATTTTGAATTTTATTCTCTTTTAATTGATTTTTTTGGGAATTTTGGACCCCTTTTGAGGGTTTTTTGTAATTTTTTGAGGAAATTTAAATATTTTGAGGAGAAAAAGATGGATTTTGGTCTTTTTGGTGACCTTTTGAAGGTTTTGGAGGCTAAAATGCTAGGAAAAGTGGACAAATGGGTCATGTGAATAGGGAAATGAGCTAGTGAGCATTTTTTGGGTGTCAACAAAGCCCCTTTTAGATTTACCGTATATTCTTTGATCCACCGATGGATTAGATTTTCTTTGAGGAAGATGCGATATTGAATCCTGACCATTGGAAGGGAAAAAAACCTGCTTATTTCTCCACACATTTCAAATCTGCTGACAATCATCATTTAACTTATCTAAATATGTGATTGAATCTAAACCATCCGCAGGAGACTTTATTCTTGTTTTGAGTGTAATCCCTGTTTCCTCCAACAGTTCAGATTTATCATGATAAAGATGTGTGTTTTAATATTGGTCATTGGTGGGAAGGAACTCTGCTTAACTTCACAGCTTTCCTTAGAGCCTCCAATGGTCAATATCTTCTCTGAGGAGATGCGTCATTGCATTTGGGATGTCGATGGGAAATTAGGTCATTTAACTATGTCACACATCCTAGTGCCTCCAATGGACTAGATATACTTCTGCAAGTTATATGATTCAATTTAGGCCATCCACAGGAAATTACCACTTTATATCTACTACATATTCTGAGGCCTCTGATGGTCTAGATATGTCTTGACGAGCTTCGTTTTTGCATCTATGTCGTCTGTAGGAGGGGTCACTATCTATTTCCCTTAATAGTTTCTTCTCATGAATGGTTCAAGTCTCTTACACAGAGTGACCATTGGTGATAGACATTCAACCTCTTCTTATTTTTAATATTTATTCTTCTTCTTGATGGGAGCAGGGTAATGCGAAAAATACAGGAAAAAAACAGTGACAACACTAAGACACACTCCACCTGAACTCACAAGATGGCCTATGGGAGAATATATCAGCCAAGTTACAAATGCGACATGTTGAGTGTGATGAGTGGAACCATCAACAAATCCCACAAACAAAGGTGTTTCTGATGAAATCTACCAATCGAGCATCGAGAATGATGAGCAACAACCAATACTAAGAATCACATATATAAATCAAAAGTAACATAATCTACTTATAATACAACAAATCTAAACATATTTCCATATATGTGTCCATCTAAGCATAGTACCTCTTCAAATAGAGCCCATTTCTAGGCCCTAGTATATTTCCTTCGAAATCTAATAGAAATCTTGATAGCATCCTAGGGATCCTATCAGAGCTTAGGTCTTGTAGCTAACTTTGTTTTGCAGGCTAACAGAATCTACATAGGTCCTAAGGTAAGGATTTGTATCCTAATCAACTTGACTACAGGTTTACAGGTGTACTTGGCAAGTTGACTGTAAGGGTTTGAGATGGCTTCTAACTCAGTGAAGGTAGAGGATAGGCTTGAAGGAGCCTCAAATTTTAATGCATGGAAGGCTAGGGTCTTGAATATCTTGGAGGAGAATGACTTGGATGATTTGGTCACTAGGGTTGTGGAAGAGACCACAACAACCCAAGGAAGATAAGCATTCAAGAAGAAGCAAGCTAAAGAAAAGAGGATCATATTTGACTCCTATTTGATACAAAGTAGAAGTTGGGTAACAATTTTGCCTGTTTTTTGAAAATTTCATTTTCATGTTGACGTCAACATTTTCATAGTTAGTAATCAGTTTTGACTAAAATATTTTTAGAGAGTCAAGTATAGGAATAGATGTAGTTTATACAATTTTTAAATATATTTTTCCTATAAATATTGGCTGTCACAACTGTGTCAATGAAAAAACCCTTTGTCATAAAAGTGTTTCCCAACTTCGCGTTTTCACAAGATAATTTGATGCCTATAATAGCTCCTCTAAGGACATCTAAGGAATTCTTTGATTCCCTAGAAAATATCTATGAGAAGAAGGAACCTACTCAGAAGAGGGTCTTGAAGAAGCAAATTCGTTCGTTGAAGATGGAGGATAAGGAATCAATTGCCTCCTTCTCAAAGATTGCTCAGATAAAATATCAACTCATGGCAATTGGAGTTGAAGTAGATGATTATGATCTTCTGTCAACAACAATAGATGGTCTTCCTACATCTCGGGAGACATTTCTTTCAACAGTGAATGGAAGATAAATACAATCAAGATTTGATAGGTTATGTCATGATTGTTTAGAAGAAGAAGGTGAATTTAGAGTAGATCTGGGCCTCCCGATAAAAAGAATCATGCTATTGCTTCCAAGACAAAGAAAGGAAGAAACTTCCCTCAGCACTAGAACAAAGGTAAGGGACCTCAAGGTAAGCACTTTAATAATTCAAAAGTAAATGGTTTAAATGTAGCAAACTTGGTAATTATGCAAACGATTGTAGAAATCATCCTAACAAGAATTGGCCTTAAGGCAAGTATCATGCTTCAACTGCTACAAAAGAAACAGAACCTCAACAAAAGAAATACAAGGCTGAGACCAAAGAAAAATATCAAAGAGAGTTCTTATTGATTTCAGCACTCTCAGGATCCATCTCCAACTCATCATACTCATGGTGGATTGATAGTGGAGCCACCAAGCATATGACTGGGTACAAAAGGGCTCTTGTGTGTACAAGGCCAAGAAGTTCAATAAGAAAGTGGAGATGGGAAATAGAAATACCTTTGAAATAAAAGGAGTTGGTTCAACTGCCTTAAAGCTTGATTTAGGTATGTTAATTCATGTTGAGGAAATTTTATATGTTCCTGGTTTAAAGAGGAATGTTCTTTCAGTGGAAATTTTAGAATACAAGGGGTTCTCTATAGGATTCTGAGAAGGAAAGGCACTAGTATAGACTAAAGATGGAAATATGAGCTCAACTATTGAGATTGGTGTCTGTGAGGGGGACCTTTACAAGGTATCAGGACATGTTGTTAAATATCTAATGCATAACCCCTGTCAAGTTTCATAGATCAAGAGGGATCCTTACAGTGACTCAGATATAGAATTCTATCAGACTTATTGTTCAAAGAAGCAGAGGGAGAAGGCCACGAAGCCTTCAGTTGATCTCATTGAGGATCCTATTGAGAGGCACCAAGGGTACTCCAGTGGGAACCATGTCACTGATTCAAGATCATCCACTGATGTGGAGATAGCCAAAATTCAGGTTTGGAAATATGCTATGATAGAAGGTATGCAGTTGATAATGGATAATGATATGTGGAAAGTGATTCTCATACAACATGGGAAGTCAAATGTAACTTCCAAGTGGATCTACAAGATCAAGGTATTTGCTGACATTTAGAGCTCTTTGAAGCTCTCAGAAAATCCTGTATTCTATGACAGGTTGTTTCACCATGACAAGGGCATGGTGCAGTTGTCAGATGTGTTGACTAAGCCTCTATTTTCAACAAGCTTAGTGTTGCTGAGAATGGCTCTCTTGGTGAGAGTGAGTGTTAATTTTAGTGCAGCTGTAAGACCCATTCTCAGAGAGGATGGTACCCTAGTCAGTTAACTAGGGTTCCTAGTCAAGTTAACCAGGTAGAGAAAATATTAAGACCCTATAAGGTACCCTACGTACCCCAACTATCTCCTTTGGTTCTTTATCGGGGACCAAGAAGGTTGATTCCATGGAAAAATTCCCTACCATGTAAGCTTGATAGCAAGAAAATAAGGGTTTTGTTTTAGTTTGTTTTCGGGGCATCAAGGGGCTTTTGGATATAACAGAATGAAATGGAGAAGAGTTGAATGTGCACATGCAATAAAATGAAGTTTTGATGGTGCAAATAAAGATGTTGTAGAACTGTGACATTTGCACAAATATTGAAAGAAAGAGATACTGAAGAATGCACAAGTGATGGATATTTCAAAGGACAATATCACACTCAACACATCGATAGTCACATAATTTGAAGGGATAGAAGCGCAGAGACAGAACTGAATTTTATCAGATATTGCGTGATGTCTAGCTGATGCATATGAAAAGAAGTGGAAGTGTGTGAAGTTGAAGACTTCATCTAATGCACAATAATAGAACAATAGAAAAAATCGATAGCCACATCACGATACAGATTATCTGAGACAAGTGCGTTAAATCAAACGGACCAATTATTTGATGCATAAGATGTCGTGGATTATCTAACAGAGTTGAGCACTTAAATAGATGAACACATCAGAAAGTGCGCAATTCCTTTTGTTACTAGTGCTTAATTTCTGAACAACAAACTATCAATTGAAATCATAGTATCATTTGATCATTGCAGTCACAAAGAACAGTTCGTTGAATAAAAAAAGTAGACTGCAGAATCAACATAGCACACTATGCGTGAAATAAGTCATCGGGAGAAGTGTGATTTGAGAGGAATGAGAAGTCAAATGATCTATGCAATGCAGTGACAGAGTATAGTCTGTATACGAAGGTAGCGCATATCAGAATCATCATCAGAAGATCTGAAGAAGTGTGCAGAGTTGAAGATCAACAAGGAAAAAAATATATATTGGATGTAATACCCTCTGGTTTAGACCCTGGACATATGTTGTGGTTATTATTTGTGTTGTGATGTGGCACGAGGTGCCAAGACTATGGTTTTCACATTATCATTATTATACTGGACATTATTAATTAATTGATAAAATAAAACAACCAAATTGACTGATGCCACAAAAGAGAGTATGAGGAACCATGATGCTACGAGCAAGGGGTTGTGAGAAAAGTGTTACCTTTGTGTTGTGTCTATGTTGATGTTATACAACCTTCTTGTGGACTTGGTGGGCCCTCTTTATTTATGCACCCTCATGTGTTATGATACCCTTGGTTTTTATTTTATTCTGATATTAATTTTATTTGGAGTTAGATTTTTTCCCTCACCTAGTGCGTCCCTCATGAAAATTTGTAACTCCCACCTTGATTAGGACTCTTCCTCTCCCCTTTAATGTGCCCTCTTGAGAAGTGTAACTCATATTTTTTCTATTTTTGGAATGTAACTCCTCCCTTGTCTCTCCCTCTCCCCCCCTAATTTGAATTTCTCTTGGGAAATGGGATTTGGGTGGATGTGAACTATTCTCTCTTGTTGGTTATGCATGCTCTTGGATCTTTTTTTTCTATGGTACTGGTGTGATTGGTTGTGGTTGCTCTTGACATGAGTTTTTTTTGGTTGGTGAGCCTGTGCCCAAGTTGAGTTACTCTGGAATTGCCTCTAGAGATCCTGGATTAAAAGTGATGTGGAATCCACTTGCCATTGGATTTGAGCTTGGAATGATATATTTCTGAATATTTTTTCTTGGAGCCACTGTAATTTCCTTAGAATGGAAGTCGAGGAATATTTTCCATTGGGTTGTGGTTGGACTGATTTCTCCTGAAAACATTGTACTGGAATTGCCACTGGAGATCCTGGATTGGAAGTGATGTGGAATCCACATTCCATTGGATTGTGGTTGGAATAATGTTAGATGTTTTTTTTCGTTGAGTGCACTCTTGCTTGTGGCATCATGGTTCCGGCTCGGGGGTGACTATTGTAAAGTGAGTTTTGGCTTCCATTGTGTCTACAACTGTGTGGAACGTAAAACAATCGATTTCGGTTGCATATTTTGCAAGATAAGTAATTCATTTCATGTTTATTTGAATTACTTGGATATGATATGATTCTTATATGGTTTCACATGAAATGTATGAGAAAATATATGAGCTAATTATGGAAGAAATCTCTCATAGATTTTAGTTACATTATGCTACTAGCTTTTGGGAAAAATAACTAACTAGTTTTTGGTATTTTGTGAGCAAGTGATTGATAAAAATGTTCATTTGGAACCTATGCTACAGATTTGATAATTGTGCCTATTTTTTTTTATATTATGTGTAATTTTATTGTGCAATATCTTGGGAATTATTGGAAACATCTCTCTACAATGTTTCTAGCCTCTATTCGAAAACTAGTTCACTGGTTGGGTTGTTTTATGTAGTTTCGAGACTCGACATGTGAAATGTTTGAGAAAATTACTGAGTTAGATAACTGATATTATATCTGATAATTACACTTTAAATGTATGAAGAAATGTGTGGAATATTTCCTAGATAGTTTTATATTTTCTTATTGAAATCCTAGTTTTGTTTCCATTCACTAGCTCCTTCGAAATAATTGTTTGAAATGGATTTATAAATTTGCATGAGAAGTGTTTGAAAACATGTTTACATTAGTTATACCTCTGATAATAATGATAATACATTTTATTTAGAGTAGGAATGGATTCCGAATGACTCTTCAAATTGTTTATGCAATGATCTTACTTGATTCCTCAATTTCTAGTCAATTTGGAGAAGTAGATTTAGCTAGTTTGATGAATTAATAAGAGGAATGTTTATGAGTGGAAAGATACATTCACTTGGATATAGCATACCTATGATATGAGTTCCATGAGATACAGTAGTCAATGCTTTCTTATTGTTTTTCATTTGGAAACTAGAAATGGAAACTAGCTTCAAATCGATGGAAATTGGTAACTAGTTTGTAGATTGAATCTATGTTTTCATAATTTTTGGAATCTACAGCCATATGCTCTTTTTTTGGTACTTTAATCTTTTGTAGAATTATATTTTCCAAATATTTAAACTCACCTCTATGTGCTCCATAACTACGTACAATTGATTGGGTTAAATTCCTAGCAGTGTTTATTAACTAGTTGCACTGATTTAGCTTGAAAGAATCATCGTTTATGTGAAAGGATATGACCTGCAAATGCAACTTTATTTGGATGTATGTGCATGATTAAATATATGTATAATGGATTTATGTTCAATTTTTGGTTTTGGCATGGTTGTGTGTTGAATTCGTGCCAGACTAGCTATTTGTGTTAGATACTAGTTGACTAGTCTTGTGGAATCATTTTCATAATTGTTTTGTTTAATTAATTGGAAAATGATAATTGGGTATTATTTACATGATATTAGGTGTTAATTAGACATTGGGATTGATAAATGATGATTAGGTGATAAACAGATGAATTTATGTTAAGTGTCGTCAATTATGCACTAAGTGTCGCTAAGTATCGCAATTATATATACTAATTACTAGTTAATCATGATTAAGTCAAAATGACCTTTTTATGTGCAAGTAACCTGTGTTATGGATTGGGATGGATGCATAATGATGTTAGTTAGTGTTTTATAAGATTTACCAACCTTGGTTCAATTTGCTTGATCGGTTATGAATTTTATTTTAATTTATTTGGAATTATCGATATTTTGTCATAATTAAATTGTAGAAAATGGCGTTAAATATTTATAAAATTATTCTGTTGTACTAAAATATTCTAATTATACCTAGAGAGATAATTATATGTCCCTAATATCCTTTTATATCCTCGAGGGACATTACATTGTACATCAGGGTGGTCAGACGGGGCGAGGAGATAGAGAGTTGGAGCTTCCTTCAGGTTGGTGCCTGTAAAACAACAAGGAGACAGGGAGTTGTAGCTTCCTTCATATTGGTTCCTGTAAAACAAAGAAACAGGGTGTTGGTGCTTCCTTCCAGTTGGTGTTGGAGAAAACATAGGGGGTTTGTGCCTCCTTCCAGTTGGTGTTGGTAAACACAGGAATTTGGTGCTTCCTCGAATTTATTCTTTATCACTATAAAGAAGCATTATGTGGTTTTCTCTCGTTTGGGTTTCCGCGTATAACATTATGTGTGTTATGTGTTGATGATGTGGTGTATATATGTGTGAATGTTTATTTACTGATGCATAACATAAGATAAATATTAAGTAAGGCTAATATGTTAAAGAAGGTAAAATATGCCAATAACTGCGCTAATATTGATTCACCCCCCCTCTCAGTATTAAATCGATTCCAACAATTGGTATCAGAGAGGGTGTCTTCAGGAACATATTAAAATATGGAAGATAGATCATTATGCATAAATGGACAAGTAGGAAGACATTTCGACAAACAAAGCACCAATGTTTGACGACACCAATTACATTTTCTAGAAGGTATGTATGGAAGTCTATTTCCAATCATTGGGAGCATATGTTTGGAAATCCATATTCGATGGTTATGATGTCCCAGCATGTGTACCAATCTATCCAAATCAAATAATACTCTATGAAAGCAATGCTAGAGCCATAAATGCTCTACTGTGTGGTCTGACAGGTGACGAATTTGTCAAGGTTATGCACTGTGCATCATCCAAAGAAGTTTGGAACAAAATCAGAGGTATATACGAAGGCGATGACAAGGTAAATAAAGCAAAGCTTCAGAACTATTCTCTACAGTTTGAATCTATGATAATGAAAAATGAATAAAAAAATACATCTTACTTCTTAAGAGTTGATGAGATAGTTAATGCTATCGAAAGTCTTGGGATCACTCTGGATGAAGAGTCGGTTGTACAAAAGATATTAAGAAATCTACCTCATAGATTCAATTCGAAGGTATCTATATTAGAATACTGAGATAACTTTGAGGAACTAACAAAGGATGAACTTCAGGGGATCCTAACTACATATGAGATGAGAACAGAGAAAGAGACTCCCATCAGAAAGGAATCCACCTTCAAAGCCACAATAAAGGACAAGCGTGATCATGACAAAGACTTATGTGATGAATTAGACGATGAAGAATCAAACTTTGTCAAGAAGATGAAAAGAGGACGAGCTAAGTATAAGAATAAGCTACCTTTTAAATGTTTCATATGTGGAGGAATAGGTCATTATGCCTAAAAATGTACTTACAATAAAGAATACAATGATAGTGATGAGGAATTTGGTGCACAAGATTGGAAGATTGTGCATTCTCAAAACATACCTAAGAATAGGGGGAGGATTCCAAAACTGAGAAAGAGTGTATACATTGAGGAAGAAATCAATGCGTCTAAAGAAAGCAACTGCGATGAAGAACCCAAAGAAGTACTTTTTATGGCTCATGTAGTGGAAGAAATCAAGAAGAATAGTTCAAAGAACACTACAGTTGCGCAGAGCAATCTAAGGTCACTAGACAAATATTTTTTAAGTGGATTGTTCAAAACCCCTCCGAATCAAGGCACACCTCCAAAACCTGTTGAAGAGGTTCAGAATGACACTCAATCCGAAGATGAAGAAGCCACATAAATTGACTCGGAAGGTGAAATGATAAGTTCTTTGGACTAATTAAATAATTCTAAGAAGAAGAATAAGATATTGCAGGAACAAATGTCAAAGTATGAAGAACAGGACAAGCCATGTCAGGAATATGTTGGAGTAGACATTCGTGAAAGGATAACCAATTATGAGTGCCAACTGAATTTCGCACATGAAAAGGTTCTAATACTTGAAAAATAAAAATCTGTGCTAAGAATTTCACTTGAGGAATTGGCGCAGGAAATCGGGAAGATGATTGATCAGCTTGAAGAAAAGGATAAAGAGATACTCCGTCTAATAGAGAAGATGATTGAGATAAAGGGAAAGAGACAGGTTCTCATTGATCCAATATGCGCACAATGAGAAGCTGAGGATAAAGTGCAGAACATATTAAAATACAATACATCAATATTGAACAGGATTCTAAAGGATCAGAGATAACCATAAGACAAAACTGGTCTGGGTTTTGTAAAGATACCTAAGAAGATTCACGACAGAGAGAAATGCTCAAGACATGACAAAAATTTCAGATATGATGATGAATCCTTCGGTTACAATTATTTTCTATATACTAAACAAAGAAGGATCAATAAAGTGAAGTGCAAAAGGTGCAATAGTTTTGTCCATATTGCTAAATATTGTCAAACCGTAAGCTGTTATGCCTGGGATTGTTTTGGACACAAAGATATGTATTGTCGTAGAGTTGTAAACTGTCCATATGAATAACTGTTGTGTAAAGGCTATTACACCCAAAATGAATTCAGTAGAAAATCTCCGTAGAAGATTCAAAACAAAAGTGCACACAACAAAACTTGGATCAAGAAAACTCTCCAGAAGTGTGCTGAAGATGCAGAAGATCCAGGTGCAGCAAGCAATTGTTGCCTCTCTGGTTAGTTCAATAAGGACTATGGCAGACCCTTGAGTTCAACATGATGCATCTTAAGGAATTTAAAGGAATATTAGTCAGGTGTGCAGTTAGGTGTGTTTGATGTATTGTAAGAAGTATTTAAAGTTAGAATATGATTCATTATGTTCGCACACATTCAGTAATTATGTTGCAGATAAGGAATATTTCATACATACATAGTGTAATGTTCCAAATCAGGAATTAGGAATATTATCTCCAAGGTTCTAACTTTAATTATGTTGATTTTCAACTTTTTCCCAAACAGTGGCTTATGAAGGCTTATGAGATGCTCTCATTCAACAATAGTGGAGTGTATTCATATTTATGATGTCCATTAAAGGTGTGCAGCTCATCAAAGTGTTTAGATTCCACTTATATGTGTCCCAAATCATACCTGATATAAAATTGGAAGCTCGTAAAGAAACTAGGAACACTAGTTCAATTTTGGCCACACTAAACATGAGGTTTCCAACTCTTCCCAAAAACTACAAGAGCAACTCAAATTATCCCAATATAAATTTAATGGAATCAAATAGACTCAAATGAAACTATATGACCCACTTCTAGACTCTAGATAACTTCCAAACAAGTATGAAAGACACCATCTCAAGACTAGTGAGAAACTAGCTCGACTTCCCCCACATTGGAATATTAGTTTTCCAACTTGACCCTGTTGGAATATTCTCACCATAATTTTTATATTTTGAAATACTGCATGCATCCAGTCATCTGCATGCATCTGCATGCAAATGCATGAATCTGCATGCAAATGCATGAATCCAGCCATCATTATGGTAGGCTCCCAGCACCTAGTCCTTATTTTGCATCCCCCAAGAGCCTGTTTATGATCAGTTTTAGCCCTCCTAGCCACTGATGCACCCTTGTTTTCATCACTAGAGTATAAGTGCACCCTCTTCCACCTATTTAGGAGTTACTTCAATTAGTTCCATGATTAGTGGATATGATCCTTGTTTTGTGGATTGATTACTAGTTTAACTGACTGAACCACTTAGATAGACCTCCAGAGAGACTAGATCGGCTATACTGACTACTGATAGCTCTTCATGCACCCACATTGGAGTATCCTTCCCTATATCAGTTCCCATGCACTCAGTTAGACTCATTTGACTGACTATTTGACTATTGTGACTACTACCACTGGTTTGGATGATGTCTCCAATGCTATCCAAGCCACACATTGAGGATAATTCGAATGACCTTAGTGGAATTCAAATTAATTTGATTGTATTCAGTTATTATTCACTTTGTAGAGTTTCGGCTCACAGCTGATCTATGATACATCAGTTTTTTTCATTTCTTGTGTATGAGTGATTATTGAATCTCCATTTCTTCTTCTTCTTTCTGCACTTCTTGAGTGAGTTTTAGTGAGGTCTGGTACTACTAAGTGATCCTAATCCTAAAATATCACATGGTATCAGAGCTGACAACAGCTATTCGAATTAAAGCAGTAGCAGTTGAAGTAGTTGCAACAATTCCATGAGCAGTTGTCTTTCATTAAGCACCAGAAGCCTCTGGGTTTCCACAGCAAATCCTGGTGCTGCTTCCTTGAATTCACTAGAGAAATCCAGTGAGGTCTAGCCAGGTGTGAATGACCCAGTCACACGTGCTCAGTTTCCAAAGGCAGTGTTCAATTCGGATTGTGGCAGATCTCCATTTCATAATTCTCATTTGTTTTGCAGGTATCTCCTCTCTTCAACTTTGAATTCTTTAGTATCATGGATCTCAAGTTGACCTCATTCAACTACTTCAAATGGAATGAAAATATGGACATATTATTGAATTCAAAGAGCCTTTCCAGAGTAGTGAATGGCTCTGCAGTTGAGCCCACTGGTTTAGTAGAGAAATCCAAGTACTTAGACAAGCTTGATGAAGCAGTAGGACTGCTGCTACTTAGCATTTCTAAAGACCTACAATTTCATGTTATCTATTTGAAGACTCCAAAGGAGGTTTGGGACAAGCTCAAATCCATCCTTGGTCAGAAAGATGATTTGAAGGGTCATAAACTAGAAAATGATCTCATCTCCTTGAGCCCAAGCTGTTTCGAAACTATCACTGAGTTTCTCAACAAATTCAAGAACTTGATTTCACAATTGAAGAGGTATGGGATTGAGAAGGAAGAAAAACAACTCATCCTTTCCATCCTGTCGAAGCTAGGCCCTGATTATTCAATGTTTGTTTCGACCTTCCAGTCAGCAAAATTGTCCATTCCAAAATGGAAATTCCCTTCGCTTGAAGACTTCATCCAATCTCTCACACTGGAGGAGGAGAAGCTAGTGCATATGGGAGCGATAAAAGCCAAATTGGATTTATATCTTGAAGCTACTGAGTCAAGGAGAGAGAATGGAAAAGGAAAACAAAAAAATTCTGATAGAAATTCGAATGACCAAAAGCAGAAGGAGGCTTCAAACCAAGCAAAAGGAGTCTCGAATCCTAAGAAGGACAAGACCTATCAAAAGGGAAAATCCAAGTGTGCATACTATAATCGAGGATATCACCCTGAGAGCTCATGTATGAATAAGACCATAGATCTCATGGCTTCACTTCTTGAAAAAAATAATCTTCTAGTTCCTACATGTGATAGAAAGAAAGAGAGCGAACCATCTGGATCTGAGAACAAAGAGAGATTCCATGCCCTCATGGCACGTGCATCAACTCAATCCTCCTTAATCATAGATTCTGGAAAATCAAGAAACATGTCTTCCTCCAAGTATCTCTTCACTGGATTCGAAGCTATTGTTGGACCATCCATCATGTTGGGGAATGATTCTGAGGTCTCCTCTGAGGGGATTGGAAGAATCAAACTTGATCATGGGTACTTCTCAGATGTGCTCTATGTCCCCATTCTCACTGCTAATCTAATTTCAGTATATCAGATGACCCATACTAGAGAGCCCAAGAGGGTGATCTTCTCTCCAAATGAGGTCGAAATTCAAGACATGATATCAAGATCTACCATTGCAAAAGGTGTGGCCAACCACAAGTCGAAACTGTATGAGTTCTCCCATTTTCTACCTCTCTCTAAACAATATTCTCTTCACACTCATAAAAATGAAGAGAGTAGGCTATGGCATGAAATATTTGGGCATCTTAACTATCAATACTTGCAATACATGCATGTTAATTTTTCGATAAATGCATTCAAACATTATCTAGGATCCTACTAAGAGAATAACAAGCACAACATAACATTCATAAACACAAGAGACACAGAGTTTCCTCGGGGAAAACCAAGAAGGTGAAAAACCCTGCAACTTCCTAAGAGATAGAATAAGCCACAATACAAGATCACAATGATCAAACCCAATATAGATAACTCCAGCAACTACTCCTCCACCACTTGTGCGCACTCCTCTCTCAACTAATGCGAGTTGGATGAGAGAGTGAATGAATAGAATGAGACACACTCACTCTTTATTTATACACTGACTTGACCTGCCAATAACCTAACAGGGTCGACTTCCTAAGGAAGCCTAATAACCCATCCACATGACTCAACTAGGGCCGACCCCACACCGGTGGTCTGATAACCCATCAAATATAAGTTGCGACACTTGCGACACTTACAAATACAAATGACAACACTTATGATTGGAGGAATAATACATCTCCATCATGCATATAATAAAGTACAAGTGTAATACATAGAAGAATATCTTCCGAAGTTACAAATACATTAACACTTCCTCTTAACTAGGAAGGTATTTTCTAGACATAGGTCATCAATACATATCGGCACAAGTCTTCAATTTTGGAGCTGGATCATCATCACTAGATCATGAAGCATCATCGTCACTGCTGCTGTACTCGTCATCTCGATCACTGGGCTATCTCTCAATTCTTCTCTTTATAGGAAGTTCTACAGAGCCATCTCTTTTCCATGCTGGATGTAGGCCTATCCTCTTGTAGGTCTTCATCATCTTTGGCCATACTGTGGAATGTGCGTCAACAAAACCTCGAAAGAGTATCCGAGCTCAGATTATCGTATCTCCCAGGGAGCTATTACATGTGACCACCACAAAACCTCGAAAGAGCATCCCAGTACTTTTACGAGCACACAGCTCAACCTGTCGGATTTCCCAGGGCGCTATTACATGTGATCAGGAAAAACCTCGAAAGAGCATCCCAAGATTAATTACGAGCACACATCTCAACCTATCGAATCTCCCAGGGCGCTATTACATGCCATAGGACAAAACCTCGAAAGAGAATTTTCCATATCACCCAGGGAGCTATTATATGCCATAGGAAAAACCTTGCAAGAGTATCTGCAAATCTCCCAGGGCACTATTATATGTCCTTCCAAGCAAAACCTCAAAAGATCATTTTCCAGATCTCCCAGGGAGCTATTATATGCCATAGGCAAAACCTCGCAAGAGTATTTGCAAATATCCCAAGGCATTATTATATTCTTATCGCACAACCTGTCCACGGCCAACCTGTAGAAAAACCTCGCAAGAGCATCCGAGCTCAGACTATCGGATCTCCCAGGGAGCTATTACATGCTACCTATACAATCTATCCATTGCCACGGAGTATCATCCTGATACTCATGATCATACTGATCATCATCATATAGTACATCATCCTGATGCACATCATCATCGCATGATCATCCTGATCATGTAGACAGCATCATCCTGATGCATATCATCTAGAGCATCGTCCCGATGCTCATCACACAATGGTTACATCCACAGCCATGGGAAGGATCCTCCTACCACCATGCTTGGAATGACTCCAGCAAATGTGTCCCATCACTTCTTCCTTGAAGTATCCTCTATCTGAAGAACACCGAGCCTCTCTATGAAGTACTCAAACTTCACTCTAGCTAGTGGTTTGTCCAACACATCTGCAATCTGCTCATCCGTCGCAACATACAGGAGCTTCACTGCTCCTCTCTACACCATATCCCTGATATAGTGAGATTTGATCTCAATGTGCTTCGACCTCTCATGGAACACCGGGTTCTCAGACAACTTCACACAACTCTGGTTGTCACAGAAGATATAGGTAGCATCCAACGGGAGATCAAATAACTCAGACAGTAGCTTCCTCATCCATACTGCCTCACAACTGGCCGAACAAGATATGACATTCTCTGCTTCGGCTGTACTCAGTGCTACGCAGGACTACTTCCTGCTAAACCAAGAGATCACACCTGATCCCATGTTGATGCAGCACCCCGAAGTGCTCTTCCTATCTGCAGCACTTCCTACCTAATTTGAATCAACATAACCCTTCAGGTTAAACTTTTGATTCGCATCATACTTGAGCCCACAATAAATCGTACCCTTCAGGTACCTCAGAATATGCTTTACAACAATCAGGTGAACATGTCTAGGATATGTCAGAAACTGGCTCAAGGTGTTCACCGCAAAGTAAATATCTGGTCTCGTGCTCGTCAGGTACATCAAGGACCCAATCATCTAACGATACAATGTGACATCAACCGTCTCAAACGAAGCATCACTCAATAGATTTAGGTTCGATGCCATAGGTGTGGCCATGGCCTTGCAGTCCATCATCCTGAACCACTTCAGAATCTCTACTGCATACTTCCCTTGTCCAAGGAAGATTCCATCTGCACTCTGCCACACCTCCATACCTAGAAATTAATGCATCATGCCCAATTCCTTCATCTTGAACTCGGAAGCAAGATTCCTCTTCGTGTCAAAAATCAATCTATCCTCACCTGTCACAAACAGGTCATCCACATACAATAGGAGTAACACTGGATTGCCTTCCTCAACCTTGTAGTAAAGTTTGGAATCCGCTTTACTCTTGGTAAAGCCCAAACTGGATAGGAAGCTGTCTATCCTACCGTACCATGTCCTAGGAGCTTGCTTCAAGCCATACAAGGCTTTCTTCAATCTGCACACATATGACTCCCTATCATGTGTCTCAAAACCAAGTTGTTGCTCCACATACACTTCCTCTTCGACTACACCATTCAATAAAGCTGTCTTGACATCCATTTGGTGTATCTTCCACTTCATCACTGCAGCCAGGTAAAGTACTGTTCTGATGGAAGTGTATCTGGATACAGGAGCAAAGGTCTCTTCATAATCTATCCCCTCTTTTTGGGAGAAGCCATGTGCTACAAACCTTGGCTTGTATTTCTCTATGCTTCCATCTACATCATGCTTGATCTTATAGATCCACTTGGAAGTCACAACAGACTTCCCTTCTGGTCTTGGGACCACATCCCAAACATTTCTTCATGATCGATTGATATTCCTCGACCATGGAATCCTTCCATTCTTTATTTTCTGTTGCCTCTTCATAACTGGAAGGTTCTTTGTTCATGATGTCACAGAGCAAGGCCACATAGCTGGTGTGTGATCTTGTCCTTTTCCTTTCTCTGTGTTCCTCCTCTGGAATACCATACCTTTCTACATCTTGGATGAGCTCTCTAGCCCATGCAGGTTTCCTCTTGTGAGAGTTCTTCTCTTGGGGTGGATCTATAGGTTCTTGTGGATCTTCTATTTCATGATCCACTTCTGGTATTACTTCATTCATGGTGGTGTCTTGTGTTCTGGGTACCCTTGGTTCTTCATGGTCTTCAACAAGTGTCTTTCTGGATTTGATGTATGCTGAGTTTTCATCAAAAGCCACATCCCTGCTGATGTCAATCTTCTTGAACCCTGGAAAGTAGATTGTGTATGCCTTCGATCTTTCATTGTACCCCACAAATATACCCTTCTTTCCTGAAGGATCTAACTTTGTCCGTTTTTATTTTGGAACATGTGTATATACTGGACAACCAAATATTCTGAGATGGCCAACTTCTGGTCTCTTACTAGAGAAGATTTCTTCTGGTGTCTTGTTGTCAAGTATCTTGTGTAGTGTTCTGTTTTGTACATATACTGTTGTTCTTGATGCTTCTTCCCATAGGTTCATGGGTAGGTCTTGGTCATGAAGAATTGCCCGTGCTGCTTCCATGATTGTTCTATTCTTCCTTTCTGCAACCCCATTTTGTTGTGGGTTGTAAGGAGTGGTTAACTCCCTCTTAATCCCTGAATCACTGCATAACTTCTTGAAGTCCCCTGAAGTGAATTATCGGCCATTTTCAGATCTAAAGGTCTTGATCTTCTTATCAGTTTGATTTTATATCAAGGCTTTGAATTTCTTGAACTTATCAAACACTTCATCTTTTTTCTTCAAGAAATAAACTCAAGTCTTTCTAGATAAAACATCAATGAAAGAAATATAATATACATACCCACTCAGAGAACTGGATGACATTGGTCCGCATACATCGGAGTGGATAATCTCCTAGATTCCTTTTTCTTTGATTTCACTGCTTGGAAATACCTTCTTTGTGTTCTTTCCTTTTGCACATCCTTTGCAAACACCTTCATGCTTTGACCGGATTTCAGGAAGACCTTCTATTGCTTTGTTTGCAATTGGTAGTTCCCTATAGTGCACATGAGCAAGCCTTCTATGCAAAAGTTCACTTGGATCCATGGATTCATGTACCATGACATGTTCAGGTTGTCCCTTCAATTTGTACAATCCCCCCTCTTGCTCTCCAATCACTACTACATCATCTATGGTCTTACCTTTAGGCCACATAAGTACTTGGCCATCCAAAAATGCTACTCTCATCCCTTTTGCATCCAAAGATGATATGGAGAGAAGGTTCTTCTTGAGTCCAGGTACATATAGAATATCTTGCATCTTCAAAGACTTCCCAGAGTCTAACTTGTAGGAGGCTTCACCACTTCCTTTTATGGGGTATTGATAGTCATCCCCAAGTTTCACCTTATGAGGTGACTCATGTTCAGATAGATCTAGAAGAGATTCTTTGAATCCCGTCATATCTTTAGAAGCGCCACTATCAATAAGCCAATCATTACACCCATGTGTAACAGTACCTGTGAGAGCAAAGATTAGAACATATTCATCGTCACTTGAGGAGTCTTCACTTTCTACCTTAGCCTTCTTCCTGGGAGGTTCATCATCCTCAGTAGCATGAGCATGATATCTCTTCTTGTTGCTCTTCTTTTTGTTGTTGTTGTTGGATTTCCTTTTCTTATAGGGACATTCTGAAGCAAAGTGTCCCTTTTCATTACAATTGAAGCATCTTAGATTTTTCTTATCTATTTGATGATGGTGGTGTGAAGATCTCTTGTGATGAGATTGCTCCCTCTTGGGCTTACTTCTCTTGGTGTGAGATGTGAGAGCTTGATATTCATTTCCCATATTTTCTTCTCGGGCCACAAGCCTAGCTTCTTCTTGTGAACATTCCTCCCATAGTCTACTGAAGGAGATCAACTTCCTTCTTGCACAAATACCTTGGATGAAGGAATCCCATGACCTAGGTAGGCCATTCAAAGTGGTCATGACAATTTCTCCATTATCCACTACTTCATCCACAGCTTCAAGTTGTTCCTTGATTTGAGAGACCTTAGTGAAGTAGTATTGGATGGTCTCTCCATTCTGGAACTTTACCCCTTTCAATTGATTCCGCAGAGTCATCTTCCGATTTATATTCTTTCCTTCCAACAACTTGGTCAAAGAGTCAAACATCTCCTTAGGTGTCTTTAGGGAAGACACATGGGGAATGAGATGGTCTTTTATATAATCGGCAATTATTCTCTTGGCCTTGACCAAGTCCTTCTTTTGTAAGGCCTTAGCCTCATCTCCCTCTGGAACTGGAACCTCTTCATTTATACAGTTGTACAATTCATTCTCTTCTAGGATTAACCCAATCCTATACTTCCATGCTCGGAAGTTATCATATCCTTCAAGATTATCCTCAAGCTTGGTGTGGTGAGACATCGTAAAGAGTACTTCAAATGGAAATAGAAAGTTTTAGGTCTTACCACTTGATTTGTTGAAAACTGGATCTAGAGCTCGATTAGGGTTTGTCAGAGAAACCCTTAAAATTCAAACTTTGAATTCCAAACTTCTGAATGGATGAAAAGATGCACCTTGCTGAGCTGATCAAGCTGGTATACTTCAATTTTGAAATCTGCAAAATTTGACTCCTCAAAATTTCCTTTGAAACTTCTAGATTTCCTGAACAAGATCCTGAACTAGGGTTTGATATTTCCCGGGGTTATACCCAGCCAAAAAGTTTGATCTTGTGCTCTAAACTTCGATTCTTCTAAGGAGAATCCAGCCGTGGTCACATATTCCAAAAATTTCAACTTTTGCAGAAACCCTAATTTTCCACCCTTCCGATCAAAATCCCGATTTAGGGTTTGATGAAGCCCGGCCTTCTGCCCAACCAAAAAGTTCGATCTTGGTCTCTAAACTTTGATTTTCTTGAGGGGCATCCAGCCGTGATCTCGGATTCCAAAAATTCCAACTTTCTCCGAAACCCTAATTTCTCACAGCAGTGACGGGCCAAAAACTGAAAGTGCTCAGAATTGAATTCTGTCTCGATAGAAAGATGCACCCTTCCAAGGAGAGTCATCCTAGCCTCCTAAATTTGATGATCCGAGGATAGAAACCCAAATATTAAGAAGCCCTAGCTTCAGTAGCTGCACAGTGTCTTCTTCTTAGCGCGATTCTAATACCATATTAATTTTTCGATAAATGCATTCAAACATTATCTAGGATCCTACAAAGAGAATAAAAAGCACAACATAACATTCATAAACACAAGAGACACAGAGTTTCCTCGGGGAAAACCAAGATGGTGAAAAACCCCCACAACTTCCTCAGAGATAGAATAAGCCACAATACAAGATCACAATGATCAAACCCAAGATAGATAACTCCAGCAGCTACTCCTCCTCCACTTTTGCGCACTCCTCTGTCAACTAATGTGAGTTGGATGAGAGAGTGAATGAATAGAATGAGACACACTCACTCTCTATTTATACACTGACTTGACCTGCCAATAACCTAACAGGGATGACTTCCTAAGGAAGCCTAATAACCCATCCACATGACTCAACTAGGGCCGACCCCTTATTGGTGGTCTAATAACCCATCAAATATAAGTTGTGACACTTGCAACACTTGTGACACTTGCGACACTTACAAATACAAATGACGACACTTCTGATTGGAGGAATAATACATATCCATCATGCATATAATAAAGTACAAGTGTAATACATAGAAGAATATCTTCCAAATTTACAAATACATCAACAATGCATACTAAAGAGATGGTTGAAGGGTTTCCCAAGATCAAGTTTGCTAAGGGAAACTGTCATGGTTTTTTTATTGGCAACCATCCTGAAAATAAATTTGAGAAGGGGAAGGAAATGAGAGCCTCTTAACCTCTAGATCTGATTCATAGTGATGTTGCAGGGCCATTTTCGGATCTATCCTTGAAGAAGGAAAGGTATATTTTTAATTTTATTGATGAGTATTCCATATTTACATGGGTATACTTTCTCATATTAAAGTCATAAGTATTTAGATTCTTTAAGTTTTTCAAGTCTTCTGCAGAAAATTTTTCAGATAGAAAGATCAAGGCCATTCGCACTGATAATGGAGGTGAGTACATCAAGGGTGACTTTCAAACCTTTTGTGTTGAAGAGGGAATTGAGATGAAACATATTGTTCCCTATACACCACAAAAGAATGGTGTTGCTGAAAGGAAGAACAGACCATTGAAAGAGATGGCCACTTGCATGCTAAAGTCGAACGGGTTGCACCCTAGTCTTTGGGCAGAAGCCATCAACTATGCCACCTATCTTCAGAACAAAGTTCCTCACAAAGGACTCAAATATATGACTCATTTCGAAGTATGGATGGGATACAAGCCTAATGTGTCTCATCTTAGAGTGCTTGGATCTAGAGCATGGGAAAGGATTCCAACTGAGAAAAGGAGATCCCTAGATCCACAAAGCAGGGAGTGTATTATGGTGGTTTATGCATTGAATGCAAAGGTCTACAAGATTCTTGATCCTTCTACTATGACCACATTTCTTGATAGGAGTGTATAGTTTGAGGAATGCCTCTACATGATTCTCATCCTGTTGAGCAAGAGAGATTGCCTACCACACCTCCACTACTTGATGAGATCCAAGAGAGCGAATCTTCATCGCATGACAGTTCAGATTTAGAGTATGAGAGTGAAGATGATGAAGAGCGAATGCTAGATACCGATCCACAAGAAGCTAAAGATATAGCACCTATTAGTGAAGACGAGCGATAGAAGATCCAAATCCACAAGAACTTGATGATCTTTCACTTGATGATCCTCCTCTTCCTAGATGGGAAGCCACTACTCTTAGATCTATCGGAGATCTTGTTGGAGATACACTTGATTCGAGGAGGACCAAATCTCATTTTCAGAATGGAAGGTTTCATCCTTCTCACATTACTAATCCATTTCTTGTCGATATATATTTCTTCGGTGGAGAACTCCACTTACCATTTGGGGTGAGTGATGTATATGATTGATCATCCTATCACAATCTATCTTGGGGGGGTGGATTTCTTCCCACTGGGTTTTCCCTCTTTCCTCACTTTATTTATTTATATTGTTTTATGGGGTGACCTTTGGTCTCAGTTACTAGGGCCCTACCATTTCAGTTCTTCCTCATAGTATAGCTTGTGCGGCGGTGTTGGAATATTCTCACCATCATTTTTATATTTTGCATGCCTGCATGCAAGTCTGCATGCATCCAGTCATCAGTATGGTAGTCTCCCAGCACCTAGTCCTTATTTTCCCCAGGAGCCTGTTTCTGCTCAGTTTTAGCCCTCCTAGCCACTGATACGCCCTTGTTTTCATCACTGGAGTACAAGTGCACCCTCTTCCGCCTTTTTAGGAGTTACTTCAGTTAGTTCCATGATTAGTGGATCTTCTCCTTGTTTTGAGGATTGATTACTAGTTTAACTGACTGAACCACTTAGATAGACCTCCAGAGATACTAGATTAGCTATACTGGCTACTGACAACTCCTCATGCGCCCACTTGGTGTCTCCTTCCATAGATCAGTGCCCATGCACTCAGTTAGACTCAGTTAGACTCATTTGACTGACTATTTGAGTATTGTGACTACTGCCACTAGTTTGGATGATGTCTCCAATGTTGCCCAAGCCACACTGTCACATACCCCAATTTTATTAAAATAATGTAATTATTTTTTAATATTCCTGAGACATTATGTTAAATTTAATGCTAAGTAGGAATGGATGACTCAGCAGAGTCTCCAGAAATGGAATGTAAATTCTGAATAATTATTATTAATAAATAATTATGGAGACAACAGCATGGGAGAGCTGTTAAAAGAGGTTACTGGTCTAACTGGTGGATGGAATTAGGTGGAAGGACAAAAGACAAGTGGCAGCATCCTCAAACACTTCCTGAGTTGCAGGTGGCAACTTCCCTATATTTTGGGGTCATGATTCCCCAAGAAAGTGGAATCTGAGCAGGTGGCTCATTAATGACAGTTAGCCCAACTAAGACCTAGGCAATCTTTTAAATACTACTCAATGAACTGAGCTGGGGGTCAGCAATTGTTCTAGAGGGAGAATACATTCAGGTGAATGCTATTCAGGAGTCCCATTGAGGAAGTGGGAAAACAGTAAGGAAGTGTTTTGAACAGGAAGTTGCAGTAACTTGATTCCAGTATAGCTGTTTTGGCTGAGGGAATTGTTGACTGTACCTAGTTCCAGCCAGTTAGACCAGAGCAAGCTCGGGGGTCCTGAGAAGTGCTGTCTGGGCACTCTCCAGGAATTGGTAGGGAGGAACAGCCTCCCATTGCTGTTATTGTCTACCATAGCTACAGGTTCTGTCACTCTTCCTGCTGTTGGTTTAATTAATTTTCATATGAAATAGTCTAGTTCAACTATGTTTTGACTGTATTCAATTTCAGTAAATCAGTCTCTGTATGGGAGGAACAGCCTCCCATTGCTGTTATTGTCTACCATAGCTACAGGTTCTGTCACTCTTCCTGCTGTTGGTTTAATTAATTTTCATATGAAATAGTCTAGTTCAACTATGTTTTGACTGTATTCAATTTCAGTAAATCAGTCTCTGTATTTTCTTTTGGTATAAATTACAGAACTCAGAAGTTTTAGAATTTTCCCTACTTTTATTTTAGAGTAATTATCCTATGCAGCATATATTTGTTACTGTTACAGTTAACAAATGCCATGTTTATGTATTTCTAGAATTTCTGTTAATAGTTAAACAATAGACAGAATATTAAACAGTAGATATTCCAGAATTATAGCTATCAAACAGTCATAAGAATAGATATAGATCAATCTTAGTTTTTACTTTGAGATATTTCCGATTAGAATAATATACCTGTTTACATATATTTGTTTCATATTTCAGTCAACTTTAGTTACAGATCATACTTGTATCGAGCTAACAGATAAACAAAACTCATATTAGTATATTGTTTATACTCAGAATATGATTGACAGCTACCGACTAACTAAAGGGTGTGACTGTAACAATATTGTTACAAGCTTCCATATAATCTTATTCATTAACACAGTAGTCAAACACAAACACATAGAAACTGTAGAGTATTATTCCCCTTCAACCTAGTATTAGAAATTAATAGCCATGTTATCATAACATAGTTGACAGAGTTGTTTTAAACAAGACAAACGTATTGAATGGCTCGAAGTCAAGAGACTTCAATGTTTCTTTACACAATTTATAGGCATAGATTTCTGTTCAATATCAATTTCATATACATATAGTATACACGCACTGTTGAATAAATTCCTACTTCTAAACAAACATATTAACACAACAGAGAAACTGTCGACGAATGCAACCATTATTGGCTGTTACCAACCTTCATAAATTAAATACAGTAATAATATTTATTTTATTTTTAAATATTCTCCCTTAGAGTAGTCCACAAACCCTACACGGCCGTAGCCTTACAACTTTCACTTGACAGACTGAAAACAAATGAAAAGAATGCCTTATATGGCAGACAAAACCTACTGTAGGTTTATACATAGTTCTAAGTATATAATTTCTATCCACAGTTTTATTAAATAATTATATAGGAATAAAAATAATTTTGTTACAACTCGTTTCCAGTCACCACTGATTTAACAAATCCATATATATGTGTTGAACACAAAACAGAAACCCAACTCGACAGAATAACCTTATACTATTTAACTATTACAGTTATAGTCGAAGAACAACCACATTCTTTTTATTAAACATTCAAAATCCAAGAAAAACACATAGAAACGATACATGAACTCCATACAGTAGAGTTATCATCCATTGCAGGTATCAAAGAACTCATTCATCCTTACATTTCAAACATTCTAATATTTTAACAAAACACGAAAATGAAACACGGCCATGACAGGCCTATTATCATATTAAATATTAATTTAAACAGCGTGGATAAAACCCTACGCCTAGCAATTACAAGTACAATAACAGAAACCCTAGCCTCATACAGTCTGAGCCGTGAATGGCTCTCCATAAACATAACAGGGTTTCAAACCCCTTTTCATTTCAAACAAAACAACTTTATACAGATGACTGCACCCATGACATCAAGTCGTAAACGACCTCACAACATAGGAGTTTCCCTCCAAGACTCAACCCTAACCACAAAACCAGCAAAGGAAGAGACAGCCGTGGATAACCAGGCTTACCCGGAGGAGCCAGCGTTGGAGTTAAAGCCCTGCACACCTTCAGAGCCGCGTGACCTGCACAGTAACGAATTGCCGAGAGATGTTAATACACTATCAATGCCGAGAGTTGTGAGTACATAGTAAATCTACACTTGTTTGCAAAACAAAAACTGCGAAAATGTGGTTATTGCTTTACCTGAGCAATGCAACCCGTGGATAATCTGGGAGCCACCGGTGGGAGCAAGCACTGAAACCCCATCACATTCGTCGGTTGGAGGAGCAAGGGACACCCTCATAACCCTTCTTTTGACAGCCGCGACAGACAAACCTTCCAGACGAAACCCTTAAACTGGGATTGAACCAGTCGAGAAGCACACCCCATACCCAAATGAATCAACCCTCTCATAATTTAAAGACAATAACAAAACCCCGCCTCATACCCACACCAGCACAGCGAAGGACTGTAAATAGCTGGGACTTAAACAAAGAAGGAGCAACGAGACCACGAAACAATGAAACTGTAGCAAACACTATCAGCAGAGCCGAGGACTTATCCTACCACAGAATAAAACCATGAGACCAGAACCACAACACTGTGCATTTTGTTACAGTGTCCAACGACGAAATCCAGGCATGGAGGGTTTCACCCTTAGGACCCGAGCCCGGAGGCAAAGACAATAACCTGGTAGGGTTTCGATAACAATTTATATATCATCAAATGCATGGAGGAGAGTTAACCACGTAGCATTAAAATATATCAACGTAATATGGGTCGAGACCATATAGTTCAGTTGCCATCCAAATCATTGTTCATCGATTTTAAAAATCATTGCATAGATACAAGTCAAACTCCAACGTATGGAAATACAATATGAAATACATTCAATCAGCAAATAGCGCATGCCTTGCAATCGAACCTTCAATAATTCCAAGGTACGTGGTATGTATATTCCCTACAATGATATGAACGAGATATAGTCAACTTCAACCATAGAGTTTCTCTTAACCTAGTATGATAGATACAACCTTAACACCATATTGGATATAAAGTTTGCCAACGTATGGGAACATTATGATTGTTGCACAATCATTATATTATTTATATATTGAAACCAAGCCATGGATTAATGCCATGAGCATATTACATTCCTATGTAAGCAATAAGGTAGTCAACTTTCAAATGAAAACACCTTGTTACTTAATACATTGAAATGTTACCAAGTCTATATGACAAGATACACATTTGCCATTATATACTATCATTGTATTTTCTACTAATACTATTGTTTTTTTTTTTTTTTTTTCCATGAAAAAAAAGCGTAATTTTATTTCAAGCCGAAGCGATACAAAATTACATTCTGTATGTGCATAAGCACATCTAAGACAAGACCATAGGTCTAACAAACAAAAAAAACAGTATTGTTACATTAGTTTCTAGGATTTAGGGATTTTATAATAATCCTCTAATTTCCCTTTCTTCTCTCTCTTCTTTGATTTCACTTCTGTCCATCCCCCCTGCTGGGGTACAGCTACAGTCAGCTCTTTACTCGCCTGTTCCACTAATAACTGATCAGAAGTTTTTTCTTTATCAGAATCGAAATTTTCTGATTCATGTGCACGCTTTGACCCGGTTAAGGAAGTAGCCATGAGATGCATGTTTTCTGTGAGTGTTTCCTTTCCGGCTTGATTTGAATCTGAAAGATGTATCTCCACTGTTTCAGCTTTATGCACTATTTCCTCATTGACCTCCTCCTCTTGTTTTTCTGCTGGTTCGCTTTCCTCACCCTCTGAATCCTCATCAGTAGAGGGAGCATAATCCGCCTGCCATGTTTTCCTTTTTGTCTTCTTCCCCTGGTTCTTTTTGGTATGCCGTTTTGCAAGAGGGCATGTATCTTGTAAGTGTCCTGTTAGATGACAAAATCTGCATCTAAAAGCAGTGTTTTCATAGTCCAGTGTCTGAATTCATTTGTGCTTTTCATATATCAGCTTGATTCTATCAGGAAGACCTTTGCTAAGGTCGATCTCCACACAGATTCGCGCATATGTAAATAGTCCCTGCTCATGCCGCTCCGTATCCCTTTTAATGTACTTCTCAAGCAGATTGCCAATGTCTTCCAGGACTAAATGATGCCAGAAAGGAAGGGGCAGGTTTGGCAGCCTCACCCATACCGGCATTTTGGTAACCACCATAGTGTTGGCATCAAATTCGGGAAACCAGGGGGTTATGAAAAGCCCTGCTCTCCCCCAAAACCAAGGACCCTGCTCAAAGATCTTCTCACATTCCTCCTTTGATTCAAACTGTACAGTAAAAAACCCTTTGGAGCATAAAAGAATTTGACAATTTGTTGTCCAATTTGTGTAGATCCAATTATGAAGATCATAAGATCTGGGCCAGAAGCCATTAAAACGACAAATGAGAGCATGTGTTTGAAGATTACTGAATAATTGAGTTACCTCTGTATTCTTTATCTCCAAAGATGGGATATCGTCCAGTTTCTCCACGATATACGGCTTGGGTTGTGAAGATTGTGGAGCTGCTGACGACTGTGTCCCCTTTGCACGAGCTGCATCTTTGTATGAAGAAGGACCTGCTGTTCCTCTATTCCCAATCGATCCTCCCCGCAACCGATACATCACATGCAGAGTGGAGTTCTTTGAAATATGACAGTCCTCCATCCTATCGCCCTCCTTCAGTATTTTACCTCCGTAAAGAATGTAAAAGGTTATTCGAGAATAACCCTCTCTCTGCGCTATCATATTTTTTAGTGTATCCCCTGTATCTGTAGCAGAAACCCACACCAAGAACGATTTCCCTGAAAACGTTTTTAAAAAGATCTGGAATTTTCCTTCCTCTACCCCAAAACCTTTAACAGTTTGTGGTTCATACCGTTTTTCACCATGTGGAGGGATCAATGGTGGCCTTACAGAGCGCAAACATCCTGTTCTCCAATCTCTTTCTCCAGTTTTTCCTTCAGTATAAATACATGCTGCAGTAGTACTTCTCGCATAAATAGAACAGTAAGAAAAATAAAACTCCACGTCCTGTATGATCGCCCACAACGGTTCTGAAACCACTCTGCAGCTATGGTAAAACAAAAACGGCCCTGCGCCAGCACCCCAGGTAGCCGAAGGAGAGAAAAAATGATTCAAGAAGACCGATCCATCCATATGACGCTCGTCAGAGTCTTTTAGCTGGAACGAAAAGGGGACGTCAGGCCAAAAAACCAGCAGCCTCTTATCTCTGTACTGGAGATAATGCAGATGCCCGCCGCCTCTACTAGTCTCGACGCTCCCATTTCTTCCAATATTTAGTGAAAACCAAGATGGATTTGACTCAGGGAGATACCAGCTATTCTGGGTTGCTGATCCGCCTCCTCTGCCTGTCCATAGGTGTCGAAACTCCTTCTCAGCAGCTCGATCCATCCCTGTAGAGTCCCGGCGGCCATGAGAACCGACGGTAGCTAGGTCAGGGGTTAGGGTTTTTGCAGAACACATCATTCTCGCCGCCCCCCCAAGGAATTTTATGCTATCTTTGTTTTGCTTCCTACTAATACTATTGTTAAACAGTAAACAATTAGAATAAAAATCTCTATTATGAAGATACTGAAATATAAATTCCTCTACTGGATCACACCATGAATGTAGTTTAAAAACAAGGCATAGTCAGGTGACATAAATTAAACTCTAAGTAAACATTGGACCTCGATACTAGATTAATATAATGGAACAACGCTAGAGGCGCCACTTTTTCAACTCACGTTAATAATACGTGAACACAACAGTAATCACCGGTATTAGTTGACAACATATCACATGATGCTAAGTCGCTTTATGGAGATAATAATTATGATACAAACAATTGTTCCAGTGATAGTTACAGTAGTAACATAGAGTCATATTCATAAAACAATAATTATAACGGAAACAATGTAATTCATCGCAAAACCTGATGATACTATCCGAATAAGATATATCATGTTGAGGCAGACTATCAATCTTAATTCAAGTGTAAGTTCATGAGAATAACTTCACTGTCTTGTACTACAACTTGCAACAGTAAATAAATCTTCTTTAAAGTTTTAAAGTACAGGGAGTATTGATGCTTACCAAGTTTAAAATACAGTGATCCTTACTTCACCGGCGTACCTGAGAAACAGAAGACGACTTATGCATTAGCTCGTAAGCTAAGTAAGCCAGTCAGCTACGACTAGCTCTTCCCTTGCAGTTTGAAACAAAACAGTCATTAATTACAATCACAGAAATCAAATTTTTTAGTAAGGCAGAGTCCTTTAAACAGGTTACGTTAGTTACTGAAATTAAAACAGGACCAGAAATACTATTTAGTTAACATTTATTGTTATAAATAAAATTTTAAATTTTTTCAGAAATTCCGGGTTTTGACACACACATTGAGGATAATTCGAATGACCTTAGTGGCATTCAAATTCATTTGCTTGTATTCAGTTATTATTCACTTTACAGAGTGACAACTCACAGCTGATGTATGATCCAACAGTTTTTGTCATTTCTTGCGTATGAGTGATTATTGAATCTCCATTTCTTCTTCTTCTTTACGCACTTCTTGAGTGAGTTTTAGTGAGGTCTGCTACTGCTGAGTGATCCTAATCCTAAAATATCATAGACCCAAATAATTCCCAATCATCCCAAGTCTTCCCAAAAAGATCCAATTCGACCATAAAACTCCCAAATAAACAAAAATAACTTAATAACCGACTTTATGTATCTGACATAAAATTTTAATACACATTTTCTTAAGATTACTTAACCATACTAGCATATTTGCACATAAATCACCCATAAGCTTGAACATTGAACACCATATGATGAAAAGCTCTGTAAATATTTATTATGAATGTATGGAGATATTAAATATACTTATTACAACAATATATGGTTCTTTTAGAATCTAGAAATCCAAGAAATATAGAGATAGAAAAGTAGTGGTGTGCCCCTCCACTAGAAGAGATGTCGAATAGAGTAGATTTAGTAAAATGATGACATCTTGGGAATATGGAAACATTTTTGAGTGAAAAAAGGGTTTCCCACTAGAAATGATGCTATGAATTCAATGGAATAGGTCTCACATCCTATAAAGGCTCAAAAGTATCGAAACCAAAACCTCCATTTCGTCCCACCAACATTGGTCCAAGCTCTAAATCAATAGAAAGAAACTCCAAATGATAGGAATTCGACCCCAATACTGTATATGAACATATAAACTAAAATAAATCTCTGTATATAAATCTGAAAGTGATTTCTCTCCTCAATATTTAGCTGCAATGGAGCAGAATGCAAAGATCTGGATGATCTCCTTCTCTCTACTAGCTTGGGTGGAATATTTCACCACTGAAACTAGATCAATGGCAGGGAAGGTAAACACCCACCATGCAATGGACAAGATAAGCTCTCCAAGAGTGAAAAACAACAACAGTGATCCAAAATCTCTTTGACTTGTGTCTTCATCCATTTTATAAATTTTCATGGAGCATTTCCCCTTCATTCTAGAATTGGGTGAAAATGTGAAGCTGGGAAACAATTCCATGACAACGGAGTGAAAAAAATGAGGTCACACGGATGAACACGGGAAAAAAATTCAACCTCAAACTCTCAGCCGAGAGTTTTGAGAGTTCAAACTCTAGAACGAGAGTTTAAAAAATCTCTAGGCCGAGAGTTTGAACCAATCGCCACGCTGTATTTTCAAAAAAAATCTCGGATGAGAGTTTGAACTAAATTCTCAGCTGAGAGTTTGGAAGGTATTTTTCGATCGAGAGTTTATGGTCAACAAAACTTGCGAAAATATCAGGCATCTTTCTGGAACCTGCAACTTCAGCAAGCTTGAACCCCTGCAAATTTGAAGTATTATTTGTCGGATTTGGTAGAAATGGATTCATCTCCGAATCTAGTTTCCAATGATATAATAATTGTTTCATTTCGATTTGAATTACTATTTATTAATAATTTTTTTCTAAACCTTATCCCTTAAGAATTTTATTACTCTGAAAATCACTCGAAATGAAAATTCAATATCATAACAAAGACAACACCAAAAAATTTGAAATTTCACAGAGATCATAATTGGCTCATCCTCTTCAAAATGGTACTTTTAGTTTTTCCAATAAGAGTCACATTTGAAAGAAAATGTGAAGACAAAAACATGTGTCGATAATGCACTATTTTTTGAACATACGTTGTTTTGATAAATAATAAAAAATAGTTCCCAAGTCTTAAAAAACTCAAAATATAGTCCAAGATCAAGTGTAGTGTGTGTAGATTATTAGCCTACAATTTATTTCCCTAAAATGAATAACCATCTATCAAAAAACCATCGTCAACACAGGTCACTGATTATTCATACCTAAAATTTTCAAGTATATGTCGTTGGTTGACAACAAATTTGTCCCATGATATGTCCATAAAAAAAATTAAAACAAATACGAGTAGAAAGCTAATTCAATTCTCTAAAACCTTTGTGTTTACTTTAAGTTGAAATTCCTAAGGGAGATATGGGTTTGAAGAGGTCGAAGTTGAAAAACATAAAATTTAGCGGTTTTGTTTGTCAAAAACAAGCCAAAATTGTTTCCCAACTTCATGTTTTCACCCAATTCTCTCATAAATATTTAATAAAATATTAATAAATGTTATTTTTATGAGAGAATGACACATTGGGACCCATTTAATTCCTCTCGTTATTTGGCCAAAAAATAACTCCATATACCTTGGAAATTCGAATTTGAGAGGCTTAGCTTGATTTTGGGGAAGTTACATTAGCATGTGGGCCCACCCTTCTCCTCTAGTGCCCTCCTTGGATAAATTTAGGACCTGCAACATGTCATAGGTTGTCATAAGTTTTCATAGGAGCTGATTATTGTCATAATTTTTCATATATGTCATAGGTTTTCATAGAATTTGTCATTGACTAAAAATATCCATGTGACTCTTCAGCTTCCCCATGGGAGTTACTTATCCTTCCAAATTCGAATTTGAGGATGGTGCCATGTGTAAAGGAGGAATATTCCCTCATGTGGACCCCACATATCCAATTATGCACCCCTAAGTCCAACTAGGACCCCATGCCACTTCATTTTGGAACAAATAATGATTTTTCCATAATTTATTGGCCTATTTTCCACCATCAATTTTGAATTTTGAATTTCCATGAGAAACTATAGGCCTTGGGGTTAAATATCAATATTTTAATTTTCCCACATAAACCTTAGGAATTGGATAAGACAACTTAAGTTTTTATTTGAAAATTATTTAATTTGGGATATTACAGTCCTCCCCACCCAAGATTGCTTGTCCTCAAGTAATTTCAAATATGGATGTTGAAGAACCTGCTTTCCTTCCAAAAATTTGAGTAGTGGCACTCATGTACTGCAATTGTTTGTTTCCAAAAATAAAGAGATGTGGATTTTATTTTTCATATTGATATCTCCTGTGACATCACCACTAAACACCAAAATATTAATTAAATCCATCAAAACAAAATTTGCAAAATTAATATTTACCTCTTTCATATTTTGGAAACCCTTTTTGAACTTTCAACCCTTTTTCTCATTGTATAATTCTTTGAAGTTGCCACTGAGTTTCCAAACTTTGAGTCTTCAAGATTCCAATATCATTTCATAGAGGAACCACCATTCTTGCTGCTGCACTACTCTGATTACAATCACCTTCTCAAGTGGTGACTCAATCTCCCATATTTCTTGTTGCCCCAAAAAATTGAAACCAATGAGACCAAAAATGATCCGAAGGTCCCAAATGATCATGATACATGTATGGTGTGAAATGTATAATATGAAATTCCATGAACACCAAACATGTGAAAATTGAATCCATATCTCAAAAGGTATCCCATGTAGGAAACTAGAACACTACTCTGCAAAGATGAACTCAAACGAGTGAAGGTTGCTCTCTCAAACCAACAATCAAACTGCTGCTCCAAGTGAGTTGAAACCAAGAAATACCAGGATCCCATTGCTTGTATTGCATCCTTCCAAACATCATGAGTTCAAAAGATATATCATCAAGGTACATAACAACATCACACAAATGTACATCGAGAAGGTACCTCATCAAAGAATTATGAATGTTCTTGTACATCCAAGTGATTAGAGCATCATGTGCCAAGTGGATACAAGCATGAAGTGACCAAACAAATATGCTCCAATGACATAGATGAGCATCCCATGCCCTATAATGCTGCTCCAAAAGGATGTAATATGCATCAAAATAATCATCCATGTGTTCTTTCATCCAAGAAGTGAATGAAGAACCTCTGCAAAAATATGAACCAAGTAAGGAGCAAAGAAAACAAGGAGACTTCAAGTGGCTCAAACAAGTCTTATCCATACACCCATGAATGCGAGAGTCATAAAAAATAGCAAAGGATGTGGATGAAAATAAGAATTTGATCCAATCATAAATCTCTTCACCCAAGTATTGGATGAAGTTCCTCCAACATCAAATGAACTAAGCAAGGAGCAAGAAAAATCACGAGTCTTCCAGTGATTCAAGTGAACATCATAGGTGCATCCATATAGATGTGTATGATCATAAGGTAACAAAGGATGTTGATTCAAATGTAAAGAATAAGGTTCTTTAGTCATGTCATCATCAAAATGAGAGATAGGAGTTTCATACTCCTCATGGGGCACACCATCAGAAATAACCCTTTCACCCATACTTCATTAGGATGAATGCTGCAAAATATGGAAGTGTAGGATGTAGGAGAATTGTTGACATATTTTAACTTCTAAGAATATTATATTTGTACTTTATTATTCCGGATATGTTTATTCCTCCGTCAGATTGTGGTAACTTGGGTTATTAGAATTCCCTAGTGGGGGTCGGCCCTGTATGTGTTATGTGGGTCAAAGGGTTATTAGACCACCCTAGAGGGGTTGGCCCAGTCAGTTGTAATGGGGTATTTAACCCAATGGTTAAATACAATCCTACATGATTTGTGTAAAAGACAAGTCGGAGTAGTGTATAAATAGAGGAGGTGTATTCCTCATTTAACACACACTCACTCACTTGAGAGTGGCACAATTATGAGAGAGAGGTCTACTATGGAGAAGGAGGAGCTTATGCTCAGGGTTACATCTTTTGTATTTGCTGGTCATCTATATTGAGGAAGCTTTGCTGGGTTTTTTACCCCATGAGGGTTTCCCATGATAAATCTGTGTCTCTTGTGTTTATGCTGTGCTTGTTGTTTCTTCAGTGATCCTGTATATGCTATTATTGTGAAATGGAATGTAATGCTACTATTTTTTGTCTTAGCATATTAAATCTTAACAAGAATGAACCAAATCACCCAAATGATCAGAAAGTGCATAAGTTTCATCATGTGAAGGATCCATAGGGGTAGTATCATGCACCTCCCTCAAAAGTGTGAAACTTTTCTCATAGGTTGGTTCTAAGGTAGAGGAATCATGCACTTCTTCAAAAAGTGCATAACCATCATCAAGACGAAACTCAAGTTCCTCTTACACCACATCAAGTTCTTGGATCTCATAAATCTCATATTCAAACACATAAAGCACATGCAAATTTCCATTTTTCTCATGATCCACCATGTCATGAGAATCCTCCAAGCAATCTACCATATGACAATTTGAAACATATGAGGAAGAACAAGTATCTTGCAACCTCTCAAGAAGTTGCTCATTTTGAATTTTGAGCTTATGAATATCCTCATTATTCTTCAAGTATGCCTCATGTAACCATTCATTAAGTTCAACCAAATTGTTTCTATCTAAAATTAAAGACATGAAATTATCTTTGATGTTGCACATTGCTCTTTGAATCTTCTCCATGTCTTCAAGGAGGGATGGCTCCTCCAATTAAGTAGCTCTCCAACAAGAATTTGACACCAATGCTTGAATTTCATGGAGACTCTTCAAGGCCTCTTGAATCTTATTTTCATCCATATTCAAGGACCCTACAAGAAAATGAGGTTCTTGCAAATGAACCTCCTCTTCTTCCTTCTTGCTTGGACCAACTTCATGAAGCTCAAGTGGTCATGGGGAAGTTGATATTGGTTCTTCTTCAAATGATACAAGGTATCCATCTCCATGGTCAATGGAAATTTTGATTGCATAAACAACTTAAAAAATGATCTCTATGTCACCAACATAGAGGTGTGAGAACCCATCAGTAGGTACTCCTTCATAGTTCAAGCAACCATCAGTATATTCTCTTTGATCCATGTCCAAAGTAGAATGTGTCTCGGAATGATCTTTGGTAGTTTCAATGGAATATTATTCATGCTCATGTGATGTTTCTTCATATTTTTCAAAGTCACTTGGGATTTACTTTCGATCCTCTTCATGTGATGATTCTTCTGCTTCACCACCTACAAAACTAGGTGGCTCACGGGTCTCCTCCTTTTCACTCAAACACATATGATTTGTTCTCCAAGGTATTTTGCAATAAGGGAATAGAAATTTCTTCACTAACTCCACATATTCATTCTTGGGCCCATATCCAAAAACCCAATCGAAAAATTCTTCAAAAATAATGGCCTTCTTTGTCTTTCCCATCAAAGCAAGATATGCCTCATATTGTTGAGGCAAAGTTTTACATGTTTCTCTCAATATTTCTAATTCATTCATAGGATTAGCCTTTGGTGGTATGACACCTTCATCTTCATCGTACACAAGGTCATAAGAATAACCTTCATTCCTTATGAAATTGTAAGAAGTGTTGCATGATGTAACCTCTTCCTCATACCATTCACATTCTTCTTCATATTGCTCGCAATCATCTTCATTCTTATTCAATGGATGATATTAATGCACATGTGAAAGTAACATGCTATGATACCACTTTAATGTTCCCAATCAGAAATTATGAATATTATCTCCAAGGTTCCAACTTTAATTATGTTGATTTTCAACTTTTCCCCAAATAGTGGTTTATGAAGGCTTATGAGATGCTCTTGTTCAACAATAGTGGAGTATATGAATATTTCTGATGTACATTAAAGGTTTTAAGCTCATAAAAGTGTTTATATTCCACTTATATGTGTCCCAAATCATATCTGATATAAAATTGGAAGCTGGTAAAGAAACAAGGGAACACTAGTTCAATTTTGGCCACACTGAACACGAGGTTTCCAATGCTTCCCAAACACTACCAGAGAAAATCAAATTATACCAATATAAATTTAATGGAATCAAAAAGAATAAAATGAAACTATATGACCCACTTATAGACTCCAAATAACTTCCAAACAAGTATGAAAGACACCCTACCAAGACTAGTGAGAAACTAGCTCGATTTCCCCCGCATTGGAATACTAGTTTTTCAACTTGACTCAAACAATTCCCAATCATCCCAAGTCTTCCCTAAAAGATACAATTATACCACGAAACTCCAAAATAAATAAAAAATAACTTAATCACATACTTTAGGGAGCTTATATGAAAATTTAATACACATTGTCTTAATATTGCTTAACCATACTAGCAGTTTTGCACATAAATCACCCATAAGCTTGAACATTGAAGACCATATGATGAAAAGATATGTAAATATTTATTATGAATGTATGGATACAATAAATATAATTATTACAAAAATATATGGCTCTTACATAATCTCTAAATACAAGAAATATAGAGATAGAAAAGTAGTTGTGTGCCCCACCACTAGAAGAGATGCCGAATAGAGTAGATTTAGTAAAATGATGATATCTCGGGCATACGAAAACCTTTTTGAGTGAAACAAAAGTGTTTCCCAATGGAAATTATGCTCTTAATGCAATGGAATATGTCTCACATCGCATAAAGGATCAAACGTATCGAAACCAAAACCTCCATTTCAGCCCACCAACACTGGTCCAAGCTCTAAATCAATAGAAAGAAGCTCCAACTGATAGGAATTCAACCCCACTACTGTATATGAACATATAAGCTGAAATAAATATCTATAGATAAATTTGAAAGTGATTTCTCCCCTCAATAATCAGCTGTAATGAAGCACAATGAAAAGATCGGGATGATCTCCTCTCTACTAGCTTGGGTGGAATCTTTCACCACCGAAACTAGATCAATGGCAGGGAAGGTAAACACCCACCATTCAATGGAAAATGTAAGCTCTCCAAGAGTGAAAAACAACAATAATGATCCAAAATATCTTTCACTTGTTTCTTCATCCATTTTATAAATCTTCATGGAACATTTCCCACTCATTCTAGAATTCTCTCACAAATATTTAATAAAATATTAATAAATGTTATTTTTATGAGAGAATGACACATTGGGACCCATTTAATTCCTCTCTACTGTTATTTTTCCAAACAATAACTCCATATACCTTGGAAATTCGAATTTGAGAGGCTTATTTTGATTTTGGGGAAGTTATATTATCATGTGGGCCCACCCTTCTCCTCTAGTTCCCTCCTTGGCTACATTTAGGACCTGCAACATGTCATAGGTTGTAATAAGTTGTTATCAGTTGTCATAGGACCTGATTCTTATCATAAGTTGTCATATATGTCATAGGTTGTCATAGAATCTGTCATTGACTAAAAATAGCGATGTGACTCTTCACCTTCCCCATGGGAGTTACTTATCCTTCCAAATTTGAATTTGAGGATGGTGCCATGTGTAAGGAGGAATATTCCCTCATGTGGACCAAAATATCCACTTATGAGCCCCCAAGTCCAACTAGGACCCCATGCCACTTCATTTTGGATCAATTAATGATTTTTCCATAATTTATTGGCCTATTTTCCACCATAAATTTTGAATTTTGAATTTCCATGAGAAACTATAGGCCTTGGGGTTAAATATCAATATTTTAATTTTTCCACATAACCCTTAGGAATTGGATAGGCCAACTTAATTGTTTATCTAAAAATTATTTAATTGGGATATTACACATAGTTATACATTTATCGTGCATATTATAGAATAGAGAACCATCACATTGGTTTTAGTTACACAACTACAAGCAGGAGATCTTGCATGAAGAATTAAACACTGCTAAAGAAAATGAATTGCACAAAACGGATCCTTCCTATTCAAAATTGGGGCATGATTAAAAAATTTCATGAGTCAAGACTCCATGCCAAATCCATGACTGGCATACACAAGAAGAATAGACAAAATTGAGAAAGAGCCGAAGCATTCTACAGCTGAAGTTCAAAGTCAAGATCAGATTTTGGCCGGATTGCAAGACGGAGTTCCAAATCCACCGGAACAAGGGAATTACATTCGGATGTAGAGTGCAGAGGAAGAATTCGCGTAGTTGCAAACGACGATGATTCAACCTACTGAGGCTGTAGATGAGACAATTCTTGCATAGTGTATTGTTATTGATGCTCCAGATTGTCAACCCTGCAAATTAGAAGATTCAACTACTCAAAATGATGATACTGGTAGATAATTTGGTTATTTTGCATCTGTTTCTGCCAGGAGCTCATATCCGTTCTCAAGCGCGAAAATTCTTTTTGCTGAGACTGAACGACAGGTTGCACATTCTCGAGGGAACTGGTTACTCTACGATGATAGGAGGGCATTGGAAGGAAAAATGAATATTAAGTAGCAAAGGACTAGACAACAATGCGACACAGAAGAGCAATGATGAACTAGACATTACCCACAGAGATATTATATAAGCCATTAGAAGAAGTTTGTGCACATGCATTTAATTAATGAGAAAGGAATTCAATGTCACACAAGTCGAAAAGGATGTTGGAGTGACCAAAAATAAATGTTGAGGTTAATCAGTTTTTGGAAATAGTACAAAAAGGGAGAAGCTCGATTCATTGCACCTTACGATGAAGATTGATTTCCTCAAAAGGTTCCAATATGGAAGCGACACGTCACTCCTACTATTATCGGTGAAATTAGAACTTCTCTATATGTGACTACATTGCCTTGTCAGTCACACAAAAGGACACTATGGATAGAAGAGGTAACCTTGACCATAGATGAACTTAGGCTAAATATTATAATCCTTTCCTCAGAAGCATACTTCTCTGCATATTTTTATACATAGCCGCGACCCTTATGCTTGTCAACCAGCGAGTCAGCCGCGGGTATCACTACTGACAACCCACGGGTTTCAATAAAATTGTTGCACTCGCTACATGAAAGATGAAACACTCACGAGTCACTCATTAGTTGTCTCATATCATACTCGCAAGTATCTTAAGAAAAATTCAAAAAAAATTAGAAACACGAATTGGGATTAGTTGAGGAAGGTACCAAAACTACCCCAACTTCCCAACTCAACCACCTAATTTTGAACCAATCCTCCTTGCCTTTCCATAAATAAAAGGGGAGGGCTTGAGAAAGGGAACTCATGATGATTGAGGAAGGTTATGCTGGAGAAATTCATATCTAAGAGAGAGGAACAGGTATAATCCTTGTACACTTTTTGCATTACGACGGTGCGGGTGCAGGAATAGGTATAATCCTTGTACACTTTCTGCATTTATCAATAAAAGATTGAGACTTTATTTCCTTTCCAATATAGATCTGCTTATATCTATTATTATTTGATTACATGTTGATGTTATACTGCTTTATTAATATCAATATCTTCTTGTGGTCAAATACGTTTGAGAAAGGTCTTGTGTTTGTGTTACAAGTTATTTGCATAGGAGAACGAAGAGAGAAAAAGATTAGATTGACCTTCATAAATAAGGTATGCATTCTCTTAATTCTAAAACCTATTTTATTATAAATAATGTTGGCACACCCTTATATGTCTATCTGATCACCCCCCAGTATGTTGGTAGTCTCTTTCCCCAACTATAAGAGTAATGTCCTAACAACAGAATTGGCTAGTCCACTGGGAAGCACCATATGTTTTTATGCTTTGGGGACTCTTATAACTTTTTTGATCTCTTTAGAAGAGTCTAGGGTATCCTTGACCTTATTTCTTGACTTAGTTCTTTTCTGATCTACAAACTCTTTTCTTTTTTAAAAGTTTTCTGAGCCCACCCATGAGTACAGGTGCGGTTATTCAATTGCACTCGCGTGTTGCCTATATAGGTACCCACGGTTATTTAGTTGCATCCGCGTGCTTCTGCATGTGATAGTCGTGCACTTTTCCGGAGATTTTTGTTTTCAAGTTAAACTTTGATCTTAGGATTTATTTTGGCTTTGGAAGTTTGTTTGTTGGTCTGACAATGGTTTAAAGCCTTCTAGTGTTGATCTGAGTCTCTGTTGTAGCCTTTCTTAGAGGTCTTATTTTATTTTTATGCTTGACACAGTTGGTTTTTGGTCTTTTTAGTCTTTTCAAGGCTCACCTGTGACCTACATATACATACAATCATGGATTTTCTTCCCTACTCGCGAGTTGCTGGTATAGGTACCTGCAGGTCAACCGTGCATTGTTGCATAATACAGTCGCAGTGTTTCCAGAGACTTTTTATATTTTAATTAGGGTTTGGTGTTAGGGTGTCTTGTCTGTGGATTTGGAAGTCTTATGTTGATATGATACCCTCTGGACATTGTCTAGTGTATTCTGAGTCTGTTTGTAGTCTCTTTAAGATTTTCTACTTGAGTTTTGTGCTTGCGAAGTTACCCTTGCTTTCTAGCCCATTTTTTTGTTTGGCAAGTGCTTGGATTTCATCCTCTTTGATCACTGGTATTAAGGAGCATATTGATATTTGCATAAGAGTCTATGTTTTTCCATCTAACATATCAGTCATCTTTGTTTGCATTTCATTTCCAAAACCTAGTTACTTTCTAAAGCAACTAGTTGGGTTGGTCTTTGCCGGTCTTTCATAAGGTCTGATTGATTTAGCCTTGGGTCATTGTCTCTTTGCTTGCACTACTTTTACAGTTCTTGTTGGTTCACATTTATTTTCATTTCTTTCATAGTTAAAGAAAAAATCAAATTTAAAAAGAACTTTTCGTTTCATAGCAAGAATTGTCATTTCGTTTCGAAGTAGTTGTAGTCTTTAGTACTATCATCTTTGAAAATACAATTTTTTTTTCATTATGCTTAGTTTTCTTTATGATTTCATGTTTTGAAAGATAAACAAAGTAGGTTAATTGTGAATCTTTTACATTTTTACATATACGCATTTCCTTTCAGTTGCAACCATAACTGCACATTGCACTATCCTTTGAGTAAGTAACAACCCTTAAAAATAACTGATAATAACATATATTCGTAACATTTTCTTTTTTAGGTTACACAACATCAACTAGCTTAGGATAGGGTTTGGAATACATCACTTTAAACCTTCCAAACCATTCAAATCTCAAATCGTAGTACAAACTATCGTTTAGGTAAATCCACTGTTGTGGAGGTATCCGAGAAGCTCTACTCAAACCAGAGTTAAGCATGAGGTCATGTGAGATCGAATTGTTGGGGATACCCCCCCACTTTTCTTTCGAGCATACACCAGATCCTTTTCGCGTACGGGGGTCCACTAGTGCCTTCTGCAATCTTGGATTTCAGGCTTAATTACCCTGCCCATGCGTCTTGGCTGGACTTGCGACTATCCCCCTGGGTTCTTTCTGCAATTTTGGTAGCCTTTAGTATCTTTTGACCTTTAGGGCTCTACACAAGTGACGGAAGAAGGATATTTCTGCTGTACCTAGGACAGACATGGGAGGAAACCCTCTGCAGCGATTTGGGAAGGTCATTTGGTGATTCAAGCGTTTGCACCCAAAAATCCTGTATATGGACCTCGAGTAACTGATATTCGATATTCTACTAGTTTGTTCGAGGCCCTCATCATCCCAGACTTAATTTTGAGAATATTTATCTTTGTGTGCCTGGTATGGATTAATTTAGGGAGTTTTTTTAGTGGTGTGCTCTTTTCTCGTAGTTTGTTTAGTGGCCCCTAGGATAATTACTTAGTATATTTTTCACACAATTGTGGAGGACCAACCCCTTAGAAAATCACAAAGGTTGTAGAACCTTCTTCCATTTACAGTGGAGCCTCCACCACCACCACAACGATGGAGAACATACTCTTGTGGTTCTTACGAACTTACGGGAACAACTGAACAACCCAGAGAACCTCACCTGATCTCTCAAGGTCAACCGGTTCAAGAAACTATTGAGTTTGAATATTTTACTTCTGAAGAATTTAATACACCCTTCAACCCTCCTTTAACTAGACCCAATGATCCCTTGTTGGAAAGGGTAGTTTCTCTAGGCCTTCTGGATTTAAGTGTATATCGGTTTACAACTGGTTCCTTTATGGATAACATAGGGGATGTGTTAGGAGTTCCTCATACTCCTACAAAGGCTATCATATCATGATGTTTTTCCCCTCCACATGCACACACATCGATACGAAGCTCGTTGCAAGCTACTTCTGCTCCGAGCACTTCATTTAATTTCAATGCTAGATCCGTAGGATATTCTGGCTCTCAAGCTACGACTGCATCTAGTCCTTTTGGTTCTACCATTTTTCTATCCAGTGTCCCCTTTTCGGGGGTACCTTCAGTATCATTCACATCTTCCCCTTTTGTACAACAATTCCAGGGTAACCCTCAGTCTGCTCCTTTTAGTCACGAATTTCCTTGGTTCAGAGGACACATCGATCCTTAGGCACCTTTTGTAGGCTCAATGCATACTTCTTCCATTGCATATACATCAAGGTTCAACCCCTTCACAGGTTTTAATGTGCATCCATCCAATGTACATAATTCGAACGTACCTGTAGGGAGTACCCCTTTTTCACTGTTTGGTGGAGGGGGTAGTAACAGTTTTGTCAACCCACATTTTGGGGGTGCTTATACCCAACCGCAATGGACCAATCCACAAGGAAGAAATCCCTTATCCTACGGCTGGAGTAACTTCCATAATGCATTTACTTCACAACCAGTGGCTAGGGGCAACCCCAACCAACACTATAGGATCCAAGTTTCCGGTGGTTTCCCCTACCAATTTTTTTTTAATCAAATGGAATCGAAGAGACCCCGTTTTCCTTTTAGGGAAACCTTATACTTTCCATGTCTTTCAAAAATAACTAACGATCTAGTGAGACATATCCCTGCATGGCCATCGGTCCCAACCAAGCTTCCCTCAAACATTCTGAAGTTCAAAGGTAAGACTGGGGAAGACCCTGGCGACCTTGTTACGACCTTTCACTTATGGTGCTCTTCCAACTCTCTTAACGACGATTCCATTCATTTGAGGTTCTTCCAAAGAACCTTAACTAGTGTTGCTTCCAAGTGGTACATTGAAATTCCTATTGCAGCATACGATAACTTTTGGGACCTAGCGACAATCTTCCGGAATCACTTCCAGCTTCCAGTCCGGTACGATGCCGGTACCGATCTTCTGTCTACTTTTAGGAATAATAAATCCACTCACCTTTTTTATCACATTAAGGAGTGGCGAAGACGGAAGCGACTCATCAAGGCTGAGATTCCCCCAGATTTCCTTTTAGAGTGGTATTTGAAGTCACTCCTCCCTTATATTTCTAAGGATGTGGCAACTTCTGGGGTAAGTTCTGAAGAAGAAGAAATTCTGAGGACTCAGCAGCTTGACTTAGTTTACACCCAATATGGGATCCTCTATGATATCATTCCGGATGCACCGAGCTCTAATATAGATCTTGGAAAACCTAATCCTAGACTGCATGCTAATGGCATTGTTGGTTTAGCAGATTCAGCAGCACTTGAAGCTTTAACAAAACAAGTTCACGCACTCTCTATGAAGCAGTCTGCCGCTGAAGCAACTACGGTTGCATCCTCCCCTTCCACAACTGAATATGTACAGCAAGTGCAGACAAACCAAAAGGGTCCTCGGAAACCCAACAACAACAAAAACAAGGGTAAGAAAGGGGAGAGGAACCATCAGAAAACCAAAAATATCAAGAATGCCGAGGAGGGAAAGAAAGACAAAAAGAAGGTAAAGTTTCCCTGCAAGATTTACAAGGATGACCACCTTACTCATTATTTCCCTTTATTGGATGAATCCTAGAAGTTACTTCGAGAAAATAAATCGTTTGTCCTGAAGGATCCGTTTCCTCATGGGCAAGGCCCAACTTCTGGAAACTCTAGTGCTGGGGGAAATCATGCCTCGTCAGCTGATCAATCATTCATTAACATGGTTAAATCACATATGCTTCTGCAAACCAGAGGCAAGAATTATAACCCAGACTCGGAGCAAAAAGATAAGGACATTCCCGAGTCATCTACTCCTCTTCACATTGAGAAACCAACATATTCTATGCCAAATATACCTAAGGGTATCTACAAACGGGCTATGCACAACCCTAACGCACGGGCTTCTCCAAACTACTCTGTGGTATAGGACTTGGCCCAAACGCCATGTGCAATGTCTACATTAGAAGTCTTGCAAAGCTGTCCTTTACAATTTAATGCACTTCTATCGGCCATCGGGAGCATGGATTCTTCAAGTATGCTCGCATGGTTTGATATGCCAAATATCAAACCCTGGTTACCGTATCACGTGGCCTTCCAAATTGAAGTAGTCCATGGTCCCAAAACCATTGGACGAACAGTTGTAGATGAGGGCGCATCTACGTGTGTAATGTCAATATCCTACTGGAAATACCTTGGCTCTCCTGAGTTAGCCCCTTCCAACACACTACTTACGGATTTTGATGGATGATCGATCCACCCACATGGATGCTTTCCTGCGTTCGAAATTGAACTTGCCAGTAAGTTAGTGTTTGTGGAGGTTGAAGTTTTGGATTCTCCTCTTGATTAAAACTTGTTGTTAGGAAGGAGATGGACGTATGATATGCAAGCTATTCCATCATCCGTCTTTCGAGTACTCATGTTCCCGCATGGAGGGAAGATCATCACCATTGATCAAATTTCCTTCACTCGGAATAATAACACTACTTCATCAGATTCAACTATCCCCTTGATTTATCAGACTCATCCACCCAACGAGAGTCTAGGAGTAGGCATGTATTCATCATTGATGGGAACATTCAAACTACCTACTCCCATAAAATACGTTGGTTCCATGAGTACCACTGAAATTTTGTCTCGAGAAGTCTTCACGGTCTTTCAAACAACCAATCCATGGATTCTTCCCACTCAACAAGAACCAACTGTTCCCTTATCTGTTGCAGAAGTGGCGTACCTAGCATCACAAAATGCTGCAACAGACTATATCTCAACTCTGGCGATCTCCACAGAATCAAATATCGACTTTGCACCTGCATGGTCTTTCAACTTTATCCATTCTTTTGATTGTCTAGATACCGTCTTACCTTCTAATGAGTCTATTCTGGAAGCCATGATAGGTCTGGATCATCCTTGGGAACACATGCATCACAGATCCTATTTCCTCCCAGATCTGGACAAGATAGAGAATGGTGAGTTTTCAGTGAGACCTGGTGGTGATATCGACTTGTCCATTACTCCTACTACGAAAACAATTTATGCTGAAGGGAACATGGAAAACATATCAAAAACCATACCAATTGATATCTCCACTAAACCCGACATTGTGGAAAACATTTTTATTGGAGAAAATTGTTCTCCTGATGAGATCACTTTGTACACCAACCTTTTTAAGGAATTCCGCGACGTCTTTTCCTAGTCTTACGAGGATATGCCAGGCATCGAACCTGCTATAGTTGAGCATGTTATCACGACTTACCCTAATGCTAAACCAGTAAGACAAAAGCTCCATCTGGTGAACCATCGAAAAGAAGCGTCCATTAAGGTTGAAGTTGAAAAACTGCTTAAATCCGGCTTCATCTATCTGATCGACATGATGGAATGGGTCTCCAACCTAATCCCAGTCAACAAAAAGAAAGGAACCATACGTGTATATATAGACTTTCGGGACCTTAACAAATCCTGTCCAAAGGAAAACTACCCCACACCTTTCATAGACCAGATCATTGACGCGTGTGCGGGCCATGGAATATTTTCTTTCATGGATGGTTTTTCAGGATACAACCAAATTCAAATAAAACCTGAAGACCAACACAAAACGACTTTCATTTGTCCTTGGGGTACCTTTGCTTATCGGAAGACTCCGTTCGGGTTAAAGAACGTTGGAGCTACCTTCCAACGGGACATGAAATTTGCTTTCCACAACATTAAACATGTAGCTGAGCCATATCTGGATGATCTCCCAGTGCGATCTTGTAAGAGACGATATCATCCTGAGAATTTGCGACTTGTGTTTGAGAGATGCACACACTATAAGATTCGTTTGAATCCTAAAAAATGTGTATTCTGTATAGAGTCCGCACGCTTACTGGGTTTCATTGTGTCTAGTCATAGAATTATAGTTGATCCATTAAAAGTTGAGGCCATTGTAAATATTCCTCCTCCTCGTACCCTTATATAAATTCAGAGTCTGCAGGGCATGCCAAAATTTCTATGACGTTTCATTATAAACTATGCTAAAGTCACCAAGGGATTCATGAGATTGCTTAAGCAAGACACCCATTTTTTCTGGGATGAGGCTGCGCAGACTTCGTTCGATGCCTTGAAAAAGGCACTACTATTAGCCCCCTTGCTGAGCCCACTAGATTATGCTAAATAATTCATTCAATATCTGGCGGAATCTGTTTCCACGATTGGCATAGTACTTGTTCAGGAGGATGACAAGCTCTAGGAGAATGTCATTTATTATCTCTCGCGTGCATTGGTAACTCCTGAGCTCAAGTATTTCCACGTCAAGAAGTTGGCATTGGCTTTCGTCCACGATGTTCAGAGACTGCGTCATTACATCTTATTGCGAACAACAACATTTATTGCAGAAGTAAATCCTTTTCAATACGTATTAACCCGACGTATCATCGGTGGGAAGTTCAATAAATGGATTGTCATTTTGCAAGAGTTTGACCTAGTTTTCCAATCCGCTAATTCTAATAATTCTCAAGTGTTCGCCGAGCTTATTTCTGAGTTCCCTAGTGACATAAACAACATTGAGGAAGATTCGTCTTTTCCATATGAACACATTTTTCTCATTGTGTCTTCTGACACGTGGTATGGGGATATCTTAATATATCTCCAAACTTTGAGGTGTCCCCCTACTTTTTCCAGGGACGAACAACGGAAACTAAAACATCATGCACGAAATTACCTCATCATTTTTGACACATTATACAGACATGGGGTATATTCCATCTTACGCCGTTGTTTAACCTTAGAAGAAGCTAAAGTAGTATTGAATGATGCCCACAGTGGAGCCTGTGGAGGTCATCTTTGTAGGTTGGAAACAACCCAAAAAATACTGTGTGCTGGTTATTTTTGGCCCACGATATTCAAATATTGTGTGGAGGTTGTGAAACACTGTCGACCTTGTCAGTTTTTCACCAAGAAAATGCGAGCACACACGACTCCTCTCCATCCTGTGATAACAGTGGGCCCCTTCACCAAGTGGGGGGTTGACTTCATGACGTGTAATCGAGCTTCGGCAGGAGGACACCATCACATCATCGTTGTCGTCGACTACTTTATGAAGTGGGATGAGGAAATGCCTACTGTGAGAGGAGACGGAGAAACGACTGTTGATTTCATGTTTAACCAGATTATTGCTAGATTTGGTATTCCCAAAGAGATCATCACAGACCATGGTCGACATTTTCAAAACAATATGATGACCGAGTTGTATACCATGTTAGGTTTTCGACAAGAACAATCGTCTTCATTTTATCCACAGGCGAATGGTCAGGTCGAAGCAATTAACAAGACTTTGAAAACCATCCTTCAAAGGACTGTTAATGCCAGTAGATCTAACTGGCACATCATGTTGTATTGCGCTCTTTGGGATTACCGATCTAATGTTAATACTTCTACTAGGTTCTCACCTTTCCAACTCGTTCATGGGGTGGAGGCAGTCATTTCAGTTGAATGCGAAATCCCTTCTTTGAAGTTGGCTATCCAACTGCTTATGGAAATATCAACTTTGGAAGAGCGTTTGCTGCATTTATAGCACTTAGATGAACAACTCCGTGATGTGCTTATAGAAAATGAAGCTCACAAAATTCGAGTCAAGCGTCAATACGACAAATATGTAAAACCAAGGGTGTTCTCTGAAGGAGGGGCCTTGTTCTGCTCTATGAACAGGACAAAGATCCCTTGGGGGCAGGTAAATTTAAATATATGTGGCTCAGACCGTATATTATCTCTAAAGTTCTGAAGAAAGGATCTTATGAGCTAACCGATTACGAGGGTTGTAAGTTTCTTGAGCCTAGAAATGGGCTCTACCTGAAAAAAGTATTATGCTTAGGCCTCTATGTTTTTTCTTGTATTATAAATGTACATGTTTGTAGATTTAGTATTTTATTTTGATTTATTTTATGCATCTTATGTGTCTTCTGGATTTTGGTTTCAGATGACAACTGAGTGCTTTATAAGATTCATTGATGGCAATAGTCTACACACCCGTCAGTTGGCCTCAGTAGCTTGGGTTATTAACTCATAGACTGGACAACTTGTGTCTTCAGGAGGGGCTTGTTTGGGCTCTACAACGAACAATGCAGTTAAGTACAGTGCAATCATTGAGTTACTCCGAGATTCTATTCATCACAGAATTTCATGTTTGGAGGTAAGACTCGACACACAGTTAGTAGTACTTCAGTTGATGGGTGAGTACAGGGTTCGGGATCCTGCTTTGATTCGTCAGTTTTTGCGTGTTAGGTTACTTGAAAGACACTTTAATTTTATTACATTTCAACACATTTCAAGGAATTTAAATTCATTAGCTGACTCATATGAAAACTATATACTCTATTGGCATCTGTACCATACACAATCACATTAAACGGTCACACACATGTATATATAAACTGATATTGTATATATCAGGATAAAAAAATATGAGTACAAGTCATAGGATGTCGTAGTGTCATAATATACAAAAATGGGCTCAAAGGCCTCAAAAATATAACACGTCTCTCTCCCCATGGAGAATGAGGTGCATTTGCTAACTCTGCTACAGCCTCCCTATAGAATATGACTAGCCTAGCTAATTTCCTAAGTAGCCTAATCCATGGTGGGGGCATGCCTACAACATGCTCCTGCATTTCGAGCGGCATCCGCTCGATCTTGTATGTCGGGATTTCATAATTCAACCGACTCATCTTCCCCTCTATGTTCACTAGCATCGCATTAGCAGCTCTAGGCTCAGTTGGACATATAAATATACGGGGGTGTCCCACAGGTCGCACAGGTACCACATCTACATAAATCACACTATCAACACTCTTACTCATCATAAAAATTATATATACATAAAATAATAAAAATGAAATAAATTTCAAAAGCATAAGCACATATTACCCATCTCTCCCTAGGCTGATCCTGGAGGAAGAGCTAGCTCAGGATCTCCGCGGAAATCCATACTAGCATAGGGGAACTGTTCTAGACCTGACACCTGGCGAGCCCACCTTGTTAAGTAATCCTCATATTCTTATGAGAGACTCATTTCGCCACCACCCTGGCGTAAGAAAATGTCTCCCCATCGAGTCATAAACGGCTCACAAGGATCTAGCAATGGCAAAGCCACTCCCGGACTCAGGGCGGGAACCCTCTCAAAGAATAAAGTATAGAATATGCTGCCATAGCCAAAAGATTTCTTCTTTCCGGTCTTGAATTCAATCAATTGGTGTTTCATGTTCACCAAGAGACCCGAACACCAGTCAAACACGACCCCACGAAGGAATTTAACACCGATTTGCATGTAGTTTTGGGAGGCCAAGTGTTGTGCAACACTCCCTCCAATTTTGTTCAAGGTACTTAGTATCACCTTCAACGGGAAACTTGAAAGGGAGCCGATTGGGACTTGGCTACCACTCTTTTCGGTACCTGACAAACAATAGGTGTTGATGTAATCTTGGATCGATAGTGCACCGACCCCTCTAAATGTGCCCTTGAGGGTTACACCCTCGCCTCTATGGGACAATCCGGTCATAAAATATATGTCATCTATAGTGATGTCCAACATCTCCCCTTGGATATTGAACATTCCGAGATCCGGATCCGAGTAGCCAACAAGCATTTGGAGTAGATGATTTTGAGCACGCATGCTCGTCGTTCGAAAAAATTTAAGCAAACCACATCTTCGTAAGGCATTTAGAGTAAGCAGATCTCCCATGGCATCTCTATCCATGGTGTCATGCTCTCTTTCCCTCCATGTCAGCACCATACCTGCATTGTTCATCCTTTCATCCATTAGTTTTTGTTTTTTTTTTTCATTTTTCTTGCGGCACTCGCGAGTCCACCTCTACAACAGAGGTGGTTACTCCCATGTTCACCTCTGCTAAACCTGTGCATATTCCTCGTAGCCGCGAGTTTAACAAAGAGGAACCCGCGGGTACGAGGCCCTAATTTTTAAACCTCAATAAAAAACAAAAGACACCACTAAAAATTAAAAATAATGGATGGAATTGCTAGTTGAGAGAGAGAGATGACTTACTTGCAATTGACGGGATTCGATTTGGTGACCTGGTTTGAGCGCTACGAGCAGTTGAAGTAAGAGGGTTCTTTTTCCTTTTTTCTCCAACAAAATGACTTTGTGAGTTTTGTGGCCATTTTGGAACTATTTATAAAAGTTACTTTTAATTTTTACCTGCTTTTATCAATTTCATATAGTTTCAAAACTCTTTTTTAACTTTATTTAATCACTAATGCACTTTTTAATTTCTTTTTTATTAGGTGAAGTTCGAAGCGACACTTATCACTACTTTTTGAATGGCCTATAAAGGTTTGATTTTGTTTGTGACATGCCAGTTTGGTACAATACTTCCTGTCATTTTATGTCATAATGAAATCTCTTTTTGATCAGGTTTATATGTCATTTTCTACTAATCCGGTCGTTTTCATGATACCTACAACTTTTCATCATTTGAAAAGATCAAGGAACTTAGTTCCTTCGTACCTATAGAGTGTTTTTAAGCCCTTGTTAGACTCTTTAAAATCAAACAAGATCACCAAGTATACTTGTCACTTCAAACTCGCTAAAGGAATTGAAGCGACATCCACTTAGGTATAAGTTTACCCCTTTTCCGGACCTTTGTGGATTAGTTACGAAAAAGGTATACTCTAGTCATGCGTGGCCAAAAGAGTTCTTATCTCATTTTTTTACACTTTTTCGGGTGAGGAGACTAACTCTACGAAAAAGGACCTTTTGGAGTCTTCTTTAGGGTTTTCAGACTCTCGAATTATGAAAACACCAAGCGAGCATTTACCAATTCGGGCTCGATGTGAAATCCACGAATAGGTATATGGAGTTCTTGTTTAAGTTTATTAGACTCCTTAAATATGAAAACACCGGCGAGCATAAACCAACTTGGACTCGATATTAAAATCCACGAGTGGGTGTATGGAGTTATTGTTTAAGTTTTTCAGACTCCTTAAAATTGAAAACACTGGCGAGCACGAATAGATCCAGGCTCAATATTAAAATCCATGGATCAATGTTATCGAGTACTAGTCTATCTCTTCTTCAAACTCGTTAAAACATGAAGAAGGTCTTGAGTTTCCCTCCGATGGACTCATTAAATTACACATGGTTGGACTTATACCAAGCACTCTTCTATCCTCTCTTTGATCTTGTTTTCAAAAATGAAGAAGGACTATTGAGTTTTCTTTCTTGGAGTCATTAAAACTAACAAGAAGGAAATTATTGAGCTTTCTTTTCCACCTTTTCATGCTCGTTAAAATCAAGAAAATACATTCTTTAATAAAAAGAGAAAAGGGAAGCGAAGTATTTCAAGTATCTTTTCAGTATAAAGGCAGCAAGTCATGTATGTCCTTGAACACAACACCTTTTTGAGTCTTTCAAACAAGTTGGGTTTTAGTTTTTGGCCTTAGGATGAACCTGATCTCAGAGTTTTACTCCTCTGGTTGGTTACTCTTCCAGTCATATGGATAATATGTTAATTTCTCCTACATTACGGATTTATATCATGGTCCCCTTTGTCTTCAAAGATGCCTAAGTCACTCTTGTGTCGTGCTCACTGTTCAAGGACACCCCTGGTATCGGTCATTTTGCAGTTACCTTGACCTCATGTGTTGGCCATTCCTTGGTGTCAGCATGTTTCATCATGTACTCAGTCCTACTCTAGATCAACTCAACCTGTTGATTGTATCTCGTGTTGGATGATGGAGGATGCCATAATGCCTCCCTTCCAATGAACTTTTTCCTATCGACTTCATCTCATCTTGCTCCGGGAATGAAGTTTAGATTTATCGGTAGTACCTTGGGTATTGCAATCATCAGTGGCAGTTTCCCTCACCAATGAGTAGTGGGAATACATCAATGTCTCCTACTTGATGGATTCTTCAAGTGTTCGACTTCAAGATCCTTTATTCGCACTTGTTAGAATTTACTAGGTACCTCGGGCCTCATTTTCATTAATGGTGGGCGCCCTCATGTTTGTTAATGATCTATATCATTGGACGGTAATCAAACAGTATCCTCCATGTTCTAACTCAGTTCATTTATTCGCATGGTTAGGATTCATACCTTGATGGTTTGGATGAATACCTTGGGCCTATAATAGTATCATCTCATTTTTTTATTTCCCAAGTTGCGCAAGACCGAGCCACACTCATTTTTGCCTCTTGATGAGACATAGATCCAGTTTTTTGTTATGGATATGATCTCATGTTATGAAATAGATCCATGCTTGTATTTCAGTGGCCATGCTATATACATATTTCAGTTATGTATTGGATATTATGTTCTACCATTCTGAACATCTCCTGATGTCAAGATTGTAAACTGCTCGCTGACTTTGTTTCTGTTTCAGGTATTGTTTGTGACCTCCTCCTGCAGCCTCTTTGATCCTCCTCTACTTGGATTGTAATGTATTTCGGCCATCGCTTCCCTTTGACCTCACACATTAGGGGGCATCTGTTATCGGTCAAATTAACACTTCTCCGTCCGTGACTACATTTCCTTGTCAGTCACACAAAAGTACACTATGGATGGAAGAGCTTACCTTGACCATATATGAACTTAAGCTTAATCTTATAATCCTTTCCTCAGAAGCATACTTCTTTTATACATATCCACGACCCTTATGCTTGTCAACCATTGGGTCAGCTCTGGGTATCACTACTGACAACCTGTGGGTGTAAATAAAATTGTTGCACTCGCTACATGCAAGATGATACACTCGCGAGTCACTCGCTAGTTGTCTCATATCATACTAGTGGGTATCTTAAGAAAACTTCAAAAAATAATTAGAAACACGAATTGGGATTAGTTGAGGCAGGTACCAAAACTACCCCAACTTCCCAACTCAACCACCTTTTGAACCAATCCTCCTTTCCTTGCCATAAATACAAGGGGAGGGCATGAGAAAGGGACCTCATGATGATTGAATAAGGTTATGCTGGAGAAAGTCATAGTTAAGAGATAGGAGTAGGAGCCCAGGGCTGTGGTTATGACGGTGCCGATGCAAGAACATGTATATGCCTTGTACACTTTCTGCATTTATCAATAAAATATGAGACTTTCTTGGATTTCCAATATAGATCTACTTATATCTATTATTATTTGATTACATGTTGATGTTATAATGCTTTATTAATATCAATATCTTCTTGTGGTCAAATACATTTGAGAAAGGTCTTGTGTTTGTGTTATAGTTTATTTGCATAGGAGAATGAAGAGAGAAAGAGCTTGGACCGACCTTCATAAAAAAGGTATGCATTATCTTAATTCTAAAACCTATTTGCTTATAAATAATGTTGACACACCATTATATGTCTATCTGATCACCCCCAGTACATTGGTAGTCTCTTTCCCCAACTATAAGAGTAATTTCCTAACAACACCTGCCACACGAACTGAGCGTCATTTCTTCTTTTGTTCTAAGTTGGTCGATGAATGAAAACATGCCATATATGTTATTTCCTTAGCAAAGGATGCGACTATATTAAATGCAACAAGTCTCTATTATAGTGCAGTAAATGCGATAGGTGAAGCAGTCGGGTGCATAAAGAATAATGCAAAATCAGTAGAAGAATGACTTATGCATTGCGCATTTGAAGTAAGGATGACAACAAGAATCACTATGCAAGAAGAGTTGAGTCATTGTGACAAGAACATGTGACCAAGATGAAAGAGAATTATAACATCTATATTAGAAAAGAAATCAAAGATAATTATGAAGAGACACTGAAAAATGAGGTATGAAGACATGGGGAGTTATCTTAGGAAACAGTAAGGACTAGTTCAGGCACAAAACATAAACGAAAGAATTTGCATCGTGCAATGGAATTCTTTTCCATTGATGTCAAAGGGGGAGAGATGCATGAAGTTGATGAAGCTTAGGTGAGATGAATGAATATGAAGATATCAAAGGTAGTTGAAGCAGAGAAACACATGTAGATAAGGTATCACATATGAATGAATTCAGCAGGACAACACAAAAGGGGAAGAACTGCAGACCCCAAAAGAACATGAAGCATGAAACGACAACAGACGTGAAATAGTGTGAAGAAGAACACTTGAAGACATGGTTTGCGAAGATACGACAAGAAGCAAAATTGTTCAAGTAGAGATGACAGAAGTACTGATAGGGAGCGTAGTAGATAAACGCCCAAAGAAATCAGGGGGATCACATACACATGGGGAGCACTACGACCAAATAAAGATGAAGCATATAGGTCAAGAAGATCATGTACAACTTCATAAGGTGTTGAAATCAATGCCAAAGGGGGAGATTGTTGAGTATTGGTTGTCATTGATGTCAAGTGTTTGACTGGGAGATTGTTGAGCATTGGTTGTCAATGATGTCAACTAAATAGGATGTAAAGTGTGTAAATATCATCCAATGTCAAAGAGGATGTCAACTGATTCAGTATGATTCATTGATATCATCCTAATTCAAATTGGATACAACATTCCAACATAAGTATGAAGAAGTCATTTTGAGGTAGTCTATGCGCATGGTAAAGAAGGCATGAACATCAGAAGTATATGCACAAATGGTGAGGGTGACATATATGTATGCAACTTTGGAGTATATCTAAGAGTGCATTATGTCTGAAGATGTATATCAAGGATACAACACTCAAGTAGATTTGGAGTATATCTAAGAGTGCATTTTGTCTGAAGATGTATATCAAGGATACAACACTCAAGCATATTTGAATTTTATCTAAGATTCATCAAGGATACATATTGCAGGTGAAGTTTGAATAAGTACACAAGAAGATACTTCATGAAGATCTAGTTCAAGAAGAAACACAAGTAATGGATCCTACATCATGTGGCTCTTGCACATAAATCAAGTCCACCAAGTCATACTCTCACATGCCAACAAATTGAATGAGTTGGTTCAACAATGGTACAAGTGCTCAAACTGCCAAGAAGTGAGTTGAAAAAGTGGGACAAGTAAGAAAGCAAGCCTAAGCATTGCTTGAATTGATGGTTGGGAGTGCGCAACAAGAAAGGAACAATAGATGGTCAAAAAATATTGAAAGCGCGCAAGCAAATCCAATGAGAAGATGGTTTCAGTGAATGGAACATGCACAGAATCCTAGAATGGTACAACGGTTGAAGATCATATATGAAAAAATTTCACAGCTGATGAAAAAAAAGTGCACAAGTCCCACAGGTCATGACAAAGCATAATTCAAAGTCCCACCAAGTGAAAATCGGAGTATGAACAGATTCCGTAAAGTATCAATACATCAAGGATGCATCACCCAAATGCAATGATGAAGCACGAGTCACAATCTCACTAAGTGGAAGCTGGAGAATGCTAAATTTTTGCAAAATATTGATATCACAAGGGTGCATTACCCACAAATGATGGTACATAAAAGGTCATGGGCAGATCAATATTTAGTGGAAGATTGTGCACATACTATAAGGAAATGGTACATCAAGATCACAATGTTACACCACCAAGGTGTAAAGTCCCACTAAGTTGTGGATCTTGAAGGCGCTTGAAACATAAGAAATGAGACATCAATAGCACAGATGATGACATGTGGCATATGCATAATCTATGAAGTATGGAAGAAGGGATGCCACGACCAACTTGCGAACATACAATCTGTGCAAGACATGTATCAATAGAGATGCAAGTTGAATATTTTATGTAAGCTTGATAGCAAGAACTTAAGGTTTTTTTTTTTAAGTTTCAGTTTTTTTTCGGGGCATCAAGTGTCTGGTGGATAGAACAAAATGATCTAGCGAATAGCTGAATGTGCACATGTAGTAGAATGAAGTTTTGATGGTGCACATAAAGATGTTGTAGACCTGTGACAGTTGCGCAAATACTGAAGAATGCGCAAGTGATAGATATATCAAAGGACAATATCACACTCAACACGTCGATAGTCACATATGTTGAAGAGACAAAAGCATAGAAACATGACCGAAGTTTATCAGATATTGCGTTGGTGTCTAGCTGATGCATATGAACAGAAGTGGAAGTGTGTGAAGTTGAAAAATTGATCTGATGCACAATAACATAACAGGAGAAAAACTCGTTAGGTGCATCACGATACAAAGGATCTGGGACAAGTGCGTTAAATCAAACGGACCAATTATTTGATGCACAGGATGTCACATATTATCTAAGATACTGCAACACTTAAATAGAACGAACACATCAGAAAGTGCATGGTTCCTTCTATTACTAGTGCTTCATTTCTGAACAACAAACTATCAATTGAAAGCACAGCATCAGTTGATCATTGCAGTCACAAAGAACAGATCGTTGAACTAGAAAATAAGACTACATAATCAACAGAGCACACAGTACATGAAATAAGTAGTAGAAGTGTGATTTGAGAGTAATGAGAAGTCAAGTGCTTTATGCAGCGCAGTGATAGAGCATAGTCTTCATACGAAAGTAGCGCACAACAAAATCATCATCAGAAGACCTGAAGAAGTGCGTAGATTTGAAGATCACCAAGGCAGGAAAATATATTGGACATCAGGACAGTCAGATGGGGCAAGGAGATAGGGAGTTGGAGATTCCTTCAGGTTCATGCTTGTAAAACAACAAGGAGATAGGGATTTGCAGCTTCCTTCAGATTGGTGCCTGTAAAACAAAGTGACAGGGGGTCGGTGCCTCCTTCCAGTTGGTGTTGGAGAAAACATAGGGGGTTGGTTCCTCCTTCTAGTTGGTGTAAGTAAACATAAGAAGTTGGTGCTTCCTCGAATGTATTCTTTATCACTATAAATAAGCATTCTGTGGTTTTCTCCCATTTGGGTATCCACGTAAAAATTATGTGTGTTATGTGTTGATGATGTGGTTCATATATGTGTGAATGTTTATTTACTGATGCATAGCAGAAGATAAATATCAAGTAAAGGCTAATCTGTTAAAGAAGGTAAAATCTACTAATAACCGTGCTAACACTGATTCACCTCCCTTATCAGTATTAAATCAATTCCAACAGTTGATTTTCTTGGTTTGCAGCAGGGGTCTTGGCCCGAGGTCATACTTTTTGTGCAATTTCGCTTGTAAGGTGTTGGGAAAAATTCTATACCGGGATGAAGACATTTCATATTCACCATTCTCTTGTTCATGATTGAAATCATATGTATGAAATTGCAGGTAACTCTCATAATCCTCCCAAGTCAGGTGCATGGTATTGGTTTCATCCTAGCGCCAATTCATTTCCTCCTCATTGTTAGGGTATTCTTCTTCAAAAGGGAGGTTTGCAAAATTATTATTCTTGTCATTATCTTGTCTGATAGGAGGTTGAATATGTTATTCCTCATTCCTTTTCTCTCTGTGCATAATATGAGGGTTGAAGGGAATCCTATACTAATTGGGATTTTGATTCCTTGGTGCACATCCTTGAGGATCTCCACTTGAATGATTTCCTTCCAACTCCATCCTAGTTAGTGTTAAATGGAAAACATCACGAGTCATTCTCCAAGCCAATCTTTTGTATCCAGGATTAAGACTAATGTGTTGAGGTAGGGATCCTGAGTTAGACTCATGAACTTGGAGTAGATTCTTGAGTTGGACTCATAATGACTAAGCCTTCAGTTGTAAAAGGTTATTCCTCATGTGTTGAGGTGAATGCTTTGATGTATCAAACTGATGATGTTGTAAAGTCATGTTGGGCAAGTCTTACGACTTGTGTGTCAATTCATATTTTCATGTGGGCGTTCAGTTATAGTAGGTACCCATGGGGTGGACCTCCAGTTATAGTAGGCACCGATGGGGTGGACTTCTAGTTATAGGGATATATGCTTTGCATGTTAAAGCATTAATGTTGTGTGATGTATTACTAACCATGGTTATCGATTTCTATTAAGTCTCCTTTAGAGACTGACCACCTCTAGAGTGAATTACTTTAGCATATGATCATTTGGTCTGAGAGTAATATAATATGATCACAACATCTGAAAAATATTCTGATTATAATATGATATGATAGATAATTAAAGTTAACACATAGTAACCATGCAGTAAAGATAAGAGATAAAGATAAATACATAGAGAAAAAAAGAATATGATATGCTCATAGGATGACTAAGTGAAATTGAATTGTTAAGATTTAGTTAAAGCCACAATGCATGCCTCAGTCAATTAGAGGACTCGAATTGATCACTACAGTGATGTTAAAGAGAGTTAAATAAGTGATAACAAAGAAGATATAGTTAACTAAATGTTATTGCATGACGACACTTATGTTAAACTAAAAGATGACACTTATGTTAAACTAAAATATGACACTTGCATCTCGAAACTTAAGTTAGCCACCTAACTAAGTGGGAAAGATTTCAGTTAAGGGGCGAGTTCATCATAACACTCAATTCAATGAGTTAATGCACTACATGAGAAATGTGGCGCTCTTCTTCATGCAAGATTGATACATCCAGATCGAAGGAGAGTTCATCACGAAATCAGAGGATAAAAATAGAATCTGATGCATGTGAAGAATATATAAATATGTTATACAAGATTTATGAATTAATGTGAATCAAATTCTCTTCTCCCTTGAAGGCAAGGTGCTTCTATTTTTGCAGGATAATTCTCCAAGAAGGCAATTCATAGTTTGTGCATGTGATGCACCATTACCCATGCAACCATTCACTATAGCTTGCATGGCAGTTATTCTTGCTTGTTATTAATGTGTTGGGAACATGGCAAGTTGATACAGTTGATCTCTATTCTCTATTGCTCATTATTCTCTCTTATCTAGGACCTGGGGTGATGAAAGCAATCTGCTATTTTGTAAAAGACATTATCTGCTATCTATCATAATTATACTATGAATATTTGCTGGGTTTTTTCATCCTCATTGTTTTGAGGGTTTTTCCCAGGGTACATCTTGTGTTATGGTTGAATGTTTCATTGATCGAATGGTTCATTGATGCAAGTATTTGTTGGTAGGTGGGTTTGGATGAGGTAGCTACACAGCATCGCGGATGCTGCGAAGGTAAAAGATGTCGCGCAAGGAGGAGAACTGCACACAAGTTGGAAATAATAGTATTTTATGTATTTTTGGGTCATTTTGGACCGCATTGTGCGGGTTAGGGTCATTCTTTGTGTAGATTTTGGTAAGAAATATTTAGGAGGTTGTCTAAGTGGACCATAAATGTAAAGGCGCAAGCCTATAAATAGATGTAGAATTGCAAGTGTTAGGATAATCTGGATCGAAGAGTCATTCTCATGATCGGATAGAAGAACTGCACTTGTTTTGGTCTATTAATCTGGGTATGCGACAGAAGAACTATGTTGATGTATCTTTGTTTTGTTGCGAAGGTTAATATGACATGATGGAGTTTTGATCAGAATCATTGTGTCTCTTTCTGTTTTCCTGCTATGAATGTGATATGCGATATGAATATGTGAATGATGAGATGTTTACTTGTTCCAAATGATGTTTTACTGCTAGATCTATTGCACATTAATGGTTTTATTGATAATGAGATATGTTGAATAATGATGTGATTCTATTTAAATGCATAAGTTGAAATGTTAGATCTGTTAAATAATGTTGCGCTAAGTCGATAAGTAGATGCACAAGTGTCCTCCTTCATTCGGTGGAAACGTGGTTCCGTTAGCTCTCCCTCGAACATATCGGGTGAGACTTCATCTGCTCTGCAGGCGTTGTTGGACAAGGTAAAACCTATTTGGGCCGGTGCTCAGGGAGATCGAGGTGGTTCGGATGTCGACAGAGTGAGGAACCCCTGTCAACTAGGTTTGTGTCAATAAATGGTTCCGTTGCCGGGACCATAGCGTGAAGTGGAGGGAGGACATGTTGTGGCATCCGATAAGACCAAAAATTCAAGATTAGTTCAACCAAAAGTTACAAGAATTTGCTGAGAAAGAGAATCAGAACCCTGTACTAACGATGGATAGGTGGTTGGAAAGGTACATACACGACGGTCCACACGAGTATTTTTTCTGCGAATTCCCGATCATCTTGTATGAGTGGTTAGCGTAATTGACCTTCCACAAGGTAAATTTTCAAGGTGGTGAGACAACGTCCTGGACCCCGGAATTGATCTAGGAGTTGCAGGAGGTAGATAACAGAGCATCCTGGGCTGTTGAAGTCTGGCTTGACAATATATTTGAGGGCTATATCACCGATTTTGTAGTCGACACAATGAAATTTTATAGTGAATCTGAAAGGGAATTCTTCAACGGAACGAGAGGCAGGTTCCTGTTGTCGTTGCAATTGTCCATTAAGATGCTCATTTGTGAAAAGGGACGAAGCGACCCCACAGTGCCGACATGGAAAAACAGGCTATCCTAGGGTAGAGGCAGGACCAACCCCTAGTAGCAACGTGCCCACACCGCCGCTCACTATATCACAACCAGGAAGAAATACAACTTTGACACCAATGTGTTCGGCGTGTCAACAACACTCACAAAGTAGCGGATCAATGACTGTAGGAAGAAGGTACAAGATGGAAGGAGAGGATGCGAAGTTACCTCTGTTCCATTGGAATGGAACTGAAGACCCAAGGAAATACTGGTTCTTATGTGAAGCTGTGTGGATTGTTAAACAAATTACGGATGATGAGGCCAAGAAAGGTCAATTGGCGATGACACTTCGGGGTCGCGCACTGGATTGGTTCATGAAATTTGTACAAGTTCCTGCAGGGAGTACATAAAAGACATTGGATGAAGTTAGAAAAGGATTACTTGAAGAGTTCAGAAAAACGAATTCTGAAGCACAATACATTATGGAATTGAAGGAGATCAAACAATATCCAAACAAAATTGTTTGGGATTTTGACCAAAGGTTTAAAACACTAGTGGGAAGGGTCAGTTTTGAAATGAGCGACATTCAACACAAGGAATGGTTCATCGTGGTGTTTCTACCTCATATCAGACTCCCATTGATGCAGGAGAAAATTACGACATAGAGCGAGGCTCTAGAGATTGCGATGAAGTTAGAAGCTTCCCTTGTTGGAGAGAGTGCAGTTGGAATGTCTCAGATCTAGACGCAGCTGGCGAATCTGAAAATTCAATTGCAAGATCTCAAGAAGGGTAAAGAGAACTTCGAAGAAGTTTGGTGTACTCGATGTCATGCAGAGGGACATACTATGGATAACTGCCCAGATTTATGAAACTACCTGTTATCAGGAGCACCGAACCCACTGAGTGGCGGAGGTATGCCATGGTGTCGCATTTGTCAAGTTTATGGGCATTGACATGAAGAGTGTGCATACATGTAGAAGATGGTCACGAAGTCGATGAATTTATATTGTACATTCTGCAAGTCTGTTGGGAATGAAGATAATGATTGCCGCGCATATGACGTACTCCAGGAAAGAACGTACGACTCATACTACATAAAGGGAGATGACCATCGTGCAGTACAGCAGCCGCAACCGCAGCCACAGGTGGCCCAGCCGCCACCTAAACTGCAGATGCAATTTGTATCGCAGCCACAACCACAACCACAACCGCAGTATAATCAGATGCAGATGGCTCCACAACAGCCACAATATGTTTAGCCAGCGCAGTATGTACAACCAGGGAAGTTTGTTCAGCTACAATTGAATCCCCTGCAACAATAATTTAATCAACTAGAGGCCGAGGTGGAGGATTTCACGGAGGATTCCGAGGAGGCCGAGGTGGAGGATTTGGTCGAGGAGGAGGACGAGGTCGCGGACTAGTGCATTGTTATAATTGTGGAGTATTGCGACACTATCAGAGAGATTTCCCGCAGTTGCAAGCACAATGTACATATTGTTTTATCGTTGATCATATTGTTGAGAACTGTTTGCAATTGATTGCGAGGTGGCAGGCAGGAAATGTTCAGCAGTTGCAGAATCAAAATCAGTTGCAGAATCAAAACCAGTTGCTGAACCAGTTTCAGAATCAGAACCAAATGTCGAATCAGAATCAGTTTTTGAACTAGAATCAACATCCAAATCATAATCAGAACGCAAATCAGAATGTGAACCAACCTGTGAAACCACCGCCGAACCAGAATCAGGGATCAACTATCGCAACGATTTTAGCAGAATCGAGGACGGAAGATGTGGACGTTGCTGATATCACTCACGGAGGTGCGACGACAGGAGAAGATGGTCTGCATCCACTAATCCGGCTGGATGGAAAGAAGAAGGTACAGTTTGATATTGATGCTGAGCGAGACACATTCTTTAGAGCACGTGATGCGATCAGAAGAAATCTTGGTAAGTCGTTTACTTATGACATGCCTGCTGCTTTTGATTCAACTTCGGAAGTAGGACCATCGCGACAGTATGGTACTTTGCAGAACTTCTTTGAAATTTTATTATCACTGGCAAGAGATCTCGATGCCCTTGCCGAGATTGAGAGTCTGTTGTAGCGACTGACCAAGGGACGGAAAGAGTCCGGAGTGAACTCTTTACAGAGGAAGAAGACAGGAAAAGAGATGCACATGAATATTCAGATTGGGGACTATGAGGTAGATTCAGTCATTTTGGATCTAGGCTCAGACGTCAATATTCTAACAAAGCAGACATGGCAAAACATGGGGAGCCCAATGCTGAGTTGGTCTCCTGTGCAGCTGCGATTGGATAATTAGACCAAAGTAACACCAATTGGGAGAGTTCCGCGCCTTGTTGTGGAAATTAGGGGATGAAAACCTATGCCGATTTCGATGTTATTGAAGTTGTTGATGGTGGAGGCTCCTATCCCATGTTGCTGGGGATTGGATGGGAAAATGACAGTATGGCAGTAATTAATTTCAAGAAGAGGGTGATGACCTTCGAAAATCAAGACCTCCGAGTCATAGCTCCGTTGGATTTGACTGAAGGGCGAAGGTATGTTGAACCAGTAAGGGATGAAGTTGCAAGCGGATGGGATCACGCGTATAATATTTTAGAAGACTACATCCATCTGACTGCCGATGCTGAACTCGATTGGCGCAGCTTTAGCTCTGCGTCTTCCGACTCTGATGATGCTTTAGAGAATTTGCAAAATCTCCTGCATGAGGTGTCGTTCCGAAAGTGTGGCTTGATCACGCAGTCGCTGTGCCGTGTTGCCGACTGAGACTGTTGACTTACCAGTATATGAAGGACTGCCTGGGTTGTCTGAATTTCTCGTGGCATTTGAAGAAAAGGTGTCAGAATCACAGCGCATTAGAGAGATTTTGAGGTAAAAAAATGGCCTCCTAAGAGATGTACTAAAAAAATATGAGATTAATTAAAATATTATGAGTTAGGGGTTTTATGGGGTAGGTATATATGACAAGTCACCTCCTACACTATTTTCTATGCACAATATAAATAACCATGGTTGAGTTACTTTTCAATATTCACTAGAAATAAAATTAATAAAATAACTCTACATTGGTGTGACTAAGATTAATTGTAAATTCCCAAAAATTTATTGTCCTTTAACATTTATTTGTCTTGAACTTGCAAATGAAATTAATTAATAAAAAACATTTTTTAAGAGCTATTTTTTTAATGTATGTTGACTTTTTATATTTAGTACTTTTCTCATCAATTGAATATAATGTGATTTAATTGAAAATTTATTTACATGTAAAATGTTAATAATATTATTATAATCCACATTGGATGATTATTATTATTATTATTATTTATTCATTAAATCTATATTGGTAAATTAATATCGAAATCATAAATTTTTTTGGGATGTTTATTTTATTGTAAATGAATGTTATAGGTAAGTCTCTCATAGAAAATAATATAAGACTTAATTTATTCTTAAAAATTTAGTAGTAAAAATATATAATTTTTTTTAACTATTAATATTAGCTTTAGAACATTATTATTTTGTAAAACATGTTTCTTTAAAGCTTTGAAAATTGTGATGAAATTGAATTTTTTAGAAATATTATAATATGTTGTCATGTATTATTATTGAAATAAAATGGACATTTGTGTTTGTGTGTGTGTGTATATCTATATAACTAAAATACCTTGTTCATATTAATATCATTCATGAATTTAATTTATTTTAAAAGTACAAGGATATATATATATATATATATATATATATTATTTTGGCATTATAATATTAAATAAAATGGAGTGAATATATAATTAAAAATATGATAATGATAAAAATATTATTTTATGAAAAAATGTGAAAGGAATATATATATAATAAATTAGTTTGACATTATGATATTAAATAGAATGGAGTGAATATATAATTTAAAATTAAAACCATGAAAATGACAATATATTATTTTATATAAAAATGTGAAAAGACCTTTATGAATTATGAGTACTTTACTTGAAAATGACAATAATATTACTTTATGAAAAAATGTTAAAGGACTCTCATTATGAGTACTTTACTTTATGACTTAAAAGTACTTATACCACTACCTTGGTTAACTATGGGTTTTCATCCACCATAGAACATTTGTCAAATAAACATTCTTAACTACTGCAATGCCACCTCAACCATGGGGGATGATGTCATCTACTAGAATGTGATTGGTTGATTTTTATAGTACATTTTCTTTGTTTTGAGGCCCATTTTTTACCTCAAATCTTCTCTAATGGTTGTTGGCATCGGAGGAGGTGCTGAAGGCCGCTCCAGTACGTTGGTGGGCGACCCATAAGAATTCAATTACTGAGTGGTCATAGTCTCGAAGATTGATGACGGTTCGCTTTGGAAACATAGAAATATACCACACTAGAAAGTATGATGGGCGGAATGACCTTGACGATCATCTGATTGAATGTCAGACTTTGTGGGCCTCGTGACCAAAGGATGAATGGGTCCATGCCTTTGTCCACACTTTGGATGAAATTCCACGATATTGGTATGCCTCAGCTGAATTACGCAGGGAGATTACCACTTGGTTAGAATTGGTGGTTTGCTTCACTCATACCTTCAGTTTCACAGATGCCAATCCAGATGTTCATAATGCCCTGCAGATCATCCGCGATGTTGTTCTGAAGGTGGTTCCAGTTGCATACCTTGTGGATCCGCATACGCATTGTCAGATACAGTCGATGGTGGAATGATATAATATTACTGGAGGGCCAGAGGATGGTGATGACACGTAGAATATCAATATTCCAGAAACAGAAGGGAGTTGCGATGTCGTAGCACCTAACGCACCAACAGATCCGATAAAAAAATCGTTGAATCTTAGGAAGGTCAGCATTGGGACGAGGAGAACCCAAAGTTTGCAAATGTCGGGGACTACTGGGATGAAGAAATGATGGAAAGGTCACAAACATGTTGCATGAGTTCCAAGATTTGTTCCCTATGAAGTTTTCCAAAATGAAAGGAATACTGGGGGATCTAGGAGAGATGAAGATTTTTTTGAAGCCAGATGAGAAACCAATCAGGCAGCGACCGTATCGACTGAATCCGCGACACAAGGAAAGGGTCAAAATTGAACTTGACAGAATGTTGGATGCTGGCATAATTGAGCCGGTCGAAGAATCAGAATGGATTAGTCCCATGGTGGTGCAAGATAAGAAGACATGTGAGGTTCGAATTTGTGTTGACCTAAGGAAGTTGAATGATGCGTGTATGCATGATCCTTTTCCGACACCATTCATGGATGAGGTGCTGGATGGAGTGGGCGGTCAAGAAATGTATTCTTTCATGGATGGTTTCTCTGGCTATCACCAGATCACGATCGCAAAAGAGGATCATCACAATACAATGTTTGTGACTGAATGGGGTTGTTTCCAGTATACTGTGATGCCATTTGGGCTAAAGAACGCACCTGCGGTATTCTCCCCTGTTGTTGTCGCTGCATTCAGAGATTTTATTCAGAAGTTTTTGTAAGTCTATATGGACGACTGGACAGTTTATGGATTGATCAGCGACCATCTGGAAAACCTGCGATTGATGTTGGAGCAATGTAGACAGCATCAAATCTCGTTGAACTTAAAGAAATGCATTTTCTGTGCACCGTTTGGGATGTTGTTGGGTCACATTGTTTGAAAGCAGGGGTTGTTGGTTGACCCAACAAAGATTGCGTTGATTTTGAGCCTGACACTGTCTACAAATGTAAAGCAGATGAGAGCGATGCTGGGGCACACGGGGTACTACCGCAATTTTATCCGTGGTTATGTTGCGATCACAGCTCCTATGGAGAAGTTGTTGAAGAAGGATGCAGTATTCTTATGGAGTCCAGAATGTCAAGTAAGTTTCAAGATGATAAAGGCTAAGACGGCTTCTGTGCCGATACTAGTATTTCCTGATTGGGGCAAGGAATTCCATGTCCATGTGGATGCATCATCGATTGCGCTAGGTGTGGTGCTCGCTCAACCAGGCGGAGGCGATCTTAACCACCTGATTTCTTTCGCGAGTCGGAAGTTGTCATCTGTAGAAAAAAATTATACAACTACTGAAAGGGAAGGCCTGGCAATGGTCTATGCGCTGTAGAATTTTAGGAATTACCTATTGGGGGGTCATTTAAAAATGTTCACATACCATTTTGATTTGAAATACCTGGTTAATAATCCTGTGTTGGGGGAGAATATATGCCGTTGGCTACTTCCCTTTCAGGAGTTTGATTTTGAGGTAATTGTGAAGCCAAGTCGCTTGAATGTGGGGCCAAATCATTTATCCCGAATTGAGACAGGTGAGGAGCCAACAAACATTGAATATGGGTTACCAGACGCACAACTATTTAGAGTTGAGGTGGCTGACGACCACTACGAAGAAATAATTCAGTTTTTGGTGACGGGAACCGCACAAGAGGAGTTACCACAAGTCAGAAGAAGCAGTTGGTGGTTTAAGGCCACGGATTTCCAGTTGATCACCGGACAGCTTTACAAACTAGGACCAGATGAGCTCTTGCGGCGATGTGTCCTAACTCATGAACAAGGGAATATATTGGCAGAGGCACATGCAATAGTGGTTGGTGGAGACTATGGGGGTCGAGCTACTGCTAGGAAGGTGCTTCACGTAGGGATTTGGTGGCCCACTCTGCACAATGATGCGACAGATTATGCGCGAACCTGCGACGTCTGTCAACGAACTGGAAAACCCTCAAGGAGGGATGAGATGTCGTTAATGCCTCAAGTGACATTGCAGCCATTTGATAAATGGGCTATGGATTTCGTGGGACCAATCAACCCACCTGGAAAGCGAACTGGTGCACAGTACATCATTACAACAACAGATTATTTGACAAGGTGGGCGGAGGCCGCACCTGTTATAGATTACACTGCTGCCACAACGACACGATTCTTGTTTGAAAATATTGTTGCTCGGTTTGGATGCCCGAAGATATTGATTAGTGACCAGGGGAGTCACTTCGTCAATCGCACAGTCAATGCATTAACATAAGAGCTTCAGATATAGCATAAGAAGAGTACCCCATACCATCCACAGGAAAATGGCATAGTGGAGGTTTTCAACAAAGTGTTGGAGCATGCGCTTACAAAGGTTTGTAACGCGAACCGCGATGACTGGGATTTGAAGATTCCAGTAGTATTCTGGGCATATCGCACAACTTGTACAAGATTGACGAGATAGACACCCTTCAAATTGGTGTATCGGCAAGAGGCAGTCATGCCTTTGGAGTACATTGTTCCGAGTTTGCGCATAGCGGCTGTGACAGGAATGGACAATGAAGCAGCATTGGAAGAACGCTTGGCACAGTTGGTGCGGCTTGAGGAAGACCATTTTGTCGCATTTTTTCACCAGTGTGTAGAAAAGGATCGCCAAAAAGCTTGGCACGATCGCCATATTAAAAACAAGCAATTTCATCACGGCGACTTGGTGTTGTTGTATGACAGGAAGTTCATGAAGCATCCCAGTAAGTTATAGATGCATTGGCTAGGTCCATATCACATTAGTTACATTACTTCAAGAGGCGCAGTACAACTGCAACAGTTAGATGGAGCACTGCTACCCAAGCTAGTGAACAGTAGCAAGCTGAAGCCCTACCGGACGGTCCCGGAGTCACGCGATGCTTAACCACATTGCGCAAAATAAAATAAAAAGAGAGAGAGATAGGATGCTCAGTAGAAGGATGGCGCATCAGGAGCAGTTGTATCGCAGTTAGGGAGCCATGCCATGATAGCCGTAGTGTCATGAAACAGTCCAATAAGCAATACATGCAGACAGTTAACCAACGACGCTCGGTGAAGTGACATGTAGTAATGGCGGATCCGATCGTTAGATTGACAGGATCGACGATGAATTTGGGCTGTTAACGCATGATTTGGTCATGATGATCGGCATGATTTGGTCATGATGATGGCGGGATCATTTTGCAAGGTGTGAATTGAGCAGAGTAGTATTGAGTTGAATTGTGCAAGGCTAAGTAGAGTTGCAGAGTGGAGTTGCATTATGTTGAGCGAGTTTCCAAGTAGGGTGAGGTTGAGCAACAATTCGACATTGCGGGGCACCAGTGCGGCATGCAAAGTGAACCAGACATGGTTGAGATTTCGAGTGAAGTGGAATCACCAGTCGTCCCCGTCACCATTGAGGAGGAAGTTGCTAGTATGCCGGTCGGGTCATCATCAGTGGTGCGGAAGAAGAGGGGGGGCGATGCAAGAGCATCGTTGCATAGTAGGCAATGTGATTACTTGATCACATGCTATGATTAGCTGGAGATGAATTGTTTTGATGTGGACAGTTTGAGCTATTTTGTGATGAACTGTTTTCTGTTATCCTTTGGATTCACGCATGCTGTAAGTTGATGCGTTGTCATTTTTGGTATGATAGTACTAGCGGCGAGCTGATACTCCCTACGCAGAGATCAGGCCAGTTTAGGAAGTCGGCAAAGTAATGATGCAGACCCGCCATTGTGGAGTCTATTAGGTTGTTAGGTTGTTTGAGTGGCTCGATATTCTGTTAGGGAACCGAGTGCATAAGTAGGAAAGAGTTGAATGAGCTATGGGTTGGCTCTTGTTGGATCTTGTTGAGAGTTACGGTGCTGATTGATCGATTGTGGGTTAGAGTCATTCTGTAGAGAATGCAATTGTCTCATTGTCTGTAAGTAAAGATAGAAGAACTGTGTGTTGAGTACATCTTTTTGTGTATTTGAATCAAGAATGCTTTGAGTTTATATCAAGGCGATCTATATGTGTTGATGACTTGATTTCTGTGTGAAAGAATCTCTGTGTTACGTTCAATTGATCTCTGTGTGTAGAGAAGAACTCCAATGTGTTTGTAGATCAATCATCATTCAATTATTTAAGTAGGATTCTTGTTTGTGTTAGAGTTTTCCAAGCATCTGGACAAGATTCGAGCTGGGTTGATTGTTCCATGATCAATCGACCGAGAAAGCCTTAAGTTGCAGAGTCGAACTAGTGAGCAGCGTTGAACGGTCTAGATCGAAGCCGAACAGAAGATCGACGGCAGGGAAAGATCACCCGAAGCGAAGTTGTGTAGACATTATCATTCACGCAAATCCTAAGTGAATGATCCCGCTTGATCGCAAATCAACGGTTGATATTAAACCCGCAAAGAATCGACGGTAGATACAACATCTCGCAAAAGAAAGTAATGCGGAGGTTAGCAGCGAAGAATTGCGAAGGCAAAGTTGCACAGAGAACTTTACGGAAATAGTTTTGGAGAAATTCTGAAGATCATCCCGTAACCCACAATCCGCAAGTTGCGGAAAAGGTGTTGCGGAAAGAAGTTTGCAGAAGAGTGTTTGCGGAAGATTAGTTGTGGAAGTATTTTTTCGAAGAACTCAAGAAGAACACCCCGCATCCCGCAACCCACAATTGCGGAAAGACGTCGTAGTTGCGGAAAGAAGGTGATCTCGCAAGGAATTACGGAAGGTAATTTTCATGGGTTTGAGAGCCCAGAAGATTGTGGAAATCCTTTGTTGAAGGTCAGGCCTACATGGCAGAAGGACTAGGCTAGTTTCTGGCTGAGTCAGGGCCTGATTCTAGCGAACCACCCCAGATCCTGGAAGGGTGAGGGTTGAGTTGGCTGAGTTTGAGTCGACGCCCCATCATTTTTGGTATCAGAGCGGAAGAAGAATCCAGTAGCAGAAGAGCATGGATTGTTTGTGTGACATAACAAAGCAAATGCATGGCTGCACACATGAGGGGTGCAAGAATGAGTGGCAGAGGAAGATTGGCGACGAATACCGACTTCCTGGAGGAAATGAGAGAAATGCGAGCACGTATGGAAGCTATGGATATGAGTCAACGAAGAGATGCAGAAGTAGGAGACATAAGTGATCCTTAAGAAGATGAACAAGGGGAAGAAACACCTATGCGAGAAACACCGAAGTTGAGATACGTTAGGTCAATTCTTGGAGTAACTTTGAGGCCAAAACCTGAGTTGCCTACCTATAAAGGAACTCTCACTGCAAAGCACCTCATTGATTGGATTAATGAGATGGATAAATACTTTGAGTATGATGAAGTTGAAGAGAACAAGAAAGTCATATTTGCAGTGACCAAATTAAAAGGACATGCATCTTTATGGTGGGATAGTGTGCAAGCTGAAATAAAAAGAAAGAACAAACCGGTCATAAAGAATTAGGATAGAATGGTAGTTAAGCTCAGAGCAAAAATATTACCAAAGGATTACCAGTTGACATTATACAGACAGATGTAGAACCTTAGGCAAAGATTATTAACTGTAAGAGAGTATACAGAGGAGTTTTACAAAGTGAACCTAAGGGCAGGCTATGTAGAAGAATCAACAAAGAAGACTGCTAGATATGTCAATGGTCTTAGAATGGAAATTCAGGATGAGATCAGTATGATATCACCTAGAAAAATGGATGAGGCATACCAATGTGCCTTGAGAACATAAGAGAAGTTGTCAAGAAAACAGAGCTTCCAGACAAACAGAGGTTCGGCCCAAGGGAGGGGGCAAACAGCTGGAAGAGGAAGGCTTGCAGCCCAGAGAGGAGGACCTAGTAATTCACACCAGCATGAGCACCAAGAAAGAGGAAGAAACTCCAGAGACAGAGGACCTTACCATAGAGATAGAGGTAGAGGAAGAGGCAAAGAAAATGTCTATAGATGTTATAGGTGTAACAAGTTGGGGCACAGATATTTTGAATTCCCAGAGAAGGAAGACGTAGGACAAAGGGGAGCCTATGTAGCTCAGAAAGAGCAGTAGCAAGAACGTGCAACAATAGATGAGAACATACCAAAAAAGGGAGAGTCTCTAGTGATGAACAAGACCTTACTGAAACCTGAAAAGGAGGAAGTGGAACCTGTTCAAAGAAAAGCTTTATTCAAAACCATGTGTAAAGAAAAAGGGAAGTGTTGTAAGATGGTGATTGACAGTGGGAGCACTGACAACCTTGTTTCCACAGAGATGGTGGAGAAACTGAGTCTGAGGAAGACCAGACACCCTGTTCCATACAAAGTATCATGGTTGCATAAAGGACATCAAATTCGGGTAAGTGAACAATGTGAAGTTGAATTTCAAATAGGCACATATAAGGATAAGATTGTATGTGATGTTATTCCCATGGATGTTTGTCATATTCTTTTAGGGAGACCCTGGAAATTTGATAAAAATGTAGTACATGATCGTAGGAGTAACTGTCATAGTTTTATCCAAGATGGGGTAAAGCATATTCGTCATCCTTTACAAGGAGAGAGTTCAACAGAGCAACAGACATCTAAAGTGATGATGTTGACAGGAAAAGAGTATTTGCAACATATTGATGAGGAGGAACTAAATTATGTTGTAGTATGTAAACCCAGAGTGGTAGTGATGAAGACTTACATTACAGATCTACCCGAGGAGATTCAGGAGATGCTGGGAGAGTTTAGTGACATTGTGGTAGATGATTTACCCAATGAGTTACCACCGAAGAGAGATATAAGTCACCACATTGATTTTATTCCTGGAGCAAGTTTACCAAACAAGGAAGCATACATATTGACACCTCAAGAGAATGAAGAATTCAGAAGGCAAGTAAAAGGATTGGTCCAAAAGAGTCTGAGTCTATGTGCAGTACTGGCAGTACTGACACCAAATAAGGATGGTGAATGGAGTATGTGTACTGACTCCAAAGAAATTAACAAGATTACCATCAGATACAGATTTCCATTACCAAGGATGGATGACATGATGGATTGCCTTAGTGGGGCAACATGCTTTTCAAAACTAGATCTGAATGGATACCATCATATTAGAATTCGAGAAGGAGATGAGTGGAAGACAACTTTCAAGACAAATGAGGGGTTGTATGAGTGGTTGGTTATGCCATTTGGACTGTCCAATGCACCAAGCACATTCATGAGATTGATGAATGAAGTCTTGAGAGATTTCATAGGTAAGTTTGTGATAGTTTACCTTGATGATATTCTGATTTTCAGTCGATCAGAAAAATAGCATTTGAAGCATCTGAGATATGTCTTGGAGAGACTGCAACAGGAAAAGTTGATAGTAAATGTGAAGAAGTGTACCTTTCTGAAGTCAGAACTAGTGTACTTGGGTTTTGTTATCTCAAGTGATGGATTGAAGATGGATCCAAAGAAGGTGCAAGAAATCATTGATTGGCCTTCACCACAAAGCATTTTTTAGGTAAGAAGTTTCCATGGATTGGCAAGTTTTTATAGGAAGTTTATAAAGAATTTCAGTGGTATTTGTCCACCTATGATTGAAACCATTAGGAAGGATCAACAACCATTCCAATGGATAGCAGAGGCTTAAAGGAGGTTTCAGTTCTTAAAGAAGAAGACTACTGAACAACCAATACTGAAATTACCATATTTCAAGCACCCTTTCCAAGTAAAGTGCGATGCCAGTGGAGTAGCAATTGGAGCTGTACTCGGTCAGGAAGACAGACCTATAGCATATTTCAGTGAGAAACTGAATGAGGCCAAACATAAGTATTCCTCGTATGATAAGGAATTTTATGCTATTGTTCAAGAATTAAAACATTGGAGACATTATCTGATGCCTAGTGAGTTTGTTTTGTTTTCAGATAATCATGCATTACAGTATATCATGCAGCAACCTAAGTTGAACTAGAAACATGTCAAGTGGGTTGAGTTCATGCAAAATTTTACCTTTGTGATAAAGAATATAAGAGGGAGGTCAAATCGAGTAGTTGATGCTTTAAGTAGAAGACAGTTGATGGTGCAAGAGAATTAGATTCAAGTTGTAGGATTTGAACATTTAAGAGATTTGTATGAGACTGACATTGATTTTCAGAATGCATATAGAGCTTGTATAAATCCCGCAAAGACAGACAGAGAGTATGGATTGAGTATATATTACAAGATGGTTTACTCTTTAAGAACGATAAGCTATGTATTCCCAAATGTTCCATGAGAGAGAACTTGATACAGGAAAATCACAATGGAGGGATGGCAGGTCACTTTGGAAGTGATAAAACTTTTGGTCAACTAAGTCATTTTTACTTTTGGCCAAAGAAGCCAAAACACAGGCTTATACACACCATTTCCTATTCCAACTAGGCCTTGGGATTCTATGAGTATGGATTTCATTTTTGGTTTGCCAAAAACTCAGAAGGGATATGATTCTATTTTTGTGGTGGTGGATAGATTCATTAAGATGGCACAGTTTGTTCCATGCTTTAAGACTAGTGATTCCACACACGTTGCTAAATTGTTTTTTGATGAAGTTGTGAAGCTACAAGGTTTACCTAAGAGTATTGTATCTGACAGGGATGTGAAATTCACAGGTCATTTCTGGAGGAAATTGTGGAAGAATTTGGGTACTAAGATGAATTTCAGTTCAACATATCATCCACAGTATGATGGCCAGACTGAGGTAGTAAACAGAAGTATAGGTAACATGTTGAGAAGTCTGATTAGAGAAAATCCCAAGCAATGGGATAAAGTATTAAGCCAAGCTGAATTTGCATATAATGATTCACCAAACAGAAGTACAGGGATGAGTCCATTCCAAATTATTTATGGAATGCATCCAAGAGGAGCATGTGAACTTTGAGATTTGGGTCAATTAGAAAAGAGGAGTGCAGATGGAGAAGGTTTTGCAGCATGTATTGTTGATGTATATGTAACTTCGGAATGTATTTCATCAGTGTATTATATATATATTTATTGTACCCTTATAAGAGATGTGTTATTTCTCTATAAGGAAGTGTCGTCATGTGGATTGACAAGTGTCGCAAGTGTGTGTACTTGCCGATGGGTTATTAGACCACCTTATGGGGTCGGCCCTAATTAATATATAATATAATGTGGATGTACTCAAGTAGACAAGTCGGCCCCAGTAGGTCACTGGGCAAAAAGGTGAGTATAAATAGAGATAGGAGATCTCTATTTTACTCACTCGGAAAAGTATCTATCTCTCTCTCTGAAAAGTAGCGCACTAGTGAGGAGGAGGAGGATCATCTGCTAGGAGACTATCTCAGTGTTATTTGGTTGTATTTTGGTTGATCCATTGCTCTCTCTATCTCTGAGGAAGTTGTGGGGTTTTTCACCTTAGGGTTTTCCCTACGGAAACTCTGTGTCTCTTGTCTCTATGCTTTTGATTCTTGTGATGCTTGTGATGCTTGTCATATTATGATTGTCATGCATTGATATACTGTAGATGTTATTCTCTCAGCAAAGATCCTATAGTATTGTGATTTAATACTGAAAATTTAACATGTATCAATGAGATACAAGAGCAAGCTAAGGCAAGATTGTAGCAAAGTAACAACAGTTACAAAGCCAGAGAATATACCAAGAGAAGGGAAAAGAACTCTGAAGTGGGAGACTTAGTCTTAGCACATATACGGAAAGAAATATTTCCAAAAGGAGAGTACAACAAGTTGAATATGACGAAGATTGGACTTTGCAGGATACTCAAGAAATTTTCAGCAAATGCCTATGAACTGGAAATGCCAACAGGAATTGGTATATCACCTATTTTTAATGTTGCAGACTTGTATGCCTGTGTGACAGATGATGCATGGCAAGTGCCAGAGGTGGAAGATCTACAATGGCTGAAACAGATTCCTATGGCCCAGCCTTCAGAAGCTGAGCAAGTCTTAAAAACTAGAGTGGCGAGGAGTACCAGACAAGGGGATTACTTGGAGTATCTGATCAAGTGGAAGGGACATCCTGTAGAATATTCTACATGGATGGATGCTAAACAATTGGAAACCAAGGTTTTCTCAGTAACAGACTTATTGAACAGAGGTTCAGTTATTTTAACCTTGGGAGTCTGATGCAGGAGCATCGTTGCTGAGTAAACAATGTGATGACTTGATCACATGTTGTGACTAGCTAGAGATGAACTGTTCTAATGTGGACAGTCTGAGCTGTTTTGTGATTAATTGTTTTTTGTTATCCTTTGGATTCGCGCATGCTGTAAGTTGATGCATTGACATTTTTGGTAAGATAGTACTAGCGACGAGCTGATACTCCCTGCGTGGATATCAGGCTAGTTTAGGAAGTCGACAAAGTAATGATGCAGACTCACCGTTGTGGAGTCTGTTAAGTTGTTAGGTTGTTTGAGTGGCTCGAGATTCTGTTAGGGAACCGAGTGCATAAGTAGGGAATAGTAGAATGAGCTAGGGGTTGGATCTTGTTGGATCTTGTTGAGAGTTACGGTGTTGATTGATTGATTGTGGGTTAGAGTCATTCTGTAGAGAATGTAATTTTCTCATTGTCTATAAGTAAAGATAGAAGAACTGTGTGTTGACGACATATTTCTATGTATTTGAATCAAACATGCTTTGAATTTATGTAAGGTCGAGCTGTATGTGTTGATGACTTGATTTCTTTGTGAAATAATCTCTGTGTTGCGTTCATTTGATCTTTGTGTGTAGAGAAGAACCCCAATGTGTTTGTAGATCAATCATCATTCAATTCTTTAAGTAGGATTCTTGTTTGTGTGAGAGTTTTCCAAGCATCCAGACAAGATTCGAGTTGGGTTGATCGTTCCACGATCAATCGGCCGAGAAAGCCTTAAGTTGCAGAGTCGAACCAGTGAGCAGCGTCGAACGGCCCAGATCGAAGCCGAACAGAAGATCAACGACAGGGAAAGATCACCCGAAGCGAAGTTGTGTGGACATTATCATTCTTGCAAAGCCTAAGTGAAGGATCCCGCCTTGATCACAGATCAACGGTTGAGATTAACCCTGCAAAGAATCGATGGTGGATACAACATCCCACAAAATAAAGTAGTGCGGAGGTTAGTGTCAAAGAATTGCGGAGGGAACTTTGCGGAAAGATTTGTTGAGCAAGTCTGAAGAATGTCCCGCAACCCACAATCCGCAAGTTGCGAAAAAGGTATTGCGGAAAGAAGTTTGCGAAAGAGTGTTTGCGAAAGAGTAGTTGCAGAAGTATTTTCCAGAGAACGCAAGAAGAACACCCCGCATCCCGCAACCCGTAATTGCGGAAATATTGTTGCATAGCAGGGAATTGTGGAAAGACGTCATAGTTGCGGAAAGAAGGTGATCCCGCAAGGAATTGCGGAATGTCATTTTCGCAGGTTTGAGAGCCCATAAGGTTGCAGAAATCCTATGTTGAAGGTTAGGCCTACATGGCAGAAGGACTAGGATGGTTTTGTAAAATTAGTCACAGCAGATCTAATGAACAAGTAAATCAATCACAACAGATGAATATAGAAAATATGGTGTAAAACTGTGTAAAACATGCACAGTGCTCAATATCCCAATAAGGGTGAATAATTACAATACAATAATCTGACAATGATTGAGCAATTCGAATTGACTCAGGAGGTCATTCGAATTACTGAATGGTGTAGCTTGACTCCAACTAGGAGTCCTCATCATCAATCAGTGGTGGTCATCAATGCACAAGAACCAGTCATCCAGGTGTCAATCTGATTCTAACTGAGTGTAACATGTGTAACTGAAGTGTGTAGCACTGATATAGGGAAGTGGGCTCAGTGGAGGGTGCATGGGAGGCTAACTGAAGTTAGAACAAGTCATCTAGTCAATCTGGATGTCCAACGGAGTGAAACAGTCAGTCGAGAGTGAAACTAGCCTCAAATCAGGGAGAATCGGAGCTAACTGAGTGTAACTGAAGTGGTAGGTGAATAAGTGCGCCCTTCTCTAGCAGTAGGTAAGAAGTGGGCACCTTCTTGACTAGGAGGGCTAATGAACTAATGTAAGAAGCTCTCGGGTGCTAGAATAAGGTGGCTAAGGTGCTGGAGGCATCAACCTGGTGCTTGGGATGCATGCAAACCCTAGAATTTGCATGCAAACCCTAATTGCATGCAAGATCCTGAAAAAGATGATGTGGATATCCGAACACCCCCCCTCAAGCTAGACTCTGATGTGCAAAAAATAACGTGGGGCCCTGGTAACTAAGACCAAAGGTCACCCCAATACAATAATCCAAAAAATACTAAAAATAAACTAAGTGAGGAAAGAGGGAAAACCCAGTGGGAAGAAAGCCCCCCCTCAAGCTAAAGCATAATAATGGATCAATCTATCTCCACCATGATGGAACTCACCCCCAACAGTGAACGGAGGTAAGAGAACTTCTTCTCAGTGAAGCTCTTGGTGAAGATGTCTACAATTTGCTCATCAGTAGGGCAACATTGAAGAATGATGGTGCAATCATGCACCAACTGTCGAATGTAATGCATATGGATCTCAATGTGTTTGGTCCTCTGCCGCTGAAATGGATCTATGGAGATCTTGATAGCACTTTGATTGTTACAAAATAGGACAGTCGAAGTAGTGCCACCAAAACCAAACTCAGAAAGAATACCCTGCAACCAAACTGTCTGAATGCAGGCATTGACTGCCCCTCGATACTCTGCCTCTACTGAAGAAAGTGCAATGGCTGCCTGCTTTTTGCTAGACTAGAAAATAGCACCATGACCAATCATGAAAACATAACCGGAAGTGGACTTCCGATCAATGCTATCACCTGCCCAATCTGAATCAGTAAAACCAATGAAATCAAGCTCAGAATCTGCAGCATAATGTATGCCAAAATGTTTCGTACCTTGCACATATTGCAAGATCCCCTTGGCTGCTCGCCAATGAAGATCATGGGGCTGTTGCATATACCTTGACACGGCACTCACGGCATATGAAATATCAGGCCTTGAGTGTGTCAAATAAAGTAGTGAACCAATCAATTGTCGATACATACTGCAATCTGCAAGCGGTGTAGAATCTCCCTCCTCAAGACTGATTCCTGAGAGGAATGGGAATGGGGCTGCCTTACATTCAGCCATATTAAATTTCAATAACAGGTCAAAAGCATGTTTTTGCTGAGATATAGTGATCCCATCAAAATTTTGAGCTATCTCCAAGCCCAAAAAGTGACTCAGCAAGCCCAAATCGCTCATGTCAAAAGCTAGATTTAAGGTAGTTTTTAGCTTGTTTATTGAAGTAAGAGTGCTACCAGTAATGAGAAGATCATCAAGATAAAGTACAATAACCAACAAATTACCATACACATTCGGAACAGATTTGCATCTTTGGAAATTCTGAGAAAGAAGGAAGGAGTCCATCTTTGCGTACCAAGCTCTTGGGGCCTGTTTTAACCCATACAAAGATTTCTTCAATCTGCAAACTAATGATGGATCTGATGTGTAGCCCTCTGGCTGCTGCATATATACATCTTCAACAAGGTCTCCATGTAGAAATTCACTCTTCACATCCATGTGGTGCACTTCCCAGTGCTTGGATGCGGAAATAGCCAAAACAAGGCGGATGGAATCCATCTTCTCAACCGGTGCAAAGGTCTCAGTGTAGTCCACTCCTTGGACTTGGGAGAAACCTTTTTCCACCAACCTTGCTTTGTATTTTCTGATAGAGCCATCAGCAGCAAATTTTGTGTGGTAGACCCATTTACACTTCACTAATTTTCTTCCAGGTGGAAGAGAAACTAGCTCCCATGTATTGTTCTTTTGAAGAGAACTGTACTCTTCATCCATGGCACTTTGCCATCTCGGATCTTGGTGGGAAGAATAGTATGATGTGGGATCTGAACCAGTCATCAAATAAAAAATATCAGGAAGTAATGGATCAGAAATAGAAAGAGCCATACCTACTCTTTGAAAGTCTTCTCTTGTTCGTCTCGGATCAACAGGATTTACAAGGTTCGAACCAGCAGATTGAAGAGTGTTTTGGGCCCACTTTGGTAACTGAGGAGGATCATAATGGTCGGATTCTGAACCTGATATGTCATGATCATCATGTTCTGCTAAAATATCAGAAATATCAGCACTCATACCTTCATTATCGTTGCACGGATCTTCTTCTGGTGAAGGCGGTGAAATGGCAATTTCTTCCTCGACTAGTTGCAATTCTTGAAGCGGTTCTTCAAATTGCACACTGCGCTCTATGAATATATTTTTAGATCTGATATCCATGAGTTTATATGCTTTTGATTCTTCCCCATATCCTATCATTATGCACTCAATACTTTGTGGATCCAAAGCTCGTCTCTTCTTGGAAGGAATTCTAGCCCATGCAGTAGAGCCAAAAACTCTCAAATTTGACACATCCGGTTTGTGACCAAAGAATACTTCGAAAGGAGTCATATCTTTTGACGGATGAATGTGGAACATGGTTCTGTATGTATGCAACAACATTGATTGGTTCATCCCAAAGATTTGCAGCCAAACCTTTTGATTCAATCATGCATGTAGCCATCTCTTTCAGTGACCAATTTTTCCTTTCCGCTACACCGTTCTGCTGGGGTGTGTAGGGAATTGTATGTTGGATCTGAATTCCGATTTGGGCACAAAGTTGCAGCAAATCAGCCTTGATATATTCTCCACCATTATCAGATCTAATATCTTTGATCTTTCTCTCAGTGGCGGTCTCAACAGAAGCCTTAAAATCCTTGAATTTTCCAAGCACTTCTGACTTGTTTTTGAGAAAAAATACCCATGTAAAGCGAGAAAAATCATCAATAAATGTCAAAACATACCTTGAACCATTTAATGACATATGGGGCAGCGGACCACTGATATCAGAATGTATCAACCCCAAAACTGTAGAAGCTCTTCTAGCTTTGCTGCGATCGAATATGTGCTCGGGGTGCTTCCCAATAATGCAACCAGTGGATATTCCCTTCGAGGAACGGAGTTGTGGAAGACCATCTACCATGGAATTGTTTGATAACAGCAGCAAATACTTATAATTAAGATGTCCAAATATTTCATGCCAAATCCTACTAACCTCATTACCATGTGTGCGAAGAGCAGTGGGCTTTGCAAGCGGAATAAAGTGTGAAAACTCATAGCATTTTGTAGTGTGGTTCGCCTTTCCGACTGCAACAAGTCTTCCACTTTTGATATCAAAAATTTCAACTGTATTAGGGCTGAATGTAACTTGCTTCGGTTCACCAGTGTGTGTCATTTGATACACAGAAAAAAGATTTGAAGCCAAGGAAGGCACATAAAGAACATTCTGAAAGCTTCCATGATCTAAATGAATCGTACCTTTGCCCTTTGAAGAAATTTTTGAGTCATCTCCCAAATGGATGGGGATGGAGCTGTTTGGATCGAATGAAGAAAAAGAATCAATATTTGTAGCCATATGATTCGATGCACTAGAATCTATCAAGAGAGTAGTGGGCTTCGAAACAGTTGCCATGAGTGCTTGTCCTCTTTCATGATCATCATTCCTATCCTTCTTCTTTGCACCGTCAGGAAGAGTTATGTTGTTCTTTTCCAAAAGGAGGGCCATTTGATCTATAGTATTCTTCATACATGAAATTTCGGGATGAAAGCCACAGTTGCAATAATTACATTTAGATTTTTGGTTACCTTCTTTGCCCTTTTGCTTGAACTTCAAACTGGATGGTGCATTTGTCTGTTTTCCTTTCTCTCTTTGCTTGTGAGGTTCGAATTTGGGCTTCTCCTTCTTTTGCTTTCCTTTACCATTCGAGATCTTGGGTCCTTGAACATATAGGGCTGAATCTTTGGAGCTTATGGACCCCATTTGAATCAACTTATCATGCTCTTTTGTGACGGACTCAATGAAGGCATTCAAGGTAGGCATCTTCGAATTCGGGGTAGTTAGCCGACCGGAATTGAAAGTAGAGACAAATACCGAATAATCTTTACCAAGCTTGCTGAGAATGGAGAGGATCAATTGCTTATCCTCTTTGATAACTCCACTGTTCTTCAACTGCATGTTCAAGTTCTTTAATTTTGTGAAGAATTCATTAATGGTCTCGAAATTCTCAGGACTAAGGGAAATCAATTCATTCTCTAGTTGAAAAGCCCTAAGCTCGTCCTGCTTGCCAAATAGTGTTTCAAGTTGCTCCCATATAGCTTTTGGAGTCTTCAATCCGTTGAGATGGAAGTAAAGATCTTTGGAGATGGAGAGACAAAGAAGACCATAAGCTTCATCAAGCTTGTTGTAGTGTTTGGTTCAATTTGACAACGTGTTTGGCTCCAATTCAAGACCAAGAGTGACTCGGTAGTAACCTTTTGAACGTAATATGATCTCCATATCATCTTTCCAATCAAAATAATTGAATGGGGTGAGGATAGGATTTGAAGAAGAGTATTCCATTGCTAGGAGCAAGTGCACACTGATGTAGAAATGCTTGCAAGGGAAAAGTAGCGAATGCAATTGATGGAGACAATAACCTGCAAATCACAATAAAACCAAGAACAATGAGGTCGAACAATCCACCCTTTTAGAGTTGCATCACACCTGGGATTGGAGATCAAGCAATGTTGAATGGGTCCAATGTATCAGATCCAGGATTTATGTGGAAACTCAAGCTTCTGGAGTGGTATTGGAAGTATTTTCAAGCTTTGCATGCACAGGAGCGAATGCCCTTGAGATCTTTCATGCCAAAACTTTTTGTAATTTTTGAGCAAATTCACTCAAATCCTCTTGTAGAAACACCTGCAGAAAAGAGATCTTGTCCCTGCCATGGCTCTGATACCATGTAAAATTAGTCACGGCAGATCTAATGAACAAGTAAATCAATCACAACAGATGAATATAGAAAATATGGTGTAAAACTGTGTAAAACGTGCACAGTGCTCAATATCCCAATAAGGGTGAATAATTACAATACAATAATCTGACAATGATTGAGCAATTCAAATTGAATCAGGAGGTCATTCGAATTACTGAATGGTGTATCTTGAATCCAACTAGGAGTCCTCATCATCAATCAGTGGTGGTCATCAATGCACAAGAACCAACCATCCAAGTGTCAATCTGAGTCTAACTGAGTGTAACATGTGTAACTGAAGTGTGTAGCACTGATATAGGGAAGTGGGCTCAGTGGAGGGCGCATGGGAGGCTAACTGAAGTCAGAACAAGTCATCTAGTCAATCTGGAGGTCCAACGGAGTGAAACAGTCAGTCGGGAGTGAAACTAGCCTCAAATCAGGGAGAATCAGAGCTAACTGAGTGTAACTGAAGTGGAACTGCAGTGGTAGGTGAAGAAGTGCGCCCTTCTCTGGCAGTAGGTGAGAAGTTGGTGCCTTCCTGATTAGGAGGGCTAATGAACTAATGTAAGAAGCTCCCGGGTGCCAGAATAAGGTGGCTAAGGTGCTGGAGGCATCAACCTGGTGACTGGGATGCATGCAAAGTGCATGCAAACCCTAATTGCATGCAAGATCCTGAAAAAGATGATGTGGATATCCGAACAGGTTTCTGGCTGAGTCAGGGCTTGATTCTAGCGAATCACCCCAGATCCTGGAAGGTTGAGGATTGATTTGGCTGAGTTCAACCTGATGCCCCATCAGGGGGCAACGGCCTAGCTCCCCGCCGCCATAGAAGAGACATACCAGATCATCTGCCCAACTGCCGATGGAGGTACCTACACAGGCGAGTCCATCGAGATCAAGAGTTGTGGAATCAACAGCTTGAGCAGGGGTATCCATTGCGGATATCCTTGGGTATGTACCTCCCTGTCGACCTGGTGCGCAACCCCGGAAGCTTACTAAGAACCAAAGATACCAAGTGAGGATGTCGGCGATACCCCAAGGCATGGTATGCACCGCACACATTATGCCTGTGCTGATGCAGATGAAGTATGATGGCCACGATCTACTGGCACTGAGGGACATTATGGCGGAACCTTTTGTGCCGAGAGTAGCAGTTGGAGGTGGCCCGACACCACGCATTCCACATGATTGGGCGCACGGATTGGACAAAGAAGGACTATTGGGCTTGATCAACATGCCGCATTTTTGGCGGTTGACTGAGGAAATGCCTGCATTAAGAAGCTTTTGGCCTATTTTCATGGTGGGATTTTATGGTTGGACAGACCAGTCATAGTCACGATCGACCTTATTTCCCATATCATGAGGCTTCCTAAGGATGGGCCAGACCCCTCGTAGTATTTTCAGGGGAAAAAAAATGATAAGAAGCTCACAGCGCGGTTGAGGACGCGCTAAGATTTGCAGCGTGATGGACGGGCATACCGCCTCGACAGCATCAATGATCCGGTGGTTCGCATCGGGGCATGAATTTTGGCTACTAAAATAGTCAGGAATAACCGACCCAACCAAGGAAACTCAGGGGTCATTGCATGTGCCGAGCTGTGTGCGCAAGGGGTACAAATGAACTGGTCACTCTTTTTGTTGAATCAGTTGACGAAGGATGTAGTGTTCGTCCAGGTGGGAAAGTGGTCATTTGCGTACAGCTGGTTGTTGATCTTAATCATGCTTGTAGCTTGGATGGATCCCGATGAATATCAAGGGATGGATGTAGACGCGGCAACAATTTATAAGGGAGCAGACTACCAGAACCTTTGGTGGGTGCAAGAACCTGAGCGACTTAAGGATTGCACAGCACAGTTCTGGTTCTACTGGGAGGCACTACAGGAGGTAGCTGAGCGACTTCCACGGTTGTCTCAGGCAGCCATAGAAAAATATAAATGGATTTCTCGGTTTGCGATTGGCCCACACACCATCCATGTGAAACAGCGGTGCAATCCAGGGAAGCAGTGGTTGCCGACACCATACAAATTTTCCGATCAGGAGTTGGATGCGATCGTCGACGATTGGCTCGTACAATGGTGAGAACCGGTTAGTCTGGAATAAGAATCGATGGGGCCACTGACGGATGTGCCAGAGATGGACCACCAGAGTAACCATGATTTGGATAAAGAGTATTTGCAGACACCCACTGATGAGGACGTAGAGCGCGAGGTTGAGGAGGGTAGAACGAAGTGGCGCAACCCCAACGATGGAAGTGTAGCTGAACCGGCTTATTGTGGCCTTAAAAAATTCAACGAATGCGATAGCTCAAGCAATGAAGACGCATGCGACAGAAGGGTTCAGCGAGGTAAAAGCTCGACTTGACTCCTTATTTGATGTTGTTTTGAATAAGGCGCCGAAGGTAGCGACTGTGCAGGCAGTTGGCGCAATCAACACTGGGACGTGGGTTCGGAATGTGCAAATTCCCCCGACTGCAATTGCGACTGACAATGAGGCTCTCCAGGCTTCGCTGCAACAGTTACAAGTTTTGTCCATCAACATCAATGGGCTGTCCACACAGATGTGTGTGCAGATACAGACGGTTTCCAGCCAGGAAATGGCGGACAGGGAGTAGGATGTCATCCGTCAGTTCTTGCGATCGCAGGAGAATGAAGCAGCAGCCCAGAAAGAGGTCACATAATTAAAGGAAAAGGCGATAGCAGCGCGGGAGGTGGTAGAAGAATTGGAGAACAAGCTAGAGCAGTTGATTGCTGAGAAGGCTCGAGCAATCGAGGAGCTGAAGAAGGACCAGGACCGTTTGACGGTGGAGAAATCAAACCTCTGGGATAGTAGAGTGCGGATGGAAGAGGAAATTGTTGAGGCCTGTCAGTATGTATTGGATCCCATCGCAGCATTGGATGCGGTTGAAAGAGCGCAGCAACTTGGGGTTGTCATTGCCCAGTTGCAGCGAGAAAATACCGACTTACTGGCTTTGGTACAACCAAGCACACTGTCGTAGAAAGTGGCAGAACGAAAAATCACCCTAGAGGAGTTGGCGACCTAGCTAGGAGAGTTGGAGCAAGATGTGACAAAAGTCACTGAAGCGACTGCGCAATTTTGGGGCAGCGTAGTCTAGGATGATCAGTTGGAGCAACTGACCAAGATAGCACAGGAAGAAGAAGGACAGCTGGCAACAATGAAGGCTTCGCTGAGAGTGCTGCCAATGGCGGTTCAGGTCACCAAGTTCGCGGATGTTATACCTCAATATTACACATTATGTATTAGTGTCGCATCCTTGCACTAGTGACCTAAACGATAGTTTCCCTTAAAGATCATCTGGACATTCAGAGTGAAAAACACTGACTGAACACTGAAAGCAAAACCTTTTTCTGCCATCTGCTAACCCAACTTAGTCTTGTTTGTGAGAACTACCACTCCCTGCACATCTACAGGGATGCGGTAGTCAACACTACCGCATGTTGCTCCTTCTCTGGGGCGCGGTACTACTGCGTTATGCTCAGTGGTAGGGGCGCGGTAGTCCAAAATTAACCTTTTGCCCTGGATTTTGGGATCTTGACTTTCGAGAGATATCATTGGGATTGCCACCTTTGGTTCGATCCTAACTCCTTCTTTGTTTAGCTGGCCTGATCCACTAAACCCTCCATAGATCCACACTTCTCTCTAGTTGGTTAACCTTCCCATGTGCTATAAGAGAGAAGCTTTCCATGGGCCAAAGGGAGGACTTTTGGGGCATCAAACCTATGATCTTCAGACTTCTGCAGAGATAGCTAGAGGAAGCACTTGGAGCTGGAGGATTGGCTTGGATATCAAGCAACCTTTGTAAGCACTCTTCAAGTTTGTAATAAAAGATAACTTGTCTTGTTTTTCCCATTTCATGTGTATTGTATGAATCTTTGATATGAAATGTATCTAGTTTAGATTTGAACTTAACCTTTGCTTCAAGGTATTTGGAAGATCGCATGCTTGTCCTTTGTTTGATCTCAACAGGTTCTACATTGGAGCTTCGGGATCAAGAGCTGGAAGCGGGACAAACGTTGAATTGGAAGGTGAGTTACGTCTTTCATCTCTTCTGAATGCATTTAATCTTGTTGTGAAGATTAGTTCAGGAACTCAAGGTAGCATTTGTTTCCTTTTTGTCTTAGTATAGAGTCAGTGCATCCTGTTTTATCCTAAGAGAGTTTCTACCTATCCGTAGGGAGAAATATCTACTACAAAAACTGGCGACTCCGCTGGGGACGCATTGAATCCATTTTCTTTGCTTGTGAAGTTTGCTTTCAATTTCACTCATTGATTGTAAGAATTGGGTTATTTTACCCCATTCACTTCCCTGTTCTCTGCATTAGACTTCTGTTACAGATCAATAAGTCCTCTGGGTTGGCAAACCCTTGAAAAGTCAAAATATTTTCTCAAAATTATGCCTCTTTCCTCCTGTTCACACACTACCGTGCCCCTGTAACTGCCTACAGATTGGTAGTACTGCGCCTTAACCACTGTCTAGCGTGCGGTAGTCTATCAGTACCGCACCTTAACCATTGTCTAGAGTGTGGTAGTCTATTAGTACCGCACCTTAACCACTGTCTAGAGCGCTGTAGTCTATCAGTACCGCGCCTTAACCACTGTCTAGAGCGTGGTAGTCTATCAGTACCACGCATGAACCACTGTCTAGAGCACGGTAGTCTATCAGTACCGCTCCCTGGTTGCCTGCAGGCTTGCGGTAGTTCCTGGAAAGTGTTTTTATTTGGTTTGTTTGGTTATTTTTGGGTCTTTTCGAGATTTGGATCCATGTTGGCACTTTGAGTAAACACTAGTGTTTTGCTTGCATTTTTAAGCGAAATGGGTTCTATTTTTGAAAAAAAAATTCCCCCTCATGGCTGGGAGGGGCCATGAATCGTGCATCCTACAGTCGTTTTGACCCATATTAAGGTTTTGAGATCATTTTTTGGTTTGGTGTGTTTGGATTGCTTGGCATCTTATTTCCTTTACATCCTATCTAATGATTGTTGGGAAAGATTGATTCCTTGTCTCCGCTTTAGTCCAAAGAGAAGCTTGGTTTTGTCACTCTTTTGCTATATTCACAAAACTGGAAAAAATATATGTTCTTCTTGCTTTAATTTGATCATTTGCAATTCTTGGTCTCAAATTCATAAGAAGAAGAAAGGCTTGTTTCATATTCGTGTACATTCGAGTTAAAGATAGAATTGTTGAGTGCTTTTCTTTGTCTTCCATCTAATTGGAAACGTTTGTAGAATCTTTCTTTCCGTAGCTTGGATGTGTCTTTTTCAAGTGTGAAAAGATAAGAAATGGGTTAGAATCGTTACGTTTGGTGTTCATATGAAGAACTTTTTCATTACTTTGGGTTAGTTTTGGGTACATATTTTACTTCTTTCTATCATTTTGAAAATAAATAAAATTGCATGTGCATTGGGTTGTGCATATTGGGAACGAAAAGAACTCTTCCTTACTTTAGCTAGTGTTCATCGAAGAGAAAGGTTCATTTCGATTCATCTTCATTTGCATGGTTTGAGTCATCACAACACCATCAAGTTGCACTTCCATAACCCGATTGTGTAAGACAGCCTCTAAAATTAATCTCCCTAACTAAACCAACATTAACCTCACTTGAGGAAATCAAAAGAATTTGGTAGTTAGGTAGGACACCGGGGATAGGCATCAAAATAATTCCCCCTTGTCATTTTTCATCTGAGACATAGTCGTTGTCTTCAGGGAACTAAAATCCTCTAGTATTTGTTGACACGGTCATACACCAGTTTGTGGAGGGGCCTCCTGACTGTTTTAAACTTTCAGGGGTTAAACCGCCGTGAGATTGAGAACTGGACGGACTCTGTGGAATTTCGCACTTCACTTAGCCCTAAGGCAACATCGATCATTGTCTTCCTTGTATTCATAGTAATGCAAGGGTGATAAGGAAGAAGCGCCGAAAATCTTTTCCAACGTGTCATGAACGAGGTAGCTTATTGACTTTTCTTCTAGGGCTCTTGACCCAGGATCCCTTTCGGTAGAGGGATATCCTTCCATTATTGGGATATCCTTCCATTATTGGTCTCTCATTTTGTATTGTTCGACTTGGATTTCATCACCTTACGAAGGATACAATTTGTTGAGGTCTCTAGCTCTTAGTTAGGAGGTTATGCTTGCTATCTTGTAGAGGGTCTTTTTCTTTGTAGGGCTGCTTGTTGGCATTCTGGCCGTTTTGTTGTATAGCTCGCTTACTGTGGCAGCGGCCTCAATATAGTTTTTTGAGCTTACTCTTTTGGCCTGTGAGCCTTGTCTTTTCCTAGCTCCCCTTTTGCATGCTCAGTTTCCTGAGGGTTTTTTAGTTCTTTTTAACAAGACTTTGTCCACATCACTTAGTTTTGTTTCATGGAGAATCTACCTCCATGCACCCATGCTCCTTCTGGGACTACCAATCTAGAAACCCATTTTCAAGGGGTACCTTTTACTTTTCCTCCAGTTGGAGATATTGGTCCTCCCTTTATTGCCACATTAAATCTTCCTGGGTTAACCATAGGATTACCGGTATGGTTATTCAATCCAGTAATTCCGATTGCACCCAATGTTTCGAATGTTAATTCTCCACCACGAGAGAGTCAATCCCAAACTAATCCTTCCCATTCTTCATCAGATGAATCTTCTTCCGTTCCTTCTTCCTCGCCCGATCAAAGCAATAGTGTTAGTAATCAGGTGGATAAGAAGAAGAAGAAAAGGAAAGTTAAGAAGAAGAAGGATAAGGAAGAGACCAAGCGTAAACCGGTTGCCCCTAATGGCACTCATTTTACGAAAACACCTTGTAATCCCAAGTTCCCTTGCAAACTCTGCAAGGGTGATCACCTTCTCAAGGATTTCCCCGGTCTTTCCCGTGTATCAGAAGTGTGGTCTAAAAACCCCAAACCACTTGTATCATCGACCTCTGACCATCATGTTGATGAAACTCCCTCAACCAGTGACCCCTTGGTGAAGGGTCGGAAGGGTAAAGTCCTATATCCCTGTTTGATATGCAAGGGTATGCACCGTACTTTCGTTTGTCCGAGCATGGATGAAGCTTTGTGGTGGTTGGAAGATATTACTAGTTCTCAACTGGTGCTTCCCACAAACGATAGTAAGTTGTCTCTCGACCCCCCGCTGGTTGACCAAGTGATCAATTCAGTTTCATCTGCAATTGATCCCACTCTCCCTCCCGAGAGTGAAGTGATCGAGCCGCTGTCATCTCCACTCGATACCGCTCTTCCATTGAAGAAAGTCCAGACTGAAGCATTCATCTTGACACAATATTTGTCTCATTCTTATCTTCCAAGCGAGAGTGAATTAGAAACCGCTGATGTTTTCCTTATTGGTTCAGAATGTCCTCGGTAATGGGAAACCCTGTCCGTTTCTGCGAGACCCCCTCCAAGTACTGAGGTTATTTCCTTTGATTGGAATGGTTTAACAGAATCTCATCTTCCTTCGAGTGTTCCTTTTCAAATATCTGTAGGAGTTTTCGATAAAGAATTTTTTCGTACGATAGTTGATGAAGGAGCTTCTGTTAGTATTCTATCCTCAACTGCTTGGCAAGCCTTAGGTTCTCCTCGGCTTGTGCCCATCACTGACCAGATACTAGCTTTCAATAGAAGGCCTACTAGACCTTTAGGGTCCCTTCCTCAGTTACCTATCACTTTGGGAGGGAAAACTGTCTGTATTGATGTCATGGTCATCCAAGGTCCCTTAGATTTTAATCTACTCCTTGGACGTGATTACGTCTATGCAATGAAGGCTGTAGTGTCCTCACTCTTTCGAGTGATGTATTTTCCCCATCATGGGAATGTTGTGACCATTGACCAGCTTTCCTTTGTGACGCCCACTCATCGCATGACTCCTAGTCACTAGACTTCCCTAAATGTTCCACATGTTTTAGTGGTTTCTTCCCCCTAAGGGGGGGACCTTGGAGCAAAGTTCTATTCCGGTGTCAAGCTCGTTAAAAAATGAAACCATTTTCTCAAGCATAGTTTACTTTTGGTTTTAAGCTTGTGTTACTTTTGGTTTTAAGCTTGTGTAAAAATGAAACCAACCATCATTATGAGCATAGTTCCCTTTCTATGTCAAGCTCGTTAAAAAATGAAATAGGTTCCCACGAGCATATTTTATTCTCTGTTTCAAGCTCATTAAAAAATGAAACCGACCCTCAAGCACAGTTTACTTTTGGTTTTAAGCTTGTGTAAAAATGAAACCAATCCCAAGCATAGTTTACGTTCAGTTTCAAGCTTGCATAAAAATGAAACTACCTTCGAGCATAGTTTACTTTTGGTTTTAATCTTGTGTAAAAATGAAACCAATTCCAAGCATAGTTTACGTTCAGTTTCAAGCTTGCGTAAAAATGAAACTACCCACGAGCATAGTTTATTCTCTGTTTCAAGCTCATTAAAAAATGAAACAGACCTTCAAGCATAGTTTACTTTTGGTTTTAAGCTTGTGTAAAAATGAAACCAACCATCATCCCAAGCATAGTTTACGTTCGGTTTCAAGCTTGCGTAAAAATGAAACTACCCACGAGCATAGTTTATTCTCTGTTTCAAGCTCATTAAAAAATGAAACCGACCCTCAAGCACAGTTTACTTTTGGTTTTAAGCTTGTGTAAAAATGAAACCAATCCCAAGCATAGTTTACGTTCAGTTTCAAGCTTGCGTAAAAATGAAACTACCTTCGAGCATAATTTATTTCTATTTTAAGCTCATTAAAAAATAAAAAGGACCCTTTCAAGCATTGTTATTATCTATTTCAAGCTTGTGTAAAAATGAAATAGATATCCCTTCCATTTGTTCGAGTCTCTCGCTAGAGTTAGGGTTTGAACCTTCATTTCATCTGCCTAGGTCACTTGGTCCCGGTTCTCCCTACCCCCCCTGGTGAACACATTCGGATTAGTAGCCAGGATTTTTGGGTAAGGAAGAAGAGTAGTCAGACAAAACGAAGCTAGGGGGCATGTTTAGCCGTTAGCAATCATGCTGGGGGCATTTACCAACCTCTGGTCCTCATGTTGGGAAGGAACCCGTCAATAGGACTTAACCGTGAGTAGAGTTTACCATTGGCTTCAAGCTCATTAAAAAATGAAACCAGTATTCTGAGCAAAGTTCTACTCCTGTGTCAAGCTTGTTAAAAAATGAAACATATCCTTTCCCTTTGAGTCGAGTCTCCTTGTAGACTTAGTACCTAAACCTTCTTTTCACTCGCCTATACATTAGGCGAATGAAATGAAGCTTGGGGGCATGTCTTCAACCTCTGGAAGTTATGTTGAAGTCAACTCAATCGCCTCTCCACACCACGTTGGAGCTAAGTCACTTACTCTAGCAATCATGCTAGGGGGCATGTACCAACCTTTGGATTTCATGACGAGAAGAAGTTCACCATTGGGAACATTTTCGAGCATACTTTCCTTTTTAGGTTTCGAGCTCATTAAACCACGAAAATTATCCTGAGCATAGTTCATTTTCTGTTACAAGCTTGTTAAAAAATGAAGCAGACATCATGAGCATTCTTCCAACCTAACTTCGAGCTCGTTAAAAACAGTAAGATGGTGTTTGAGCTTACTTTTCACTTTTTTCGTGCTCTGGTTAAAACATGAAAAGTGGTTTGAGCTTACTTTTCCTTTTTTGTGCTCTGGATCCAAACATGAAAAAGATTCTGAGTGCTTTTGATACCATTATCGTGCTCGTTAAACAATTGGAGTAAAAAGGTGTGTCTAACGAGTATAGGTTTATCACTTTATCTGGCCTCGCTAGACTATTTACGGAAAAGGAACTATGCCGAGTTTACTTTTCCTTTGTTGTACTCGGTCATCAACCATGACAAAGTTGTACATGGAGTCCTCTTTAAGCTCTTTTCAAACTCCTAAAATAGGAAAAGATGGCCAAGCGAAATTGATTCGTTCACGCTTGTAAAAGGATTTGAATGATTGTCTCCCTAGTGATAGTTTACCCCTTTTTCGGACTAGGGGGCACTACTTACGAAAAAGGAATACTCTATCCAATCACAACTGGAAGAGTCCTCTCCCGCGTTGTTTTACCCTTTTTCAGGCGATGAGGCTAACCTTATGAAAAAGGACCATTGGAGTCTTCTTTAGTTCTTTTCAGACTCTCTAAACATGAAATGACGACCGAGTTTTCCTTCCTTGGACTCATTAAAATTCAACATCGAAGGGCCCACTTTGGGACGAACCCCTCCTTTCTCAGGTTCTAAAAACATGTGAGATTGGACTCATCTATGAGATGAGCTATACTGAGCATCTGTTATCCTCCTCAAGCTCGTAAAACAACAAAGAGGTACTCGTCCATCATGTCGGGGGGAAATGGGAAAATGAGTCAAGTTTACCTTGTTGGCAGCTTGTGAGTCATCACCTTTGAACATGGCATGCATCCTCACCTTGTTTGTTTTTGGTAGTTAGTCTTGTTGATAATGTCATCATTATGATCATGCGTCCTCATTATTGCTATGAGTTCACACTTCCTATGGTTCTGTCTTTTCAAGTAGTCCCTGCTGCCAAGCTCTATTTCATGCCGTTATATGTTCAAAGGGTTATTACCTTGAGTCCACCTCCACTTCATGTCAAACCTTCCCTTTGTGTCAGTACATATTCTATTGTTTCATCAGTCCATACTATCTCTCGTTTTGATTTCGTGTCGATGATGTGGGAATCATTATGGCCCACCTTCGACGAGTCTATTCCTATCGACACCAAATCACTATCTAGGAATTAGGCTTAGGAGTCAACCACTAGTACCTTGGTTCCTGCATGCCTCAATGGCAGGTTTCCTCGTATTCAACAGTAGGTTTTCATCATTGACCTTTAATTGAATGATCTCTCGAATGCTCGACATCAACCCGTTTATTCACATTTCGTTGAGATGTACTATATATACCTTGGGGATCATTGTCATCATTGGTGATTTCCCTCGCATTTGTTAACGGTTCACATCATTGACCGGTAATCAAATGGTTTCTACCATGTTCGACTTCAACACCTTGTAATCACATGGCTAGATTCGTATCGTTTGTGATCAGGTAGAAGACCCTGGACACCCTTTTGTATTTTGATTACGTCCAGGTTGCAATGGATATTTCCTCTGTATTGTCACACAGATCCACTTTTGTATTGGTCGTGGCTGTGCCATTATTGTCTCATGGATCTACACTTGTTGATAGTAGCCATGATTTCTCTACAGTCTATATCATCTCAGTATTGATGGATCTGCAATGTATTGGTCGGCAGCCATGCTTTGAGTCATTTGTTTCCGAGCATGGGAATGCTCACCTTGGTGGTATATCTGACATTTTGTTTCTGTTTCAGCTCCTTGTTGCTCCCCTCGATGCTATCTTTGAACCATATTTGTAAAGTCTTTCGGCCATCAGTCTCTTCTGACCTCACACTTTAGGGGGCATCTGTTATACCTCAATATTACACATTATGTATTAGTGTCGCATCCTTGCACTAGCGACCTAAATGACAGTTTCCCTTAAAGATCATTTGAACATTCAGAGTGAAAAACACTGACTGAACACTGAAAGCAAAACCTTTTTCTGCCATCTTCCAACCCAACTTAGTCATGTTTGTGAGCACTACCACTCCCTGCACATCTACAGGGGCGCGGTAGTCAGCACTACCGCATGTTGCTCCTTCTCTGGGGCGCGGTACTACCGCGTTATGCTCAGTGGTAGGGGCGCGGTAGTCCAAAATTAACCTTTTGCCTTGGATTTTGGGATCTTGACTTTCGAGAGATATCATTGGGATTGCCACCTTTGGTTCGATCCTAATTCCTTCTTTGTTTAGCTGGCCTGATCCACTAAACCCTCCATAGATCCACACTTCTCTCTTGTTGGTTAACCTTCCCATGTGCTATAAGAGAGAAGCTTTCCATGGGCCAAAGGGAGGACTTTTGGGGCATCAAACCTATGATCTTCAGACTTCTGTAGAGATAGCTAGAGGAAGCACTTGGAGCTGGAGGATTGGCTTGGATATCAAGCAACCTTTGTAAGCACTCTTCAAGTTTGTAATAAAAGATAACTTGTCTTGTTTTTCCCATTTCATGTGTATTGTATGAATCTTTGATATGAAATATATCTAGTTTAGATTTGAACTTAACCTTTGCTTCAAGGTATTTGGAAGATCGCATGCTTGTCCTTTGTTTGATCTCAACAGGTTCTACATTGGAGCTTCGGGATCAAGAGCTGGAAGCGGGACAAACGTCGAATTGGAAGGTGCGTTACGTCTTTCATCTCTTCTGAATGCATTTAATCTTGTTGTGAAGATTAGTTCAGGAACTCAAGGTAGCATTTGTTTCCTTTTTGTCTTAGTATAGAGTTAGTGCATCCTGCTTTATCCTAAGAGAGTTTCTACCTATCTGTAGGGAGAAATTTCTACAACAGCGGAGCTAAAGGAGTTACGACAGCCAGTCACAAGGGCACAAGAGCATCAACGGAAGCACACTACATAGTTGGATGAGTTCCAAGATATTGGAGTGCAACTTTCTGTTAAGGAATTTTCCACGATGAAGACTGTGCAGGACGGTAAGAAGGCCATTGTTGATAAGCTGGTTGAGCAACCTTTAGTGCAGGACTTAATAGAGTGTCAAGAGATCGCTGCGATGACCAAGGAGCAAGATAGGGAGATCAGTCAACAGTATGAAGATTTCATGCTCAAGATCAACGAGTACACCATGTCCAGCTGATGTGGCTCGAGGGCGTGCCACAAGATTGTGTTGGTGGCCTGTTGGAAGGAGGGTTTGGATGAGTCAGCTGCACAACATCGTGGATGCTACGAAAGGTCAAAGATGTCACGCAAGGAGGAGAACTGCACACAAGTTGGAAATAATACTATTTTATGTATTTTTGGGTCATTTTGGACCGCATTGTGTGGGTTAGGGTCATCCTTTGTGTAGATTTTGGTAAGAATTAGTTAGGCGGTTGTCTAAGTGGACCATAAATGCAAATGCGCAAGCCTATAAATAGATGTAGAATTGCAAGTGTTAGGATAATCCAAATCGAAGAGTCATTGTCATGATCGGATAGAAGAACTGCGCTTGTTTTGGTCTGTTAATCTGGGTATGTGACAGAAGAACTATGTTGATGTATCTGTGTTTTGTTGCGAAGGTTAATATGACATGATGGAGTTTTGAGTAGAATCACTGTGTCTCTTTTTGTTTTCCTGCTATGAATGTGATAAGCGATATGAATATCTGAATGATGCAATGTTTCCTTGTTCCAAATGATGTTTTACTGCTAGATCTATTGCACATTAATGGTTTTATTGATAATGAGATCTATTGAATAATGATGCGGTTCTGTTTAAATGCATAAGTTGAAATGTTAGATATGTTAATTAATGCTGCACTAAGTCGATAAGTAGATGCACAAGGGTCCTGCTTCATTCGGTGGAAACGTGGTTCTGTCAGCTCTCCCTAGAACATCTCAGGTGAGACTTCATCTACTCTACAGGTGTTGCTGGACAGGGTAAAACCTATCTGGGCCAGTGCTCATGGATATCGCGGTGGTTCGGATGTCGACAGAGTGAGGAACCCCTGTCGACTGGGTTTGTGTCAATAGTATTCATTATTTCCGCACTTAAAGTTTTAAATTTTAAATCTCATCATATTTTCTCAAAAATTAACAGTTAGTTTGTTGGATAGGCTCTTAGTTATCTTGGACATTTCCTCAATTTTAGCCTCTTATGAATCACTATTTAAACCAAAGGAACCAACCTCATCCTTTTGTATTCTTCTATATTTATCACCTTGATCTTTAATAGGTTTGAATTTCCCTAAAGTTGTCATGTTTCCTTCAACATCTATTGCATATTCTTGCATGAGGAGTAGATTTTTTGACCTTGTTTACCTAAGCATCATTGCAAAGTCAAAATCAAAATCCCCAACATAGGTGACCTTTTCTACTACTTGGGAGGGTTTGATATCTACAAGGATATTGTGTTGAACTTTGTTTTTTTCATTGATGTCAAACAAGAAGCATGATGATGTCAAGAAAGAAGCATGAAGCCTTGATGCCAGTTTGAAGAAATACATACAAAACAAGGCTACCTATCCAAACAATATGGATGGGTACATGTTGCACATATAATGGGTTTGTGTGCAATATGGATGGGTACATGTCACACATATACTGGGATTTTGTGCAATAAGAAATAATATCAAAGTGCGTAGAAGAGACCTAGTTCGCTGAAGTGCAATGTGTTGGGTAAACTTGACCAGGAAGAAAGAAGTAGATGACATAAAGAATCCCCTACTCGTGGAAAAATCAATCTAATTAAGGAAACATGTAGTGATATAAATAAACCAAATATTGAAGTGAAGGGGATAAGTGCACAATGGAGATGTAATAGTATTATGTACTTTGGAAGATTCGGTTTATTGGGGTATCAATGGCTTGTTGATCTAGAAGAAAGAAACAATAAAGATCCAAGTGCGCAGAACAAAAAAACATAAAAACCGAAAATGCGCAGAACCATAGCAGTGAACATATTGAAGAGGTGCACAAGATCAGAGCAGCAGTAGAATACATAGCAAGGAAACAAGATCACATACTGAAGGAAGTGGTGCAGTGTGCAGAACAAATAGAGAAGCATGGCAGTTGCGTAGAACTAAAGTAGAGCACACAAGTGCGCGCAAAATAAAGTGAAACAATGAACAATACAAGTGCGAAGCAGTGTGCACAAATCATAAGGCAATGAGACTGAAGGGTGTCTATTTCTATATCTTAGGGTGGTAGGACAGGTAAATGAAAGGATATTGTAGTCTCCTCTCAAGTTGGTTCCTGAACAAAACAATTTGGTGTTGCACAGAGGATTGGTGTCCTCATAGGTTGGAGCTTGTATCAGCAAGTTGGTGCTTGCACAGAGGATTGGTGTCCTCACAAGTTGATTCCTGTAATCAGCAAGTTGGTGTCCCAATCAGATTGGTGACTGAGTGAGTTGGTGCTCACATCATTGGATATTTGTGTCTCACATCTATTTATGTAATTCAATTGTGTGTGTGTGTATAAAGTTACTTTTCATATACTATGTGCACAGTTACCTTTTGTTGTTGTGATTTAAGTAAGAACCGGTGCATAATTTTTAAAGTGAAAATTTGTCTAATATGTCCATGATACTGATTCACCACCCTCTCAGTATCATTAAGAATTCCAACAATTAGTATCAGAGCGGGTTGCTTCAAGAACACTTTAACAACTGGAAGATATATCACTACGCAGATATGGATAGGCAGAAAGGAATTTCTACAAATAGAGCACCAAGGTTTGATGGATCAAATTACACCTTCTAGAGAATAAGGATGGAAGTATACTTACAATCTCTTGGATTTGATTTATGGAAAGCTGTTGAAAATGGTTATAAAGTTCCCAGTCCCCACTAGTTGAGGTAAATGAAAAACTACTATATGAGTGTAATGCAAGGGCTAGGAATGCAATATTATGTGGTTTAGCAGATTCAGAGTTTACTAAAGTCATGTAGTGCACATCATCTAAAGAAGTATGATATAAGAAAACATAAATGAGGGAGATGAGAAGATTAAGAAGGAAATTTTGCAAACTTATTCAGGATAGTTTGAAACTCTAAAGATGAGGGAAGAAAAAAATATTGCATCCTATATTCTCCAAGTATATGATATTGTTAATTCCATCAGAGATCTTGGAGTACAAATTGTTGAATAACCAGTCATACAAAAGGTATTGAGATATCTGCCAACAAGGTTTGACTCCAAAGTATTAGTTCTAAAAGACAGAAATTATTTGGATAAACTAAAGATGGACAAACTTCATGGGATTCTTACTGCATATGATACAAGGACAAAAAAAGAGAGCCCTTCCATAAAATAAGCATCTTTCAAAGATTCCAAGAAGACAAAAGGTGGAAATTATGAACAGAGCAAGAGTTTCTCTAACGTATCAGATGATGAAGAAGAAAATTTTGTAAAGAATATCAAGAGGGGTCACAACAAGTATAAAGTTAAGTTATCTGTCAAATTTTTTGAATGTGGTAAAGTAGGTCACTTTGCTTCCAAATTTCCTTACAAGGAAATCAAGGATAGTGAAAGTGAAGAAGACCTTAATCATAGAGAACGAAGGGAAACACACCAACAAAACAAGTATGAACACAAGAAGAAAAAGAGTATGTATTCCAAAGAGAACAACATATATCCTGACGAAGTTGATAGTGATGATAATACAAGAGAAGTACTCTTTATGGAAATGGTATAAGATCTTGAAAATGAAGAATCGAAAGAAAAGGATAATTATTGTTCTTCCATTAAGAGGGAATCATTCAATAAGGAAGCAGTTTCAAATAAGACATATGAAAGTCAATCAAACCTTACTACAGGAACATTTTGTAAGTATTTATACAATGGAATCTACGTCTCACCTTCAAAATCCTGTGTTGAGAATGAATCTTGTAACATGCTTGATATGAGTAATAGTCAGGAAGATTTTGAAAGTGAAGAAAAACCTTCAATTCTGAAAATGAGGAAACTGCAGAAGTTGAATGGGAAGGTGAACTAACAAGTGCTATGGATGAATTAAGGAAGGTAAGAAAAAAAAATCTATCTCTAAAAGTAAAGCCTTCAAAAATCTCAAGAGATTTTAGACCAACAAAAGGATCAGTTACTAAATGTTGAAAGAATAATTGATTGTTTGAAAATACAAGAGGTTGAGTTCAAAAGGACTAAAGAAGTGCTTACAAAAAAATCACATGAAGAATCAAAAGATAAGAAAATGGAATTTAAGAGACCACTATACTATACACTAAATGAAGTTAAGAAGGAAGTGTCACTAGAAGAAACGAAACAGGAAAATGAGCTATTGACATAACAAATATTACAACTTGAGCAAAAGGATACAGAGATTGCTCACTTAAAAGGAGAATTAGATGAAATGAAAAGAAAAATAGTCTCTGAAGAATCAAAGACGACTCTCTTTTTCAATAGATGGGCCCAAGAATGAAATTCCAGACTATGCAAATATAAAAGGTCACAAAGATTTTTTTGACACAAAAGTTGAAGCTAAATTCAAGAATAGCACATCAATTTTGGATAAGATATTGAATAGTCAAAGGTCACCAGAAGACAAATCTGGTCTTGGATACAATAAGATAGTTGAAAAATTCTATGACAGTAAATACATTCCAGTCATAAATCAACGATATTTTTCATCAAAGCAAGTCCAATCCAGGTATGAAAATTTCCTCAATGATGACAATTTTCGTTATTATGTTAGTAGAAGAAGGTTCAATAGACTAAGATGCTTAAGGTATAGGTATTATGGTCATGCTGAAAAGTACTGTAATACCGTAATATGTTATACCTATGATGAATTTGGACATAAGGCACAAAATTGTCGAAGATCAGTAAAACAATCAAAAAGGAATATTTCACATATTACAAGAAGTAAGAAAAATAAGACATGGGTAGATGAAGGAAGTAACTTTGCAAAGTACCAAGGCACACTAAAAAATGGATAAATAAAGTTCCATAGACATGTGCAGCTAAATTCAATAATAATACAATTAATTTTCAAGTAGTAGAAAACTACTGCTTATCTTGTTAATCTCCAGGATTGTGAATGAAAATCCTTGAATTCAATATGCTATCTATTATGAATTCAAGGAAATTATAAATAATATTGTGACCATAAAATGTTTGAAGAATGTCGCATAGAATTAATTCATTATATAGGTGCAACTACTACAAAAGGAGGTACATATGTTCAAAATTGGTCGTAAATGGAAAACATTGTTGTTGCATAGAACAAATATCTCAGCATCAATGGACAACCAGTCATTCTTACAAAAGAAAAAGAAAAATGGACTATACGGTTGCACCATTTAGTGATTTACTAGTTACATTCAGAATACTAACTATGTATGCAAAAAGTCTAAAACAATACATTGCAGGATTCATGTTACTTTCAAAAGAGCTCTTGTTAAAAAATAGAAGAGAGACATAAGGACCTTTGTCATAGAAATTCCATAATAAAAGGTGTATCCACATCTACCGTATACAAAATTTAAGTTACAAAAATGTACATTCCAAAGAAAGGTAAATGTGCAAAATTCACTCATCATGTTTCTAAGATGATAAACACATCTCGGTGTTAGGATTGTATGCCTGCTCCTCCAAGTTTGAAGTATCTGATATGATGCAAGCTTGTTTCAAGAAATCAATAATGTATTGCTGTTATGCCTCCAGTTGATCAACACGACTCTTCAACGATGAAATCTCCTCTACATGCTTCTAATTCACCTGGACCTGCATGTAACATTCCTTGACATCAACTTCTTTGAGATTCAATGTCCATTTCTCCGGGTCTTCCTTAAGCTTGATGAATTCCATCTTTTGCACTTGGAAGATTGCAGAAATATTGCTTGCAGAAGATCCAACCTGTTGCTGCTGCTTAGACATTTTGACAAGGATTTGTAATTGGTTAACATTTGGACAACATAGAAAATACTGGCAAGATGATTGGTCACCAGGAACGACATATGATGATCTCAATGGATATCAAACACATCTACTAAATAATTTGGTAAAATTCACGGACAGGTATTCATGATGGACGGATTATTTTTCATACTTGGGGAAATCCGAAAGGACAAAAATAAGATTGAATTGATTTCTCTATATGAGTGATTTAATGATGTCTTTTCTATCCTCTTAAAGGATGAAGTATGCAAGCTTGCATCATATGATTTGTTTCACAAATTGATAAAGTTGTCAATCATGTCAATTCACTACAAACCTTGGTTGTGTCAACAAAAACTACAAATCATATGAAGTTGAGAACAGTGTGACTACACAGGAATCTAGTATAGTGCAGTAATATCAATACAATTAAGGGGGAGAAAATGGAACAAATCAATGACATGGGAAGTTAGATATGGTTAGCATGAAGGATCGCGCAAAGTAGAAGTAACCAACATGAAAGGAAAAATAGAATACAAGAACTGGAGCATAAGAACGGTTTGCAACTACATAGGGGGAGAATACATATTGCAGAACCACTTCCAAGAGATATTTTTGAGTATCTCAGATAGAAACTAAACATTATTCCAACTCCACATTAGTTTCAAGAATCTGCGATATGGAAAGAGCATAGCATAGTGCAGTAGAAGCAGCGAGAGAAAGAAATGGAAGCATAAAGAGAGGGGAAGCATCTCTTTTCCATTGATGTCTAAGGGGGAGAGATAATAGGTAGAAGGTTTTGCAGAAAAATGTTGAATCAAATTATGCACAGGAGCGTGCAAAGGACCAATTGGCATGAATACAGTAGAAGCATGCTACACATAGAGAAGAAGAGCTCATACTCAGGGGGAGCTCAATTTGGAATGGTGTTGACATCAATGCCAAAGGGAAAGATTGTTGAAATTTGGTGTTGTCATTGATGTCAAGCAAGAAGCATGATGATCTCAAGCAAGAATCATGAAGCCTTGATGCCAGTTTGAATAAATACATACAAAACAAGGCTACTTATCCACGTAATATGGATGGGTACATGTCACACATATACTAGGATTGTGTGCAATATGGATGGGTACATGTGTTATACCTCAAATTGTCACCTTTAGTTTCACATGCTTCATCATCATGAGTAACACGAGGTTTGATGTTCCCTAAGCATGTTTAGACCCATTATCCTAGGGTGTTTTTCACTCCCTAGCCATATTTGGGAGGGTTCCTAACCTTTTGTGGGTTGAATTATACTTAAACTAACCTCATTTTGATCCTTGGTAATTATTTTTTCTCCTTTTCCTTTGCTCGGGGAGCAAAAATTACAAGGTTGTCGCTCCTTACATGCCTTGAGGGGAGAAAAAATTACAACATTTTCGCTCTGTAGCTAGTTCTGGGGGAGCGAAAATCTTGTTTTATCCATTGTTCCTTGACTTTTGGAGTATAATCCGAGCTTGATATTAGGTGGATCATCCTATCCTTCAAATATCTCTTTAATTTAAATTCAAGGAAACCTCAATCTCCCTTGATCCACCTTATCCTCACTTGACCCAACTCTTTCTCCCAAGTAGTTTGGCCTCTACATCCTACAAAGAGAGCCTCATACCTTGGCTCAAGGGGCCTAGAGGGGGAAGAGAGGGAAAGAGTCTTAGAGAGGTGGTACTTATGATCTTGTGGTGCTCAAAGGGATTTAGAAGGGAATATTGAAGGACATGCTGCCGCAGAGTCAGGTATAGCATTTTGTATATGTTTTTCATGGATTTCCATTAATATAACTTGGCCTATTCTCCCATTTCATGTCTTTTTTTATGAATATATGAATATGTTTTCAAATTGGTAATTAGATCTTGTTTGATACGCTTGGTTCATTGGAAGGTGTTGTTCTTTTTCTTCGCATGCTGTTAGGAACCTATGTCAACCCTTCTCTTTACTATGTTAGTATATTGTTGTTGGACGCATATGCTTTGTAAGTCGTCCCGTAGTATTTGTTGATCCGTAGTTTATATTAGCCCATAGTATTGACCCATAGTATTGGACGCATATGCTTTGTAAGTCATCCTGTAGTATTATATGTCCCATGGTTTTGACTCATAATATTGGGCATCGACTTAGTATATAAGTGTGTGTTGAGGTCATTGAAGGCACCGTGAAGTTAATTGTATTGAGCTTGCTCAAAGGAGGTTTCCCCCTCGAAGTGGCCCGTGATCAATATAAAAGTGATTCTGTTCTATTATTTCTGATATCTCGTGTATTTGCATTAATTAATTATTGCAGGTTCATCACATCTGGTATCAGAGCACTTTCTTGGGCTCGTTGGGTTGAATTTCTGCCAAATTTTTTTTTTGCATCTATTGCAGGTTCGGATTTGGGAATAATCCCTATCCGCTTAACTGTGGGAAGTACTTGGGCATAATCCCTAAAACTCATTGTGAGGAGTACCACAAGAACCCCAAAGTAGCTATCCCATTGAGAGGACCTACCAGCGAAAAGGGCAACGACCCCTACCTGATTGACTAGTTCCCACCAGTGAGGTAAACCAAGAGCTGTTGTTTGTGGCAAAGCGGTTATCAGTTTTACCTGAGCCGTGGAGTGAGGGGTACTGCCCCAATACGCAAGCCGTCAGACAGCATTGGTGGCCGAGTGAAACACCTAAACTGTTAGGAAGCTGTACATACCTGGGGTCCATATCTATTTTCAGTTGAACTGTTGCCGATCACTTGCGCTCCAGATCCAGCCGTTTCAGATCTATTCTGAAATTCATTCCAGATCCAGTTTCGGTTTCAGATCCAGTCGTTTTTTATCCCTTGTTTTCACTCTGTTTCCCTTGAAATTTTTGGGGAACCCCTATCATCCCATTCTGCATCTTTCATTCCTGAGGACCCTATCCCCAATTCCCCTTCCCAAATCCCAAAATCCCGCATTTGTCTATTTTAGGGGTTTGCCATAACTTCCTTAGATTTCACCCAGTCACCTTCAAATTTTACCACAGAGTTCCTTTCTGAATTCTGCTTCTTTGTCCCTCTCTGCCAAATTTTCTCATTCCATCACCCCGCTTCTAAAATACCCCTTTTTGCTTTCTTGTCCTTTCAACAGTGTCCAAAATCTAGTCAAACCCCAATTACCCATCAGATTGTTTCCCCAATCCAAATTTCCCTTTACTAAATCAGCTTCTGTTTGTGTTTTTCTACCCATTCCACAAAAAAAAAAAAACCTGGTTATGGTTGTCACCCGTGCAGGAGCACACACCATGGAGGAAGCACTTGCAGCCATCCAAACCAAACTCCAAGATCTGGATGAAAAATTTCTCAGCCTCCATCTTCAGCATTCAGCCATGAACAATACCAGACAACTAGAATCTTTTGCAGCCACCGGGTTCTCTTCTTCCAGCAAGTTTCGTGGGACGAAGCTTGATTTTGCTCGCTTCAATGGTACTGATTCGACTGGATGGATATATCGAGCAGAACAATATTTCAGTCTGCATAATACTTCTGATGCCCAGAAAGTTCCACTTGCATCCTTTCATTTGGAACAGGAAGCCCTTCAATGGTACCGTTGGTACATCAAAGCTCATCCCGAGCCAAACTGGACAGATTTTTGCCAACTCATTTTGCCACGATTTGGTCCTAGTGCTTTTGATGATTTCACAGGAGCACTCACTAAACTTCACCAAATTGGCATAGTGAGAGAGTATCAGACAGAATTTGAGAAATTGGCCAATCACACAGAAGGATTGTCTGATGAATTCTATAGGAGTTGTTTTATCAGTGGTCTCAAGGATGAAATCCGCTCAGAGGTCAAAATGTTTTGTCCCAACACAATGATGGAAGTCCTAGGGTTGGCTAAGCTGGCCGAGGACAAGATCGCAGCTCAACAACGCTCCAAACCCACCTTTGTTCCCTTCAGAAATATGGGTTCCCAACGACCTCCCATCACGCCTGCTCCTCAACCAACTCCTATCAAGCATTTGTCTGAAATAGAAATGCAGGCACGCCGAGAAAAAGGGATTTGCTATAATTGTGATGAGAAATTCACTTGGGGACATAGATGTGTTCAACAAAAGCTCTATCTCTTGGATGTGGATTCTTCGCCTGCCTTAGAAATTGGTGAATAAGCTACAGATACAGTAGATGATTAGGTCGACATTCAACACCCGCCTGTTGACACCCCATCTCAGGACGACCCACCCGAGATCTCTCTCCATGCTGTAAACGGCGTCACCACCCCACAAACAATGCGGGTCAAGGGATACTTCAAGAATCTCCCTCTTACCATACTCATTGATTCTGGTAGCACTCATAACTTCATTGACCCTCGAATTGCCAAACAGGCTGATTGTTTTGTCCATCCTTGCTCCAACTTTGAAGTCATGGTTGCCAAGGGGGGCACCTTACCTTGCAAGGGGAAGTGTCACAATGTGCGTATCTATATGGAAGATTATAACCTACGCTCTGACATGTTTTCCTTATCCTTAGGCGGATGTGATGTGGTTTTGGGCGTTCAATGGCTACGAACACTTGGCCCCATCTTGTGGGATTTTGCTGAACTTTGGATGCAGTTTAAAGTCAATGGGGCACAACACAAATTTATGCGCTTACAACCAGGGTATCTCTGCATCATCAGTTCACATCGCCTGGAAAAAAACCCTTAAGAATAATTCACATGGTGTCATCGCTCAGCTCAATTCCATTCAGATGCACCCATCAACAGTCTCCACTACTTCCTTGGATAGATATGCAGGTATCTTTGTTGAACCAATGCGCTTGCTGCCTTCAAGAGACCTTTCCGGTAAGAATTTATCCACATCTACCTCTCAGCAAGAAATGATGGCTATTTTGCATGCAGTACAGAAGTGGCAGCCATACCTATTAGGGAATTATTTTTGTAGCAAGACTGATCTCCCGAGTCTGGAAAATTTTCTGGAACAATGGGTCTCCTCCCCAAGACACCTGAAATGGGTTATCCAACTCATGGGTTATCCCTATGTGATCACTTACAAGAAGGGTAAGGACAATATGGTGGAAGATGCTCCTTCTCGCACAATTGATGACCCAGTTTCTCTTACAGCTCTTTCTCTGCTTGTTCCAAATTGGTTGCAATATGTTCAATAGGGATATCTCTGCTATGAACTCCATGCTTCTTCATCAACAGGGTACTCTGGGTTCTGCAAAATGTATGACCGGGAACAATGTACCTTCTTTTGGCAGGGACTAAAAATGACAATTCAACAGATGGTGGCTGACGATGATACTTTCCAAGTCAACAAGGGGGAAACGACACTCCTTTCGGGATTGCTCACACCCTTGCCCATCCCTACACAGCTTTGGACAACTATTTCTATGGATTTCCTAGTAGCGCTCTGGTGGTACAATACCACATCTCAAAGGACACCATATGAAGCAGTCTATGGAAAAACACCGTCAGTTCTTCTTCCATACACCCTTAGCAGCTCCCCAGTTCAAGAAATTGACTCGGTTCTTCGAAACCGTGATCAGATTCTTCTCATTCTGCAGGACAATCTTCACATGGCCAGAATTCGCCTGAAACAACATGCTGATCAACACCATTCTGAGAGCATTTTCCACGCAGCTGATAGGGTTCTTCTTCATCTACAGCCTTCCAAGCAATCCTCCTTGACACTCCAAAGGCGTCAGTGGCCCGAAATGCAACCCGAGGATGCTACCGGGGAACCACTCCTTCAGATTCTGCAGCAATTTCTCCAACCAAAGCTTTTTCTAAGGGAGAGGGGATGTTAGGAACCTATGTCAACCCTTCTCTTTACTATGTTAGTATATTGTTGTTGGACGCATATGCTTTGTAAGTCGTCCCGTAGTATTTGTTGATCCGTAGTTTATATTAGCCCATAGTATTGACCCATAGTATTGGACGCATATGCTTTGTAAGTCGTCCCGTAGTATTATATGTCCCATGGTTTTGACTCATAGTATTGGGCATAGACTTAGTATATAAGTGTGTGTTGAGGTCATTGAAGGCACCGTGAAGTTAATTGTATTGAGCTTGCTCAAAGGAGGTTTCCCCCTCGAAGTGGCCCGTGATCAATATAAAAGTGATTCTGTTCTATTATTTCTGATATCTCATGTATTTGCATTAATTAATTATTGCAGGTTCATCACACACGCAGGATCACAATTTTGGATCTACAAGCTAGGAGTTGGATCAACAAGAAGCAGCTAGGACAACTGTCTAGATCAAGGTAGGAAATCTACACTCTTCCTTCCTTCTCAATTCTTTGTTTTCCTCGGTATGAATGAGCTCTAGGAGATGTTAGGTACCATTTGTTTCCTTTATATCTTGGATTGGTGGGAACCACTGTTTATCCAAGAGGGTTTCAACCTATCCATAGGGGGGATTTCCTGCAACAACATGTCACACATATACCGGGATTTTGTGCAATAAGCAAGAATATCAAAGCGCGCAGAAGATACCTAGTTGTCTCAAGTGAAATGTGTTGCGTAAAATTGAATAGGAAGAAAGAAGTAGCCAACATAAAGAATCCCTTACTTGTGGACAAATCAATCTAATTAAGAAACAAGTAGTGATATAAATCAACCAAAGATTGAAGGGGGTAAGTGCACAATGGAGATGTAAAATTATTATGTACTTTGGAAGCTTCGATTTATTGGGGTATCAATGGATCGTTGATCTAGAAGAAAGAAATACTAAAGAGATGAGTGCATAGAATAGAAAAGAAGAACAACAGACAATGCGCAAAACCATAGTAGTGTGCAGATTGAAGACATGCGCAGGATCAGAGTAGTGAGCTATATCATAGCAACAACGGAATATATAGCAAGGAAACAAGAGCACAGACTGAAGCAAGTTAATCAGTGTGAAGAGTAGATAGAGAAGCATAGCAGTTGCACATAACTGAAGTATAGCACACAAGTGCGCATAAAATAAAGTGAAATAGTGAACAAGACAAGTGTGAAGCGGTGTGCACAAATCAGAAGGCAGTGAGACTGAAGGACATATATTTCTATATATCGAGGTGGTAGAATAGGGAAATGAAAGGAGATTTCAGTCTCCTATCGGGTTGGTTCCCGAACACATCAAGTTGGTTCCTGCGCTGAGGATTGGCATCCTCACAGGTTGGATCCTATATCAACAATTTGGTGCTTGCATAGAGGATTGGTGTCCTCATAGGTTGGTTCCTGTAATCAACAAGTTGGTGCTTGCATGTGGTATTGGTATCCCAATCATATTGGTGTCTGAGTGAGTTGGTGCTCACAGCATTAGAGATTGGTTTCTCCCATCTATCTATGTAAATCAATTTTGTATAATACATATGTGTGTGTGTGTGTGTGTGTGTGTGTGTGTGTGTGTGTGAGAGAGAGAGAGAGAGAGAGAGTCTCTCTCTCTCTCTCTCTCTCTCTCTCTCTATATATATATATATATATATATATATATATATATATATATATATCACAGTTGTCTTTTATTGTTTTGATTTAAGTAATAATTCGTGCATAGTTTTTAAAGTGAAAATTTGTCTAATACGACGCACATGATACTGATTCACCCCCCTCTCAGTATCATTAAGAATTCCAACACCTTGTTATACAATTTATTAAATGTTTATTGAAATTTGAGATAGGTTCTACATTTTTTTTCTTTGATGAGGAAAAATATGTCATATAATAGAGATAGTATCCCTTTCCCCCCATTGTCTCATGAATGTAGTTTCTAAGACCTGCCAAGAATGGATAGATGCTACAGGTAGCCATGTAAACCACTTCCTGACATCACGTTCTATATTCTAAACAAATACTATGATAAACACGTAACCATACTCTATATAAATATTATCAGTAAAGTCTTGTAAGGCTGACATGTGTTCTTCAACCATGATGATCTTTTCTCCATCAAATTTGGGTAGAATGTTTAGTTAATTATCAGATAGATCATGTAGATTCCAATGAAGGTTCAAGGGGCCATATCAGTTTTCTATCCAAGGATTTAATTGAGGTGGGGGTGGAGTATTAACACCTCCTCCTCCAATTCTAGCCATCAAATGATGTAGGATTAGGTTCTTTTCTTGAGGAGAGATAGGAATGCGAGGATTCTTGAGAATGGGATTAAATCTAGGTTGATCACTCTCATTGAATACAAGAGGGGAATTTTGAAGATTAATTTAATATGAATTAAGTTTTATTTCAGTAGAATATTTATCTTTTAGGGTTTCAGAATTATGTGACGAATATTGAACTTTTATATCAATATAATCAGATGAATCGATCTGAAGATTACATGTGCTAGAATATGTCTTTCTCTCTCTCTTAGATATTTCTCCATGTAACTAGCTTATCAGGGTTAGGGAGAACCCGTGTATATTCTGATGCATAGTTGAATTTGGTGTGCCTCTTTCCAAATTATAGATCGATACCAATGGAGTCACCAGGTGGATTCTTCAATAGCCGAGTGTCTTATCCTTCTTCATTGTTTAAGAATCAAAGTTGATCTTTATCACACCCAAGGAAATTGATTTGAATCTTCGTCCATGCCAACAACACCATTTTTCATTTCCCCCCCCTAAGATGTTTTAGGCTATTATGGAACTATGCCAAGGGTTTTCTTGGTTTTATGTGAAATATTGATACATGGTTTTCTTGATTTTATGTGAAATATTGCAGATGTATAGGATAAAGGACATGCTAATTTATTAGATTCTTGTCTTTGGAGGCATTTTCCAAGTTTATATTCAGTAATCAATGTACTATGAGGTGAATGAAGAAGATTACATAACAAATTTAATTGTGTAAGGTATCCTTGGGGATAAATCTCACAATTTCAGGTGACGGTAAACATATTGAGCATTTAAGAAATCAGTAGTTCATACAATAGTGATTTAAATCTTGATGGAGCTCATAACCATGGAAATTAAGACATTCATAGATTCAACTACAATGAAACCTCCATGTACTATTCAATAAGGGAAACATCTATGAGTAAATTACCTCATATAAATGAAATCATCATTCCATATTTGATACTCAACACAACCATTCCATGAATATGGTGAAATAACAGGCTTCTCAAAGTTTTATTAATAGTAAGAACAATTATAGAGTCTGAGAAGGATTTGGAATTATAGAAGAATATTTACAATAACATAGGAGAATTTGTACATGCTGAAATAAACATGATTCATAAGTATCATGGAGCTTTCTTGTTTGTCTACAACCTATATACTTGTCCTGATAAAATTGTGATCTTGCAGTATCCAAAGAGTCCCTCTCCAAATAATGCCTGATAATGTATTCAATAAGAAAACACATATTGAAAGCTAGCTCCATGCATACTCTAATCACCACCCTTTCCATAATATTGGGGTTCTTAACACCTTAGACATGGGGGCATTAGTAATATCAGATGTTGCACATCTTGAAGAAGAAAATGACCACATCACAAATGTTTTTGAGAACATAGGCTATAGCATCAGGGATATCAAAAGAGCTATGGAGAATGCAAGCAAAGGGAATGATTCTCTTAAAAATCAAACATCTAATGAAGGATCTAATGCTCATTGTTATCCCTAAAGTCTGCACTAGACTATAATAGTGCAAAGCTAGGGTACCTCACTAATTGCATTAGTTTATTTGATAGGTACATCAAGTAGGTAAAGCATGTTGGATATATTGGATGGAATTATCAAGCATGTATTCAATTAAATTAGAAACACTTCATAGGTCAGAGGCAAGTAGACATACATCTAGATAATTAAATGGATGGTATGAAATATAAGAAAAGGACACATACATGAATATACAAGCTTTACAAGTTGCTTATTCTTATACATTCATCAAGAAGATATTCAAATTCAAAATAAGAATTTGGATCAGAATCAAAATATTTGAATATAAATCACAAATCATGGGCAATTAACAGTAAAAGATTTACTACAATTAGATTTGTAAATTATATGACATTAATGTAGTGCAAAAATCATCTTTATATTCAAATAAGAAAAAGTAAACAAAATACAATAGAAGCATAGTCTAACGATCAAAGTGATTGATATATGCGCATGGAATGTTGTAGATAGTGTATCTTATTCAATACAATTTCTAGTGCTCACATCGACCCTCTATACTTGAACTACTTGCTTCTTTTCCCTTAGGAAGAAGATCCCCGAAAGGAAGAATATGCCCGAAAGGAAGAAGATCCTCCATTTCATCTTTGATGCTTTCTTTTATAAAATTTCAAATTTTAATTGAAAGTTAAAAATTCAAAATGAGATCCTAAACAAAGGGTTCTAATTCTAATTCTATAGCATAAAATCAATGGGGGCTTCACTAGGGGGCCAATATAATACCACGTTCGTTCATATTGGGGATATTAAATAATCATGAAAACCAAAAAATTATATTGCTTATATATTAAGGGGCAAATGGGTTTTTTTATTTAATATAGTAATACACTAATACTATGGGGTCTTTTTTATATGAGCGGGCTCACAAATATCCCCGAAATGGCGAGCAGGGTCGAGGTATCCCCGAAATGGCGAGTAGGGTTGAGGTCCCCGAAATGGCGAGTAGGGTTGAGCACGGTTGAGGTATCCTCTAAATGGCGAGCAGGGTCGAGCAAGGTCGAGGTATCCCCGAAATGGCGAGGAGGGTTGAGTAGGGTCAAGGTATCCCCGAAATGGCGATCAGGGTCGAGGTATCCCCGAAATGGCGAGCAGGGTCGAGGTATCCCCGAAATGGCGAGCAGGGTCGAGGTATCCCCGAAATGGTGAGCAGGGTTGAGTAGGGTCGAGGGGATTACCAGTACGAGGGTTGAGGGGATTACCCACGACTTACCAGTACTGGTTTCCGGTGGGGGTCCGGTAATAGAGTTTGTCGGTGTGAAATTATTGCCAGCACAATGAGGGGTTTGTTGTTTAAATGCTTGGTTTCAATGGGTTTTGTTGGGATTTTTGTGGAAGCTTGTGGTCATGGAGGGTTTTGAGACTGACGGCGAGAGCTGTGGCAGGTGCATTGAGGCGATAAATAGGCTCGGCATTGGGGACGAAAGCTTAGAGGGAAGAGGTAAGCAGAGAAACTGCTATGATTTTCGGTTCGATTTGATATTATCAGGGGCTACTTGCATGGTTTATTGATCTAGTTTGAGGGTTTGTAGCCGATGTTACCCTGGTTCAAGGGTTTGTGGTCGGTGTTACAATGCTAGAATTTGGGTGTTTTTACAAACCCTAGGTTGATTCTCTCTTTGGGTGTTGCAGGTTGCTATGAAACTGTGCCTTTCTTGCTAGGTCTTGCATGTATGCAATGTGGAGTTGATGTTATGGGATTTTGATTGTATCCCTTGCTTGAAGAAACACAAAAAAAGGGGTTTCTTACCTTGTTTTGGGTTGTGAACCTGTTATTGATTGTCAATGGTCTTGAAAGCTAGCTCGTCAATGGTGTTTCTTTGAATAAATATCTCAAAAATTTTGATTGGAGTTCTGATTGCAAGGGAGACTGTGCTATGGTTATTGTGAAATAGAGTTAGAATTGCTTTCATCTTTGTACTATTGGATTGGACTTCTGCTTTTCTGTTCTTCTTGAAAAGAAAAAAAATGCAATTGGGTTTGAGCCAAATCGGACCTTTGGGTTCCACTCCCCATTCCCTGTAAATTTTGCATCTTGATGGAAGCACATTTCACACTAAAATCCCTCGTTGGTTAGGGAATATGGCTAATTTGGTCTCCCTGCAGATATCTAGTTCAAATCTCAATGGATCTCCTCCATTTGAGAACCTCTTTTGGATAGCTATGCCATTTGTGTTGTGGTTCTTATCTCAAATTGCTTATTTGTTGTGATTTAGAAGTTTAAGGTCAACGTTGATGTCATTGTATTCAAAGTAGTCATCAAGTGAATCGTTTTTGTTATAGTATAGTCTGTTCCCTGCATCTAAAATGTTGAATCAATTAAAGCCATGAAGATCAAGAACTGTTGGGTTAGATACCTTCTCCACCTCAAGTTTGTTATTTAAAATCCATTCATATAACACTATTGATCTCTCCACTCAAGCTAGCAGATCAAACAGTGACTCGAAATCGCTAGTCTTCATCTATTTTTCCTTTGATGTTTGCATTCTTCTCAATTAAGCAATTTGTTGCTTGCACCAACATTTATTTATTTTTTATTTTTTTTGCAAATAGTCACTGACTTGCAGCAAAATGTTTCCTGTAGAGATATTCAATGAATCATAGCACATGTGCAAAATTCTTTGTGTCATTCGTATATGCTTAGGATACATATGCAATATTTGAAATATGCTTAGGCTACATATATTTTTCAATGTATAGAGGTTATTTGCTTTATACTGTTCAACATCTATCTATAGAAAAAAATACCACTAAATTCTCTCTCATCCACAATAGACTGCAATATTTCCAAAGCATTGAATACCCTTTGATTTTCCAAATAAAAAGCAATAGTTTGAAAACCTTATGTCACAGATTCAAAATATATTATTTTGCAATTCTTATTCATCGAAATTCATGTCATTTTGAACTGCTTCAAGTCATATTCTCTTCTCCCTCTCTGCTTTTATCTTTTCCATCTCTTGTTGTTTTCTACTATGTTGCAATAGACACAAAGAACAATGCTTCCTTTATATTTCTGTCATTTTTTTCTTCCATGCGAATAAAGTTGTCCATCTACAATTTGGAGGTACATGGAACGTTGAAAACAAAGAATGTCTTCTAGTCTCCATTTTGCAAAATTTGGAACACTTGCAACCAGCCAATGCTTGATAGCTTGCCAAAGTGCATAATTTGCAAATAAAATACACTGTATAGATACAAGCACTTCCTGGAACTCTTCTCTACTGTACAGATACACTGTACAGATAAAAGCAAATGCAAGTACCTTACTTATGTCATACAAGTACAAATATATACAACAATTCCCCTATTATATTAGAATTTTGGTAGGAGAAGGTAAATGTATTGAATTGCAGTCACAACAAGCTTAGAATATGGAAGACTAAATGGCTATATGTTCAGTGCCCAATTGTAAGGTTCTCACAAGTGTTCTCTGTGCCTTCAATACCTTGGTATTTTCTTTATCTTTTGTTTCTTGTATGCCAACCCAGTGTCTCTCCATTGGTGGACATGTCACCATTGTCAGACAAAGCTGGAGGACCAGCTTATGAGCAGCAGATGCACTCAACCCCAAAACAAGATTCAGACTTAAACATTGTTGATGAAATAGATGACCATCTGCATGAGTCCCCAAATGTGACTGCCAATTAGAAGAAGGCAATTAATAGTGATGGAAGCAGTTCCATTAGTTCCAGTGATAGCGGAAGTGACAGTGAAAGTGACAGTGGAAGTAGTGACACTGGAAGTGATAGTGGTCGGAATCAAAGTAGAAACAAGAGCAGAATTAGAAGCAAAAGAAAGAGTAGAAGCCCAGCTGGAAGTGGGAGTGGAAGCAACAGTGATAGTGAGAGTGAACGTAGTTCTGGCAGCAGTGAAGAGGCTAATGTAAACATTACTAGTGATGATGATAAGTCTGACAATGAAGCTGAGACCATGAAGGATCTCAGTGATTCTAAACTAACCCCCTCTCATGCTGACAGAGACGAGTTTGGTGAAATATATAAGCAGCAGGGGATGATGGAACAAAAAAATAATGGGAAATTGGAGGGTAATCCTGATGTATAGTGAAAACCAACAAACCTAACTGGAGGAATGTGTGATAGGAATCCCCACCCCACTTGTCTGAGGAGCCTTTCCATCCTTGCAGGGGCCTGTTGTGTACATTGTTTTTAATTTTATCTGGACCCTCCATAGCCACCTTGGAAAACCAGTACTTTTCTGTACGATTTTGGCATTAACATAGAAACAAAGATTCATATAGCACCAACATCATTGTTGTCGTCCAGGAATGCATGATAAAAGTTTCAGGGCCCCCATGAAGGAGATTTTCAATGGGTCATTGTGTATGATAGAGGGGTCCATATAGATGTGCTTGAAGAGATAATGCATCCAGTTGGTGGCCATATGGAAGTGGATTTAACATCTAGGAGGGGACAGCCAGAGCCCAGGACACCTCCTCGTCATCCGGATATCAATGGAAAGTACAGAAAACAAGCCGAATTGGATCAGTTAAATCGAGAAATCTCATCGCTGGAAGTAAGTTTTTGGGATTGTTTAATGTCTTTTTTTTCACTGTATTAAATGGTTTTTGTCTTTAGACTATCACTTCCAATCAGTACATCGAACATCGTATCAATTTTTGATTGGTTGTGGGTTTTATTATATATTTTTGTTACTTGGGTTGGCTTAGAAAGAACTAAAATGGTAACTTGTTTTGAAATCTGATACAACTTCTCCTTGTTTATTTATTAGGTCTTTTTGTCTACGAAAGCTTCAAGTTTTGAATTGTAGAAAAGCGTTTACATTATGCCCTTTTGTTATTTTCCATGAGGTGAACATGATAAACTTAGCAGGTTGGATTCCTTCAAGAAGACAGCTGTTATGTTTTAGTTTCCATGTAGTGTAAGTTTTGATTTTGATTTTTACCTAGAATCTTAGGGGTCCAATGTAACTCCATTCTTAATAGGAACTCATATTCACACCCTGGGTTGGGAGGTCCACAAGGAAATTTTAGTCAGCACGGTCTATTTAATTATGATTTTGATCACAGCACTCCTGGCCACCTGGGGCTCTCTCCAAATAAACCTCTCCAAAATCATCCAACAAAGCAGCTTGAGGGGAAGGGTGAAGGTAAAATCCCATTACTTTTTCTCTACGAGAGGGCAGGCCCTACTTGTGTGGGCATGGGCTCATTAATACAGTTTGATGAGTTTTTGGTTTGGCCACTGAGGTTGTATATCCATTAGAACTTGCAAGCTCTGATTGGTAAATTTCATTGCTACATGAGTTTCCTATTTACGAATGTCCTTAGCTATGATTTTCTAAGACTCGAATTGCAAATCAGGATTTCTAATGCACTGGTGGTGAGACACAGGATTTAGTCTATTGTCTATTGGCTATTTAGTATTTTAGCCACCCTCATGTGATGAAATTTGTTCTAGGAAAATCTACAATCTATATTGATCTGCGGTATCCAAATTTGTCACAAACTTATTATAAAAATTCTATTGTCAGGGTAATGCAATGACATGCCAATTTTCTTGGGAGTTGATTTCTCTGTCATTCATTACTTTCACTGTGTGTTTTCACTGCATGTTTGTATTGACTAGATTGGTCTATTTATTATTGCCAATTTCTTAAGAGAATTCTTGTGATATTTTTTCCAAGGAAAAAAAGCATTTTATATTCCAGTATAAAAACACTTTCTTTATGTGCTCCAGGCAGGTTAAATATAAAAGGATAGAGATCCTTCATGGAGGCAGTTTTCCAGAACTTCAGAAAGTACATATATGGAGTTCTCCAAATAAGTTTTGGTTACAAAACAGATCATCACAAAAGTGCAATTATCCATTATGACATATTATAGTAATCCAGGAGTAAATTGCAATTTGGAATTCTATTATCATCATGACAAAAGAGATCTATCATCTAGACTATGACTTTCAGATATTTTGCTTGAAATTAGTCTATGACAGCTAGATATCATGTCTGGTTTCAATAGTGATGCCCTCATGAGACTCCACCAGAAAGACTTGTCCCACAGTTAGTGTGAGTGATGTTTAGATAATGTATCAGCAATAGTTTTCATTTATCGATACATGAGTGAAAGTAATCATGTTAAAGTGAAGTGTTATGTCCTTAAGTTGATCTACCAGAGGTAGTAAGGCTATATTCTGAACTTGTAGAAGGTTTTTCATCCAATTAATGACCAAAATTGAGTCCCTGAAAACCTGAAGCTGGTTCAGTCCCTTCTCAATTGCTATTTTCACAGAGAATGCTTGTGATTATAGGTTAAGTTATATACCTTTTTTTTGCCCAAATACAACATCACAAATATTTGAAAAATTGTTCCACAGTTGTCACTCTTTGGTTTATCTTTGGCTTTACTACACTTTGCTTTCCAGATGTGGGAAAATTTTGAAAAGTAGGATCAATTATACTGCTCTTCTGTTTCCATGTGTTGTGAAAAAGAGAGAATGGAGGTGTTATTTATTATGCATGATCTGTCTACACAGGTTCAGGGCCAATACAAAACAGATTTTGTATTAATGTGAGCACATGCAAAAATGCTTGAGGTGCATAAAACCTTGGGTAATTCGCAAATTTCATTTGTATGATGCCTGTGATGTACCTATGGTAACATGATGCAACAGACAAATATCAACCATATCCGCAGATCCATTTTATAACTTGCAAGTCATTTTCCTTTATATTGCAATTTTTCCATGGAACATTGCCTTTATATTGCAAGTTTTCCATGGGACATTGCAACTTTTTCCTATTTCTGCACCAAGAGAAACAAGTTGTTCTACAACTTGGGGAGGGGGGAGATGCCCATTACTTCGTGTCTTCATGTGTGTGTGTGCTGCATCTAGCCACAAAAAAATTAAATGTACACAGAAACATCATAGATTCATCTTAACCTTGAATCCATTAAATGTTGAAAGGTTTGCACCTTGAGTTTTTTTATCCCTCTTGATGCTTATTAGATAAGTTTGCTTACTCTTTTTGTTGAACATGGTTTCCCTTCATCACTGGGTGTCTTATTCTCATGGGCATGCATCCAAGTTGGGCCCATTCCATTCAATGAATTTCTCATGTCAACATAGGTAACTAAATACTAAATAGGCATCATAGATATTGTCAACACATTATTTGTGGAAGTACCAGTGCAATATTGCAGGGCTTCCAGAGTTTCAACAAAATTAATTTCCAAAATGATATAAAATTCCAGAGCAACTATTTTCCAAGTTTGTCCTTACTATTACAGTGATCACCTTATTAAGTGTACACAATATAGAGTGTATTACATGGGCAAATCTGGGAAACATTGTACGCCCATGCAAATCTAGGCGGCAGTGTTCATTGCTACCTAAGCTATGGACCTCTTCCAAGTTCTAATCTAATTACTTTTTAAGTTTTTATGGATTTTTTCTGAAAGGAGACAACCCTTATGACACCATCCCCATTGGTAAAGTTCATATTATTTTTAAATTTGGAGTTTTTAGGGTAATCAAAACTTTTGGAGGGACAAGTGCTACCTTGATGTGCATGTCATTAGTTCAGGACGCTATCTAGACATGTAAAATGGCTGCGATATATACAATCAAAAGAATTAGAACACCATAGCCATGAGTGTGAGAAGAATACCTAGCTCCAATCTTATCTACCTTCGTGATGTAACAGACCTGCAACAATCTTGATATCTTGTTGATTTGAATGTCCTTACATTCTATGGTATTTACCAGTCTCATCTCTTCCTCCCTAACTAAACCCTCAATCATAGCTGTGCATTTCAATATAAATATAGCTCTATGTATCAATGAGTAGTACAACATCATCCCAGATTTTCGATGTAGGATTCATAGCATTCTTTCATGTTAGATAGATCTTTATTTATGCACAGAGTCTATATCATTCCCTGATGCTAGTTTGAATAGTTTATCTTCCTTGCATAGTTATCATATATGAATATATGGGTACAATAAGATAAGGTAAAAATACATTTTTAAAGGAAAAATTTGCAGACATCACCCATAAAAGGATGGTTGAACTTTCTTCTATAAATAATGTTACAAATTGTGTAGCAAAACTAGGCTAAGTCTCTAGCTCTTCCACAAAACACCCTACACATATATGGCCATGAAATTAAAATCATTCATGATATCGATGTCTACAATGGATATGAAACATATAATTTTTGAGATGGGATAGGGAAACTATATTTACCATTGGCAAGGTTGGTGGCTTCGGAGTTTGGATGTCATGAATATAGCAAGTGAATACCATTTTCTTTTTAAAAATGTATAATGACTACAAAGGTGTTATACTAGTTGATCATGCTTCCTCTGACAATCTCACTATGGAAAAGCATGTGGAACTATGATTCAAATAATACTAATGTTGAAGTTCTTTGTCGAAGGAGATGCCATCCTTGTTTCTTGAATATCCAAACCATTTTTTTTTATCTACTTTAAGAGTTAAAGATTACAGCTTTAAAACTCTGCAACAGTAGGAAATTGCACACCTAATTGATCCCTTAACCAATCAAGAGATGGCTCTAGAAGTCCCACAAATTTTATTTTTTAGTGATAGTCACAAGGCTCTTATAGATATGCTTTCTTGCTTTCATTGAGGCTACATGCATTTTGATTATGTAAACTATTCGAATTCAGAAACAGGGCACACATATCTACACCAAAGGGGAAGATGCTTGATGGGATGCCTGGATGAAACCTATACTCTAAAATACGTGGAACTATTTCTTCAAGTTTCTTGTACTCGAGAAGAAACATCTTGGAAATTATAGCCAATTAGAATATAAATTCTCTAACCAAGAGCTTGAGTATGTCTCAAAGTACAAATCACCTACAATTAGACCAAATATTTTAAAAAGAAGTTGATTTTCCAAAATTGGCATTCCTACACAAATTCTTGTCATTTTACACCTAGAAGAGTATCACCTTTTTTTAGAGAGTTTGAAAGCCATTTTTGGAGGAGTTGTCCCCTTATGAGTGGATTTTCTAGTACACATTGAGGGATGTCCCTAGCTTGGAGACCGCTCTTCCTTAGGTTTGCGACTATGCTAATGTTGCCTAGCAAAATGCGTTACTCTAGAAAACATGTTTATTATTCTCAAAGACCTAATCAGACCTATTATTGTGGTGGACATAATTGGCTGCTGTAAAACCTAATTCAAGGTGTTGTCAATATTTGGTGTGTTCCATATCTTATCTCAAATCATTGATTTCGCAGCGAATTGTCAGCAGTCACCAATGTCTTCAAAGCATATAAATACTTTGTCAGCAGGTTAATTGTGGGTTTGATCATAACAAAGGCTTCCAATGTCTATTTCCTTGCAGGCATATTTTAAAGTACCATCAGTAATCAAAGAGGATGCATGGGAAGGGCTAGCTGTGTGAGCCCTTATCCATGAATTGAGAAGTTTAATTGAGATGGTAAAAGTGCTTTAATAAGAATTTCTCAAGCTATCCTTTATTATAGCCATGCAAACAGTAGCAGCCACATGGGATAGGCATTGGTAATTGGAATCCCATCAATCTTTCAAACATTACAGGTGATAAGCAACGGGATTTTGAGAAGGAAAGCTACAGAAAGTTTTCCCTTAATGCAGTTATATTTCCTTTAAATGAAAGGTGATTAAAACCAGCATTAAAGATGATTGTTTGGAAATTCCATTTGTTGTGATTTGACTTTCATGCATCCTACAGGAAATCAGTCTTGGACAGCATGCCTTACCCTCTGCAAAGAGACAATTTTGACATCAACTATGTGCTTGACAACCTGTTGATTGGAAGAGTTTTGATGCATATATCATCTTTTGTTTTATTGTAAATGGCAAGATAAGATCCAATGATGATAGATCTAAAGAAATTGATTCCTTTGGAAGACTGTGAAAGGCAGTTTGACAAATTATGCAATTCTGGAAATGATACTAAAGCCTGGTGTGCTGATTAGACATATCATGACTTTAGAAAAATCAGTTCTACTTTAATTGCAGCCATGCAAACAACAAAAATTATGGGCATTTCTTACTGAAGCAGTGGTGATAGTGGATCTGGGCATATTCCCAACATGGTGGATCTGGATCGGTGTGTGGGTACAATGTAATGGCTGGGCCACACCTAGGGCCTTTTGTGGAAGGCATCATCCAAATATTGGTTGAATGGAAGTCATTTCCTCATGAAAAATGGGCTCCCGATTTAAATATGCTTGTAATTCAAGCTTGTCGCACTGCTAATGCATTGCTTCGCTTTTGTGGTGTCATCATTCTTACTTTTGGAAGATGGGCATAAAAAAAGTCCTTTCTGATTCGTTTTTGGCTGGTAACTTTGATGGGAAACAATGGTCAAAGTGCGGGGATGTATGCCAGGGCCAACAAGTGGATACTGTGATCAGAAAATTTCATATTTCCATAAGCATCATGTTATACGATCCCATCCTTGAGATATTTTAGGTTGGATTTCCATACATTGTGAAGGAAATCTTGATTCAACTATATCTGCGAAGAAAGAATCACTCTTAAGATTTCTTTAATTTTCCTAGTATTTTTCTTTTCCTTCTCTCATATTTTCCATATTTGTTTGGGGTTCTTTTTCCATATCTATTTTGGGTTGCTTAGTGTTTAAAGGTAAATTAGCCGTAAGTTAAAACTAAGACCTCATGATATAGGAAATTATAATAATTGGATGCTAACACATGTTTTGCAAATATGACCATAAAAATGTGGTAAGAACTGTTCATAGACGTGGTCAGCCTCATTTCCAGCAAGAAATAGGGAATCAACCTACACAGGAAGTACCTGATATATCAGAGAGAGAACCTATTTTGCAGGGCTGTCCTGTTTCTTGTTTATTCGCCTTTCAAATATCTTTCATCACAAGAACAAATTTTTCTAGCTGAAGCTTTGGAGCCATTTGGTCACGAGTGGCTACAATATTTATTGAATATTGTAGCACTAGGAGCTTGTAACTATGGAAATTTTGTATTTGTGTATCTTCTGATGGTGGTAAGCTTGATGTCTTTGGCAAGTTTTTCAAGCTTGGAACTGTATAATTGGAATTTACATAAATATAATGTATTGGAAATATTGTCCCATGCTATTAAGTTCTACTATGACAATGAAGTCAAAGTTGCAAGATCAAATGTATCTATTCATGTTGTTAGTGCAACACATGGGAGAATCTTCTGTTGGGATGAAACACAAGATTGAAAAGGAAGCAATTTAATATTGTTTCTTACCCACTCGCCCTTCGCAAAATTGGTTCCAAATTCAGTCTTTGCTCAGAATGTCAAACAAGATATCCATGTTGAAGGTTCTATTGAAAAGGTTGAATGTGAAGAAACAGAAACTAGAGTATCAATCAGGCAGTTTCAGAAATTGGTTGCTGACAATAGCCTTGCTCCTGGTGTACAATGGTATGCAGCACACAGCATGTCCTGCTTTGGTATATATGGATTTCCAAATAAATTTGTAAGAAGAACGAAGAAGGCATTTGATAATGATGAGATGAAGTTCAACGCATTGTTATTTAGTCCTTCCATAACCTTCAAGAAAACCACTTCATTCACTGCTAATTTGGACATGTGGATGTGGCTCACAAAAACACTGGTATGACTTGCTTCATGTTCATGGTGAGATGGTCTTCAAAATTATCAATATCAATCATGATTATAACTTGTCAAATGATCAGTTATGGTACATGAATGCCTAATGCTAATATGCATGAAAACTGTCTTTTTGGCAATAACTTATAGTTATACTCTTGTTTTCTGTAAATAGTTTTGATTCTTCACTCTGTTTTATTTATTAATAATAAAATTATTTTCGTATCTTTTTCTACTTGTTGTCTCCCCGTCGTATCTGGATCTTGGCTTTTTAAAAATATTGTGAATCCATATCCGGATGTGGATCTGAATCTGGATCTATATCTGTATCCGGATCTAGATCCGAATCCGGATCTGTATCCATATCTGTATACTTGTAACATAGTAGTAGAGTTAATTGTTATTATTAATGGAACAAAGTGCCATCATATGGATATGCCACTGTGGTAATAGTTTGTAATACATTTAGGGTTTTTAACACATATTTTAACAAGACTCCTTACATTTAAAACATCAAACATGCACCACATGCCTTACATGTTGAAATGGATTGATCCTTTTTTTGGGTCATCGCCACAGTCTTCCATGCATAGCAGACATGGATGTTGCAGTTTGATACATCTGATCAGTGAGCAGGATCTGCAAACATGCCACCTATTAACAGTTCTTCTACACAAGGAATCCAAAACAAATTCACCACAAACTGAGATTTATTTCCAATTCCAGTGCTCCGATGAGCAATAAATCAAATGGAATGCTAAACATTGGCTAAACATGGGTATGTATTCTAGTTCATCATGGCTAAACATTGGCTTTTTTGAGGGAAATGAAGCATCCCCCAAAATATTAGCTTTGATTGTCTAAATATCAATATGCTCTTTGAACCATTCAAGGTTATCCTAGAAAGTGATTCCAAATCTGTTATGTCACAAATGCTACAATTGGACAGTTTGATACTAACACCTTGCATCTTCTTTGTGAACGAGAGCTCAACAACTTGTCTAATCTCTGCTTTCTTAGATGTTCATATTTATCAATAAGTTGTATATCTACCCTCCTAAAATGGTCCATTATTTCAAGAACTTTTGGGTTACTCATAGCATAACCAATCCTTACTATACATATGGGATTTATATATTGCATACCTCGTATTTTTGGTTAGAGAGCTTATAGAATACTCTTCATAGGATTACATTGTTTGCATTCTATTGCTAAGCACCAAGGTGTCCATAAGATATATTGATTGGAGTATGAGAATAAATAAATTATATTAGTGGTGATTGAATCATTGATGGCCAGAAGTAGTAAAATTAAATAGGAGATTAAAAAAATGAAATGCATTAGACCAAGCATTTGTTAACTCTGACCTACATTTGAAAACAACAAATAAACCATATAGTAAGGTGTAGTTAACAGTGGAATCATTCTGCAATTGCAGGCGATCAAGAGTCATGTATATCCTCAACTACTAAGGAATTCTAGACAACTTTTAACTCAGTGAGAACTCAGCTACATGGGATTTGTGCAATGTGGTTGGTGGTAGGCATTTCTAGAAGTGAGATAAGATTTGTGTCTATTGTCCACATATGGGATTACTGATTCGTCCATGGCAAGAAGCTCTATGGTTTGTGATATTTTCGATCCTCCAATAAAGTCTGTGGGAGTTGGGCCTATATGTGGTAATGTTTGTAAGTTGATAGTGTCATATAGATATCTGACCATGGAGTTTGAGACACATTGTTGTTGAGCAAGCTTTAGGTAGCTAAAGTAATATGTTAAGATATGGTTGTTTGTGGTTTATTTCACTATAATTTTTTGTTTGACATTAAAAAAGAACTATGCACATCTCAAAATAATAAGTGTAGAAATGCATCAGTCCTTTGAGGTATGATATTCAACCTCAAGCTAGAGTAACACAATTTTATACTATTCTAGAGGGGAATACCAAAGAGCTAGGAGCATTCCAGATGGATCCATTGTACTTCCAACAAAATGTTTTCGTACCATATAACCTGGAATGCACGTAGAAAATTGTAAGGCTATAGAGAATCTCTGGGGACACCTATTATATTTTGATCTTCAATATTGTATAAAATTAAAGGTATTTAAAGTTGCTTATTTGTATACTTCAAGAGTGTATATTGACCTTCATTTGGTTTTAGTGTTAGAGATGTATTTCTCATCCTAGAGAGCTTGGCTTAAAATGATCCTGTTTGGTACTGTACACATATGATGAACAAGATGAAGCATGTAGTGTTGCTTTTGGGGTATTTAGCATGTTTAGTTGTTTAGGTATGTGGCTGAAGATCATATATACAATGCTTTTTAAGGACTAGAGTTGTTGGTGTAACTTCTTTCCAACCTTCTTTTGAATGCAACTTTTAAATCCATTTCTGCAATGGCACACCTTAGAGCTATAGGATGCAATTTTATTACAAAATTAACTAGGCTTGGTTAGTAGAGTTTTGTTTTATGTGATGAGGAAAACATTGTTGCTAGAGGAGATGATCGGAAACGTCTTATCATTGTGTACTGAGGATTTATCTTTCTATATAGACAAACTATACTTGATGGATGGAATATTTGAATTGGCCTAGCATGATTTCTAACTATGGTGTAGTTGGGATTTTTGGTAATGGATTTTTGCAATATTGCATTGGTACCAATCGTATCTCTTCAATAAACAATTTTTATAGAACATATATTTAGACCTCTATATTCTAGGGGTTGTCATTCCAATTGGAAAGTTTTTGCCATTCCAATTTGAATGCTTTGACCATCTATGAACTTAATTCTGATGTATGACCTCTTGTTGGTCTTGTAAGATGGGAGTTCATTGTTTGCATACTTGGTTATTTTAGCAGCTAGATGCTCATCTTTATTTCCCTCTAGCTATATTATTCCCAAGCAAAACATTGGATCTTTGGGTGATGCTTTGTTAAATCAAGGAACAATGCAAATGATACAAAAATGTCTATAGAGAGGTGCGTTTGTCTTCCAAATTGCACTATCCTACTTGTTTATACTAGAACTGTGAAAGTAGATGAGGAGAATGTGGTAGATGTCAGGTTACTGGAAAAGCATTGCAAGTTGGAACCTTTACTTTCCCTTCTTTATGAAAGAACACCTAGTTGGGGAATGCGGATCTTAGAGTGCAACCTTTCTTCTGTCGTTGATGTTAGTGGCCATCCTCACTCGTAAGTTATCATGTTTGTTGCAGAAGACCTCTCTTTCCTCTTCTAATTCTTGCATGCATAAAATAGCAAAAAGCCCAAAAGTAATATGTAGTAAAATAGGAGAAGGTATCCAAGACCCTAGGGTGCCTTGGGAGGCTCTAAGCCTCCAGGGCCTGTTATAGGCCCTCGATAGGCCTTGGGAGCTTGAATACCCAACCACTCGTGCCTATTACAGGCCTTGGGAGGTTTAGTCAAGCCCTCGGTATCATGCCAATATACTAGGTAGATATATAAAGGGGTATAAAAAATGTAAATAAAAAAATGGATACATACAATATATAGGGAAAATAGGGGGTTTTTTAAATTGGGAAGGCATATTGGGAGGGGGTTAAAAAAAACAATTTTGGGAGGGTTTTTCCAATTTTTTTGAAATTAGGGGTATTGTTTCATATGCCACGAACGAACGTGCTATGGTAGGCAGTCATTGAGTGAAGCCCCCATGATAAAATCAGGATTTGATCTCCAGATCGAATTGATGAGGTGGAAGCTCCATTGACTGGGTGCTTTTTAGAAAACCAAAATTGTCGAAATTTGCAAAAATACGTTTCAAGGATCCACCCACGGCTCCTAAACCATTCAATATCTCAACAAATTGTCCACATAGAACCTAACTGGGACCGTTCTAGAAAAATCCCATGTTTTAGATTTTTAAAACTCGTAATCGTTTGGTCATAAAATGTGTCATGTGTTGGCCTCTAAAACAAACATATTGAAAATTCGGTAGTGTTTTTGGAAATTTCTACATTGGAGGCACTACCGATAGTCCTGAATTTCTAAAGCGTTGTTTTTGTAGCTAAAATATGAGTTTGAAATATATTTCTAGTAGTTTCTAAAGTTCCAAAATAACACAATTTGCTACATGAACCTTTCTTATTCCAAAAATTTGTAACACTTCATGGAATATCGCCTTTGTGTCTCGACCACTGGAATCCAAAACTGATTTGTCAAACCTTTTGTACAACTTATGCAAGGAGATTAAAATTTTCCCTTGCCTAGTTTTTGTGTTTATTCCTTTCACCAGAAATTTAAAACTCCGGTAGCATGCTTGTAAAACAAAATCAAGGTTTTGCTACCCAAATAGGAAAATTCTAGTAGTAATTGGATTTTGTTGTGGAAAACATTGCACAAGCGTGCACTCCTCCTCCAGGTTGAAGCAAGTCCTCAGTCCTTGGAGCCCCTGTGGGTTGTGTGTGGTTGTCCTACAAATGATCCTACAATATATTGTTAGTGGCATTCACATGAAATAAAGAAATTGAAATAAAATGCAATACAAAAGAAATGGGGGGATAATTCAAACTCCAACAACAATCAAAGGTATGCAAAACCAATTTGCATTTCCCAATGGTCAAGCTGTCCAACACCTAGGAGGTGCGGGCTTCAAGGAAATCCAATAATCTCCCTTAGGAAGGCCTCTTTTGTCCAAAGTAAATGCTAAGTGGATGGTATAACAATGGAGAGAAACTCTTTCCCCTTGGAGGAAGGTGGCAAGGGAGCTTGGGAATGCTCACAAAGGTAGGAAGAGGTAGGCTATGAGGAAGCTCCAACACAAATACATCAGCATAACCTTTCTCTTATTTTCTCTCTACAAAATGCATGTCAATGGCTTCCTTTTATAGGCCAAGAGGTGGCGAAGAAACAATTAGATCCAAATTTGAACTCATACACTTCATGAACTAGTTCCAAGGTACACCAAGGGGGATAGTTAATGCCACCAAGTGTGTGAGGAGCCGAATTCAGATTCTTGGAGGTGATGGATCCTTCAATGCGCCATGGGAAGTAGGTGGTCCTACCATTTTGAAAGTAGCACAACTATCGAAGGAAAATACATGCCAGTATCGTGCGGGAATTGAAATAATAACATGCGCTATGGCACAGGTTAACAATGGTTCAGTCGTGCGACCTATTCTTTTGACTGGTCCTCGGCACTTTTGGACTCATGCTATCTTTTGAATTTTTTGAGGATGCCTTTGGTGAACTGCATTCTTTATGTTGATGACTCCTTACTTCAATAATTGTCGAAATGTCGCATGTGTGCAAGATTTAGGCATTAACAGATTTCTACTTGTAAATGATTTTTATAACCTGCAAGGAGAATGATACACAAAAATACTCTTTTGATGCGACTATGAAACCATGTAAAATTTATTTAATTACTACCTATTGAAATAAAGACAAATTCAAGCAAAGCACAAATGAATTGAAAATGAATAGATCATGCATGAATTAGACAAGGCTTGCAGGTTGGAGCTGAAAGAAAGGTTATCAAAACTGTACAGGTTTAGGGGAATGGAAAAAATTGGATAGTAGATTTAGGTGCTAACATTCATAACACTCAAACCTATAACAAAATATCCTACTTATCTTATATTCAAGGGGTCACGGACAAGATTTCTAAAGTCCTTAAAAATAAAGAAATTACAACCTCATTCAAACCTTTAGGAATCATTAAATAAAAAAAAGAGACCTATAAAAGACCCTATTGACCAAAAACAATAAAGAGGCACCTACAAGGTAACATGTTCATGTGGGAAATTGTTATGTTGGTGAAAAGGGACATTAATTCCACACAAGGATAAAAGAGCATGGGGAAAACATCAAGAATGAATGGATTTGTACCTCAACTAGTGGAACACTCTTTTAGAACAAAACACCAAGTGTTCCTAGAAGACACCAAAATCCTCGCAAAAGAAGATCACTATCTCAAAAGAAGGTTTTGGGAAGCCTTAGAAATAATCAAACATCCAAACAACTTGAATAGGGATGGGGGGTTGGAGGTGAGTAACAATTGCATCCCATCACTCATCGACCAAAGAATAAGAAGGGATCATGTATGAAATTAATAATCGATCCTCAATTAATTAACCAAATAAATTTGATTTTCACAAGTTAAAATTATTTTGGGTTTCAATTTCAATTTTTAAAAACCTTAATTAAAAAAGAAATTTAAAACTTATGAAAAAAATTTAGTAACCCTAATCTTTAGCAAACTAAATTACCTTATAATTTAAATTTTTTTAATAAAAATTTATAATTAATTCTATCTCTTTATAATTAATTATATGGTTATAAAATACTATATTTTATAATTAAAAAAAAACTAACACTAAAATTAAAAAGAATTGATCATAATGTAAATTAAACCAAAATGAAATTTAGAAAAAACCTTAGAATTAAAAAAGACTTTATTATATTTTAAACCAAAATGAAATTTACAAAAACCCTAGAATTTATCTAACCCTAATTTCTCACCACTAACCGACATACATTCTTGTTATCTTTGCATCTCTAAATTTTAATATAAATGAATCATTAGATCACCAACTCTTCAACATTTGACGAATTCTCCCGAGGATGAATCCTTCTATGGATTCAAAACGTGAGTCAATAATAAAATGTCTACTATGGATATTCCTAAAGAGGATTATGAAATCAAACACCACAAAAATATTGCAACAATGAATGCTACTAGGATCCAAATTTTCCTTTTATAGATGATGGATGTATCTTGATATTTCCCTTGGTTTACTGGTTGTATGAAAATTGCTTTATTGCTTGTTGATTTTATTTTCATCTTATCTACTACTCTCAAATATCTTTTCTCATGCATTGATTATATATAACTATTTCTTCAAATTATGTTTCTCTTGTAACTGACTAACCGTATTCTCCCCTTTTCAACTTGGATGTGTTGGGGCCTGCCCTGATGTTTGTCCCGATGTGGATGAATACCATTGGGTTGGAATAATTACTTTGTGGTATTTGGAAATATGATGTCAACTCTTTCCCATAGGATACTTGTGCACCTTCAAGGAACTTATTTCCATTTCAGCATTTGTAAAGTGTTCATATGAGATGGGTGGCAGTCTCTTAAATGTGAGCTTCAAGCTAGATAATATCTCAAACTCTCGAGAACGTAATTGAGCTATAGTTGTAGCCTTTAGGATGTCTTGCAAACTTTCAAATTTGGTATCGCTATTTCTCTTATCATTTAATAATTCTTGGTAATCCCCTTTCTTATATCTGTCACCATTCCCATCCCACGGGGAGGGAAGTCCTTTTGCCAATGCATCTTTGAACAAACCTTTGAAGAATGCAATTTATGTTACTATGTTTTCCACCCTTGCTTTATCCCTTCTCACCAAATTTTTTCTTTGTTATTAAATTGTTAGCCTATGTTATTATATGAGTTCTCTCACTTGATCCCAATACTTGCAGTTGATTTTTGGTTCTACTATTCAAAACTTTGATCACGTTGCTAGCAATATCAGGCTTTGATTCTAGCTCAATTGTGGTCCTTTTTATATCTATTTTTACTGAAGCAGCTAGTTCTAGACCATCCTATATCAACAAAAAATGATCCCAATGTGCAAGGATATCCTCTAACAGTTTATCCCATAATGTCCTTTGTGTCCCTTTGAGAGGTGATTCCCTTACAAGCGTATTTTTTAGTGATTCCATTTATTGTTGTAGTTTATCTTTGTCCTCCTCCAGCTTCTCCATTTTATCTTCTTTTTATTTTACATAACTATCAAGTTCTTCAATTTTCCCATCTTTCTCTCCCAACATCTTTTTCATGCTATCTATCTCTACATGTTTCATGGTTACATCTATACGGAGCTTTATTACTCCTTCCTTAGACTATGGAGTGGCATGGGTAGTGATGGTGTGTTCTACAACTCCAATATTGATACCTTAAGCTACAAATCAATTAATTTATCTCTATATTTCTCAATTGAGTTTTTGTAGTCTAAAATATGCCTATGCACCTCCTCTTTTTCCTCCTACAACACTACCATCTCAAGGGTTTGAACATGTTCCACATTAGGCACCTTCAGCTTCTTTTCTAGAACTAAAATTTCATTATTGTTTTGTTGCATTAGAGATTGCACAGGGGTTGGGTCATGCGATCGACCCCTAGGGTAACAACCTGTTTCTACAAATATTTAATTCTTATATGTTTAGCCCTTTTGGCCACCTTATCAAGCTTTAGTTGCTTCTCAGTCTAATGTAAATTGTTTTGTATATTTCTAACATGTGTTGAATATTGTAGAACATCCTGACCTAGAAACTCCCCATATTTCCTATAGAAGTCAGCTCTGTCCATTGGGTTGATTTCATCAAATTTAAAATTGATCTGTGTTTCTTTGTAATCATCATATATATTTTCTATAGGGACCTTGGGCTCTAAAAAAATCCATCTTGAAAGTGCCCACTTTTTTGTCAACTACTGAGAGCATCTTATTCTGGGTCAAGTCTTCCCATTGCTTTGGATACATATCCTTCATGATATCTAGATGCTTCCTCTTTATGTCCATAAAATGTGAAAACATGGTGGACTATTTTTTGGGTAGTCCCTATGGATGAAGTGTTGTTAGTAAAAATCTCCTATGGCTGGGGTGAGGCCACCAACATACTATGGTTTGAAAGAATAGGTATCTAGGGTTCTGCAATAATTAAAATAAGCAAGAATTTAGATTTAAGAAGGAATGCACCTTACTATTGAAGGTGTTGATGTATATGTAACTTCGGAATGTATTTCATCTATATTTATTGTACTCCTATAGAGCTGCATTATTCCTCTATACGGAAGTGTCGTCATTTGTATTGACAAGTGTCGCAAGTGGTGTAACTTGCTAATGGGTTATTAGACCACCTAGTAGAGGGGTCGGCCCGAAATAATGTAACCTGGGGTTATTAGGCTGAGTTAAACAAGTCGTCCCCATAGGTTTATTAGGCAGCACAGGACAATTATAAATAGAGATCGGAGATCTCTATTTCATTCACATCATTACTCACTTATCCATCACTCGGAAAGTGGCGCACATGTGAGGAGGAGGATCATCTGCTAGAGAGAAGACTATCTCTTGTACTTGGGTTGTACTTTGGTTGTATCATTGCTCTATCCATCTCTGAGGAAGTTGTGGGGTTTTTCACCTTAGGGTTTTCCCCAAGGAAACTCTGTGTGTCTATTGTCTCTTATGTTTGCCTCTTGTTATGATTGATATGATGTACATGTTGTTCTCTCAGTAAAGATCCTAGATTATATTGAATTAATGCTAAAAAATTAACATGGTATCAGATCTTCCCTGAGAAGAAGACATTGTGCAGTGGCGAAAACTAGGGTTTCTTGTTTATTGGGTTTCTCTCCACATATTTTTGAAAAGTAGTAAGGTAGATTGACTATACTCATCAAGGAGAATCTATCTGTCCAATCAGAATTCAATTCTGAGCACTTTCTGTTTTGGCCCTAAAACTTAGGGTTTCCACAAAATTAGGAATTTCTAAAATCTGAAGACATAGATGGAAGCTCCTTGGAAAAATCAAAGTTTAGAGCTTTGGATCGATATTTTTGGTTGGGGGAAGCTCCGGGAAACTCAAACCCTAATTCAGGGTCCTCCCTAGTGAACCCGAGAAGACTAAAAGGCATTTCTGAAGGGTGAAACTTTGCAGATCTCAAATTCTAAATACACCAAGCTGATCAGCTCATCAAGGCGCATCTTTCTATCCTTTCATAAAGTTGAAATTCACATTTTGAATTTTTAGGGTTTCTTTGACAAACCCTAATCCGAGACCAGATCCAGTTTTCAGCAAATCAAGTGGTAAGACCTATATCTTTTCTATTTCCATTTGAAGTACTCTTTAAGATGTCTCACCACACCAAGCTTGTGGATAAGCTTGAAGGGGCTGATAACTTCTGAGCATGGAAGTATAGGATTGGGTTAATCCTGGAAGAAAATGAGTTGGACACTTACATAAGGGAAGAGGTCCCTGTCCCAGAGGAAGAAGAGGCTAAATCCCTCCACAAGAAGAACTTGGTCAAGGCAAAGAGGATCATTGTTGATTCTATCAAGGACCATCTCATCCCACATGTGTCATCTCTAAAGACACCCAAAGAGATGTTTGATTCCTTGACCAAGCTATTTGAAGGGAAGAACATAAATCAGAAGATGACCCTGCGGAACCAATTGAAAGGGGTAAAGCTTCAGAATGGAGAAACCATTCAATCTTATTTTTCTAGGGTCTCTCAGATCAAGGAACAACTAGAAGCGGTGGATGAAATGGCGGAGAATGGTGAAGTTTTCATGACCACTCTGAATGGCCTACCCAGGTCATGGGATTCCTTTATTCAAGGCATTTGTGCAAGAAGGAAGTTGATCTCCTTCAACAGATTGCGGGAGGAATGCTCTCAAGAAGAATCAAGGCTTGTAGCCTAAGAAGAGAAGATGGGAAATGAATATCAAGCCCTCGCAGCACACACCAAAATAAGCAAGCCTAAGAAGGAGCACTCTCAGCACAAGAGATCCACTCACTATCATCAAAAGAATAAGAAGGATCTAAGATGCTTCACATGTAATGAGAAGGGTCACTTTGTTGCAAATTGTCCCAAGAACAAAAGGGACAACAACAACAACAAATTCAACAAGAAAAAGAAGAATAACAAAAGGAAATATCATGCTCATGCTGCCGAGGATGATGAATCCCCCAGGAAGAAGGCTAGAGAAGAAAGTGATGACTCATCAAGCGAAGATGAATATGTTCTAATCTCTGCTCTCACAGGTACTATTTCTCATGGTTGTAATGATTGGTTAATTGACAATGGGGCTTCTAAACACATGACTGGGTTCAAAGAATCCTTTGTAAATTTATCTGAACATGAATCACCCCATAAGGTGAAACTTGGGGATGATTATCAATACCATATCAAAGGAAGTGGGGAAGCCTCCTACAATCTAGACTCTGGGAAGTCTTTGAAAATGAAAGATGTTTTATTTGTACTTGGGCTCAAGAAGAACCTACTCTCCATCTCTGCATTAGATGCAAAAGGCATGAGGGTTGCATTTGTATATGGCCAAGTCCTAATGTGGCCAAAGGGTAAAACTTTGATGATGCAGTGGTGATTGGAGAGCAAGAGGGAGGATTGTACAAATTGAAGGGACAATGCGAACATGCCATGGTATGTGAACCCATGGAGCCAAGTGAACTTTGGCATCGAAGGCTTGCAGGTGTTTGCAAAGGATGTGCAAAAGGAAAAAACATTAAGAAGGCATTTCCAAGTAGTGAAAGCAAAGCAAAAGGGATCTTGGAAATTATCCACTCCGATGTATGCGCTCCAATGTCATCCAGTTCACTAAGCGGGTATGTATACTATGTCTCTTTCATTGATGATTTCTCCAGGAAGACTTGGGTCTACTTCTTGAAAAACAAAGATGAATTTTTTTATAAGTTCAAGGAATTCAAAACCTTGATGGAGAATCAAACTGACAAGAAGATCAAGACATTCAGATCCGACAATGGCGGTGAATTCACTTCAGGTTATTTCAAGAAACTATGCAGTGATTCGGGGATTAAGAGGGAGTTGACTGCTCCCTACAATCCACAACAGAATGGAGTTGTAGAAAGAAAGAATAGAACAATCATGGAAGCAGCACGGGAAATGCTGCATGACCAGGATTTGCCTATGCATCTATGGGAAGAAGTAGCTAGGACAGCTGTGTATGTGCAGAATAGAACACCCCACAAGATATTGGACAGCAAGACACCAGAAGAGGTCTTCTCTGGTAAGAGACCTGAAGTCAGCCATCTCAGGATATTTGGTTGTCCAGTATATACACATGTTCCAAAGGAAAAGAGGACAAAGCTAGATCCTTCAGGAAAGAAGGGTATCTTTGTGGGTTACAGTGAAAGCTCGAAGGCTTACAGAATATACTTTCCAGGGTTCAAGAAGATTGATGTCAGCAAAGATGTAACATCTGATGAAAACTCAGCATTCATCAAATCAAGGAAGACACCTGTTGAAGATCATGAAGAACCAAAGGAAACTAGATTTCAAGACACTACCATGACTAAAGCAATTCCAGATGCTGATCGTGAAATTGAAGATCCGCAAGAACCTGTAGATCCACCTCGTGAGAAGGACTCTCACAAGAGGAAACTTGCATGGGCTAGAGAGCTCATTCAAGATGCAGAAATATATGGCATTCCAGAAGAAGAACACAGAGCAAAGAAGAGAACTAGATCACATACCAGCTATGTTGCATTACTCTGTGATATTATGAACAAAGAACCTTCCAGTTATGAAGAAGTAGCGGAAAAGAAAGAATGGACGAATGCCATGGTCGAAGAATACCAGTCGATCATGAAGAATGATGTTTGGGATGTAGTCCCAAGACCTGAAGGGAAGTCAGTGGTGACTTCCAAGTGGATCTACAAGATCAAGCATGCTGCAGATGGCAGCATAGAGAAATACAAAGCGGGATTTGTGGCTCGTGGCTTCTCCCAGAAATAAGGGATTGACTATGAAGAAACTTTTGCTCCTGTAGCCAGATACACTTCCATCAGATCAGTACTTGCTCTGGCTGCAGTGATGAAATGGAAGATACACCAGATGGATGTCAAGATATCCTTATTGAATGGTGTAGTCAAGGAGGAAGTGTATGTGGAGCAACCACTTGGTTTTGAGACACATGACAGTAAGTCATATGTGTGCAAATTGAATAAACCCTTGTATGGCTTAAAGCAAGCTACCAGAACTTGGTATGGTAGGATAGATGGCTTTCTATCTAGTTTGGGCTTTACCAAAAGTAAAGTGGATTCCAACCTTTACTACAAGGTTGAAGAAGGCAGTCCCGTGATACTACTCTTGTATGTTGATGATCTATTTGTAATAGGTGAGGATAGATTGATTGCCGATACAAAGAGGAAGCTTGATGCCGAGTTCGAGATGAAGGACTTGGGGATGATGCACTATTTTCTAGGCATGGAGGTGTGGCAGAGTGAAAATGGGATCTTCCTTGGACAAGGGAAGTATGCAGTAGAGATCCTGAAGAGGTTTGGGATGATGGACTGCAAGGCCATGGCCACACCTATGGCATCGAACTTGAAGCTTCTGTGTGATGCTTCATCTGATCCGGTTGATGTCACAGTGTATCGTCAAATGATTGGGTCCTTGATGTACCTGATGAACACGAAACCAGATATTTGCTTTGCGGTGAACACATTGAGCCAGTTCCTGACGGATCCCATATTTGTTCACCTGGTTGCTGTAAATCATATTCTGAGGTACCTAAAGGGTACAATTGATTATGGGCTCAAGTATGATGTGAATCAAAATTTTAACCTATAGGGTTATGTTGATTCGGACTGGGCAGGCAGTGCGATAGGAAGAGCACATCTGGGTGCTTCCTCAGTATGGGATCAGGTATGATATCTTGGTTTAGTAGGAAGCAGTCCTGCGTAGCACTGAGTACAATCAAAGCAGAGTATGTTGCAGCTTGTTCGGCTAGTTGTGAGGTAGTATGGCTTCAGAAGCTACTGTCTGAGTTATTTGATCTCCCGTTGGATACTACTGGTATATTTTGTGACAACTAGAGTTGTGTGAATCTGTCTGAGAACCCGGTGTTCCATGATAGGTCGAAACACATTGAGATCAAATATCACTATATCAAGGATATGGTGCAGAGAAGAGCAGTGAAGCTCCTGTATGTTGCGACAGATGAGCAAGTTGCGGATGTGCTGACGAAACCACTAGCCAAAGTGAAGTTTGAGTACTTTAGGGAGAGGCTTGGTGTTCTTCAGATTGACGACACTTCGAGGAAGAAGTGATGGACACATTTGCTGAAGCCATTCCAAGCATGATGAGAGGAGGATCCTTCACATGGCTGTGGATGTAAGCGCTGGATGATGAGCATCAGGACGATGCTCCAGTTACTGCTCTGTATATGCATCATGTTGGATACTAGATATGATTAGTTGGATCATTTATATGTATGTATATGCATCATGTTGGATGCTGTATATGATCAGTTGGATCATTTATATGTATGTATGTATGCATCATGTTGGATGCTGGATATGATCAGTTGGATCATTTATATGTATGTATGTATGCGTCATGTTGGATGCTGGATATGATCAGTTGGATCATGTATATGTATATGCATCATGTTGATGCTTGGACCATGTATCTGTATATGTATCAGGTGGATATGTTGTATGATCAGGAAGATCATGTATGATATATATCAGGTGGATCATGTATCTGTGTATGTATCAGGTGGATACATTGTATGATCAGGTGGATCATGTATGATGATATGTATCAGGTAGATACTTGGTATGCATCAGGTGGATGCATTGTATGATCAGGATGATCATGGATGACGAGCTTCAGGATGTTGCTCCAGATGACATGCATCAGGACGATGCAGTGATGATGATCAGGATGATCATGTGTACATCAGGATGATGTATGGTGAGTATCAGGTTGATACTCTGTGGTCGTGGAACATGTTGTGCAGATGAGCATGTCTGGGAGATCCTATAGGTCGGAGTTGTGTACCTGTAACAGCCAGGTATGCTCTTTCGAGACATTGCTCTAGGAGGACATATAATAGCACCCTGGGAGATCCTATAGGTCGTAGTTGTGTACCCGTAATAGCCTGGGATGCTCTTTTGAGGTTTTGTCCTATGGCATATAATAGCACCCTAGGAGATCCAATAGGTCGGAATTGTGTACCCGTAACATCCTGGGATGCTCTTTCGATTTTTTTCCATGACCACATATAATAGCTCCCTGGGAGATCCTATATGTTAGAGCTGTGTGCCCGTAACATCCTAGGATGCTCTTGCGAGGTTTTGTGGTGACCACATATAATAGCGCCCTGGGAGATCCTATAGGTCGAAGTTGTGTACCCATAACAGCCTAGGATGCTCTTTCAAGGCTTTGTGGTGGGGTCACATGTAATATCGCCCTGGGAGATCCTATAGGTTGGAGCTGTGTGCCCGTAATAGTCCTAGGATGCTCTTTCGAGGTTTTTTGACGCACGTAATAAGTCCTGAGAATTCCACAGTATGGCTAGTGATGATGAAGACCTGCAGGTGGTGGGCCTACATCCAGTATGAAAAAGGACTGGCTCTGTAGAACTTCCTATGACAAGTAGATTCAGAGATTGATTGAGATAGCTGCAGTAGTGACGATGACGATGATTCGAGGATGATGATTCGCTGATGATGAACCAGAGAAGAAGACTTGTGCTAGCAGATCTGTGTCAAGAAATACCTTCCTAGTTAAGAGGGAGTGTTGATGTATGTGTAACTTCGGATTGTATTTCATCTATATTTATTGTACTCCTATAGAGATTCATTATTCCTCTATACGGAAGTGTCGCCATTTGTATTGACAAGTGTCGCAAGTGGTGTAACTTGCTGATGGGTTATTAGACCACCTAGTAGAGGGGTCGGCCCAGAATAATGTAACCTGGGGTTATTAGGCTGAGTTAGACAAGTTGGCCCCATAGGTTTATTAGGCAGCACAGGACAAGTATAAATAGAGATCGGAGATCTCTATTTCATTCACTTCATTACTCACTTATCCATCACTTGGAAAGTGGCGCACATGTGAGGAGGAGGATCATCTGCTAGAGAGAAGACTATCTCTTGTACTTGGGTTGTACTTTGGTTGTATCATTGCTCTATCTATCTCTAAGGAAGTTGTGGGGTTTTTCACCCTAGGGTTTTCCCCACGGAAACTCTGTGTGTATATTGTCTCTTATGTTTGCCTCTTGTTATGATTGACATGATTGACATGCTTGATATGATTGATATGATGTACATGTTGTTCTCTCAGTAAATATCCTAAAGTATATTGAATTAATGCTAAAAAATTAACAGAAGGTTGATCTTAGCCTACTCCTTGAGCTTTCCTCTTGATATCTAATCCAATAATCTCCAAAACAATTTCAAAGACCTTCCTCAAACAAATTTGACTACAAATAAATATTTGAAATTCAAAAGAATATAAAATACTAATATAATAAGCATCAATGAATAATCAAATCTGAGATAACCATAAAAATAGTTGTTTGGAAAGGGAATAATCTCTATTATTTCATTAATGAATGAATCAAGTACATAATATTACCTTCCTTCAATCAAGGCACCTCTTGAAACCTTCAATTCTCGATCTCCTACTTCTCTCCTCCAAGAATCCCAACCACAAATCAACTAGGGCACAAATGATGGGGGAAGGGAGTAGAAATTTCTCTACAATAACATTAATTGGGCTAAGAGTCCCCATTCATGTCCCCTATCCCTCTCTTTTATGGTGTAAGAAGGTTAGGTCGAGGAGGGAGCAATTGTAACCGAGTAGGAAGTTCCAAAAACCACCCAAACTCCCCATTTTTCGGATTTTTTTTATATTTTTTAGTATTTTTTTATGTACACGATAGTGGGATAGGGAGAAAGGTGTAGAAAACATGCAGGTGAGCCATGTGCAACCTGCGAGTGGGTGAAAAAATTGGTCGAAACTACCAAATTCAGGGCTTTTGAGGTGGTGTTTTGGTCTTCAAATGTGATCATAAGCTCCCAAACTATTGAATGAACCATGAATAAGTTAAGGCCATACTATTAAGCTCCCAAATATGTCTCTTCCATCCATAGTGTCGTTTTGTGTGACCCACAATAGATTCATGACGTGTCGTCATGAGAGCACAATATGCAAGTGTCGTCATGAATGGAGAAGTGACAAATTTGGTTATAACAGATGCCCCCTAATTTATGAGGTCAGAGGGGAACTCGATGGATGAAATACATTATAAACAATGAGTAGTTGGGTTATGAAGTCGAGGAAACCGGAGAAACCAAGAATCATAGTCTCAAACTATGTACCTGAAAGAGAGGAAAATGTGATACAATCTTATAAATGTCCATGTTCAAATGATGGAACATGACCTCGAAGAGGATATAATGATGATGCAATACATGTGTATAAATGATGCATATATCATGGCCACAACAATACAAGTGTGGATCCATGAGAACAATATAAGTGTGAACATAGCCACAGGAATACAAAGTTGGATCTATGCCAAAAATGGAGATCATATCCACAGTGAACAAAGTGGATCTATGCCTCATCAAGAGCCAAAATGAATGTGGCTCAGTCTTGCGCAGCTTGGGAAATAAAAAAATATGATGATGCTACTATAGGCCCAAGGTCTTCAATCCAAACCACCTAAAGGTGTGAATCCTAGCCATGCAAATAAAGGATATGAAGTCAAACATGGAGGATATCGTTTGATTACTTATCATTGATGTAAACTGTTAACAAATGCGAGGGAACCCACTGATGATGAAAATGGACCCCAAGGTACTTGGTACATTCTAACAGGTGTGAATTAATTTTCCTGAAGTTGAATACCTGAAGAATCCCTTGAGTAGGAGACATTGATGTATTCCCACTACCCAATAGCGATGGAAATTGCCACTGATGACTGCAATCCCCAAGGTACCACCGAAACTCTAAATTTCACTCCTAGAGAAAGATGAATTGAATTCAATGGTAAGAATATCATTGGAAGGGAGTCCTTAAGGAATCTTCCATCATCCAACATGAGGAACAATGGTTTGATTTGGAGAGGGACTAAATACATAATGAAACATATTGATACCAAGGAATGGCCAACAGATGAGTTCAATGCAACCGTATAATGGACGACACAGGTTTTATCCTTGAACAGTGAGCACGACACGGTAGTGACTTAGGAAGCTTTGAACACAAAGAGAACCATTATATAAATATACAATGTAGGAGACATTGAAAGATTCTCCATATGATTGGAAGAGTAACCAACCGGAGGAGTAACAACTATGAGATCATGTTTATCCTAAGGCAAAAAATAGAACCCAACTTATTTGATAGAATCAAAAATATGGGCTTTGTTCAAGTACATAGTGGACTTGCTGCCATTATACTAAAAGATAGTTTGAGATCCTTCCCTTCCCTTTTCTCTTTTTAAGTACCTTCTTCAATTTTTAATGAGCTTGAAAAAGAAATAAAGCATGCTCGATAAGGGTCCATCCATGTGTAATTTTATGAGTCCATGGAAGGGAAACTCAACACTTTCTTCTTTGTTTCGTGAGTTTGAATACACAATAGAAGATTACTCGATAAAATATTGATCCATGGATTTTGATATCGACCTTGGATCTATTCAAGCTCGCCGGTGTTTTCAATTTTAAAGAGTCTGAAAAACTTAAACAAGAACTCTATACACCATCTCGTGGATTTTGTATCGAGCCCGAGTTGGTAAATGCTTGGCTGGTATTTTCATATTTAGAGAGTTTAAAAATCCTAAAGAAGACTCCAAGGTGTAATTTTTCATAAGGTTAGTCTCCTTGCCCAAAAAAGGATAAAACAATGGAATAGAGAACTCTTCTAGCCATGTATGACTAGAGTATTCATTTTTTGTACATAATCTAAAAGGTCTGCAAAATGGTTAAACTTATACCATAGAGACGACCTTTCAATTACTTTAATGAGTATGAAAGAGACAAACTAGCTCGGTGATATTTTCCTATTTAAGGAGTCTGAAAAGAGCTTAAAGAGGACTCCATAAAAATATTTTTTGTGAAATTTTAATGAGTCAAAAAAATTAAACCTATGGCCTCCTTACTATTTTTAACAAGCTCAAAGGAAGAATGGAAGAATGCTCGTAACAAGAGGAGACGAGTGTCAGGGACATGCAAAACTAGTTCCAAGTGCGTGGAATAGACTTATGCATAGTGCAAGGAACATAAGCAAGACAAGGACACTCAGGCTATGTCTCCTCAGGCTAAGGGGTGTAAAGTTGCAAAGGCCAAATGATACATGGCTTAGTGGAAATGAGATAAGAGATGGAGGCTTATATAACAAGATGAAAGCATGGAAGCCAACATTGGGCCCATAAGCACAAGTGGGATCGAGGAAAATGCATATGCATCTTAAACACAAAAATGGGAGACTTATAAGGAATGGATATAAATGTATGAGAAAGAAAGATATGATGCTTCTTCTCAAAGTCATGGTAAAACTAGAAAGGCTCCTGATATTATGATAAAAACTCAACATGGGCACCAAAATGGCATAGGGGTGCTGACTAGGATAACCCATGTTAGGTAGGCTCTGCTGTCAAACTGGTGGAGAATGCATATAGAGAGGGATAACACACCAATATCCAACATGTTTTCCCCTATGGCTAATTTAGATGGAAAAAGGTTCAAATGCATCGTAGAAAAGGGGAGGCCTAAACCTATATGCAAGTTTTTGAATATACCTGGCGTGATCGGATAATATGTCAAAAAGGATCAGTAAGCAAACATGAGTCTAGCTAATAATCCCATCTACAAGAAACAACAATACCAAGATCATATTTTAAAAATATGTAAGAAAAGATTTGATACAAGTCACTTTGGTAGAAATACCTTCAACTTAACCATCTTCAACAATAGGAATAATTAAGGTAGATTTAAACAAAGGAGACTCTATAGTACCAAATCCTGAATACTTACAATCAACCAGATAAAACTTGATAGGAAGATCAAAGTTGAAAGAAGTGAAGGAATCTGCATAAACAAATTCATCATCACGGGAGTTGAAAATTCTAGAAGCAGAATCAAACTCAACAGGAACACCGATTCGCATCTCTTAGGAGGATTCTATAGACTCAACAATAGTAGTGTTTGAGGAATAATCATTAAGATCAGACTCCAAAGGAAAACCAGGGATAGAGTGAAGTGCAACTAGATCATCATCCAAATGAATGGCAGACTGTAATATAGATTCTAGGAAAAATTCTTCAAGGGAAGTATAGCATCCAAGATAGAACACATGTCCAAGCGTTCAGTTGGATCAACGGGGTGGAGATAAATCTACGAAGACCCTATTGGATGGATCACCTGGTCAACTGTCGGGACCAAGTCCCAAGAAGGTAAGCATGACCAAGTCCCAAGAAGGTAAGCATGAACCCAAAGGTTTATTCTCAGTAGCAATTATACACAAGGGATATAACGGTTGCTTGATATGACTACACTATACTTCAGAGGATGAACACTTCCAAGGGTTGTTAAAGTACACCATATTATGCATGTAAGTTGTGGAAACTGTTGAAATTGTGTGTACCGGTGATGCATCAACATGTAGATCAGGTGGAGGAAGATTAAAGTTCCCATTAACAAAGGATACATCCCCACACCAATATTTTCACAATTCCTCCTGCAATGGGAAACTAAAGGAATATTCGATCCATGATCCCGATTGAACTCGTTACTATTCAAGGCTAGTTGGTCAATTGTTATAATATTTCCCTCATGTGGAAACTTGATGACATGAAAGATTGAAGAGACTACTACCATCATAGATTGAGTCCAATTTCTTCCTAATAATAAATTATAATCAAGTGGCGAATCAACCACGTGCACATCCACTTTGACTCATTTTCCCCCTAGCTCTATAGGAAAATCTAGGATTATTCCATGAGGTTGGAAAAGGTTGTTGTTGAAAGCTTTCAACATGGTGACAAGAGAAATCACATCAGGTGATCCTAAATCCTTCCAACATGATAAAGACATGACACATGTGGAGGAACCCTCATCTACAACTGTCCGATGAATCTGAGTGTTTCTAGATACAACTTGGATTTGAAAAGTAGCATGGTGGGGTAGACGAGGTTTCCAATTCTCAAAATCGAAAGAAATCGCTTGACTGTCTGTAGTATCTAGAGCTCCTAAAGCTGAAATTAAGGTCTTCCTTTGAGTTGGACAAATCTGGAGGACCTCAAGCATAAACATTGCACATGGATCCTAAGCCAAATATTCAACTATACTATAATGTTGAGTGGCACACACATTAGGATTGAATGTTGCTTTCTTGAGAACACCATTTGGTATTCTAGACATAGTATCGATGGAAGGCTTCTCTATGTGTACAAAATTATCATTATCAACATTAAGGGTTTCCTTACCTTTGGATTTAGACATAGTTTTGTAATTATTGTTCCTAGTCCAGAGATATAAATATTGTTCACACATGAAAACCTCACCTAGGCCTGAACTTCCCCTTTGAGAGGGGGTCCCCTGGTTTCTCCCTTGAGAGGCTATAGGATTTTGGTGAGCACCAACAATCATCTGTTGTTGATGTTGAGGAAATGGGTTAGTTAAAACAACAGTTTGTGAGGACCCTTCCTGTTGAGCCAACAACTTTTGTGCCATTTCCATCTTAGTTCATTTATAATTTATATGATCTTCTTTGCATAACAATCAAGGGAATTTCATCTTATTTTTTTCATTACTTGCCACACCAATATTAGTGTTGTTAATATTTTTCGCACTGTTGTTTCCTTTATTCTCATTTTTTTTATTCTTATTTTTCGTCCCTCCAGGATGTTGGTTTCCTTGAGAGTTGTGTACTAATAGAACATCAAAAGGAGGGTTGATTTTAAGTTTTTGTGTTTTAATCTGACTAATTGCCGAATAATTTTGACTTGGAAAGTTGTTACCCGAGATAACTAGATTGTTCTCAACTACACCAATCAGAACATCAACACGAGGTGTAGGTATGGGTTTCATTGGGTCAGCTTCTGCTCTAGGAGAAGTGGGAACAATTTCATACAACATCCTGGATTGGGAATAAACCAAATCCAATTGTTGGGCTTTAATAATAGCCTGCACTTTGGTCTGAACCCCATAAAGAGCCACATCTTTTGAAATAACAGGTTACAATGATTTAATTAACCAATCATTAAGGAATTCATCAAGGATTTGAGCCTTGATTAAGATGCATCTCCTCCACCACTCATGGATGTGGTTAGAGATATGAGTCGATTTATCCTGATGAAAAGATGCTAATAGCTCAGTTCCATTTTCTTAACGAACTGGGAGCTGAAAGTGGTTCAAAAATACCATGGCAATTGCATTACTTTGTCTAAGCCATTTTCTTCCAGGTTCCAGGAGCATTAGCTTCCCATTGGTTGGTGTTGGCATATGATTGTTCCGGAATATATGGATTTCCAGGATTGGTGAAAAGCGAATTGGGTTGTCGAAAGTTTTGACCATAGTGGTGTTGCAAAAATGGATAAGTTGTTCCAACAACCCCTCCCATCCCTCCTAAGGGTTGGATTCCTTGTAATATACTTGTGATAACAGGATTAGCCATATTAGAACTTCCCACCTGAGTAAAAGGGACATTTCATTGAGTGGCATTTTGTCCCCATGGAAATCCAATGCTGGTGCCCCCTTGTACAAAGTAATTACCTTGCGATACATTTAGTCCAAAGGGGTTCCCAGAACTCATACATCCAACATATTGGAAAGGTAAGCTAACTAGGGTAGGGTGGAATTAGAAATAACTCTAGTGAAGGGTGGGTTAGGAATAAACAAGTGTCCACTGAAGGGTGGGATATTACGTAAAGGAACATATGGGCCACTACCGGAAGCAATGGTTAGTATTGAACTAGGAGGAATAGTAATAGGCATAGGTTGACAACTTGAAAAGGGGAATCCAAAGGAGAAAGGGTTTGAACTTAGTTGAGTTGATGAACTAGTACCAATAAGTATCATCTAGGATGGGGGAAACCATCCCAATCCTATTTTAGATGCCATATTAAAAGTAAATCCTCCCATAGGGAAAGTACTAAGTGGAGTAGATATGTCCCCTGAAGTAAAGACTTGTTCTATGTTTTCCATGTTAAATTTCCTTGCCAATGGATTAGGAACGTGGATACTAGCTAATTGGGAAAAACTAGGACTTTGTGGCAGGTTGTAAAGTCCAGATGGATCTGAGAGGTCCTCAATTTAAATGGAACCTAAATTCTCTTCAGGATGAGAAGAATGGACTCTAGGATAATTATGTAAATGTTCCTCAGTATCTCTAAAGTGTCCTTCGTTAGAAGAACTCTCAGACTCACCTGACCTAGAATTGTTTTTTTCTACTGGTTGTTCTGTTTGATGTTCATGGTTTTCCTCTTCTTTCCCCTGAGGGGGTGGATCAGTATTTTCTAGTCTTCGCCTCGGTGTAGGGACTTCTCTATGTTCAGGAGGTTGTCCTTGAATCCTTCGGGATATGTGCGAAGTTTGGTCGGCCAAGGTGGCTTGCAGAAGACACTAAGAATAAAGTATACAAAAAATACAAGTCAAACAACACTATTGGCCGAGAAAAGTGTCCTCTGGCCAACTAAGGAAAAATAGCCCAAACAAGGTTCTTAATGTAGTCCCTTGTCTGTTTGGGATGGCTACTTTTCACAAGATTAAGGCCCTGTTACCTTTGGGGTTTTCTCTCAAAAGAGAGTCTCAATAAATGAAAACTAACTTAATTAGACTGTTAGCAAAGATCTATTCTAATCTATTCATAACATAGAAATTTAGTAGCTGCTAAAAAATATGTAGGTTTCCGCTATGAAATAAAACTGTAATTCGAATTTTAAAACTAAATTATGTTTGCTTTATCCTATTCTATCATGGGAGCAAATTGATTATTATAATGTTATTCTGAGTTTGAATATAAATGTTCAAAGACATGTAATAGCCTAGGAAAAATCACCAAGACTAAAAACATAACTTCTGAAAATAAATAATAATTACACATTTCATGAAATAATAACTCAATTTATCAAAACAAAAATGTGTAACTAGTAATTCAAAAACACAAAGATAACATAAGGTAAATCCCAACAATCTTATGAATTTCAATTCAGGATGAATACCAATCCCTAGAATGTATATCTCAAATAAAAATTCAAGCAGAAAAATGTTAAAAGACTCATATCATATCATAATAATAAAATATCATCAAGATACAAGTTGAATGTATTAATTTAAACAGAATCACAAACATTACTTATGCTCGGGCTTTGAAATGATTCATTCATGCACAATATGTAAATATATATACATAAAGAGAATAAATATAAAAGAAACCAACAAGAGTTTAAAAGTGTTTAAGACTGAATTGAAAATAATACGATTGCAAACTGTTCACAAAGAGGTTGCTCATGCAATACCATCCCTGACATGATCTATTTTGCAAAACACCGTGTGGCTCCATTAACGAAATACTTCCCTTTTCTCTCGAATGCAAAATGCGAAAAGGGAAACAACTAATCAATACAACGTCAAATTTAGGTTATCATGTAGCAATAATATAAAATCTCCCTAAACACTCTTGAAATGACGGTGACTTAATATAATTTCTTGCAGCAAATATTTTAGTGGTGATTCACATTTCATAAAACAAAATACATGGTTTAAACCAAATTACATCTCGTCATTCAAAGCTTATCCCACCCAAAAAAATAAAAAAATAGTTTAGATCCCCCAAAATCTACTTTACCCATTTCAAAAACTTTTACAACATTATTTATTCCAATAATTAAGAAAAATAAAAGATAAAGTAAAACAATGTTTTCTAGGTTGATAAATATATATATATAACTTCACGTGAATGTAAAAGTTTGAAAAACATTCCACCTTTGATATATAAGCCGATGGTGTGTTTAAAGAAAAATAACCTTTGAAGTTCATTTATGGATAGAGACTATGATGAAAACCATATTTTAATGTTTTCGAATATATCTTCAGACATTAAGAAGGCTTTATTAAAAAGACATTTCGTCATTAATATAATTTGAAATAAATGTAAAATTAATTAAAACTTACATAATGATGAATATATCTTTTTTACTATTGAAGTTGTTTTCATTTAGACCATGAGACTTTATTTGCTCTATAAACAGAAGGAGAGCCACAAACTACAGAGAAAGGTAAGAAATTTTATTCTGTCCATCGATGACCTAGTTATTTTCTTTAATGGAGCAGCATCCTTGGGTCTTTGTGCTGGGGTAAGATCATTTTAAATCAAGATCACTATTTTACTTTCAGACTTAGATGTGGCAAAGGTACAAGCATGAAGGCAAAAGTTCTTGCTCTCTGGTGCTTGGTAAGGTTGGCAAATCAATTTGGTTTTCCAAGACTTAGGATCTTTGGAGATTCAAGAGTAACTATAAAATGGGCAAAGGGTGAATATAAATTGAACATTATTGCTTTAACACATTGGTGTAATAGGATTAGAGATGAGATTGATCAAATCAAGAACATTGTATTTGAGCACATCTACAGAGAACACAATCAGATGGCAGATAAAATGTCCAAGCTGGCACTTACAGGTATTGATGGCTATCTTCACTAGGAAGAATACTTTGAGGAGGAGATCCAGGATCATGGATCTTTATATTTCTTAGATTAGATAGCTAGGCCAGAGAAATGACTAATTGAACTGATTGTTAGTTATATTTTTGCCGAAATGGATAGGTATGAATTTTTGGACAAAAGGTATGTAATATTGAGATGGAAATGTATGGGAGTTTTTGAACAGGATCTGGTTCATATCATATGACTGATCTATCATTGTACTGTTTAATTTCAATTTTTGAATATAAATAGTATGCTTTTTTCGTTGGAAAAAAAAAGTTGCCATAATCCAAAACATGGATAAAACAATGAATTTCATGTTATTATGATGCTTTTTTTTTAAATGAATCTCATGAGCATTGTAAAATTAGGGAAAAGAGCAATCAAATTTGAGGATTAAAGTGCAAAAGTTGTGTTTTGAGTAAAAGAAAGAGTTTCGTAAAATTTTGACACTTCATTCTTTTGAAATTGTAAACTTGTCTCAAATCTTCAATATATGTAACTTTAAGGTGAAGTGAGTCTAAATGAATTAGCTCAAATAAACTATTTAGTATACAAAAGAAACGAAAATTATGGAAAGATAGAATATGGATTAGACAAAGACTAAAACCTCTATAAATTAATGTTATGTCTAAAATAGAAATTATTGATCTCTTTCCATAGTATTATATGTGTTCTTTCGTAATTGAAAATCATAAAATTGAGCTTTTGAATTAATTTAATGTGATTTGCCAAAATTTCCATTTATCCATTGAAGTGACAAAGGATAAAACTTAAAGAGGATCTCGAGAAATGATATTAACTCAATTTTTGCAAAACAAGATATGGAACCAATTTGGATCAAACCAATATAAATCATGCCTGCATCATCAAGTAGCCAGGATGTCAAGAAGTTCAAAGAACATACACCAAAACTCGAAAGGATAAGCTCAACGCATCGAAGACAAAGGGCGTGGAAAATTCAAAACACTTTGGAGACGAAACCATCAAACCACCTTCCCAGAGCAAGAAAGAGAAACTAAAAGCAAAATTTTATACAAAATTTACATGGGGGGGGCTTGATTTTGCGAAATAAAGGGAAATTTGTTGGGGGGGCCAACAAGCACACAGTAAAAAGTCCTTGAAAGATGTCAAACAAGCAAACAATTCTTACAGTGAAAGAGTACTTGGTTGCAAGCACAATCCATTGAAGAGTGAGATATGATCACCAAGATCAATCTTGGATGATGAGGGCCCAAGCCTTAGTGAAGATCTGAGAGAAGTTACCAAGGTTAGGCATGTTTCCCTTCTTGATACAATTGTTTTTCCAGATAAATCTCTAAAACACCCTCCAAGGGTACTAATGCTCCAAACACAAGGTCTACTCAAGGTGGTTGCAAAAAATCCTCTGCTAGCACCTATGTATGATCCTAAAGAAAGGATATTATGGATACCAAATGACAGACAACATCTGGGGGAAAATTCGCAGGTCGGGATTTTGCGTATGGGTAGGGTAATGGATCACAAAACTCTACAACAACACTCTGTCCTGTTGAAATTCCCCATACACGCAAAATACCTGGTTGATGCTCAATTGAGTATTCGAGGGATCTCTCTGCAACTCAAACTCACAGGACCTCGTGCTTGAATCCTGTGGTAAAGGAGCTCCTTGAACAAACCCTTACGGTGTTGTATTTCCTCCCTTAAGAAATACATCTATGTTTTGACCAGTTTTAGTGATCATGGAGGATTTAACTCACAAATCCCTACCTCCACAATCCTAGCTTAGCTATAAGGTGTGTTTCTGAACTAGAAGAAAACCTAAGATCCTATCTCAAGTTACTGATTGCTTGCTTTAAAATGTACTTTCAAAACTTTTGAAGAGAAGTAAAACAAGTGCAACTAAATACAAGATGTTCTTTAATAGAAATATGAAGCACTTAAATGCCACAAACATGCACTTTTCACTCTCAATTTCTTTCCAATGCAACTTCTAAAGATGTGATTCAGAATGAATATGAAAATTTTTAATATCAAATGCAACTGTTTGCTCTTTTCAAATGCAAAAAGAGACTAAAATTTATAACCTAAATGTAAAATCAAGCCTAAAAAATAAGCATGCAAGTACCCAAACAACTAATTATGAAAAATAAATTTTGTTTTTGTTTTCAATGTTAAGCAGTTCCAAATCCATCGAGAGACTTTGCAAAGTACTCAACTAATTCCAACTCAATACTAAACCAACGTTTTATCCTTTTCAAGATGAGAAACAAAAATCAAATTCAAATAAACACACAACCAAAACAAATGTGAAAGCTTTCTTATCTCCTTATCAAACAGTAAAAGAAGCCATAAACACTAGACTTCTCATTCATGTAAGCATGCCAAGTTGTGAAAAATACACATGTGAATACTTTTAGACTCAAATAAGGAAAGAGACCTACTAAGAAATATGGTTTGGTAAATTCAAGTCTGCATACAACAAATGCAATCAAGGTTCTAAAAAAATGAAAGAACACTTGATATTTCACTTCAAAGGAAATACCAAAAGCATAAGAAAGCACAAGAACCCTACCAAAAGAGTATTTTTCACTCAAATAAGTAAAAATTGACTCAAATACCCTCAATAGGTTCCAAATCCAATAAAAAAGGAGCAAATAGGTTAAGACATATCCAAATTGGTTCAAAAAACAACAAATTGGTTCAAAGATCTCCAACTTGGGTCTAGAGGCTCCAAATTAACTCCAAAATATTTATAAAATCAATTCAAGAGAAAAAAAATCCAAATCTCACACTTCTAAGGGGTTCTACACAGACCTAGGATCAACAAAGACTCCAAAAAATCCACCTAAATAGGCCTGAAAGTGAAAAATTCATCTACAGGAGGGACGCACTGGTAAACTACTAGCACAATAGGGTGTAACACCCTGGTGAGAGGACCATCACCAGTGTGTATGAGGAAAACATGCACCTGTAAGCATTTTCACATGCTCATGGGTACTGGAAGTATCTAAAAAAGCAAATCCAACTCAGAAAATGACATAGGAAGGGTCTATTAAAGCCAAGAGACTATTCATAACTTGATATTAGACTCAAACCTTCATTAAAAGTGGGAAAACAACCTTGGATACCCCGAATCATATAGGATTCTCCCCAATGGAGTATCCAATTATGTTGTTAGGAAAAAGTTCCTATGGTTGGGGTGAGGCCACCAACATACTAGGGTTTGAAAGAATAGGTATTTAGGGTTCTGCAATAATTAAAATAAGCAAGAATTTTAAGTTAAGAAGGCATGCACCTTAATAATGAAGTTTGATCCTAGCCTCCTCCTTGAGCTTTCCTCTTGATATCTAATACAATAACCTGCAAAGCAACTTCAAAGACCTTCCTCAAACAAATGTGAATACAAATAAATATCTGACATTCAAAAGAACATAAAATACTGATCTAATAAGCATCAATGAATAATCAAATATGATATAACCATAAACATAGTTGTTTGGAAAGGGAAGAATCTCTAGTATTTCACTAATGAATGAATCAAGTACATAATATTACCTTCCTTCAATCAAGGCACCTCTTGACACCTTCAATTCAGGATCTCTTGCTTCTCTCTTCCAAGAATCCCGACCACAAATCAACTAGGGAACAAATGATGGGGGAGGGGAGTAGAAATTTATCCAGCATAACATTACTTGGGATAAGAGTCCCCATTCATGGCCCCTCTCCCTCTCTTTTATGGTGGATGAAGAAGGTTAGGTCGAGGAGGGAATAGTTGTAACCGAGTAGGAAGTTCCCAAAACCACCCAAACTGCACATTTTCAAGATTTTTTATATGTTTTAGTATTTTTTAGGTACATGCTAGTGGGATAGGGATCAAGGTGCACACAACACATGGGTGAGCCATTTGCAACCTATGCGTGGGTGAAAAAATGGGCTAAAACCTCCAAAATTAGGGATTTTTAGGGGTTGTTTTGGTCTCCAAATGTGATCAGAAGATCCAATATTGTTGAATGGACCATGAATAAGTTAAGGCCGTCCTATTAAGCTCCAAAATATGGCTCTTCCATCCAAAATTTCCTTTTTTCTGATGCATGACAACTTCATGAAGTGTCGTCACGAAAGTGCCATAATGAGAAGACAATATGCAATTGTCGTCATAGACAGAGAAGTTCCAAATTTGGTTATAACATGAAGAGCTGGGAAGTTCCTCAGATATGGCGAGGACTATTGAAGGAAGTTCTATTGTTACCACTAGTAACTTTGGAACTGCTTTAGATTGGCTAGAAGCTGCCTCTACCTCACTAGGGGTATATTCCACCTTTGTAACATGTACTATATCTTGTTTCCTACCTGGTGCTCCTTCTAATTTGGCCCTTTTGATTACCTATTTTGTCTCCATCTCATCAATATCCATACGAATGTGTGTTTCTAATGCTATCCTCTTGGACCCTATTTTGGGTTTGTGTGGTGTAGGGATCAATGGGGCTTGGATGCATATTTTGTCACTTTGCCATGTGTATATTTTCTGCTATTTATCCATAGAATCTTACTCACTTGTTCCTATGTGTCAATATTGTTTATATTTTCCCACTCTGAATTTGATATGTGACAGTAAGGATATTTTTTGTTTTCTTTCCTCCTCTTTGACACAAGATGGTGGGGATCATAGGTACATTTCACTCCTTTTGAAAAACATAGATGCTTCAAGATTTCCTCCACTTGTGCTATAGCATTCTTGGTCTTGACTAGGAAGGGGCCCACTTCCTTGGGAAGCTTAAAAGTTATAAGGTGTTTGAACTTGAAAAAAATGTATTTGGTCACAGATAAATATTTTCATGATGTACTCCACAGCAAATATTCTTGGATTCAGGAATTTTGGCAAAAGGTAGGTTTCATATTCAAAACCATAAACCCTTATCGCTATGTGATCTTCGTAGACAAACCAATCTCCTATTCTAGTGTCCGGACTCAATTGCAACATCTCCCTATACTGTGGTAATATTATGGGAGGTGGGTCATTATGGAGGAAATAAACAACATACATGAATATGTTTAGAAAGGATTGGAAACCCTGGTTTCCAGGCTACTTGATGACTAAGTTGGTCCATTCATAAATTAACAACTGTACTCCTATGTTATCATTTGTCTTTAGTCCCATATCTTCAAAGCATGGGACGTTGTGGTATAGTATCAGATAAAGAAAATGGGATGGTTATTTTAAGTATCTAAGAGAATATGTATTTTAATTTCCCTGGTATAGTATCGGATAAAGAAAATAGGATGGGTATTTGACTATATGTTTTTTAATTTTAGTCATTAATATACCACAATTATTTGGGTGCAAAATTGTGGTATAGTATCAGATAAAGAAAATAGGATGGGTATTTTATTATATTTTTTTAATTTTATGTTTATGTATATTGTGCATGTTTTAATTTGATGTTATGTTCATGAATATTGTATATTGTTGGTTTCATCTTTTTAATTACATGGTAACTAATAAATTATACATATCATATAAATGAATATGAAAACCAATAACCAATATATCAATATATTATTGGTAATTAATGATTAAATCAATCACCAAATGATTGTAAATTAATGACTAAATGTACTATCAATTGACTATAAATGAAACTAAATGTACTATCAATTGACGATATATTAATGACTAAATATGCTACCAATTAATAGAAAATTAATGACTAAATATATTACCAACTAACGGAAAATATACTACTATTTGAAAACAATTAATGGTTAAAATGACCGAAATAAATGACTACAACAACTAAATATATGACTAAATAAACAACCAAATATACCACCAATTGATCAATTTAGAGCAAGCAATAAATGGCTAAAATATTTTAGTCATTAATTTAGTGGTGAGTTATATGACTGCAAATATAACACCAATGGTCGTCTAACCAAAATTAGTCATTTATATGCTGAATTTAATAGTTTTTAGTAGTAAATTTCTCTTATTCTACTAGTGTGACAAAGTTTTCAAAAGGAAATACAACTCATTATCTTAGAACATACACCCCAGACTTTGAAATGTTTAGAATGACACTTTGACGAAGAGGAATAAACCTTAAATTCGATACAATTTGTGAAGAGAAATGAAATAAATTAATAATTTATATGTTTTTGGGTAAATCATTTAATGAATATAAAATGAGCAGTTCTATCATTGATTTCAACATAGACTCATCTTCAATGGATCCATGATTTTAGAATATACTGCCAAGATTTCCCTATATAAAATGATAATTAGGAATGCACAATGATAAGAGAACTAGAGGAGAATTCAAAAACATATCAATTGTATGCAATAATAGCATAATAAAGGAAAATGGTTATGGTAAAGACCAACCTATTAAAAATAATCGCCCAATCTAACAACAATATGGTACAATTAATGTATACTGTATCTCGGATGGGATTGGACAATCTTTTATCTAAATGATATAGTTCATAGATACAATAATTGAGTAAGTGGATCAACCAATCCTTATTATCAATGTTTCTCATCCCTATGTCGACACCGAATGAATGGTCTTCGTATTCTTAATCCATATAATGCGTAACTCTTTGTCCTCATTGCAGGAAGGGTTTATCGATCCTTCATGTACATGTTGCTTAACCCAAGGTATACATTCTAAAAACATACATCAAAATCCTTCCTATGGATGATACATTTCCAAGATACCATATGTCAAGAAGTATCAGACTATCTTTTATCTAAAATCCGATATTACTATCAAATGTATTTCCCGAAGGGTCTACATATATTCCCTTTAGTTGATAGGATTCTTATTTAGCTGATTTAAAAATATATTGGACGATCTAGTGTCCAAATTATGCTTTCCATTAGATAAACATATGAAGAATGGTTTCCCGATCCTTCCTGCCCATAATATTTGTACCAAGGTTCATATTTGAGGAAGGGTCAGTTGATTCTCCATATAAATGATGCTTGAGTCTGATTCCACATCTGATGAGAAATCATCCCACTCTTCACCTAGATAATACAATTTATAGATATCTTATTTCAAGAAGGGTCATCCAATATTCCACTAGATAATACAATTACCGAATACCATATTTTTATAAATTTATTTCCAATCTGTCACCCATCTGAGATGTTTCCTGGATACCATTGTTGAGGAAGGGTCAGATGATCCTTCTTCCAAATGATGCTTGACACGTTGTGCACTTCTAAAATGGATCAACCAATCATTATTTGAGATGATGCTTCACCCTAGGTCCGCATTTAAGAAAAGGTTTTGTGGTTTTCTACTTTATGATGTTTATCCCTAGGTTCACATTCAAGGAAGAATCGGTTGATCATTCCTATGAATAATGATCGACTCTATGTCATCATTTAAAGAAGAATCAACCAATACTTTCCCTAGATGTTTCTCGACCCGATGTCAATGTTTGAGAAAGGGTTAGTCAATCCTTTCCTTGGATATTTCTCAACCTGATGTCAATATTTGAGAAAGGGTCGGATAAACATGCCTCTAGATGATGCTTGACTCAAAGTTCACATTTGATAAAGTGTCCCCTAACCCTTCCTATAGATAATTCCTGACATGAGAGAATAAATTGTGGAAGGGTTGGTTGATCCTTCCTCTATGTGATGCTTGAATCTAGGTTTAAATTTGAGGATCAATCTTCCAATCCTTCATCTAGATGGTTGATTGACCCCATGTACATAGTTGAGGAAGGGTTGGCCACTCTTTCCTCTAGACGATGCTTGAACCCTAGTGAAAAATTGAGGAATGGTAGGTTGATCCTTCTTCTATATGATTCTTGAAATCAATATGATGGCATCACTATGACATCACCTTGCATCGAAATCTTGGTTAGGGAATATTGGCCATCCCCATTGCTCACTATACTAAACTAGAAAGATGGATCCTAAACACAAATGGAGATGAGGTTGTAGTTGTAGTATAAATTTACTCCTGTCCAAATAGAGGTCCTACAAAAGCAGGCTGAGTATTTGATAAGATACTACTTGGAAAAGCTACAATGGTAATTCACTAATGTTCTCTATAGGTTTCAGATTTGATAAATCTGTTGGTTTCACACAAATCGATTTCAAGGCAATAGGACCTCCATCGCACTAAACACAATTCAAAAGTTTCATTTTTCATTTGATAAGGTTATTTTATTTTATGCATGATTATTGAACAAACAAGGTGGAAAAAGTAAACCCCTACATTTGGTAGGGATGTTATGGTCATATGCTCACTATGGGAAGTGATAACACCTTGATGAAGGAAGAGGGTGGAGTTCCTGTCAAAAGTAACTTGAAGAATCCATTGCCTGGGAACAACATCCATAAAATGGTTAATTATGTAGAGGTAACAAGTGTTTCTATGTTCACATGTAAGTAACATGTTATTGAAAGTGTGATCCAAAATGGATTCAAACAAGCACAAACCTGACAGTTAATGTGAAAAGTACCGCAAAAGAAAAAGGATGGTCAACTTATCTATTATTTTCTCACCTAGAATGTTGAGGTATGTAAAAAACATGCACATCATGGGTGCGGGGGGGTGTAGGCACAGTCCGATGGTGTCTGTTGCACTATACATTGGTATTTATCTTTCTTTAGATGAAAACATTGTTCCCAAAAGATGACTTGGAAACAAGTTAACCAAAATTCTTTCCACTTAGTAGAACTAGAAGGGATACAAATTGAATTCCTTGTCAATGGAAGGAAACGATAGCATTGATCTTAGGAACCACAAGTGCATAATGCAAAAATCCAACACATTAACCTCAATTATTAGTGAATGAACATACTAATAAGACAAATACATAATCCAAAAAACAAGATACAAACCTTAGTCAAAACACAAAGCTACAAGGGTTTAATCATTCTCTAGGAAGCCATTCCAACCAGAGTATAAAACATTGTGAAATTGCAATCTAGGTTACAAGCTCAACCAATTTTTTTTTCCAAAACATACCATAAAACAATGTATCCTGTTTGGGTGGGTAAGAAGAGCAAACAACAATTACATTGAATGTGTTAAACTTTTATTTCAATGGTTTGGTTTTTGTTGTATTTTTTGTTACAATAACCAATTTTTTTGGTGTTTCTAGTGGGAATGATTGGCCTCACCCTCAATCAAACATGGCATATTGGGGAATGTAAATCAAATACATCCCACAATATGCCTTGTTCCTATTTGAATGGATGCAAGATAATCTCTCATCAACAAACTATGTATGAAAAAAACAACATCATTCTCACAATTGACGGTTCTACCAATACATACAGCATCACTTTCATATAATAAGGTGATAGGGGTCTGAATTGGTATGACATTACAAAAAAGCAATGCACTGCAAAAAAAAATTGAGCAGGACATAGCACTGGCTTAAAGCAATAGATGGAATAAGTTCCATAATCAACATTGTCACATTGATATATAACATTTGATGATTGGAAAACGTATAAATCTCTCAAATACATACATTGATGAGATTAATAAGAAATTCCATTTATTTCAATTCAAAATTTGGACCCAACAAATTTCCTATTTGAGAGCTTTTATGCTCCTCCTAGTGGTTGTAAATTTTGCAGTAGAAAAAATTCCCACTTCATATGGAGTCAAAAATTGCAGACCAAGATTTTTTGGTGTTACAAGGCTCCAAATCTAAGGAACAAAGTAACATAAGTGAGCAAATGGTTTGGAAATTTGATCCCATACTCAAACCATGATCGCTCAGTTTCAACATCACTTCACTGGTAATGTAAGCATGCCATCTCTATTCTATATTAACATTATAGAGATAATTCCATCTTGATCTCCAAGCTCATTCACTGTACTCACAAATAATTTGCAGTGGTTGGAGGAGACAAAGAGGAATCCACATAAAAGTTGAAGTATTTTGGTGGTGTGAACAATGATCCGATGGAGTTGGAAAGGGAAGAGGCAATGGATTCCTTCCTACTAGAGTATCGGGTTTAATCAATCTCCAATAAGAGATTCTTGGTGGGTTTTTCCTTCTAAATTACTATAATTTTGAGATAAAACTCAAACCTACTAACCGCATATTATCACCATTACCCAAAACCCCAACTTCCATCAATACTAAAAGTGGGTGGGAATTCTTTGGGAAACCCAAATGCCCAATCCATGTATTGGTTATATTCAAATACCATGAGCAGGGTAACATATTGCATATAAGATGATGTTCTCTCCTTTGAAAGTATTGTATGTTTTTTGTAAATGGTCCTAAATTTTATTGATAGTGAGGAAAGGATGTTGGATTTCATGCCAAAAGCACATAGGGTCCCCATAATTGTTCATAGCACTTAAAATTTGCATCCATGGCATCATTACAATATTATTATAAAAAAACATACAAAATCAAGAATTTCAAAAAGGGAAATCATCATTTAGTGCAAAGATTCGCACATCATCTAACAAAATCATATTGAAGGATGCTCAAATATGTCTACATTTAATGAATGAGAAATTCATCGTGGTGGTTTCCTCTCTAACACATATTTGGAGTCCTTTAGAATATATATATTGGGAGAGTAAATGAGATAAATGGTAGACAATCCATCCTAGAGGATAGAGTACCCTATTTACTCTATAAATATTCTATCTTGAGGTAATTATGTTTTTTACATAGGCTACTCTTCCATTATGAGTGTTCCAACCTTGGTTCAAAGGTATTGTATTGTGAACTACCTCCCAGGAAGAGGCCCCTTACACTATAATAGGTGTTATTCATTGTGAAGCTCTTCCCTTATATAAGTTTCTTCAATTTTATTTAGTTCAACATGTTATTGAGATTTATCAATATTGTGTTTTGGAAGAGGCTCAATGGATGTGGTTACTATAAGTTATTTCCATTTATGTTTGCATCGTTGTTGAATTGGTGATGATGGTGCACCATCTGAATAGGTATTAATAGATAATCCAAGAATATACTCCACCTTGCATTCCAAAGGAGGCATTTGGTTCATTTGCATTTGTTCTTGGATTTTAACGTGCAATGATTAGGCAGTCAAAACTCTCAAATGCTTCTCCTCAAAAAAATGGAACATTGAAATTTAGGAGACACGGTTATAGATATACAATCTCTCAGTCAACTTAGAAACCCTAAACCACATATTTTAAGAAAGTAAGATACAATATATGACAATATGATCTGGATTGGGTGGTCAAATCAAAATTTGGGAATAATATCTCAAAACAAGAACAAAGATAATAACTTATGTGTGTGATTTCCTCACAAATTCCATTCCTCACCCATAGTTAATTATTTTGCTTGCAAAAAAACCCATCAAGGAGGGTCAACTGATTTCAAGAAAAAGGAACAATCTTAAATAGGAATGTGTATGACCAAGCCAATGAACTGCAAGGAGAGCAAGCTTGGGTTTGTGTACTGAGATCCCAAAAGAATTGTAATTTTGCAATAAAAAATCATGCTAGGGTAGGTAATTATAGAGTGATGAACAAATCAAAATGTAGAAATGATAACGTGCAGTAGGAGAAATGAAGGAAAGGAAAATTTGAGAGTTCCACCACTTTAGATTATAGTGTATTATGCATTCCCATCATGTCTTGTTAAAACAATGGAAAATGGGAAATGGGAAATGGAAAATGACTGAAATATTTGAACCAGGGATTTTTGTTGATGACTACAAGCTACTAACTAGGGCCTTCTTCTAAAATTATCACACACATTCCTTCGATAATCACATAGAATGGGGCAAGTGAAGGATTCCTTCCTCACACATGAGAGTGTGCAGAGCCAAAAGTTCCATCCACAGTCCAAGCACATGTGAATTTGTAAATTAATTCCAAACCTTGGGTAACAATATTTTCAGGCATATCTAAGGGACACCATAAAAATTTATTAAAATCAAATAGAAATTGAAGTTCAAAACCTTTGTTACACAAGTTCAAAAAACTTGTATATCTAATGTTCAGGTGATGGGGAAGGGTAGAACTCAACTCCCCACTATTTAATAAATAATATTGTATATTAAAGGTACCAAGTGTGAAATTCTAAGTCACAGCAGATCATAGTGAGAATACCTCACAGTGAAAGAATGAGCAGAGAAGGTGAATTACAGTGAAAATTGCAGAGAAAAGAGCAGTAAAATTAATCATGCATTGGAACTCAGATGGAAACAAATATGTGTAACTTTATCCATTAATCAATATAGTCCACAAATATGTTACAATAGAGAGAATTCAAATATCCTAGGTGAATTCGAGTCTCATTCTGTCTAGCATAAGAATTGTCACCACTGGAGTGCTCCAGAAAACCCAAACTCAACTCAACTGAACCAAAACTCAGTTAATTGAAGCTACTATTAGTTAACTGACCAAAGAGGGCACAATTGTGAGTTTTCCATGCAAATAAGTTAGAAAAGGGCACATTAGATCACAATCAGTGGTGATCGGATCTCAAACCACCCATTAGATTCAGTAACTCAGGTGTAACTTAGTCAAATTGAACTAGATCACTTAGTGGTATCCTTAAATGTAGGGAAATGAATTTGGTGGGGCTAAAATCATGCATGCAGGGTGCATTAGGTGGATATTGGGTCCTAGATGACATATTCACACTACTAAGGGGAAAATGACATCATCAACTCCTAGGAAAAAGAAAATAATGCTAAGTAGGAAAAGGATGGAGTGTTAATTATCCTAACACCCCCCCTTAATCCAAACTTGGACATCCTGGGATCTGGTTACTGATGCCAAAGGTAAACCATACAATCAAATAAATGATAAAAATAATTGTTCATGAAACTAAGGAAATGGGGAAAAACCTCATGGGAAAAATACCCCCACTCAAAAATGAATGGAAGGAAACTCAAGCAGCCTTCTCACTAAGCAGAGAAGGAAAAGAAAATTCTGAGTTAAAGACTTTGTAAAAATGTAGGAAATCTACTCCTATGTAGGATGGTAATGCATGTGCTAGATCTGGATCTGCTCCTCTGATGTACCTCCCACTATGTTGAAGCTGTATTTTCCAAAACAAGTCTTTCAGAAACCATATTTCCTACTGGAGTGAATGGATCATTGTAGTCCAAATCATGAACCCTTGAGTACCCTTTTTCAACCAACTGAGATTTGTACTTGGTTGTAGATCCATCAACGAAAGTCTCTTTGAAATATTTTGGATCAGGCCCCACCATCATGTAGCACCTCTCTGAGATAAGTGGATCTTTATGACATAGTGAAAGGTTTGCATCTTGATAATGAGATTTAGTTCTTCTATGGTTAGATGGATCCCCATCTATGTGCCCAGCAGCTTCAAGTACTTTGTGAGCCCATATTGGCCTTGGAAATGGATTGGGATCAGGTTTTGGATATAGATTTGGATCTGCTTGAACTTCATACTCAACATCAAGATCTTGGTCCTCATCTTCAGAATATGAAACTGGATCATTAGAAGAGACATCATTCTAATCTTCGTCAAATGTCAATGGAGTAGGCATAGAGTATGGAAAAAAGTGAGAGAATTCATATTCCTTTGAGGCATGGTTTGAAAACCCTTTCGCTATAAGCTTCCTAGAAGAGATATCTGCAATCTCAACCGTGTTAGGTCCAAAACTTACTTTCTTTGGTGAACCTATATGGGTCATATGATAAACATATAACAAGTTTGTTTCCAACGAAGGAACAAATAGAACATTTTTTACCTTTGCATGCTCTAGTTGTATTGTGCCCTTCCCTTCAGTATATATCTGAGAATTATCTCCCATGTGAATACTCAAACCATCATATATATCTAGAGAAGAAAATGATTATTTGGAGGCAACCAGGTGGTTGGAGTATCCAGAATCAACAAGGAAGGATTTTGATTGTGAGAATCCATCCTTCAGTGCATGGCATCTCTCATGATCATCTGTCTCACTTCCAGAATCAGTCTCCCTTGCGCCTTCTATGAGGGAAATGTTGTGTTGTTCAATAATTTTGGTCATTTGATCTATCTTCTTCTTCATGAAATATCTCTCTAGATGGTTTCCTTTCTTGCAATAAGAACACTTGGTCTTCTCAAACCCCTTTTGATTATCCTTCTTAGAGATAGAGGATCCTTCTATTGGATTAGTATTCTCATATGGTTTGGATTCAACTTGATTTTTGTCCCTTCCTTTCTACTTCCCTTTAGCATTCACACTCTTTGACTCCCCTGCCATATTAAGAGCTTGATTTTTGGTTTCCTTCAAGGTGTCAATCTGAATCAATTTGTCTTCTTCTTGGATGAGAGATTGAGTGAATGCATCTAAAGAAGGAATTTCTAGTTGGATATTTAAAATCTCCCTGAATGGAAGGTAGAAGCAAATATAGAAAAATCCTGACCATGTTTTCTTAAAATGGATAGCACCAGTTGCTCATCCTTCTTCTCAATGCCACATTGTTTGCATTGGATGACCAAGGATTTTAATTTAGAGAAGAATTGTTGTATGGTTTTGAAACTTCTAGGTTGAAGACAAATTAACTCATTCTCTGGAATATTCCCCCTCAGCTCATATTGCTTTCCTAAGAGGGTCTCAAGCTTCAACCAAACCTCTCTTGGAGTCTTTAATCCATCAATGTGGAAGAGAAAATATCTAGAAATATGAATACACATGAAACCAAATGATTCATATAATTTGTTTAGATACTTGGCCTTCTCAACAGCTACATGAGGTTTGACCTCCTTTCCCATTGTGACCTTGTACATACTTTTGTTGTGCAACACCATCTTCATATCATCCATCCAATTAAGATAATTGAAGGGTGTCAGGATTCTTGGGGACAAGGGAGCATTCAAATTCTCCATTGAAACTGCTAAAGCAAATACAAACTAAAAATTGCTACTACTACTGCACTAAAAACCTTCAATATCGTGCCAAAAACACTCAATTTTGGAGATAAACTACTACTAAGCACTTCTTTAGGACAACAGGAACTTTTATATGGATCCTTCACACCTGGATAGACCTCAAAGGATTTCTCCAATGAATTCAATGCAATGGCACCAGGAATTGTTGTGGAAATCCAGAGGCTTCTGGTGCACTATTGAAAGAAGCTGCTCAACCTACGCTCTCTAAGCTCTGATACCATGTGAAATTATAAGTCACATCAGATCATAGATCTGAGAATACCTCACAGTGAAAGAATGAGCAAAGAAAGTAAATTATAGTGAAAATTGTAGAGAAAAGAGCAGTAAACTTAATCGTGCATTGGAACTCATATGGAAGCACAAATATGTAACATTATCCATTAATCAATATAGTCCAAAAATATGTTACAATAGAGAGAATTCGAATATCCTAGGAGAATTCGAGTCTCATTATGTCTAGCATAGGAATTGTCACCACTGCAGTGATCCAGAAGACCCAAACTCAACTCAAGTAAACCAAAACTCAGTTAACTAAAGCTACTGTCAATTAACTGACCAAGGAGGGCACAATTGTAAGTTTTCCATGCAAATAAATTAGAAAAGGGCACATTATATCACAATCAATGGTGATTGAAGCTCAAACCCCCCATTAGAGTCAATATATCAGGTGTAACTCAGTCACACTGAACTAGATCACTAAGTGGGCTCCTAAAAAATGTAGGGAACTGACTCTAGTGGGCCTAAAATCATGCATGCAGGGCGCATTAGGTGGCTAATGGGTCCTAGATTACATATGCACACCACTAGGGGGGAAATGACATCATCAACTAGTACGAAAAAAAAAATGCTAAGTAGAACAAGGATGGAGTATTAATTATCATAACTCTAAGGCCAAGCTATGGTATTAAAGGTACTAATATTGCATATTGATTGGTTTTTATATGTATTACACTTTATATTTCTCAGTAGAAGGAAATGGATCATATCCCATATGACCCTACAATGTTATAGTGCACATATCTTCTCTCTATTAATATTTTCAGTGTGGTTAATTAGGATCAACCATGGTCAATGATATTCAATGACAGTTAACAACGAGTGATCCATAATATGGTCCATGAGGGTGGAATTCGGGGGTTGATGGGTTCAGGGAGCCATTAGGCCATGGGGGCTTCACTAGAAGGCAATATAATATCACGTTCATTCATATTGTGGTATTAAATATTCATGAAAACCTAAAAATTATATTGCTTATATATTAAGGGGCAAAGGGTTTTTTTATTTAATGTAACAATACAAAAATACTTTGGGGTCTTTTTTATATGGGCGAGCTGACAAATATCCGCCAAATGGAGATGGCGGGATCACGGCCGGATGAGAAATCGGGTTGAGGCAAGGATCGGGCTTACCAGTACGCAGGGAAATTGCGTCTTGAGGCATGTTTGAGGCCAGGGGTTTCGTGGTTAAGTGGGTTTCCATCCGATCATAGTCAAGAGACAGTGGTCATTGAAATCCAATTGTTACCAATAGCACTCAACCAGTTGTTACCAATAGCACTCAGCCAGTTGTTACCAATATCCTTGGGAGGCTCTAAGCCTCTAGGGCCTGTTATAGGCCCTCAATAGGCCTTGGGGGCTTGAATACCCAACCACTCGTGTCTATTACAGGCCTTGGGAGGTTTTGTCAGCCTCCTAGAGCTTTTTATAGGCCCTAGGGCTTGGATACCTAGCCCACAACAGGCTTTGTAACATACCCTCCCATCTATCCAATTCAAGGAAGGGAACGTGGTACCAATCTGTGGGGCTTTTACATACAATCAGCCCATTTATTAGATTCATACGCATAAATTCAAATGTATGTAGATGCAAATTAACAAATATGCACAACAGAATTAAAAATCATCCACACATGCATATCATATGCATACAGCATATCAAAATCAATCATCAATTTAAACATTGCAGAAGTAAATGCGTAGACAGAAAAACACTTATCTTCGTTATGCAATTGCCCAAACAACTAGCTATGTCACTGCAACATTCCACCCAACCGTAGGTCTCTGCCCAGCCTGTATTATTTCGGCACTCAGACACCACCCTCGAGTTGGGCATGATTTCTATAAGGAAAAGGGGACATTCAAGCTCATACACAGCCAAAATAATCATTTCCTCTAAGCTGAGCCAGCCCACAACCCTCTTCATTTCCCATGCTTCCACTCAAGCTCAAGCCAAAAAATGGAAACCCATTACCCATAACCCAACATACTCTTTCCACACACAGCAAAAATGACCATAGGGCAGGGATGCACCTTTTCAACAATGGCATTTACAACCAAGACGGCCATGGGTTTTTCCCAATCGTGGGCACACCAAACGGACTGTGGGAAGAGGAACTCGACCACAGGGAGAAAACCGATTTCTCCCATGGGTTATGAGCATTTCAAATGGCCCACATGGCCTCCATGAAACCCCAAATCGAGCTCCCTCTTCTTCCAGCAGCTCTACAACACAAAACTTCCCTCTTCCCAGCTAGGGAACAAAGAAAAACCAGAAAAACGTGGCTGGAAAACGCCCAAGTAGCTCCAAAAACGTGAGGGAGGAAAAACTGGTTGATGGGTAATGGATTGGGGAGCAAATTCATGGCTCTTTTCTTTCCAAGAAAGCAAAAACATGATTTTCCATGCAGGGTGGTTGCCCATACTCGAATTTGGACCCCATACCTCTCATTCCCCAAGGCATTAACTACCTCAACCAACTCTTGGGAGAAATGAATGATTGGGTACAAAAGTTAACATGGGTAGTTGAGGGTTTGATGGGTTATCTGCTGTGAATATTTAATTAATATTATAAATTATAAATTAATAGTTTATTAGGTTACTAGTGAAAGGGCGTAACCCTTCACTATGCTTCCTCAAGCCCCATAAAGGCCATCTTATTGTAATTTTATATTCACCGTCTAATATATTATTCCTATATATCATTCAACATGAGAGTCGGATTTGACTAATAACAATCCAACCGGATACGGTTGCTACATTTGGTATCAGAGCTTTCGCTCCACCCGTTAGAGCTCGGATTCGGCTCATCAACTCACTTCTGCTCATCACTCACCTTGCTCCCATCTCACTTGTCTCTCTCCCCACTCCACTTGCGAACTCGCCCTCCAGCTCGCCCCTCCAGCTACTACCTCCGCCTCCGTGACACCGCCATCCTCCCAGCTCCCTTCTCTCCACCACTGTGACTCCCCCCATTTTCCTCCTCTCCATCCCATTTCCTACACGTGCGCCCACACTGTGAACTCCCTCGCGATTCCCTCTCTTCTCCTTCCTGCACCCACTATTCTCTCTTCCTTCTCCCCACTCCTGCACACTCTCCTGCGCCCCCATCCTCTACGTTTCATTTTTCCCTCCCCATGCTCCCTCTTGTGCTACTGCGATCTGCCACCACCGCCATGTCCACCTGTTCCAGACCCCATGCCTTCTACCACATACTACTCCACGCTCCCTCCACTCGAATTGTGCCCTCCTCATTCACCCAACCTCCTCCAACATTCTCCCTCTTGCTCAACCACCATGCCAGCCCTCGCTCAACCTCCATCTCTGCCCTCCTGCCATCTCCTCTGCTCCACCGCCACCGCTCCACGAAAACCTAAAACCTGCCAAAACAAAAAAATATATATATTAATATTAGTATTAGTATAATAATATATGTATTTTTTGTTTATTTCCCAAGATTCATAAAAAAAATTAAATTAAAAAAATATTATAATAATAATATTTTAAACAATTATTATTATAAATATATATTTTTTAATTTTAATTTTATTTTGTACCCATATCAATCAAAATTGGGTCTAAATACACACCTCCACGTACAAGGTCCAAGACCATGGCAGAACTAAAAGAGCAAATCGAAAAACTGGAGAAGGACATCAAATCCATTGTCGCTAACCAAAAAAACTTGAAGGAAGAGATGAAAAATAACAATACAGTGCTTAAAAAGGAAATCAAAGACGAAGTTGTTCTGGTACTAGAAAGAAGGCTAGATGAAAAATTTGACATCCTGAACGAAAAACAAAAAAACTTGGATGACAAAATGAGTACTATGACTCAAAACATAAACACCCTAATTCAGAACTTGAGCACCATGACGCCGAACCATAATATATTAATGGAGGCGTTACAGAGACTAATGCCTAAGATTGATCAAGGCAGTAGTCCAGACATGCTAGATGCCTCATTTGATATTTTCACACAGGAAGCACTTGCCAAGAATAAAGAAGAATTGCAAAAAGAAATAAAGATTAACGATGTGATGCTTAAGCAAGAGATAGAAACAAAAGTACTGCTAGACATGGAGGCACGATTAAACAACAAAATATAAGCTATCAGTAAGATAGTAGAGAATAAAAAAGCTAAAAATCATCGCCAACAACGAAACAATTCAAATATGTCACTTACATCGTTCAGTAGTTCCGATCCACCATCAAACCATAAAGCAAAAGGCAATCAATATCACCCTTACATAGTGTACCCACCTAAGGCAAAAATAGAGTTGTCGAAATACAATGGAAGTGAAGACCAATGCGTTGCTTGGCTAAACAAAGCGGAAGAATACTTCAACATTTGCAATATTCAATCTGATGAGGAGAAGGTGAAATATGCGTCAATGCATATGGAAGGGTACGCCTATAATTGGTACTTATGGTGGAAGAGAGACAATTTTGCCTACACCTGGAACTTGTTCAAAAATGATTTTTTTAATAGGTTTCAAGGAATCAAAGAAGATGAATTTTTCAGTAAACTTACCAGATTACAACAGGTTGGAAGCGTGGAGGAATTCACACATCAATGGGAATCCTTATCGACACGAGTATTTGGGTTGTCAGACAAATAAAGACTCGAAACCTATTTAGGAGGTCTTAAATTGTACCTCCAAAAAGAGTTAAAGTTACATGACATACCTAACGTAGAGGTAGCAAGGCATAAAGCAAAAGCCGCAGAACGCAAAATGGAAGGAATAAAAACAAGAGGCGATAACCATTATCGACAAGGAAAAGAGACACAATGTAGGTATTGTGAAGATACTTGGTCACCTAGCCATCAATGCCACAAACCTCAATCATATGCCTATGAAATGGAAAATAGTTCAAAGTCATCTACCAGTTACTCTGATAATAGAAAAAAGAAGAAAAACATATGTCGTCGATGTGGTGATGACTGGACCCCAGGCCATAAATGTAGGAACAATCAGACAATGCAGTGCAAAATCATCAACGGAAAGGAAGTGCAAGTCTCTACACAAGAAATCACGTCTGATTCTAATACCGATAGAGAATCTGAATGAAGGATGACATTAGGAGAATACTCAAGCTTTGAGGACAAAGCTTTCCTAAGGGGAAGGCAATGCTGTGAATATTTAATTAATATTATTATTTTATATATTAAATAGGTTATTAGGTTAATAAGTGAAAGGGTGTAACCCTTCGCTATTCTTTCTCAAGCCCTATAAAGGCGAGCTTATTGTAACCTTATCACCATCTATCAATATATTATTATAATTTATCTCAAATATGGAGGGCGAACTCGCTTCTTAACTCCTTAACCGGACACGATTAACTGTCCAACCGGATACGGTTGCTGCCCACACCACTCTGCGTGGCCGCATGTCTGCTGCACACATCCACATCTCTTCTGCATGCCCTCCCTCGCACAGTCGCCTTCCACCATTCCGCAACCCTCTATACTCCAACTTCACCCTCGCGTCCACCCTTTCCCCACATCACTGCTCCCTGATCGCTTCCATCTCCACACGCCGTTATCCTCCACTACTCTCGCAGGTCTCCTGAGCTCCCTTCGCAGCCTGCTGCGTGACTCCTCCCACAGCTCCCATCTCCTTCCACATCGACGTCCCCTCCATGCCGTCCCCTCCCTCCACCACTCGCTACCATCTCCACGTCGTTTCCTTCCTCCTCCCTACTGCTCGCTGCTCCCTCTCCCTCACGCCCTGTGTGTCCTCTTTCCCTTACGCCCACGCATCCTTCCCTCCACGCAGAAACCCTAATTTCACCCCCAACTTGCTAAAACCCTAATTCCTTCATAAAAATTAAATATTACATAATTATTATTATGTTAATATTTATTTTTATTAAAAAACAATTACTATTCAAATTATAATTTTTAATAAAAATAATAATTATAATAGTTATTATTTTATAATAATTATTAATAATTGACTCTCAACCTTAACATTAACCATGAAGTCATTTAAAGACGAATGAGATGAGATCTCGAATCGATTCATAGGAAAATGGTCGAAATGTTTGATCGGATGGAACAATCAGTTGTAAAAGTGGCTCAAAAAGCTATTGATGACACCTTCAATAAAATAAGCCAACAAAGCAACCTGAAGGCCTCTGAAGACAAAGACTCTGAAAATAAATCTAAATATGATTTTCAAAGTTCGGAAGAAAAACCAGATAAAGAACATAAAAATGATAAAGAGGAAGATACAAAAAACTATTATGTCAACCCAGATGAGAGTAAGGATATTGATCAAAATTGCAGTGAGAATCAAGCAATTTATGCTATTAACTATCCGACTAAAGCAGTATGTACCAAAGGTAATGAAGAACTTATGATAGAGACTAAAGAAAAAGACAGTAATGAAGATCAATACATCAACAAGAATCTCACAATAACAACCACATGAAGAGATGTTATCACAAGGACCGCTATGAAGAACATCAATAAGAACAATTATAGTGTTATTCATAATAACACCATGAAAAAAGTTAGCATGGGCAAGTTGATCGAGTTTGTTCAGTTGACAACACAAGTAGTTAAAAGCAACCATCAAGCAAGCGGAAAAAACATAAATGAAACTTCATCAAAAATTGAGTCAATAGAGACTCCAAAGCAAAAGAAACAAAATGAAATAATTGACATAATCAAAATTGCATGTCTCACGTCATTAGTTCGACACAGAGCCAGAATAAAAGACGACATCATCAAAACTCATCTTTGAGAACAAAGCTTTCCTAAGGGGAAGGCAATGCTGTGAATATTTAATTAATATTATAAATTATAAATTAATAGTTTATTAGGCTACTAGTGAAAGGGTGTAACCCTTCACTATGATTCCTCAAGCCCTATAAAGGCCATCTTATTGTAATTTTATATTCACCATCTAATATATTATTCCTATTTATCATTCAACATGAGAGTTGGATTCGACTAATAACAATCCAACCGGATACAGTTGCTGCATTATCTCATTGACACTTGGCTTGACTTGATTGGCTCAAGGGTTTGAATATTTCCCTCCCAATTCCTTGTAAAATCATGCCCCATCTCTTGTTGCATTGCATAGCTAGTTGTGGGTATTTTATTAAAATGCATTTTTACATAATATTCACAATTTCCACTGTGCCTAGATAGCACGTGATCCATATGCATCAATAAATCGATGGCGGGGCCTTGGCCTTGAGCTCCTCACCATGATTTTATAACAATATTACATCATTTACATTTTAATATAATGGGGTCAGAATGGAGATGTTACAGGATTAGTCAGCGATTGGGGAACTACAGCATGCAATCTAAATGTCTTACTATGTGCATTGGCTATAGTGACATACAAGAAGTGATATCCTATCTCTTCATTAGACCATTAGATGTTGCAAATCATAATGATATGTGGTTGAGTAATTGCATTGTGGGTGAAGTAATGTGCATCCACAATATACATCGAAAGAAGCAAGGTGCATTGTAGAATGCATGTGGGGTCATAAGAGGGGTATCATATCAATATACTAGGTAGAAATATAAATGGGTATAAAAAATATTAATGAAAAAAATGATACATACAATATCTAGTGAAAATAAGGGGTTCTTTTAAATTGGGAAGAGATATTGGGAGGGGGTTAAAAAAACAATTTTGGAAGGTATTTTCGAATATTTAGTGAAATTAGGGGTATTGTTTCATATGCCACGAATGAACGTGCTATGATAGCGGTTTATTAAGTAAAGCCCCCGTGCATTAGGCTAGAAGGATTTTGGGATATGGAATCATCGAGCTATCCATTCTTCAGGTTGGTGGATAAATGTGCATGGCATTTGTGGATGAGTGAGATAGGTGACAGTGGGCCAATCACGACGTAATCTTAAAAATATGGAGAACCATCATCATGGTGCATATTATGTTCTATATATTCAACATTGTGGTCACTTGGGATCAACCATGGTTAAAGTTATTCAATGACAGGTAACAACCAAATTAAATGATCCATAATATGGTCCATGAGGGTGGACTCCATAGGTTAGTTGTTTCAAGGGGCCATTGGGATAGAAGGATTTTGGGAGATGGAATTATCAAGTTATCTGGTCATTGAATTAGCAAATAAATGTGCATGGCATTTGTGGATGAGTGAGCTAAGAGATGGTGGTCCAATCACAGGGAAACATTAATAATATGGTGAACCATCATTGTGGTGAATATTATGGTCTATATATTAAACATTGTGGTCACTTGGGATCAACCATGTTCAATGATATTTAATGACATGTAACAACCAAATTGAAAGATCCATAATTATATGGTATACGAGGGTGGACTCTGTGGGTTGGTTGGTTCAAGGATCCATTGGACTAGAAATTTTTTTAGAGATGGAATCATCAAGCTATTTGGTCATCGATTAGAGGATAAATGTGCATGGAATTTGTGGATGAGTGAGGTAGGTGACAATGGACCAATCGAGGGGAAATGTTAATCATATGGAAAACAATCATCATGGTGCATATTATGGTCCATATATTCAACATTGTGGTCACTTGGGATCAACCATGGTCAATGTTATTCAATGACAGGTAACAACCAATCTGAATGATCCATAATATGGTCCATGAGGGTGGACTCTGTGGTTTGGTTGGTTCAAGTAGCCATTGGAATAGAAATTTTTTGGGAGATGGAATTGTCGATTTATTCAGTCATCGAATTAGTGGATAAATGTGCATGACATTTTTTGATGAATGAGATAGGTGACAGTGCACCAATCGAGGGGAAATGTTAATAATATCGCAAACCATCATCATGGTGCATATTATGGTCCACATATTCAATATTGTGGTCACTTTGGATCAACCATGGTCAATGTTATTCAATGATGGGTAAAAACCAAACTGAATGATCCATAATATGGTCCATGAGGGTGGACTCCATCGGTTGGTTGGTTTAGGGGGGCATTGTGCTAGAAGCATTTTGAGAGATGGTATTATCAAGCTATCCGGTCATAAAATTAGTAGATAAATGTGCATGGAATTTGTAGTTGAGTGATCTAGGTGAAAGTGGGACAATCACGGGGAAATGATAATAGTATGGAGAACCATCATCCCGGTGCATATTATGGTCTATATATTCAAAATTGTGGTCACTTGGGATCAACCATCGTCAACGTTATTCAATGACGGGTAACAACCAAATTGACTAATCCATAATATGGTCCATGAGGGTGGACTCCGTGGGTTGGTTGGTTCAAAGGGAAACTGGGATACAAGGTTATTGGGATATGGAATTATCGAGCTATCCAATTATCTAATTACCGAATAAATGTTCATGGAATTTGTGGATGAATATTGAGCTAGGTGAAGGTGGTCCAATTGCAAGGCAATGTTAATAATATGGTGAACCATCACCATGGTGCATATGGTCTATATATTCAATGTGGTTAATTGGGATCAGCCATGGTAAACTCTATTCAATGATAGTTAAGAACAGAATTGCATGATGCTAATATGGTCCACAATAGTGGAATCCGGGGGTTGATTGGTTCAGGGGGCCATTGGGATAGAAGGATTTTTGGAGATGGAATTATCGATCTATCTGGTCATCAAATTAGTGGATAAATGTGCATGGAATTTGTGAATGAGTGAGATATATGATGGTGGGCCAATATTTCACATCCTCGGTCAGCTCAGTTCCTTTTAGATGTAATGGGATACAACCCTTGAACCCCCTGCTAATTTGTTTCTTCTTTTTCCCAAGCAATTCAAAGGCTCTGCAACTCTGAACCCGCAATGGTCATCGATCCGCAACCCGCAATTCCGCAAGCCCCGATCCGCAAGCCAAAATCAGAAATTGGAAGTTGGGAATCCAAAATTATCCCTCCGTAGAAATAGCCCTCCCGAATTCCGCAATCCACAGTGTGGAATTTGGAAGTTGGAAGTCAAATCGCCACCCCGGAAAATTTCCTCCTCCGCAATTCCGCAATCCGCAACCCATGTTGCGGATGAAGGAAAGGCAGAAGTCCAATTCCCAGCTCTGAAGATATTTTCCTTCCGACATCCTGCAATCCGCATGCGGGATACGGAAATGCGGAATCCCAATTAACAACTACGACGAATTCTCCTTTCTAATTTCCGCAATCTGTAGTTCCTCCTTGCGGAACTCGGAAATTGGAACGCCCATCTTGTCAATCCAGTAAAACCACCTTCCACAATCCACAATCCGCTTTGTGGATGCAGAAAGGAGGAATTTTGATCGTGCAACCCAATGGTTGGCTCTCGACCTCCGCAATCTGCATTTCACATTATGGATGCGGAAGGTCGGGACCACATACCCTGAACCAGTCACTTCACATGCAAACTTCTAAGGGTGATAACTCCCTCATCTTGGGTCCAAATTGGACAAGATCGGTACCATTGGAAAGCCCTTGGAGAGCTATATCCACTGGTATTATCCCCTACCCAATATGAGTCCTCTAAACTTGTCAATTTTCCAACTTAATTATGGCCATAACCTCCCCTATATGCCTTCACCCTTCTGTAAGGAACTCTGCTCCACTTCTTCCCTGTCTTCCCTCCTTCATCTAATCTATAGGGTGTCATTAAGCACAACAGTGGCTGTCTACTTCCCTTCCCAAGTCCAGGATGGATTGGTCTTGCACATTTACCAGACTTAGCCCCAATTCGTCCAAGGACAATTCAAAAGCATACCAAAGGATTGCAAATGTTCCTAAGCCTACTCCAAGAACACAAGGAATCAAACATGATCCACCCACATAGAATTGAATACATGCACATATTCCTCCCAAGAAGATTGAAGAAAGAATGCAAGACTTGAGCCTATTGCTCAAGCATGATTACATATAAATATCAACATAATGATAAGCATGTAAAGGTGCAAGAACAATGAAATTAACACACACACAATATAATTTAGCCATATTAGCACACACATCTTCCAACCACGACAATAATTACTAGTTAAACAATGCAAAAGTAAGATGAACACATACACAACAGACTTAGCACCATGAATAGGCATACAGTCATATTCATCAATGGACCATTCCCATAAGAAAATAGATGCATGCATGTACTTAACAACTATAGCTATAGGAAACCTCATCCACACACAATGTGTCATGCATTCAACAATCAATAACATGTACAACAGAATGAATCATAAGGCATGTCCATTTATCCCTAGTAATCAGTGAACATTTCATGGAAATTGGAACACATGTAGGCATAACTTAACACAGAGAAAACTTATATTTTCCATTAAATTCCCAAGCAAAATGGACATGGACTACAAATTTCCAACCCAACCATAGATCTATGCACAGCCTATATTGTTTCAGCAATCAGAGATCACCCCCAAGTTGGGGCTATGTATCCACTAAGGATTCCCTCTGAGGTTCATTCACATCTTGGTTCACAGTCCATCAAGGTATCCAACACACAATTAACTTTGTCAAGCAAATGGAGAAGCAGGTAAGGGTATTATATCTCAATAATATCCTTTACCGATCTATGGGTATATCGCAATGATATTAGACAGGTTCAAGCACCCCCATCACCCCACTCTCAGCCTAGGTAAGGTTCCCTTCACTGTTGCATAGTCCATAGGGAACCCTTTCTTCTAGCACTGACCTAGGTAAGTGTGGCTGGCCTTGACTACTAAATCAAGTAAAATAAGCCTTGTTTGACTCTACTACAGAATCCAAACCCCCTTAGTTCCTTCCCACTGCAATTCCACACTCAGATCTCCCCCAATGCTACAGCCGAGTGTCTTTGTTCCACCACAGGGTCTCAGCACTCCAATCCAGCTCTCCTCAGGGTTTCCTAAGCTTATCTCACTCTGATATTCACTCACAGAGTCAGATCCAAGGATAACCCCCATTTTTTTCTCCTATGCAGAGTTTTATAAGTGTATTCAGCTCTGTAAATCGCGTCCCTACATAGAATCACGATTTCTCTTCCTTGCTTCATGATTCAGCTCTTTGTGATGCATAAGGGTTATCATTGAAGCTCCTATATTCAACCATGGTCTGGGAAAGATTAATATGAACTTCCAGGGGTGGAGTGATATATGGTTCAAGGCAACATAGATCCATACCTTGCCATATGAATTTTTGGGGGTTTCCCATACTCCATGACCTCATGCACAGTCCTCTTGCAGTACTTACCTTGCAACAACAATAAATAGAAACTAGGACAGGTCAAAGGGGTTCTCTAGGTGAGATATGGTAGTCTAGGTTCAATCCCACACCCCCTCACCACTCCCTAGTGGATACATAGTTCCCCCTCATTTAGTTGCATCCATAGCTAGTCCTTGGTATTTTATTTACATGGTATTATTTACAATATTCCATGGCTAACTAGCACATGGATTATCAGAATATCCAATACTTTCCTATGAAAATAAACCTAAGCATCCACTAGTGGGGCCTTGGCCTTGAGCTCCACACTAGGTAAAACACACATTGCATTTTATGCAATATTTACATTATAGCCAAAATAGCCTAAGTTCAGAATGAGGGATATTACATCCTCCCTCCCTTAGAATAACACTATTCTTGGTGTTCCAATACTTAGGAATACATATACAATCTACACATGTCCAAAATTTCAAAACGGTTGCAGGTATTCCATGCATTTTGCTCTTTACTTTGAACTTTCAGGACCCAGTCTTTTGGCTTCCACAAGATGCTCCTGTTGGATTTGATCTTCCAGCTAATCTACAAGTCTGGGAACTTCATATCTATTATATCCCTTGTTGCTTCTTGTTGGGAATATGCGGAGGCAATGATATCCTCCACATTTCCAACATTTCAGTGGTTGATTTATCTTTTCTTGCTTAATTTCCTTTGAGTCTTCCCACCTGGAACTTTTCTTAGTGGACTGATTGGATGAATGCCTCTTCATTGGTCCACTTCCAGTTTCTTCGAGAATTATTTTTACCTCCCTTTGCAGACAAATAGAGTCTAGCAAGGCCCCATGGTTCATCTCATTCTGATGCTTTTGTAGCTTGAGCATTTCTCCAATATTCTCTTGGGTCTTGGAAATTATTTGAAGAATATTTTCATCCAAATCCAATAGCTTTTGGTCTGCTTCCATGGTCAATATGTACAGCTTCCCACACCTTGATTGCTAGCACCACTTGCCTTGTAAAAACTACAATCAATTGCTTTCAATTTCTCACCTGTGAAATTCATCATGGCAATTCTTGTTAGGCCAAGAATAATAAAAACATTAAATATCAGTCAATTATTCACCCAATTGACATGGAGAGTCCACTCTTTATTCATGAGACTTCCATACTTTTCATGCTTTCCCAACATACATATGAACTCATTCATGTTCATCCTTTCATAGGGATTTAACTGTTTCAGCATTCACAATTTATTTCAAGCAATTAACCACAATCAATTTTCAGCCATAACATGCATTCAACAATTTCCTATTTTTTGAAATGAATCAACTAAAAACAAAAGAGGAGAGTAAGAGTTTCCCCCTCTTAGTCTTGTTCTAATTTGGATCCACACCACCACTGTATTTTCATGCTCCTTAGCCTCTTTCACTTCAATGTGAATGCTTGGCTTGCCCTCTCTTGGCTATGACACTTAGTGTCTAAGGTCTGTCCCAGGCCTCTCATCCAGGGAACTCTTTTTCCCATGATTTCCCGCAGAATCTTTGGCTGCTAGGAGCCACACAAGTCCACTAGAACCATTCTTCATTGTTTCTCATGCCGAGATTTCTAGGACAATCACATGTCCACATGCATCCTTAGGATTCCTTCATAGCTCTTATTTCCAGCAATACCTACACACAAACATTGAATCAATTCACACGTTAAGTTTATTTTGATAGGTTTTATCTCTAAAAAAGAGTTTAAGAAATCATAACCAAATCATATACACATGTATTTTCATATTAAATGAGAAAGAAGATGCAATATAACTAAATACTTATCTTTATTGGACACTTCCTCGCTACTCCACAGGTTCCTTTTCTTCTTTACAAGCCTTGGATTACCTGTACAGTGGATGTTTGGCTAGCACACATGCTGCTCCACAACATCAAATAGTCAATTCCAAGCTAGTACACCGACTGGGTTTATCAGGCATTGATGGTGCCAAACCAGTCCCATACATGTTTTTCCCTCTCCATTTCCAATCCAGCACATTTGTCTGGGTCAGAGGTCAATGGAAGGAAACTGCACCACATTTTCCAATAACCAATGCCAAGCTAGTACATCGACTGGGTTTATCAGACATTCCATGGACCAGTATGCTAAGCTATTTATATGACTAGATTTATAAATCATACAACAACCATTTCCAAGCCATTTCTCCGACTGGGTTTATCAGGCAATAAAAACCTCTTCACTTTGCTTCTTTAGTGTGCAACACCAAATTGCATTTGTTCAAGCTGAAAATGCAAGAGGGTTAAGCAAGCTCATTAGTACTACTTCTATGAAATGGTAAACATATTTCATGCATTCACTATCAAATATTGAAACACCAAGAATGTGTCCATTCCCTTAGGGTGTATTCAATATTGAAAACCCTAACATAACCCAGCACCCAAAAGGTATGCATCCCTTTCTGATGTGATCCATGTAGGTCCTAATCATACTCAGGCAGCCTAAAAAAAATAAAAATAAATAAATAAATAAAATAAAAATAAAAATAAAAATAAAAAAATAAAATAAAAATAAAAATAAATAAAATAAAAATAAAAATAAAAATAAAAATAAAAATAAATAAAAAATAAAAAAAATAAAAATAAAAATTGTGAGATGGGGTTTCAAAACAGTCATCCATTTGCATATGCATCCTTTCTTCATTTGCGAGGAATGGGGGTTCCCTTCTCTGATTCAACAGTTCCTCGGTTTTCCATCCCAATCTCTTTCATGTTCCATAACCCACATATTCCCTCTTGGCATAATTTTCCATTAAATTCAAGTCTGATTTGTTTCCATAACCAATCAATGGCATTAACAATTAATTCACATGAATTTGCAACTCTGTCTACTACAGAAATCAGATTTTTTTAATCATGAGGCCATCCTCCTATTGTTTGGATCTTGTAAGTGGAACCACCCTGTCCATTAGGGTTTTATGCTTGCTACCATAGCACAATCATCCACCTACAACATGTCCTCCTGACACAGTTCATATTAGCCAAACAATTATTAGCAACCATTAGCAAATTCGAGATCTGAATTTTACAATCTATTTTCTTACAGCGATTTACTTGCAACCATACGATCATTCTCATAACTTAAATCGAAGGACATTCAGATCTGAGTTCGACAATATGTTTTGTACATAATTTTAACTTTACAACCATGAGACCCTTCTCATGAATTTTGGCTCTTATTCATTGTAATTTCCATCCTTCAATACAGTCTTACCCACGTGGCCACACCCAAGCCATTCCTTCCTAAAATTTGAAACTTAAGCCATCCAAATACTTTGTAAGTTCTTCATGCAGATAACATTTTCATTGCTGCCACAGTCATTGAAGTAATTTTCATAATTATAACAGTCAATAACTCAAGCACTTTCAGCTGTTAGCATTTCAATTGCAATGAAATATATGTTTATTTACTTTACATGCATCATTGTCACAATGAAATTGTGAGATACTATCACACTATCTATGCAAATAAATAAAAAAATTCAATGATCATTACTTCCCAGCTATTTTTTTTATGCAATTTGGTCCTTCCATAGAGCATTCTGGCAGCCCATCAAAAATGACTGTCTTCTTCATGCACTCACTCTCCTACATTTATAGCAGCTCATGGAATGATTCTATAATTATCATCATTTCATCCATTATTTAATTTGCAACAAAACATGCACCACCACCATGCATTCATGCAATGTATCACAATAGGTGCACCCACGCTCATGCATGCACATTTGCAAAATTTACATTACCTTTCAATGTGCATTTACTTCATGCAAACATATATTTACAAAATATTTTAATGCATATTGATCCATGCATACTATGTTATCGTTTCATGCATTATATCATTCCAAACACATTATGGCTTAACTAGGGTTACCTCATATAGCATGCACTATCATAACACTACCATAACATGACTATAAGTCCTTACTTTCCCTAGTTATTAAATTCATAACTAGCATACACCAATGACATGATATATTTTATATGATTGCATTCTAACATTTAAGTCATTTCGTGGTAGAGGGTTCCTTGGCATTACTACCCCATACCTCACCATGCCATGGTGGTATGGCATTCACATAAAATGTGCTCAAGCATACAAGCATACCATTCTATGATTACAAAATATGGTTCAAGGGATTCTTACCCAATCCCATTGCAACACTTATACAATTAGCATAATAAACCTTACCTGCATGGATTCCATCAACCTATCTGATGTTACCTGATTAATTGGCCTCTTACCAAGGACTACACAGTCCTTCTACCAACCCTCATCATCACAGGTTTGCTGCACCAACTTTCTCCATGAGGTTGTTGGTCACATGCAACAGTATCATCAACATCTTCACCCATGCTTCAATCACAATAGTTTCCATTAGTGGCTCATTGCATATGTAAAATTCACTAATTTTACCAATATGCCACATCACATAAATGCACTATGCAATATCTAACAATATTCCTACTAGTGCCTATCACTTCACCCATCTAGTCTTTTGTATTTCCGGCATTCCTATGCCATTAATTTCTATATAGAAAGCTCACAAAATAGAAATATAAGAGCAAGACATGGGTTAAGGAATTTACCTTCCAATTCCTCATTATAGCATGGAATTCTTCTTCCATATCATAGTTGATCCAATTTCATGGCCCTGTCAGCCCTCTGTAGCTTTCCTTGATCACTGCAATAGCTCTTACTGCATCAGTTTCTCCTGTAGTAAACTCATGATTTGGCCCAAACAGTCCCATTATTGTAACCTTGAGCTCCGATACCACTCTGTCACGTCCCCGGTCACCTCAATTCCCTTTAGAAGCAATGGGAGACAACCCTTGAACCCCCTGCTAGTTTTTTTCTTCTTTTTCCCAAGCAATTCAAAGGCTTCGTGACTCTAAACCTGAAATGGTCATCGATCCGCAACCGAAAATTCCACAAACCCTGATCCGCAAGTCGCAATAAAAAATCGAAAGTTGGGAGTCCAAAATTATCCCTCCACAGAAATATCCCTCCCGAATTCAGCAATCCGCAGTGTGGAAGTCAGAAGTCGGAAGTCAAATCACCACCCCAGAAAATTTCCTCCTCCTCAATTCTGCAACCTACGTTGCGGATTTCGGAAAGGCTCAAGTCCAATTCCCGAATCCGAAAATATTTCCTTTCCGACATCCCACAGTCTGTAATCTGCATGCGGGATTCGTAAATGTGGAAGCCCCTATTACTCATCTCCGATGAATTCTCCTTTTCGATTTCCGCAATCCACAGTTCCTCCTTACAGAACTCAAAAATCAGAACGCCCATCTCACCAATTCGGGAAAACCACCCTCCGCAATCTGCAATCAACTTTTTGGATGTAGAAAGGTGTAAGTCTCACCACGCAACCCAATGGTCAACTCCCTACCTCCACAACCCACATTCTGCATTGCGGATGCGGAAGGTTGGGACCACATACCCTGAACCAGTCACTTCACCTGCAAACTTCTAAGGGTGATAACTCCCTCATCCCAGATCCAAATTGGACAAGGCCGGTACCGTTGGAAATCTATTTGAGATTTCTATCCACTGGTATGCTCCCCTACCCAATATGAGTCCTATAACCTTGTCAATTTTCCAAATTAAGTCTGGCCATAACCTCCCCTATGTGCCTTTACCCTTCTATAAGGAACTTTGCTCCACTTCTTCCCTGTCTTCCCTCCTTCATCTGATCCATAGGGTGTCATTAAGAACAGCAGGGTATGTCTACTTCCCTTCCCAAGTCCAGGATGGAGTGGTCCTGTATATTTACTAGACTTAGCCCTAATTCATCTAAGGACAATTAAAAAGCATACCAAAGGATTGCAAATGTGTCTAAGCCTACTCAAGGAACACAAGGAATGAAACATGATCCACCCACATAGAATGGAATACATGCACATATTCTCCCAAGCAGATTGAAGAAGGCATGCAGGACTTATACCTATTCCTCAAGCATGATTACATATAAATATCAACATAAGGATAAGCATGTAAAGGTGAAAGAACAATGCAATTAACACACACAATAGAATTTATCCATATTATCACACACATCTTCCAACCGTAACATTCATTACTAGTTAAACAGTGCAGAAGTAAGATGAACACATACACAACAGACTTAGCACCATGCATAGGAATACAATCCTATTCATCAATGGACCATTCCCATAAGCAAATAGATGCATGCATGTAACTTAATAACTATATTTATAGGTAGCCTCATCCACACACAATGTGTCATGCATTCAATAATCAATAACATGTACAACAGAATGAAGCATAAGGCATGGCCATTCAGCCCTAGTAATCAGTGAACATTTCATGTAAATTGGAACACATGTAGGTATAACTTAACACAGAGAATACTTATCTTTTCCATTAAATTCCCAAGTAAAATTGCTATGGACTGCAACTTTCCAACCCAACCATAGATATATGCCCAGCCTATATTGTTTTAGATATCAAAGAACACCCCTGAGCTGGGGCTATGTATCCACTAAGGAGTCCTTCTTAGGGTCATTCGCAGCTTGGTTCACAGTCCATCAAGGTATCCAACACACAATTAACTTTTTCAAGCAAATGGACAAGAATGTAAGGGTCTTATAGCTCAATAATATCCTTACTGAGCTATGGTTATATCCCAATGATCTCAGACAAGTTCAAGCACCCCCATCACCCCACTCTCAGCCTAGGTAAGGTTCCCTTCACCGCTGCAAAGTCCCTAAGGAACCCTTTCCCCTAGAACTAACTTGGGTAAGTGTGGCTGGCCTTGACTACTAAATCAAGGTAAATAAGCCTTGTTTGACTCTACTACGCAATCCAAACCCCCTTAGTCCCCCCCCCACTTCAATTACACACTAGGATCTTCCCCAATGCTACAGTCGAGTGGCTATGTTCCACCACAAGGTCTCGGCACTCCAATCCGGCTCTCCTCATGGTTTCCTAAGATTATCGCGCTCTTCTATTCATCCACATAGTCATATCCAAGGATAACCCTCATCATTTTGCTCCTACGCAGAGTTTTCTAAGTGTATTCGGCTCTGCAATGTTAATTTTTTATCATTTAATTCAATAGATCTAGGATCTTAACTGAAAGAACAACATGTACAGCATATCAAGCATAAGAGACAAAAGACAAGAGACACAAAACATTTCATCAGGGAAAACCAAGAAGGTGAAAAACCCCGCAACTTCCTCAGAGATAGAATAAGCATCAATACAAGGATCACCATGATCAAACCCAAGAGATAGATATCTTCAGCAGCATGCTCCTCCTCCACTTGTGCGCACCCTCCTCTTCTCTCACTAATGCGAAGTGAGTGAATAATAGAATGTGTAAAATGAGAGAGACACACTCTCTATTTATACACTGACTCACTTAACCTTTACTTAACTAGGTCGGCCCCAACTTAACCACTTAACATAATGCTGACTAGGCCGACCCCCACTAGGGTGGTCTAATAACCCTTTGACCCACACAACTCATATAGGGAAGACCCCAACAAGGTGGTCTAATAACCCATCAAGTATAACGACACTAACAATATAACTTGCGACACATGCAAGTACAACTGATAACACTTCCAATCGGAGGAATAATACATCTCCATTGGGTATACAATAAAGTACAAATACAATATACAAGTGAATATCTTTCGAAGTTACAAATACATCAACACTGCCTCTTAACTAGGAAGGTATTCTCTTGACACAAGTCATCAATACATATCAGCAGAAGTCTTCAATACTGGAGCTGGATCATTGTCACTGGATCACGGAGCATCATCGTCGCTACTGCTGCTATCTCAATCAATCTCCAATCTACTCGTCATAGGAATTTCTACAGAGCTAGCCCTTTGTCATGCTGGATGTAGGCCTAGCATCCATGTAGGTCTTCATCATCTCTGCGAGCAAGCCATAAAGTAGGTACACCTCAAGAATGATTACACTGCCTCTGCAAAACCTGTGTACCCTACTGTCACATCATCATCTTCGGATCACCTCATATTCCACAGAGCATAACCTAGATGCACATCACACAACACTTACACTCACCGGCATGGTAAGACGCACTTCAACCATCCGTGAAAGGCTCAGCACTTATATCTACGCCATGGCAAGACAAACTTCAACCATGCGAGAATGGAACAACACTTATATCGCAGCCATGGAAAGACAAACTTAAACCATGCTCGAATGGCCCCAACACTTATATCGCAGCCATGGAAAGACAAACTTAAACCATGCTCGAATGGCCACAGCACTTATATCACAGCCATGGAAAGACAAACTTAAACCATGCTTGAATGGCCCCAACACTTATATCACAGCCATGGAAAGACAAACTTAAACCATGCTCGAATGGCCCCAGCACTTATATCGCAGCCATGGAAAGACAAACTTAAACCATGCTTGAATGGCCCAGCCCTTACATCAACGACCATGGCAAGACAAAATTCAACCATGTCGGAATGGCTCATGTGCATCTATGTCTCCGGACTCATCACTTCCCCTTGGAAGGAATCTCGATCTGAAGTACACCAAGCCTCTCTCTAAACTTCACTCTGGTCAGTGGCTTGGTCAACCCATCGGCTATCTGCTCGTCCATCGCAACATACAAAAGCTTCACTGCTCCTCTCTGCACCATATCCCTGATATAGTGATATTTGATCTCAATGTGCTTCATCCTGTCATGGAACACTGGGTTCTTAGACAACTTCACACAACTTTGGTTGTCACAGAAGATACAGGTAGCATCCAACAGGAGATCAAATAACTTAGACAGTAGCTTCCTAAGCCATACTTCCTCACAACTAGCCGAACAAGTTGCAACATACTCTGCTTCGATTGTACTCAGTTCTACATAGGACTGCTTCCTGCTAAACCAAGAGATCATACCGGATCCCATACTGAAGCAGCACCCCAAAGTGCTCTCCTGATCAGTGGCACTACCTGCCCAATTTGAATCAACATAACCCTCTAGGTTAAACTTTTGATTCGCACCATACTTGAGCCCATAATCAACCGTACCCTTCAGGTACCTCAGAATATGCTTTACAACAACCAGGTGAACATGTCTAGGATCCGTCAAGAACTGGATCAATGTGTTCACTGTAAAGCAAATATCTGGTCTCGTGTTCGTCAGGTACATCAAGGACCCAATCATATAATGATACACCGTGACATCAACCGGATCAGATGAAGCATCACATAGAAGATTTAAGTTCGATTCCATAGGTGTGGCCATGGCCTTGCAGTCCATCATCCTGAACTACTTCAGGATCTCTACTACATACTTCCCTTGTCCAAGGAAGATTCCATCTGCACTCTACCACACCTCCATTCCTAGAAAGTAATGCATCATCCTGATCATCATCATAGCATCGTCTTGATGCATATCATCCAGAGTATCATCTTGATACTCATCACACATGATCATCCTGATCATCGTCACTGCATCGTCCTGATGCATGTAATCCAGAGCATCGTCATGATACTCATCACATATGATCATCCTGATCATCGTCACTGCATTGTCTTGATGCATGTCATCCAGAGCATCGTCCTGACACTCATCACATGTGATCATCCTGATCATCGCCACTGCATCGTCCTATTGCATATACATATACATGATCCAACTGATGCATATCAAAAGCAGTAATTGGAGCATCGTCCTGATGCTCATTGCACAGTGCTTACATCCACAGCCAAGGGAAGAATCCTCCTCTCACCATGCTTGGAATGGCTCCTGCAAATGTGTCCCATCACTTCTTCCTCAAAGTATCTTCAATAGATAGTTTTCTTTCAACTTTGTTGCTGGAACAAATGTTGTAGTCCTTCTTTTGTAGGTACACGGTATTTCCTACAAGACAAGTTCAATTGCATGATTAGAAACATCTTATATATTTCAGAACAAATTCTTACTCATAAATACATATGTCATACAGTCATGTAATTATCTTAGACAATGCTTCAATACAACATTTATCCATATTCTATAACTTTCTAGATGCCTTCCATCTCTACCAGAACATTGTTAAGAGTGTGCACAACTCCCAACATGTCAACAAAGAGGTTTCATTCTAGATAAGTAGCAATGGAATGTTGTACAGTACCATAGGCCACTTACCCATTACTATATTAGTAGTATCTTGTTCATTAATTCAGCCTTTTCTAAAATGCATAATATACATCCTAAATCTAGGAACATGTACATGACTGGACAACATCATTTAAGTAATCATATAATAAATGACAATTCAAATACATATCTTTGTTTAGTTGTAGGGTGGACTCCCTCTTAATATTTGCTTCCTTGCAGGAACTACTGGAGTGTTCTCCCTCTTGATCTTCGCTTCCTGGATTACTTGTCCTTGAACTTATATCCATCCTGGACCACTATGCATGCTTAAGTGTGCACTAGTGTCATCCTCAAGATCTCATACATGATCATACATCCATTAGTATAATCTCAATACTATCAAAACATTATGATCCTAAATAAACTTAACATGTATGGTCATGATTATTTCACACATAGGTAATTTATCACAAGCATTAGTATGCAAGGTTTCAGGGAGCAATGCATATTCTTATTGACCATAGGACTCTTCTGGTTAGTCATATCATCAATCAAAGTAAGAAACATAATATGCATAAATTGTTGATTAGTTAAACTTATAACTTCAAGAATAATCATTCATACAAAAGTATAAGATCCTAACACAAGGTAGGATTCTAACTTGATATAGGAAAAACATACCTGGAATATCATGTTGGCTAGTTATGTCTAACATACCCAAACAATGTCTTCTTGTTCTCTTCAATGACTTGTGCTTAGTAACCTGCATAACTCATAAGTTAACCATTGTAGAAACAAATTATACATACCTCGTAAGTGAAGCTTCTATGTGATCCATGAGTCTTTGTCTTCATGTCACCATGGTCATATGTTCTTAATATAGAACTTGATTTGTACCTTTCATGTTAGCGGACAACATCAGCCTCATACAACACCACAGTGCATTCGAACAATCATAAGTGTCATAACCCTAATCAATGAATGTCTTCTATCATTCACATGCATTCATACTTTTACTAGGGTGATGAGACAAGTCTAATATTAATCAAGATTGTACTAACCTCAATAATATGAAGAAAAACATATCATAAACTCAATCATGAACAAATTTCAAAACATACTTGTATCTCTTCAAGTCATACCTGTCGGGATTGCTTGTAGCCTTCTCATGTAAAGCCTCAGCCTCATCTCCCTCTGGAACTGGAACTTCTTCACTTATGCAGGTGTCCAATTCATTCTTTTCTAGGATTAACCCAATCCACTTTGATTTGCTTGAAACTGGATCTGGAGCTGGATTAGGTTTTTTCAGAGAAACCCTAAAAATTCAAACTTTGAATTTCAAACTTTTGAATGGATGGAAAGATGTGGTTTGCTGAGCTGATCAAGCTGGTATACTTCAATTTTAAAAACTGCAAAATTTGACCCCTCAAAATTGCCTTTGAAACTTATGGATTCACTGGACAGGACCCTGAACTAGGGTTTGATAAATCCCACCGTTCTTCCCAACCAAAAGGTTAGATCCAAAGCTCTAAACCTCTATTTTTCTAAGGAGCTTCCAACTGTGGTCACAGACTTCAAAAATTCCAACTTTTGCAGAAGCCCTAATTTTCCATCTTTCCGATCAAAATCCCAAACTAGGGTTGGATCAAGCCCGACCTTCTGCCCAACCAAAAAATTCAATATTGGTCTCTAAATTTCGATTTTGATGAGGAGCATTCAGCCGTGGTCTCTGATTCAAAAAATTCCTACTTTCTCCGAAGCCCTAAATTCCCGTAGAAGTGATAAGCCAAGAAAGAAGGTGCTCAAAATCCAAATTTGTTTTGACATAAATATGCACCTAATTGTTTCTCGTGCATCTCTGAAATTACGAATCCACAGGGTCTGACACTTCATCTTGTGGTATCCTGACCTGTCCTCTTTCCAACCCCACAGGTTTGACCTCAATTGGATTCTCTGAGATCGATTTATGCCAAGTGTCTCAACGTGACTTGTTTATGGGATAAAACAGGAGAGCGAGCTTGTACGGAGTTCCACATGTCACTAGTTCAATTTCGGCCTCTGAAAACCTTACCTGAAAAACTACCATCCTTGCTCTTACTGCCACTTTTTATAGAATTACATTTGGAGATTCCTAGACCAAGTTATGACCTTTTTTCCTAGGTCATCTATTTATGACAGAGATCTGGAAGAGGCAGAAACCCTAGATTGTACTGATCATAAAAAACAAATTACAACGAATCAGATGTTTTTCTTTTGACACAAGTTACATGGGGATGTTATCTACTACTTGTAAAACTTTCAGATCCTGAACCTTCGCCAAAATGGATTTACAGCGAAAGTTCTACGATGACTGGTTTTTTCTATACCAAGCCCTAGCTTGCAATTTGTCGCAAGTGCAACAAGTCTCATAAATGCCATACCATGCCTTCCTTCAGGATAGCTCTGATACCATGTTATTTTTTATCATTTAATTCAATATATCTAGGATCTTAACTGAAATAACAACATGTACAACATATCAAGCATAAGAGACAAGAGACAAAAGACACAAAACATTTCACTGGGGAAAACCAAGAAGGTGAAAAACCCCGCAACTTCCTCAGAGATAGAATAAGAATCAATACAAGGATCACCATGATCAAACCCAAGAGATAGATATCTTCAGCAACATGCTCCTCCTCCACTTGTTTTCACCCTCCTCTTCTTTCACTAATGCGAAGTGAGTGAATAATAGAATGTGTAAAATGAGAGAGGCACACTCTCTATTTATACACTGACTCACTTGAACTTTACTCAACTAGGTCATCCCCAAATTAACCACTTAACATAATGCTGACTGGGATGACCCCCACTAGGGTGGTCTAATAACCCTTTGACCCACACAACTCATATAGGGACGACCCCAACAAGGTGGTCTAATAACCCATCAAGTATAAGTTACGACACTAACAATATAACTTGCGACACATGCAAGTACAACTGACGACACTTCCAATCGAAGGAATAATACATCTTCGTTGGGGATACAATAAAGTACAAATACAATATACAAGTGAATATCTTCCGAAGATACAAATACATCAACATGTAAATCATGGCCCTGCACAGAATCGTGATTTCTCTTCCTTGCTTCACGGTTTGGCTCTCTTTGATGCGTAAGGGTTCCCACTAAATATCCAATCCTCAACCACAGTATGGTAAAGAGGAATAAGAACTTCCATGGGTGGAGTGACATGCGGTTCAAGGAACCAGAGATCCATACCCTGCCATACGAATTTTCGAGGGTTTCCCATACTCCATGGCCTCATGCACAGTTTTCCTGCAGTACTTACCTTGCAGTAGAAATAAATGGAAACTAGGACAGTTCAAAGGGGTTCTCTAGGTTACATATGGCCATCTAGGTTCAATCCCACACCCCCTCACCACTCCCTAATGAATACATAGTTCACCCTCATTTAGTTGCAGCAATAGCCATTCCTTGGCATTTTATTTACATGGTATTATTTACAATATTCCATGGATTACTAACATGTGGATTATCAGAATATCCAATACTTTCCTATGAAAATAAACCTAAGAATCCACTAGTGGGGCCTTGGCCTTGAGCTCCACACTAGGGAAAAAACACATTGCATTTTATGCAATATTTATAGTACATCCAAAATAGCCTAAGCTCAGAATGAGGGATATTACACAATCATAGGGAAACATTAATAATATGGAGAACCTTAGGCATGGTGCATATTATGGTCTATATATTCAACATTATGGTCACTTGAGATTAATCATGGTCAACACTATTCAATAACAGTTAACAACCATTGATCTATAATATGGTGAATGATGGTGGACTCCAGGGGTTGTTTGATTCAGGGGGATATTGGGTTAGAAGGATTTTGGGAGAAGAAATTATTGAGCTATATAATCTACGGATTGAAGGATACATGTAAATGGAATTTTTGGATGAGTGATCTAGGTGACGGTGGGTGTTGACTTGCTTGGAATACCAGGGTTCAGCAAAATTAGCGCAACAAAAAAAAATACCTTTCACTGGCCTTTCGGCATCAACCTTTAAACAGGACGAAGTCTCACCTGAATCAAATATGGGGGGTTACAGAATCAAGCTTCTGTAACTGTGGTGATGCACAAATGTGGTTAAAAACATCACTAAAAACCTTCTCTAACATCGACTAGCAAAATATAATGAACAAATGACTTCGCACTTCGCAGCTAGCAAACAATATACAGAACTACGTTGAATCTCTATTGTATTCACCAGTTAGCTATGCATTCATCATTCACATGTTTTTCCTTCACATTCATACATAGGTATTCCATTTACTTAGCATGAAGTTACCACTAACATACACATAAATGCAAATACATAAACACACCATAAACTCGTATACAAAGCGCATCATAAACATTGATACATGGATACTTAGATTTACGTGGTTCACCCCCAAGAAGGAGCTACATCCACATGAACTGTTCTTATAGTAACTTGGAATGGTAATAGTTCCAGCCTGCGCACTCAGTTGTAGAATCTTCTCTACAATCAAATCTCTATGCACTCGGTTGTAGAGTATGTTCTCTCTCTTATCACTAATCTTTTATTACTCTTAATCCAACCGAAAAACCAACCCAAAATCCAGCCCTTCCTCATACAAAACTACCCTTATATATAGATGTTCCCGAAGGTCACATATTACAATGACTATGGGCCAACCCCCATAGTACCCAAAACCCCCATCATTCTCCTGTAGACCACGCTAATATTTAACTTCGTTGTCCCTTTGGTGCTGCTTCCTATGACTTTGATGATTTCTCCGACAGCACACATGTCGCTTCTGTAGTGGCTTGTCCTTTACACCACTTCGCTTCATAACTTCCTTCTCCTGTAGCATTCACGTCGTCGCTCAGCCCTTATCTGCGCCAACCACCTCTGCCTATCCTTAGTACTTTGTCTTTACAAATACTGCAAATTATAAATTCAATAACTTCTTACCGTATCTTTTGTTCTCTGTCCTCTGCTGCAAATCATCAATTCTAACCACAGATACAATACTGCTCTTTTCTTACATTCTCTGAATTTTGTACTGCATTAGATCTTCATATTAAACACTCAGCTGACATCCTATGTTCTTCCTTTTATTTATTTGGTCTATGTACAACTTCAGATCATCGTGTTCCTTCAAGTTTGTTACTGGATCTTCTTTATTTCCTTGGTCTTTGTTTTTCTTGAAGATACATCAATCTAGACTACATAGTCGTCTTTCTTCCACTTCGAGCTTCTGTTTAAATACTTCTTTCATCATGTATTTTGAACCATTGCATCTTTTCATCATTGTGTACCTTCATTAAAACCTTTTCACCAAATGCATCTCTTCATTCTGGAAACGTGCCTTTTCATCAAAACACATCCATTTACTTCTATGTTTACTTAACATACTTTGTTTATTAATCCTTCTTTGTTTTAAGTAATCTTGTAAAATACTTCTTTGTTTAATTAATCTTGTAGCTTATTTATCCTTCTCTGTTTAATTAATAATAATTTACTAAGTCTGTTATAGGAATAATATATTTATGTTTATACCCTACTTTATTGTTTTTAATTCAGTTTTAATAATAAACATGTTGTTTCTCAGAATTCTTGTTTAAATCTTTGTTTATAATTTATACAATCATGCCTTTTATTATTAATCATAACTCTTCAAATATTAATGTTTGCACTCTTCAGATTCATTACTAAACACTCCCTTCAGCATAGATAAAACATTCAACCTCCTCCATCTTCATATTTTCATTTGCAATTACAGGTTTCTTCCTTTTATTATGCATGAAGGAGTTTTCTGGAAATGCCTGAATTATCTTTCCTTCCATATTTTTCTCTCAATTTGTCTGGTTTATATCTCACACGTGTGATCACCAAATGGAGAACTAAGACCAAGAATGGATGGACAGATCACCAGAGAACATATTCAATCCATTCGATGAATTTACTGGAGCAAAGACATCCTCTGGAGTGCATTTCCAAATGGTCTTTCGGATTTCCTGTGTTTAACACTTGGACATATCTTGTTTACTTTTAACATGGAAACATATTTTTTCTCAATTTGGCAGGTTTATATCTCACACATGTGACCACCAGATAGGAAACTAAAACCATGGATAGATAGACATATCACCAAGGAACAGACTCATGCCATTAGATGATTTTATTGACATAAAGACAACATTTGGTGGGCATTTGCAAATGGCCTTTTGTAATTGGTTTTAACACTTACACAATTTTATCAAAACCTAGGCTTACTAAGGTGATTTTTTTCTTTTACCAATATTGGAAATATGAAGCATCCAAAGCATGGGGGACAACATATTGATTCCATCCATGCCAATTTCATCCTCTGAAACCTCATCATCTCTCCTTGGCTGGCATTTTACTGGAACAATGCAAATCAAACCAGAAGGCACTTTTGGAAAACTGATAACTTCACCCTCATAGAATTTTTGGACAAAACAATCATATGGTAAGATGAACCAATAAACAATATATGTACATATGTCCTCATAAGCATTTCATCCATCAAATACAAATTATGGTGTGCATTTCCCTGAGTCCACTTAGGAAGTTTTACCAGCACTGGTGCAAAACAGCCTGAAACCCTGTTTTGGAAGACCTATAACTTTGTCTTCAAACACCCTTTTAGAGAAATGAGACCATGGTTAGATATCCTATTCAACAATCAATAGCCTGATACTTTCAGATAATTATTTTAATTCACTTATTAGATATGGCGGGCATTTGCTTGAGGCCACTTAGACCAGTTTTCCAACACTTAGTCAATTTCCATATTTTCACCAACATGCCATATTTTTACAGAATGATGTCAGATTGTAACAATAAATTCATGATAGCACTATAGCACTATCATATTTCTTCTCAACCTCATCACACATACCACATCATCATACATGCCATGTCATCACTTCCTTTCTTATTCCTTTGTTTACTCTTTTACCATTCGCTAAGTTTTCCCTACCATCATGTCTTTTGTTATCCTTTGTCATTAATGAACTTCTTTTGACATCAATGATAATAATACTCAACATTCAATTCATAAACATATACATATACAATACAACATTGATTTTATTGCTTGCACGCTTTTGAATTCATGGTTGTTGGAACTTGACTGAATTTGGATGTTAGTCACAACAACACTAATATGAATGTAACATTAACAACATCAGGAAAAAATGGTAATGTGTGTCTGCATGCTTTTGATGAATTCATGGACATTCATATGACTGTAAGTTAAACATCCTAATATGACTTTAATATAAGCAATATCAACAAGTTCATATTTAACTAAATCTGCATGCTAGTCACAGTAATCCTAATATGGTTTTAAGATAAACAATATGATTATAAGATAACCAATATCAGAAAAATGGTTTTGTTTTGAGTGTCAAACAACCCTTATTGTCTGCATTGGAAAACACTACCACCAACTAAGATCACAGGCCTTGATTAGGAACACATATATTCTAACCACACTATGGTTCAATTAAATAGTTGTTTTCAGTATTTTGTCTGTGTTATATTTATGCAGATTTCCACATCCATTACAAGAGTTAATACGTATGCTCGTACTAGGAGCACAAGGAAGCGAGTTCCTCAGGGTTCCTAGCTATGTTTCAACTCATCGGATGATGAAATCCCCCGGGATGCTAAAAACAATGGTGCTCCTATAAATTCCGAAGAAGGTCATGTAGTGCCAGAGGTAGCTGAGACCACACAACCCCACCATCACCCATAGTGCCACCATAAACCACAGTTCCAGAAGCTAGTTCATCAAATAAAGTCAGTGCTATCATAGGGTAACTACTACATATGGGCGGAAAATCCGATGGTGGAATCCAACAATATATGAAAATCAGAGAAAAATGTCGTATTGTAAATGTATTTTTATTTTATTTTTTATAATTCCCGATATCGTTGGATATCCGACGAAACATGAAGAATTGTCAGATATCCGACGAAACATGAAGAAATGTCGGATATCCGACTAAAAGTGAAGAACTATCGATTATCCAATTAAAATCAAGAATTGTCGGATATCTGAGGTAAACCGCATTTAATGCACTAGTTGTTTCATAATGTCTATAATTAGGTACTAGATGGTCTATATAACCTAATAGATTTGACATTGTTGTTGTTCTTCCGATGGTTTTCAAATGCTATAGGGATTATTTTATATTGTTCATAATAAAAATTTATTGAAGATAATCATCACCGAAGGTTTGGTGAGGAAACATGTCACAGAACATTCCTCTAGGAGGTCAGTGAAATGTGGGATCTACATCGGGTGCTTCAAAGTATGCAAAATGTTATTTCCCTTGTAAAATATGCAAGGGATTGAAACGAAGGAGACTTCTAATAACAATTGTTGTCAAACATTGTATATTGTATGGATGCGATGAAGGCAAGCATGAATATCATCCATTGGTAAGTTATTCATTATATGTATTTGTATTGTAGATTATTTTTGTAAATGTTTATATGTTAAATGTAGAAGAAAAATAATGTATTATTATTATTTTTGTATATATTTTAGGGGATTAAAGAGTTAGGGTTATATTCAGAATTTACTTTATTCTTATTTAATAAAATAATATTTTCATTTTTTTTATTTTTAATTCTAAATCTAATTGTATATTATTTTTTGGTTAAAAAGTGTTTATAGTCCAAATATCTATTCATCTTTTTTCATAAATAGTGATGTTAGTTGATAAATGTTTTATAACAATAAATTAAATATATAAAAATTTATAATGATTTGAGTCATCGTTGAGTCTGGAAACCCTCCCATATCATCAAGGAATGCAAATAGTTTTTCCCAGCCAAATTCCACTGCATACAGAAACAGTTTGATAAAATTTCAACATTGGCCCCATTCAGAGGTCATTTTTTCCCATGTCTAGTCTCAGTACAATGTATTTTAGTTGTTTCTTTTAAAATTCTTTCAAGATGCACGTTGGGGCATATTTTTAATTGTATTCTTAATTATCTTGATAAGTTGCATATGCTTCATCATTGATTTGTTGTCTTTGTTTCTCACTCTCACCTAAGTTGTCTTTGTTTTCCTATTTTATATATTTAAATGTTTGTATCATTAAATATTTTTTATATACACTAATTCTACTTTATTGTTTGTAATTGTAAAGAGAAACCGCCCTAGGGCATTTCTCGGGGAGGAAGAGGTGCAGTTTGTACAAGCGCCTGTTGAGCAAGAAGTGCATGGAGAAAATATTGAGGATCGAGCTAATGATCCTATGGAAGAAAATAATGATGCTAATAACACAGTTGAAGAAGATGAAGAAGATGGTACAAATAGATTTATCTAGGAGACATTTAATAATGTTGGAATTGATGATGATGGCAATCAGTTTGATGTTGCTTGTGATATACCTGTACTTCAGAGGGCAAGTGAACCTCTTTATGAAGGCTCAAAAATAAGTCTTATCTCTGCTTTATTGTTGTTGTTGAACCTAAAGGTTGTAAATGGTATGTCAAACACATGTGTGACACATCTCCTAAGGTATGTAATATATTAATTTTGTCACATTCAGTACATGATGACAAAGTTTTTATTTTTTCCCCTATTTTTAATGTTAGTTGATCATCATCTGTAACATTTGGATGCAATATGTATTAGTAATATTCTTTACATTAAGAAGTAGTATTTTTTTTTAATTATGTTGTAGATTGATAGGTGAATTTTTGTTACCACCGTCAAATGTTTTACCTTGCACATAACGAGAATTACATGCCATAATGAAAGATATTGGAATGGAGTATCAATGTATTCATGCATGTCCTAATGATGATATTCTCTACTATAAATAAATGCGCCGAAATAAAAATGCTTGAAATGTGAAGAGAGTAGATATCGAGTCGATACAGTAACAAAAAAGGTTCCTCGCAAGATTCTTTGTTGTATTCCCATAATTCCACGTTTGCGGAAATTGTTTAGGTGCAAAAGCATAGCACAGTTAATATATTACCATGCAAAGAACAGATGTGAAGATGGTGTTCTTCGAATGCCTACGGATGGATCTCTATGGACGAAGATAGAAGAAATATGGCCAAATTTTAAAGAAGAACCTTGTAATCTTAGGCTTTCATTGCCAACCAACAATGTCAATCCATTTGGAGAGCTCAGATCTAATTACTCGCTATGGCCTGTTTTTGTTATTAACAATAACATTCCTCCATGGATTTCAATAAAGAAGGATCACATACCGTTGGAAATGGTTGTTCCAGGTATTAATTTGTTTATAATATTTTTTTTAAAACTGTTGCATCTCATTTGTCTTGTTTGTTTCATAATTATGTCTTCTTATTTTTTGTTTATTGAAATATGTTCAATTATGTTTTAAAATAATGTCTTATATATCTTTATTTACTCATATATGTCATAATTTTGTATTGTATGTTAAATCAAATAGGTAAATACTAATTCAAATATGTGAATGTATATATGGAACCTCTTATCGATGAGTTACTAGAGTTATGGAAGTGCATCACTATGTATGATATCTTTAGACCAACAAAAGCACAAAGGGAATTTAAATTCCATGTAATTGCTTGTATGGACAATTCACGATGCCCAAGGGCTAACACATTTTTGTGGTATGTTATATATTTACCTTGCATAATTATACATATTTCATTTTAAATAATTGATATGAAAATTAATACATCTCTTGTAGGTCTTCAAACAAAAGGTAAATTTGCATGTCCAGTTTGTGGTCCTAAGATGAGATCTCGTCGTTCAAGAAGTTTACGAGAGGTATTTTATGAGTATAGGGACTTCCTTTCTAAGAACCATAGGTATCAGACTACTGAAAAATATCTTTTCAATGGGAAATAAGAGACTAGATTAAAACCACGAAGAATGGCACCCGGTCTATGGACGAAGCAATATAAAAGATATTCAAATCATAATGTTATGGATGAAATTGTCATTGTATCAATATATACATTAAATGTTTGGAATATTTATATTTTTATTGAATTTTGATCAGTTTACTAATTGATAAATGTTGTTCTAATATATTTAATTATGCTTCGTATTGAAGGTCATGATCAAGGAATCAATAATGAGGCGCTTCCACGAGGAATGAAAAGTTATCCCGGGTAATTCAATAGGCTCCGCTACTATGAGCATATAGAAATTGTTCATTTTTTTTATACAATGCACATCGGGAAGAACATAACAGAGACCTTATCATGGATAATTTTAAGGATCCATACTTATTTAAAAGTGTATAAACCTTGGTGAATCTTACCAATTCTTAAAATGTCAACTATAAAATATTTGGCGATATTTTTCTAAAATTATTTCAATTTATAAGGATTTTATATAGTTTATATAATAATTTGGCGATTTTTAGAGTGAAAAAATTTTACCCCATAAAAATTGGGCGAAATGGGGCTTCAAAAAATGCAAATTGGCAAATCATTTTTTGGAAAAAAAACATGGAAAAATAGCCCATGGGATAAATTTCACCCTTAAAATTATCCTTGGACCTTATGGAAAATATTAGGTGGTAGGAGAGATAAAGAAAAACTTGTCAAGATTTGTAATGACATTAAAGAGGCCAATCATGCAATGCAAAGTGTGATTCATTCAAATTGTGAGGGAGACACCCAAAATATCAATGCCCTAATTCCATGGTTATTGACAGAAAAGAAAAGCAAAGATGTTAAAGAGGTTATTGAGAAAATTAAATTTCCCACTAGATTTTGTTCAAACATGAAGAATATCCTAACAAAGAAAAGTGAATTAGGTGGGGTAAAAACTCATGATTGAAATACCTTCATTAAGGTAATTATTTTGGTGTATATATTTGTATATTGATGAAACATGATCTTGTTAGTGTTTTTTTTTTCTCTACTAATTTGGGAATAAATAATGATTGATCATTTTTTTGACACGGTATGTTCTACCTCTATCTCTCCCAACCAGCTTTGACAACAATGTGAAACAAGTTATATATGATCTAGGCAAATACATGAGGTAAGTGGTGATTTAGATGCAAAGTGTAATTTGTTCATTATTCCGTTGTAAAAATTATTTAAATTTTGACTGCATGCATGTGTTTTATTTGTAATGTACTATATTCTTTGTTGTTGAAACCTGTGATTTGCTTGCATCACCTATAGATGGATTTTTCAATGTACAAGAACACTACCTCATACACCAAGTTGAGGAGATTGAGAAGTGTGTACTTGTACACACAAGGTCAATGTAGATGGTTGAGAGGCACTTGAAATCACTCAAAGATTTGGTCAGACAAATAGCACATCCTGAGGGTTATATGGTAGAGGTATATAGGGTATATCAAACTATGGTTTATATCACTGAATATAGTCCTCAAATAGATGCAAGTATTAATCATGAGAATCACATTTTGGATGTCCAATCCAACAACAAATTTGAAGGGTAGCACCTATTGGGGAAAGGTAGAATGAGGAAAGCGAGATATAAGTAGATATTGGATATTTATAATACATTTGATTTTTTTTAATGTATTTCATACTTATTTAATTTTAGTCATCCTACATAATCCATTATTAAGATGAAGGTATACCATGGTAACTAATTGTATGTTAATTGTTTTATTTTAATACAACTAGTGCAGAGTGGGATGCGATAAATCTCTACATTGAAAACATTATTGATTGGATTAATATATGGGTTGAACGATGTAAAAATTCTAACAATGGTAGGTTAATGGGAAGGTGTGTCTACATTGGAAAAATAATTTGAACTTAGACGAGATACAAATATTACTCAGAGGGAAATTGATTTAGCACATGGTTTAAAAAATAAACAGGAAAGCATTTTCACCCATGCTACTTATATTTTTTTTAATTATTTTATTGATGCATATGACGTATTTTTTTCATAATTTTCCTAATTTCTAAGTATAAATATGTTTAGGAATTGACGGCTTTTTTTTACGTGTTTGGCATATTGCAGTTGAAACACTACAAGGCCATGCGGTGCAATTGTCGCAAATTCCGCATCAAAAAGTTGGATGAAAAGAGGAAAAATTATGATAGTGGAATAACAAGAATATTTCAGGTTACTAATGTCCACTCTAGGAGTGACAGACATCCCCGAGAATCTGAAAATCGATACTATGGGTATTTGCATGATATACTTGAGTGTGACTTTAATTCATTCAAAATAGTTTTGTTCGACGTCAAATGGTACAGGATAAAAATAAATGAGCATTATCCTGAACATGCTAACAATTTTACCATGGTTAATACAAGGACTAATAATGTTGAGCCAGAATCAGAGCCCTATGTTCTTCCAAACCAATGCGAACAGGTATTTTACTCGGAGGTTCTAGGTAGATTGGGTTGGTCATATGTTGTTAGATATGATCCAAGAGGAAGGACGGTAAAGTATATTGTAGTGGAAGAAGATGAAATTGAAGAAGAAGATTACATAGAGGAGCAATTAGTTCATTAATCAGATGAAGACATCAAGGAAGTTCAAGGATATGTGGAAGACAATGTTCTGAATGAATATGTTATTGACAATGTGTCAAATCATGAAGAACTTGAACAAGTCGAACCAAACGTAGAAGACTATGTTTTGGATAATGATATGTTTGGAATTGATGACATTGATGATGATGCTGCTGGTATGGCCAATCTTTTGAACATGAAATCCAAACCAGATGATATAGATGATGAGTTGGATGAAGAAGAAGATTAATGATATCAAAATATTTAAATGTACAAGGTATGTATTCATATGTTTTTAGTTGGTTTGTTCTCTTTCATTTACCTTAAATATTTATTTTATTAGTTTCTATGTTTGATTGTTATTAATTATGTTTATTTCAAAGATTTAATAGTAGATAGATTGGGTATTGAGGAATTAGGTGGATCATCAACATGCAATGCTTGATATTAGATGGATCATCCTATCCTTCAAATATCTCTTCAATTTAAATTCAAGGAAACCTCAATCTCCCTTGATCCACCTTATCCTCACTTGACCCAACTCTTTCTCCCAAGTAGTTTGGCCTCTACATCCTATAAAAAGAGCCTCATACCTTGGCTCAAGGGGCCTAGAGGGGGAAGAGAGGGAAAGAGTCTTAGAGAGCTGGTCCTTATGATCTTGTGGTGCTCAAATGGATTTGGAAGGGAATATTGAAGGACATGCTGCCGCAGAGTCAGGTATAGCATTTTGTATATGTTTTTCATGGATTTCCATTAATATAACTTGGCCTATTCTCCCATTTCATGTCTTTTTTTATGAATATATGAATATGTTTTCAAATTGGTAATTAGATATTGTTTGATACGCTTGGTTCATTGGAAGGTGTTGTTCTTTTTCTTCGCATGCAGGATCACAAGTTCGGATCTACAAGCTAGGAGTTGGATCAACAAGAAGAAGCTAGGACAACTGTCTAGATCGAGGTAGGAAATCTACACTCTTCCTTCCTTCTCAATTCTTTGTTTTCCTGTGTATGAGTGAGCTCTAGGAGATGTTAGGTACCATTTGTTTCCTTTCTATATTGGATTGGTAAGTTTAGGGAACCACTGTTTAACCAAGAGGGGTTCAACCTATCCATAGGGGGGATTTCCTGCAACAACATGTCACACATATATCGGGATTTTGTGCAATAAGCAAGAATATCAAAGTGCGCAGAAGAGACCTAGTTGTCTCAAGTGAAATTTGTTGCGTAAAATTGAATAGGAAGAAAGAAGTAGCCAACATAAAGAATCCCTTACTTGTGGACAAATCAATCTAATTAAGAAACAAGTAGTGATATAAATCAACCAAAGATTGAAGGGGGTAAGTGCACAATGGAGATGTAAAATTATTATGTACTTTGGAAGCTTCGATTTATTGGGGTATCAATGGATCGTTGATATAGAAGAAAGAAATACTAAAGAGATGAGTGCATAAAATAGAAAAGAAGAACAACAGACAATGCGCAAAACCATAGCAGTGTGCAGATTGAAGACGTGCGCAGGATCATAGTAGTGAGCTATATCATAGCAACAACAAAATATATAGCAAGGAAACAAGAGCACATATTGGAGCAAGTGGAGCAGTGTGAAGAATAGATAGAAAGCATAGCAGTTGCACATAACTGAAGTATAGCACACAAGTGCGCACAAAATAAAGTGAAATAGTGAACAAGACAAGTGTGAAGCAATGTGCACAAATCAAAAGGCAGTGAGACTGAAGGACATCTATTTATATATCTCGAGGTGGTAGGACAGGGCAAGGAAAGGAGATTGCAGTCTCCTATCGGGTTGGTTCCCGAACACATCAAGTTCATTTTGCGTTGAGGATTGGCATCCTCACAGGTTGGATCCTATATCAACAATTTCGTGCTTGTGTAGAGGATTGGTGTCCTCAAAGGTTGGTTCCTGTAAGCAACAAGTTGGTGCTTGCGTGTGGTATTGGTATCCCAATCATATTGGTGTCTGAGTGAGTTCGTGCTCACATCATTGGATATTGGTTTCTCCCATCGATCTATGTAATTCAATTTTGTATAATATATATATGTCTCTCTCTCTCTCTCTCTCTCTCTCTCTCTCTCTCTCTCTCTCTCTCTCTCTCTCTCTCTCTCTCTCTATATATATATATATACATATATATATATCATAGTTGTCTTTTATTGTTGTGATTTAAGTAATAATTGGTGCGTAGTTTTTAAAGTGAAAATTTGTCTAATACGCACATGATACTGATTCACCCCCCCTCTCAGTATCATTAGGAATTCTAACACCTTGTTATACAATTTATTAAATGTTTATTGAAATTTGAGATGGGTTCTACATTTTTTTCTTTGATGAGGAAAAATATGTCATATAATAGAGATAGTATCCCTTTCCCCCCATTATCTCATGAATGTAGTTTCTAAGACCTGCCAAGAATGGATAGATGCTACAGGTAGCCATGTAAACCACTTCCTAACATCACCTTCTATATTCTGGACAAATAATATGATAAACGCATAACCATACTCTATATAAATAATATCAGTAAAGTCTTGTAAGGCTATCATGTGTTCTTCAACCATGATGATATTTTCTCCATCAAATTTGGGTAGAATGTTTAGTTAATTATCAGATAGATCATGTAGATTCCAATGAAGGTTCAGGGGGCCATATCAGTTTTCTATCCAAGGATTTAATTGAGGTGGGGGTGGAGTATTAACACCTCCTCCTCCAATTCTAGCCATCAAATGATGTAGGATTAGGTTCTTTTCTTGAGGAGAGATAGGAATGCGAGGATTCTTGAGAATGGGATTAAATGCGGGTTGATCACTCTCATTGAATACGAGAGGGGAATTTTGAAGCTTAATTTAATATGATTTAAGGTTTTTTTTCAGTAGAATATTTATCTTTTGGGGTTTCAGAATTATGTGACGAATATTGAACTTTTATATCAATATAATCAGATGAATCGATCTGAAGATTACATGTACTAGAATATGTCTTTCTCTCTCTCTTAGATATTTCTCCATGTAACTAGCTTATCAGGGTTAGGGACAACCCGTGTATATTCTGATGCATAGTTGAATTTGGTGTGCCTCTTTCCAAATTATAGATCGATACCAATGGAGTCACCTGGTGGATTCTTGAATAGTTGGGTGTCTTATCCTTCTTCATTGTTTAAGAATCAAATTTGATCTTTATCACGCCCAAGGAAATTGCTTTGAATCTTCGTCCATGCCAACAACACCATTTTTCATGTCCCCCCTAAGATGTTTTAGGATATTATGGAACTATGCCAAGGGTTTTCTTGGCTTTATGTGAAATATTGATACAGGGTTTTCTTGATTTTATGTGAAATATTGCAGATGTATACGATAAAGGACATGCTAATTTATTAGATTCTTGTCTTTGGAGGCATTTTCCAATTTTATATTTAGTAATCAATGTACTATGAGGTGAATGAAGAAGATTACATAACAAATTTAGTTGTGTAAGGTATCCTTTGGGATAAATCTCACAATTTCAGGTGACGATAAACATATTGAGCATTTAAGAATTCAATAGTTCATACAATAGTGATTTAAATCTTGATGGAGCTCATAACCATGGAAATTAAGACATTCATAGATTAAACTACAATGAAACCTTAATGTACTATTCAATAATGGAAACATCTATGATTAAATTACCTCATAAAAATGAAACCATCATTCCATATTTGATACTCAACACAACCATTCCATGAATATGGTGAAATAACAGGCTTCTCAAAGTTTTATTAATAGTAAGAACAATTATAGAGTCTGGGAAGGATTTGGAATTATAGAAGAATATTTACAATAACATAGGAGAATTTGTACATGCTGAAATAAACATGATTCATAAATATCATGGAGCTTTCTTGTTTGTCTATAACCAACATACTTGTCCTGATAAAATTGTGATCTTGCAGTATCCAAAGAGTCCCTCTCCAAATAATGCCTGATAATGTATTCAAGAAGAAAAAACATATTGAAAGATAGCTCCATGGATATAGTAATCACCACCCTTCCCATAATATTGGGGTTCTTAACACCTTAGACATGAGGGCATTAATAATATCACATGTTGCACATCTTGAAGAAGAAAATGACTACATCACAAATGTTTTTGAGAACATAGGCTATAGCATCATGGATATCAAAAGAGCTATGGAGAATGCAAGCAAAGGGACTGATTCTCTTAAAAATCAAACATCTAATGAAGGATCTAATGCTCATTGTTATCCTTAAATTCTGCACTAGACTATAATAGTGCAAAGCTAGGGTACCTCGGTAATTGCATTAGTTTATTTGATAGGTACATCAAGTAGGTAAAGCATGCTGGATATATTGGATGGAATTATCAAGCATGTATTCAATTAAATTAGAAACACTTCATAGGTCAAAGGCAAGTAGACATACATCTAGATAATTAAATGGATGGTATGAAATATAAGAAAAGGACACATACATGAATATGCAAGCTTTAGAAGTTGCTTATTCTTATACATTCATCAAGAAGATATTCAAATTCAAAATAATAATTTGGATCGGAATCAAAATATTTGAATATAAATCACAAATCACGGGCAATTAACAGTAAAGGATTTACTACAATTATATTTGTAAATTATATGGCATTAATGTAGTGCAAAAATCATCTTTATATTCAAATAAGAAGAAGTAAAAAAAATACAATAAAAGCATAGTCTAACCATCAAAGTGATTGATATATGGGCATGGAATGTTGTAAATAGTGTATCTTATTCAATACAATTTCTAGTGCTCACATCGACCCTCTATACTTGAACTACTTGCTTCTTTTCCCTTAGGAAGAAGATCCCCGAAACGAAGAAGATCCTCCATTTCATCTTTTATGCTTTCTTTTATAAAATTACAAAGTTTAATTGAAAGTTAAAAATTCAAAATGAGATCCTAAACAAAGGGTTCTATTTCTAATTCTATAGCATAAAATCAGGATTTGATCTCCAGATCGAATTGATGAGGTGGAAGCTCCATTGACTGGGTGCTTTCTAGAAAACCAAAATTGTCGAAATTTGCAAAAGTACGTTTCAAGGATCCACACACGGCTCCTAAACAATTCAATATTTCAACAAATTGTCCACATAGAACCTAACTGGGACCGTTCTAGAAAAATCCCATGTTTTAGATTTTTAAAACTCGTAATTCATAAAATGTGTCAAATGTTTGTCTCTAAAACAATCACATACTGAAAATTCGGTAGTGTTTTTGGAAATTTCTACATTGGAGGCACTACCGATAGTCCCGAATTTCTAAAGCATTGTTTTTATAGCTTAAATATGAGTTTGAAATATATTTCTAGTAGTTTCTGAAGTTCCAAAATAACACAATTTGCTACATGAACCTTTCTTATTCCAAAAATTTGTAACACTTCATGGAATATCGCCTTTGTGTCTCGACCACTGGAATCTGAAACTGATTTGTCAAACCTGTTGTACAACTTATGCAAGGAGATTAAAATTTTCCCTCGCTTGGTTTTTGTGTTTATTCCTTTCACCAGAAATTTAAAACTCCAGTAGCATGCTTGTAAAACAAAATCAAGGTTTTGCTACTGAAATAGGAAAATTCCAGTGGTAATTGGATTTTGTTGTGGAAAACATTGCACAAGCGTGCACTCCTCCACTTGGTAAGGGGCTAGGCCTTGTAGGTTGAAGAAAGTCCTCAGTCCTTGGAGCCCCTGTGGGTTGTGTGTGGTTTTCCTACAAATGATCCTACAATATATTGTTAGTGGCATCACATGAAATAAAGAAAATTGAAATAAAATGCAATACAAAAGAAATGGGGGGATAATTCAAACTCCAACAACAATCAAAGGTATGCAAACCAATTTGTATTTCCCAATGGTCAAGTTGTACAACACCTAGGAGGTGCGGGCTTCAAGGAAATCCAATAATCTCCCTTAGGGAGGCCTTTTTTTCCAAACTAAATTCTATGTGGATGGTATAACAATGGAGAGAAACTCTTTCCCCTTGGAGGAAGGTGGCAAGGGAGCTTGGGAATGTTCACAAAGGTAGGAAGAGGTAGGCTATGAGGAAGCTCCAACACAAATACATCAACATAACCTTTCTCTTATTTTCTCTCTACAAAATGCAAGTCAATGACTTCCTTTTATAGGCCAAGAGGTGGCGAAGAAACAATTAGATCCAAATTTGAACTCATACACTTCATGAACTAGTTCCAAGGTACACCAAGGGGGATAGTTAATGCCGCCAAGTGTGTGAGGAAATGAATTCGGATTCTTGGAGGTGATGGATCCTTCAATGCTCCATGGAAAGTAGGTGTTCCTACCATTTTGAAAGTAGCACAACTATCGAAGGAAACTCCGTGCGAGTATCGTGTGGGAATTGAAATAATAACATGCGCTATAGCACAGGTTAAAAATGGTTCCGTCGCGCGACCTATTCTTTTGACTGGTCCTCGGCACTTTTGGACTCATGCTATCTTTTGGATTTGTTGAGGATGCCTTTGGTGAACTGCATTATTTATGTTGATGACTCCTTACTTCAAGAATTGTCAAAATGTCACATGTGTGCAAGATTTAGGCATTAACAGATTTCTACTTGTAAATTATTTTTATAACCTGCAAGGAGAATGATACAAAAAAATACTCTTTTGATGCGACTATGAAACCATGTAAAATTTATTTAATTACTACCTATTGAAATAAAGGCAAATTCAAGCAAAAGCACAAATGAATTGAAAATGAACAGATCATGCATGACTTAGACAAGGCTTGCAGGTTGGAGTTGAAAGAAAGGTTATCAAAACTGTATACGTTCAGGGGAATGGAAAAAAAAATGGATAGTAGATTTAGGTGCTAACATTCATAACACTCAAACCTATAACAAAAGATCCTACTTATCTTATATTCAAGGGGTCACGGACAATATTGCTAAAGTCCTTAAAAATAAAGAAATTACAACCTCATTCAAACCTTTAGGAACCATTAAATAAAAAAAGATACCTATAAAAGACCCTATTGACCAAAAACAATAAAGAGGCACCTACAAGGTAACATGTTCATGTGGGAAATTGTTATGTTGGTGAAAAGGGACATTGATTCCACACAAGGATAAAAGAGCATGGGGCAAACGTCAAGAATGAATGGATTTGTACCTCAACTAGTGGAACAATCTTTTAGAACAAAACACCAAGTGTTCTTAGAAGACACCAAAATCCTCGCAAAAGAAGATCACTATCTCAAAAGAAGGTTTTGGGAAGCCTTAGAAATAATCAAACATCCAAACAAGTTGAATAGGGATGGGGGGTTGGAGGTGAGTACCAACTGCATCCCATCACTCATCAACCAAAGAATAAGAAGGGATCATGTATGAAATTAATAATCGATCCTCAATTAATTAACCAAATAAATTTGATTTTCACAAATTAAAATTATTTTGGGTTTCAATTTCAATTTTTAAAAACCTTAATTAAAAAATAAATTTAAAAATTATGAAAAAAAATTAGTAACCCTAATCTTTAGCAAACTAAATTACATTATAATTTAAATTTTTTTAATAAAATTTAAAATAAAAATTTATAATTAAATATATCTCTTTATAATTAATTATATAGTTATAAAATACTATATTTTATAATTAAAAAAAAAAACCCTAAAACTAAAATTAAAAAGAACTGATCATAATGTAAATTAAACCAAAATGAAATTTAGAAAAAACCTTAGAATTAAAAAAGACTTTATTATATTTTAAACCAAAATGAAATTTACAAAAACCCTAGAATTTATCTAACCCTAATTTTTCACCACTAACCGACATACATTCTTGTTATCTTTGCATCTCTAAATTTGAATATAAATGGATCATTAGATCACCAACTCTTCAACATTTGACGAATTCTCCTAAGGATGAATCCTTCTATGGATTCAAAACGTGAGTCAATAATAAAATGTCTACTATGGATTTTCCTAAAGAGGATTATGAAATCAAACACCACAAAAATATTGCAACAATGAATGCTACTAGGATCCAAATTTTCCTTTTATAAATGATGGATGTATCTTGATATTGCCCTTGGTTTACTGGTTGTATGAAAATTGCTTTATTGCTTGTTGATTTTATTTTCATCTTATCTACTACTCTCAAATTTCTTTTCCCATGCATTGACTATATATAACTATTTCTTCAAATTATGTTTCTCTTGTAAATGATTAACTATATTCTCCCCTTTTCAACTTGGATGTGTTGAGGCTTGCCCTGATGTTTGTCCCGATGTGGATGAATACCATTGGGTTGGAATAATTACTTTGTCGTATTTGGAAATATGATGTCAACTCTTTCCCATAGGATATTTGTGCACCTTCAAGGAACTTATTTCCATTTCAGCATTTGTAAAGTGTTCATATGAGATGGGTGGAAATCTCTTAAATGTGAGCTTCAAGCTAGACAATATCTCAAACTCTCCAGACAATAATTGAGCTATAGTTGTAGCCTTTAGGATGTCTTGCAAGCTTTCAAATTTGGTATCGTTATTTCTCTTATCATTTAGTAATTCTTGGTAATCCCCATTCTTATATCTATCACCATTCCCATCCCAAGGGGAGGGAAGTCCTTTTCCTAATGCATCTTTGAACAAACCTTTGAAGAATGCAATTTATGTTACTATGTTGTCCACCCTTGCTTTATCCCTTCTCACCAAAATTTTTCTTTGTTATTAAATTGTTAGCCTATGTTATTATATGAGTTCTCTCACTTGCTCCCAATACTTGTAGTTGATTTTTGGTTCTACTATTCAAAACTTTTATCACGTTGCTAGCAATATCAGGCTTTGATTCTAGCTCAATTGTGGTCCTTTTTATCTCTATTTTTACTGAAGCAGCTAGTTCTAGATCATCCTATATCAACTAAAAATGATCCCAATGTGAAAGGATATCCTCTAATAGTTTATCCCATAATTTCCTTTGTGTCCCGGTGAGAGGCAATTCCCTTACAAGCCTATTTTTTAGTGATTCCATTTATTGTTGTAGTTTATCTTTGTCCTCCTCCAACTTATCCATTTTCTCTTCTTTTTATTTTACATAACTATCAAGTTCTTCAATTTTCCCATTTTTCTCTCCCAACATCTTTTTCATGCTATCTATCTCTACATGTTTCATGGTTACATCTATCCGAAGCTTTATTACCCCTTCCTTAGACTGTGGAGTGGCATGGGTAGTGATGGTGTGTTCTACAACTCCAATATTGATACCTTAAGCTACAAATCAATTAATTTATCTCTATATTTCTCAATTGAGTTTTTGTAGTCTAAAATATGCCTATGCACCTCCTCTTTTTCCTCCTACAACACTACCATCTCAAGGGTTTGAACATGTTCTACATTAGGCACCTTCAGCTTCTTTTCTAGAACTAAAATTTCATTATCGTTTTGTTGCATTAGAGATTGCACAGGGGTTGGGTCATGCAATCGACCCCTAGGGTAACAACCTGTTTCTACAAATATTTAATTCTTATATGTTTGGCCCTTTTGGGCACCTTCTCAAACTTTAGTTGCTTCTCAATCTAATGCAAATTGTTTTGTATATTTCTAACATGTGTTGAATATTGTAGAACATCCTGACCTAGAAACTCCCCATATTTCCTATAGAAGTCAACTCTATCCATTGGGTTGATTTCATCAAATTTAAAATTGATCTGTGTTTCTTTGTAATCATCATATATATTTTCTATAGGGACCTTGGGCTCTAAAAAATTCCATCTTGAAAGTGCCCACTTCTTTGTCAACTACTAAGAGCATCTTACTCTGGGTCAAGTCTTCCCATTGCTTTGGATACGTATCCTTCATGATGTCTAGATGATTCCTCTTTATGTCCATAAAATGTGAAAACATGGTGGACTATTTTTGTGTAGTCCCTATGGATGAAGTGTTGTTAGTAAAAATATCCTATGGCTCGGGTGAGGCCACCAACATTCTAGGGTTTGAAAGAATAGGTATCTAGGGTTCTGCAATAATTAAAATAAGCAAGAATTTAGAGTTGAGAAGGCATGCACCTTACTATTGAAGGTTGATCCTAGCCTACTCCTTGAGATTTCCTCTTGATATCTAATCCAATAATATCCAAAACAACTTGAAAGACCTTCCTCAAACAAATTTGACTACAAATAAATATTTGAAATTCAAAAGAATATAAAATACTAATATAATAAGCATCAATTAAAAATCAAATCTGAGATAACCATAAAAATAGTTGTTTGGAAAGGGAATAATCTCTATGATTTCATTAATGAATGAATCAAGTACATAATATTACCTTCCTTCAATCAAGGCAACTCTTGAAACCTTCAATTATCAATCTCCTACTTCTCTCCTCCAAGAATCCCAACCACAAATCAACTAGGGCACAAATGATGGGGGAAGGGAGTAGAAATTTCTCTACAATAACATTAATTGGGCTAAGAGTCCCCATTCATGTCCCCTATCCCTCTCTTTTATGGTGGAAGAAGGTTAGGTCAAGGAGGGAGCAATTGTAACCGAGTAGGAAGTTCCAAAAACCACCCAAACTCCCCATTTTTCGAATTTTTTTATATTTTTTAGTATTTTTTGATGTACACGATAGTGGGATAGGGAGAAAGGTGTAGAAAACATGCAGGTGAGCCATATGCAACCTGCGCGTGGGTGAAACAATAGGCCAAAACTACCAAATTCAGGGCTTTTGAAGGGGTGTTTTGGTCTCCAAATGTGATCATAAGCTCCCAAACTGTTGAATGAACCATGAATAAGATAAGGCCATACTATTAAGCTACCAAATATGTCTCTTCCATCCATAGTGTCCTTTTTTGTGACCCAAAACAACTTCATGACGTGTCGTCATGAGAGCACAATATGCAAGTGTTGTCATGAATGGAGAAGTGCCAAATTTGGTTATAACAGATGCCCCCTAATGTATGAGGTTAGAGGGGAACACGATGGACGAAATACATTATAAACAATGAGTAGTTGGGTTATGAGGTCGAGGAAACCGGAGAAACCAAGAATCGTAGTCTCAAACTATGTACCTGAAAGAGAGGAAAATGTGATACAATCTTATAAATGCCCATGTTCAAATGATGGAACATGACCTCGAAGAGGATATAATGATGATGCAATACATGTGTATAACTGATGCATATATCATGGACACAAGAATACAAGTGTGGATCCATGAGAACAATATAAGTGTGAACATAGCCACAGGAATACAAAGGTGGATCTATGCCAAAAATGGATATCATATCCACAGTGAACAAAGTGGATCTATGCCTCATCAAGAGCCAAAATGAATGTGGCTCAGTCTTGCGCAGCTTGGGAAATAAAAAAATATGACGATGCTACTATAGGCCCAAGGTCTTCAATCCGAACCATGCGAATAAAGGATATGAAGTCAAACATGGAGGATATCGTTTGATTACTTATCATTGATGTAAATTGTTAACAAATGTGAGGGAACCCACTGATGATGAAAATGGACCCCAAGGTACTTGGTACATTCTAACAGGTGTGAATATATTTTCTTGAAGTCGAATACCTGAAGAATCCATCGAGTAGGAGACATTGATGCATTCCCAATACCCAATAGCGATGGAAATTCCACCGATGACTGCAATCCCCAAGGTACCACCAAAACTCTAAATTTCACTCCTAGAGAAAGATGAATTGACGTCAATGGTAAGAAGATCATTGGAAGGGAGTCCTTTGTTGATGTATATGTAACTGTTATCCCTCCAGGAGTCTTCCTAGGTTGTACTCGGAAGAGCCTGGTAACTTCAACTTATCTTGAAGGATGGGGTAAAATGTGGACCAAGTTGGATGATTGAGATCAAAACTCATATGCTCAAAACATACAAGGATACATTCAAATAGACAAGGCTTTAGCCACTGGTGTTCAGGAAGTTTGTAAAAGATAGACAGAAAAACTCTTATCGTGCTAGCAAACTCATACATACAACATATACATATAAATGGAAAACCACGACAAGCAAAAGGGCACTGAATATCCAGTTCTCAATACGAAGATAGGATTACAGCTATCTGGCATAGACAAATGAAAACTCAGGAAAAAGACATTTCACTGCAAGTATAAAAGATATAAGAATGGAGACTGAACACGCATATGGAAAAAGAAGCTTATATAAATGATATGTAACCAGAAGTCTGATAATACAAATTTAAGCAAAGTTTCTCCAAAATCGAACCCTCGTTCTACTTCAGTTCTAGGCTGTATAGCCATTACAAAGTTTTTGAGATCCTAAAATATGGATCGAATATGCTAAAAATAACAACTAAGAATAGTTAATGAAAGATGTGATAGTGTATTATGATCCAAATAACTGATTCTTGCTAATGCACCTACGCTTGACAGCTGAAACGAGCCTCAGGGGGCTGGAGGACGAGTTTGAAACTGTTGTCTGCAAAAACCTGTAGGTGTCTTTTTTCTAAAAATAGACAGGAATATTCCTCTGTTTATCTTGCTAGCGTCCTCAGTCTAGAAACAGAGGTGATCATTATGCTTCGAACGTTCATCAATCCCTGGAAAATGCCTTTAAGATGCTCGGGCCAACATAAAAAGGTTTTGATGCCCAAAGACAAAACTCTGTGTTTTCTGCATTTTCGGTAGTTAGCAAAACTGGGCTCGAGAATGATAAGCAATAGAAAACCATTGTATTCGGTGATTAATGAATTAGATTAACGCTTCGCCTAAACCACTGAATCGCTTTAAGGCGTTGGGAACCTTTCTCTCTTTTCGGTAACTGGGAGGGTTCTGCCTGTATGTCGTAAACCGTCAAATCAGGATTCGGCAGCTAATGAACAAATCCTATGTTCGCCCAAGCTGCCAAAAACGGTGTATGATCCAACCTGCAAAAATTTTTACAAAACTGTGTTTCTGACCTTTGCTACTCCTCTCCCTGCTACTTGGCTTCCTCTTCCTCCTGGGCCAAAGCTGGAGTATCAGCAAAATTGATTGCAACAGTTGCTAAGGTGTTGAGGTCTAACTGCACCTTGGGCTGGGGATTCTGAGTTTTTTCCTTACCCTCTAGAGACTCGACCTTTATCATCAGCCTAATATTTTCTCTAATCAGCCTAATGTTTCTTCCTCTCATTTTGCCATGCTTCTTGGTCAACCCCTGAAAAGAAACATACAGCTCATTATATCTTTCAGTCAACCTCTCATTTTTCTCCTTGATGAATCTCTGGAGTATCTCGAGTTCATACGCATGTTTAAGGAGTCGATTAATTTTCTGCAAGGCAGAACTCTTCGCTTTATGAATTAATTCTTTGGCTACCTGCTGACCTTGTTCCTCCACACGTGCAGGGGAAGGTAAGTTTGCACATTCAAAATTCTACTCTTCCACAGGTGTAGGAGAAGGCAAGTTAACATAAGTGGTCTCCTGTTCCATCATAGGTAGAGCTACTTCCTGGAACTCTCGCTCTGTTGCCACCTCCTTATTTCCTGCTCCAGCTCCCTACAATTCATCCTCCTCAGAATCGGTGTAGGGGAGGTTTAAGAGGTTTGCATTCCTAGAAGGGGTCTCTCCTTAAACAGCTCCCTCATCCTCAGTCTTTCTTTTGAATTCTAATTTCCTTTTGGATTTCTTCATTTTGGGGGCTGAGGAAAGGGGGTCGGTTGTGATTAGGGAGATATCCCTCCTCTTCCTTTTCCCACTTCTAGGGGTGGAAAACTTCTTTCCATCTTTCGGTCGCAATTCTATCTCGAACCCACTCCAGAAGAGGAAGAAAGCCCAGTTCATGATTTTCCTCTGCAACAACTCAGAGACTAAGAGTTTAATCAAACCGTGGTGGTACAACCTGCCTGCAATTTTGGTTGGCTGGGATTAAACTTGATGTGCCATTTTGGTCAGGCTCTTGTGGAGGTAGACAGGGAGATTTAAGGGGATCTTTCCAGTGAAGTGATCCAATAATCTAAAATGGTAAATCAGCACCCTTTTATACCTGCCTTCACAGGTTATGTAAACCAGAATGGACTTCAATAAAAGCTGCCATTTATCCTCCAAATATGACATAGGAATGTCTTTCTTCCACACCAGGTTCTTATGCTCAGGTTTCAGATATGATTTAAATTCGAAATCCTTTTGACAATGGTCTTAAATCAGTTTTCTCCGGTCGTTGGAAGTTATGTCACCTGGGCTATAAGGGCCTTGTTCACCTGGAATTCCTCCTTTCCTATTACCACCCTATTATCGTCAAACTTGAGGGAAAATGCTTCGGCCACCTGTTGATGAGAACCCTGTAGTTTTTTCCAAAAGATATAGCAGCCGGCATTTTTGAAGAATTGATATACCTCGGGGTGTGCCTCCAAGTAGAAGATGTCGTTCAATTCCTTTCTAAGGGCCGCTCCTCCTCCTTTCTTCATTTGCAACCTGCTTGCTGGCGCCTGCTGCTGAAAATGGGACTGAGGGAGAGACGCGAAATCAGAGAGAGAATGAGTTCAAACATCGTGGTGAGGGTGAAAGAGGAAATGTGGTGTGGCTTTTCGGAAACTGACTCCGAGGGGGTGGAAAAGGTGGTTAATCATGAAGGAGTAATGATGGCTACTACGACATGATTATACTGGAGGAACGAAATTTTAGAATGCTGATATGTGAAGAGGAAACGAGGTCCGTCTGGCCAGAGGTATGACGATGGCATCCGGCCTCGCCTTGGGGCAGGTCGTGTATTTGCCGAAGTGACCCTTTTGGCGGCTAAGCGATAATGAATTCCCTTTAAAATACGACCAAACCCTTGATTTGATGTGTCCATCGATTGACACCGACTCAATTTCGGTAGCCGATAATCTGCTTTTAACCCTGTATGCTGCCGAAAAACAATCTTTACCAATGCTTTTTACTTTCGGCGGTTGCAGACAATCCAGCCTTTGGATGGTAAGCTGCAAAAAAGTATCTGCCCTTCAAGGGCTAATGAACACCATCATGTTCTCCCAGGCCACCGAAAACGGCCCCATGGATCACGAAAATGACTTTGCTTTCGGTAGCTACAAAAGGTTTCGTTCTTGAATTGTGAACTGCGGAAAATATCTACCTTTCGGTGGCTAATGAACACCATCGTATTCGCCCAAGCCATCGAAAACTGTCCCACGACTCACGCTGAAGCTTTCCCTTTCGATAGTTGGAGCGTTTCATCTTTCGCGTAGCAAGCTGCCAAAAGTGGGGTTTTCGGTAGCTAATGAACCATCAATAGGCCCACCTAAGTTACCGAAACCTGAAAATTTTATTTGGAGAAGAGCAACTTCAACAGTTATGTCAAGCTTCATTACATAATCCAATCTTATGCTACGCAACTTCAAATACAATAAAATGAAAAGACCAAACTTCTAATCTCCTAAACAAGCGCCTAGACTAATTTATTTGGGGAGATAACATCTGGCTCCTACTCAGGGATGGAAACCTCCCTGCGAGGTTCCAAGAACCACAAGTCTAATGCCTTTCCCCCGAAAACAAAAACTCAAAACCTATCTTCTAGTGTTCCATTGGGCATGGAGTTATTTTGCAAACCAAAAACCTAAACCTTAAAAAAAGAAACAGGAACGGTAATTACAATGACCAGGCTGTGAAGCCTCAAATGAAATAAAGTTTCAGAAAATGCCCATTTACTAGGCCACCAAACATCTCTTGACCTTCCAGACTTTGCAGTTTGAAAGTATTGTTCAGTTGTGCTTGAGTTATTACGTAAGGACCTGTCCAGAGAGAATCAAACTTGCTGTGCTTTCCTTTGTCCTGCCTGGGGGCGTCCCATTTCAGCACCCAGTCTCCCACCTAAAAACTGTCCATCTTTGCCTTCTTTTCAGAAGTGTTTTTTATCCTTTCCTGATGAGCTTGTGACCTTTCCACCACTTGTTCTCTAGTCTGCTGCAATTCAACCAAATCGAGCATTCTTCTCACCATGTCATTTGGTTCATCTTGTTCCTCCTGAATGAATTTAGTCACTGGAAAGATTAGTTGAACTGGGAAAATGGCATCAGTAGCATAAACCAATCTGAAGGGAGAGGTCCCTATAGATTTATTATTTGTCACCCTATTGGCCCAGAGAACAAATTTTAGCTTTGAATCCCAACTCCTTTGATTTTACTCCAATAGTTTTTTGATGATCCTGACTAGGCTTTTATTGGAAGACTCAGCGAGGCCATTGCCTTGAGGGTATTAGGGAGTGGAGTGAACTAATTGAATGCCCATTGATTCGCACATGTGTACTAACTCTTTATCTTTGAAAGCATGGTCATCATCAATTACCAGCCTCTTTGGGCAACCGAATCTGGTGAGGATGTTTTCATATAGAAATTTGATGATAACCTGATGGTTAGCATTCATGGTGGGAATTGCCTCTATCCATTTGGTGAAATAATCAGTGGCGACCAAGATCCATCTGTGTTGACCGTTGGATGAAGGATTGATCTCCCCTATGAAGTCGAGGCCCCATTGCTGGAAAGGACCATTAACCACAATATACTTCAAGGGGAGGGATTTCAGCTGTTGTTTTCCTGTGAATCTTTGACATTTGTCACAAGTTTTCACAAAAGTGTATACGTCAGAGAACATACAAGGCCAATAGTACCCAGCCCTTAGAATCTAATGGGAAGTAGTTTTCCAGTAATGATGCCCCCACATATGCTTGAATGGAAGTGATGCATGACTTGACCTGATTCTTCTTTGTCCAAACACCTTAACAGAACTCCAGCAGGGTCTTTCCAATACAGAAGATTATCACTTATACAAAATTTTACAGATTTGAGCTTGAGAGATCGTACCTGAGTTATACTAAGTCCAGGGGGAACTTCTAAATTTTGCAGGAAATGAATGATACCTGAATACCACTCACATGAGAGAAAATTTTCAGCCACCTATTGGCTGTTACATTGTTCTGCTGCAGCTACCTCTGTTGGCAAATTTTCAGAATTTATTCCGATGAAATTTATGTGTAATAGTTTGCAATTCTCTTCCGCCATTAGCTTGGCTAGGTCTTGGCCCTTTATTAACCTGGTGGGCTTCACCTCTATGTCAAATTCAATCAGCTTGGTGATCCATTTGGCTCTCTTGCCATCGATGTCAGGCTGAGTTAAAACATCCTTTACAGAAGCTGAAGGGACATAGGCTATAACCTTTGCATGTAGGATATAAATTCGAAATGCTTTTAATGATTTAATTAGAGCATAGGCATGTTTCTCTATGGGATCGTACTTCGGCTCGGCATCCCTCAATGTTTTGTTGAAGAAGGCAATTGGGTGATCAAGCCCTTCGGCATCTTTCTGTAGTAAGACTACTGCCACTGTATCATGAGAAGCAAAAGAGAAAATATAGAACACCTTGGCGTAATCTGGACTAATCAAGGTAGGAGCTTCCATGATAGCCTTCTTGATGGTTTCGAAAGAGTGCCTCGCCCTTTCTATCCATTTGGTTTCAGCTCTGTTTTTCAGCATGGAGGTTATGTGATTTACCAGCTCAGAAAAATTTGGAATAAACCTCCTGACGAAAATTATCTTACCGAGGAAAGACTGGATATCCTTTTTTGACCTTGGTATAGATACCTTCTGAATCGCTTCAACCCGAACTGGATCAATCCTTACTCCCTGTGCTGAAACTATGTGGCCCAGGAGCTTTCCCTCCCCAAGAGAAAACTGTGACTTCTTAGGATTCAAAGAAATTCCAAATTGCCTGCATTTCAGGAAGACCTCCCTTAGGTGCTGCAAATGTTCTTCGTGATTGTTCGAGTATACTGTGATATCATCGAGGTATATGAGGATGAACTTATCCTTGATCCCCACAAACGCTATATCCATGGCCCTCTGAAAAGTGGCCCCAGCATTCATCAGTCCAAACGGCATCTTGGCGTACATGAAGGTACCCCACGGAGTAGTAAAGGATTTCTTCTCCTGATCATCAGGGTGTACAGAAATTTGATTATAGCCTGCAAAGCCATCTAGAAATGACATGACCCTAGATCTCACACTCTCTGTAGTAAATGCTCCATCTTGGGCAGAGGGTATTTATCTTTTTGGGAGCCTTTGTTTAGGTTCCCGAAATCGACACATAGCCCGACTTCACCATTCTTCTTCCTCACTATCACCAAATCCGCGACCCATTTAGAATACCTTAGCGGGATTATGATCTTAGCATCAAGGATTTTTTTTATTTCTCTCTCGATCACAGGTAACAGGAGAGGGTTGATAGGCTTTAGCTTCTGTTTAAAAGGGGTGATGCCTTTTTCCAGTGGAATTCTATGCTGAATGGTAACTTCCTCATAAGTTTTTAGGTCACTGTATTCCCAAGCCAACAGATCTGCAAAATCCTTTACCAGGCTGCAATAACCTGACCTCTGATTAGCTGTCAACTTGGTGGACAGATTTATGAATTTAGGGTGATCCTGGCTACCTATATTATGTTCATGGACAGCTGGGTCTTTTTCCTTATTCACAGGTTTAAAGGGGATTTCATTATGGTCAAACATCCTTTCGAGAGGTACTAGGCCCCTAGGTATATGATTTCCTGGAAATTGAACAATGTCATGTTGGCCTATTTTCCCTTTCAATTTAGATCTCTAAGATTCTTCTATATTCAGGTTTTCTTGGTCAACATGCATATCAGAAAATTCGTCAACAGCCTGGAGAAATCTACTAATCTCATCATCATTCTAAAAAACTTTCCAAAATTTGACATTATCGGGTAGGGATGGCCTGTACCTAACTTGGATATCATAACTCAACTTGGGAGGCATGGGAGGGATGAACGTGCTAGCAGAGACAGCAAGGAATCATCCAAGTGGTTCATGGCTCACGGGATATAAGAAATCTCAAAAAACATGAAGGAATCTCTGAGTTTCCATACCTCATCTCTGTATGACTTCAGTCTGACGTTCTTTGCCTGATAATTTCCATTCACTTGCTGTATGATGAGCTCCGCATCTCCAAATATTTTCAGGCACACGATTCCCATCTCTTTGGCAGCCTTGACTCCCAATAGCAAAGCCTGATACTCTGCTATATTATTTGTAGTTTTGAACTCCAGTTTATAAGACAAATGAGTGACGTCCTTCAGAGGAGAGATCAAGACTACACCTGCACCTGCTGAAGCCTGGGTACTGGCACCGTCAAAAAACATGCTCCACACAGCAGTGGTTACTTCCTCGGGTTGCTGACTAGTAGGCTTTGTGAGTTGTAGAGGGGCTGACTGATCGTCATCTATTTGCAGGATACATGCTCCAAAATCTGTATCCACTGCGTAAATAGGGTGATTTACAGAATTCTTCTCATTGCTGATGATATAAGCCAGCCGGTTTTCCCTATAGATCCTTTTAGTTTCACCTCCAAACATAGGAATTGTAGCATAAGTCAAATCCATCTATAGGGTACCCCCTAGCTGTTTACTCCATGATCAGGACAAGAGGATACCAAAATTCGGTGGGATGTCAGAAACCACTACATCCATTACCATGTTTTTTGAAGGCAGCTGAATCAGGTTTATGACAAGATCCTTTATGAGGCCGAGGCATCTAACTTTTCTGGAGTCAAAAGAGAAGAGATCATGGTAGGGTTTTGTGATGCTAATCCCAAGTTCATCCATCACAGCTTTAGGCATGAGGTTGTGAGATGCTCCTGAGTCAAGTAAGCAGTTGTGAATAATTTTGTCGTGGATGTTTAAGGATATATAAAAAGGTGGGCAGGACCCGTCCTATTCTTCAACCATGGGACCTAGGGTTACTGTGGGCTTATCGTCTTGTAAATTCAAAAAGTCAGCATCTATGGGTGCTTTTGGCTGGAGGGATTTCGGTATAGATGACTTGAAGGAATCATTTTTCATCAGCTCAATTAGTGGAAAAGGGATTTTTATTTTTTGAATCTCAGTTTCGAGATTGAAGGAGTACGACAACTTGTCAAGGATTCTCGTCTCTTGAGCTGGAGCTGTAAGTTGGACAGGATCTGGGACAGCTAGCTGAGATAGTCTTTGTTTTTGTTTTGCAAGAGTAGTAGGCTGCTATTTTGAAAGAGTGACAGACTGTTTTGCAGGAGCAGCAGGCTGCTTTGTGGGGGCAGGAGTCTTCTTCCCAGGAGCAAGGGTTAAAGGTTTCTTAGAAACAGTCCTGGACCTCAAATCATAGCTCCTTTGATCGTCAGCCTGATACAGTGATTCCTCGATGATTTGTTCATTCATGAGGGCTTCCTCATAATCAGATTATGTCAGGAAGGCAGGGTCAACCTTATCCTCCATGCATTTGACATTGTCTTCTTCTTCTGCTCCTCCCTGAATAAGTTCCTGTTCTTCTTCTAATACCACATGCTGGAAAGGGGCTTTGATCCTTTGTTCTTCAGCTGGATTCCTGTCTCTCTGGAGGATCTGATCCTGTGGGCCATTGCTTCTGTAAGGGGGAGCATTGGTGTTCCTGGGAAAAAACTCATTCGGTCCTTTACTTCTTGCAGGTGTCTGGCCTTGCACTTTCAGTTTGGACATTTCAGAGGTCAGGCTGTCCAGCATTTTAGCCATTTTTTTCAGGTTAGTTCCTGATGAGGAGGAGGAATCTGGGGTCTGCCTTTTCTTATCGATTTTCCCTTTGAGGATCTTAGATGCAACCATATTTGAATCAACTTCGAGTGCAGCATCTTGCATGAGCAATAAAGAGGCAGATCTTCTTTCTCGGAAATGAAGACAAAACTCAGGATCGAAAGCATTTGCATAGGTAATATTGGCTGAGGTATCCGTGGGTTTGATCTCTGCAGGGATTTTGCTAAACATTTTATTGAACCTCTTGGTGAAAGCTAACACAGACTCGCCACTTTCTCTCTTCAAATTATCAAATTCTGTGAGGTAATAAAGGTGGTCTCTTCTTTCCCCCCAATGCTTCAAAAACAGTTCATCTAGGGATTCGATGTCATTTATTGACCCAGCAGGTAATTCTTTGAACCATTTTTTGGCCTGACCATCTAAACTTTACACAAACACCCTAGTCCATACATCATCGTGCTCGATATTTATGTTTTCAGCATAGCTATAGAATGCCTCCAAGTGCTCTTCGGCTATAAAATCCCCCTCCACAGTGAACTTTGGCATATATTTTTGGTAATCTCTGGTAGGCATAGCAGCAAGGGGATTAGGCAAGTTTAGAGGGGCATACCTAGCAATGAGGATCTTTTCCATTTTGGTCAGAGGGACAGCCATAGTGGGTGTGGCTACTGAAAGGGTGGAAGAAGGTATTTTGGGTGTGGACGGTAGTTGAGGAGGTATAGGAAATGATGAAGATGGGGGTTTTAATTTAGTGGAATTGCCAAAAATTGGGGTGAAACAAATTGATGGTTGTTCTGGACAATCGGTTCTCTCACTGGACTATGCAAGTAACGAGGACAACCTCTCTTCATGTTGGTCCAAAAAGTCCTGAAAAATATTTTCAATGGCAAGTATGTTGGTGTAAAAAAAGGGGTACTTCTCTTCTGTTTTAGTTGATAAGGGCTACAGGTATGAGGAACAGCCTTCTTCTTTGATGGATTCTAGGATTTCTTTTCCTAGGTCAGCTCGGGTAGCAGATTTAGGACTAGGGACTTGGGCAGTAGAAACGGATGAGGATACTTGAGCCCATAAGTCTTCTGATCTACTAATAGTTTCTTGTGAACCAGCTGCTTCAGGGAATGGTGATTCAAAAAGAGTTTCATTTGATGAGACAGAAGAAATACCTCTAGTAGTGCCTAATGCAATTCCCCTTGTGGACCTGGAAATCTGCCTCTGCGTAGTCCTTCCTCTCCTTATAATCTGTTCAGGATCTGAAACAGGTGTCACTGGTGGCCTTTGAGGATTTGATCTGGTACTTGGTCTTCTCGAAGCCACTTCGTTCCAATGGAGTCTCCAGATAGATCATTACAACCGAAATAATGTCCAGGCTTTGTCTATCATCAAAGTTGGAACTATGTCGTCTCCCAGGGAAGCTGCTGCTTCAATAATATTTCCCCAGCAACGGTGCCAAAATGTTATGCCTCCAGGAGTCTTCCTAGGTTGTACTCGGAAGAGCCTGGTAACTTCAACTTATCTTGAAGGATGGGGTAAAATGTGGATCAAGTTGGATGACTAAGATCAAAACTCATATGCTCAAAACATACAGGGATACATTCAAATAGACAAGGCTTTAGCCACTAGTGTTTAGGAAGTTTGTAAAAGATAGACAGAAGAACTCTTATCGATCTAGAAAAATCATACATACAACATATATATATAAATGGCAAACCACGACAAGCAAAAGGGCACTGAATATCCAGTTCTCAATACGAAGATAGGATTACAGCTATCTGGCATAGACAAATGAAAACTCAGGAAATAGACATTTCACTGCAAGTATAAAAAATATAAGAATGGAGACTGAACACGCATATGGAAAAAGAAGCTTATATAAATTATATGTAACCAGAAGTCTGATAATACAAATTTAAGCAAATTTTCTCCAAAATCGAACCCTCATTCTACTTCAGTTCTGGGCTTTATAGCCATTACATAGTTTTTGAGATCCTAAAAGATGGATCGAATATGCTAAAAATAATAACTAAGAACAGTTAATGAAAGATGTGACAGTGTATTATGATCTAAATAATTGATTCTTGCTGATGCACCTACGCTTGACAGCTGAAATGAGCCTCTGGGGGTTGGAGGACGAGTTTGAAACTACTGTCTGCAAAAACCTGTAGGTGTCTTTTTTCTAAAAATGGACAGGAATATTCCTCTGTTTATCTTGCTGGCATCCTCAGTTTGGAAACAGAGGTGATCATGATGCTTTGAATGTTCATCAATCCCTGGAAAACGCCTTTAAGATGCTCGGGCCAACAGAAAAAGGTTTTGATTCCCAAAGACAAAACTTTGTGTTTTATGCGTTTTCGGTAGTTAGCAAAACTGGGTTCGAGAATGATAAGCAACAGAAAACCATTGTATTCGGTGGTTAATGAATTAGATTAACGCTTTGCCTAAACCACCGAATCGCTTTAAGGCGCTGGGAACCTTTCTCTCTTTTTGGTAACCGGGAGGGTTCTGCCTGTATGTCATAAACTGTCGAATCGGGATTCGGCAACTAATGAACAACTCCTATGTTCGCCCAAGATACCAAAAATGGTGTATGATCCAACCTGCAAAAAGTTTTACAAAACTGTGTTTCTGACCTTTGCTACTCCTCTCCCTGCTGCTTTGCTTCCTCTTCCTCCTAGGCCAAAGCTGGAGTATTAGCAAAATTTATTGCTGTGGTTGCTAAGGTGTCGAGGTCTAACTGCACCTTGGGATGGGGATTCTAATTTTTTTCCTTACCCTTCAAAGACTCGACCTTTCTCCCCAACCTGATATTTTCTTTGATCAGCCTAATGTTTCATCCTCTCATTTTTCCATGCTTCTTGGTCAACCCCTGAAAAGAAACATACAGCTCATTATATCTTTCAGTCAGCCTCTCTTTTTCTCCTTGATGAATCTCTGGAGTATCTCAAGTTCATACGCCTATTTGACGAGTCAATTAATTTTCTGTGAGGAAGAACTCTTTTCTTTATGAATTAATTCTTCGGCTACCTGCTGACCTTGTTCCTCCACAAGTGTAGGGGAAGGTAAGTTTGCACATTCAAAATTCTGCTCTTCCACAGGTGTAGGAGAAGGCAAGTTAACATAAGTGGTCTCCTGTTCCATCATAGGTAGAGCTACTTCCTGCAACTCTCGCTCTGTCGCCACCTCCTTATTTCCTGCTCCATCTCCCTGCAATTCATCCTCCTCAGAATCGGTGTAGGGGACGTTTAAAAGGTTTGCATTCCTAGAAGCAGTCTTTCCTGAAACAGCTCCCTCGTCCTCAGTCTTGCTTTTGAATTCTAATTTCCTTTTGGATTTCTTCACTTTGGGGGCTGAGGAAAGGGGGTCAGTTGTGATTGGGGAGATATCCCTCCTCTTCCTTTTCCCGCTTCTATGGTTTTCCCCAGTGAAACTCTGTGTGTCTATTGTCTCATGTGATTGCTTGGTGTGATTGATATGCATTGTTATACTTGATATGTTGTACATGTTATTCTCTCAGTAAAGATCCTAGAGTATGTTGAATTAATGTTCAAAAATTAACATGGTATCAGAGCTAACCTAAGAAGAAGACATTGTGCAGTGGCGGAAACTAGGGTTTCTTATTTATTGGGTTTCTCTCCACCAATTTTGGAAAAGTAGCAAGGTAGATTGACTCTACTCATCAAGGAGAATCTTTCTGTCCAATCAGAATTCAATTTTGGGCACTTTCATTTTTGGCCCTAAAATTTAGGGTTTCCACAAACATAGGAATTTCTGAAATCTGAGGACATGGCTGGAAGCTCCTTGGAAAAATCGAAGTTTAGAGCTTTGTATCGATATTTTTGGTTGGGTGAAGCTCCAAGAAACTCAAACCCTAATTCAGGGTCCTCCCCAATGAATCCGGGAAGACTAAAAGAAATTTCTGAAGGGAGAAACTTTGCAGATTTCAAATTATGAATATACCAGGCTGATCAGCTCATCAAGGCGCATATTTCTATCCTTTCAGAAAGTTGAAATTCACATTTTGAATTTTTAGGGTTTCTCTGACAAACCCTAATCCGGCACCAGATCCAAATTTCTGCAAATCAAGTGGTAAGACCTAAATATTTTCTATTTCCATTTGAAGTACTCTTTAAGATGTCTCACCACACCAAGATTGAGGATAAGCTTGAAGGGGCTGATAACTTCCGAGCATGGAAGTATAGGATTGGGTTAATCCTGTTAGGATATTCCTATACTCCATCCTAGTCCCACCAGTATTTTGATCATTTACATTTTCAGTCATGCATGCACCTTTTAGGGTTTGCATGCATTCTAGGGTTTGCATGCATCCCAGTCATCAGTCCAGCACCTAGCCCTCAGTTAGCCAGCCCCCAGGAGCTTCTCACTATTCAGTTTTATCCCTCCAGTTGCTTAGTGCGCCCTTCTTCCTTGATTTTAGGGAGCAACTCGCCCTTCTTCACCTACCAGTTCAGTTACACTCAGTTACATTGAGTTACACTCAGTTACATTCAGTTACAGTCAGTTACAGTCAGTTACATTGAGTTACACTCAGTTACATTCAGTTACTCTTAGTTACATTGAGTTACACTTAGTTACATTGAGTTACACTCAGTTACACTTAGTTACACTGAGTTACACCTACCAGAGTTAGTTTGACTGATGGTTGACAGTTACTTGAGCATTGATGACTCCACTGATGATGATGAAGACTTCCAGTTGCGCTCCGATGATCATGAGGACACCTAGTTGTGCTCCGATGACACTCCAGTGATCCTTTGATCACTCCATGAAGGCTAATTCGAATTGCCACCTTAGGAATTCGAATTCCTCATGCATTGTATTATTTATATGTCCATTTGTGATTAATAATCTAGTATGACCGAAGTATTATTGCTTCTATCTGAGTTCTACTGTACCATATTATTCTGTTGCTCATTATACTGCATGTATCACTCTTCTTCTATTTTCTTGCTTAATCATAATTATTCTCTTGTGAGATACATCATCTCTTAGATCTGCTGTGAGGATTTTCACATGGTATCAGAGCATGTTAAGAGTATTGTTTATCTCCATTCTTGAGAGTTTTTTGCAGGTTATTACCAAGATTTCGAGTACAGCAGTTTCTGCATCTTTGCAGCAGTAGCAGTTGCAATTATTCTATATTGTTTTTGCAGGTCCTCTATAGCTTCTATGTATTCATCAGGAATTACTCCTCTTTCTCCAGTCAACTATGATGAATGGAAACCACAAATAATAGCACATTTAAAGAAACATGATCTCTTTGATTGTTATTTTGAAAGAGAGTTCGAATCCTATGATGAAGAGAGTGACTGGTTAGATAAAGGTGAAAAAGCTTGTGCAGTCATGATGTATGCTATGCCTCGATGCATGTCATATGACTTCCCTGATATTTCATGGACTCCAAAAGAGCTATGGGCCTACCTGGATGGAAGATTTGGCATACAGAATGAAGGAATTGGTCCAAACCCATTCGAAAGCAAGCAAAGTGATGCATTCTCTCCCCTTGATGGTCTCTCAGATCATGAACCAGTATCATCTCATATTGAAGTTGTTGACAAAGAACTTGCAGATTCTCCGCTCATGCTCAAACTTTCTTCTCTTTCTGTGCCAGCTCACACTCTAGATATTGCAGAAGGTCCTAAATCCTCTCTTGTACCAGAGTCTGTTGGTTTGCATCATGATCACATGATTATTTCAGAGGTCAAATCAGCTAATGGAGGTAATGCATTCGCTCCTCTTCAGCAAACATCTCTTTTATACTACTATATGATCATAAATTCATGCTTTCAGAAGGTCATTGAAGAATATGGCCATTGCCATTCGCTTGGGATAATTTCTCATGCATCTACTGGTTTTGATCTCACCTCTCATGGTTCAAAGGAGATCTCAAGAAGCCATGATTCAAGTCTTGTATCAAATTTGGGTTCTAAGCAATTACTGCTTGGGAAAATTTCTCATGCATATGATAGTTTTGATCTCACCCCTGCTGGTTCAAAGGAGATCTCAAGAAACTGTTTTGAAAGTCTTAAATCTGATTTTGATTTCAAGCAAACATGTAATAGTTCTTTTTGGCATAATCTCACCCATGGTGGTTCGAAGGAGAAGACAAAGGACTATATGCACATTCAAAAATTTGATCCTACCTCAGCTGATTCGAATCACAGGTTCAAGGATCATTCTAATACTATTGGATTTGTTCTCATCACATTCGATATGAAGAGCAAGTACAAGCACATGCTTTTTGAGCATGATCCACTTCTTCCCAAGAAGAAGATACCTCCAGACATATGACCAAGCATCACACCTACTAGAGTTTGGAGCTTTTATTTTTTATGTGTGCCTTACAGTCTATTTTTTGAGGAGGGGGTATGTTTTCCATGAAATTTTCTCACTTCCTTGGTTTATTGATTGTTATTATTCATTGTATTGGGTGACCTTTGGTCTTAGTTACCAGTGCCCAGGATGGATTAAGGGGGGGTGTTAGGATATTCCTATACTCCATCCTAGTCCCACCAGTATTTTGATCATTTACATTTTCAGTCATGCATGCACCTTTTAGGGTTTGCATGCATCCCAGTCATCAGTCCAGCACCTAGCCCTCAGTTAGCCAGCCCCCAGGAGCTTCTCACTATTCAGTTTTAGCCCTCCAGTTGCTTAGTGCGCCCTTCTTCCTTGATTTTAGGGAGCAACTCGCCCTTCTTCACCTACCAGTTCAGTTACAGTCAGTTACACTCAGTTACATTGAGTTACACTCAGTTACACTCAGTTACATTCAGTTACAGTCAGTTACAGTCAGTTACACTCAGTTACATTGAGTTACACTCAGTTACATTCAGTTACTCTTAGTTACATTGAGTTACACTTAGTTACATTGAGTTACACTCAGTTACACCTACCAGAGTTAGTTTGACTGATGGTTGACAGTTACTTGAGCATTGATGACTCCACTGATGATGATGAAGACTTCCAATTGCGCTCTGATGATCATGAGGACACCTAGTTGTGCTCCGATGACACTCCAGTGATCCTTTGATCACTCCATGAAGGCTAATTCGAATTGCCACCTTAGGCATTCGAATTCCTCATGCATTGTATTATTTATATGTCCATTTGTGATTAATAATCTAGTATGACCGAAGTATTATTGCTTCTATCTAAGTTCTACTGTACCATATTATTCTGTTGCTCATTATACTGCATGTATCACTCTTCTTCTATTTTCTTGCTTAATCATAATTATTCTCTTGTGAGATACATCATCTCTTAGATCTGCTGTGAGGATTTTCACAAATCCTGGAAGAAAATGAATTGGATACTTACATAAGTTCTGAGGTCCCGATCCCAGAAGAAGAAGAGGCTAAGGCCTTGCATAAGAAGAACTTGGTCAAGGCAAAGAGAATCATTGTTGATTCTATCAAAGACCATCTCATACCACATGTGTCATCTCTAAAGACACCCAAGGAGATGTTTGATTCCCTAACCAAGCTATTTGAAGGGAAGAACATAAATCAGAAGATGACTCTACGGAATCAATTGAAAGGGGTAAAGCTTTAGAATGGAGAGACCATTCAATCTTATTTCTCTAAGGTCTCTCAGATCAAGGAACAACTTGAAGCTGTGGATGAAGTAGTGGACAATGTTTAAGTTGTCATGACCACATTGAATGGCCTACCTAGGTCATGGGATTCCTTTATTCAAATAATTTACGCAAGAAGGAAGTTGATCTCCTTCAGTAGACTATGGGAGGAATGTTCACAAGAAGAGGCTAGGCTTGTAGCCCGTGAAGAAAATATGGGCAAGCTCTCGCAGCTCACACCAAAAAAAGCAAGCCCAAGAAGGAGCACTCTCATTACAAGAGATCCTCTCACAACCATCAAAAGAATAAGAAGGATCTAAGATGCTTTACATGTAATGAGAAGGGACACTTTGCTGCAGATTGTCCCAAGAACAAAAGGGACAACAACAACAACAACTTCAACAATAAGAAGAAGAATAAAAAAAGAAGATATCATGCTCATGCTGCTGAGGATGATGAACCTCCCAAGAAGAAGGCTAGATCAGAAAGTGATGACTCATCGAGCGAAGATGAATTTATTCTAATCTCTGCTTTCATAGGTACTATCTCTCATGGTTTTAATGATTGGCTTATTGACAGTGGGGATTCCAAACACATGACTAGGTTTAAAGAATCTTTTGTAAACCTATCTGACCATGAGTCACCCCATAAGGTGAAACTTGGGGATGACTACCAATATCCTATCAAAGGAAGTGGTGAAGCTTCTTACAACCTAGACTCTGGAAAGTCTTTGAAAATGAAAGAGGTTCTATATGTACCTGGGCTCAAGAAGAATCTACTCTCCATATCTGCATTGGATGCAAAAGGCATGAGGGTTGCATTTGTAGATGGCCAAGTGATCATGTGGCCAAAGGGCAAGACCATAGATGATGCAGTGGTGATTGGAGAGCAAGAGGGAGGATTGTACAAATTGAAGGGACAACCTGAACATGCCATGGTACATGAATCCATGGAGCCAAGTGAACTTTGGCATAGAAGGCTTGCACATGTGCACTATAGAGCACTACCAATTGCAAGCAAAGTTGTAGAGGGTCTTCCTGAAATCAAGACAAAGCATGAAGGTGTTTGCAAAGGATGTGAAAAAGGAAATAACATTAAGAAGGCATTTCCAAGCAGTGAAAGCAAAGCTAAAGGAATCTTGGAAATTATCCACTCCGATGTATGCAGCCCGATGTCATCCAGTTCTCTGAGTGGGTATGTATACTATGTCTCTTTCATTGATGATTCATCTAGGAAGACTTGGGTTTACTTCTTGAAGAACAAAGATGAAGTGTTTGATAAGTTCAAGGAATTCAAAGCCTTGATGGAAAATCAAACTGATAAGAAGATCAATACATTCAGATCCGACAATGGCGCAAAATTCACTTCAGGTGATTTCAAGAAGTTATGTAGTGATTCAGGGATTAAGAGGGAGTTGACTGCTCCCTACAATCCACAACATAATGGAGTTGTAGAAAGGAAAAATAGAACAATCATGGAAGCAGCATGAGCAATGCTGCATGACCAGGATCTGCCTATGCATCTATGGGAAGAAGCATCTAGGACAGCTGTATATGTGCAGAACAGAACACCTCACAAGATATTGGACAACAAGACACCAGAAGAGGTATTCTCTGGTAAGAAACCCGAAGTCAGCCATCTCAGAATATTTGGTTTCCCAGTATACACTCATGTTCCAAAAGAAAAGAGGACAAAGTTAGATCCTTCAGGAAAGAAGGGCATCTTTGTGGGGTACAGTGAAAGCTCGAAGGCTTACAGAATATACTTTCTAGGGTTCAAGAAGATTGATGTTAGCAGGGATGTAACATTTGATGAAAACTCAACTTTAATCAAGTCAAGGAAGGCACCTGTTGAAGATCATGAAGAACCAAAGGAAACCAGATTTCAAGACACCATCATGAATTAAGCAATTCCAGAAGCAGACCGTGAAGTTGAAGATCCACAAATACCTGTAGATCCACCTCGTGAGGAGAACTCTCACAAGAGGAAACCTGCATGGGCTAGAGAGCTCATTCAAGATGCAGAAAGGTATGGAATTCCAGAAGAAGAACACAGAGCAAGGAAGAGAACTAGATCTCATACCAGCTATGTTTCCTTACTATGTGACATTATGAACAAAGAACCTTCCAGTTATGAAGAATCGGCGGAAAAGAAAGAATGGAAGGATGCCATGGTCGAGGAATACCAGTCAATCATGAAGAATGATGTTTGGGATGTAGTCCCAAGACCTGAATGGAAGTCTGTGGTGACTTCCAAATGGATCTACAAGATCAAGCATGCTGCAGATGGAAGCATAGAGAAATACAAAGCAAGGTTTGTAGCTCGTGGCATCTCCCAGAAAGAAGGGATTGATTATGAAGAGACTTTTGCTCCTGTGGCCAGATACACTTCCATTAGATCAATACTTGCTCTGGCTACAGTGATGAAACTGAAGATACACTAAATGGATGTCAAGATAGCTTTCTTGAATGGTGTAGTCGAGGAGGAAGTGTATGTGGAGCAGCCACTAGGTTTTGAGACACATGACAGGGAGTCATATGTGTGTAAGTTGAAGAAAGCCTTGTATGGCTTGAAGCAAGCTCCTAGGACTTGGTATGGTAGGATAGACAACTTTCTATCTAGTTTGGGCTTTACCAAGAGTAAAGCGGATTCCAACCTTTACTACAAGGTTGAGGAAGGAAATCTAATGATACTACTTTTGTATGTGGATGACATGTTTGCCATAGTTGAGGATAGTTTGATTGCCGATACTAAGAGGAAGCTTGCTTCCAAGTTCGAGAAGAAGGACTTGGGGATGATGCACTATTTTCTAGGCATGGAGGTGTGGCAGAGTGTAGATGGAATCTTCCTTGGACAAGGAAAGTATGCAGTAGAGATCCTGAAGAGGTTCGGGATGATGGACTGCAAGGCCATGGCCACACCTATGGCATCGAACCTGAAGCTTCTGTGTGATGCTTCATCTGATCTGGTTGATGTCACTGTGTATCGTCAGATGATTGGGTCCTTGATGTACTTGACGAACACGAGACTAGATATTTGCTTTGCAATGAACACATTGAGCCAGTTCCTGACAGATCCCATAGGTGTTCACCTGGTTGTTGTAAAGCATATTCTGAGGTACCTGAAGGGTACAATTGATTATGGGCTCAAGTATGATGTGAATAAATAGTTTAACCTGCAGGTTTATGTTGATTCAGACTGGGCAAGCAGTGTTGCAGATAGGAAGAGCACTTCAGGGTGCTGCTTCAGTATGGGACCAGGTGTGATCTCTTGGTTTAGTAGGAAGCAGTCTTGCGTAGAACTGAGTACAACCGAAGTAGAGTATGTTGCAGCTTGTTCGGCTAGTTGTGAGGTAGTATGGCTGAGGAAGCTACTGTTTGAGTTATTTGATCTCACGTTGGATGCTATTGGTATCTTTTGTGACAACCAGAGCTGTGTGAAGTTGTCTGAGAACCCGGTGTTCCATGATAGGTTGAAGCACATAGAGATCAAATATCACTATATCAGGGATATGGTGCATAGAGGAGCAGTGAAGCTCCTGTATGTTGCGACGGATGAGCAGGTTGCAGATGTGTTGATGAAGCCACTAGCCAGATTGAAGTTCGAGTACTTCAGAGTGAGGCTTGGTGTTCTTCATATTGATGACACTTCGAGGAAGAAGTGATGGACACATTTGCAGGAGCCATTCCGAGCATGATGAGAGGAGTTTGCTTCCATGGTTGCGGATGTAAGCGTTGGATGATGAGCATCAGGCCGATGCTCTAGTTACTGCTCTGTATATGCATCATGTTGGATGCTTGTTATGATCAGTTGGATCATGTATCTATATATGCATCATGTTGGATGCTTGTTATGATCAGTTGGATCATGTATATGTATATGCATCATGTTGGATGATTTTTATGATCAGTTGGATCATGTATATGTATATGCATCATGTTGGATGCTTGTTATGATCAGTTGGATCATGTATTTGTATATGTATCAGGTGGATGCTTGTTATGATCAGGTAGATCATGTATTTGGATATGTATAAGGTGGATACATTGTATGATCAAGTAGATCATGTATTTGTATATGTATCAGGTGGATACATTGTATGATCAGGTAGATCATGTATGATGATATGTATCAGGTAGATACTATGGATGCATTGTATGATCAAGATGATCATGGATGATGAGCTTCAGGATGTTGCTCCAGATGATATGCATCAGGATGATGCTATGACGATGATCAGGATGATCATGCGATGATGACATGCATCAGGACGATGTAGTGATGATGATCAGGATGATGTATGGTGAATATCAGGTTGATACTCTTTGGTCGTGGACAGGTTGTGCAAACAAGCATATAATATGGCCCTGGGAGGTTTACAGATGCTCTTTCGAGGTTTTTCCTATGGCATATAATGTGGCCCTGGGATATCTGGAAAATGCTCTTTCGAGGTTTTGCTTGGGAGGACATATAATTTGGCGCTGGGAGGTTTGCAGATACTCTTTCGAGGTTTTGCCTATGGCATGTAATATGGCCTTGGGATATCTGGAAAATGCTCTTTCGAGGTTTTTTCCTATGGCATATAATATGTCCTTGGGAGATCCGATAGGTTGGGTTGTGTGCCCGTAATAAGTCTTGGGATGCTCTTGCGATGTTTTTCCATGACCACATGTAATATGGCCCTGGGAGATCTTATAGGTAGAGTTGTGTGCTCGTAACAGCTTGGGACACTCTTGCGAGGTTTTGTGGTGAGGTCACATATAATATGTCCCTAGGAGATCCTACAGGTAGAGATGTGTGCTCATAACAGCCTGGGATGCTCTTGCGAGGTTTTGTGACGCACGTAATAAGTCCTGAGGATTCCACAGTATGGCCAGTGATGATGAAAACCTGCAGGAGGTGGGCCTACATCCAGTATGAAAAAGGACTGGCTCTGTAGAACTTCCTATGATGAGTAGATTGGAGATTGATTGAGATAGCAGCAGCAGTGACGATGACCATGATTCAATGACAATGATTCGATGACGATGATCCAGAGAAGAAGACTTCTGCTAGCAGATCTGTGTCAAGAAATACCTTCCTAGTTAAGAGGGAGTGTTGATGTATATGTAACTTCGGAATGTATTTCACCCATGTATATTGTACTCCTATAAAGATGTTATTATTACTCTATACGGAAGTGTCATCATTTGTCTTGACAAGTGTCGCAAGTGTCGCAACTTGTTGTGATGGGTTATTAGACCACCAAGTGTGGGGTCGGCCCTGATTAATGTAACCATGGGTTATTAGACTCTCCTAGAGAAGTCATCCCTGCTAGTGTATTAGGCAAGTCGGGACAAGTATAAATAGAGAGCGGGAGATCTCTATTTTTTCATCTCATTATTCACTCCTACATCACTCGGAAAGTGGTGCACTAGTTGAGGAGGAGGAGTAGCTACTAGTAGAAGACTATTTCGTGTACTTTGGTTGTATCATTTCTCTTTCTATCTCTGAGGAAGTTGTGGGGTTTTACACCTTTATGGTTTTCCCCAGTGAAACTCTGTGTGTCTATTGTCTCATGTGATTGCTTGGTGTGATTGATATGCATTGTTATACTTGATATGCTGTACATGTTATTCTCTCATTAAAGATCCTAGAGTATGTTGAATTAATGCTCAAAAATTAACATCCTTAAGGAATCCTCGATCATCCAACATAAGGAACAATGGTTTGATTTGGAGAGGGAATGAGTACATAACGAAACATATTGATACCAAGGAATGGCCAACACATGAGGTCAATGCAACCGTATAATGGTCGACACAGGTTTTATCCTTGAATAGTGAGCACGACACGGTAGTGATTTATGAAGCTTTGAACACAAAGAGAACCATTATATAAATCTAAAATGTAGGAGACATTGACAGATTCTCCATAAGATTGGAAGAGTAACCAACTGGAGGAGTAACAACTATGAGATCAGGTTTATCCTAAGGCAAAAAATAGAACCCAACTTATTTGATAGAATAAAAAATATGTGCTTTGTTCAAGGACATAGTGGACTTGCTGTCATTATACTGAAAGACAGTTTGATATCCTTCCCTTCCCTTTTCTCTTTTTAAGTACCTTCTTCAGTTTTAATGAGCTTGAAAAAGAAATAAAGCATGCTCGATAAGGGTCCATCCATGTGTAATTTTATGAGTCCATGGAAGGGAAACTCAACACTTTCTTCTTTGTTTCATGAGTTTGAATACACAATAGAAGATTACTCGATAAAATATTGATCCGTGGATTTTGATATCGAACTCAGATCTATTCAAGCTCGTCGGTGTTTTCAATTTTAAAGAGTCTGAAAAAATTAAACAAGAACTCTATACACCATCTTGTGGATTTTGTATCGAGCTCGAGTTGGTCAATGCTTGGCTGGTATTTTCATATTTAGAGAGTCTAAAAATCCTAAAGAAGACTCCAAGGTGTAATTTTTCATAAGGTTAGTCTCCTTGCCCAAAAAAGGATAAAACAATGCAATAGAGAACTCTTCTAGCCATGTATGACTAGAGTATTCATTTTTCGTACATAATCTAAAAGGTCTGGAAAGAGGTTAAACTTATACCATAGAGACGACCTTTCAATTACTTTAATGAGTATGAAAGAGACAAACTGGATCGGTGATATTTTCCTATTTAAGGAGTCTAAAAAGAGCTTAAAGACGACTCCATAAAAATATTTTTTGTGAAATTTTAATGAGTCAAAAAAAGTAAACCCGTGGCCTCCTTACTATTTTTAACAAGCTCAAAGGAAGAATGGAAGAATGCCCATAACAAGAGGAGACCAGTGTCAGGGACATGCAAAACTAGTTCCAAGTGTGTGGAATAGACTTATGCATAGTGCAAGGAACATAAGCAAGACAAGGACACTCAGGCTATGTCTCCTCAAGCTAAGGGGTGTAAATTTGCAAAGGCCAAATGATACATGGCTAAATGGAAATGAGATAAGAGATGGAGGCTTATATAACAAGATGAAAGCATGGAAGCCGACATTAGGCCCATAAGCGCAAGTGGGATCGAGGAAAATGCATATGCATCTTAAACACAAAAATGGGAGACTTATAAGAAATGGATATAAATGTATGAGAAAGAAAGATATGATGCTTCTTCTCAAAGTCATGGTAAAACTAGAAAGGCTCCTGATCTTATGATAAAAACTCAACATGGGCACCAAAATGGAATAGGGGTGCTGACTAGGATAACCCATGTTAGGTAGGCTCTGCTGTCAGACTAGTGGAGAATGCATATAGAGAGGGATAACACACTAATATCCAACATGTCTTCCCCTGTGGCTAATTTAGATGGAAAAAGGTTCAAATGCATCGTAGCAAAGGGGAGGCCTAAACCTATATGCAAGTTTTTGAATATACCTGGCATGATCGGATAATATGTCAAAAAGGATCAGTAAGCAAGCATGAGTCTAGCTAATAATCCCATCTACAAGAAACAACAGTACCAAGATCATATTTTAAAAATATGTAAGAAAATATTTGATACAGGTCACTTTGGTAGAAGTACATTCAACTTAACCATCTTCAACAATAGGAATAATTAAGGTAGATTTAAACAGAGGAGACTCTATAGTAGCAAAGCCTAAAGACTTACAATCAACCAGATAAAACTTGATAGGAAGATCAAAGTTGAAAGAAGTGAAGAAATTTGCATAAACAAATTCATCATCACGGGAGTTGAAAATTCTAGAAGCAGAATCAAACTCAACAGGAACACCGATTTGCATCTCTTAGGAGGATTCTATAGACTCAACAATAGTAGTGTTTGAGGAATAATCATTAAGATCAAACTCCAAAGGAAAACCAGGGATAGACTGAAGTGCAACTAGATCATCATCCAAATGAATGGCAGACTGTAATATAGATTCTAAGAAAAATTCTTCAAGGGAAGTATATCATCCCAAATAGAACACATGCCCAAGCGTTCAGTTGGATCAACAGGGTGGAGAGAAATCTACGAAGACCCTATTGGATGGATCACCTGGTCAACTGTCGAGACCGAGTCCCGAGAAGGTAAGCATGAACCCAAAGGTTTATTCTCAGTAGCAATTATACACAAGGCATATAATGGTTGGTTGATATGACTACACTATACTTCAGAGGATGAACACTTCCAAGGGTTGTTAAAGTACACCATATTATGTGTGTAAGTTGTGGCAACTATTGAAATTGTGTGTACCGGTGATGCATCAACATGTAGATCATGTGGAGGAAGATTAAAGTTCCCATTAACAAATGATACATCCCCACACCAATATTTTCACAATTCCTCCCGGAATGGGAAACTAAAGGAATATTGGATCCATGATCCCGGTTGAACTCGTTACTATTCAAGGCTAGTTGGTCAATTGTTATAATATTTCCCTCATGTGGAAACTTGATGACGTGAAAGATCGAAGAGACTACTACCATCATAGATTAAGTCCAATTTCTTCCTAATAATAAATTATAATCAAATGGCGAATCAACCACTTGCACATCCACTTTGACTCATTTTCCCCCTAGCTCTATAGGAAAATCTAGGATTATTCCATGAGGTTGGAAAAGGTTGTCGTCGAAATCTTTCAACATGGTGACAAGAGAAATCACATCAGGTGATCCTAAATCCTTCCAACATGATAAAGACATGACACATGTGGAGGAACCCTCATCTACAACTGTCTGATGAATCTTAGTGTTTCTAGATACAACTTGGATTTGAAAAGTAGCATGGTGGGGTAGACGAGGTTTCCAATTCTCAAAATCAAAAGAAATCGCTTGACTGTCTGCAGTATCTAGAGCTCCTAAAGCTGAAATTAAGGTCTTCCTTTGAATTGGACAAGTCTGGAGGACCTCAAGCATAGACATTGCACATGGATCCTAAGCCAAATATTCAACTATACTGTAATGTTGAGTGGCACACACATTAGGATTGAACGTTGCTTTCTTGAGAACACCCGTTTGGTATTCTAGACATAGTATCGATGGCAGGCTTCTCTATGTGTACAAAATTGTCATTATTAGGATTAAGGGGTTCCTTACCTTTGGATTCAGACGTAGTTTTGTAGTTATTGTTCCTAGTCCAGAGATATAAATATCGTTCACACATGAAAACCTCCCCTAGGCCTGAACTTCCCCCTTGAGAAGGGGGTCCCTTGGTTTCTCCCTTGAGAGGCTATAGGGTTTTGGTGAGCACCAACAATCATATGTTGCTGATGTTGAGGAAATTGGTTAATTAAAACAACAGTTTGTGAGGACCCTTCCTGTTGAGCCAACAACTTTTGTGCCATTTCCATCTTAGTTCATTTATAATTTAGATGATCTTCTTTGCATAACAATCAAGGGAATTTCATCTTATTTTTTTCATTACTTGCCCCACCAGTATTAGTGTTGTTAATATTTTTCGCACTCTTGTTTCCTTTATTCTTGTTTTTTTTATTCTTATTTTTCGTCTCGCCAGGACGTTGGTTTCCTTGAGAGTTCTGTACTAACAGAACATCAAAAGGAGGGTTGATTTTAAGTTTTTGTGTTTTAATCTGACTAGTTGCCGAATAATTTTGACTTGGAAAGTTGTTACCTGAGATAACTGGATTGTTCTCAACTACACTAATCAGAACATCAACATGAGGTGTAGGTATGGGTTTCATTGGGCCAGCTTCTGCTCTAGGAGAAGTGGGAAGAATTTCATACAACATCCTGGAATGGGAATAAACCAAATCCAATTGTTGGGCTTTAATAATAGCCTGCACTTTGGTCTGAACCCCATAAAGAGCCACATCTTTTGAAATAACAGGTTACAATGATTTAATTAACCAATCGGTAAGGAATTCATCAAGGCTCTGAGCCTTGATTAAGCTGCATCTCCTCCGCCACTCATGGATGTGGTCAGAGATATGAGTCGATTTATCCTGATGAAAAGATGCTAATAGCTCAGTTCCATTTTCTTAATGAACTAGGAGCTGAAATTGGTTCAAAAATACCATGGCAATTGCATTAAAAGTTTGAAAATATGCTCGTGGTAACTCAATGTACCAATTCGCCACTACCCCAGTTAAATTCCTTTGGAAAAGATGCGATTGAATAGAATCATCCATTGCAAATTGTTCACAAAGAGGTTGCTCATGCAATACCATCTCTGACATGATCTATTTTGCAAAAGACCGTGTGGCTCCATTAACGAAATACTTTCCTTTTCTCTCGAATGCAAAATGCGAAAAGAGAAACAACTAATCAATACAACGTCAAATTTAGGTTATCATGTAGCAATAATATAAAATCCTCCCTTAAACACTCTTGAAATGACGGTGACTTAATATAATTTCTTGCAGCAAATCTTTTAGTGGTGATTCACATTTCATAAAACCAAATACATGGTTTAAACCAAATTACATGCCGTCACTCAAAACTTATCCCACCCAAAATAATAATAAAAATTAGTTAGATCCCCAAAATCTACTTTACCCATTTCAAAAAGTTTTACAACATTATGTATGCCAATAATTAAGAAAAATAAAAGATAAAGTAAAACAACGTTTTTCTAGGTCGATATATATATATATATAACTTCACGTGAATGTAAAAGTTTGAAAAACATTCCACCTTTGATATATAAGCACATGGTGTGTTTAAAGAAAAATAACCTTTGAAGTTCATTTATGGATAGAGACTGGATGAAAACCATATTTTAATGTTTTCAAATATATCTTAATACATTAAGAAGGCTTACACATGGTGTGTTTAAAGAAAAATAACCTTTGAAGTTCATTTATGGATAGAGATTGGATGAAAACCATATTTTAATGTTTTCAAATATATCTTAATACATTAAGAAGGCTTTCTTAAAGAGGCATTTCATTATTAATATAATTTGAAATAAATGTAAAATTAATTAAAATTTATATAATGATGAATACATAGTAATCTCTATAACTTATAAGTTGTCATAATCTAAAATATGGATAAAATAATAAATTTCATGTTATTATGATGTTTTTTTTTTAAATGAATTTCACGAGCATTGTAAAATTGGGGAAAAGAGCAATCAAATTTGAGGATTAAAGTGCAAAAGTTATGTTTTGAGTAAGAGAAAGAGTTTCGTAAAATTTTGACACTTCATTCTTTTGAAATTGTAAACTTGTCTCAAATCTTCAATATATGTACCTTTAAGGTGAAATGAGTCTAAATGAATTAGCTCAAATAAAACTATTTAGTATAAAAAAAACGAAAATTATGGAAAGATACAATATGGCTTAGACAAAGACTAAAACCTCTAAAAATTAATGTTATGTCTAAAATAGAAATTATTGATCTCTTCCCATAGTATTATATGTGTTCTTTCATAATTGAAAATCACAAATTTGAGCTTTTGAATTAATTTAATGTGATCTGCCAAAATTCCCATTTATCCATTGAAGTGACAAATGATAAAACTTAAAGAGGATCTCGAGAAATGATATTAACTCAATTTTTGCAAAACAAGATATGGAACTAGTTTGGATCAGGCCAATATAATCATGCAAGCATCATCAAGTATCCAGGATTTCAAGAAGTCCAAAGAACATACACCAAAACTCAAAAGGATAAGCTCAGCGCATCGAAGACAAAGGGCGTGGAAAAATCAAAACACTCTGGAGACGAAACCATCAAACCACCTTCCCAAAGCAAGAAACAGAAACTAAAAGCAAAATTTTATATGAAATTTACATGGGGGGCCCTTGATTTCATGAAATCAAGGAAAAGTTGGGGGGGGGGGGGGCAACAAGCACACACTAAAAAGTCCTTGAAAGATGTCAAACAAGCAAACAATTCTTACACTGAAAGAGTACTTGGATGCAAGAACAATCCATTGAAGAGTGAGATATGATCACCCAAAGATTAGTCTTGGATGATGAGGGCCCAAGCCTCAGTGAAGATCTGAGAGAAGTTACCAAAGTTAGGCATGTTTCCCTTCTTGATGCAATTGTTTTTCTAGATAAATCTCTAAAACACCCTCCAAGGGTACTAATGCTCCAATTAACACAAGGTCTACTCAAGGTGGTTGCAGAAAATCCTCTGCTAGCACCTATGTATGATCCTAAAGACAAGATATTATGGCTACCGAATGATAGACAATGTCCGGGGGAAAAGTCCTAGGTCGGGATTGTGCGTATGGGTAGGGTAACGGAGCCCAAAACTCTACAACAACACTGTCATGTTGAAATTCCCCATACACACAAAATACCTGGTTGATGCTCGATTGAGTATTGGAGGAATCTCTCTGCAACTTAAACTCACAGGACCTAGTGCTTGAACCCTTTGGTAGAGGAGCTCCCTGAACAAACCCTTACGGTGTTGTATTTCCTCCCTTAAGAAAGACACCTATGTTTTGACCAGTTTTAGTGATCATTGAGGATTTAACTCACAAATCCCTACCTCCACAATCCTAGCTTAGCTATAAGGTGTGTTTCTGAACTAGAAGAAAACCTAAGATCCTATCTCAAGTTACTGATTGCTTGCTTTAAAGAGTACTTTCAAAACTTTTCAAGATAATTAAAACAAGTGCAACTAAATACAAGATGTTCTTTAATAGAAATACGAAGCACTTAAATGCCACAAACATGCACTTTTCACTCTCAATTTCTTTCCAATGCAACTTCTAAAGATATGATTCAGAATGAATATGAAATTTTTTAATATCACATGCAACTTTTTGCTCTTTTCAAATGCAAAAGGAGACTAAAATTTATAACCTAAATGTAAAATATGGCTTAGAAAATTATGGAAAGATAGAATATGGCTTATACAAAGACTAAAACCTCTAAAAATTGATGTTATGTCTAAAATAGAAATTATTGATCTCTTTCCATAGTATTATATGTGTTCTTTCATAATTGAAAATCATAAAATTGAGCTTTTGAATTAATTTAATGTGATCTGCCAAAATTCCCATTTATCCATTGAAGTGACAAAGGATAAAACTTAAAGAGGATCTCGAGAAATGATGTTAACTCAATTTTTGCAAAACAAGATACGGAACCAATTTGGATCAAGCCAATATAAATCATGCGAGCATCATCAAGTATCCAGGATTTCAAGAAGTTCAAAGAACATACACCAAAACTCAAAAGGATAAGCTCAATGCATCGAATACAAAGGGCGTGGAAAAATCAAAACACTCTGGAGACGAAACCATCAAACCACCTTCCCAAAGCAAGAAAGAGAAACTAGAAGCAAAATTTTATACAAAATTTACATGGGGGGCCCTTGATTTCATGAAATGAAGAGAAATTTGTTGGGGGGGCCAACAAGCACACACTAAAAAGCCCTTGAAAGATGTCAAACAAGCAAACAATTCTTACACTGAAATAGTACTTGGATGCAAGAACAATCCATTCAAGCTCGTGAGATATGATCACCCAAAGATCAGTCTTGGATGATGAGGGCCCAAGCCTCAGTGAAGATCTGAGAGAAGTTACCAAGGTTAGGCATGTTTCCCTTCTTGATGCAATTGTTTTTCCAGATAAATCTGTAAAACACCCTCCAAGGGTACTAATGCTCCAATTAACACAAGGTCTACTCAAGGTGGTTGCAGAAAATCCTCTGCTAGCACCTATGTATGATCCTAAAGACAAGATATTATGGCTACCAAATGACAGACAATGTCCGGGGGAAAAGTCCCAAGTTGGGATTGTGCGTATGGGTAGGGTAACGGAGCCCAAAACTCTACAACAACACTGTCATGTTGAAATTCCCCAGACACGCAAAATACCTGGTTGATGCTCGATTGAGTATTAGAGGGATCTCTCTGCAACTCAAACTCACAGGACCTAGTGCTTGAATCCTTTGGTAGAGGAGCTCCCTGAACAAACCCTTACGTTGTTGTATTTCCTCCCTTAAGAAAGACACCTATGTTTTGACCAGTTTTAGTGATCATGGACGATTTAACTCACAAATCCCTACCTCCACAATCCTAGCTTAGCTATAAGGTATGTTTCTGAACTAGAAGAAAACCTAAGATCCTATCTCAAGTTACTGATTGCTTGCTTTAAAATGTACTTTCAAAACTTTTCAAGAGAAGTAAACAAAGTGCAACTAAATACAAGATGTTCTTTAATAGAAATACGAAGCACTTAAATGCCACAAACATGCTCTTTTCACTCTCAATTTCTTTCCAATGCAACTTCTAAAGATATGATTCAGAATGAATATGAAAATTTTTAATATCAAATGCAACTTTTTGCTCTTTTCAAATGCAAAAGGAGACTAAAATTTATAACCTAAATGTAAAATCAAGCCTAGAACATAAGCATGCAAGTACCCAAACAACTAACTATGAAAAAAATAATTGTTTTTGTTTTCAATGTTAAGCAGTTCCAAATCCATTGAGAGACTTTGCAAAGTACTCAACTAATTCCAACTCAATACTAAACCAACGTTTTATCCTTTTCCAATATGAGAAACAAAAATCAAATTCAAATAAACACACAACCAAAACAAATGCGAAAGTTTTCTTATCTCCTTATCAAACAGTAAAAGAAGCCATAAACACTAGACTTCTCATTCATGTAAGCATGCCAAGTTGTGAAAAATAAACATGTGAATACTTTTAGACTCAAATAAGGAAAGAGACCTACTAAGAAATATGGTTTGGTAAATTCAAGTCTACATACAACAAATGCAATCAAGGTCCTAAAAAACTGAAAGAACACTTGAGATTTCACTTCAAAGGAAATACCAAAAGCATAAGAAAGCACAAGAACCCTGCCAAAAGAGTATTTTTCACTCAAATAAGTACAAATTGACTCAAATACCCTCAATAGGTTCCAAATCCAATAAAAAAGGAGCAAATAGGTTTAGACATATCCAAATTGGTTCAAAAAACAACAAATTGGTTCAAAGATCTCCAACTTGGGTCTAGAGGCTCCAAATTTTTCCAAAAAAACCCAAATTAACTCCAAAATATTTATAAAATCAATTCAAGAGAAATAAAAATCCAAATGTCACACTTCCAAGGGGTCCTACACAGACCTAGGATCATCAAAGACTCCGAAAAAATCCACCCAAAACCTCCCAAACAGGCCTGAAAGTGAAAAAGTCATCTACAGGAGGGACACGCTGGTGAACTACTAGCACAGTAGGGTGTAACACCCTAGTGAGAGGACCATCACCAGCATGTATGAGGAAAACATGCACCTGTAAGCATTGTCACATACTCATGGGTATTGGCAGTCTCTAAAAAAGGAAATGCAACTCAGAAAATGACATGGGAAGGGTCTATTAAAGCCAAGAGACTATTCATAACTTGATATTAGACTCAAACCTTCAATAAAAGTGGAAAAATAACCTTGGATACCCCGAATCATTTAGGATTCTCCCCAATGGAGTCTCCAATTATGTTGTTATGAAAAATTTCCTATGGTTGGGGTGAGGCCACCAACATACTAGGGTTTGAAAGAATAGGTATCTAGGGTTTTGCAATAATTAAAATAAGCAAGAATTTTAAGTTAAGAAGGCATGCACCTTACTACTGAAGTTTGATCCTAGCCTCCTCCTTGAGATTTCCTCTTGATATCTAATACAATAACCTGCAAAGCAAATTCAAAGACCTTCCTCAAACAAATTTGAATACAAATAAATATTTGACATTCAAAAGAACATAAAATGCTGATCTAATAAGCATCAATGAATAATCAAATATGATATAACCATAAACATAGTTGTTTGGAAAGGGAAGAATCTATATTATTTCATTAATGAATGAAGAAAGTACATAATATTACCTTCCTTCAATCAAGGCACCTATTGACACCTTCAATTTGGGATCTCTTGCTTCTCTCCTCCAAGAATCCCGACCACAAATCAACTAGGGCACAAATGATGGGGGAAGGGAGTAGAAATTTCTCCAACATAACATTACTTGGGATAAGAGTCCACGTTCATGGCCCCTCTCCCTCTCTTTTACGGTGGAGGAAGAAGGTTAGGTTGAGGAGGGGAGCAATTGTAACCGAGTAGGAAGTTCCAAAAACCACCCAAACTGCCCATTTTCAAGGTTTTTTATATGTTTTAGTATTTTTTGGGTACACGATGGTGGGATAAGGATCAAGGTGCACACAACACATGGTTGAGCCATTTGAAACCTATGTGTGGGTGAAAAAATGGGCTAAAACCTCCAAAATTAGGGCTTTTTAGGGGGTGTTTTGGTCTCCAAATGTGATCATAAGATCCAAAAATGTTGAATGGACCATGAATAAGTTAAGGCCATCCTATTAAGCTCCAAATTATGGCTCTTCCATCCAAAATTTCATTTTTTGTGACCCATGACATCTTCATGAAGTGTCATCACGAAAGTGCCATCATGAGAAGACAATATGCAAGTGTCATCACAGATAGAGAAGTTCCAAATTTGGTTATAACATGAAGAGCTGGGAAGTTCCTCAGATGTGGCGAGGACTATTGAAGGAAGGTGTTCTATTGTTACCACTAGTAACTTTGGAACTGATTTAGATTGCCTAGAAGTTTCCTCTACCTCACTAGGGGTATATTCCACCTTTGTAACATGTACTATATCTTGTTTCCTACCTGCTTCTCCTTCTAATTTGGCCCTTTTGATTACCTATTTTGTCTCAAGCTCATCAATATCCATACAAATGTGTGTTTATAATGCTATCCTCTTGGACCCTATTTTTTGTTTGTGTGGTGTAGGGATCAGTGGGGCTTGGATGCATATTTTCTCACTTTTCCATGTGTATATTTTCTGCTATTTATCCATAGAATCTTACTCATTTGTTCCCATGTGTCAATATTGTTTATATTTTCCCACTCTGAATTTGATATGTGACAGTAAGGATATTTTTTGTTTTCTTTCCTCCTCTTTGACATAAGATGGTGGGGATCATAGGTACATTTCTCTCCTTTTGAAAAACATAGATGCTTCAACATTTCCTCCCCTTGTGCTATAGCATTCTTGGTCTTGACTAGGAAGGGGGCCACTTCCTTGGGAAGCTTGAAAGTTATAAGGTGTTTGAACTTGAAAAAAATGTATTTGGTCAAAGATAAATATTTTCATGATGTACTTCAATGGAAATATTCTTGGATTCAGGAATTTTGGAAAAAGGTAGGTTTCATATTCAAAACCATAAACCCTTATCGCTATGTGATCTTCGTAGACAAACCAATATCCTATTCTAGTGTCCGGACTCAATTGCAACATCTCCCTATACTGTGGTAATATTATGGGAGGTGGGTCATTATGGAGGAAATAAACAACATACATGAATATGTCTAGAAAGGATTGGAAACCCTAGTTTCCAGGCTACTTGATGACCAAGTTTGTCCATTCATAAACTAACAACTGTACTCCTATGTTATCATTTGCCTTTAGTCCCAAATCTTCAAAGCATGGGACATTGTGGTATATTATCAGATAAAGAAAATAGGATGGTTTTTTGAAGTATCTAAGAGAATATGTATTTTAATTTCCCTGGTATAGTATCGGATAAAGAAAATAGGATGGGTATTTGACTACATGTTTTTTAATTTTAGTCATTAATATACCACAATTATTTGGGTGGAAAATTGTGGTATAGTATCAAATAAAGAAAATAGGATGGCTATTTGATTATATGTTTTTTTAATTTTATGTTTATGTATATTGTGCATGTTTTAATTTGATGTTATGTTCATGAATATTGTATATTGTTGATTTCATCTTTTTAATTACATGGTAACTAATAAAGTATACATATCATATAAATGATTTTGAAAACCAATAACCAATATATCAATATATTATTGGTAATTAATGATTAAATCAATCACCAAATGATTGTACATTAATTATTAAATGTACTATTAGTTGACTATAAATGAAACTAAATGTACTATCAATTGACGGAATATTAATGACTAAATATATGCTACCAATTAATAGAAAATTAATGAGTAAATATATTACCAACTAACGGAAAATATACTACTATTTGAAAACAATTAATGGTTAAAATGACCGAAATAAATGACTACAACAACTAAATATATGACTAAATAAACAACCAAATATACCACCAATTGATCAATTTAGAGCAAGAAATAAATGGCTAAAATATTTTAGTCATTAATTTAGTGGTGAGTTATATGACTGCAAATATAACACCAATGGTCATCTGACCAAAATTAGTCATTTATATGCTGAATTTAATAGTTTTTTAGTAGTAAATTTCTCTTATTCTACTAGTGTGACAAAGTTTTCAAAAGGAAATACAACTCATTATCTTAGATCATACACCCCAGACTTTGAAATGTTTAGAACGACACTTTCACGAAGAGGAATAAACCTTAATTTCGATACAATTTGTGAAGAGAAATGAAATAAATTAATAATTTATATGTTTTTGGGTAAATCATTTAATGAATATAAAATGAGTAGTTCTATCATTGATTTCACCATAGACTCATCTTCAATGGATCCATGATTTTAGAATATACTGCCAAGATTTCCCTGTATAAAATGATAATTAGGAATGCACAATGATAAGAGAACTAGAGGAGACTTCAAAAACATATCAATTGTACGCAATAATAGCATAATAAAGGAAAATTGTTCTGGTAAAGACCAACCTATTAAAAATAATCGCCCAATCTAACAACAATATGGTACAATTAATGTATACTGTATCTCGAACGGGGTTGGACAATCTTTTATCTAAATGATATAGTTCATAGATACAATAATTGAGTAAGTGGATCAACCAATCCTTATTATCAATGTTTCTCATCCCTATGTCCACACCGAATGAATGGTCTTCGTATTCTTAATCCATATAATGCATAACTCTTTGTCCTCATTGCAGGAAGGGTCTATCGTTCCTTCATGTACATGTTGCTTAACCCAAGGTATACATTCTAAAAACACACATCAAAATCATGCCTATGGATGATACATTTCCAAGATACCATATGTCAAGAAGTATCACACTATCTTTTATCTAAAAGCTAATATTACTATCAAATGTATTTCCCGGAGGGTCTACATATATTCCCTTTAGTTGAAAGGATTCTTGTTCAGCTGATTTAAAAATATATTGGATGATCTAGTGTCCAAATTATTCTTTCCATTAGATAAACATATGAAGAACAGTTTCTCGATCCTTCCTGCCCATAGTATTTGTACCAAGGTTCATATTTGAGGAAGGGTCAATTGATTGTCCATCTAAATGATGCTTGAGTCTGATTCCACATCTGATGAGAAATCATCCCACTCTTCACCTATATAATACAATTTATGGCTATCTTATTTCAAGAAGGGTCATCCAATATTCCACTAGATAATACAATTACCGAATACCATATTTTTTTAAATTTATTTCCGATCTTTCACCCATCTGATATGTTTCCTGGATACCATTGTTGAAGAAGGGTCAGATGATCCTTCTTCCAAATGATGCTTGACACGTTGTGTTGAGATATTGTAACTTCTAAGAATATTATATTTGTACTTTATTATTCCAGAGATGTTTCATTCCTCCGTGAAGATCTTATTGTATATCCGGAGATGTTTATTCCTCCGTTGGAATGTGGTAACTTGGGTTATTAGACTTCCCTAGTGGGGGTCTGCCCTGTATGTGTTATGTGAGTCAAAGGGTTGTTAGACCACCCTAGTGGGGTCGTCCCAGTCAGTTGTAGTGGGGTGTTTAATCCAGTGGTAAAGTTGGGGCCGACCTAGTTAATATAAAGTACAAGTCGGAGATGTGTATAAATAGAGGAGGTGTGTTCCTCATTATACACACACTTCTCACTCATAATGTAGAGCACTTGTGGAGGAGAGGTCCGCTATGGTGGAGGAGGAGATCATTTCTTTGGCTTGCATATTTGTATATTGCTGGTCATCTATATTGGGGAAGCTTTGCTGGGTTTTCTACCCCATGAGGGTTTCCCAGGATAAATCTGTGTCTCTTGTGTTTATGCTGTGCTTGTTGTTTCTTCAGTGATCCTGTATATGCTATTATTGTGAAATGGAATGCTGCTATTTTCTGTCTTAGCATATTAAATCTTAACATGGTATCAGATCTAACCTAAAGGAAGGCAATGTATGGCACTTACGACACTTGCTTCACTTGCGACAATTTCAAGGTTTGGGTTTTGTATAGCAAAAACCAGTCATCGTGGAACTTTCGCTATAAATCCATTTTGGAAAAGTTTCAGGATCTAAAACCTTTATAGGTCGTAGATAACATCCCCAGGTACCTTGTGTCTAAAGGAAACCCTCATATTCGTTGTACTTTGTGAGTTATGATCAGTACAAGTTAGGGTTTCTGCCTCTTCCAGATCTCAGTCAAAATCAGGTGACCTAGGAAAAAAGGTCATAACTTGGGCTACGAAGATCCAAATTCAATTTCGTAAAAAATGACAGGTAGTAAACAGACTGTACTATCTTAGGAAACTTTTCAGAGGCCGAAGTTGAACCAGTGACATGTGGCACGCCATACAAGTTCGCTCTCTTGTTTTATCCCAGAAACAGGTCACGTTGAGACACTTGCATACATCTCTCTCAGAAAATCCAATTGAGGTCAAACCTATCGGGATGGAAAGATGATAGGTCAGGCTACCACAGAAAAAAATTTCAGACCCTGTGGATCAAAAAGTTTGGAGTTACAGCAGAAACAATCAGGTACATATTTCTGTCAAAACAGAATTATTTTTGGAGCACCTTCATTCATGGCTTCTGGAATTTAGGGTTTTGGAGAAAGTTAGAATTTTTGGAATTGGAGTCCACGGATGAATGCTACTCAGGAAAATAGAAATTTAGAGACCAATGTCGAATTTTTTGGTTGGGTAGAAGACCGAGCTTGATCAAACCCCAGTCCGGGATTTTGATCGGAAAGATGGAAAATTAGGGCTTCAGCAAAAGTTGGAATTTTTTAAGTTTGTGACCACGGCTGGAAACTCCTTAGAAAAATAAGAGTTTAGAGCCTTGGATCGAACCTTTTGATTGGGAAGAAGGGTGGGCTTCATCAAACCCTAGTTCGGGATCCTGTCTAGAAGATCCAAAAGTTTCGAAGGCAATTTTGAGGGGTCAAATTTTGGAGATTTCAAAATTGAAGTATGCTAGTTTGATCAGCTCAGCAAGACACATCCTTCCATCCATTCAGAAGTGTGAAAGTCAAATATTGAATTTTTAGGGTTTCTCTAGAAAACCCTAATCAAGCTCCAGATCAAGTTTCAGGGGGAGTTGAGGCTAAGGCCTTACATAAGAAGACTACAAGAAGTCTCGACAGGCATGAATTAAGGAGGTTCAGGTATGTCTTGAAATCTAATTCCTGATTAAGTTCATAATGTGTTTGTCTTCATATTATTTATTAGTACAATCTTGATTAACGTTAGAATTGTCTTATCACCCTAGTAACAGTATGAATTCATGTGAATGATCGAAGACATTCATTGATTAGGGCTATATGATTGTACTAATGCACTATGGTGTTGTATGAGGTTGATGTTGTCTGCTAACAAGATACAGGTACATCACGAAAGACAAATCAAGTTCCATGACCATGACAACATGAAGACAAAGACTCATCCATAATCTTTGATCACATAGAAGTTTGACTTACGAGGTATGTATGACTTTGTTCTATTATGCTTAACCTATGAGATATGCAGGTTCTAGCGCAGGATCTCTAAATCATTGAAGAGAACAAAGAAGATATTGATTAGGTATGTTAGACATAACTAAGCAGGTATACTAATCCAGGTATGTTTTCCTATGTCAAGTTAGAATCTTAACTTGTGTTAGGATCCCTTATATAAGTATACTTGGTATGATTGGTTATGCTTATTCATAAAGTTAGTAATCAAGGGTTTATGCATATTATGTCTCTTATCTTGATGATTTAACTAACCAGAAGAATACTATGATCAAACAAGAATATGCATGAGTAAAAGAAGACTTCCTTGAAACCCTGAATACTAATGATCATGACTATACATATTCAAGATTATTTAAAATTATAATGTTTTGATAATATTGAGAATATACTAATGAATGTATGTTTTTGTATGAGATCATGAGGATGACACTAGTGCACACTTGAGCATGCACAGTGGTACAGAATGAATAGAAGTTCAAAAAAAAAAACATATAGAAGATCAAGTGGGAGGCAACCACACAAACATAAAAGATAAGTATTTGAGTTGTTATTTGAAATAGTAAATGATATTGCTTGTAATAGGTTGTATGCATATTTGTATTCCTAGAATATATCATGCTAAGTGTAAGCATTCATATAGCCATGAACAGTATACTATTAATATGCATATGATAGGTAAGTTGGACAAACATTCCATTGTTTCTTGTCTAGAATGAAACCTCTTTGCTGACATGCTGAGAGCTATGCACACTCTCGATAGTATGTTTTGGTAGAGATGGAAGGCATCTAGATAGCCACTGTATGCATACAGGATATGGAAAAGTGTTGTGCCAAAGTATTGGTCAAGATAGTTGCATAACTATGAAAATGATATATGTATGCATAATAGGTCATCATGTCAACATGATTTCATGATTATAAAGTATTACTAATCATGTACTTAATTTTGATTTGTAGGAAAGATCATGAAGAATGATGAACACCGAACAAGTGATGGATGTTCAACAAAATATTTACAAATCAAAACATAATATAGAAGGATCGTGGCTAGAAGATTCTCTTAGAAAGAGGAAGAGAATCATGACGAGATGTTTGCTCCAAGTGGCTAGATAAGACCATTCTCTTAATGGTGTAATTAAAGAAGAAGTGTGAATCAGGTTCTGTACCTAGGATCGATAGTCAATTGATGAGCTTAATGATCACCATGGGTGATGTGGATCTCAACCTTTGCTACAAGGTTGAATATGGTTTCTATACACAGATGACATGGATGCAAGAAGGAAATCATCACAGAGTTTGAATTATATTGAGTCTCATATCAGTAGACCCATCTGACGAGAGATGGCACATATAGATATGCAAAAGATCACTCAATGCATAGTGTGAATGATGGAGAATTGACAGCTTCTTGACAAAGCTTGGGCTTTACCAAAAGTAAAGTTGATCCTAACCTTTACCTTAAGGTTGTGGATGATGAACCTATCATACCATTATTGTATGAGGATGATCTCTTTCTGACAGGGAATGAGAAACAGATCATGGAAAGCAAGAAGAAGATGGCTACATAAATGAAAAAGAAAGATCTCAGATTGATGCATTACTTCCTAGGTTTAGAAGTATGGAAAGGCTCAGAAGGAATCTTTCTCAACCCGGGAAAATATGCCGATAAATATTAAAAGGACTTGATGTGTTGGAATGGCCACTCTCATGGATTCCAACTTGAAGCTATTAGCAGATGACTCATCAGAGTTAGTGGATATAACTCTGTACAAACAAATTATTGATTCATTGATGTATCTAACGAATACTAGGTCAGATATATGCTTTGTTGTGAACACCTTGAGTCAGTATCTAGTGGAAACTAGATGTGTTCACCTGTTAGTTGCAAAGCATGTGATGAGATACCTAAAGGATACGATAGACTTTGATCTATGTTATCTTGGAGATCATGACTTCAGATGGCTACACAGATGTTGATTGGGCAGGAAGTGTATCAGACAAGAAGAGCACATTGAGAGGATGTTATTGTTTGGGATCAACCATGATCTCGTGGTTTAGCAGGAAACAATCTAGTGTGGCTCTCAGCACAAGCGGAATATATGGTTGCTTGCTCTGCTAGTTGTGAAGCGGTATGGCTTCAGGATTGTTTGACTTAAAGATAGACCTAACTATGATCCTATGTGACAAACAGAGTTGTATCAAGATGACAGAGAATCCAGTGTTCCATGATAAGTCAAAGCACATAGGGATCTAACAAGATATGGTGCAGAAAGGAACTATAAAGTTTGAATTTGTAATAAGTTACCAATGTACTAACCAAACCTCTATCGATCCGATGTACTAACCAAACCTCTACCTCAAGTAAAGTTTTTCGATACAAACTTAATATAGTTCAGAAGGACCCTCCTTGAAAGGGGGAGTGATGTGATCACTTATGATGAGATTGCCTGCATCGACAGTGAGGTCGATGATGTGGACACCTATATTGGTGATGCCAACAGAGAGGTTGGTGGATGGTCCTTAGACAGGGTCTAAGGTGACAAGGGGATTGCATCATCCTTGAACATATGTTCTAAAAGGATCTGTAGACAGATGTCTCCAAGAAAGAAGAGGGATTGCATCATCCTTGAACACATGTTCTAAAAGGATCCGTAGATAGATGTCTTCGAGAAAGAAGAGGGATTGCATCATCCTTGAACACATGTTCTAAAAGGATCCGTAGACAGATGTCTCCGAGAAAGAAGAGGGATTGCATCATCCTTGAACACATGTTCTAAAAGGATCCGTAGACAGATGTCTCCGAGAAAGAAGAGGGATTGCATCATCCTTGAACACATGTTCTAAAAGGATCCGTAGACAGATGTCTCCGAGAAAGAAGAGGGATTGCATCATCCTTGAACACATGTTCTGAAAGGATCCGTATACAGATGTCTCCGAGAAAGAAGAGGGATTGCATCATCCTTGAACACATGTTCTAAAAGGATTCGTAGACAGATCTCTTCGAGAATGAAGTCCTTCATGGACATGTGAGGATTGGATCATCCTTGGACTTCAGTCCTAAAGTGAGCCGTAGACATATGTATTCGAAAATAAAGTCCTGAATAAACAGGTGGGGGATTGTATCGTCCCCGGACTTCGGTCCTAGAAGTGAGCCGTCGACATATGTCTTCGAGAATAAAGTCCTGAATGAACAGGTGGGGGATTGTATCATCCTCGGACTTCGGTCCCAGAATTGAGCCATAGACTGGGTCTTCGAGAATAAAGTCCTGAATGAACAGGTGGGGGATTGTATCGTCCCCGAACTTCGGTCCCAGAATTGAGCCGTAGACTGGGTCTTCAAGAATAAAGTCCTAAATGAACAGGTGGGGGATTGTATCGTCCCCAGACTTCGGTCCCAGAATTGAGCCGTAGAATGGGTCTTCGAGAATAAAGTCCTGAATGAACAGGTGGGGGATTGTATCATCCCCGGACTTCGGTCCCAGAATTGAGCCGTAGACTGGGTCTCCGAGAATGTAGTCCTGAATGAACAGGTAGGGGATTGTATCTTCCCCGGACTTTGGTCCCAGAATTGATCCGTAGACATTTGTCTCCGAGAATTGATGATAGGACTGTATCGTCCATGGACTCTTGGTTCAAAATGTATGAGATGGGATTGCATCGTCCCTAGACATGAGACTTGTATTAAAGTGATAAGGATTGATCATCCTGGAACTTGATCTGGATTGTATCATCCATGGACCTATGTCCTAAAGAGAGTGGTATTGATCATCCTATAATATGATCGTGAGTGTTGCAGTGTATGCTGCTATGTATTGATGAGGATACTTGTATTGATGATATGTATTGATGAGGATACTTGTATTGATGATGATACTTGTATTGATGAGGATACTTGTATGTATACTTGTATTGATGAGGATACTTGTATGAATACTTGTATTGATGATGATACTTGTATTGATGATATGTATTGATGAGGATACTTGTATTGATGATGTGTATACTTGTATTAGTGTGGATACTAATACTGATGATCTAGATGACAATGCTACTGATCGTATTGATCTAGACGACGATGCTGCTGATCGTGATGACGATGCTACTGATCGTATTTATCTAGATGACGATGCTGATGATCGTGTGATGACGATACTGATGATCGTGTGATGACGATGTTGATGATCGTGTGATGACGATGCTGATGATCGTGTGATGACGATGCTGATGATCGTGTGATGACGATGTTGATGATCATGTGATGACGATGCTGACGATCATGAGGATTTAGATGTTGATGTTGTTGTAGCTATTTGAGTGCTGCAGAAGATAAAGACTCAGTACTGAAGATGTTGATGTTCCAGTAACTAGTTGAGTTACTGATGATGTTGAGAAAGCTTCCAATGATTTATAGATGTATCATGTTGATGACTCCTTGCTCCTGCAGATGTTGTTATAATATCCTTCTCATTAAGGGGGAGTGTTGAGATATTGTAACTTCTAAGAATATTATATTTGTACTTTATTATTCCAGAGATGTTGCATTCCTCCGTGAAGATCTTATTGTATATCCGGAGATGTTTATTCCTCCATCGAAATGTGGTAACTTGGGTTATTAGACTTCCCTAGTGGGGGTCGGCCCTGTATGTGTTATGTGGGTCAAAGGGTTGTTAGACCACCCTAGTGGGGTCGGCCCAGTCAGTTGTAGTGGGGTGTTTAACCCATTGGTAAAGTTGGGGCCGACTTAGTTATAATAAAGTACAAGTCGGAGATGTGTATAAATAGAGGAGGTGTGTTCCTCATTATACACACACTTCACTCACTCAGAATGTAGCGCACTTGTGGAGGAGAGGTCTGCTATGGTGGAGGAGGAGATCATGTCTTTGGTTTGCATCTTTGTATATTGTTGGTCATCTATATTGAGGAAGCTTTGCTGGGTTTTCTACCCCATGAGGGTTTCCTAGGATAAATTTGTGTCTCTTGTGTTTATGCTGTGCTTGTTGTTTCTTCAGTGATCCTGTATATGCTATTATTGTGAAATGGAATGCTGCTATTTTCTATCTTAGCATATTAAATCTTAACACGTTGTGCACTTCTAAAAGGGATCAACCAATCCTTCTTTGAGATGATGCTTCACCCTAGGTCCGCATTTAAGAAAAGGTTTTGTGGTTTTCTACTTTATGATGTTTATCCCTAGGTTCACATTCAAGGAAGAATCGGTTGATCATTCCTATGAATGATGATCAACTCTATGTCGTCATTTAAAGAAGAATCAACCAATACTTTCCTTAGATGTTTCTTGACCCGATGTCAATGTTTGAGAAAGGGTTAGTCAATCCTTTCCTTGGCTATTTCTCAACCTGATGTCAACGTTTGAAAAAGGGTCAAATAAACATGCCTCTAGATGATGCTTGACTCAAAGTTCACATTTGATAAAGTGTCCCCTGATCCTTCCTATAGATAATGCCTGACCCGAGAAAAGAAATTGTGGAAGGGTTGGTTGATCCTTCCTCTATGTGATGCTTGAATCTAGGTTTAAATTTGAGGATCAATCTTCCAATCCTTCATCTAGATGGTTGATTGACCCCATGTACACAATTGAGGAAGGGTTGGCCGCTCTTTCCTCTAGACGATGCTTGAACCCTAGTGCAAAATTGAGGAATGGTAGGTTGATCCTTCTTCTATATGATGCTTGAAATCAATATGATGGCATCACTATGACATCACCTTGCATCGAAATCTTGGGCAGGGAATATTGGCCATTCCCCATTGATCACTATACTAAACTAGAAAGATGGCTCCTAAACACAAATGGAGATGAGGTTGTAGCTGTAGTATAAATTTTCTCCTGTCCAAATAGAGGTCCTACAAAAGTAGGCTGAGTATTTGATAAAATACTACTTGGAGAAGCTACAATGGTAATTCAGTAATGTTCTTTGTAGGTTTCAGATTTGATAAATCTGTTGGTTTGACACAAATCGATTTCAAGACAATAGGACCTCCATCGCACTAAACACAATTCAATAGTTTCATTTTTCATTTGATAAGGTTATTTTATTTTATGCATGATTATTGAACAAACAAGTTGGAAAAAGTAAACCCCTACATTTGGCAGGGATGTTATGGTCATATGCTCACTATGGGAAGTGATAACACCTTTGTCAAGGAAGAGGGTGGAGTTCCTGTCAAAAGTAACTTGAAGAATCCATTGCCTAGGAACATCAATAAAATGGTTAATTATGTAGAGGTAACAAGTGTTTCTATGTTCACATATAGGTAACATGTTATTGAAAGTGTGATCCAAAATGGATTCAAACAAGCACAAACCTAATAGTTGATGTGAAAAGTACCGCAGAAGAAAAAGGATGGTCAACTTATCTATTCTTTTGTCACCTAGAATGTTGAGGTATGTAAAAAACATGCACATCATGGGTTGGGGGGGTGTAGGCACAGTCCGATGGTGTCTGTTGAACTATACATTGGTAGTTATCTTTCTTTAGATGAAAACATTGTTCACAAAAGATGACTTGGAAACAACTTAGCCAAAATTCTTTCCACTTAGTAGAACTAGAAGGGATACAAATTGAATTCCTTGTCAATGGAAGGAAACTATAGCATTGATCTTAGGAACCACAAGTGCATAATGCCAAAATCCAACACATTGACCTTAGTTATTAGTGAATGAACATAATAATAAGACAACTACATAAGCCAAAAAACAAGATACAAACCTTAGTCAAAACACAAAGCTACAAGGGTTCAATCATTCTCTAGGAAGCCATTCCAACCAGAGTATAAAACATTGTGAAATTGCAATCTAGGTTACAAACTCAACCAATGTTTTTTTTCCAAAACATACCAGAAAACAATGTATCATGTTTGGGTGGGTAAGAAGAGTAAACAAAAATTACATTGAATGTGTTAAACTTTTATTTCAATGGTTTGGTTTTTGTTGTATTTTTTGTTACAATAACCAATTTTTTTGGTGTTTCTAGTGGGAATGATTGGCCTCGCCTTCAATCAGCCATGACATATTGGGGAATGTAAATCAAATACATCCCACAATATGCCTTGTTCCTATTTGAATGGATGCAAGATAAGCTCTCATCAACAAACTATGTATGAAAAAAACATCATTCTCACAATTGACGGTTCTACCAATACATACAACATAACTTTCATATAATAAGGTGATAGGGGTCTAAATTGGTATGACAATACAAAAATGTAATGCACTTCAAAACAAATTGAGTAGGACATAGCACTGGCTTAAAGCAATAGATGGAATAAGTTCCATAATCAACATTGTCACATTGATATATAACATTTGATGATCGGAAAATGTATAAATCTCTCAAATACATGCGTTGATGAGATTAATAAGAAATTCCATTTATTTCAATTCAAAATTTGGACCCAACAAATTTCATATTTGAGAGCTTTTATGCTACTCCTAGTGGTTGTAAATGTTGCAGTAGAAACAATTCCCACTTTATATGGATTCAATAACTGCAGACCAGGATTTGTTGGTGTTACAAGGCTCCAAATCTAGGGAACAAAGTAAGAGAAGTGAGAAAATGGTTTGGACATTTGATCCCATACTCAAACCATGATTGCTTAGTTTCAGCATCACTTCACTGGTAATGTAAGCATGCCATCTCTATTTTATATTAACATTATAGAGATAACTCCATCTTGATCTCCAATCTCATTCACTGTACTCACAAATGATTTGCAGTGGCTGGAGGATACAAAGAGGAATCCACATAAAAGTTGAATTATTTTGGTGGTGTGAACAATGATCCGATGGAGTTGGAAAGGGAAGAGGCAATGGATTCCTTCCTACTAGAGTATCGGGTTTAATCAATCTCCAGTAAGAGATTCTTGGTGGGTTTTTCCCTCTAAATTACTATAATTTTGAGATAAAACCCAAACCCACTGACCACATATTATCACCATTACCCAAAACCCCAACTTCCATTAATACTAAAAGTGGGTGGGAATTTTTTGGGAAACCCAAATGCCTAATCCATGTATCGGTTATATTCAAATACCATGAGCAGGATAACATATTGCATATAAGATTATGTGTTCCAGGATACTCTTCCTACAGGTAATGATGTGTTCCAGGATACTCAGGAGGATAAAGATAATTCTCATGTTTAGAAACCTTACATGAATAAGAATATTCCAAGAGGAAATGATTTTGGTAATGGAAGTCATCAGGGATGGTCACCAAGGGGTACCCAACTTCCCAAGATTGACATGAGAAAGTTTGATGGCAATGATCCAATAACATGGATATTCCAAATGGAGCAATTCTTTGATCTACACCAGGTTCCAAATTTGCAAAAGGTAACTATTGCATCATTATATTTAGAGCCTGATCAATTTGTATGGTACCAATGGCTTTGTGACCGTAAAAAGGACTCTATTATATCTCGGTCTATATTCACCGAAGAATTGATTGCACAATATGTGTATATTAATAGCAATAAATTCTTTAGCCAGTTAATAAATCTCAAGCAAAAAGGTCCAATTGCAGATCACATCAAACAGGTTCAGAAGCTAAGTCTTAGAGTGAAGAACATTCCTGAAGATAATACGTTGTATTTCTTCATTAGAACCTTGAAGGATAACATTCAACATGAGGTGTGTCTCTGTGAACCACCATCCTTGGAAAAGCCCTTCAGGATGGCAAGGAAGGTTGAAAGTAAAAATATGACGATGGCTACTAGAAAGAGCACCTCCAATACATACCGAGAGAATACTATAACTTCTTATAACCCAACTCAAAGGTTGACACCTCAATAAATAGAGGAAAGAAGAGAAAAAGGCCTATGTTTTAATTGTGATAGCAAGTATAGTAAGGGACATAAGTGTGGTGAGAAGAAATTATTTTACATAGAATGTGAAGAGGAAGAACTAAAAGAACAAGAACCATCTCTAGATGAAGAAATAGAAGGTACTACTTCAGAAGAGATTACTCCCACCATATCATGTCATGCATTGGGTGGAATTAGCACTCCTCAAACTCTCAAGATCGAAGGATTTATCAAAAATAAAAAGGTAATAATGTTGATTGATTCTGGTAGTATTCATAATTTCATTCACTATAAATTAGCAAAATATCTCAATTGCTTTGTATATCCAACACCAGAGTTTCAAGTAATGAGTGTAGAAGGAGGAACTATCAACTGCTCAGGGAAATGCCATAATATAAATCTTACTATGGGACAATATGTATTGAATAGTCCAATGATTGTTATTCCAATGGGTGGTGTTGATGTTGTCTTAGGAGTTCAATGGTTACAATCTTTGGGAACTGTGGCTTTTAATTTTTGGAATATTTTCATGAAATTTTTATGTGAAGGAAAGGAATATGAATTACAGGGTATCATAGGGAAAGAAAGCAAGGTGATAAGCTCTAATGGTATGACAAAATTGATGGAAAATGGATATCAAGGTGTAATTTCACAATTATGCTCATTAGATGTTCAAACATCTAAGCCTCCTATTTCCCCAGATATCCAAAGGGTCATTAATGAGCATTCCAAGGTATTTGAATATATTCCAAAAGGTCTTCCACATGTCTGAGATTTCGATCATGCTATTCACTTAATCCCAGGAAGTGTTCCTCCTAACATCAAACCTTACAGATACCCCTATGGACAGAAGAGTGAAATTGAGCGTATCGTTGAAGAAATGTTAGAGGCTGGCATAATTAGGCCTAGTCAAAGTTCTTACTTTGCACCAGTGGTAATGGTACACAATCCGGATGGATCATGGAGTATGTGTCCATATTATAGAGAGCTCAACAAGATCACCATTAAAGATAAGTTTCCCATTCCTGTAATTGATGAATTGCTTGATGAATTACATGGAGCAATTGTATTCATAAATTTGGATATTCGTTCTAGGTATCATCAAATTAGAATGAAAGATGAAGACATCCCAAAAACAACATTCGAAACTCATGAAGGTCATTATGAATTTCTAGTCATGCCTTTTGGTCTCACTAATGCACCTTCCACATTTCAAGGTTTGATAAACTCCATTTTCAATCATTTTCTTAGAAAATTTGTGCTAGTATTATGTGATGATATACTAATCTATAACAAGTCTTGGGAATAACATGTTCAACATGTTGACATGGTACTACAACTACTACAGGAGCAACAACTAAATGTAAAACCTTCCAAATGTTTCTTTGGGCTGAAGGAGGTAAAGTATTTGGTTCATATTGTATCTCATGAAGGTGTCAAGGTAGACCCTAACAAAATTAAAGCCATGATAGACTGGCCGATTCCCAAAAAATTGAAAAATCTTCGAGGATTCTTAGGTCTGACAGGGTACTACCCGCAATTTTGTTAGAAATTATGGAAGCATAACAACACCTCTAACATCATTATTGAATAAATATGCATTTTCTTGGACTCCAGAGGCAACTCAAGCTTTTGAACAACTTCAATAGTCAATGTGCACAGCGCCTGTATTGGCCACACCAGACTTCAAAAAAACCTTTATTGGGGAATGTGATGCTTCAGGAAATGGCATTGGCATTGTTCTAATGCAAGAAGGACACACACTTGCTTTCACAAGTCATCCAATCAAGGGAAAGAACTTACAAAATCCCATTTATGAGAAGGAAATGTTGGCAATACTACATGCTCTTAAGAAATGGCGTCCTTATCTAATAGGTAGGCACTTTAAGGTCAAAACGGATCATGATAGTCTTAAATACTTCTTGGAACAGAGACTATATTCATAAGAAAAAAAAAGTGGGTAACCAAGGTGTTGGGATATGACTTTGAAATCATCTATAGAAAAGGGAAACATAATGTGGTGGCAGATGCAATCTCCAAAAAAGATGAAGATGTTGGGGAATTACTTTGTTCCATTTCCATTCTACAACCAGATTGGATAGTAGCAACAAGGGAAGAATGGAAAAAAAACCTATCTGTGTGGATTCTCATTCAAAAGCTACAGAATGATCCCAGTTTGTCAAATACGTTTTTGTGGAAAAAATATTCACTGTGGTATAAGGATCGCTTATATTTATGAAAAAACTCCCAACTCAAGCAGAAGGTCCTTTTTGAATTACATGCCTCTCCTATAGGTGGGCACTCGGGATTCCTGAAAACTTACCACAAGGTCAAGAAGGAATTTTTCTAGGAAGGTCTTAAATCTGATGTTCAAAGGTTCATGGATGAATGCTTGGTTTGCCAACATAATAAGGTGAAACAATTAAGACCCCAGGACTTCTACAAACCTTAGACATACCTTGTCAGTGCTGGGAGGAAGTCTCCATGGATTTTATCACAAGTCTACCCAAGTCAAAAGGAAAGAATGTTATTATGGTGCTTGGTGATATAATCATGAAGTATGCACACTTTTGTGCACTCGCTCACTCTTTTAATGCAAGCACAGTAGCGGCAACATTTATGGAAATTGTTCAGAAGTTACATGGAAATCCGATGATTATTATAAGTGATAGAGATCCAATTTTCACTAGAAATTTTTGGACTGAATTATTTTCCTGTTTAGGTACTCAATTGGCTCACAGTTCATCTTATCACCCTCAATCTGATGGGAAAACTGATATCATGAACAAGTGTTTGGAAGGATATCTTCGTTGCTTTTCATCTGATAAACAAACACAGTGGGTGAAATGGTTTTATTTGGAAGAATGGTGGTACAATACTTCCTTCCATACATCATCAAAAATGTCTCCATTTATGGCACTTTATGGGTACCAGCATCCATCTATCACATCTCCCTTAAAAGGAAAATCTAAAGTTCAAGCCGTGGAAGATCACATAGAGCACCAACAAGAAGTTCTCCAGATACTTAAGGACAACCTGACTATGTCAAAAAACAGGATGAAACAAAAAGCTAATCAAAATCGAAGTGAAATGAGTTTTGAAGAAGGGGATTGGGTATTTCTTAGGCTACAACCTCACAAGCATATGTTTGTCAAGCTATTAAAGAAGGACAATAAATTAGAACCCAAGTATTATGGTCCTTATAAAGTGTTGCAAAATATTGGTAGTATGGCCTACAAATTGGAGCTCCCTTAATCTTCAAGAGTACATCTAGTTTTCCATGTTTCTTGCTTAAAGAAGGTAATAGGAGACAAGATCCCAATTCAAACAATATTTCTGGAGCTTGATGAAGAAGGAAAAGTCATATTGGAACCTGAACAAATCACTGAAACAAGGACTAAACATCTACGAAATCAGGCTATTATTGAGTACCTCATAAAGTGGAAGAACTTACCAGTTGAAGATTTGACATGGGAAGATGAGTCCTTCATACATAGGCATCCACAACTAATCAAGCATTGAGGACAACACTTGTCTGAAGGGGAGGGGCATGTTAAGCCCTACATATGGGCACATTTCCCCCTATCTTGTGGTTCATTACATTAGTTTTGATGTCGGCTTTGGTCCATTGGTGGTAATTGTCATTAGTATGGTTATATTAGTTATGTCAGCTTAGGTCAGTTAGTTGGGATTGTACCGATTATTCTCCTATATATAGGAAGGATACCTTTCATTTGGAGTATCTTGTCTTGTCTTGTCTTGTGTACTTAGTACATTGTGTAAGAAGGTTGCCCCCTCAAAGAAGCTTGTTATTCATCTATTTTCTTCAATCAAGTCATGGAGTACTCTTTATAATGATCTATTTCTTCTCTTTTCATATGATTTTGGGAAATTTGTTGCTTAACATCTACTATGATCCTCTTGGATCTAATCATGTCCTTCTTATGCTTTTCCTTGGCTTCAGCTTCTGTGGGATCTGGCACAACTTCTTTAATAAAATTTGAAAGATCATTCTCTTCTATAATGAGTCCAATCCTATACTTCCAAGCATGAAATTTCTGTATGCATTCCAACTTGTCATCAACCTTAGTGCTTGGGGCCATCTTATCCCGGAGAGCAGAGAATAACCAAAAATTAAAGTTTCTCAAAATTGAAAACTGAACTCACCAAAATATGTGCTTGACTGAGGTGAGTATGTTGTTACACTAGGTTTCTGAAGATTCCAAATTCACCCTTGAAAATTGACTTGCGAAATTATGATCTGTAGTTTTCTGGCTTTCTCTGGTTTTCTGGTTTTTCTGGTCCAGAGTCAAACTAGGGTTTGACTTTCTGGGAGTATCACCCACTGAAAAACTTCAATCTTGGTACCAAAATTTCGATCTTGGAGAGGTGCACTTCCCTATGCTAATTGCACTAAAAAATCCACTTCTATGAGAAGCCCTAATTTTACCACTTCAGAGAGAGAGAGAGAGAGAGAGAGAGAGAGAGAGAGTTTTACCTTGTGAAAGTTGCTCTTTTCAAGCTAGCTCTGATACCATGTTAAGATTATATGCTACTATAGACTAGATTCCAATTTCATTAGCATCTAATAAATTATTTACAATAGTAGCATAATAAGGATCTCTGAAAGATACACAATCACAAAGCACAAAACAATAAACCCTAGGAAACCCTCAAGGGGAAGAAAACCCAGCAAGAACTTCCTCAATATAGAAGATCAAAGTACAATATAGATGATCAAAATAGGTCTCACAAATAAGCGAGACAAACCCAAACTCTAGACCCAAGCCAATCCTCCTCCTCCTTCGCAGATCTCTCTCTTTCTCCTCTAATGCGAATTGCACAAGTGAGTGATGGTACAAATGAGAGGAACTCACTCTCTATTTATACTTTACTTTTTACTTGAATTTTATCCCAGCTAGGTCGGCCTCACTTTAACTGACTAGGCCGACCTCTCCTAGAAAGACTCAAATAATATTATATTGAATTCTTTAGGGTACTAATGACCCGAATTACAATGGAGGCCTTACCTCATGACCAAATATAATAATGACATTTCCGAACGGAGGTAAAACATCCCCGACGGAGTTACAATAATAAATTACAAGTAGAATATTCTTTGAAGTTACATTAACTTAACAACAAGTCCCCAGAAGAGTTGTTTACTAGTATGAAGCCTGAAGTTAGCCATCTAAAGATATTTGGATGTCCTGTATTTATCCACATTCCAAAAGAGAAGAGATCCAAGTTGGAACCTTCAGGAAAGAAGGGAATATTTGTGGGCTATAGTGAGCAATCAAAGGCTTATCGTATCTACATCCCAGTATTCTGCTAGATTGAACTCAGTCGGGATGTTACATTTGATGAAGAAACAACTTTCAACAAATCCAAGAAGACTCATGAGGAATAAGAGGAGCATGAAGCTCCTAGAGTTACAGAAACAAACAGAGTACCGGAAAGAAATGTTGAAGAAAAAACCTATTTCAGAGGATCATGACATGGCAGAACCTCAGAGACCTGAGGAGACACCTCATGAGGATATTTCTCGAAAGAGAAGACCAACTTGGGCATGAGAATTAATTCAAGATGCAGGAAGGTATGGTGCCCCAGGAGGAACCAGTAGAGAGAGCAAGAGACCAAGGCCATACTCTAGTTATGTAGCCTTGATGTGTAACCTTGTTGAAGAGGAACCGACATGTTCGGAAGATGCAGTAAAGAAGAAGGAGTGGTTGGATGCTATGAATGAAGAATACCAGTCCATAATCAAGAATGATGTTTGGGATGTGGTACCAAGACCAAAGGATAATTTAGTCGTTTCATCAAAATGGATTTTCAAAACAAAACACTCAGCAAACGAAAGCATTGAAAAGTACAAGGTAAGATTTGTAGCCTGAGGGTTCTCTCAAAAGGAAGGAATTGATTATGAGGAGACCTTTTCTCCTATGGCTAGATATACTTCAATTAGAACCATTCTTGCCTTGGTAGCCAAGATGAAATGGAAGTTACATCAGATGGATGTAAAGACGACGTTCCTAAATGGGAAGATAGAAGAAGAAGTATATATCAAGCATCCAGAAGGATTTGAAATAGAAGATAGAAAGTCACATGTATGTAAACTGAAGAAAGCATTGTGCAGGTTGAAGCAAGAACCCAGAGCATGGTATGGAAGAATTGATAGCTTCCTGATGAGTTTGGGCTTTACCAAGAGTAAAGCAGATTCTAATATTTATTATAAGATTATGGATGATGAACCTATGATACCACCATTGTATGTAGATGATTTGTTATTGATAGGAGAAGACAAGCCCATCATTGAATGTAAGATAAGTCTTGCAACATAATTTGAGATGAAAGACCTTGGTATGATGCATTACTTTCTAGGTCTTGAAGTATGGTAGTTAAGTTTCATATGAGATTTTCCTGAGTCAAGGAAAATACACAGTTGAGATCCTGAAGAGATTTGGGATGATGGATTGTAAGGCCATGACTAATCCGATGGTGAAAAACTTGAAGCTCCTGAATGATGCTTCACCAGAGATAGTAGATGTCACCATGTATAGACATATTATTGGGTCATTGATGTGCTTGACCAATAATCGACCAGATATATGTTTTGTTGTGAACACATTGAGCCAGTATATGGTGGAGCCCAAGAATTTTCACTTGATTGCAGCAAAACATGTGATGAGGTACCTAAAGGGTACGTTGGATTATGGACTCGGATATGCTTCAGATAGTGTGTTCAGGATGTACGAATACACAAACTCATATTGGGTTGGAAGTTCCAAATATAGGAAAATCACTTCAGGATGTTGCCTTAGTTGGGGATCAGGTATGATCTCATGGCTCAGTATAAAGCAACACTATGTTGCACTCAGTACAACAGAAGCTGAATATGTAGCAGCTTGTTTAGCTTGTAGTGAAGCAGCGTGGCTTTGTAAGATGTTGGTAGGATTGTTCGATGCAGACATTAATGCTACGGATATACTATGTGACAACCAAAGCTACATCAAGATGATAGAGAATCCTGTGTTCCATGATAGATTGAAGCACATAGAGATCAAGATCCACTATATCTGGGATATGCTGCAGAAGGGAGATGTAAAGCTCAAGTATGTTCCTATAGAGGAACAAGTTGCTGATGTGTTGACTAAGCCTCTGTCTCGCATAAAGTTGGAATACTTTCGAGACAAGCTTGGTGTGGTCCAGAGGGACCTCTCTTGAAAGAGAGAATGATAGTTCAAGTTCTTAGGGAACTGATGCTTGTCAAAGGATGACAGATGCCTATCAAAGGATGACGGATGCATGTCAAAGGATGACGGATGCTTGTCAAAGGATGATGGATTCCTATCAAAGGATGACGGATGCATGTCAAAGGATGACATATGTCTGTCAAAGGATGACAGATGCCTGTCAAAGGATGACGGATGTATGTTAAAGGATTACAGATGATTTTCAAAGGATGACAGATTCTTGTCCTTAGGTGATGAATGTCTGTCGAGGAATGACATATTCTAGTCTAGGGGTGATTGAATATCAGTACTTGTTGACTTATCGAGTTCTTGTCCTTAGGTGACGGATGTATGTCGAGGGATGACAAATGCCAGTCCAGGGTGACTGGAGATAATTACTTGCTGACTGATAGAGTTCCTGTCCTTAGGTGACGGATGTCGGTCCATGGGTGAATGAAGATCAGTACTTGCTGACTGGTAGTGTTCCAACTGATGATGTTGTTGATCTAGAGGAGGATGTTCCAGCTGATGATGTTGCTAATGATGATCCAACAGAGGATGTTCCAGCAGATGGTGTTGCTGATGATGATCTAGCAGAGGATGTTGCAGCTAATGATGTTGTTGATCATGATCCAGCAGAGGATGTTCCAGCTGATGATGTTGTTGATGATGATTCAACAAAGAATGTTCCAACTCATGATGTTGCTGATGGTGATCTAGTAGAGGATGTTCCAGAAGAGGATGTTGCTGACGATGATACCCCAGACATAAGATTATCCAAAAATTCCTACGACATATAGAGATTCACAAGTCAATTGTGCAGTTGTTGATGTTACCCGCAGAATACCTTCCTAGTTAAGAGGGAGTGTTAAATAAATGTAATTGCAAAAGATATTCTACTTGTACTTGTCTATTGTATTATTGAATTCCTCCTTTGGGATATTTCATTGATGTAATTAATAATGTAAGAGTCATTGAAAGAGTCAATGTAAACCCTGGGTCTTGTGTTGGCCTAGAAGAACCCAGAAAATATTATTATTATATTATGTATTTGAGAGGTCGGCCCAGTTAGTTAGGAGAATTCGACCCAGTTGGCGAAAGGTCACCCTAATGGAAGAATATAAATAGAGGAGGAATCTCTCATTTGTATTCACTTATCTCACTTACACATGTTTGCATATGAGAGAGAGAGAGAGAAGTTCGCACAAGTGGAGGAGAAGCTGATTTTGTCTTGGGGTTTATCTTTTGTACTTTGTGAATTCTATATTGATGAATATTTTGTCGGGGTTTTCTCCCTTGTGGTTTCCCTGAGAGAAATATTGTGTTCATTGTGTTCTTGTTGTGCTTGTATTTCTTTCAGTGATAGATTGTTTAATGTTATATGCTAAACAAGTAAAAACTAACATTTTCTACCATGTTTGACTTCAACACCTTGTAATCACATGGTTAGATTCATATTGACTCGGGAACGGGTAGAAGACCCTGGGTTGTTCTGATGTCTTATTTTTGCACCTAGGTTTCGATGGAGATTTTTTAGTAGGTTCCCACACAGATGTTATAGTGGAGACCTCATTGATGTATTGTCACACAGATACACTCTTGTATTGGTCATGAAAGTTGTGTCATTATCTCATCATGGATCTATGCTTGTATCTTAGTAGCCATGATTGTGTTCATTCATTCAGGTATGGATCCACGTTGTATTTTGGTGGCCATATCCTCATTCAATACCAGCATGGATCTGCAATGTATTGGTCAGTAGGCATTCCTTGAGTCATTGAAATGTTTAGTTCATATATGTCATAACTTGTATTGCAAAGTCCTTGATGATTGTTGTCAGTTTTCCGACCCATGGTTCCTCTATCTAACAGTCACATCAAAGTACATCACCTATCCTCTTCCTCTAGCTTCGTACTTTGGGAGGCAATCTGTTACACAGAATTTTCATCGGTAGAACAAAACCATGTAACCTTGTGTTGCCATAATCCCTTAAGTCACTTTCATGGTGAATGATCTTTGACTGGCTTGCCCTGCAAATTAATTTTTTTTGTGACTTCGACACGCTTTGATCTACTGGAAACGTGTGTCAAAAACCCATCGACGCAGTGTGTCTCACTGGAAACCCGCATTGATGATGCAGCTTGCCTTTAGAGCAACCTACGTCGATCCATTATGGCGCATGTTGCTCCACTACAAACCACATCGATCTCCCCACAAGGGTAAAATTAGGTTTTCGAGAAGCTTCTATAACGAAATCTCGATTGATAACCTTTCCCTCCTATTGTTATGGATCTGGCTCGACTTCCACCATTGTGGGGGATCATATCTCATCCACTCACACTTTTCTCAACCTTCTCTTATCCACAATGTCCTATAAATTGATTTCTTGGGCCATGGGTGAGGGGGAGGAAGATTGGAAGTAGGTAAATGCTGGAGAAATATCATTAGACTTGGAGACTCTTGAGTTATTTTGTATTCAAGGTGAAGGTGAATTGTTGGAGTAAGAAGAACCCATTGGAAAGAAGCTACACCAACAAGGCCTGAACGGTTGTAATTTCTTTCTGCCACTTTTAATACAATCATATTTTCCTTCCCATACATCTCATGTTCATGATCATGTATTATAAGATTCATTGGTCACTTGCATAAGTCAATTATACTATTTCTACTTCATTTGTTGTTTTCTTGTCTTGATCTATAGCAGGTCTTCTTGTATGTAAGACTTGATCATGACTGCACCTAGATCATAAGGATAACTGTTGTATCAGAGGTAAGTTCCCTCCATACTCATTTGTTGTTACTATTTCATTGACCTAGGTGAAGGTTTATACAATTTGTCTCTTTTTGTTCTAGATGTGAACCATTCAGATAGGGACTTTGATCTTTGTCTGCATCGATCAAAAACTACTAAAACAGGTTGGCTGGCGAGCATTCATTGGGTACCTGACGCAACCTTATCCGTTAGCTGATGAACCAGCGAGGAGAAGCATCGGCCATCTGACCAACTACCATCGGGTAGTCGACGGTACAATAAATCTATGTCAGCGGTTATCCAACGAATAGTCATCGCATATCCGATGCTTAAACAATTAATGTTCAACGGTCATCCGACAAATATACGTCGGTTATTCGAGAACTACCATTAGAGAACCGACGACTAAATAAGAAATGTTCAACGGTAATCCGATGGAACTTCATCGGATATCTGATGATTAACACTTAAAATATGAAAAAAAAATCTACGATTGAGTGCTTAAATGCGTCGGTTATCCGATGATGCTAATGTCATACATTCGACGATAAGTGAAGTGTCGAATAACCGATTAAATTACACTGACGATTGTTGGACATTGTTTTCGTCAGATTACCATTGGCACCATATCGAAAATCCGAAAAAAGGTCGTTGGATTTTAGTCCATATGTAGTTGTGGGTGGACAAAATAGGACATGTTTCTTGTAATTGAATGCGTTGAATTCCATGGATATTTTTTTAGAGCATTGCAAAAAAACATGGGATTGCACCTACACCAATCCATTACTAGATAAATGGCCTAACACATACCAAGCGGAGGGGGCCTCTTACAGTTCTGATTCAACAAGAGGAGGATGAGGTGGTTCTGTGGTGTAAGGAGATGGCCGATTTGGAACATGGGATGGAGTTGATACAACGGAAATCAACTATTGCTCAGATATATTAGGGGGGACCAAACCCATTCAAAGATGGGTTTCTTAGTAAATATTAGTGGGTTGGGTTTAAAAAAAGGAATCCAGAACTTGTCTTGCGGATGACCAAGGGCCTTGATTGAGATAGGGAACTAAACCTACGCCCTACAGTTGTCTCTAGGTTCTACGATACACTTTCCAGTGCATATGAGAAACACAATTACCCTCTAGACCACATATGGAACTGTGACGAAACAGGGTTACAAGCGAGGACGAACTGTGGCATGCAGGGAATTTCCAAGAGAGGGAGTCATAACATCCCTAAGATTCTTTCCAAGAGTAGGGAGTGGATAACCATACTATGTTGTGTGAATGCAATTGGTTTTTCAATCCCTGGATTTTATCTGTTCAAGGGAAAAAGTCACCTAAAAAACTACATCCAAAATTGTGAACCAGGAGCATTCATGGCTGCACATCCCCATGCATGGATGACCAAAGAACTATTTTTGAACTGGCTTTGTCACCTTGCAGCCTCAATATTGGGTGGTGTGTCTCCTGAGAAAAAACACTTGTTGGTTTTAGATGGCAATGACAGCCACATCACAGTGCAAACAATCGAGGAGGCAAACATGTTGGGCATTGACTTGTTAACATTGTTTTCCCATACAACTCACGGGATGCAACCCCTCGATGTGAGTGTGTTTGGGCCCTTCAGGTGTTATTTTGGGTCAAAACGAGTAACGTGGATGACAAAGAACCCAGGGGTAGAGGTAAACTTGGGTCAAGTTAGCTGAGTTTGCAAGCAAGGTTTTTAAAAGGGCTCTTACACCCTCGTACATCAAGGTTGGTTTTAGGATCAAAACTCTACAATTACAATAACCATTTACATGCCGAAGAAAACAATTAAGTCACGGGTTTGAGCCACATGGTGGAGGACCAAAACCCTCCAATTACAATAACCAATTACACAGCGAAGAAAACAAACAAGTCATAGGTTTGAGCCATGGAGTGGCGAGCAACATTATATATCACGATTATACCGAATACATGCATTGCAGAGAATACAACGCAGACCCATAATGGCTTCGAGCCACGGAGTGGCCAACCAAAATATGTGCACCATTGACGCTAAACAAACCCAACAATCGGAGCAAACAACCAAAATAACAAATTCCAAAGAACCAGAACTCAACAAATTTTCCACGAGGAGGAATAATGTGTTAAACAAACATAGTTTGAGAAGCCAAGTGGGGCCAAGCCCTACCAAGAACGTGTGGATTTCCAAATTCCTTGACATCGAACACCTTGAACACCCCAGTCGCCTAGCAATAAACACCTCCAATGAAATCCTACACCAGGTAGGTGCCATGAAGGTCAGCGACGACATAAAACCAACGACGGCTCTCCAGAAATACCAAATTTGCATGGGAAAGGTTGCGGCCATACCTGGTAAAAATTACCTCTAATGAACGACTAAGTCGAAATCGCATCTAGCTGAGTGCCGCCAATGCGTCGAACCCATCCACCACAACGACTGCAACCAACAAGAATAGCCATGGAACCCCATGGAACCAACAAGGAGGCAAGTGCGAAACCTTACGGGAGCTGGATGCTCCACCGCAACAAAGGATGTGAACATGAAACATAGATAAGGAGCATCGGACCAGCATACCACAGAGACCACCAATAGAACCAACGCGAACCAGGATTGGTACCTGGGTAGACCACCACCGGGGTGGCGGAATGCCCACACAAGGGACCCGAACAAGAATGCACATGGCAAGAAACAAGGTTGATGAAAAGTGCGATAAAACCTTCCAAAAGTGCATTAAAGCAAAAGTTATAAAGCTCCCCACCAACCTAACACTTGGCTCTAGGGTTTGGGAAAGTGTCGTACAAAAAAAATTGATTCCAGGGTGGCCTCTGGCATGGCGTGGGGGAGGGCGCACAACTACTGGTGTCCCTCCCTACTCCTAACTTCTTCGAAAAAGTGGGCTCTTCCTTCCTATTTCAAGTATTTATCCTATTTTCATGGGTTAGATCCCCTTTTAATGAGAATGAGAATAGGACATTTTAGTGGTTATTATGCATAATTACTCACTTAGTTAACTCCCTCGTGCTAGACTACTTGGCTATTAAGGGTAAATGGACTCTAAGTTAGGTCTCACTTGAGTTACTTGAGTTATGCAGGCACAATTAGAATTATCTCATTGAGGATTGGAATTTCCTTTATATATATTAATCATTCCTTTTAAAATTAATGCAATGAATGAATTACTTTACTTTGGCTCCGAGTTCTTTATTTCCGCTCTCTCACTTGTATGAATGTATTGCTTTTCACTTAATTTCTGAATCTTGCAAAACAATAACATATTTTCACACAATCTAACAAGAACAAAATATATCTTATATTAAAAACAATGAATTAAGAAAAAATGTTTTCTTAAGAAAAAAGAAATGTCATCATTGATTCATAAAAGAAGTGAAATCAAGACAAGACAAGGTGGATAGAAGCAGAGCTTCAAGTCCCTACCTTAAAAATTTGAAATGAATTGGATCATTGATTAGTATATAGAATTTCCTCTTGTTTGTTTAATTTGCATGGTGCCGACGTGGCTGGCAATTTTTTAATTCTAAATTCATTCCATGCAATGTTTGAATTATAAATTCATTCACTAGCTCCAGTGCAATCCTCCATGAGATGGCCATATTAAATATCATAAAAAGAATGAGAACTACAACCAGAGTGAAGAAAAGACATTGGATTGCTAATGGATGCATTGTACAGTGTCACGTTATATGTTTTGAGCATGTCAGATACTCATTTAAAATGTTTGAACATTTGCTTAAGTGGCACCCACACAAACTTTTACAGTTATTAGAGGCTCTGTATCCGTTATTAGAGTTATTTGTATTCGCAACTCAAGATCCTGGTTCGCTCTTATGCCATACATTATGCTTTGAAGTTTGAAGGGATTGGAACCTACAACCCTGGAGCGATAGAGAGCTCACAGCCTAGGAAAGACAAAAATAGCAGCCAAAGATACACCACCTCATAGCAAGAAAAAGATATAAAACCGAAAATAACGATAGAAGTCACGTATCTAAGGGCCACTCAAAACAAGTGGTCAAACATTGAGGTTATATGCCCTCAATGTAATATGAATGTCATATTAAGTTAAGTTTATTTTAAAGTTACAATTTATATGCATAGAGACAAGGTTGTACAATTTTAAAGTTCTTAAGTGATAAAATTTGAAAGGTTATCTTTAAATATAATTTATTTATTTATTTTATCAATAACAATTATGTATCAATTAATTGGATATTTTAAAGTTTTAAATAATGATGTTCATCTTATGTAATGCCAACATTATAAAGATACGTGCCACCAAATCTCTACATGATATAAATTATATAAAAAAAATTAAAAAATCATATTGTCATTCCATTTTATGAAAAAACATTTCTAAATTGATTTAATATATTAGTATTTGGTCCTTTTCAGTTGCAATCAAATGTAAAAGTTATAAATATATATATTACTAGTTAAGAAAATATATATTTAAAACAAAAAATTAGTTCAAATAACTGTAAAATAAAGTATAAATAAAATAATGGTTATAAATACAATAATTGTTAAAAGATAAAGCGTACATAAATTAATTGTTAAAAATAATTGTGGTTAAGTTTATGCATGCTTTATATCTTTAAATGCGTAAGACAGTTATAATCCACGTACTGTAATATACTACAATGCATTTTGGCATTTATGTGAAATTCAGTAATTGCATTTATGTGAAATTCAGTAATTTATAATTAGTATTGAGATTTGATACAAATTAAAATTAAGGAACTTGTTATGTATTGAATATCTAAAAATATTATATGTTTGTAATATGTAAAATAAAAGAAATATAGTGTGAGCTCACATTTGTCTTCCCTGCAGTAAAGTAAGTTTTGGGGACTAAGAGGTGAAATGAAAAAGTTACCATATGTTCATCCAACGATCAACAAGTCTGGCTTGTAACAGGCTGAATAGTGTTAACCTATGTTCATCCATTCAAGTTTATGTTCATCCATTCAAGTTTAGTTACATCGTATCACTCTGCGCGGTTAAAAAATAAATAAATAACGAAAAAAATCAATTTGAAAATCATTTCACGAAGAATCAGTCCTCACAGTACATAAGTGGAGCTTGTGTTAGCCTTGTTTTGTGGCGATTTTATTAAGTGGATTAACTATAAGAGAAAGTCCACAAATTCTATAAATTCCATTATTTTGTCCTCCTTTTCAAGTATGTGTATAATAACTTTTTCGTTTCATTCAAAATAATTAAAACTTTCAAATTTATTGATATTAATTTAAGTATTACCTAATCATATAAGTGGTCATAACTATTTTAAGTGGGCAGACTAACGAGAATTAGTTTTATTTTAAGTATTACCACGCGTCAGAGGAATTTATTTGTTTTAACTCTTCATCGGTATGGGTTGTTGGAGAATTTGTTGTGTGGTATCTCGGCTTTCTGGAGATTTTAGTGCATTTGTTGGGTTTGTTCTGAACATTAATAGCAGAGTTATCCTGTTTTGAGATATTTACCAAATTTTAATGAGCTGCAATTAGGGTTTCAGATATACAATAGCAGCTTGAGATTTTCTTTGAGGTCTGGTCACTCTGGACAGAAATAAATCTCAAGTTTTTACAGTCTTTCATTGCAAGTACTGTACTATGGGAAACTGTCAGGCTACAGTTGCTAAAAGTGTTATTATTGAACACCCAGGTGGTAAGATTGGTCAGATTGAAAAGATTTATCGGCCAGTTAGGTCATGGTTTCCAATTCTTGAAAGTATGTTGCTCTGATCATAATAGATTCAGTTATCCGGTGGTGGTGCTCCTCGCAAGCATCTGAAGCTTCTTCGTCCTGATGATACTCTGCTTATAGTCCATAACTATCGCCTGGTTTGCTTATAGGCCATAACTAGCGCCCGGTTAGCTTTGAAGATATATTTTTGGATATTTACATATGGAGAGAGTATTTCTGATGCAAACATTTTCCCAATTTATCTATAAGTTTCCATTTTTTGCTAATAGGTTTTTTAGGCTGCAAAGTTTTTCGACTTTTTCCTAGTTTTTCAGGTCCTAGATCATGCTTTACCCAGTTTTCCCCCTCGATTTTTCTTTTTTCAATTTTTTCAACAACATTTGCCCAATATTGCAAAGCATTGGTATAGGCAAGGATCATTAACTAAAGAAATCGGCGGCAAATGAAGAAAAAATTAGCCTGGCAAAACTGGTCTAGCATAGACTCAGATTTAAAAAAAAATGGAAAAAATCGGCGGAAAAATGAAGAAAAAATTAGCCTGGCAAAACTGGTCTAGCATAGACTCAGAATTTAAAAAAAAATGGAAAAAACTTGGAAAACTCAGTGACCATAAACCTCCATGGAAATTCTGGAGCGGTGCAGAGCAAGGCAGCAAAGGAGATAAATTACATACAAATATCCTCAGGAAGGTGAACTGCCGTGCCCGGCCGGGTGAGATTATGGCCATCACCGGGCCGAGCGGAGTCCGGAAGTCAACTCTGCTGGAAGTCTTAGCTGGTAGAATAAAGCCCACCAGCGGCAGCAGCTCCATTCTGATGAATCAGCGGCAACATTTGACAAGAATCTCTGGCTACGTAATGCAGGCAGGACATTTGTTCCCAATGCTCACATTGGAAGAGATACTCATATTCAACGCCTGCCTCTGGCTCCCGGCTACTGTCTTGGCAACCGAGAAGAAGTTCTCTCAAACGGCTAGGTCGTGCACCACGGTTCACTGGAAATGCTCGAGATGGGACTCGTCCTTTCAGGCCACCAGACTCCCCTCCATTTAAACATCCTCGAATATGCCATAGATACACTAGCTTCACTGAAATGGGTAGAGAAGACTAACTATGCACGACCAGGACAAAGTGGATGTCGATAAATCCGGGCTATTTTTATACACTTCCAGGCTTTATAACTAATAGGTGCCACCCTAAGCTCCTATTATTTTTAACTCACCTCGATATTAAATAATTTCTGCAACTCGAGCTATTTTTGAGGTTCCCAAGTCCTATTATTTTGCCACTCCTATTCATTCAACGGTTTCAGAATCTCTCCCATCCTGGTACTTATATCTTAGTCATGAAATAAAATATCATTCACCAGATTCCCCTACGGAACTGCATTCGTGCAGCTGGATGAGGGCCTTGTTGATCGATCAGGTTCAACCCGGCAGTTCCAAGCAAGGATCCAAGCGGAAGTTTCCAGGCAGTAGTAATTAGCCCGTAAAAGAAAGGCAAATGGAGCGCGCTTATCTTATATCCCACTGTCAAGCTTCTAAGGGGCAGCGGTTTCAGTGGATCCCAAACACACATTTGAGAATAACTTTCACATATTTCGGACCAACAGTAACCCTTGGGCAGCAAAACATGATTATGTACACAACATTTTCTGATGGCAAAATCATTCTCATTAAATCAGATCAATGCCATTCCTCTCAGTTAGTGTTCAGGCGGTTAAGCCTTGGAATTTTGTTGTCGCAAAACGCTCAAGTTTCTTTTATGAATCCCCCGCATAATATCAAGGTAGGGTTTGGTTTCTATTTTCTAAGGAAACTGGGTAATGCTTCATCCTATATTGAGCCAAAACCTAGGTTCAGTAACTCTTGTAGTAAGTCGACCTCAGGTCAAGGTCTCCGATTTCAAACAGTTTAGCATTTTTATTCCGTCGTTATCGAGTTAGCTGTTATCTCCATGAAAGCATTAACCAGAACCATCAAAAGCTGGTGATCAATAAACTAGTGGAGCAGCGAATTAAAATATCGTAATCTGAACCAGGTCTCCATCCAAACACTAACCCATTTGATCACAGAATATGACGGTAGCACAGTAGCACTACATTTCAATACAAGATCTCTTCAGCTGTACTTTTAGAGTAGCGAATTAAAATATCGTAATCTGAACCAGGTCTCCATCCAAACACTAACCCATTTGATCACAGAATATGACGGTAGCACTACATTTCAATACAAGATCTCTTCAGCTATACTTTTAGAGTACAGATAGGGCAACCGATTGTTATCCTGGACCTTCAGACTTCATCACATATTTATTGTTGGAAGGTAGACGTGTCTACTCAGGTTCACAGTGACCCATCTAAACATGAGTAGCTCAACTGGTGGAAAAGCCAAGGCATGCTTCTCCACATTCGTGGATGTTCACTGAGGGAGGGGGATTGGAACCAGGCACCTGCAACATTGGCGACAAGTAGTGGACAACCAATTAAGGTAACCCCTTGGGCTAGTAAGCTTTCATACATCCTTATGTATCCTTATGATTAAGGTCTCCACTTTGACTTCGATGGATCACATCCAAGGATAGAATTTTTAAAGAGCAATTGCACCTCAAATTAATTCTCACTCAAGCAATCTACTTGACCACAATAGAGTAAATATGCAGCCTCTGATACACTAGATGCAGCGTAAGGGTTTGGAGGGCAAGCCAAGTAACCAGCTAGTCTTTCAATCTAGTATATTGGGCACTTCAAATTCTTGGAATCCAAACTTCTTTGAGAAGGAGAATACTCCTCGAAGCGTGTTTTCTAAAAGCTTAGCCAGGGACAGCACAACACCCTTGCAAAGATTCCAATGGCCCTCTGATAATAAGCTTTCCCATGTAGATTGGAAATTAGTGCAGTTAGACAAGGCAAGAGATTTATCCTCAGCAGACCCCAAATACATTATTTCAGAGAAATTACGGGATAATAGATTAAAAATAGATGATTTCTATCTAGTGTTTAAAACTTTAAGGTCAGGGGAGTCTTCCTCCAGCAAATGATTGTGATTCAGTTCTTAGTCTGGCCATTCACATTCACATAACTGCTTAGATCCTTGGTTTAGTAACGTCTATGGGAGGAGAGCCTAATGTAAGTAAGGGCATACCCCATCGCAAGGCTGACCATCAAATAAACTTAGGTAGGAGATCCACTATTCTGCCAGCAGCGGATCCAAAAACATACTTGCATCTTAAGTGGGAGACCGCCCAAGAATATTATCCCATCTATCAGTCCCTCAGTTAGATATTAGAGACCATCATTTGGAGAGAGTTGGACAAACAGAGGACAAACGCAGCCTCTGTTTCAGACGACAAGCAGAAACCCATTATTATGGATAACCAAACCCAAGAATATAAAGACAGGAAAAATGAAAATGGAGAAATATGAGTATCACCGTATTAAGAATTATTTCTCTGATGCTTCACCTAATCCACCCGCAGGGCGAATATGGGAAATCCTCGTGACAATATGCCAACAGTACAACGCAACTACAATGGGGCTCGAAACAGTGTAAACAAGCTAGCGACATGTAATATGGAGCACTAAGAGATCTCCAAAATCAAAATAATAAATAGATACAATTTTGAGTTGGTTCAAAGAATTCATTTATACTGTGAGATTCTTATTAAAGGACTCTGATCCAAATGCAACTACCCATAAGCCAAACAAGATGGGAAAATGATGGAATCCATCCTCATTTATCTTCAGGTCTTACAACAGCAAATCGTGGGTTCAGAACTTAGCAGTTACTGATGGCCAACATTTCGAATAAGAGCGATCTTATTGACTTATTCTGGCGTTGCTTCAGAATTCATGGTTCTTGTATCAATTCCAACTCCAAACATCAAATCTATGGCAGTATTAAATTGGTCAATCTATGGCTAACCTCGAGTCTCAACACCGGTTGTAGACTCCTGATCCTAACTTCCCCATCAGTTCGAAAAGCCAACCCTAATTATGTCTGAGAGTACAATGTCTGGGAAATTAAATTAACAATACCCTAAAGATCAGCCAAATAGAAATGGAAACGTCTAACCATTGTTAAAAGGGGGGCCTTAAATAGTTTCTTGATGGCCGTGGAACTTTGCTCAAGGCAGAAACCTCAATCACTGTTCACACAGACTAAGCTCCGCCGTACACAACCAGAGATCTTATTTTAAACCCGTTTGCGCAGTATAACATTGCCAAATAGAAATAACTTGGTGATAGTTTATCCTCTTTGGTAGAAAACAAGTTCTTACATTACTTGTACAGTGATTTTACAATAGTAGTACATCATTTCCCTATTTTGAGGGGGGAAATTATAAAGTTTCTGACGTAGGAGTTGTTCTATATGCAAATTGAACTCCAATGTAGTTATTGCTATATGTAATCAATTCTTAGTAGTGATCTCCAATGTAGTTATTGTTATTTGCAATCAATCTTTAATAGTGATCGTTGCGCTAAAGCCTTGACAACATTTGTTACACAAAAAAATCAACAACAATAATTGCCCATTAGTGACAATGTAGCATGACATGTCAATGCCAACTTACAACCAAGAGGACCACATAGAAAACACATTAACTATAAAAGTGGACTTGGTTATCAATAAGCCCTTTCACAAACTAGTGGTCAACCCAACCAAGCTAACAAAGCACACGCTAATCAACCTGATTTTGTGTACCTAAACCTCAAAAATAATACTCAAGATCATTCATTTGGGACCACCACAAATGAGACAACAATCATCTTGCTCATGTAATCTCTCCTCATCTTCTTCACCATGTTTTAATGTGATTATCACTCTTAACTTCTTGATTTTTTTTGCTGGTGAAACCTTCTACGACTGAATGGTAGACCTGGTGCGAAACCCTGAAATCCTGCAATGGAACCTCTGATTCCCTGGAGGTTTAGCCCTGAGGGGTGGTCGTTTGTGCGCGCTTGTGATCATCTTGGGTACTTGGGATCCTCGGGACAGGCTTCTGCACCCTCTGCTCTGTTGTTTTTTAATTTCTAACTTTTCCTGCCCTGTCTTTAGCTCCGTTTTTTTAGCTGACACACTTCACTGACCGGGTCTGCTCCTGGTCCCCTGGAGTCCGTTCAACACTGGGTGTTGAACTTAGTACCAGCTAGGTAAAAAAGTGGGAATTCACATCATTTGTGTGGATCAGCTGGGTAGCTCATTTTTTAATCTATGGGGTTTGTCCGTTCCGGTGTGAGTGGTTGACCACTTTTTTGTTTACTGTTTATTTGTTTTTTATGCACCGGTCTTTGTGGGGCTTCGAGGAATGGGCACTAGAGCATCTGAAGTGACGTTCGGGGTCCTCACTAACCCGAATGCTCAGGTTTCCTATGTACCCTCTACAACCGGGTCTGGGGGTATTCCTCTAGAGAAGGTGCCTCGGGGTACTGTGGGTAGTGAGCCCACAATCAGGTCCTGTCGGGGTAGGGGTCACCTTGGACCGGCCAGATTAGGGGGGGAGGGTCCTGCACATAAAGAAAATTTTATCCAGTTTGAAAAAGAGCGTAAGGGTAGACCTCTCTGCGTACTCGGGAAAGACATCACTATTTGCAGCACTGAGTGCTAGAGCCTTGGTCGGAAAATTCGAATATATTCACCTGAAACGTTTGGATATCCTGACATGGATTCGTGAGAAATGGAAACCACTGATCACAAACATGCCTAGGGTTCTTATGCTAGCAAAGGGATGGATCATGTTTTAGTTCCTCTCCGAGGAGGACCGAAAGATCATTGAAGAGAAATACTGGATCTTTGGCCGTGGCTCACTGGTTCTTCAGCGTTGGCACAATGGTTTCGATCCACAGAAAGAGCGCCTTTCGAAGAGGCACTTGTCGACGGTTCTCCCGAGGTTCCCCTTACAGTGTTGGAACATAAATGGCTTCATGGCGGTCGCTAATTCTTTTGAGCGCTTCATCGTGATGGAGGAGGAACAACTATTTGGACCGGAACGCAATACCCCTTGCATGTTGGTTGAACTAGATGCAAGCGAGGGATAACCTAGTGAGCTGGAGGTGGTGTGGGATGGAGGTTCATTTGTTCAATGACTGGACTATTGGCGTATTCCATTTCGCTGCCATTCCTGTCGGCGTGTGGGTCATTTGAAGGCTCAATGCGGTGTGAGGACTATGGCCGAGGCTAGTCTGTCTGTGGGGAATATCTGCACTGAAACCCCGAAGGATGGACAATGGCTCCCTTTGCCTTTGGACCAGAGCTCGGCCGCTTCGGCATTGGAAAAGTTCTCTAACCTTCTTCCTGTATTACTCAAGTTCTTACCGATGGAAGTAGTTAAAGAAACTACTGCTTCGAATTTTCAGACCCATTGTATCCCAGAGTTGGGCTTGGCTACGGCTGAGGTGGAATGTGAGGGGCATGTGGGGGGTGACCTGAATTCTTCCGATGACCAGGCGGTTTTGTATGGGGGGGTCGGACTAACACAGGTCGACCCGATTTGTATTGAATCTCCGGTGGATTGTGACACTAGTCTTGGCCATGCAGAGGCTGGGGGCAGTGGATTTGGGGACATTTATTCTACACTCTTGGATGACCCTCTATGTGAATCTCAGTCACGGACGACGGGGGAGGCTTTTCTTCCCCTCTGTACATATTCCACATCTGTTAAGGAGAACTCCCCTGTGATCCCCATCTCATCGATATTCAACGGCAATGTTATGATTCATAAACCCCGCAAACCCCGTAAAGGTTCTGGCTCGGCTGGTGTTGGGAAGGGTGTTGTGGGGACTGAGGATAAACATATCAACCCTACTATCTAGTCTCTCTTCTCGCACGGTCTGGATGGTTCTGAATCAGCTGGAGATCTACAACACACTCGGGCTCTTAAAGAAATGGCCGAGGACGGGGGTTCACAATGATCTTAGTCTCTTTCAACATCCGAGGGCTTGGCAGTGGCCCTGAAAGGACTGCCTTGAAACGATTCTTGGAGATTCATAAACCATCATTAGTCTTCATTCAAGAGACAATGGAAACATTGCTCGAGGCTTGTAACTTTTTTCTGAAGATTAAACCTTCCTGGCATGTATGTGCCATTGATGCTGTTGGCCATTCCGGGGGAACGTTGGCCGCTTGGGACCCTCTGAAGGCAGACTTTTCCTCTTATATTACTTGTGCTGGAATCTTGATCGAAGGGCGTTTTCATGGCTACTAGCCACTGGTTTGGGTTTTGAATATTTACGGAGCTTATCAACAATGTAAGGTGTTTTGGGACAAGATTAAACTATCAAGTATCTTAAGAGATCCGACACTCATTGTTGCTGGGGATCTTAACCTCACATTAAAACCGGAGGAAGTCTGGGGGGCTGGGCGTCTTCTGGATCCGATGGCTGGGTATTTTTCTGAACTATTTGAGGATTCTCATTTAATTGATGTGGTACCTAACGTCCTTTACCCTACTTGGACAGATGGCCGGTGTGGTCGTGCTGGAATAGCTAAGCGTTTGGATAGATTTCTAATGGCCAAAAATCTCAGTGGGGATATTGGCAAATATCGCTCCTGGACTTACTCGATGGGGGTCTCGGACCATGAGGTTGTTATTTTGGAACTGGACTTTGGTCGGTCTTACCAAGCTTATCCGTACAAATTTAATCATGGGCTTCAACTTGATGACTCATTTGGTGAAATGGTGCGTAAGGAGTGGCAGCGGCTGTCAGTTACTAACATTTCTTCTGCTCTGGAGGGCTTTACAAGAAAACTTGCTCAGCTGAAAGAGCCAGTCAAGAATTGGTCTATTACAAAGAAAAATGAAAACCTGATAAGTAAAGAAGCCATCGAATCGGAACTTCAATCTTTATCTGTTGATTTGGACGAGTCTTATTTCACTATGGAAGGGAGAGCTCGAGTACTGCAACTTTGTAAAGAAAAGGAATGCATACTCTTGCAACTAGAAGAGGAGTGGCGCCAGAAAAGTAGGGCCATTTGGCTTGCGGCGGGCGATAAAAACACTAAATATTTCCACCGCTTTGCCAATAATAGAAGATTAATGAATGCCATTTGGGACATTCGGGTGGCACCTGACAGGATTGTTTTTGATAACCACTCTATCAAGAGTGCAGCGGTGGAGCACTTCAAAGACATTTATTCTGCTAGGTGGCAGGTTTCTCTTATAAGCCAACTTGAGACTATCAAGAACTTTCCCCGATATTTTTCCGATGAGGATTGCCGTGAAGTTGGTAAACCTGTAACTATTGAGGAGGTACTTTCCACACTTAAACATTTTGCTAAGGACAAGAGTCCTGGCCCTGACGGCTAGACCATGGAGTTTTATGTGCATTTCTTTGACCTTCTGGGCACTGAACTCACTGCTGCTATTGAAGAATCCAGGCATAAGGAGGTGGTGCCGGCTTGTTTGAATTCGACTTATATTACACTTATTCCAAAGGTGGATAGACCGACGGTTTTCGATGACTACCAGTCGATTTCATTATGCAATCTCATGTACAAAATTATCAGCAAAATCATTGCGGATAGGATTAAGCCCATCCTGGGTCGCTGGATTTCTGTAGAACAGTTTGGTTTCCTTCCAAATTGCCAGATAATGGACACTGTGGGGACTGCTCAGGAGGCCATTCACTCCATTAAGGATAAAAAGTTAGAAGCCGTCATACTTAAGATCGACCTTCAAAAGGCCTATGATCGTGTCGATTGGTCATACCTCCGCTTTATTCTCATCCAGGTTGGTATGACTGTGGAACTCGTAAACTGGATTATGAGTTGTGTTACCACTGCTAACTTCACTGTTTTGATCAATGGGGCTGCGCCATCTTCTTCATTTGGGGGATCTCGGGGCTTACGGCAGGGGTGTCCATTATCACCTTACCTGTTTATCCTGGCTATCGAAGGGCTCAGTCTTCTTAGTTCTAAGTCCAAGGCTCGTGGGAACATCTCTGGAATCAATGTGGCTCGAACTCTATCTATTACTCATTTGTTTTTTGTCGATGATGTTCTTTTATTTGGTGTCGGGTCCCTTGGTGAGTGGACTAGTTACAAGGCTATCATTGATCTCTTTTGCGAGGCTTTGGGAATGGTGATTAATTCGGCCAAGTCCGGATTTTTCGGCTACAACCTTGATGGGGACACAAAAGAACTTATTACTGACCTGTTTAGTTATTCTATTATGGACTTGAACTTGGGCTTCAAGTATCTTGGATTTTTTCTCAAGCTGAATTGTTATGGGATCTCAGACTGGCGCTGGCTGATTCAAAAAATTACTTGCAAGATCAACTCGTGGAACCATCACTGGCTGACTCTCGGTGGAAGGCTGACCCTGGTAAACTTCGTACTCCACAACACCCCTATTTATTGGTTCTCTCTGTATATTATTCCTCAAGGAGTTTTGAATTTGATCCGCTCCAAGATTTACACATTCTTGTGGGGAGGCAGGGAGGGACATTTAAAAATTCACCTTTGCTCATGGGATCGTATATCTCTCCCTCTTAGCTTAGGGGGCCGGGGTATCAAGCGACTTGATGTTTTCAATCAGGCACTCTGTGCTAAGAATTTCTGGCTTGTCTATTTGACAGTGGGCTTTGGGGAAAGTTGATCAAAGCCAAGTACCTGTGTGGTCTGGAACCTGTTCAGTGGTTCCGGAGGACCAATAAGTTCACTACTAGGTCCTCGGAGATTTGGAGAAGCTTCCTCAAGGTATTCCCTGTTATAAATGCTGCTATCTGTTGGAAGGTGGGGAGGGGCTTTCAGATGTTTATTGGGGTGGATCCTATTGCTGGCATGGGTAATGTCTCTTTTTTATCTGGTGGCCTTATGAAAGAGCTTCATCATCGGGGCATTACGGCACTTTCTCAAATTATGAAATCTACTGGTGATCTCTATTCGCGATGGCTTACCTCGGAGGACTTACAGCTTCCTTATTTTTGCCATGAGGAATGGGACAACTATGTTAATAAACTCAACATGCTGGGCATTATTATTAATGAGGAGCCCGATACCCTGGCATGGGAGGCAAATCCTATAGATGGTGTTGTGACTGCTCGGCTGGCATATCAGTTGGTGTTGGGGACTGCTCATACCTCGACGTGTGGGCGGTGGTATAAAAAATTCTGGAATGAGCTGGTTCCTAAGAAGATAAGCTGTTTTATATGGCTTTGTTGGCATAACAAAATACTTACTTGAGAGAACCTTCAAAAACGAGGTTTTGAGGGACCTGGGATCTGTCATTTCTGCCGAAGGGCTTTGGAGGATAGAGATCATCTTTTTGGCGGCTGCAGTTTCTTTCAGGAGATTTGGAATCTCTTAAGGGCTGAGGTTCGGGTGCTTCCTCTATGGGACCGATTTAGTCTGGTGGACAATTTAGATTTTATACTCACTTTGCCTCTGAAGACGGTCTCTTTTGTTCTCCACACCCTTTGGGAGATCTGGCTCGTTCGAAACAGAATTATTTTTGAAAACCTGAAGCCTTCTGTTACGCTGACTGTTGGCAACATACTGGCTGGCTGTAGCTCGAATTGGACAGTTAAGAGAGAGTTTGATAAAGCTCGCGACCCATTTGTGGAGAGCTTTTACTCATATCCCCTTGTATTTTTCGATGGAGCAGCACAGGGTGGACAGTGTGGTGCTGGTTGTGTTATTAAACTTTCGGCCTTGCATTATTATCATGTGAATTTCTCAGCCGGCACAGGCACGAACACGAGAGCTGATTTATTGTCTTTATGGGGACTTTTATGCTTTGCCAGACATTAATCTTCAAGAGATCTGTGTACTGGGCGATTCCCGTGTCATTATTGATTGGGCAGGGGATCGGTCTGGTTTACATTCTCTTATCTTGCAGCACTGGTGCATGAGGATCCGGGCTTTGATCTCTTCATTTGCCGGCATTGATTTCAAGCATATTTACCGATGCCATAATTCTGTGGCCGATGGCCTATCTAAATCGGCATTAGATTTAACTCCTGGTCAGTTAGTTTACAAAGAATTCCGGGGAAATGATTTGTCTTCTGAGGGGTCTTTAGCCCTGGAAGCTCTGTAATATGGCCGGTGATTTAGATATGGTTTTGTACATACACTTGTTTCCACTGCGGGTGGTCGTTTTGGGGGTAGCTTTACCTTTTGGAGCTGCCTCATTGTCTCTTTGCTGTCTGAAGACCGTTTGCTGCATCAGCTTTTTAGTAGTTTACCGAAGACTGTTGCTGCACCTGTGATTTTTTGCATCCTGCCGACAGTAGTAAGACCGTTATTTTCCACTTTGTGGCACTTGTGATGATAGTATTAGTGGACCCGTTTATTGTCATATTTTTCGATTGTAGAAGCTCTTGTTTGGACTGTGCACCAGAGAAGTTTCCTCAACTTATCTGTGATGCTGGATCATGTATTTGACACATCTCTTTTTTCAATAAATTGATGTTTTTTTCGGATGAAAAAAAATGTGATTAACTGCAACATTTTTACAGAAAGTTACATGGATATAAAGTTTATACTGGAGTCATCAGGTTTAGATTTGTAATACACTTTGTAACATAATGTTCATATTTTAATTTGAGTCATATGTCTCTTATGCTGTGTGATTTACTTTGACATCTTATACAAACTAGTGTTCAACTCAACCAGGTTAACACAAACTAGTGGTCAACTCAACCAAGTTAACAGTCGGTGTTTTGGTATATCTAAGCAATGGTCAACCTCAAAAATAATATCCAAAGTCAGTGATTTGGGGCACCTTAGATAAGACAATAATCATCTTGCTCATGTATAACCTAGCTGTAAAACTCATACATATTATATTCTCTTCTCTTCTCTTCTTCAACATGCATTAAGGCTATTACAAAGGCTCAAGCATATGAAGTTTGCATTAGACCTTTTAGGTTTAGTTTTATAATACAATTTGTAATAGTAATAATATCTTCATAAATATTCATGTTTGAGCTTTATGTCTATTATCTTTATGAATGCTCTCTCTAGCTGGTCATTGCACATGTATAACTCTGAATATAACACTTAATTATCTAAGTACTGCAGGACAGATTTATTGTCCGTGAAATCTCATCATTTCTCTGTTACTCTGCATGTCGTGAACGCATTCTTGTGCATAACTGGTTCAGAATTATTTCATTCTGTGCACACACTCCTTTTTGTTGTTCTTGTCAAACAGTCCTAAAGGTGTCCCCATCCCACCTTGAGCAACATGCCTGCCTGGATAAACATAAATATAAACATCCATCCACACAAGTTGCATCTCTTAAACTAATCGAATTTCTCAACTGCAAGCTTCACCAGGACCAGCCAGTACTGAATAAATAGGCAAATGAATGAATAATTGAATTTAATAAAAATGAATGAATAATTAAATTTAATAATGAATATATTCCGGTGGAATTTCCCTAACTGGCCAACTACTACTACGGACTGAGCTGCACTATACAATTGGATCTCAGTCAGCTCTGTGGTGTAGTGAAGCAATGAGCCAGAGGTCAAGATTTAGCCCCACTATCACACGAATAAAGAATAGCATTGAACAAAAATTACGAAAATATGGACAAGCGGTTGCCATTATAAATATCTTTGTATAATTGAAAGGGCCGGTTCCAACTTTGCCACACTGCTGAATTCCTCCCTGGAGTACTTCTTGTGGACAGTAATAAGCTTGCTGTTGCCCGAATTCTGATGAAAGCCCACCATCAACTTGGCACATTCTCTGCATAGCATGCAAAACCCCAACAATGAATGAGAGTAGTAATACAACAAGGTAAGTATCAAGTCGGATATTTAAGTTGCAAAAAAATTTAAAATATCAGAACAGTGAAAAAATAGGGAAAGTCTGCAGCTCACTGAAGTTGGTCTTCAGTATAGGCAGTGTAGCGCTCCATTGTCCTGTTCCAAGATGGAAACCTTCTGAGAGTGAACTGGCCGGTATATACTGCAGCAGCTGCTAGCATGGATGGAGGGTATCTCAACATAACATACTCCACAAGGCACAGTTCCACCAGAAAAAAGGACACCATCTCCAGCTACACAGACACAGAAGAAGAGTCATATCATAATATCCATTTACATGTAGCAACAGAACATAGGAGAACATTGATTAGGAATGAAATCCAAACATAGGTTATATCTGCCAGGGCATTAAGATAGCATTGTCATCAAATAGATAACATCCAAGGCATGACATCAAATACCCTGGTGATGTCAGGAATGGAGGGAGTATGCTATCACATCAACCCAAGCACATTCATGCTAAAGCCAGTGTCTGGATTGGAAAAGATTTTGGTGTGGGCAATACCTTGTAAACATGAATGACATGAGGCTTACATACTTGTTTATCAGCTTGAGCTGCCTTTAGAAATCTCCTTAAGAAGACATAAGGAGTTGGGAGTGAGATATTAAATTGCAAGGTTCTGAGCATCGAGTTCTCCTGCAATCAAAGGGGAGTTATTATTGATTAGTTAGCGCACTAGCAAACACAGTATTTTCTGGAATTCAAGAAAATGCATTAATAAATAATTATATATACCATTTGCAAAACATCATTTCCTGTGTAAAAATGCTTAGAAATGTTCATAAAATCCTGAACACAAGGAACATTGGTCTCCTCATATTTGGATGCCACAAACATGGCAGTTATCCCAACAAGCTGCAGCACGATTTTTGACAAGTCTCTTTGAGATGAAAGATATCTATCCATAAGATTGATGGCCAGAAACAAAGTTTCAGGCATGAAGCCATATTTCCAGTGTACCTGCAGAAACAGGAACAAAATGGCATCAGTACTCACAATGGAATTAAAATTTTCAGAAAGATAAAGATCAGTATATCATTTGTAGAATTATGGAAAGGGTCCAGGGTAGACCTCAATAATCCAGTCTACCACAACAGCTCTCATAATGTGATTTATGTCAGTTTGATGAGACATATAGTCTGGAGGCACACAGCTAAGAACCTGCCATGAGTTCCACACTGTTAACTATTCACGAGCACTTACAATATTTTGAATGTGAACCAGAGCCAATATGGGGTACAGGTTTAGCCCCTTTAACCCACACTCATCTAAGAATTTGAATGTGCACTAAACATGGAAACCAACTTTAAAACAAGTAATCTGGATTCTGATCTATCAATTCAATAGACAGAGTAACATGATCGTGGAGGCCAAAAGGACTATTCAACCTATACTGATACATCAACTTATGCTGTAGATTCAAAAGAGCAGAGATTGAACCTCGGTTTCGCGGTAGAAACTAGACATATCCTGTATATATTCAACAGCGGCCAATGGATCGCCCTCATCACCTTCATCAATGTTAAGCACTGGGTCCTCTGCCTCCTCTGTTTCCATTTCATAGCTTTCGTCTATATCCTCTTGCCACGAAATAATACTCTCAGGAATCATACCATTCTGGCTTGTTACTACATAAACCTAAAGCTCCAGAGATCAAGAAGTTAAGCCCTATAATTTTCTCATTCTTAAGATGTGGAGAACTTTTCTAGTATGCTCAGGGATCATATCACATTGCCATTGCCTTTTCCTACTGGGAGAAGCTATAGTAATCAAAGAATAGAAAAGCATGTGATCCTAAAACCTGAATTGGGGGTAAATCAGAAGCAACCACAGTTATTTAACTGACCTTGTCATCAACTGCCGAATCCACTAACATAGGTTCATTCTCATCTATCTTCAACAAATTCATCTTCAACGACGCTGCCCGAGACTGAGTGGTGATTCGGGGAGGGCCTGATACAGAGTCCAGTACTTTGCAATCCTCCATTGACAAGGCAGAATTCTCAACATCATCAGGCTTGATGCTGGATTTCTCCCTTTTGGATCCATTTGTCCTTCGCTGCTTGGCTCCCCATTGCACATGCTCGTCCTCGCCTTCCTCAGCTCCCAGGGCAACCTGCTTAGAAACACAATACACCACACCATTCCAGTTTGCAATTAGTAAATGCCTATACAGGGCACCCCATACTGAGATTGCCTATGGAAATAACTCATTATAGGAAGATTGAAAATGACCTGACCTGTGGCGAGTGTTGATTTTTGGCCAAAGTGGCACCGAATTGCCTGTGGAGAAAATCAGACACACACTATCATTTACTCAAGTTACCTGAAAAATATGTGAAGGTTTTGTGCCTAGAGCTGGGAAACCCATGTACATTGATTGAATGGGAATTCAGTCCTCACCTTGTGACTGGACGATTGACGACTGCAATGGACTTCTTCCCACCAACGACATGATTCCTGAAGAGCAATTTGTACACGCAAGTTTAAAAACCAGGTAAAGTTTCTTTGTAAAAAGTTTTAATAGAAATAAAATGTATATATGTGCATACTCTGCTCCTGTTGCTTGTTTCCTAACAACGCATTTGGTGGAGAGGGCACCAACAAGATTCCCAATATCTCCCAAGGCTCTGCGATTACTACTCTTCTTCATTGTCGTCTGAAAATTCTAATTCTTCCTGCCTTCGGGGATTTACACACATTTTCATAAACACCCAATCTGCCAGCTAAAAAAAACAACTAGAGGAAACCTAAAAAACAAATACATGTAAGCCACCCACCTGTAACTCATCCACCGTATAAATCACATGTAACAAACAAATAGAGAAAACCCAATCGAGATCAATTTTGCGAGAGGAAGCAGGAAGAACATGAAGGTGCAGAGGAAGAATGAAAAGAAGAGAGCACCCGGTAATAATGATGACATTGTTTGGTCAACAGCACCAGTAATCGAGAAAGCTCCAACGGATATATCTACGGGCCGCGCCAACGGATACAAAGACGGACGGTTTAGATTTGTGCTTTTTCTTCCGACTGGCATGCGTTCAGGAAACGCTGCTGGTACAAAATGATTAAGTATTTTGGTCTCATGATCACCATCATACGAATCCAGAATAACCAGGAGGACAACTCATTAATTAAGCTTTTCAATGCCAATCACAGAGTTTTCATGAATATTTTCTGTTTTACGTTGAAAGCAAGATTTGTAATAACAATAACGATAAAGGAATCTTATTTTTTTTTAAATTATTTTTAATGTGTTAGGAAGGTTAATTAAAAATTCTCATTCAAAACATTTAAATTAAAATATTTAACATAATGAATATTTTTATAAGTCATAATAATTGTTAAGGTTTTATAAGTCATAATACTCGTGAAGGTTTTATAAATGGAGGAGGAAGTTAAGTGAGTTTGATTAGGTTTAGACGATTTGGCCCATAGTTAACATATTTTTTGGACCCAATTTGGGAAATAAATTTTTAAAATTTTTAAAAAAATATTAAATTTGTATAATATCAATATCTTTAGTTTTTGAAGGTGTTGAATCTATTTATACATTTAGAAAAATAATTTGAACAATATAAATTTCAGATTTATTTTCAGCCAAGACTTCTTGTTAAATTGTTAGAAAGCTCTACAATTAAATTTAGATGAACAAACAAGTTTTAGAATAAATAACCTCCACTAAAATTTGGGTTACTTAAATTTCTAAATCTCTAATTAATAAAAAAATGTTAACTTAATTTTATCTTACTAAAATTAAAATTGTGACTATCTACTCTAAGAATGTTATTACTTGGTTTGCTTTAAACTTTTGTTCCTATGCTCAAAAAGCTTAGAAAGAAGCTTTCCAAGATCACTACAGTTTTGGCAAGTCAAGAGGTTAGAAAGGTTTGTATTGTAACAAATACTATGAAACTCATATTTAATGTGGGTGTAAGCAAGACACTTTAAGAGAAAGTGATTTTCATCATCAACACTCACAAAGATGGCAAACAGATAGTTTGGTAGAAATTGATATTAGTCAACATTATTTAATTATAATATTAATTATTCTACATTTTTTTAAATGTCGACTGTAATATCTCGAGTTTGACCCCATTATATTAAAATGTAAATGATGTAATATAGTTATAAAATCGTGGTGAGGAGCTCAAGGCCAAGGCCCCACCATCGACTTTATTGGTGCATATGGTTTACGTGCTAGCCATGCACAATGGAATTGTGAATATCATGTAAATATGCATTTTAATAAAATACCCACAACTAGCTATGCAATGCAACAAGAGATGGGGGCATGATTGTACAAGGATTTGGGAGGGAAAAAATTCAAACCCTTGAGCCAATCAAGTCAAGCCAAGTGTCAATGAGATAACCCATCAAACACTCAACTATCCATGTTGACTTTGCACCCAATCATTCATTTCTTCCAAGAATTGGTTGAGGCAGTTAATGCCTTGGGAATGGGAGGTATGGCTGCCCAAATTTGAGTATGGGCAAGCCACCCTTCATGGAAAAACGTTTTTTGCTTCTTGGGTAAGAAAAAACAGCTAGGAATTGCTCCCCAAGCCATGACCCATGAACCAGTTTTGCCTCTCACGTTTTTGGGAGAGCTGGGCGTTTTTCCTCCATGTTTTTTCCGTGTCTTCCTGGTTTTCAGTGGGAAAAGATGGCGTTTTTTGTGTTGCAGAGTGGTTGGGAGTATGGGAGCTTGATTTGGGGTTTCATTGGGGCCGTTTTGGCCATTTAGATGCCCAAAATACCCATGGAAAATCGGGTTGGTTCCCTGTGGACGATTTCCTTAGCCCCAATCCGTTTTTGGTGTGCCCACATTTTTGGGAAAACCTATGGCCTTCGTATTTGCAAATCCCATTGCTGAAAATGGGTATCCATGCCCAGTTGGAGTTGCTGTGTGTAAAAGAAGGTTGGACTTGAGATGGGTTTCTATTGCTTTGGCTGTGCATGAGCTGGAATGTTCCATTTTCCTTGTAAGAATCATGCCCAGTTCAGGGGTGGCAGTTGTGTTGAGAGAATTGATGAATACAACTGGCTTATGGTTGTGTGGAACGTTGCAACGACATAGCTAGTTGTTTGGGACAACATTACAACAAGATGAGTATTTTCTTATATGCAATTACTTCTGCAAATTTATTAATTTGTTGACTGTGTTAAATTGAATGGCATCATGTAATGTGTGTGGATGATGTTATTCCGCTGTGCACGTTTTATTTAAATTGCATCTGCACACATTTGATTGTAATTGCTGTGAATTTAATGGACTGAGTTTATGTAAAAGCCCCAGATTGGCATCATGTTCTCTTCTAGGAATTGGGTCCGCGGGAGGGGATATTATATTGTGGTATCAGAGCTGTTGGTTGCAGCATTGGGCCTTCATGGGCTACCTATTACAGTTGCAGAGGTAAGTATGCCTCCTGTCCAACACTAAACATCAAAAAAGAAGGAAATATTCAGAATTTTTTTTTAACTGTTTTTGAAAAATTGAAAATTTTGCTTAAGACTCTGTCGGCGATTTTAACCATAACCATTGCGCCAAGGTCGGCGAAAATTTGGTTAAATTTTGCGTCGAAGCAGTCGCGGAGAAAAGACTCTGTCGCCGATTTTAGTGTTAAATTCTGTGCGCGCGCGGCGATTTTAGTGTTAATTTATGCGACGCGTGTGGCGAATTTAAGGTTAGTTTCTGCGACGCGCGCGGTGAAATCAATGTTTAAAATCCGCGTAGATGGGCGGCGATTTTAGCCATAAAATTTGCGCGATGGAGGTTTGCGCGGGCGACAATTTTAGCCTTCAAATTTGCGCTCGGCGGCAATTTTAGGCTTAAAAGTTGTGATGAAGGCTTGCGCGCGGGCGGCAATTTTAGCTTTCAAATTTGCGCACGGCGGCAATTTTAGGCTTAAAAGTTGTGATGGAGGCTTGCGCGTAGCGGCAATTTTAGCCTTCAAATTTGCGCGCGGCGACAATTTTAGGCTTAAAAGTTGCGATGGAGGCTTGCGCGCGGCGGCAATTTTAGCCTTGAAACCTGCGACGCAGTCGCAGCGACGAAGGCTTGCAGGCATAGAAGTTATGGATAAATCCAATGCCAAAGTCGACGATTTTAAGGATAAATCCAGCGACGGTCCCAGAGGGAGGAGTTAAAAAAAGAGTATAGAGGCCAAAACTTGATTTTTGGATAGGATGAGCAGTCGGGCTTAGAATATGATGATTCCTGTGGGGCTCAGAGGCTATTAACAAAGGCCATGAAAGAACCAGAGAGGGTCCCGAGCCCAGTATGCTCCAATCTGACAGAAAATGGAGAATAGTGACTTTTGTAAGAGGGTGTCCCGAGGCTCGACGGAAGGTTGGTTTGGGATGAAATCGATATGGCGCGGCTATGGAGCAGGCACAGTGTTAATTTTGGAATATTGGAGCCGAACTCCAAAGGATGTGGAGTCGGGGTGAGCAAGAAGGCCAAAAAGCACTGTTCCAGGCCACTTTTTCAGGATTTTGAAAAGTTTGTGGACAGTGAAAGTGACCCTAGATATTGGAATCAAATTTTTTACTGAACTAAACATTTCATCTTCTCATTAAGACGAACAGTTTCCGTTAAACGAAGATTTTCCAGAAATGCATAGTTTGGGAGAGCCATTTTTGGCCAAATTTTGAGATTTTGGGGGAAAAGTGAAAAGTAGCCAAACCCCGAATTTTATAGAAGTTGACTGGTGCATCGAAACAGGGATCTGAAGGTTGCTGAGTGTTCCTTGTTAGATAGACTACTTCGCCCGATAGATAAGTTTTCATGAATCTTCCTAGATTTGCTTCTACAAGCAGCCGAAGTTGGCATTTCAGAACAAATTGCAGCTGTGTAAAAGTGCAGAAAATTTGGACAAAGTTTGCATTTTTGAAAGAATGTAAATTCCATGTTTTGGATCGGAATGGAGCATGGGGATAGGCGTTGGAAAGCTTATCCAGAGGAGAAAAGGGATGCATGACCAGAATTTGAATAAGGTCTGCATATATCATAGAAATTTGGTGCAGGAAAGTGCCAGCGGCTGTTTTGACAAAAACAAATTGTTGTCAATATGGGCAATTTCTATAATTGCATGACTGGAAGGAAACCAGACCAACTATGATATGGAAGAGGGATTCCATGCTACGATGAGGGATTGGAGAGGGAGAATTCCTTAACCTCTGTTTTGCTATCGTATTTATAATTATGAAATTGTCATGCATATAAACTATGGCATAAGAATGTTGAAAATGCAAGGGATTGCATAAACGAAATGAATATGCACCAGATGGCATATTAACAAACCTTGCACAGTGCATGGAAAATGTTTGTGCATAAATAAGATATAGCATATTGGTAAAATAGAGAGGTTTTACATATGCAACAAGCCACTTGAGATAATTATGTTGGTTGCTAATAATTGGTTGTGTCTGCATTGGTTGTAGGACAAAATGCAATCAAAGCATGGCTAAAGAAGTTGATGACATTGTTGCACGAGACCAACAACCTTATGAAGAGAGGATGGTGCAACAAATCTGTGATCATGATGTTGGCAAAAGGACTGAGTAGCCTTGGTAAGAGGCCAACTGATCAGGTAACATCAAGTGATGTTAATAACAACCATGCAGGTAATGGTTAATTGTGCTTAATTGCATGAATGTTGGAAGAGGATTTGATGAGATCCCTTCAACTATGTTTAAAATGTGTTGAATTGTTTGTATGAGAGATTGAGTGTCTGAATGTGAATGTCAGCCTACCAAGTATGGTGAGGTATGGGTAAGTGAAGGCAGGAAGCCTTACACCTTATAATTGCTTAGAAATCTCAATGCATTCATATAAAATTATATCATGCCATTTGTCTGTGCTAGTTGTGAGTTTAACAACCAAAGCAAGTGAGAACTTATGGTCCTGTTGTGGTAGTGCATGCTATGAGATGAGCATGGATAGGCCATAATATGTTGGAATGCATAGTACTCATGGATTAATACAAGGTTGTATTGAGGGGTTATGCATTGAGTGAATGCACATTAAAATATTAAGAAAATGTGGTGAATGTGCATGCATATGTGCGGGTGCACATGTTGAGATGCATTGTGTGAATGCATGGTTGTAATATATATATATATATATATATGTTCCACTACAGTTAGATAATAGATGAAATGGTGGACTATTGTTAATCCTGATACCATTTCATGAGCTGCTATGAATGCAGGGGAAAGACTACATGAAGAAGGTAGACATGTGATGGGCTACCAGAGCATTCTGTTGGAAGGACAGAATTGCATAGAATGTTAAGTAATGAGTATTTACAGTTTATTTAAATTGCATGGATAGTGTGACTGTGTCTTGCAATTTTATTGTGATAATGATGCATATATATGAATGTATATATTTCATTGCATTTCAAATATTAACAGCTAAAGATGTTTGAATTATTGAGTGTTATAATTCTGAGATCACTTCAGTGACTGTTGTAGCAATGAAATGATTATATGCATAAAATACTCACAACGTGTTTGGCTGATTGAAGTTTTAGATTTCAGGTAGAAAAGTCTTACGTATGGCAATGAGGTTAAGTCCATAGTAGAGACCGGGATCTACCATGTGCAGAAACTAAAGGTTATGAGAAGGTTCTTATGGTTGTAACTTATGCATGAAACAAATCTGAAAATTTTATGGTTTAAATTTATGAGAATAATCTCATGGTTGCAAATCCAATTTCTATAGGAAAACAGATTTGTAGATTTCAGATTTGAGAATTGCTTATAATTGCTAATCACTGTTTGGCGTATATAAAAATTGTGTCAGGAGGACATGTTGTAGGTGGATGTTCATGTATGGTAGCAAGGGTGAAACCATAATGGACAGAGTGATACCACTTACGAGAGCCAAACAATATGAGGATAGCCTCATTGCTAAGCAAATCAATTTTGTAGGAGACAGAATTGTAAATTCATTTTGAATTAATTATTAATGCTATTGATTGGTTATTAAACAATCATACTTGAAGCTTATTGCTAAATGTTGCTCACTGTTTGGCTATTTGATAAGTGTGCCAGGATGACACATTGCAGGAAGACCATGTGTGATGGCCTGCCGAAACCAAACTAGATGGGAAGGATCCCATGCTTTGGAAATGGGTTTCGGGTGAAACACCATTGTAAATGTTGATAATGTCTTAGTCAAACTGAATGTGGGTGAATCATGTGAGTGAGACAGTAAAATTATGCCGAGAAGGCATGTGTGGGTTATGGAATGTGAAAAGATTGGGGTGGCGAACCGAAGGACTGTTGACTCAGAGAAGGGATCCCCCATTCTTTACAAATAAAGAAAAGATGCATATGTGAAACGAATGAGTATTCTGTAACCCTAATTGAAGACATACATGTCTAGTTATTATATTTAATATGCAGAGCATGTTTTATTATTTCATTATTATTCCAGACTGCTTGAGTACGATTAGGGCCTACATGTCTCACATCCGAAAGGGAGTGCACACCTTTCTGGTGCTGAGTTATGATAGGGGTGTCAATATTGACTACACCCTAAGGGAATGGACGCATTCCTGGTGTTTCAATACTTGATAATGAATGTTATGAAAAATGGTTATGATTTTAGAGTAGCAATACTGATGAGTCTGCTTATCCTTCTTGTGATATCAGCTTACACAGATGCAATTTGATGTTGCATGTTAAGAGGCAAAGTGAAGAAAGGGTGCTCAAGAGGACTGTATGGGAAGTGGTAACCTTTATACGCTCACACTAAAGGACACTAGAAGGGATGGATAGGCTCGCGGAGCTGTGTTACAGAAAAGGGGTATCATCCTTGTGAAGTGTGAGTGGGTATTGTGGGGCCATGCTACCCTGCAGTCAAGAAAGTCACCTATAGAGTTCCTAAATGGAACTAATGGTTTGCACAGGAGAAGGAGTGCCATCCTTGTGTGGATGAAGAATTGTTGGATGCTTGATAAACCCAGTCGGTGTACTGGCCTGGCATTGGTTATTTGCATGTTGTGGAGGTATTGGTGCAGGGTGTCATTTCTTGACAAACCCAGTCGGAGAACTGGATTGGAAATGGTCGTTGTATACTTGATAAACCCAGTCAGCATACTGGCTTAACATATTGATATTTGAAATGCTTGATAAACCCAGTCGACATACTGGCTTAGCATACTGATTCTAGGGATGCCTGATAAACCCAATTGACGTATTGGCTTGGCATTTCCTATTCGGATGATGCTGTGGAGCAGCATGTGTGTTGGCCAAGCATCCACCCCACAGGTGATCCAAGGCTTGTAAAGCCGAGAAGGAAACCTGTGGAGTAGCGAGAAAATGCACAATACAGATAAGTATTCATTTTCATTTATTTCTTGCTTGGAATAATGAAGATTTCAGGTATAAGTTTTCTTATAACTAAGCTGATACACTGTGGTTTATTTGTTGGAAACCTTGGTCATTGCAGGAAGCAAGGACCCTGAAAGAGCTATAAATGCTTTGTAAATCCAGAGAGTAACTGGTTGGGCACTACAAAATTCTTTGTAGAGCTAGAGAGTAACTGGTTGGGTGCTATAAAATTCTTGGTAAGTCCAGAGAGTAACTAGTTGGGCATTAACTACACGATGTAGTGGAGTAGCCTATGTGCTGGCCCAACAATAATTATTGTACCCATGGGAAATCCAAGGATCCCGTGGATTAAAGTGAATACATCCAATGCAGATAAGTATTTGGTTATCTTGCAGCTTCTTGCTTGAAAAAATGAAGATGGGTGTCTATTTTGGGGGGTCTCGTGAGAAAATAATTTTGGTTTTTTCATGTTTTTCAACTTTGAGCGAACAAAAGTGATATTTTTGTTTAGAATTTCACTTTGCAATAAAAAGAAAACTTTTAGAGAATTATGTTAGCTTTCTATTCATAATTTTTTCAATTTTTTTTATTGAGATTTAATATGTCGATTTCGCAAATGTTTGGCAGTGTGTTCTTATAAAATGAAAAGACTACAAAATAGTCATGATTTGTTGCGCCAGTAAAATCGCTGTTAGACTTGTTTTTTGCAAAAACAGAAAATGCTACGACAATCTACACACAATGTACTAGTGCCTGACTATAAGTTTGTAACCAATGGATCTATATACTAATTATTATATTTTTTTAAAGTCGATCAATGGGGAAACTTAGTCGATTTTCAACATGTTTTTTGTTGCGCCACTTTTCTCTCAATTGACTCTAAAAATAAAAAATCTACGAATACCATTTTGAAGTAGACACGCCAATTAAGAATTCCACATTTTTCTCAATTTTTCTGGTGGTGTATTTTCAAAGTTATGGATTTTTCTTTTCACCGTTTTTTTAAAGAGATGAATGCAAACTTGACACATGTTATGAAAATAAAACATTAAAAATATCAGTTCTTATCTATACATGACAAAATCTATACCCACGTAAAGTAGATTCAATGATGAACCTAATGGTATCAAGTCCGGCATTCGTTTTGTAGTGTAAGAGGTTGTTTTTCCCTTCCGAAAATAGAGAAACCTGAAAATTCTATAGAATCGTCAAGCTTCCATGTCTCAGAGATTATTCGACCGAATAATGAAACGAAAAAAAAATTTCGTCGACCGAAAAAAAAAAAAAAAAAAAAAAAAAAAAAGAGAGCAACAACAACAACGTTTTTTATACTCGTATAAATAAACCTAAATTGATTCATTATTATGATTTCTCAAACTCTTGTTTAGAGATAAACCCTATGAAAATAAACATAAATTTCATCGACCGAAAAAAAAAGAAAAAAAAAAAAAAAAAAGAAAAAAAGAAAAAAAAAAAAAAGAAAAAAGAAAAAAGTTTTCTATACTCGTATAAATAAACCTAAATTGATTCATTATTATGATTTCTCAAACTCTTGTTTAGAGATAAACCCTATGAAAATAAACATAAAATTCGTCGACCGATAAAAAAAAAAAAAAAACAAAAAAAAAAACGTTTTCTATACTCGTATAAATAAACCTAAATTGATTCATTATTATGATTTCTCAAACTCTTGTTTAGAGATAAACCCTATGAAAATAAACATCTAGAGGATGCATGTGGACATGTGACTGTCCTAAAGAGCTCAGTATGAGCAGTAATGAAAGATGGTGCTAGTGGACATGTGTGGGTCCTAGCAACCAAAGGTCCTGTAGGCAACAATGGGGAGGATTCACATGTTGAAAATACTTAGACGGACCTTAAACACTAAGCGTCATAGCCAAGAAAAGGTAAGTCAAGCATTCACATTGAAGTGAAAGAGGCTAAGGAGCATAGAACCACAAGTGATGGTGTGGCTCCGAATTGGAACAAGACTAAGAGGGGGAAACTCTTACTCTCTTATTTCCTTTTGATTGATGCATTTCAGAAACAAAGGATTGTTGAATGCATGTCGTGACTGGAATTTGATTGTGTTTATTGCTTGAAATGAATTGTGAATGCTGAAATAGTTATTTTTCTTGTGAAAGGGTGAACATGAATGAGTTCATGTGTACGTTGGGAAAGCATGAAATGTGTGGAAGTCTCATGAGTAAAGCATGGATGTTCCAAGTCAATTGGGAAAATAATTGACTAATTCTTAATATTGTGTTATGCTTGTCATAACAGGAATTGCCATGATGAATCTCACAGGTGAGAAATTGGAAGCCAATGTTTGCAGCTATTACTAGCCAAGTGTCGCTAGTGAGCAAAGTGTGGGCCAGTTGTGCACATTGATCATGGCAACAGACCAAAAGCTATTGTTTTGGCTGAAAAGCTTCCTCAAATAGTTGGCAGGGCAGCAAGGAAGATGGCATCCATGAAATTCCAGACTTGTAGATCATTTGGAAAGTGAATAAAAGGAAGGGATTGCTGTGGAGTGATGCCCGCCTGCAGAGTTGGAAGATCAAAGCCAACATGAGCAACTTGTGGAAGCCAAAGGACTTGATCCTGAATGTTCAAAGTAGAGAGATGAAACGCAGGATAGACCTGCCACATTGTGTGAATTTTGGACCTGTGTAAAGTGGGTATTATTCCTAAGTGTTGGAACACCGAGGACGGTGTTATTCCAAGGGGGAGGGGATTGTAATATCCCGAGCTTGACCCCATTATATTAAAATGTAAATGATGTAATATTGTTATAAAATCGTAGTGAGGAGCTCAAAGCCAAGGCCCCGCCATTGATTTTATTGGTGCATGGTTTACGTGCTAGCCATGCACAATGGAATTGTAAATATCATGTAAATATGCATTTTAATAAAATACCCACAACTAGCTATGCAATGCAACAAGAGATGGGGGCATGATTTTACAAGGAATTGGGAGGGAAAACATTCAAACCCTTGAGCCAATCAAGTCAAGCCAAGTGTCAATGAGATAACCCATCAAACACTCAACTACCCATGTTGACTTTGTATCCAATCATTCATTTCTCCCAAGAATTGGTTGAGGTAGTTAATGCCTTGGGAATGGGAGGTATGACTGTCCAAATTCGAGTATGGGCAAACCACCCTTCATGGAAAAACGTTTTTTGCTTCTTGGGCAAGAAAAAACAGCTAGGAATTGCTCCCCAAGCCATGACCCATGAACCAGTTTTGCCTCTCACGTTTTTGGGACTGCTGGGTGTTTTTTCTCCATGTTTTTCCTGTGTCTTCCTGGTTTTCAGTGGGAAAAGAGGGCGTTTTTGTGTTGCAGAGTGGTTGGGAGTATGGGATCTTGATTTGGGGTTTCATTGTGGCCATTTTGGCCATTTAGATGCCCAAAATACCCATGGAAAATCGAGTTGGTTCCCTGTGGACGATTTCCTCACCCCCAATCCGTTTTTGGTGTGCCCACATTTTTGGAAAAACCTATGGCCATCGTATTTGCAAATCCCATTGCTGAAAATGGGTATCCATGCCCAGTTGGAATTGCTGTGTGTAAAAGAAGGTTGGACTTGAGATGGGTTTCTATTGCTTTGGCTGTGCATGAGCTGGAATGTTCCCTTTTCCTTGTAAGAATCATGCCCATCTCGGGGGTGGCAGTTGTGTTGAGAGAATTGATGAACACAATTGGCCTATGGTTGGGTGGAACGTTGCAACGACATAACTAGTTGTTTGGGACAACATTACAACAAGATGAGTATTTTTTTATATGCAATTACTTTTGCAAATTTATTAATTTGTTGACTGTGTTAAATTGAATGGCATCATGTAATGTGTGTGGATGATGTTATTCCGCTGTGCATGTTTGCTTTAAATTGCATCTGCACACATTTGATTTTAATTGCTGTGAATTTAATGGACTGAGTTTATGTAAAAGCCCCAGATTGGAATCATGTTCCCTTCCAGGAATTGGGTCCGCGGGAGGGGATATTACATCGACTAAGATAATAATTAACTTATTGATGAATCAAAATTTTAAATTGTAAATTATTTTAATTATTTATAATTTAAAAAATTATGTTTTTAAAGATTTAGCTTATATAAAATCAATATTCATTAAGAAATTATAAATTTATAAATGAATCTTATTTAAATTTCATTTATAAAAATATAAAAATTTAAATATATCAAATTTAATATATCATAAAATATAATGGTCTAAATCAACTAAAGCATAGATTGGGTGGTTGGGAGAAATGGTTGTTATCCTCTCCACCTAGGTTCAAATCTAGCACATATCATGTTATATGTAATTAAGTGGTAGCATTCAAGATTTCACATATCATGTTATATGTATTTCCATTGTCACTAACAATCATAATCGATAAAATATAATGAGAGTTTTGCATTTTGATTATATCTATTGTGAAGTTGTGGCCTAGATGCAACTCTTTCTACAAATATAATGGAGACACAAGGGATTTATTTTAACTTATTTTTTATGGTATGTTATATGGATTATGTTTTCATTCTTGCACATAAATGAACAACGGTTAGTGAATTGGATAATGGAATATACATGTCCACCATTTCCCCCTATTCTACAAAACCATTAATGACAACTATCATACATGCCTTGAGTGAGACCTCCTTCCTTTGTAAAGTTAAAAATGGTGTCATCCCAGGATACACTCGACCTTTGTTGGGCAACCTATATGAACCTTAGGTATTTACAAAAGAGAATACCTCCTAACCTTTTTTAATTCCCATAAGAAAAAAAACGCACCTTTATTTTCACTTTGAAAAAAAGAATACAATCCATAGGTGCATTGTTGTGCATACAAAAAAGATTAAAATATATCAGTCTTCAAAAGATATGACTTCCCCTTTTCACTTACATCAATTCCTATGTCCAAGCTAGTCCTCATCGAAATCTAGATATTTGCCCCTTCCCATCATGTTAAATTTCATCAAAGTCCAAGATAACAACAAATTTTAACACTTAAAATATCAACATATATTTTAAAAGGCCTTCGAACCTTTCTTCTTCATCATCCGCATGAGAAACTATCCAGAAAGATCCAGTCGAGAGTGATAGGCCATGATTGGACAAATGGTTAGGTTCAATATTATTTTTCCTATAAACATATTGATATTGAATTTGAAAGAGTTCTTCAGAAATCGATATCACTCATTCCGCAAGGGAAGCTAGATTGATATTTTGAATTTGAACCTCCCTTTGCATCATTTTAATGATCAATGAGGAGTCTCCCATAACAGTAGATAGGCCAATATTCCTAGAATGAGCAAACTTAAGCAGAGAAAGAAGAGAGAGTAATTTGGCTTTATTGTTAGATCCTTCACCTACGTTAGCTTGGAAGGAAAAATAAATACAAGGATTTTCATATAAGATGAATCTGATCCCACATACTCCATTTTGACATGCACTATCGAAGTATTCCCATGGACAAACGTGATCGAAATCAGGTTTTTGGATGCGCCTTTCATTGGGAAATTTGTCAACTTTTGAATACAAAGAGAATGAGCTAAAGGATTTTATTGTAACAATCTCCATGGGAAAATATTTTGCTTCAAATGTCTTAGCATTTCTCTCCATCTAGATGCACCATAAAATAATAAAAGTGAGATCTTGATACCCTTTTAATCTTCTTTGCTTGAACCAATCCTTTAAATTATCCTCAATTGTAGGCTTAGACCAATCAGCCTATAGATTTAAAGCTTTGAATACCTCTTTCCAAACACTAGCTGTAAAGTTGCAATGGATAAACATATGTTCAATGTCCTCACCGCATATTTTTCCAAGGATATAGAAGCCTAGCCTTGCCAGCTTTGTTTTTGAAGAGTGTTCTAGGTTAATATACTTCTTGAAAGCATCGGCCACATTAGGATAATGGATTTCGAAGGAACACAACTTTTCCAAATTGAGCCCCACCACCAAACTTCATTATGGAACCAATCTGCCAATAGAGCAAGATAACCATTTTTCGTTGTACAGTCTCCAGCAGATCTATCATACATCCACATCAATTCATCCTAGGAGTCCAATATTCAAATATGGCTCGGTGTAAAGCCGAGAAGAATCACTCCCACTCCCATCTCCATTCCTGTAGAATATTTAAATGCTCAGTTGTAAACCACCCTTGACACCAAAACGAGGTAGAATCAACATATGCAATTCAATCTAGGGTAGTCCTTTTGTGAAATTGCAACCAACGCACTATTTCATCAAATAGGAAAACATCCATAGGTCAACCCATAATTGTGGCTATTTCAACCCTAACCTTCTTCCCATTACCCACCCTTCAGGATAGAAACTTTGCAATGACCAGGAACAAAAGGGATAAGGCTTTCCAGTGATTAGAAACATCTTGAATACTTATACGCTTGCTCATGACCTAGTTAATGATGGAACCATTTGGAAAATATTAGTCGATCAGGATATTACACCATAAGCTAGGTTTTTTTATAAAATTTCACAAAGATTGTGCAAAGAGAGCTGACCCAAAATTAAAGATGTCTTTTAAACCCCAACCTCCCCATTTCTTAGGGAGTGCAATTTTCTTTGAAATGGATAAGTGGAGACCCATGTATTCACTGCATCCCCTTTAAAGGTAATTGAAATAAAGTTGTTGGATTTTCTTTAGAATACCTTTTGGAATGTTGTCCATAAGATTCCAGTACTTACTTAATTAATACCAAACGCCCTATACACAACAAAAAACGATTGCACCATAGGTTGATTCTGCCTTCAATTTTATCTACAGTACAAGGAGAACACCCTCTAGTGGAGGTTATAGTGGACAAACTTAAAAAAGAGCCCAAATATCCATTTATAGCGGAGGTCTCTAGAAGAGGCAATCAGGCGGGGGTTTTAGCGGAGGTTTTTAATCAGTGCTTTTGTAAACGTAAAACGCATTGATGCAGAGAAAAACTTAACGCACCGATCATGAAAATACCCTTCTGATATGGGACAAAAATATTGTTATATTTAAATAACTGGCAATTGTGGTGTGTTAGACACAGGATATTCCCCAGTGCATACGTACGTTGAACGCACCGTCACTGGACAAAAAAAATATGCCAAGCATAATCTAATTATAAAAAACAAAAAAACATAATCAATGCACTAGATACCAACAAAAGCACTGGTGCGTACATACATTTAACGCACCGTAGCTGGCCCAAAAAACATAGGCCAAGAATAATATATTAAAAATAAACAAAAAACATAAATGGTGTGGTAGATGCCAACACAATCACTGGTGCGTTATGTGTATTACAATACTGAATTGAGTAAAATTTAAAAAAAATCGTGTAAACAATTTTATTATTTTCAACAAATACGATGTGTTTAGATAAATGTACAACACCAGTGCGTAAACCAATATAGATCACCGATGCGTTGAAAATAGAAGAGCATTGGATTAGGGATAAGTTAAAAATTATTTATGGTTTATTTAAAATGCCGTGCCCGCCTTTTTTTAATATTTCCTATAGCATAATAGTGTGTTTGTATTCCATGAAAGCACCGATGCACCCAATAACAAAATGCCCTGATGCGTCCAGGTATTGGGCGTACTGATGCAGGGTTTAATAAAAATAAATTACTAGCTGAACTATCCATTTTTACCATTCCATAGTACTCTTGACCTCTCAAGCACCGGTGCTAACCTTTGCCTCCCTAAAGCGCATTGCCATTGGTGCTCCTCTTACCTGCATTTCTCTTGTCCATTGTCGGTATGTGCCTTTTTAATTTTTCCAAATGGTGGGAAAATTTCATTTTATCGACTACGTGGCAATCATGCCTCTCTGGCCAACAAATGTCAAGGCAATCTCTTTGTTTTCTTCTAACTTAAAATTTTAGCGGATTAAAATTTGAAATTAAGCTTGAATTTTCATTGTTTAAAAAAAAACTTAAAAATTATGTGCGGTGCATTCGCTTGCTTCAACTCGCACTGCGTCTCAGTGCACCCTGTAAATTTACAAGGTGCACCGGCTGCAATGCGCTACTAACCAGGAAACGTAGTGCACCGTCTATACAATGCACTATCATATATAACACACTGAGTCATGTTAATTAAAAAATAAAAATCTCAAAATGGTGCGTTAATTTATAGAAACACATCGTTCTTTCCATTCCTTATATTGCAAATGGTGTGTCTCACACCAATACACCAAGCACACCATTAAGAAAGTGTAGTAAATTATAGAGCACCAACACATATTAATTTAAAAAAATTAAAAAAACAATACCACCCAGTGTGTTCATGATATAGAGCGCATTAGTGCGCTTGATTACATGAGGTGCATTGATACATGTGTGTCGTTTTAACCCAAATCACAATGCACCATTATGGTGCGATACTTTATCTGAGCGCACCGAAAAATATTAATTAAATTTAAAATTTCCATTTCAGTGTTTTCAATATTACAACGCACCAGTGCATTGCATTGGTCAATATGCACTGCTAACGGTTCCTTTTAAAGGTAAATGCACCAAGAAGCTTGGAAAAAAGCTGGTGCTCCTCACTATTTCAAAAATGCATGCCCCAATAACGGTGTGTTGCCGATTTTTGTGCACACTGCTAGTGGTGTTGAAACATTTAACATATGCACCGGTGCTTCCATTTCATAAGGAAGCATCAGCACCATCCCGAGACTCTCTAGTAGTGCTCTGATAGTGCATACTATTATTAAATATGCATTGGGTTGGCGCTAGTCATATTATGAACACATCGGTGCCTCGTATGTATACAACACACCGTGTTGATTTTAGAAATTGGTGCACTACATATAGGTGGCGCACCATTTCCGATGCATATGTATTACTACACACTCCATGCAGTGCTTGACTATTTTTCATGCGCACGGGTTTGGAAATTCAAGTGTTTTTAGAAAAAAAAATATTCTTTCATATTTATAAATAAAATTATCATTTAAATTTTATTTATTTTATCTTTTATATAATAGACTGATGTATTTTATATGTTAATCAGAGATGTCAGCATAGAGAGAAGCATCGGCAACAACAACAATGAGTTGACCCATACGATGCTTTGTGGGAATCAGAGGCGAGAGAGAGGAAGAGGGAAATGTACCCTCACCCCATTACTGCATAAACACAAGTCACATTCAGGAAAGTAGGCCTCCTAAAGTTCTATGAGGAGGCTACATCCTTGAAGGGGAACTCAAAATTTTTGGCACAGTTGATCCATTAGTGGGATCACCCAAGACATGCCTTCCACATTGGTCTTGTTCACTGGTTCTATCCCACTGAGGAGGACATATATTTTATCACGGGGCTATCTAGGAGAGGGGAGTATTTTCCCCACTTCCATGATGTCCAAACCGACATAGGAAAGCCAAAGAGTCAACTTGTCTATTCTCTGAGATATATTAATGATGACATCATTGATCCAATGGATTTTTAGGTTTTTGGTGGATAGCTACACATCTCTTCTTCCAGTAGAGAGGAGGTTAGGTGTCTCTCGTTGTTGGTGACGACCATTGCACACTACACCACTGATGGGTAGGGCATTTGTTTCCCTCTATTATATTATGTTGTTTCTTTAGTGCAGAGGCCGAGATGCATTCAATGGTATTCCATTTTTTTGTGGTAGTTTTTTTTTTCTCTTTATAGATGTTGTGCACAATTTGAGGGAAGGGCCAACTTCCATTTTTCTTAAGAGTTGTTTTGTTTATTTTTTGAGAGGTTTCCAGCCACGAGGATTTTGTTTAACCATCACCCTCCTAGGCCAATGACTAAGGCACAGAAGCATATGTAGGTCCAAATGCTTCCCAAGAGGGGTTAGTCAATGTTCTCTACCAAGATCACATCCGAGATAGTGGACCTACTAGCTAGTGAGGATGAGCATAGTTTAGACATGGTGTCCTGTCCTTATGTGGGGTTGGATTGGTGAGGATGTATGAACATATTATTCACCCTGGATGATCTACCAGATGCTCTAGGTAATAATATTGTTATGTTTAAATTAATATAGTTTCATTTTATTGTCTACTTAATGCAAATAAAATTAATTCTAACACTTTCTTTAAATTGTTTTTTGAAATTGTCTAATTATTGTTGTGTACTATATATTTGTAGATATTGGTACCTTTATTGGGTACTTCCCCCCCCAACCTAATAATGTATATAAGGCTGAGGCTGGGCCGATGGGTCAGGTTCTTGAGCTGCTGAGACCTGACATGCAACATAGGCCTGCTGCTAGAGACATGTAGCATTTGACAGACTAGTTGTCTGCATTTATGGTTGGCCAAGGAGTCTGCCCTGTCTACCCTATACTAGTTCATGATATCACCCGAGACCATGATCTTATGGATATGAAGAGGAATCTTCCTAGCAATATGATTCTTCTTACACGTCATATCATCAGAGCTACTAGCCTTATAAGAACGTTGATGGATGGCCATGAAATTGAGACTTTGTTTACTCCATCCAATGAGGGTGGTCATCCTCCTTCTCCACCTCCTTATTCACCTCACCAAGTTGATCAACCACCATCTCATCCATATCCTCCTCCATGTCCTCCTTCACTTCATGGAGTTGACCAGCCACCATCTCATCTAGCTCCTCCTTCACCTCATCAACTTGACCAACCATAATCTCATCCATCTCCTCCTCCACCTCCTCCTTCACCTCACCGAGTTAACCAGCCACCATCTCATCCAGATCCTCCTTCACCTTACCGATTTGACCAAGCACCATCTCATCCAGCTACTCCTTCACCTCACTGATTTGATCGACCACCATCTCATCCTGCTCTTCCTTCACCTCACCGATTTGACCAAGCACCATCTCCTCCACCTCCTCCTGCACCTCACCGAGTTGATAAACCACCATATCATCCATCTCCTCCTCCACCTCCTCCTTCCCCTCACTTATTTGACCAAGCACCATCTCATCTAGCTCCTCCTCCTCCTCACTGAATCTACCAACCCTTGTCTCCTCCACCTCCTCTTCCTCCTCCTAACCATTTAGACAGACCACCATCTCCTCCTCCACCAGTTGGTCGACCACCCTCTCCTCCACACATAGTCGACCCAACACCATCTCTGTCGACTCCATTGCACACCGACTTACCACCCTCTCCTCCAAAGATAGATGACCATCCATCATATTCTACTACAGACACGACATCTACAATTCTACATAGGATGCCTCTGGCTGGTTGAGGTACTAATGCCTCTAGTTCTAGACGTTGAGCATATATATAGTCTATAGCAAATATTTGACTTGAGATGTATATTTGACATCGTGTGTCATGAGTTTGATATTATTGTTCATATATATATGTGTGTGTGTGTGTGTGTGTGTGTGTGTTGCATTTATGTATGTATGTATGTATGGTGCATTTTTCATGTTCATGTTGATGTAATTTATTTATATGTTGATGTTGATGTGTACATTATTAGGTCATGTTATATATGTTTTCTATATGTATATGTTATATGATACTTGTTAGCTGTGTGTGATGATGATGTTAGACAATGCTTGTGTTTTGTTAGATATGATTTTTATATTTATATGCTAGATGTCGTTTATATGTGTTAGATGTTATAGCTAATTTTTTATGTGTAGGTTGGATGGTGCTTATCATATTTGATAGATTATGAGAGATGTGTATTTTATATGATGTTAGCTAATTCTAGATGTGCATGTTTGTTAGATGGTGATGATGATGATGGTACATTAGATGATGTTAGGTGATTTTAGATGTAATTATTAGATGTTTATCTTAGATGATGGAGAACAACATGAGATAATCAACACTGATAGAGGTGAAATGTTTTGAAGGTAAACCTACAAGTATAATGCATTATTTCTAGCATTAAAAATTAGTTTCAAACATCTTAACAACGGTAGCACAACCTTCTCTCTGAAAAAATATATCAACATCTTTTACATAGGACTTATCAATGTATTGAAAATCACTTATCGTGCATTCAACATAGATCTACGACTCATTTAAAATATAGATTCTATATTATAATCAAGTTCATATGTCATTCTTCTATTGTCTATGTGGGACCATCCAATAGCTTTGGCGAAAATTGCATCCCCTAGATTGTGTATATGATTGAGTGCCTCTTGGATTTAGAATATTGAGGAAAGTGTGTTTATCACAAGAACCTTAATCATTGACAACCTTTTTTCAAAAAATATATTTAAGAAATCTACACACAACTCACGAGTTCATTATCTATGGCAGTTTTATAATACTAGTTTGGCATAGAACCCTGATTCATAAAATATATAGATTATTAATTATAACTAACTTCATGAACCCCACTTCATTCTTTGTGGGGGATCATCCAATAAATCTTGTTTAAATCCCATCACCCATATATTAGATGATCGGGCCCTTCTAATACTTGCAACACTGAGGAAGCTCTGCATATCACCAAAAGTATGATCATGACTCAAACAAACGTGAAACAAACTTACATGCGATTCCCACTAGAGAATGTAATTTAGATAGAGGTGAAAGGATTTAAAGGATACCCTAGCATGTCTAATTGAAAACATCTTAATAAATTCATTTTAATTATACACGATGCATGCCATGCATAAGTACAGTGTGTCACCTCAACCACAGAAGTAATTCAATGTAATCATAGTCCTTCTGCCCCCGACTGCCCACCGTTGTATTTAAATATGCAAAAGCATCATTAAAGTAACATGAATTCAAGAGAGTTAAAGTGACTTGACACATAGATTGCCTCCACTAATTTCACATTTATTCTACAGATTTGTTTTAATAATATACATACATACTTGTAAGCTTACACTAATAATTAACTTCTGAGGACATATTTCACATGAGAGATCCCGTGAAGAACATACCTAATCCTTAAGAGATCTCGTAAATATCTTTAGACATAACCAAAGAATTTGACTACCAAAGTATCATTACAACCCAAACACAAATAAAAACTAAACATCAAATTAAACTTTCATACGAATATTTCATTTTCTATTAAAACATAAATTTAGTTAACTTTTTTAGCATAATGGTGCGCTTCTAAACTTAAGATGCACCAGTGCACTTTTAATGATAAGAAGCACTAGGGAGGCAAAAAACAAACCACACTAATTATGAACATTCACTAAAATATCTGCTAACTAAATCTTTTGTTATATTTGTTAGCGGATATTTCTATATACATTTTTCAATATTGTAAATATGGTGTATGTAATATACATTAGCGCACCGGTGCTTCCATTTACTCATGGCACATTGGAAATGGAGAAATTATAAAAAAAATTACATGGAAATCCTTTTTATATGTTTATTTTTTGTATTATGTCTATTCGGTGCACTACACTATATATAGTGCATCGATGCTCTATAACTCAAAGCGCACCTAATCATTATTTCATTATTTTGCCAAAATTTTGAAGGAAGAGTTTTGCAATATAGACTTGTCGAGGAGGACTGTGGAGCAACTGAATTAGTTAGAAGATTAGAATCTGAAAGGTATTGTGTATCGCTCAAAACTTTACATAGATTTTTTTTAGAATTTTACTATTGATCTCAATAATAATAAAAATTACAATTTATTTGTGTTCCTACTAAGATTTAAACTTTTACTATTTGTGTGTTGGTTGTGGAGCTTGATCTTCCAGTCTCATAGATGATGTTGTTTCAGCCGTGTTGTACCCAAGGTTTGGTTATGATCCTAGCACGCACCCCAGGGGGTCTGGGGGAGTGGTTTCACTCCCCCGGCTGGGGGGAGTGGGGGCCAGCGGGCCCCCGTCGGGGGTTCAAAGGCGTAGCTCCCGAAGGAAATTTTTGGGTTGTTTCGCTAACAGATTATGGGCCCATGGTTTCGGGTAACCCGTGTTAAGATTCAATATGCTAAGACAAAAAATATCAACATTACATTCCATTTCACAACAATAGCATATACAGGATCACTGAAAGAACATGAAAGCACAACATAAACACAAGATACGCATATTTATCCTGGGAAACCCTCATGGGGTAGAAAACCCAGCAAAGCTTCCTCAATATAGATGACCAGCAAATACAAAGATGTAATCCTCAACCATGAGCTCCTTCTCCTCCATAGAAGATCTCTCTCACACTTGTGCGCTAATCACAAGTGAGTGAATGTGTGTTAAATGAGGAACACACCTCCTCTATTTATACACAACTCTAACTTGTATTTTACACAAGCTAGGTCGGACCCAACTTAACCACTTTACATAATGTGACAGGGCCGACCCCACTAGGGTGGTCTAATAACCCTTTAACCCACATAACACATACAGGGCCGACCCCCACTAGGGAAGTCTAATAACCCAAGTTACCACATTATCCATGGAGGAATAAAATATCTCCGGATATACAATAAGGTCTTCACGGAGGAATGAAACATCTCCGGAATAATAAAGTACAAATATAATATTCTTAGAAGTTACAATATTTCAACACTCCCCCTTAACAAGAAGGATATTATAACAACATCTGCAGGAGCAAGGAGTCATCAACTACATTATACATGATACATCTATAAATCATTGGAATCTTTATTCATACATCATCAGTAACTCAACCAGTTACTGGAACATATTTAAATCTTCAATACAAGAACATATTCAATATTGAGTCTTCATCTTCTGTAGCATCCAAATAGCTACATCAATCTGGATCATCTCAATCAACAACATCATCTGTATCATCTCGATCAACAACAACATTTGGATTATCTTGATCAACATTATCATCTGGATCATCTCGATCAACATTATCTGGATAATATCGATCAATAGTATCATCATCTCGATCATCATCATCTGGATCATCTCAATCAACAGTATCATCATCTCGATCATCTCGATCACCATCATCTGGATCATCTGGATCATCTCGATCAACAATATCACCATCGCAGCATACTCTGCAATACACATGATCCAATTACGGGATGATCAATCCCTCTCACTTTAAGACACCTCTCATGTCTATGGACAATGCAATCCAGATCTACTTACATGATGATCAATCCAGATCCTTTTAAGACACATCTCATGTCTAAGGACGATGCAGTCCTTGATCCATTTAAGACACCTCTCATGTCTAAGGATGATGCAGTACTTGATCCATTTAAGACACCTCTCATGTCTAAGGATGATACAATCCTTGATCCATTTAAGACAAATCTCATGTCTAAGGACGATGCAGTCCTTGATCCATTTAAGACACCTCTCATGTCTAAGGGCGATACAGTCCTTGATCCATTTAAGACAAATCTCATGTCTAGGGACAATGTAGTTCGTGATCCATTTAAGACAAATCTCATGTCTTGGGACGATGCAGTCCGTGATCCGTTTAAGACAAATCTCATGTCTAGGGAGGATGCAGTCCATGATCTGTTTAAGACAAATCTCATGTCTAGGGATGATGCAGTTTGTGATTCGTTTAAGACAAATCTCATGTCTAGGGATGATGTAGTCCGTGATACATTTAAGACAAATCTCATGTCTAGGGATGATGCAATCCTGACCACAGAGCCAGTCCTTTTTCATACTGCATGTGACCTAAATCAGATCTAGGATTTACCACCACAGAGCTAATCCTTTTTCATACTGGATGTGACCTAGGTCATATCTAGGATTTATCACGTACATTTTGAACTAAAATCTCAGGGACGATGCAGTTCTATCATCAATTTTCGGAGACAGATGTCTATGGGTCAATTCAGGGGACCAAATTCCAAGGATGATGCAATTCCTCTCACCCACTAGGGACTTCTTTCTCGGAGACATATGTCTACGGATCAATTCAGGGGACCGAAGTCCAGGGATGATGCAATCCCTCTCGTCCACTAGGGGCTTCTTTCTCGGAGACATATGTCTACGGAACAATTCAGGGGACCGAAGTCCAGGGATGATGCAATCCCTCTCATCCACTAGAGACTTCTTTCTCGGATGCATATGTCTACAGATCAATTCAGGGGGCCGAATTCTAGGGATGATGCAATCCCTCTCGTCCACTAGGGACTTCTTTCTCGGAGACATATGTCTACGGATCTCTTTTAGAACATGTGTCCAAGGATGATACAATCCACTTGTCAACTTAGTCCCAGTCTAAGGACCATTCACCGACCTCACTGTTGGTATCACCAATACACGTATCCACATCATTGACCTCACTATTGGTATCACCAATACAGGTATCCACATCATTGACCTCACTATTGGTATCACCAATACAGGTATCCACATCATTGACCTCACTATCGATGCAGGAAATCTCATCATTAGTGACCACATCACTCCCCCTTTCGAGGAGGGTCCTTCTGAACTACACCAAGCTTGTCTCGGAAATACTCAAACTTTACTCGAGACAGAGGTTTGGTTAATATATCAGCAACTTGTTCGTCAGTGCTTACATACTCGAGCTTTATAGCTCCTTTCTGCACTATATCCCGTATATAGAAATATCGGATCTCTATGTGCTTTGACTTATCATGGAACACTGGATTCTCTATCATCTTGATACAACTCTGGTTGTCACACAGGATCACAGTGGGGTCCATCTCTAAGTCAAACAGTCCTGACAACAGTTTCTGAAGCCAAACTGCTTCACAACTAGCAGAGCAAGCAACTATATATTCCTTTTCAGCTGTGCTGAGAGCCACACTAGACTGCTTATTGCTGAACTACAAGATCATGGCAAATCCCAGACAATATCATCCTCCCGATGTGCTCTTCCTGTCTGATACATGTAATGTCCCCCATTTTGACCCTTGTAATATTTTGGGCTATAATATAAATAATGTATGCATATTATGTATGATTCCTAGCGTGGAGCTCAAGGCTAAGGCCCCGTTAGTGAACGCTCGATCTAGAAGAGGCAAGTATTTGAAATTATGCTACCCATGTGCTAGTGAACCATGGGAATTGTAAATATGCATTTTAATATAAAATCCCACAACTAGCTATGCAATGCAACAAGAGATGGGGGCATGATGTTACAAGGAAATTGGGAGGGAAAACATTCAAACCCTTGGATCCAATCAAGTCAAGCCAAGTGTCAATGAGAGAACCCATCAAACCCTCAACTACCCATGCTGACTTTGTACCCAATCATTTACTCTCCCAAGAGTTGGTTGAGGTAGTTAATGCCTTGGGGAATGGAGAGGTATGGCTATCCAAATTTGAGTATGGGCAAGCCACCCTTCCTAGATTTTCATGTTTGGATTCTTGGGCAAGTAAAGGGCCATGAAATTTCCCTCAAGCCATTATTCAACCATCAGTCTTGCTCCCTCACGAATTTAGAGCTACCTGGGCGTTTTTCTCCATGGTTTTGCTGTGTTTACCTTCATTTTCCTAGCTGGGAAGAGCGTTTTTGCTGTGGCTAACAGTGGAGAAGAAGGGAAAATGATTTGGGGTTTTATTGAGGCCGTTTGGCCCACTGAATGCTCATACATCTGTGGAAGAAGTCGGTTTTCTTCCCTGGGATTGATTCCCTCTTCCCACAAATCCATTTTTGGTGTGCCCACGTTTTGGGGAAAACCCATGTCCATCTAGTTCCTAAGTCCCACTGCTGAAAGTGTGTTCCAGAGCCCATATCTGAGTTTTGGGTGTAAGAGAATGTTGGGGTTGAGTTGGGTATCCATTGCTTTGGGCTGTGCTCTGATTGAGGGTTCCCTTTTCCTTGTAGATATCATTCCCAGCTCGGGGGTGGTCTCTAAGTGCTGAAAGAATATAGGCTGGGCAGAGACCTATGGTTGGGAGGAACATTGCAACGACATAGCTAGTTGTTTGGGACAATTGCATAACAAGGATAAGTGTTTTTCTGCCTATGTGTTTTTCCTCTGTAGTGTTTAAGTTAATGACTGTTATTGATATATTGAGTGCATATGAAAACATGTGTGTGGATGAGTTTATTTCCGTTGTGCATATTTGTTTGATTTACATTTGCACACATTTGTTACTAACTATATGCATCTAATGAATTGTTTGAGTTTTATGGAAAGCCCCATAGAATGGCATCAAGTTCCCTTCCTTGCACTGATTCCAAGGGTGGGTACATTACATTTGGTATCAGAGCTGCTGGTTGCAGCATTGGGCCTTCATGGGCTGCCTATCACAGTGGCAGAGGTAAGTATTCCTCCTGCTCAAACTGATCCTTAAGAAAATTTCAGATTTTTCAAAATTCTTCTAAGTGTTTTTGGAAAATTTTCTAAGTCTGTATCGGAAGGAACTTGCGAGATTTTCGCCGAAGTTGGCGAGTTCCTCCACAACGATTCGACAGAAAATCAATAAGTTTGCTGAAAAATAAGGAAAATCCCGGCAGAAAGTTATGAGTTTTGGGCCGAAACAGATTGGAAGGAAAAGCTGAGTTTTCGATCGGAAGAACTCGGTGAGTTTGTCCGCAACGGCGAAAGGACTCGGCGAGTTGGTCCAAAAAATTTCAAAATTTTTCTAAGTGTCTTTCGGTGGAAGAACTCGGCAAGTTGGTCCGCAACAGTGGAATAACTTAGAGAGTTGGTCTGCAACGGTGGAAGGACTCGGTGAGTTGGTTCGCAACGGCGAAAGGACTCGGTGAGTTGGTCCGAAAAATTTCAAAATTTTTCTAAGTGTCTTTCGGCGGAAGAACTCAGCAAGTTGGTTTGCAATGGCGGAAGAACTCAGCGAGTTGGTCCGCAATGACAGAAGGACTCGGCGAGTTGGTTCGAAAATTTTTCTAAGTGTCTTTTGGTGGAAGAACTCGACAAGTTGGTCCGCAACAGCGGAAGAACTCAGCGAGTTGGTCCACAACGACGGAAGGACTCGGCGAGTTGGCCCGAAACAAGTCGGAAGAACTCGGTGAGTTGCTCTGAAATAGGGAATTTCAGCTGTTTTCCAGGGAAATTTTTCAAGTGCTGAAAGTTGGAAATGCCATGGAACTTATGCACCAGATTGCGCGAAATCGAAGGATTTACCAAAAAAAAAAACGAGGGCGCTGCCCTCGACTCGCCCTGCAGTGGCGGAAGCCACAAGGGGGCAATCCCCCTTGACCCTCGTCGTCCCCCGGAGACAGTCATTGAAAGTGTGAAGTGCATTCTCTATGCTTGGGATGAGAAGCAGGAATTGCATAGAAGGTTATGGAGAGTAATTGGCTGTAATATGAATTGCAGAAGAGCAATGGGAGCAGCAAGGAAACATTGATAAGAGGGAAACTTCTCACCTTAACTATTTCTGTTATAGCATAGGAATTGCATGCTTGAAAAGTAGCAACTAAGAATGTTTTACATGATATTAAATTGCTACTTGGTGAGAAATGACAGCTAATGATTCCTTGCATGCTTGGTAGGGAAACGAAGAAAGGGATCAAGTATGACGTGGAGGAGGGATTCCATGTCATGATTGGAAAGGGAGAATTCCTTAATTCCTCTCTTGCTATTGTATTTATATTTTTTGAGTTTTATATACTAAAAATTATGGCATAGGGATGTTGGAAATGCAAGAGAGTAGCAGATTAAATGCATATGAATTAGTGGGCAGGATTAAAGAGTCATTGCATAGTGCATGTGGATTGCTTACGCATGAGCATGATGTTGCATATATATATATTAAAAAAAGGTAGTGAAGTTGCACATGCAATATCCCATTAATGGTACTGCCCATGGTTGATAACAATTAATGTTGTTGATAATGGTTGTGGGAATCAGGCCATAGAAGCATGATTGAAAATGCAATACAATAGATAGATGAAATGAATATGCACTAGATGGCATATTAAGAAACATTGCACAGTTCCTGTGAAAATATTCGTGGATGTATATAATATTGCATATTGGTAAAATAGTGAGGTTTTGCATATGCAATGAGCCACTTAAGATGATTATGGTGGTTGCTAATAATTAGTCATGTTCACATTGGTTATAGGACCAAAGACAACCGAAGCATGGCTAAAGATGTGGATGATGATTGTTGCATATGATCAACAACCTTATGAAGAAAGGAGGGTGCAACAAATCTATGATCATGAGGTTGGCAAAAGGACTGTGAAGCCTTGGTAAGAGGCCAACTGATCAGGTAACATCAAATGATGTTAATGACAACCATGGAGGTAATGGATATTTGTGCTTGAGTGCATGGATGTTGAAAGAGGATTTGGTAAGATCCATTCCACTACGTTTAAACAATGTTGATTTAATTTGCATGCGGTATCAAGTGCTTGAATGTGAATGTTAATCTACTGAGTATGATGAGGTGTGGGTAAGTGAGGGAAAGGATCCTTACACCCTATAATTGCTTGGAAACCTCAATGCATTCATATGAAATTATAGCATGCCATTGTGTATGCTGGATTATAAGTTTAAATAACCAAAGAAAGTAAAAACCTATAGTCATGTTGTGGTAGTATATGCCATATGAAATAGGCATGGTTAGGCCATAATATGCTGGAATGCATAGTATCCGCGGATTGATGCAAAGTTGTATTGAGGGATTATGCATTGAGTGAATGCACATTAAAATATTATGTGAATGTTGTGAATGTGCATGCATATGTGTAAGTGCACATGTTGAGATGCATTGCAAGAATGCACGGTTGTGATATGTATAGGTTTCAATGCATTTGGATAATAGACGAAATGGTGAACCATTATTAATACTGAGAGAATTTCATGAGCTGCTATGAATGTAGGAGAAATATTGCATGAAGAAAGTAGACATGATGATGGGCTACCAAAGTGCTCCATGGGAAGGACCCCATGCTTTGGAAAGGGGTTTCAGGTGAAACACCATTTCATATTTTAAGAATGACATCTCAGCTGAGCGGTATGATTGAAAACCATGAGAGTGAGATGGTAAAGCTACGCCAAGAAGGCATGTGTGGCTTATGGAACGTGGAAAGATTGGGGTGGTGAACTGAAGAACTATTGACTCAGAGAAGGGAGCCCCATTCTTTGAAAATGAAGAAAAGATACATTTGCAAAATGCATGAGTATTCTGTGACCCTAGATAAGAATATGTATGTCTAAATTATTAGGGTTAATATGTAGAGCATGCTCTATTTTATTTATATCATTTCAAATTGCTTGAGTATGATTAGGGCCTACATGGCTCACATTGGAAAGGGGGTGCACACCTTTTCCGGTGCTGAGTCATGATAGGGTTGTCAATATTGACTACACCCTAAGGGAATGGACGCATTCATGGTGTTTCAATACTTGATAGTGAATGTTATGGAATGTAGATACAATTTTGAGAAACAATACTGATAAGACCGCTTATCCTTCTTGTGTTGTTAGCCTACATAGATGCCAATTGGTACTGCACAATAAGAGGCAAAGTGAAGAAGGGTACGCAGAAGGACTGTATAGGAATTGGTAACCTTTCTATGCTCACACTAAATAATACTGGAAGGGATGGACAAACCCAGGGAGCTGTGTAGTGAAAAGGGGTATCATCCTTATGTGAGTGGGGCCATGTTAACCTACAGTCAAGAAAGTCACCTATAAAGTTCCTAAAAGGAACCATCGATTTGCATAATAGAAGGAGTGGCGTCCTTGTATGAATGAAGAGTTGATGTGGGTGTGAAGGGTTATGGTGCAAGAAGGTGTGGTGACATTGGTGAAGGCATAAAATCTCTATTGGGTCAGCAATAAGAGGGCGGGCACCAAGACTGACTCAAAACCCTGAGATGCCTATTGGGTCAGCAGTAGGAGGGCGGGCGCCAAGACTGACTGGAAACCATGAGATGCCTATTAGGTCAGCAGTAGGAGGGTGGGCGCCAAGACTGACTAGAAACCCTGAGATGCCTATTGGTTCAGCAGTAGGAGGGCGGGCGCCAAGACTGACTGGAAACCCTGAGATGCCTATTGGGTCAGCAGTAGGAGGGTGGGCGCCAAGACTGACTGGAAACCTTGAGATGCCTATTGGGTCAGCAGTAGGAGGGCGGGCACCAAGACTGACTGAAAACCCTGAGATGCCTATGGCTCCATAGTAGAGCCTTGACTTATAATGGTTAGGTGGCGCAATTTCCTTCCATTGGTCGATGACCCAAACGAAAGTGTTGGCTCAGCACTAAAGAGGGCCAACCAGGTATGGGACTAGTTGGGCACCACCAAATGCTTGGTAAATCCAGCCAATGGGGAGGTGTACTGGTTAAGCATTAACTATATCCAAGTCCATAGGCGATTCCAAGGCTTGCAAAGCGAAGTAGGACCCTGTGGACTAGAGGGGAAATGCACAATATAGATAAGTATTCGTTTTCATTTATGTCTTGTTTGGAATAATGAAGATTTCAGGTATAAGTCTTCTAACAGCTACGCTGACACACTATTGTTTCTTTGTTGGAAACCTTGGTCGTTGCAGGAAAGAAAGACCCTAAAAGAACTATAAATTACTGGTAAAATCTAGAGAGTAAATGAGTGGGAGATATAAATTATTGAGAAATCCAAGGAGTAGTTGGTTGAACGCTATAAAGTTCTTGATAAGTCCAGAGAGTGACTAGTTGGTCATTAACTGCTTGATATGGTAAAGTAGCATGTACGCTGGCCCAACACCCCTTAAACAATTGATAAAACCAGTCGGAGCACTGGCCTATCATATTGCTAAAGGAAATGATTGATAAACCCAGTCGGCGTACTGGCCTGGCATTGCCTATTCGAATGATTGTGGAGTAGCCTACGTGCTGGCCCAACATTCATAATTGTGTCCATGGGAAATCCAAGGCTTGAAAAGAAAAGAAGGATCCCGTGGAATAAAGTGAAGACATCCAATACAGATAAGTATTCGATTACCTTGCAGCTTCTTACTTATGAATATACGTGTGTATATGATTTGGTTATGATTTCCTAAACTCTTGTTTAGAGATAAGCCCTATGGAAATAAACTAAACATGTGAATTGATTCAATGTTTGAGTGTAGGTATTGTTAGAAGCAAGGACTATGAAGGCATCATAGGGATGCAGATGGGCATGTGACCATCCTAAAGAGCTCAGTATGAGCAGTAATGAAAGATGGTGCTAGTGGACACAAGTGGATCCTAGCAGCCAAAGGTTATGTAGGAAATAATGGGGAGGGGTGCCCTAGTTGAAAATCCATATACAGACCTTAGACACTAAGTGTCATAGCCAAGAAAGGAAAGTCAAAGCATTCACATTGAAGTGAAAGAGACTAAGGAGCATGAAACTACAACGATGGTGTAGCTCCATAATAGAACAAGACTAAGAGGGAGAAAATCCTACTCTTCTCTTTCCTTTTGATTGATGCATTTATAAAACAAAAGATTGTTGAGTGCATGTCATGGCTGAAAATAGATTGTGTTTAATTACTTGAAATGAATTGTGAATGTTGAAATAGTAAATTTCCTGTGAAAGGATGAACATGAATGAGTTCATGTGTATGTTGGGAAAGCATGAAAAGTGTGAAAGTCCCATGAATAAAGCGTGGACATTCCATGTCAATTGGGAAAATAATTGACTAATTTTAATGTTCATGTTATGCTTGTCCTAACAAGAATTTCCATGATGAATTTCACAGGTAAGAAATTGAAACAATTGGTTGCAGCCGGCACAAGAAAGTGTTGGTAGTAAGCAGAGTGTAATCAGTTGTTTCCATTGACCATGGCAGTAGACTGAGGGCTATTAGAGTTGGATGAAAGTCTTCTTCAAACAATTTCCAGGACCCAAGAAAATCTTGGGGAGATGCTCAAGCTACAGAGGCAATAGAATGAGATGAACCAGAAGGTTTTGCAGGACTCTATTCGTCTGCAAAAAGAGGTAAAAAGCATTCTGGGAGAAATCAGTAAGGGAAAGGAAAGTGGATCCATGAATAAGCATTCATCCAATCGGCCGATTAAGAAACGTTCCAGGTGGGAAGACTCAAAGGAATTTGAGCAGGAAAGGGTAAAGCAACCAATGAAATGTTGGGGATGTGGAGGAAATCATTGCCTCCGTGACTTCCCAACAATGGAACATCAAGAGGGTAGCCGCCATAAAGTTTCCAGACTTGTAGATCAGCGGGAAGGTAAAGAAAGGGAAGGGATTGTTTTGGAACAATGCCCTCATGCAGAGCTAGAAGGTCCCAGCCAGCAGGAGCCGTTTGTGAAGACCAAAGGACTTGGTCCTGAAAACCCAAGGAAAGGGTGAAATGCAGGACAGACCTGCCATATTTTGTGAATTTTGGACATGTATATAGCGTGTATGTATTCCTAGGTATTGGAACATCGAGGGCGATGTTATTCCAAGTGGAGGGGAATGTAATGTCCCCCATTTTGACCCTTGTAATATTTTGGGCTATAATATAAATAATGTATACATATTATGTATGATTCCTAGCTTGGAGCTCAAGGCCAAGGCCCCGTTAATGAACGCTCGGTCTAGAAGAGGCAAATATTTGAAATTATGCTACCCATGTGCTAGTGAACCATGGGAATTGCAAATATGCATTTTAATATAAAATCCCACAACTAGCTATGCAATGCAACAAGAGATGGGGGCATGGTGTTACAAGGAAATTGGGAGGGAAAACATTCAAACCTTTAGATCCAATCAAGTCAAGCCAAGTGTCAATGAGAGAACCCATCAAACCCTCAACTACCCATGCTGACTTTGTACCCAATCATTTACTCTCCCAAGAGTTGGTTGAGGTAGTTAATGCCTTGGGGAATGGAGAGGTATGGTTTTCCAAATTCAAGTATGGGAAAGCCACCCTTCCTAGATTTTTGTGTTTGGCTTCTTGGGCAAGTAAAGGGCCATGAAATTGCCCGCAAGCCATTATTCAACCATTAGTCTTGCTCCCTCACGATTTTAGAGCTACATGGGCGTTTTTTGTTGATGTATATGTAACTTCGGAATGTATTTCACATATATGTATATTGTATTCCTATAGAGATGTTATTATTCCTCTATACGGAAGTGTCATCATTTATATTGTAAGTGTCGTAACTTATACTTGATGGGTTATTAGACCACCTTGTTTGGGGTCGGCCCTGTATAAGTCATGTGGGTCAAAGGGTTATTAGACCACCCTATTGGGGGTCGGCCATGTGGGTCAAAGGGTTATTAGACCACCCTATTGGGGGTCAGCCCACTCAGCATTATGTTATGTGGTTAAGTTCGAGCCTACATGAGTTAGGTAAAAAGGCAAGTCAAGTCAAGTATAAATAGAGTGCGGGAGGCACTCTATTTGTTCACTCACTTCTCATACATGCACTCAAGGAGGAGTGGCGCACTTATGGAGGAGAAGGATCTGCTTCTAGGTTGTGTCTATCTCTTATGGTTGGTTGTATCATTGCTCTATCTATCTCTGAGGAAGTTATTGGGGTTTTTCACCTTTATGGTTTTCCCCAAGTAAATCTTTGTGTCTCTTGTGTGCTCGCATTATTGTCTCCATGATTGATATGCTGTACATGTTGTTCTCTCAGTTAAGATCCTAGATCAGATTGAAGTAAATTCTGAAAATTTAACATGGTATCAGAGCTAGCCTGAAAGAAGGCATGATATGGCATGTATGACACTTGTTGCACTTACGATGCTAGGTCTTGATATAGCAAAAAACAGTCATCGTAGCACTTTCTCTATAAATCCGTTTTGGCGAATTTTTCAGATCTGAAATTGTTACAGGACGAAGATTAAATCTCCAGGTACCTTGTGTCCAAAGGAAAACCTCTAATTCGTTGTACTTTGTGATTTATGATCTGTGCAATATAGGGATTCTGCCTCTTCCAGATCTGAGTCAAAATCAGGTGACCTTGGGAAAAAGGTCATAACTTGGGCTAGGAAGCTCCAAATGAAATTTCGTAAAAAGTGACAGGTAGTACACAGACTGTAATATCTCAGAAAAATTGTGCAGAAGCCGAAAGTTAACCAGTGACACGTGGCACGCCGTACAAGTTCGCTCTCCTGTATTATCCCATAAACAGGTCACGTTGCGACACTTGGCATAACTCTCTCTCAGAGAATCCAATTGAGGTCAGACCTATCAGCATGGAAAGATAACAGGCCAAGCTATCTCAGGAAAGGTTTTCATAGGCCGAAGTTGAAACAGTGACACGTGGCACGCCGTACAAGTTTGATCTCCTGTATTATCCCAAAACAGGTCACGTTGCGACATTTGGCATAACTCTCTCTCAGAAAATCCAATTGAGGTCAGACCTGTTAGGATGGAAAGCTAACAGGTCAGGCTATCTCAGGAAACATTTTCAGACCCTGTGGATCAAAAATTTTGGAGTTACACTAGAAACAATCAAGTACATATTTCTGTCAAAACAGAATTATTTTTGAGTACCTTCATTCATGGCTTCCGGAATTTAGGGCTTTGGAGAAAGTTGGAATTTTTGTAATCTGAGACCACGGATGGATGCTACTCATCAAAATAGAAATTTAGAGACCAAGATCATAATTTTTGGTTGGGAAGAAGGCTGGGCTTGATCAAACCCTAGTTTGGGACTTTGATCAGAAAAGTGGAAAATTAAGGCTTCTGTAAAAATGGGAATTTTTGAAATCTGTGACCACGGCTGGAAGCTCCTCAGAAAAATAGAAGCTTAGAGCTTTGGTTCAAACCTTTTGATTGGGCAGAAGAGTGGGCTTCATCAAACCCCAGTTTAGGGTCACGTCCAGTGAATCCAAAAGTTTCAAAGGCAAAATTGAGGAGTGAAACTTTGCAGTTTTCAAATTCTGAATATACCAGTTTGATCAGCTCATCAAGGCGCATATTTCTATCCTTTCAGAAGTTTGAAATTCAAAGTTTGAATTTTTGGGGTTTCTCTGACAAACCCATATCCAGCTCCAGGTCCAGTTCTTGCAAATCAAGTGGATAGGGTTAATCCTAGAAGAAGATGGATTGGTCACCTGCATAAGTGAAGGAGTTCCTGTTTCAGAGGGAGATGAGGCTAAGGCTTTACATAAGGAGATTACGAGCGATCTCGATAGGTATGACTCATCGAGGTATGTTTTGAGATTTGTTCATGATTAAGTTTATGGTATGTTTGTCTTCATGTTATTACGGTTAGTACAATCTTGATTTTAGATTTGTCGTATCACCTTAACAAAATTATGAATGCATGATAGAAGATATTCATTGGTTAGGGTGTTAACACTTATGATTGTACTAATGCATTATGGTGTTGTATGAGGTTTATGTTGTCTACTAACATGAAAGGTACACCAAGAAAGACAAATCATGTTCCAGTTCAAGAACATATGATCATGATGACATGAGGATAAAGACTCATCCATTGTCATGGATCTCGTAGAAGATCCATTTACGAGGTATGTATAACTTGGTTTTATAATGGCTAACCTATGAGATATACAGGTCACTAGCACAAGTCATTGAAGAAAAACAAGAAGACATCATGTAAGTATGTTAGACATAACTAACTAGCATGCTAATCCAGGTATGTTTTTCCTATATCAAGATAGAATCCTACCTTGTGTTAGGATCTTATACTGTTGTTGATAATGATTATTCATGAAGTCATAGGTTTGAATAGTCACAGGTTTTATGCATATTATATCTCTTATCTTGATGATTCAACTAACCCGAAGAGTCATAGGTTTGAGTAATTACAGGTTTAGACATGTTATGTTTCTTATGATTTGACTAACCATAAGAATCCTACATAAACCTTGAATGATAATGCTTATTATTTTCTGTTTGAAATGATCATGACTATACATGCTTGAGATTATTGTGTTTTAATAGTATACTAATGATTTTATATGAGATCACAAGGATAACACAATCACGATACTAATGAGAATGCATAGGGACCAAGGATGAATATAAGTTCAAGAACGAGTAATCCAGGAAGCAAAGATCAAGAGGGAGCACACTCCAGTTGTTCCTGCAAGAAAGCAAAGGAACACACTTCAGTAGTTTCTGCAAGGATGCAAATATTCAGAGGGAGTTGACCATCTTTCCACAACAGAAAGGTGTAGAAGAAGCTACTTTAGATTAGGACCCCAGCAGCTCCTGTAAGGAAGCAAAGACTCAGAGGGAGTCCACCCAACGAACAAACAAAGATAAGTATTTTAATTTCTTGCATATTTGTCTGTTTAAATAAAATTGTTCAATGATGCATATGCTCATGTTCCTAGACTTAGGATATGTATTGTGCATATTAGAATAGTTGCATTGATGAACAGTATACTACTAATATACATGGGTAAGTGGCCTATGGCACTGTACAACATTCCATTGCTACTTATCTAGAATGAAACCTCTTTGCTGACATGTTGGGAGTTGTGCACACTCTGAACAATGTTGTGGTAGAGATTGGAAGGCATCTAGAAAGTTACGGAATATGGATAAATGTTGTATTGAAGCATTGGCTAAGATAATTGCATGACTGTATGACATATTTATTTATGTGTAAGAATTTGTTCTGAAAAATATGAGATGTTTTCTAATCATGCAATTTAACTTGTTGTGTAGGAAAAATCGTATGCCATCACCTACAAAAGAAGAACTACAACATTTGTTCAGCAACAAAATTATCTATTGAAGATATTGAAGTTCCCAGGATACGGGAAGAATGCCATGATCCATCGATCATGAAGAACGATGTTTGGGATGCGGTCCCAAGAGCTGAAGGGAAGTCTGTTGTGACTTCCAAATGTAACTATCAGATCAAGCATGTTGCAGATGGCAGCATAGAGAAATATAAAAGTGATGAAATAGAAGATACACCAGATGGATTCAAGACAGCTTCCTTGAATGGTGTAGTTGAAGAAGAAGTGTATGTGGAGCAGCCACTTGGTTCTGAGACACATGATAGGAAATCATATATGTGCAAAACTTGGTATGGTGAAGATAGATTGATTTTCGACACGCAGCAGAAGCTTACTACCGAGTTCGAGATGAAGAACTTGGGGATGATGCACTATTTTTTTTTGGCATGGAGGTGTGGTAGAGTGCAGAAGGAATCTTGCTTGGACAAGGGAAGTATGCAGTAGAGATCCTGAAGAGGTTCGGGATGATGGATTGCAAGGCCATGGCCACACCTATGGCATCGAATCTGAAGCTTCTATGCGATGCCTCATCTGAGCTGGTTGATGTCTCTTTGTATCGTCAGATGATTGGGTCCTTGATGTACCTAACGAACATGAGACCAAACATTTGCTTTGTTGTGAACACATTGAGCTAGTTCTTGATGGATCCAAGGAGTGTTCACCTGGTTGTTGTAAAGCATGTTCTGAGGTACAGTGGATTATGGGCTCAAGTATGATGCGAATCAAAAGTTTAACCGGCAGGGTTATGTTGATTCAGATTGGGCTAGCAGTGCTACAAATAGGAAGAGCACATCTGGGTGCTGCTTCAGTATGGGATCAGGTGTGATCTCTTGGTTCAGCAGGAAGCAGTCCTGCATAGAACCGAGTACAGCTGAGGAAGAATATGTTGCAGCCTGTTCAGCTAGTTGTGAGGCAGTATGGCTATGGAAGCTACTGTCTGAGTTATTTGATCTCCCGTTGGAGGCTACTGGTATCTTCTGTGATAACCAGAGTTGTGTAAAGCTGTCCGAGAACCCAGTGTTTCATGACAGGTCGAAACACATAGAGATCAAATATCACTATATCAGGGATATGGTGTAGAGAGGAGCTGTGAAACTCTTGTATGTTGCAACAGATGAGCAGATTGCAGATGTGCTGACGAAGCCACTAGCCAGGGTGAAGTTCGAGTACTTCAGAGAGAGGCTTGGCGTTCTTTAGATCGAGGACACTTCGAGGAAGAAGTGATGGACACTTTTGCTGAAGCCATTCCAAGCATGTTGGAAGGAGGATCCTTCACATGGCTGTGGATGTAAGTGCTGGATGATGAGCATCAGGATGATGTTCCGGTTTCTGCTTGATATGATCAGTTGGATCATTTTTATGTATGTATGTACACATCATGTTGGATGCTGGATATGATCAATTGGATCATTTATGTATGTATGCATCATGTTGGATGCTGGATATGATCACTTGGATCATTTATGTATGTATGCATCATGTTGGATGCTGGATATGATTAGTTGGATCATGTGTATGTATTTTGTATATGCATCATGTTGGATGCTTGGACCATGTATTTGTATATGTATCAGGTGGATACATTGTATGATCAGGTGGATCATGTATGGTGATATGTATCATGTATCAGGTGGATACATTATATGATCAGGAGGATCATGTATGATGATATGTATCAGGTAGATACTTGGTATGCATCAGGTAGATGCATTGATGATCAGGTGGATCATGCAGCAGGATGTTGCAGTGATGATCAGGATGATCATGGATGATGAGCTTCAGGATGTTGCTCTAGATGACATGCAGCAAGATGTTGCAGTGATGATCAGGATGATCATGGATGATGAGCTTCAGGATGTTGCTCCAGATGACATGCAGCAGGATGTTGCAGTGATGATGATCAGGATGATCATGAGTACATCAGGATGATGTATGGTGAGTATTAGGTTGATACTCTGTGGCCGTGGATCAGGTTGTGCAGATGAGCATGTCTGGGAGATCCTATAGGTCGGAGTTGTGTACCCGTAACAGCCTGGGATGCTCTTTTGAGACATTGCTCTGGGAGGACATGTAATTTGTGCCCTGGGAGATTTCAGGTCGGAGTTGTGTACCCGTAACATCCTGATATGCTCTTGCGAGGTTTTGTCCTATGGCATGTAATTTGTGCCCTGGGAGATTTCAGGTCGAAGTTGTGTACCCGTAACATCCTGAGATGCTCTTTCGAGGTTTTGCCATGACCACATGTAATTTGCTCCTGGGAGATCTGGACAGGATGAAAAAGGCCTCAGATGCTTCAGCCAGGTTTTGTGGTGGACCACATGTAATGTGCTCCTGGGAGATCCGACAGGTAGAGCTGTGTGCTCGTAACAGCCTGGGATGCTTCAGCCAGGTTTTTTGGTGAGATCACATGTAATGTGCTCCTGGGAGATCCAACAGGTAGAGCCACGTGCTCATAAAAGCCTGGGATGCTTCAACCAGGTTTTGTGATGGGTCACATGTAATGTGCTCCTGGGAGATCCTACAGGTAGAGCTGTGTGCTCGTAATAGCTTGGGATGCTGCAGCTAGGTTTTGTGACGCACGTAATAAGTCCTGAGGATTCCATAGTATGGCCAGTGATGATGAAGACCTGCAGGTGGTGGGCCTACATCCAGTATGAAAAAGGACTGGCTCTGTAGAACTTCCTATGACGAGTAGATTCAGAGATTGATTGAGATAGCAGCAGCAGTGACGATGATGATGACTCGATGACGATTATCCAGTGACGATGATCCAGAGAAGATGACTTGTGCTAGAAGAATTGTGCTAAGAAATACCTTCCTAGTTAAGAGGGAGTGTTGATGTATATGTAACTTCGGAATGTATTTCACATATATGTATATTGTATTCCTATAGAGATGTTATTATTCCTCTATACGGAAGTGTCATCATTTATATTGTAAGTGTCGTAACTTATACTTGATGGGTTATTAGACCACCTTGTTTGGGGTCGGCCCTGTATAAGTCATGTGGGTCAAAGGGTTATTAGACCACCCTATTGGGGGTCGGCCATGTGGGTCAAAGGGTTATTAGACCACCCTATTGGGGGTCAGCCCACTCAGCATTATGTTATGTGGTTAAGTTCGAGCCTACATGAGTTAGGTAAAAAGGCAAGTCAAGTCAAGTATAAATAGAGTGCGGGAGGCACTCTATTTGTTCACTCACTTCTCATACATGCACTCAAGGAGGAGTGGAGCACTTATGGAGGAGAAGGATCTGCTGCTAGGTTGTGTCTATCTCTTATGGTTGGTTGTATCATTGCTCTATCTATCTCTGAGGAAGTTATTGGGGTTTTTCACCTTTATGGTTTTCCCCAAGTAAATCTTTGTGTCTCTTGTGTGCTTGCATTATTGTCTCCATGATTGATATGCTGTACATGTTGTTCTCTCAGTTAAGATCCTAGATCAGATTGAAGTAAATTCTGAAAATTTAACATTTTTCTCCATGGTTTTGTTGTGTTTACCTTCATTTTCCTAGCTAGGAAGGGCGTTTTTGCTGTGGCTAACAGTGGAGAAGAAGGGAAAACGATTTGGGGTTTTATTGAGGCCTTTTGGCCCACTGAATGCTCATACATCTATGGAAGAAATCAGTTTTCTTCCCTGGGATTGATTCCCTCTTCCCACAAATCCATTTTTGGTTTCCCTACGTTTTCGGGAAAACCCATGTCCATCTAGTTCCTAAGTCCCACTGCTGAAAGTGTGTTCCAGAGCCCATATCTGAGTTTTGGGTGCAAGAGAATGCTGGGGTTGAGTTGGGTATCCATTGCCTTGGGCTGTGCTGTGATTGAGGGTTCCCTTTTCCTTGTAGATATCATGCCCAGCTTGGGGGTGGTCTCTAAGTGCTGAAAGAATATAGGCTGGGAAGAGATCTATGGTTGGGAGGAACGTTGCAGCGACATAGCTAGTTGTTTGGGACAATTGCACAACAAAGATAAGTGTTTTTCTGCCTATGTGTTTTGCCTCTGCAATGTTTAAGTTAATGACTGTTATTGATATATTGAGTGCATATGAAAACATGTGTGTGGATGAGTTTATTTCCGTTGTGCATATTTGTTTGAGTTACATTTGCACACATTTGTTACTAATTGTATGCATCTAATGAATTGGCTGAGTTTTATGAAAAGCCCCATAGAATGACATCAGGTTCCCTTCCTTGCACTAATTCCAAGGGTGGGTACATTACAATACACTTCCTGCCCAATCAGCATCTGTGTAGCCATACAATCTGAAGTCATGATCTCCAAGATAACATAGATCAAAATCTATCGTACCCTTTAGGTACCTCATCACATGCTTTGCAACTATCAGGTGAACACACCTAGGTTTCACTAGATACTGGCTCAAGGTGTTCACAACAAAGCATATATCTGGCCCAGTATTCGTTAGATACATCAATGACCCAATAATATGTCTGTACAGAGTCACATCCACTAACTCTGATGAGTCATCGGCTAACAACTTCAAGTTGGAATCCATGGAGTGGCCATGGATTTGCATTCCAACATATCAAATATTTACATCATACTTTCTCTGGTTGAGAAAGATTCCTTCCGGGCCTTTCCATACTTCCATACTTAGGAAGTAATGCATCAATCTAAGATCTCTCATCTCAAATTTTGTAGCTAGATTCTTATTGCTTTCCATGATCTATTTCTCATTCCCTGACAGAAAGAGATCATCCACATACAGTAATAGCATGACATGTTCATCATCCATAACCTTAAGGTAAAGGTTAGGATTAGCTTTACTTCTGGTAAAGCCCAAGCTTGTCAAGAAACTGACAATTCTCCCTCTGTGACTGAACATCATTCACACTCTGCATTGAGTGATCTTCTGCATATCTATCTGTGCCATCTCCCATCAGATGGGTCTACTGATATGAGATTCAAGATTAGTTGAACTCTTTGGTGAGTTCCTTCTTGCATCCATCTAAGAGAAGAATGTCATCTGTATATAGACACCATCTTCGACCTTGTAGCAAAGGTTTAAATTTGCATCACCCATGGTGATCATTAAGCTCATCAAATGACTATCGATCTTGAGTACCTATTGAACCCATACAGAGCTTTCTTCAATTCTGGGAGTTTTCTCGATTTGCACTTCTTATTCAATTACACCATTAAGAGAATGGTCTAGCCACTTGGAGTAAACATCTCGTCATGATCCTCTTCCTCTTTCTAAGAGAATCTTCTAGCCACGATCCTTCTATAGTATGTTTGATTTGTAAGTCTTCTTGTTGAACATCCATCACTTGTTCGGTGATCATCATTCTTCAAGATCTTTCCTACAAATCAAAGTTAATTACATGATTAGTAATACTTCATAATCATCAAATCATGTTGACATAATAACCTATTATGCATATAGATATGATTCACATAGTTATGCAACTATCTTGACCAATACTTTGGCACAACACTTTTCCATATCCTGTATGCATACAGTGGATATCTAGATGCTTTCCATCTCTACCAGAACATATTATCAAGAGCATGCACAGCTCTGAACATGTCAGCAAAGAGGTTTCATTCTATACAAGCAACAATGGAATGTTTGTCCAAATTACCCATCATATGCATATTCGTAGTATACTGTTCAATGCCATATGAATGCTTACACTCAGCATGATATATTCTAAGAATGGTTACAACTACTACGAGCAATATTTACTATTCAAAGATTCAAGAAGTAATTCAAATGATAACTTAAACACTTATATTTTATGTTTGTGTAGTTGCCTCTCGCTTGATCTCTATTTTGAACTTCTATCCATCCTGGACCACTATGCATGCTTAAGTGTGCACTAGTGTCATCATCATGATCTCACACATAATCATACACTCATTAGTATAGTCTTAATACTATCAAAACATTATGTATGGTCATGATCATTTCATACACAGGTATACTTACCTAAGATCCTAACACAAAGTAGGATTCTAACTGATATAGGAAAACATACCTGGATTATCAAGCTTGGTTATGTCTTAACATACCCAAACAATATCTTCTTTGTTCTCTTCAATGATTTAGGGATCTCGTGCTAGAATTTGCATATCTCATGGGTTAAGCATAGTAGAACAAGGTCATACATACCTCGTAACTAGATCTTCTATGTGTTCAAAGACTATGGATGAGTCTTTGTCCCTATGTCATCATGGTCATAGAAATTGATTTGTCTTTCTTGATGTACCTGTATCTTGTTAGCAGACAACATCATCCTCATACAACACAAGTGCATTAGCAAAATCATAAGTGTCATAACCTTAATCAATGAATTCCTTCTATCATTCACATGCATTTATTATCAAACAATCATAATTGTACTAATCTCAATAACATGAAGACAAACATATCATAAACTTAACCATTAACAGATTTCAACACATACCTATATAGATGTCTTGTAGTCTTCTTATGTAAGGCCTTAGCCTCATCTCCCCCTGAAACTAGATCTGGAGCTGGAATAGGGTTTGACAGAGAAACCCTAAAAATTCAAATTTTGAATTTCAAACTTCTAAATGGATGGAAAGATGTGGCTTGCTAAGCTGATTAAGCTGGTATAATTTAATTTTGAAAACTGCAAAATTTGACCCCTTAAAATTGCCTTTGAAACTTCTGGATTCACTGGACAGGACCCCGAACTAGGGTTTGATATATCCCACCCTTTGTCCCAATCAAAAGGTTCGATCCAAAGCTCTAAAATTCGATTTTTCTGAGGAGCTTTCAGCCGTGGTCACAGACTTAAAAAATTCCAACTTTTGCAGAAGCCCTAATTTTCCACCTTTTCGATCAAAATCACTAGGATTTGATCAAGCTCGGCCTTATGACCAACCAAAATTTTTGATCTTGGTCTCTAAATTTCAATTTTTCTGAGGAGCATTTAGCCGTGGACTACGATTCCAAAAATTCCAACTTTCTTCGAAGCCCTAAATTCCCACAACAGTGATAAGCCAAGAATGAAGGTGCTCATAATCCAATTCTGTTTTGACAGAAATATGCACCTGATTGTTTCTGGTGCATCTTTGAAATTACAAATCCACAAGTTCTGAAAGTTCATCCTATGGTAGCTTGACCTGTCAGCTTTCCAACCCCACAGGTCTGACCTCAATTAGATTTTTTGAGAGAGCATTATTCCAAGTGTCATAACGTGAGCTGTTTATGGGATAAAATAGGAGGGAGAACTTGTACGGTGTGCCACATGTCACTGGTTCAACTTCGGCCTCTGAAAAACTTACCTAAGAAACTACAGTCCGTTCTCTACCTTTCACTTTTTACAAAATTTAATTTTGAGCTTCCTAGCCCAAGTTGTGACCTTTTTTCCTAGGTCACCTATTTATGACTGAGATCTGGAAGAGGAAGAAACCCTAACTTGTATTGATCATAAATCACAAAGTATAACGAATTAGAGGCTGTCCTTTGGAAAAAAGGTACATGGGGATGTTATCTACGATATTTAAAGGTTTCATATCCTGAACCTTATCCAAAATGGATTTATAGCGAAAGTTCCACGATGACTGGTTTTTGCTATATAAAACCCTAACCTTCAAATTGTTGCAAGTATCGTAATTGCCATACATTGCCTTCCTTTAGGCTAGCTCTGATACCATGTTCAATATGCTAAGACAGAAAATATCAGCATTACATTCCATTTCACAACAATATCATATACAGGATCACTGAAAGAACAACAAGCACAACATAAACACAAGAGACGCAAATTTATCCTGGGAAACCCTCATGGGGTAGAAAACCCAGCAAAGCTTCCACTATATAGATGACCATCAAATACAAAGATGTAATCCTCAACCATGAGCTCCTTCTCCTCCATAGAAGATCCCCCTCTCACTTTTGCACTAATCACAAGTGAGTGAATGTGTGTTAAATGAGGAACACACCTCTTCTATTTATACACAACTCCAACTTGTCTTTTACACAACCTAGGTCGGCCCCAACTTAACCACTTTACATAATGTGACAGGGCCGACCCCACTAGGGTGGTCTAATAACCCTTTAACCCACATAACCCATACAAGTCCGACCCCCACTAGGGAAGTCTAATAACCCAAGTTACCACATTATCCACGGAGGAATGAAACATCTCCGGATATACAATAAGGTCTTCATGGAGGAATGAAACATCTCCGGAATAATAAAGTACAAATATAATATTCTTAGAAGTTACAATATTTCAACAACCCATGGTATTTTCCCTTTGTATTTCCCCTTTATAAGAAAGACATTGTAATACAGCTAGGGTTGATGTTTTAGGTATTATGCATTGTAGAGATCTCTGAGATCGTGAAGAGAGACTGTGAGACAGTGAAGAGGAAGTGCAGCAGATGTGCTGCAGGTTGTATCCTCTCATTTGTTGGATGGTATAATAATAAGGACTGGAAATTTCAGTGTGGATGTAGCCCATCTTGGGTGAACCACGATATATTGGTGTCTCTCTTGTAATGTGTCTATGTGATTATATTTGCATTTATGTTTATTGTTATTGCTCCGTGATCCTAGTTTTCTAACATTGTGTTCCCTTTTTTCTTAAGTGGTTGTAAAATTTCAGCTTAGGGTTTATCTCATCTATCACTTGACAATTACGGATTTTCATTTTAAGCACTTTAGATTTAATGGGTTTGTGCTTATATAGATAATCCATTTGGAATATGATACAAGGATACCACTTATTGCATGATTGGATCCCAAACCATGTCTCCCCTGTCATATTTTTTTCTAAAAAATGCTTTTGGAATTTCTAGTGCATCATGTTGTTGATGTATATGTAACTTCAGAATGTATTTCATATATATATTTATTGTACCCTTATAGAGATGCGTTATTCCTCTATAAGGAAGTGTTGTCATTTGTATTGACAAGTGTCGCAAGTGTGTTAACTTGCCGATGGGTTACTAGACCACCTTGATGGGGTCGGCCCTGTATGAGTCATGTGGGTAAAAGGGTTATTAGACCACCAAATGTGGGGTCGGCCCAGATTAAGTTAACCATGGGTTAAGCTAGACATGTAGGCCCCATTAGTTTATTGGGTAGGACAGGACAAGTATAAATAGAGATTGGGAGATCTCTATTTGATCACTCATTACACACACTTCTCTCATTCGGAAAGTGGCAGACTTGTGAAGAGGAGGATTTGCTACTAGGAGAAGACTATCTCTTGTATTCTGGTTGTATCATTGCTCTATCTATCTCTGAGCAAGTTATTGGAGTTTCTCACCTTTATGGTTTTCCCCAAGTTAACTCTGTGTCTCTTGTGTGCTTGCATTATTGTGTCCATGATTGATATGCTGTAGATATGCTGTACATGTTGTTCTATCAATTAAGATCCTAGATTAGATTGAAGTAAATTATGAAAAAATAACATGGTATCAGAGCTAGCCTGAAAGAAGGCATGATATGGCATGTATGACACTTGTTGCACTTGCAATGCTAGGGCTTGATATACCAAAAACCAATCATCGTAGCACTTTCTCTATAAATCCATTTTAGCGAATTTTTCGGATCTGAAACTTTTACAGGTCGAATATCATATCCCTATGTACCTTGTGTCCAAAGGAAAACCTATAATTCATTGTACTTTGTGATTTATGATTTGTACAATATAGGGTTTCTGCCTCTTCCAGATCTGAGTCAAAAATAGGTGACCTTGGAAAAAAGGTCATAACTTGGGCTAGGAAGATCCAAATGAAATTTCGTAAAAAGTGACAGGTATTACACAGACTGTAATGTCTCAGGAAATTCTTTTATAGGCTGAAGTTGAACCAGTGACACGTGGCAGGCCGTACAATTCACTCTCCGATTTTATCCCATAAACAGGTCACGTTGCGACACTTGGAATAACTCTCTCTCAGAGAATCCAATTGAGGTCAGACCTATCGGGATGGCAATATGACAGGTTAGGATACCACAGAAAAAAAAATTTCAGACCTTGTGGATCGAAAAGTGCGGAGTTACACCAGAAACAATCAGGTACATATTTCTGTCAAAACAGAATTATTTTTGAGCACCTTCATTCATGGCTTCCGGAATTTAGGGTTTCGGAGAAAGTTGGAATTTTTGTAATCGGAGACTATGGCTGAATGCTACTCATCAAAATAGAAATTTAGAGACCAAGATCAGAATTTTTGGTTGGGTAGAAGACCGGGCTTGATCAGACCCTAGTTTGGGAGTTTTATCGGAAAAGTGGAAAATTAGGGCTTCTGCAAAAATGTGAATTTTTGAAATCTGTGACCACGACTGGAAGCTCCTCAGAAAAATAGAATCTTAGAGATTTGGATCAAACCTTTTGATTAAGCAGAAGGGTGGGCTCCATCAAACCCCAGTTTGGGATCCTGTCCAAAAGATCCAAAAGTTTCAAAGGCAATTTTGAGGGGTCAAATTTTGGAGATTTCAAAATTGAAGTATGGAAGTTTGATCAGCTCAATGAGACACATCTATCCATCTATTCAGAAGTGTGAAAATCAAAGATTGAATTTTTAGGGTTTCTCTAACAAACCCTAATCGAGCTCCAGATCCAGTTTCAGGGGGAGATGAGGCTAATGCCTTACATAAGAAGATTACAAGCAATCTCGACAGGTATGACTCATCCAGGTATGTTTCAAGATTTGTTCATGATTAAGTTTATGGTATGTTTGTCTTCATGTTATTACGGTTAGTACAATCTTGATTTTAGACTTGTTGTATCACCTTAACAAAATTATGAATGCATGATAGAAGATATTCATTGATTAGGGTGTTGACACTTATGATTGTACTAATGCATTATGGTATTGTATGAGGTTTATGTTGTCTGCTAACATGAAAGGTACACCAAGAAAGACAAATCATGTTCTGGTTCAAGAACATATGATCATGATGACAAAGATTCATCCATTGTCATGGATCGCTTAAAAGATCTACTTACGAGGAATAATTTGGTCCCACAGTGGATAACTTATGAGACATGCAGGTTACTAGCACAAGTCATTGAAGAGAACCAGAAGACATTATGCGGGTATGTTAGACATAACTAGCTAGCATGCTAATCTAGGTATGTTTTTCCTATATCGAGCTAGAATCCTACCTTGTGTTAGGATCTTATACTGTTGTGTTGTTGATAATGATTATTCATGAAGTCACAGGTTTGAATAGTCATGATTGTATGCATATTATATTTCTTACCATAATTGATGATATGACTAACCATAAGAGTCCTATATAAACCTTGAATACTAATGCTTATTATTTCTATTTGAAATGATCATGACTATACATGCTTAAGATTATTGTGTTTTGACAATATTGAGAATATACTAATGAATGTATGATTATGTATGAGATCACAAGGATAATACAATCATGATACTAATAAGCATGCATAGCGACCAAGGATGAACATAAGTTCAAGGACAGGTAATCCAGGAAACAAAGATCAAGAGTGAGCAAACTCCAGTAGTTTCTGCAAGGATGTAGATATCCAGAGGGAGTTGACCATCCTTCTACATTTCACAACAGAAAGGTGTAGAAGAAGCTACTTCAGTAGCTCCTGCAAGGAAGCAAAGACTCAGAGGGAGTCCACCCAACAAACAAACAAAGATAAGTATTTCAATTATCATTTTTTGCATATTTGTTTGTTTAAGTAATTGTGCATATTAGAATGATTGCATTAATGAACAATATACTACTGATATGCATGTGATGGGTAAGTGGCCTATGGCACTATACAACATCCCATTGCTACTTATCTAGAATGAAACCTCTTTGCTGACATGTTGAGAGTTGTGCACACTCTTAACAATGTTCTGGTAGAGATTGGCAAGCATCTAGAAAGTTACATGATATGGATAAATGTTGTATTGAAGCATTGGCTAAGATAATTGCATGACTGTATGACATATTTATTTATGTGTAAGAATTTGTTCTGAAAAATATGAGTTGTTTTCTAATCATGCAATTTAACTTGTGTAGGAAAGATCATATACCATCACCTATGAAAGAAGGACTACAACATTTGTTCAACAACAAAGTTATCTGTTGAATATGTTGAAAATATTGAAGTTCCCAGGATCGGGGAAGAATGCCATGATCGAGGAGTACTAGTCGATCATGAAGATGTTTGGGATGGAGTCCCAAGACCTGAAGGAGAGTCTGTAGTGACTTCCATGAGAATCTACAAGATCAAGCATGCTGCAGGTGGTAGCATAGAGACTCTTTTCTCTTGTAGCCATATACACTTCCATTAGATCAGTACTTGCTCTGACTGCAGTGATGAAGTGGAAGATACACCAGATGGATTTCAAGATAGCTTTCTTGAATGGTGTGGTTGAAGAAGAAGTGTATGTGAAGCAGCCACTTGGTTATGAGACACATGACAGGGAGTCATATACGTGCAGAACTTGGTATGGTAGGATAGACAACTTTCTATCCAGTTTGGGATTTACCAAGAGTAAAGCGGATTCCAACCTTTACTGCAAGGTTGAGGAAGGCAATCCAATGATACTACTTTTGTATGTGGATGACCTATTAGTTACAGGTGAGGATAGATTGATTGCCGACACGCAGCGGAATCTTGCTGCTGAGTTAGAGATGAAGGACTTGGGAATGATGCACTATTTTTCTTAGTATGGAGGTGTGGCAGAGTGCAGATGGAATCTCCCTTGGACAAGGGAAGTATGCTGTAGAGATCCTGAAGATTTTTGGGATGATGGACTGCAAGGCCATGACCACACCTATGGCATCAAACCTGAAGCTTCTGTGTGATGCGTCTTCTGAGCCGGTTGATGCTACGATGTATCATCAGATGATTGGGTCCTTGATGTACCTGACAAATACAAGGCCAAACATTTGCTTTGCGGTGAACACCTTAAGCCAGTATCTGACATATCCGATACATGTTCACCTGATAGTTGCAAAGCATGTTCTGAGGTACCTGAAGGGTACAGTGGATTATGGGCTCAAGTATGAGGTGAATCAAAAGTTTAACCTAGAGGGTTATGTTGATTCAGATTGGGCAGGTAGTGCCATTGATCGGAAGAGCACTTCGGGGTGTTGCTTCAGTATGGGATCAGGTGTGATCTCTTGGTTTAGCAGGAAGCAGTCCTGTGTGGCACTGAGTACAACTGAAACCGAGTATGTTGCAGCTTGTTCAGGTAGTTGTGAGGCAGTATGGCTTAGGAAGCTACTGTCTCATTTGTTTGATCTTCAGTTGAGTGCTACTTGTATATATTGTGACAACCAGAGTTGTGTGAAGTTGTCCATGACAAGTCGAAGCACATTGAGATCAAGTTCCACTATATCAGGGATATGGTGCAGAGGGGAGTTGTGAAGCTCCTGTATGTTGTGACAGACGAGCAGATAGCTGATGTGGTTACCAAGCCGCTTGCTAGAGTGAAGTTTGAATACTTCAGAGGGAGAATTGGTGTACTTCAAATCAAGATGCCTTCCAGAGGGAAGTGATGAAGTCCGGAGACACAAATGCACACTGGGCCATTCTTGCATGGTGGTAGGTTGGTCCTCCCATGGCAGGATGTAAGGGCCGGGCCATTCTTGCATGGTGGTAGGTTGGTCCTCCCATGGCAAGATGTAAGGGCTGGGCCATTCTTGCATGGTGGTAGGTTGGTCCTCCCATGGCAGGATGTAAGGGCTGAGCCATTCTTGCATGGTGGCAGGTTAGTCCTCCCATGGTAGGATGTAAGGGCTGAGCCATTCTTACATGGTGGTAGGTTGGTCCTCCCATGGTAAGATGTAAGGGCTGGGCCATTCTCACATGGTGGCAGGTTAGTCCTCCCATGGTGAGATGTAAGTGCTGGGCCATTCTCACATAGTGGCAAGTTAGTCCTCCTATGGTGAGATATAAGTGCTGAAGCCTTTCCGACATGGTGGTAGGTTGGTCCTCCCATGGTCGTTGATGTAAGTGCTGTTAGCCTTTCCTAGATGGTAGTAGGTTGGTCCTCCCATGCTGGTGAGTGTAAGTGTTGTGAGCCTTTCACATGGTGGCAGGTTAGTCCTTCCATGGTGAGTGTAAGTGCTGTGTGTGTGCATCTGGGTTGTGCTCCGACTATGTGGTGATTTGAAGACATTGATGTGACAGTTTGGTACACAGGTTTTGCAGAGGCATATAATCAATCCTGAGATGCTCTTGCAGGTTTTGCCGAGGCAGTGTAATCAGTCCTGAGAGATCTTGCAGGTTTTGCAGAGGCAGTATAATCAATCCTGAGGTGTACCTACTTGATGGCTTTCTCGCAGAGATGATGATGATCAGGTTGATCGTGTGATGATATACATCAGTTGGATGTATGGTGAGTATTAGGTGGATACTCTGTGGTTGTGGACAGGTTGTGCAGTGGCATGTAAAAGATCCTGAGAGATTCGAGAGGTTGAGCTGTGTGCTCGTAAAAGGCCTGGGATGCTCTTGTGAGGTTTTGCAGACACACATGATGAGTCCTGAGGATTCCACAGTATGACCAGTGATGATGAAGACCTACAGGTGGTGGGCCTACATCCAGTATGAAAAAGGATTGGCTCTGTAGAACTTCCTATGACGAGTAGATTCAGAGATTGATTGAGATAGCAGGAGCAGTGACGATGACGATGATTCGAGGATGATGATTCGTTGATGATGATCTAGAGAAGAAGACTTGTACTAGCTGATCTGTGTCGAGAAATACCTTCCTAGTTAAGAGGGAGTGTTGATGTATATGTAACTTCGGAATGTATTTCATATATATATTTATTGTACCCTTATAGAGATGTGTTATTCCTCTATAAGGAAGTGTCGTCATTTGTATTGACAAGTGTCGCAAGTGTGTTAACTTGCCGATGGGTTATTAGACCACCTTGATGGGGTTGGCCCTATATAAGTCATGTGGGTAAAAGGGTTATTAGACCACCAAGTGTGGGGTCGACCCGGATTAAGTTAACCATGGGTTAAGCTAGACATGTAGGCCCCATTAGTTTATTGGGCAGGACATGACAAGTATAAATAGAGATCGGGAGATCTCTATTTGATCACTCATTACACACACTTCTCTCATTCGAAAAGTGGCGCACTTGTGAGGAGAAGGCTCTGCTGCTAGGAGAAGACTATCTCATGTATTCTGGTTGTATCATTGCTCTATCTATCTCTGAGGAAGTTATTGGGATTTTTCACCTTTATGGTTTTCCCCAAGTAAACTCTGTGTCTCTTGTGTGCTTGCATTATTGTGTCCATGATTGATGTGCTGTAGATATGCTGTACATGTTGTTCTCTTAGTTAAGATCCTAGATTAGATTGAAGTAAATTCTGAAAAACTAACACATGTTTCAGTGTAAAGCACCGATGCGCTTATTTTATAAGTGCATCGGGTACGCACATTTTTTTTTTAAAATTGCATAAAAATCGGTGTGTTGATTACATGAAGACACGCTGGTGCGTTTAAAATCAACATATCACACTAGAAAATGTTGTGACATATTGTTTAATCTATGTCGTGGCATCAACTTTTATTTCATTTTTTCTTAGTTTAGGCTTTATGTAACCCCATATTCATTATTAAAAACATTAAATTTTCATAAAATAATTAAATTTTTTTTAAGAATAAAAATAATTATTATCCAATCCAAATTTAATTCCCTTAACAACATAACTAAAAATCTTCGTTATCGGTGCGCTATTGTCTATGAGGCATCGATGCATACTAATTATTTCTATATTATGTGATTTATATGTAAAATATATTTAATAGATTTCGTATTGAATCGTATAGGTTGTATATTGACAAAAAAATGTGTGATAGGAGTTCAAGTAACAATAATTCCAATCGGCACAATGGCAGCACATCCACAAAAGAAAAGAATGAAAGTTCTTTGTAATTTCTATATGAAATCAATAAGTTTGAATTATATGTAAGTTTAACTAATATGTATCGGTTAATGTGTCATACAGAGCAAAAAAATAAGGAAGCTTGATAAGATTCTTTGCAATCTAAGTGCAGAAGAGTGTAAAACCTTGACGGAAAAATTGCATAATGATGAATTGGGTGAATAAAAAAGTACTATTCGATATGAGTTATTTTATTGAATATTTAGTAATAATATATTTAAGAATATTTGATAACATGTTTCAAACAATCTATTTCACATATGTTTAATGTTCTGTAAGGACCGACAGCAAGGGAAATGTTAGTACCCCAGATTTGGTTATGTTAAATCCTAGTGCCAAGCGCCGAGCCACATGGAGGACGAGCTCACAAGTAACTAAAAAGAGTTACACTATGCGTTGAAAGAAAAGAAAGGAACATGTAAATTTATAAAAGCCACCTGGATATGTAAAGTTGTAAAATCCATCTTATTTGTTGCATATGGGAGTACTCCCTCAATGCAAAATGAACATGCCCAAGAGTTCAAATTGTCCAAGACAGAGCATTCACATTATGAGTTAGTGAACAGTTACCGAGATGATTTCTTCAATTTTATCAAATGAATTTGCATAACTGAGGCTGAAAGTTGAAGTAAACCCGCAAGTGTTGGAGGAAGTTTATGTACAACTGTCCATGCATTAGAAGTTAATGAACGACTCAAGCTGAAGGAAAGTGTCGAATGAACCTGATAAAGAAAAAGATTTAATTGGAAAGATGCGTAATAAGCTTCGACAGCTACAGATCCATAATCATCTAGAGCATCTCTCAAAAGATCGAGACCCATGTTGGTTATGAATTGATTCTCAAAGGTTGAATGAAAAAATCATATTTTCAGATCCATATATGTCAGATCCAAACAGCCGTTGATATTCTTCTTATCTTGATGAAGATGCTAAGGCTATGTGGGAGGATAATCAGTTGAAGGTGGAAATTGCTGAATTGGAATCAAAGTTTTGTAAGAGGACCCATACTCCATACTCCAAGGCAAAGGCTTCATTTATGTTGTGTATGTGAGATAATCTTCCATAGGGTGTTAAATTAAGTGTTTTCCAGCAAACACCAAATCGAAATGAACACCGAGGCCACTATATTGTCAAAGCACTAGCATCAAATACAATGTCACACCCAGAGAATTTGGAATGCCTAATGTCATAAAGGCCTGATCTCAAATGCTAATAGAGAGGGTCGCAAGTCAATGCCAAGTGTCCATTGAAAAGGTGTTCAAATGAATTGCCCAGGGGATCAACTCCAAATGTCAAGGTAAGTTCGCTAGTGTCAAATGACTGCTAAGTGTCATTCGAATTTCAATGCAATACATGCACCATTACAGCAACAGCTTCTTCGAAAACCTGGGAAGTTTGAATTAAATAGCTTCAAGTGATAAACTTAGAAAAAAAGCAAATATTAAATTCAAAGAATAAATTCTCAAATAAGCCATACATCGAGTGCCATGAAGGAAGTTGGGTGAAGCCGCATCCAAGTGTTAAGCATCACACAAAAAGCTCACGGGTCAAAAGCTATGTACAATAAATATAAAACAAAACACCTACATTGAAAAAAATTAGTTGAATCGTTGTTATTAGTTTGCAAAAATATGGTATCTCATAACTCAAACATTTCAAAAGTGTGCTTATAATGTTGCAGAGCTGGAATGAGGACCGGTTTTTTCCTCCACAATGATGAAATTGAAAGCTTGTCTTTTCCTCCACATTATCGAGGACCTGGCTGGTTTGAGCTTGAACAGCTCCACCTCTTGTTTGCTAATATTAGTTATTGAAAGGGTTTCCAAATGAGATCATGGAGGAATCTTTCACCATCATGGATGAGTCTATAAATATGAGTGATGAAACTCATGTATCTTGCACTGGGTCATAATAATCCAGTGGCCATTCTTCTTTCGGTGATTTAAACATAGATTCTAAAGGAAAAATATGTGGAGTAGTTGGCACATAGGTGGAAGATTACCTGGAAACATAGATCCAAATATTCAGGAAAATAATCAGTTAGGCATTTGATTAACCATCTCAGGTTTTTCAAGCATAAATATTAGTAGCGACGAAAGAGTTAGTTTTAGCATTTCAAGGCCGGAAGACAGCTACAGGATTTTGAGGACCAATGACAAGTGGCAGAGTACTTAGCAGCTGGCAGTTTGATATTGTTTCAGGATATCTTGAAACTGTTTTCCTCAAGCGTCAACTTTTGCATCTAATTTGTTATCAGTTAGAAGTCCAAATCCAGAACTTCTAGGCAATCGCTTGGCATTTTGATCCATATAGTTCCCGATTTAAAGGCATAACATCAACAAACAAAGGATTTTTCCCAGATTCAATGATATTTAATATCAACATTCTAGATTTTCTGGAAATGGATTCGAGATTGTTTTTAATGACTAGTTTTCGTAACAACTTGGTGATTGTAATTATTATAAATACTATTAATTAGAAGCAAAAAGGGGGGAGTTCCAGCTGAGGGGCTAAGAGTGCAGTGGGAAGGATGGATCCAGTGAGCCATATACTGGAAGGTCTGAGACTTTGCTCTGTATTTTTTGTTGGATATCTGTAATCTTAGATGGATTTTATTTATTGTGAGGGTGGTTTAAACTTTCTTTAAATATGGATGTTATTTGGTTATGTTTTAATTGGTTTTAGTTATGAATTCCTGAGAGATAATGTTTTTATTGTGATTTCCCATGCTGAGATTTAATATGCCAGATTCCATGTTTGGAATGTCTTTCTAAACAAGGTTCTTTATGTTAAGATGTGATGAACTATGTGTTCCATATATTAACAATTAGTTTGAACCAAACTCATCACTGATAAAACTCTTGTTTTAGTCAAGTTACCCACTGTCTTGCACAGAACTTGATGTTTTCAGTTAGGTTATGCTCTCTATGTCTGTAATATCCTCTTGACTCCATTGCACAACCACATACCCATTCAAATTCAAGCAATCATTTTGCATTTGAGCATTAAGATGTGCTAGCCATGCTCTCTCCGTAGTTGGAGTGCATCTCTTAGCACTAACATCTTTTGGTGTCATTGTCGGGGATGAAAGCGAATATTATCTTCCCTGGGAGAATGACAACGATTAGATCCATCTATTGATGGTGGACAGGAGCAGGACACTAGATTGGCTGCAATTTTCTACTTGGTGACTCCAATTCATCTCATATAAATCTATCGACGACTTCACTAGTTCGAAATGGACAAGATTCTTGCTTAGAGGTATGAATTTTGTGATTTCTCAAATATATCTGGTTTTCCAAATCTTGTACTTGATAGAGAAGTATGGGAACATTGCCTTCCGAGATTTGGGGGAAACAATTATGATCATCCTGGTGAACATTTGTTGGATTTTCATGACTGTATGCATAGGATAAATATTGACCACGAGGATGTTCTTATTAAAATGTTCATATTTTCTTTGGAAGGGCATCCTCGTGAGTGGTGTAGAACCCTCCCTATTGCTAGCATTCATTCACTGAAATATTTCCATACTGCATTTAATAATCATTGCAAACAAGGTTATGGCGATGATTTTCTGTATGAGGAATGTTGTATGGAGTTTGAACTTTTATATAAAAAATATGTGAATCTTAAATATCAGAGTGCTTGTAATCAAGAAATCATTGAACATGAAAGTGTTCCTCACGATCATCAACAAGTTTTCAATGATTTCCAGAATGACATGTTTTCTCAAGGAAGTGGAGTACATGCAAATAATCATGTTTCTGAAGTTTCATCTGCTGCAATTTTTTCTAATTGTTATGGATCTGAAAAGGTGTCTACTCTAGCTATAAATCACGAGGATCAAATGTCTTTTACTCAGATATCACTGGAAATCTTTCAAAACATTAAAAACAACTTGCAGCAACCTTTGGTTTTGCAGACAAATGAAATTGACAACAACCATGAAGCATAAAATATGCAGAGACAATCCAATTTCCAGCTGAAACAACAAGAAAAGGTATTTCTTTATGACTTTTTATGACCCCGTGGCTGATTATCTGAAGTCTTCGATTAGTGCAGATGTCAAATAATTCTTGTTTAGTGGATATTGGTTATGTTCTCTTTTCAAACTTCACTTTGGTATGCCATGGGTTCCTTCATTTGTCCGATCCAAATTAAGAGTTTCATTAGTTTATCAGTTTCTTGCATGGATTCATTGGAAGCATGATTTCACTTGACCAAGTTGCAGATCTAGTTAGAGGTAGGGTAGCGTAGGAAATAAGCTCGCTTCCCAAGTGGTTGCTTTCCTTCAGTTTGCAGCAGGTGCATCAATTAGTTTGCTTAAATAAGTGGCATTTTTTGAATAAGTTACATAGGTTTGGGATGAAGATTCCATCCCAATGGATATAAGCCACTTGGTCTGCATTTCTTAGAGCCTCACAGGGAGGAATCTATCCCCATCCAAATCCAATGTTAGTACATGTATTTGGTTATGTTAAATCCTAGTTCCAAGCATCGAGCCACATGGAGGATGAGCTCACAAGGAAATAAAAAGAGTTACATTATGCGTTGAAAGAAAAGAAAGGAACATGTAAAGCTGTGAAAGCCACTTGGATATGTAAAGTTGTAAAATCCATCTTATTTGTTGCATATGGGAGTAATCCCTCAATGCAAAATGAACATGCCCAAGAGTTCAAATTGTCCAAGACAAAGCATTCACATTATGAGTTAGTGAACATGTACCGAGATGATTTCTTCAGTTTTATCAAATGAATTTGCAAAACTGAGTCTGAAAGTTGAAGTAAACCCACAAGTGTTGGAGGAATTTGATGTACAACTGCCCATGCATTAGAAGTTAATGAAAGACTCAAGCTGAAGGAAAGAAATCATTTCGGTACATGATTCACTACAGCCTCGCAGTGAATCCAGAAGATTGAAAAGAAAATTTGAGGGGTGAAACTTTGCAATTTTCAAATTCTGAGTATACCAGGTTGATCAGCTCTTCAAGGCACATCTTTCTATCCTTTCAGAAGTTTGAAATTCAAAGTTTGAATTTTTAGGGTTTCCCTAACAAACCCTAATCCAGCTCCAGATCCAATTTCTGCAAATCAAGTGGATTTGGTTAATCCTATAAGAGAATGGATTGGTCACCTGCATAAGTGAAGAAGTTCCAGTTTCAGAGGGAGATGAGGCTAAGGCCTTACATAAGAATATTACAAGGAAACTCGATAGGTATGACTTACGGGTATGTTTCAAAATCTGTTCATGATTAAGTTTATGATATGTTTGTCTTCATTAAGATTAGTACAATCTTGATTAATTTTAGACTTGTCGTATCACCTTAATAAAAATATGAACGCATGATAGAAGATATTCATTGATTAGGGTTTTGACACTTATGATTGTACTAATGCATTGTGGTGTTGTATGAGGTTGATGTTGTCCGCTAACATGAAAGGTACATCAAGAAATTCAAATCATGTTCTAGTTCAAGAACATATGACCATGGTGACATGAAGACAAAGATTCATCCATTGTCATGGATCACATAGAAGATATACTTACGAGGTATGTATAACTTGGTTCTATAATGGTTAACCTATGAGATATGCAGGTTACTAGCAGAAGTCATTGAAGAGAACAAGAAGACATTATGCGGGTATGTTAGACATAACTAGCTAGCATGCTAATCCAGGTATGTTTTTCCTATATCAAGTTAGAATCCTACCTTGTGTTAGGATCTCTTATATAAGTATACATGGCATGACTGATAATGATTATTCATGAAGTTATAGGTTTGAGTAATCATGGGTTTAGGCATATTATGCTTCTTACTTTGATTGATGATATGACTGACCAAAAAAGTCCTATGGTCAAATAGGAATATGCATGAGTAAAAGAATTGTGATAAATTATATGTGTATGAAATGATCTTGACCATACATGTTTATGATTACTTAGAATCATAATGTTTTTGATAGCATTAAGATTATACTAATGAATGTATGTATGAGATATCGAGGATAACACAATGATGATACTAGTAAGTATGCATAGTGATCGAGGATGGACATAAGTTTAAAAACAGGTAATCCAGGAAGCAAAGATCAAGAGGGAGCACACTCCAGTTGTTCCTGCAAGGAAGCAAATATTGAGAGGGAGTCCACCCTACAACCAAACAAAGATAAGTATTTGAATTATCATTTCTTGCATACTTGTTGGTTTAAATAATATTGTTCAATGATGTATATGCTTATGTTCCTAGACTTAGGCTGTGTATTATGCATATTAGAATAATTGCATTAATGAACAGTATACTACTAATATGCATGTAATGGATAAGTGGCCTATGGCACTGTACAACTTTCCATTGCTACTTATCTAGAATGAAACCTCTTTGATGACATGTTGGGAGTTGTGCACACTCTTAACAATGTTCTGGTAGAGATTGGAAGGCATCTAGAAAGTTTCGCAATATGGATAAATGTTGTATTGAAGCATTAGCTAAAATAATTGCATGACTGTATGACATATTTCTTTATGTGTAAGAATTTGTTCTGAAAACAATGAGATGTTTCTAATCATGCAATTTAACTTGCTTTGTAGGAAATATCGTATACCATCACCTACAAAAGAAGGACTACAACATTTGTTCCAGCAACAAAGCTATCTATTGGAGATATTGAAGTTCACAGGATTTGGGATGAAGTAATGGAAGAATACCATGATCCGTCGATCATGAAGAAAGATGTTTGGGATGTGGTCCCAAGACCAGATGGGAAGTCTGTTGTGACTTCCAAAGATCAAGCATGTTGCAGATGGCAGCATAGAGAAATACAAAGCGAGATTTGTATCTCGTGGCTTCTCCCAGAAAGAGGGAATAGACTATGAAGAGACTTTTACTCCTGTAGCCAAGTAAACTTCCATTAGATCAGTACTTGCCCTGTCTACAGTGATGAAATGGAAGATACACCAAATGGATTTCAAGACAAATTTCTTGAATGGTGTAGTTGAAGAGGAAGTGTATGTGGAGTAGCCACTCGGTTTTGAGACATATGACAGGGAGTCATATGTGTGCAAGTTGAAAAAATCCTTGTATGGCTTGAAGCAAGCTCCTAGGACTTGGTATGGTAGAATATACAACTTTCTATCCAATTTGAGCTTTACCAAGAGTAAAGCAGATTCCAACCTTTACTACAAGGTTGAGGAAGGCAATCCTGTGATACTACTATTGTATGTGGATGACCTGTTTGTAATAAGCGAGGATGAGTTGATTGCCGATACCAAGAGGAAGCTTGCTGCCGAGTTTGAGATGAAGGACTTAAACATGGACATAACTAAGTTTATATTGATATATCACAACATTTTAGTAAAACTTTGAGTAAGTAATAAGGATCATTAAGGTATACTTACTTAAACACTTTAATTATTAATAATGAATTATACACTAAGTTATATTAGTTAATTAATCAATAGTCGGCTCTCTAAAGTACTAAACATAACTATATAAATAATATAAAAATTCGTTTAGTTTCCTCTGAGACACCTTTTCTCCTGAAGATGGACTCAACTATGGAGTCCGAAACGCGTCGAGAACAAAAACTCTACACAGGTATCCAATCCCCCTTGATAACTGCAACTTGTGAAAGCCTAAATGAAATCTCCCTCATACTCGTGTGTAACGTTACATGGACACATGTTACAACATCTCCCCCGTACTGGGCTGTAGAGCACCTCGTTTCACTCGGTGCAATAATGGCCGACAAAATATTAATTAGTTTATCACATTATCACTTTTTACTATTAGATGTAGCGCTACATCACACATGTAATGCTACACCATACACGTTACAAGATCTCCCTCATATTATCACTTTTTATTATTATATGTAATGCTACATCATACATGTTACAAGATCTCCCTCATATTATCACCTTTTACTATTAGATGCAATGCTACATCACACATGTAACACTACACATACACGTTACAAGATATCCCTCATACTGGGTTGTAGAGCACCTCTCGGTGCAATAAATAAGCAACATTTATGCTCTATTATTACCACGTCTAAAGCCACTAGTTTGATGCGTTATTTACCTAGTTTCGCATGGAGGCTTTCATAACTATAAAAAGAACCAGCGTGATATTTATATAAAGAAACAGTGCTTATAATAGTGTAAATCATTGATGCTTTTATTTGTATAACACATTGGTGCTCGAAATATTTTTAAAGCACCAATGCAATTTTTAGTTTTATAACACAGGTGAATGTAAGTTATAAAGCACCGGTGCTTAATATTTTGTTACACACCAATGTTATATTTGTTTGTTAAGCATTGTTGTTGATTTATCTGTAATGCACCGGTGTGTTTGTATATGAAGCGCATCGATTTTGAAACCTTCTCTGAAACCTTCAACCACTGCATTTTATTTACTCATAACAAATTTCCATAAAAAGATCCACTAAAACATCCGCTACCAGTAACAGAGGTTGTAACAGAGATTTTTCTAACAATTTTGACTAATCTTGTAACACTAAAAACCTCTGCTACAAGGTATTTTGTATTTTCCTTGTAGTGCCATGAGCCATAACTAGTCCTTATTTTTATAATTATTTGGCTTGATCAAGAACCCAAGATTTTTTATACCTTCAACAAGATTCCCACGAGAGAAGGGAATTTAATTTTCCAAATCGCGTTGGAGGATCTTGATCCACACAACAATTGGCATTATTTTCGGATGCTAACATCGACTGCAAAAATTCATCGACTTCAACATGACTTCGAAAAGCTCGGTAGCTTCGACAAGTTCAACGACCTCAACAGTTTCGTGAAGTCGACATGCAACATCGACTTGCAACTTGCGACTGTTGAACTACGATAGATTGTATCTTTGTATTCCAGTCGACTATAATAGTTGAACTTCCAAAACTATTCTAACTTATCTTGTAACTGAACGTAATGGGAAGGCCCCTAAGTGTCTCAGCACTCTATATAAGCATGTAAAATATTGTAATATACATCTTTTGATCTTATGATCTTTACATCCAGTAATAGAGAAATCAGTTCTCATTCCTGCATATTGTCTGTGTGTTTATATTTCTGTGCGTAGTGTATTACTACTTTGCTTCTCATTCTTTTGCTTCCACCATAATAGTACTCACTCATTCAATCGAACTATTGTCCCCCTCATGCTCCCGTGTGCGTGCGGATCATTGGCATCAGAGCATTCTCACCTTTGTTCATGCTTAAGTTTTGAGTAGACACTTCCATCGAATTTACCTGACTTATGCCAATTCAAACACACTTGTAAACTTAGCAATCCAAGAAGACACTACATCCATAGATGGCAGGAGAAACAGGTGATAGACATGTAATCGATGAGACAGAACAACTCATAGAGCAAGAACTGGCTCGACAACGAACTGAAATGTTTGCCCAGTTCAATGAGATTCTCACGCAATTTGCTTCGACATCAGGAGAATTTTCGACAAGATATAACTCTGAAAAAATCAGTCCATTCAAAGTGAAAATGAATCTGGACATATCAAATCTAGAAGGCAAGATTGACACAGAATCCGTCGACAATTGGGTAAAACAATTGGAATCCTATTACTATGTGAATCAACTCTCAGAATCTGAAAAGATCATCATTGCGGCCTTAAATATGTCAACATCTATGCACTGCTGGTGGGAGAACCTCTCGACAAAGATGGATAAAAGCAGAGACCCCATAGACACATGGGAGAAATTTGTCGAATACATCCGAAAAGGATTTTTACCCACCCAAGTACCTTGAATAACAATATAAGAAATGGCAACAGCTAAGGCAATGGAAATACCAATCCGTACAGAGTTACACCGACGAGTTCTATCGACTCATGGCTAGACTTGGTGTTCAAGAAGAAGAAAAATTGCTTGTTCTAAAGTACGTCAGTGGATTATCCCAATACATTTAGCAGGAGATGGACTTTATGACTGTCAATACACTCGCGGATGCATTCCACTATGCCAGCAAACTCGAAACCAAGCAAAAGGGAAAATCACGCTTCATGACTAAACCGACTTCAGGATGACCACCTAACAAGAAGGAACTAGCTGACTTCGACAAGTCGAAATCTTCTCAGCGAACTCCACCAAAGCTAGATCATGGCAAAAAGACTTTTCACAAAAGGGAACATAGCAAACAACCCCCCTACTGGGAAATGGTGCGATTACCACCACTCATCTTGGCATGATACGTCTGAATCCAAAGCTCAAAAGACCTTTTTGGAAAATGTGTTGACATCCGACGCGTTCGAAGAAACTTTGGTAGAATCCGACCCAGAAGCAACAACCCTTTTGACATCGACATCAAAAAATCCAGTAGCCTCGACTATTGTCGACGAGGAGGAACGAGAGCGCCTGTTCCATACACATATATGGGTTCAAAACAATCCATTGCATCTGATTGTGGATAATGGAAGCCAGAAGAAATTTGTTTATGAAGAACTTGTGAAGAAACTAGGTCTTGTTACCACTCCACATCCTCAGCCTCATAACATCGGTTGTATGAAGGATGGACAAGAGCTAAGTATCACTCGACAATGCAAGCTCGCCTACTTCATTAAGCCTTTTGAAGACGAAGTACTTTGCGACATGGCACCACTCTCTGTAGCCGACGCCCTGTTTGGGAAGCCTTACCTATGGGATTTCCATGGAAGTTACCAATCACGACCACAAAAGGTGATTGTCAAAATTTGGAATTAATGGTATAGCATACCAGAGCGACAACCTACACCAACGGTTGCAATGATATCTACTAAACAGACGAAGAAGCTCGCCAACCATGCTGAGAAATTCACATTGATTATGATAAAGCTGCAACATTCTAGGAAGACTACAACAACTAGTCGACTCACCGACCAATGTATCTCCCGATAGAAGCAACAGATCGACAATATTCTTGACGAGTACCAGAAACTATTCCAAGTTCCAGACGGAGTACCTCGACATTGCCAGGTAAAACACTCTATTGAAATTGCTCCTGGTTCTTCTTTGTCTAATGCATATGTTTACAGAAGATCCATTCTAAAAAATGAAGATATTTGCAGACAAATCCAATATTTGATCGACAAAGGTCATATCCAACCTAGTTCCTCTCCTTGTGGAAGTCCAGTCATCCTTGTTCCAAAGAAATACAAGACTTGGCACACGTGCATCGACTACTGAGCACTCAACAAAATTTGGTAAAGAACATATACCCTCTGTCACGGATAGCCGAGCTCATCGATTGTATGAAAGGTGCTAAGTTCTTTAATAAGCTCGACCTTAAGTTGGGATATCATCAAATTCCAATCGATCCCACGAATGTATGGAAAACTGCTTTCAAGATCAAGGAAGGATTGTTTGAATGGTTAGTCATGCCTTTCGGCTTAACCAATGCACCTGCGACATTCATGCGATATATGGATAACACTCTACGACCTTTCACCGGAAAATGGATCATTGTATATCTCTATGATATATTTATTTTCAGTCGATCATGGGAAGAACATGTCGGACAACTTCGACAAATCCTCGACACTCTCCAACAATTTTGACTCTACTTGAACATGGACAAGTGTTCCTTTACGATGAACAATATCAAATATTTGGGGTATGTAATTGACTCTGGAGGCATTCACGTCGATCCAGACAAAGTGCAAATCCTCAAAGAATTCATGAACTAAGAATTTTTCTTGGTTTGGAAAATTTCTATCAACAGTTCATACTTGGCTTCAATCACATAGTCTGGCCCTTGAATCAGTTGATGAAAGGAAATGGGAAAATTGTCTTAAAATGGACACCGACACAACAAGTAGCTTTTGAATAGCTCAAACAAAAGCTTTATACTGCACCATTACTTGTGTTACCTGATTTGCATCATCCCTTTGAGATTTAGACAGACGCATCGGACTATTCCTTGTGCATAGTGATCACTGAGTCTGGTCACCCAGTCGCTTTTCATTCCGAAAATTTTAACGAAACTGTTATAATATATTCAACATATGAAAAAGAATTGTACGCCATTGTGAAAACTCTCAATAAATGGAGGCATTACATCCTTGGAAAGGAAAAATTCATCCTCATCGACCATAAGCCTCTACAGTTCGCTCTGACCCAGTCGAAACTACAAATATCCAAACAAGTCAAGTGGATTAATTACTTGCAACAATTTCAGTTGGTAATTAAGTATCTAAAAGGCAAAGCTAATGTCTTCACCGATTGTCTAAGTCAACCACCCATTACTCTCCTTTTTACAATGATGAGTATGGAGGGATATCATACCACCACTTGGCATCAGTTGTATCAGGAAGAAATCGAATTTTCACCAGTCTACCGACAACTTCAGACTGACAAGTCATCGACCTCCGACTATTTCCTGAAAGACACCTTGCTATACAATCTTAGACATATTTGTGTACCGATAGGTGAGCATTGACAGCAACTCATTTGGGACGCGCACTACAACAAGACTGCATGACACTTTGGAGTAGCAAAGACCCTTGTTGTTCTCCAAATTTATTTCTTTTGGCCTTCACTTAAAACCGACGTCAACAAGTACATTCGATCATGTGTGGTTTGTGCCAGTGCTAAACCGCTTAATCGACGATAGGGATTGTACACACCTTTACCAGTTCCTAGTCGACCATGGGAATCTATTTCTATGGACTACTTGACGGGATATCCTACTACCAAACATCATCATGACGCAATCTTAGTAGTAGTCGACAGATTTTCCAAGATGTCCGTTCTCATTCCATGAAAGAAGACCACGATAGCGCAGCAAAATGCTCAGCTCTTCTTAGAACATGTCTGGAAATACTATGGTTTACCCACAACCATTACTTCCGACTAAGATGCCAGATTCCTCAACATCTTTTGGAAGACCCTTTGGAAACATTTGGATACACGACTCTCATTGTTGACATATTTCCATCCTCAGACCGATGGACAGACAGAAGTTGTGAATCGCTTGGTAGTAAAACGGATTCGCATGTACAACCACAAGCATTGATGAACATGGGATGAAAGTATTCCATACATATAGAACAGTTACAATAGTGCTCAAAACAGATCTATGGGAAAGATTCCATTTGAGATCTATTACGGATTTCAACCCTCAATGCCTATCGATTTGATCATCTCCTCGACACAGCTGAACTACAACAACTACAATCGGTGAGAAATTGATAAAGCCTCGAAGTTTCGAGATCAGATTTGCGAGATCTAGAGACAAGCATAGGAAATGTTGCAACAAGCAAACGCGAAATCTAAGGCCCGAAACGATAAGAATCGTATCCCTCATTCATTTCAAATCGAGGATAAGGTCTGGTTACATCTCAAGAAGGAACGCTTCACTGGTCCATATAATAAGCTCAAACCTTTGCGATATGATCTGTACAGTATTCTTCGAGAGATTGGAGAAAACGCTTTCCAGCTCGACATTTTTGCATGCCTGGGTCTGTATCCAGTATTCAATGTGGATCTACTTCAACCATATCATGCACCACTGTTGGAACAGAACGACTTACTGACAGCAGAACCCAAATACATCCATCCAAATGTTTAGGAACCTCTTCCTTGTGACACCATTGTGGGACGACACGTATGCCATACAAGGATGAACATAATTCCCTTGTTTTAGGTGGCTAAAGCCGGGCATATCCATGCGCAAGGAAAATGGTACTCTGCTACTGAACTAACCGACAAGTTTCCTCACCTAAACGAGCAAACAATAGGGACCATTGTTTCTTAAGGAAGGAGGTCTGATCCACACAGCAGCTGCCATTATTTTCGGCTGTTAACATCAACTGTGACAAGTCATCAACTTCGACACGACTTCGACAATATCAGAAACTTCGACAAGTTCAGTGACCTCAACAGTTCCACGATGTTGACATGCAGCATCGACTTGCGACTTGCGATTATCGAACTACAACAGATTGTCTCTTTGTCTTCCAGTCGACTGTAACGGTTGAACTTTCAAAACCATTCTAACTTCTATTGTAACTGAACGTAACAGGAAGGCACCCAAGCATCTTAGCGCTTTATATTTTGGGTGTATTCCTGCTTTGCTTCTCATTCTTGTGCTTCCTCCATAACAGTACCAACTCATTCAGTCAAACTGTTGTCCCCCTCATGCTCTTGGGCATGTGTGGATCATATCTCATCCATTGCAAACACATATGCAAAACATTTTTATCTATTAATTTCCATACTTGTGCTTTGACAGTAAAGTTGAAGGATCTCAAGATAATGGCTACATTCTTGCTCCGAACCATAACAAGATAATAAGATATCGCCAACAAAGAGAAAATTAGTAAGAGATATAATTCTGTCAACTGACGCATTTGTTATCCTTCCACGCATCTTTACATCCTTAATACCTCTACTCAATATTTCCAACACCAAGAGAAAAAAATATTGGGAAAGAGGACACCCTTGTCTAATACCTACGGATGGCTTGAAGAAAGGTCCTGTAGAACCATTTATCAAAACTGGCATATGCATTGAAGAGATGCAAGCCATGATCCATTTCATCGTAGTGAGTGAAAAAACAATTTGAAGGAGCATTAGATGGATAAATTTCCAAGATACTCTATCAAAATCTTTTGAAACATCCAATTTTATGACTATGGAGGGTTGAGAGTGATCCTTAATGCTATGAAGAAGCTCTTGAGAATACCCTATTGCTTCATGTAGATTTATGCCCTCCAGAAATCCAAATTGTTCCTCAGAGATATCCTGAGCCAGAATCGACTTAATTCTGGTTGTAATTATCTTGGAAATGATCTTATAAAGCGTATTGCACAAGGAAATATGCCTCAAGTCTTCAAAGGTAATCGGCTAGTCTAGTTTTGGAATAAGCAATAGAAATTTTGAATTCAAGTTCCAAAGAAATTTTCCTTCCTTTCGACTTTCTTCAATTACTCTAAGTGGGTCAAACACAATCATGTTAAAAAATGAAATATAGAACTTGAGCGTCCATCCATCAGGGCTTGGACTACAGTCTCTTTTGAAGGAGCACATAACCTTTTCCAATTCCTCTAAGCTAACTTCCTAGAACAATTCATTATTTTCCTCCTCCTCAACCAACTGAGGATAATTTCCTAAGAGACTCATAATTTTTCCTATGGGGCAATGATCTGGAGCTTTGAACAATTTACCAAATTGATTGGCACTCAAGATGGAAAGGTCATTAAATGATATTAACTCATTACCTTTTTCATCCTATGAATATCATATAGTGTTTTTTATCTTTCTGTGGTTTGCAAACTTGTGAAAATACTTTGTATTTTGGTATCCACAAGCCATCCACGTCGCTCGAATTTTCATATGCCAATCCTACTCTTATTCTAGTAGGATTTTGACTTGTTGATTTTCAAGATCCTTTACTTCCCTTGAATCTTCATCAGAAAGATTGCAACTGATTTTTTTGGGTGATATATTTTTTTTTAATCTTTGACTCAATTTCTCTGAGTCGGCCATCATGAATCGTGAAGGAATCTACAACCCATTTTTCCACAACTTATTTTACTTTCCAAAGGGATTCAAATCACTAATCACAAGTAGGTGAAGAAACATCAAGGTTATAGTGATTCCAATTTCCATGAACCAAACTGCAGAATTCTTCATTCCTTGTCCATGCTCGATTGAATTTGAAAGGGGTGTTGGTTTTTTCATCCACACCATATACCTCTATCATCATCAGAAAGTGATATGAGAACTTTGCTTCTCCAATCCATGATCTGTATCAAAACTGTGCACACACGTTTTCATGCCCAATAAGCCTGCCGATTCTCTTAGAAATCCCCCCCAATCCAAATCTATTATTTAACCCACGTTTGGCCAAGTGCCATTGGAGCAATGTTAACCACGTGAGATTTCTCCATAGATCTTGAGAAATAGCCAATAAGAGGGTTAGACCTAGCTTCGCTTCCCTATATCTCTCTCCTCTAAATAGTGAAATTTAGGTCTTCCCCAATGAACAAATTATATTTTAGTAACAATGAAAAATTGAAAATCCTTTCCCAGAAGGGAATCTTACCTTTGTATGGCCTGCAAACATTGAGGATGGAAAAGACTTTTCCCATTTTCTGGGATTCAAGCTCTTTAAACAAACCAAATACAATAGAAAATGAATTTAGTAGGTGTATAATTTCTTTCCACCTTGAAATCATGCCCCTATAATTCCCATTCGATTCAATCGCCATGAAATCCCATCTTAGGAGTAAGGTCTTTAAGTCCTTACAAGATGTTAAACCCTTCCCCATTGTTTCCTATATTAATCAGACATCAGCCTTATTGGTGAGAACCAACCTTCTTAGATCCATATTTCAGGTTTGGCTCCCTAGCCCTCTTGCATTGACATAAATAATAATCATTTGGGGATCTATGAAGGGGGGGGGGAGATGCTCTAAGAACCCTTGAGATAAGTGTTTGGCAGCTTTGCGTAACGTCCTTGGAGTCTTTTTCCTGCGCATTATAAAGCTTATATTTTCTCCCTGCCCCTAAAGACAAGACGAGTCCTCCTCCATCCATACCCACTACAACAGGAATAGTTTTCAATTCCCCACCTTCAATCTTGCACAAACAAAAATTGTAGAGCCCTCCTCCTCTGGGATCACTACTTAATAGGGAGATCAACTGCAAGGTAGATCCTTAAGAAATACTATCGATGGGGGACCCTTGACCTAAGGGATCTCTTCCCCGACCTGGAATGGCATGGACACCACTAGTGGTGGTAATTGGAGTAAGGGATTCAACAATAAAGGTTGGACCCCCAATTTCACATAGAACTGGAAACCTGACCATTCAAGCATCCCCCTAGAAAGAATTGACTCATGGGATACTTTTGAAAAGGAGGAAAAACTTGGAGGAGCGAGAAGGGAAAAATGTTTACCTAAAGAGACTTTGGCATCCATGATTTTATTGTTGGAGAGAGTTTGGGCTCACACCCACAACACAACATCCTCTTGGGATAACAAATGAGACAAACCACAGTCTACATTCAGGACAACTAGCTCTGGAGAGTCAAATTTTCCTTCAACATACCTTTTCTCTTGGATTAGGGATTTATTATTGATTGGGATTTGTTGTTCGGACCTGTGAACCCAATCATACCTCTAAAGATCCCACATATATACATCACCCCATGAAAGTTCCCACAAGATATTTCCTTCCATTTCTAGAATTTCCTTCATCCTTATGTCCGCTCCAACCACCAGAGAAATCTTTGATCTCTTTGTGGGTAGGGTTTTCTTCCTTTCCTTATGTCCCTTCGACATAGGGGAGGAATGAGCATATGTTTCACTAGAAGGCCCTAAATATTCAACCTGAGGTAGGTTTTTCATCACATGCAATTGATCATCAATTTCTTGATTCGATGGGCCCAAGTACCTTTCACCAAGATTAGAAATCCCCCCACCTTCACGGCAATAGAAGGATCTAGATCGAAACCTGGACAAGGGTCAAATCCAAGAGATGTATTTTTAATGTCAAATCCAAGTGACCACATGGAATACGTCGGATGGGACCTTTCCTCCTGTGATGTGAGCTCTACTATCATGGTCAATAAGTTGGATATTGGAGTTGTGCTAGGGTTGTTCACTTCCTAAGATTACGAGATATCAAATTTACTAGCACATTTTTCTACCCTCAAAATAATATCACCAATGGACGACCCTCGAACAACCTGTCATCTGAATAATATACTAGGGTATCTCGTATTATCTCAGCCATTATCCTTCATATCTCAATTACCAGAAAAAACCTATCCATCTCCCATCATCCATCCTTGACATTTTTTACTCGTGGATAGCAAAAAAAAATGGAGTGAATTCATCCCTAAAAAATATATGTATATGAACATGATCTCAAGCACCACCTAACCTACCTAACCCCATCTAGGATACATAACCTATCCCATTACCCCACCTAACCTACCTCACTAATCTACCTTACCTTCCTAACCTACCCCACTAACCCAAGGCCTACATTAGTTAAACAACCTAACCCACTCATCCCCCTGATCCACCTAACCCACTAACCTAGTTGACCTATCTAGTGCACAACCTACCTAACCCACCTAAACCCTAATGTACCCAACTAACTTACCTAGATTTTTAATCCACTGACCCAACTAACCTACTAACCCTCTACCCTACATAACATTTCATAATCTACTTACATAATTTGCATAAATCACTTAAACGTATAACCCACTATGACATAAGATAGCAAAAGATAATAAAATTAACCTACATAGCCTAATAACCCATGTAGCCTACTTTATTAACCCACTTAAACTACTTACTTGAGTAACTTAGCTTTAAACTACTTACTTGAGTAACTTAGCTAATCTACACAAGCTACCCCAATAACCCAAGTAACTTACCTAAGCTACACAACCTACCCCACTAATCCCTAACCTAGTATTGATATTGTAGGCATTTTCCCTTTGTCAACTATAGGAGTTCATTGCAAAGAAAATCCCCAATTAGACTTCAATTCATTTGGAATAGGGAACTCACCAAATTCTAGCATGGTTACCTTTAATGATTTGATGAAATGAAAACATTTAACAGTGTTAAATTCTAACTAAGAATGCAATATGAAAATGTAATCCTGATCTATGTTTCCTAGCTAGGATAAAGAAGAAAATAGTGATGAATGTAAAATTAATTGATATAAATAATGTGATGATCAAAAATAGTTTAGTAAGTCACCCATACATAAATCTCACATATATTGAAGAAATTTTGAATATAGTTTATCATAAAACAATAAGCTAAAATTGCATATCCATTGTTGACACCATTTTAAAGAACAAGATCTACTTAACAACACAAGACTAGTCACAATATTTCTTCAACCTCACAAGAATTTTAAGATGCATGAAAGTGAGAAAATTCAGAGCAAACATGCATACACAAACTCAATTTCCACAAAAGAGTCACCAACTAGCTTCAATTAAAAATACAAAAGTATTTCCATATAGTTCAATTCAAAATCCATAATTACATCATTCTCATACATAAAATACAAGTAATTGAAAGAAACTAAAATGTTTATTTTCCTAACTATTGGGAATATCCATCTGGTTATTTGTTCATTGACCTTTGGTATTTTCTCTAAAATTATAGGCCTTGATCCAAAATTCAAATGTGGTGTTAATGTAATCATGTTGTAGAAATTGACATTGATCAATCAAAATTCAAAGCAATATAATGTTTCTTTTCATCTTCTTAATGTATTTTTCCACCTTGGGTAAAGTGTCCTTCAAGATAACATTATTTTAGAAGGGACTTCCACTTATTCTTTCAAGTATTTCATGGTAACTATAGAAATATATAGGAGAGAATTTCTATCATGAGAAATAGTAACCTCTAGTGCCTTAAGTACTGACTCTTCTTCAAAAAATCCATCAATGGAACCTAAGACTGACAAATGACATTTTGATACTACTTTTTTCTATTACCTACCACACTTTCTCAAATCCATCAATTTTAAACTCCATACTTTTATCAACTTCTTGTGGCAAATTTTTCCAACACTCTAAATCACAATCGATAACCATGATACATATTCCCCAATCATATAGTTGACCTCTAGATCAAGATCCCTCATAAATTCCTACTATCTCATAATGCAACCAAACTACAGCTGGACTCGTTGTCTTTCAATATTCAAGGCTAGAAGGTAGTTTTGTAATTCCAAGATGGTTTTGATATGATTGTGAAGTATTTGGGCCTTCTCATAAAATTTCTTATGGCGACAATTCAACTTGTCCTAAATTTCAAAGGCATATTATAAAACTATCAGGGTTACTTTGATTGGTTCAGTAGTAACTTACCTTGTTTTCCAATTTGGTAATATTTCCTTGTTGTTGCATGAATTGTTTGATAATGGATCCAACAACATCAATAGTTTCCTCATTGAATGTTAGCCTTGCAGAATCTTTGGATTCTATCCCACTATCACTCATGTTAAAGACAACAAATTGAAATGTCAAAAAAATTTCTTTATCAACCGATACTTTCCTCCTTCCATGGAATTTCATGGAAATCTGCTTGGTTGTTTGATTAAATATAAGTCTATCTAGATCAACAACCCCTACATATGTGGGTACATGTTTATTTCCTACATTAATTATTCTAGATGAATCTATTATTGTGAAACTTTGAGGTGTGAATAGCTTACTAGTTGACTCGAACCTTGACAGTGCTAGGATATTTGTAGCCTCTCATTTCTTCCTTTTTCTCATCTCCAAATTGGCATATGCTTCAACCTTTTCTTTTGTTCATTTTCCTCATACTTCTTTTTTTTCTTCTACTAATTTTGATTTGGCAACAACCTGTTGTTGAGCTATTTTTAGCTTCAAACATTTTTTTCTCTATGTATAATAAGTATTGTTTATCCTTTCATTTTCTTATTTTTGTATCCTAATTTCTTTAGCTAAAACTTTTCTTTCAACCTATAGAATTTCATTTTGTAGCTTAACTTCTTCAACAACAAATTCTTCCTTTTTCTTGGCTTCATCTTCCAATTTTTAACTTCAAATTTGTTCCTTATTCGATTGCACTTATCTATAATTTTGGATCCTTCAAATGATTTCTCCTCTTATTGATCCTCATGCTTATAAAGCAAGGTGAGATATAGCTCTTTGCAATGTGTTTCTACCAAACCCTTGGGATTTTTCATCCTAAATATTCCTTCCTTGAGATTGTAATCATATATGACATCTGCTTATATCTCAACAAACTTGGATTTACCAAGGCCATAGATCCCAATAAAAAATGGATAAGTAGGGAAAATTTTCTTGTGAGATTTACTCAAAGCCGCATTGAAACATTGAGAATAGTTTGGTATGTGATTTCTTTAATGATCAACTAGTCTACAATGAACTTAAGTAGCAAATGAGGTGGCTTGACCACTCCATATATCTTCATATATTTGTAGTGCTCATCCCCATTCCAGTTCTCGGACTCAGTTAATATATTCATGGATTCCTCCATTCATTTAGGAGCTTCTTTGCAAATGATGATTTCATATAATTGAGAAAAGAAAAGATCACAAATTTTTATTGAAATTTATCATCTATTGGTTATTCCACAAGAATTGGCAATAAACCTATACAAGGGGCTCAACAAGGGTTCAACACTTTCCCATTGTCTTGAATTCATTGACGGCACAAATGATATCCATCAAGTAAGAGGATATGTAAAATTAAGCTGGATAGTCAAGTTCATATAACTTAATCTTTGATATATATTTCATTAAATTATGGGATAGGATGCCATCCCAATTGAATGTGATCCATTTTTTGACAACAAAATGTATAAGGGGTATCCAAGTAACCTTGAAATGCTAAGAATATTTCTCTCCATCTAATATACTAATGGAATCTTGCCCTTTATCCACCATTTCTTGAGTATTTTGTTGTAGTATTTACTAAACCTTGCAACCCATTCTAGTGTTATAAAAAACTCTTGTTCAACAAACTTATAAAACATATGGAGTTTAATTGGTTGAAATGAAGCTATGTAGTGATCCCTATCATTCACCATTGTTCTTTCTTCTAGACGCACATGTTCAATGATCCATTGAATTATTTATGTAGATGGTAAAATATATGGTATTTTTGTTGCATTGTGCAAGTGATATTTTTGTTCGATATTTTGATACACATCCATGTCCTTATAATCATCTTCAGTTGGATCTACCAAAAAGGGTAGAGGAAGGTAGCTCTTATCTTTGGAGATTTGGAAAATATATGACCAATTAAGTAAGTTAGCCAACCCACTGGATTTTATGTTTGGGTAGGTGATTAGGGTTTGATTGCAAGATTTCTCCCTATGAGGCTGTAACTTCCAGCGAGAAGCTTCCATGGTGGTCGAGAGGGGAGAAGGTATGCCTTCTCCCCATTCCTACTGTGAAGTGACAGGGCACAAATCGACGACTCCTTCCTCAAGTTCCAAGACTAACTGGAAAACAGTGGATTGTGGGAATCCGTCTAGTGTCATCGATCCAAACTATGATAAAGGAAAAAGAAAGGTAGGGGAAAACGATGCATCCACCTCGCATCCAAAGGTGGCTCGAGCATCAGATCTAGGGAAATGCATACCCTAGACACTTGAAATGCCAAAATATGAGGTAGTCTCAGACTTTTTCAAAGGATACAAGCAATATATGAGAGGCCATGCACTAATAGGTAAATTCTTGGGCCTATGGCCATTTGAGAAGGACCTGGTTCGATGTATAGATAGTTGGTGGAAACCAAAGGGCCATTTTTACCCGTTCCTTGGCTCTAAAGGGTTCTTTACAACAATATTCCATAACCTCGAAGACCGATATAAGATCTTCAAAAATGGACTCTATTTCTATAACTCAGAGGGCCTCTTCTTACGATATTGGACAGAAAATTTTAGCCCATACAAAGAGGACTTTACCTGTGATCTAGTATGGATCCAACTATACTCTCTCCCATTGGAATTTTGGCTATCAGAAACATTAGAGGGAATTGTTAACACTCTTGGTAAGTTTGTCAAAATTTAGGAGGAAACAAAAATAGGACAATATAACTCTTATGCTTGAATTTGTGTCTATCTTAACATTTTGCAAGCCCTCCCCGGAGAAATTTGCCTCACAAGGCATGATGAAGACTGGATCCAAACTATTGAATATGAGCACATTCATTTTAGATGTAGGAAGTGTCATGTTCATGTAAATATCTTCAAATAATTTCCTATGAACATTATACAAAAGCCATCAGTCCCGAATCTAAGAAAGGACAAGGAAAACTTCATTTTGGTTCATAGTTGAAGAAGAAGGGCTCACAAAAAGGAAAGGGGTACCATAGGAAGTAATTTTGCTTCAAAGAATAGAATTGAAAACATATATCCCAATCTGAATATAGACATAGATAAGGAGGTAGAAGAGGGAAAAAGGGACGAGCAACAATAAAAAACAGTAGTAAAAGAAGATGGAAACCTGAGCATGCTAATCGAACCAGTAATCATCGAAGTCATGGAAGATCCCCATCTGGTGCCTCCTTATCAAGAAAAATAATACATCCCTATCGAAGAGGGAGTGGATCTAAAATCAGAATATGATGGGAATGAACTAGTGGGATTGAATATGGAAAACATTGTCAAAGCTTGTCGCAAAAGGGACTACTCTATAGTATCGATAGAGCAACGGACAAAGGTCCATAAAGTTTTTTTTAGCTCATGAGCAGGTGATGCTACTAGAGCCAAGATTAATTTGGGTATAGCTCATGGCCCCATCAAACCCATAAAAAAATCTCCCAAGTAGGACAAAAAGAAAGGAAGGAAACCTATGAAACAACTGATTTAGGAATTTTGACATATAATGGTTAACTCGATCCAGATGGAGGTTCTTACTCGCACCTTCACCCCTATCTCTTCTATGCATTTAGCCCAATGAAGATAAAATCCTGGAATATCATGGGAATAAACAGTAGGAGCAAACAGAGGATCCTACAGAAAATTGTTATGGAGAAACAACCTGACATTCTTCTCCTGCAAGAGACTAAATGCTTGGAAGAGGAGGAAAATTGCATCCTTCCTCGATGGTGGAGGAATGGAGATATATTAGCGATGGATGCTAGAGGAAACACAAAGGGATTGGAAATCCTTTCGAATCCTAGCCCGATCTAAATCATATAATCCTTCTTGACCCCTTGGACGATCTCGATCAATTTTAGAATTTGGTGATTAGGGGTTTGTGATTCTCTCACCAACGTCTATGGGCCCTAAATCCTTCAAGATAAACTTCTATTCCTATGAAGTTTACATAATTTGAATTAAATCCTATGAGATCTATTATATATCATGGGGGGTGACTTCAATATGATTGCCTCACTAGATGAAAAACAGGGAGGCACCCATAGATTGGAAACTTGACAGCAAAATATTCAGCAGTACAATGGGCGCACTTCAACTGATTGATCAGAATACCACCAATGGTGTTCACACCTAGATCAATTGACGATCGATCTCCCAACATGTTTCTTGTCGATTGGATCACTTTTTGGTGAATGGAACTCTCTTCATGTCTGGGACGACTCTCGAAGCCTCCATCCTCTTTCTCTCTGGATTACACCACTGGCCTATTTGTTAGAATTTTACTTAAGAGTAATTATGTTATAATTTCATTCAATTTATCATATTGCATGCATAAGGATCATCGAAAGAAACACATTCAAGAATAGACACAAATATTTATCCCAGGAAAACCCTCTCACCAGAAAAAACTAGTAGAACTTCTCAGTATAGATCTGTCAACAAAGTAAAATGTAAATACAACGAAGAGCTAAAGCTCTCTCACAGAAAAATACACAAGAAGCAAAGATAATATAACCCCAAGAATATGTCTTCTTCCAATTGATGCTACTCTCTCCCTCTTGTGCACTTGTCTCTCTCTTTCTTGAGAAAACTTGTGTGATGTCACCAAATGAGGAATTCGACCCCCTTATTTATATTATTTTCTAGCTAAATTTTTCACTATAGGGCCGACTTCATTGGGGCAGTTTTACCCATTGATTTCTGTGGGGATGACTTGTCTATTTTCACTTGATTTATTGAGAGTATGTATTTAGTATCATTATTTTAGGGTTTTACATTAGGCTTTAAGCAATACAAGAGTATCTCCCGCAGCTACATATTATTTCAACACTGCCTCTCAGCAAGGAAGGTATTCTTCTGACATAATCTTCAACATTGCTTCTGCAAACTTGTACTTGACCATTTACTTGTTGACGAATCTCTTTAACACCAGAAATTTTGTACACTCTGTTGGAATAATTAAGTCTTCCTACATGTCATTTAATTACATAAGATGCATTAATTAATCATTTATTGGTTAATTCTATGTAAAGACTAGGAAATTGCTATTGTGTGGACCACAAGGCAACATGGGAGGCTCAAATACATCCAAGGTGTGGACCACAAGCCATCTAGGCCACTTGGGCGCTTTCCTAAAATATTTTGGATAAGATTTAGCTAGGAAAGGTGCATATTTTTAGTTTTAGTGCTTTTTAGTGCTTTTTACCCTATGGGGAAAAGCTAGTCTACCTAGGAAACTTGTTTTTTACACCCAAGACTTTCCTTAATGATTTTTCCTTCCAAACTTCGTATTTGGAATTTTTTTCCATCATACATCACCTTCATATCACAATTTAGGCAATTCGTGAGCTTTTGGGCAGATTTGGAAAGTCAACTTGCCACCTAGGGGGGATGGGCATTTTTAGCAAGTCTGGTGAATAGATGATTATTTTGTCATCTTTAGCCATTTGAATTACTGATGTGATGTTATTTAACAACAACCTATTATTTTCATATGGTTGGATGATGTATTTTTATCATGAGAAGTTAATACAGAAATCTACTCTTGTGCATAATTTTTGTGTCTTTGACTAGTTGTGTGAGATTTTTCTTATGAGAGAGTGTAATTTATTGAATAGATATTGGATGTGAACTGATTTTCACATGGTATCAGAGCTATCAATCTATTCCTATCATATTTGGTTGTCTTGCAGGATCCAATAGTCGTAGGAAGGGTGCATTGATCAATTCAACGGGTGAATTCTATTCTCTGCAGGGTGCATTTTGGCATCCATAAGTGTTCTAAAATCAGTGCATAAGTTTATTTCAGAGAAGCAATGGATCATACACAACAGATCATCCTCACTCCCTTCAATTACTTTGATTGGAAGGCACAGATGGAGATTCTACTGAGGAGCAAAGGGCTCTACAGGGTGACCATGGCAACTGAAGCTGAGCCAACCTCAACAATAGAGAAATCGAAATGGCATAATCAAAGGGATGAATCCTATGGGATGTTATGTCTCACTACATCTAGAGAGCTTCTATTTCATCTTGATGGCCTCACTTCACCCAATGAAGTATGTCTGAAAGTTCAAGAATTGTTCGGGAAAACCGATGAATTGAGAGGCCACCAATTGGATAACGAGCTAGTCTCTTTGAGCCCGCAAAATTTTGATAATCTACAAGATTTTTTATCCAAATTTAAATCTCTTTTATTGCAGCTGAAGCAATGTGGTATTGAAAAGAAAGATGAGCAATTAGTTTTGGCCATTCTCTCCAAGCTTGGCCCCGACTATTCAATCTTTGTTTTGACCTTCCATTCCACCCGGAAAGCAATTAAAAATTGGAAGAGAACGACACTTTCAGAATTCATGGAGTCTTTGACACAAGAACACGACAAATTTGTCTTGATGGGAGCCATTCAAAATCCATCCAAAGACCACTGTCTGAATGTTGGAGATTCAAGGGGTTCGAAAGGCAAGAAGAAGGGAAATTTCAAGAAGCCCATCGGTGAGAGGAAAGATAAGCAGGTTTCAAATGGAGAGACATCCAACTTCAAGAAGAATCCAAACAAGAAGAATGAGAGGACAAAGTGCAATTATTGCAGCAAGGGATTTTATCCTGAAAGCTCTTGCATGAAGAAAACCATTGACCAATTGACTTCACTCTTGGAGAAATCCAACATTCCTCTTCCAGAGAGCGCGAGGAAGGATGGAGGACAAAATTCCAATGATAAAGAGAGATTTCATGCATTGATGGAAAACACTTCAAAACCTTCTTCATTCATTATTGATTCTAATGCATCAAGACACATGGTGTCTACAAGTTTTTCACTTCACTTGACTCTTCTAGTGGTCCAAATATTGTATTGGGAGACAATTCTGAAACTTCTAGCAAAGGAAAAGGTAGCATAGATCTCGAGTTTGGGTCATTTAATAATGTTTTATATGTACCTAGACTTGCTGCAAACCTACTGTCAGTCTATCAGATGACCCATACAGGGCTTCCCAAGAGAGTAACCTTTACCCCCAATGATTTTGAGATAGCAAAAATTTCAAAAAGAAAAATTATTGCATTTAGTACTGCTGATCATTGTTCTAGAATTTACAAGTTTTCTCATTTTGTGCCAAACCCCTCACCTTCTGCTCTGTTAACCCATGCCAATGAGTCCAGCAAGCTATGGCATGAAATATTTGGCCAGCTAAATTAAAAATACCTTTCCCAACTGTTATCTCTAGGGTTGTTCCTTCTACTTATGATTTGTTTTTATTGTTTTTAATTTTACTTTGTTCATATTTTATATTTGCTTTTTCACTATTAGGTTTCCTGAGTTACCTAAAATCATCAAAGTTTTTATTCATTAATTATGATCCCATGCATGTGCAAAAAGGTATGTGTTACAGGATGCAATCTTACAGACTGGTGGCATTTTTCTAAACTGGCAGCATCTTGTGAGCCTGCAGCATATTGATTTCTTTTTATGTCAAAATGGTCACATGACATTTTATTAAGTGGTTTATGAGTTATTTCATGGAATGTGAGATTATGTTATAAGAATTCGACATCCTATATGTTTTTACATCCCTGACCATGAAATAATGAGTCATATGGTATGGTGGCAATTATGAAGGAATACAGGTGTTGTCATGTCAAGGTCAAAACCGTTCATATAATGAGTAAGTGTGGTCATCATAACAAGAATATCCCAATGCACATGTTCCATCAAAATGTTTTTCATTATTTTGCTGAAGAAGGGTATTCGCAGAATGGCTTGGTTCATTGTTCATCGCCATCTGATCATGAGCAGGGTTAGGTAAAGGTTCTGAAAATTTTGGGTTTATGTCTGAACCCTAGCGCTTGAAAATTTAGAAATCGAATACATTTGGCTTCCTTGCATAGCAGAGCACGCAGTTTCAACATTGCCATTCTTAAAGCACACCGCCGCATGACAAATGCCCTGTTCAGAACAGTGCTGCGTGAAGACTTTGCTGAGTTGAATGTTTAACAGGGTCATGTGCAGCAGAATATTAATGTTTTTAGCCGAAATATAAAAGCATTATTGGCTCATACAACTGAGTTGAAGCCAATTTAGGGTTTATAATGTCCAAGGTAACTGAAATTGAAGAGGAGCCAGAGAGGGTCGTGAAGAAAAAGCAGGGAGGTTTCATTTGTAGATTGGAACCAAATAATACAGATTGGATTAAACAGTTTCCAAGGACTGCAAAGTTGATACAGAGGTCGGGATGGTTCAGTTTTTGTGATAAATTGCAGGGATACCATTCACAATTGACAATGGCTTTTATTGAAAATTATGATAATGACAGGGTTCAGCTACAAACCTTAACCGTGAGAGTCAATGAAGATTCTATTGCCGAATCTATGAGTGTTCCTGCAGAAGGTGAAAAATGGTTTAAACAAAAGGATTTCAAAGAAGATTTCAGCGAATTCTTGATCCTGGGAAATGAAAAGCTCGACTGGAAGAATGGAGTTCATGTTAGCAAAATGAAGCCAGAATGGAGAGTGCCATTGGAGGTAATTCATAATTATATTACTTGTGATGGAAGGTATGATAGGGTTTTAAAGTGCCATTTGAAACTTCTAATGCATATTCATGGTAGTACACAGTTGAATCTTCCATTTTATTTGTTTAAGAGCCTCCAAAAAATGGTTGCCAAGATTCAAGGCCATCCAGCACATACAGCTCACTCGGTTTATCACCAGGGGCTAATTAAATTGTTGATTCTAACTCAGCTGCAAAAAGAAGAAAGAACATGGGGTTCCCTGCTGACAGAGTTAGGGTTTAGTGATAATCCTAAAGAGAAAGGCAAGAAAATGATCGAGGATGCTAACCAGCAGACAGCGAACCCTACAGAAATAGTTCAAAAGGGTAAAAATAGAGAAAATGATGCTGTACAGAACAATTTGAGCCCTGAAACACCCTGCACACAAGAAAATCCAGAGAAACTTAGTGATATGATTAAAAGCATTGCTTCAAAAAAGAAGAGTTGTAAACAGTTATTCAGGGAAGGCAGACCAAGAACCAGACTCAGTGAGAAAATGCAAATGGAAGAAAGAACAGTTATGGAAGATGATAAGGAAGTTGTAGTTATTGAAGATGCTGCAAGTGAAGGACTAGTACACACAGCAGAGGACAAGTATGATGAGGATATGGAACAGTTTATAGACATGCAAGGTGTAGCAGGTTCCACACCAGAAATGTTTTGTACAAATAAACAAAGCAATTTTGAAGAAGGTTCAGTATCAAGAAGTCTGACTGAAGAAAGAGGTTGCATAAGAGATGAGGATTTGGATATTTCCTCAGAACTTGGTCAATGTAAAAGATCTCTTCAAACTTATAAAGAACAAACAATATACCTGCAGGACATTAATGAGAAATTAATGGTGGCAAACAAAAGATTGCGAGAAGACATGGAAAATAAGGAAGCAGAGTTCCAAAAATTACTGAAGATTTCTAAGAATATCCTCAAGAAGAAACGAGACATGCAAAGACAGCTGGAGCAGCTCAAAGCCCAGAACAAGGAAAGTGATAAAGATGTTGAATTGGCGAGGCTTCAAAAGCGTTCACAGGTGCTTAGTGACTTAGCTGCCTTAGCTGAGGCTTCTAGAAGCCTTTAGGTGTTTAAAAGTTAGTTGATTTTGAACTTATGTTGTTATATTTGACATCTGTATGACACTTGTATCCTAAAATTTTGTAAAGGATTAACTTCCCACTTTTGAAGGAAGTTCAATCCAGAAATTTAGGATCTATGGTTAATTGCTAGATAGAGGATTTTGGTACAAAAGGAAGGCTCGGTTAGAAAACTAGGGGTTGGCAGTTTTGGGAGTAATGCATGGTCAACTGTGAGCACGTCTGTGTAACATGAGCATTTTGCAGCCTCAGTAACAGGTTCTATTTTTGAATAAACATGATGATGATTTGCCCTTGTATTATATGAATTGTCCTTCTGATAACTTTGTTATGTATATGGTCATATATATTCCATTACAATAATTCTTATCATGAAAAGACAATTATCTTTTTATTTTTATAAACATTGACAGTTTCATTTCATGATTTAGGATCATAGTACCTATATATTGAACTTTGTGATGTACTCCATGTTATGCAGTATTTATTTAGATTTCCTGTAACTCTGATTTCATACCAGCCTATCCTTTTAAAAGTGTCATGTTTGCTTGTAAAGATTGTAAATACCCATATAATACAGTATGGATTGTGTGATATATGCAAAACAGATTTGATTTAATATTAATTGACATATACCAGTTTGGTTTCTTGTAAATTGTGTGATGCCTTTGCAATTTTTGATTTCGTACCAATTGGTGTTTTCAGTGTGATTTTATTTGATTTGTACAAAGATTTCCTTAAGCTTGAATCCCGTAGTCTAGGTTCAACTTTAGGGATAACACCAACTTCAAGAGAAAGAGATGGTTATAAGGCTGCCCAATATCAAGTTTTCCAAAGGTGTCTGTCAATCTTGCATCCTAGGTAAACACCTTGAGCATAAGTATGGGAGATCCAATTCTGAGAGAACCACTGCACCATTAGACCTTATTCATACTGATATTTCAAGTCCATTCCCTCATGAGTCCTTGAATCATGCAAAATACATCCTCACATTCATAGATGACTTCAACAGGTATTGTTAGATTTATTTCATCAAGTTAAAGTCAGAAGTTTTTGGGTTGTTCAAGCTATTCAAATCCTCGGTTGAGAATCAGTCTGGTAGGCATATTAAAGTTATAATATGTGATAATGGTGGTGAATATGTGAAATCATATTTTCAACAATTTTGTGCCTCTTCAGGCATTCAGATGCAACACACAGTTCCATATACACCTCAACAAAATGGGGTTGCTGAGAGGAAAAATAGATCTCTAAAAGAAATGGCCACTTGTATGCTTGAGGCAAAGGAATTGTATCCCAAGATATGGGCTGAGGAAATAAATTGTGCCACTTACATTCAGAATAGAGTGCCACACAAATCTCTCAAAGGTATCACTCCTTTCGAGGCTTGGACAGGTCACAAACCTGACATCTCTCATTTCAAGATTTTTGGCTCAAAGGCTTGGGCTAGGAATCCACTTGAGAAGAGGAGGGAAATGTAGCCCCAAATCCAACCATGTTTATTTGTTGGATATTCAGAGGACTCCAAAGGTTATAAGTTTCTGAACATGACCACTCATAAAGCATTCATCGAAAGAAGTGTGCAATTTGACGAAGAGCCCTCTCAGAGCATTGAAATTGGAGAACCATCTTCACCACCACCTGAAGAAGAAGTAAGTGATGTTTTTGATTCTGATATTTCTGATGATGAGGATCATTTTATTGTAGATTCTAACTCACCTACAATTCCTAAGTGGGCTGCAAAAAAATTGCAAGCAGCAGGTGAACTAGCAGGCAATCCTCAGGACCAAAGAAGGATTAGATCACAGTTTGAGACTGCTCTCAATGTGAATGATCCTTATCTTTCTGAGAAATGCTATATGATGATAGATTCTGATCCAAAAACATATGAATAAGCCTCACATGATCCAAGATGGCAGATTTCTATGGATGAGGAGTTTCATTCATTGCAGAAGAATGAAACTTGGGAGTTAGTCAAACTCCCCGTAGGGAGAAAGTTGGTGAGATGCAAGTGGATTTATAAGACCAAATGTGCAGCGGATGGTACAACCATTAAATACAAAGAAAGGATGGTAGAAAAAGGGTATTCTCAGGTCCAAGGACTTGATTATAATGAAACATTTTCACCGGTGGCTCAGAAAGGCTCCAATAGACTAGTTTTGGTAGTGGCAGCTTCCAAGCGATGGGAAGTACATCACATGGATGTGAAAAGTGATTTCCTCCATGGGGATCTTGAAGAAGAAATATATATGCAGTAGCCATAGGGGTACACATTAGATCCAAACCTTGTTTTCAGGTTGAAAAAATATTTGTATGGACTCAAGCAAGTCCCCTAGGGCTTGGTATGCAAAATTAGACAGTTTCCTGCTGTCACAATCTTATGTTCGATGTAAATATGACCCAAATGTCTATATGAATCTTTCTGATGGTTTTATAATGTTAATAGTGCTGTATGTTGATGATTTTATGATCACAAGTGATAGCACTGAACAAATAGCATCATTCAAGACCGCAATGCACCAAGCATTCTCCATGAGTGACTTGGGAATTCTTAAGCAATTTTTGGGGCTTGAGATTTCTCAAACAAAAGAAGGAACCAAGGTACGTCAGTCAAAATATGCATCTGATCTGTTAAAGAAGTTTAATATGGCTGATTTCAAGCCTTCTAAGACTCCATTCCTTTCTGGAGTTAGACTAGAAGATGCAGAATCTACACCATTGTTTGACAACACTTTATATAGACAGTTGATTGGTAGCTTGCTCTACTTGACACACACTCGACCAGATCTTGCTTATGCTGTGAGTGTGGCATCAATATACATGGATCAGCCACATGAGCTGCATTGGAGGGCTGCAAAAAGAATCCTTCATTATGTGCAGGGCACAAAGAGTGATGGGATTCACTATGATGCAGATTCGAGCCTAGATCTCTTGGGCTTCATTGATTTAGATTGGGCTGGTGATAGCCTTGACATGAAATCTACATCAGGATTTGTATTCATGCTAGGAGGTGGCCCTGTTTACTGTTCCAGCAAGAAATAGAATACCATAGTACTATATTCAACGGAGGCAGAGTACAGAGGAGCAATGAATGCTGCTACACAGTGTGTTTGGTTGCAGGGGATTTTGTCTGAGTTTGAGATTTCTTTTAGTATTCCTACTGTCATTTATTGTGACAACCAGAGTGCCATTAGAGTTTCATGTGATCCAGTACAGAGGCAGAGAACCAAGCACATATATATTCATATGCACTAAATCATAGGCTTAGTGCATGATCAAATCATAGATTTGCAGTATTGCCCCACAGGTGAGCAAACTGCAGATATCTTCACCAAGGCTTTCATAGAGAAGACATTCAGCTATCTTAGATCACTGCTTGGGATGGCTGAACATGTGGAGTGAAGGGTTGATCAACAACCTTTCAATTTTGATATGTCCATGTTTTGAGGGGAGGTTTTTCCCATGAGGTTTTCCTTCTATCATTGTTTTTGTGGACCGCCAGTATTGTACAGGGTGACCAAGTCTTGTTACTGGGCCCTTAGTATTTTATTTTCTGATATTTATACCATATAAATCATACTTATGGGGGGGTGTTGGAATAATTAAGTCTTCCTACATGTCATTTAATTACATAAGATGCATTAATTAATCATTTATTGGTTAATTCTATGGAAAGACTAGGAAATTGCCATTGTGTGGACCACAAGGCAACATGGGAGGCTCAAATACATCCAATGTGTGGACCACAATCCATCTAGGCCACTTGGGCACTTTCCTAAAAGATTCTGGATAAGATTTAGCTAGGAAAGGCGCATTTTCTGAGTTTTAGTGCTTTTTAGTGCTTTTTACCCTATGGGGAAAAGCTAGTCTCCCTAGGAAACTTGTTTTTTACACCCAATACTTTCCTTAATGATTTTTCCTTCCAAACTTCGTATTTGGCATTTTTTTCCATCATACATCACCTTTAGATCACAATTTAGGCAATTCGTGAGCTTTTGGGCAGATTTGGAAAGGCAACTTGCCACCTAGGGGGGATGGGCATTTTTAGCAAGTCTGATGAAGAGATGATTCTTTTGGCAACTTTAGCCATTATAATTACTGATGTAATGTTATTTAATATTATCCTATTACTTTCATATGGTTGGATGATGTATTTTTATCATGAGAAGTTAATACAAAAATATACTCTTGTGCATAATTTTTGTGTCTTTGACTAGTTGTGTGAGATTTTTCTTATGACAGAGTGTAATTTCTTGAATATATCTTGGATGTGAACTTATTTTCACACACTCAAGCCCTTCATCATGCATTTAGGATCTCGTCATAACATCTCACTAGTAGGTGCAACCTCATCGTCCTTTGGGACCTTATGGGTCTTAGCATCCCATCGGACCTTATGTCATTACATGATTTCACCTATCTCACACATAATATCATGAGGGAAGTACCTTCGGACCACTCCAATATTGTATCTAAAGTGTTCAAAGTTTACCCTTGACAGAGGCTTTTTTAACACATCAACTATTTACTCATCTGTCACAGCATACTAGAGCTTCACATCTCCCTTCTATACCATGTCACAAATGTAATGGTACCTGATATCGAAATGCTTGGAATTTTCATGAAACACAGGGTTCTCTGAGAACTTTATGCAACTATGTTTTTCACAAAGGATACAAGTCACCTCTAAATCAAGATCAAACAGCCCTGCAAGCAGCTTTCGAAGCCACATGGCTTCACAACTTGTTGAACATGCTGCAATATACTCTGCCTCGACCGTACTGAGTTCCACACTAGTTTGTTTCCTGTTGAACCGAGACTGAAGCAACATCCTGATGTACTCTTCAGGTCTACAACACTACCTACCCAATCTAAATCAACATATCCATGTTGTCTTATCTCACGATATGAAACATATTGGAGTCCATAGTTCATTGTACCTTTTAGGTACCTCGTCACATGCTTTGTCGCAATCAAGTGAACACGTCTCTGCTCGACCATGTGCTGACTCAAAGTGTTCACTGTAAAACATATATCTGGTCTCATGTTCATCAAATACATCAATGAACCAATCATTTGTTTATACATGGTGGCATTCACTGTCTATGATGAAGTATTACTCAATAACTTCATGTTTGTAACCATCGATGTAGGCATGGATTTACAATACATCATATTGAATATACTCAGGATATCTATAGCATATTTTCCTTAGTTAAGGAAAATCTCATCCAGTCTCTGCCATACCTCTAGACCCAAGAAATAGTGCACCATACCCAAGTCTTTCATCTCGAACTATGCAACAAGATTCCTATTACATTAAATGATGAGCGTCTCCTCCCCTGTTAGAAACATGTCATCCACATATAACAGTAGTATCATTGGTCCACCATTCACAACCTTTTAGTAAAAGTTGTAATCTTCTTTACTCTTGTCCCAAGCTCATCAGAAAGATGTCAATTCTTTTGTACCATGCCCTGGGTGCTTACTTCAATCCATACAAGGCCATCTTTAATCTACACACATGTGTCTGCCTCTCATGTGTCTCGAATCCTTGTGGTTGCTCCACATACACTTTATCTTCCACTACACCATTCAAAAAAGTCGTCTTCATGTTCATCTGGTGTACCATCCATTTCATTTTTGTAGCTATAGAAAGTATATCTCTAATCGAATTGTAACTTGCTATTAGAGAAAAAGTCTCCTCATAATCTATTCCTTCTTTCTAGGAGAAGCCACATGCCACGAATATTTCCTTATACTTCTTGATACCACAATCTGTTGAATTCTTCGTCTTGAATATCCACTTTGAAGATACCACTGACTTATCTTTCAATCAAGGCACCACATCCCAAACATCATTTTTTATAATGATCTGGTGTAATCATCTCCTCTTATGTGTAATAATCCCTCTTATGTGTAACCATCTCTTATGTGTAATCATCTCTCGAGGTGGATCTATAGGTCTTTGAGGTTCTATCATGTCATGATCCTCTGATACATATTCTTATGGGATAACCTCATCATTTTTGTTTGTTTCTACATCTCTAGGAGCTTTAGGCTCCTCATCATGGATCTCATATGAATGATTATGTTTGGATCTGCTAAAAGATGCATCTTCATCAAAGGTAATATCTATGTTAATATCAATCTTCCTGTAACCAGGGATGTAGATTCTATATGCCTTCGATGTCTCACAAAGCTCTTCTTTTCTGAGGGTCCCATATTCAAGAATCTTGTCCTTCTTTATCCAGTGAGAATATTTGATTTGACCATAGCTATCATACTAGAAACTTTTTCCCATGATACATGGGTAAATCTTGATCACGGATCATTGCTTTAATAGCCTCCATAATGGACCTGACAAAAATGTCTAGAGGGGTTAACCAATACTAATTTAACAGTTATACTATTCATAAATAAAATAACAATTCAATTTTTATAAATAACACTTATTTCTCAAAACATTAAATACTTATCTCTTTTTTTTTATGTAGGCTCCCTCTTGATTTCTGCATCCTTGCAGAAGTCACTCGAGTTTCTGGAAGCATACTCTGCTCCATCATCTGATTCTGAAGACCTTGATATTTTTCTTTGTCTATTCTGGGACTTGTTGAAACATTCATCCTTGGACCTTATGCATCGGATCCAAAATCTCCTTATGCTTTGTTGTCATTGCTTGGAAATGGACTCTTCACATTCTTTCCTTGTGCACATTCTTTGCAGGCACCATCATGATCTACCTGTATCTATGGAAAACCTGTTACCACCTTGCTCACAATCGACAATTATTTGTAGTTCAAATGAGAAAGTATTATATTCCATATCTCACTTGGGTTCACAGTACTATGTGCTAGAGCTAAATCTGAGTGTCCCTTCAACTTGTATACTCCTACTTATTCAATACCAATCACAACTGCATCATCAATGGTATTTCCTTTTGGCCACATGAGAAATTATCCATCCACGAAGGCAACTATGAATCAAACCAGGTACATATAACACATCCTTCATCTTCATAGAATTTTTGGAATCCAAATTGTAGGAGGATTCTCCTATTCCTTTAATAGGATACTGATAATCATCTCCAAGATTCACCTTATGAGGTGAATCATTATAAAACAAAATTGTGAGAGAATCCTTGAAACCAGACATGTGCTTAGAAGCACCACTAACAACAAGCCATGTGTCACTTCCATGAGTGGTTGTCCCTATAAGAGCCAATATCAATATATATTCTTCACTTGAATCATATTCTCTTGTTTTCTTTTGAAAAGGTCCATCATCTTCTATGGTATGAGCATGATGTCGTTTTCCTCTCTTGATTTGATCTTTTACTTGAGGACAATTTCTTGCAATATGTCCCATCTTTTGGCAGCTGTAGCATTTGAAGTTTGAGTAATCCCTTTGATCCTTTTGAGACTTCTGAAACTTTTGAGACTTCTTTGAAGGATGAAATTATTTTTTTCTCTTTTCTTTGTTTTTGTGTGTTTCTAGTGCTTGATCTTCATCATTACCCAACTTCTCTTCTATTGCTACCAATCTAGCTTCTTCTTGAGTACATTATTCCCATAGTCTACTAAACTTTGTTAACTTCTTTCTAGAACATATTACCTGGATGAAATATTATCGTGGCCTTGGAAGGCCATTCAAGGTAGTCATCACTAATTTTGCTTCCTCAACCATGTCTGCAATAGCTTTAAGTTGTTCCTTGATCTGATATACCCTTGTGAAGTAAGACTGGATTGTTTTTTACTTCTGCATCTTCACATTCTTTAGTTGAGTTCTCGGGGTCATATTTCGGTTGATGTTCTTTCCTTCAAACCAACTGGGAAAGGCATCAAATATTTTATTTGGATTCTTCTTTGATGAGATGTGAGGGATCAAGTGATCCTTCATAGAATCAATAATGATCCTATTTGTCCTAATCATGTTCTTCTTGTACCTTTCCTTGGCCTCATCTCCCTCTAGATATGCAAAATATTATTCAACAAAATTTTCTAAGTCATTTTCTTCTAGGATGAGGAGCATCCTATACTTCCAACATGTGAAGTTATCATCCCTTTCAATCTTCTCATCAAGCTTGGTGTTGTTTGTCATCTTGCCAAATCTGGTTCTGGAAACCCTAGCAAGAGGAGGGTCAAAATTGAAAATTCTTCAATGGATACTTTGATCCTATGGAAATATGCACTCTCCCAAGGTGAGTTGAGCAAACCCTCTATTTAATCAGATCTGTGGATAGAACAGGCAAAAAATGGAAACCCTAATTTCTGCAGTTTCTGCAGAATTTAGGTCAAGATTGAAAATTCTTGGATCTGAGATCTGAATCCACAGATATGTTAGGAACCCGTGTCAACCCTTCTCTTTACTTTGTTAGTATATTGTTGTTGGACACATATGCTTTGTAAGTCGTCCCGTAGTATTTGTGGATCCATAGTTTGTATTAGCCCATGGTATTGACCCATAGTATTGGATGCATATGCTTTGTAAGTCGTCCCGTATTATTATATGTCCCATGGTATTGACCCATAGTATAGGGCATAGACTTAGTATATAAGTGTGTGTTGAGGCCAATGAAGGTACCATGAAGTTATTTGTATTGAGCTTGCTCAAAGGAGGTTGCCCCCTCAAAGTGTCCTACGATCAATAAAGTGATTCTGAGTTCTGTTATTTCTGCTATCTGGTATCAGAGCACTTTCTTGGGCTCATTGGGTGAAATTTATGCCAAATTTTTTTCGCATCTGTTGCAGGTTCGGATTTGGGAATAATCCATATCCGCTTAACTGTGGGAAGTACTTGGGCATAATCCCTAAAACTCATTGTGAAGAGTACCAAAGGAACAACAAAGTAGCTGGCCTATTGAGAGGACCTGCCAGCGAAAAGGGCATCGAGAGGTAAACCAAGAGTTGTCATTTGTGGAAAAGCAGTTATCAGTTTTACCTAAGCTGTGGAGTGAGGGGTACTACCCCAATATCCAAGATGTCAGATAGCATTGGTGGTCGAGTGAATCCCCTGAACCATTAGGAAGATGAGCATACGAGGTCCATATCTATTTTCAGCTGATAAATTGTAGATTTCCTCTGTCCATAATTGTTGCCGATCACATCCGCGTCGTTTCATATCTATCTGTTTCTGATCCCTTCTAGGTTGTTCCGGATCCATTTTTTGTCGATCCCTTCTGCATCATTGCAGATCCATCCGTTTCTAATCCCTTCCGCGTTGTTGCAGATCCATCTATTTCTGATCCCTTCCGCGCCGTTGTAGATCCATCTGTTTCTTGATATCTCCTTTGTTTTCACTCCATTTCCCTTGAAATTTCCCTGACACCCCTGTAATCCCATTCTGCATCTTTCATTCCTTAGGACCCTATCCCAAATTCCACTTCCCAAAGCCATAAATCCCACATTTATCTATTTTTAGGGTTTTCCATAACTTCTTTAATTTTCACCCAATCACCTTCAAATTTTTCCACCGTGTTCATTCCCTATTTCTGCTTCTTTGTCCCTCTCTGACAAATTTTCCCATTCTTTCACCCCGCTTGTGAAATCCTCATTTTTTGCTTCCATGTTCATTCGAAAGTGTCCAAAACCTACTCAAACCCCAATTATCCATCAATTTTTTTTCCCAAATCCAAATTTCCCTTTACTAAATAAGCTTATGTTTGTGTTTTTCTACCCATTCAAAAAAAAAAAACTCATGGTTATGGTTGTCACCTGCATAGGATAAAAAACCATGAAGGAAGCACTTGCAGCCATCCAAACCAAACTCCAGGATCTGGATGAAAAATTTCTCGGCCTCCATCTTGAGCATTCATCCATGAACAACAAACGACAGTCTGAGTCTTCATCAGACAATGGGTTCTCTTCTTCTAGCAATTTCCGTGGTCCAAAGCTTGATTTTCCTCGATTCAATGGTACTGATCTGACTGGCTAGATCTATCGTGTAGAACAATATTTCAGTCTGCATAATACTTTTGATGTCAACAAAGTTCCACTTGCATCCTTTCATTTGGAACATGAAGCTCTTCAATGGTACCGTTGGTACATCAAGGCTCATGAAGAGCCAAAATAGACAGATTTTTGTCAGCTCCTTTTGCAACGATTTGGTCCTAGTGCTTTTGATTACTTCATAGGAGCACTCACTAAACTTCACCAAATTGGCACTGTGAGAGAGTATCAGACAGAATTTGAGAAACTAGCCAATCACACAAAAGGATTGTCTGATGAATTCTATAGGAGTTGTTTTATTAGTGGTCATAAGGATGAAATCCGCTCAGAGGTTAAAATGTTTCGTCCCATCACAATGATGGAATCCCTGGGGTTGGCTAAGTTGGCAGAAGACAAGATTGAGGCCCAACGACGCTCCAAACCCACTTTTTATCCCTTCCGAAATATGGGTTCTCAACGACCTCCCATCCCGCCAGCTCCTCAACCAACTCCTCTCAAGCAATTGTTTGAAACAGAGATGCAAGCACGCAAAGAAAAAGGGCTTTGTTATAATTGTGATGAGAAATTCACTCAGGGACATAGTTGTATTCAACAAAATCTCTATCTCTTGGATGTGGATTCTCCGTCGGCCTCTGAAATTGGTGAAGAAGCTCCAGATACAATGGATGATCAGGTCGACATTTAGGAGCCGCCTATTGACGCTCCATCTCAGGAAGACCATCCAGAGATATCTCTCCATGATTTAGCCAGAATCACCACCCCCCAAAAAATGCGGGTCAGGGGTTACTTCAAGAAGCGTCCTCTTACATTGCTCATTGATTCTGGTAGCACTCATAACTTCATTGACCCTCGGATTGCCAAACAGGTTGATTGTTTTGTCCATCCTTGCTCCAACTTTGAAGTTATGGTTTCCAATGGGGGCACCTTACCTTGCAAGGGGAAGTGTCACAATGTGCATATCTCTCTGGAATATTATAACCTGCGCTCTGACATATTTGCCTTGTCCTTTGGCGAATGTGATGTGGTTTTGGGCATTCAATGGTTACACACTCTTGGCCCCATCTTATGGGATTTGGTTGAATTGTGGATGCAGTTTTTCATCAATGGGAAACAACACAAATTTACAGGCTTACAACCAGGGTCTCTCTGCATCATCAATTCACATCACCTGGAAAATATCCTTAAGAATAATTCACATGGTGTCATCGCTCAAATCCACTCCATTCAGATACACCCATCAATGGTCTCCACTACTTCCTTGGCTAGATATGTAGGTGTCTTTGCTGAACTAGTGGGCTTATCGCCTTCAAGAGACCCTTCCGATAAGAATTCAGCCACATCTACATCTCAGCAGGAAATGATGGCTATTTTGCATGCAGTACAAAAGTGGCAGTTGTACCTATTAGGGAATTATTTCTGCATTAAGATTGATCTCCAGATTCTGGAAAATTTCCTGGAACAGCAAGTCTCCTCCCCAGCACACCTGAAATGGGTTATCCAACTCATGGGTTATGCCTATGCGATCACTTACAAGAAGGGTAAGGACAATATGGTGGCAGATGCTCCTTCTCGCACATTTGATGACCAAGTTTCTCTTACAGCTATTTCTCTTCTTATTCCAAATTGGTTGCAATCTGTTCAACAGGGCTATCTCTTCTATGAACTCCATGCTTCTTCTTCGGCAGAACACTCTCGGTTCCTCCCAACGTATGACCGTGAACAATGTAACTTCTTTTGGAAAGGACTGAAAATGACAATTCAACAGATGGTGGCTGACTGTGATACTTGCGAGGTCAATAAGGGTGACACGACACTCCTTTCGGGACTACTCGAACCCTTTCCCATCCCTACAAAGATTTGGAAAACTATTTCTATGGATTTCCTAGAAGCGCTCAGGTGGTACAACACCACATCTAAAACGACACCATATGAAGCAGTCTATGGACAGGAACCACCAGTTCTTCTTCCATACACCCTCAGCAGCTCCCCAGTTTAGACAATTGACTCGGTTCTTCGAAACCGTAATCAGATTCTTATCATTCTGCAGGACAATATTCACATGGAAAGAATTTGACTGAAACAACAAGCCGATCAACACTGTTTTGAGTGCACTTTTCACACAATTGATATGGTTCTTCTTCGTCTACATCCTTCCAAGCAATCCTCCCTGAAACTCAAAAGATGTCAGTGGCCCGGAATGCAACCCGAGGATGCTACAGGGGAACCACTCCTTCAGATTCTGCATCTATTTCCACATCTCAAGCTTTGAGGACAAAGCTTTTTCTAAGGGATAGGGGATGTTAGGAACCCATCTCAACCCTTCACTTTACTTTGTTAGTATATTGTTGTTGGATGCATATGCTTTGTAAATCATCCCGTAGTATTTGTTGATCCATAGTTTGTATTATCCCATGGTATTGACCCATAGTATTGGGCATATAATTAGTATATAAGTGTGTGTTGAGGCCAATGAAGGTACTGTGAATTTATTTGTATTGATCTTGCTCAAAGGAGGTTGCCCCCTCAAAGTGGCCTGCGATCAATAAAGCGATTATGAGTTATGTTATTTCTGATATCTTGTGTATTTTCATTAATTAATTGTTGCAGGTTCTTCTCAAGATATATGCACCCTCCTAGGGCGAGTTCAAGAGTGCTAAGTTCAATCTTGCTCTGTGGATGGAAACCCTAGAAACAAGAATCCTTAGTTTCCAACTTTCACAACTGTCGCAATGCTTTCTTTCAATCCTGCTCTGATACCATGTTAGAATTTTACTTAAGAGAAATTATGTTAGACTTTCATTCAATTTATCATATTGCATGCATAAGGATAACTGAAAGAAACACATTCAACAATAGACACAAATATTTATCCTAGGAAAACCCTCTCATGGCAAAAACCCCGCAGAACTTCTCAGTATTGATTCGTCAACAAAGTACAATGTCAATACAGTGAAGAGCTAAAGCTCTCTCATAGAAAAATAAACAAGAAGCAAAGATAAGATAACCCCAATAATATGTCTTCCTCTAGCTGTTGCTACTCTCTCCCTCTTGCACACTTGTCTCTCTCTTGCTTGATCGAACTTGTGTGATGTCACCAAATGAGGAATTCAACACCCTTATTTATACTCTTTTATGGCTGACTTTTGCATTATAGGGCCGACTTGACTTGGGCAGTTTTACCCATTTTGGGGGGCATTTTTTCCCATTGTTTAGGGAAGTTTTACCCATTGATTTTTGTGGGGCCTAATTGTCTATTTTCACTTGATTTCTTAAGAGTATGTCTTTAGTATCATTCATTTAGGGTTTTACTTTAGGGTTTACACAATACAAGAATATCTTCTGCAACATATTATTTCAACATTATCAATCTCTCTATGGACATCGGAGGTCCAACATTATGTAAGCCCTTCCATTTCAAGAAATTTCGGTTGTCCAAATAGGAGTTTCATGAGAACTATCATAAGTGGCGGAAATATTCCTCTATTCACAGAGGCTCTCTTATGTACATATTCAAAAAGAATTTCAAGAATTTCAAGCAAAAACTCAAGCACTGGAACAAAACTAGTTTTGGGAATATTTTTCAATCCAAGAGGGATCTAGATGCTCATATGAGGAAAACTCAGCAAGATATGATCACCTTGGGGCGCATAATATATCTAGTTGAGAAGGACCAATCTTTGGCCCAACAAATTGTAGAATGAAACTCTCAGGAGGAAATACTTTGGCAACAAAATTCTCGGGTGCATTGACTTAAAGAAGGGGAACACAATACCAAGTTCTTCCATCAATCTATTTTTCAACTCAAACACATCAACCGCATCAATATATTGAAAAATGCACAAGGGGGGGTAGTCACAGCAAGGAAAGACATTGAGAAGGAGCTTGTTCACTTCTATAGGGACCTCATGACGAAGCCAAATTCTAACCGAGAAGCAACTATAAGAAGGATCTCTCAACACATCCCATGCCTAGTCACGAGAAAGTAGAACAAAACTCTGATGAGACCCATCACTCAAGACGAGGTTGACTATGCAATGAAATAAATGGTCCTTGGGAAATCACCAGGCCCGGATGGCTTCACCATAGACTTTTTCCACCACTAATGGTCTCTGTTTCGAGAAGAATTTTGGAAGATTCCAGACATTCTCAAGAGGTCCTCTCCACTTTAAATGTGACATTTCTTTTGCTCATTCCCAAGGAAGATAAGGAAGGAGATCCAAATAATTTCAGGTTGATCGTACTCTGCAATTTTATCTACAATCTCATCACTAAGGTTATTGCACTCCGCCTAAAACCCCTTCTCCCTAACCTCATTCTCCAGAGAAAATAGGCTATGTTGAGGGACGGAAGATCATGGACAGTGTCATCATGGCTCATGAAGTGGTTCACTCCATACGAGTCATGCGCACCCTAGGTATGCTTATAAAGTTAGACCTTTGTAAATATTTTGATAAACTAAGCTAGAAATACATGAAAGAAGTCTTGAAATCCTTCAGCTTTGGTAGCCTCTAGATCAACTAGTTTATGAACCTCACCTTGTCTACTTTATTATCTATTTTGCTGAATGGATCACCTACTAAAATATTTTCCCATTCCAAAGGTATTCGCCAAGGTGACCCTATTTCACCTTTTCTTTTCATTCTAATGGAAGAAGTCCTTAGCAGAAGAATCAAGGTTTCCATCTGGGAAGGATCTCTAATAGGACTACTATTGCATGGGTCGAATCCCCCCCCTCTCATAGCCAATTTGTGGATGATATTGTTATGATGGGATTCCCCTTAATCAAAGAATCCAGTAGCATCCAATCTATCCTCACTAAATTATGTGAAGCCTCGAGCACCTTGATCAATAACACCAAGTCGCAACTATTTTTCTTCAACACTCCCCTGGCCATCCAATGACTCATTTCTTGACTTCTTGGGTTCACTAGAAGCACCCTTCCATCCAAATACTTAGGCATCCGCTTGATTGATAAAACCCTCAAGAACAGTTATTGGGAAGATCTTATCACCTCCTTGGAGAGACGTATTTCTTCCTGGACCTTTCGAACACTGAATTTACCCAACCACATTATCCTTCTTAAGTCATTCTTGCAAGATATCCCTCTCTCTCTCTTCTTAGCCTTATCTACTCCAAGACCAATTCTAAAAATTATTCGCAACATTCAAAGAAAATTTCTCTGGACAGGGACTGGGGAAGGAATAAAATAGGCTTTGATAAGTTGGATGGACCTATGCAAACCTAAAATATTGAGAGGACTAGGTCTAAGGGACCCTGAAGTCATGAACAAAGTTCTAATTTCCAAAGTCTGGTGGAGATGGATCAAAATACCAATCAATAGTTGGGAAAAGCTGTGGTGTACTAAATATGATCCCAATACATAGGATAATGATCTAATAAGATGGAACGAGCAGCAGAAAGGGTCTCTGATTTGGACTGTTTCTTAGAAGCACTGGTATCTCATCATTAATCACTGCTTCTTGGAAATATATGTGGTGACTCAACGTGCTTATGGAAGGACTCTTGGTAGCATATCACCTGCCTCTAGATGGATGAAACCCTTCATGAGATCTTCGAAAGCATTGACGGATACCAAAATCATCCAATCGGGCACTACTGGAAGGAAACAAATGGGGAAGGACAATGGAAGGATTGGAAAATCACAAACAGGGAGCTAGATCTTCAAGAGAAAAGCAACATCCAGACCTGGGTTAATGCCATCAATAGTCAGAGGATAAGAATCAAGCAAGGGACTAACATTCTACGCTGGGGTTACTCCTCATCAGGTAAATTTATTGTTAATGAAGGCTATCACTTGAATTCTAAGGCACACCTCCTTGACAAGGATATGCTATGGAACAAAATTTGAAATAGTGGATATTGGCCCAAAATAAGCTCTTTCCTTTAGCTAGTGTGAAGTGGACAAATTATTACATGGGATAACCTTCATTGTCATGGGTTTTGTTGGCTGCTTTTTGGACAGACCCGGGTTTTAATGAGGCGCAACAACAAACACCCCTTGTCGCAATGGCCTTCTCGGCAACGAGCTGCGCAGCAGCTCGAGGTCTCACCTGAAGTGGCTATGGGGGGATAAGGAATCAGGCTTCCTTAACCTAGGCGATGCGGAGACTGTAATCTTCCTTCTTTCCCTTACAGGCGGAGTCCTCAAAGCGGAACGTCTTACTCTTCCGCAGATTTCTCAGTGCAACAACGCTGAAATTCACGCTCGCCAGCCTAGCTGCGTGGTATCTCCACTTCGGCGCATGAGGCGATTACCCTCTGTGACCAATACTGTGTCGTTTCCGGCCCTGCACCACGGCACAGCAACACACTCCTCAGTCACCACAGCGACAACGTTCTACAGATTCCTTCGACACTTAACGATTATAACTACCAAGGAAGCTTTGAGAACTTACTTAACATATTCATAAAGATAACGCAATGTTCATGTATACACAGATAGTGAACTAAAACATGCAATCACACAACACAGCATCATAACATCGAGAATTAGGTATTTCACCTCCATGGGGAAACCACGTCCACGGGAAGTGTATCTTATATTAATCAGAAATGGAATTACACAATATGCTACGCACATAGCTACAGCCTTAGATCTTTCCAGGAAACTCCACACACACAGCTGGGAGCCCTTCTCTAGATCTAGTCTCTTCCTCTACAGAGATTACAATGGTTCAGACGTCGACTCAGATTGTCTGCAACTCAGTGACTAGCTCCACAGCTATCACTCCTCTTAACATCTACCCTTCTTCTATCTAAAACATCTAATGGCTAGCTAACTAACTAGCTAACATATCTCAAACAGCTAGCCTTCTTCCTTTACAATTACACATATATATAGGTGGCCATGACGGTCGTACCTTTACAAAACTGTGGGCCTTTCCCAGCAGTATTCCCCAAAAACCCTAACCACGGACATGGCTAGGTGTACTGTAGGCGCCGCTTGCAGTCACGTCGTCGTTTCCTGCAGGTTCCATGACTTTCGGCGCAGATTGCGGGTATGGGCGCCACTTCATCGTTCATTGCTCTTTGTCCTTCGCCTTCAATGCTTTGGTCCGTTGCTCCTCCTTGATCAGAGAAACCATAACTTCTGTACTTAGCCTTAATGAGGGTAGCTGAGCCCTCTATTCCGTCGCTTCATTTATTGTGGTAGCTGAGCTCTCTACTCAACCACATTCTCTCTCCTTTGACGTGTGCGCATGAGCTCCGCGATTTTCGGTCCGTAATATGCGCTGAGCTCATCCATCTGGAGCCGTACTGCGCACTGTTTACTTCTGCCCAAAAATTGGTGCTTATTCAAAATTAACACTTCTTCCCTTCAATACTTAGTGCTTTTTCCTCAAAATTCGCAGCTTTACCATAGCTACGGCCTAGGCTCCAACAGGCCCCTAACACTTACTTGTGGCTCGTCCCCGAGCCACGTGCACTAGCGTGTGGTCGCTTTACTTGCACGGCTGCCTTTGCTTGGGTCGCAGCAAATGTTTCTTTCCACTGCGCAATAGCAGAGTCCATTTCATCAGCGCACTCCACAGCTGTCTGCACCATTTCTGCAGTGGCTTCTTCTTCAGTTATGCCATCAACCATCTGTTGAGATTCTACAATTTCTTTGATCTTTGCCTCGGCTTGGGAAGCAAGTTCAGCATACTCATCCATAAATGGCTGAATGCTGTTGGTGAGTTTAGCATCTTCATTCCTGAGCTTGTGTAGTTGCTGTTGTATTCTGTGCACTTCACTCATTTTCCTCATTTTTGCTAAGCCTTCTAAGGCCTTAGCTTCTTCATTCAGAACAGTTAGTGACTGTTCTGCTGCTTGTACTTGTTCCAAAAGACCAACTTTGAAAGGGAGCTTCTCAAGCTCCGTCCAAGCCTCCATAGCTTGGGTCATCAGGTTCTCGGCTTCATCTGCTCTGCTCTTCATTTGTGTGGAAGCTATGCGCAACGCTTCAAATTGTTCCTGCCTATCATTTGTAGAGTGCGCTGCAACACGAGCTTCCAACTCGGCGATTTGCGTTCTATGGTCTTCAGCCATAGCAACTATTTCCTGCTCTAGGGCTTTCACCCTTCGACCAATAATTTGAACTTTCTCAACTAGAGGAAGGTCTGGTTGAATCTCGCAGGCCGAAAGCTCCTGGGCGATTTCATCAACTACATTTCTTATCCCAATGTCTTGTGCTTCATAAAGTGCAAGCTTCTCAGAGATGTTCTTATAGCCTTCCTTCAGCTCTATCTCCTGCGATTGCAGTCTTTGGTTTGCATGGAATGTGGAGAGCTCTCTAGCTCTCAGCTCAATAGAGACCTTCTCTTGCACTAATTGCAAGGTTTCTATGGGAATCAAAGACAAATTTATTTCAACGGGCCCAACTGCGCTTACCTACAGTGCGGCCAAAGGATCCGGAAGTGTCATGCTTGTAGGCGAGATATGCACGACAGTATGCCTCTCTGCGAGTACTTCAACTTTCTCGGCGCTTGTAGGTGCATGCGGCGCCTGCGAAGTAGATCCTGGCGCATGGGTCTGTGCAACTCTTCCTGCGAGACCTTTTAATTCCATGAACTGCAGGTCCAGAGCACTTCTGATGTGAGCATGCACGGTCTGCAGCTCGCGAAATTGCTCTTTTAAGTACTGGTCGATCCCCGAGGCAATGGTCTCAGAGAGATGCGACACCTTCTGCTTCTTGGCCGCTGGTTCTGTCGAACCTTCATCACTTCTTTGCTCAGGCGCTTCCTTTCCCTTATCTTTCTCTTGCGCAGCAGGGGGTGGTATCGCGGATGCGATTTCGGCAACCTCCCTCCATTCATCCGACCAAGACTTGACAGTTTCTTCAACATCTTCAGTGGTCATCCTGTAAAGGCCTACGGCCCATTCGTCTTGAATGCCACAAGGGCGAAGGTAAATTTCATGCAAGTTGGCAGAAAAGACCAACTTCCCTTCATATATTTGGGCTGTCTCCTTACTCAGCCTTTGCATTTCCTGAATGGTATCTTTCAGGAGATGGTAGTATTCACAAAATACAGCGCAGTTCATCTTGCGCTTCGTGGGATTATTAGAATCCCAGAGGTTGACATAGCGCATTCCGACAACCTCTCCTGCGCGGCGCGGAAGGAACTGAGTGTTCGGGGGCTCCTTCCACCCGACAAAAGTACATAAAATTAAATGGGAAGAAAAATGGAACAACTGACCGACGATGTCCTGGACATTCCGGCAGTCTTCCAAGAAAGAATTGAGGAGGAAGAGAGACCAGTTGTACTGCTCTCCCTCCGCAGCTGCGATTGCGAGCTCCACGACAGCTCCAGTGACTTCTTTAGGTCTGCACTTTGTGAGAAGTCTTCCTGCAAGCACTGCTGGTGAATCTAAGTGCTTGATCCTCAACTATAGTGAGGTCATAAGCCCAACCTCCTCTTGTCAATTTGTATTTCTGCACCAGCTGTGCAGCCAATTTTCTGTCTTTGTCCTTTCCAACAAAATGAATATTGGGATCCTTACCAACCTTAGATAGGTCGATAATACGATGAATCAAGTCGACGTTCAAATCGATTGGCCTCCCCAGCCAAAGGTAACCACCATGAACATAGGATAGCAGTGCCTTAACAACTGCATTGACTTCATTGCTACGCCCGAAGTGCGGTAGCTTCAACAAGTTCAACAGTCCCGATTTCTCTAAATTTGCTGCAAATTCCTTCGGGATGAATTCATCAACCTTTCTGGTGGGATTGTGGACTATCGTCAGATAGTGATCTGGCGCAAATTGAGGATATGTTCTGTAGTCGCCCAATTTGAAATCGAAAAACTTAACCAGTGGAAGGTGTCCAAGCAGGGACCCTTCTTGTCGCACGACTTCCGGGAGTGGTGGCAGCGGAATCGGATACTTTGCATTCTTTGGAATATGCACCTCTGGTGCATCATCTGGACGCGGCGAAATGTAATTCACCATAGTTTCCAAGGGCTCTAGCACGGGCTCGTCCGGCTGCTGCTGCTGAGATTCCCTTGTGCCCGGAGATTGTTTAGGATCAGACCAACCAGGGTGCGTGTAAGCTGAGGTCGTCACCGGGGTAGTCATGCCGAAATCTAAGCCTCTGCGCTTAAATTGACGAACAATTTCTTCAGTGGACAGGTTCTCCGTCGTGAACCGGTATAGACAACGATAACTTGAACAGACAAATGGCGGAATAGCGTAGGATACGAACGCTGAAAACAAATGAAGCAGTCTGCACAACTCGGCTCTGAAAACAATCACTTAGATTCTCAAACAAGACACTATGCAACTCGAGAGAAGTAACCCGAAAATATACAAGTGTGGGGTATTTATAGCTAAAGGTGGTAGTAAATGCGGACAAGTGGGGTTCCTAGCCGTAGATGCCTATGCATGAGTTGACAAACCCCCTACCCCCGCGCCTCTGCGGTGCATTAATTGTGATGGACGAGCTCTGACAGCCTTCCGGGAGAAGCTAAAGCTTTCGGCGCATGACATAAATGTGAATCTTCGGGAGATCAAGCCGACTCTGTCAGAGCGGATACAATTAAATGGTGAGCTTATCCTTCATTAATATTCAAAGCGGCTATAGGACTACTATAATTCAAATTTTTCAGCGGGTCATTTCAGCATAGGTAACTGTGCATATAGAGGGGTCCACAACGAGAACTCCTCAAGCGGCAACTTGACACAGGGAACTTCGCAAGAGAGACGGTTCGACAACCCGGGGAAAAACTTCGCAAGAGCGCAAAATAGGGTCGCTCAAAGTGTCTCGCGACTTCCATGTAGACTGTGATAATGCGATGCCTCTTTCAACTACACTGGACATCTACACTTCTTTTAGCAATGTATTAAGTCGACAGGGCGGAGTGGCCGTCTCGATAAAGCTTGAGCCGACTCCCATTGATCATTGTGGGTAGCAATTCTCCATTAAGCTTCGCAAGCTGAACTGCTCCTCCTTCTGTTATCTTTGTCACCCGAAAAGGGCCTAACCAATGTACACAAAACTTGCCTGGAAACTTGATGAATTTACTATCATAGAGGAGTACCAAGTCTCCTTCTTCAAAGTGTTTATTCTTAATATGCCCGTCATGCCAAGCTTTCTGTCTTGCCTTCTGTACTTGTTGATGGAATCCGGCTAAAAGTTTGTCTTCTTCTAAGGCAAGCAATTGTGAGAGTCTTTCACTCATAGTATCCGTATCTGCCATTTCTGTAATTGGCGCAATTCTGAAGCTGGGAACAATGTATTCCATGGGCATAACTGCTTCTTGTCCATACACCAAACTGAAAGGTGTGTGACCTGTTAGTTTCTTGCATGTGGTTCTGTAAGCCCATAATACAGCTGTGACTCTAAGGTCCCAATCATCTCTTTGTTGATTACAAATCTTTGTCAGTGCATTCTCGAGAATCTTATTGAATGCCTCCACCGTACCATTAGCTTGAGGGTGGTAGGGTGTACTCTTATGATGACTAATGTGGAATTCCTCGGTAAGAGCCTCTCTAGTCTCATTCAGGAAATGTGTACCTTGATCACTCATTAGAATTAGTGGACATCCAAATCTAGTGATAATGTTCTAAAAAATGAACTGCGCGGCAGTGACAGCGTCGCAGTTCTTAACTGGCTCTGCCTCAGCCCATCTGGTGAGGTATTCAGTAGCTGTAATGATGTATCTTGCGCCGGTTCTCTTTCCTAGTGGGTTGATAGGTCCTACAAAATCAATGGCCCATTTATCAAAAGCACGCAGTGTTATCTGGGGCCTTAGCATCATTTCATCTCTTCTTGAGGGTTTTCCTGTTCGCTGGCACACATCGCAACATTTGTAGAATTCCTTAGTATCCTTGTGCAATGTTGGCCACCAAAGACCTGCGGCTAAGATCTTCTGCGCAGTCGGCTTTCCTGCGAAATGGCCTCCTGCGGTCCCTGAGTGCGCTTCTGCGATGATGGAGTTCTTCTCATGCGGTAGGATACATCTGCGCAAGACTTCCATGGGTTTGGGCACTGGCCCTCTCGGCAACGAGCTGCGCAGCAGCTCGAGGTCTCACCCGAAGTGGCTATGGGGGGGCTAATGAATCAGGCTTCCTTAACCTAGGTGATGTGGAGACTGCAATCTTCATTCTTTCCCTTACAGGAGGAGTCCTCAAAGCGGAACGTCTTACTCTTTCGCAGATTTCTCAGTGCAACAGCGCTGAAATTCACACTCGCCAGCCTAGCTGCACGGTATCTCCACTCCGGCGCACGAGGCGATTACCCTCTGTGACCAATACTGTGCCGTTTCCGGCCCTGCACCACGGCGCAGCAACACACTCCTCAGTTGCCGCAGCGACAGCGTTCTACAGATTCCTTCGACACTTAACGATTATAACTACCAAGGAAGCTTTGATAACTTACTTAACATATTCATAAAGATAACACAATGTTCATGTATACACAGATAGTGAACTAAAACATGCAATCACACAACACAGCATCATAACATCGAGAATTAGGTAGTTCACCTCCACGGGGAAACCACGTCCACGGGAAGTGTATCTTATATTAATCAGAAATGGAATTACACAATATGCTACGCACACAGCTGCAACCTTAGATCTTTCCAGGAAACTCCACGCACACAGCTGGGAGCCCTTCTCTAGATCTAGTCTCTTCCTCTACAGAGATTACAATGGTTCAAACGTCGACTAAGACTGTCTGCAACTCAGTGACTAGATCCACAGCTATCACTCCTCTTAACATCTACCCTTCTTCTGTCTAAAACATCTAATGGCTAGCTAACTAACTAGCTAACATATCTCAAACAGCTAGCCTTCTTCCTTTACAATTACACATATATATAGGTGGCCATGACGGTCGCACCTTTACAAAACTGTGGGCCTTTCCCAGCAGCATTCCCCAAAAACCCTAACCACGGACATGGCTAGGTGTACTATAGGCGCCGCTTGCAGTCACATCGTCATTTCCTGCAGGTTCCGTGACTTTCGGCGCAGATTGCGGGTATGGGCGCTGCTTCATCGTTCACTGCTCTCTGTCCTTCACCTTCAATGCTTTGGTCCGTTGCTCCTCCTTGATCAGAGCAACCATAACTTCTGTACTTAGCCTTAATGAGGGTAGCTGAGCCCTCTATTCCGTCACTTCATTTATTGTGGTAGATGAGCTCTCTACTCGGCCACATTCATTCTCCTTTGACGTGTGCGCGCGAGCTCCGCGATTTCCGGTCCATAATCTGCGCTGAGCTCATCCATCTGGCGCCATACTGCGCACCGTTTACTTCTGCCCAAAAATTGGTGCTTATTCAAAATTAGCACTTCTTCCCTTCAATACTTAGTGCTTTTTCCTCAAAATTCGCAGCTTTACCATAGCTGCGGCCTAGGCTCCAATAGGTTCATAGGACCTTCCAATTTCCATATGTGCTCCCAAGATACTGAAACCATTAACCACTTGTTGGATGGTTTCTCCTTCAGCTCGCAAATATGTGATCAAATGGCTACCCTGATGCGTCAATAGTCATCAAAGGTAGGATGTTGTAAGCATGCTAAAGGCCTGGCACAACAAGGAATACAAGAACCTAATCCTCAACAAAATATGGCAACTCATACCAGGATTTATCTTGTGGGAAATATGGAAAGAATGGAACAAAATAATATTTAAAGGCACTACACTCTTGCATTAGGAAGTATGGAACAACATAAAGAAGCATATCACGGAAATAGTGGTAATCCTCCATTAGCAAAAGGATGATTTTGAGGTAGAAGAGTGGGAGAAAAATATTTTGTTGAAATGGATCATAGACTCCCCTCTTTCGAGTGTAACCGATCCCCCCTTCCTTACTCCTCTCAATGCTTCAGTGTGGCAAGCCCCAGTTGGTGATTTCATCAAACTTAATTTCGATGGAGCCTCCAAGGGAAACATAGGGAAGGCCAATTATCGGGGAGTCTTCAGAAAATCTAAAGGGGAAATCCTTTGTACCTTCGTGGATGTATTGGGTACGGAAACCAATAATGTAACAGAGCTATCGGATCTCTACACTGGACTCAATATCACCTCCCAACAACGGTACTCTCAGCTAATTGTGGAAGGTTATTCAAAGATTCTTATTGATATTCTCCACCGGCTCCAGAATGGCACTTCTCCTGCCAAGCTCTCTACTAGTTGGAGGCTCGAGCACCTTCTTGTTTCATTTGATGAACTACTGCATGCAAAAATGAGCACCATTATTCCATCTCATGTTAGACGCTCAGCAAACAAAGTGGTAGAATGTTTGGCTAATTTGGGCATTAACTCCCTAGAAGATGGCCTCTCCCACCTGTGGCCTTTGGACCGTCAAACCATGACTTATCTCTCTTGTCAAGCCTTAGCTAAACAATATTACAACATCCTATATAGGGTGATAAACGATAGGAGGAATAGCATTTATGTTGATGGGATGGAGGTAGAGCGACGGGACGATCCAACCAACAATGAGGCTATGGCAGCGACGTCGATAATTCTGTGCACTTAAAACTCCCTACCAGCTCAATCATGCCAATTAATTGCCTAATTGGGGTGGTCCATGTCTCTTGCACCCGGATAATAATGGCTCGACATAGGATAAAACGGTTCCTATCGACCATGGTGGTGCGTTGCTTCCTGCTCCAGTGTCTTCCCTCCACCTAGGCCAATATATACTTGCAGTGTTTTCTTTCTACATCACTACGTTTTCAACAACATGGCTCAGGAGCGTTATCGTGCCTCAAGCAAGCGAGGTCATGGCCACCATGCCCACTCTCCAAATCCTAGTGGTGCGGGCATTGCATGCCACTTTACTGTGATGATAGATACATTGTTGGTTATCTGCAACGACTTAAAGGAGATGGACGAGGACATGCAATCTCAAATTCTAGAACTTCATGACTAGGTTCATACTCTCATTGAATGGTGTGTTGACATAGAGAATTTATTCCACCTCCCCTCGCCTTTGATTCCCACCATTGGAGAAGATGTGACAATTCTCTATGGAACAGACACAGGGGCTGGAGGCGAACAACACCTGAGGGAGATGAAATATCAAGCAACATTTTCCACTGCTGTAAAAGAGGAAGACACTGCGAAGTAGGATGACCCCATGTTAGCTGCAAACATGGAAAACATTGCGAAGGAGGACGACACCAAGCTGGAAAGCACAAGTGGTCTTAAATGTGTGGCCACGAGCAACATTGAGGACGTAGGTTTTCCTGAAGAGGCTAAGAAACAACTGAGCCATGACCTATTCAAGTAGTGCCTTCTCCTACTTGTCTTTTTTTGGAAATGTTTGAACTATGTTAGATGAAAAATTTCTTTGATTTCTGGAGAATGTATGTAAGCTCTTTTTTTTCCACTCGAATTTTCAATAAACTTAGGCTATATTAGTCATATTTTCTGAGCTTTACAGAAGTTTTTTTGGGATATTTTACAGTGTCTTTATGTCCATTTCTCTAGAACTTTAACTATGGGTTGTTTTCTCTTGATGAGAGGCCTCCTCACTATGAATCCAAGTTGTTTTCTCTTTATGACAGGCCTGTTTGGACTGTATCTCTATGTAAATGATTTTTTGTGATATAATGTAAGTACTAAATTACAAAAAAAAGGAAGCTATCCAACCCTACGTGATTATCAATATTTGAGAAAATAAACCTCTTAGGATTAGCAAGGGCTTCTATCATAGTGGTTTTCTCTGCATCCATCACTTCCTTTTATTTTCTTTGAGGTATAGGAGCTCTATTCTTTTGTGGCATGTAGACAATCCTGGTTGAATTTCAAAAGTAAAACCACATATATCATAAAATTACAACTTCAAAACAAAAACTGCGGGATTGATGTAAGTCAATATTCAATTTCTTCATCCCATATTCACTTCCTAGATTTCAATCATGAAGTAAATAAAGCAATTACTCCATTATCCATAGAACCATGCATTAGTACTAACCCATATTTCATATGCATATGGGTAATAAAATCGTCAACTAAGAATTGGTAAGAGTTAAAATCAATGTTAGATTGATCCCTATTATAACCATGGCTCAAATAATCAATGAGTCATTCAATACAACTTATCAATACTAAAATCAAGGGACTTATATGACGAGAAATCATCATCTAAACTTCAAATCAACATATGGGTGAGAATTTAACAATTTAGACATCTCATGGGGAAAATAATTAAGGATGATGTTTCATAGTCTACTAGGTTTATATTCTCATGAATTCCTCAAAATCCTAACATGAATAATGCATATAGATAAGACATACAAAAATATTACCTGGAAAATGCAGCAAAGAAACTAGGAGAGGATACTAAGTTGGTGGTCAAAGATTTGAATCTAATTAGTTTGTGATGGCACTACCAAGTTCAATTTCAAAATTCTTATGTGTTATGTTCTAAGTGTGGAGAGGCTTGGAGAATTAAATTGATGGTATAATCACCATGAATTCAGTCACATGGCCAATATTTTGGATCATGTTGATTTTGGTAATCAATGGACTTATCAAATCAAAGGATATCAACCAATCAACACCCATAGGGAAGCATTTTTTTAGTTGGAAAGAGAACCCATGTCTTGCAGGTTTATCTTGTGGTCTAAGAAACCACAACTCAAGGGCATCTAAACTATCAAAATCACCTGGGGATCACACCTAGCCTAGACCATACTAGCCCTTAGCATGGTTGGATTTTAGGTGTCTCATCCTGCTAGCACAAAGTTTCAAACCCTGAGTTTCCTAGCAAATGGAACCCCTCGAAACCAATCATGCTAGTGAGACTTGACCATATGGAAGCATTAGATGCTAAATGTTTGAAAAATGAATGCATCAAAGGAAAAAATGAAACATTAAATTCTAAGGAATTCCATTGTTGGAATGTGTAATTTTAATATTATATGTGTAATGATGTCTAGTATGATGTTGTAAGATGTCTTATCTAGTAAAGGAAGGCATAAAAAAAATAATCTTATGTAAAAGGAGTTATCCCACATGTATATGGAGCTCAAGTGTAAGAGTGGATATTTTTGAAGAATAAGAAAACAATACCTTCCCATGGATGTTTCCCCATTTTGGATTTTACCACATATATCTAGAGTATCATTTATTTTCTCGTCTCTAGTTTCTTACATTGATTATTGTTGCTTGTATGGATAGAAGGCTAGACTAGTAGATTCTTTATTTTCTTGTTAGATAACATATTGTTGTATGTTCATGCCTATTCTCAATATCCTAACATGGTATCAGAGCTAGTTACTATGCTCTACCTTCTTTGGTAATTTTCTTAAAAAAAAATTACAAGAAACAATTCTTCATTTTTTTTGGGTCCTCCATATCTAGTAGATTTTCCATCAGGCCTATCAAACCCTTGTGGTTATTCTTTGGATATGGGAATTTTCTACATGTTTGATATTCTTTTCAAACTCGAACCCTCACCATTAATTTTCATAATTTTTCATAATATTTTCAATTTTTTATTGATTTTTTCTATAGATCTGAGTTAAAATAACATGCATACTGACTTGCTATCAAGGATCTATCCTTTTTCTTGCATATCTATAGTATTTTTGGCTTTGGTTTTGTTTTACCGCAATTTTCTATACAATATGACAATTGGTTTCACACCTTTTCATTTTTGGATAGTTATGGGCAGTTTAGGATATATGCGCACCTTTTTGGTATGAGGAAGCACATACACACATGCATTTCCTGAAGAAAAAGTCCGTGCACATGTGACTTTTCTGCACAGAAAGAATGTGGGCCCTATTTTCGACAAAAATTCATTGAAATCAAATTTATATTCATTGTTTCTATTGTAGGTCTTCAAATCCATTAGTTAGTTGTTGTTAGTCTTCGGATTTGGTGAGAAATTTCTGGTTTTTATTCATTTTTTCTTCTAGATATTAGCTTTTGTCATTTTGTATTACGGTTTAGTTTTTTGTCACACTATGACTTTAGAAGTAGTTTCTATTCCTGAATTAATAAAATCTATGTATATCACTTGGAAGGGAAAAATGATTGGTGTTCTCAGGAGATGATTGGTGTTCTCAGGAGTAAGAATCTTTGGAGATTAGTTAAAGGTGATCAACAAAAACCATCCAATGAAAAAGACTTGGCTATATGGGAAGATCAATGTGACCAAGCAAGATGCCTCATTGCACAAACTGTTTTAGATAGTCTACAGGTACATATTGAGGGTGAGGATAGCCCCATTGAGGTATGGAAAACCCTAGCTTCTTTATGTGATAAAAGTGATGATGTTTCTATTTACTATCTTGAAAATAAAATCCATGAGTTAGACCCTAAATATTTTGATAGAATAGAGTATTTTCTTGTTGAAATTAAAACCTATAATGAAAAATTATATAAATTACAAGAAAATTGACAATGCCCTTATTATTATTGTAGAACAAATAACTTCATGTTTTGATATGTTCATCCAAACTAGGAATAAAGCCATTGAAATGTCTAAAGGAACTATGAAACCAACCTTTGAAGAATCTTTTAAAGGTTTGATAAATGAGAAAGATAGATTAATTGCTTATGGTCAATTGTCTAATGGTAAATCTCTAATGGCACATAGTAAAAGGAATCCTATTAAATGTTTTAATAAAAATATAATTTCAACATAATATAGAATCAACCCCTCACTCTTCTAATGATGATGCTTCCAATATGGTGCCTAATAAAAAGAAAGTGTTTGATCCTTGTAAGTATTGTGGAAAAACCAACCACCCTGAAAATATTTGCTTTAAAAGGGGACAAGAACTTTCTAAAGCCAAGAAGAAGTCTTCTGAAGAACAACTGTTACCCCTATGTGCCTATTTTGTTCAACCTAGTAAATATTCTTCTATTGTGGAATGGATAATGGATTTTGGAGCTTCTAATCAGTACATGACTGGTTCAACTTCTTTATTTAACACTTATGACACTAAAAAGAATCAAACACATAAAGTATCTATAAGTGATGGTAAAAATCTTTCACTAATAGGATATGGTAATGTTAATGTTCCTAATGGTACTTTGGAAGATGTGTTTAATGTTCAAGGAATTCCCATCAATTTGATTTATATATATCATGCATGCCAAAAAGTTTATAAATTTGAAGTTTGGCCTAATAAATATGTGTTAAAAGATATCAAACATAACTTCAAAATTATTTCTTCTGGTCTTGTTGATCATAATGTTGAATTATATAAGTTTACTAGCTTTAATTGAAGGAAAAATCAACCTTTTTATTCCTATGTTGCTCATGTTGATGAACAAATTAAATTATGGAATGAAATATTAGGTCACTTGAATTATGGTAAAATGCAAATGATGTCTAAAATTATACTTGGATTACCTTTAATTTATTCTACTAAAGGTGTTTGTGAATGTTGTGTTCTTGGTAAAAATCGTAAAGAAATGTTTGATAAAGGTAAAGCTTGGCGTGCTAAAGAACCATTGCAACAAATTCATAATGATATTGGTGGTCCTCTTGAAGCTCCTTCTTTATCTCATGCAATATATTTTCTTACTTATATTGATGGCTTTAGTCGTAAATCTTGGGTTTATTTTTTGAAACATAAAAGTGAAACCTTTGGTATATTTCAAGATTTTAAATCTATGGTTGAAAAAGAATCTGGTAAAAGTATTAAGACTTTGAGAAAAAATAATGGTGGGGAATTCATTAAAAATGAACTTAATGCATATTTATCTAAGCATGGAATTCAACATTAAAATATTTTCCCTTGTACACCTCATTGAAACGGGGTAGCTAAAACGAAAAATAGGACTTTGGTTGAAATGGCTAGATGTATGCTTTATTCTAAAGGATTACATAAACATTTTTGGGCTGAAGCTATTTGTTGTGCTCACTATATTTTGAATAGAGTCCCTACTAAACTAGTTTTGCAGGTTACTCCTGAAGAAAAACAGAATGGAAGGAAATATTGTATTAGTAACTGTAAGATATTTGGCAGTGAATGTTGGGCACATATTCCAGATGAAAAACAAAAAAAGTTAGAACCCAAGTCACACAAATGTATTTTCATTGGTTATTGCGAGGATTCCAAACTACGTACAAGTTGTTTGATCCATATATACAAGGTGTCATCATACAATGAGATGTTCAATTCGATGAAGTCTCCACTCCTCCTGAGTGTGTTGCAACTCTTGTTATATAGAATTTTCCTTCATCTTATGTTGCTCCTATATATGTTACCCCTTACTCTACTTATTTTCCCACCCTTGATCCTAGTTCACCTTATTCTTCAAGTGCTCCACTTGAATGTCCTAAAGATACTAGTGTGGTTCCTACCACTACTCCTCTTCTTGTTTGGGCCCAGGGAACTCTTGAATACGCGGGTTCTGATATTGGTATTCCTTTCAATACTAGTTGAACTAGATCTGAATTCGCTCTTATGACTAAATTATTGGCCATAGATGATCCTTCTATCCATGCTCAAGACAAAGATAAACCTGAATTGGATAAATCCATGATTGTTGAGTATAACTCGTTAATGAAAAACAAGACATGGACTTGTGTTCCTCTTCCTCCTGGAAATAATTTACTTGGATGCAAGTGGATATATAAAACAAAGTTTACTACAGAAGGAAAAATTGAAAAACATAAAGCTTGATTTGTAGCAAAAGTATTTTGTTAACAAGAAGGTATTGACTTTACTGAAGCTTTTGCTCCAGTGGCTAAAATGAAGTGACAATAAGAATTATTATTTCTCTTGTTGCATCTTATCAATGGGAAATACACCAAATGGATGTCAAGAGTGAGTTTTTGAATGATGATATTCATGAAGAAATTTATATGCAACAACCACATGGTTTAATTATTATTGAAACTTCAAGTTTGGTATGCAAATTGAACAAGTCTTTATATGGTCTTAAACAGGCACCTGGAGCTTGGTATGAGAAATTTGATACTTATTTCTTGAAGAATGGTTTTAAGTGGTGTATATTTGATCCAAATCTGTATGTTTAGAACTTTGATGATGATGTTCTTATTGTGGTACTAAATGTAGATGATCTTATCTTTATTGGAATACAACTTACATTTATATAGGAAATGAAGAGTAATATTAAGAATGAATTTGAAATGATCGATTTAGGACTATTACATTATTTTTTGGGTCTCTAGATTTGGAATATGGTTGATGGTATATTCTTGTCTTAGCCTAAGTATGCTACAGATTTACTTGCTCAATTAGAAATGAGTGATTGTAAGGCTTATCCTATGCCATTTCAGTTCAATGTAAAGTTAATTGTTGATTGTGACAGACCTCTTGTTGATGCCACTTTGTATCATAAACTTGTGGGTATTTTGATATATTTGACACATAGTAGACCTAAACTCTCTTTTGCAAACAACATGGTTTTGAGTTTTATGCAAAATCCTCATGAAAGTCATTGGAAAGTAGCAAAGATAATTCTTATATATTTACAAGGGATAGTGCATTATGGTGTTTTCTATTCTAGTAGTGCTACAATTTCACTTCTTTGTGATACATATTTTACTGGGAGGGAATGCTTCATGTAGAAGGTCTACTGCAGTGTACATATTTTATCTTGATTCATGTCCAATTTCTGTTGAATATTGTAACTTCTAAGAATATTATATTTGTACTTTATTATTCGGAGATGTTTCATCCCCCCAAGGTAATTCTATTATGTATCCGGAGATGTTTATTCCTCCGATGGATTGTGGTAACCAGGGTTATTAGACCCACCATGTGGGGGTCGGCCCTGAGTTAATTAATTAGGGGTTATTAGACTTCACTAGGAGAGGTCGGCCCCATAAGGGAATTAGTCAGTCGGGAACTAGTATAAGTAGAGGAGATTGCTCCTCACTTATCTTACACCTGCTTAGCTCAGAAAGTAGCGCACTTGTGTTCGAGAGGTCTACATAGGAGGTAGAGAAGGAGGTCAAGTCTTGGAGCACATCTTGTATTTTGGTTGATCATCTTATTGAGGAAATCTTTGCTGGGTTTTCTACCCCATGAGGGTTTCCCAGGGTAAAATCTTTGTCTATCTTGTGATTATGTTTCTTTCAGTGATATTTCTAGTCAAATTAGTTTAAAATTAACATGGTATCAGAGCTATCCTGAATAGAACATCTTTCACAAGGTGAAATTATATTTCTCTCTCTCTCCCAAAATTAGGGTTTCTACAAAAGTTAGTATTTTTGGATTCTGGTTGCATGTATGAATAGCCCTTCTAAAGATCTATCTTTTGAGCCCTGGATCGAGGTTTTTGGTTGGGTAGAACTCCAGGAAAGTCAAACCCTAGTTTTACCAAAAGTGAGATAAACCAGAAATTCTATTGCAGATCCGGAAAAAGTGAAAAGTTAAAGTCTCCTGGTAAGTACTACTCTATCTCTTATCTCTTGGACTCCCCCAAGAGAAGATGGCTCCAATCACTAAGCTTGAAGACAAGCTAGAAGGTATAGAGAATTTTCGGGCATGGAAATACAGAATTGGTCTCAAGGATGAAGTTGCAGAACCTGAAGAAGATGAAGCCAAAGAGAAGCATAGGAAGGATTTGATTAGGGCAAAGAGAATCAAAGCTGATTCTATTAAAGACCACTTGATTCCCTAAGTGGATTCCAAGAAGACTCCAAAGGAAATGTATGATTCCCTAGGAAGAATGTATGAAGGAAAGAACATAAATAGGAAGATGAACCTAAGAACTCAGTTGAAGAGTACCAAGATGCACAAAGGAGAATCCATTCAAGACTACTTCTCAAGGGTTTAACAAATCAAGGAAAAACTAGATGCCATTGGAGATACTCTTGATGAAGATGAACTTGTGATGACTGCTCTAAATGGTCTCACTAGACCTTCGGAGTCATTTATACAAACTATGTGTGCCAGAAAAGAAAGTATGAAGTTTGATGTAGTATGGGAGGATTGTGTTCAAGAAGAGGCTAGGGTAGCCAACAGAGAAGCCCTTCTCAAGTAGGATTACCAAGCCTTGGCTACACACACCAAAAGAGGAAGAAAGGGTCACTTCAAGAAAGTGGACCACAAGAAGTCTCAACCCTCTCATAGATTCAAAAGGAAAGGAGGAACAAACTCAAAAAGAGACCTCTCCACGGTCCAATATTTCAATTGTCTTAAACTAGGACACTATGCTAGAAACTGTACTTTACCATAAAAGAAGAAGAAGTTTGTTCACAAAAGACATCATGCACATATGGTAGAAGATGATAGTGAAGAAGAAGAAGAGGAAAGGCCTCGAAGGAAAAGATCTAAAGTAAAGAAAGAAGATCCAAAAGAATATGTCCTATTTTCTGCACTCTCTGGATCTGTGTCTCCTGGAGAAGATACATGGCTCATTGATAGTGGTGCTTCAAAGCACATGACAGGTCAAAAGAAAACTCTCTCAAGACTTGAAGAAAAGTCTTCTCCACAAAAGGTATCTCTAGGAGATGATTATCAATATACCATCAAGGGAATTGGTGAAGCAAGCTACAAGCTTGATTCTGGAACACCCTTGAAGATGAAAGAAATTTTATATGTACCAGGTTTGAAGAAGAACCTACTCTCTATCTCAGCACTAGATAAGAAAGGTTTTAGAGTTGCTTTCATAGATGGACAAGTACTTATGTGGCCCAAAGGAAAATCAATTGAAGATGCAATTGTCATTGGTGAAGAGAAGGAGGTCTCTACAAGGTCAAGGGACATCCAGAAGTTGCCCTTGCTCATGAAACCTCTAGCCCCAGTGAGCTATGGCATAGAAGACTAGCTCACATTAACTACAAATCCCTACCCTATGTAGGCAAGGTAGTTATAGGACTACCAAACTTGAAGATTGATCATAATGGCTCATGCAAAGGATGTGAAAAAGGGAAGAATGTCAAGAACGATTTTCCAAAGAGTGAAACAAAGACTAAGAACATTCTGGAGTTAATACATTCAGATGTATGTGGACCAATGCCCACCACATCCCTAAGTGGGTTTGAATACTATCTCACATTCATTGATGATTATTCAAGGAAGACTTGGATATACTTTCTAAAAGGATAGAATGAAGGCTTTGGGAAATTCAAAGAGTTCAAGGCCTTAATAGAAAATCACTCAGAAAAGAAAATCAAGATTCTCAGAACAGATAATGGCGGAGAACATACTTCAAAGGACTTTGAAGACTTTTGTAAGGAAGCTGGAATCAAGAGGGAACTAACCACTCCCTACAATCCCCAACAAAATGGGGTTGCTGAAAGAAATAATAGAACCATCATGGAAGCTATAAAAACTATGATACATGACCAAGATCTACCCATGTATCTATGGGTTGAAGCAGCTAAAACAGCAGTCTATGTACAAAATAGACTATCCCATAGTACTCTTGAATGCAAGACTCCAGAAGAAGTATTCACAGGAAAGAAACCTGAGGTAATCCATCTCAAAATATTTGGATGTCCAGTGTACATTCACATTCCAAAAGAAAAGAGAACCAAGTTGGATCCCTCTGGTAAGAAGGGAATATTTGTTGGATATTGTGAATCATCCAAAGATTTCATAATTTACATACCTAGTTTTCATCATATGGAAATAAGTAGAGATGTAACATTTGATGAAGAAGCAGCTCTCAAGAAATCTAGGAAGTGCCAACTTGAAGAAATCTATGAAGAAGATACACCTCCTAGAATCACAGAAGCTGTACCCATCCCTGAAGATGATGCACCAAAGGACCATGACATGCTAGAACCACAAGAACCCCCCATTACAAATTTATCTAGAAAAAGAAGGCCAGCATGGGCTAGAGACATTATTCAAGGAGCTGAAAAATATGGAGCTCCTGAAGGATCCACTAGAGAAAGAAAGAAACCAAAGCTAGTATCCAACTATGTGGCCTTGATGTGTGATCTTGTGGATCAACAACCTACTAGCTATGAAGAGGAAGCTCAAAAGAAAGAGTGGGTAGAAGCAATGACAGAAGAATACCAGTCAATAATGAAAAATGATGTTTGGGATATAGTTCCCAAACCAAAAGATAAAAGCGTGGTTTCTTCCAAATGGATATTCAAGATAAAACATGCTGCAGATGGTAGCATTGAAAAATATAAGGCAAGATTTGTAGCCAGAGGATTCTCTCAGAAAGAGGGAATTGACTATGAAGAAACATTTGCACCAGTTGTTAGGTACACTTCAATTAGAACTATCATGGCACTTGCATCTATGATGAAGTGGAAATTACACCAGATGGATGTTAAGACAACCTTCCTGAATGGTGTGATTGAATAAGAAGTGTACATAGAACAACCACAAGGATGTGAGGTTAAAGATAGAATAACACATGTATGCAAGCTGAAAAAGGATTTGTATGGATTGAAGCAAGCTCCCAGAGCTTGGTACGGAAGGATTGACAGTTTCTTAACAAGCATGGGCTTTACCAAGAGTAAAGTTGTTCCTAATATTTACCTCAAAGTTATGGATGATGAGCCTGTTATATTACTGTTGTATGTAAATGATTTATTTCTAACAAGAAATGAGAATCAAATTATCGAATGCAAGAAGAAGCTTTCTTCATAATTCGAGATGAAAGATCTCGGATTAATGCACTAATTCTTAGGTCTATAAGTATGGCAAGAACCAAAAGGAATATTTCTAAATCAAGGTAAGTATGCTGTGGGGATTCTAAAAAGATTTGATATGTTGGAGTGTAAAGCCATGGCCACTCCCATGGACTCCAACTTGAAGTTATTAGTTAATGACTCATCATAATTAGTGGATATAACTCTATATAGACAAATCATTGGGTCATTGATGTATTTAAAAAATACCAGACCAGATATATGCTTTGTTGTAAATACCTTGAGTCAGTATCTAGTAGAACCTAGAAAAGGTTCACTTAATAACTGCAAAGCATGTAATGAGGTATCTAAAGGGTACATTAGATTTTGGTCTATATTATCTTGGAAGTCATGAACTCAGATTACATTTTTACTCAGATTCTGATTGGGCAGGAAGTGTTTCAGACAAAAAGAGTACATCAGGTGGATGTTATGGTCTTGGATCTGCCATGATCTCATGGTTCAGCAAGAAACAATCTAGTGTGGCTCTCAGTATTGCTGAAGTAGAATATATAGCTGCCTGCTCTGCTAGTTGTGAAGCATTGTGGCTTCGAAAACTATTATCTGGAGTGTTTGACTTAGAAATGAATCCCACTATGATCATGTGTGACAATCAAAGTTGTATTAAGATGAAAGAAAATCCAGTATTCCACAATAAGTCAAAACACATAGAGATCCGATATTTTTATATACGAGATATGGTGTAGAGAGGAGCTATTAAGCTCAAGTATGTGAGCACTGAGGAACAAATTGCTAATATATTGACCAAACCTCTGTCTCGAGTGAAATTTGAGTATTTCTGAGACAAGCTTGGTGTAGTTCAAAAGGACCCTCCTCAAAAGGGGGAGTGATATAATCACTGATGATGAGGTTGCCCTCATCGACAGCAAGGTCGATGATGAGGATACCTGTTTATTATACCTAGATATTTATATGTATGCGTAGATTACTTATATTTAGGATACTTATACTTAGAATACTTATGATATATGCACTTATATTGATCAGGATACTTGTATTGATGATATGTATACATGTATTGATGAGGATACTTGTATTGATGATATGTATACATGTGTTGATGAGGATGCTTGTATTAATGAGGACACTCGTATTGATGATATATGTACTTGTACTGATGATGTACTAATGATACTTGTGTTGATGAGGATACTGTGGGGATTTCATCATCCTTGAACATATGTTCTAAAAGGATCCATAGACAGATGTCTCCGAAAATGAAGTATCGAGTGGACAGGTGAGGATTGTATCTTCCCCGGACTTCGGTCCCAGAATTGATCCGTAGACAGATGTCTCTGAGAATGAAGTCCTGAATGAACAGGGTGGGGATTGTATCTTCCCCGGACTTCGGTCCCAGAATTGATTCGTAGACTGGGTCTCCGAGAATGAAGTCCTGAATGAACAGGTAGGGGATTGTATCTTCCCCGTACTTCGGTCCCAGAATTGAGCCGTAGACTGGATCTCTAAGAATGAAGTCCTAAATGAATAGGTAGGGGATTGTATCTTCCCCGGAATTTGGTCCCATAATTGAGCCATAGACTGGGTCTCCGAGAATGAAGACCTGAATGAACAGGTAGGGGATTGTATCTTCCCCGTACTTTGGTCCCAGAATTGATCCGTAGACATTTTTCTCCGAGAATTGATGATAGGACTGTATCATCCCTGGACTCTTGGTTCAAAATGTACATGATGGGATTGCATCATCCCTAGACATGAGACTTGTCTTAAAGTGATAAGGATTGATCATCTTGGAACTTGATCAGGATTGTATCATCCATGGACCCATGTCCTAAAGAGAGTGGGATTGATCATCCTGTAATATGATCGTGTGTATTGCAAAGTGTGTTGTGATGATGATGCTGATGATTGTGTGATGACGATGCTGATGATCGTGTGATGACGATGCTGATGATTGTTTGATGACGATGCTAATGATCGTGTGATGATGATGTTGATGATCGTGTGATGACGATGCTGATGATTGTGCGATGACGATGACGATGATGTTGATGTTCCAGTAACTGGTTGAGTTACTGATGATGATGCATTGAAGAAAGCTTCCGATGATTTATAGATGTATCATGTATGATGTAGTCGATGACTCCTTGCTTCTACAAATGCTGTTATAATATCCTTCTTGTTAAGGGGGAGTGTTGAATATTGTAACTTCTAAGAATATTATATTTGTACTTTATTATTCTGGAGATGTTTCATCCCTCCGAGGTAATTCTATTATGTATCCGGAGATGTTTATTCCTCCGATGGATTGTGGTAACCAAGGTTATTAGACCCACCATGTGGGGGTCGGCCCTGAGTTAATTAATTAGGGGTTATTAGACTTCACTAGGAGAGGTCGGCCCCATAAGGGAATTAGTCAGTCGGGAACTAGTATAAGTAGAGGAGATTGCTCCTCACTTATCTTACACTTGCTCAGCTCAGAAAGTAGCGCACTTGTGTTTGAGAGGTCTGCATAGGAGGTAGAGAACGAGGTCAAGTCTTGGAGCACATATTGTAGTTTGGTTGATCATCTTATTGAGGAAATATTTGCTAGGTTTTCTACCCCATGAGGGTTTCCCAGGGTAAAATCTTTGTCTATCTTGTGATTATGTTTCTTTCAGTGATCTTGCTAGTCAAATTAGTTTAAACTTAACAATTTCATGGTTATGTAAGAAGTTGAGAACTCTTTCTCTTTCTTCTTATGAAGCATAGTACATAGAAGCTAAGGAAGCAACTAAAGAAGCAGTGTGCATATGACATATTCTTATAGAGCTTGGACTGGTTCAGAAGTATCCTACCAAATTAAGATGTGACAATCAAAGTGGAATTCAGCTTGCATACAATTCAACGTATCACTCCAATACTAAACACATTGACTTGGATACTCATTACATTCAAGATCTTGTTGCAGATGGTGTTATTTGTTTGGAGCATTGTCCCACAAAAAAGCAAGCAGCCAATATCTTCACCAAAGCCATGACAAAAGTGAAGTTTGTGTATCTTCAAAGCTTGTTGGGAATGCAAGAATTTGCCATCAAGAGCGAATGCTAATGTAATGCCATATTCCTCCATATATGTGTTTCTCTCCCTTGTAATCATTAAGTGGGAGTGTTGGAATGTGTAATTTTAATATTAAATGTGTAATGATTTCTAGTATGATGTTGTAAGATAACTTATCTAACAAAGTAAGGCATAAATAACTCTAATCTTATGTAAAAGAATTTATGCCACATGCATCATGGAGTAATTGTTAACACCCAAAAAGTGCTCACTAGCTCATTTCCTTATTCACATGACCCATTTGTCCACTTTTCCACCATTTGAGCCTCTAAAGCCATCAAAAGGTCACCAAAAGACCATAATACACCCCTTTTTCCCCTCAAAATGAATATTTTCCTCAAAAAGCATAAAAAACCCTCAAAAAGGGTCCAGAATTCCCAAAAATATTAAAAAGGGAATAAAAATATTTAAAATATTTAAAAAAGGAAAAAGGAGGGAAAAGGTACCTAAACCATGTTGGTCAATACCATTGGTTTCCTCAAAACCATAATGGTATTCCCCACCACCAAAAACTATAAAAAGGTGGTAGGGGCTCCTCACTATCCATCCATCCATCATCCTATCCTCATGCTGTCAAAATCTCTCATGAGTTCTTGACCATTGTAGCAATCTTGGAGAAGAGACCATTGGAGCTTGGAGCTACTCACCTTGGGAGTTGCTGAACACAAATCCTCACCATTTGAGGTATCTTAATATAAAATAATTATTCTTTTATTTCTTGTTCTTGAATCATTTTTCAAAAAATTATTTGTTATATGCACATGTTAGTTTAGATTTAGATTTTGATTTATAATTGTTTTTTGCTTTCAATATTTAAAACTGCTATCACTTGTTGATAGGTTCCCATTGCACAAAGCTTGGTTGCAAAACCAAGCCAACAGTTTTTGGTGACTCCACTGGCTTTGAATTCTTAGATCTCATTTTTTTGCTTTAGATCTTAGTTTTTCTTAGTTTTAATCATTATTCATACATCTGCCATCCTAGATAGCAGATCCATTGTTGTTCTAGATCTTGGCCCCTTCTATTGCCATCAACAGCCTGAAATTTCCATTTTCGGGTTCGTTTTTCGGCTTTCTCCTCACGGTTTTTCGCCCGACAGTCGCACGACTCATCACGACCTCGCGGATTTTTTCCACGTGCCGCGCCGCGGCTTCACAGCCATTTTACGCGCTGCACATCGCGGCTTCGCGGCCATTTCTCGTGCTGCACATTGCGATTGTGTGACCAAAACCCGTGCTACACATCGCGACTTCGCGGCCGAAACACGCGCGGCACATCACGACTACGCGACCGAAACCCGCCGCTACACATCGCGGCTTCGCGGTCGAAACTCGCGCTGCCCATCGCGGCTATTTTCCCGAAACCCGCGATGCAATTTTTTTTAATTCGGCCAATTTTTTGAAAATTATTTTTTCCTGTATTTTCTGCCCATTTAGCATATTTTACAGCATTAATTTTTCTGCATTTTTACAGCCACATTAAATCTTTTACTATTTAGAATGCTCTATTAAAAGTCTTCTTAAAAATTTTCAGTAATTGAAAGAGAGATTTTTCTGCATTTTATTTAGATCAAGGTTTTACTATTTATTTGCTCGATACTTTGCCCAAGCAACTTTTAAGAGATCCATTTATTTCTTGAAATATTTATGTTATTTGCTTTCCTTCAAATTATTTCAAAGATCCATTATTTTTGAAACAGTTTTTTTTCAAGCATTTACATTTCAAAAACGCCTTTATTTTTTGCAAAACTGGAAACATCTTTTCTTTCATTTGTAATCAATCGCCCAAGCGAGGCAAATCAATTTCAGTTTAAATGCCACACTTGCACCCACTCTGCCACATAATTTAAACTGAGCCTTAAAATTTACCTTAAACTCAACAAACTTTTAACCCCACTTGGGGAGCACTTAAAAGAATTTTGTAGTTAGGTAGAATTGAGGGGATAGGTGTTCCAATAACACCCCTCAATTATTACATTTGAGACATAGTGGTTTTCCTCTACGGTACCAAAATCCCTTATAATTTTGACACAGTTACCAACCAATTTATCGGGAAGGCCTCTCCCTTAGGAGGGTTGAAGTAGCCAGACTGGTTCCGGAAGTCTGAGTGGAATACCGCAATCCATTCAGTAACCGAAGGATACCTTTCAAAGTTCTCGGTGTACACCCAAAAGGGTGTACAGCGGCGATAGAACCAAACTGCAGATTCACCCAGCCGAACGTGTCATGAACGAGGTATCCTAGTTGCCACTCTTTAGGATTGTCTACCCGTTGTCCCTCCCGGTATGGGGATATCTAGCCGTTGATTCAACACTCTATATTGTTTGACTTGGATTTCATCACCTTGCAGAGGATATCGTTGTTGACTCACAATACTTCTAGTTAGGTATTTGCATGATACATTACCCACCTTTGGTCTAGTAACACCCCTTTTTTCTAGAAACTGTTTGACTTTTGGTATTCTGACCAATTTTGTTGCATCCCTCCAGTTATTATAGCACAGTTGCTATAATAAGTGCTTTTTGAGGTTGATTGTTGGCCTGAGAGCCTTTATTTTTTCACTCCCCTTTTACACTCATTGTTGCATTAGGGTTTCGAGTTTTTTTTACATCACCACCTTACACTAAAATTTTTTTAAAAATATTTCTCACCATTGAGAATTTAAGACGATCTCGTCGTCTTCAGGGTGAACCCCCTCAGTTCAGTATACTTGGCTCTACACGTCACCGATGTAGAGCCTTATCCCTTGACTCGACACGTCATCGGCCAAACACAGAGTCATCCGATTCTGACACGCCTCACTTCACATCTGATTTTGAGGCTGAATCCGAAAACCCTACTGAAATATCACCAACCAACCTCATGGTTGGACCACAATATGACCCACTTTTCACCAGTACTATTGGAGATACATCCACAAACCTTTCTACTATTGTGCCATCCATGGTAACAACAACCCCTCTAGGCATGCCTAATATAGGGGACACTCCACCTTTAGGTATGCCCAACACAGGACTACCTCCTATTATGGGTATGCCAAACATAGGAATCACACCACCTCTCATTACCACAACCCAAATCCCAGGAATTCCTGGCACTATTCCTAACCCCGGTGTAACCCATGTTTCACTTGGGAACACTGGCCCATACCAAACCACAACGGCTGGAGGACACATACCTTCAATACCTAGCATACCCTTAGGGGCTACTGGACCACTACATAATGCCACCATTAATAGTTATGTCCCAGTCACTACGCCACACCCATCTGCTAGTTTACCTTACATGGCTAGTCTAAACTTACTAGACCTAGCCAGGCTAACCAACGATCCTATCAGGCACAACCCTACATGGCCACCCATGCCTACAAAGCTCCCCTCGGACATCCCCAAGATTGAAGGAAAACCTGGGGAGGATCCCCAAAACCACATAATGTCATTTCACCTATGGTGTTCATCTAACTCCATAGTGGATGACTCCATTCGACTGAGACTGTTGCAACGAACGTTCACTGGCTCTGTAGCCAAGTGGTACATCGAACAACCACATGGGACCCACCATACATTTACGTCTCTCACCTCCACTTTCCTTCAGTTTTTTCAGCTACCTGTACGCTATGATGCAGGAGTTGAAATATTGTTGTCTTGCAGACAAAACACAGCTACCCACATCATCGACCATATCCATGAGTGGCGCAAGCGTCGTAGCCTCTGTAAGATAAAACTGGATGACTGTATATTTTTGGACTGGTTTCTTAAATCACTCCTACCCCTCATAGCAAAAGACGTAGCTTCCGAACGACCCCAGTCAGAGGAAGAAGCTATCTTAAAAGCTCAGCAATTCGACCTGATTTATGCCCAGTCAGGCTATCTCTACACCATCATACCGGATGCCCCCCGAGGCGATTCTTCACGCGGTGATGCTCCGAGGGCATCACATGCCGCTGATGGCATTATTAGCCAAGTCACAGCGCAAATTAAACCTTTTAGCATGGTGAGCACCATAAATGCCCCATACCTCTCTAGGGCTACATCTAATTCTGGAGCGACAACTTCGTACGCTCCAACAAATTAGACTCATCACACTCATGGACCCTCTTGTCCACAACATTGCTATGGGAAAGCGCCATTGACATATGTACCACCCACATACTATAACCAATCGGCCACCCAAAACCCAATTCATTTACCGGCACAACCAATGTATTACCCACAGCAAGCTACAACAGCTAACCCAACATCTCCAATAGCTTAGGGTTACCAACAACCCCAACAGGCAACTGGACCACCTCCAGCCCCACCAGCTTATTATCCACCGCAACCTGCTCCCACACCTGCGGCACCCCAAAATCCTCCCACTACTCAAGGGCAAGTGTACACATAACATAATCAGCCCCAACATCAAAACAACCAACGCAAGCAGGGTGGACAATAAAACCGTGGAAGAGGACGTAATCGCAGCAACAACCAACAACATAATCAAGGTCCACCACCTCCCAATCCTCCAAATAATAACAATGCTGCTCCTCCCAACCAGAATCCTGATCGTCATCCCAAGTAGCCAAAAAAAAATAACCTCAGAACAAACCATCCATGTTCTATATGTGGAGTCTATGGACACTACACTCATAACTGCCCCCATTTAGAGAAAGCACGTAAACTTTGGGCTAACGATGCCCAATGCCAGGGCCACGCTAGATGGCCAGCTCCACTTAATCAACCGCAACCCATGATATTACAAAACCCATTGTCAAACCAGGGAGTAGTAAATACTTGCCCTATGATCCCCCACAAGGATCTGTTGCACCCCAGCAGCAAATCCCTATGCCGCAACTGATTATCATCATGCGGATCCAGACACACAACATTTATTAATGATGTCATCCAATGACATCAACCTCCAAACTCGCAGGAATCAGTACGGCCCACCCCCAGAAACTCCTCCCACTGACGCATCCACCTCCCTTCCACCAAATCAACCACTATGCATACCAAATATGTCCTTGGACGGAGGACCAAAAATCCTTTGAGAAGGATTAACAACAATCCTAATGCTCGCGCAGCATCCAATTATAACGTTGTGGAAGACCTAGCACAATCCCCCGCTGCTATGTCTGCTTTAGAGGTACTGAAAACATGCCCTGCACAACGAAAACTACTACCATCCGCCATCGTAGGAGTAGACCCTGACGACACACACATGATGGCTTTCAACTTAGACAAAGCCGAACCTCGATTGCCATCAAATTTGGCTTTCCAAGTATCAATAAACATTCGAAACCTTGTTGTGGATTGATGCATCATCGATGAAGGAGATTCCACCTGCGTTATGTCCACCCTTGTGTGGCAGAAGCTTGGCTCCCCCGCTTTACAACCATCCACCACGACATTACGAGCTTATGACGGATGCTCAACTCAACCACAAGGCCTGTTAGTGAACGTACCCTTAGAACTAGGCAGAAAATTAGTTCTTATTGACATCAAAGTGATCAATGCCCAGCTCGACTACAACCTCCTTCTTGGACGTAGCTATATGTACAAAATGAAAGCAGTGGCTTCATCTGTTTTTCGCCTCATGATGTTCCCACATGAAGGACGCGTTATCAAGATCGATCAACTCACATATTATGATCCTAACGCCCCCGTAGCTCCTTCAAAATGTGCTACCAATGATTGAACAAACCATTCAAAACGCACCAACATCATTTGTGTCGTCAATTGGTCCTGGAATCTACACCGAGTCACCTATGAATTCCACATTTCCATCGATCTCACCACCTTCACCGATAACAAAAACATCATATTTGTGCACCCTGTTGCACGCCACACAGCAGCCTTCGTCACTACCACAAACACCCACAGTGCCTACTCATATTAGCACAACGCCAATTCACACTATCCCGTTCTTGTTCCCATTTTCCGGATTTGTCAGTTCGCCCGTAATGGCTACACTCAACCTTCCTGGCTTAACATTAGGGCTACATGTATGGTACTTACCTGCTCCGAGCCTCCCGCCGACTTCGACTGTTATTTTACAACCGGTACAGCCTATCCCTACTACCAGCCACCCACCCCCTTCGGTCACTCATCTGCAAAACAGACCACCCCCAATAGTGACTACGGCATCAACATCCAAAAATGCCCCACCTCCATTACGGAACGTAGGGGGCAGAGGCGCACCAACTTATAACACTGGACTCATAACTCGCACCACCCCAGCAACCCCCAAGGCATCTAAAAACCCCCCAACTATTCTCATTCCCCCTAAGTGCTCGTTGTGTGACGACGTAGGCCATGCCACTCATCAATGTCCACAATTACCTGCACTCCAAGAACACATGAATATGTTGGATGACGACACCGAAATTCCAGTGGTAAGACTTGAGCCACCTCCTCACCCTCGCGACAAAACGCTCCACACTAACCACCCTTGTGCGATATGCAGCATTTATGGCCATTATTCACACCACTTCCCTAATCTCCCAAATTATAGAGTAGCCATGTACAATATGAACAATGTCGACTTAGAGATATCTTCTCCCCTCATCGAGGAGATCTACCCTCCGAAATCATCTTCTTCGGAAGAAATCAATACCATCTATATGATTTCAACCACATACAAACCAAAACCCATTGATTTATGGTCTGAGTACTTTCATTCTGATGAGCAAATTTTAGAAACACTCATTGCACCGGACTACCCTTGGGATGATATGCATCATCGCTCATACTTCCTCCCTGAGGCGTCTACATCCACCGTAGAAAACCAGCTATCAGTCGAATCGAAAGATTTCCTACCAACTAAGGTTGATTGGTTCAAAGACCCCATCCCAGCACCAGATGCCTTCGAAGAAGGGAACATGTCCAACATTTCCCCTATTATACAAATCGACATTTCCACCACACTTGGAAAACCTAAGCTCATCTCGCTAGGCGCATCATGCACTCAAGCGGAAACTCAGGCATATAAGAAACTCTTCCAAGAGTTTCATGATGTCTTCGCCCGGTCTTACACCGAGATGCCTGGCCTTGATCCCAAAATTGTGGAACATCACATCGACACTTGGCCCAATGTGCCTCCTGTCCGACAGAAACAACGACCAATTCACCCGTCCAAGCTCCTAGCTTTTAAAGCTGAGATTAAAAAACTCCAAAAAGCAGGATTCATATATCCTATTTCCTACACCACCTGGGTTTCAAACCCAGTGCCAGTAACCAAAAAAGTGGGCACCATATGCGTTTGTACTGATTTCCGAGACCTCATCCTCACTTGTCCCAAAGACAACTTCCCCACACCTTTCATTGACCAACTAATCGATGAATGTGCGGGACATGAGGTCCTTTCTTTTATGAATGGTTTCTCCGGATATAACCAAATAAAAATCCGTAAAGAAGATCAATACAAGATAGCTTTCACTACCCCATGGGGCACCTTCGCCTATCGCGTCATGCCTTTTGGTCTCAAGAATGTTGGAGCCACTTTCCAACGCGCCACGACTTATTGATTCCACGATCTACACAGGATCATAAAAGTTTATCTGGACAACCTCACCGCTCAATCCAAGAAGCGATCTGACCATTTAGACGACCTTCGACAAGTTTTCTTACGTTGTCGAAAATACAACATCCGCTTGAACCCTCTCAAGCATGTCTTTTGCATTACATCAGGTCGCCTGCTAGGGTTCGTTATCTCATAAAAAGGAATCACTGTAGACCCCTTAAAATTCCAAGCCATTGTAGAATTACCATCACCCCGTACATTAAGACAACTTCAAATCCTTCAAGGGAGGTCCAACTTCCTCCGCCGCTTTGTCCCTGACTATGCCACAACGGTCCACGGTTTCCTACGACTACTACGTCTGCATACCCGTTTCATATGGGACCAACAAGCAGAGACAGCTTTCACCGACTTAAAGAAAGCACTCACAAACGCCTCGTTGATCTCTCCTCCAGATTTCACAAAAGATTTCACCCTCTATGTTTCAGCATCCAAACATGCTGTATCTGGAGTTCTTGTACAAGAAGATACTGCTCGCCAAGAGCATGTCATCTACTATGTGAGCTAGACCTTTTCCGGCCCACCCCTCCGCTACCCACATGAAGAAAAGATGGCCCTCGTCGTCGTCTTTTCAGTACAAAAGCTACGACATTACATTCTCCTGAGCCACACCACAGTTGTAGCCAATTCCAATCCTATGGTTTACTCTTGATGCATCGCCTCCTTCAAGGCCGCATAGCTAAATGGGTGATTATCCTGCAAGAATACGACCTAACTTTCAAAACCCCAAAGACCACCAAGGCCCTAGCACTCGCTCAACTCATCACAGATTTCCCATCCTCTTCGTGATCACCCACTATCCAAATGGATCTCATTGACGATCACATTTTCATCATTTCTTCTGACAACCCATGGTATGGTGACATCTTAATCTACCTCCCCACACAAAAATTTTGACCCCACATCGATTGTGACGGATCCCGTCATATACGACACCACACCCCCCGATACCTCCTATTAGGCGATGTACTTTATCGACGTGGCGTCGATACCATCTTATGACGCTGCCTATCTCGTAACGAGGCAGAACAAGTCCTTAATGACTGCCATAGCGGTGCCTGCGAAGGCCACTTCTCCGGCATGGCCACCGCCCAAAAGATCATCCACACAGGTTACTTTTGGCCTTCATTATTTACTGATTGCATCACCGCAGTCAAACATTGTCAAAACTGCCAACTTTTTTCCCCCAAGGCAAGAACCCCACTCGCCCCCCTTCATCCAGTCGTCACTGTCATACCATTCTGCAAATGGGCCATCGACTTCCTCGATTGCAATCCCACGTCAGTCGACAGTCATAAACACATTATTGTGGCTGTAGATTATTTCACCAAGTGGGCGGAAGCCATGCCAACTTACAATTGCAAGGCCGACACCGTAGCACGTTTTTTTCTCAACCATGTTATCGCTCATTTTGGAGTGCCAAAGCAACTCGTCTCAGACCACGGCTCTCACTTCGAAGATGCCGTTTGGAGAGAATTATCAACCTTACTGAAATTTGAACACCATTTCTCCTCCGCCTACTACCCCCAAGGAAACGGCCAAGTCAAAGCGATTAACAAAATTTTGAAAACCATCCTCCAGCGCACTGTAGACAAACACAAATCAAATTGGCACCACATGCTTTTCCCGGCACTATGGGCATACCGCACGTCAACCAAAACCGCCACAGGTTTTACCCCTTTCCATTTAGTTCACGGTGTCGAATCCGTCCTCCCCATCAAGTGCCAGATTCCAGCCCTACATATGGCCGTTGAACTCCTACCGGACACTTCCCCAATTGAGCAATGCTTACTACTCCTGGAGCAGGCCGATGAAGATCGGCGCACAGCCCTTCAAACCATGGAAGCAGTCAAGAACCGATCCAAACTGAGTTACGACAAACATGTCCACCCAAGAAATTTTACTGAAGGGGACCTTGTCCTCGCCTAAGATCAAGCTCATGATAAAACCGGGAAAGGAATGTTTGTATCCATGTGGCAAGGCCCATACATTATACACAATTGCCTCGGACAGGGGGCATACATTCTAACCGATTCAGAAGGAAACCCCCTATGCAACCCATGCAACGGGTTGTACCTCAAGCGATTTTACCCATAGCAAATATGATGGACACCACCGTCCATTATTGTATAGTCTTATTTTGTTTTTCACAAAAAATTCAAAACACCTAAATATTTGTTTTCTCTGCATGACCACAGATGGATCCTGTTCCACTCTACTATGTCGGTTTCGCTGATGGTGCAAGACATTGGTCCCCCAATCTGGCCTCCACAGCTTGGGTAATATATTCCCCTTCACATGAGTTGATCCACATCAACGAAGTGTGTTTAGGTGCCGCCACCAACAGCCAAGCTAAATACGATGCCATGACCAGTCTCCTGGCCGCAGCTCTCCAAATGAGCATACGTCACCTTAACGTTTTCTTGGACTCACAAGTCCTTGTTTCCCAACTCAACAATGATTACCAGGTACGCGATCCCTGTCTTTTCAGAAAAATTCTTGTGCACTAAACAAATGGTTCGACAGTTTGAATCCATTTCATTCACACATATCCCAAGGAATCTCAACAGTGTAGCAGACCATATTGCCAACAACATTCTTGACTGGCACACCAATCAAACCATATAGTAAACATAAATGTGCCTCCACGGTCATATATAAAAATTACAAAAAATGCATCCACGTGCATAACATGTGCCTCCACGGGCATATACAAAAATAAAAAATGCATCCACATGCATAACATGTGCCTCCACGGGCATATACAAAAATCACAATGTTGCATCCACGTGCATAACATGTGCCTCCACGGGCATACAGAAAATCAAACATAACTCCACGAGCAAGCAAAAAGACAATGAATGCATCCATGTGCATATACGACTATATACCAAATCATATATATATATACATCATAATATAGCAAACATGTCATAGGTGCCCTCAGCACCCAATATACAAAAATACATCAACCGTACAAAAAAGTACTTCCCCATATGCTCATCAGCATTTGGGGGCAGATACAAGATCATCTAATCATCACGGTCTCCAGGCTCCTCTGGCGCCTCCTCCGCTGGCCCCGTCGGATCATGCCGAGCCCAAACTCTCCTCTTTGTCGGCCCCACTGGATCATCTCGCAAACGAATCCTCCCCTCCACTGGCCCTGTCGGATCATGTTGAGCCCCATCCCTCCACTCAGCCGCCCAATGCTACTCTGAGCAAGATCGAGTGCCACTCACGAGGCGCATCGAAACAACGCTCGACAATGTCCCGATCCAAATACCTCCACCCATCCTCTGGAAATCCTGCTAGGATCATGTCTAGTGTCTCTCTAACACCCTCCATGGCATCATCTCGAGACCCAGCTCCTCGACCGCGAGCCCCAAATCCTCGAGCATGAGGAGGCGGTACCGCTACAGGAGGTGGAATGACCACCATCGCCCGTCCCCTACAAACCACATGGTCGGCCGGCGGTACAGGACCAATATCTGCACAATCACACAAGTGAACCATCATATAAATATCTAACTATAATCATAACAAACACATCTAAAAAACATGATATAGTAGAGAACAAAACAAAAAACATACCATCTAAACCCCAGGCCTGTCCCTGGGCTCGAGGCATCTCCAGATCTCCTCGATAATCCATACCGGCATATGGATAGTCCTCAATCGGCAGGGGGATCTTCTCCCACTGCTCATACATATCCTGCGAAAAGAACCTGCGGATACCCCCACCACCGCGGGGCATCATTTGCCCCCACCACACCATGCATGGCTCGCTCACCAAACCATCTCGAACCGGCACCCGTGGCCGCAAAGTCGGTACCCGCTCAAAGAAAAAACAACGCAAAAAGGAGGCATAGCAAAACTCTCCCCCCTCCTGACTGACCTTGTCTAGATCTCTCCGGACACCAGCCAAAAACATCTGACCCCATGCACAGTAGGTCCCCCTCAGCACAGAATCCACCATCATCGTTTGTCCCCCTGACAAACGATGTGGCACCGCGGCACCCAACACCCGCAGAACACAAGCCCCAACATCCCGCATGTCCCACTCCCGCAAAGACCTCAGGCTCAAAGCGTTGTTCTGCACAATCGCCCCAGCAACACAGAAGGTGTCCAGGATATCCTCCATGTCCACACCTACCGGGATCCTCGGCATAAGATCCCCCACCTCCCCTAAGCGAGGTAACTCGGTAAGAAAATATAAATCAGTATGGGTGATCTCTAACCTCTCACCCCCAACAATAAAGGCACCCTCTGCAAGGACCCACAGACTCACCAATTTGTTCAGTAACGGTAATACTGAACGCATGGGTGGAATCTGAGCAAACTTCAGGAGCCCACTCACAACGAGAGCCTGCCGGACCCCCTGATCGGTCCGAATCCGAATCATCAAATCCTCCTCCATCTCTCGCTCTTGCCATGACACCAATGGTCTCCTCAACATCCTGCCAAAAAACAAAGAAATTTTTTAGAACTGGAGAAAAATTTTCAAAAAATTCCATCGCGGCTTTTCCATCAATAGCCACGATGATCATCGCGGCTTTCATCCAAGAACCCGTGATGAACATCACGGGTATTGACCGCACAGTCGCGATGAACATCGTGACTATCGCCCCCATAGTTGCAATGAGCATCGCGACTTTCAGCCCGACAGCCGCGATGAACATTGCAACTGTCAGCCCCAAACCCGCGATGTTCATCGCGAAAAAAGACGCGAAACCTGCGATATTCCACGTTGGAAGGCCAACATGGAATTTCGCGGCCTTCGGGGGCCCGCCGCTAACCAGAAAAGACATAATTAAAAAGGATAAGGCGAATTGGGTTACCTGAAACTCGTTGAATCGAAAACCAACGGTCAAATATCCCAAAAATCAAGAAAGAGCTCCGATTGCTCTGCCAAACTCACACGTAACAATGACACGTCATATGGGCCCCACACCCTATTTATAGAAATTTCACCATTTTTCAAACAACTATTGCGGTATCATACGACGTCCGTTCCTCAAACTGTTGGTACCATTGGAATCAGCGCGGCGAGAACTTCATGATAGTTCTTTCCCTTTCCTGTTTTCACTAGGTCCATTTTGTGACCATTTTTTCACGCCCTCGTCACCTCAGTTTGCGTGCCACATCGGCCGTTGTTCATTTTTTACGAGTCTTATATCGCCGGATTCAGTTTTTCGTGCTCGTGATGACACTTGAGATCATTTCTCGCTCTCACGCCCAGATTTTTTGGGCATTTCTCCCATGCCCCCTCATTGCCTCGGTTTGCGTGCCACATCGACCGTTCTCCATTTTTAATAAGTCTTATATCGCCGGATTCAGTTTTTCACGCTCGTGATGATGCTTGAGATCATTTCTCGCACTCACCTCTAGATGTTTTTGGCATTTTTTCCCATGCCCCCTTGTTGCCTTGGTTTGCGTGCCACATCAGTCGTTCTCCGTTTTTAACAAGTCTTATATCGTCAGATTCAGTTTTCCGCGCTCGTGATGATGCTTGAGATCATTTCTCGCGCTCACCTCCAGATTTTTTGGGCATTTTTTCCCATGCCCCCTTGTCACCTCGATTTGCGTGCCACATCAGCCGTCATCCATTTTTGACAAGTTTGATATCGTCGGATTCAGTTTTTCGCGCTCGTGATGATGCTTGAGATCATTTCTCGCTCTCACCCCATAATTTTTGGGCATTTTTTCAAAATGCCACTCATCACCTTGGTTTGCATGCCACATTGGCCGTTGCCCCTTTTTGACAATCTTTATGTCACCGGATTCAGTATTCCACACTCATGATGATGCTTGAGAACTTTTATCACTCTCATCAATCCCTTTTTGTTCGATATAATTTAACCCCTTTTTCGGGCCAAGCAATCCCTTTTACGAAAAAGGCACTTAGGGAGTTTCTGTTAAGCTCTTTTCTGACTCCTAAAACAATGAAAAGATCGCCGAGCAACCTTGCTTCCTTTCATGCTCGCTAAACATATCTGAAAGGGCGTCTACCTGGTATAAGTTTACCCATTTTCCGGACCTTGTAGACTAATTATGAAAAAGGAATACTCTAGTCACATCGGCTAGAAGAGTTCTCCATTTGCATCATTTTATGCTTTTTCGGGCCTTGGAGACTAACTTACGAAAAAGAACACCAATGGAGTCCACTTACCGCTTTCAGACTCTCTAAACATGAAAGTGACCACGATTAATCACCATCCTGGGCTCATAGAAACCCACAGGACGGCACTCACAACCATTACAGAGTCTTCTTATCGTTTTCAGACTCCTTAAAAATGAAAGCACCCATGAGCACGAACAGTCCTGGGCTCACAAAATCCACAGGACAGTACCATTTCAGAGCACACTTTTATCCCTTCTTGGAGCTCATTAAAACTACGAAGAAGGACCCAATGGTGCTTCTTGGCGCCACAACAGATCACGTCTACTCATATGGTAGCTTCCCCATTTTGGTCTCCTTTGTTCAGATTATTCTGCAGTATGTCACCCTGAGAATCCCTCGACAGCACCCATCAGCTTGACCCCCCAAAGTCAATACATACCCTTTAGTCCCTAAAAGCTATGATCCCCACACCTACAAGTTAGTTCCCTACGCTGCCAGGTCAACCATGTCATCATGCTCTGAACAAAGGAAGTTTGAGTCTACCCACTCTATGACCCCAGTTACTTCCCATCCCCACAAGTATGTCAGTCCTACCATCAGTACTACCACACTTCAGTTCTACACCTCGTGCTCCTATTAAGGAAACATCATTGCCTTGTTAGTTGCTGGTCTCCCTCTATTGACGACAACCAAGTTTATTCCAGAGGATAGACCTAGAGGTCCCTGTGTCTTGGACTCATCACCATTCATGATGAGTGCCTACGAATCATTTCGAGAAGAGTCCTCAGTGCCTCTCCAAATGGTTGTTTCTCACATGCTCGACTTCAACACCTTGATCGCATCGTTGAGACTCGCACAGGGTATTGGTCCGTTCAGTTATTTGTTGAAGACCCCGGATACCACCTGACTCTTCCACATTTGAGAGTCTACCTATGGAAACAACCAGTTACATTTTTTCTATAGATATCCGGGTTGCGCATGGCGACAGTATTCCTATGTACCCCAGTTTTATACTCCCTCGAGTATACAGTTACATATACTTCTCATAGATGACTCACAGTCATTGAGTCCCTACAGATGTTGGACACCTTCAGTTTCAGCAGTTCATCAACCCTTCTGAGACCTTATTCAGAACGGTTGTCGCTTTATTCCAGTGTATCAGTTATTGAGATCAGTCATGTTATGATCATGAGTACATCCCAAAATAGTGTCCACTTTGGACCATTATGATGTACCAACAGATTTTTTATGTCTTATTTAGGTCCCCCCTTCTTGGGACTAATTGTTATGTATATGTCTTGATACGAGCATGGGTATGCCCGCCTCGTCCATTATCAGAGATTATTCCTCATTCATATTGAGGCCATGTAATATTTTTTGTTTTTGCAGCTTCCAAGGGTTGTTGATCCAGTCTCCAACCGGTCTCTTCTCTTCCCCAAACCCCAGGAAAAATACAAAAGAACTATGATGTCTATTGGCCATACGATGAGCTCCTGCCCTCACACATCAGGGGGCAATTTGTTAACACCCAACAAGTGCTCACTAGCTCATTTCCTTATTCACATGACCCATTTGTCCACTTTTCCACCATTTGAGCCTCTAAAGCCATCAAAAGGTCACCAAAAGACCATAATACACCCCTTTTTCCCCTCAAAATGAATATTTTTCCTCAAAAAGCATAAAAAACCCTCAAAAAGGATCTTGAATTCCCAAAAATATTAAAAAGGGAATAAAAATATTCAAAATATTCAAAAAAGGAAAAAGGAGGGAAAAGGTACCTAAACAATGTTGGTCAATACCATTGGTTTCCTCAAAACCATAATGGTATTCCCCACCACCAAAAACTATAAAAAGGTAATAGGGGCTCCTCACTTTCCATCCATCCATCATCCTATCCTCATGCTATCAAAATCTCTCATGAGTTCTTGACCATTGTAGCAATCTTGGAGAAGAGACCATTGGAGCTTGGAGCTACTCACCTTGGGAGTTGCTCAACACAAATCCTCACCATTTGAGGTATCTTAATACAAAATACTTATTCTTTTATTTCTTGTTCTTGAATCATTTTTCAAAAATTTATTTGTTATATGCAAATGCTAGTTTAGATTTAGAATCAGATTTATAATTGTTTTTTGCTTTCAATATTTGAAACTACTATCACTTGTTGATAGGTGCCCATTGCACAAAGCAATGGGCACATGTAAGGAGGTGGGAAATCATTTATCCCACATGTATTTTGGAATGTTGTTCTTCCATGGCTTTAGTTATATAATAGAGGTGAAGGAGAGCCTTTGGGCATATCTTGTGAATTATATTGTAAAGCTAAGAAGCATATGTGGAGTGGATCTCAAGTGTAATATTAGATCTTTTTGAAGAGTAAGAAGAAAATATCTTCCTGTGTATGTTTCCCCATTTGGGGTTTTACCACGTATATCGGGTGCATCATTTATTTTCTCTTGTCTCTAGTTTCTTACTTTGATTATTGTTGCTTGTATGGATAGAAAACTAAACTAGTATATTATTTCTTTGTTTGTTAGCAAACATATTGTTGTATGTTCATGCAAATTCTCAATATTCTAACACCCAAAAGCATTGGAGCACAGAGAGAGATCAAGTCTTGAGGAACTCCATGTGGGAAGAGAAGTCAAATAGAAAAATGATCAATGGGAAATCGTTGTGGAGTAAATTTATCTTGGAATAATATCCATCGAGGCTAAAGGATGGTCAATGGTCAATGGAGGAAAAAAATGTAATCACATAGGAGTCTTTATGAAGAATCATTTTGAAATTATCACTGACATTTGTAGAGAAAAACACGAGATTTATATTTACTTAGCTTTGGTGAGTCATGGGATCAAGGAAATAAATGAAGTTAATAAACACTCTATAGGAATTAGATAAGGAAAGAGAATCAATCTTTGGGACTTCTCAAAAGCCGCAAGGTGAAACAAGAATCAAAGTGTTGAAACACTCCTCTATATAAAATGATAATTCACAAAAAATGAAAAGTGGAAGTCAAGTTGAGTCTATCAAGATGATTGGAGAAATTAATTAAAAAAATGAAAAATATACGCTTTTGATGGTGTTGAGTGAAATCAAAATATCCATCAACTGAACACCATTCTAGGCCATCAAAACTAAATAAAAGATTAAATAAAAAGGAGGGGACAAAATTCCACATCAATGGAAAATAAAATATCAATCATTGAAAATGTCCTACTAGTATAAGGAGAGATAGAATATCAAATTTCTAAATTTATCTGATGACATAATAAAAGAAATTGAAATATTAGTTTAAATTAAACAAAAACCATAATTGATGAAAGAATTATGCTTTCAATGCAAATTTCATGTATAGATTCATGCAATGTATGATCTAGTACAAGTGATCATTTAACAAATAAGATTCAATCGATAAATCAAATTACATGGGAAACAAAACCTCAAATCGAATCACTAGTTAAGGAAAAGATGAACAAAAATGAGAGTCCCTAAATTTAGAAAATTTGGTGGGGGGGCAGTATTTAAGGCCTCAACAAATGGGGACACATTGGAAAAAAAAAAAAATATCTTCTGTTTATATCCCAACTCTGAACAAAAACCAAAATATTTTATTCTAAATTCAAGGAGTTTTATCCACATAAATATGGGCCCCGGGACATTTCCTTAGAGTGAAATTCTAAAAGACATAATCCTAAAGTTGCAACATTTGACATCTTATTGAAGGTCATATTTAGATTATATTCATTTATTTTAGTATAATCCAATTATTTAAGTGAAAGTCATAATCATAGTTTATGAAGATAGGGTTGAAATATTTTTTCAAGTAGTCTACTTCTCATATATGTGGTGTTTCTCCACTTCTTGTGAGCATCCATATCCTTGGTGGAGTCACCCTAGTATTATATACCTTTCTTTCCTTCTAATAAGCATCCCTATCCCTGACATAAATATCTACATGCCCACGGCATATACTAAGTTCCTTTCCTAATCCTTTACCATTATATATATATATATATATATATATATATATATATAGAGAGAGAGAGAGAGAGAGAGAGAGAGAGAGAGAGAGAGAGATCTTCTGATATATATATATATATATATATATATATATATATATATATAGGATGGAAGGAGATATAGTAGGTAGGTCATTACAACTGAGTTGGGATGATACCTATTTTGGGGGAAGGATTAGCCATGTCTGATTGATAAATTTATCCCTTTAAAAGTTTCAACTATGGATATATGATTGGTTATTACACATGGTAGCTTACCTTTTTGTGAAAGTTCGAGGCCCTTAAATAAACTAATAAATTAATAACAACTAAATCTTCAAATTTTCAAAAGTTCACATCTTTGAAAAAATTAGTTCCACCACCTTTTTTGGATTTTCTAGGATAAATTAAAAAATAACTCAATTAATAGCTTTTATGTTTCAGTGGTGGATGAAAAGTATTTAGTCAATTCATTGAGTTTAATGGGATAATTGGAATTCATAAGGCTCAACCATAACAATATGTCTAAAAACATCATAACAACTAGTATGCCAATTCCTAAAAAAAGATCTCAAAACTAAAACAAAGCAATCTAAAAATCAATAAACTAATTCAAGTTGCTTTATGGTTCAGTGATGGATGAAAATTATTTAGTCAATTCATTGAGTTCAATGGGATAATTGGAATTCATAAGGATCAAACATAACAATATATCTAAAAACATCATAACAATTTGTATGCCAATTCCTGAAAAAGATCTCAAAACTAAAACAAAGCAATCTAAAAATCAATAAACTAATTCAAGTTGCAAAAATTAAAAGGTAACGGAAAAAAAACCCTGAAATAATTAAAAATAAAACTACGAAAATAAAAAGAAACCTACTATATGCAAGTTGATCCCTTAAGGGTAACTAACTGAATGCCTTCAAAATTTGACCATTAACAAGGAGACCATCAATTTCTCCCTCTATATTTTTCAATCTACAAAGGCCAAGGCCAATTTTTTCTACAATATGAAATGGTCATGGCCAAATTTGTTGAAATTTTGTATGTTTTCCTTTAGTTCATTCAATTTATCCCATTTCAATTTGAACTCCTACTTGGAAATCCTTGTTTGTTTATGACCATCATTTAACAATTTGCTAACGAATAGTGAACTTGTTTCTATATTTTTGTCTTTCCTCTTCAAATTTTAGTAACATATTAATTCAATGTTGATTGGATGATGATTTTTTACCCTTGAATAATGGAGAAAGTTGTAAGGAAGGTAGAAAAATATTGGGAGGGAGAATGCATTCCTTAACATAGACTAGGAAGAAAGAAAAGGTGCCTAAAGTATCCTTGGATGTGACTCTATATTCCCACAAGGCATTAGAAAGCTCATTTTGCTAGTTTTTATGATGATCAACCACAGTTTTCTTGAGAACTTGAATTAAGTTATTATTCATGGATTCAACCACATTATTTCCATGGGGATAATAATTAGGACCATATCATAGAATAATCCCCCTTTTCAAAAGCAAACTCAATCAATTTTAAAGAAGAGAAATATGCATCACCATCAAATACTAACACATAAGGGACACCACAATTGGTTATTAGATGTTATTCCATAAAAGGAATCATAACATTTTCATTTACATAAGTGGTACAACCTCAACCCACCTAGTGAAGTAATTTCTGGAAATCAAGATATCTTATGTTGTTTGGAAAATTTGGGTTTGATTTCCCCTGTAACATCCAACCCCAATGTTGAAAAGTTTCTTCAATGATGACTAGTTGCAAGGGTACAATGAGTGTTTTTCTCTCCCATCACACAATGGAAAAATATTACATTTTTTAGCATGTGAGTGTGCATATGTAAACATTGTCAGCTAATCATAACTAGCTATAAGTTCTTGGTTGTGGAGCCAGATCTTCCAGTCTCATAGATGATATTTTTTCAGCCATGTTTGTACCCCAGTTTTATATGATATGTAGGTGGACTGTACACTCACCCCAGCGGGGGGGTGTGGGGGGGAATCGCCCCCCCACGGGCCCATGGTTTTGGGTATCCCATGGTATTTTTCCATTGTATTTCCCCTATAAAAGAAAGACATTGTAATACGGCTAGGGAAGATTGTATTAGGTTTTATACATTATAAAGATCTCTGAGATCTGAAGAGAGACTGTGTGAGACAGTGAAGAGGAAGTGCAGCGGTTGTGCTACAGGTTGTATCCCTTCACTTTGCTGGATGAAATAATAATAAGGACTGGCAACTTTAGTGTGGGCGTAGCCCAAGTTGGGGTGAACCACTATATATCTGTGTCTCTCTTGTAATGTGTGTGTGATTATATTTTCATTTCTATTTATTGTTATTGCTCTGCGATCCTGTTTTTCTAACAATTGGTATCAGAGCCAAAGGTCTATTTGGCAGATAAACCCGTAGGAAGCTAGGGTTTCTGTTTCGAGTGGGAGAAATGGCAGAAGAAGGAAAGTTTAAGGTCGAGAAGTTTAACGGCCAAAAATTCCAGTTATGGAAGATGCAAATGGAGGACTATCTGTACCAAAAGGATCTATTCCTACCGTTGGGAGGAAGAGCAATGTAGTCAGCGGCCATGAAGGACGAAGAATGAGAGGTTCTTGACATAAAGGCTCTGGGAACAATACGGCTGATCCTGGCTTCGTCGGTGGATTTCAATATCTCAAAAGAAATGACAACGGAGGGTTTGATGAGTGCACTGGGTAAGCTGTATGAAAAACCCTCGGCCTCCAACAAGGTATTTCTAATGAAGCGTTTATTTAATATGAAGATGTCTGAAGGTGAATATGTTACTGATCATTTAAATGAGTTTAATACGGTTACAAATCAGCTAAGTTCTGTAAGTGTGAAATTTGATGATGAGGTTAGGGCTCTTCTAATCTTGTGTTCATTGCCAGAAAGCTGGAATAGCTTGGTCATGGTTGTAAGTAACTCTGTATCTGGTTCAAACACCTTGAAATTTGATGATGTTATTGGTGTTATTCTTAGCGAGGAAATGCGAAGAAAAAGCACAGATGAGACATCAGGTAATGCGTTGACCATGGAGAGCAGGGGAAAACAAAAGGAGAGAGGAAAGAGGCAAGGTAATCATAGCAAGTCTAAAATGGGAAGATCCAAGTCCAGACTAGGAAAAATAGAGTGTTGGAACTGTGGAAAGAAAGGAAATCTGAAGAAAGACTGTAGATCTCTAGAGAAGAAAGGAGATGCACAGAAGGAAACTACCCAGGAAGCAAATGTAGTAGGTGATGTGTTACAAGATGCTTTGATTCTTGCATTAGATAATACTAGTGATTATTGGGTAGTAGATTCAGGAGCTTCATGTCATGCTACACCCCATAGGAAATACTTTCATGAGTATGTTCCTGGCGATTTTGGACATGTTTTATTGGGTGATGATGAGCCATGTAAAATTGTTGGAATGGGTAAGGTATGGATAAAAGTTAAGAATGGAAATGACTATCTGTTGAAAGATGTTAAGCATATTCCTGCTATGAAAAGAAATCTGATCTCAACAGGGCAGTTGGGAGATGGCGGCTGTCTATCTACATTTGGAGAAAAGTGGTGGAATATCACTAAAGGATCAATGGTGATAGCAAAAGGAGACAGGATAGGTACGTTGTATTTATGTACTCATAATATTGACTATTCTATCTCTTTAGCTTCCACAGGAACAGATACATCATTGTGGCATCATAGGCTTGGCCACATGAGTGAGAAGGGGATGTAGATTCTCCACTCAAGGAAGTTGCTGCCAGATTTGAAGCAGGTAAGTTTGGAATTCTGTGAAAACTGTGTTTATGGAAAACAGAAGAGAGTCAAATTTCTTAGGGTTGGGAAACAGAAAAAGAATGAAAAGTTAGAGCTAGTGCATACAGATGTATGGGGACCGGCTCAGGTACAATCTCTTGGTGTCTCTCATTATTATGTTACATTTATTGATGATGCAACTAGGAAAACTTGGGTTTATTGCATTAGACAGAAATCTTATGTGTTTGCTACTTTTAAGAAGTGGAAAGCTTTGGTTGAGAATGAGACAGGGAAAATGTTGAAGTGTCTCAGATATGATAATGGAGGTGAGTACTGCGGCAAGGAGTTTGATAGTTACTGTTCATACCATGGGATTTTTAGAGAGAAGATAGTCCCAGGAACACCACAAGAAAATGGTGTGTCAGAAAGGATGAACAAAATGATCATGGAGCATGCAAGGTGTATGACACTGAATGCAGGGTTGCCCTTAAAGTTTTGGGCGGATGCTATAAATACTGTTGTTTATTTAATAAACAGAGGACCTTCAAGTGCTTTGGATGGTGGTATTCCAAAGGAGGCATGGACAGATAAAAAGGTAAACTACTCATTTCTGAGAACGTTTGGTTGTGAAGCATTTGTCCATATTGATAAAGAAAATAGAACAAAGCTTGAAGCTAAATCCAAGAAATGTACCTTTATTGGATATGGGGTTGATGATTTTGGTTATCGTTTATGGGATTATGAAAATCACAAAATCATTAGAAGTAGAGATGTCATATTAAATGAAAAGGTCATGTATAAATATCAGTTGCAGGGAAAGAAACAGGAAAAGGAAAACACAGAGTACACAGTACTTGATGAAATTACAGAAAATGAAGTTCCAAAGGTGCCAAAAAATCAAGAACAGCAGCAAGTGCCTGAAACTCCTGCAACTGTAAGAAGATCTACGAGGTTAAGTAGACTCCATGAATGATACTCTCCTTCAATGTATTATTTGTTGATGACTAATGTTGGTGAACCAGAATGTTATGAAGAAGCAATGCAGGTGGAAACTAGAAAGAAGTGGGAGCAAGGCATGAATGAGGACATGGACTCATTGGTAGGAAACCAGACTTGGGATTTGGTTCAGTTGCTTGCTGGTAAATAGCATTGCAGAACAAATGGATTTACAAGTTGAAGGAAGAAGAAGGAGGCAAGAAGCGGTACAAGGCCAGACTTGTTGTAAAGGGGTTTGCACAGAAGAAAGGTATAGATTTTGATGAAATATTTTCTCCTATTGATAAGATGACTTCAATTAGGACTATCTTAAGTCTAGTGGCGATAAAAGATTTGCATCTTGAACAGTTATATGTAAAAACAACCTTTCTCCATGGGGATTTGGAGGAAGAGATATATATGCAACAGCCACAAGGGTATGAGGTCAAAGGTAAGGAGAACTTGGTATGCAGGTTGAAAAAGAGTTTGTATGGTTTGAAGCAAGCTCCAAGGCAGTGGTATTTAAAATTTGACAGGTTTATGACAGAACAAGGTTATAGTAGATGTCATTCTGACCACTGTGTTTATTTCAAGAAGCTAGACAATGAAAGATATATTATCTTGTTATTGTATGTGGATGACATGCTTGTTGCAGGATCTAACATGCAGGATATAAATGTACTCAAAAGGAAGCTAGCTAATTCATTTGCGATGAGGATTTGGGTGCTGCAAAGCAAATCCTTGGTATGAGAATAACAAGAGACAGGAAAAATCACAAATTGACATTGTCTCAGGGTGAGTACATACAAAATGTGTTGGAGAGGTTCAGAATGTAGAATGCAAAACCAGTTAGTACACCTTTGGCCAGCCATTTCAGTCTAAGTAAGGAAATGTGTCCCAAGACACAGGAAGAGATAGATTACATGTCCAAGATTCCCTATCAATCAGCAGTTGGCAGCTTGATGTATGCCATGGTGTGCACAAGACTAGATATTGCACATGCAGTGGGAGTTGTGAGAAGATATATGAACAATCCAGGTAAAGAACATTGGAGGGCAGTACAGTGGATTCTCAGGTATTTGAGAGGTACCACCACTCAAGCATTATGTTTTGGAGGTTCAGACACTATTCTACAGTGATATGTTGATGCAGATATGGAAGGTGATAAGGATAGCAGGAGGAGCACCATAGGGTATGTGTTTACTGTAGGTGGAACAACAGTAAGTTGGATTTTGAAACTGCAGAAGGTTGTTTCACTTTCAACAACGGAAGCAAAGTATGTTGCTGTTACAGAGGCTAGTAAAGAGATGATTTGGTTGCAGAGGTTTATGGAGGAATTGGGTAAGAAGCAGAAGGATAGCAAGTTGTATAGTGATAGCCAGAGTGCCATTCATCTTGCAAAGAACTCAGCATTCCATTCCAGGACTAAACATATACAGCTCAAGTACCATTTCATATGCTCTGTTCTGGAAGATGAACTGTTGAAGCTAGAAAAGATACATACTATCCAGAATACTGCAGACATGTTCACAAAGGTAGTGACCAGAGAGAAAATGAGTTCCTGCTCGGTTTCAGTTGGCCTTCTATCATGAAGGTGAAGAGGAGAAAGTTTCCAAGTCCAAGTTCCAACAAGTACAACAGCGGTGGAGTTGTTGTGATCAATCTCCAAGTGGGAGATTGTTGGTTGTGGAGCCAGATATTCCAGTCTCATAGGTGATATTGTTTCAACCGTGTTTGTACCCCAGTTTTATATGATATGTAGGTGGACTGTACACTCACCCCAGCGGGGGGGTGTGGGGGGGCATCTCATCTCTGAGATCTGAGGAGAGACTGTGTGAGACAGTGAAGAGGAAGTGCAGCGGTTGTGCTACAGGTTGTATCCCTTCGCTTTGCTGGATAGAATAATAATAAGGACTGGCAACTTCAGTGTGGACGTAGCCCAAGTTGGGGTGAACCACGATATATCTTTTTCTCTCTTGTAATGTGTGTGTGATTATATTTGCATTTATGTTTATTGTTATTGCTTTGTGATCCTATTTTTCTAACAATAAGTATCTTAGGGGTAGTATTATCACTTGAAAATGTCCACCCGTTATCCCATCATGCAAATCCTTTTAAACTAGTTCAACGTCATCCTTTTCCAAACACCTGAGTTGTACTCCATCATAGTTTTCATGGAAAATAATGACATTGAAATAGATATGAAATAATCCAAGTTGGAAATAATGTTTTAGGTCACAATACCATGAATTAGTAGCAACAGGGATGTAACAGACATCATCAGTATACACTGAAATCTCATTTTCCCATCCCACTTCATCAATATTAATATGGAATTGTGATTCAACCACCGATTATCATAATCCTTGAACTCTAACCATGGTGGCTGGCTTGAATTCTAGATCATACTCCTAGATAAAATCATCTAGTTTTCTCTTCTTTCACCAAGTTCTTTTTTAACAAAAAGAGACTTGGTAGTTGAGTATGGGACCATCACAATGCTTGACTTTTCAAAATGTAAGGTTTGAATTGTTTTAATACTCTAAACAAAAAAAATGTGTGTTCATTGATTATTGGATAATTATTCAACACTTTATGGGCGCATGTTCATGAATGAAATAGGAAATTCACTCTTGTTCTCATCATTATGGGTGAGAACTGCAACTAGGGAGTGATTGGATGAAAATGTATCTAAAAATAAATATTTATATAAGTTGGAACTACTCAAATATATTGTACCAATGATGGTATCCTTTATCTTCTCAAAAGCATCCTTATCAATTTGAGTCCACTTAAAAATTGCATCGTTCTTAATCAGTTTTGTGCAAGGGTTTAGTAGTTTCAGCAAAGCATGAAACAAAATGTTGCAAAAAATTTATCTTATTGAATAACGATTCCAGGTATTCCTTGTTGTAAGGAAAAGGAATTCAAACGATGGCATTAGTTCATTTTGTTTGAAATTAAATTATAAAGATAGGGTCACTCACTAGGGAGTTCCCATGGACACTATGGTCAATATGGTTGCCACATGATCATTTACTTCCTCTGTTATGATGCAAAAATGCCACTTCCAAATTCTTTACTCAACTATGGTAAAATAACAATACAAATAGAATGTCCTCTACCCCTATTTTCATAATGGCTCAATATTTATCATAGCCTGATATCCCTCTTGGGTTAGGTTTAGGTTTTTTGTATGCCTTAAGTCCTAATTATTGTTAGGGTTTTGGACACTAGAGTTTTTTATATGTGTTAACTCCTAATTAATGTGATGGTTTTGGCTTTCTTATTGTTTGGAAATGGAATTAAAATGATGGCAATATTTCATTTTGTGTCAACCATTATGTCATCTTTGGAAGTAACATGACCCAACAATTTTCCTTTAGTCACAGAGAAAGTGCTAATTTTTAGGTTCAAACAAATGCATACTTTATACATATTTTGAAAATTTTCTTGAGATGTTAAATATTCTCAAATAAATTCTTTGAATATACAATATTGTCATCTAGATATATTACCATGATGTGAGTAATCAAATATTTAAAATAAATCTCCATATCTCTTTAGAAATTAGCTCGGACATTGATCAATTCAAAAGCATTTTTTTATAGGCTACAATTCCCCATTTGGTTCAAAATGTAGTCTTCAACCTATATTTATCAACAACTAATACAAGGTTGTAACTTGAGAAACCATCCAACAAGGAGAAAATTTATAAACCTATCACCACTTAAAATATTTGTTCCATTGGAGGGATATGGAAATTATTGATCTATAAACTACCATAGATATTCCATTGGAACTAAGATCCTCACAACAGATCTTCTAATAATCAAGCTATATTAGAAGATCTTGATTTGGGTGTCCATAAACCCATTCTTAGACTATATTCAATCTCTCTTGAATGTATTCAAGATATCTCAAGTGAATTCTAATTGAGTATCCACAAATCCACTCTCAAACTATATTCAATATTTCTCCGTTGTATTCAATATCTCTCACATGTATTCAAGTTGGATATCAATAAACCACTCTCCTAGTACCTTCGAGTTTTCTCACTTGTATTCAAGTTATCATGTAGACTCTAGTTGGCTATACATAGATCCACTCTCTCTTTGTATTTTTGCCAGGGATGACCCTATATTGAGTTGGGTTTATATAAAACCACTCTCCCATTTGTATTTCGTCATTATCCATGGATTTTTCCTCAACTTAAGGGGGAATTGAAATGATGGTGTAATCTTCACATATGACCATGGTTAAACTCACTTTGTAATCATTATTATTGTGTAATACTATTTTTCTAGGAGTTGGCTTAAATCCAACCTAATCAACGCCCATTTATTATTCCTAAATGGTTAATACCAAGTCTTGTCATTATGTGAGACCATAAATCCTCCTAGGGAGGTCACCCTACCTATTTATTTGTGTATAAATACACACCCAGTTATATGCATTTGTAATGTCATCTTGATTTATTTATCTCTTATACAAGTGACTATTCTGTTATACTATGAGCACCATATCAAGCATTTTTCTCTCTTTCATGGTGTAACCTATTGTTTATGAGTTTTGTCTCAAGTGTTGTTATCTAGTAGTATTGGTTGATTTCTCTCTAAAGTCACACTTATAGGTTTCTTCTCTTGCACAATAGTGCAAATTTATCTTTTTCCCTTACACTAGTTTATATTCTCTTTGTATATTTAGGGTTTACCAATTTAGGGTTTGTTGGTTGGTTCCATTTCATGTTTTCTCTCTTTTATGGATATTAATATTCAAGGAAGAATATAACTTGAGTGTATGGGATACATACAAACGAAATCTATGAGGCACAACATTAATGTGGTAATGGGAATCTAATCAGTGGAAACCTTTCAAGAGTTAGGATAAGGTGGTGGACAACTCCAAGGCTCCATTCAAATATGTGAATGAAAAGTCCACGTAATTGACCCCATTTAAGGTTATCATATATTTTAGGGGAGAAAATGTAATCCATTTTGATTTGTAAATAAAGGAATCATTTTTCCAACTCAAGTATGACTTATCAAACTAGAGAGAATAGGTTGGTTCACATTAGTTCCACACCCCTAGTATTAGACCAAATGTTGAAGAAACCATGAAAAATATGTATATATAATCCATTCATGCAATTATAAATATAGAAGAAGAATGTTGGATAAACTAGGGAATTGGAAATATTAGAGAGCTAATTATTCCAAGAAAAGGTGGTGTTGATAGACACCATTTGAACACTTAAGCACATCATATCACAATTGACAATACATCGAAATGAATTGTTCATTCACCACAATTTTCCATATCACTTGACATATAGAGTCATATTTTTATAGCACCAATATATAACCACATCCCTTGAAGTGAGGAAGAGTGAGTCCACATTCTTGGGTCATGGCACATAACAATCTCCTTGATTTGTACCTTATTTGTGCCATATTTGATCGTTATGTTATAACTACCCAAATCGTTGATTGGTTAATCAACTCATCCATTAGTTAGTCAATCTGATTACTCAAGATCCTCTTCATCTCATTAGTCAACCACTCAATCGAATCTTTTAGTCCATTATTAATTATTGAATTTTTGTCTCTAGAAGATCCAAAGGTGTGATGAACTAGAAAATCATATTGTTCCAACACCCCCAATTAGAAAAATAATCTAGAGATTTAGGAGTTGAAATTACTTTTGTACAAACCCCCATAATTACAACTTCCTAAAGCCCTAGCATAGCCCAAAGTTTGACAAAATTATCTTCTGGTAAAATATTTGTAAAGATATCAATAATTTGATAAGCAGTTATGTAGTAGACAAGTTTGACAATAGATTCTTGTATCAATATCTTAAATAATGAACATGAAGCTCCACATGATTCATCTTACTGTGTGCAATAATATTTCCAGTAACCTATGTGTCCTAATTATCACAAGATATTACATTCCTTGAGTCAACTAAAAAACTAAGATATCCCAAGAGTTGTTGAATCTATATTGCCTTTGTGCTATCATTTACTATACCATGATATTCAATTTTTATAGTTGAAATAGAGAGCACCTTTTGCTTCTTGCATAATCAAATGAATAGTCTTGAACTAAGATGAAACACAAATCTATATGTTGACTTCTTTTCATCTCCATCCTTGGCCCAATCCAAGTCAATGTAACCAACCAATGAGTCTGTGGTATTGGTGCAATATTTTATATCAAGTTGATAAGTGCCCTTGATATAATGATAAATTCACTATGTGGCCTTCTAGTGAATTTCTCAAGGATCTTGCATAAACTGAGAAACCAAAATAAAAAAAGGAAATATTAGGTCAACTTGAGTTAAATAAATTAGATTATTGACTAGATGTTGATTAAGAGTCGTGTCAACTTGCAGTGAGTCAAATTCCTTTGTCAAGTTTACCCCTAACTAAAAAGGTTTAGCATACACTTTATAGTCATTAATCTTGAATGTTTGCAAAATATCCATTACATAATTAGGTTAAGAAATAAATCTGTTGTCGTTAATTTGTATAACTTGAATGCCAAAAAATAAATGTAAAATACCAAGGCCAATCATTTCAAAGGTATCAACCAAGTATCAGATTCACATGGCTGCTAGTAATGACTAAATCATATACATATAATCCAAAAATTAAGGTTTCACCATTTACATATAAAAGATATATGTTGTGATCTTATTCATAATGTTTTTAAACCAAGATTGATAAAACAATGATTAATCTTCTCATACCAAGCCCTAGGGGCTCGTTTCGAACCATACAAGGATTTCTGTAGTCGACAAACAAGACTGAAATACTTCTCAAAATGAGTGAATTATATAATTTTCTTCAGTTAGATATCCATGAATAAAATTTCTTTTAATGTCCATCTGATGTATCTCCCATCCAAGTTCGAGTAACAAATGAAAGATACAATCAAAACGAGTTCATCTTTTCAATAGGGGAAAATGTTTTAGTGTAGTCAATTCCTTCTTGTGAGAAAAACCATTTGCAACCACACAAACCTTACTTATTTCAATAACAACTAAGAATTGAATTTGGTCTTGTAGACCCACCCATCAACATTTCACTATATTATTTCCTTGCGGTCGAGAAACTAAATCCCATGTTTTATTCTTCATCAAGGAATGATATTCTTCATCCATAGCGTTCGTCCATTTAGGTTGATCATGTGAATCCACATATGTATATGGATCACATTCCTCTAGAACACATTCCATTAGAGTAACACTTCCATATTGATTTTGACATATATTTTTCCTTGAATTATTATTATCTCATGCATAATCTCTAACAGCTTCAATTTTCTTAATAACCTAACAAGGTAGACAAGAATTCTGAAATGAGGAAATTCCTCTAGTATTCAGTTCAATAGAAGGTAGATCATGGGATCCAAATATGGCAATCAATTCCATAGTCATTGGTTGATTACAAGTCAAGACATGAATGTTAGTCGACTATTCAATCATAACTCTAAAATAGGGTTAAGTCGATCATTTTTTTCTCACAATTTCAAAAGGATCATTGTTCATCAAACCCTAAGTTCGAGAATTCAACAATTTGATACCTAAGGTATTTTCATCAAAGAAAACATTCCTTCAAATTATGATTTTTTTACTAGACCAAACAAATTGTATGCCTTTGGCCATTCATAGTAGCCCATCATGATGCAAGCATGACTCTTTGCACCCAATTTCTTTTTGTAGTCATTTGGGATGTGCACCCACACAATACATCCAAATGTTCTAAGGTCATCAACAAATGGTTTCCTTCCACTCCATTTCTCATTATGAGACATATTAAGGACATGTTTAACCAAAATCAGGTTCAGTAGATAGTTCAAACAGTATATGGATTCTACCTAGAACTTAGTTGGTAAATATTTGTCCTAAAGAAAACATCATGCCATTTTGACCAAGGTTTGGTTTTTCCTTTATACAAATCCATTATGCTAAGGTGTGTGAGGTACAAATCTCTTCCAAAAGATTCCATTTTGTGACATATAGTTTTAAAAATCTCTACCCACATATTCTCCACCATTGTCTGTTCTTAAACATTTCACATGTCAAATGCATATCTTTCATAAAATGCCCTAAATTCCTTTAACTTTTCAAAAACATTAATTTTATTATTCAAGACTCTATACCTAATTATACCTAGAAAAAGTATCAATGAAGGTTAAAATATGCCTCGCAGCTATTAGTGATGGTTTGTTCATGCCAACATAGGTCATTGTGGACAAGTTCCAACTGAGACGTCCCTATCTGAAAGGGATCCTAGTGAATATTTATGGGCATACACCCTTCACATACTCCATCAAGGGAATGATTTTAGGTAGTCGAACAATCGTTTTATGTTTCACCATTAGTTTCAAGCTTTAAATATTTAAATGCATGAGTCGTTCATGCCAATTCTTCTATGGTCATCAGTTTGATCTATGAGTGCAGTCGACCCTATTTATTTATTGGGAACATCATGAAACTTATATAGTCCATATTTTGGATCAAGGAACCCTTCAGTAATAATTTCCCAATTGTTTACATCCTTCACAACAAACTGATCTAGCTAGAATTCAACCTTTTTGCTGGTATGGGTAAGTTGGGGTATAGACAACAAATTTTCACTCAAGTTGGGTACATGTTACACATTGGTTATTACACCATGTTGATAAAAGATGTCACCACAACCAACAACAGTAAGTGCATAATCATCTACTACAACTATTTTCCTTTCTATAGCTTCAATTAAGGAAGAACAGACATAAACATATTTAGTCATGTGGTGTGTACAACCAAAATCAACTTTCCACTCACTCTAAGTAGTATGAGCATACAAGAATTGAAAAGAACTAACAAAAAATGTATAATTGTCTTCCATAGCTTCTAGAATTTCACGCAGAGCTTTGGTCGATCCTCCAGTCAACATGTCTACTTTAAGTTTCTTACCCTCCTCTTCTGGATTGTTGATCTTCTTCTAGTAAAGCCTCTCCATACGTCTCAGTTTCCCACAATTGTGATAAGTATTCTTCTTAAAAATTTAATGAGAGAGAAGAGAAAAAGGAGCAACATGAATGTAGATTCAAACAAATGATAAATGAGCTGAAAAGGGCGAATATTATTTAAATAATCAAGAATTGAAAATTATTTTAGAATTTGAAATTTTTATTTATTTTTAATAAATTCATGAAGAATAACTTAAGGGAAAAAAGTTTAAGAAGATTTTAATAATTATATTCAACTTTTAAAAATATGGAAAAAAGAGAATAAAATAATCAAAAATATGGCCAGATATTAAAAGCAAAAATAATATTAATTAAAGAATTTAATGAAAAAATTAGAGAGAAATAAAAGCATTTTTAGAAGAAAAGATTAAAGAGAAAAGTGGAAAAATAAGATTTAATAAATATGACATTAAATAAAATGATTAAAAGGAAGCCCTAATTTTTTTTTAGAGAATTAAGAATGAAAAAACCTAAGAGAAAATAAACAAATATTGCACAAAAAGCTAAATCTACTTCAAACACAAAACAAAGTTTTTGGCTAGAAAGTTGAAGTCACGTAATGATGACAAAAAGGAACAAGAAAACAAACTTGCACTTGTTAATTGTGAGTTGTATTCATTTTGCACTTGTTTACAAAGTTTTTGGCTGGAAAGTTGAAGTCACATAACGCTGACAAAAAGGAACAAGAAAACAAACTTGCACTTGTTAATCGTGAGTTGTAGTCATTTTGCACTTGTTAATTGTGAGTTGTAGTCATTTTCTTGTAATGACGTTAGTGTACCATTGACTAACAACATTGAAAACAAACTAGACAAATTACATGAAGACACTAAGGTGACAACATATTAATTAGACTCAAAGGCATATGAGGATAAGGTTGAAAATATACATCAGATTTTTAGACCTAAGGAAGAATTATAATTTAAAAAATATAAATATGGTTTAGGATATAACAGAATCATGTCGACTTCTTTTAAATTCTGGATCTCTCTAAACCAATTACATTTGTGAGAGGAGGTTTTATGAATGATGATTTGCTAATGCATATAGTTGATGATGGAATGAAGGAAATTAATAATTGTGAAAATGAACTGGATGATTAGGATGATGATGGAATGAAGGAAATTAATAATTGTGAAAATGAACTGGATGATTAGGATGATGATGGAATGAAGGAAATTAATAATTGTGAAAATGAACTGGATGATTAGGATGATGATGGAATTCACGATGTTATGTTGGGTAATGATGATACGTTGGATGAAGTACCTATACAATACCAACAATATCGTTGAGTTGGCCATAATGGATTACAATGTATTGATCGTCAACCATGTAATATTTGTGGGAAGACAAGTCAACTTTCAAAAAGACGTCAAAAGAAAAAAGAAAGAAAAAAACAGAGAAAACAAGTACATTTTTTTATGGTTAAGTACTTGGCGCTGGACTTTGGAAGCCAAGTTGTTGGAGTGTTCTTATTGTTGGTTTTGTAAACAAGTAGTTGGTTTCATAAACAAGTACACACATGTTTATCAGGAGAGGATACATTAGCAAATGGACATGCATGCTTTGATTTAGTAATTTATGATTTAGGGCATGATCGAGGCCCACATGATGTAGTCTTTTGAGTTGAATATTGAGTCTTTAGATTCCACTAAAAATAGTATTGTCATTTTCCACTTTAGGGGTGTTATATTGACACTGTTGATTTACAGGTCCCAATACTTCTTACCTTTAATTTGCCATGGGTGGATATATTGATTATGGTTTCCAAATCTCATGTTTTGAAGTCCACTCAATTTAGATATTGATGATGATTTTCAGACTTATTTGAAGTCCACTTAGTGGTTTTGAGGATTATGATTTCTTTAGGATGAATTTACTTTGTTTTTAGAGGATTATGATGGATTAAGGATTGATTAAGGACAAGATGATGGATTTATTATTTGATAATTTTGACATGGGTCACTCCACATTTTGAGTATTTTTCAAGGTAGATTTTAGGATATTGGGTTAGTTAGTTTGACTTCAAATTTATTTTCCAAGATAGTTCAATACTTGGATTTTTTTATATTTTTAGGAGTTTGATATTTTGACCATGTTATTTTTTATGAGTCTAAGTTGGCACTAACTTCTTCAGTGGATTTACTCTTATGGGAAGAGTGGTGGGATGATCATCGACTTTCCTGTGGCTCTGTGGACCTGGATTGGTCCTAGGTTTTTCATTGTTTTGCTTCCTTTGGGTCTTATATATTTATATTGCGGCACTTAGCTCTTTGCAGGTTATTAGCTCTTGGTCTTCCAACATCCTATTGGGTTTTTTCTTTCTGGGTGGTCGCCACCTATTTTGGGTCTCTTTTCCTGTGTGTTGGCCTCTTCGGTCTTGGCCTTTCAAATGTATTTTTGGCTCTTTGGTAGGCTTGATGTGCCCTACCTTGGAACTGGTTGTTTTCTAGTTGTGTTCGCTCCTTCTATGTTTCGGTCAGTGTTTGTATTGGGTTGGTTATCACCTAAATTATGGTATGGTTGTCCTTGTTAACTATTTGTATTTGGCCATTGGGTATGGCGGTTGGAACTTCTTTATTGGCTTGTTTATTGCCTGGATGATGTATTTTTTTTTGGCCATTAGGTATGGCGGTTGGAACTTCTTTATTGGGTTGTTTATTGCCCAGATGATGTAGTGCTTATTTACTATTTCCTATATTAATAGTAAATTATATTTTCGATGGAAAAGGTATGCACACATAAGGAAATTCCATTTTCATCTAATCCACAAGCTAGAGCTAAGAGAAAGGAATGTAATGAGGCAAACATGCATGTTGTTGAAGTCCATGAAAAGGTCAACATCATAGATCCCTTGTCAGGAAAGGTATATATTATAAAATTTCAATATTTTAATCTACGTGATGAGGTATAGGTCCTAGACCACCAATTTGATATGTAAAAATAAGGACTCTACCCAATGGTAATGAAGAATTTCAACTAAATACATCTACTCAAAATTTGTATAAATAAAGAATTCTAACTCTCTTTGATGTACCTTTTTTTCATCAAAGTATGAATATTTTGAAATGTGTTAGGTTTTTGCGTAGTTAGTTGCATGACGCTTTCCATGGCTAGATAGAAGTTGTATATTATCAATCATTGTATCTTATCAATCCCAATTTCATGCACTAGGTATTGGGGTTACCAAGAATCGATGAATATGTAGTAGATGTTATATTAGCGAGGAATGTAACCCTAAAGGAGATTATTAATAAGTATGGAATGCATCAAGATATGTGTGGCATGGTCATTTCATTGATTAATGATCCTGATGTCAAGTTTAAAACTCGGTTATTAATGTCTAGTGAGAGTTATTAATGCCATTGAGATATGTGCATAAGGGTAAATATGTCTTGGGCCTCATAGACATAGAATGAATTCATGGTTAACTATTTTGATGTGCAAGAACATGGAAAAGAATTTTAATATAGTTGGGTACTTTTACTTATTGCAATGTATTATTAAAAAATACCAAAAGGTAGGGCCTTTATACTGAAGGCATAAAATATATTCTCTACATTGAAGTTAAATATTTGGTAGTATACTAAAGATAAAGCAAGCAGGAATAGACAAATAATGATTTTTATAACTGGTACAGTTAGATGATTCTTGAAATTGTAGAATCATTTTGAATTATGAGAAATCTATTTGATAGGTATGATCTGTACATTTTATTTGAATTAAATATGGATAATTGTTATTGAGACTGCATCCAAATCCATGGGGCACCCCATATACCCTTCTATTCATCACGGCAAAGAGGATGTGAATGGAATAATTTCTCAATGGAGTCCAAATAAATAGTCAAAACTAGATCTAAAGGTGTACATCAAATAAATAGTCAAAACTAGATCTAAAGGTATACATCACTTTAGTGAACTAGATCTAAAGTTGTACATCACTTTAGTGAAATAATCCAAAATAAAGAATAAGAAAGAGAAATACAAGGGGTAAGATTATACACCATCGTAACAAGCAAATAATCCTAGACCTATTTGAGAGTCATGTAGATTGACTTTGTTAGAGAGATAGAGGGAGTGCAAGGAGAAGGAACATCAGCATGAAGAAGAAGTGAAAGTAACAAACTAGAGTGGATTGATAATAACAAAACACAATTGGATGATCATTAGAAAATGTCCAAGACAACGTACTAGTGGAACAACATTCCCATTGACATTAGTTATAGAGAACTTACACCACAACAAGGAAATTCAATATGGGGAAAGGAACCACATCATAAGTCATATCTAGCACAAAACCTAAAGGTACAATCCATACTACAAATTATCTAAAGATTAAAATTATTACAGTCTCAATCCTCAATTATTCCTACATTAAATCAAAGCAATGATAAATACCCAGGCACCACTCAACAATAGAAAAGAATATTCCCCAAATATTTTTGGTGCGTCCCCATTGCCAATTTGCCAAAGAAACATAGTAAATTGTGGATAAAATGGAATCTAACTTGGAGGTGACACGTATGATCCAATGGGACTCTTCTCATCAATTGTAGGATTTCATAACTATTTTAGCCTTAAGAGAAACTTTAGAAGAAAAGAAAACAACATCATAAGAATCTTTTGACACATCATCAAGGATCGAAAAAGGAACACTCTCACCAAACCCAAGATGAAGTCTGCAACAAGGACCAAGGATCTAGAGGAGGGTTCCTCAAATTAACTCTCTCGCAATTACTACTCATGAAGTCCCTAGTATGGGAATAAAATTAGAGAAAATTCTCAATGAAGAGTTTGATTTTCCTATAATACCATTGACCAACTTAACAAGATACAGCGGGGTGATGTTAACAGAATTAGATGATTAAGGTAGGTCATTTGGAATATGATATCAATATTTAATCAGAAGGAATACACAAGTAATGGTAGAAAATGGACTCCATTATTAATCTTTAGTAAACCAACTACAAGAACTTCCACACATGACCTCTACAAAATAAATTTCTTAAATAAGAAAACAATTTCAGATTTGAATGAATAGAACGGTCATTTAGAAGAAAAACTTCATAAATCCTTGACTCAAGAGGAAAACGACTTAATGAACAATTGAGTATTATAGAATTTATGTTTCAAGGGGTGAAGGATGGTAAAATTAGGATTTCAATCCTAATTGAGTCTAGCTTTAACCTCTAGAATCATTTGCAAAATGTTTATAAGGTACAAGGGAAAGATAATGTGATTAAGCAATGGGAGACTCAAATTTTAGAAAAGTAGAACTTTCATAAATCTACTAGAAAATATACGTAAAGAAAGCATGGATAAAGTGACTTCCCTTACATGAAAAATTGTGACCATGCACTCTAACCAATATAAACTTATTAACAAGTTGATGCAACTTCAAGATCAAGCAAAGAAACAATTCAAAAAACTCATTGAAACTCAATCAGTTGTAAAAGAAGCAATCCAAGTAGCTACAAAGCATAAACTAATTAAGGAAATAGTAATCATGGATATCATTAATAAGTATTAATTTGACATGCAAAAGATTGAGACAATCTAAACCCATATGACTCAAAATTTTGTAGAGTTTGCATATTAGTTGAAGCATGAACTTCCACCATTGGCTCCGCTTTTTCAAAAATAAAATATCATTGTGTCAGGGTGAGACAATCATAGTGTTAGGGCCCTATTGGCACCATATTTTTCACAATTTTGGGTTTATGCATACACTTCATGTATGTATGCCCACTAGGATAGTGTGCTAAAATGAGGTTGATTGTGGATAGTTTTACTTATTTTGGACCACATGTGACAACTCTATGAATCTATATAAGGTCATGTAATAAGGAGTTATAGGGTTGGATAGAATTCAAAAGGAATGTATGTATGGAAGAAGAAGAGATACGTGAATTTAAATCCCCTTCAGGTTATTGTAAGGGTTATAATGGGAATGCATGATTTATCTTACATATTGTAATAGAGATGCATGTGATGTGATCCACCCTCTAAATTTCTGATTTGCATCTTAGTTATGAATGGTTGTTACAATATGCTTGCTTAGTTAATATTTTGTTTTCTTTTGTAATTTATATTTTTCTCTATAATTATGTTATCATATTAGATGAGACCTTACCCCTATTGGGGTTTTGAAAATTTTAATGTGAATATATTATTGTTGGCCTACACACCAAACCTAGGGTATAACATTTGTGCCAAAACGGTCATAATGATCTTCAAACTTAGCAAAATCACAAGTGCTCTCTTATCTTTGGAAAATCCTCATTGATGGTGTTCCATATTATATTTTTAAAGGAGACCATCTTATTTTATAATTTAGCATGTTTCATTGCCTCCTTTTTTTTCCTGAGAAAATGTCCGTAATTTTATTTCAAAAAGATGATTAAAATTACATATTGCAGATGTAGTGGAATCAACAAGGATCCCTACATTTTCACATATTTGTGTCCCATATAAGCAAGAACTCGGGATCAAACCCTCATTGCCCAGTAAAAGAAAGATAGCAGAAAATTACAGAAAAAAGACTTCCATCAATACGGCAATCCACAAGCTCCAGAGAATGGGAGCCCCACACATGTCAGCTATCAAGATTCCTAGGCAACAAGATCCTCAGCAAAGAAAATGTCTCCATCGAAAGAATGGATCCATCAAAGCTGAAACCCTCATCAGGGGAAGCAGCAGCGCCCAGCAAGCCCCGGATGAAAACACAGCCAGACAAGATCCCAAAGAAAACCTGGAGCAGACCGCCAAAGCCGAGAATCCCAGGAACCAAAAAAATACACAGACACCTCCACTGAGAGCACCCACCAGCCATCACGAAAACGACCAGACAAAAACCCCCGAAAAAATACAGTCCCGCACAAAGTAAACCCTGTTGTTCGAGGTTGCTGTTTGGTACGTGGTTCTTAAGGCCTTGGACGCCACCGCAGTTGCAAAGCGAGCAGCTGCAGGGACCAGTCTTGAACCCCGTCCCAATGCCATCCTCGGCCATTTGCAAAGATACTAAGGCCGGCCGAATACCCACGATGGGCCTTGCAGCAAGACTCCGGGGCAGCCGGACCAAACGCCACAGAATTTCTCCTATCGAGCACCGCCCAAGCCCCGAACGCCTCCACCGACACCGACAGACCGCCGATAGCACCATCCGAGAGTCCCTGATGATCCCTGTGATGCCTCTTCCGATCACCATCCTTCAGAAGGCCTGCAAAAAACAAACAGCAATGTACAGGGGAGGTGGGGCGGCTGGGCCAAGCCCTGGCCGCCCAGGCTACAGCAAAAAAACGACTCTCAAATCTAGGGTTTCCTCCCTATTTTTCATTGCCTCCTAATACCTTTATTTCTATTATTTCTTATCATTTTTGTTGTGGACCACCTCATATTTGACATCTACTAGGGATTATAGGGCCTAATCTAGTTTGTGTCCATGCTTTTTTACAACTTCCTTCCTCTTCTATGTTGATGCTTATAGACCTCTAGCCTCATCATTTCCACCTTCATGTTAATTGTTCCATTCTTCAACCTGTCTCTCAACAATCATTCTACATTTTGATTGATATTAGGGAGGTGAAATACCCTATGCCTGACCTCACCAAGGTAGGAGGAGGAACCTCTAACTTGTATTCCCTAGAGACCTCAGCTTTCAAAATTTTGATATCCTCTTTGGTTTCATATAAGTACACATATAGTGCTTAGGCTTCTATCTTGACCACTTCTAGTGTGCTTACCTACTCAATTACAAATTGATTCTTTATTTTTAACTATTCTTCCCATAGTTTAGGATGTTGAACTCTTCTCCCATAGTATTGTTTTCCTCCATCAATTGTTGAACTAAGGGAAGAGGAAAATTGTTGGAATATATGATTAAGTTTTTAAGTTTTTTTCTTTGCTTTTAGTATAATAGGGAGACAAAACTCCTTGGTTTCCTATGGGTCATTCTCTACAACCATTAGTTTTCTCTCAACATTATTCTTTCCACTTTGAGCACCTCCATTTTATTTTTGTAAACAATGTCTCTAATGGAAGTGAATTGACCCCATGGTTCAACTTGTAATTCTCTTTGATGGATTTGATGTGTTTTTCATAAATGGGTGTGTTTCTAATATGTATTCATTCTGATAATATCCTTTAGGGGAAGATGATAAATTTGAATCTTTACCTATATTTATATCTAGTCCCGAGCTTTCATCTCTAAGGTAACTTGATCAATAGGAATTCCAAGGTAGTCATGGTGAATGCCCCACTTTGTACATCATAACTTGTGACGAGTTTGGGGTTGGAAAGAAGGTCAATTATGTGGGGAAAATTATTGATCTTTCTTCAAACACTCCTCTTCTCTTTCTATTTTCCTATCAAAGTGATTGGATCTACTAAGAATACGGGTAGGATATATTTGAACATAGACGATTTGGGGGATATAAATCTATATATGATCAACACAATTTGTGTTGGAGGCCCCATATGTCATATAGATAAAGAGTACATTAAAATTGGTAGAGGGAGCTAAAAAGAAATGGTGTGTGGTATTAGAGGAGACTACTACAACCTCAAGCAAGATGGAATTTTTATAAACATCCCCAAAATCCCCCCTAATTCCTCTTTATTTCTTTTCTTAGCATTATACCATTCATCACCATCACCTTCCTCCTTTTTCCACTTCTTGTTGTTCATGTCGTTATCCTTATTAGCATTCCCATCATCATTAAGAGGGCCTCCATCTCTCCTAGTTGAAGCTTTCGATCTCTACTAGATTTCTCAATGGATTTTCTACTATTAAGGATGAGTATTGTTTCATTTCCTCTCTTCTCCTACAATACCAGATGTTACTAGGCCTAAGAGGTCAAAATATTTAGTTACATTTCCCAATTATACCATTATCTTGTATAACTCATATGCTTATCATTAGGAAGGCTTGAAGGTAGATAATATATGTGTTTTTTCCAATAGCATGGGTACACAAATTAGTTCCTATTCATAATCCTTTGGGACCTTTTATTCCTTTGGAATTTTCCATGGTCCTTTCTCACATTTTCCCAAGCCTCCTATACCTTTGAATCCCATGACCTTCTCCATTTTCGGCTCTTTTCAAAAGTGATTATATCCTTATTCCTAATTGAACTACTACATGGGACAATAAATATTCATTTGCATATGCCACTCCTTCTTCATATTGTGGAAAAGGGGTCCTTACTAGCCCTTCCTCATCTTCATGAAACGCATCATAATCCCTAAAAAACTCAACATCTTATGGGAATGTACCATATATTTTTTTTTATTTCTTAAGGTAGGTCCTCATTACCCACAAGGTACCCCTTTGATACTTATCGGAATTATTGTTCACTACTTCAATTCTCTGATCATGTGGCAATTCCATTAACTTGGAATTATACTCTATAGGACCTTGATCACCTTTCCTATAGAAAGTGTAGTAAGGGGGGGCATTTATATTTTCCACCTCTAGGGTACGAAAATCTCATGTATCAAATTTCCCCAAATTATACCCATCAATGGTCATAATTGCTCACACTTCCTCCCAAGACTCCTTATTATCAATTTCTCAACATTTGGTCCAATTTTGTGGTCATTGGACTTGGCGGTATTGTTTCATGTAGCTTTAGGTATGAAAAAATGAGGGCCATAATTGTATTCTTTGTCCAAGGTTGAATTCATGATTCCGGGATATTAGCAACTTCATGTCTTCCCTTGGTGTCATTAAATTCATTACCCGCAAAGGAAATAGGGTAAAATACACACTTTGTGTTCTTAGATCCCAAGTAACACTTATCATCTACTTAAGAGAGCAACCTAACATACCCCAACAAAAATATATTGTGGGTCAAAAGCATGGGTATCCTATAGGGATATAGGTTTGGACTATAGACCTTAATTACTGTGAAATCCTCCCCTAAGAACCTATCTCCCCTTCTAACTTTGGACCCTACTAGAGACAAGGCTTTATTTCCATAAGAAACCTCTCTATAAACTTATAATTAATAATAGAAAAGACAATGCACATGAATTTATTGATAAATTGCATAAACCTTGATATACCTAAATCCCTTTTCACCGTGGGAAGCCAATCAATGCACCTATTATTTTCTCTATTTACATCTACCATATTCAATCCTAGATGTGCCAATGAGGTCAATTATTGAAACTAATGTATAAGTACACAAGGTCTGTGGGGAATCCAAATAATTTATCTATTTGGAAACATTCCAATTTCTCCATAATTACACCATAAATATCCTCAACATACTATTGAGGCCCTTGACTAGCCCTAAGTGAGACTTGGGGTCTCGGCTAAATTTTTTAATGAACCTCATTAGTAATATTTGCTTCTCACGTGACTTGTAATTTTAATGATTTTTTATGATTTCCAGGATTATGATTTTATCACTACCTTGATAAATTGAGTGAAGAGTTGAATATCAATTTTATGGATTGCTTCACCATCTATTCTCTTTAATGTATGGAAATCATTCAAATGCTTTGTGTCAAACTAAATAATGAGTTTGTATCTAGGTATTGAATATTTACATAAACATGTGTAAGAATTTAAATACCAAATAGAATCTAAAACACAAGAATTAACACACAATACGTAGAGATTTACCCTGAAAACACCAAACTAGGAAAACCAACCTACTTGAGATTTTATCCACTCTATATCTCATTGTATTATCTATTATGCTTACAATACAATATTATAGCATCCAAAACACTAATCCATTAACCCATATTAGATTACAGCCCTATTTCTTTAAAATATGTGGATGTTTAGATAGCTTGTAATGGATGCAAATTATATAAAGGATATATGCATTTTAAACTTAACAATCTATATAAGAAAGGTCTAATCCACACATAAGTCACTAAGTAAGAAAGTTTAAGCATTTAACAACATGAATAATAAGTTCTCATGGATTTTTGATGAAGGTAAAGACAAATTGTTTACATGGTGTGTTGACTATATTGTTAATAGGATGTATTGAAATTCCCTACTTAGAAGTTGTGCAATCTAAGCAACAAATAGAAGGAAAATGGAAGAAAATGACAAACGCCAGCAAGTCACTCCATAAGTTATCCTATGTAATAAAAAGATACAAGTAAAAGAACTAACATCTAATATCTAGAACATAAGATGAACTCGAAGAATAAAGAATATTTTATCGTGCCAATGGAAATAAGAATTACAATAAACATCTTGATGATTGCTTGTTGTAGCTAGATAGGATCCAAAGTCTCATTGAAGGAGAGGTTATTTTCCTCCTCGTATGCTCCAAATCCAATCCTGGTGGTAGGTGTGGAATTGTTAGTGGTGGAGAAACAATGGTTAAAGTGAAAAGTCTCTCTATTAGAATTAATGTAGCATAACTTTACCATGGACTGTGGATGAAATATGTGACCTCAATGGATTTATTTATAGGTGAAATGGTGGACCTTCTTTTAGATCTAGCTTCAATGTGAACTATACAAATGCATGAATGGAGTAATGGGATAATGATAATTAATAAAGACTAGATCAAACCCTAGACTTAGTAATAAAGGCTTGATAAGGTTCACATTTACTTAGTACATTATTTTGGGAGGTGGACATGCATTAATGATACATAAAAATAATTTTTTTTACTTTAGATTGATAGAGTATTTCTTTAGAGATCTCTTGTGTGCTTCACACATGGAAAATGATTTGAATACTATGCTACAAACTTTTGGTCATCTCTTTGGTTTGATTTATATCATTATTGAAATACTAAGGTCACATGATGATGGAGATGAGGGATAAAGCTTCCAAGTGTTGTTTCCAAATGAAAATGATCATGATAAAATATGTGATTTTCGCCCAAACTGTTAATAGCACTTATGTCATTTTTTTGTCCTCTTTATAGTTGGTTTGATTACTTGAATTTTTGTTAAATACAAACATAGTATTTCCATGTATAGTATATGCATGAATAGTTATGCAGCTAGAAACTTTAATAGGGAGAAGCTATTATATATTGATGGTCATCCATGCATTCATAAAAACAATGCAGGGTTCATAAATAGTTGTACATGATCATTGTTTAGTGCGGTTAGTTTGTTTGAGAGACACTCCAATGACAAACAATTTTTTTGGGAAAGGAAGGCATCTATATTTTTTGTTGCAGATGCAATATATAATTTATATCCTAGTGACAAGTTGTTAATAAAAAAATAACTTACATAAACCACTGACCACTCGTTAAAGGTGGCTTGAAATATTGGAACTAACTTAAGACATCGACTTGGAAAAATATCATTAACTAATCATACTTTTCGATTTTCAATGGAATTAATACAAATTTATCGCTTACTAAGTTTGACATTTTTTTTATAGAATGGTTGGCTTCATGTGTATTAGAGGAAAAAATTTAATGCTTCTAATAAATGCTTTATCTAATGTTTGAACATACTAAATGTATTGGGTACACTAATATCATTGATTCAATGTTCAATATTTTTTCAATCATGATTTGGATGATGAGAAACATGTTTCCTATATACTATTGCAATTCAATACAATTCAACTCAAGAAAATGATGCTAAACAAGAAAAACTCAAAGAGGAAGCATACCAAGCATGTCTAAATCAAGCACCTTTTCAATTGCCACTATTTCCTATGTCACCAATTCATAACATCTACATTTACACTGGACATTCACATGTTGGGGATGAAGACGATGATAAAAAAGGTTAGTATGGAGTATTTCTTATGATATACCCATTCCATGAAAGGAATTTTTAAATAAATTCCATCAAGATGAACTAGGAAATGATTCCCATATTACCGATACCTTCTTTGGAAACCTATAATCAAATTTCACTTGACTATCGAGTGGAGATCGAATTCAACTAGTCTAGTCATGATAGCCACCACGATTATACCTAATAGAGGGGAATTTAGGTTATGTTAGAAATATACAAGATATCATGTAAGTGGACTTCTCATATTTCCAATATTTTATTTTTAGGTGCAAGTGGAAACAATAGAAGTGGAGAACAAATATTGCAAGAATAGTGGCGTTTCCAAGAGACAAGGTAAGCACTTAAGCACAAGAATAAAAGATCCATGATGTATTTCATAATATATTGAACAATATATCATCTATATATAGGTTTAGGTCCATAATAAAACCCCAATGTATGGGTATGCACCCCATACTTACTCCATAAAATATGGATCTAGTAACTCCATATCCCAATCAGATCCACTCTCAGTGGTCGACTCCCATAATGGTTGGTCCCCTTAATGTGGTAAAATACATATGTTAAAGAGGTGAGTTTACACAAATAACCAAAGGTTCTAACACCCCCCCTTGAACTTAAATCTAATAAAAGATAAAATTACATAACATCCCCCCTTAATTTGATATGAATTTTAGATGTTGATCGCAAATAACATATCCAACTAGGGTACAATAAAAGACGACCACCTCCATTTTTCTAATAGACAAGGTACAACAAATAAGCACTTAAGCACAACTTTCACCATTAGAATAATCAATCAAGGTATAGTAACACTCCCAAGAATAAGTATGAACAACTTTCACCAAAAAGTTCCTTCACCCATTCTACTAAGATATCAGTGAAATAATATGTGCGCCATGCGAATAGTTAAGAGCATATGCAAAATCAAACTCAAAATTTCCAAAACCGCTATCCAAACAGTCCCAGATGATCAATCGACTAGATAAGTGAGACATAGATTAATTTGAAGGAAGATTATGATAGTGGCATAATATGTGTTAAATCTAAAAATATGTCGGAATTATAGAAGGAGACTTATGCTTTCCCAAAACACTTCAACTAAGTGTTTTTCACCTAGATGTATTGGATAAGAATTGATGGTTCACATAAAGGCATGATCTGAGATCAAAACATGATTTTGAGAATGACAATGTTTATGTTATCATGCCAAGTGAGGAAATTAATCAAGCATTATCAACATTAGGGATAGCTAGCACTACTAAATAGTTTGAGATACACTACATAGTCGACAGCCTACGTCACGTAATATATTAAAAGACCAAATTATGGAGTTATACTTATCTACTAGTTCTAGTTGGTCGAGTGACTAGCTGGCTCTAATAAATATTTCTAGTTGGTCATTTGGTGTTGAGATTATGCATGTAGATAACAAGAGTTCAACAATGGCTTAGGTGTGGACAAATTTATGCACCACTATATTGTTTGGTAATAACAAGTTCTATATAAAATAAAATCATAGGCTTAGTAATAAAAGGTTATCATTTATGTAAATGTTGTGGACCTTCAATAAAGGATAGATGGCCCAACCATCTACAAAATATAGTGTATAATTTCTCGAGGGCATTCCTCGTACAAAACCAATCTTATAGAAGAGCATCATTTACTTTCAATGGTAAACTAGATAGTATTTAGAGACCTAAAATAAAGGAAATGATAGAATGGATTGGGGCATATGAAATAGATAAGGATAAGGAAATTGTAGATCTATTTGATTCTAATAGGAATCCTATGTTTGATGATCTTGAATTTTTTCACACCTACATTGAGAAAATTCCCATATGAAAAGAAAATCTATATTTTATGATATTTCATATTGAGAGCATCTTAGGATTGACCACTTACTAGATTCCGGGCATATATTAAAAAAAAGGTTTCATCTTCTTTATGGAAACACATGTCATTAAAAAAATGGCAAGTGACACATTAATTGTTAGTAAATATCTTATTTCTTCAAATACTAGCTCAAGATGAAGTATAAGTACATATTATCGTCTTGGAGGGCCCTAGGTCGTCCTGTCGACTAGGCCCTCCACCTAACCACTCTACAGCACATGTCGACAGGTCGCGTCGACTAGTATAGGTCGGGTCGGTTGGATAAACCGACAGATGGTTATGTAACTGTATTTGCACAAATATATATAATAGGCTGTTGAGCCGATGTACTAGTTAAGATTGGTTTTGTGATTGTATTATGCTCTTGCTAGTTAATATAAAGGCTGGTGTTCTCTTTATCTGTCTCGTCTCATGTATCTGTATCATTTTGTATGCTTTGCTTATATCATGTAATGTATCTATGGTAACCACATGAACCTTGGGACTACAACATCTGGTTCTGTTGTCGGTTGATGCATGAAAAATAAATAACAGCATGACCTATGATTTCAGAACAGGAGATTAGAGATCGGTGGGAGAAGAAAATCGTGAATTTTCTGCAGAATTATGCACGACGTAACAAGCTGACGATTAGTCAAGCAAGAGATTGATTCTTCTCTGAGACCCATGAGAAATTTGTAGAGTCCATACTGACCGCCTTGAAGAAGCTTCTGGATGAAAATACCAGTCAGTGAAGCAGAGCGGAAGTTGTTGTCAAAGCTGATCAACGGAGGACGCACGAATCTGTCAGAGTGGTGCGAAAAGATTGCAAATGATTTCTATGAAGAGCAGGCGATTGAAGATCGACTCTCAGTTGACGAAATAAGAAGAAAGTTCCTCATCGAATTAGCTGATCAATTTTTGTGTTCTCTGTCGACTCTATTGTTCAAATTTCTAATCGACAAAGGCATTGTGCATATTGTCGAAACAAGACCATTGCTGCTCCCTGCCCTTCCGAACTCTAATTGGAAGGAGAAAGAATGTAAGTGGGAGAAATTTGTAAAGGCGAATGGGAATTTTTCTTGAACAAATGATGGTCTGCACTTCCCCAGTGATCTAGAAACCTTTGGGTTGGCATTGGGGGGGTGATGAAGCATGCTCTGATGTACCTAGTTTGATGAAATTCGACATATGACAAGATGACATGGCCAGCAGTGGAAGAAAATCCACAAAGACAGACTTTTGAGTCATAAAAGCACCCCAGATATTCAAAAAATTGAAAGAGAAAAGAGGAGGCAGCGGCATGAAGAGTTGCGGGAGCAGGCAATTGCGCTCCAGAGGACGCGAGGATCAAATGTCACGACGGACGCAGAAGGAAATCTGCCAGAGTCAAGCCGAACCCACGAGGATCGGGGTGTTGAAGAAGACCTGTTGCCGATGGATGAAGACTTGTGGATAGAGCGTGGTAGAGCTCTCCAAGTTCAAATACCTGAAATGGTAACACCTCCTTCTCCATTTCATTTAACACAAAGCGTGCGGGTGCAAGAAATTGTCGAAGACAATCTCGGTCTCCATGTTGGTCAGTCGGGAATTTAGAGTCGTTGAAGTGTAGAAGGAGATGATATTAATAGACTATTGATTCATCAGTCGGATGAAGGAAATTGGGTGTCTTTTCAACCTGAATTTTTGAATAGAAGCTTTCATCTAGTATATTCAGAGGATGAGGAAGTGCCCCCCCCTGCCAATACCAAATTTGAGCGACTCGACAAGCATGTCGAAAAGCACGAGATTTAGTGAAATCCCGTTTGAGCAGAACTTTAACTGGATTTCGACAGAAGTGGTAGAAGAAGGCAGACCTAGAGATACAAAAGAAGTTATAGTCACTGATTCTGAAGACAGAGAACCAAGTCCAGAGAGACAGCTAATTCAAATTGACAAAGCACCAAGTTCTGATTGTGGAAATAACCCACCCACACCACCATCAAATTATCAAAATAATACACCAACAGACATGGCACACACAATGGCACACCTTCCGTTCTATGAAGGTGACGAAGACCCAAGAAGACACTGGTTTGTGTGCGAAGCAATATGGACATCCAATAAAATCACCAACGAAGAAAGACAGGTTGCTCAGTTTGTTGGCTTGTTAAATAAAAGAGCACTGACATGGTACATGGGATACATAGAAAAGTCACCAAATGCAACAAAAGCACAAATCAAACAAAGCTTTTTGGCCTTCTTTATGATTGAAGATGTGACATACCTGGCGGCAGAACGACTAAAGACGACAGTCCAAAAGCCGACAGAAACTGTCAAGGAGTATGACAAGAGGTTCAAAGACCTCCTAAGCAAATTAGACTAGGAGATTGAAGAAAAACTATTAATCAAATGGTTTATTGCTGGTCTAATAAATAAAATCAGAATACATGTCCGTCGACAAAGTGTTAATACGTATGCAGATGCACTAAAAGTAGCACTAGAAATTGAAATGGATGATGAATACCCTCTAGTAACAATGGATAGACACGTCGACGAACGCCTTGAAAGTATGGAGCAAGCTATCCAAAATATGACACTAAAAGGGCCTAAACTATGGTGTACAACATGTCGAACTTCAGGACATACCAAAGATTCTTGTCGAATTGAGGATCAGTGACAAGAAGTGAAACTCATTCAATCCAGATGTTTATGTGACTTGTGCAAAGAGTATGATTCACATACCACAAATGATTGTCCATACAATCTGAAAAACAAGAAGGAAAGATGGTGTCAAATTTGTGAAGTGAATACACATGCAATTGAAGATTGTCATATGAACCTAAAAAATTGGCAAAATTATTATGCAGTGTACCAGACAAACTCTGTCGAGCAGCATCAAGATAGAAATACAGCAAACGACAGATTCAAGAGAAAGATGGAAGAAATAACCGATACAATCAAAATAGGAACGACAGATACCCAAGGTATAATGACCGTCGGTATGATCGACGATATGATGGCTACGATAGACGCGGAGGATACCAGATTCATGGTTGTGGCAGTGGAGGTCGCGGTATTCGATCTAGTCGACCTGGTGTGTGTTTCACATGTCTCAGTGAGAATCATCGGCATGCAGAATGCCCGTATAAGGAAAGAACTGATCTTAAAAATTTTACAAAGTGTGGGGTAAGCGATCACTATTTAGAGGATTTCCCTACCATGATTGAGAAAATAAATAATAAAAAGAATGTTCATGTTTTCTCTTGTATTTCAAAAAATGATGTGCTCCGTACAAAAATCTTGCAAATTGTAACTAGGAAAGGCACTCACATTGGTCAAGATAAACCATAGATAACTAGAATTGTCGATAAAGAGGATTACCCAAATTCTATAAAACAAAAATCTATGTACAAAGATGCATCCGACATATTTTAGAACTTAGCAACACACGAAGATGTCGAAGAAAACCGACAGGAAGTTCTCAATGAATTGCTCAAATTAATTTCAAATGAGGAAGTTGTAGGCAAAATGATTGACATGTTGCATAAATTAAAATATAAACATGTCGAGCAAAGACAAACTAAAAACATTTGCCAACTAAAACAAAAAGAGAAAAATGATGCTGACCCATTAGTCGACCTCGACATAAATGGATATCATGTATGACAAGTCGTAATGGATTTTGTATCCCTAGTGAATATCATGACTCGTGATACCTAGGACCAACTCGGTCGACCACAACTGCAGGAATCAAGCATCTATCTAAAACTCGTAGATCAAGGATTAATTGAGCTGATTGGAGTATGGAAAGGAGTCGAAACTTCCATTAAAGGCATCACAACAAAAGTATATTTTGAAATCATCACTCCCAAGGATGATGCGATTTCCTTCCCTTCCTTGGTCGGTCGACCTTGGGGACAAAAAATGAAGGCCTCAATTTCCTTAGACAAAAGTCGCATCAAGTTGAAAGGAAATGGGAAGAAGGTTATCGTACCAATCTTCCCATCTCAGGGAGAACCTTGGTCGGAACCTATAGAAATCGACAATGATGTTCAACAGCTTTACCGCATAGACAGTAATGAAGATCACATTGAGCCAAATAACCAAGGAGACTTCACCTTGGAGATCCTATCTCGCTCGGATACAATTCCGATGCAGAACTCTATGACTGGAAAATAGAGAACTATGATTTAAATGTGAAATAATGCTAGACTATGGATTCCATCTCAAAGAAGCAAATAAAGAAGTGTCTCTCAATATCATACACGACGAATATATTTGAACGAAAAATGCAAGCATATCCAATACTTGTTCCAGATAAAAATATACAGTTAGGTAGTTCAACATTAAGGTATAAAGAACGTGATTCACCTGTTGTACCTATCGAACGGGTATCAAAACATGTCGGAGAGCAAGGCCAACTACAAATTTTGGTAGAGACATTTACTGGTCAAGGTGCGAGATGGTGGGACACCCATCAGTCGAAACTCCAAAACTGGAATACAGCATCAACATTTTTCATAGAAAGGTTTGGCAGAAGAAAATTGACAACTCAGGCTGACATCCCTCTGTTTACACAAGGACAAAATCCTGAAGTTCACATCGACTGTTGCGAAAGAGAATGGAGAAAATTGGGCTATAAAGATGAAAGAACATGGCCTCATCTCTTCCCCAGAACACTTGATGATCTACCTAATAAATGGTACAAGATGGAATAAGCGAGAGGAGAAACTTTATTTTGGAAAGACTTAAAAGAAAATTTTATTAAGGATTTCCAGTTTTCTCCGCAGGATGAGAGGATGGTCAAACCAAGTAAAAGCATCAAAGAATTTCTGCAGCCAACAGAAACATTAACACTTGCAGATAAACAAAAAATTATGCAACCACCTACTACCTTCTATAACATAAAGTCCACAGAAAGCTAGCATCCGACAAGACTGAGCCTAGAAACGTAGATATCAATCGAAAAAAGCTTTCAATGGAGAAAGGATCACCCCAACATATCGAAGCCCGTAAGAACAATCTTTAGCACGGAGATTGTCGAAAAAGACGAACCTAAAAGGTTATCAAAAAAAGACTTTCCACCAACTTTCACACAAATCAAAGAAGGTGAAAGACAGATAAGTAACATTCGTGCACCAGAATGGATGGACGCGGAGATTAAAACAAAGGAAGTAGATATTTCAAATGAGGATCGACCGAAAATGGCAAAGATTGGCGATTACTGGAGTGAGGAACAAACAGCAGAAATCTCTAGTATCCTCAAAGAATTTCAAGATTTTTTTGCTCGAGATTATAGAGACTTGAAAGGACTTGTACAGGAAATGGGCGAGATGAAAATTGATATTAAGCCTGATGCCAGACCTGTAAAGAAAAGACCCTACAAGCTTTCTCACAAATACAAGGATATTATCAAAAATGAGATCGATAGCATGCTTGCAGCAGGAATCATATATCTTATCGACCAGTCGTAGTGGGAAAGCCCAATGGTCGTTCAACCAAAGAAACAAGATCTGACACGACTGCGAATCTGTGTCGACTTCTGAGAGCTGAACAAGGTAACACTCACAGATCCCTTTCCAACCCCTTTCACAGATGAAATTATTAATGAAGTTGCAAGGCATGAGTGCTACTCTTTCACGAATGGATTCTCCAGGTACAACCAAGTACCTATTGCAAAGGAAGATCCGAAAAAGACAACATTCGTGTGCGAATTTGGGTCATTCGCGTACAAAGTTATGCCCTTCTATCTAAAGAACGCACCTGCGGTCTTCTCAAGAATTGTCGTCAAAGCATTTCAAGAATATATCTACAAAACCATGGTTGTATACTTTGATGATTGGACAATCTATACAATGTTGAAAGATCATTGCAAGTGGCTCTGACTGATGTTGGAATGATGTCGACAGATACAATTGTCGCTAAATATTAAAAAGTGCATTTTCACGACACCCATCGGTATATTACTAGGCCATGTAGTTTGCAAAGAAGGGATCAAGGTCGATTACGCAAAGATCAAAATTATCCTCGACCTAAAGCCTCTAGTTAATCCGAAACAAGTACGAATCCTGTTGGGTCATACCGGATATTACAGGAATTTCATCAGGTATTATTCCTATATGACTTGTCCTCTCGAAGAATTTCTAAAAGATGATTGATTTATAGGTGAACGGATGAATGCGATATCTCATTTAACACGTTGAAAAGAAAAATGGTCGAAGCACCCATCCTCCGATTTCCATATTGGTCGAAGAAATTTCATGTACATATTGTGTTAGTTTTACAGAATTTTCAATCTGATCTAAGATCTTAACTGAGAGAATAACATGTACAGCATATCAATCATGGACATAATAATGCAAGCACATAAGAGACACAGAGTTCCACTGGGGGAAACCAAGAAGGTGAAAAACCCCACAACTTCCTCAGAGATAGATAGAGCAATGATACAACCCAAGCATAAGAGATAGTCCTCTCCTAGTAGCATCTTCTCCTCCTCCACTAGTGCGCCACTCTCCAATGAGTGTGTGAGTGAGAAAGTGAATGATCAAATAAAGTGCCTCTCACACTCTATTTATACTTGACTTGACTTGCCTAATAACCTTTACTAGATCGGCCTTAACTTAACCACATAACATAATGCTGACTGGGCCGACCCCCAATAGGGTGGTCTAATAACCCTTTGACCCACATGACTTATACAGGGCCGACCCCACCAAGGTAGTCTAATAACCCATCAAGTATAAGTTATGACACTTACAATATAAATGACGACACTTCCATATAGAGGAATAATAACATCTCTATAGGTGTACAATATACATAGATGAAATACATAGGTGAAATACATTCCAAAGTTACATATACATCAACACTCCCTCTTAACTAGGAAGGTATTTCTCGACACAGATATGCTAGCACAAGTCTTCTTCTCTGGATCATCATCACTGGATCATCGTCATCGAATCATCGTCATTGCTGCTATCTCAATCAATCTCCAATCTAATTGTCATAGGAAGTTCTACAGAGCTAGTCCTTTTTCATACTGGTTGTAGGCCCGCCACCTGCAGGTCTTCATCATCATTGGCCATACTGTGGAATCCTCAGGACTTATTACGTGAGTCACAAAACCTCGCAAGAGAATCTAGGTTGTTACGAGCACACGGCTCTACCTGTTGGATCTCCCAGGGCTATATTCTATGTGACTGTCACAAAACCTTAAAAGAGTGTCTTGACAAGCAAGATCTCTAAAGAGAATCTGAGGCCTTTTTCATCATGTCCAGATCTCTAGGACTTATTACATGTGACCCCTACCAAAAAAACCTTTAAAGAGTGTCTTGACTAGAAAGAACTCTAAAGAGCATCTGAGGCCTTTTTCATCCTTTCTAGATCTCTAGGGCGTATTACATGTGGTCATGGAAAAACCTCGAAAGAGCATCCCAGGACTGATTACGAGCACACAGCTTAACCTATCGAATCTCCCAGGGATGAATTATAAGCCACAGGACAAAACCTTGAAAGAGCATCTGCCAGATATCCTAGGACCAGATAACATGCCATAGGAAAGACCTCGAAAGACTATCTGCAAATCTCCCAGGGCCGGATTATATGTCCTCCCAAAGCAAAACCTCAAAAGAGCATTTTCTAGATATCTCGGGGCCACATTACATGCCATAGGAAAAACCTCGAAAGACTATCTACAAACCTCCCAATGCTGGATTATATGCTTATCTGCACAACCTGTTCCACGGCCACAGAGTATCAACCTGATACTCTCTGTACATCATCCTGATATACATATGATCATCCTAATCATCATCACTGCATCATCCTGATGCATGTCATCTGGAGCAACATCCTGAAGCTCATCATCCATGATCATCCTGATCATATAATGCATCCACCTGATGCATACCAAGTATCTACCTGATACATATCAACATACATGATCCACCTGATCATACAATGTATCCACCTGGTATATATCAACATACATGATCTACCTGATCATACAACGTATCCACCTGATACATATACAGATACATGGTCCAAGCATCCAACATGATGCATATACATATACATTATCCAACTGATCATAACAAGCATCCAACATGATGCATATACAAATATATCAAGCATCCAACATGATGCATATACAGAGCAGTAACTGGACCATCATCCTGATACTCATCATCCAGCGCTTACATCCATAGCCATGTGAAGGATCCTCCTCTCACCATGCTTGGAATGGCTCCAGCAAATGTGTCCATCACTTCTTCCTCGAAGTGTCGTCAATCTAAAGAACACCAAGCCTCTCACTGAAGTACTCAAACTTCACTATGGCTAGTGGTTTTGTCAGCACATCTGCAACCTGCTCATCCATCGCAATATATAGGAGCTTCACTGCTCCTCTCTGCACCATATCCCTGATATAGTGATATTTGATCTCAATGTTTTTCGACCTATCGTGGAACACCAGGTTCTCAGACAGCTTCACACAACTATGGTTGTCACAAAAGATACTAGTAGCCTCCCACGGAAGATCAAATAGCTCAGACAGTAGCTTCTGGAGCCATACTACCTCAGAACTAGCCGAACAAGCTGCAACATACTCTACTTCAGCTATACTCAGTGCAACACGGGACTGCTTCCTGCTAAACCAAGAGATCACACCTGATCCCATACTGAAGCAGCACCCAGAAGTGCTCTTCCTATCTGTAGCACTGCCTGCCCAATCTGAATCAACATAACCCTCCAGGTTAAACTTTTGATTCGCATCATAATTGATCCCATAATCAACCATACCCTTTAGGTACCTTAGAATATGCTTTACAGCAACCAAGTGAACACCTCTCGGATGCGTCAGGAACTAGCTCAATGTGTTCACCACAAAGCAAATATATAGTCTCGTATTTGTCAGGTACATCAAGGACCCAATCATCTGACGACACATCGTGACATCAACCAGATCAGATGAAGCATCACACAGAAGCTTTAGGTTCGATGCCATAGGTGTGGCCATGGCCTTGCAGTCCATCATCCCGAACCTCTTCAAGATCTCTACTGCATACTTCTCTTGTCCAAGGAAGATTCCATCTACACTCTGCCAGACCTCCATGCCTAGAAAGTAGTGCATCATACCCAAGTCCTTCATCTCGAACTCGGCAGCAAGCTTCCTCTTGGTATCGGAAATCAATCCATCCTCACCTGTTACAAATAGGTCATCCACATACAAAAGTGGTATCATTGGATTTCCTTCCTCAACCTTGTAGTAAAGGTTGGAATCTGCTTTACTCTTGGTAAAGCCCAAACTACATAGAAAGCTGTCTATCCTACCATACCAAGTCCTAGGAGCTTGCTGCAAGGCTTTCTTCAACCTGCACACATATGACTCCCTGTCATGTGTCTCAAAACCAATTGGATGCTCCACATACACTTCCTCCTCGACTACACCATTCAAGAAAGCTGTCTTGACATCCATCTGGTGTATCTTCCACTTCATCACTGCAGCCAGAGCAAGTACTGATCTGATGGAAGTGTATCTGGCTACAGGAGCAAAAGTCTCTTCATATTCTATCCCCTCTTTCTGGGAGAAGCCATGAGCTACAAATCTCACTTTGTATTTCTCTATGCTACCATTTGCAGCATGCTTGATCTTGTAGATCCATTTGGAAGTCACAACAGACTTCCCTTCAGGTCTTGGGACTGCATCCCAAACATCATTCTTCATGATCGACTGGTACTCCTCGATCATGGCATTCTTCCCGAATCTTGGGAACTTCAATATCTTCAATAGATAACTTTGTTGTTGAACAAATGTTGTAGTCCTTCTTTTGTAGGTGATGGTATACGATCTTTCCTACAAATAAAGTTAAATTGCATGACTAGAAAACATCTCATAGTTTTCAGAACAAATTCTTACACATAAATAAATATGTCATACAGTCATGCAATTATCTTAGCCAATGCTTCAATACAAAATTTATCCATATCCCATAAATTTCTAGATGCCTTCCAATCTCTACCAGAACATTGTTAAGATTGTTCACAACTCCCAACATGTCAGCAAAGAGGTTTCATTCTAGATAAGTAGCAATGGAATGTTGTACAGTTCCATAGGCCACTTTCCCATCCGATGCATATTAGCAGTATACTGTTCATTAATGCAATTATTCTAATATGCATAATACACACCCTAAGTCTAGGAACATAAGCATATACATCACTGAACAATATTATTTAAACAAACAAATATGCAAGAAATGACAATTCAAATACTTATCTTTGTTTGGTTGTAGGGTGGACTCCCTCTCAGTCTTTGCTTCCTTTCTACAACTCCATTCTAATGTGGATTGTGAGAAGTGGTCAAATCCCTTTGAATATCTACATCCTTGCAGAAACTACTGGAGTGTGCTCCCTCTTGATCTTTGCTTCCTGGATTACATGTCCTTGAACTTATATCCATCCTTGATCACTATGCATGCTTACTAGTATCATCATTGTGTTACCCTCGATATCTCATACATAATCATACATTCATTAGTATAATCAAAACACAATAATCTTAAACATGTATAGTCATGATCATTTCAAACACAGATAATAAACATTAGTATTCAAGGTTTCAGGGAATACTTATTTTACTCATGCATATTCTTATTTGACCAAAGGACTATTCTGGTTAGTCATATCATCAATCAAAGTAAGAAGCATAATATTCCTAAACCCATTATTACTAACTTCAATGAATAATCATTATCAATCATGCCATGTATACTTATATAAGAGATCCTAACACAAGGTAGGATTCTAACTTGATATAGGAAAAAACATACCTGGATTAATATGTTAGTTGGTTTTGTCTAACATACCCACATGATGTCTTCTTGTTCTCTTAAGTGACTTGTGCTAGTAACCTGCATATCTCATAGGTTAACCATTATAGAACCAAGTTATACATACCTCGTAAGTAGATCTTCTATGTGATCCATGGCAATGGATGAACCTTTGTCTTCATGTCACCATGGTCATATGCAAGGATAATTTTAGGGGCGAAATTTAGCCCATGGGCTATTTTTCCATGTTTTTTTCCAAAAAAAGATTCACCAATTTGCATTTTTTGAAGCCCTATTTCGCCCAATTTTGATGGGGTAAACTTTTTTCACTTTAAAAATTGCCAAATTATTATATAAACTATATAAAATCCTTAGAAATTGAAATAATCTTAGAAAAATATCGCCAAATATTTTATAGTTGACATTTTAAGAATTGGTAAGATTCGCCAAGGTTTATACACTTTTAAATAAGTATGGGTCCTTAAAATTATCCCTGGTCATATGTTCTTGAACTAGAACATGATTTGTATTTCTTGATGTACATTTCATGTTAGCAAACAACATCAACCTCATACAACACCATAATGCATTAGTACAATCATAAGTGTCAAAATCCTAATCAATGAATATCTTCTATCATGCATTCATAATTTTATTAAGGTGATACGACAAGTCTAAAGTTAATCAAGATTGTACTAACCTTAATGAAGACAAACATACCATAAACTTAATCATGAACATATTTCGAAACATACCTATAAGTCATACCTGTCGAGATTGCTTGTAATCTTCTTATGTAAGGCCTTATCCTCATCTCCCTCTAAAACATGAACTTCTTCACTTATGTAGGTGATCAATCCATTCTCTTCTAGGATTAACCCAATCCACTTGATTTGCAAAAACTGGATCTGGAGCTGGATTAGGGTTTGTCAAAGAAACCCTAAAAATTCATGCTTTGAATTTCAAACTTCTGAAAGGATAGAAAGATGCGCCTTGATGAGCTGATCAAGCTGGTATACTCAGAATTTGAAAACTACAAAGTTTCACCCCTCAAAAATGCCTTTGAAACTTCTGGATCTTCTGGACAGGATCCTGAACTAGGGTTTGATAAATCCCACCCTTCTGCCCAACCAAAAAGTTCGATCCAAAGCTCTAAACTTTGATTTTTCTGAGGAGCTTCCAGCCGTGGTCACAGACTTCAAAAATTCCAACTTTTGCAGAAGGCCTAATTTCCACTTTTTCGATCAAAGTCCCGAACTAGGGTTTGATCAAGCCCGGCTTTCTGCCCGACCAAAAAATTCGATCTTGGTCTCTCAATTTCTATTTTTATGAGGAGCATCCATCCATGGTATTCGATACAAAAATTCCAACATTCTCTAAAACCCTAAATTCTCGGAGCCATGAATGAAGGTGCTCAAAATCCAATTATGTTTTGACAGAAATATGCACCTGATTGTTTCTGGTGTAACTCTGAAATTTCATATCTACAGGGTTTGAAAATATTTCTTGTGGTAGCCTGACATGTTAGCTTTCCAAACCCATAGGTCTGATCTCAAATGGATTATCTGAGAGAGAGTTATTCCAAGTGTCGCAACGTGACATGTTTATGTGATAAAACAGGAGAGCGAACTTGTACGGAGAGCCACGTGTCACTGGTTCACTTTCAGCCTCTGAACCTTTGTCCTATGAAATTACAGCCCGTTCCCTACCTGTCAATCTTTACAAAATTTCATTTGGATCTTCCTAGCCCAAGTTATGACCTTTTTTCCTAGGTCACATGTTTATGACTCAAATCTAGAAGAGGTAGAAACCCTATATTGTACAGATCATAAATCACAAAGTACAACGAATTAGAGGTTTCCCTTTGGACACAAGGTACATGGGGATCTTATATTCGACCTATAAGAGTTTCAAATCCTGAAACATCACCGAAATGTATTTATAGAGAAAGTTCTACGATGACGGGTTTTTACTATATCAAGCCCTAGCTTCGCAAATGCAACAAGTGTCATAAATGCCATACCATGCCTTCTTTCAGGCTAGCTCTGATACCATGTTAGTTTTTCAGAATTTTCAATCTGATCTAAGATCTTAACTGAGATAATAACATGTACAGCATATCAATCATGGACACAATAATGCAAGCACACAAGAGACACAGAGTTGCACAGGGGAAAACCAAGAAGGTGAAAAACCCCGAAACTTCCTCAGAGATAGATAGAGCAATGATACAACCCAAGCATAAGAGATAGTCCTCTCCTAGCAGCAGCTTCTCCTCCTCCACTAGTGCGCCACTCTCCAATGAGTGTGTGAGTGAGAAAGTGAATGATCAAATAGAGTGCCTCCCGCACTCTATTTATACTTGACTTGACTTGCCTAATAACCTTTACTAGGTCGGCCTTAACTTAACCACATAACATAATGCTGACTGGGTCGACCCTCAATAGGGTGGTCTAATAACCCTTTGACCCACATAACTTATACAGGGCCTACCCTACCAAGATGGTCTAATAACCCATCAAGTATAAGCTACAACACTTACAATATAAATGACGACACTTCCATATAGAGGAATAATAACATCTCTATAGGTGTACAATATACATAGATGAAATACATTCCAAAGTTACATATACATCAACATATTGACGCATTTGGAATAGAAGTCGATGCAATTCTAACACAACCCGGAGAAGATGGCATGGATTACCCTAATGCATTCAGCAGTCGGAAATTGAATAAAGTTGAAAGACATTATTCCACAACCGAAAGGGAAGCATTAGGTATGGTATTTGCACTTCAGAAATACCGTCATTATTTATTGGCTAACCCTTTTGTATTTTATATAGATCACCAAGCTTTAAAATACTTAGTCAATAAACCATTGCATCATGGGAGGTTATGCCACTGGCTATTATTGTTTCAAGAATTTGAATTTGAAGTAATCATTTGACCTGGAAAAGCTAATGTCGAACCAGACCACCTGTCAAGAGTCGACACAGGAGAAGAACCGACAGGAATTGAAGATGACTTACCAGATGCACACTTGTTTCATATTGAAGCAGTCCCTTCAGAACTTGCAAAAATTGCATAATTTCTCGAGGATGGACAAGCTTCTGAAGGAATGACTGAGAAAAAGAGGAATATCTTAGCAATGAAAGCATCCCCCTACACTTTGATCAATGGATTCCTCTATAAACTTGGCTTGGATGATATATTACGCTAATGTGCACTTGACCACGAACGATAGGATATACTAGCAGAAGCTCATGCTAGACCGGCGGGAGGACATTATCATGTAGACATAACGGCTAGAAAAATACTGCAAGCCGGACTGTGGTGGCCGATAGTTCATAAAGACTGTCGAGAATTTGTGTCTAAGTGTGGTAAATATCAGCGCATGGGCCGACCACTACCAAGAATAGAAATGCCATTGGTCCCAGTTAACCCTAGCCGAACATTTGAAATTTGGGCTATTGATTTTATTGGACCTTTTCCGGTAGTGGGGAGAAGGACATGTGCTCAATATATTATCACTGCTGTCGAATATGTTACCAAGTGGGCAGAAGCAAAACCGGTCGAAACATGTTCAAGCAAAGTTGTCGCTAAGTTTATTTTTGAAAACATCATAACACATTTTGGATGTCCCATAACATTAATAAGTGACCAAGGTACGCACTTTGTATGTAAAACTATTGAAGCACTAACTAAGGAATTTGCAGTTGATCATAGAATAAGCATAGCGTACCATCCTCAATCGAATGGCACCGTAGAATCGTTCAATAAAACACTTACAAAAGGACTGATGAAAATATGCAACATAGAGAAAGATGACTGGGATGACAAAGTACCTGTTGTTCTCTGGGCATATACAACAGCATACAAAAGAACGACAGGTCAGACACCATTCTCACTTGGCTATGGACAAGAAGTTGTCATCCCATTACATTTTCAACGACATGCACCGACCATTGCAATAGCTTTACATATCGACGTCGAAGATACTCGACAAGAACGACTACTCCAACTGTCGAAGCTGGATAAAAGTTGATAGTTCACGATAGAACATCAGTGAGTGCAAAAATAGCAACAGAAAGTGTGGCATGATAGGAATATCAAATAGAAGAATCTGTCAGTTGGAGATTTGGCACTCCTCTATAATAGACGAGTAAAAGGGAAGCCAAAGAAGCTACATACAGAATGGATGGGACCCTATGTTGTCGAAGCCCTAAATCCTAACGGATCAGTCCGACTAAAAACGCTACAAGGAAGTGTTTTCAAGAAAGCGGTAAATGGCGCCCGACTTAAACAGTACAAGTCATGAATATTCTCTCAAAAAAAAAATGGTTAAGAAGTAACCGAATGAGAGTACTATAAGCAATCAAGAAAAACACAACAGAGCATGACAAAAGCATAAATGACGAGAGAATGGTAGAAGAAGGATGGAAAAAGAAGAGAAAGAAGTCCGACTCACAACCATTGATATTATAGACATCGACAAGAACGCTGATGATTTGTAGAGGAAAATCAGGCACGACAGAAGCATTGGATCCCGGACCGACCAAACTCAAATAGAGAAGCCCGTCAACATAACACATCAAACGAGGTGTCGCAGCATCATGATGACAAAGAAATAAAGGCTAAAGATACCCGCGATGCCATAAGTAATGCCCTTGATGAAGCGTCGATAGCATGTCAGTCTAATTTAATAACCCCGACAAATCAACCATCAATACGGGCCTCTATATCCCGTTCACCCGTGTCGAGTAACTCCATCTTAAATCTGGAGCTCGAGGATTCTTGGGCACTCTTTTTCCGAGAACTTGAACTCCAAGATACAGAGTTCCCTAACCCCGTTGAATCTAATTTCACATTCTTGAACCCCGAATCCATCATGGCTCCCAGAAAAACTTTAACAGCTACCAGAGCCACTGCGACGACGGTTAGAGAATTGGAGAAAGAACAAACACCATTGGAAACAAGACTCCAGATGATTCGGAATGCAAAGGCGACATAACCCACTTGGAAGAATGCATGGAGGAGCATTGAATATTGGGGGAAGGAGTCAGATGTTCGTTGGAGGGATGAAGCACGACATTTATAGACAACCACAATTATGCATTACATGAAGGCACCCTTGTTGGATACCTTTGGAGGACTAAAAGAATTCATTGCACAATTTATTGTTAGTAGGTATCACAATGGCAAGATTTATTACGATGTCCCGGTCGACATCAATGGTGAAATAATCCACAAGATAACTGGCCTATCACATAAGGGAGACATTGTACCAACAAGTTTAGGCGCAGACTTGGTTGACAAACAGGTAGGGGATCAAATTTGAAGCCCAACATGTTGGAAGTTGTCAAGAATATGGCTCTGAATGGAAAAGTATACAAATGGGCAGACTTCCTGGCCGACATTCGTAAATACAAATTCCATAAGTGCCAAGAGGAGGGAGCTAGCATCCACTACCCATTTGTACTCATATGGATTTCTATGACCCATCTTCGACCAAAAGGAAACAAGGAGTTTTCGGAAGAGCGACTTGTCCTTATGGAAAATTTATGTTGTTTTGCACCTAGAGCAAGTCGACATGGGCCTACAACAATTAAAATTTGGCTAGAAGCATGGTTTATAGACCTTAAAACAATGGCGACATGATGGAGAGTACCACAAAACGTTCGACGAAGTCTACCCCCGACAGCTCACATCCAACTATCTTTGGATGATACAGCAGTCTGGTACATGGAAGGAGCATCTGGTCCAGCAAGGCAACTCGACTATTACCCTTCAGTAAGTGAAATTTTCACAGAGTTAAGCCGATAATCTAATGAAGTATTAGCTATTCTGGCACAAGCAAGGAAAACCAACTTCAAATATGTCGAGCCTCTCACTGATATGGAACAAGAAGAAGCATACGAAAGTCGGTTGTATACGAACACCTTTATCTATCAACCCGAGCCGACACCTAACCCTAAGGTATTATAACTTGCCCATACTCCGCACATAGAATCAGCAGAGGCCGGAGAGCATTCGGACAGCAGCACAAAGTCCGACAACCCAGAACATCTTTTGACAGATGATATTATACAGAAGGTAGCAGCTGAAATCATTACAGCCCGACAGAACCAAGTAACATCAACCAAGGGGAAAGGAAAAAGACAAGTAACATTTCAAGAACCTACAGAAGAAGACGAGATCGAGTTATACGACACTGCTACTCATATTCTTGAATATGCAGCTAAGAACAAACTACCTGTCGAAGATCAGTTTAGAAAATTTCTAGAAACAGATAAGTATCCATCCTCTAAAATTATTGTTAAAAAACCCAAAATTTAGATCAAACCTGATGTCGACCTAACCATTCAGTCCCCCCCGTCTTCCCCAACTGCAATAGAAGAAGAAAGCAGTCTGTTAGCATTACCTGCTCCTAATAACCCAGCAGACACCGCTTTGAGTACATTTATTGCAAACCTTCTGATACTTTGTCCCAACTGGCGCGAGATGGTCATTCAACAACCAGTTTTTGAATCTTCGTCTACTGTCCCAGTTAACTTAGCTCCCCCTGACACCATTCAAACCGCAATTTTACCTTTACCATTGACAGTCCCAGAAATTGTCGGTCACACAAAAACCCATCATATCAGAAATCTTGACCCGTCGGGTCTAGTTTATGCACAACAAACAACTGTCTTTACCCCTATCCCAGTCAATACATTACCAAAAGCCATTCAAATAAAAAACCCCCAAGTCGTCAGTCCCCATGTCGAGTCTACAATTTGGTCTAATTTAGTTAGTTCGGGTCCGTTCGACAGTACCATTTCATTGAGTCCAATTACGACATCAGTCGACCTACCATCACTACCGGTAAGTCAGTCAAGTCTCCCTATCGACGGATCCAAGTCTAGTCCAGTTACACAGCAGCACAACAAAGAAGCAACCATGATAGAAGTAGCTGAAGCCGCTTCTACTCAAGGCAAGGAATCAGCCACAACTCAAGAAATTGCAGCTGACACGACAAGACCATCAGAGCACACCAATATTCCAGATACCATTACAAGCAATATGGAAACTTCCAGCATACCAGCAGATAATCCACCAAGTGCCGAAGTTGTTGAACATGAGACTCCAGCCACCATAGCAGCAGTACCAAGTACACAAACCCAGGTAGAACAAGTTGTTTCCAGCACACAAGCAGTCATCCAACAATAACCGAAAAAGACAAGGGGCCAGAGCAGCAAATATTAAGCAAAGAAAAAGAAAAGAGTAGCCACAAGAAGCACAAAGAGAAGAAATGCAAAGAAAGAGAATTGCAGCAGCAATTGCAAATGTAGCAAGCACAGCTAAGCTAATTAGAAAATACTCTTTCCGTATACTTAGATCATTTGGAGCTTCTACAAGCTATCAGCCATAGTTGGCGTCCCAAGAAGAGCTTGATTTACTTGAAGATGCAGTCTTCAGAGTGCAAAAATAATGCTGACATGAGTTAGAGGAATAGATACTGCAGCTACAAGAATAAAGGAATACATTCCTCGCTAAATGTGAAAACTTAGCTTAGCAAGTTATCCTGCTTCCAGCCAGTTCCGACACGACATCACCTCTTGATAGAGCATATCAGTTATTTGAGTCTGTCGTGTCGATGCTACAATATGAGCTTCTCAAGAAACAACATGATCAAGCTGTCAAGATAGATTCCCTCATGACAAATCAGTTTACAGCCTTTTCAGAAGCTCTCAAAGTACTCAAGCAGTACGATAGTCAAGCAGAAAAACTTACAGAAGTCCTGAACAATTGGTATGTATATTATGGCGACGTCTACAAAGATCTTCAGAAAACAAGAACACTGCTAATCAAACTTCAGCACCAACGCTTGACTGCAGAGGAAGCCCTTATTGAAAAACTTGATAGTCAGATTATCATGGAAAACAAGAGATTGGATCAATTATAAAAACAAGAAGTTCATTGGATGTCTCAAGCCCGAGGCGGCCTCAACAAACTTGGAGAAATTCAACCCCGATTCCATTAGTTACTTGCTGCTGCTGAAAGAACAATTAACATATTTGGTCTCGACATGATCCATTTACAGGCTACATCCACTCACGACAAGATGGAAAACTTGTCAAAACTCACAACTCTGACTGTCGGCATCCAGAATCTGCTACGCACTTTGGAAGAGTTCCAGCACCACCTCTTTGTTTCTGCCGAAGTTATTCTTGAAGCCTGTCTCCAGATACCTGATACTATTGATTACAGTGTACCTTCGTCATAACCGTCTGCACAACTCTTTTTGAAATTTTGATCTCTCCATTTCTTCAGGACGAAGAAAGATTTTGAGGTAGGGGAGATGTTGGAGGGCCCTAGGTCGGCCTCTCGACTAGGCCCTCCGCCCGACCACTCTACAACACATGTCGACAAGTCGCGTCGACTAGTATAGGTCGGTTTGGTTGGATAAACCGATAGACAGTTATGTCTGTATTTGCATAAATATATATAATAGGCTGTTGAGCCAATGTACTAGTTAAGATTGGTTCTATGATTGTATTCTACTCTTGCTAGTTAATATAAAGGCTTGTGTTCTCTCTATCTGTCTCGTCTCATGTATGTGTATCATTGTGTATGCTTTGCTTATATCATGTAATGTATCTATGGTAACCACATGAACCTTGGGACTACAACACATTGCAAAAAATATTGTAAAAAGGACCCCTCCTTCAAGGGGGATTTTGATCCCATCTAGCTACAACAATCCATCATTAAGATGTTGATTGTAAGTCCTCTTTCCATTAGCATGATAAAATATATTTCCCCAATTGCATGCTACTCTCATGTCCACTTCCATGGAGACATGGATGGGAGGATGATTCCAATCGCACCTGAGGTTTTTTATGTTATTGGCCTATGCACTTATATGGACAAAAATATGTGGGGAGTAACTCGTATTACTCTTTTACATTGGAAAATAAAATAAAAATTGAAGCTCAATTAGTAGGGTCAAATTATAGGTAGAATTTTCCGTCCCACCCACATCAATTCATCAATATTTGTTGTTTTGAAGATCAAGAATAGCCTTAGGGAAGGCATGTGGTGGCTATCAAACATCTACTTTTTCTATTGATTCTTGGTGGACTAATTCAAAATAGTACCTCGAGCCTTCCCCTTCAATAAGAACTAGCACAACCATTTAACTAGTGGTCAGTGAACACCGATATGCCACAAGTTAAGTGTCATAAACATGTTATTTGTAATGTTTTCTCCATGTGTAGTTGTAATCACCCGTTGTCTGTGCCTTGGCTACCTGTTATCACTTGCCTTCTTTTAGTTAAATGGGTTGGCTGCCACAAACTGCTTGTTATCCATGCATCAACTACTAGTTATTTTTTATATTCTTTTTTTTTTATAAATGTTTATTTCATATTTGGAACGACGACCATAAAATCAATCTGGATAGTACACTTGTCTCATCCTCCTGCAATCTAGGAAAAGCATACTTGCTAGTCCATGCCTAATTCTAAAATGTAAACACCTATCAGGGCAATTAGGAAGCTACAAATGGGTAGCGGGAAGGGAAATGCAATGATTGTTCCCTCACTTGTAACAAATTATTAAGTGAATCTTTATTTCACTTCATAGAATTATTCCAAGATTCAATACTAGAGATTCCACCATGGGGAAGGATGATAATTGAGGAAAAATGTAGACTTCAAGTCTAACTCTAAATGCTCTTGTTCAAGGCTCTTCACATGAGTCAGAACAACAGACCAAGATAAGTAAGTATGCCAGGGCCTTAGGTTATATCTATGCCATATACAATAATCTGGTGAAAATTCTAGTGCTTACAAGCCATGTCTCCCATTAACTCAGTTGAATGTTGGTTGGATACACCCACAAACATATATGGGGCCTTGGTAATGTCATCCTTGGTATGAATGCCCTTGGAAAAATTGAGCGTCCCAAGGGGAGAGTCGATTCACTTTATTCTATAAGATGTGACATTTACTTATTTTCTTCTAAATTTAAGCTAATAATATACTTACATACGATACTTTATATGGACTCTACAGGTGTTACACAATCCAACAGCTACTCAATGATTTTAGCTATCATGAATTATTTGGGGCAGTGAATGGTATATTTCATAACAAATTAGATCTTTGTTTTTGTATTTTATGTCAGTTTTCACCTTTTACTATAACAATAATATTGCTATAGTAATATTTTAATAAACAAATTGATAAAATTGTCGAAGGTTACCATATACCTTATGTTGTTACAACCACACAACTATTGTTAGGTTGATTAATCTTGCAAAAATATGATACTTAGAGGCATGATTCATGATAATCATGGGCATGTAGCAAGGCATTGTTCAAAGAATATGAATTAGACAAGAAAGAGCATTGGTAAAAAATTTCAAAGGGTGAGGATAGAAAAGAAAGGCCTAGCATGGGGTCTCAAAATCCAAAAAATATCAATATCCATTATCTCCAATTAAAAAACAAGATAAAATGAATGTACATTATATACATCAATGTAGTAAAAAACTAGAAAATGAGTCCAAGAATTCATTCAAAGCACTCTATTAATATAGATGTTATGCACAAAGAAAAATAAAAAACTATATGTTTTTCTTAATTATGGGTGGTAAATAGGACTTAGAAAAAATAGAGGAGACAAATACCTATATCATAAGAAGGAAGTGTTTGTTTTTCATATCTTACAAGAGGATTCGAATGGACAAACCCAACAAAACCCATTTTTAAGAATCCTTCAATACAAAAAGTGTAATGCTACAGAGGTTGAACTTGAGACCCTAGTATTTAAAGTATCTTGTGTTTTCATTGAAGAAAACCCAAACCCTAAATAAATACCCTCAACCCTGGTATGTTAATGGGAACAAATTTGTAATTCCTCTATTGGTACCTAAATATCTCTCAAAAATTATGCAAAAATATCAATAACAACCTAAGGGTCCATAAATGTGTAGATCTAAAACCTAGAAATTTACAACTCTAGAACCAACAAATTTGCATCTCTAGAACTCTTAATTTTGTAGCTTCATAATTTGTGACTTTTCATCTCTATAAATCATGAATTGGTAGCTCCCAAACCCGATAATCATGTTGGAAATTCTACCCTCTTTGACTTTTAATCCAAAATAGAAAATCCACCTCTATGCTTAGAGGTTTTTTATATATTAGCCCCAGAATTTTTAGCCTTAGGACTATTGTAAATTAAAGTATAAAACAACAATGGAAATATCGCAACAATTCACTTCAAACATCTCCAAACATCATAGCAATTTAATGGGAAAAGATATCAAACAATGAGATAAGTTTCATCCCCTTCTATAGCAACTTATCAACCAATAATTAGATCTAGAAAGGTACTATTATAGCAGTATAATAGCAATAAATCGACCCCTTATATCTTCCTTACTTGTCAAAACACTTAACAATTTGTCCCTTTACTTAATGCAAATCAACAAGACATAAATGGTTGTAAATAACAATGCATAAAGAGCGTATATAGCTGAAATTCAAATATGAAAATTGCACAAGATATGGACATAAATAGTTGTAAATAACAATGCATAAAGAGCATATATAGCTAAAATTCAAATATGAAAATTGCACAAGATATGGATAGGTGGAGATTTCATTTATTAGCTCAAGATGAAGTATAATTACATACCATAGCCTCCTCTCAAGGATATTACAAAAGTCCAACTATTTTAAAAAACCCTGTCTAGGTTAAATCACCAAATCTTAGCTCAACCAAGAAAATCTGAGTGCAAGAATATCTCCAACACAACATCCAAGACAAGATGTTTCTTCTCGTCTTATTCACAAATTAACCCTAGGTTTTCTCTCAAAAATTGAATCTCCAATATCCAAGGGATACTACCTAGCCCTATAACTCCAAGATGCTCCACGAAAATCCAAGATGCTCACTCCTCTCCTTGTCACATCCCCACCTTGACCCCATTACATTCAAATGTAAATGATGTAATATTGTTATAAAATCATGGTGAGGAGCTCAAGGCCAAGGCCCCACCATCGATTTATTGATGCATATGGTTTACATGCTAGCCATGCACAATGGAATTGTGAATATCATGTAAATATGCATTTTAATAAAATACCCACAACTAGCTATGCAATGCAACAAGAGATGGGGGCATGATTTTACAAGGAATTGGGAGGGAAATATTCAAACCCTTGAGCCAATCAAGTCAAGCCAAGTGTCAATGAGAGAACCCATCAAACCCTCAACTACCCATGTTGACTTTTGTACCCAATCATTGATTTCTCCCAAGAGTTGGTTGAAGTAGTTAATGCCTTGGGGAATGGGAGGTATGGCTGTCCAAATTCGAGTATGGGCAAGCCACCCTACATGGAAAAATGTGTTTTGCTTCTTGGGAAAAAAAAGAGCCATGAATTGCTCCCCAAGCCATTACCCATCAACTAGTCTTCCTCCCTCACGAGTTTGGAGATACCAGGGCGTTTTCCAGCCATGGGTGTCTGTGTTTTCCTTCAATCTCAACTGGGAGAAGGGAGTTTTTGTGTTGTATACCAATGAGGAAGAAGGGGAATGGCACCGGGGTTCCATAGAGACCGTCTTTGCTGTTAAATGCTTAGAGAGTTGGGGAGAAAACGTTTTTCCTCCCTGTGGATGCATTTCCCTTTCCACAGTTCATTTTGGGTGAGCCACGATTTGGGGAAAACCCATGGCCATCCTGTTTGTAAACCCCATGAATGGAAATGTGTATCCATGCCCAGTTTTTGAGTTGTTGTGTGTAAGAGTATGTTGGGGTATGGGTTATGGGTCTCCATTATTTTGGCTTGAGCTTGAGTGCAAGCATCCAGGGTTCTGATGTAGCCTGATAAACCCAGCTATGGACTGGCTTGGCTCAAATGAAATGCTTAATTGGTTGTGTATGAGCTGAATGCCCCCTTTTCCTTGTAAGAATCATGCCCAACTCGGGGGTAGCCTTCGGACGGATTGAGTATATGTCGTCGAAGAGCCTACGGTTGGGTGGAACATTGCAATGACATAGCTAGTTGTTTGGGACAATTGCACAACAAAGATAAGTGTTTCTCTATCTGTGTGTTTTGCCTCTGCAATGTATAATTTAATGACTGTTATTGATACATTGAATGCATTTGAAAAATGTGTGTGGATGAGTTTTAATTACACTGTGCATAATTGCTTAATTTGCATCTGCACACTATTTATTTTATTGTTGAGAACCTAATGAATGGGTTGAGTTTATATAAAAGTCCATAAATTGGCATCATGTTCCCTCCCTTGCCTTAGATGGATGGGTGGGTATGTGACAGATGGTATCAGAGCTGCTGGTTGCAGCATTGGGCCTTCATGGGATGCCTATCACAGTGGCAGAGGTAAGTATTCATCCTGCTCAAACTGATCCTTAAGAAAATTTCAGATTTTCAAAATTCTTCTAAGTGTTTTTGAATTTTTTTCTAAGTGACTTTCGGTGGAAGAACTTGGCGAGTTGATCCACAACGGCGGAAGAACTCGGCGATTTGATCCGCAATAGTGGAAGAACTCGGCGAGTTGATCCGCAACAGCGGGAGAAATCGGCAAGTTGGTCCGCAACAAGTCGGAGGAGAAACGATAAATCCTCTGAAACAGAGAATTTCAGCTATTTTCTAGGGAGATTTTTCAGGTGCCAAAAGTTGAAAAATGCCATGGAACTTATGCGCCAGATTGCACGAAATCGAAGGATTTAAAAATTAAAAAAAAAACGAGGGCGCTGCCCTTGACCCACCCTGCAGTGGCGAGCCACAAGGGGGCAAGCCCCCTTGACCCCCGTCGTCCCCCGGAGACAGTCGTTGAAAGTGTGAAATGCATTCTCTATGCTTGGGATGAGAAGCAGGAATTGCATAGAAGGTTGTGGAAACCTTATTAAGAGTAACTGGCTGTAACATGCATTACGGAAGAGCAATGGGAACAGCAAGGCAATGTCAATAAGAGGAAATTTTCTCACCTTAAACTATTTCTGTTTATAGCATAAGAATTGCATATTTGGAAAATAGAAAGAATGAATGTTATACACGTATGTATATATTTAATTGCTAATTCATGAGAATATCATAGCTAATGATTGCATGTATGCTTCGTAGGGAAGCCAAGAAAAGGGATCAGCTGTGATATGGAGGAGGAACTCCATGTCATGATGGGAAATTGGAAATTGACAAGGGAAAATTCCTTAACTCCTCTCTTGCTATTGTATTTATATTTCCTAAGTTTTATATACTGAAAACTATGGCATAGGAATACTGGAAATGCAAGAGAGTAGCAGATTAAATATGAATTAGTGGGCATGATTAGAGAATCATTGCATAGTGCATGTGAATTGCTTATGCATGAACATGATGTTGCATATTGGTAAAATAGTGAAGTTACACATGCAATAGCCCATTAATGGTATTGTCTATGGTTGATGACAATTAATGTTGTTGATAATGGATGTACAAATCTAACCATAGAAGCATGATTGAAAATGCAAGAGATTAGATAGATGAAAGGAATATGCACTGGTTGGAATACTAATAGACATTGCACAGTACATGTGAAAATATTTGTGCATGTATATGATATTGCATATTGGTAAAATAGTTAGGTTTTACATATGCAATGAGCCACTTAAGATCATTATGGTGGTTGCTAATAATTAGTTATGTTCGCATTGGTTGTAGGACCAAAGAGAACTGAAGCATGGCTAAGGATGTGGATGATGTTGTTGCATAGGACCAACAACCTTATGAGGAAATGATGGTCCAACAAATCTGTGATCATGAGGTTGGAAAAATAACTGTGTAGCCTTGGTAAGAGGCCAACTGATCAGGTAACATCAAGCGATGTTAATAACAACCATGCAGATAATGGTTAATTGTGCTTAATTAAATGCATGAATGTTGAAAGAGGGTTTGGTAAGATCCCTTCCACTATGATTAAACTATGTTGATTTGGTTTGCATGTGGTATTGAGTTCCTGAATGTGAATATAATCCTACCAAGTATGGTCAGGTGTGGGTAAATGAAGGCAAGGAGCCTTACACCCTATAGTTTCTTAGAAGCCTCAATGCATTCATATGAGATTATATCATACCATTTGTGTATGTTGGTTGTGAGTTTAACAACTAAAGCAAGTGATGACTTATGGTCCTGTTGTAGTGTATGCCATATGAGATAGGCATGGTTAGGCCATAATATGTTTGAATGCATAGTATTCATGGATCAATGCAAGGTTGTATTGAGGGGTTATGCATTAAGTGAATGCACATCAAAATATTATGTAAATGTTGTGAATGTGCATACATATGTGCGGGTGCACATGTTGAGATGCATTGTGTGAATGCATGGTTGTGATATAATATGTTTCAATGCAGTTAGATAATAGATGAAATGGTGGACTATTGTTAATCCTGATACCATTTCATGACCTGCTATGAATGCAGGAGAAAGACTGGATGAAGAAGGTAGACATGTGATGGGCTACCAGAGCACTCTATTGGAAGGACAGAGTTGCATGGAATGTGAAGTAATGAGTATTTACAGTTTATTTAAATTACGTGGGTAGTGTGACTGTATCTTGCAATTTTATTATGATAATGATACATATATAAATATATATATATATATATATATTTCATTGCATTTCAAATGTTAACAGTTGAAGGTGTTTGAATTATTGAGTGTTATAATTCTGAGATCACTTCAGTGACTGTTGTAGCAATGAAAGGATTATATGCATAGATACTCATAACGTGTTTGACTGATTGAAGTTTTAGTTTTCAGGTAGAAAAGTCTTGCGTATGGCAATGAGGATAAGTACATAGTAAAGACCGGGATCTACCATGTGTAGAAGCCAAAGGTTATGAGAGGGTTCTCATGGTTGTAACTTATGCATGAAACAAATATGAAAACTGTCTGATTTAAGTTTATGAGAATAATCTCTTGGTTGCAAATCTAATTTCTGTAGGAAGACATATTTGTAAATTTCAGATTTGAGAATTTGCTAATAATTGCTAATGAGTGTTTGGCTTATATCAAATCGTGTCAGGAGGACATGTTGTAGGTGGATGTTCATGTATGGTAGCAAGTGTAAAACCATAATGGACAGAGTGATACCACTTACGAGAGCCAAACAATATGAGGATAGCCTCATTGCTAAGCAAATCAATTTCTGTAGTAAACAGAATTGCAAGTGCATATTGAATTAATTATTAATGCTATTGATTAGTTAGGGAACAATTAGATTCAAAGTTTATTGTTAAATGTTGTTGTCTATTTGGCTATTTGATAAGTGTTCCAGGATGACACATTGCAGGAAGACCATGTGTGATGGCCTGCAGAAGCCAAACTAGATGGGAAGGATCCCATGCTTTAGAAATGGGTTTCGGGTGAAACGCCATTGTAAATGTTGATAATGTCTCAACCGAACTGCATGTTGGTAAACCATGTGAGTGAGACAGTAAAATTATGCCAAGAAGGCATGTGTGGGATATGGAACCTAGAAATATTGGGGTGTCAAACCGAAGTACTGTTGACTCAAAGAAGGGAGCCCCCATTCTTCGCAAATGAAGGAAAGATACATCTGAAAAGGGATAAGTATTCTGTAACCCTAACTCAGAATATACATGCAGCGCATGTTTTATTATTTCATTATTATTTCAGACTGCTTGAGTATGATTAGGGCCTACATGTCTCACATCCGAAAGGGGGTGCACACCTTTCTGGTGCTGGGTTATGATAGGGTTTTCAATACTAACTACACCCTAAGGGAATGGACGCATTCCTAGTGTTTCAATACTTGATAGTGAATGTTATGAAACATGGCTACAATGTTAGAGCAGCAATACTGATGAGTCTGCTTATCCTTCTTGTGGTATCAGCTTACATAGATGCAATTTGATGATGCATGTTCAGAGGAAAAGTAAAGAAAGGATGCTCAAGAGGACTGTATGAGCAATGGTAACCTTTGTGTAGTGTGAGTGGGTATCATGGGGCCATGATAGCCTGCAGTCAAGAAAGCCACCTATAGAGTTCCTAAAGGGAACCGTTGGATTTCCTAGGGAAAGGAGTGCCATCCTTGTGTGGATGGAGAATTGTTATGCGCATGAAGGGTTGTTGCATGCCTAATGAACCCAGTCGGTGTACTGGTTTGGCATTATTTGCTTGGGTGTTGTGAAGGTATTAGTAAAAGGTTGATGTAATCCTAAGGCAAAGTGGTAGAGCCTTGACCTATAATGGTCGGTGGTGCAGTTTCCTTCCATTGGTCGATGACCCGGACGAATGTGTTGGCTCGGCAATGGAGAGGGCCAACCAGGTATGGGACTAGTTGGGCACCACAAATGCTTGGTAAATCCAGTCGGCGTGAAGGTGTACTGGTTGGGCATTAAATATTTGATGTTATGGATCAGCATACGTGTTGGCCAAACATCCAAGTCCATAGGCGATCCCAAGGCTTGCAAAGTGAAGCAGAACCCTGTGGACCAGAAAGGAAAATGCACAATACAGATAAGTATTCATTTTCATTTATTTCTTGTTTGGAATAATGAAGATTCGGGTATAAGTCTTATGACAACCAAGATAATACACTGTTGTTTCTTTGTCAGAAACCTAGGCCATTACAGGAAGTAAGGACCCTGAAAGAGCCACAAACGCTTGGTAAGCCAGACAGTAACTGGTTCTGCACTATGAAATTCTTGATAAAACTAGAGAGTAATTGGTTGTGCACTATAAAATTCTTGGTAAATCCAGAGAGTAACCGATGCTCGATAAATTCAGAGAATAGTTCATGGGAACATTAACCACTTGATGATTGTGGAGCAACCGGTGTGCTGGCCAAACATTCCTTAATTAATTGATAAAACCCATTTGGCGTACTGTCCTGGCATTGCCTATCCGAATGGTTGTGGAGTAGCCTACGTGCTGGCCCAACATTCATTATTGTATCCACGGGAAATCCAATGCTTGTAAAGAAAAGAAGGATCCTGTGGGATAGAGTGAAGGCATCCAACACAGATAAGTATTTGGTTATCTTGCAGCTCTTGCTTATGAATATACATGTGTATATGATTTGATTATGATTTCTTAAACTCTTGTCTAGAGATGAAGCCTATGAAAATACACTAAACATGTGAATTGATTCAATGTTTGAGTATAGGTATTGTTGGAAGCAAGGACTATAAAAGCATCTGGAGGATGCATGTGGACATGTGACCGTCCTAAAGAGAGCTCAGTATGAGCAGTAATGAAAGATGGTGCTAGTGGACATGTGTGGGTCACTATCAGCCAAAAATTCTATAAGCAACAATGGGGAAGGGTTCCCTAGCTTAAAAGCATTGGACAGACCTTAAACACTAAGTGTCATAGCCAAGAAAGGGAAAGTCAAGCATTCACATTGAAGTGAAAGAGGCTAAGGAGCATAGAACCACAAGTGATGGTGTGGCTCCGGATTGGAACAAGACTAAGAGGGGGAAAAATCTTACTCTTCTCTTTCCTTTCTGACTGATGCACCTTAAAAACAAAGGATTGTTGAGTGCATGTCATAGCTGAAAATAGATTGTGTTTAATTGCTTGAAATAAATTGTGAATGCTGAAATAGTTATTTTCCTGTAAAAGGATGAACATGAATGAGTTCATGTGTATGTGGGAAAGCATGAAATGTGTGGAAGCCTCATGAGTAAAGCATGGATGTTCCAAGTCAAATGGGAAAATAATTGACTAATTTTAATATTGTGTTATGCTTGTCCTAACAGGAATTGCCATGATGAGTCTCACAGGTGAGACATTGAAAGCCATTGCTTGCAGTTGTTACCAGCCAAGTGTTGCTAGTGAGAAAAGTGAGATCCATTTGTGTACCGTGATCATGGCAGCAGACCAAAGGCTATTTGTTTTGGATGGAAATATTCCTCAAATAGTTGCCAGGACAGCAAGAAAGATGGCATCCATGGAATTCTAGATTTGTAGACTAGCTAGAAGGTGAATAAAAGGGAGGGATTGTTGTGGAGCAATGCTTGCCTGCAGAGATGGAAGATCAAATCCAACAGGAGTAGCTTGAGCAATCCAAAGGACTTGGTCCTGAAAGTTCAAAGTAAAGAGATGAGACGCAGGACAGACCTGCCACCATTTTGTGAATTTTGGACATGTGTAAAGTGGGTATTTATTCTGAAGTGTTGGAACACCGAGGACAGTGTTATTCCAAGGGGACGGGTATGTCACATCCCCACCTTGACCCCATTACATTCAAATGTAAATGATGTAATATTGTTATAAAATCATGGTGAGGAGCTCAAGGCCAAGGCCCCACCATCGATTTATTAATGCGTATGGTTTACATGCTAGCCATGCACAATGGAATTGTGAATATCATGTAAATATGCATTTTAATAAAATACCCACAACTAGCTATGCAATGCAACAAGAGATGGGAGCATGAGTTTACAAGGAATTGGGAGGGAAATATTCAAACCCTTGAGCCAATCAAGTCAAGCCAAGTGTCAATGAGAGAACCCATCAAACCCTCAACTACCCATGTTGACTTTTGTACCCAATCATTGATTTCTCCCAAGAGTTGGTTGAGGTAGTTAATGCCTTGGGGAATGGGAGGTATGGCTGTCCAAATTCGAGTATGGGCAAGCCACCCTGCATGGAAAAACGTGTTTTGCTTCTTGGGCAAAAAAAGAGCCATGAATTGTTCCCCAAGCCATTACCCATCAACTAGTCTTCCTCCCTCACGAGTTTGGAGCTACCAGGGCGTTTTCTAGCCATGGGTGTCTGTGTTTTCCTTCAATCTCAGTTGGGAGAAGGGCGTTTTTGTGTTGTATACTAGTGGGGAAGAAGGGGAATGGAACTAGGGTTCCATAGAGGCCATCTTTGCTGTTAAATGCTTAGAGAGTTGGGGAGAAAACATTTTTCCTCCCTGTGGATTCATTTCCCTTTCCATAGTTCGTTTTGGGTGAGCCACGATTTGGGGAAAACCCATGGCCATCCTGTTTGTAAACCCCATGAATGGAAATGTGTATCCATGCCCAGTTTTTGAGTTGTTGTGTGTAAGAGTATGTTGGGGTATGGGTTATGGGTCTCCATTGTTTTGGCTTGAGCTTGAGTGCAAGCATCCAGGGTTCTGATGTAGCCTGATAAACCCAGCTATGGACTGGCTTGGCTCAAATGAAATGCTTAATTGGTTGTGTATGAGCGGAATGCCCCCTTTTCCTTGTAAGAATCATGCCTAGCTCAAGGGTGGCCTTCGGACGGACTGAGTATATGTCGTCGAAGAGCCTACGGTTGGGTGGAACGTTGCAACGACATAGCTAGTTGTTTGGGACAATTGCACAACAAAGATAAGTGTTTCTCTATCTGTGTGTTTTGCCTCTGCAATGTATAATTTAATGATTGTTATTGATACATTGAATGCATTTGAAAAATGCGTGTGGATGAGTTTTAATTCCGTTGTGCATAATTGCTTAATTTGCATCTGCACACTATTTATTTTATTGCTAAGAACCTAATGAATGGGTTGAGTTTATATACAAGTACATAGATTGGCATCATGTTCCCTCCCTTGCCTTAGATGGACGAGTGGGTATGTGACACTCCTAGTCACATATTTAGACAAGGGTGAATAAGAATGAACACACAAGTGATATAAGCATCTACAAAATCTTCTTCTTCACAAGAGAAAACCCTAGTCACAATAATAAATTTCCAACAAACATGTCTCCTCTAGACTTCATAGCTCATCCTAGATTTCATAAGAAAACCCTAGCAACTTCCAAAAAATATAAGTACAAAGAAAAGCGTAATGATTATATGAATTGAAATAATCTATATTTCCTCTATTTATCTAATAGGTAAGGGAGGTTAGAAATACTATGTGGGCACCATCCCTTACAAGATACCTACATGAGCCCGTGTAGACGAACACCACTGAGATGTCCAGTATAAAGTACATGTGTCATTCTCCAAGGTGATGCCATGCACAATAATTCCAGGGTGATGTAGGTATATACAAATCATGCCCATGCTACTCCATCAAAAACCTCCATGGAGTCCATATATCCTCTTGAGAAATGTACTCCACTAGGTCAGCTACCACATATAAGAGCATTGTTGAATCCCCAAGCATCACCAAGCCATATCCAATCCTTTGGACAAGAATCCAAGCTGCCACATATCAACTAGGGCTTGAATCCCTCCTCGGTAATGCACAACTCTTGTTATGGACCAATATCATATACATTTAAACCCATATACAAATCCCCTTGGGTCATATCAACTCTCCACATTCCATGTGGGGCATTCTCATAGAAACTATCTCCTCTATGGGGCCCCAATGAAGGATATCCACCAAACTGCCAAGATGTCTCCAAAACCTAAGGGAAGAAATCCAAACCATCACCCTTGTGAGGTCAAGATTCCACTTATCAATATATCTAAACTCTAAATATCCATCCTAGACAATGTCTCATGCTACAATCCATCTTGGACCATCCAACGGATAAACATACACCATGTATCCCAAATATCATGAAGCACCCCAAAACATGGTGTAAACACTTTTGGAGTAACCCAAAAATATAACAAATCCACTAATCCAAATATCGATAAATTAGCAACTTAGAGACCCACACAATTGTATCCTCAAAGACCCATGAAATTGTAGCTAAAAATCCCACAAAATTTCAACTTAAAAGACCCATGATTTGCATCCTGAAGACCCTCAAATTTTCGTCTTATAGACTAATTAATTTGTTGCTTAGGAAACATGAGAATTGGATTCTCAAAGACCCATGAATTGGTTAGGAATGTGCAATGGATTGTGTCATCAGAAATTTAGGGCCAAGGTTGGGGTTGCAGGAGCAGGAGGGGCTATAATGGACCCTAAAGGAAATAAAGTAAAATCGTTTGCAAGGGGATTGGGAAAAAAACAAACAATCAAGCATAATGGCTAACCTTAATGCAAGGAATTGAGATGCTTATTCACAAAAATATTATGAAAATCCTCATCTTTGGTGACTCTAGAATTGTGATTTAGAAAATGCGCAATCACCTCAAGGCCAATCCCTCAAATTTTGGAAGAGTGCAACAACGAATTCTCAACCTTCTCATAAACCCAAGCTCAGTTTCATTTTTCCATATTAAGCGAGAAAACAATAGGATTGTTGATGACCTAGAAAATCAAGGATCCAAGTTAGACCAAGGAATGATTGTCTTCAACTCTCAACCTCCAACTAGAAAATGGGTTCCATGTTAAAAATAATCAAATGGATCATTGGCCTAGGGAATACCCAAGGAAAGCACATGGTTAAAAAATTGAATATGAGGATTAGGAGGGACATAGCTTGGCACTGCCCTCTAGACAATAGTAATGATGTCTCACCCTTGCAAACAATAGGTGGAGGTCTGTATAAGAGACAGTTACTTCTAAGAATTAATGGTCTGGGCATTACAATTGACAATGGCATTAATGCCACTGCAAGGGAGATCCTCTCCACCTCTTGTCCCATTCAGTCCTACACAAGCAAAAAGATTTTGGTGGTTGCAATGGGATACTTCAAAGGGCATCCTCTTGGTGATTGTTGGAGTATGATAGTGGAATGGGGGAAGGCTCAACACGAGGATCAATATGAAGAGGAAAATATTTGTCTAAACCTGACCTCCATAGCATTTGCAGTCTCGAAGAGTGAGAGTTCATATTTTTCAAGAGAGAACTTTCCCTTGGGGAAGGAGGAAGGACCTATGCTACAATTTCCCAGGGCATCAGGCAGTCAGAATCCTCAATTTTTTACATTGCATCCAGACATATATGGACATCTTGTTAGCTCAGGGGTTAAGGATATAGGGAAATATTTTAAAGGTTGGAGGCCATCCCCCTTCCTCTTAGGGGAAAGAGGAAATGCCTTGTGGAAAGATATTTTTACAAATTTCAAGAGCTACCTACAGGATTTCATAAGAATGTTGAGGGTGGTGCATGAAGGGATTAGGGGTGTTAACTAGAGAATAGAAAACCTAATAGAGGAGGCACGACTCAATGGAAATAGCATAGCATTCCTGGAATGTAGAATTGATTATTTGGACAACAATGTGCATGAGCAAACATCCTTAATGGACAAAGTTAGAAAAATATTTAGAACAATTGGTCAAAATGAACCAATGCAACCATTATCAAGTGTATCCGTCGAACGAAGCTATGCCCATGGATGAAATCTCAAAGATCCATCCAGCCCATGGAAAAACGGACAGGAAAGGATAGGATTCTAGATGTTAGTCCTCTACAGCACCTACAACTATGTTTTTTTGTTATTTTTTATGTAAGTAGTTTATAAGGTTTTATAGTACGCATGTGATAGAAGTAGATGAAAAACCTGTAGGAAAATTTTTGTATACTACAAAGAAATAAATGGAATGGACTCTACTAGTCTCAGACATAATTTTGTTGTTGTATAAACCTCTGTAAAGGATCAATGTGCTCATATTTTTAATACAAAATTACCTCAATTTATATTTAAAAGGGAAATTCAAGGCCAAGGCCTGGTGCTTGGGGTGCCAAAGATCCCTATATCTTAAGATTGATAGCAATCAAACATATGTATCAGGGAATTAATAATCATTTATCCTAGTAGGAACTCAAGCAATCAAGTAATTGATCTCCACTAAAAATTCCTCCCCGTTGTTGTCTCTCTCCATACCAACCCCAGTACACCCAAGAGGGATTCTAGCTTTAGAAATATCCACTAGGTTATGATCATCACCCTTATGATCCTGAACACCATGAAAGAAATAAGATCAGATGAATTAATGAGTAAAGAATACATTAAACGAGGGTCATCAAAATTCTAAAATTAGTTGAGGTAGAAAAATTCAATAATTCAACACAATTTCTAATGTTACAACTGATTTTTCTATAAGCGTTGAAAAGAACAATATCAACTTTTGCACCCAAATGCAGTAGTTAATCTACCTTAAATGGAGCTTGCATGAGAGAGATTTTTTCCTAGCAAGCAAGTAACAATCCAAACATCCCTCACATGTCAAAGTGGTGACTAAGTCACCTTACCATAATTGGAATATGAGGAATTAGTAACATGCATGGATCCACAATATACTTTTAGAAACATGATGGAGGTTCCAATAGGGTTTCAAAAACCCAAACCTAATGTTGATCCTAGCTCTTGCTATCAAAAATTTATCAAAAGGAGATAAAAGGGTCCACTTTGTCATTAGCCATTGATTGTTCCATAGCATGAATAGGAGTGTGGAGGAGATTCTACAATAGCAAATATATATAATCATATTATAGAGGACTATAGAAGAGCATAGTGTCCCATAGATTCATAGTAATCTTGGGAATCTTTGTAATATGCATTATAATCTCCATAGTATAAGACTATGGAAAGCATACTCCTTCATTGAATGTTGGATTTCCCACATGGATTTCTAGGGTAACTATTTATGTTCTAATGTATATGTCCTTGTTATTGTAACATATTTCATATGTTGCAGTAGTTAAAGAATCTGAATGGTGTATTTTTTAATTTTTTTTCTAAAGTGTTAAGAATACAACAAGATAGTGACAAAGTCAATAATAGGCTCATTGTAGTCATTTTATGTTTAGATCTATGTAGGTGAGTAGACCATTGGAGTATTAAAGGTAGTTTATAGATCAATGAACATGTTAAGCAACATCCTTGTTATAGCATTGTCCTTTATCTATAGTAAACCATACATTGTGGTGTCAGGGCATCACCTTCTAATAATAATATTCCTACTTATAGTGGTTATCCTAGTCGAAACCCAAAACCTTGGTGGAAGAAGGTCTACTTCTAAAAGGCATTATTTTGAACATTTTTTTAGACAATTTTTTTCACCTTAGATTGCAACATCCTAACTTTCTCCAAATTCACAAAAACACCTAATTGTAGTGGTGTCATCATGGAAGACTCTCCATGCCATTTTGAGGATTTTTCAAGTACTTGCACTAAGTTTAAGCATGATTGTAACGATCCTAAATTCATAAATTGAATCAAAACAATGATATATAACCCTTAACTTCATAAATAGCAAGATACATTCACACCATAAAGAACACAAGAATGTAGAGAAGAACCCTTAAGGTAGGATAACACCATCATTTACTCCTTAAGGAAGGAATCACTCCACAAACCATGCTTTCTAAAATATAGATCATCCAACATATCTCATACAATGATACTCATGTATATTTAAACTTTCTCATGAGTACTCCTAAGGTTCCTATGCCAACAACCCATTAGTATTATATTATTTCCTCCAACTACCTAGTGGGGCTATTTATTACCCAACAACTACCAAGTGGACCTATTCCATGATTATGTCCACATTACATGCATTATCCCCTTGGGTATCTCCCTAGGTACACCATATTATCCTCCCTAAGAACATAATTCCACCCCCTTCGCATGTTTCATCCTAGAAACATGGGAGTAAGCCACATAATATGATATACTAAGCAATGTATACAATTGGTACCAAGCATGAGCATGAACCCATCCTAGTGAAATGTGGACGTGGGGTCCAATTGCTTGCTTTCCACCGTGATCTTCATTGTGGTTGCTCCTTTTGTTTCATGTTGTTGATGTGCTAGCCTAATATCTCCTTGCTTTTAGTATTCCTCGTTCCTCCATAATGGTTTCCTCTTGGGTTCCACGTTTGTTAACGCTCCCAACCTTGCTTTGATGACCGTTATTTCTCAGGGTGGTGTGGTTGTTGATAGACTATGACCTTAGCTATTAGTTCTTCTTTATTTGACTTGTGAACCTGTTTCTTCTTGGGGTCATGTAGCCTCTTATATTCTTCTTCATTTTTATCTCCTTCTTGGGTATTTTCTTCATGTGATTCTATAAATTTCTCTTCTTTTGCATCAACCTCAAGGATCTTCAACTTCCATGTTTGTAGATACTTCAACTACATTACCTTCAAGGACTTCTTCATGTACCCCCTTGTGTCCTTCTTGTTTAGTAAGAGAAATATCCTACAATTTACTTTTCTTCTTCTTATACCAAAGCTTCAAGAACTTCTTTTGAACATTAATTTTAATGGTACCAATTGAGTACATCCAAGGATATCCAAAAACAATATCCACATTGTTACAGAGAAAATATTCATATGGCTTGGGGTAGAACCACAACAGACAGAGTGACACTAGAAATCAACTCAATTCCCACATATGTTATCTAAACATGAAATTCCAGCAATAAAAAGATAAGACCCTTACCTCAACCGGATGTCTGAAGAAGACCATCATTGAGATCTCAATCCGATGTTCTTCACCTACAACGTGTCCTCAACCACCAAGGCATACAAGAATATAAAATGTATATAAATTGTTAGCACATAATCTAGCATACTCCATGAACATATTAAGAAAATATACCCAATGAAAATAATATAAACATTTGCAACATCAATTGGACGAGGAATGAGTATTTCTATTAATATAATAGAGAGAATTGCATAGTGACAACCTTCTGTCGGCAACTCGTCGGAACCGAGAAACTAAGTTCCTCCACCACTTCAATCCTCCATACAATGGCAAGATCACAAGTTCAAGGAGTAATTGGGTTCCTCCTTCACAAGATAGGGATCTTGGGAGATGAACATAAGAGAGGTTCAATCTTACAAGAACAAAGGGATGCAAAATCAAGGCATGGCAATGGGGAAAAATTTCTCCTTTTTCAAATGCTTCACAATGGCTCAATATATAGCCCTCAAAGGAGGTGGAGGGTCGAATTGGATTGTTTCCCAATATATGGAAGGCCAAGAATCATAACAGTTGCGAATTGGCAAGGAAAACTCGAAATATTTTTAATTTTGAGCATGAAACCCAATGTACACGGGCTGTAGAGGTGAAAGAGGCATATACGCATGCTATAGTACTGCTTACCCGCATACATCAACAAAAATATGGTTTTGGGGGTTTTCACTGAGCAAGAGGGTTAGTATGAGTATGAAAAAGGACAAGGTAGGCCATCAAGGTATGTTGCATAGGGTGTGGCAAATCATGCTATAACACACATATTCCATATTGATAGCATGAAAATATAAGTGCAACATATATGTATCCATGGTAATCTTAAAATTTTAAAAATTTGAACATTTACACTGTCAACATGTGTGCATTGAATATGCTTTCTGGGGACTTGCAACCTTTTAGCCAAATTGACATAGATGAGATTATACTTGCTACTAAGTTTTATAGAGATAATAACATTTTCTTGTTAAATACATCCATAAACATGTAATGGGAATTTTATGCATGAAAATAAACCCTTATGGATTTCTTTATCATTATTCATAGCATGAGAACCCCTATCTAAAATATCTTTTCAATTCTTCATCTAGAAGTTTCAACATCTTGCCATGGTTAAGAAAATGCCACCATCTAGCAGCATCTTCTTTTAAACCACAAGGTAAACAAGGTTTCCATTTCTTTCTACATATTGAATTATCTTTGTTTTTGTATTATTCAATATTAGGACCATCATGTTTCCCTATAAAATATATCACACTTTCCATAGAACTAGGGTTTTGAAGAAAATCACTTGCATTTGAGACAACAAATTCAAACTGAGCATAACTCCCACAATATTTATTGGAATCTCTATTATGACCACAATTATGAAATTTAGTGGTCATTATGCATCTATTGGTGTTGGTTTGATGGAAATTTGGCACTCTATCAAAATATATCAACTCTACAAAATGCGTGGCCATCACCAGAAAAGAAAAAGAAAAGGATTTTAAATCAACAATAACTTCACTCCATGAACTCCATTTTGGATGATTTCTTTTTTGAAATAAGGTATCTCGTTGATTGCACATGAATTTTCATAAATCAAGTTGAATACCACCATTCTCTTTTTTCTTTAAAACTTTGCAACAAAAAAAAATTAAAAATATTTCAATTGGTTTGGCCCAAGAAAGTGCTATGATACCACTTGTAGTGATCCTAAACCCAAAAATTGAATCACAAAAATGATATGATATATAACCCTTAAATTCAGAAATCGAAAGATGCATTCACGCCATAAAGAACACAATAATGTACTAGGGTCGAGTTATGAATCTAGGTGTCTATTTAGTGAGAAATGGAGCGCGAAAGTTGTAGGGGAAAATAGTTCGACAGAACTTTTAATATGTTTCAGCTGAACTATTTAATATTTTCGGTCGAAAATATTTTATCGATCGGAATTTAGAGTTATCAGCTCCCTTGATTTCTGTGCCCAAGGATTTCTGTATAGAAAAATTCCTTGGCCATTAATTATTTTGAGTACTTTTTCAGTCTAAAAATTTTTCATTCGAAAACTTTTCGGTCGAAAATTTGTTCATCCGAACAAATTTTCAAATATATGAAAAATTGTTCGGACCATTGTTCATTCTTATCATCCATCTACAACATCTCACCATGCTGCTCCACCACCCTCTTGCTTGGCCACCATCCCCAAACACCCTTCTCGGCCACCCTCCACCACATTGCTCGGACATACCGTGACAGTACTCGGCCACCCTACACCCTATGTGGATTTGGCTCCTTTGAAGTCATTCATCAACTTCCCTGGCCGGTCACCCTCAGGCACATTTCTCAGACATGATAGTTCTTGGCCACCCTGGTTTGGTTTCCCTGCTTGGACACCCTACACCTTGCATGGAGTTGGTTCCTTCGAAGTCATTCGTGGACTATTTTGGTTGTTGTGGTTTGTTCGTGGTTGTTACGGTATGTTCATGGTTACGTCTAGTGTGGTTTGTTCGTGGTTATGTATAGTGTGTTTTGTTCATTTTTACGTCTAGTAGTTTAACCCTTCACTCTTCCAGTAATTTAACCCTTCCAGTAACACCTAATTGCAATTTATATCACGTGGTTGTTTTTAGTTATTGTATTAGTAGCTATAGAGATGACATCAGTGCATTTAATTGACTGCTCATTTGGATTTTTCAAGGTGGTTTTGTAAATATTGTTCAGTCTACATTCATATATGAATAGAAATGAATATCTTTCTAAGTGATAATAGATAAATGATTGTTTCACGAGAACCTAGTTGATAACAAGAACAATCAAATATCAATTGTTAGCAGTGGTTTCTATAATAAAATTTTGACTTGAAACCTCACCCATATTTCAAGTATTAAATAAGTATTGCAATGTAGCCTTGAGAATATATAAGCCATCCCATGTTAGTTGCGATTGTATCATCCTTCATATAGTTGAAAAAAATCCATAGATCCATAAAAAGGGGCTCTAATTTGAGAGCTAGAAAAAATCACTAATCTGCATAACATATTATTATGAAAATATAGAGAACTAGGTTATAATTTCAATGGATAAGATCTCTATGTTTTGAGAAGGGAAACTCAATGTGTTTCGATACCTACTGGGATCATCCTCAGGAGCATATTTACTCTATTTTTTCTTCTCAGTTATAGTTAGTCATGTCTGGATAGAAAAATTTTACTTTGTTTTTCCTTCTTAGTTATTGTCATCATAGTCTGATTTTTGCATCGGTATTAAGTATGCAAAAGACATAGTTTCAGTTTGGATGATAGTATGTACTCTATTTTTCGTTCTCAATTATGATCATGTTCATCTCATTTTGTGTCTATCTTAAGTTTGCACAAGATAGTTCAATTCGGATTATAGTATGTACTTTGGTTTTTGGACGTAGGATATGTTGGTTCATTTATGTAATTGGGCTTTGTATATGTAAAGTTTGAGTCATCTATTGGTCTATGTGTTAATTATTTTTGAGAATATCTCATCTTGGAAGGTTGGTTGTATCTTTCTTTTATGTCTCAATAGAACAAATTTACTCTGTTTTTTCTTCTTAGTTATGGCTATGTTAGTCTCATTTTTGTGTCTATCTTGATTCAACAAAAGACGGTTTTTGTTTGGATGATAGTATGTACTCTGTTTTTTTATGTAGGATATGTTAGTTTTTCTATGCAATTGGGCTCTGTATATGTAAAGTTTGAGCCACATGTTGGACAATGTATTATCTGTTTTTTAGAATATCTCATCTTGGAAGGTTGGTTGTACCTTTCTTTTATTTTTGGATAGAACAAATTTTCTCTATTTTTTTCTTCTCAATTATTGTTATGTTAGTATGATTTGTGTGTCTGTCTTGATTCTACAAAGGACATAGTTTCAGTTTGCATGATAGTACAAATTTTGTTTTTTGGATGTAGTATATGTTATTTTGTCTATGTAATTGGGCTCTATATATTTAAAGTTTCTAATATACTTTTCTCAATGAAGTGTTGTTTTTCTTGTCAAAAAGAAAAATCTATCAAGGACTTTATTTTCATGGAACATTTAATATGAAACGGAATAAAACATTGAGCAAAGAAAGATCTACAAAATTTAGCGGTTTCCATTTTGTTTTTGTTTTGCAATGAGGGATAACTATTAGCTAATGAATATTTTGTCCTTGATTGGTGTTCATTTAGTTACTATTTTTTTTGAAGTAGTCTAAACATTAGAAGTTTTGGACTTTTGAACTATAATCATGGGAACCATGACTAAAAAGATCAGTCCTTGAGTTCCACTTTAAAATGAAAAATACAAGAGCTTCATCATACAAATAATCCTACATTAGATTTTAACTCCTTATAGCAGCTACAAATGTCAATTCCGTAGATTGAGAGGCATTCACCAAGAGTCACAATACCTATATTGTAATTTTCCTTGTCACAATTATGTACACAATTTTTGAAACTTTAGAGTATTAGTAATGTACCTCTGAAGACTTCTACCAATGATCCATTTAGTTGCCAAGTTTGTTCCCCAATATTCTTTGGCTTGACAAACCACTTAATGAACATTCATTACTTGTATGATCAATTTTTTCATTGGAAAAATATGTTTGTTTTCATTGAGAATGTATGATTAAAGCTCGAGCATAATCTCTATCGGGAATTTCCTAATTAAGGAATTTGTTATGCCCAATTGACACTACAAACTCTTCTAGTGTAAGTTTATTTTGCTTGATTTGAAGGGTATTTTTTAGTTGTTCCTTTGAATTGTAGGTTAACAAAAGTCTTTCACTTTTTGCATTGATAGAACACTTGAGCTCGACCTCGATTGATAAAATGAAATAACCATTTTTCTTTTAGCTTGAACCTTCCATTCCTTCAATTCCAATTTTTCCTTGTGTTCCCTCTATATAGCAAAGGTACATCACATGTATATACTAAGGTAGTTTTCCCTTAAACACAAACACATATAAGAAAACCCCAATGAAAACGGTTTATAGGTAACTTTGCAATTACCTATAGATCGATTGGGGAAGAAATTACACTGCAAGCACTCAATCAAATTGCTAGTGAAGTGTTTGTTGCGACAAGCCATCCCCTCACTTGTGCAAAACCTCCCTTAATTGATTTGGGGATGGACCGGATTTATTTGATGGAATTTAAAAGGTTCACCCTTTTCAAAGTAGATTCCCTACAATATTTATTTTTCCACTCATCTCAATGACCTCATTTTGCAGGAAATTCAATGTTCTAATTAGTTGTGCTAGGGTTGATTATGCCTTAAAAATTGTCTCAATGTAAGGTATTATCCATGTCTCTTCCCTTAGATGGAATTTTTTGGAAAATGGTTGATGCTTTGTGTGTGTGTGTGTGTGGTCTCTGATAAACATGCAACATTAAAATATTGTAGGGTAGTACACTAGGTTGCTCCTTCTCAAGATACAATATAGATTATTTTCTCAAGGGAATGAGTCATTGATGAACTTGTAATAGTAATAAAATGGGGATTGGTAGTGCATCAGATCACCTATGCAAACCACATATGCCAAGTCAACTTATTAAGCAACATTTATCATTGAAAAAACTTCCTTTTGGTCTCCTAAGTGATTTTCACGAGTTTGGGAAAAGATAAGAGGTGTTTGTTTTGTGAAATTATAATTATAGATAGTAATAACTCATTAGGGATAAATAAATAATGTTATTAGGGATATATTCCTTAGAATTTTATGCAAAGATGCAAAGTGACAATCAAAACCAAAGAATGACAAAAGTGATGGAGTGCTACGAGGCAAAGGAATACAATTGTGAAATTGTTTTGAGGCAATTTTTTGTGGACTCCACATATTATTTAAAAGTATTATCATGCAGATAACATCTTTTAGAGACAATATATTTTATTTGTTGGTGATGGCATTTACTTATCGTCAATTGTTTTCTCTTAAAATCAAAATGTAAAATTTGGAGACATAATGAGCTCATATTGTTGTGTCAATATTCATTTAGAAGACAAAGTTAAGTACATTGAAAGAGAGGGGTCATTGCCTAAGGATTCGATGGGTCGCTCTTCAAGGCAAAAACGTTCAAGGAATTTCAATGACACAGTGCCATATAGTGAGGAAAGGATATCAAGATCGACAAGCATCAATGTTGATAATTGAAGATTGTTGGATTCATCTAGAAAATCTAGTTTGTTGTATCATGTTTATGGTGTGTAGATTTATGCACTTCTAAAGTTGTGCATAGATGCTTATTGATTTTAGTTTAATAAAACATTTCAATTTTTAATCAAATGTTTTTTTCAGACTCGTCTTTGAATAGATTGTCTCAACAAAATGCTTGAATGAGTTTATCTAATCACCATTCGAGGGAAAGGGATAATTACATAGCCACAGAGGATTGTCCCATATCATCCATTGGAGAACATCAATATCAAAAACCTTTTGTTGGTATAATTTTGTGTAAAATTTAATTATGTTAATATACATCAATTATAGATGCACGTGTTCAATAATTTTGTGCCTTTATGCACAATTGTGTTTGCTTTTGTAGCGGATCGAGGTTCAGTAGAGGGATGTAATCAAGTTGGGGACGAAGATCAACATGCTTCCAATTTTGTTGACGAGTGAAGTTGTTTCTCTCGTCAACGCATGTTGATGTATTTGTAACTTCGGAATGTATTTCACACATGTGTATTGTATTCCTATAGAGATGTTATTATTCCTCTATACGGAAGTGTCGTCATTTATATTGTAAGTGTCGTAACTTATACTTGATGGGTTATTATACCACCTTGATGGGGTCGGCCCTGTATAAGTCATGTGGGTTAAAGGGTTATTAGACCACCCTAGTGGGGGTCGGCCCTGTCAGCATTATGTTAAGTGGTTAAGTTGAGGCCGACCTAGTAAAGGTTATTAGGCAAGTCAAGTCAAGTATAAACAGAGTGCAGGAGGCACTCTATTTGATCATTCACTTTCTCACTTATACACTAATTGGAGAGTTGCGTACTAATGGAGGAGGAGAAACTGCTGCTAGGATACTATCTCTTATGCTTGGGTTTTGTATCATTGCTCTATCTATCTCTGAGGAAGTTATTGGGGTTTTTCACCTTCTTGGTTTTCCCCAAGGAAACTCTGTGTGTCTATTGTCTCATGTGATTGCTTGTTGTGATTGATATACTTGATATGCTGTACATGTTATTCTCTCAGTTAAGATCCTAGATCAGATTGAAATTTCTAAAAAACTAACATGGTATCAGAGTTATCCTAAAAGAAGGCATGGTATGGCATTTATGACACTTGTTGCACTTGCGAAGCTAGGGCTCGATATAGAAAAAACCAGTCATTGTAGCACTTTCGCTATAAATTCATTTTGGTGAAGTTTGAAGATCTGAAAATCTTACAGGTCGAAGATAAGATCCCCATGTACCTTGTATCCGAAGGAGAGCCTCTAGATCATTGTACTTTCAAATTTATGATCTGTACAATATATGGTTTTTGCCTCTTCTAAATCTCAGTCATAAACAGGTGACCTAGGAAAAAAGGTCACAACTTGGGATAGAAAGCTCCAAATGAAATTTAGTAAAATGTGGCAGGTAGGGCACGGACTGTACTTTCATAGGTCCAATTTTCAGAGGCCAAAATTGAACCAGTGACACGTGGCACTCCATACAAGTTCGCTCTCCTGTTTTATCCCATAAACAGGTCACGTTGCGACACTTGGCATAACTCTCTCTCAGAGAATCCATTTGAGGTCAGACCTATGGGGTTGGAAATTTAACAGGTCAGGATACCACAGGAACAAGTTATAGACCCTGTAGATCCAAAATTTCTGAGTTACACTAAAAAAAATCAGGTGCATATTTCTATCAAAACAAAATTGGATTTTGAGCACCTTCATTCATGGCTATGGGAATTTAGGGTTTCGGAGAAAGTTGGAATTTTAGTAATCAGAGACCACAGTTGGATGATCCTCATCAAAATCGAAATTTAGAGACCAAGATCATTTTTTTTGGTTGGGAAGAAGGTCGGGCTTGATCAAACCCTAGTTCGGGACTTTGATCGGAAAGGTGAAAAATTAGGGCTTCTGCAAAAATGGGAATTTTTGAAATTTGTGACCATAGCTGGAAGCTCCTTGGAAAAATCAAAGTTTAGAGCTTTGGATCAAACTATTTGGCTGGGTGAACCTTTGGTAAACTCAAACCCTAATTCAGGGTCCTCCCAAGTCAATCCGGAAGATTGAAAAGCAAATTTGAGAGGTGAAACTTTGCAGTTTTCAAATTCTGAGTATACTAGGTTGATCAGCTCATCAAGGCGCATCTTTCTATCCTTTCAAAAGTTTGAAATTTTAGGGTTTCCCTAACAAACCCTAATCCAGCTCTAGATCCAGTTTCTACAAATCAAGTGGATTGGGTTAATCCTAGAAGATAATGAATTTGTCACCTGCATAAGTAAAGAAGTTCCAGTTTCAGAGGGAGATGAGGCTAAGGCCTTACATAAGAAGATTACAAGCAAACTTGACAAGTATGACTTATGGGTATGTTTCAAAATCTGTTCATGATTAAGTTTATGTTTGTCTTCATTAAGATTAGTACAATCTTGATTAATTTTAGACTTGTCGTATCACCTTAATAAAAATATGAATGCATGATAGAAGATATTCATTGATTAGGGTCTTGACAGTTATGATTGTACTAATGCATTGTGGTGTTGTCCGCTAACATGAAAGGTACATCAAAAAAGACAAATCATGTTGTAGTTCAAGAACATATGACCATGGTGACATGAAGACAAAGATTCATCCATTGTCATGGATCACATAGAAGATCTACTTACGAGGTATGTATAACTTGGTTCTATAATGGTTAACCTATGAGATATGCAAGTTACTAGCACAAGTCATTGAAGAGAACAAGAAGACATTATGTGGGTATGTTAGACATAACTAGCTAGCATGCTAATCCAGGTATGTTTTTCCTATATCAAGTTAGAATCCTACCTTGTGTTAGGATCTCTTTTATAAGTATACATGGCATGATTGATAATGATTATTCATTGAAGTTAGTAATCATGGGTTTAGGCATATTATGCTTCTTACTTTGATTGATGATGTGACTAACTAGAAAAATCCTATGGTCAAATAGGAATATGCATAAGTAAAAGAATTGTGATAAATTATCTATGTATGAAATGATCTTGACCATACATGTTTAAGATTATTGTGTTTTGATAGTATTAACATTATACTAATGAATGTATGATTATGTATGAGATCTCAAGGATAACACAATGATGATACTAGTAAGTATGCATAGTGATCAAGGATGGATATAAGTTCAAAGACAGGTAATCCAGGAAGCAAAGATCAAGAGGGAGCACACTCCAGTAGTTCCTGCAAGGAAGCAAATATTGAGAGGGAGTCCACCTTACAACCAAACAAAGATAAGTATTTGAATTGTCATTTCTTGCATACTTGTTTGTTTAAATAATATTGCTCAATGATGTATATGCTTATGTTCCTAGACTTAGGGTGTGTATTATGCATATTAGAATAATTGCATTAATGAACAATATACTAATATTCATGTGATGGGTAAGTGTCCTATGGCACTGTACAACATTCCATTGCTACTTATCTAGAATGAAACCTCTTTGCTGACATGTTGGGAGTTGTGCACACTCTTAACAATGTTCTGGTAGAGATTGGAAGGCATCTAGAAAGTTACGGGATATGGATAAATGTTGTATTGAAGCATTGGCTAAGATAATTGCATGACTGTATGACATATGCCTTTATGTATAAGACTTTGTTATGTAAACTATGAGAAGTTTCTAATCATGCAATTGAATTTGACTTGTAGGAAAGATCATGTACAATCACCTACAAAAGAAGGACTACAACATTTGTTCCAGCAAATGAAGTTCAAAGAAAACTATCTATTGAAGATATTGAAGAATTTGAAGTTCCCAGGATTCGGGATGCAATAATGGAAGAATGCCATGATCAAGGAATACCAGTTGATCATGAAGAATGATGTTTGGGATGTGGTCCCAAGACCTGAAGGGAAGTCTGTTGTGACTTCCAAGTGGATCTATAAGATCAAGCATGCTACAGATGGTATCATAGAGAAATACAAAGCGAGGTTTGTAGCTCGTGGCTTCTACCATAAAGAGGGAATAGACTATGAAGAGACTTTTGCTCCTATAGCCAAATACACTTCCATCATATCAGTACTTGCTCTAGCTGCAGTAATGGAATGGAAGATACACCAGATGGATGTCAAGACAGCTTTCTTGAATGGTGTAGTCGAAGAGGAAGTGTATGTGGAGCAGCCACTCGGGTTTGAGACACATGACAGAGGGACTCATGTGTGAAAACTGGAGAAATCCCTTTATGGTTTGAAACACGCACCGAGGACCTGGTACGGCAGGATAGATGGCTTCCTATCCAGTTTGGGCTTTACTGAGAGTAAAGCGAACTCCAACCTTTACTACAAGGTTGAGGAAGGCAATCCAATGATACTACTTTTGTATGTGGATGACCTATTTGTTATAGGTGAGGATAGATTGATTGTCGATACGAAGAGGAAGCTTGCTGCCAAGTTCGAGATGGAGGACTTGGGTATGATGCACTACTTTCTAGGTATGGAGGTGTGGCAGAGCACAGATGGAATTTTCCTTAGACAAGGGACGTATGCAGTAGAGATCCTGAAGAGGTTCGGGATGATGGACTGCAAGGCCATGGCCACACTTATGGCATCGAACCTAAAGCTTCTGTGTGATAATGCTTCATCTGATCCGGTTGATGTTACTGTGTATCGTCAGATGATTAGGTTCTTGATGTACCTGACGAACACTAGACCAAATATTTGCTTTGTGGTGAACAAATTGAGCCAGTTCCTGACGGATCCCATAGGTGTTCTCTTGGTTGCTGTAAAGCATATTCTGAGGTACTTGAAGGGTACAATTGATTATGGGCTCAAGTATGATGCGAATCAAAAGTTTAACCTGTGGGGTTATGTTGATTCGGACTGGGCAGGCAGTGTTGCAGATAGGAAGAGCACTTCTGGGTGCTGCTTCAGTATGGGATCAGGTGTGATCTCTTGGTTTAGCAGGAAGCAGTCCTACATAGCACTGAGTACAGCCGAAGTAGAGTATGTTGCAGCTTGTTTGGCTAGTTGTGAGGCAGTATTGCTTAGGAAACTACTGCCTGAGTTATTTGATCTCCCGTTGGATGCTACTGGTATCTTTTGTGACAACCAAAGTTGTGTGAAGTTGTCCGAGAATCTGGTGTTCCACGACAGGTCGAAGCACATTGAGATCAAATATCACTATATCAGGGATATGGTGCAAAGAGGAGTAGTGAAGCTCCTATATGTTGCGACAGATGAGAAGGTTGTAGATGTGTTGACGAAACCACTAGCCAAAGTGAAGTTTGAGTACTTCAGAGAGAGGCTTGGTGTTCTTTAGATAGAAGATACTTCGAGGAAGAAGTGATGGGACACATCTGCAGGAGCCATTCCAAGCATGGTGAGAGGAGGATCCTTCCCATGGCTGTGGATGTAAGCGTTGTGTGATGAGCATCAGGATGATGCTCCAGTTACTGCTTGATATGATCAGTTGGATCATGTATTTGTATATGTATCAGGTGGATACATTGTATGATCAGTTGGATCATGTATTTGTATATGTATCAGGTGGATACATTGTATGATCAGTTGGATCATGTATTTGTATATGGATCAGGTGGATACATTGTATGATCAGGTGGATCATGTATTTGTATATGTATCAGGTGGATACATTGTATGACCAGGTGGATCATGTATGATGATATGTATTAGGTGGATACATTGTATGATTAAGTGGATCATGTATGATGATATGTGTCAGGTGGATACATTGTATGATCAGGTGGATCATGTATAATTATGTGTATCAGGCAGATACATTGTATGCATCAGGTGGATGCAGGGTATGATCAAGTTGATCATGGATGATGAGTGTCAGGACGATGCTCTAGATTATATGCATCAGAACGATGCAGTGACGATGATCAGGATGATCATGTACATCAGGATGATGTATGGTGAGTATCAGGTTGATACTCTGTGGCCGTAGACAGGTTGTGTAGATGAGCATATAATCTTGCCCTGGGAGATATGCAGATACTCTTGCGAGGTTTTTCCTATGGCATATAATAGTTCCTTGGGAGATATAGAAAATGCTCTTTCGGGGTTTTTCTCTGGGAGGACATATAATATTGCCCTGGGAGATCCGATAGGTTGAGCTGTGTGCTCGTAATTAGTCTTGGGATGCTCTTTCGAGGTTTTGTCCTATGGCATATAATATTTCCCTAGGAGATCCAATAGCTTGAGCAGTACGCTCGTAATCAGTCCTGGGATTCTCTTTCGAGGTTTTTCCATGACCACATGTAATCTTTCCCTAGGAGATCCAATAGGTTGAGCAGTACACTCGTAATCAGTCCTGGGATGCTCTTTGGAGGTTTTGTGGTGACCACATGTAATATTGCCCTGGGAGATCTGATAGGTTGAGCAGTACACTCGTAATCAATCCTGGGATGTTCTTTCGAGGTATTGCGGTGGGGGTCACATGTAATACGTCCTGGAGATCCGAACAGGTTGTGTTAGTCACGTAAAAGGCCTCGGATGCTCTTTAGAGTTCTTGCTAGTCAAGACACTCTTTTAAGGTTTTGTGACAGTCAACATATAATATTTCCCTGGGAGATCTTGCCGGTCGTGCTTAGGCACATAAAGGATCCTGGGATACTCTTTCGAGGTTTTGTGACGCACGTAATAAGTCTTGAGGATTCCACAGTATGGCCAGTAATGATGAAGACCTGCAGGTGGTGAGCCTACATCCAGCATGAAAAAGGGCTGGCTCTGTAGAACTTCCTATGACAAGTAGATTTGAGATTGATTGAGATAGAAGTAGCAGTGACGATGACGATGATTCAATGACGATGATCCAGTGATGATGATCCAAAGAAGAAGACTTGTGCTAGCAGATCTATGTCAAGAAATACCTTCCTAGTTAAGAGGGAGTGTTGATGTATTTGTAACTTCGGAATGTATTTCACACATACATATTGTATTCCTATAGAGATGTTATTATTCCTCTATACGGAAGTGTCATCATTTATATTGTAAGTGTTGTAACTTATTCTTGATGGGTTATTAGACCACCTTGATGGGGTCGGCTCTGTATAAGTCATGTGGGTTAAAGGGTTATTAGACCACCCTAGTGGGGGTCAGCCCTGTCAGCATTATGTTAAGTGGTTAAGTTGAGGCCGACCTAGTAAAGGTTATTAGGCAAGTCAAGTCAAGTATAAATATAGTGCGGGAGGCGCTCTATTTGATCGTTCACTTTCTCACATATACACTCATTGGAGAGTGGCGCACTAGTGGAGGAGGAGAAGCTGCTGCTAGGAGACTATCTCTTATGCTTTGGTTTTGTATCATTGATCTATCTATCTCTGAGGAAGTTATTGGGGTTTTTCACCTTCTTGGTTTTCCCCAAGGAAACTCTATGTGTCTATTGTCTCATGTGATTTCTTGTTGTGATTGATATACTTGATATGTTGTACATGTTACTCTCTCAGTTAAGATCCTAGATCAGATTGAAATTTCTGAAAAACTAACAACGCAAAGGATAACAATCCGATCTAGGAGTGCCATAAAACCCTACGCAATAGTCTTCTTAGTTCCCATTCATTTGTTGTGACTATTTCCGATGGATATTAGGGCCCTGTTAGCCACAAATTGGTTCTTTCTCTTGGAAGGAGGCTTAATAAGTTTTATTAAAGCTAACTTCTAGTTGATAAATCCTATTCTAAATAAAAGGTGATATTGGATCTAATAAAGGAAACCTAAATTACTATCAGTGGGTAGGAAAATATTTTTGCTTGAGTTAGTCTAAAGAAACTAAGGGAAATTAGCGATATCTTGTATTTGCATGTACTGCAAATAGCCAAGAACAAATCCTTACACAATAATACAATCAATTACTTATGCATTATTAATAAAACTCCATTGAAGAAAACACGAGTTTAAGAAAAAAAAGATCTTTGAAAAATAAATGCAAGATAATATAATAAATATTTTGGACAAAAACTAACAAGTTAGTTGGATAACCTAAAAATAGCAATAGCATGCCATGAACAAAGTCTGTGAAAAGCATTCAGCAAATCCTATCCATAACATAATTGATCAATGAATAAATTCAAAACCAAACTGTTGTTCGAAAATTAATCCTATGACTGGGAAGTTACTGAGGTCACCAACGTACTATCTAAGACTTACATAATATAATACAATTAGCAAGCATACCACAAGATCTTTCTTAATGAAAAAGAACTAGGGTTAATAAGTTAAGCAAAGAGTACCTTGAAGACTAGAAGGTTGATCCAAGCTTGAAACCCTATGTTCTTGTTCTGTAATCTTGAGTAAGGAACCTGAAAACAGAGATACCCTCCTCAAAACATTTGGATAAATAAACATGAATAATCATATATGAAACTCATACATAAGAAAAGCATGAAAGATTCACCAAATTCAATTCACACATTAGACAAAAAAATTCATGGGAAAGAAAAGTCTCTTTTATTGATCATATGAATAACAACAAATAGGTATACCTGATTCTGTAACAGCACTGATTGAACCAAGTTCTGGGCTCTTGCTCCTCTCCTTCAGTATAAATTCCTCCATCATTTCAATACATTAAGAGTTCTCCCCCTCTCTCATGTCCTTCCCCTTGTATTTATAGCAAGGCTAGGAAGATAGCTTCAAGAGGAAAACACTGAGTTGGGGATGGTATGGAAGTTAGAGAAACTCCCTTAACTACCCCAAATTTGATTTTAGTTTTTAATTTTTTGTGATTTTAAGAGGAACCCACTAGTATAGGCCTAAAAACAGGTGGGTGACCCGCAATTAAGCTACAAACAAGTATCGGTGCAACAATTTTAGGGAAAATCACAGGTGGTAAGTGGACCACCAACGGGTGACCCATGAGATGTCAGTTAGGGAGTCGCAGTTAGGTCCTAAAGGTGTATCACAAAAATATAATAAACTGGAGAAATAATGAATGATCAAGGCTACAAGCATCTATAGCAAATTAAGGCTCTTCAATCCATATTTTCCTTTTGTGTGAGCGACATTTCAGTGTCGTCACAGACGGAGAAGTGCCAATCTCTCTGATAACACAAACTATAGCCATTTTAATGCAAAACAGAGTTATAAAATATAGCTAATAAATTTTAGGAAATGAAGAGAGATAACCCAAAAAGCACATTAAAGTTGAGAAAATTCAAACTTTATTCAATCCAAGACCAACGTCTAGAACATCCTCCATTCTCCATTAACTAGTTTTCAACATAGTACAAAATTCATCATGGAACATAGAGAGTTCTACAGAATCTTATGCAAAACATTTTACCAGGGGTCTGAATAGGGTCTCTTTTCATTTTACAAATGGAAAATGTATAAATACAACCAAGTGGATAACAAAGATCCACAAATTCGGACTAAGAATTCCTTAGACCTAGGGTTTGTTTAACTAATTTGACCAGGATCGCTGACATAGTCCTTCCATTTAGCATGGATATCCAACATCTGCGATATATCTTGATATCTAGCATGTTCAAACTAGAGCTAAACTTGATACAGATAGGATTAAATCTCTTTATTCCTAACTTTAACCCAATTCTCGAGGAAATTCTCTAAAGTAGATTTTTGATAAGTAGGCTCTAAAATGAATGATCAGAGACGAAACAAATCAACATGTACAATAGCGTGAATCAAATCTACTGAATCATCTCTCTGTTGATCCACTTCAGAAATCCTCAATTTTGGAGGCACATCATCGACCAACTCAAAAAATACCAATATTCCAATAAGATCCATAATATTGGCCTCCAAGCACAGAATTTGGCACAAATTTTATGTCCTTTAAAAATCAAGCTAGAAACATCTTCACATACAATTCCCTGTGAATTTAAGGATACCCGAACACTTTTGAGCTTGAGTGAGTCTATTCGAGGAATAATTTCTGGGACATTTTTTAAGTGGGTCTGCCACTCACAAAGTCGTATAATATAAGCTTTATCAACCTTCTTCTTTCTATCAGCATGTTCTGCTAACTAGTCCAACAAATGCTCAAAGAGGTTGTAATCATCTTTAATTTCATTTAAACCTTCAAAAAACAAATTTTGAGTCTACCTAAAACTTTGATTAATAGAAATAGCTTCATCTTTAAATTCTTGAATAGTTATCTTGAAAAATGAAGAAGCAACAGATTGAACTTTGTACTGTTTAAACTCTTCTTTAATATCCCTCAGTTAAATTGCTTAACTCATGACATTCTCATATGCAATCCCCTTCTTATCAACTAGTTCTTGAATTTGCTTGTGAAAATTGTGCATATCCACTTAATGTTGAGTTTTGAGATCTTCCATCTTCTTGTCAAAATATGCCTATAAAGAAACATTTTTTGCTTCCAAAACAACGGACTTAGTTTTTTCTTCTTCTAACATTTTATTCAAGATGGAACCATAATCAAATTTTGCACCGGCAAATGCTCCCATACTAGTTTTTGTTTTAATGGCTTTCCTTCTAGGATCATCAGTAGCTTGTCTCCAAATAATCTGATTTTCAACTGGTCCTACAACCATTTCTCCTTCTCTAGTTCTCTTTGCACTTTTCCTAGTCAATTCCTTTTTCCTTTTGCTAAAACAATAATCTCTTAATGCAACCACTACATCTTCCCCAAAATCAGTTGTATTCTCTGATGAAGATACTAGTAAGTCCACAGAAGTAACTATAGGCATCGGTATGGCTAAGAATATAGGTGGGACTTAAGCATGACCTTGAGAGACTTCATGGTTTGTAGGAAGGAGGGTAAAGATAAGGGAAGATGCATTTTCAACTTGAGACTGAATTGGTTTTGGAAGAGGAATGGTGTTATCGGGATCAGGAGGTGGAACAACATCATGAACATCTGATCCTAAAGATTGGACTTGAAGTGCAGGTAAAGGATGTTGATGTGATTTTGATGGGGCATCGACCTGTGGAATAGAGTTGATGATTTGCTCCGACACATGATCCAAAGACTGCATATGAGGTGATGAAGGAGGAGCTTAATCATAGATAAGGTATGAGGTAGGTTCAATAACATCAAGAGTAGTGGATAAACAATTATTAAGAGGCAACTCAGGATTGTAACTTGGTAGGGAACTAATCGAAAGGGCTGAGATATCAGGGGGAGGTAACTACAAAGTCTCCTCGACAACTAAATTTGAATGAAATGATTTTTCCAATTTCTCTTCATCTAAGTCAATGATTTTGACACTGGACTTGGGGATATTAGAGTTGTAGTAAGGTTAACCTTTTTATCCTCAACTACCAAATCATAAAATACGTTAGAATAAGTACAAACAACAGTAGGCAGAATAATAGACTAAGATTGTTTACCTCGAAGTTGTTCTGCTTGTTGCATTAGGTTGGTCATATTTTCTATATAATTCTAAGGCTTCGTAGCTACCATTTTCTAATTCCCATGTTGTTTCTCTAACTTCTCCTCTACCAAAGTCTTGGGTTGAACTGCAATGACCACCAAAGCTTTACTACTTGCTTCTAATTATGCTCGTTTAGCTTTCTCTTGGGAAGCAAATGCTCTATCCCTTTCTTCAACAACTAATGTCTTATATGCCTCTGTGATTCATGAACCAAATTCCTTTATGCTAGTTTGGGGATTTTAGCCAATACTTCTTTGAAACTAAGAGATCCCTGATAGATAGAATCATCATCTTGAGTCTCATGAATATAGGTATTATTTATTTGTGCCATAAGAAAATGATGTTCAATGAATTTCTTGGGCTAGTGCATCCTTTTAACACCTAATCATAATTTTCGTTATTTCAACTGACTAGCTAAAACATGAGCATGGGAAGCATTTTGGATAACCAAATGACCAATGTACAAGGGAAATTTAGGTCAAGCTCTTCTTTTCAGGTCTGAACATCGAGCATGAGCTCCATCTACTACGGTTTGGAAAGCCACTTCTTCCAAGACCAATTTGTTTAGGGACAAATATAGGAAGAAGGTCAACTGAATTATGGGCCCAAATTCTTAAATAGTTGAAGAATTCACTGCAATACCATTCTCCCATTGGGGCTACCAGATTTATAGCATCCTTGGAAATCCTAGGTGCATTTGTTTTAAATATAATCAGGTAAACAGTGCCTAGAAAGTTATCACAAATGTCATATATGTGAGTCATGTAGTTTTGTTCCCATAGAATAGCACAGTAGATGTGAACAGGGAGGTTTTGTGTCATCTAGTTCCATTTCATTGAAGGAAATGTGAAAGAGGTATATATTATATCGACTAATAAGCAAACATAAAAAACCTGGGCTTCCAGATGGTTGGCGCCTTTTGTGCTTGAGCGATTGCATCCTTCATGGTAACAAAGAAGATATGGGCCCAGATGAATACTTTCCCTGTAGTAATAATGTGGTCACAATGTGGTGGACCAAAGGAGTACATTCCAACTTGTAATATACACAATTCTCAAACCCATAAAATCTGCAAAGCATAGAGGCAATGAGCTTATAGGGTTCCCTCAAATGTGGAACAAGATACATTCTGTTAGGTCTCAAAATGAAGCTTTCTGGGTCAAACCACCATCTTTTAACCAGCTCTTCTGCTTCAATTTTTTGCTCAAATCACTTCATGAATCTTGTGTCAACAGTTGTTGAGGAGTCTTTGGGGCATAAATCCTTGCAAAAGTATATGGTTTGAAGGTATCATACACAACCTGGTTCGAATCTAGGAAGGTGGTGGTTGGAATATCTGCGTAATCTATCATCCATTTGACAAGGTCTGTTTTTTCGGCATGATGGTTTCCCATGATGCAATATCATGTATGTGGGAATTGCTAATGTTCCAATAAACATGAGCATATTCTCCGAACTAAGGAGTCATCGTTGTCGAATATGTTGTAGATAGTATCCCAATCCATGCATTCAGTATTATTTTTCTGGCCATCACTATCTGAATAGATGTCCAAATTTGGGTATTTAACCTTGAGTTCTTATGTCATTGCATTTTTTGTAGTTCTACAATCCATGGAGTCCGCAATCCAGTCTGCAAAAATAGAAAATGTAAGCTAACTTGAAATCTTTCCAGCCAACACTAACAAAAGAAATTTGCAACTGTGAAATACCTCAAATAAATTGCAACAATTGTTGTGCAATGCAGAGTGAATCTATTCTGTGAACTCTGATTGTTTTGCAACTTGTATAAGATATGAAAAACGCAATAAGATGAAGAAACTAGTTAAAAAATTGACTAAGTATGGGCCATCTCATAACAAAATCAATTTACTATCAACTATAAATGAGTTGTACGAAAATGACTGTTTAAATCATAATTACAAATTAATTTTCTAATTTGATTGGTTCTTAAAAGAATTTAGTTCACACATGTGTCGGATACGCGAGATCCCGATGTCATAAATATTGTTCTGGTGTGGGGCCATTCATACTTGTCAGATCTTCGGTCTCGGGTCATTCTTTGAATAATTTATAAGCTAAATTTTCGTCTTCTAACATCTGATAACATAAAATGTTGGCAACGAAACATCGGAAGCAAAAGTTACACTTTTAAAACAAAATAGCTTCTGACTCTGATATCCGATGTTAATTGTCGAAACCAAAATATTGGTGTCGAAACGTCGGAAATAAATACTTTAAATTGGAAGACTTTCCAACTTCTGATATCTAAGAGTTACAAAAATATGTCGAAGTTACAAAAATACGTCGAAGACTTTCTAACTTGGACGTTCTGACTTCGACGCATTTTTGTAACTCTCGGATATCAGAAGTTGGAAATTCTTCCAGTTTAAAGGGGTAGAACGCCCATTTAGAAAACACTAGTGTAATTTTCACCCATTGGCAAGGAGGTGAAATATATTGATTTTTCCAAATTGAATTTCGACTTTGGGGGTCCATAATCATACCTAGAAATTAAGGTGTTGGCTACTCGAATATTCGTTGATTGACGAAGAAAACTTGTTCCACATTCCGGTCTGATATTTGGTATGTTGTCTTCAAACCGGGTAATTGGGGACAATTATTGGTGTCATGCTTATCTGTGCAAGTGTTGCAGATAACGTCAACATCAGCATGTGGACATTCATTATGAGGGTGTTTCCTTTGGCATTTCGGGCAGAATATAGCTAAATATTTGTCCATCTCCTCTTTCTTCCACTTCTAGTGCAAAGTATCCATCTACAAGGATAGTGACTGCAGTATGTATTTTTTCCATGTCTTTGATCAGATTTCCAATTTCTACCTTTATGATTCCTACAGTGGTGGCCTTTGTGGCTAGGTCTACGGAGGTCCTACAACCTCTTCCCTTTCTCATATTGTCTATTGAGTAATTCTTAAATAACTAGTTTACCTCATTGTATTTGAACTGATAGATATCCTCAACAACTATCAGATTCAAGGGTTCCAAAAATTCTTCTCTTATTCCTCTCAGTAATACAAGCTTGAGAGAATCACCATTTAATTTGTAGTTGGTGGCCTGCCTATAGTTGAACTAAAATTCTCTACATAGTCTTCAAATGACTCGTCAATCCTCTAAGTTCTTGAATATTTGATCCCTTGTTTCATGTGCTTTATAGTAGGCCTGGTAATTTTTTTAGAAGGTTTATTTCATCTAATCCCATGCTATCTCCTTCTAGTCCCATAAACCACCTTATAGTGAAATCCTTTAGGGTTGAAGGAAACATCCTGAGCTTCTAAGAGACATTTTTGTACTCATATGACCTGCACAAGACTTCAAATTCAAACAAGAAGACACAGTTTTGTACTAATATGACTTGCACAAGACTTCAAATTCAATCAAGAAGGTATTTGGGTCTTCTGTAGGTAAACCATGGAAATGTGGAACAGCCAAAGGGTTTATGTTTTTCATTGTAGCTTTGTCATTTGTTTCTCTAATGGGAAATGGGTACTCTTCCTCTTCTTCATGTACACACTTTCCTCTTGGCCTTTCATTTTTGGGTTGAGTTGGAACATCCCCCATGGTGAATAGGGTGTCAAGACACCAATCAAAGGATTCAGAGTGTTCTCCTTCATAAAAGGAAGGGAAAATTCTTATAGGGTTGATTCTACCTTCAGGTCTAGCCTCCATGGGAGTTGTTACTACTTCCTCAATTATTTCAGTGCTAATTTCAACAACAATATGGGTGAGAATTTCTACAACAGTATGAGTCACTGAAGCAAATTTCTATTGATTCTTTGTTTCTCTTTGGGTAAGAGTGGAAGAAGATAAAAGATGGTAACAAAGGCGGGCTTAGATTCTATTCCAGGCGCACATTCAGTTCCATATCCAATTGATCCGGAACCAGAAACTAGGACAAAGGCTAGAAATTAGGATTTTAGAGATAGAGAACCATATTCTGTTCTTTGAGATCGAGCTAAATATTATGAAGTTCATGACTGAGATCGTGATCCAGAGCTTTAATTTAGAGATCTCGATTCAGATCGTAAAGATCCAGTTACTTATCCAGTCCAAGAGCCATTTCGAGAACAAGCCAAAGATCCAAACCTTTTTTATTGAAGATCTACGCATAAATCTTCTGAATGATCTCGCTTTCTCCTCATTCATTGATGAGTCTAGATTGAATATTAATCAATATGCTTAAATTTGCAATGCCTCCCTATTAACAACACCAAAAAGTGGTGAGCTTTGGTAATGCTTGGTATTGAGAACCAAGATGTACTGAGACTGTATACTTTAATTATCAACCAGGGATCGTGATCTTGTGAATCAACCTATAATGTATATGCATTCTAGTTCTTATCAATATTCAATAGAATTTTTCTTTTTTTTGGGGGGGGGTTTCTCTTAATGGTGGTGTATCATCTAATTTCTACTTGACTAACTACAGAAGCATGCAACAGTTAATATCTGCACAATCACACAAGTGAACCAAGTCAATATCATATAAATATCTCTAGCTATACTCATAACAAAAACATCTAAACATGATATAACAGAGAACCAAAAAACAAAGACATACTGTCTAGACCCCAAGCCTGTCCCTGAGCCCGAGGCATCTCAAGATCTCCTTGGAAGTCTATACCAGCATATGGATAATCATCAATAAGTAGGGGCATCTGCTCCCACTGATCATACATATCCACCGAAAAGAACCATTGGATACCACCATCGCCCCGGGGCATCATCTCCCCCCACCGCACCATCCGTGGTTCACTCCGCAACCCCTCCCGAACCGGCGCACGTGGCCGCAAGGTAGGTACCCGCTCAAAAAAGAAACAACATAGGAATGAGGCATAGCTAAACTCCCCTCCCTCCCGACTGACATTGTCCAGCTCTCGCCGAACATAGGCCAAAAACATATGACCCCAGGCAAAGTAGGTCCCTCTCAACACACAATCTACCATCATCGTTTTCCCCCTAGACAAATGATGTGGCTCCTATGCACCAAGCACCCGCAGAACACAAGCCCCAACCGCCTGCATCTCCAGCTCCCGCAGGTCCGAAATACTCACTGCGTTGTTCTGCGTACGAGCCCCAGGAACATAGAATCTCTCTAGTAGATCCTCGATGTCCAAACCAATCGAAATCCTCGGCTGCAACTCCCCGATCTCCATATGACCCCATTTTCACCAATGTTGTTGGGGCTATATCAACAACCCCCGCTACTACTGTGAAAACCACGTTAGCCACAACCCCCTTAGGCATGCCTAATATGGGGGCCACACCTGCTTTAGGCATGCCCAACAAAGTACCAACACCTATAGTAGGTATGCCCAACATGGGGGTCACCCCCTCCCTCATCGCCACTACCCAGATCCCAGTGATTACTAGAACCATTCCTAACCCATCTGCAACCCATGTTTCACTTGGGAGAACAGGCCCCTCCCACACCACATTGGCTGGAGGACACATCCCTTTCACAACTAGCATACCCTTAGGGGGCACTGGACCAATCCATAATGCTACCATTAGCAATTATGCCCTAGTGACCATGCCACACCCATCTACCAGTCTGCCACACATGGCTAGTCTAAACTTACCAGACCTGGCAAGGTTAACCAATGACCCTATTAGACACAACTCTGTGTGGCCCCCCATGCCCACAAAGGTTCCCTCAGATATCCCAAAATTTGAAGGAAAAGCTGGAGAAGATCCCCAAAACCATATCATGTTGTTTCACCTATGGTGTTCCTCAAACTACATAGTAGATGATTCTATTAGACTGAGACTTTTACAAAGAACTTTCACTAGCTCTGTAGCCAAGTGGTACATTGAGCAGCCACATGGGACACACCCCACTTTTACATCCCTCACCTCAACGTTCCTTCAGTTCTTTCAACTACCTGTACGCTATGATGCAGGAGTGGAAATACTTTTGGCTTGTAGACAGAACACCGCCACACACATCACTGATCATATCCATGAGTAGTGTAAGGGCTGTAGCCTCTGCAAGATAAAGCTTGACGACCGTATCTTTTTAGATTGGTTCCTCAAATCACTGCTCCCCCTCATAGCCAAAGATGTAGCTTTTGAACAACCCCAGTCGGAAGAAGAAGCCATCTTAAAATCCCAGCAGTTCGACCTCATATATGCCCAATCTAGATATCTATACACCATTTTACCGGATGCCCCGCACGGTGATCCATCCCGCCATGATGCGCCAGGGGCATCCCATGCCGCCGACTATATTATCAGCCAGGTTATGGTGCAAAACAAACCTTTTACCATGATGAGTACAAAGAACGCCCCAGACCTTTCTAGGGCTTCATCTCATTCTGGAGCTACAACTTTGTATGCTCCAGTAACGCACACTCACCACACTCATGGACCCTCATGTCCACCACAGTTTTATGAGCAAGCACCCTCAGCTTATGCACCACCTTCATACTATAACTAGCAGGCCCACCAGACTCCGGTTCAGCCACAAGCCCAAGTGGCTTATTATCCTCAATAGGCAGCACCTCTTGCTTCAACACTTCTAGCAGCTCAAGGTTACCCACAACCGCAACAAGCAACAGGTCCACATCATAACCCTCCTACTTACTACCCACCGCAACCTGCTCTAGAGCCCCCACGACCTAAAAACCCACCTACTGCCCAAGGGCATGTGTACACACATCAAAACTAACCTCCAAACCAGAACAACTAGCGTAACCAAGGAGCTCAACAAAACCGCGAAAGAGGACGTAACCGCAGAAACAACCAGCAACACAACCAAGGTGGACCACCACCTAATCCCCAAAATAATAATAACGATGCTCCCCCCAACTAAAACCCTGACCGTCCACCGAAACAGGCCAAAAATAATAACTTGAGAACAAACCATCCATGTTCCATATGTGGAGTCTACGGCCATTACACACATAATTGTCCCCATTTAGATCAAATGCGTCAACTCTGGACCAATGATGCCCAACGACAAGGACATGCTGCATAGCTAGCACCTCCTCCTCAGCCACAACCCATGATATTGCAAAATCCCCTACCAAACCAAGGCGTGGTAAACACTCATCCAAATGATCCCCCCTAAGGATCCGCTGCAACACAGCAGCAAATTACCTATGCAGCAGCCGACTACCAGCATACAGAGTCCAACACTCACCATTTGCTTATGATGTCATCAAATGATGTCAATCTTCAAACCCATCGAAATCAGTACGGCTGCGCCCCTAAGGCCACACCTACAGACCCATCTCCGAGTACTCTACCAACCGATCAACCTCTTCGCATACCCAACATGCCCATAGACGGGGGTCCAAAAGCACCTCGTTTCCCTTTGAGACGAATTAACAATAACCCGAACGCTCGTGCAGCTTCCAACTATAACATTGTAGAGGATTTAGCTTAGTCCCCCGCTGCTATGTCCACTCTCAAAATCCTAAAAAATTGTCCTGCACAGAAAAGAAAAAAAAAATTTGGTATCTGCCATTGGTGCTATAGATCCTAACGACTCTAACATGATGGCTTTCGACTTAGAACAAGTTGAACCTCGCCTACCTTCATATCTAGCTTTTCAAGTTTTCATCTCCATTTACAACCTCGTCGTTCATCAATGCATAATCGATGAAGGGGCCTCTACCTGCATTATGTCGACTTTCGTATGGCAGAAACTTGGATCACCAATGCTACAACCATCAACTACCACATTGCGAGCTTACGACGGTCGTGCAGCTCAACCTCAAGGTTTGTTAGTAAACGTACCCATACAGCTTGGGGGAAAATTGGTTCTCATAGATATAGAGGTCACTAACGCCCAACTTGATTACAATCTCCTTCTGGGACAAAGCTACATGTATAAAATGAAAGTTGTCACTTCTTCAGTTTTCTGCCTCATGATGTTCCCCCATGAAGGACGCGTAGTCAAAATCGACCAGATTACATACTATGATCCCAATGCCCCTGCAGCACCAGAAAATGTTCTTCCCATGATCGAACAACCCGTTCTTAGTGCACCAACATCATTCATCTCATCAGTCGGACCCGGGATATATTCGGATACTCCCATGACCAGCTCTTTCCCGTCAATCCCATCCCCTCTTAAGGTAACTAAAGTATCTGATTTGTGCACCCTATCACACAACGAACAACAACATCCTCAACAACCTCAGCCACCGCCACAAGCACCCATCATGCCTAGTCATATCGGAACAACACCAATTCACACAATCCCATTCTTATTTCCATTTTCAGGAGTTGTCAGCACGCCAGTAATGGCTACACTCAACCTTCCAGGTTTCACGTTAGAATTACCTGTATGGTACTTACCTGCCCCAACTCCCCCACCGACTCCAACCATTTTCCTACAACTGGTACAACCTATGAATATGTCGAACCATCCACCACCTGCCATACCAAACCCCCAAAATCGCCCACCACCTGGTGGTTCGAACCCCCAAAATCGATCAACTCCAACAGGGGGCACTACATCGACATCTAGTTATGTCCCCCCTCAATCCCTCCACACTGGGGGTAGAGGTCCACCAACCTACAACACTGCACCCACAACTCGCACTCCCCCAGTGACTCCCAAATTAGCTAAGAATCCCCCAACCCATGTGCTCGCTAAGTGCTACTTGTGCGACGATATTGGCCACGCTACCCATCTATGTCCACAACTACCGGCACTTCAAGAACACATGAATATGTTGGATGATGACACCAACGTTCCAGTAGTCAAACTAGAACTCCCCCCTCAGCCTCGTGATAAATCATTGCGCACAAACCATCCTTGTGCAATATGCGGCATCTACAGCCATTATTCACATCACTGCCTTGATCTCCCAGATTACAGAGAAACACTATACGAGTTGAATAATGCTGGCCTAGAGATATCCCCACCACTTATCGAGGAAATATTTCCCCCAGAATCTTCCCATTCAGAAGAAATCAATACCATTTATATGATTTCAACTACCTATAAACCCGAACCAATTAATTTAATGGAACACTACTTCCGTACTGATGAAGAAATCCTAGAAACATTCAATGCACCGGACTATCCTTGGGATGATATGCACCATCGATCATACTTCCTCCCTGAGGCGTCTACGTCCACCGCGGCAAACCAACTATCTGTTGAATCTAAGGACTTCTTACCAACCAAGATCGATTGGTTCAAAGATCCAATACTAGCTCCAGAAGCCTTCGAGGAAGGTAACATGGTTAACATTTCGCCCATTATAAAAATCGACATCTCCACCACCCCCGGAAAACCTGAGCTTATCTCTTTGGGTGATTCATGCACTGAGAAAGAAACCCAATCTTATAAGAAACTCTTCCAAGAATTTCGAGATGTCTTCGCTTGGTCTTATACCGAGATGCCTGGTCTTGATCCTACCATCATATAACATCACATAGACACTTGGCCCAACATATCACCGGTCTGCCAGAAACAACGTCCCATTCACCCATCCAAGCTTCCAGCCGTCAAAGCAGAAATTGAGAAGCTTCGAGCAGTAGGTTTCATATACCCTATTGCATGCACCACCTGGTTTTCAAACCCAGTACCAGTCAATAAGAAATTCGGCACCATCCGCGTATGTACTGACTTCTGTGACCTCAACCTAGCTTGTCCCAAAGACAACTTCCCCACACCATTTATTGACCAGCTAATCGATGAGTGTGCGGGGCATGAGGTACTTTCTTTTATGGACGGTTTCTCCGGATACAACCAAATAAAAATCCGTAAAGAAGATCAATACAAGACCACTTTTACTACCCCATGGGGCACCTTCTCCTATCGCGTCATGCCTTTCGGTCTCAAGAATGCGAGAGCCACTTTCCAACGTGCCATGACTTATTGCTTTCACGATCTACATAAAATCATATTAGTTTATCTAGACAACCTCACCGCTCGATCTAAGAAACGATCTGACCATTTAGACGATCTTCGACAAGTTTTCTTGCATTGTCGAAAATACAACATCCGCTTGAACCCACTCAAGTGTGTCTTTTACGTTCCAGTAGGTCGCCTGCTGGGGTTTGTCATTTCAGAAAAAGGGATCACCATTGACCCTCTAAAAGTTCAAGCCATAGTGGACCTACCATCACCACGTACATTAAGACAGCTTCAAATCCTCCATGGGAAGTCCAACTTCCTTCGTCGTTTTGTCCCAGACTATGCCACCACTGTACATGGTTTCCTCTATTTGCTATGTCTGCATACCCACTTCGTATGGGACAACCAAGCAGAAGGAGCTTTCACAGATCTGAAAAAAGCACTTACAAGCGCCCCGTTGATTTCTCCATCAGATTTCACAAGAGACTTTACCCTTTACATTTCGGCATCAGATTACGCCGTCTCTAGAGTTCTCATCCAAGAAGACCCCACTCGCCAAGAGTATGTCATTTACTATGTGAGCCAAACTTTATCAGGCCCACCATTACGCTACCCGCATGAAGAGAAAATGGCCCTCGCCGTCGTCTTTTCTATACAAAAGCTACGACATTATATTCTCCTCATCCATACCACAGTTGTGGCAAATTCCAACCCAATGGTCTATCTCTTGAATCGTCACCTTCTACAAGGCCGTGTTGCCAAATGGGTGATTATCTTACAAGAATATGACCTAACTTTTAAAACCCTGAAGATCACCAAAGCATTAGCACTTGCTCAACTCATTACGGACTTACCATCATCGTCGTCATCACCAACTATCCATACCGATATAATCGACGAACATTTGTTCATCATCTCGTCTAACAACCCTTGGTATGGCGACATTTTGGTATACCTCCGCACACAAAAATTTCGACCCAACATCGACCGTGATGGACGTCGTCGCATCTGACACCATGCCCCCCGTTATCTCCTCTTGGGTGATGTCTTCTATCGACGTGGCGTCGACACAATATTACGACGATGCCTTTCCCAAGACGAAGCAGAACAAGTCCTTAACGACTGTCATAGCAGTGCCTGCGGTAGCCATTTCTCCAGAATGGCCACCGCCCAAAAGGTAATCCGCGCAGGTTATTTTTGGCCATCATTATTCACTGATTTTATCACATGAGTCAAACACTGCCAAAACTGCCATCTTTTTGCCCCAAAGGCAAGAACACCCCCGCCCCCCTTCATCTAGTCGTCACCGCTAGACCATTTTGAAAATGGGCCATCGACTTCATGGATTTCAATCCCACATCAGTCGGCGGCCACAAACACATTATTGTGGCTGTTGATTACTTTACCAAATGGGCAGAAGCCATGCCTACTTACAATTGCAAAGCCGACACTGCAGCCCGTTTTTTCCTCAACCATGTTATCGCTCGTTTCGGAGTACCAAAACAACTCGTCTCAGACCACGGCTCTCACTTCGAAGACCCATTTGGAGAGAATTGTCCATACTCCTTAATTTTGAACATCATTTCTCCTCCGCCTACTACCCCCAAGGGAACAGCCAAGTCGAAGTTGTTAACAAAATTTTGAAGAACATCCTCCAACGCATTGTCGACAAACACAAATCCAACTGGCATCATATGCTTTTTCCCTCATTATGGGCTTATCGCACGTCGACTAAAACCGCCACCAGCTTTACCCCATTCCATTTAGTTCATGGCGTGGAATCTGTCCTCCCCATTGAATGCCAGATACCAACATTACAAATTTGCATAGAACTTATCCCCGATACATCACTAATTGAGGAACGTCTACTTCTTTTAGAGCAGGCCGACGAAGATCGCTGCGCAGCTCTCCAAACAATCGAAGCCGCAAAAAACATATCTAAACTCCATTACGATAAACATGTTCACCCACGAGCATTTAGTGAAGGTGACCTGGTCCTCGTTTATGATCAAGCCCATGACAACAGGCAAAGGAAAGTTCCAATCTATGTGGCAAGGCCCATATATCATACACACTTGCCTTGAACATGGAGCATACATTTTGACCGATTCATAAGGCAATCCCATGCGCAACCCCCATAACGGGTTGTACCTCAAAAGATTCTACCCATAAAAACTCCTGGACACCATAGTCCATATTGTACAGTTTTTTTATTTTTTCACTGTAAATTTTTGAAACCTTACATTTCAATTCTTTCCATGAACACAGATGGATCCTGTTCCACTCTACCAAATCGGCTTTGCCGATTGCACAAGTCGTTGGTCTCCAAATCTCGCGTCAGTAGCTTGGGTAATTTATTCCCATTCACATGAGTTGATCCACCTCGACGGAATGTGTATAGGTGCTGCCACCAACAACCAAGCTGAGTACGATGTTGTGACCGCTCTCCTCGCCGCTGCTCTCCAAATGGGAATAATTCACCTTCGTGTTTTCCTGGACTCCCAGCTCCTTGTTTCCCAACTCAACAATTGTTATTAGGTACGTGATCCCTGTCTATTTAGAAAATTCCTGCCCACAAAACAAATGATTCAACATTTTGAATCCATCTCTTTCACTCATGTCCCAAGAAATCATAACACTGTAGTAGACCAAATGGCTAACAACATTCTATATTGGCACGTCAACCAAAACATGTAGGACATCACGACATGCATCACATAGGCATTATAAAATTATCAAAACATTGCATCCATGTGCATAAAATATGCCTCCACGGGTGTACAAAAAATCTAAACATTGCATCCATTTGCATAACATATGCCTCCATGGGCGTACAAAGAAGTAAAACATTGCATCCACGTGCATACACGACTATATACCAAAACATATATATATATATATATATATATATATATATATATATATATATATATATATATATCATCATAAAATTCATAATGTCAGGAGTGCCCTTAGCACCCAAATATACAAAAAATACACTAGCCGTGCAAAATGTGTATCGACAAAATCATCCCCATATGCTCATCAGCATTTTGGGGCAAGTATAAGATCACCTAATCATCATGATCACCAGGATCCTCCGGCTCCTCCTCCTCTGTCTCCTTCGGATCATACTGATCCCGAGCTCTCCTCTCGGCCATCACCACAGGCACTCTCAGCAAGATCGACCGCCACTCATGGGGAGCATCGAAACAACGCTCGATAGTAGGTCGATCCAAATCCCTCCAACCCTCCTCTGGTGCTCCCATTAGAATCCCCTCTAAAGTCTCACGTATGCCCTCCAGGGCATCATCTTGAGGACGCACAACTCCTCGAGCACAAGGAGGTGGTGCCGCTACAGGTGGAGGTGCCACCACCATCATCCATCCCTGACGGCCTATATGATCAGCTAGTGGCCTCGGACCAATATCTGCACAATCACACAAGTGAACCAAGTCAATATCATATAAATATCTCTAGCTATACTCATAACAAAAACATCTAAACATGATATAACAGAGGACCAAAAAACAAAGACATACCGTCTAAACCCTAGGCCTGTCCCTGAGCTCGAGGCATCTCAGGATCTCCTCGAAAGTCCATACCAGCATATGGATAATCATCAATAAGTAGGGGCATCTGCTCCCATTGATCATACATATCCACTGAAAAGAATCGTCGGATACCACCACCGCCCCAGGGCATCATCTCCCCCCACCGCACCATCCGTGGCTCACTCCGCAACCCCTCCCGAACCGGCACATGTGGCCACAAGGTAGGTACCTGCTCAAAAAAGAAACAACAAAGGAAGAAGGCATAGCTAAACTCCCCTCCCTCCCGACTGACCTTGTCCAGCTTCCCGACTGACCTTGTCCATCTCTTGTCGAACACAGGCCAAAAACATATAACCCCAGGCAAAGTAGGTCCCTCTCAACACATGCTCTACCATCATTGTTTTCCCCCCAGACAAATGATGTAGCGCCTGTGCACCAAGCACCCGCAGAACACAAGCCCCGACCGCCTGCATCTCCGGCTCCCGCAGGTACGAAATACTCAGTGCGTTGTTCTGTGTACGAGCCCCAGGAACATAGAATCTCTCTAGTAGATCCTCGATGTCCAAACCAGCCGGAATCCTCGGCTGCAACTCCCCTATCTCCCCCAAACGGGGCAAGCTAGTAAGGAAATAAACATCAGTCAAAGTGATCTCTAGTCGCTCACCCTGCACCATGAATGCACCCTCTGCCAGAACCCAGAAATCCACCAATTTGTTCAGCAAATCTCTGAATGAACGCATAAGAGGAACCTGAGCGAACTTTAGGAGTCCACCCTCAGCCAAGGCCTCCCGCACACCTGGTTCATCATGAATCCGACCCATCAATCCCACATCTATCTCTCTCTCCCGCCACGACACTAGTGGCCTCCTCAGCATCCTGCCAAAAAACAAAGGAAAATTTTTTAGAAACAAATTTTTTTCTCAAAAACCCCATCACAACTTTCGGGCTCTTAGCCGCGATGGACATCGCGACTTTCAGCTTCAAATCCGCGATGCACATCGCGAGTATCAGCCCCACAGTCGCGATGGGCATCACGGCTGTCAGCCTCCACAGCCGCGATGAACATCGCGACTGTCAGCCCCGAAAGCCGCGATGAACATCGTGACTGTCGACCCCCACAGCCGCGATGCACATCATGGCTATCAAGCCCATACCCGCAATGTGCATCGCAGAAAATGAGCTGAAACCCGCGATATTCCACGTTGGGAAGCCAACGTGGAATTACGCAGCCTTTGGGGCCCCGATGCTAAACAGAAAGGGAATAATTTAAAAGGCTAAGGCACATAGGCTTACCTAAAACTCGTAGAATGAAAAACCAATGGTCGAATCTCCCACAAATCGAGAAAATGCTCTGACCACCTCAATTACTCTGTGAAACTCAACGATGAAAATGACACTTGTCACATTAGGCCCACTTGCTATTTATAGAAATTTCACAATTTTCAATCAATCATTTCAGCATCATACGATGTCCGTTTTTCAAACCGTTGGTACCGTTGGAATCAGCGCAGTGAGAACTTCACGATAGTCCACTCCTTTTCCCGATTCCACCAGGTCCCCTTTTGGGGCATTTTTTTCCCATGCCCCTCGTTGCCTCGATTTGCATGCCACCTTGGCCGTGATCCATTTTTTACGAGTTTTATATCGCCGAATTCAGTTTTCCGTGCTCATGACGATGCTTGAGATCATTTCTCGCTCTCGGCACCATATTTTTTTGGCATTTTTTTCATGCCCCTCATCGCCTCGATTTGCATGCCACCTCGATCGTGATCCATTTTTTACGAGTTTTATATCGTCGGATTCAATTTTCTGTGCTCAAGATCATTTCTCACTCTCACCACCAGATTTTTTGGGCATTTTTTCCATGCCCATCGTTGCCTCGATTTGCATGCCACATCGACCATGGTCCATTTTTTACGATCTTTATGTAGCCGAATTCAGTTTTTCGTGCTCATGACGGTGCTCGAGATCATTTCTCACTCTCTCCAATACCTTCTTGTTCGGTATAATTTTATCCCTTTTTCGGGCCGAGCAATTCTTTTACGAAAAAGGCACTTAGGAAGTTTCTGTTAAGGTCTTTTCTAACTCCTAAAACAATGAAAAGATCGTCGGGCAATCTTGCTTCCTTTCATGCTCACTAAAAGTATCTGAAAGGGCATCTACCTGGTATAATTTTACCCCTTTTCCGGACCTTGTAGACTAATTACGAAAAAGGAATACTCTAGTCACATTGGCTAGAAGAGTTCTCCATTTGCATCATTTTATGCTTTTTCGGGCCTTGGAGACTAACATACGAAAAAGAACACCAATGGAGTCTACTTATCGCTTTCAGACTCTCAAAAAATGAAAGCAACCATGAGCAATCACCGTCTTGGGCTCGTACAAATCCACAGGACGGTACTCCTCCACCAATTCAGAGTCTTCTTATCGTTTTCAGACTCCTTAAAAATGAATGCACTCATGAGCATGAACAAGTCCTGGGCTCGCATAAATCCACAGGACAGTACCATTTCAAAGGACACTTTTATCCCTTCTTGGAGCTCATTAAAACTACGAAGAAGGACCATGGTGCTTTTCGGTGCCAAAACAGATCATGTCTTCTCACAAGACAGCTTCCCCATTATGGTCGCCTTTGTTCAGAGTATTCCGCAGTATGTCACCCTGAGAGTCCCCCAATAGAATCCATCAGCTTGTCCCCCCCAGAGTTACTCCTGTCTGCAATACATATCCTTGATCCCTTAAAGCTATGGTCCTCACACCTAAAAGTCAGTTTCCTATGCTGCCAGGTCAACCATGTCATCATGCTCCGAACAAAGGAAGTTTGAGTCCACCCACTCTATGACCCCAGTTTTTTCCACATCCCCACAGTATGTCAGTCCTACTATCACAGTTTCGTTGTACACCTCGCACTCATATCAAGGAAACATCATTGCCTTGGTATTTGTCGATCTCCCTCTGTTGACACCAACCAAATCTATTCCAGAGGATAGACTGAGAGGTCCATGTGCCTTGGACTCATCACCATTAGTGATGAGTGCCTACGGATCATTTTGAAAGGAGTCCTCAGTGCCTCTCCAAATGATTGTTTCTCACATGCTCGACTTCAACACCTTGATCGCATCATTGAGACTTGTACAGGGTATCGGTCCTTCAGTTTTTTGTTGAAGACCCTGGATATCACCTGACTCTACCACATTTGAGAGTCTAATTGAGGAAACCACCAATTACACATTCCTATGGATATTCAGGTTGCGCTTGGCAACAATTTACAAATGTACCTCATTTTTATACTCCCTCGAGTATACAGTTACATACACACCTCAGAATTGACTCATAGTTATTGAGTCCCTACAAATGTTGAACACCTTCAGTTTCAGCAGTTCATCAACCCTTCTGATACCTTATTCAGAACGGTTGTTGCTTTATTCCAGTGTATCAGTTATTGACATCTGTCATGTCATGATCATGAGTAAATCGCAGCATTGTGTCCCCTCTGGACCATTATGATGTACCAAAATATTTTTATGTATTATTCAGGTCCCCCTTCTTGGGACTAATTGTTATGTATATGTCTTCGTACGAGCATGGGTATGCCCACCTCGTCCATAATCACAGATTATTCCTCATTCATTTTGAGGCCATGTATTTTTTAAGTTTTTTGCAACTTCCAAGGGGTCGTTGTTCCAGTCTCCAATCAGTCTCTTCTCTTCTCCACAGCCCAGGAAAAAGACAAAAGAACTATGATATCTATTGGCCATACGATGAGCTCCTGCCCTCACACATCAGGGGGAAATCTGTTAACACCCAAAAAGTGCTCACTAGATCATTCCCTTATTCACATGACCCATTTGTCCACTTTCCACCATTTGAGCCCCTAAAGCCATCAAAAGGTCACCAAAAGACCATAATACCCCTTTTTCCCCTCAAAATGTGTATTTTTCCTCAAAAAACAAAAAAAAAACCCTCAAAAAGGGTCCAAAATTCCCCAAAATATTAAAAGGGAATAAAAAATATTCAAAAAAGGAAAAAGAGGAAAAAAGAGACCTAAACCATGTTGGTTAATACCATTGGTTTCCTCAAAACCATAATGGTATTCCCCATCACCAAAAACTATAAAAAGGTGATAGGGGCTCCTCACTTTTCATCCTATCCTTATGCTGCCAAATTCCCTTTGAGAGCCATTGCCTCCCATTTCGAGTTTGAAGATCCCCATTGAAGCTTTGGAGAAGAAGAGACCATTGGATATTGGATCTTCTCAACCTTGGAGTTGTTCAACACCCATCATCCTCACCATTTGAGGTAATACAAAATCAAATATTTTTTCAAGTTCTTGTTCTTCCATAGATCTTATTGCTTATGTTTCGAAATCTAGTTTTTTATTTATTTGCACATGCTTATGTTAGATCAAATTATATTAGTTTATTCATAGTTGTTTTTGTTTTATATTGAAGCTGCTATTACAAGTTAATAGGTGCATCTTTAGCACATGCTTGGTTGAAAAACCAAGCAACAGTAAGGGACACAGACTGGAGTCAATAGGTAACACTTAACAGTAATGGAAATCAAACTTTTGAGCATTTAAAAAAAATCCTAATCCTATTCTTTTGATCGTCCAATTGTACTACTACAATGCAAGGCATACAAACTAGAAGTAATAGGTCATACTTTATCAATAATAGAAATCACACCTTGCACACCTAATCAACTTATCAAAGGTGGAAAATTGTATAATGATATAACAAGTAAACTAATGCATGCATATGAGCTACAAGAAATGCATGCAATATAATGATTATGATAAATGAAGCTATAGGAAACAAAAACAACAATGCTAAAGAATGGAGCTACAACAACTATGAACATCAATGTTAATAAATGGAGCTACAACAACTATGAACATCAATGTTAATAAATGGAGCTACAATGATCATACACAATGTAGTAAAAACAAAATTATTCCAATACATGAACTCACAACAAAACTAGACAATCTATGAAACAAATAACAAAGGGTTGAGATCCCTTACGCTGGAGAGTGGTCCCTCACTCCACAGCACCAGTGACCTCTTAATCAACACAAAGCTTCTGAACTCAAATATCAAACTGAACTGGATTCGATTCTTTCCAAAAATAATAACCAACAATTGGTGCTAGAGGATCTCAGTGCTTGCCCTCTTTTATATAAAAAAATCCTAAATCAGGAGCAATTTCCTCCTTGGACGAAAACCACACAAATAGAGTATCATTCAATTTCTTTAAATGTTGGGATTCAATCCCCTTAAAAATAGGTACGGTGAAAATACATGCTCAAAACTAAAAGGGGACATGACCCAACATCGTAAATCATCTCGTTGAAGTAGACTGAGTGTTGTAGTGTCGTTGCTAGTCATGTGTCATCTGACTTTGGCCAATGGACTAGAAAATGGCTCATGTTCCCCTGTTATTGGAAAACTGGTAAGAAAGTGTTGCCTGAAAGTTCATCCTCAGATGCTGCAGAGAAGCTCATCGAAAACTATGCTAGTAGCAGCAGGAATCATCTTAGTTAGTGTCTGCAAAACAAAATATTCCATAGCTGCATACATCTTGGTTGTTAGCTCATTTTTGGTGTACACTCTATTTATTTCAACATAAAATAAGAATGTATTTTCTAAAATAACCATAAGGAAAAGATATGAAAGGACTGCCAAGAAATGGGGCGAAAGGATAGGGAATGTGACTGAATAGACATCTATAAGAGTGTAAGGAGTCGGTCATTTGCGATGCTCATCATCCATAAACAAGGAATATTGTTTATAGTTGAGATGTAATCTTTAGAGAGGTAAAAATTGTTCCCATGTAGGAAGAACAACCGAGAGAGGAAGAAACATATATGGTGCAATTTGAATTGAAATATGAAGAATATGAATCAATAGAAGATGATGAAATAGATGAGAAGGATCCAGTAACCTAATCTAAAGGAGATGCACACAAATAAGAAGGCAAACAAAATGGTAGACTCCACCTGAATTTCCTTTTTTTTCTAATATGTTATCGACAATGATCTAGAACTGTTTGGGATGTTGTGGACGCAAAGGAGGTAAATTATGGAAAGAAGGCCATGGTTGAAGAAATTGAGGCCTTGGACAAAAATGCAACATGGGATTTGGTCAAGTTCCCTAGTGGAAGAAAACTAGTTGGTAAAAAATGACTATTTAAGAAGAAGTTCAATACATAAGTTAAAGTATAGAAGTATACATATCACATAATATAAAAGGGATATTCCTAAGAGGAGAAAATTGATTTTTGTGAGGTTTTATCCCCTATTGAAAATATAACTTATATTAGATTTATTTTGTTCATCAGTACCTCAATTGACCTTGAAGTAGAGCAGATGGATGTGAAGACAAAATTCCTACATGAGAATTTGGAAGAATAAATCTATATTTTGCAACCATAGGGTTTTATAATGAAAGGAAATGAAAACTTGGTCTGCAAGTTGAAGAAATTCCTTTATGCCTTGAAGTAACCACCAAGTATGCAATACTAGAATTTTGATGCTTATGTTTTGGCACTTGGTTTTTCATGAAGCAAAGTTGATCAATTTGTGTACAAAAAATAGGTTGGTGATCACTTTATCAATGTGGTGTTGTATGTTGATGATATGTTGTTAATTGGAAATAACATGGAAAGCATCAAGGATGTTTAGTCTCAATTTTCATCTCAGTTTGATATCAATGATCTGGGTGCTATGAATTTTATTTTGGGCAGGGAAATTAGGATTGTTAATTTAAATAGGGGAATTTGGCTGGATAAAAGGAAATATGTTGAGATAATATTGTAGAGGTTTGAGATGCAAGAATGCAATCTATTCAAGATCCATATTCCCATTAGAGGTTAATTTATACGTAGAGTTGTCTCCAAATACATAAGAAGAGAAAGAGGACATGTCTCATGTTCATTATGCAAGTGATTTTGGAAGTTTGGTGTATGCCATGGTCTATACCAAACCAAATATTTCCCATGCAGTGAGAATTTTGAATAGATATATGTCAAAACCCATGAAGGAACATTTGACGATTGCAAAGAGGGTTTTTAGATATTTGCATGGAACGCCAAATTATGCAATCTGCTACCAAAGAAGGCTTGGGCACAATAAGGTATTGGATATATAAGCTTTTGTTGATGTAAGCTTGGTTGGATCTTGATCATTGAAGCTCCACAAGTGGTTATGTGTTTAACATGTTTGGTGGAATAGTTAGTTGGACGAGCAAGAGATAGAATATAGTTTCACTATCAACTAAAGAAGCTAAGTACATGGCAGTCACGAGTAAGGAAGCCACATGGTTACTATGATTGTGTTTAGATGTTGGGTTCCACATGATTGTTATTATCAATTAGATTGTAAACTACATTTTTTAGTATAAACATGTGGACATGGAACTTCAATTACTAGCAATTATCAAGCATGAATTCCACAACGAACATGTATTTTTTTTATTCTAGCTTTAGATATGTTTTGTAAGGTAGTTATGATACTAGCTGAACAGTTTGTTAGGATTTATACCAATAGGTATTTATGTTATATATTTGAGAAATTTCGAACAACTTAGTATAGAGGAAACAATTTTAAATTTTAGATATTTTTTTAAAGTTTGGCTTATGGAAAGCTCATTTTCATTTGTATTATTAAGTTGTATGGTGTGGTCGAAACAACTCTTTAATACAAATTATAATAATTTTAGTTAAAAAATGTCACACCCCAATCATCAATATTATAATATAAACATGACACCCCAAGCAATGACACAAGGTTTATAGTCGAAAAAACCTCAAATGGAGGGAAACATTGATTTAAAGAGTAAAATACCTATCTCAATCCTAGTTACAGCATTACATTCATTGGATGCTCACAAGAATCCTTCGGTAATATATCATAATAATATAATCACAAGCACCCTAAACGACCTATATCGTTCCTCTATCATCTCTATTAATACATAAAGGTCCCTTGCATAGTCTTTTTGATGATTAGGTTGGCACCCATCCTCTGCACATTTTATAAAAAATTGTTACAATATCTCAAAATAAGGGGCTTATGTGCCTAAAAATGAGTAATTGGGATATATATATCTTCACTCTAGATGTATTAAGTGTCAAGATGGATAAAATAACTTGAGGTGCAAATCTTAATGTTTTCCACCCCTTTGGATGCGTAATAATGTGCTAGTTTATTTATAATTATTTAAAAATTGCAAGATAAATAATACAATTGTGTTTTTTAATGCTACAATACTATTATAAGAGAATGTCGACTGCTCTTTTTTTCCAAATTTTTTATTTACACACACTTATGCACACAAAGTCTTGAAGATATCCCTCCACCTAGACTATAGAGCACCTTTTTTCTCTCAACAATAGTGTATACAAGAGGTTATTATAGTCATTAATACACACAAGTGATATATGGTCATTATATATAGGAATCCTTGGGGTTTTTTGGAGTTCTCTCATAATATCTTGGGAGTTTTTTTGTAAGTGAAAGTGACTCTATCTATTCATATATATAGAAAAAAATACAGTTGGCCTTAGAGGTCAACTAAGAGAACACTAGTCGATCTCTCAGGTAAATGACATCAAAACATAAAAATTAAAAAAAAAAATTGAGCTATTCAATAATCACTTGCAACCTTGTTGCAAGATTTAAGTAAAAAATGGTAATGGTAGTATCATGTATGGGGATGACCAAAACCAAAATAACATAAACAGTTCTAGAATTTGCTAAGACTTCAATGGGTGTCCAAGTAGGAGTAGATGGCATAAACATGCTTGTAACCCATTGAGACTAAACATAAAAACCAATCCCAATCCAATTATGACTAGAGAAAATAATAATAAACATAAAACTTGAAAACAAATGAGAAGGAATCCAATAGAACTCAAGCTTAATCCTCATCTTCATCAAGGAAGATGGAGTGCTTTGGGTTGCTTTCAAGATGGAGTTCAAAGTCCTCCTCGATCATTGTTGACTCCTCTATGACATGTTCTCTCTCGATGTCCTTTCCAATTTCTTATCCTTGGATGTGCCTTGGATGACACTGAGAAGAGTGGCATACTTGTCATCCAAATATTGCAATTTGTCCAATATGTACTCCACGACATGCTTGTCTTGTTTTGAATCTCTATTTGTACAATAGGAAATCATTTCTTTAGTGTACCAATACAAGATCACCATGGGCAAGTAGCTAGTTATTATGCTCCAAGAAATCCCAATGTCTATCACAATCTTCTTTAGATATTTGTCATTGCATTGGCTATAGGTAGTTTTATGCCTTGCACAAACCTTGCCTTCCATATTATCCTTTGGAGGGTGGTGCCTAGTACCAAAATCATTAGTAATTAGTAAAGCTTCATACTTATGCAACTTGGTTCAAGGTTGGTTTGTAGCATTGTCCCTTAAACCCCTAAGCTTTGGTGGTCTTCCACTGCCCCAAGCTTTGGGACGTTGCCTTACTGTCCACACATTTATGCGTTAGGCATTTCACCTCAAAAATTATAAATCAAGTACAATAATCCATTCCTATAGTATTTGAACCAAGTACCCCATTGGTTCCTCCAATGGATGCATATTCTTCATCTTTCCCACTGGAAGTATGTTTTTCCTATGGTGTTGCAACTATAAATCCTTAGTGCTATCGATGTAGCAACCAAGTACCTTATGTCCATTGTGAAAATAAGTAAAGCAATGCTCCATTGACCATGGCTAAAAGCCATTCTTTCCCAAGATGTTCCCCAGGGCGTCTATCGTACAAGTTGTATAATCTCATTGCATGATGGAACATGCCCAATACTAAACCAACTCATACAAAATGAGATTGACCTCCTATTGTGTCATCATCCCATCTCTCTCGCAAACCCTACTAACAGTATCTCTCGATGAAACTATGAATTCACCGCTTATACACATCCCTATCATCCTCTCTGAGGGATCTTAGGAGTCACTATGTAACTTATCATCATCATTATTCTTGGGAGATATGATCCCCATCTATCCTTAGTTTATCCAATATTTATTCTGTTTTTTTTGGTAATTTGGATTGTATAATCTTCTTAAGGAGATCCATAATGTTTATATCCCCCCTGGTTTTCTTGGGTTCTATTTTGATAATACGTTGATTTTACTTTAGCCACTGCATATGCCACAAAAGTTCTTTCACTATTATATATCAAGTACTAAATGTACCAAATATTGCCTTGCAAAACTAGAGAGATTTGGGTGTGAGCCTCTAAGTTAATGTGACAATGTTGTCCTTAATTCATACTAACATTAGCTGAAATTGCATCCATACTTTGTGTATCCGTGTGTTTATCATTATCGTCCTTGGTGCTATATATATTTCAAACTTTAACAAAACACAATGACATAGACTTCCTTATAAGAGAGAGTAACACAATTAAGATTCATTTTCCCAATTTCTAACTACATGAGTATAATGCCTTTAATTACAAGGTAGCTTCTCTTTTCCCACCATCTATCCATGATGTGTAATCTAAATGGACAAAGAGAGAATGCAATCTTATTCTTTTTCATTAAATATCGAATCTTTATTTTTTGATGCAATGTTTTATAAGTCACCTTTGATATGTGGTTGTGATTTATGTCATGTTACATATTGTCTTTCTATAGTAACATTTTTCTGTATCGTTAAACATCAATCCTCCTCTCTTTAACTATTCACTAGCTTTACCTTTTTCATTTTATTGCAACTTTATTGATCACACTTTTATTTCCATTATGATATATTTATTCATGAGTCATCGTTTCCTTTTTAGCACTCTTACAAAATCCAACAATTTTTATTTTTAATTTTTCACAATGAGCATTAAGAAAAAAGAAGAGGCCACCTACTCCATTCCATGAGATTGTCACCTAAAAGCTAGCATCGTGCGGGATCATATCTATCAAGGTGAAAACCTTTTTGATGGTGCAAAATTTTTGGAAACCTCATGAAAAAGAAGAGGCCACCTCCTACATTCCATGGCATTGTCATCTAAAAGATAGCATCAAAAGGGATCAAGTCCCTTGAGGTGCAAAAACTAGTGTAATGTTTGCACTTTGAGAGATTTTATCTTTTTGGACACTTAATAAATTTGGGGTTAAGAAGGATCTAAATAATTGGTATTATGAAATGCATATACATATTTTTTAATGTGAAAAGTTAGCGTGAATTTAGTGTTACATTAACTAACTCACTCATGACACATGTCCCTCATATTGCATTATACTATCATAAATCTATTGTACCCCATATTTATCAATTCTTGAGAGGGATCAAATTCCTTGAGATGCAAATCCTTTTCACGATGCAAAAAATTGAGGATAGTTTTTCTCATATTTGATCCTTCTTGGAGCTTGGTAGATCAAGGATTAAGATGGATAATTTAGGATGGCTTCGAGTTGGCTAATCGTTCTATGTTTTGGACTTTCTGGGTCATTTTTGCTGGAATCCATCAACGAATCTTTGTTGAAATCATGACAAATTACATTTTTTATTGTAGAAATGGATTCCACACCCTCAAAATTCCCCCGACACCTCAATTATGCAATTTCAAAAACATATATCTACAATTTTAACAACTCCAACTGGATCTTCGCTGGAAAAACCGCCAAACAAATGGCCCAAAACATAGAACATTTAGCTTACACCTAAATCAAGTATATTATTTTAAACAAAATTAATGTGAAAATCTAATGTGACATCAACATTATACTCACTCACTCATGATTTTGTGAATAATGTTACATATATAAATTTAACTATAAAGTAAAAGTCCCAGTACTATTGTACTAGCATCTTCCATGCATGTTGTGATCTATGTGTTGTTACAAGTTATCTATAGGTCTAGAATATTCATTTTGTTACATCTGAGAGTTCCTTTTCTTCCTTCTATTTGTTAAATTAATGTAACTTCAAAGAATATTCTACTTGTACTTTATTATTGTAACTTCGTCTGGGATGTTTTACCTCCGTTCGGAGATGATATTATTATATTTGGTCATGTAAAACTCATGAGGTAAAGCCTCCATTGCAAGTCAGGTCATTAGTACCCTAAAGAATGTAGTATAATATTATTTGAGTCTTTCTAGGAAAGGTCAGCCCAGTCAGTTAAAGTGAGGCCGACCTAGCTGGGATAAAATTCAAGTAAAAGGTAAAGTATAAATAGAGAGTGAGTTCCTCACATTTGCACCATCACTCACCTGTGCAATTTGCATTAGAGGAGAGAGAGAGAGAGATCTGCGAAGGAGGAGGAGGATTGGCTTGGGTCTAGATTTTGAGTTTGTCTCTCTTATTTGATCATCTATATTGAGGAAGTTCTTGTTGGGTTTTATTCCCCTTGAGGGTTTCCCAGGGTATATTGTTTTGTGCTTTGTGATTGTGTATCTCTCAGAGATCTTATTATGCTGCTATTGTGAATAATGTATTGAATGCTAATGAAATTGGAATCTAGTCTATATTAGCATATAATCTTTACATGGTATCAAAGCTAGCCTGAAAAGGGCAACTTTCACAAGGTAAAACTCTCTCTCTCTCTCTTCGAAGTGAAAAAAATTAGGGCTTCTCACAGAAGTGAAAATTTTTAGTGCATTTGGTATAGGGAAGTGCGCCTCTCCAAGATCGAAATTTTGGCACCAAGATTGAATTTTTTCAGTGGGTGAAACTCCCGGAAAGTCAAACCCTAGTTTGACTCTGGACCAGAAAACCAGAGAAAGCCAGAAAATTGCAGATCAGAATTTTGCAAGTCAATTTTCAAGGGTGAAATTTTGGAATCTTCAGAAACCAAGTGTACCAGCATACTCACCTCAGTCAAGCGCATCTTTTGGTGAGTTCAATTTTCAATTTTGAGAAACTTTAATTTTTGGTTATTCTCTGCTCTTTGGGTTAAGATGGCACCAAGCACTAAGATTGATGACAAGTTGGAAGGCATAGAGGACTTATGTGCTTGGAAGTATAGGATTGGACTCATTCTAGAAGAGAATGATCTTTCAAAGTTTATTAAAGAAGTTGTACCAGAACCCGCTGAAGCTAAATCAAGGAAAAGCATAAGAAGGATATGATTAGAGCCAAGAGGATCATAGCAGATTTCACCAAGGATCATTTGATTCCACAAGTGTCCTCCAAGAAAACCCCAAAGGAGATGTTTGATGCCCTATCAAGAATGTATGAAGGATATCAAGAATGTATGAAGGAAAGAACATCAATCGAAAGATGAATTTGAGAGCCCCACTCAAAAGCACGAAGATGGATCAAGGTGAATCTATCCAAGATTACTTTACTAGGGTTTCTCAATTCAAAGAACAACTAGAAGCAATTGGAGATAAGCTTTACCAAGATGAACTTGTGATGACTTCTCTCAATGGTCTCACTAGACCTTGGGAATATTTTATCCAGACAATGTGTGCAAGAAAGGAAAGTCTACTATTTGAAGTAGTATGGGAAGAATGCATTCAAGAGGAGGCTAGAGTGGCAAATCGAGAAGCACTACTCAGAGATGACGATCAAAATATAGCTACGCATATTAAGAGAGGAAAGGGAAAGCATCATTCAAGAAGGAAAATCATAAGGAGTTCCATCCTCCTAAGAAGTTTCAAGAGTATAAGAAGGGAAACCACAAGCGAAGAGACTTCTCTTCTTATCAATGTTTCTGTGGTGATAAGATGGGACATATTGCCAAATATTGTCCAGAAAGAAAAGAAGAATGTAAGAAGAAGAGCAACAAAATACATCATGGTCATTTTGTCGAAGATGAAGAAGAAGAAGAAGAAGAAGGACCTCCCAGAAAGCTACCAAAGGAAGAAATCGAAGATTATGTTTTGTAATAGTGGTGCTTCAAAGCACTCTCTCAAGCTTGATTCAGGAACTCTGATGATGGAGTAGAGTTCACCCCTACAAGGAGACTAGGATAAAAATATATCCTACCAAACAAACAAAGATAAGTATTTGAGTTTTCATTTCATCAAATTGTTTAAATGATAGTGTCCAGTTGTGTACACATTTATTTAGGATGTGTGTTACGCATGTTAGAATGTTTGCAGTGATATGCATGTGATGGGTAAGTAGCAAATGGTGCTATACAACATTCCATTGCTACTTATCTATAGTGAAACCTCTTTGCTGACATATTGGGAGTAGTGCACGCTCTTAATAATGTTCTAGTAGAGATGGAAGGCATCTGGAAAGTTACCATATGAATGTGGGATATGGATGAATGTTGTGTTATTGGATAAGATAGCATTATGACAGTATGACCTATGTTCTTATGCATATGTTTTGGAAACTATTAAATGTTTCTAACCATGTTACTAAATTTGACTTGTAGGAAGTATTGTACATGATCACCTACAAATGAAGAATGATGAGACTTGTTTCATAGAACAAGTGACGATGGTTCAACTATAAAAAAGACTTATAAAAATCAAGCAGAGGAAGTCGACTATGACAAGATGTTGCTCTAGTATCCAGACTCATGCATGGTGTAATCAAAGTAGAATAATATATCGAGCAACCTCCAGGACTCAGAGAACCACATGTATGCAGAATGAAGAAGACTTTGTATGGGCTCAGAAGTCACCCACGGATAGAATGATGAGATGAAGGATCACCTAGAGTGATGAGACATCAACCTTTTCTACAAGGTTGAAGATGAGAAGCTCATAGATGGGTGGAAGAGAGAACTTGCAACAGAGTTCAAGATCTTGGTATCCAATGACTTAGAATAGATGAAATAAATGGATATACAAGATAGAAGTATTGTGGCTCATGGATTCTCTCAAAAGGAAGGAATCAATTATGAAGAGACATTTTCTCCCATAGCAAGGTACACTTCCATTAGAACCATCATGGCATTTGCAGCCACAATGAAGTGGAAGTTACACCAGATGGATGTGAAAACAACTTTCCTGAATGGTGTCATTGAAGAGGAAGTGTACATAGAACAACCACAAGGTTTTGAGGTTGAAGACAAAGAGATGCATGTCTGCAAACTGAAGAAGGCTTTGTACAGGTTGAAGCAAGCTCCAATAGCTTGGTATGGAAGAATTGATAGTTTTCTGACGAGCTTGGGATTTACCAAGAGTAAAGTTGATCCTAACCTTTACTTCAAGGTTATGGATGATGAACCAGTCATATTATTTCTATATGTGGATGACTTGTTCCTTACAGGTAATGAGAAGCAAATCTTAGAGTGCAAGAAGAAGCTCGTTGCAGAATTCGATATGAAAGACCTTGGCTTAATGCATTATTTTCTAGGTCTCGAGGTATGGTAGAGCCTAGAGGGAATCTTCCTAAACCAAGGGAAGTATGCAGTAGAAATATTGAAAAGATTTGATATGTTGGAGTGTAAATCCATGGCCACACCCATGGATACCAACTTGAATTTATTATCCTATACTTCATCAAAATTAGTGGATGTGAATCTATACATGCAAATTATTGGGTCATTGATATATCTGACAAATACTAAGCCAAATATATACTTTGTTGTGAACACCTTGAGTCAGTATCTGGTTAATCCCAGACATGTTCACCTTGTAGCTGCAAAGCATGTGATGAGGTACCTAAAAGGTACAATAGACTATGGTCTCAATTATTCTAGAGATCACGAGTTTAGACTGTATGGGTATACAGATTCCGATTGGGCAGGAAGTGTCTCAGATAGGAAGAGAACTTCAGGAAGATGTTACATTCTGGGGTCATCCATGATCTCATGGCTAAGTAGGAATCAATCAAGTGTTTCTCTCAGCACTGCATAAGCAGAGTATATTGCAGCTTGTTTTGCTAGTTGTGAAGCTATATGGCTTCGGAAGTTGTTATCGTGCCTATTTGATCTAGAGTTAGATACCACAATGATTATATGTGATAACCAGAGTTGTATAAAGATGACAGAGAACCCTGTGTTCCATGATAAGTCAAAACACATAGAAATATAGTATTTCTACATCCATGGAATGGTGCAGAAGGGAGCTATAAAGCTCCAATATGTGAGCACAGATGAGCAGGTTGCAGATGTGTTGACTAAGCCTATGTCTCATGTGAATTTTGAGCACTTCCATGACAAGCTTGGTGTAGTCCGTAAGGACTTCCTCGAAAGGGGGAGTAGTGCTGATGATATTCTGGTGCAGTGGGACTGATCATCCATAGACAGTGATCCCGTAATTCTGAAAGGAAGGATAATCTTAAATGTTGATCCTGAGTTGTGGTGGGATTGATCATCCCTAGACAGTGATCCCGTAATTATGAAAGGAAGGATAGTCTTAAATGTTGATCCTGAGTTGTGGTGGGATTGATCATACCTAGATAGTGATCTCGTAATTCTGAAAGGAAGGATAGTCTTAAATGTTGATCCTTAGACTGAATCCCTAGTTCCGAAAGGAAGGATTGTGCATGATCCTAGTTCTGAAAGGAAATATCACCAATGTTGTTAGACTGAATCCATGGTTCCGAAATGAAGGATTTTCCATGATCCCAGTTCCGAAAGGAAGGATCACCAAAGTTATTGGACTAAATCCCTAGTTCCGAAAGGAAGGATTGTCCATGATCCCAGTTCCGAAAGGAAGGATCACCAGAGTTGTTGGACTGAATCCCTAGTTACGAAAGGAAGGATCACTAGAGTTGTTGGACTGAATCCCTAGTTACGAAAGGAAGGATTGTCCATGATCCCAGATCCGAAAGGAAGGATCACCAGAGTTGTTGGACTAAATCCCTAGTTCTGAAAGGAAGGATTGCACATGATCCCAGTTCCAAAAGGAAGGATCACCAGAGTTGTTGAACTGAATCCCTAGTTCTGAAAGGAAGAATTGTCCATGATCCCATTTCCGAAACGAAGGATCACCAGAGTTGTTGGATTGAATCCCGAGTTCCGAAAGGAAGGATTGTACAGGATCCCTAGTTCCGAAAGGAAGGGTCATGTGTGCTGCAGGTTATGATGCTCCTGATGATATTCTAGTACTGTAGATGAGGATACTTCAGTGCTGCAGATGATGATGTTCCAAGATGCTATAGTGTTGTAGGTAATGACGTTCTAGTACTATAGATGAGGATTCTCTAGTGTTGCAGATGATAGTGTTCCAGTGCTGAAGATGAGGATGCTCCAGTATTGCATATGTTCCAGTGCTGAAGATGAGGATGCTCCAGTACTGCAGATGTTCCAGTGTTGAAGATGAGGATGCTCCAGTTCTGAAGAAGATGATGATTCAGTGCTGAAGAAGAGGATGATCCAGTGCTGTAGAAGATGATGCTCCAGTGCTAAAGATGACGATGCTCCGGCACTAAAGATGAGGATACTTTAGCTCTATACTGAAGATGATGATATTTTTGAAGAACTTCTAATGATTTCTAGATGTATCAACCAATGTTCCAGATGATGTTGTTGATGATGCCCCTCCTCCCTCCGATGATGTTGTGTAGACTTACACATGCATATGTTGTTGTCAGTAGAATACCCTTCTTGTTAAGGGGGAGTGTTAAATTAATGTAACTTCAAATAATATTCTACTTGTAATTTATTATTGTAAATCCATCGGGGATGTTTTACCTCTGTTCGGAGATGTCATTATTATATTTGGTCATGTAAAATTCATGAGGTAAATCCTCCATTGTAATTCAGGTCGTTAGTACCCTAAAGAATGTAATATAATATTATTTGAGTCTTTATAGGAGAGGTCGGCCCAGTCAGTTAAAGTGAGGACAACCTAGTTGGGATAAAAGTCAAGTAAAAGGTAAAGTATAAATATAGAGTGAGTTCCTCTCATTTGCACCATCACTCACTTGTGCAATTCGCATTAGAGGAGAGAGAGAGAGATCCGCGAAGGAGGAGGAGGATTGGCTTGGGTCTAGATTTTGAGTTTGTCTCTCTTATTTGTGAGACCTATTTTGGGAATTGTACTTTGATCATCTATATTGAGGAAGTTCTTGCTAGCTTTTCTTCCCCTTGAGGGTTTCCCAGGTTATATTGTTTTGTGCTTTGTGATTGTGTATCTTTCAGAGATCCTTATTATGTTGCTATTGTGAATAATGTATTGAATGCTAATGAAATTGGAATCTAGTCTATAGTAGCATATAATCTTCACACTATTGCCCCATAATTGGCAATCTCAGTATCATCCAAGATTCCTCCTTGCCTCTCTTCCATGTGACCATCACTTATCATTGAAGTGGATTGCTTCTAGGAGGCTAGTACAAAAGCTATGCCAAGCTCGCATTATTTATGGTTTCCTTGGTAAGCCTCAACATACCATAATTATTATGTTAATAATGGTGTTCATAGAGATTATGGCCTTGCTATTAACATAATGGTGACTAATTAAAAGATGAATATGCATGTATGCCAATGAAGCGTCCATAGAAATAGCAGTCATCTTACCACTATAATAGTGATGCAGATATGCCAATGTTTAAAATCATGAAATAGTAAGTACGAAGAGGATACCACCCCTCTTCTAGTCAATATTTATTCTCCAAGCATTGCAGAATTGCAATCTTCAAATATTTAATAATAAATATGGACAATAAAAACAAAATAAACAAACGACGGTGGTGGGTGTCGAGTACACTAGTTTGACTTGCACACCATTTATTATTTTACTTACCCCTTTTATTTTTTATCGCACTGCATTCCCTGTATTTATTTCCCCTTCTTTACATAGCACTGCATTTACCTTTGACATATGCAAATTTCTTGGAACAACTCTCAAACGCAAACGCAAGCGAAAAAGTCATCGATTTCGGCCTCTAGTGTTTTCTGAATGGTTGTTCTACCAATATATATTGTTGGGATGGGGCTATCAGGATCATGATATTTAGGATTGGTTATCCTTCCTAACATCATATCAACCAATTTCCCTATCACGTGGATGTTAGGGAGATCTTGTTTCTTCCTCTCTTGTTTCCTCAAGCATAGCTCCTTGATGGTTTTGCCATATATTGGCACGTCTTTTAAGGCCTGTAATAATGGAATTTTGATGCAGACATGCCTCATCTTTTTGAAAATATAGAAGGCTACTTGGGGTGGTTTCCTAACTTGTTGAGTATTTTGGGAAATGGGGGTATGAATAGGGGCTTATGTTGAGAAAATTCCTGAGGTTTTTCATGCTCCCCATCAGTTTCCTCCGAGGAAGATTTATCTTCCTCGGTTTGTTCCAGCAAAGGTGGTGCATCCGGGGTTTTTCCCAATTGAAGATTGGTCACTTGGCATTCTAATGTAGACATCGTGTAGGCTCAGTATCCAGTGACTTCACTGGCACACATATATTAGTTTGGCTAGTCTACTTTATTGTTTGGATTCATAGTAGATTGTGCTAGTAAGGAGGGTTTAGTCATCATTTTATTCATGGGATGAGGAGGAGGTAGAGAGAGTTGATTCTACCAAAAAGGTTGATTTTGAGGGGTCCAATAAGGTTGTTGTTGGCCTGACCATGGTGCCCCTTTATTTAAATGAGGTTTCTAGCCATAAGGTATCTGCTGAGGCTAGGAAGTAGGGGGAGGTGGTTTCCAATACTATTGATTAACTAGATATTGAGGTGGATACCAAGGAGGTGAAATATATTGATTTTTCCAAAAATAATTTTGATTTTGGGGATCCAGAATCATACCTGGAAATTGAGGTCCTGGCTACCTGAATCTTCATTGATTGAAAAATCAAACTTGTTCCACGTTTTGGTTTGAACTTTGGTATGTTATCTTCAAACTAGTTAATTGGGGGCAGTTACTGGTGCCATGCTATTATGTGCAAATGTTGCAAATAAATTCAACAACATCAAGTGCACATTCATTTTGATGGTTTTTCCTTCGACATTTTGGGAAAAATATAGCTAAAGCTTTGTCCATCTCCTCTTGCTTCTGCTTCAGGTGTAGATTATCCAACTACGAGGATAGTGACTACAGTATGTTTGTTTTCATGTCTTCGATCAGATTTTTTATTTATGCCTTTGTGATCCCTGTAGTGGTGGCCTTCGTGGATGGGGGTACAAAGGTCTTGCAACCTCTTCCCTTCCTCATATTGGCTCTAGAATAATTCTTAAATAGTTCTTCTACTTCATTATAGTTGAATTGATAGATATCCCCAACAACTATTAGATTTAGGGGTTCCAACAATTCTTCCCTTATTCCTTTGAGTAATACAAGCTTGAGAGAATCATCATCTAATTTGCAGTTGATGGCCCACTTATAGCTGAAATGAAATATATCTGCATAGTCTTCTAGTGACTCATCAATCCTTTGAGTATTCCTGGATATCTCATCCCTTGTTTTAAGTGCTTTACAATAGTCCCGATACTTTTCTAAGAATAATTCTTTCATATGATCCCAATTGTTGATGGTTCCTCCTTCTAGTCCCATAAACCACCTTATAGTGGCATCCTTTAGAGTTGAAGGAAATAACCTAAGCTTTAGAGAGTCAATTTTGTACTCATACGACCTACACAAGACTTCAAATTCAAACAAGAAGGTATATGGGTCTTTTATAGGTAAACCATGGAAATGTGGAAGGAACGAAGGGTTTATATTTTCATTTTAGCTTCATCATATGTTTCTCTAATGGGAAATGGGTTCTCTTCTTCTTGGCCTTTCATTTCTAGGATGATTTGGCACATACCCCATGGTGAATAGGGTGTCGAGCCCCCAATTGAAGGATTTAGAGTGTTCTGCTTCATAAAAAGAAGGGGAAATTCTTATAGGGGTGATTCTACCTTCGGTTCTAGCCTCCATGGGAGTTGATACTACTTTCTCAATTATTCTAGTGATAATTTTTGTAGCAATATGGGTGAGAATTTGTACAGCAATATGAGCCAATGAAGCATAGTTCTTCAGCTCGTTTGTTTCTCTTTGGGTCAGATCGAAATAAGATCCACGTAGAAATATTTCGAATGGTATCGCTTTCTCCTCATTCATTGGTGATTCAAGATTGAATATTAATCAAGATCCTAAGATCACAATGCCTCCTTGACAACGGCACCAAAAGCTCGTGAGATTCGGTAATGCTTGGTATGAGAACCGATATGTATTGGTACTATGAAAGGAGTGCAAGGAAATGAGGGGAATAGATAGAGAATGTGACTGAATAGCCATCTATGAGACTATGTTGAGTTATTCATTTACCACACTCATCATCCATAAACAAGGAAGATTGTTTATAGTTGAGATGTAATCTTCAAAGAGATAAAAGTTGTTCCCATGTAGGAAGAACAACCAAGAGAAGAGGAAACATAAATGATGCAATTTGAATTGAAAAATAAAGAATATGAATCAATAGAATATTATGAACTAGATGAGAAGGATCCTAGTAACCTAATATTGAGGATACATACACAAGTTTGAACGCAAACAAAATGGTGGAGTCCATCTGAATTTCCTTTTCTTTTAATCTGTTATCGACAATGATCTAGAACTGTTTGGGATGTCCATTGTCGTGGATGCAATGGAATGCAAGTTATAGAAAGAAGGCCATGGTTAAAGAAATGGAAGCCTCAGACAAAAATGCAATATGGGATTTGGTCAACTTCCCTAGTGGAAGAAAACTAGTGGGTAAAAAATGAGTATTAATAAGAAGTTCAACACATAAGTTAAAGTATAGAAGTACACATATCACATAATAGAAAAGGGATATTCCTAAATGGAGGGAATTGATTTTTGTGAGGGTTTCTCCCCTATTGAAAATCTAGCTTATATTAGATTTCTTTTGTCCATTAGTACTTTGATTGACCTTGAAGTAGAGCATATGGATGTGAAGACCAAATTCCTACGTTGCAACCATAGGGTTTATAATGAAATGAAATAAAAAATTGGTATGAAGGTTGAAGAAATCCCTTAATGCCTTGAAGTAACCACCAAGGATGCGATATTAGAATTCTGATACTTATGTTTTGGCATTTGGTTTTTCATGAAGCAAAGTTGATCACTTTGTGTAAAACAAATAGGTTGGTGATCACTTTAAATCAATGTGGTGGTGCATGTTGATGATATGTTGTTAATTGGAAATAACTTGGAAATCATCAAGCATGTTTAGTCTCAATTTTTATCTTAGTTTGATATGAATGATATTGGTGCTATGAATTTTATTTTGGGAAAGGAAATTAAGATGGATCATTTAAATAGGGGACTTGGATGGATAAAAGGAAATATGTTGAGATAATATTGCATAGGTTTAAGATGTAAGAATGTAAACTATTCAAGAATCCTATTCCCATGAGTGGTTCATTTATAAGTAGAATTGTGTTCAAACACATAAGAAGAGAAAGAGGGCATGTCTCATGTTCATTATGTAAGTGATTTTGGAAGTTTGGTGGTATGCCATGGTCTATACCAAACCAAACATTTCCTATGCGGTGGGAGTTTTGAGAATATATATGTCAAAACCCAGGAAGGAACATTTGATGATTATAAGGAGAGTTTTTAGATATTTGCATGGCATGCCAAACTATGCAATCTACCATCAAAGAAGACTTGAACACAACAAGGTATTTGATATATAAGGTTTTATTGATTTAAGCTTGGTTGGATCTTGATCATTGAAGGTCCACAAGTAGTTATGTGTTTAACATGTTTGGTGGAATATTTAGTTGGATGAGAAAGAGCCAAGATATAGTTGCACTATCAACTAAAGAATCTAAGTACATGGAAATCACAAGTAAGGAAGCCACATGGTTACTATGATTATGTTTAGATGTTGGATTCCCATAGAGATTTGTAATAATATATTGTAACAACCAAAGTGCAATGACTGAATTTTTTCTAAAGATCCATACTTACCTATAAGTGTAGAAACCTTCGTGAATCTTACTAATTCTTAAAATGTGAATTATAAAATGTTTGGTGATATATTAATAAATCTATAAAATTTTGAATTTTTTTAAAGTAAATTAATTTTATCTTATAGAATTTGGGTGAATCATTTTTCCAAAAAAAAGGAAATTGGCAAAACAAAAAATTGGGAAAAAAATAGAAAACTATCCCAATGGTGAAATTTAGCCCCTAAACTTTTCTATGGATCATTGCAATGTTTATGGAAAATAACCGTACTTATCATTCTCAGACAAAGGATATTATAGTGTAGTACCATTTTAATAATACATGGTTGAAGATAATAAGGTGTTGTTGGAGAAAGTTAATACCTGGACAAATGTTGCAAATTCATTAATGAAGTTTGTGAGTATCAAGAAGTTTTCTTGGTGTAGGGGATCAATGGGATTTGGTGACTATTCAGGCCCTATTGAAATTATTTGGTTATTTGAAGCCCCCAATAATTTTTTTTGGCTTCTTAGTTTGTGGTATGCTTTTCCAATTGGTCTTGAGTCTTGCTAGGAGTTATCAGTGTATAGTTTCTCACCCAAGGATGTCAATTAGGTCCACCCCATTTATTGAAAAAGATGAAGAAACAATTCAATAAGCTTTAGTAGATTGGGAAATGGAACATGTGGACATGGAACTCCAATTACCGTCAATTATCAAGCATGAAGTCCATAATGAGCATTCCTTTTTTCTTCTTTTAGGTTTAACTGTGTTTTCTAAGGTAGTTCTAATACTAGAACAGTTTGTTAGGACTTATACCAATAGGTATTTATGCTATATCTTTGTGAAAGTTAGAACAACTCAATACATAGGAAACAATTTTAAAATTTGGATATTTCTTGAAAGATTATCTCATGGAAAGCTCCTTTTCATTTGTATTATTATGTTGTATGGTGCGGTCGTAACAACTCTTTAATACAAATTATAATTGTTTTAATTAAAAAAAATTCACGCCCCAATCATCAATATTCTAATAGCAACATGATGAAATTCCAAGCAATGACAAAAGGTTTATAGTGGAAAAAACCTCAAATGGAGGGGAAAACGGATTTAAAGAGTAAAACACATATATCAATCCTAGTTAGAATATTACATTCATTGGACACTCACGAGAATCCTTTGGTAATATATCATAATAATAAAATCATGAGCACCCCAAACTACCTCCATCATATCTATTGATACATAAAGGTCCCTTGACTTAGTCTTTTTGATGATTAGGTTGGCACCAATCCTTTGCACATTTTATAAAAAATTGTTACACTCTCTCAAAATAAGGGGCTTATATGCCCAATGATGAGTAATTGGGATAGATGCATATTCACTCTAGATCTATTAAGTGTCGATATGGATAAAATAACTCGAGGTGCAAATCTTAATGTTTACCATCACTTTGGATGCATAATATTGTGCTACTTTATTTATAATTATTTAAATATTGTAAGATACATAATACATTGGTGTTTTTAATGCTACAATAATTATAAGAGAATGTCGACTGCTCTTTTTTCCAATTTTTAGTTTACACACACTTATGCACAGAAAGTCTTGAATATCTCCCTCCACTTAGACTATAGAGCACCTTTCTTCTCTCAACATCAGTGTATACAAGACATTATTATAGTCATTAATACACACAAGTGATATATGGTCATTATATATAGGAATCCTTGGGGTTGTTTGGAGTCCTCTTATAATATCTTAGGATTTTTTTTTGTAAGTGCAAGTGAGTCTATCTATTCATATATGAAGAAAAAAAATACAATTGGCCTTACAAGTAAACTAAAAGAACACTTGTCATGTCCCAAACTTGGCATTGGGTCACAATGTCCTAATCCCAATGACCATATCCATGAGAGTTTGTCAAATTGATGTTAAGAGTCAAAATATTGCCTAGGAGGAAAATTACTAGTTTCCTACGTTGAGGGTGGAAGCTTTGGGATTTGAAATAAGGAGGATAATAAATGATGTTTGCACATTAGAATGGCATAAATATTTAATAAAGAAGCTAAATAAATAAATACAAGGGAAAATCAAAGTGGCAATTGATCATGGAGACAATAGAGGATGTGGGACCCACACAAACTAGATTTGCCATCCCACATGGCATCCTACTCTTGCCATTTCGAATCCATAAGAAGACAACTGTTCTTGGGGTGAGTTAGAAGGTCAATATACTTGGCATGAGTCATGTAAGGTCGAATTGGAGTGGAAGAATAACTCCCATGGAAAAGGAAGAGGCAATTTGGAGCTAGTGAGACAATTGGGGTAGATTCCCTAGCTTTATGACAACAATGATGAAGATGCTATGACACCTATGACACAAATCAGACATGAGGGATGGCATATGACATTTATGACATGTCAGGGCTAAAAATAGCCTCCAAGAGGGCGCTCAAGTGAGTTAGGGAAGCCAAAGAGACACCAATTCGAATTGGGAGAAGGAGAGGGCTAGAATTGGAAGGACAAGTGGCATACTTGGGAATATCTTCCCAAATTGAGTTGACATGAATCTCTTGGAAGGAATTCGACCTACGGAGGAAATTAGAATTTTATAAAAGTCATGAAAAAAGAAGAATGGCAGCTTTTGATCATTTTTAGAGTTTGCAATTGCATTTGTGAAGAGGGAGAGCTAGTGGTTGACTAGTTTCTTGCCTTAGCCAATTTCGAAGGTGAAAGATTCCCATCCAAGTTGGTAATTGGAAAGGCCATTCAGACCTTTCATTTGGAGCTTTAATGGATTCATTTGTTGTAGGTGTAAGCTATAGGGCAGATCATGGTTTCTTCTAGTGCAACACTTTCTCTCAACCATTTCCAGTTTTGATGGCATATTCTTGCTCCTTGAGGGAGGGTGTTTTTGGTGAGCTATTGTACTCTTTGGAGAAGCTTATAATGCCCCATTTATTTGATAAGATGAATTAAATACTCTTTTCTTCATATCCAAAAATTTTAAGGTCGAAATTCCAAGTGGAAATGTATAAATGTGATTTTTAATGAAGAAATGGTGTCATTTTCCCCATAGCTCTTGCATAACGCTCTTGTGGTTGTATATAGTAGTGAAGGAATGCCATTTCAAATTCATGTACATGTCAGCTGATATATATCTCTGTAATAACCATCTAATAATATCCACAAGTCGATATTCCAAGAAAAACTATGTTAAATTGCTCATTAATGGACAAACAGTGCCATTTCCCCACTACCTTGATGTGTATAAATGATGTATTGATGTGTTCGAATGAAATATCATTCCTCTGATGTATTTATGATTCATGGAATTTAATTTATGATCTTCACAAGTTTCATGTTCACTACTTAACCATTTTGAGTCATTTTGATCAGTTTAATACCATTTGAAGAAGATTTAATGCCATTTCCCCCAAGGTTGAAACTAGTCTTTTTGCATCTGATTTAAGGGAGTTATAATAGACATTAAAAGTTTAATGGTGATTCATATGAGTTCATGTTGATTTCCTTTATATGTCCCATGATTCCATTCAGAATTTCAAGTGGGTTTGGAGGCATTTGGAGAGCCATTTTCAGAACTTACCCTGGGGAGATTTGAACCTCAAATTGCTAGTAAAATTCCATACTTGGTCCATAATCTTAAACAAGTTTGCAGAAGTATTTGGAGGGCCATAATTCATCCCTGAACATCATATTCAAGTATTAATATCATTCATATACCTCCTCAGAAGATTTTGGATCATTTGGGTCAATTGGGAGACCTAGACATCAAAACTAGTCAAAGGTCGAAATTGGGGAAAAAGTGAAAAATTGGGCATTTTAATAAAATTTTAAAAAAGGGACATTACAGTGTTATCGGAGCATGATATTGGCACCTGATGTGTTCTAATATTCACGAAGAAAAGAAGTCAGGGACCACCATTAGATATTGACACCAAAAGTGTTTTTTTTAAGAGGAAAAAGTAGGAAAAGAAGAGCATTTTTTTTAGGAAACTATGGCTAGGAATGAAAAGGGAACCTCATATGATATTGAGGAGTATAGGAAACTCATGAAACCATTTTTGAATACATTACAAGTGGTATCAGAGACATGAACAAATAGATGATGAAAGGATTTGAATTGATGTCTAGCCAACTTGGGATCAAAGGGGTAATAGAAGGCAGCAGTAGTTCCTCTTTCGAGGAAAAGAAGCCAATGGGTGAGCATATTTTCTCAAGCACGAGACCCAATAATAGAGTAAATGAATTTCAGAGAACACCAAGGCCTACTACACCTAAATTTCTTGATTCCAAAGCAAATATTAATACTCCAATGGACGTGCAAGAACTTCTAATCGAATGGAAAAATTTGATTGAAGATTGCAGAAACATCCTACCATTTGATCAATACCTCATTGTCTCAAACAAGCTCAATATGAAGGAAGGTAATAAGAATCCATTTCAAAATAGAGATTCCAAATATATTGATCTTAAGGAAACCAAGGGGAAAGATGAATCGTCTTGCTTGAAGGAGCAAAAAGAGGAGACCCGTGAACCACCTAGTTTTGAAATAGGTGAAGTAGAAGAAGCAGTACATGAAGAGGATTGAAAGTCACTCCAAAGTGACTCTGAAAAAAGATGAAGAGACATCACATGAGCATGAAGAAGGTTCTATTGAAAGTATTGAAGATCATTTCGAGACACATTCTACCTTGGAAAGGAAACAAAGAGCAATGTGCAACATCAAAGGTAATTTCATATATTTGCCTTTTGATAGAAATAATTTGGTTGAGTTTAATGAATTGTTACATGATGCATACTTAAAGAATGATGAGGATATTCATAAGCTCACAATTCAAAATGAGCAACTTCTTGAAAAGTTGCAAGATACTTGTTTTTCCACCTATGTTTCATATTGTCAAATGGTAGATTGTTTGGAGGATTCTCATGACATGGTGGATCATGCGAAATGTGGAAATTTGAATGTGCTTGATGTGTTTGAAGATGAACTTGAAGAGATCCAAACACTTGATGTGGTGGAAGAGGAACTTGAATTGTCTCTTGATGAAGGTTATGCAATTTTTAAAGAAGAGCATGATTCCTCTCCATTGGGACCAATCTATGACAAAGGTTTCACACTTGTGAAGGAGTTGCATGATACTACCCATATGGATCCTTCCCATGGTGAAACTTCTGCACTTTTTGATCATTTGGGTGAGTTAGTTCATTCTCCTACATCCTACAATTCCTTGTTTTGTAGCATTAGTCTCAATGAAGTATGGGTGAAAGGGTTCTTTTTTATGGTGCCACATGAGGAGTATGGAACTCCTAGATTTACCTTTTATGATGACATGGCTGGAGCACATTCTTACTCACATTTGCAGCAGCAGCATTTGTTACTTTATGATGATGCACATCTACATGGATGCACCTATGATATGCATTTGAGTCACTTGGAGACTCATGGTTTTTCTTGCTCAACACTTGGTTCATTTGATGTTGGAGGAACTTCATCCAACACTTGGGTGAATAGATTTATGATTGAAGAATATTTTTGTTGGAAGCCACATACCTTGTTATATCTGTATGATTCTCACATTCATGGATGTATGGTTGAAACTTCTTTGAGCCATTTGAAGTCGCCTTGTTTTTTCTGGTCATTATTTGGTTCAAATTTTAGTGGAGATTCCGCATTCACTTCTTGGATGAAATAATACATGGTTGAGTATTTTGATGCACATCATATCCTTTTGGAGCAGAATTATAGGACATGGGATCCTCACCTATGTCATTGGAGCAGATTTGATTGGTTACTTACTGATTGCATGCACTTGGAAAATGGTGGTCTACTTGCTTGGCGGTATAAGCACCTTCATAATTCTTTGAGGAAGCACCTCTCCTTGATGTACATTTTCATTATGTTGTTATGTACTTTGATGATATATATTTTTTACTAATGATGTTTGGAAGAATGCATACAAGAAAATGGGATCCAGAAATCCTCTTATTTGATGGTATGGGTTGGAGAGCACTCTTAATTTTTGGTGTGCAATACAAGCAATGGGACCTTGGAATAATTTTTGTTTCATTGTTCTCAATTTTTGGGAAACAAGCAGTATGGCAGATGGATTTTGTTGGCTGCTTTTTGGACAGACCCGGCCCGGGTTTTAATGAAGCGCAGCAACAAAACCCCTTGGCGCACTGGCCCTCTCGGCAACGAGCTGCGCGGCAGCTCGAGGTCTCACCCGAAGTGGCTATGGGGAGGCTAAGGAATCAGGTTTCCTTAACCTAGGCGACGCGGAGACTGTTCTCTCTTCTTGGACGATTCTTCTAAGGTGAATGTCTGAACCCTCTTCAGACTTATGAGCGCAACAGCCCTCTAGCTCCTGCTCGGCAGCTGAACTGCGCGGTACTTCCACTTCTACGCTAGGACCAATTATCCTCTGCGCGGATATTCTATGCGTAGTTTCACTTGCGCGCTCGTCGCAGCAACAGGTCCTCCTATCGCAACGGCGACGGCGTCTTACCGATTCCTTCGACCCTTAACGATTATAGTTCCCAAGGAAGCTTTACTGATTTACTCAACACATTCGTAAAGATAATGCAATATTCCTGTATTTGCTGTTAGTAAACTTAAAACAGGCAATCACTTCAATCACAACATCGCAACAACAAGAGATATGAAGTCCACCTCCACGGGGAAAACCACGTCCACGGGAGTATCTTATATTAACCAGAAACTGATAGACTTATACAATATGCTGCGCACACAGCTGCAGCCTTAGATCTTTCCAGGAAACTCCACGCACACAGCTGGGAGCCCTTCTCTTGATCTATTCTCTTCCTCTCCAGAGGTTACAATAGTTCAGACGTCGACTCAGACTGTCTGCAACTCAAGGATTAGCTTCACTGCTAACCAGCTCTAACTCCTGTTTTCTAGCAACACGGTAGAAAACAATCAACAAGATCGTAACAGAGGATGATCAACTCGATCAATCCTTCTTATATCCAGTACCTACTATCTTAGCTAGCTCACTATCTAGCTGACTACTGGCTAACCAACTCTCTAACATCTACCCATTACAATTATACATATATGTAGGTGGCCATGGCGGTCGCACCTTTACAAAACTGTGGGCCTTTCCCATCAGTAATCCCCAAAAACCCTAACCACGCACATGGCTAGGTGTACTGTAGGCACCGCTTGCAGTCATGTCGCCGCTTCCTGCAGGCTCCATGAATTTCGACGCAGCTTACGGGTATGGGTGCCTCGTCCTTCGCCTTCAATGCTTTGGTCCGTTGCTCTTCCTTGATCCGAGCAACCATAACTTTTGTACTTAGCCTTAAATGAGGGTAGCTGAGCCCTTTACTCCATTGCTTCATTGATTGTGGTAGCTGGGCTTTCCACTCGGATACCTTCATTCTCTTCTGACGTGCGCGCGAGCTCCACGATTTCCAGTCCGTAATCTACGCTGAGATTATCCCTCTGGCACCGTACTGCGCACCGTCTTCTTCTGTCCCAAAATTGGCACTTACTCAAAACTTAGCACTCTTCCATACTTGTGCTTTTTCCTCAAAATTCGCAGCTTTTACCATAGCTGCGGCCTTGGCTCCAACAGGCCCCTAACACTTACTTGTGGCTCGCCCTCGAGCCACTCGCACTAGCGCGTGGTCGCTTTACTTGCGCATCTGCTTTTGCTTGAGTCTGCGCGAATGTTTTCTTCCACTGCGCAATAGCGGAGTCCAATTCATCGACACATTCCACAGCAGTCTGCACCGTTTCTGCAGTGGCTTCTTCTTTAGTGATGGCATCAATCACCTCTTGAGATTCAGCAATTTCTTTGATTTTTGCCTCGACTTGGCCAACGATGTCAGCATACTCATCCATGAATGGCTGAATGCTGTTGGTGAGCTTCTCATCTTCAGTTCTGAGCTTGTGCAGTTGCTGTTGCATTCTGCGTACTTCACTCATTTTCTTCATTTTTGGTAAGCCTGTTAAGGCCTTAGCTTCTTCAGTCAGAACAGTTAGGGACTGTTCTACGGCTTGCACCTGTTCCAAAAGACCAACTTTGAAAGGGAGCTTCTCAAGCTCCGTCCAAGATTCCATAGCTTGGGTCATCAGGTTCTCGGCTTCCTGCATTCTGTCTTTCATCTGTGTGGAAGCTCTGCTCAGCGCTTCAAATTGTACCTGCGCATCATCTGTAGACTGCGCGGCAACATGAGCTTCTAGCTCCGCGATTTGGGTTCTATGGCCCTCAACCATAGCAACTATTTCATGCTCCAGGGTTTTCACCCTTCCTCCAATAATTTGAACTTTCTCAACCAGAGGGAGGTCTGGTTGAATCTCGCAAGCCGGCAATTCCTGGGCAATCTCATCTACTGCGTTTCTGATGCCGATGTCTTACGCCTCATAAAGTGCGAGTTTCGCGGAGATATTCTTATGGTTTGCCTTCAGCTCTATCTCCTGCGATTGCATTCGTTGATTTTCCTGGAATGTAGAGAGCTCTCTAGCTCTCAACTCAAGAGAAACTTTCTCATGCACTAGCTGTAGAGTCTCTATAGGAATTAGAGACAAATTTATTTCAACGGGCCCAACGGCGCTTACCTATAGTGCAGCTAGCGGATCTGGAAGTGTCATGCTCGTAGGCGGAATATGCACGACAGTATGCCTTTCTATGAGTTCTTCAACTCGCTCAGTACTTGGAATTTCTTGTGGCGCCTGCGAAGTAGATGCTGGCGCATGGGTCTGTGCAATCCTTCCTGCGAGACCTTTTATTTCCACAAACTGCAGATCTAGAGCACTTCTGATGTGAGCGTGCGTGTTGCGCAGCTCGCGAAATTACTCTTTCAGATACTGGTCGATCCCCGAGGGAATGGCCTCAGAGGGATGCGACACCTTTTGTTTCTTGGTCGCCGGCTCTGTCGAGCCTTCGTCACTTCTTTGCTCAGGGGCTTCCTTGCCCTTATCCTTCTCTTGCGCAGCAGCGGGTGGCATCGCGGATGCGATGTCGGCAGCTTCTCTCCATTCGTCCGGCCAAGACTTGATAGTTTCTTCGACATCTTCTGTGGTCATCCTGTAAAGACCTATGGCCCATTCCTCCTGAATGCCGCAGGGACGGAGGTAAAGTTGATGTAAGTCGGCAGTAAAGGCCAACTTTCCTTCATATATCCTCGCTGTCTCCTCACTCAGCCTTGGCATTTCCTGAATGGTATCTCTGAGGAGATAGTAGTATTCACAAAATACAGCGCGGTTCATCTTGCGCTTCGCGGGATTAGGGGATTCCCAAAGGTTTACATAGCGGATTCTGGCAGGTTCTCCTGCGCGGCGCGGAAGGAACTGAGTGTTAGGGGGCTCCTTCCACCCGACGAGAGAACATAAAATTAAAAGCCAAGAAAAATGAAATGACTGACCGGGGTTATCTTGAACGTTCCGGCAGTCTTCCAAAAAAGAATTGAGGAGGAAGAGGCACCAGTTGTACTGCTCTCCCTCTGCAGCTGCGATGGCAAGTTCCACGACAGCTCCAGTAACTTCCTTCGGTCTGCACTTCGTGAGAAGTCTGCCTCGTGAGAAGTCTGCCCGCGAGCAGACTTCCTGTAAATCTAAGTGCTTCGTCTTCTACTATTGTGAGGTCATAAGCCCGACCTCCTCTTGTAAGGTTGTATTTCTGCACCAGCTTTGCAGCCAGTTTTCTATCCTTGTCTTTTCCCACAAAATGAATATTGGGATCCTTACTAACCTTAGATAGGCCAGTAATGCGATGAATCAAATCGACATTTAAATCGATTGGCCTCCCGAGACAAAGGTAACCTCCATGAACGCAAGATAGCAGTGTTTTAACGACTGCGTTCACTTCATTGCTACGCCCAAAATGCGGTAGCTTTAACAGGTTCAGGAGTCCAGGGCGCTCCAGATTTGCTGCAAATCCCTTCGGGATGAATTCGTCAATCTTTCTGGTAGGATTATGCACTACCGTCAGATATCGGTCTAGCTGGAACTGAGGATATGTTTTGTAGTCTCCCAGGTTGAAATCAGAGAACTTGACGAGTGGAAGGTGTCCGAGCAAGGACCCTTCTATTCACACGCTAGCCGGTAGTAGAGGTAACGGAAGCGGATACTTCGCATTCTTCGGAATATGCACCTCTGGTGCATCGTCTGGACGCGGTGGAATATAATTCACCATGGTGGCCAACGGCTCTGGAACGGGCTCTTCTGGCTGTGGCTGAGATGCTCTTGTGGCCGGGGATTGTCTGGGATCCTGATAACCAGGATGTACATAAGTCGAAGCCGTCACCGGGGTAGTCATGCCGAAATCTAGGCCTCGGCGCAGGAATTGACGAACAACTTCTTCAGTTGACAGGTTCTCCGTCGTGAACGGGTATAGGTAACAAGAACGAGGACAGAAACAGCGGAACAGGGTGGGATATGAACACTGACAACAAAGGAAGCACTCTGCACGACTCGGCTCTGAAAACAATGGCTTAGATTCTCAAACAAGACTATGCAGCTCGAGAAAAGTAACCCAAAATTATACAAGTGTTGGGTATTTATAGCCAAAGGTGATAGTGAATGCGGGCAAGTGGGGATACTAGCTGTAGGCGACTATGCATGAGTTGACAACCCTTCTATCCCCCTCGCCTCTGCGGTGCATTTACTGTGATGGACGGGCTCTGACAGGCTTCCGGGAGAAGCTAAAACTTTCCGTCACATGGTTTAAATGCAAATATTACGGAGATCAAGCCGAATCTGTCAGAGCGGCTACACTTAAATGGCGAGCTTATCCTGCATTTATTCAGACGCGGCTACATAACTGCTATAATTCAAATTTTTCGGCGGGTCATTTCAACTTAGGAAACTGTGCCTATAGGGGTCCACAACAAAACTTCTTCAAGCGGCAAATTGACACAGGGAACTTCGCAAGAGCGACAATTCGACGGTCCGGGGAGAACCTTCGTAAGAGCGCAAATTTAAGCTCGCTTAATCCCAAATTTTTATTCGGTATGCGCGGATGTTTCTAGGAACTGCGCGGGAAGCCGGAGACTGAGTGTCTCGTAACTTCCGTGTAGACTGAATGCGATGCCTCTTTCAACTACACTAGGCATCTGCATTTCTTTGAGCAGCTATTTAAGTCGACAGGGCGGAGTGGCCGTCGCGGTAAAGCTTGAGCCGACTCCCGTTGATCTTTGTAGGCAGTACTTCTCCATTCAGCTTCGCAAGCTGAACTGCGCCTCCTTCTGTTATTTTTATTATCTGAAAAGGGCCTAACCAATGTACACGAAACTTGCCTGGAAACTTGGTGAATTTACTGTCATAGAGGAGTACCAAATCTCGTTCCTGAAAGACTTTATTCTTAATATGCCTGTCATGCCAAGCTTTCTGTCTTGCCTTCTGTACCTGTTGATGGAATCCAGCTAAGAGTCTGTCTTCTTCTAAGGCAAGCAGTTGTGAGAGTCTTGCGCTTATAGTATCAGGATCTGTCATTTCTGTAATTTGCGCAATTCTGAGACTGGGAATAATGTATTCCATAGGCATAACTGCTTCTTGTCCATACACCAAACTGAAAGGTGTGTGGCCTGTTAATTTCTTGCATGTGGTTCTGTAAGCCCATAATACAGCTGTGACTCTAAGGTCCCAATCATCTCTTTGTTGATTACAGATCTTCGTCAGGGCATTCTCAAGAATTTTATTGAATGCCTCCACCGTGCCATTAGCTTGAGGGTGGTAGGGTGTACTCTTATGGTGACTAATTTGGAACTCTTCAGTAAGGGCTTCTATAGTCTCATTGAGGAAATGTGTACCCTGATCACTCATTAGAATCAGTGGACATCCAAATCTAGTGATAATATTCTCAAAAATGAACTGCGCGGCCGTGGTAGCGTCGCAGTTCTTAACTGGCTTAGCCTCAGCCCATCTGGTGAGGTATTCAGTAGCTGTGATGATGTATCTTGCGCCGGTTCTTTTTCCTGGTGGGTTGATAGGACCTACAAAATCAATGGCCCATTTATCAAAAGCACGTAGTGTTATCTGAGGTCTTAGCGGCATTTCATCTCTTCTTGAAGGTTTTCCTATTCGCTGGCACACATCGCAACATTTGCAGAATTCCTTAGTATCCTTATGCAATGTCGGCCACCAAAGACCTGCGGCTAAGATCTTCTGAGCAGTCGGTTTTCCTGCGAAATGGCCTCCTGCGGTGCCTGAGTGCGCTTCTGCGATGATAGAGTTTTTTTCATGCGGTAGGATACATCTGCGCAAGACTTCATCGGGGCCCAACTTATAAAGCTGGCCTACTATCAAAGTGAAGTCTGCGGCTTTGACAACAAGTTGTTTCTTCTGCTGGATTGTAAACTCAACTAGCGCTTGTCCAGTACTAAGAAACTCAAGGATATCAGAATAATATTCATCTGCTGCTTGAATAGAGAACAACTGCGCGTCAGGCAGATTGTCCTCCAGACTTGTAGGTTCCTCTCCTGACTCGATCCTAGATAAGTGGTCAGGTCCTGCATTCAATCTACCTGGCTTTACAATAACCTCAAAATCATATTCTTGAAAGAGCAGTAGCCATCTGCAAATTCTTCCCCCTAACACTGGCTTATTGACCAAGTATTTCAAAGCAGAATGGTCAGTATACATTTTAAAATGTGCGCCCAGTAAGTAGTGTCTGAACTTCTGTAGGGCGTACACCATAGCTAGTCCTTCTCTCTCTATGGTAGTGTAGTTCTTCTCGGCTATGGACAACTTTCGGCTAGAGTAAGCAATGGGGTGATCGATACCTCCTTCTCCTGGTTGTGTAAGTACGATCCCCAATGCTATGGAAGAAGCATCGACATGAACATGAAAGGGTTTATTCCAGTTTGGGAAAACTAGAATTGGTGCACTGATCATCTTGTCTTTAAGTGTGTCCAAGCTCTGTTGGCATTCTTCTGTCCATTGGAATTTCGAATCCTTTTTCAGCAATCTTTCCATAGGTGTTGTGATCTTTGCATAACCTTTGATAAATTTTCTGTAGTATCCAGTATGTCCCAATGTAATGCGCAATTGCTTGACTGAGTTGGGCGCAGGTAAATTAGCAATGATGGCAACTTTCGCAGGATCCATCAGGAGTCCTTGTCTGCATACAATATGACCCAACAAAATACCAAAAGGAGCACAGAAGATATATTTTTTCAAGTTAAGGGAAATCTGATGATGTCTACATTTTTCTAACATCATTCGCAGGTTCGCTATATGGTTCTTTAATAAGCCAAATACAGTCCAATCATCAAAATAGACTTCTAAGAACTTATGGATGAATTCTTTAAAAACAACAACAACGACTCTAGAGAAGATAGCAGGAGCGTTTTTAAGACCAAACGGCATTACCGTGTACTGGAATGAGCCCCATTCAGTCGCAAAAGTAGTCTTATGGCGATCGTCTGGATGGATTCTGATCTGGTGGTATCCCGAAAATCCATCAGTGAAGGAGTAAGCCTCTTGTCCTCCAACATTATCAAGCACTTCATCTGTAAAGGGCGTAGGAAATGGATCATGCGCTGATGCGTCATTGAGTTTGCGCAGGTCCACGCAAATTCTTATTTCATCTTTTGTCTTTTTCTCTTGTACAACCATAGGGCTAATCCAATCGCTTTCTTCTACTGGCTCAATAATACCTGCTGCGAGCATCTTGTCAATTTCTTCTTTGACTTTTTCTTTATAGCGCGGGTTCAACCTGTATGGGCGCTGCTTTACTGGCTTGGCATCTGGTTTCAGAGGTATGCGCATCACTCCTAAGTCTCCTAGGATGCCTTTCATTTCTGTGAACTTGGTAGGAAAGATATCCTGGTAGTCACGTAATAAATCTAAAATATGCGCAACAGTTTCATCATCCCAATAGTCTCCTATAGAAGCAAACTTGGGTTCGGCTTCTGTACCAATGTTAACCTTTTTGAGCTTGATGTGTTCTGTAATGGCAAGGATATCAAGCTGAGGACCTTCCACATTGCGCATCCCTTCTGATTCTGGGATATTGATGTTGCGAGGATCATCCTCCTCTTCTCCAGTGGTGAAATTATAGCATTCCAGGGCATGTTCTATCTGAACAGCCCAATCTGGTTGGGAATATTCTGGTAATAGACATGGTTCAAATACCTTCTTTTTAATACACTTCAAAGCCTGATCAATACTCGGGTGCTCTGACTCAAAGCTGAAGGTAAGTTGAAAACTTTCTATCATAAGAGGCCAAGTAAGAGTGCCTTTGCGCAATTCTGTTTCAGTGTACCAGTTCTTTGGAACTGTGTCCAATGTGTGGATGAATTGGTGAACCCACTCATCTTCGGGAATATCTGACCATTGCTGAATGCATGCTTCAATGTGTGACCTGGGGTCACTCTGTCCCTCATATTTGCGCGACACTTCTGCTATAGTGTCCTGGAATCTGCGCAGTATCAGTCTGCGACAGTCTTGCCATGTGTGAATATTCTCTTTATGCGCACCCCACCATCTTGCGGGTGTAGCGCGCAGTGATACATCTAATGCGTGTATGCGCTGCTGTTCTGGAAGCTGCTGTTCATATGCCTGTAGGAATTCACTTACGTTAGTTAAACCATCAAAAATTGGAGTGTCAGTCAATTCTGTGCCAATCCATCGAATGGATTTAGTCATCATGGCGCAACGTCTTGTAGAAACCTCATGTAAGCGATTCTGCCAGTTTTCCAATCCTGCATCTGAGTCTGATGTGCACGAGCTATCACATCGCCAGCTGATATGGCCATCTGCTGTGGGATTGACATAGTCACTCTGACTAGCAGTCATCTGATACAAACTTTCCATTTGGCGCGCTTCTTCTTCTGCCTGAATGGGTTCTATATACCTTGGTCCTTGAATAGGATCAAGCGGTGCAATGACCCTAATCTGGTCATCCTCGAAGGTCATCTGTCTTTTCTTCAAATTGGTAACAGCCAAGTTATCAAATGCCCAGTCTATAGCTAAAAGTGCTGGGTAAGGTCTACTATCATCCAGGATTTTGATTACTTCAAAGTCTGCAGAACTTCTTACTCCCTCAATATCAATAGGTACGTTGGGTAATCTGCCCAATGGAGAGACTCGTTGTTGGTTCGCGAGTCTTAGCTGGATGGGGGATCTTGAAAGTTGAGGACTTCCCATATGTTCCCATGTCTGCATGGTGAGAACATTAACTTCTGAGCCCAAATCTAAAATGACTTCGTCCATCTCAAATGCTCCAATCTGCGCTGTGAGCCTCATCTCTTTTCCAGTTCTAATGTGACTCCCAATCTGGTGAACAGCACGCTGCGGCGTGTTGGTCGAAGCAGATTGTTGACATTTATCCAACAAGTGTTGGAGTTCCATAGTTGCTTTTTCATTGCGTAACAACTTTAAGCAGTTCCTTAGAAAATTATGGACAGTACCTAGTGCATCTTCTTCATCGGGCCTTCCGGATGTAGTGGCCTGTTCCTGTACCAGGTTGTCTTGTCTTAGGACTTGCAGACTAATATCATTATGCGAAGTTGCAACAGAACTTGAAGCTCTGGGATCTGAGAAATACTCTTGGGCTTGCTTGAATGCTTCTTTTTGCTTCTGCAGATTAAGTGGGGTTGGTTTAATATTAGCGCGGCGCACCCATTGCGTCGCTTGCTTTCTAGTTTCCGACTCTGGCGCACCAGTGGTTGTTCCACTGCGCGTCACAATATTAACTGTACGGTCTGGTTCCATTTTTTCTGCTCCAATCAATTGAATATTCTGGTTGACCTGTGGCGTCTTTGCTTGCATTTTAGTTATCAATTGAGGACATTCTTCAATGATATGATCATAAGATTTACAATATCTGCAAAGGGTTGTAGGGTTTTGGCAATCTCTTGCAAAATGACCTTGCGCTCCACAATTATAACAAGTGATCTGGCCTCTTCCGCGGCCAAAATTTGTTATGCGTCCACGGCCTCTGTAATTTCCTGTTCGGCTGTCGCGAGTTTGGTCATACTGTGGACCTGCTACGGGTCCTTGTGCTTCTGACTGTACTCTATAAACATCATGTTTCCTTTCCATCATAAGGTCATATGCTCTGCAATTGTTTTCATCATGGCCTACTGATTTACAGAAATTACAATATAGATTCTTTGGAGTTTGTACATATTTCTGAAGTAAGTGACATTCTTGAGGTCTATGGCCTCTAGTTCTACAGATTTCACACCAAGGCCCCTGTGGCTGTGGTAAAGGGTTAGGTGCTCCAGTTGCAATATACTCTATGGAAATGGGACAGTGGTCCTTTGAATGACCTTGTGCTTTACATTTTGTACACCATATTTCTTCCTTAACATCCTTGCCTTTCTTAATATCATGCACTTGCAGGGTTAAGTTTGCTAATTGGTTCTGTAACTGCGCAACATCGTTGCTTGTTCCAGCAATTGGTGAAGCTTCTAGTTTCATAGCCATCTCTAGAGCTTGTTCCTGAGTAGTGAGATTCTGTTGCATAAGAGGAAGTCTAATGTGTGGAAGCAGCGCAGCAATGAACCATTCCTTATGCTGTTGTGGTGCAAACTCAAAGCTTACTTGATCTATCAAGGCTTTGAACTTTTGGTCAAAGTCCCATACTGACTCTGTAGGTAACTGCTTGATGTCTTTGAGCTCTGTTATACACTGTGATTCTGATTTAGGTTTCTTGAATTCTCTAATCATTGCATTTCTTACCTCAGCAAGCGTTCTATTCTGTGCTGCTGAGTATTTCATGAACCAAGTTAAGGCTCTTTCTCTTAGTGTGGTTGCTAACTGAACCAGTTTAACAGCATCATCATTAATTTGGTTAATTGTCCAAATGGCTTCACATAGGAACTAGTGTTGCTCAGGGTCTTCTATTCCTGTTCCTCTAAAAGTTGGTAGTTTCATGTCATCACCCATCTTTCTTGTGCTAGGTTGAGGTGTAGGTGCTGTAGCAGTTCTTCTGGGCTGGTTAGACAAAGGTGGTACAGAGGTACTAGAAGTACCGTGTGGGCTACTAGAAGGTGTTACTGCAGGATTATACTGAGCTTCGTTTGGCTTCTGCGGTGTAAAAGGGTGGTAAGGGATATGAACGTTCCCTTGTCTTTCTATATGGCTTGCTCTAGGAATTTGACTGTCTTCTGGGCTTGACTCAAAAGAATGTTGGTCAAGGCCTACTTTATACCGTTTTCCACTACGAGTGCAACCAATAACTTGAGGGTCACTATCAGAGTCTACGGACATTACTTGTCTGTGCTATTCATCTGAAGCTATACATAGTTTTGCTTTTTCATACAGAAGCATTTTAATCGATAAGTTCAAAGAATTCAGGAACTTACCTCTATGTGCTTGAAAGAAACTCCTCTCAGCTTCACTGAAACTCTTTCTTGTATCCACTGCAAACTCAGTGATGAAACCTTCCAGCAGACTATTCAACCAAAAGTCTACTGCACGGGACACAGAATTGTCTACCCGCTTCAAAATACTGACTAGCTCAGGGGTCCAAGCGATTGGTCGATCAATATGCACAGTGGGTCTAGTATCTGCTAACTTGGCTATCCAAGCATGTAACTCAAGTGCAAATGTGATAAAAAAAAATTTCGTGAAGGTCAGTATAGATATACTTCTGCAACCATTCTTCTGGCTGGAGTCTAGAGCTTCTATTTTCTTGTTCAACGAACTCTTTAGCCTTTAAATCGAACCACTCCTGAATTTCTGTAGCTGTAGGATTCCAGTAACACATTTGTTAGCTGAGCAAGTCTCAAGGCAACAGAACCATTTGTTGGCTCAACAACAGGGTTCAAAGCAACGGAACCATTTGTTGGCTTCAGCAACAATCTTCGTCGGAAAAATAGCAAGTCTCACAGTAACAAGTCACAAGGCAACGGAACCATTTGTTGGCTCCTTTCTTTCTCTGGGTTTCGCCTCAATCTCGCGTGTCGCTGAAATAACAAGTCTCATTCGCGCGGCAACGAAACCATTTGTTGGCTCCCTCTTTCTCTGGATTTCGTCTCAATCTCGCGTGTCGCTGAAATAACAAGTCTCATTCACGCGGCAACGGAACCATTTGTTGCCTGCTTTTTGGACAGACCCGGGTTTTAATGAAGCGCAGCAACAAAACCCCTTGGCGCACTGGCCCTCTCGGCAACGAGCTGCGCGGCAGCTCGAGGTCTCACCCGAAGTGGCTATGGGGAGGCTAAGGAATCAGGTTTCCTTAACCTAGGCGACGCGGAGACTGTTCTCTCTTCTTGGACGATTCTTCTAAGGTGAATGTCTGAACCCTCTTCAGACTTATGAGCGCAACAGCCCTCTAGCTCCTACTCGGCAGCTGAACTGCGCGGTACTTCCACTCCTGCGCTAGGACCAATTATCCTCTGCGCGGATATTCTATGCGTAGTTTCACTTGCGCGCTCGTCGCAGCAACAGGTCCTCCTATCGCAACGGCGACGGCGTCTTACCGATTCCTTCGACCCTTAACGATTATAGTTCCCAAGGAAGCTTTACTGATTTACTCAACACATTCGTAAAGATATTGCAATATTCCTGTATTTGCTGTTAGTAAACTTAAAACGGGCAATCACTTCAATCACAACATCGCAACAACAAGAGATATGAAGTCCACCTCCACGGGGAAAACCACGTCCACGGGAGTATCTTATATTAACCAGAAACTGATAGACTTATACAATATGCTGCGCACACAGCTGCAGCCTTAGATCTTTCCAGGAAACTCCACGCACACAGCTGGGAGCCCTTCTCTCGATCTATTCTCTTCCTCTCCAGAGGTTACAATAGTTCAGACGTCGACTCAGACTGTCTGCAACTCAAGGATTAGCTTCACTGCTAACCAGCTCTAACTCCTGTTTTCTAGCAACACGATAGAAAACAATCAACAAGATCGTAACAGAGGATGATCAACTCGATCAATCCTTCTTATATCCAGTACCTACTATCTTAGCTAGCTCACTATCTAGCTGACTACTGGCTAACCAACTCTCTAACATCTACCCATTACAATTATACATATATGTAGGTGGCCATGGCGGTCGCACCTTTACAAAACTGTGGGCCTTTCCCATCAGTAATCCCCAAAAACCCTAACCACGCACATGGCTAGGTGTACTGTAGGCGCCGCTTGCAGTCATGTCGCCGCTTCCTGCAGGCTCCATGAATTCCGGTGCATCTTACGGGTATGGGTGCCTCGTCCTTCACCTTCAATGCTTTGGTCTGTTGCTCTTCCTTGATCCGAGCAACCATAACTTCTGTACTTAGCCTTAAATGAGGGTAGCTGAGCCCTTTACTCCATTGCTTCATTGATTGTGGTAGCTGGGCTTTCCACTCGGCTACCTTCATTCTCTTCTGACGTGCGCGCGAGCTCCATGATTTCCGGTCCGTAATCTACACTGAGATTATCCCTCTGGCACCGTACTGCGCACTGTCTTCTTCTGTCCCAAAATTGGCACTTACTCAAAACTTAGCACTCTTCCATACTTGTGCTTTTTCCTCAAAATTCGCAGCTTTTACCATAGCTGCGGCCTTGGCTCCAACAGATTTCCTACTTAATAAAGTGATTTTTATCAGAGTAGTGCAGCAGCAAGCATGGTGGTCCCTCTCTAAAATCCTCATGGAATCTCGAAGACTCAAAGTTGGGCAACTCAGTGGCAACTTCAAAGAATGATACAGAAAGCAGGTTCTTCAACACCCATGTTTGAAATTGCTTGAGGACAAGCAATATTGGGAAGGGAGGATTTGTCATGTCCCAAATTTGGAATTTGGTCACAATGGCCTAATCCCAATGACCATATTCATGATAGTTTGTCAAATTGATGTTAAGAGTCAAAATATTGCCTAGGAGGAAAATTACTAGTTTCCTAGGTTGAGGGTGGAAGCTTTGGGATTTGAAATAAGGAGGATAATAAATGATGTTTGCACATTAGAATGGCATAAATATTTAATAAAGAATCTAAATAAATAAATACAAGGGAAAATCAAAGTGGCAATTGATCATGGAGACACATAGAGGATGTGGGACCCACACAAGCTAGATTTGTCATACCACATGGCATCCTACTCTTGCCATTTCGAATCCATAAGAAGACAAATGTTCTTGGGGTGAGTTAGAAGGTCAATATACTTGGCATGAGTCATGTAAGGTCGAATTGGAGTGGAAGAATAACTCCCATGGAAGAGGAAGAGGCAATTTGGAGCTAGTGAGACACTTGGGCTAGATTCCCTAGCTCTATGACAACAATGATGAAGATGCTATGACACCTATGACACAAATCAGACCTGAGGGCTGACATATGACATTTATGACATGTCAGGGCTAAAAATATCCTCCAAGAGGGCGCTCAAGTGAGTTAGGGCAGCCAAAGAGACACCATTCGAATTGGGAGAAGGAGAGGGCTAGAATTGGAAGGACAAGTGGCATACTTGGGAATCTCTTCCCAAATTGAGTTGGCATGAATCTCTTGGAAGGAATTAGACCCATGGAGGACATTAGAAGTTTATAAAAGTCATGAATAAAGGATAATGGCATCTTTTGATCATTTTTAGAATTTGCAATTGCATTTGTGAAGAGGGAGAGCTACTGGATGACTAGTTTCTTGCTTTAGCCAACTTCGAGGGTGAAAGATTCCCATCCAAGTTGGTAATTGGAAAGGCCATTCAGACCTTTCATTTGGAGCTTTAATGGAGTCATTTGTTTCAGGTGTAAGCTACAAGGCAGATCATGGTTTATTCTAGTGCAACACTTTCTCTCAACCATTTCCAGTTTTGATGGCATATCCTTGCTCCTTGAGGGAGGGAGTTTTTGGTGAGCTATTGTACTCTTTGGGGAAGCTTATAGTGCCCCATTTATTTTATAATATGAATTAAATACTCTGTTCTTTATATCCATAAAGTTTAAGGTTGAAATTCCATGTGGAAATGTATAAATGTGATTTTTAATGAAGAAATGGTACCATTTTCCCCATAGCTCTTACACAGCGCTCTTGTGGTTGTATATAGTAGTGAAGGAATGCCATTTCAAATTCATGTACATGTAAGCTGATATATATATCTGTAATAACCATCTCATAATATCCACAAGTCGATATTCCAAGAAAAACTATGTTAAATTGCTCATTAATGGACAAACAATGCCATTTCCCCACTACCTTGATGTATTGATGTATTCGATTGGATAAGTAAACTACTGATGGTTTATTGATGGATGGACTGTTATTGATGTATTATACAAGTTTCATGTTCAGTATATAAGCATTTGAAGTCATTTTGTCAAGTTTCATTACATTTGGAGAAGATTTGATGCCATTTCTCCCAAGGTCGAACAAGTGATTTTTGCTATTGTTTGGGAGAAGGTTAGAACATACTTAATAATTTATTAATGGTGCACATGAGACCTAAATAATGTACTTTATTCATCCCCTACCTATGTTCAGAACTTCGAGTGGTTTTGGAGGCATTTGGAGAGCCATTTTTAGAACTTACCCTGGGGGGATTTGAACCTCAAATTGCTAGTAAAATTCCATACTTGGTTGAGAATCTTAAACAAGTTTGCATAAGTATTTGGAGAGACATAATTCATCCCTGAAAATAATATTCAAGTCTTAATATCAGTCATATGCCTCCTCAGAAGATTTGGGATCATTTGGGTCAATTTGGATATCTAGACATCAAAACTAGTCAAAGATCGAAATTGGGGAAAAAGTGAAAAATTGAGCATTTTAATAAAATTTTAAAAAAGGGACATTACAACACTAGTAGATCTATTAGGTAAAGGACATAAAACAATAATAATAATAATAATAATAATAAATTGAGCTCTTCAATAATCACTTGCAACCTCGTTGCAAGATTTAAGTAAAAAATGGTAATGATAGTATCATGTATGGGGATGACCAAAACTAAAATAACATAAATAGTTCTAGAATTTGTTAAGACTTCATTGGGTATCCAAGCAAGAGTATATGACATAAACATTCTTGTATCCCATTGAGACTAAACATAAAACCAATCCTAATCCAACTATGACTAGAGCAAAGCGTAATAAACATAAAACTTGAAAACAAATGAGAAGGAAGGCAATATAACTCAAGGTTAATCATCATCCTAATCAAGGGATATGGGGTGCTTTGGGTTGCTTTCAACATGGAGTTTAGAGTCCTCCTCGATCATTGTTGACTCCTCTATGACATGTTCTCTCTCAATGTCATTTCCAATTTCTCATCCTTGGATAACACTGAGAAGAGTGTCATACTTGTCATTTGGCTATTGCAATTTGTCCAAGTTGTTCTCTAGGACATGCTTGTCTTGTTTTGATTCTCTATTTCTACAATATGCAATCATTTATTTAGTGTGCCAGTACAAGATCACCATGGGAGGGTAGGTAGTTATCATGCTCCAAGAAATCCTAGTGTCTAGTACAATCTTCTTTAGATCATTATCATTGATTTGGCTTCAGGTAGTTTTATGCCTTGCACAAACCTTGCCTTCCATCTTATGCTTTAGAGGGTGGTGCCTAGTATCAAAATCATTAGTAATTAGTAAAGCTCCAGACTTATGCAGCTTGGTTCAATGTTGGTTGGTAGCATTGTCCCTTTATCCCCTAGCTTTGTTGGTATTCCTATGCCCCAGGCTTTGGTATGGGTTGACTTAGTGTTCACACATTTTTGCGTTAGGATTTTCACCTCAAAAATTATAAACGAAGTAGAATAATCCATTCCAATAGGATTTGAACCAAGTACCACATTGGCTCCTCCAATGTATGCATATTCTTCAACTTTCCCACTAGTAGGATGATTTTTCTAGGGTGTAGCGACTAAAAAGCCCCAGTGATACTTATGTAGCACCCAAATCCCTTATGTCCATTGTGAATATAAGTAAAGCAATGCTCCATTGACCATGGATAAAAGCCATTCTTTTCCATGATGTTTCCCAGGGCCTTTATCGTACCAGTTACACAATCTCATTACATGATGGAACCTACCCAATCCTAAACTAACTCATGTGGAATGAGCTTGACCTCCTATTGCCTCATCATCTCCTCTCTCTCGCAAACCCTACTCATGCTATCTACCCTTGCAACTATGAATGCACCACTTATACACATCCTTATCATCCTATCTGAGGGATCTTAGGAGTCACAATGTTATAACTTATCATCACCATTATTCTTGGGAGATATGCTCCCCATATATCCTTAGTTTATCCAATATTTCTTATGTTTTTTTTGGTAATTTGGATTGTATAATCTTCATAAGGATGTCCATAATTTTTTTATCACCCTTAGTTTTCTTGGTTTCTATTTTGATAATATACTGATTTTACTTTATAGCCACTACATATGCCATGAAAGCGCTTTCACTATATTATATCAAGTACTAAATGTACCAAATGCCTTGCCAAACTAGAGACATTTGGGTGTAAGCCCCCAAGTTAATGTGACAATGTTGTCCTTCATTCATACTAACATTACCTAGAATTGCATCCATACTTTGTGTATCCATGTGTTTATCACTATCATCCTTGGTGCTATATATATTTCAAACTTTAACAAATCACAATGGTATAGACTTCCTTATAAGAGAGAGTAACACAATTAAGATTCATTTTCCCAATTTCTAACTACATGATTATAAGCCTTTAATCATAAGGTGGCTTCTCTTTTCCTGCCATCTATCCATTATGAGTAATATACATTGAAAAAGAGAGAATGCAATCTTAATCTTATTCTTTAAATATCGAATCCTTCTTTTTCAATGCAATGTTTTACAAGTCACCTTTGATATGTGGTTGTCATTTACGCGATGTTACATATTATCTTGCTATAGTAACATGTTTCTACATTGTTAAACATTAATCCTCCTCTCTTTAACTATTCCCTAGCTTTACCTTTTTCATTTTATTGCAACTTTATTAATTACACTTTTAATTCCATTATGATAGATTTATTCACAATTCATCTTATCTTTTTTGACATCTTACAAAATCCAACAATTTTTTATTTTTATTTTTTCATGGTAGGCATTAAGAAAAAAGAAGAGGCCACCTACTCCATACCATGCGATTGTCACCTAAAAGCTAGCATCGAGAAGGATCAAATCTCTCAAGGTGAAAACCTTTTTGATGGTGCAAAACTTGTGCAGACCTCATGAAAAAGAAGATGCCACCTCCTACATTCCATGGGATTGTCACCTAAAAGATAACATAAAAAGGGATCAAGTCCCTTGAGGTTCAAAGTTTTTTGATGGTGCAAAAACTTGTGTAAAGGTTTGTACTTCGAGAGATTTGATGTTTTTGGACACTTAATAAATTTGGGGCTAAGATGGATCTACATAATTGGTTATTATGGAATGCAGATACATATTTTTTAATGTGAAAAGTTAGCGTGAAGTTAGTGTTACATTAACTCACTCAATCATGACACACGTCCCTCATATTGCACTATACTATCCTAAATATATTGCAACCCATATTTATCAAGTATTGAGAGGGATAAAATTCCTTGAGATACAAATCCTTTTCATAATGCAAACAATTGAGGATAGTTTTTCTCTCGAAGGATTTGATCCTTATCGGGACTCGATAGATCAAGGGTTAAGATAGATTTAGAATGGGTTGGAGTTGGCTAATCGTTCTATGTTTTGGACTTTCTAGGTCATTTTTACTGGAATCTGACGACAAATATTTGTTGAAGAATGTTTGTTGAAATAATGAGTTTTCATTGTTCAAAATGTATTTTTGATTGCATAAATGGATTCAACACCCTCAAAAACCCTTTACCACATTGTTATGCAATTTCAACAGTACATATTTGCAATTTTAACAACTCCAACAAGATTTCGGCTAGAAAAATCGTTGAGAAAATGGTCCAAAACGTAGAATGTTTAGCTTCCACCTAATTCAAGTATATTATTTTAAACAAATTTAATGTGAAAAATCCGATGTGACATCAACATTACATTCACTCACTCATGATAATCTCCCTTATATTGCACAATAACTTGTGCATTTTGACACAATTAATCCCTAAATAAAAAATGCATATATTGGGTACTTGTATTGTGAATAATCCTACATACATAATAAGAGAGAGGAGAAAAATTAAGATTCATTTCCCCAATTTCTAATTATATTCTTGTAAGACTTGAATTACAAGGTAGCTTCTCTTTTCTTGCCATCTATCCTTGATGTGTATTCTATATTGACAAAGAGAGAATACAATCTTATTTTTTAAATAACCAATCCTTCTTTTTTGATGCCATGTTTTATAGGTTGGGTTTGATATTTGATTGTTATTTATTCGATGTTACATATTAGCTCGCTATAGTAACATTTGGTTATATCGATACACAAATCACCATCTCTTTAACTATTCACTAGCTTTTTCTTTTTTATTTCATTGCAAATTTATTAATCACACTTTTATTTCCATTATGATTGATTTATTCACTAGTCATGTTATCATTTTTAGTATTCTTACAAAATCCACTAATTTTTATTTTTATTTTTTTCACAATGGCCATGGAGATGTAAATCCTTTTGATGATGCAAAAAATTGATGATAGTTTTGTTTACGAAGGATTTGATCCTTCTCGGGGTTGATAGATCAAGGGTTAAGATGCATGTCGGTTGATTATAATTGAAGTATATTATTTTAAAAGAAATTAATTTGAAAAGCAAATATCACATCAACATTACACTTACTCACTCATGACAATCTCCCCTTCACTACACAATAGAATGTGCATGTTGACACAATTATTCCCTAAATAAAAAATGTATTTATTGGGTACTGGTGTTGTGAATAATTATACCTATATAAAGTCGACTTTAACTTTAAAGTCCCACTATTAGTGTACTGGCATATCCATGCATGTTGTGTTCTATGAGATGTTGCAAGTTATCTATAGGTATAATATTAATTTTGTTACATATGAGTATTCTTTATTTTCCTCTCTATTGCTTCCATAATTGATAATCTTAGTATCATCTAAACTTACCCCTTGCCTTTCCTCCACGTGATCATCATTTATCATTGCAGTGGCTTGCCATTAAGAGACTACTGCATTCACTATTTATACCCTTGGTAAGTCCCAACATACCACAATTCTTATGTCAAGAAACATGCTCACACAACATACCATCAAAAAACATGCTCACACAAGTAGTGTCCTAGCTATAACGATGTTCATATGTTCATAGAAGTAGTGGCTTTTCTATAACTATAACGATAACTAATTAAAAGATGAATAATATAAATATGCATGTATGACAATGAAGTGTCCATAGAAATAGTAGTCATATTAATGCAGATATGGCAATGTTTAAAATGTTGAAATAGTAAGTACGAAAAAGATACCACCCCTCTTCCCGATTCTATTCTCCAAGCATTGCACACAATTGCAATCTTCAAAGATTTAATAGCAAATCTGGCCAACAAATACAAAATAAAAAACGACGGTGGTGGCGGTGGGGGTCGAGTACACTAGTTTGACTTGCACACCATTCTTATTTTACTTACTCCTTTATTTTTTATCGCACTACATTCCCTGTATTTCTTGCCCCATCTTTACATAGCACTGCATTTACCTTAATCGACGTATGCCAATTTCTTGGAACAGCTCTCAGACGCAAACGCAAGCCAAAAAGTCGTCGATTTCGGCCACATAATTATTCTGGTTACATAGAATTGGAGGTGGAGGAACAGAGATCGAATGTCGTGGGGGATGGGGAGTGGCAAGAAATGACGGGTCACGGATTTAGAGTGCGCAGTAATAAGGCATCGTCGGGTCAGCGATGAGAGGAGGAGGGGGAGAACAGGACGAGCGAGTGTAAAGTTAAGCGTGATCTGTGGAGAAGGAACAGTGGCAGAGTCATGAGCTACCGGGGAGAGAGAGACGGAGGTGGAGATGAAGATGGGAGCAGCGGCCTACTTCTGCCAGCTAAATGGAAGTTCTCTCAAGTCTTTCGCGAGCGTGCAGCCGGTGAAGATATTCAAGAAGGTATGTATGTATGTATGTATAATTCAGTATTCTTCTTCCCCTTAATTATGCATTACTAATTATTACTATTAAGAATTGACCTCATGACCTCCGCCAGAAAACATTCCTTCCTTCCGCTCGAGCAATTCTGTCGAAGCTTTGATTCTGATCTGATCTGATCTGTTTTCTGCATCACTGGTCACGGTTAATTTTGCCGACTTATCTTTGCTGGAAAATAATTTTTGGCAAAAGCAATTGTATTTATGTAAATACAATACATGGGAAGTTCAAATACAGGCAGCTCTGCATTGCCAGTTTAAAGACCTAATTATGGAAGCCATGGCTAAGGGGCCGAATTTGAATCGTTGACTGCTTCAAACAACCTTTTTCTAGTCACAGGGTCACCAATATAATGGAATGAAGCTACACTAAAATTGAACTTTGTTGAAACTTGGAGAATAAGAACTTGGCTTACAATTGATCCAACTCATTCTTCCTGTCATGTAGACCTAAGTTGCCATGTTCACCTAGGACTTATGATTTTTGTGTCCCCTTAAATGCGCAGGTTTATCCAATTATATTTTTTTAAAGGGAAATGATCTTTTGGACTGAACACCGGAAATAATTTCTGCTGCAATCCTCAAGTATTAATTAGCATTAATTAGCAAAGATGAGGTTGCTGGTTACACTGCCAGCACAGATTACAAACAACTGCCCACAGGCTACAGGAATTATTGCTACAAAGTCCCAAGAAGACACTAATGTCGCAACATCTAAGAAGGCACATGGCCAAATGAAGGTGGCAAAGCCACAAGCCACAACAGCAGACCCAATGCAAGTGAGGAGCATGCTTGCCGAGATTTGAACCTAAGTCATTTTTTGTAGCAACTGCTCCAAGTTGCCGCTAGACTACAACTCAACAGAAAGGTTCATCCAATTCTATATATATGGAGAGACTGAACTTTAGAGACCGACGATTCCCTCTCTCAGTTACATACAGGGGATGTCCAGTAATCTCACTTCTTTTATATTGTAGTTTTATTTGTTGCACAAGGAGAACAAGGTTCATTGCATTCTTCTTGAGCTCTAGATCATACTCACAGGCTCGATGTTATCACCAGCTAGATTTTTGCGTTTTTCCTTTTTCAAGAGGATTCTTTTTGGTATGCCTCCTGGTGAGGATATTTCTGTGAACGGAGACAAATACTTATTATTTAAGCTCTGAGGTGCTTCACTTGTTGATAAGCAAGGCGTAATACTAGGTTATCAGAATAATCATGCTTTCTGTTTAGCAGCTGATTGTACGAGCATTATTTATTTACAATATTATGTTCAGTTCACCAGGGAAGGTTATAACCATTTTTCGACCATTGGCACAGCATTCTACACTGAATTTGAACAAATAAGGATCTCACGAATGCTAATTTCAGATTGCATCAAACAGTTGGCATCCGATTTCAATTAGGCTCTGATAGAAAGCTCTTAAAGGCGTTCGCATTTTGATGACACATGGTAGATTGGGTTTGCATCTTTAGTTTGGTGCTGTCTTCTAGCTATTCAAATCAATGTAATCAGAACCGGGCCAGTGGTCGAACCGGCCGACCCCAGAACCCGAACCGGACCAGAACCGGATAAAAAAACTGATTGAACAAAAATACATAAAATATTCATATTTTCAAAAGACCCGGAACCAGACAAAAACTGGGAAAAAAACTGGATCAAAAAACCGGTTGAGCAAAAATACATAAAATATTCATATTTTCAATATATATATATATATATATATGTCCGTGTGTGTGTGCACATATCCATGTGAATTCAAACCATTATACAGTATACACAAATATGCAAAGTTTCTCTTGTATATAGCAAGAGTGAGTGTATAAAACCAGAATAGGACCGAGTGCAATCTACCTACACATTAATGAACACTACCTCCCTAGATGCATAGTGAAATTGTCGTTTGAGTTCAACAGTCACACCGTAAGCTGTATGGGACCGATACTAAGGAAAACTTATTTCATCATTCAAGTGCAACATATGTAATGTACTAAGTCTAACCAATAATAGGGCCTGTATGCAGTAACACAGTTACACGTTGTTGAAAACTTGAACAATGAGAATCTGAGATAATACTTACGGACGCTAGATGGATGAGCAACGAGCTAATTGCTGAGAAATGGGAATCAAAACAGCTCCAAAACTCGGCCCTACGACAGTCCGTGACTCCATACCACAGTCGAAATTCAGAATGCCCTGCCGCAGTCCGTACTCCGTACGCTCAGCCCAGCTTTAGGGAAACTCCAAAGACAAGTGTGATTTAAATAGAGGGTGACTGCATCACGTTATAGTGTTGGTAGGGCCATTAAGTAAGCCAACGTGTCTGAATTTTAGGTTTTTTTATTAAAAAAATTTCAAATGCGTGTTTTTTTCGCCCCACAAAAACACTATACGTAACCGGCCGGTTTCGTACCCTGGTGGAAACCGGCCGGTTCCATACGGAATGTTGATGTTTCTCCCGGTTGCAGCATCGGGCAAACATTCCGCAGACATTCTCCCAAAGGGGTCATGTGTGTTGACCAATGGCTAGTGGAGAATGGCCCTGGTGTAGCCTTGATTAGTCATGTGTGTTGACTAAGAGTGAATAAGGCTCGAGGTACTTAGCCTTGATTAGTCATGTGTATTGACTAAGAGTGAATAAGGCTAGAGGTCACATTGTGTTAGTTTTTAACTTGTTTAGCATAATAACATTAAACAATCTAATCACTGAAAGAAAGACCAGCACAACAAACACAAAGAACACAAAATTTCTCTTGGGGAAACCACAAGGGAGAAAACCCCGACAAAACTTCCTCAATATAGAATTCACAAGTACAAGATAAAACCCCAAGACAAAATCATATTTTCTCCTTCACTTGTGCGAACTTCTCTCTCTCCTATGCGAACTTGAGTGAGTGAGGTGAGTGATACAAATGAGCAATTCAACCTCCTATTTATACTTAACAAGTGACTTGACCCTTTTACTAATTAGGTCGGCTTGACTCACCTAACTGGGCCGACTTGTACACTTTACAATAAAATATTATTTTCTAGCTATTTCCAAGATGACCTAACAGTTAGGGTTTACATTGACTCTTTCAATGACTCTAATATTATCAATTACATCAATGACATCTCCCGAAGGAGGAATAGTATATCTAGAATATCTTCTGCAGTGACATTTCTTTAACACTCCCTCTTAACTAGGAAGGGATTCTGCAGGCAACATCAATAGCATCAACAACTGTCCAACTGACTTGTGAATCTCTATATGTCGTAGGAAGTTTTTGGAACATCATCATATGTCCGGGGTATCATCTGCTGGAACATCATCATATGTCCGGGGTATCATCTACTGGAACATCATCATCATCAACATCATCAACATCAACAAGAATTTGCTGGAACATCAATATCATCTGCTAGAATATCACCATCAACATCATCATCATCATCTGCTGGAATATTAGCATCAACATCATCATCATCATTTGCTGGAATATCACCATCAACATCATCATCATCATCTGCTGGAATATCATCATCAGTGTATCAACACTTGAACAACATCAATCATCAGTTGGCAAGTATTGGAACAACATCAAATCATCAGTAAGTAAATATTGAAACAACAACAACATCAATCATCAATAAACAAGTACTGGAACAACATCAATCATCAGCATGTGAATGTTGGAACAACAACATCATCAGTTGACAAGTACTGAGATAACATCATTAGTCGGCAAGTATTGAGATAACATCACCAGTCGGCAAGTACTGGGATAACATCACCGGTTGGCAAGTACTGGGATAACACTACCAGTCGGCAAGTACTGGAATAACATCATCAGTCGGCAAGTATTGAGATAACATCACCAGTCGGCAAGTACTGGGATAGCACTACCAGTCGACAAGTACTGGAATAACATCATCAATCAGCAAGTACTGAGATAACATCACCAGTCGGCAAGTACTGGGATAACATCAGTTGGCAAGTACTGGAATAACATCACTAGTCGACAAGTACTGGGATAACATCAGTCGACAAGTACTGATCTTTAGTCGACAAGTATTGGAATAACATCACCAGTGGACAAGTATTGGGATAACATCAGTCGACAAGTACTGGAATGACATCACCAGTTGGAAAGTACTGGGATAACATCAGTCGGAAAGTACTGATCTTCAGTCGGCAAGTACTGGAATAACATCACCAGTCGGCAAGTACTGGGATAACATCAGTCGACAAGTACTGGAATAACATCACCAGTCGGCAAGTACTGGGATAACATCAATTGACAAGTACTGGAATAACATCACCAGTCGGCAAGTACTGGGATAACATCAGTCGGAAAGTACCGATCTTCAATCGACAAGTATTGGAATAACATCACCAGTCGACAAGTATTGGGATAACATCAGTCGGCAAGTACTGATCTTCAGTCAGCAAGTACTGGAATAACATCACCAGTCGGCAAGTACTGAGATAAAATCAATCGGCAAGTACTGATCTTCACTCCCTCTTTCGAGGGATGTCCTTTCGGACCACACCAAGCTTGTCTCGAAAGTATTCAAACTTTATGCGAGACAGAGGCTTAGTCAACACATCAACAACTTGTTCCTCTGTAGGAACATACTTGAGCTTTACAATTCCCTTTTGCACCATATCCCAGATATAGTGAAACTTGATCTTGATATGCTTCGATCTATCATGGAACACTGGATTCTCTGTCATCTTGATACAACTCTGATTATCATAGAGAATATCAGTCACATCTATCTCTGCATCGAACAATCCCGCCAACATCTTGCAAAGCCATGCTGCTGTACTGAGAGCAACAATACAACTTCGTATTAAGCTTTTGCTGTACTGAGAGCAACACAGGGCTGCTTTCTACTCAGCCATGAGATCATACCTGATCCCAAACTAAAGCAACATCTTAGAGTGCTTTTTCTATCTTCAACACTTCCAGCCCAATCTGAGTCTGTATATCCGTACAGTCTGAACTCACTATTTGAGGCATATCTGAGTCCATAGTCCAACGTACCTGTTAGGCACCTCATCACATGTTTTGCTGCAATCAGGTGAACATGTCTGGGCTCCACCATATATTGGCTCAAGGTGTTCACAACAAAACATATATCTAGCCTTGTATTGGTCAAATACATCATTGAGCCAATAATCTGTCTGTACAACGTGACATCTATTATCTCTGATGAAGCATCATTCAAGAGCTTCAAGTTCCTCACCATCGGAGTAGTCATAGCCTTACAATCCAACATCCCGAATCTCTTTAGGATCTCAACAATATATTTTCCTTGTCTCAGGAAAATCTCATCTGGGAACTGTCATACTTCAAGACCTAGAAAATAGTGCATCATCCCAAGGTCTTTCATCTCAAATTCCGCAGCAAGTTTCTTCTTACATTCAGTGATGGGCTTGTCTTCTCCCGTCAAGAACAAATCATCCACATACAAGAGCAATATCATAGGTTCATCATCTATGACCTTATAATAAAGATTAGAATCTGCTTTACTCTTGGTAAAGCCCAAGCTCATCAGGAAACCATCAATTCTTCCGTACCATGCTCTGGGTGCTTGCTTCAACCCATATAATGCTTTCTTCAGTACATACACGTGTTTTTCTGTCATCTGTTTCAAATCCTTCTGGTTGCTCGATGTATACCTCTTCTTCTATTTTTCCATTTAGGAAAGCTGTCTTTATATCCATTTGATGTAACTTCCATTTCATCTTAGCTGCCAAGGCAAAGATGGTTCTAATTGAGGTATATCTAGCCACAGGAGCAAAGGTCTCCTCATAATCAATTCCTTCCTTTTGAGAGAACCCCCGAGCTACAAATCTTGCCTTGTACTTTTCGATGCTTCCGTCTGCTGAATGTTTTGTTTTGAAGATCCATTTTGACGAAACTATTGACTTGTCCTTTGGTCTTGGTACCACATCCCAAACATCATTCTTAATGATGGATTGGTATCCTTCATTCATAGCATCCAACCATTCCTTCTTCTTTACTGCATCTTCAAAACATGTGGGTTCTTCTTCAACAAGGTTACACATCAAGGCTACATAACTGGAATATGGCCTTGGTCTCTTGCTTTCTCTACTGGTTCTTTCTGGGGAACAATATATTCCTGCATCTTGTATTATTTCTTGTGCCCAAGCTAGTCTTCTCTTCGGTGGATTTACCTCATGATGTGTTTCTTCAGATCTCTGAGGTTCTGTCATGTCATGATCCTCTGGAATAGGTTCTTCTTCAATATTCTTGTCTGGTACATTATTAGTTTCTGTGACTCTAGGAGCTTCATGCTCCTCTTCATCCTCATGAGTCTTCTTAGGCTTGTTGAAAGCTGTGTCTTCATCAAATGTAACATCCCTGCTAAGCTCAATCTGGCGGTATCTTGGGATGTAGTTACAGTAAGCCTTTGATTGCTCATTATAACCCACAAATATTCCCTTCTTTCCTGAAGGTTCCAACTTTGATCCCTTTTCTTTTGGAATGTGAATAAACACTGGACATCCAAATATCTTTAGATGACTGACTTCAGGCTTCACACCGGTAAACATCTCTTCTTGGGTCTTGTTGCCAAGAGCACTGTGAGAGATTTTATTTGGTACATAGACTGCGGTTCTAGCTGCTTCAGCCCATAGATGCATGTGCAGGTCTTGATCATGGATCATGGCGTTCACTACTTCCATGATAGTTTTGTTCTTCCTTTTAGCTACACGATTTTGTTGTGGATTATAGGGAATGGTAAGCTCCCTCTTAATCCCTGCTTGTTTACAAATTTCTTTGAAATCACCTGAAGTGTATTCCCCTCCATTATCTTTCCTTAGTATCTTGATCTTCTTTTCAGAGAGGGTTTCTACAAGAGCCATAAACTCTTTAAACTTTTCAAAGACTCATTTTTATTCTTTAGAAAATAAATCCATGTTTTGCGGGAATAATCATCAATAAAAGAAGCATACTAAACATACCTGCTTAATGACGTGGTTGACATAGGTCCACAAATGTCAGAGTGAACAATGTCTAATATCCCTTTAGCTTTGCTATCACTGCTTGGAAATGGGTTCTTCGTACTTTTTCCTTGTGCACATCCTTTGCACACTCCTTCACGATCAACTTGGATTTCTGGTAATCCAGTCACCACCTTACTCACTATTGGTAAAGCTTTGTAGTGTACATGAGCTAGTCTTCTATGCCATAATCCACAGGGGCTCATGGTACTAGCCATTAGTGCTGAATCTGCATGACCCTTAAGTTTATAGAGTCCTCCTTCAACCCCAATAACGATTGCATCATTGATAGTCTTCCCCTTTGGCCACATAAGAACTTCACCATCTACAAATGCAATTCTAAGACCTTTTTTGTCTAATGCTGAAATAGAAAGAAGGTTCTTTTTCAAACCTGCAACATATAGTACTTCCTTCATGTTCATGGACTTTCCAGAGTCCAATTTGTAAGTAGCCTCTCCCATTCCTTTGATAGGATATTGATAATCATCTCCAAGCTTTACTTTGTGTGGAGAATCTTTTTGCATGAGATGTGAAAGAGAGTCCTTGTATCTCGTCATGTGTTTTGAGGCTCCACTGTCCACTAGCCAAGTGTCACTTCCATGAGATACTGAACCAGTGAGGGCCGATATTAGTACATATTCTTCACTGGAATCAGTCTTCTCTGGTTTTGACTTCATCATCATATTCACTATCTTCAGCTGCATGAGCATGAAATCTTTTCTTTTGCTTCTTGGATTGTCCAGATTTGAATATGCAAGTTTTGTGCAACCTTCCACCACTCCCCAAAAACCTTTTGGTGCACCCTTTTCCCCAAACACTGTGTCCTCCTCCCAGATTTAGACCCTCAGTTTTGTTTTCCCATAGAATCTCCCTTTATGATATTCCTGAACAAGCCCCGACCTGTATCTGTCCCCCCTTTCTTGTCACCTTTTTTTGAAAGAGAAATCAAGAGAGCTATATAAGGGTTATAAACATTGTTATCACACTTGGACTCGACAAAGATTCGGCTGGCCTGGGACTTGGCAAGACTCGACGACTTGGAAAAGACTCAGCAAATAAAAAAAACTCAAAATATAATAGATTTTGTGCACAAAAAATTTACTAATGACATTTCCAATCCTAATAAGTCATAAAGCTATAGTCTATGTAGAAATAGAAATTCATAAGATCATCTCATAAAATATGATAATACAACATTTGACACTCGATATTTGTATGCAAAATAGTGAACTGAAATATGATTCCAAGATCAAATTCACAAATAGTATAGGGCCTAATTTAAGAGGGTAAATAGTTCGCACCCAAATTCTCCCCATCAACTTTTCCAATGCTTCTCAAAAGTTTGAAACAACACTAAAATTAGAAGTTAGTTCCAAGTGACACTTTTAAAAATGAAACAACATTTCAAGAATGGAATTTGGTTCATTCCACTTGGAGTTTCAATTATCACTCACAGGCATAGCATCAAAATGCATATAATTGAAAAATGTGCATCAAAATACAAATAATCTATAGTCCTTCAAAAACTAAAGGAACAAAAGTATTATTTCTCAGCTTCACAAGCTTGTTGAAATTTACATCAAGTACAGGGCCTGAATTAAACCCTTCAAGCCTCTACGATCAAGATTTATTAACTCTAAAATTAAACTCTATTTCTGAACTAGAAATTATGAACCTCACTAAAAGAGTGTTATATGTTGAGCATGAGTTGTGCTCTTTATTTGGCATTAAAATAATGCTTCTGTACTTTGTGTACTTAGACAACAAACCGATGTCAGACAACTTGGATCATTTCCTGAGAAAGTAGTTCTTCTTAAGTGTGTTTTTGTGAGAAAGCAATTCCTCTAGGACCCAATTAGAGACTAGATCAATTTGTTAGTATATTTACTTAAATATAGATTATGTTAGATCTTTAATCAAACACAACGTTATGCAATAGGATCACTAAAAGATAGACAAGCACAACATAAAAGAGACACAAAGATTCATCCTGGGAAAACCCTCTCAATGGAAAAATCCAACAACTTCTTCTGTATAGATTCTGTCAAGAAGAACAATGCCATACAAAGATAAGAACCCAAAAGATAAGATGTCTTCAATAACTTCTTCTTCTTCCCCAGTATGCTTGATCTTCTCCCTCTCTCACTAGTGAACTTGCTCAAGTGAGTGTATGTCCAAATGAGGGATTCGACCCTCCTATTTATACACATCAAGTGGGTGACCTTTTCCTTTACTGTGCCGACCTTTCCTAGGGGAACTCAAAATAACATTTACATAATGTTTCTTCGGGTACTATTGACTCGGCTTTACAGGCAATGGTTACATCGATTCTTTCAAAGACTTTTACATAATCAAATACATCAATGGCATCTCCTGAAGGAGGTATAACAATGGTACAACAAAATATAATAACAACACAACAATAATACAATAAGAATATCTTTCGAAGTTACACATTCTTCAACACTCCCTCTTAACAAAGAAGGTATTCTTACGACACGGTCATCACCATTGGTCACTAGACACGATCATCACGACTGGTCATCATCACTGGACATCATCATCATCACTGCTGTTGCAACTTTGACCATTGACTTGTGACATCTCTCGAATCTATACATCATAAGAAATTCTATAGAGCTAGCCCTTTTTCATGCTGGATGTACTCGTCTTTGCAGTGCTAGCCCTTTTTCATGCTAGATGCAAACTTCTACAGTGCCAACCCTTTTTCATGCTGGATGTAAACCTCTACAGTGCCAACCCTTTTTCATGCTGGATGTAAACCTCTACAGTGCCAGTCCTTTTTCATACTGGAGGTAGCCATCTCTGCAGTGCCAGTCCTTTTTCATACTGGATGCATCTCTACAGTGCCAGTCCTTTTTCATATTGGATGTAACCATCTCTGTAGCGCTAGTCCTTTTTCATACTGGATGCATCTCTACAGTGCCAGTCCTTTCTTCATACCGAATGTAGCCATCTCTGCAGCGCCAGTCCTTTTTCATACTGGATGCATCTCTACAGTGCCAGTCCTTTTTCAAAACGGAGGTTGAATTCATGGACAGACTCATTTTCTTTCTTTTTGACTTCGAAGAGTTGGCTCAAAAGAAAATGTCCATCCAACTTGACTGACCACTCATGCTTAAGTTTTTCTGCGAAGTCATCATATCTTGTGACTGATGATGCAGGAAAACGGTCAAACCATTTACAAGCATCACCCTCCAAGGATGCAAATAGACCCCTCATGTAAACATCTTCTTCTTCTGCCCCATAAGCCTCCATGTGAGCCCATACATTCTCAATGTGGTCCTCAATGGAGGTCGCACAATTCTCATTAAACTTAGGGATCTTTTCAAAGTATTTGTCGGGCATATCATGGGGTGAACCAGGGATTTGGGAAAAGTCTAAAGGTGAAGCTTTGGCCTTGTTCCCAAATCTATGAACGACAGGAGGATTGGTTTGAGGATTGTTTCCTGGAGGAGTTTGATTTTTTCCAGCCATTTGATTTGCTGGACTTAGATTATGAGACGGGGATGAAGGAGGAACCAAATTAGTTGAAGGGGTCCCACAAAACGATTTGGAGAATTAGAATTTACGATTTTCCAAAAGAAATTAGATGATTGGGTTTTGGGATCTCTTCTATGATAAATAAGCGGGGTTCCTTCTGGTTGATTTGAATTAGCCCTACTTCTGAGATAGTAAGGATGCTTATGAGGTCGTTCCTCAACGAAGTCATGATTAGGAGTCGCCAGGTAGACTTTAATTCTTTACATATGTCGTGAATAAGCAGGGAGATATGAATGAAAATGGATGGTTATGAATAATTTAGGAATACAAATAATAACCATCTAACTTACAAGAGCGGATGCGATATGATATGAATTGTGCACGGATACTTGCAGACACCTGAGGTAAGCCTCTACCTCCCCGACAACGGCGCCAAAAAATGTTATCACACAACTTGTAGTTGTCCCAAATGGTTATCCTATCCAGGATGGTAGAGGTGTTGGACAACTAAAGAGGTGACCCAAGAGATGCCATGGTTCCCAATGCAATTGGGTGTCACGCTCATCGAGGCACTCTTCACTTTAGATCAAGCCTAAGCAAGACCAAGGGGGAGACCCTAGCTAGCCAATGAGGGCTAGCGAACCTACTCAAGACCTCCTAGGGAAATGTGAAGATGAAAAAGGAGAAGGTCAAGAGAGGATTAGATCTAGATCTAGGATGGATAAGTGGATCCAAAGATTTAGGGCTTGGTTGAAGAGGCTTATAGATGGACAAATGTTCAACCAATAAAAGATAAAGGCTACTTATGGGTTTAAATTAATAGATCTAGATAGATGTAATGCCAAGTAAGAATATCCAAGTGGGGCCCACCCTTAAATTAAGGAAAATGGTCCAAATGGGGTCCACAAGGTGAAGATCAAGATGAAATGGCACTAGAGGGTTTGCTAATCAATGGATCTAATGATTTGACAAGGAATAAGCAATACCCAAATTGTGGATCTAGCAAAAATCCACCTACCCAACAAGTGCGATCTCCCTTGGAGAGGCCCAGTGCCTTAGATGAGGGGGTTAATGGAGTCAGATGCCCACCAAATTTTAGATCTGAGATGTGTTGATTAATATTTAGGTGGGTTTTAATTATTAAGCCCAAGTGATTGCTAGATCTCCATATATCTGAAAAATAAAAAAATGAGGGTTTTGATTTTAAGGGTTTGAAGTGACCAATGGGTAAAAATGCATGGAACTAGATACATACCTTGTATAACATACCTCAAAAGCTTGTGGCCATTTTGCAAATTGATAATCTTTCCCAAGTGGGGCAATCAAGAGTGAGATCCAAGTGCTCCAAGTGAAATCGCTATTCCTCCAAGTTGGCTAGTGCGCCCTCCTCCTGCAAGAAAAGATCTCTATGAGAATCGATCTAGCAAAAGAATGACTAAAATGATGAAAAGATGAAAGAGAAAGCATCAACTATGTCACAAATATACAATAATGATACTCCCTGAGACAAGAGGAAAATCCAAAGGTAAGATATGGGGTTTTCCCATAATAGTGTCCCCCTAGAGAGTCCTCCTCTTCACCAACACGGCCTTCTGGCATAAAAATGTTTGAAACCCCAAGATCCACAATGATACACAGAGAAAAGATTGTATATTCAACTTGCAAAAGCATCGATCAAGACTAGAGAAGTAGATCTACAAAAGTAGTATTTTTTTTCCGAGTTTCCAGAGCTCCAAAGGTGCCTTTACAATAGGGGGGCCTCTTCCTTAAATAGGAGGAGAGAGACCAAAACCCTAACCACTTTTCAAAATAAGTGGTGGAGATCAAAAGATAAAATAATACAATCAACGGCTAAGATGAGCCGGTACAATATAACATGGATCACTCACTAGAGGGGGGTACACACTCACTAAAAGAATGCCCTAGGGGGGTGCGCACCACATCAAATTGACTATAAGACAAGTGTGCCACATAAGATGACAAGGACAAGTGACTAAGAGCACATGGTCGGGCTAGGAGGTTTTATTATCCTTCACTAGCATCACCCCATGGCACAATAATATAACATATGACTCAATAACATGTCCAAGTGAACAAATGATTAAATCCTGACCCCCTCAACTGAGAGAAGAATGCATCAAACCTGGAGACTGTGTGGACCCCACTGAATGCTACAAGGTGATCTGGAAGGAGTGGGATACACCATAGATAACCTCTGAACAATCCTCATGCCAAAACCTTGCCTCAATTGCCCAAATCGATTTCCTTAATGACCTTTTTATTCCATTTTTATCCCACTTGAAAAACCATCAAATTGCCCACAACCCACTGCCTGGTGCTCGGGCACAGAATCTGACTGTGCCATCATGTTCGGAGAGGGGGTAATATGGTAATGACAAGTGGCTGGACCACCCCTCTCCTCTGTAGCGCCCTAGGCAATGACTCTCATCAAAGCAATTGCCGGACATGCCAACTCAGCATGGCCAAACTCTTCAACAGGTGAAGAACTGATCATACCATCACTAAAAGTGCTTGAAACTGAAAACTAAGTGTCTCAATGGGTCCAAAAGACCCAAATCTACTAGAGATGAGTACTCATACACCTCATGGCAACCTATAAGATCATCTGTAGCATCCACCATACCCGGAAAAATAAAAATATGATAGTTTGGAAGTAACAATAATCAATAAAAGTGCATCAACCATCATCTAAAACCTGTGTCCAATATATGGAATCATCAAAAGGTATATCAAGGACCATTGATCGACATCATATAACATAATTGGGCCAACTCATCACAGATCCCAAGGTTGACCTTGGTCAAACTAAGTTTGACCGGTCAAACTGATCAAAATATGACCCAGGCTAGAGAACCCTGCTGCTGCAAGTGCAAATGGTTAAGACATGCTCTTTTAATCATTTTCATAGCAAGACTTTCTAGACATCAAGCATCATTTCAATGGCAGTTAATAGATAATTATAATGAAGCATAGGTTAAAATAATAATTTACTTTCAAAAGAACCTCAAGGATATACTCATTTTGTAAACATGATCAATTTGCTAGCAGAGGGTGAAGGCTAAGGAATGCAAGGCTAGGCAAGGGGAATGACTCGACTGACTCAACACTGTGATACTTTGGATAAGGGAAAGGGTATTACACACTTAAGCATATGTTGGATAAAGAGTACACAGGGGATGGCAGTGTCTCACAAATGGGTAAGTTGTTTAGATAGGTGCTTGTTCAACCTTGGCAAATGTCTACAAATCTCATCATTACATTTCCTTGGCCAACTGTTCTTTAGATTAACATTTGTTTAGCCACTGCTTTTTTAGGCCTATACAACCCTTTTGGGGATTTCACTTGTGCTTAGAAGCACAACTACTAAAGCTTTCATCTAGGGTGTTTTAAGAGTTTCCATTCATTTCATTTGGCAACCCTTTTGGGGATTTTACCTGTGCTTAGAAGCACAACTACTAAAACTTTCATCTAGGGTGCTTTTGAGTTTCCATTTCATTTCCTTGGCCAACAGTTCTTTAGATTTAGCATTTGTTTAGCCACTGCTTTTTAGGCCTACACAACCCTTTTGGGGATTTTGCATGTGTTTAGCAACACAACTACTCAAGCTCTCATCCACGGTGTGTTTTTTCATTTGAGTTTCAATTTCACAAGATATAACATTAATTTCTATATGTAAATGATGGCAGTATTGTTTGCTTCAGGTTTTAGTCAACACAAATCAAGCAACTATGGGGATTTTCCACAATCAAGACCAAACATCGGGGCAACCGACTAGAGTGATCAATGTATCAAATCCAACTCACCAAAGGTAAGTTTTGTTGCCAACTCAGATCCGAGACACAAACTAACAAGGATGCTATCCAACATAGAGGCAAAAATGGGGAAGTCCTCCATATCACAGGCTAGGGTGTAAGTCAGGGTAAAATCCAAAAGTGGGAAAGTCAACGGATGGATGGAGAAAGTGAAGGTGATGCCTAAGCTAGCAAGCCAAAAAGGCGGGAATGATCATGGCCACACTCCTAAGAGGGTACAACCAATGAGTATAAAATAAGAGCTTCTAATTGTCAGTAATACAATCATTTAGATAATCAACAATAACCGATTTTATTTAATAAGATATACTGCCAGATCATAATCACTAGATGCTAAGTCAAGCTATCAAAATGACCAAAACAACAAGATAATAAAACCAATGCACATCATATACCTGCTGGGTCATATACCTGCATATGTAATCTGGACCAACTGTAACCACTGAGAACACTGCTGCTGAAACTCTAATCACTGCACTGCATCTGTATGGAACAAAAGGTCATCTCGGTCATCAAATCTGAGGTCAAGAGGCTTAGTCTTGGCATAGGGTCTACTGCATATCTGATATAGGGCTGCTCTGATGTGTGAGTGATCACAAATAACACTGCTCATCATAACTGATCTCACTGAAACTATGTAAAGGCAAAGCTAAAAAATATGCAGATAACTGCTCGGCAATCATGGTAGCCCAGCTACTAGGATGTGATAGCAACACCTTCATTACATAGCTCTTCTTGGTCTACAAAAGATGGTGACATGTATGCCTGAATTTTCTTATGAGCATGATGGTGTCTGTAAAGGTTGTGCTCTTGTCAAGCATGCCAAAGAAATATTTTTCTAACAGTAGTAGTAGATCCAAAGGGATTTTGGATCTAATTCATTTAGATATATGTGGACCTATTACTTCACCCTCCATGAGTGGTTGTTTATATTATGTGATTTTCATAGATGATTGCTCCCTCAAAGCCTGGATCTATTTTCTAAAGACTAAGAATGAAACTTTTGATAAGTTCAAAGAATTCAAGGCACTGGTTGAAAATCAGACAGTAAGGCACATCCGTATCTTGAGGTCAGATAATGGGGGTGGGTTTGAATCTCACAATTTTGATGATCTTTGCTGAGAAACATGGATCAAGAGGGAACTAGCTGTGCCCTACAACCCTCAACAGAATGGGGTTGCAGAAAGGAAGAACAAAACAATATGTGAAGCTGCCAGAGCTATGCTATGTGATCTAGATCTTCCATTATCTCTATGGGCTGAGGCTGCCAGTACTGCTGTCTACATCCATAACAGAAGCCCTCATGCTATCTTTGGGGAAAAGACTCTAGAGGAAGTGTTCACAGGTAAGAAGCCTGTAGTTGATCACATGAGGATTTTTGGTACTCCAGTCTATATCCATGTGCCAAAAGAAAAGAGAACCAAGTTGGAACCTTCCGGAAAGGAAGGTACATTTGTTGGTTACAGTGAAAGCTCAAAAGCCTATCGTATCTATGTTTCGGGTCAGAGATACATTGAGGTTAGTAGAGATGTTATATTCCATGAAGAAGCTGCATTCCGCCGATCTAAAGAGCTTCCAAAAGACTCAGATTCTCCTCCTTTAGATGATCAGAGGGAGGAGGAAGATGAGCCTCCAATTCAAGATGATGCGATAGAACCAGAGATGCCTACTGAAGAATTGCTTGAGGCTTCTCCTTCCAAAAGAAGACCTGCTTGGTTTCGTGAAACTCTGCAAGAAGCAGAAAAGCATAAAGCTCCTTCGAGAACTTTCAGAGAAAGCAAGAAGCCTTAGAAGCACTCTGGTCTTATTACTCAGTTGGGCCACCTCATTGAAGCAGAACCTTCTGCTTATGAGGAAGCAACCAAACAATAGGTATGGAAAGATGTAGTGACAGAAGAGTACAATTCCATCATGAAAAATGATGTATGGGAAATGGTCCCAAGACCAAAGGGGAAGTTTGTAGTGACTTCTAAGTGGATCTGCAAAATCAAACATGCTGCTGATGCGAGCATTGAAAAATACAAAGTAAGGTTTGTAGCTCGTGGTTTCTCTCAAAAGGAAGGTATAGATTATGATGATACCTTTGCTCCAGTTGCCAGGTACACCACCATCATAACAATTATCTCTCTCGCTACATTTTTGGATAGAAACTTCACCAGATGGATGTGAAGACAACCTTTCTTAATGGCAAAATCGAAGAAGAAGTCTACATTGAGCAACCAGAAAGTTTTGTGATCCACGGGAAGGAATCCCTGTAAAAATTTAAAGGGAATGTACTAAAAAAATCCATTCAGATGTTTCTTCAAACACTTTGCTTCACAAATGGCTTAATGCTACTCTGAATTATTTAAAGCCGGAAATAACTTGAACAAAAAGTACTCAATGAAACAATCACACAATCACTGTAGAATGTGAACACGTGTTTAGGGCCAATGCCTAGGGTAAAACCCCCAGAGAGATGTCTTTTTAGTAAATGAGAGCAAAACTGATATTTCTCACAACTCAGAAATTTATCTTCCACTCAGCAAAATCATAAATGCAATTAAAAACCAACTTATCTCAGCAAAATTTAAGATTGTTGTACGAACTGCCTCAAAAACTGTGCCAACAACTGCCTCGAAAATTGTGCCAACAGAGGATTGTACGCACTGTATTGAGAACTGTGCCAACAGAGGACTATACAGACTGTCTTGAAAACTGTGCCAATAGAGGACTGCACGGATTGTACAATTTCTGTGCCAGCAAATGACTGTACAGACTGTTTGTTGATTGCCTTGGGCACTGTGCCAATGATTTTCTAGGGAATTGTGCTCTCATATAATCAGAAATGACTCTTCTTTCTATCTGTGTGTTTTATCTTTCACTTAGACTTGTATTTATACTTTTGCTTTCCCAAAAACCCTAACTATCTTTTCATCCAATGGTTAAGATGATTTTGATATGAGGGCTTATATTCAATGCTCCTTTATTAATTATATCGCATAATTAATAATACATTAAATAACTTTTGAGACAACTTAAAGTACATAATACTAAAGTACTTTATAAAAAGTCACTTTGAAAACATAACAAGTCTAAGAAATACAATGTTGTGTCCCCCCATGGCAAACACAAAAACATGGGGACTAAGAACATTCCTCATTACAATTTTCAACACTCCCTCTTAATGAGGGAGGTCCCAACACTATCATCTTGACCACTGTCAAGAACTTCCACTAGCTCTAGAAGCTGATGTCAGAAGACGACTTGAAACTCTAGATCCTGCTCATTCTCTCTATTCCGGTTGAGTCTTCTGCCAGTGCTGCTCTCCTCATTTGAAGGTATCATTTGTGCACCTGCCTCATTTTCAGATTCTGACTTGGATAGCCATCCACCTGAACCTGGAAATATCACCTCTCCATGTAGAAAATAAAGTTTGTCTCTTCGATTCCCAAGTAGAATTGTGGTATCAATTGAGTTCTCTACTCGATAGAGAAACACATGCCCCTTCTTGATAAAAATTCCATACCCATCATCCTCCAATGATGACACAGAAAGTCTGCTGACTTTCATACCTGGAACAAATAGTACCCTGTCTACTTCAAGAATCTCTTCAAAACCTAGTTAGAATTTCATAGTTCCAACTCCCCTTATTTCTGCCTGAGGACTTCCAATGTCTGTTTCAAAAAAATGTCATGGGGCTATTTCTTCTATCCTTTGAAAAACTCCATATTTCCCAGTCATATGGCTAGTTGATCCACTCTCAACTATCCACATGTCATGGAAATCTACTGAACTGCCTACACTAGTCTGTACTGAAACCAAAGAAAATTCCTTTTCAATTTGGGTAGCGAAATCTCCCATTTCTGCTGATGCTGCTCCCTCTTTTTCTTCATTCCCCTTCCTCTTGGGACATTGACTAGCATAATGGACGTACTTATTGCAGTTAAAGCACCGAACCTTGTTAAGGTCTTTCTCCATTTTCTTCCATTTTCCCTTGCCTTTGATTACAAGCGCAACATTGTCTTCACTGCCTTGAGTGCTATTCTGGAATGTCCCCTCTTGGGACTCTTCCTGAACAAAGTCATCCCATAACCTTGTTCAATCTGGAAGTTTCTCTCTAGCAACTACTCCTTGCACAAATGTGTGCCATTTTGCAGTGAATCCATTAAGAGCATATCTAACTATCTCTTCATCTTCCACTTTCTCACTAGTAGCACCTAGTTCATCTCTAACTTGGGTAATTTTTGTGAGATAAGTGGTTACTGTATCAACATCAGTCATCTTGGTGTTCCTCAGTTTTTCTCTGAGAACCATCTTTCTATTGCGGTTCTTGCTTTGGTAAAGAGTACATAAAGCATTCCAAATTTCAAAAGCATGTGACTTACTTGTGATATGGGGTATCACATGATCTTTTATTGAGTCCAAAAAGATTCTATGTGCCTTGATATCTTTCTTCTCAAAGGCACTCTTCTGAACAACATTTGAGGGAATTGTGATGGTGTTAGAAGCACCAACAATATCCCATAGCTGCAACTCTTTGAACAATACAGTTATGTGTTCTTTCCAAGGGCTGAAATTATGAGACCCATCCAGTCTGTCTTCATACTGTAGTCCTGCTGAAGCCATGACTTTAACTGATCTTAACTTGAACTCGTTATGTTCTGAATCAGCACACTTGTTTTGCCCAACTGTCTTGACTACTTTCAAGAAATCACGAAATCCACAAACTAAAAGAGCCAAGCTCTGATACCATGCAAAAATATAAACGGAATGTACTAAAAAAAACTCATTCAGACATTTCTTCAAACACTTTGCTTCACAAATGACTTAATGCTACTCTGAGTTATTTAAAGCCAGAAATAACTTGAACAAATAGTACTCAATGAAACAATCACACAATCACTGTAGAATGTGAACACATGTGTTTAGGGCCAATGCCTAGGACAAAACCCCCAATATGGGGAAAAACCCAGAGAGATGTCTTTTTATTAAATGAGAGCAAAACTGATATTTCTCACAACTCATAAATTTATCTTCCACTCAGCAAAATCATAAATGCAATTAGAAACCAACTTATCTCAACAAAATTTCAGATTGTTGTACGGACTGCCTCAAAAACTGTGCTAGTAGAGGACTGTACGAGCTGTCTCGAAAACTGTGCAAGCAGAGGATTGTATGGACTGTCTCGAAAACTGTGCTAGCAGAGGACTGTATAGACTGTACAATTTCTGTGCCAGTAAATGACTGTACGGACTATTTGCTGATTGCCTTGGGAACTGCGCCAATGATTTTCTAGGGAACTATGCTCTCATAAAATCAGAAATGACTCTTCTCTCTATCTGTGTGTTTTGTCTTTCACTTAGACTTGTATTTATACTTTTGCTTTCCCAAAAACCCTTACTCAAAAACCCTAACTATCTTTTCATCCAATAGTTAAGATGATTTTGATCTGAGGGCTTATATTCAATGCTCCTTTATTAATTATATCACATAATTAATAATACATTAAATAACTTTTGAGACAACTTAAAGTACATAATACTAAAGTACTTTATTAAAAAGTCACTTTGAAAACATAACAAGTCTAGGAAATACAATGTTGTGTCCCCCCATGGCAAACACAAAAACATGGGGACTAAGGACATTCCTCATTACAATTTTCAACAAGCCCATGTCTGCAAGCTGAAGAAAGCCTTGTATGGGCTTAAACAGGCTCCAAGGGCCTGGTATGCAAGAATTGCCAACTACCTTCATAGCTTGGATTACTCCAAGAGTACTGCAGATCCAAATTTATATTTCAAGGTTGTTCAAAATCATCCTTTGATCTTGGTCTTATATGTTGATGATTTTTTCCTTACTGGAGAGGAACAACTGATAGCTTAGTGTAAGAGGGAGCTCACTTCAGAATTTGAGATGAAGGATCTGGGTCTTATGCATTATTTTCTTGGTCTAGAGGTCTGGCAAATTCCAGATGAGATCTTCTTTGCACAAGGAAAGTATGCAGTTGATATATTGCGAAGATTTGGGATGCAAGATTGCAAGCCAATGAGCACACCTATGGTGTCAAACTTGAAGAAGCTACATGAGTCAGTTTCTTGTTCAAAGTCAGTGGATCCTACCTTGTATCGACAGCTTATTGGATCATTGATGTACTTGGTACATACTAGACCAGATAGCGAACGGTGAAGAGATTGGGGGGAAGTAACAAACTACAATGTAGAGCGCACCATAAAAAATGCTACTCCACATGATCTAGATGGCAAACAATGGTGAAAAATTAGCTCGAGTAGGAGCTTCTTGGATAGGTTAGGTGTGAACGTGCGAGGAGAAGTTCGAGACAACTTCTTAGTGACCACTTGGTAAAAGTGGGAAATAATACCATCTTGTGATTTCACTTAATAAATAAAAGTGAAAGTGCAAATTCCTTTGATCTCTTAGTCTTAGAAATCTAAATGAAATGTTCTAGAGATTCTAGAATATTAGTGAGTTGGATTTGATATAATCTTAGCCATACACCTTATTGTTGAGATAAGGTGGTTGCTAGGATTAAGGAGATTAGTTGAGATTGGTTGCTAGAATCAAGGGAGTTGGTTGCTAGAATTGAGGAGATTAGCTATCTCTCTCAAAGCATAAATAGGACAAGATGGGAGGAAAAGTTGGAGAACACATCAAAGAAGTTGTGTGAGGAATACACACAAGTGAAGCCAAGGAGGAGAGAACGTAGATAGTAGGAAGAGGATCGACCAACAAGGTTGAAGACTGCAAGGATAGTACTGTACAGTATCGTACAGGATACAATAGTTTCTCAGATTTCTATGTAGGCATATTGTTTCTTTTCCAGCAGGCTGTAAACCTCAACTTGAGGTGTTCTTCCAAGTTTTGATTATTAATTGATAAGCTGATTTGAAGGACATAATTATTGTGTACTGTGTTTATGCTTCCATTGTTCATTTTCACCTATATGTGCAATTGTTGCATGTTTAAAAATATTTATTTCTGTAGTTAAATAAGTTCAGATTTGATTTATTTATTTAAAGAGAAACATAGGACAAAAGTTAGCTAGGGCCTGAAAATTTACAAACCAAACCAAGAGCACTAGGTTGCCCCTCAAGAAAGTGGTCCATGTGACATGTGAAGGAAATGCACCATCAAACCCTCATAAACACATCCGTAATCATTCACATAAAAGTACATCAATAGGAAAAACATCATGGCAAGCCACATCCCATGAACATCCATATGCCAGGGCATCATAAACACTAGGACATCATCACAACATGAAGAAAAAAATCTAGCATCAAGCTACCTAGGCCATCCATAGCTCCATCAATCTTGTAATCCCTGCTGAATTTGTGACAAAAATCACATGTGGACACGCATGTCAAAATGGGGATTAACACACCCTATAGGTGCAAGAATAGATATACACATGCCAAAACATGCCAAGCACACTACTTCCATGTGGTGGCCACACCAACACATGCCAAGGGCTCAACTCATCATTGAAATGCAAATAATTCACTAATGACTAATCCGTAGTCAACTAGTCAAGTTTAGTCTATAAATAGAACCGCTCAAATAAAAATTCCCTAAAAACAGGAAATGACAAAAACTTATGGTTAATGGAGAACATGCTCGGAGAAATAGAAAAACTAACACCCACAAACAAGACTAACACCTACAAACAAGATTCTCTTTACAACTTGAACAAAGCTTTCAGGTTGCTCCTTGTGGACCATCTTATCAAGAATGCTATTGAGAAAAGCACTCTTCACATCCATCTGATATAGTTCCCAACCAAATTGTGCTGAAAGATTAATCAACAATCTGATTGTAGTCATTTTTGTCACTGGTGCAATTGTTTCTTCAAAATCTGCTCCTTCAACATGAGCATAACCTTTGGCCACAAGTTGAGCTTTGTGCCTGTCAATAGAACCATTAGAGTAAAATTTAACTCTATAGACCCATTGGTAGCTAATTGTTCTTTTGTTTGGAGGAAGTTCAACGAGATCTCAAGTGTCATTTTTCAAGATAGAATTGAATTCTCCTTTCATGGCTTCTTGCCATTGAGGTTGACTTTGAGCCACTTTCTATGATACAAGTTCATCAATGCTTAAAGCTTTAGCCATTGATGCATAGTTTCTTGTGCATAAGTCTTGTTTGAACACCTTCATTGACATTGAGAAATTCAACCTTCAGTCTTTGATGGTTTGCAAGTCTCATTTGGGGAGTTCTGATTTTTGAAGAGAGGAAAGAAGAGGAGATGAAATCCCTCAGGGTGAAAACCTTCTTCACTTTTCGAAGGTTTGCACCTCAAGGGATTTGATCCCTCTTGGTGCTTCATAGATTTGGGGTTAAGATGTATCTAGGCTGGTAAAATTGAAGTTGCACGATTGAGAAGTTCGCTGCTGTATATTGTGTTAAAATTTGTAAAGAAATCATTTATGTCTTCTATTCTGCATTGTAATATAGACTTGCTTGCAGCAAATTGCTTTCACTCATGAAATTTACTCATATTTCATGTAACCTTTATTGTCCTTAACCATATAAAGCATGTACTTATGTAGATCAGTAGGTGAATTGGCTGAAATAGTTACATTGACTAATTCAGCAGTGGTTTATGTGGCTTTAATCATTAGATATCATGCAATAGTCTGTTAATTTTTAATTGATATTTACAGTTGATATCATCTCGGCAATTGAATTTGACAAGAGTGGTGAGCATCTTGCTACGGGAGATCGAGGTGGCCGGATTGTACTTTTTGAGAGGACAGATGGAAAAGAAGTAAGTTTGTTTGATAATTGATTAGTTACTGGATCATACATTTCTAGCATTAAGGATTTATATTTTTTCGTTTTGTTGCAACATTGCAAATGTTTCTTTCTTCAAAAGTTCTCATCTGTTAGATAGATCTATTATAATTTTTTTGAAACATGCCTTTATTTTTTATTTATGAAACATTATGGACATATTAAAACAAGGGCAGCAAATAGGCTGCCACCGAGGATAGCAAATTGGGATAATTATATATAATGCTTACAAGATCCATTATCTTAGATTATAGTACAGTTTATTATATTAGGGTATACTTTTCTATATGATATTATACCGCATTATATTATATTATATACATTCTGATCAAATTTCCAATTAAATAATGATTAAATTGTGATTCTAAGAAGAGGTCTCATAGACCATGTAGGTCGCAAACGATGTTAAAATTTAAACATAAACATAAACATAGTACATTACATTACGTTACTACATTACGTTTTCATATATGCCTTTTCGAGGACGTTGCTTTTCATGTTTAATATTCATGAATTTATAGTTGTTTTTGGTCTAAATTTACAATCTTGTCGTAGTTGCTTTCTCGAGAAGAGATGGAAAGATTGGATACTTCAGTTGCTGGGCACCCAGAGTACCGATTTAAGACACAGTTTCAAAGCCATGAACCTGAGGTACTTTATACTGCTTTTTGGGCATTATGCGAGTTGAATTGACTTGTCAGATTCTTGCAATAAAGGAAATGGAAGCTGTAGCAATGATGAATCTTTTCATTTGATATTCTTACGCTTTTGCCAGTTTGACTACTTGAGAAGTTTGGAGATAGGAGAAAAGATCAATAAGATCAGGTGGTGCCAGACTGCCAATAGTGCTTTATTTCTTCTTTCGACAAATGACAAAACAATAAAATTATGGAAGGTATTTACATGCACGCGGTGTTCTTTTCTTGGTGTGTGTAGAGAAATACAAAACAAAAATTTGAATCTAAGCTGCTCATACAATATATTTAAGTGGGAGAAAACTGTTCATCTTAACTTGATTGTTCAAGCCCCTACCCTATGCTTAAACTGTGAAGTTCTTTGCTGATAGTGTACATACAAGTTATGGTGCAGGTTCAGGAAAAAAGGATAAAGAAAATTTCGGATATGAATGTAGATGTTTCAACACGGTTGGATAATGGAAATGTGGTTGGAAACAGTACTTTGGTAAACACAAGTGCAAGGGCTTCTGCGCTTTGGACACCAAATGGTGGCCCCTCTTCTAGCAATTACTCAAACAACGACTTTCTAATATCTACTGTGGGCATTTCCCCTCTTCGTTTGCCTGTGGTAATTGTAACTAAGCCCCTATAACAAGCATTCAATCATTTGTAGTTTCTACTTTGTGATTTAAGCAGCTTGATATTAAATGTTATCTTGACAATGTGTGGATTTTTTGATTCTTGAGCTACTATTCCCTTTTTGAATTTTTTTTCTGTACAATACCATATGCATACTCTTGAGTCTCTACATCATCAATCTTTGCTGCTAATCTTTTTCTCACTCCTTACAAAGGCAGCAAGCTAGAATGTGTACTTACCGGTACAGAGGCTCTTTACATGTAATTCAAGAAGCTTGATATTAAGTGGTATTCTCAATGCACTGTATGGACGGTTTGACTTAAATTGTGCTGTATTCCATTTTTTTCCTCTTTGAAAAATACTTTTTTTCCCCATGCCATATGCATGCTCTCCAATTCATTTTTTTGTTGCTGCTGTTTTTTTTTCCACTTCTAAAGATAGCCTTGTAGGTTGCATAGTTTAAATACATGCAGCTTTTCTGACAAGCATGCAAATATTCAGGCACCAGAATGTACTAAAGTGCACAAATTTTGGAGCAGAGTAAATAAACGACCATCAACTATTAAATTTAAGAACTTGCTTCCTCCCCCATCACCCACCCCCCAACAAATTGTGAAGTTTAAATATCAAGTTACAGTATAATTTACCTTTCCATTTTCTCGTGAATTTTGATCTGTCGACATAAACTCATGTTGGTGCAGCCCAGAAATTATTGCCATAATTGCTTCTTTACAAATCAACATATGAACAAAACAGTTTTTTCTTTACAAATCAACTTATGAACAAAAATTATAAGTGAGAGATTCAACATTTGAAGATCTTCTGTTTGTATTTGTAACACAGTAACACCCATCCTAGTGATGGGTGTTAGTTTCCTTTACTTGAAAGCAACTGTAATTCAATGCAAAGTTTAACTGAAATTTAAGCTGGGCAGCTCTAATCAATTACTGGAATTTACTCGTTTTATTTACTATGCTACAATTTCTGTTTGTTTGTTTCACTTCTTTTCATATATCTGTATACTGAAAGCGTAAATACAAAAAATCTCAGATTTCAATTTCACAATATTATTCTAAGATTTCTAAATTTTGCAACAATAATCCCTTTTTACAGGTATGTCCAATTAAAAATGACTAAGTAAGAGAAAGTAGAATAGGTCTCCTGTAGATGTAGATACAAGCAGTCCTTCAGTCCAATCCAGTAGTCCAGTCCAGCTAGGTAGTAGTAAGTAATGTAAAAGCTTGCCCAAACTGGGATTAATCCTCTCAGCCAACTAGCAGCAAGCTGCTAGTTCTAGGAAACCTAGTTCTAGGAAACCTGTGGGTTTCCTAGCCCTCCATGCCCACAGCTCTGATAACCACAACAACAACACTCTTTCTTAAATTTCCAAGAGCCAATCCACCCTCCAAAATAATCAGTCCTGAATTACCCACATGCAATTACCTGTCCACAGTATCCAAGTGCTCCAAATCTCCCAACCCCCTTCTTGAGTCCCCCCAATCTGCTCAAATATCCCCCCTTTCTCCTTCCACCACCTCCTTCAAGGTCAAATCCATTATAAAGATTATCCAGTCCCCCCAATCTGCTCAAATATCCCCCCTTTCTCCTTCCACCACCTCCTTCAAGGTCAAATCCATCATAAAGATTATCCACCCACTTCCTTAATGTTCTGACCTTCCCATAACTAGTCCGGAGTCCGGACTAATACATTTACTCCAGTTTAGACTCGTAAAGCTAAATATTATAAAATATTAAAATATCTTCGTGTGTATTATTTTATTCACTTAACTATCATTCACGCCACTTGTTTGTTATTACTCACACCAAAAGTGTCGGGTAAACATTAAATGGGTCCACCTAACATGATGCAATACTTAATTTATACACATGAGCTATAACGACCAACAATTTGACGGATGCAAAATTAATAATTTATATTTTAAATGAGGGCTCAAGCTAAAGTGAGCTGCCTACTATGCAACCTAACTTTGTAATAAATTTTTTAATAACATTTATTAATAGTCTAATTACCTTCACATTATAATATTACAAGCACCAGTACATAATAGAATTTACATCATAACTAGTACTAGCATATGTGTGCAAGGTGCACATGCATGGCCAGCGTACGCATAGCTCGCACATGTACCATATGCAACTATCATCACCTCTAATGCATAACTCCTAACTAACAATTCGAATAACAACCACACGTGCAAGACAAGACAACCACACGCGCAAGACAAGACAACCATACATGCAAGACAACCATCCAGTACCATTAGCATTAACCAATAATTAAGTCAAAACACATCAACATTATACTTATTCTTATATTAATGAATTAAACAATGATTTACAGGTGGAAGGTACCCACTACACTAGTTTGGTGTCTCAAACCCCCAAACCATAATAGTGCTAATCTAAACATCCCCCCTTCCTAACCTACTTCCAACTTCCACTTCCTATCAATTCCTCTGCTAGAATATCCTGGAGTGTCGACTATATCGACCTAACCCCAAATATAACCCATAAGTGGAAGAGTCGATTAAATCGACCTAACCTCCATAGCAGGAAACCGACAGTTGTCATCTCACAACTTGGGGAGCGTGACTCAGCACATTCCTCCCATGACTTCGGGTATCCGAGGATACACGGTGGGCAATACCTCCACCCCTCCCAACAAGACTAGGGTCAACACCCTATCAAAAATCACATTGTGCTGCTATTGTGGTTATTAGAGTTGTGCCATCGAATGACCAGTTTGGGAAACTTGGTCTTCTGCATAAACTTGCACTAGCCCACATATCATGAGAAGTATTTGGCTATCACTTAGCCCTTGTAACCTGCGAGTTAGTCTTACTCAAACCTGTTGATGTTCTCCATGGTTCCAACATCGAGCAAACATTCTGCGGATCATTCTCTTGGATGGGTTCGCGACCTAGAGAGAATGGCCTCGTCGTAGCCCTTGACCGTGTGTCTTATGGATCGGATGCTTAGCATTGTCCAGTCATGTGTTGACTAGAGTGGTAGTAGGCTAGTGTTCACATTTCGTACTCCAGGTGGGAGTGCTCCGTAGCAAGAGTGATCTATTCTTATAGAGTGGGATGACTTGTCTATGTTACAAGGAGATCTTATCTCCTCGTATATTAGACAGTCTAATCTAATGTTGAAATTGACAATTGGCTCTAAGAAGTGTCTGGGACTTCTTAGAGTATGGTCAAATCAACATTAGAGCTCTATTGAAGGAATGTGACTGCATATGAGGAGATATCAACGAGGAGAACTTTTCTATGATGAAGAAATAACCAAGGAGTCCAGACAATCCATTGAAGAAATCCCAAAGAAAGTGGAAAGCAAGAACGAGCACAACTGCCCTAGTAAAAGGGGTAAATTGACCCTAGAAGACAAAATGACAAGTCGGCTTGAAAGATAAATAAAAGATAAATAAAGAATAAATAAAAGTACAAGTCAGCCTCAAGAGTAAAAATCAAGTCAACCGAAGAATAAAAATAGAAATGTTTTCACATTTCATTTGACACATTCAAGCAAGCTCATCTCTCTCAATTGGTGCACATTTCTAAAGGAAGACAAGTGAATTTCACTAGAAGCATAATTTTGGGGTTTCTCTTATTCTCTTGGAAGATTATCTACCCTTGCTAGGTTTTATTGTGAAGAAGGTCGAACCTATCTCGTGCTAGATTTCAACTCCATGATTGGTATTGTTATTGTATTGGATTAATTTCTTATGAGAAAAGTTTGTTGGATTTTCTCCCTGTTGGGTTTCCCAGGATAAATCTGTCTCTTGTGCATGGTCTTTTTTCAGTGATTCTTGTTTTATTTTCCGCTGCAAATGAATGATGCTATAATTGTGGGATGAAATTAATTATGAAATTAAAGTTGAAAGAGATGAAAATTATACTGCTAAGTAAAAATTCAACATGGTATTAGAGTAGTTCTGAATAGAAGCCATTGCCAGAGACTGTTTTTCCCTAACCTGGAAACTAGGGTTTTCAAGATTAGACACTTCTCTCCATAGTTTGGACTTAAAAGGAGCATTTTGGAACTCGCCCTAGGAGGGCACTTTTATTTGTGAAAGGAGATTTCAGTTTCATGAAAATTCAGTTTTGATCTAATTTCTGTTGGAATTGAGAAATTAGGGTTTTCAATTTCTAACCTTTTTGACCACAATTTGGGTTCGATCTTAGCATTTTGGAGCTCGCCTAGGAGGGTGCATCTACACATGGAGTCAGTTTTCAATTTTGACAATTTTCAATTTCTACCTAATTTCTACTGGAACCGAGGAACTAGGGTTTCTAGTTTTGAGCCTTTCTAGCCACAGATCAGACTGAAAAATAGTGTTTTTGAAGTTCTTCTAGCGCATCTATCTGTGGAGGCAAATTTTAGTTTTTCCCAATTTCAATTTTGACCTAGCTCCAGCTAGGGTTTCAGAATCAGATTTTCAGATTTGTCAAGATGGTGTCCAGAGATGAAGACAGGTCGGATGATATTGATATTACAGATGAACTCCAATATTCTTTTATCTCTGCTCTTAGTGCTACTATTTCAGATAGCAGTGATATCTCGTCAATGGACAGTGGTGGTTCGAGGGACATGACAACCCAAGAACAAAAGAAGGATCTTTCAAAGGTTGAATGCTTCCGTTGTCATGAAAATGGACACTATGCTTTCCATTGTCCTCAAAAGAAAGTAAAAGGAAGAAGAAGAAATAGAATAAAGTTTAAGAAGAGAAATACAAGTGAAAAATCAGCCCCAGTTGAAACTCAGAAGAAGAAGGACCTTTCAAAGATAAAATGTTACATTTGTTGAAATTTGGTGACTATGCTTATCAGTGTACTCAAAAGAAAAGGAAGAGAGAATATCATACATCAACTAATGTTGATGAACTTCCACCTCAGAAGAAAACAAGTAGAAGACATATTTGTTGAAGACTACTTCTCTAGAGCTTTAGCATGAAGATGTTTTACAGAAGATGTATACTTGGAAAGAATGAATTCTTTCCATGCAGTGATAAAACCTAATACTTTCAGATACATGTAGGGGCATCCTTGGATGTCTTCTTGTACTATGTATGATTCTCTCCAGAAGACATGAAGATCCAAGATGAAAACTTTAGCAGATTCCAGAGGTTCAGAACTTGACGAAGAAGAAGATCAAGGTCTTCAGATCAGATGATGATGCAGACTACCCTCCTAGAAACTCCATTGATTTTCTCAGGGAGGTAGAGATCAAGAGGGAGCCAACAAAAACAAACAAAGATAAGTATTTTATACTTTATATGATAAGTTTTATTTGCTCGAATTAAATTGTTATCTTTATTGATGAATAGCATGACTGTTTAAATTAGTATTGGTTAACCCTTATGGACATTTCTGTCATGGATAGGTCCATTATAAAGATTGTGGAGACGAAGATCCGTGATTAAGAAGATGCGACCGGTACAACAGTTATGCTCAAATCAAGTGCCCCTCTAGTACAGTGATCATACATCTATCAGGACGAGACAATAGAGCGCTACCAGAACAAGTGGATTTGCCTAGAGATGATGTAGTGATCGGGCAACAGATCAACAAAAAGCCATGATGGAAGATATTAGCCCATCATAAAGAATGATGTAGTGCCGACCTTTGAAGGGAAGTCAATGGTGACCTCCAAGTAGATCTATAAGATCTAGCATCTAGTCCAGATTAGCATACGAGAAGACACATTATATAGGCTATGGAGTTATCCATTCTTGTAATCCTTGAGAAAGTCTTGAATGGTATCTAGTAACCCACTTGATGGGAGGTGATACAAATGGACACATAGAGGCAAACAATCTTCCATGATACTGAGCTATATGGTCTGGGGAGATTGGTCCAAAAGCAGAGTACCCAGATGCAGTGAATGCAGGATACTTAGATACAGAGAGAGCAGAGTGTCCAGATGCAAAGGGAGCAGGATACTCAGGTGCAGAGGGAGCAATATGCTCCCACACAGAGGGAGTAGTTGCAGCATAGCTTGTTGATGATAAAGAAGACTTATACAGACTCAAGTAGGCTTTCGGGACGTGGCATGGCAGAATAGACGTGTACTTGATGAGCTTGGACTTCACCAAGAATGATGTGGATTCCAACCTTTACTACAAGGTTGGTGATGGTGACCATTTGATCTTGGTGCTGTATGATTGATGATCTGTTCCCTTACGGAAACAAAGAAGCTTAGTGTCAAGTGTAAGAGGGAGTTGGCCTCTGAGTCCAAGATTATTGTGATTGGAGGTGTGATGAGAGCTTCCTCAGACAGAGGAAGTGAACTGTCGAGTGTTAGTTTTTCTACTTTTAATCAATATTATCTAGGATCTTAACTGAAAGACTAACATGCACAGCATAACACAAGAGGCACAAAGATTTTCCTCGGGGAAACCATAAAGGAGAAAACCCTGCAACTTCCTCAGAGATAGAATCGTCACCAATACAATATCACAAAATGGAAAACCCCAAAACAAGATAGTCTTCTGCAGCTCCTCTCTCTTTCTCCTATGCGAACTTGTCTTCTCTCTCTCACTAATGCGAACTTGAGTGAGTGAGTGCGTGTCCAAATGAGAGAGCCTTGCTCTCTATTTATACTTTACTTTTCACTTGACCTTTTCACTAGCTAGGTCGGCCCCAGCTAAACTTGACTGGGACGACTTCTCTAGGGGACTCAATAACCCTAATACATTTGACTCTAGGGGGATCTATTGCCCCGACTTACAATGGAGGATTTGCCTCAATGAATTTACATGACCAAATGTAATAAAGACATCTCCGATTGGAGGAATAAACATCTTCGTCGGAGGTATAGATAAAATACAATAATAATAACAATATAAAATACAAGTGAATATATTCCAAAGTTACAATTACATCAACATCGAGATATTGCAAGATACGACATGGTGGACTGTACGTCCACGACCACACCTATGATGATAGATATAGAGAAATTGAGTGATTCCACTTCAGATCCAATGGGTCACTTGATGTGCAAATCTGGAGAAGCTGAGTGATTCCGATTCAGATTCAGATCCGGTGGATCCCATGATATGCAGATTTGGAGAAGCTAAGTGATTCCGCTTCAGATTCAGATTTGGTGATGTACAGACAGTTGATCAAACTCTTGATGGGATATTTGCTTTGCAGTAAATACCCTGAGCCAGTTATGGTTGAGCCGAGACTCTTCCATTGGGTTGTGGCAAAGCATGTGCTGAGGTACCTACGTGGTACAGTTGGATATGATCTTAGATGATGAACTGAAGCTGGAAAAGATATACAGATTCTGACTAAGAAGTACAATAGACAGAGAAGCATCTTGAGGTATTGCTTAAGCTTGGATCAATTGATATCCTGAATTAGTGGGAAGCATGCTTCTGTGGCACTCAGTACAAGAGAAGTAGAGTGAATTGCAGCTAGTATCACACGACAATTTGATTTGGAGATCAAATACCACTTCATCCGAGACGTGGTGCAAAAGGGAGTAGTGAAGCTATAGTACATATCCATGGATGAGCAAATAACCGAAGTTCTCACCAAGCCTTTGTACAAGGCAAAGTTTGCATATTTTAGGGACAAGCTTGGTGTGATGGAGAATGCCTCTTTGAGTGAGAGGGAGCGTTGATGGATATGTAACACCGTGATGATGAGTGGAAGACATTCATATGAGAGATGAATGGCCCAGACACTGTGATGATGAGCGACAGACATTCATATGAGAGATGAATGGCCCAAACACCGTGATGATCTTCCAGATGAGCAATAGACATTCATATGCGAGATAAATGTCCCAAACACCGTGATGATCTTCCAGATGAGCAACAGACATTCATATGAGAGATAAATGTCCCAAACATATATGAGTGGCAGACATTCACGAAAGTGAATGGCCTAGTATAGATGCAGTTGTAGTATAGAAACTGTAGTATAGATGCGGTTGCAGTATAGATACAATGTAGTTCCAGTACAGATGCTGATGCAGTACAAGTACCATACAGAGATGCATATGCAGTACTAAAGGATATTCTCACCAAATTAGTGGCTTGGCACAGAATGTCTCCCTCGTTGAGAGGGAGTGTTGATGTTCTCTATGGTTCCAGCATTGGGAAAACGTTATGCAGATCATTCTCTTGGATGGTTCGCGACCTAGAGAGAATGGCCCTGTTGTAGCCCTTGACTGTGTCTTATGGCTTAGATGCTTAGTCTCGTCCAACCATGTGTTGACTGGAGTGGTAGTAGGCTAGTGGTCACATTGCATACTCTAGGTGGGAGTGCTCCGTAGCGGGAGTGATCTATTCTTATAGAGTGAGATGACTTGTCTATGTTACAAGGAGATCTTATCTTCTTGTATATTAGACAAAGTCTAATCTAATGTTGAATTTGACAATTGGCTCTAAGAAGTGTCCGGGAGAAATCAACATTAGAGCTCTATTGAAAGAATGTGATCTCATGCGAGGAGAAATCAACGAGGAGAACTTTTCTATGATGAAGAAATAACCAAGGAGTCAAGAGAATCCATTGAAGAAGTCCTTGAGAAAGTGGAAAGCAAGAAAGAGCACAATTGCCCCTATAAAAGGGGTAAATTGACCCTAGAAGACAAAATGACAAGTCGGATTGAAAGATAAATAAAGAATAAATAAAAGTACAAGTCGACATCAAGAGTAAAAATCAAGTCAACTGAAGAATATAAATAGAAGTGTTCTCACACTTCATTTGACACATTCGAGCAAGCTCATCTCTCTCAATTGGTGCGCACTTCTCAAGGAAGACAAGTGAAGTTCACTAGAAGCATAATTTTGGGGTTTCTCTTATTCTCTTATTCACTTGAAAGATTATCTACTCTCGCTAGGGTTTATTGTGAAGAAGGTTGAACCTATCTTGTGCTAGGGTTCAACTTCATGATTGGTATTGTTCTTGTATTGGATTAATTTTTTCTGAAATTTTTTTGTTGGGTTTTCTCCCTGTTGGGTTTCCCAGGATAAATCTTTGTGTCTCTTGTGCAATGTCTTCTTTCAGTGTTTCTTCTTTTATTTTCCGCTGCAAATGAATGATGCTATAATTGTCAGATGAAATGAATTATGATGCTATACTGCTAAGTAAAAATTCAACAAAAACATATATCTATGCATAACATTCTTTCACTATTAACATGTCAATTACCAATTGATCAATCATCAGTTATTTAAACAATTTAATATATCTATCATGTGCATGGCATCCATCCATTCATTCAACTGTAACATACAATTGTATCCATGTACCTCATTGTTTCTTTTAAATTTGCATACTAAAAAGCTAAAACACATAGTGTCATCATTAATAAGAGGAATGATAAACATAAAACATAATAGTCGCATATAATTAGGTCCATAATTCCGCACACATAGTTTACTCAGTCAAGCTGAGTCCAACAGGTAATAAGCAAATAAATACAATATGTCAAAATGTGGTATAGATGTCCAGACAAAATATGGGGCATTATAGTATTCTCACTAAACATATTTGATGCTTTTAGATTTTTCCAACCATCTTTGGATAGTATTACTTTTTTTAGTCAACCTTACTACTCAACTAGATGGATACATAGGGTTAATAGACATTTTTCGTACTAACATTGCCATTATGTGCTTCGTCCTCAAACCGTCACTTTTGGTTCATGAGAATTGTTGGTTCTCAAAATTCAAGGATCATATTTGAACAATAAATGTATAAAATTATAAATAGAGTGCCGACTCCCTGCCAGGGTTAGGTAGTCAGGTCCTCTCTGCCCTAGACTCTCCCCAAAGTACATTGTCAGGCAATGTATTAGCTCATTCTTGTTCGTTCATTTGTTGGACATTAATAAATGATCTTATCTTATCTTATATATTTGTTGTTTGTGATAGAGCAGGGATGTCTTCCTCTTCCTCAGCTACTTCTACTCTGTTTCCGATGTGGTCAATGGTGCTTCCTCTTCCCCCTCTCATTCTACACCTACTTATAAGTTATGATGAGAAGTAGCCCTTTATTGTGTTTAATCCATGCTTATGCTTTTGTGTATTTTCCTTATTCAGTAGTTTATTTTATTTTATTTTATTCTTTAGCTTCTAAGAGTTGCTTTGGCAGTCCCACAGTTTTATTTTTTCTGACGAAATGCACATCATGGGAAACCTTCCAAGCACTTCCCCTTGTTTCAAGGATGGTATCAATGGTAAAACGTTCGGTTGCAGTTTTGGCAACCTAACTCAGTGGGGACATCGAGTGAGGCCCACAATATTCACAGAGGCAGCCAGCCTGGGGACTTGACCCCGTCACCTCCTGCTTGTATTTCATAGCACTCGACCACTTGAGCTAGCCCACCGGGCTAGCACTCCCACAGTTTGTCACTACTGGATTGTACTTTTGAGTCCCATTGACCTACTTTTTGGTCATTTGTGGAGATTAGTAAACTTATCTTATCTTATCTTAATGTTCTGTGCTTAGTCAATCAGCTATAATGTTTTTCCACAGCATCCACATTTGATGAACTTAAACATTTCGGACTTATACACGGTGGCAATTCTTTTTGTAAGAGAATCAACTTTTGAAGAGGTTGCTTCCTATAATCCTAATCTGTAACAATTTGGTATAGAAATCATACTTCTGGATTTACCAACTGTATAAAATTGATTCTGCATCTAAATCTAATGAACATGTAATTTTAATAGTGAATTAAAACCGTATCATTTCTGGTTGTGGACTTTATTTTTTATCCTCTCTATTTATTTAATGCTTGGCTTACTGTCTTGTATGTTCTCCTATCAAAATATTGATCCTGTATTTCGATATTTTTTTTGATCTTGTAGCAATGCTAGAATGGCTATCGCAAATGATATACTTGAAGAGATTTGAACCTTAAAGTAGTATTTTTACTGAATTTGTGTTTAGTATGGATGCTCATACTAGGCCTGATTTATTGTTATGGAAAATGTAATCTTTGTAGGGTTTGTTGTGTGGATAGGTAGCCAGCAATGAATTGGCATTAGTTGCAAGATGTCGAAGAGTCTTTACTCGTGCTCATGATTACCACATTAATTCTATTTCTAACAACAGGTACAATGATACTCTTCCTTCAGATTTAGTGGCATTTTACGATGCAAGTGCACTGTCTTAAATTTCTGATTTTTTAGTTTCCAGTCATATAACATGGAATAATAAATCTCTGAATATGAACACCTACCAACCTTGTCGCTTGTCCTCATTCTCAATTTCCTAGTTAGTAGTATAAGAGAAAGATATATTGCCAGGAAGATCCTTTATATATTTAGCAGCATATAAAATATTTATATATGTTCTTAGTTTTAAATTTTCCTTTCCTAATTTAAAGCTGGATCTAGTTCCTGATATATATTTATTATAACTTATAAGGATTATCCTTTATCAGCAACAGGAGCAATATTAAGAAGAAAATGTCTTACTTTTGGATATTTGCTATTGTCTGGAAGGTTGAATGTTGTTCCCTTCTCGCTGCTTTTATTTTTCAAAATACTGACGAAAAAAGTTATCTGCAGAGAGATTTATACAGTCCAGCTGGCAGAATGCAAACTGCCATAGCCATAAACCCATAGTGCAGAGATATACTCAGTGTCTAGTGTAGAGATATACTCAATGTCCTAAGCTTTTGTATCTTCAAAACAGAAAAAACTAGCCATTGATATGGCCTCCTGGCCCATCCATATATTCAGACTATACCAGACATAAAAATTTACTTTAGGGTAAAAATGGATTGGCTTGAAGCTTGTCATTTGACAATCGGATGAGATTACTGCCGAGTCGCCATGGGCTCTTCTTCAATGACAGTTGGCTGCTGGCTGCTGAGTACATTGTCCACAATGGTCTCCATTCCATTGAAAACTTTCCTTCCAAATTCTTCTCATTCTGCCACAAATGACTAGTGTCCACAGTTTGAACAACAGCCACCAATTGGTGCAGAATGCTGAACACTTCCTGTTCAAACTCATTTTGAGCCTTATCTCTCCTGAATGTAGCTGTCTAGCTGTTTGACAGCATGTTAACCCCCAGATTACCTGTGCAATTGGAGGGTTAAGGTCCAGCTAGATTCCATCATGTGGGTTCCATCTATAGGTAATGTTGCCACCGAAAAGCACACCTAGGGGGGAACGCAGCAGAAATCTTTTTAAGCTGCTAGGTGCGTCCTTGGGGGCAAGTCTTGAGTCAGGTGCTGTCACCTGATCCTGACTCCTCCGTTTAGGAAAACTCCTATCCAAAGCCAAGGGGGGTAGACCCTATTGAAAAATGTTTCTAAGGCATTTTAGTTTGTGTTAATTGTTACTTGATGGGTGTGAGTGTTTATTAGGATTTTTTAGTGAAAATTGATTAAAACAAGTAATCGCAAAACTGATGATTCCTTAAACATTAACAACATAAGCAAAATATATGGCATCCATAATTTGTAAATGACTGGAAAGTAAATACTTGAAAGAATAATTAACCAGTGCCAATGGAGTCGTGAAATACAAATAATGCTGTTGTAAAATACGAGATGTTTTGCAAATGTACTTGGTTTATTTTAAATTAAATGAGAGGATGAGTTGATTAAGTGGAAAAAAGGGAACTCCCGATATACCTTGCAGTACGGGGAATATGTACGGATTTTAGTCTAAGTGGCTCCGCACAAGAACATGTGTGCTGGAATGGAGACTCGGGGGGGTGTTCTGTTGAGCATGATTGTCATTGATGTCAAAGGAGGTCATTAATGACAAAGGAGAAACCAAGGACATGATGACATGGTGAGTTTGGTGCAAGATGAGTATGGCATGGCATGTTTGATGATGTAGATAATCTCTTGAAGGAACACTTACTGCTGGATGATCATTGATGGTGCACTTGGAAATGATTTGGACATATGACCCATACACATGGTGTGAAGTTGGACTTTGGCATTGTGACTTAATGCCCTTGTTGGTGATAGAACATATGATGAAGCTCTTGACTATTATGATGACATTTCCTTTGAGGTCTTTGACATTCTTGTAGTCCTATGTGATGTTCTTACACTTATAAGCCCACAAGATTGCTTTGGAGCCCACACATATGATGGTTCTTGAAGCTCTGCAATGAAGTAGTCAAACGTTGAAGCAGCCCTTGATGTGGCAAATTAAGGAAAGGTAAGGATGTAAATGACCCATACTGTGGTCATTTATCATGTTGGAGATAAAAAGAAATATAAATTCAGGACAGCCCTATTCAATCTTCCACGCTGATGCTTGAACATGCATATAAAATATTAAATTGTTCCCTTGGTTGATGAACAAGTTGGCCAGCCTTTATGAATTGCAATAAAAAGATTGAAGTGGCATACTAAGTCGGCCCACTCATGCTAATTAATATTAAATTGACCAAATTGTGAAGGTCGGCTCAGTTTGAAGACAATTTTTTAAAGACAAGGTCGGCCAGCTAAAACCTCACTCAACCCTCCATGTTGAACCTATATTTATACACTCTTTATTCTATTCATTGTGTGAGTATTTTTAAGCATCTTTCTCTGAATTTGGGTGACTGACTGAAGTCTGAGGCAGCCGCAGTCAAGGTGAAATTTTAAAGTTTGAAAATCTCTGATTTCGGGTATCATTTACTGAGGCAGTAGTGAAATATTTTCTTGCATAGGGTAGCCACAGTAGAATGGTCTGATCTGAGGAGGCATCCGGATAGCAGCAGCCTCTACAAAAGACCAATTCAGATTTGAAGAAATAGAGTCTATCCATTATGTGTAACTGTAGAAAAGCTTCTAAGGACTGTTATTGATGATATGAAGAGCTGTTTGGGTATGGCAAAGTATGCAGAGTCTGTATACAAGCTGTTTGTCTGAAACTGAATGACATGTGAGATGATTTGTAAACCAAAGAAGAGCAGGACTACAGCTGTGACATGAAATTTGTATGAAAAGCATAGACAACAAGTGAAAGATTAAAAAAGGGGGGACATTGTGGATAAAAGGAACAGCTACAAGAATCGTTGATCACAAATAAAGTTATTTTGCAGTGAAGACCGTGAAGACAGAGCATGTGCATGAAGAGCTTATGAACAGAGACTATGTGATGTGAACATATGATGAAAGGATCTCTGTAGAAGGAAGAAGAAGAAGCTATGTGACAGTGACAAGTGTCTTGGACTTGACAATGGCTTATGACAGTCTTTGAAGAGATTTGTGATCTGAAGTGACAACCTTGGCATAACATGATAGTTTCTTTGAGACAGCCTCGATGATAGACTGACTTGACAATTGACTGAAGATTGAGCTGACCTAGACAGTTGTTTGAAGTGACACAGAGCAGATTGATTTGACAGCGATAACTTGTGAATTGAAGTGATAGCCTTGTGACTTGACAGTCCTGATTTGACAAGCAGTAGATGACAGTGGCAGCAGTTGACATGACGGTTGACAAGTTGATTGAGTTGTAATGTGATAGTGATTGAATTGTATTCCGATTGCAAGCTGAGTCTTGCACTCTGATGTTTGGATACCTCACATCTTCTTAGTTGGAGCTAAGAAAACCAAGTTGGGTCTTGGAATAGGAGTTGGTGCTCTTTAGTCAGTTGGTGCTTGTTCATGTTTGTTCAATTTCATGTTCTAATAGGAGTTGGATTTTATGCCATTATCATTCTAGTCGGTTTCCCCGATGTGTGGTTTTGCGCGGAATTCCCCCTAGTTGCTTGAGTTGTTGTTGGCTAAAACCGGAAGCAAATGGTACTACCTTGGAAAGAAATGGAAGCCCAATGAAAAGGGCTTTGAAATGTAATGATGTGAAATGTAAACACACCCCGGATGCAAGCTGCGATTAGTTGTGCTTATTAGCGCATGTGAAATCCCAGAGGGGTTGTGCTAGGCCTAAAAAACAATGGATAAATGAATGCTATATCTAATGATTGCTGGCCATGAAATTATATGAAATGAAAGGTCCTAAAAAGCAGTGCCTCAACAAATGCTAAATCTAAAGACTGCTGACCTCATATGGAAAAATACCTCATTGAGCCTACGGGTTATGATTTGAGATGGAGTAAGGGACAGCTAAATCAAAGTGTCCCCTAGAGCCATGAGTGATGGTTCTAGTAGTAGACATTTTTGCCAAGGTTGAATAAACACTTCACTAAACAACTCATCCATTTGTGAGACACTGCCATTCCCTGTGTTTCTTGGTCCGACACATGCTTAAGTGTGTAACACCTTTTTCCTTATCCAAAGTATCACCATGACAAGTTGGTCAAGTCATCCCTTCTACCTAGCCTTGTCCTTAGCCTTCACCCTATGCTAACAGTTAGACCATGTCCATTGGATGAAGTATGTCTTTAAAGCTTTGGTGCAAGTAAGTTATAAATACCATTGAATATCTATGTATTAACTGCCACTTGATTGATGTTTATACTTTGAGTTAAGATATGAATATGGTTAAAGGAACATGTCTTAGTCATTTGTTATAATCTAGTCTTTGGTTGTATTTTGGCCTAGTCAAACATAGTTTGACCATGGTCATCCTTGGGATCCGTGATGAGATGGACCTCCAATGTTATATGATGTTGATCTATGGTCCTACATATGCCTATTGATGATTCCATATGATGGGCACATGCTTCAGATGATGATTGATGCAGTTTTCATGGATTATTATTGTTTATAGATCATCATATTTTTACTTGTCTGGGTATGGTGGACCCTACAGATGGTCCTACAGGTTATCATGAGGTGTATGAGTACTCATATCTAGTAGATTTGGGTCTTCTGGATCCATTGAGATACTTATCTTTCAGTTTTAGGGTTTTGGTCTCTCTCTCTCCTATAAAAGGAAGAGACCCCCCTCATTGTAGAGGCATCTAAATATTTTTGGCTCTTGGCTATTGGAATAAAATATTTTTCTTGGGCATCTCGGGTCATGGAGTTGAATGCTTGTTTGTGGTGATCGTAAATGCTTCTTCCTCTGCATTGACAGACATTGGTGACCATCTTGAATTTTATCTTCACTAACACGATTTGTAGGCAAAGAGGACCTCTTGGAGGAATGCGCATTGGTGGGGAGGCCTACCCTGCTATCTTCATCAAGTCGTTTTGGGTTTACAGGGATTTGTTTTTTCTTTGCACCAACAATTTCATGTTTGTTCAATTTTTTGTTTGCATCTAGCTCCATTCCTTTTTACTGATTGATCTTTGTGTCCTTGGTTGATAGGAAGAGGAGGCCGAATTGGTTGAAGGCGGCAAAACGCACAGCAAGAAGGGATTCATCAGGTTTGGAATTTGATCTTTGTGGGAAGTAATCCTCGTCACAAGCAACATTCATCTTCATTTTCCAGGTACGCTCAAGGAGGTACGCTATTCCTCTACCTTGGCCATCTATTCTCTTAGATCTACAAACGCTCATAGTCAAAACCCTTATTTTTACATTTTTTTAGATCTACTTGGATCTAACATGCGTTTGGGGATATAATTTAAAACCCACCTTAATAATCTTCACGACAATCCCGATCTAAATTTTGGTGAGGTTTGGACTCCATTTTGCCCATTTCCCAAGGCACTTGATCTCTCCAAGGAAAGTCGCATTCCTTGAGGGAGGCTCTTTTGCTAGTTCCAAAACGTGGGTAGTTGCGATTTTTGCTTCATTGGATAGATCATCCCCTAAAACTTATGTCATAGGGTTCGGCGGATTTTAACCATGAGGTTCAAAATTCGCCGAACTTTTAAAAAAAATTTGAGTTCGTTGGAATTCGTCCCTAGTTCGATTTCGAACCCGTCTACTACTCGTCGTGATTTGTATCGGTGTGAACCCTGCTACTGCCTGACGAGAACCTCACCATTGCGAACCCTGCCGTTAGTCTTAGTTGAACCCTGTCGCTGCTTATTTCCAGCTTTACCATCGCAAACCATGCTGCTATCGGTCACCAGCCTTACTAGTGACCACACTGAACTCTGCTATCAGTCTACTCACACCCTGCCGTCAATCTTACTCACCTGTGATCTGCTATCAGTCTTAAGCCACGGCTCGTAAACCTTGCTACCTAGTCGTCGTTAGTTTAAACCGCCACTACTCTCAATCCCCATCGACTAGGTTATAATAAATACAAAAATTATGTATTACGCTTTTATATTTGAGTTTTTTTGGTTTCGTTGCTCTAATGCGGAAATATAGAGAAGGAATTGGGGATTATTTTTAAATTTTAATAATGCCATTGGGTTATGTCTATTTATCGTAAACCCTGCTACCAGTTATTAAATTATTAATATGTTTATTTATGATGATTTTTACTCATATTTGTTTATTTATGTTGATTTTTAATATATTATGTTATTATTTATTTTGCAGTTTATATATATTTATATTTTGAAAAAATTATATAGACAAACTTGATGTCGAACCTCATAAAAAATTTCGAATTCGAACCGAATTTCAAAGTCGCCGAACTCGAATTCGAACCCGAACCATGTGACAGCCTAAAACCTACCCCTAGTGCTTCACCCTATTGATTTTCACCTTGTGGGCCCCATTCCTCATTTTGAGGGTTGTGCCCCACTTGGGTCATTAGGTGATGCATTAGCCATTTTCTTAGATCTACTTGTCCAATTTCATAAGTGGCCTAAATCAAACACTTGGTTGAATTATTTGTCCATTGCCTAAGCCTCTCAACCAAGCCCTAACCATCTTGGGTCCACTTACCTATCTAGATCTAAGGTCTTACGCCCTTGATCTCCTTGCTTAAATTTACACATTTTCCTAGGAGTCTTTGGGTTAGCTAGTCTTCATAGATTGGCTAGGGTCTCCCCCCTTGATCTAAAGTGAAGAGTGCCTCGGTTAGTGTGACACCCAGCTTGCATTGGGAACTGTGGCATCTCTTGGGTCACCTCTTTAGTTGTCCAACACCTCTACCATCCTGGATAAGATACCTTTTAGGGACTGTTATCACCAAACTTGTAGTTGCCCCTATAGGTGGATCCGTAAGGATGGTAGAGGGGATAGGCAACCAAAGAGGTGAACCAAGAGAGCCTCGACTCCCAAATGGATGGTTGTCACGCCAATCGAGGCACTCTTCACTTGATGTTGTCTTAGCCCAAGACAACAATGGGGGAGACCCAGATCTACTCCCGACAGGAGAGATCAAACCAAGACACCAGATCAAATCAGACAGTGAAGTACGTAAGGTGTTAGGTATAGTAAACCCTAGATCTATGGATGAAGTCACAAGGTGAGTTATGGGTTGGATCAAGAGGCTTAAGAGATGGATTTGATCCAACGTAGTTATACAAGTGACTTATAAGTTTAATTAACAGATCCAAAATCAAGGTACCAACAAATGATATAAAAATCCACTGCCTTGGGAACTGTGTCCAATGCAGGGAGGTTACAAAACAAGATTAGGGCTATCTAGTACCTTTGGATAGACTTGAAGGAAGGTATGACAGTATCAAAACAGTGAAACACACAAGCCTTAGAGATAGTATCAAACCACAGATAAATTGGCCAATTGGGGAAGTTTGCTAGGGTTTGGAGATTAGTGCCTTAGGATTTGGGCCCTGTGGAGTCCTCCAACCTTGACGTCTAGGAGAACCCACTTTGGGTTTGGTCCAAGCTAAAATACCCAGAAATGGTTTGCCAATTGATCAAGCGGCTTGATCTAGAGAATTTTCCGAATAAAAATAGTGAGGGTTTTGATAGTAGATGAAGATACCCAATGGATTGTAACCCAATATTTAATGAAATAAAAGCAAAACTTACCTGGAAAATCATGCAAATACCTTGATGATGATGATCTATGCCTTCCCGATCAATTTGAGAAGATTTGAGTGAGTGTCCAATGGAAATCGATTTGCCCAAGGAACCCAATGTGCCCTCTCTCCTGCACAACAAACGTCAACAATATCAGATTTGATGCATCAAGAGAAATAGACAAATGCTACAAAGAAATACCAAGAAGAAATCATAGATCACAATGAAGCTAATGAAAACCCCCTGATACAAGAAGAAACAATGGAGCGAATTGAGGAAGCCCAACAAAAACGCCCAAGTGAAGTTGCCCTCCTGTAGACAAGACAAAGTATTCCAAAATTATATGGATTCACCACAAACTCACAAATGCTAGGATGCAATAGACTTTCCAATCACCATCTAAGAATATCACTGCAAAGAAAATCCAAGAAGTGTTTGCAAATAATTTCTTTATTATCAAGATTCCAAGAGCCAAAGGTCCCTTACAATGAGAAGCTCTCTCCTTTAAATAGGATGGAGAGATACCAAAACCCTAACCACCTTTTGAATGGATGGCTAAGATAAAAAGATACATAAGTTCTAATCTATGGTTGAGATGAGCTCAACATAAAGTACATGGATCGACTCAAAAATATAACACATACATGGACAAAATCGCCCTAGGAAGGGGGTCCCACTCAAAGTGACAAAATAAACATGATAACCCACTCATGGTGGGTCTAGGGGGCAATATCTAACACCCCTAGTGTGTCCCCATGGCACAATAATAACATATGACTCATCCTAGCACCCAATCGTGCTCCTCTGGGAAAGTCGTGAGCCTCCAAAGGCTCCAGAAAATCATAAAATGTGTCGGAGAGATGGGTGGGCCCCACTGGATGCTACAACTGTTGTGGAAGATGTGGGAGACATCACACTCATCATAGAAATTCATCCCATGCCGTTTCCTTGCCTCAGTAGCCCAAATCGAATTCCTCCGTAGCCAAATTTGCCATTTTTTATGCCTCTGTAAATCACTTGAAAATCATCAAAATGCCTGTAACTCACTGCTGGTTCATCCGGGGCCAATTCTGACCACATCAATTTGTCTGGGAACATAGCAATGTAGTAAAAACAATTGGCTACACTCTATATCCCCTCTGTAGCGCCATAGGTAAACCAATCACACCATAACTCTGCTCTGAACAGGCCATTTTTAATGGCAAATCTGGACTGAAGTGATAAACTGACATAAATATCAACTGAAACTGCTCAGAACTGAAAACCAACTATCTCAATGGACTCAGAGAGCCCAAATCTACTAAGGGTGTGTACTCATACACCATATGGATGACTGCATAATCATATAATATCATCACCATGCTTGGATAAATAAAAATAATAATAATAATCTGCAAATGATCAAAATCCTCAGAATCACTGCAGATCACTATCTGAACCTGTAACTGCTGCATGGAACCATCTTGTGACCAAATAAGGATCACATATCATCAATAGCTATCATCCAGGGTTCAACCCCCTCATGTCCTGTAGTTGACTTTGGTTAAACTAGGTTTCACCAAGTCAACATGACCCATAAAATGACCCAGGCTAACATCAAACTCGACAAGTGTTAGAGGTTAAAACATGCTCTACAAATCATTCAAGTAACAATTATAACATATAGTAATCAATTCTCTGGCGGTCTAAAACCAAATATAAAATGTTTTCAATATTATTATTATGACTCAGACTAGACTTTCAAGACTATACTCACTTTATAGCTGTGATCAATTTGCTAGCGATGGGTGAAGGATGAAACTCATAAGTCTAGGCTAAAGGATGACAACTGACTTGACACTATGACACTTTGGAAATGGAAAGGGGATACACACTCTAGCATATGCTGGACAAGCAGTAATACAGGGGATGGCAATGTCTCACAAATGGGTAAGCTATTTCAGAAGTGCTTATTCAACCTTGACAGATGCTTACAACTCACATCCAAGCTGATACAGTTCCGTGAGGATCTTTTCTAGAGCCGCCATGACTAGGTGCCCGACAAACCTTAACTCAGGACTCTAGGGGACATAATGCGAGCTGTCCCTTACTCCATCTCACATGATAACTCGCAAGCTAGTGAGGATTAAATCAATACAAGTGAGTCCAACAATCATTAGATATAGCATTTGTTTAACCATTGCTTTTGGGCCTTTGATACATTTCCATAGCCTTGATCCGTGTGTGTTCAAAAACATTCTTGGATTTACATTTATTAAGGCTTTCTGATCCGTGTGTGTTAATAAACACATTCTTGGATTTACATTTCACATTTAACTTTCAAAGCCAATTTCATTAGGCTTGCCTTTCATTCACGTGTGTTAAGAAACACATTCTAGAATGGTCTTTAAGATATACATTTGCACTATCTGTTTCGGGTTTAGCCAACACAACTTAGACAACCCAGAGCCGAGACACAATATAACAGGGAAGCTTATCCAACAAAGAGGCTAAAGCGGGGGAAGGTCCTCCATGCCACTAGTCAAGTAGTAAGTCAGGGTATCAACAATAAATGGAAGGAAATGGATGGGTGGAGAAAGTGACTAATGAGACCAACCCTAGCAAGCCAAAAGATGGTGGGAATGATCACCTCTATTCTCTCTAAGTAGGGTAAAACCAATGAGTATAGGTCAAGAACTTCTAAGTCTGAGTGAGGACATATATATATATATATATATATATATATATATAATACAACCAGGTCCAAATATCTATATGATCGCCAGATCATGATACTAAGTGCTAAGACATGCCACAAGAATGAGTATAAAAGCAATAATAACCATAACACAAGATAATACTTGCTGCTGGGTCATATACCTATGCATAATCAATCTGAACCATCATCTGTCCACTGGGAACCTGCTGCTGCAACTCTAGGCAATACATACTGCTCTGTAAATGGCTAAATGGCTACATCAGTCATCAAATCTGAGTTTCATGAGACTCAGTCATGGCATAGGAATATACTGCTGTCCATAATTATAATAGTGATCCAACATAGATGCTCATCTCAGCATCTCAATGTAAGGGAACTGGCTAAAAAATGTATTGGAATCTGGAATAAAACATATGGTAGCCCAGCTACTATATATGTAATAACAAGGACAACTACAAGTTGTGTGATAATAGTGTTGATGTAATCGCGAAGATTGAAGTCTTCCATTGTACATCATATAAAATTATAAATAAAGTTTACTATACTTGTCTTGTGATGTGTCTCTTGTTATGATCTATGTTGATGACATGCTTATGCAGTATTGTGACGTGTTGATTAGTTGATGAATGATGATGAACTCTGCTTAACATTATTGAGAAGTGAAAAAGTCTGGAGTTGCTAGCACACTGATTCACCCCCCCCCTCTCATTGTGCCATTGTGTCCAACATGTTCAACACTACACCAACAAGGATGTATCCTAACGAGGCCCCGAGGTCGCTTTCCAGTGGTTCCCGCTTCCTTTGCAAAATTTGCCCACTTTCGATCAAATCGAAGTAACGCCGAATTTTCGTTACGGGAATTAATTTGAAATGTTGTTAAACTAATTACTAGCCACTTCCAATTCCTTTTGGTGCACCTTTTTGGTCGGATGAACCGTAGGGGTGCAAAGCATACGGAATGGAGTCCCAATTTTACAAATTTTTGAGTAATGTTTTTCTTGATTTTTAAACCCAAGAATCTCTTTTAGGTCGGAAGACCGTACTCGGGAGAGCAAGGGGGTTAATTCCGAAAGAGTAAATTAAACATAAAAAGAAAGATTTTCTAATTACTTCAGCAGTGAATATCTTTTCCCCTTTCGGGTACTTCGGTAGAGCACTATTGGGTTAGTATCTGGTTTCGCCAAAATAAAAGTAATGTAAAAAACTTAAAAAACAAATCTGGATCTAATTGCAAAAAATGAAAGAACTACTCTAGCAAGAAAAAACTAATCTAATGCATGAAAGTAAAAGGGACAGATACAGGCTTCCCCCAAATGGGGGAAGAAGGGTGTGGGAGCCGTAATCCCACTTGCTCTTTTATTAAATTATTACAATCTTTAACTCTCCAATAGAGAGCACTCTTGATCCGTAAAAACGAGATGCAAGAGACTTTAAGAAGCTTGTAAAAGCTCGGAAAATGCAAAGAATTAAAAAGGAGGGTTCTTTGATGATTCAAGTTCTCAAATTCGCTTTTCTCCTTCGCTTTTCTATGACAAGTTGACAAAAATCAGTGAACAACAAACTTATTAGAATGTTAGTATTTGTTAGCTAAATCACATGAAAAATACAACATAATACTTGCAATTGATAGGAAAAATTTAATACTTCAAGTACTTAAGAAAAGTAACCTTAGATCTAACTTTTAAAATATGAATCTAAAGCACTTTTAGATATAATTTAAACAAGTAAATGACAAATGATGAAGACTCTTAGCTCTAATTTAATTGCAAGAAATAGTAACCAAGAAGAAATAATTTAGATTTTTTGAATGAGGAAGAAAGAAAGTCCTGCTCAAGCATGAATCTCTTTTGAGATTTATGGAAACCAATGGGAACAAACTGAGGAATGACTCTTCTGAAACTTGAAGAACAGGGAGATGCAGCTAAGCTCTGCCCCTTACTAAGCAATTCGACCCTCACAATTGAAGACGTCTCGATTAAGAGAAATTGGCCCTCAAAGGAAATGACAACTGTAGTAGATGAATTCAGCCTCTCAATGGTTCAATGGAGTTAGCTAGGGTAGATGTCTCACTACTGAAACTAATCAAGAGATGGAGGGGTTTTGCCAAAACCCAACAAAAACTATGGAAAACCTGTAGACGGTCACAAGAAATCAATCATATCCTCTAATGAGGCGCTGCTCCCCTTTTAATCTTCTCCTGAACTCCATACCATGGTCAATACCATGGAACGCCCAATACCATTTTAAAAATGTCACTTTTAAAAATAAGCTCTTTTAGGCCCAAGTGACATCAAATAACCACCTGGACTGATCACCTAGAAAGGAACATCACATTCTTTTACAACAAAATTAACAATAGTATTACAACAGTAAAATCAACCCCTTTATCTTCTTTAGATGTCAAGTCATAAATAGATGTAAATAACAAAATATGGTAATCGCTCACAAGTCAATCATCACTGGTCTTGGCTGAACCTTTTGAAGTGTTGCGGGTTTTTGGTTGCAGATTGGGGGAGGCTGGCCAAAATGTAGGACTTCCTGTTTATTCCTAAGAAGCAATGGTTTTGGAGTCCATCCCGTTAACTTGACGGGCTTAGTACCAACCAGACTAAAAAGTGGGAATCTTTTATACAAAACCCACTGCTTTCTTCCTTTCTTACTCACTGGTCTAGACCTGTTTTTACTTTGGTAATTGGGTGGCAGATTACGGTTTTTATTTTTATCCTGGTTTTATTATTTTGTTGTTTGGAGGCAGTGGGAAACACCATTGCTAGACCCTTACTGCTGGTGTTTTGGAAAACCCCGTTACATGAATACAGGACAACATGGTTGACTCGTGTGTTATGACGACAGATGGAGGCCACTCTCTGTCTTTCTCGAAGGTTTGTGCTCGTAAGGTAAAAACTAATCCTTTGACCTCGGTCATATACGAACAGTTCTTTCATCCTCCAGACTCCGGGGCTCCTGGTAACCGTCTGATTAATGGAAGGGAGCCTATGCGTGACTGTCAACAGAAGTCCATTGCTCGGCCTGTTTCAGGAAAAAGGAACACCTCGATAAAGTTTGAAAAAGCCAGGAAGGGAAGACCTTTGTGTGTCCTGGGGCGGGATGTTACCTTCGATATGGTGTCCACTTTAACGCAGAGAGCTCTGGTGGGTAGATTCTAGTATATTAAACCCTCACGTCAAGAGATTTTGTACTGAATTAGGTCGGCGTGGAAGCCCTTCATTAAGAACACTCCTAGGGTTTTACTGTTGGCAAAGGGGTGGATTGTTTTCCAGTTTCTTTCCGAGGAGGATAGGTTAAATATTGAGAGTCGGTTTTGGGTTCTGTGAATGGGATCTTTGGTTTTGACCCGAGGAAGGAGACCCTAACAAAAAGACACCTTTGGGTCATCCTTCCGGGTTTTCCCGTTCAGTGTTGGAACCTGCAGGGGTTTATGGTGGTGGCTAATTCCATAGGAAGATTCATCCTGATTGAGGATGAGCAGTTGATGGGGTTTGAAAGGAATGCCTCGTGAATGCTTGTGGAGATAGACTCGGGGGACAGTCTGACGAAGGAGTTGGAGGTCGTGTGGGAAGGGGGAACCTTTATTCAACCTCTGGATTATTGGAGAATTCATTTTCGCTATCATTCATGTCATAAGATTGGGCATGCAAAATCCCAATGTAATTCGACTTTGGGGGAGTTTTGTGATCCGCCTAGTGGGTCTCTTCACAAGAAGTGGATGTGGACAAGCTTAATGATGGCCTTCAGTTCCCTATCCCGCTGGATCCAGAATCAACCGCGCTCTTTGTGGGTAAGTTTGCACAAAACATCATTGTTCTTTTAAAGTTTTTAACGGTTGATGATATCATTAGCTCTTTATCTGATAATTCTGACCCTTTATTGGTGGTGGACAACAAACATTTCCTTGTTGCCCCTCCGCCTGAACTTCCTTCCCCTTCAGGCTAGCCTTGCCATCCTTCTGGATGTCTTGAGAGTTCCCCTCAACTGAATTTTGGAGCAGATTCTTTCATTGGACCGTCCTTATGTTGTACCCCCTCCCAAAGGAAGGTCCTTGACAAGACTTCCTCTTCCGTCCCTTTGCATTTTGATTTTAGGGATACTGAGCCTGCACTTGATCTGTTAAATCCCTCTTCCTTTCCACCATTAACAGAACACAACCCTCCTTCCCTTGGCATTGATTTATCTCCGTCGTCGATCCGAGACTCCCCCCCTTCATATCTTGAGGGTATTCACCATCCGGGAACCCCTTTGGCGACTTTCACAACTTGTGATAACCCCGACTCCGACGCGCTCCCTATCTCCTCCATTTTTAATGGAAACTTTATCATCTTCAAACCCCGAAAAAATAAGGGAAGAAAGGGATTGGAGTCTTGTGCCATCACCTAGGGTTCCTCGGGCTCTCAAAATATGAAAAATTGGAATCCTCCGCTTTCCTCACTTTTTGACAAAGGTCTTCCTAAGGACTTTGTATCATATTTATCCTCTTTCTCCGGGGCTCTTAGAGAGTTTATGCCCCTTAATGGGGTTAAAAAATGAATCTGGTCTCTTTCAATATTCGCGGGCTAGGCAGTGGCCCTAAAAGAGTTGCGTTTAAGCATTTTTTGGAGGTCATTAGACCTTGTGTAGTCCTCTTACAAGAAACTATGACCACTTCTGCTAAAGCTTGCTCCTTTTTTCTGAAAATAAAACCTGATTGGAGTGTTTGTGCGATGGACTCGGTGGGGTTGTCGGGAGGTACACTGGTTGCTTGGGATCCAGGTGTGACTGATTTGAAAGCATTCCTCACTGTTGTAGGAATCATGGTTTGTGGAAAGATGAAAGGATGTAACAAACTGTTCAGAATCCTTAATATCTATGGGCCTTATCAGCACCGTAAGATTTGTTGGGATCCCATTGAGAAAGAAGGATTATTGAATGATCCTGCTCTTATTTTGGCTTGAGATTTAAACTTAACTCTGTCCGCGGAGGAAACTTGGGGTAAGGGGAATGCCTTGGATCCTCGTTTAGATTTCTTCAATCAGATGTTTGAGGCAGCAAAGCTTGTGGACATTGTCCCAAATGTCTTGGTACCGATGTGGTCAAATGGCAGATGTGGAGGAGCCGACATTGCAAAGAGGCTGGATCGTTTTTTCATGTCTGAAAGTCTCTGCGATTCAATTGGTCGGTACTGGTCCTGGACCTTTTCTGTTGGCATATCGGATCACAAAGCCGTGATTCTGTAGCTGGACTTTGATAATCTTTTAACCATTATCCGTTTAAATGTAATCCTATTTGGCTTGGTGATTCCAATTTCCGTGAATTGGTTCGGAAGGAATGGCTCAAGGCATATTTGATTGTTCAATCCTCCCCTTTATTCGGCTTATAAAAAAGGTTGGCATTGGTGAAAGAAGCTGTTATCTCTTGGGAGTTTGAGAAAAAGAAAGAAAACCGAGAATCTTTGGCTATGATTGACAATGAGATCCAATGAATTGATAATGAGATCCAATGAATTTCAAACCTTTGTGACCATAATTTGTTCTCGGTGGATAGAAACGAGCTTTTGCTATCATTGGAAATGAAAATAAAGACATTTTAGCTGAAGAAGAGGAGACATGGCGGCAAAAGAGCGAGGCTGTTTGGATCCAATCGGGGACAATAACACTTGGTTCTTTCATAGATTCGCTAATCAAAGAAGGCTCACAAATTCAATCTGGGACATCTATGATGGGCAGGAGGGCTTCATTTGCGAGCAAAAGTCACTAAAGGTTGCAGCGGTTCGCCATTTTTTGGACACTTACACCACTCAGAGCAATAACAATTTAGAGAATCGATTACATGCCATCAAATATTTCTCTAAGTTTTTCAGCGAAGAGGATTGTTCGACAATTGCAAAGTTCATTTCAGAGGAAGAGGTTTTAAGGGCCCTTAAATCCTTCTCAAAGGACAAGAGTCCGGACCTTGACGGGCGGACGATTGAATTTTTTCTCCATTTCTTTGATCTGTTTGGCAAGGAGATTATTGATGCAATTGAAGAGTCGAGGGTTAAGGAGCGGGTTCCAGACGGACTCAACTCCACTTTTATCACCCTTATTCCAAAAAAGGATAGACCTAAGGACTTTAATGATCATCGCCCGATTTCTTTATGAAATTTAGTGTATAAGATCATCTCACTAAGATAATCTTGGAGAGACTAAAGCCTTTCCTGGATAGATGGATTTCGGAGGAACAATTTGGCTTTCTGCCAAATAGACAGATTCTGGAGGCGGTGGGGGTAGTAGCTCAAGAGTGCATCCCACTCGATCAAGAAAAAGAAAAGACAAAGCTTTGACCCTGAAACTGGATCTGTAGAAGGCTTATGACCGGGTTGTAGTGTCCTCTTCTGCTTAAGCACAGAGGACCATTCCGCTAACCTATTTGATTCCCATAGGTTCGAGCAGGCACTAACATTCAGGGAATTAACTGAGGATTGATGCCATTTACACCCTAAGAAGATCTTTAGCATGGTTATTATATCATCAGTAGATAAATAGGGGCCACAAAAACTAGGGGCCACCTACATGCATGACATACGAGCTATATTTCATGTTGCATGCACCGATACGCCTTCATTGAGTCTCCATGCACTCCGGAAGCACTGCATGCAAGTCAACTGTAAATTAGAAGAGAAAGCGACCTAGTCATGCAAAAGTTAGGTCAGGCAAGTGAATGTTATGAAAGAAAGGTAAAGCGATTGAATAAAGCATGTTTATATGATTATTGATTTGAGAAGTTGAATTGGAGAGCTCAGTGAGCTATTTTGGGGTTGAGTGCACGCACTCAACTATTCAGTGTATTTCGACAGCGAAATCTATCTGCCCTAGTCACTATCAGATTGGATCATCTAGATTCAACATTGCTATCATCGTCAGATATCATTCTTTAGCTTCTTGCAGGGTTCAAGTTACAGATTGGATCAAAGGGATTCACCCTCCTTGCATGAGAGAATTGCTCAAGGAAAGATATATTCGTACCTCAAGGTACAGGGTTCCATTCTTATGCATGCTGGCTCCATTCTTCCGAGAGCAGCACTATTACCCTTCCCTTGGAAGAAGGGCTTCTTCCTTGGACTCCCGAGCTAGTTATCAACATCTTCATCTTCTATAGGACGTCCTCCTTTGCATGGGCGACTTTCTTAGAGGAGGTGTTCACGTTTTAGGCTCAGGAGCTATTGCATGATCTGCATGCAGCATCCATCTTGTTCAGAAGGGGATTATAACCCTAGTACACTCCTTCCGGATTCCTATTCTGTCAGCATACTATTCCTCCTTCATTGTTATCATTGAAGAGGGCGCATTATTGGAGGAAAAGCAGTCGTTATCTCATTCACCCATCGGCACAATTCTTGCATGCTGGTCTTATACTGACGTACATCAACTCCTCTATCTGATGGTAAGTACATGCATAACTTCTACCCCTATTTTAGCATTTCTGATTATTGGGTTAATGCATCTGCATGCAAGCGCATGCATGCTTAGATCAGTACATGCATTCATGCTTCCTTCATAGACCGAGCCATAAAGACTACTAGCCAACAACATAACTTCATAAAAAGAAAAAAAATATCAGTTTGGGATATTACAGTGGTATCAGAGCATGTTCCTCGCCAGCTGTGGGAGCATGCAATTGTGAACAGTAAATGAATACAGAGGACCCACACAATATTAGTTACAGGAGGTAGAGATTTAGGAACAGTGGAAGAAGAGAACAAGAAGAGTTAGAGGATATAGAACTGGGGGATACAGAGACTCAGTTTGGAAAGGGTAAAGGCAAAGAAACAATGGCAGATGATGATAAAATGGCTTTTAGTAGCCTCCTTTCCGCTTTGAAGGAACTAACTTCAGGACTCAAAGAAATGGTGAGTACCATCAAACAACTAACAGATAAGTCAGGGCCCACCCCACACAGTCTTATGTTTCCCAACAGTGACAGGGTATCTACCAGTAGCAGTAGGGAGCGGTTACATACCAATCTGCAGAGCCACCCACATCTTTACAATAGGTCCTCCAAACCTACCATGTCACAGTTCTTAGATAGCCCAGCAAGAGTGCCCATTGTACAGGTAGAGCTAGAAGAACCAATGGGGGCATATTTGAGAGAGTACAGAGAATTAGGAGATGACTTCCAGTCAGCCATGACCTTCATAGATTTTTGCCATTTTAAAAGTAAGAACAGGCCGAGAGCTTACAACAAGCCTTTCAACCAGAACTATGAGTTACAACGCACGGTAGGGAAACTGACTATTCCTGCCTTTGAGGGGACCCAGAGTGGCCCAACGCGGAATTGGGTTCAGAAGTTGGATACTTACTTCCAACTCAACCCCATGATGGAGACAAATGCCATTAAGTTGGCTACTTTGCATTTGGATGGGGAATCCCATGAGTGGTGGTACCACGGGTTAGTGACCTTGGGTCACAATGCCATCACCTCTACACAGATTTTACACAGAGGCTCATTGGGCGATTTGATAGGAAAGACCTAGAGGTGTATTTCAGAGAGCTAACATAGCTCAAACAGACAAGTAATCCAGGTGCATTCATATCAGAGTTCCAGAGGGTAGCAGTTATGGTGACAGACATCTCAGAGAGCAGATTTATTATGTTGTTTATCGAGGCCCTCACTGAGCCCTTACGTGAATGGGTTAAGGCTTATAGACCCACCACCCTAGCAGATGCCATCAGTCGTACCAGAGATTTACAGGATTCAGTTCCCCAAAATAGGTTTCCTCCCAGAACCAATTTTCCTATAAAAGATAAGGAGAAGAGACCCTTCCAAAAAGAATGGCCCAAGAAAGAGTGGATGGATAATGATACCCGCCAGGACCTTAGAAGAAAGAAACTATGTTTCATCTGCCAAGAACCATGGGTACTAGGTCACAGATGTTCAGGGAAGGGGAAGGCCCACTACATAGAGGTCTACTCCGACAGTGGAGAGGATGAGGATTATCAGGATCAAGAACAGGGAGAGGCACAAGAGACAACAGAGGAGGAGCAGTCTCCTGAGGGGACACCAACCGGTGTCATTGCTACATTATCCGGGGTTCCTAGATTCCACACTCTCCGGATCAGAGGTGTCATACATGGCAATAGGGTTGGAGTATTGATAGATGGTGGGGCATCCCACAACTTTATTGACGCTGCCTAGATTAAAAGAAAGGGCATTTTGACTAGAGATTTGATGGATTTACAGTAGTCGCAGCAGGTCACTACACCATGGAGTGTAGTTAGAGGATCCCAAAATTGCAAGTAACACTCGGGAACTATACGGTGACCGAAACATTCTATGTGGTTGACGTATCGGACACAAATGTGGTATTGGGAGTTTAGTGGCTTTATTCCATAGGGAAGTATTCTACGAACTACCAAACCATGGAGATGGAGTTTCAGGGAACTGACTGACAGAGAGTAGTTTTGAGAGGGATGGATACCTACCCTCCCAGAGTAGTATCATCACACAGGATGGAGGCAGTACTCCGACAAGGAGACATAGAGTGGGCAACAGAGTGCTTGGTTACTTTTAGGAAGCCACGAGAGAAAGCCACGCAACATCCAACAGATATACAGGCACTATTGCAGAAGCACAAAGCCGTATTCAGAGACCTTCCAGCAGGTAGACCTCCAGATCGGGGATTTGAGCACATTATTGAGCTAGAGGAGGGGACTCAAGCAGTCATCACTACCCGTTATCGACACCCCAAAAGATATAAAGATGAAATTGAAAGTACGATTAAAGAATTGCTCAAATTAGGGTACATAAAACCTAGCTCCAGTCTGTTTGCATCCTCAGTGGTGCTAGTAAAGAAGAAGGATGGAACCTTACGCATGTGCATTGATTACAGGGCACTTAACAAGAAGACAATTAAAAACAGGTATCCAATCCCTACGATCGATGAATTGATGGATGAACTATAGGGGGCAAATTACTTCTCCAAGATTGACCTCCGATCAGGTTACCATCAGATTCGGGTTAGGGAACAGGATGTTCCAAAGACCGCTTTCCGTTGTCACTACGAACACTATGAGTTTCTAGTGATGCCATTTGGGCTCACTAATGCACCAGCCACTTTCCAGTCATGCATGAACAACATCTTCAAGGCTCAGTTACGCAAGTATCTTCTGGTATTCTTCGATGATATATTGATATACAGTAGGACTTGGGAAGAACATTTGAGACACTTAGATGAAGTACTTGGAATTTTAAAGGAACAATCACTATATGCCAAGATGTCCAAATGCGAGTTCGGTATGCAAGAGATGTTATATTTGGGACATGTGATAGGGGCAAATGGGGTGCAGGTACATTTAGAGAAGATTAGAGCCATACTGGATTGGCCTACACCTAGAAATGTGATAGAGTTGAAGGGCTTTTTGGGCCTTTTCACTTACTACAGGAGGTATGTTAGTGGGTTTTCACAGATGACCGCACCTCTCACCGATCTTACCAAGAAAGGGGCATTCAGTTGGTCAGAGACAGCACAACAGACATTTGAAAAAATGAAAAAGGCAATGAGTTCGTGCCCAATACTAGCACTACCAGATTTTTCACAGCCATTTGTATTAGAATGTGATGCTTCGAGAGAAGGTATAGGGGCAGTATTGATGCAGAACAATCACCCTATTGCATTTGAGAGCAGGAAACTCAAGGACTATGAGCGCCACTATTCAATATATGACAAGGAAATGTTAGCCATTCTCCATGCGCTAACCAAGTTCAGGCAGTACCTAGTGGGTGGCAGGTTCAAGATTAAGATAGATCACAACAGTTTAAAATATTTCCTGGAACAGAAAGAATTAAATGAGAGGCAACAAAAATGGCTGAGTAAGATTCAAGCCTATGACTTTGAGATCGAATACATAAAGGGAAAAAACAATGTGGAAGCAGATGCACTTTCTAGACGACTAGCCACTTTATCCCTTATGAGCATTTCATCAGATTGGAGATCTCATCTTTTGGTTGAGTATTCCAAAGATAAGTTTGCTTGCGAAATATTGGATGGATGGATTCAGGATGACAGGTACAGAGTAATAGATGACATCATATACTATAAAAACATAATCTATTTGGTCCTCGAATCTTCACTTAAGAAAAATATTCTGCAAGCATCTCATGACTCACCTTTAGCAGGACACTAGGGATTTCTTAAGATTTACAGGTAGAAAGTGCAAAGGCAAATGCCAAGGTTACATCAACGTCGTGATTAACTTGTCCACTACCAGCATGTTGAATCCAGCTAACGCATCCAGATGAAGCCACGGTAAACAAGGCCATTAATGTTACCTACTGGTTATTTAAATTCACTTGAATCTTGACCGTAGATAGTGATTCGAGACTCGCAGGTTGGAAAGTGTGCACCTCTCATCACTGTCGATCGTTGATGAGGTTTTTGGCGCCTATCACTGTACTGTACTTCGCATTAATGGAGACTAGTTAACCGGTTTCAGTGGTAACTTCTGCCTCCAGCCGGTACTACAGCATAGTAAACACTGGCTTCCTTTGCGACTCTTCATTTTTACTGTCACGGGCTCCTCGCAGTGCACCCTCTGCTCGGTGTAGAAGTTCACCCTCACCGAACAATGCCGAAAGGTTCAATTTGATGCTGTTCAGACGTTATGGACTAGGAGGATAACTTCGTGATGTGCAGAAAATGGTTCACCAACCCATAGGTGAGAAAGCTTACGGTTAACGCAGTTAAAATTCAACGTTCAGTTAAATGTTAGAGGTATACCACGATTATCATCAGGTTGTTGAATTCTGTGTAATTTCTTTGCTGGGTTATTTCATACGAGAACTAACACCCAGGTTATTTCAAACCACAGGTCACACAGAGGAGGAAAAGCGTTCTGGGTAACTACCGCATGCTGCCACGACACTAGGAGGAAGTTACTCTCCAAGACAACCAGGTAACCCGTCCAATCGTGAGTCTCGGGCATGTTTACCTCGGAGACTACGATGGATTACTTAAACGATTAGGGTTTTCTTTTTTGTTGGTTTTGTTATGAGCCGGATAGAAAGGTGCCAACTGTCCCTTTGTTTGTTATTTTTTTGAAACCGAATACATAAGGTCTTCGCAACCTGCACCATGTACATCATAATTTCGTTTTGTGAAGGAAATAGAGCTCTTCTTGAGCCTGTAAGCTTCGGATCAGAAACTTGTTGTTCTTTTCTTTGATAAGTAAATATTATACCTAGTCGAATCGACTCGTTAAGCTTTTGGTTCACGCCCCGAGCATAAATGTAAAATGCCTCTTCAGGATTTGGATGAATTGAGCGGATCTTTGCGATGTCGACTGTGTTATTTACTCTGTTATGGTTAATATAAGACTCTACAATCTTAGGGTTATTTTGGCTATACATTATTACAATACTGTTGTATGTATTCCGTTTCAATAATAATGTCGTAATATATTTGTAAAGGATTTGTATTACGACAATGCTTGTTGCTGGGACTGTATAAACTTGCAATTTCTTGTAAATTCTGTCATTGCTTAGCTTAATATGTATGCTTGTATTTACGCAAATGAAACTCAGGTCGTTTCCAACCGTGAATAATGTGTATAAAAGAATTTTGATGCGCTGTGTATTTTAAAGCTGCGAAGGCCTCTGCCTGATCGTAGAGTTGATGTAACTTGTAACTTCTAAAAGTTATACTGTTGCAACATTTTTACTTTTGTATAAAAGTCTGTAACGGGATTGATAATTATATAAACCCTTATTCGAATTCGTTGCTCGAATAGTATGAATAGTGATTTGTATTCTTATTAGGGTTTCGGGTGTACAAACCCTTCCCGCATGTATACAGTTTTGCATATAGGGTTAGTGTTTTCATGAATCTGTTTGCAATCATTAGGTAATTAACCTACAGGGTTATAATTCCCCTTGTTAACGCATATGACCTTAGGGTTAGTCGCTAACCCTATCTGCGTTTGGCTTGACCGAACAAAACAATGCAAAAATTGATAATAATATATTTATTATTAATTTGTTTACACCAGTGTGGGTGTTCAAACCCTATCGTATCAATTAATAACATATTTCCATGCTAAGGCTTGTTCTATTGCATAAACATTGTGTATTATTTTCTTGTTATGCGCTGGTTGATTTGCGACCATGGAGCTAACACTCCCATGCCGACACTTAACTGGCATTCGCATATTAAATAAAAAGAAATGGAATCATATTTCTCCTGCCGAAATGAATGGTCATTAAAACAAAATCGTGAACAATGTTTATGTAGGAACTCTGAGTACTGAAACACTTTTATTTACAGGCATATAAATTACTCTAATATACAGAAATCATGCATATCTGTGAAGGATAGAATAATAATTTTATTTATTGTAATTACTGGACATGTAAACCTTAAGGTTTACATGTCTAGTTCAGTTCTGCTAGAATCATGTATATAAAATGCATTCTCTGTATCCTTTATTTTCACAGAAAAGATGCATATGAAAACATAGCAAGATCTGACCCCAATACTCATATCATTTCCAACATTGATATAAAATAATTGAATGAAATCCTGATAGCACATGCAAGAATCTATTACTTATAAGATCATTTCTGTTCAGATCTAATGATACAAATTCTTTCAGAAAACATATCAGAATTTTACAAATAAAACCATCTGAAAATGTGCAGTACTAGAATCATTTAAATACAATGACATAATACTTATCTGCAATTCCTGATTGACCAGTGGAACCACAGCCACAAACCTCCCAGCATTTGACCAACAAGTCTTCCTTGCTCTTGTGGTCACCGCCGAGCTGAGTTCACAGTTCCTTTGGGTCAGAGTTTATATTTTATTTGCCCTTAACTTGTTCCCCAAGTTATTTATAAAATTTCTCTTGCAGCAGACAACCCAACATCCAACTCAGTACTCCTGAGCTCCAGGATGCTCCAGGGACTTTTAAGTCTCAGTCATAGCCTATTCAGAGTATTTGCAGTGCTCTTGCAGACTTGTGGTAGTACTCCTACCTGAACACAGCTAGTGTTCCAAGTATACCTAGCTGCTATGATTTCTCTTATTCTGGTTCAGTTGGTGCTCCAAACTATCCCCATTTCCTTGCCTTCATTAGCTCTGGTTATTTTATCCCCTGCTCTCCTTTCTCTCTTGTGTGATAATGTTGAAAAAAATGTGTGAATGAATCCCTCTTTTCTCTTTTTATTCTCCTTGGTGTGAGTTCTCTTAATTTTTATTTCTTTAATTCCATTAGTCTCCCTAAACTTTTCTTTAGGGTTTACAAGTGTCTCCATAATAATTTCTCATTATTATTTTATTTGGTATTTATCCTCCAAACCCACAGGAACTGACTCCCATCTCATTAATGTGCTGGTCCACTTGGTCATCAGAAATTAACTTATCAAATTTCTAATGTCATCTAAGTAAAATGAAATAATACTTAACAAAATATAAAAGGGGTTATCAGTCCAAAATTTGGGGTATTACAAAGACTTACAAATCAAACATATTATAGAAGTACAAAGCAAGGCTCGTGGCTAGAGGATTCTCTTAGAAAGAGGGAGAGGATCATGATGAGATGTTTGCTCCAATGGTTAGACACACTTCTAGAGATAGATTACACCCATGGATGACAAGACCGTTCTCTTGAATGGTGTAATTGAAGAAGAAGTGCATATCGAGCAAACTCCCAAGATCTGAAATAGAATCACATGATTGAACAAGGCTTTGTACGGGTTCAACAAGTACCCAGGATCGATAGTCATTTGAAAAGCTTGATGATCACCACGGGTGATGCGGATTTCAACCTTTGCTACAAGGTTGGAGATGGTTTCTATATACAGATGACATGCTTCTCTCAGATGGATGCAAGAAGGAACTCACCATAGAGTTCGAGTGATCTTGAGGCTCATATCAGTAGACCCATCTGACGGGAGATGGCACGGATAGATATGCAGAAGATCACTCAATGCAGAGTGTGAATGGTGTTCAGTCACAGAGGGAGGACAATACTTAGATGTAGAAAACTCCACTTCAGAGGGAGTAGATCTCAGAGTTAAAGAATCTTGGCATGATTCTTGTGATTAGATATGTGGCTGAGATCAGATGAGATTTTTCCTTAGCCAAGGAAAATGTGAAGTAGAGATCTGGGATGATGGACAGTGGTTTCTACAATTTACACATAGATGACTGGTTCGTTGATGTATTTGACGAATACCAGGCCAGATATATGCTTTGCTGTGAACACCCTGAGTGAGTATCTAGTTGAGCCTAGACGTGTTCACCTAGTAGCTAGCTGCAAAGCATGTGATGAGGTACCTGAAAAGTACGATAGACTTTGGTCTATACTATGTTGGAGATCATGACTACAGATTGTATGGTTATACAGATGCAGATTGGGCCGGAAGTGTCTCAGACAGGAATAACACCTCGGGTGGATGTTATTGTCTGGGATCCGCCATGATCTCATGGTTTAGCAAGAAGCAGTCCAGTGTTGCTCTCAGCACAAGTTGAAGCAGAGTATATAGCAGCTTATTCTGCTAAGTTGTGAAGCCATATGGCTCCGAAAGTTGATGTCAGGTCTATTTGACCTGGAGTTGGATACCAAGGTGATTCTATGTGACAAACAGATTTGTATAAAGATGACGGAGAATCCAACGTTCCATGACAATTCAAAGCACATAGAAATCCAGTATTTTTACATACGGGATATGGCACAAAAGGGAGCTACAAAGCTCCAGTATGTGAGCACTGATGAGCAAGTTGCTGATGTGTTGACTAAGCCTCTGTCTCGAGTGAAGTTTGAGTACTTCCGTGACAAGCTTGGTGTGGTTCGAAAGGATCTTCCTCGAAGGGGGGAGCAGTGATGATGATGTTGCTGTGCGATTGTATCATCCTTGGACACATGGCCTAAAGGGATCCGTAGACTCTTGTCTCCGAGAATGTGATGATGATGATGTTGCAGTGGGATTGTATCATCCCTGGACACATGGCCTAAAGGGATCCGTAGACTCTTGTCTCCGAGAATGTGATGATGATGATGTTGTGTTGGAAAAATACTAGATGTGATCTAGGTCACATCCAGTATGAAAAAGGACTGGCACTGTGGTGGAAAATCCTAGATTTGATCTAGGTCACATCCAGTATGAAAAAGGACTGGCACTGTGGTGGAAAATCCTAGATTTGATCTAGGTCACATCCAGTATGAAAAAGGACTGGCACTGTGGTGGAAAATCCTAGATTTGATCTAGGTCACATCCAGTATGAAAAAGGATTGGCACTGTGGTGGAAAATCCTAGATTTGATCTAGGTCACATCCAGTATGAAAAAGGACTGACACTGTGGCAGGATTGTATCATCCTTGGACTTCAGTCCAGAACGGATCCGGTGACTTCTGTCTTCAAGAATGTGGTTGGATTGTATCATCCTTGGACTTCAGTCCATAACTGATCTGGTGACTTCTGTCCTCGAGAATGTTGTGGGATTGTATCATCCTTGGACTTCTTTCCTAAAGTGAGAGGGATTGATCATCCTGTAACTGGATCAGGATTGCATCATCCTTGGACTTATGTCCTAAAGTGAGAGGGACTGATCATCCCATAATTGGATCAGGATTGCATCATCCTTGGACTTATGTCCTAAAGTGAAAGGGATTGATCATCCCGTAATTGGATCATGTGATCGAAAGATCAAGATGATGATGTTGCTGATCGAGAGATCAAGTGTTGTTGTAGACGATCAAGCGATCGAGTGCTGCAGAAGATGAAGACCAAAAATGAAGACTCAGTGTTGTAGAAGATGATGCTCCAGTACAAAAGATGTTGAAGATATTGAAGATGTTCCAGTAACTGTTCCAGTTGCTGATGTTGTTGAAGAAAACTTCCAATGATTTATAGATGTATCACCTTGATGTTGTTGATGATGCTCTCTCTCCTAGCTCCTACAATTGATGTTGCTGTTGTCAGTAGAATACCCTTCTCGTTAAGGGGGAGTGTTGAAATATTGTAACTTGGAAGAATATTCTATTGTATTTTATTGTTGTAATTTATTCGGAGATGTTTTATTCCTCCATCGGGATGTCATTATTGTATTTGATTATGTAAAGTCATTGAGGTAAATCCTCCCTTGTAAGTTGGGGCAATAGATCCCCTTTGAGTCAATTGTAATGGGGTGTTTAAGTCCCCTAGAGGAGTCGGCCCAGTCAGCATTAAGTTGAGTGGTTAAGTTGTTGGGGCCAACCTAGTTAGGGAAAAAGTCAAGTGGAAGATAAAGTATAAATAGGAGTGATGTGCTCCTCATTTGGACACACACATTCACTTGTGTAATTCGCAATGGAGAGAGAGAGAGAGAGAGAGAGAGAGAGAGAGAGAGAGAGAGAGATATCTGCAAGGAGAAGGAGCACTTGTTTGGGGTTTTGTCTTTCTACTTTTGATCATCTATATTGAGGAAGTTTTGCTGGGTTTTCTTCCCCTAGAGGGTTTCCCAGGATAAATTTGTGTCTCTTGTGTTTATGTTGTGCTTTTTATTCTTTCAGTGATCCTGTATATGCTATTGTTGTGAAATTGAATTGAACACTGATGTTATCTATCTTAGCATATTGAATCTCAACAACTCAGGTTAATGCCCCCCAAATAATATAGTTTGAGGGAATGCGCCCATCCTGATGTGTAGAATGATGCGGCCTAAAAAATCCTTCACTGCTTTGGGATGCCCTCGAATCTCTGTGAAGAATGCTGAATATGATGTAATAATGAAGAATGTTGATAGACATGGATGATCTACCCCTGTAATTGACTAGGGTGGATAGCTTTTGCCACCGAACTCAATTGTTGGCTAAGGAACTTGCCCTCAACCCTAAATTGCTCTTAGAGCTCTCTTAGAGCTCTCCTAATCGAATCTCAACAATGAATAATAACAATGGATACCTAGGGAACTCGCTTTGTCTTCTTTTATTGACTTTTGACTGCATGCAACTCACTTTTGCATGCATGCAACTTAACCGATGCATTCCACATGCAACTTGATTTATGGCTTACATGTCATGCATGTCACTTGTTTCTTGCTTCGATGGTCCCCTTTTATCTCCTACTAACTTAATATCACTGCTCAAGATCTGATTTTATCTCGTTTGGCCTCAATCATTAGTTAATACCCCCTTTTCAGTAATGGGACATTACACATCACACCCTAGCTCCATCAAGAACAAGTGCAAGAATACCTCCAACACTATCTCCAAAGTCCAAGGTAAGACAACCTCCTCTTCTTTTCTTCTTCACAAGTACACCCTAGGGTTTTTTTCTCAAAATTGTAGTATCCAATATCTAAGGGTAAAACCCTAACCCTTGAACTTCAAGATGATCCAACAAACTCCAAAGAGACCTAGAAACCCTAGCACCCGAGAGAGAGAAAGGCAAGTACAAGTGAGGACCGAGAGAGAGAAAGGACAATTGTGCTCCTCTTCTAGGTCACCTCTCTACTAAGGAGTGAGAAAGAATGAACACACATATGAGTGAAAGACTCTCCATCTATTTACATGAGAGGTAAGGGAGGCCAACAATACTATGTGGGCACAAGCCCTTAGAAGAAACCTACATGAGCCCTTGTAGGCGACACAAATGAGAAATCCACTCTATAGTACAAGTGTCATGCTCCAATGATGATGTTGTGTACAATAAGGACTCCATGGTAATGTAGCTACACAAGGCAAGTCCACAGCACTCCATTCCAAGCCTCCTTGAACTCCATTTATCCTCCAAAAAAAAGTACTCCATTGGGGCAACTACCCCTTGCAAGAATATTGTCGAAGACCTTGGCATCCCCAATCCATCTCCAATCCCCTGAACAAGAAACCAAGCTGCCACATGCCAGCTAGGGCTTGAAGCCCTCCTCGATGATTCCAAATGCTCCACATCCCCTGAAGGGTGTTCTCCCAAGTAAATAGCTCTTGCACGAGGCCTCAATGAAGTTTGTCCACCAAACTACTAGAAGATCTCCATTGCCTAAGGGAATAAAGCCAAGCCAACATCATCTCGAGGTCAAGCATCCACTGAGCAAGATATCTCAATTGTGCATATCCATTATGGATCATCTCTCTTGCTACAATCCATCTCAGAACATCCAAGGGCTAGTCATACAGCATGTACCCCAAATCTCATGAAACACCCTCAAACATGGTGTAAACACTTTCAGAGTAACCCAAAAGTCTAACAGGTGGCACTAGCTTTCTCATCATCACTTGGTGCTGGATTGGTCTTATGTTTACGTTTTGGACTGTCTTCCTTTTCTTCAGCTGCCTCTTTAATGTAATATTTTCTTTTCCAAGCCATGGTAGATGAATATGCTTTGATTCTTCTTGAATAGGGATGCCAGTATGAGTCCCGACTCCCACCGTGCATAGACAGGTCACAAAACAGTACCTTGTGTCTGCTCACCTCCAAGAATAGAGTATCCTCACATCAAATTCTCTGAGATAGAATATATCGAATCCCATGGACACCTCCAATGTTGAGGTTCTGTCCTACACTTCCTTGTGCTTCAGCCTAGAAAGACTAGACTGATTGAAGAAGCAAGCAATGAGAGACATAACTATTAAATGTAATGATAAAATATTAAAATTCCTATTCTCCTTCACCATGCCCAGATTACTGTCCATGGAGGCCAATTTGAGCACCATGTTTTGTTGAATCTCATATCTGTTGGGATCTGCGATGGAGGCCATTTCCTCACTGACATTTGACAATGAATTCTCAAAGGCACTATAATTCAAACTTTAAGATGTTTACTGCTGAATTTAAGATGCATACTGCTGAAGTTTTCCCATATTGGAATTTTCAATCCAACTTTTTCTGTATCGTACTGGATTCAAATTCGAATTTGAACTGGTAAGTATGTTATAATGGCCATATTATAATGGTCATAGAATATACATAGTACAATGGTCATATTATAATTGTAATAGGGTGTAGTGGTCAAGTAGAATTGCTAATAAATACTTGGAATGAAAGTATGTTTTTGATTTAATATGTTGTTTCCATTCTCAAGATCCTTAATGACTTGGATATATTTATATCTTTACAGCAAAGGTCTTTGATTGTCTTACGTGTTTAGAGGAGATTTATGAATCCCTGTTATTCCTCTACATCGTCTTCCCAAACATTTGCTCATAACAAGTCAGAAGTGTCGATATTATTTCATTGAATTCCAAAGATAAACTGGCCAATTGCTTGGTAAATATGTATCAGCATAAAGGGGTCTATTGACATGCCATGGAATGACTCGTTCTTTTTTTGTGGGGGAAACTTACTCTATGTTATGCATCTCTACTATCATCTATGTTGTTGAATACTTTGAACTATATGCCACAAAATGCTTGTTTGCTTTCATGTGTATTGTTTATTGTTTTAATTTTTTGGCAGATGTTAGCCTCTTGACCTGATCCTTGTTTCATATTATCCAGTGATGGTGAAACTTTCATTTCATCCGATGACCTAAGAATTAATTTATGGAACATGGAAATAAGTGATGAAAGTTACAACATTATAGATATCAAACCTGTCAACATGGAGGATCTTACTGGTAATTGCTTTCTGTCCTAAATGTGGATGTGCTTTATTATGATACGACAAGAATATGATAGGACTGTTTCAATAATTACAAAAGTTGAATTGTGGTTTTAGCTCATTAAATATTGAAGAATGCATTCTTGTAGAATACTTCTATATGTGTGGTTATCTATGATTAAGCTATGGCTGTATTTGTTAAGCAGTTATTTTCTTTATGCAACTGTTTTTACTGTGTTTTGTGCATCTTCTCAAAAGTCTCACTTTGTTCTGACTTTAATTTAATGATCCTCATGCTATTATAGAATTTGTAAGGTGTTTTGAATTTAGCTGGATCTTAAGTGTTTTGACTATATTGAAGAAATGTTTGAAAAGAGATTGTGGATCTACTGTTAACACTTCAGCAAACCCCAATCCAGCGTAAACCTTGAGCAAAAAAATCACATAAAGAGAAGTTGACCCATGAACATGAGAGCATGAGATATGGTACCGTTAGGCAAAATAATCAATCACCAATGAATCCAAGATGATGATACAAAAGTCTCACAAGGTCCAATATTATAAAATAATGTCCACTAGATCCGTTATTAAACCGTAACCTAGTAATACAATAATGAGGATGCTTAGCCATAATGTCAAGAAACTACAAGTGAAGATTACCATCATTTCAACATCCTCCCTACTATGAGCATGGGGTAATGGAGAAGGATGATAAAATACAAAAGGATCACCATGCATACCCAACTCATTAGGGGGACAACCATAGCTGTAATAAGACAAAATGAGTTTGTGATGGCCCTACCCGATACAAACATGGAAGAATTACGAATACCCAACCATCATCAACATAGAACTGCTCAACTTTTGAAGAAATGCCACTACTGAACTGCTTATTATTCAGGGGAATATGATCTTGATATGTCCATTTGATAAAGATGCATTGTAATGAGGCATAAAACGAGAGAGAGAGAGAGAGAGAGAGAGAGAGAGGAGAGGGTATAAAAGTGAGTGGGCATATCCAACTCAATGAAGTGTCAACCGTAGCAGGAAGAAGGGAGAGTGGGTTCGTGATGATCCGACTCAATACAAAAGTGGACCCAATAATCCACTGGAAGAATGATGCGCCAAACTACTTATGTATTGGGAAATATTGTCACTGACCTGCTCATCCAATGGAGGAGGGTTGGAAGACACATCCTAGCAATACTACACATCTACTGGAAGAATAATTAATAATACCACTGGCCTGTTCATCTAAAAAAGTGTCGGAGGGAACATTACCTGAGAGATCACAACTAAGAAGAAATCTCAAATGTAATACGAGAGCTTGAACACAACTCAATGAACTCGAATATAGCAGGGTGTGGGTGCGTAAATACCCAACACAAATACATTTGAGAGAGCTTAACTTGGAAGGAAGCTCAAATATGAAATGAGAGTGAGTTTATAAATATCAAGTGCCTTACGAAGAGTGGTCATGGCCAAAATATATATATAGGCTGTTGAAACACAAGTGAGAGTTGGTCTGTGGATAACCAGATCAAAAACATGGTTGACCATAGCCAAAAAAGAAGTGAGAGGGTTAATAAATACCTATCTCAAACATAGGGTCAATGCTATTGTAAGATCCCTTGCCAATTTGACTGTGAAGTTATGATAGAACCTTACTGCTGATGTGGTTGTGTGGTTTAGCACTTAAATCAAATAGTTGTAATGCAAGCATTTTCTCCCTCTTTCTTTTCTGCTAATGTGGGACTGAGTTGGTTGTTTAAAGGCTTTAAAACCCCTTTGTTTCATGAAATGTATATTAAATGTTCCACATAATGTATATTGACAATGCATAAAAGGGAAAATAACTCTCACAACAAATCTAAAGCTAATATACTCATAAACAATTAACCAAAGGGTCTGATATAATTAATGAACACTGATTTTTACATGCCTGGGTTTACTGTAGCATAGTTCTGGAAATGGTAGCCTTTTGTTGTGGTGAATAAGACCTCCTTCCAACGCTGTAGCAGACTTCAAATGATTTTGGGACTGATATATATAATATGCTGAGGATGGCATTGAAAAGTACATGATTCTTCCTGTCGCAGCAGACTTACTCTTCTAAACAGTATTGGCATAAAAATGGTGATTCTCAGAATAGACAATGAGTGACCAAGAAGATACAATTGTCCCCTTACAAAATAGATATTCCAACCATTTGAACATTGTGTGGAATGGAGAATTCTGTGTACCCTTCTCACTACAATGGCAGCCCTTTTAACAGTGAAGTCGACAGAGAATATGGACAGCACTCCTGTAGGAACTTCGACCCCCAATGAGTTCAAAGATATTTCTTCTAACTGTAAATACTTCACTGAGAAAGTTGATATTCAGAACAGAGGTAAATTTGGCCTCTTCCCTGGCAGTTGACAATGTTCTCGGATGATAAAATAATGGTCCCTTCAACAATGTCACCCTCTTCACAGTGCAGCAGTCATTCAAATGTTGAGTCGCCCTTCTACAGAGAAGAAAGCAGCAGTTTCCAGGCACCTTTCATCCCCAAGATTTTGGACAGTGTTAATCACTAAGTGTGCCCTTCCTTTGTGCAGAGATTTGTAGATGAGAAAAATGATATTTCTCTCAAAGGATGCACCCTCCACAGAAATAGCAATAAATAGCAATAAATCACCAGTGCGCTCTTCCCTTTGACAGCAGACTCTAACAATGGATGCACCCTCACCAATGGCCAATGGTCATTCTGCAAACCCTTTCGAAAGCTCAGATCTGAAGACAAAGATGCAATCCCCAAACCACGGCAAGGAAGATCTGTGATGCAAACCAACGGATCTCTCCTTTGAATCCACTAGGGTGGATCTTTCACCACCGAAGATGGATTTCCTCTTAAGGGTTTCCAAAAACCCAAACTCTTGAGCTCATGCTCTCCAAGAGTCTCTTCTCAAATGTCAAATCACAATAATAATCCGACGTACTCTCCTTTTCCCCTTTTATAATTATTACTCCCTTTTTTGTCCTTTTTTCTCCAGTAAATTAATAAAAAGCATTTTCCGCTTTATTTTAAAAAAGTGACTTTCATTTTATTAACTTAAAAAAACACTTCCTAGCTCTTATTTATTTCTCCAATCCATGTCACCCCTTTTTAATGTTGCTTTTTGCTTCCTAGTGACTTCATTGGCTAATTAATCCCCTTTTTTAACTCGACTATAGCCCATGAGGATCAACTGGGCTAATCCGTCGAACTCCTAGCCATCATGCGGGAGGGGACATTACATTCCTCCCCACCCAAATTTGCTTGTCCTCAAGCAATCACCGACCTATATACCGAACAACCTGTTCCTGTTCCCACCTGTCAATTTTCATCCACCACTCCATTTCTCTGCTAGGCTACTCTTCACTTCCCTTGAATTTCCATTTCCTCTCACCAATGTCCTGTATCCCTTCCTTATACCTCCTTGGGTACCTATGAAGATTGGACATGCTGGTTTTGGCTCCCCTTCCGAGCTCTCTGGTAAGTACAATATCTTTGTCTGGAGGTCTACCTGAAGTAATCTTTCCATACCTATTGCCCCTTCTTGAAGCCTTTTGTGTTGGAGTTGGCCATTTTGTCGCACTAGCCTTTTCCTCCTGCCTGAATATGGCTGTCATTCCTTTTGTTGTGGCTAACTTTGAAGCTTCATTGGGCATCTCCTTAGGACCACCCTTTTCCTATCCGATGCTTAGAACCCCATCTCCAAGGTTTGGTAGTTTTTTCGAATATTCCCCAATTGAGTACAACCACTGCACTCCCAAAACCATGCTCGTGTCTGGCACGTCTACAACATAAAAATCGTTGACCAAGGCATAATTTCCAAGTTGCACCTATAACTGAGGTATTCTATGCGTGCATTCCATCATGTGATTATAGGCCACGACAATGGTAAATCCCTCAAAGTCCTCAGTGGGAATTCTTTCCCTCGCTACCCAAGATGCATCTATGAAATTGTGGGTTTCCCCACCGTCGATCAAGGCGATCACACGCTGTCCTTGGACAATTCCCCTGATCCTGATAGTGTGAAAGGTGGGGACTCTTGTGGGGAATTGTCCAGGGACAACGTGTGATCGCCTTGATCTGTACTGGGTAGCTCTCCATCCTGTTTCATCTTCCTCACTGCTGTCAGAGAGCACCTCGATGAGGTTTACTTTTCCTTTACCCAAACACTGGTGGCCTAGTTCCCACATCTCTTTACAAATGAAACATAAGTTCTTCCTCAAATCTCGTCGCGTTTCCTTGTCCACTTTGTTCTTACCCAACCATTCCTTTTGAGGGAGTGTCGTATCCTTGTTTTTTGGAGGATTGGTGGGTTTTAGTGGAGGCTTGCTCTGGGAACAAAATCTTGCAGGTCACGGGTCCTACTGATGGAATTTTGTAGAGTGATCGGCCAATAAGCCTTCACCCAAGCACGTAGTGGCTTAGCGAGAGCTTCTGTGAACAACATGACTAGCCTGTGCTTTGATATGTTAGTCACCATGATTACAATCCTCTGGAACTCTGATATAAAAGCCTTTGGGCTACTTGTCTATTTGAGATGGGCTAGCTCTCTGAACTACATCTCTGGATCCTTCTGTCAAAGCGCTCCATGAGCGGTTGCGTGAAGTTCGTGTATGATGTAATATTATTATGGCCCAATGTCACCAACCCATGGTACCACCACTCATGGGCGTCCTCGTCTAGGTACAACGTGGCACGTTTTATCACATGTGCCTCCATCATTGGGTTGAGTTGGAAATAGGTGTCCAACTTTTGTACCCAAATCCTCACTATGCAACTAGATGACCCATCAAAGTTGGGAATGGTTAGCTTCCCCACTGTACGCTGTAACTCAAAATTCTGGTTGAATTCCCTGTTGAACCCTCTAGGCCTGTTCCTACTCTTCATATTACAGAAATTTGCGAAGGACATCGTTGAATGGAAATCATCTCCTAGGGTCCTGTACTCCTGCAAATATGCCCCATATCGTTCATCCGGATCAGTTGGCACTAGTTGACCTGCTGTTGGGCTATCCTGAAACTGGGGTATGGTGGATCTAGGTGACCTTCTACATAAGTGAGGGTGACTCTGCATGGTGGTGCGCGCATGAATCCCATTACCATTAGTGGATCCCCCATCACCATTGTTTCTTTGGTTGTTTTGAATTTCCATCGGTTTGTCTGCTAACCGGTTTATTGCGTTCAACACTTCTTGATCCTCCATGGTTCTTGTTATCACACAACTTGTAGTTTCCCCAAAAGATGATCCTATACAAGATGGTGGAGGAGAAAGGCAACTAAATAGGTGACCTAAGAGGGCCTCTATCCCCAGATGGATTGGTTGTCACGCCAATCGAGGCACTCTTCACTTTATGTTATCCAAGCCCCAGATAGCAAAGGGGGAGACCCTGATCTACTCCTGATATGAGAGATCTAATCCAATCACCAGATCAGACTATAAACTAGAATACGTAGGGTGAAGGATGGAACCCTAGATCTAAGGGAAAGAGTCACTGCAGAGGATTAAGGAATTTAAGATATTAGATTGATATAATTACAGTAATTCTCAGGTTAGAATGGATCTAGGATACAAGTGCTAGGATAAATGATCAAATCTCACTGCTTTGGGAAACATGAAATTATATTATTGAGAAGTGGTCCAAGGAAGCAGATCTGAGAAGATAAGGGCTTTCTAGCACTGCTTGGTGATAGATCCGACAATATCAAGGTTCACAAGCAAAGATCAGGCATCAAACAACTAGAAAAAAGGGCAAATTCAGAGAGGGCGCAAGGGTGAGAGATCAGTGCCTAGGGAATTGGGCAAGATGGGGTCCACTAAGAGTGACGCCCCAGTAAACTCACTTTGGGCTAGGCCTAAGAGTAAAAACCCAGAAATCGTTTGCCACGATTTGAATTTGTTTGAGCTAGAGAATTTTTATAAATTTTAGCATCTTAGGGTTTGTAGTAGAAATAGCAGCAGACTAATGGAATAGGTAAATAACTCAAGAAAAACAATGGTACTTACCTCTTGTGACTTGCAGATGCCAAGTGCAATAATGTTCTGACCCCCTCAAAGTAATTCCAAGTTGATTTGATAGACTCCAATATGAAATTGATTTGCCTCCAATAGCTAGTGCGCCCCCCTTCCTGCAGATGACAATCTCAATGAGAATTGATTTACAGAAAAAGGAAGTAAATGATGCAAGAAGAATCAGGTAGCATGAACATTGATCAAAGATACAATATAAATTACTCCCTAATTATTTTACTCATCCAATGAAGAGATCCGAAGAATCCCCACGAAATCCTCTAGTGAAGTCGCCCTCCTGCAGTGCACACACTAAGCCAACACGGTTAGCATGGATATCTCATCAAATAACAAGGATGTGACAGGCTATCAGAGCTACAATCAAGCACACGAACAATCTCTAACAAAGGCACAAGATTTTTCCCAAAATAATTCTTTATTGCTAGAAATCTAAAGCCAAAAGTCCCCTTTACAATGAGGGGGATCTCTCCTTTAAATAGGAGTGAGGGAGACCAAAAACCTAACCACTTTCTAAATGAGTGGTTGAGATCATAGGATACATAAATAATAATCAACGACTAAGATGAGCTGGAATCATAATACATGGATCACTCAACTTGAGGGGGACATGTTTCCTCAATGACACCCTAGGGACGTATGACATGAAGTCTAGGGACGTATGACATGAAGTGACTAGGAAACACAACATAACAACATGTTGGGGGGGTCTAGGAGATAATATATCTTCACTAGACTAATGCCCCAACTACATCAAATATAAAATACATCAAAAAGTGATAAAAATCACTAGGATGTTTTGTCCCAATAATACAATATAAAACCCCAAAATGATGACTCGGAGGACGTGTGGACCCCACAAAAGCTGTAGACTGTTCCTGAAGGTGTGGGATACATCATAACAAGTCTCTGATCAAACCTCATGCCATTTCCTTGCCTCATTTAGCCAAATCGATTTCCTTAGTAGCCAATTCTTCCATTTTTTACTACTGGAATATCACCTATAAAAGATAAAAATGCTTGTATCTCTCTGCCAAGTGCTCCAAGCACTAAACAGAATGCACCAAAATGTCCGGGAGTAGGATAATATGGTAATAACAAGTGTTTGGACCCCATACTCCCTCTGTAGCGCCCTAGGAGAACCAAAATGATCTCAAAAGTGCTAAACATGCCATTTTTACATGGCAATGTGGTGTAAAGTGATAAACTGACTATATCCTCATCTGTAAGTTCTTGAAATTGATAATTGAGTGTCCCAATCAACTCAAAAAGTCTAAATCAAGTAAGGATGCTTATTCATACATCATGTGACCATCAGGATAATCATCTGTAAGCTCGAACATTCTCAAACAATAAAAATAATGACCTGTACATAATAACAATAATAAAAATCCATCAAACTGTCACATGAAACCTTTGTCTGATGCATGGAACCACCCAATGGGCACCATAGGACCATGAATGATCAATCTCGAACATCATTGGTCCAACTCATCCTGGATCCTGTGGTTGACTTGGTCAAACTGGGTTGACCAGGTCAAAACTGATCAAAATAATGACCTAGGCCAAAACTGACTGATGCTGCAAGTGCAAATGGATAAGATATGCTCTTTTAAATATTTCAATAGCAAGACTAAAGTACAAAGTGGCATTCTACTGGCCATAAAGCAATAAACCATCAAATATAAGTCTAGATAAAAACAACCAATTACTCAAAGAAGACCCTCAAGTGTATACTCATTTATGAACGTGGCCATTTTGCTATAAATAGGTGAAGGTGGAAAAGACAAGGTTAGGACAAGGGGACTTTACAACTTCAACACTGTGACATCTCGGATAAAGGGAAAGGGAAGGCCACCTAAGCATATGCTGGATAGAAAATACACAGGGAATCGCGGTGTCTCACAAATGGAATAAGTTGTTTTGAGGAGTGCCCATTCAACTTTAACAAATGTCTATAACTCACATCCAAGCTAAAATCAAGCTCCGTGAGGATGTTTTGTAGAACCACCATGACTAGGTGCACAGTTAACCGTAACTTGAGGTTCTAGGGGACACTTAGAATTAGCTGTCCCTTACTCCATCTCACATCCCAACTCGTAGGCTCCGTGAGGAAATAATCATTACATTTCAATAATAGCATGGCCAACAGTCTTTAGATTTAGCATTTGTTTACCCACTGCTTTTAGGCCTTTGACCCTTCGGATTTTGCATGTGCTTAAAAGCACAACTAATTGCAGCTTTCTTCCAGGGTGCTTTATATTTCATTTCATATCCCTCTTTGTTGTGCTTAAAAGCATAGTTTTACTTTAATTTACCGTGGGCTTGCATTTCAGAAGATATAATAATGAATCACATAAATGCATGTAATGATCGTAGTAGAATTTGCTTCAAGTTTTAGCTAACACAACTAAGGAAATTAGGGGGAATCATCCACAATCAGGACCAAACATCGGGGGCAACCGACCAGAGAGGTCAAGGCTTCAGAATCCCAACTCAACTAAGCTTAGGAACCAACACCAGCGAGTTCTCTTGGCCCATAAGGATCAAGGCTTCGACAAGTTCTGTTGCACAACTCAGAGCCGAGACATATAGTAAGAAGGAATCTATCCAACACAGAGCCATAGGTGGGGAAATCCTGAATACCACAGGTTAAAGTGTAAGTCGAGATACAACCAAATACGGATGGATGGGAAAGTGACAAGTGATGCCATGACTAGCAAGCCAAAATGGGGGAATGACCAAGTCCATACTACTAAGAGGGCATGACCAACGAGTATATAGAAGAATTTCCAATTTTAAGCAATGAATCACTTCTACTCTAAACAATCAATCAATAACCACGTAAAGACATCGCCAGATCATGACCACTAAATAAGTAGTCAAGCTACAAGTAAAAGAGCACAACATAAGTATCCAATGCACAACCATATACCTGCTGGGTCATATACCTGTATCCATCATCTGAGCCACTGAATAACCACTGAAACACTGCTGCTATATACACCATGGGCATTGTCATCATGTCTGCTGTGTATGGAAGAAAATGGCTACCTCAGTCATCAAATCTGGGGTCATGAGGCTCAGTCCTGACATAAGGCTGAAAATGTATGCTCTGGGTCTGCTGAAAATATGAGTGATCATAGAAAAGCTGCTCATCGACTGTTGATCTCATGCATGTCATAGCAAAAGGATTGGCTCAGAAAAGTACTGGAAATTGGTCTGAAGACATGGTAGCCCCGACTACTATGGATGTGATAACAATTCCTTTGCCTTTGTTTATTTCTGGTTGAGTCTTTGTTTCTTCCTTATGTATAATCCAATCCTCTTGGCTTATATTCTCTTCTTCTCCCTCTTCTTTGTTCCTACCTCTTCTCCTTCTATATGTGACACATGAGTTGGTGAAGAGCCAATGTGAAGTGCCGAGAGGCGGTTATCGAGGTGACAGTGGGTAACATAGAGCTCTAGGTTATAGTTGGGCTAACCGTGTTCTTCAGGGCTTTAGTCACACATGCTAGTTAAAGCTGTATCAAGCCCCTCAAAGTCGAAACCATGAAGCAAGACCTCAACCATATCATGAAATACCCCCTGGAAAGTGAAAAAATTGGCCATAAGGATGCACCCAACGCTCCCAAACTATGGGAATTTGGGTGAGCATTTTGCACTATTGGAAAGGTCTTGTAAAGAGATTTCCAACCATATCTGGCACTTCCCCAATAGAGGTAGGATGAGTTAGATCTAATTTTTGGAAAACAAGGAACCAAACTAATGAAAAATGAACAAAAACGACCCATAAAGATGACTTCATTACTTTAATGCCATGGATAACTAGGCTGAGCATTTAACATCATGAGATATCCCTCTGAAAGAAATTTATGTCCATATATCATAAGCCCCCGTTTGAGCTTAAGGCATTGGAGAAATAAGGGTTTGAATACAAATCCCTCTTTTTCACAATTCACCTTGGAAACAACATGAAAATCAGTTGCAGAACAATGAATCCATGCCAAGAGCTCAACACCATCATGAAAGACCCCACTAGGTGTTTATTAATAAGTTACAATTGCTTTTTTGGGTTTTTTGGGAACTTGTCAAAAAAGGTTTTGCTTTCTTTGGTTTGCTTAGCCCTTTGGCTCTTTTCTTGCTTGATTTACTTTTTGTTCACCTGTAGATAAGAGCTTTAAACAACAATTAATTATAGTGTTAGAAAACCAAATTTGACTTATGACTCGAAAATATGAAAGTAAATGGGATGAAAAATGCCAAATGAGACAAACAAAATGCCCAAAACAAGAAAATAAAGCCACAAATTAGACCTTGGAAAAGTTGGGAAATGCTCACTTTTTAAGGTGAAAAAACACGTTTTTCGAAAAAAAGACTTGGAATTTTTTTGGGATTTTTTTTTTGATTTTTTTTTAAATTTTTATGGTAATTTCCAGACTTGGAAAATAGCAGAAAATTACCAAAAATCAGCAAAAAACCAGCAAGCTTTAAAAGGCACGTTTTCGAGAAAATGATGAAAAAATTAAAAATTAATTTTTTTTTGAAATTTTTTCGATTTTTTTTTAATTTTTAGGCTAATTTCCAGAATTGGAAAATAGCAGAAAAATGTCAAAAAACAGCAAAAAACCAGCACGCTGGAAAATGCCAAAAAATGACATGGTTTTCGAGAAAAAATGAAATTTGAAAAAATATTTTTTGGAATTTTTTTCGATATTTTTACTGTTTTTTAGTGAATTTCCAGAATTGAAAAAAGATGAAAAACTTAGAAAAAACAAGCAAAAAAAGGAAAATTTGCACGTTTTTCAAGAAAACTTGTGCACGTTTTCCAAGGCAAAAAAGGGGCAAAAAAATAACTATTTAACACTAGCCTTGAAATTTTCAGCTAGCTGGAAATACGCAAGAGATAGTGGGGAAAGAGAAGCGGCACGCAAAACAATGCGTCAATTGAGAGCAAATCCCAAAGTACTTCTCAAGGCAAAATTTTGGTAGAAAGACTTAAAATCAAGGTTTAAAAAAGAGATCTAAGGTAAACAAACAACTAGATCTTGAAAAAAAAAGATTTACAAGCTTTGGAAATGAAACTAGATCTTTTGAAAGTGAACTTTGAAGAGTAGAACTAGATTTAAAAAATAGATCTAAGGCTAGAAAGCCTAGATCTACCTTAGTAAAAGATAGACAAGCTTGAAATAAAACTCTTAATGACTTGAAATCTTTTACAAAAAAAAAGTGGAAATAGAAGAGATAAAAACCTTATGCTTGAGATCCACTTTTGGTAACTGGAGAGAAGATTGATTTAACTTTTATGGTGGAAATGAGAAGAATCCGAGCCCTTCTTTTTAGATCTTTGGATGAAGATGAGATCAATTGAAAACCATTGTGTATTCAAGGATGATGGTGCCTTTGAGGTCTTTGAAGAAGGGGGAGATGCAAACTAGCTCATCCCTTACTCCAAGATGTACCTGAAACTTGTTAAACAATACACTTAAACAGAAAAGAGAGATCTTAGTATGTTAGCACAAAAATAAATCAAAGAGCATGTATTGAGTCCAACTAAAGCATGCTACTTCAAAAAATTTAAATACTAATCATAAACAAGTAACTTGATCCACAAATACTTGCCCTATGTGCTTGAGAAAACAAGCCTTCTAAGCTAGATCCAACTCCAAATGGTAAGCATATATGAAAAATTGAAACAATGTTACCTCAACAAAGCATCATGAACCATGCATGCACCAATTTGACCTCCAAAGTCTCAAACTTTATTCCAATGTTGCACAAAGACAAAATATTACACTGTAAACGGGCAGAGGTTTCTTGCACAAAATAACCACACTAAGAGAGAGCAAAGCACCTCTCTTTATACAAAACTAGAAGCCCAATACCCTAGTTCGAATTGGCATGAGAAGGAGCCAATTGCAAAATAGACAAACTCGAATTCCAATCTAGATCAATGGCTTGGAGTGAGGATCCAACAAACAACTCGTAGATGAAGTAAATGTGAATGGGGAGGTGGCCTCCACCTTGGCAAGGCGCCCCCCATCCTTCCCTTGTGATTATCACCCTTCCATTTGTGAGCCTCCACCTTGCAAATACGTGAGCCCTTGAGAAATGCGTGAGCCTCATCAAGGAGATGGCTTGGTGTTGAGTAGAGTTTGTAACTCGAGTTTCAAAGGAAGCTGAGCCATGAGGTGGCCATAACTTTAGGGAGGCACCCACCTTTACTATTAATGCAACTCAACCATCTATTTAACACATGCCAAATCACTAAATCGTATTTTTGATGAAGGAGGGCGAATTTCTCTTGAAGATCTCTTGCAGTGACTGGATAGTTGACTGAAAGCTCTTGGAGTTGATTGGAATCATCATGAATGCTCAGTGCCATGTCATTTAGCCTTTTATTTTATTCAATTTGGATTATTTTGGAGAGATTTGGATTATCTCCAAAATATTCATTTTTAATATTTTTAATTAATAATTTCTCTTTTATTGATTTTTTGAGAAATTATTAATTATCAGGCTGAATGACTATTCGAAACTTAGGATAAGTGGGTTTGGGGTTCAAGTGTGATTTTTGGTTTAGGAATTAAGCCTCCAATCTCTGAAATCCACCCCCAAACGACTGACATATTACAAATTGCATTTTTCCAATTAAATATTTGGAAAAATAATAATAAAAATAATAAAAAATAAAACTCATCCAACGCGTCCGGTAATTTTTTTCGGACATTGTTTTTAATGGATGAGGGACCTAGGAAATGACCATCTAAGACATACATGGTGTCTAGTAGGTTCATATACATCAATTGGACTTTAATACCCCCCCAAGGCCCAAATTTCAAAATCGAGAATTCCAGCTTTGGAGGAAGCGGGAGAAAACCTCGTCGATTATTACTCGGCTATAGGCAAAGCATAATTGACAAGGGCAAAAAACTCCTTGGAATGCCTTAGTTGATAGTCAAGTCATGGGGAACCGAGTCACTCAAAACCCTACTAGCACACTTATTACAAACCCCATAGGGCCATGGTCATTTCAGCAAAAAAATAAAACTGGCTAGCCAAAATTGGCTAGTCACCACAATCTGAACCCCTGATACTCTGAAAGTGAACACTGATGATGTTCCAACACTGGCGGCTCAATGGAGGTTCAACTATTGTACAAAATAGTTGAGAACACTTCCAAAAAAAAGACTTTCAACATGTGCTTTACTCAACTCACTAAGTCTCCTTCCTTAAGAATTTAATTAGCCACCCCATTCAAAATCATTATCTAATCAATTTTTTTTTTTTGAATTTGTCCTTTGGTGCATTTTGTAGAATAGTCAGCAATTAAGTGTTGATATGTAGCATATTTAGTAAATAATGCTCCCAGAAGCGACGTAATCGCTCAGAACATGAAGAAAGTGGGCAGTAGAGTAAAGAGGACGCTCTGAGTGTCAAAACGAGCCTCCCTACGCCAAATTCCGCTTCTAGATGAAGCTTTTATTACAATTTAAATTTTTCCAATTAAACCATTAAAAAATGGTCTAATTTACGAAAAAAATTATTTTAGTCGGAATCGACTCAAACTCCTAGGGGACCTAGTGCATGTCCATACGATTTATTATTGATGGCTAGCATGTAAAAATACATAGACACCTAGGCTTTAATAACCTCCCTAAGATCGACCACCATGGAAAATACTCCAACTTTGGAGGTATGAGTGAAAAACTTAGGAATTATACGCCACTAAAGAGTAACGCATAATTCCTAAGGAAAAAACACTCTAGAGTATCTCCCCTGAAGGAAAACCCTAAGTTAGGCCAAGCCTTTTACAAAATAATCATGCTTAGACCAACTTATTACAATTCCCCCAAGGGGGTCTGGACATGCAAAATTTACAAAGGGCCAAATTTTTTTGGCCTGATGGATCTCAAAACACTGATGATGAACAATTTGATTGTTCAATTCTTCAACGGTTCACCTGGAATCCACTAAGTGCAATTTAGTGGATAACAATTATTTATTCTTATTATTACATTTATTAATGTCTACATTACTTGTATACATAACAATGAGATACAAAATGAGAGTGGGTTTATGGATACTTGGCTCAATATAGAGGTTGGTCATGATCAAATTATGAAGAAGAGTGGCTCTATGGATACCTAGCTCAATATAAGATTGGTGGTGACCAAAATATGAAGAAGAGTGGGTTTATGAATACTCAACTGAAATACAACTAAGAGAACATAAAACAATTGAGGAACCGTAAACAAAATTTGAGAGTGGGTTTATGAATACTCAATTGAAATACACGAGAGTCTCAATACAATTGAGAGAACATGAATACAATTTGATAGTGAGTTTATTGATATCCAATTTGAATACAAGGGTTGACTGTGGTCAAGATACAAAGGTGTGTGGGTTTATGGATACCCAACTGAAAATAGGGTTGGCCCTATTGACAACACCACCCCTCAATTTGAATAGGATTCGTTGGAGAGAAGACATTACCACACAACTTACCTTACGGGCCATATAGTGAAGATATAACCCCCTTGAATGCCATATTTCCAATATTGACATGGTTCCACAACCTAGTGAAGGTGGCCTCTAGTAGAGGTATAAAAGAAGAATCCTCGAAAGCATGCTGGTTGGCTAAAGGTACAAAGGGTGGCACAGGTTGTATCAGACCATGAAGCTACCAAGTGTAGTACATCCAAAAAGGATCATTGTCATAATGTCCATTGAAATACGTTGAGAATCATCTGTAGAGTCATCTATAAAAATTAGTGGGATAGATCTCTTGGACTTGTCAATCGAGGTTGCATCAAAGAAGGTGATAATTTTTTTACCTCTCCCACAAGAGCAAGTGGTCATAGGTTCAAAAATGTCGCTATGAACCAACACCAATAATTGAGAGATGGGACTTGCATCACAATAAAATGAAGCATCCACGGGAAAACCACCAACTCCCTAGAACATAAACAATGTCTCCTGATATGATGTGATCAATAATGAGATCATCACATCCTAGAATAGGTAAGGCCTAATAGGCATGATACACTGCCATATGTGCATTGTAGGGAGAGTCCATTAAGCCCAACAACAGTGTAGAAGAAGTCTTTATACATCTGTTGTCCGCCGAGATGCACACCAGCAACAGAAATCTTTCGAAAGCTGTTCCCTCAGTACAAGTGGGGAAAGTGTGGCCTTGGGGGCAAGCAATGAGCCAGGTACTGTCACTTGAATCCCAACTCCTCCGTTTAGGCTAACTCCTAACGAAGCCAAGGGGGGTTGTCCCTAACAAAGAGTTTCTATGGCTTTGTGTTTTTAAGTGTTTTTATATGTGGTGATGTGGATGAGTGTTACTTAGGAGTTTTATGAGATGATCACAGATTTATAAGATGAAATAAATAAACACAAGATAATAGCAATCCACGTTGCAGATACAAGATCTGTAGATAAACAATATAATGAAGACTAATAAAATGGCATCCACAAATAATAACTTAAACTGATTTCCAATGGACAAATGGCCTAGATTAATAAAGATATGAAAGTGTAAAATGACCAGTGCCAAATGGAGTCAAAGATGTGTAGTGCTTGGGGATGCTGAGGATACAAGTCTTAGAATATTGTTTGTGAGAATGTTGTGCAAATGTTCTTGGTTTATTTTAGAAAGTTTTAGTGATCTTGATTATTAGGGTTTGGAAAGCAAGGATGAAGTCCAACCGGAAAATATACCTTCAGTGGCTTCCCCTTGGTGACATGACGGACCGTCTAGTATTCAAGGCTAGGTGTCCAGTGGATTTAACCAACAAGCTCGAACTCTATGACAACGGTGATTTCCGGCGCCACCAGTTAGGAACTTTGCCCACTACCTGAGTATTTCTCGAAATAACAACGCCGGCTCGTTGGTTGTGGGGTGAAAATTTTATTATGGTTATCACTTGCAAGATTAACAAATCCAATCACCGTTTTGAGTACGAGTCCAACTTTTTAGGGTCGACAGAGCATACTAAGTGATGGAAAGCAACGAAGTAAATTTTAGAGGGGATTGTCAGTTTGAAAGTATTTTATTAAGAGCACACAGTGAAACTCTCCGACAAAGAGTGCTCTTGACTTCGTCTTATGACAGAAGTTCAAGAGACTTTAACTAACCTATATGCTGAATGCAAGGAAAATGCAGTGCTTATGCTCTCCGACAGAGAGTGCTCTTGACTTGTGTTATGGCAAGTTCAAGAGTCTTTGGTTCTTTTTAAAGGACAAGCAGTTTGAAGCAAAGAACACAATGATAGCTCAAATAACAAAAATGAAACAATGCAACTAAAAAATAACTTTCACTTTGCAAAGAAGGAAACTAGACTAGCAATTAGTGTTCTAAAACATAATGAAAATATAGCAAAAAGGAGTAAAAAATGACTTCTACACACTGTTCATGAAATTTCCATCTAGCTGAAAATACGCAGTACACAGTGGGGAAAGAGAAGTAGCACGCAAGCTCAATGCGGCACTTGGGATCGAATCCCAAGACACTTCTCAAGTCAAAACTGAACTAACAATTAAAGTTCTAAGCGCAAATGAAATTATTCTAAAACAACTTAAAACAAATCTAAGCTAAGGACACACAAGACACTCTTCCCCAAATGGGGAAGAAAAACAAAAAATGGGAGGCCTTATCCCACTTAGCCTTATTTTATTAATCAAGTACAAATGCCTTTGGGATTAACACCCTTGAAAGGACTTTGAGAAAAATAAACTTGGAAAATAATGAGAAAACTCTTATGAGTTTGTACAAAGGATAATGGTTTGGTTCAAATGACATTCATGGTTTGGTTCTTATCCTTGATTCAAAATTCAAATATTTCCTTCTTTGATTCTTTTTTTCAAGCTTGGATTTTCTCTTTGGTTCTCTCTTCCTCCAAGTATCTACACAAGAAAGATCACTTCAAAGCACCCATTAAGCATTAGATAAAACAACAAAAGTGAAACTAATTAGATCTAGAAATGTAAAAACCAAATATTTTTTGGATGCAAGCTTTTCAATTGAATGAGATTAGAAATGGAAACTACAAACTTCAAACTAGATCTAAGACTAAGAAATAAAATGCAAGCTAACTAGGAAGATGAGATCTAATGATGCAACTACCAAAAAAGCAATATCTAATCTACCAACAAATGCAAATGCAAAACTATGATAAGAAAGGATCTAACTATTCAACTTTGAAAGAAAGTGCAACTAACTCTTTAACTAACAAAACTTTGTTGTTTTTATGTGTTTTTTGTAGTGTTTCAAGGAGGGACGAAAGGAAGAACTTGAAGAGGTCTAAAGGCAAATGAAGGGGATGATGGAAGAGCATAAAGAAGGAGGGACGAGAGCAAGGGAAAGGAAAAGGGTTAGGGAAAGAAGGCAATGAGAAGCTAGGAAGATAAGGAAACCAAGGTTGGAAAAAGGAGAAACGAAAAGGCTTGGGAGAAGATGACTAGGGCAAAGAAGAAAGTCAAAATGAAAGGCTAAGGAAAGGGCAAAAAGGGGGTGGACGAAAGGAGGAAAGCGTAAGGAGAAAATGAGAAGGAAAGGAAGGTAGAGGAAGGTAAGACGAGAGGAGAAGGAAGCTAGAAGAAGGAAGGAAGGACGAAACTAGGAGGAGGCTAGAAGGAAAAAAAACGAGGCAAGGTCAAGCCTATTGAAAACAAAATAGACTTGATGGGAAGGTTCAAGGTTGGAGAATGATAGATCTTTAAAAATTCCACAACTTGAAGAGGACCAAGTGACAAGTAACCAAAAGTTTGATAGAGTGTTTTTTATAGCTTGATGGATGAGGCTAGAAAGATCGAAACTGCTTGAACCCTGCAAACAAAAACCATCAACAATGGAGTTCTTGCATAGTGAAGGTATTAGATGCCAAAAACTTCTACTAGATGCAATCCCTGAAGACACAAACACCCACCAACAATTCGATTAGAAGCCTAAGTACTAGATTGTTAGTCTTCAATAAGCATACAATAATCGAAATTTGAAATCAAGGAGTAGGGTGAAAGAGATATTACTTCATTAGAATGAAGACACAATGCCAAGAGCCAATGCAAGTGACCTCCAAAGTCGAAAAATATTTTATTAACAAAAGAGTGCTTACAATTTTACCAGAGTTTCTTTGCACAAGAATCCATCAAAAGAGTGCCCAAAGCACCTCTCTTTATACAAATTCTAAAGAACAAATACCTCATTCGAGCTTGGCTTGACAAGAGCGCCAAATAGCAATCGAATTCCAATCAAAGGGATGGCTTGGAGTGTATGATCAATAGTTAACACGAGTTGGAGTAATGATGAATGGGGAGGTGGCCTCCACCTTGGCAAGGCGCCCCCCACTCTCCCTTGGAAGCATCACCAAACCAAACGTGAGCTTCCACCTTACCTTGACGTGTGCATGCAAACAAAGGCGAGTTCCTATCAAGAGCAAGTTTGGAGTGGAAGGAGGAGACAAACTCGAGTTTGGAAGAGTCAATCCACGTGATGTGTCCCTTCATTTGAGGAAGGCGCCTACCAACCATTTATTGCAAACTTAACAACCCATTCACCCCTCGCCAAATCATCAAATCGTGGGCTTCATGAAGAAGCCGTATGGTCAAATATGGCTCACGTCACCCTCCATTAGCTTAATTCGTATAACCAAAGTTTGATTATAATATGTGACCTTTATTCACTTGATATGGTCGTACACCATATGAAATCAATATTCAACCTTTTCCATGGTAAAAAAATTCAATTTTTGACTTATTTGAATTTTGTCATTTTTTGGTCACTAAATGCCAAAATAGTGAAAATTGCTCCCAGAGGCGACGTAATCGCCCGAAAATTTAGAAAAGAGGGTGCCAGGGTGAAAAGGACGCTCTGAGCGTCAAAACGAGCTTCCCCACGCCAAAATCCGAATCCGCCTCCGGATGAGGTTTTTATCACTTTTTGAATTTTTTTAATTAAACCATTAAAAAATGGTCTAATTTATGGAAAAATTTATTCTTCTCGGAATTCAACGAAACTCCTAGGGGACCTAGTGCATGTTCATACGACTCAATCGAGATGGCTAACACGTAAAAAATCCTAGACACAAGACTCTAATAACCACCTTAGGTTTTGACCACCATGGAAAATACTCCAGCTTTGGAGGTTTGAGTGAAAAACTCAGACATTATACGCCACTGATGAGTAGCGCATAATTCCCTAAGGAAAAAACACTCTAGAGTATCCCTCAAATGGCTAAATCTACGAATAGCCGAGTCTTTTATAAAAGGACCCCCGTTTAGACCAACTTTTAACATTTTCCCCATGGGGGTATGAACATGCAGTTATTACAAATCGGGCGAAACTGCCTTGAAAATGACTTCGGAACTTCTGAACATTGATGATGAACATCAATCATGTTCATGAAACTGGTGGCTCGTAAGAAATTCAGCTATTGTACAAAATAGGTGATAACAACATCAATAAGAAAGGTACATCAGACCAACACTGTTGGGAGCGGGAACGAAAAGCGAAATTTTCAAAAGATTCCGTTTCGGGAGCGTTTTTTATATAATATATATTTTAATATATTTTGATGCATATAAATTAAAAAAAACATGTATTATGCCAAATTAGCTATAGAAAACATCAAAACATAGAATTTAGATATTCATATAACCATTTAGTACACATTGATATAACATTAATCATCTCGTCTTCTAGATTCTAGGAGCTATAACTTATAACATTGTCATTAAAAGATGATCATCAAATCATCAATCATCAATCATCAACAACATCAACCTTCAAATTTCAACATATAATATTTGCCATCAAACTAGGCCATAATGTTTACAAAATAGGCCAACCGCCAAAATAAACATGAAAATGAAATACAAACTACAAAGTACTATGAATCTACTAAGCTTTCCGCTTGCCACGAGTAACTTCCAATTTCTTTTCTCGTGTTCTAGGTGGAATAGGTGCTGGTGGAAGTGATCGTGGAACATGAGAAGAAGATGAATGGCCCCTGCGGGTTGAAATTGGATGCTGTGAAGCTAAAGGCAAAACTCCTGCATCCGGAAAGCTGCTTCTGCTTGGGGGTGGCATCTTTGTATGGGTAGTCTGAATTGGATCATCATGATCACCCAATAGTTCAGCCTCCAAGCGCTCTATTGCTATGGCTCCATCCTCCACATTAGCCTCCTCTGGATTGTTGTCCCAAGTAAAAAATGTTCTATCATTCTTGGCCGCCTCACAATAATGGGACAACAACCTCAAGTTGTAGTGCACATAAACCAAGCTTTCTGCGCGATCTACATTCAGACTGTTTCTCTTTACATTGTGGATGAAGTTGTAGGTGCTCCAACCTGTGATAGCAACCTCAGCGCCAATTTATGCAAATATGTGGCTCCAGAGTCATGCATGTTCCACCAATGGATAGGATCCAATCTGTCTCGATCTTTGGTTGCAAACAGGGAACCAAAGCGTCCATGCTCACTTATGTATATGCTCAATTCACTCCGTACTTGAGCACACTCTTCCTCATCAGGGACCAACTTCTCTAATGCAAGCATATACCCAGCAACAACCTCTGGATCTGTGTGGGGTTTTTTCTTGACTCCACCCCCAGGTGCAGGTTGGGCCAACCAAATTGGAGAATAGTATTTTGGGGTGAGGACATATGCAAGGGCATGGAGTGGAACATTTAGATTATCCCACCTTTTGACCACAAGTTTATGAATATGGTCATACAAGACTGCATCTCTTTGCTCAACAATGTCTTTGATTTGACCAAGCATGCTATCCATCTGCTCATATACCTCCCCAATCACCGGCTGATTTGTATCTGCAAAACGAATCATGTTATAAACTGGCTTGGTGAACTGCAGAACATACCTAACCTGTGACCAAAAATGACCTTCAAGAACGGTGTCCTCCACCTCCTGAAAGTCACTTCTATCTGATGCACTTGCAACTTTGTCTTTCAATTCCTGCCATGGATCACTTGAGACCATACTAGCCAATGCCTCTCTTACCTTCAAAAGCCTCCTGAAGGTGAGGTAGTAGCTAGCAAATCTAGTCTTTGCAATCTTCAATAGCTCCAACTTAGAGTGATTGCGAAAAATGTGGTGGGCCATGCTATGATTGGTAATAAATTTGATCATTTTCTTACCTCTCTTGTACAAGGCACCAATCCATCGGTAATTATTGTCCTTCATCTTAACAATATCACGCATCAAAAGGTTCAATGTGTGAACCAAATACCCTGACCAAAATATGTTGGGATACTTATCCATAATGATTGCTCCTGTTGCCTTACAATTAGCAGCATTATCAGTGATGACTTGAATGACATTGTATGGCCCAATCTCCTGAATGGTTTTAAGTAAAGGTTGTGCAATATTAATAGCGGTCTTGTAGCGATCTGAGTAGTCATGGGCTGAAAGGAAGACCGCACCGCTAGCAGAAACGCCAAGAATATTTATCAACGGCTTGCCTTTAACATTTGTCCACCCATCAGATACACTGGATACCCCATAGTTGGACCAATCATTTGTGAACTTTCCAAGAGCACTATTGATTTTGGCTCTTTCCCTGTCAAGTCCCACGGTTCTAGCTTTGTCATACCCAGGGCTTCTGTATCCTTGAGGGCCACCATTGATGGCTTGTACCATTTCATGCCAATAGGGTGAGCGAAGAACATTGAATGGCACACCACATGCATAGAGAAAACTATAAACTTTTGAATCCCCATCATCTCTACAACCTTGGTCAAGGAAATCGGATAATGTTCTTTGTATAGGTGAGACTCCATGGGGAGATGAGGCTCCCGATCGAGCCGATGATGATCCAGCTCCACTACCAAACATTCTCTGTGGGGATTCAGAATCAACCCTCGATCTCTTGGAGTTGTTTTGAGCAGCCTCTTCTTCCATCCTGTATTTGCTTCTCTCTTTAGCTCCTGCTTTGTCACAAGTTTTGACTCCATGAGACTTACCTACATCTTATGGCATAACCCCACGCAAATGCTTTCTCACTCGGGTATATGAACCTGTGTATGTTTTCCCACAATGAGGGCATGCAAACTTTGTGGTTCCACCCCCTCTCCCTCCTTCTTTCCTTGTCACATACTTCCACAAAGGTGTTGTGTCTTTTTGTTTTTTCCCCACATCACCCTCATCCTCATCATCATCACCCTCTTCCCCTTCCTCCTCTTCTCCTTGGTATGAATCACTCTCTACCTCTTCCCCCTCATCACTACCACCACCACGTCTACTTCCCAACACCATCATAATGAGAAGAAGTGGAATGAAAAACCAAAACCACATACCCATCATGTTTCTTGATTCAAGATGAGAGTCACTTGTTCCCTGCAATAGAATGATGGAGAAGAAGCAATTGGAAAGAGTAGGAGAAGAGAACATTGCAAGTTTTCCATTTTTAACATAGTGAAAAAAAATTGCAAAAACAAACGAAGATGAGTTTTTAGAGCCTACCTTTTAGCTCTTCAATGGTGGTTGAATGTCTCTATGGAAGCTTCAATCTCCCTTGCAAGCTCTCCCTTTCAATCTCCCCTTCAATCTCCCACTCAATGCTCAAAGCTCTCAAACAACTAGCAAACTCACTCCAAGCTCAAACTCTTTTCAATCAAGCAAATGAGTAATGGAATGAGTCCAAATGGACTCATTAACCTTTTATTGGCCCAAAGTGACCTATCCCACCAAACCCCCCCCCCAAAAAAATCCAAAAATCGCCTTGTCCGCGGAATTGATCTCGGAATCGATTTAGGGTTCGATTTTAATGCTCGGGTTCGATTAGGGATCGACTCGGAAGCTACGATTCCAAATCAAATTGCAAAATGGCAGGGATCGTTTTTTTTTATACCAATTCACAAATTGCCAAATTGATTCCGGACAGAATCAATGAGGAATCGCGATTCCAGAATCGATTCCTCATCGATTCCGTCCGGACCGCGATTTGGGACCGATTCGAGGGGGGGGAGTTGATTCCCAGTAGCGTAGCATCAGACTATAATAGAGAAAGATCCACTATAATAGGTTGAGAATCACCTGTAGAAGAATCCTCAAAATGAGGCAGTGGTAATGATCATAATGGACCATAAATATAACACCATAAAATATAGCATCGGTATTGGAAGGATCATATAGATAATAGACCAGAATATGGGCCCATGTACTTGATCCAAAAATCCAAAAATGCAAAACAATGAAGTCATACCTTAATCAAGGATTTGGGACACTAGATCAAAACCATATGCAGAGTGCATGAGTAAATGTGCATTGTAAACTATTGCAGCAGTATTATCTAGAAGATCCTTGTCACAAATTGCTACTTCTATGAGCTCTTCAATCCATTGAAGACAAGTCAAGCAAGACGTGAAGACACAACTCTTTGTATGAAAACCATTGCATATGGAGTTCTTCTATATTAGATCTGCCCAATTATGAGTAGTCTTATTGAATAGGGCAAAGATCCTGTTATCACACAACTTGTAGTTGCCCCTAGTGGTATCCCATCCGGGACGGTAGAGGAGATAGGCAACTACAGAGGTGACCCAAGAGATGCCACGGTTCCCAATGCAAGGTGGGAGTCACGTCAATCGAGGCACTCTTCGCTTTAGGTCAAGGTGAAACAAGACCTAGGGGGAGACCCTATAACCAATCACAGTTGATTGGACCCAAACAAAGGTTTCTAAGGATAAGTAAATGAAGAGTTATGAAAACCAATGCAAGGTTGAGTGGACCTAGATGTTAAAGTATGGTTGAAGGTGGTTTGGGAGATTGTTAGTGTTTCAACCGATGTATGATTTAGGCCACATAATTAGGTATAATGATAAGGTTCATCACCATATGCTACACAAGTGGATCCTACTTTCTTGGGATATGTGAAATGGCTTGAAGTGGACCCACAAGGTGAAGCTAAGGGATGCAATTGGCACTAGATGATGTGTAATGAGTAGATCTATGGATCTAAGTTGAATTTAGGAGTACCCATGTACCGGATCTAGTGTTTGACACAATTCCCAAGGAGTGCGACTTGCTTTGAGGAGGACTAGTGCCTTGTTGGATGGGCTAATGGAGTCAAAAGGTATGTCAAAGTGTAGATCGGGAAACCTAGGAGCCAAGTTAAGTGGGCTAATTGAGATAGAATGGTTGGATCCTGCTAGATCTAGGTTTTCATGAAATGACCTTAAGTGGACCACAATCCCTTGAAACAAGGAATGCTGCCCCCAAGGCAGATCGTCACAAAATGATACTCTAGACCTAGGTTTCAAGGTATGGCCGTTCCAAATCCACAAAAATCTCAACCACCCACATCCTCAAAGTGGGCAAATTCACTCACCCCAGGGAGTGCGACCTTGCTCAAGGAGGGCCTAAAGAGGGGTTAAGTGGACCAAATCAAGTCCAATTGCCACCAAACTGTAGATCCAAGTAGCTTATGCACCGATCTATGTGGATCTAGAAAATCATGTCAATCCAAGGGTTAGATCTTACTAGATCTGAGTTTTAAGGTGCCAAGAAATTCAAAAGGGGGTTTTAATCCCTTAAAATGTGGAATGATGCCCACAAGGTAGAAATCACCAAAGTAACAGTCTGGGGGTAGGTTATCAAATGTGTAGATTGAAATCAAGTGGGATCTCACCTACCCATATGCTAGATCTAGCCAAAACAAACCTCTCTAAGGAAGTGCGATTTGGTTCAAGAGGGCTTTTTGCCTTGAAAAGTGTGTCAAATTTAACCCAATCACCACCAAACTATAGATCCCACTAGGGGTGGATGCTATAGAGGTGGGTTCTTAATATCTCTTCAAAAGCAAGGCTAGATCTAAGTAGATCTAAGAAAAACAAAAAATGAGGGTTTTAATCAATTAGGGTTTTTATGATCTAGAAATTATGGATGATTCAAGGAAGAAGAAGATCATACCTTTGGAGCATACCTGGATGAAGAGATGAATGCTAGTTGAGACGAGGATTACTTTTGCCAAAGATCAAATGGAGAATTGTTGAGGCCCTCTTGCCAAATCGATTTTTCCAAGCCACATATGAGTCCCTCTAACCTGTCAAAACCAAGGAGCAAAGCATCAATCAGTTTAACATGTTGAAGGTAGATACAAGCAAGAGAGAGATAAGCAAAGAATAGTTGGCACAAAGACAAAACTACTCCCTGTTTAACCAAAACGTCTTCCTCCAAGCTTGAAGGGCAAGCCTCCCCACCAATTCGCACTTGTCAAAAACGTCCTCTTAACCTGTAAAAAAAATATGGCAAATATGCAAGATAGCTACAATAGATCCTCCAGTGCAATGGACAAAAGCATTTACAATCGAAACAACCAACATCCACTCCAATCCAAGCATGTACTCCAAATGATAGAAACTTTATTCCAAGAGCCAAGAGCCAAAAATCTCTAGATGATTTTACAATGAGAGGCTCCCTCCTTAAATAGGATGGGGAGAGTACAATCCTAACCACTTTTTACATGAGTGGCCAAGATTAAAAGATCAAAAGATCTAATCAACGGCTAATAATAAATCATAACAATACATCACATGGATTACCCAATATAATGATGACGTCCCCACTAAATGGTATAAAGGAATGATGACGTCATCCACTAGAGGGGTAAAAGTACAAAAATCCACCTCATAATGACTAGGACATGACAAAATAAGCACATGGTGGGGCTAGGAGGCATCAATCCTTACTATCTCATCCCCAAGGCACAATAAAATAATAAAATATGTCCAAGATATTATAAATGATCAAATTTGTCCTCAAAATCTGTGACAGACAAGCAATAAAAGACCTCCTGTGATCGATGTGGGCCTACCCACATGGTGAAAACTGGCTGGAAGATAGTGGGATCACCTTGGAAGACCTCTGTGAAAACCAAATGCCAAAACCTTGCCTCAATTGCCCAAATCGAATTCCTTAGTGACCACTTTATCCCATTTTTTAACTGCCTCGGTAACTGTGAAAGTGCCAAAATTGCCTCCTAGGGCATCTGCGCTGTCCATCTGAGTCCACTAGGCTCTCCAGAAGGGGGGGGTAAATGGTAAAAACAAGTGGCTGGACCACCCCCTCCTCATACAACGCCCTAGGTGAACTGGCCTCTCATGGCCCCTGCTGCTCACGCTGGGAAATCAGCCCCAAATCTGGTCAACAAGTGTGAAACTGCATCAATCACTGTCAGAAGTGCCCGGAACTGAAAGATAAGTGTCTCATTGGATCCAGAAGACCCAAATCCACTAGAAATGTGTACTCATACACCATGGGTTGCCCTATTGGGCCAGCTATAGGGTCCACTATATATGGACAATGCATAATCTGCTGATTTGAAGTAATAATAAAACCTGCTGAACTGCATCAATCATCATCTGCATCATATGTCCATCATATGATATCATCATCAAGCATGTGGGACCATCAATCATCATCCATAGGTATATATATATGGTCCCCATCATCACTGATCCCAATAATACACAACCAAGGATAAATCACATCAGTAGACTAAGACATGCTTCTCTAATCATTCTCACAGCCAAGCTCAAAGTATAACATCCATTCAGTGGCATTAATCTAGTTATCATATTCCTTTGTTATATAAAATTACTTGCACACTGGTTCACATGACAAACTCACCCATTGGACATGGTCAAACTGCTAGTGAAGGGTGAAGGCTAGGAACAAGGTTGGGTCAAGGGGTTGACTTGTCTAACTTAACTCAAAAATACTTTGGACTGGGAGAAGGGGGAAGCTACAAACTCTGTGCTGGACAAAATAACACGGGGAATGGCTGTGTCTCACAAATGGATAAGTTGTTTAGAGAGTGCTTATTCAACTTAGGCATCATGTCTACATCAAGTTGATCCAGGTTCATTAGGATCATTCAATTTTGATTTCATGGCCTTTTTTGGCCTACATAACCCTTCGGATCTCAGGTGCGCTGATAAGCACAACTAGTTGCAGCTTGCATCCAGGGCATGTTTTTTCAAATACATATAAGGTCAGCATTTGTTTAGATATAACTTTTAAGAATCATTGCTTTTTGGACCTTTCTTATACTCTTCAAGGAGTATTTTTAGCTGTTCATTGCTCTTGCCCTTTTTTAGTTTCCATGGGCGAATTTATAAGTTTCCATAGGTAGAACATGAGCTTTCAGTTTTAGCCAACAACATCTCAAGTGACTAGGGGGAGTTCGAGCCAATGCCAAACATCGGGACAACCGACCAGAATGATTTAGGCCTACAGTCCAACTCATTAAAGGCAAGTTTTGTCACCAACTTAGAGCCGAGACATTGAATATACAGGGTTGCGGTCCAAACACAGAGGTAGAAAAATGGGGAAGTCCTCAGCATCAGAAAGTCAAATGAGACAGGTCAAGGTATAAAGTCAAATAGGAAAGTCATGTATGGATGGAGTCAAGTGAATATGGAGTCTACACTAGCAGACAACTGGTGTCAGGGAAGACCATATCTATGTAAGGTGGAAAACCAGTGGGTTTTGTTAAATGACCTAAATGTGCAAGCAATTGTCCATTTTATGATTTATAGTTCATTTTAAACAGTTTGCCACATCAGGAATAATATACCAAGCAGATGCTGTGAACATGACTAGATCAACAAGATAATAATCCACAGTCAGTGATAACATGTCCATAGATCATACAACATCATCATATACCATCTGAAACACTGCTGCAATACATCTCTAAGCACTGAACTGAAACTGTATGGGATAAAGGGTCACATCGGTCATCAAATCTGAAATCTCAAGGCTCAACCTTGACATAAGTCTGAATAATACACTGCTTTGATCATGAGTGATCCAAAATATACAATCATCATAGCCATGCTCTGAATAATGGAAGCTCTGGAATGTGCAGATATCTGCTGAACAAGGATAGTAGCCCTGCTACTATAGTGTGATAACAGATCCATTATGAGGTCATGAAGTTTAGGAAGACGAAGGCTCCAAGGCTTCAAGGAATCCCCTATGTAGACCAAGGCATGAAATATATCCGACTATTCCAAGAAATATGCAATGTATTGTTTTTGTACTTAGGGTAGTGTTATCACACAACTTGTAGTTGCCCCAAAATGTGATCCTATCCAGGATGGTAGAGGTGCTAGGAAACTAAAGAGGTGACCCAGGAGGGCCTCGATTCCCAAGGATGATTGGTTGTCACGCTAATCGAGGCACTCTTCACTTTAGATCAAGCCAAAGTGAGATCAAGGGGGAGACCCTTACTAGCCACTGAGGACTAGCAAATCAAGACAAGACACTCTAAAAATTATGAATGATGCACAAGACTAGATCTTGGTGGATGGAATCTAGATCTAGGGAAACGTAGTGGTTTATGGGAGTTAGAAACTAGTTGAGGAGGCTTAGGAAAAATAGAGTTTCTCAACCGTAGAAGAAATGTCCCACAATGAGTTTAGGAAACTAGATCTAGATAGATCTAGTTCATACGAAAAGTACCCAAATTGGATCTACCTAGGGTTTAAGCAAATGAGACCAAAGTGGACCCAAAATAGTAGATCCGGGTGTTAAAATGACTAGATCTAGGTGCTTGATGAATAGATATGTGAAATTTGAGGGGGTTCAAGCATACCCAATTGATAGATCTGAAAAATGGACCCAAAACCCAAGGAGGGCGTCCCACCTAGAGAAGACTAGTGCTAGATCCGGGGGTAAATGGAGTCAGATTGAGTTGAAAATTTAGATCTAGTGTTATTATAATTATTCCAAAGTGGGTTTTGATGGCCGTACTCAAATAAGTACCCAATCTAGAAAACGAGGGTTTCAACAATGAGGGTTTTAATGATGACAATTGGATTAAACCTAAGTTGCACTGAAGCAGATACGAAAACGGATACGGATACGGGGGGAGAAACGGGTACGACAAATTTTCAAAAAAGACAGATATGATATGGCAGGGAAACGACATATATATATATATATATATATATATATATATATATCTATATATATATATATCGTCATCATCATATATATTATCATTGTCATCATATTATGATATATTGTCATCATCATATATATTATCATTGTCATCATATTCATCATAATATTATCATTGTACATCATCATCATCACCTGGCACTACTATCAAATATCATTAATCATACATGTAACATGATACTATGAAATTTTTTAACTAATATCATCTTAATCCTCATGCTTAGAGTTAGAGTCATCATCTATGTCCTCAACAAAAGTAGATCGAAAATAGGGACCCCAAACCTGGCTTGATTCCCCTGGGATTGAAGGCACCTACCCAACACCAATGTTCACATCCTCTGGCTATGGAAGTGGGTCAAAGTCCATCCAAGATAGAGGAGTTCAACAATTAGTGCCACCAACATCAAGGTACATAGAGGGGTTGATGTGCTTGATTGAATGCCAATCCCATACCCTCATATATGATAGAATCTAGTGCCAACGTTGCAATCCTGAAATCCTGAAAACTGTTAACTCTGTTGAATTCTGAATGGGATTAAAAATTCTACTTTTTGCATATGAAGTCCGATGAGGTTGGAACCACTCTCAAACATCCTGAAACAATTAATGGTAATGTTAAAAATTTAAGTAAAAGGATAGAAAATGAAATATAAGGAGAATGTCACTTTTACGTTAAGAATTTAATATTACCATTTCCCTGAAATGTATCACCTCTAGGCTGAAACGTATCCAAAACCCTTGAAATGTATCCGTACCAATCTGATACGTATCAGTGCCGTTTCAAGGCCGTATCCCCTCCGTTTCATGATCCAAAATGGGGAATGACGTTTCACTAAGGCTGCTTGGGCGTTTTCGGTAACTTAGGATTAAACCCTAGACAAATAAAATAAGATGCAAACGTACTTGGAAATACTTGCTACTAGCCTTGTGTGGTGATGATCTTCCCTTTTCGATCAATTACGAGCGTTTTCCATGCCATGCCAAGTGAAATTGTTATTCCTTCCAAGAGACCAAGTCGCCCTCCTCCTGCAAAAGAGATCTACAATGTAAGAATCAATTTGCAAAGAGAAAGGTGATAATCAATGAAGAAAGACTCAAAAAGCATCAAGATGATCCAAAGATACAATAATGATACTCCCTGAACCAATAATGACTTGAAGAAGAGATATGGAGCTCAATCACAATAGCGCCCCCATCAAATCGCTATCTCCATCAATGGTACGCCCCCCTGCAAAAATGGTTTAGCAAAGCATAGATCCGCAAGAATGCTAGAAAGAAAAAGACTTTACAATCTCCATGCAAAACATTCGACAAAGCTTCCAAGAGTTTTTGCAAAAATATTTTATTATCGAAGAGATCAAGAGCCAAAAGTCCCTTTACAATGAGGGGGGTCTTGTAAATTTTAATCCAGAGATTACTAGTCCCTCTGGATAGCCCTGAGATCTCAAGCGGTTTGAGTGTCGTATATCAATAAACTCATAAAGACATAAAATGCAACAACTAGATCTCTTTACAACATAAAGACAATCATTCACATTTAAGACATTGCATATACCCTGGAAACCCCAAACGGGGAAAACCAACAATTCTGTGGGGCTATCTTCTCTCTCGAGCCCAGAGCAATATATGAAAGAAAGAAATACAACAATGTTACCTTAGATGTAACACTCAATCCCTGAATGGGTCAATGTCCTAGATCTGCATGCATTAGTTGATGCATGCACTAAGGAAATATGCCCTAGCTGTCAATCTGAATCTGAGTCAGTCTGTAGGTAGTTCTGACTGTACTGCCTCTCTCAACCCTCTGCTCTGATCTGCTCTACTCTAGAAGAAGGCCAACTGCTCAACTGATGAATGCGCCCTTCCTTTGCATGGAAAAGTGCGCCCTCCCCTCTGGATGTCAAACACTCGTACTGGATTAGATATCAGCAGATCTGAGCTCTGATCGTCATAGACCTTCCTCAAACACCGAGGAAATGCTACCCTGAAAGTTTCAGACACTCAATCGGTAGATCGGACTCTGAATGAGCTCCTCTCTCCTCAGGTAATGCGCCCCTCTCCCTCTCTGGAAGTCGTCCTCCACAATCTCTGCAGAATCCACTCACGTGAACTATCTTAGTCCACAGATCTGGGTGCCAAGTGCCTCTGGAGCTAGTGGTCTCTGATCCAGCTCAGATCTGACCACTCTCCCTTCTGCAGCAGCTCCTCTCTCTCTCAGAAAGTCACCCTGCATGCACTAATGCAACCTCCTCACTCCTAATCTATCACTCTCTGATAAGTCATCTGAGCAACCTCATCTGGGGACCCCCTGCCACTATATATAATCTCACCAATCAATTAGGTTTAACAAAAACCTAATATCGGCGCATGCAAAAAGTTACTTTTGCATGCATCTTTTAATCACTGTCAGGTCATGCAAATCTCATGCATGCAAAGAGCAAAACACCCCGGAAGGTCCGCATGCAGTCACCAATGGACTCATGCCACTGAGTAGAGTGTATCTCACCCTTTACTCCATACTGATGCATATACTGCTGATGTACCTCGATGCAAGGCATCTGAACCATGAAGGACATCACGAGATACCATAAAACTAACAGGTTTCTTCCTTAAATAAGAATGAGAGAGACCAAAAACCTAACCACTTTTTAAATGAGTGGTGGAGATCAAAATATAACAATAATAATCAATGGCTAAGATGAGCCGGAAATACAATACATGGATCAACTCAAAAATAGTGGGGGGCACACTCACTAAAACATCCAAGGGGGACGCACCTCATGATAAATGACTAAGATACATGATATAAGCACATGGTGGGGCTAGGAGGTAATCATATCCTTCACTAGCATGGCCCCATGGCCCCATGGCACAATAATAAATAATATGACAAGATAACATCATAATGTGACCATATGACCAAATCGTGGCCCATCAAATACACAATAAAATATCCAAAATGATGAATACTGGGATTTGTGGACCCGATTGATGCCGAAACAAGTGCTAGAAGGCGTGGACATCATTATCAAAATATCTTGGACCAATCTCATGCCAATTCCTTGCCCCAATAATCCAAATCGATTTCCTCAATGAGCCTTTTCTCTGCCGGAAAACCATCTCTGAAGGTACAAAAATGCCTGTATATCACTGCCAAGTGTCTCAGACACAAATCTGACTGCACCAAAATGTCTGGAGACGGGGTAATATGGTAATAACGACTGATTGGACCCCCCATCTCCTCAGGAGCGCCCTAGGAGAACGTGCTAGCTCAATGCAAGTGTTGGACAGGCCATTTCTGCATGGCAAAACTGGAGAAAAGTGGCAATTTGACTATATCATCACCTGTAAGTGCCCGAAACTAATAACTAAGTGCACCAACGAGCTAAAAAATGCTCAAATCTACTAGGAATGAGTACTCGTACACTATGCGACCATCAAAGGATACCTCTGTAAACTCATCCATGCCCAGAATAATAAAAATAGTGGTCCGTAATAATAATAATCATAAAACATTCCATCAAACCATCATCCGAAACTGCTATCTGAGGCATGGAACCATCTAATGGACACATATGGGCCATGAATAATGCATCTCGAACACTGTCTGCCCAAACTCATCCTGGACTCTGCGGTTGACTTGGTCAAACTGGGTTGACCAGGTCAAGAATGATCAAAATAGTGATCCAGACCATGAATAACTACAGCTATAAGTACAAATGGTTATTATATACTCCTTCAATTATATTAGTAGCTAGACCAAAGCATAAAGTGATGTTTAACTGGCGTAAGCATGTAAATAATATGAATAAGATAAGCTTAGATCAAAGTAACTAGCTACTAAAAACAAGATTTTCAAGTGTATACTCGTTTACTGACTTGAATAATTTGCTAACCATGGGTGTGTTGCCGCCTGGTTCCACACCTGGGAAAACACAACAGAAGTCTTCAAGCTGCTGGTGTGGCCTTGGGGGGCAAGTCAGAGTCAAGTGTTGTCACCTGAAACTTGACTCCTCCGTCTAGGCTTCCCTAGCAAATGTCATTCATCATTGTCATAAGCAAACATCCATCATTATCATTGTTAAAACATTCATCATCATTGAAATATAACAATGCTTGAATTGAAAAGACAATGTTGTGCGATTGTTCCTGGTTTATTTCATTTTTAATGTGGTAATGATCTTTTTATTAAAGGCTGGTGGATTCCCGATATACACAAAGGTACAGGGAATATGTCCGGAATTCAGCTGTGTGGTTTCTCACTCAGACATGTGGGCTGGATCGGAGTCTCAAGAAGGTGTTCAAATGCTATACCAACGAGGGTAAGCCTAACGGTTTCCAAGAGGTCACTATCCAGTGTTATCCCACGTCCTTTGAGAAATTTGCCCACAATAGAAGAATATTCGCTTTGTGTCGGATTTTCACAAGTAGGTTGTTTATTTGGGATGTGTTATAAGCTATTACTAGTCACTAATCCCTTTTTGATTTGTGCCAGCATGTTCAGATTGAGCTGCAGTGGTCACAGAGCATACGGGGAAAAGGCTTGGACATTTTAAAATTTTTTTAGAACCAATATTTTACTTTTTTTAGAGCCCTAAGAGTCTCTTTTCGGGCCAGTACTTGGGCAAGCCCTTATCCTGAAACCTTACTTTGGGAAAGCAAGGGGGTGTTTTGAATTTGTAAAAAAAATGAAAATTGTAAAAAATGTGAAAAAAGCTAAGTCTCGAGTGAACTTGTGGCCCACCAATGGAACGAACCAGCAAGGTAAATTTTAATCCTAGTTTGATTTTATTAAATGCATAAATAAAAGAAATAAATCTAATCTAACAATCATGCCATGAAAATGAGACGACACAGATTCCTCCTGGGGAGATGGGGTGTGGGCGCTGGTTAGCCCACTTGCTCTCATTTAATTTTCTTTACAATGCAATAGAGTAATGCCCCAGTCTCTTTTATGACGTAGTGGCTTACAAAATGGAAGGAAGAAGTATTTGGTTTTCAAGAGTAAGGTTCTAGGTGCTCTGGATGGCCTGGATCTTCGAAATTTGGGCAGCATTTCCTCCTACTTGTTCGTCTTTTGTTGCAAACCAGCAATCAAACATCAGTATAAGATGCCCAAAAACACTCTAAGAGTGTATTTGGGACACCTCCTTAAAACCCACAAAAAATCTAAGTCCAAAACTAGTTAAAAATGCATGAAATTAACCAAGTAAGACAAGCAGTGAAGCTTGTTTACTTGGGATCTTTGCAAGCTTTAAGAGCTGCAAATTCTAAGCTCTTGTAATCAGCTAGATAAACTTTTCAATTAGATCTAACACTACCCTTTAAACTCTTTGAAATTTTAACGATTTTTAACGATTTTTAACAAGTTTGAAAGGTGAAATGCTAGATAATAAAAGATCTAATCTAATGGAAGATAAAAGCTTTAAACAACTAGATTAGAATTCTAAGAATGAATCAGATCTACTTAAGAATGTATCAATCAGAATGTAAATCAAGAATCACTCTTCAATCGTAACTAGTAACCAAGAAAACTTTGATTTTATAAGCTGAGAAAGAGAGAAGAGACAGAATGGCCCTTGAAACCAAAGACTTTGGAAGCTTGAAAGTGGGAAACCGAGGGTGAGATCCACCAAAATGTGCACAGAAAAAGAAATGGAGAGCAAACAAGATATCCTTCTCTTCACACCTGTCAACCTGTAGCAAACAAAACTCACAGAAAAACCATTAAACTAGAAATGCACATGGTTAGAAATCAAAATAGTATGAGCATAAACAAATGAAACATATAAACTTTGAATCTCTAACCAATATGACAAATGGAAGAACAAATTAAAACAAACAAGATTAATTGTTCCTTCTCACAAAATCGTTACCAATCTTTCAAGCAGGGATGGCTGGAAATTACTTGCACAGAACTTGAACTTGCTACAAATTACTCCACATCAAGAGACCATGAAACCACTCACAAAAGTATCACACATATGGACTTCCAAAGTCTTTTTATTCACAAGTGAAATAGCAAAAGCTTACAATATAATTCTGCTCACTCTCCAACTAACCCAAAATGGAGAGAGCAACCTCTAATTTATAGAGTGAGCAAGAGAGGAGGGCGCCCAAGCTATGAGGAGAGGAGCGGGGGGAACGAAGGAGCAAATGGGGAGTGAATGGTGGCTTGAATGGGGCTTCCCATTCCTTCTAACATGCTGCAAAAACGCAGCCCCCAATCAGCCTAAACTTATGCTGCACAAAACCCACACGTGTGGGCTCCTCTCTCTTACCAAATGCGCCCAAGTGAGGTAAATGCGCCCTCCTTTAAGTGGGGAGTCAATCCCATGAAACGGGCTGCCCAAAACTCTTACATTTCAGCCCAATATGCTCCACAAAAGGTGCTGAAGTAATTCAGACCTTTAATTCCTCAAAAAGAAATTAATTTTTTTTATGAGTTTTTTGACATTTTTCAAAATTTTCTCACTTTTTCATCTTTTTTTGATTTTTTCTCCATAAGTGAAAAATAAATGACCAAATGACTATGGAAAGTGGATTAGGGGTAATGCGGGTGCTCTGAGTTAGAAAACGAGCACCCCCAAGGCAAAAAAGACCCCCAGACCAAAATTTTATGCCGATTACAACAAAATTAATTAAACCATTAAAAAATGGCTCAATTACGGGAAAAAATATTTTTCACCGGAAATTAAAAAACAACCTAGGGGGACTTAGCACATGTCCATATGACTCAAAATTAATGTCTAGCATCTTCATATACAATGACCCATGGACTTTAATAACCCCCTAAGACCCGTTAACCTCACTAGGCATTCCAACTTTGGAGGATCGGGAGAAAACTCAAAAATTATGTTATGCATAGTTGCAAGACATAATTAATAAGTAAAAAAAACTCCTTGCAATACCTGACTTAGTCAAAAAGTCCTAGGGAACCAAGTCCTTTACATAAAACACCATGCTAGTACATTTTATTACAAACCCCGCAGGGCCATGGACATGTGGTAAAAAAATAAAAAAAGGGGCCCTCAAAAAGGTCTTTATGGTCATCATATCATCGAAAATGAAGATTGACATGTTCAACTCTTCCCACTCGCTTGATAATCCAACCAAGTACAACATAGTTGGCAACGGGGTGAAGGTGAAAAAACAAAAGCTAGGCTAGGGGAAGGACTCAACAACCTCAACACTACAATCTCTTGGATGAAGGAACCAGGGAGACCACCTAGACATATACTAGATAGAAGATAACACGTGGAATGGCAGTGTCTCACAAATGGGTAAAGTGATGAGAATGCTTCCAATAGACTCTAGACAAGAAACCTTTTAGCAATTTATTATTTGTCAGCTTTTATATTTAAAATTTCACATTTATTTCACTTTATAGATTTTCACTAGCCAACCTCCAAGAGAAGGTGCCCTGAATAGCCTGGAGGGACTCAGATAATGACTCGGTATGACCTCCATTGCCCGCCACCGTCCATAGGTGCGATGGAGTGACCACCCTGTTGCCCTGTAGGGGCAAACGGCCTTACACCATGTTGCCAACTAAGTTGTACTTGGTTGGATTGTCAAGCAAGCGGGCATTGTGGAACATGATACATGTTCAATTTTGGTGATTTGATGTCCAACTGGCCTTTTAAAGGCCCCCGTTTTTAATTTTTAAATTTTTTTTTTTTCCACATGTCCATGGCCCTGCGGGGTTTGTAATAAAAATGTACTAGCATGGGGTTTTGTAAAAGACTTGGTTCCCTAGGAATTTTTGGCTAAGTCAGGTATTCCAATGAGTTTTTTCACCTATCTATTATGTCTTGCATTAGTGCATAACATAATTAATTGGTTTTTCTCCTGCTCCTCCAAAGCTGGAATGCCTGGGGAGGCTGACGGGCCTTAGGGGATTATTAGAGTCTATGGGTCAATGTATATGAACATGCTAGGCATTAATTTTGAGTCATATGGACATGTGCTAAGTCCCCCTAGGTTGTTTTTAATTTTCGGCAAGTTTTAATTTTTCCGTAAATTGGGCCATTTTTTAATGGTTCAATTAAAAAATTTGTAATTGGCCTATAAGGGGCGTCTGGAGGTATTTTTTGCTTTAGGGGTGCTCGTTTTCAAACTCAGAGCACCCCCTTAACGCCTAAACCCACTTTTTTTAAGGTTTGGGTGCTTCAATTTTTTCCTATGGCCAAAAAACCCAAAAAAGTCAAAAAGGTCATGAAAAAATCAAAAAATGGGAAAAGTGACTTAAAAAAATATTAAATTTTGGAGAGAGTTATGGGTCTGATTTCGACCAGCATGTATTTAGGAGTGTTTTGGGCTGCTAAGTGTGTCATATGGGCAGCCCATATCATGGGCATAACTCCCCCCATTTTGGGCTGGGCGCTTTTATGAAGGAGGGGCGCATTTGTGTAGTGGGCATGCCCACGTCTTAAGGGAATGGCAGCCTACAATTGTGGCTGTCACATGAGCTGATTAGTAGCTGCTACAACAGCTTGTTTCATGGAGTTGGCAGCCCATTCTCCTCCACCATCCATGCCACCACTCCCCCTCCCATTTAGCAAGTGCGCCCTTCCTCACTTGGGTATTTTTCCCTATATATTGAGGTGCTCTCTCCATTGTTGGTGAGGGAGAATTGGAGCACAAAACTTATCGTTGTAATACTCATTTGGTTTTGGTTATGAATAAAGAAGACTTTGGAGGTCAAATCTGTGGTGTTTATTGTGTGAGTGGATGAACCATCTTTTGCTTGTACAATGGAGGTAACCCGTGCATAAGCTTTGATATTTATTTGCATCAACTGTACTCATTGGAAAGATTAGTACTAATTTATGAGATAGATTAATGCAATTTGCTTATTGTTTAGTCTATTGTTATATGTTTGTAAAAGTAATCATGTTTGCATATTTCATTTGTTTATGAATGTCTAACATTGATTTCTTTTCTAGATGTATATCTACACTTGATCTTTGTTTGCAAAGTGTGTGATGTGCAGGTTATCTCAACTGGAAGTTGGTGGATCTTGTTTGTTTCTTCCCTTCTAATCTTTGTTTGCAGATGCAGTCCCTCGGAATATCACAAACACAACCTTCAAAGCTTCGGATTTCAACCAAGATTTGCTTCATCTCTCTCTCAACTTTATTCAAATCAAATTTTCTGATTACTGGTTACTAAGCATAAAGTGGATCTGATTTATATACTATTGTTAACATTTTAAATAGATCAAGATTTACTTTCAGAAAGGTCTAGTCTAGTGGTTTGTTAAAGCTCTCATTTTTTGACTGATTAGATTTTTACTTCTTTCAAAACTTGCAAAAAATTGTTAAATTTTTTAAAGTTTTGTTGAGCAGTTGTAGTTATGATTTTAAAAGTATATTTGGCTGTTCCAAGAGCATATAATTTGCAGCTCATAAAGCTTGCAAAGACCCCAAGCGAACAAGCATTACTGCTTGTTTTACTTGGTTAAATTTTGCAATTTTTACTTAGATTTTCACTTAGAAATTTTTGGGTTTTTTTTAGGAGGTGTTCCAAAGACACTCTTAAAGGGTTTTTGGGCATCTTATACTAATAATTGCTTGCTGGTTTGCAGCAAAAGACGAACAGGTAGGAGGAGGTGCTGCCGAAATTTCGAGGATCCAGGCAATCCGGAGGACCAAAATTCATATTTTTGTAAAACCGGTTAATTTTTCCTCAAAATTGTAAGCCACCAAGTCACTTTAAGTAGACTGGGGCACTTATTTGATCATTGTAAAAGACTATTAAACGAGAGCAAGTGGGCTAGCCAGCGCCCACACCCCATCCCCCCAGGGGTGGCCTGTGTCGTCTTTTTTCATGGTGTGATTTTTTTAGAGTAGTTTTATTTCTTTTATTTTCGGCATTTAATAAAATTAACTAGGATTAAAATTAACCTTGTTGGTCCGTTCCACTGGCGGGCCACAAGTTCACTCACAACGTAGTTTTTCACATTTTTTTTACAAACTCAAAACGCCCCCCTTGCTTTCCCGAAGTAGGGTTTCTGTATGAGGGCTTGCCCGAAATACGGGCCTGAAAAGAGACTCCTGGGGTTTAAAAAGATAAAATTTGGTTTCATAAATTTTTTCTAAAAAAATACCAAGATCTTCTCCCGTATGCTCTGTGGCCGACTTGCAGCTCAGTCTGATCCAGTTGGTACACATCAGAAAGGGGGAGATGACTAGTAATAGGAGCTAACACCGCCCCAAATAAAAACCCTTTATGTGAAAATCCGGCACATCACGAATATTTTGCCGTCGTGGGGAAATTTCTCAGAAGGCTTGGGACAACACTGAGTAGTGACCTCTTGGAAACCGTTAAACTTGCCCTTGTTGGTATAGCATCTGAACACCTCCTCGAGACTCCGATTCAGCCCAAGCCTGAGAGGGAAGCCACGCTTCAAAATTTCGGACATGTTCCCCCGTACCTTGCGTATATTGGGAACCCACTTGCCATAATAAAAAAGATCACCATCACATTAATTTTAAAATAAACCAAGAACACTCGCACAACATCTAATTTTTCTGCTTGTGCATTTATTTATTGACTCCATTATAAGGCACTGGTCTTGTTTAAAAGCTTATTTCATATTATTGACAAATGTGCAAATAGATGATGATTATATTGAATGGGAGTAAATGATGAATGATTGTTTTATTTCACAAAAGTAAATGCTGTTTATTCTTGGTTACCAAAAATATTTTCCCAACTCCTAGATTAAACGACTTAGTTTTTTCTTTTCATTTTTAGGGTCCACCCCCCTTGGCTTCGCTAGGAAAGCCTAGACGAAGGAGTCGAGTCCCAAGTGACAGCACTTGACTCTGACTTGCCCCCAAGGCCACACCAGCAGCTTGAAGACTTCTGCTGCGTTTTCCCTAGGTGTGGAACCAGGCGGCAACACACCATACAAAGGGTGAGTGTGCGTCCCTTGGCCATTAACTAGCTAATATAGATATGCATGGTTAGTGTTTAGCAACACTGTTTCTGCTGACTAAGCATCCCTTAGATATAGCATTTAAGATCCGATGCTCTAGTGTTTAGCAACACTGTTTGTAGGAATACTTGGTTTCGAAGGCTAGAGGAGAACAACCACTGTGACTAAAATCACACACTCCAGAGCCGAGACACAATGTAAACTGGGAGTCTATCCAACACAGAGATCTAGGTGGGGGAAGTTCTCAAGATCACTAGCTAAGGTGCGAGTCGGGATAAAACCAAAACTGGAAGGTAACGGATGGATGGAGAAAGTGACAAATGGTGCCATGGATAGCAAAGGCCCTAAAATAAGGGAATGGACAATTCAGTACTTCATGGAATACGGGTATGGCCAACGAGTATATTCAAAAACCTCCTGTTAATAGTAACCAACCACTTTTTAATCTAAACACCAAGTAAGCATCAAATAAGATAGAGCCAACAACCATCACAATATACCCAGTCATAAACTACCTAGATAAGAGGAAGAGAACATCAACAACCCACATATACTTGCTGGATCATGCATCTGAGTCACTGATCTGAACTACTTGAATAACACTGAAGCACTGCATCTGAATATAATATGGACACTGTCATCAATCTGCTCTGGATGATGGAGTAATGGCTATCTTAGTCACTGACCTGGGGTCATGGGGCTCAGTCCTGGCATGAGACTGTAACTGTGCAAACTCTGGATCCACTGAATATATGTGAGTGATCATCAAAATGCTGCTCATCATAGGCTGATCTCATCAAAATTGTGTAAATGATTGACCCAAAAATATGCTATAAACTGCTTTGCAATCATGGTAGCCCAACTACTAGGGATGTGATAACATCTGGCTCTAGCTGGGACAAGTGCTCTAAGGAAGAGAGTTCTTGAGAACCACAAAAATATTTGGTCCTCAACACTCACTGCATCAATCATCAATCCTGCACCCAGTTGACCTGCTTCATATACAAAATATACCTATTCCTGTGCACATGAAATCAAACACTACCTGAGCAGCATGTATGGAATATAAAATAAATATTGCAACTGAAATAAGATTCTAATCTAGATCATAAAATCATGTTACATTATTAAATGCATGAAAGTAAGTTGCTAATCTAACAACTAACATGTTTTATTTTTTATGCAGGAAATAAAGAGAGCTTAGGAAAACAAAAAGAAAAAGGGCCAGACTCAATGGCGCAGACAACTAACTACTGCTCAAGTGAGATTATTTATTCCTACCTACCCTACTCAAACCAGTTACACAAGTGCTAAGTAAAATCATAAATCCAGTGCAACCATTCATCAAACATATTAATGATTCTTCCTTGATGTTCTTAAACAAAACAAGTTAGGATTGGATTAGAGATTGACGAATTTAGTGTTATGATTTTCATGACTAGTTCAAAAATTGAAAAAGGGTTTGAATGGTGCAAAATGAAATCATGCCAAGGAGAAGACTGACTGATGCAACATCCTCCATCAAAGAATCGACGGGATCATAAAAATTATGCAAGTTAATTTTCGAGATGGATGGAGGGAAAATATGTGATGAATGATTCAACTTCCCTTGACTCAAACTACCTTCCTCATTCACTTCTCTCGTACATTCAATTTTGTTTGAACCATCAACAAAACAAATTGGGAACAATTCATAAATTAACAACCTGACCAACAAGATTAACCCCAATTGTTGCTTTCTAACCGAAAAAAATGAAATTGATCTTTATAAAGTTTCCCAATTAAGCAAAGAATGGGATAAATCAAAGATGACTGGACAACAGAATAAAATGTTTCACAGTCGACCACTTTGCAACCCTTAGACTCATGACTCAAAAACCCAAAAAAATTATTCAAACATAAACCCAAGCAAAAGGATTCGGAAAGTTGGGATGGGAGGGTGGATTGCAAACATATGTTGCCTCGCACATGATCGATGATAATTGACATTAAAATTTTAAATGAGGGAGAGGCATTCAAGTTAATAACACTTTTGATTCCAGGAAGAATTTCGAAGTTTGAATAAGGTCAAAAGTTATTACACGAGGACAAAAATTACTACAATTATCCAACCCAAATATTGAACCAATTTATCCTGATTAAAAATGGAATCGGATGAGCATGGTAAACGAACACTTAAGGATTCACCATAAGAAGTTGAACAGTGACTTGAGCATCTAATTTGATTTACTAACTCATCCTCACCCTGAGATTGTTCTTCCATTGATTTATCATTAAATTCATATGAGGTTAAATGATCATTTTCACTGAATTGATCAGGGAGAAAATTAACAAGTTTATTTAGAACATCTTGATTATTTGCACAATGATCACGTGAAATCATCTCAAAAAGGCCTTGGTTCATGTCCCCATTTTCTTCTTCTTCAATAAGATGATATGAAATTAAACGATCGCTAATGACAGAATGATAAAGGAGTTTCTCTTCAAGAGGATCCTCAATATACTCACTGATTAAAAGCTCAACCTCGGAAATTTCTTCAAGATCAAGACTAGGGCTGCTTAAGAATTGATTTGAAGTTTCATCATTCATGCAATGATTAGAAATTTATTCTTTAGAAAGATTTTCGATAGACATACAAGTGGAAGACTCATCCTCAAATTCATCTATATGGTGATCAATGAGCCTCTTTCATGAATCACATCTAACTTTAAATCTGTGCCTTTTTCAGGTGATGATGGCAATATGGTTTTATCAAGTTCCTCTTCCAAATTAATATTCAAATCAAATTCTTGAGGACCTGGGCTGTGCACATCATCATGGATACTCTTCAAGTATTCTATAAGCTCTTCGCGAATTGAAGGATCGTTTCAAAAGATCAATCAAAGGCACATTCGTTGTTGGCTCAGGAGAGGAGAAATCAACTTGATAAAGACATTCATCAATCATTTCATCATCATTATCCCGATTGTCCTCATCAAACCGATCCTCAATAGTACAACCATTGCTTGATGGCTCTGTTATGAATTCTTCAATGTTACTACCCCATTTATTCTTTAATAACCCAGTGAACATGTCATACCCATTGATGGATCCCGGTGCTAAATGATCAAACCACAACCTGACATTTCCGCCTAAGGATTCACCCAGGGCTCGCATATAAAAATCTTCATCGTCTGCACCCCTAACTTCCATATAATCCCAAAATATTTGTAAGTGCCTTTCAATTGATTCAAAATAATTTCCATAGAAACGAGGCAACCTTTCGAGGTAATTATTTGGCATAGGATGAGGTGCCCCATAAATTTTAGAGAAGTCAAAAGGAGATGGCTTAGCTGGCATTCTAACTACTCTGTCTTTTTTGCTAGGGATTTGAATTGGATGTCTAACTGGAGTACAAGAGTTATCCAACCGAATGCTTTGATTGCAAGGCCTTGGCTGAGATTAATGCTCACTTGGAGTATTTGGGACAATACTTTTACTCGAAGAATGAGGAAAATGATGGGAATCGTAAGAATTATGATATTCAGGCTCATAATCATATTCATAATTATCCCCACACTGATATGGTGATTGGATTTCACCTCTTTCCTCCAATTGCCCTTTATATGGAGATAGATTCTCATATATTTCGTTCATACATCTTGACATTTGGAGGAAAACGTCTGAATTCATTATGATTTATAAATTTCAAAATTGAAAGATGGGTATGAGGTCGTTCCTCACTGGAGTCACGTTTTGGAGTCGCTAGGTAAACTATTGATCTTGTCTACCGAAAGATATGTCGTTAAGATAGCAGGGAGAAATGAGTGAAATAAGATGGCTACGCATAGTTTAATGAAGTAAATTGTAACCATCCAAAAATCAAAACCGGATGCGATAAGATATGAAATGATTGCACAGACACTTGCAGACACCAGAGGTAAGCCTCTACCTCCCCAGTAACGGCGCCAAAAATGTTATCACACAACTTGTAGTTTCCCCAAAATGTGATCTTATCCAAGATGGTAGAGGTGCTAGGAAACTAAAGAGGTGACCCAAGAGAGCCTCGATTCCCAAGGATGATTGGTTGTCATGCCAATTGAGGCACTCTTAACTTTAGATCAAGCCAAAGCGAGATCAAGGGGGAGACCCTTACTAGCCACTGAGGACTAGCGAATCAACACAAGACACTCTAAAGGTTATGAATGATGCACAACAATAGATCTTGGTGGATGGAATCTAGATCTAGGGAAACGTAGTGGTTTATGGGAGTTAGAAACTAGTTGAAGAGGCTTAGGAAAAATAGAGATTCTCAACCGTAGAAGAAATGTCCCACAATGAGTTTAGGAAAGTAGATCTAGATAGATCTAGTTCATATGAAAAGTACCCAAATTAGATCTACCTAGGTTTTAAGCAAATGATACCAAAGTGGACCCAAAATATTAGATCCGGTTGTTAAAGGACTAGATCTAGGTGCTTGATGAATAGATATGTGAAATTTGAGGGGGTTCAAGCATACCCAACTGATAGATATGAAAAATGAACCCAAAACCCAAGGAGGGCATCCCACCTAGAGGAGACTAGTGCTAGATCCAGGGGTAAATGGAGTCGAATTGAGTTGAAAATTTAGATCTAGTGTTTTTATATTTATTCCAAAGTGGATTTTGATGGCCGTACTCAAATAAGTACCCAATCTATCAGACCTAGAAAACGAGGGTTTCAACAATGAGGGTTTTAATGATGACAATTGGATTAAATCATTAAACCCCAGATAAATAAAATAAGATGCAAACGTATCTGGAAATACTTGCTACTAGCCTTGTGTGGTGATCATCTTCCCTTTCCGATCAATTACGAGCGTTTTCCATGCCATGCCAAGTGAAATCACTATTCCTTCCAAAAGACCAAGTCCCCTCCTCCTGCAAAAGAGATCTACAATGTCAGATTCGATTTGCAAAGAGAATGGTGATAATCAATGAAGAAAGTCTCAAAAAGCATCAAGATGATCCAAAGATACAATAAAGATACTCCCTGAACCAATAACGACTTGAGGAAGAGATATGGAGCTCAATCACAATAGCGCCCCCATCAAATATCTCTCCATCAATGGTACGCCCCCCTGCAAAGATGGTTTAGCAAAGCATAGTTCCGCAAGCAAAGACTTCACAATCTCCACGCAAAACATTCGACAAAGCTTCCAAGAGTTTTTGCAAAAATATTTTATTATCCAAGAGATCAAGAGCCAAAAGTCCCTTTACAATGAGGGGGGTCTCTTCCTTAAATAGGAATGAGAGAGACCAAAACCCTAACCACTTTTTAAATGAGTGGTGGAGATCAAAAGATATAACAATAATAATCAACGGTTAAGATGAGTCGGAAATACAATACATGGATCAACTCAAAAATAGAGGGATGCACTGACTAAAACGTCCAAGTGGGATGCACCTCATGATAAATGACTAAGATACATGATATAAGCACATGGTGGGGCTAGGAGGTAATCATATCCTTCACTAGCATGGCCCCATGGCACAATAATAAATAATATGACTAGATAACATCATAATGTGACCATATGACCAAATCGTGGCCCCTCAAATACACAATAAAATATCCAAAATGATGATTATTGGGACGTGTGGACCCCACTGATGCTGGAACAAGTGCTAGAAGGCGTGGATATCATTATCAAAATATCCCAGACCAATCTCATAGAAATTCCTTGCCCCAATAAGCCAAATCGATTTCCTCAATGAGCCATTTCTCTACTGGAAAACCACCTCTAAAGGTACAAAAATGCTTGGATCCCACTACCAAGTGCCCCAGACACAAATCTGACTGCACCAAAATGTCTGAATATGGGGTAATATAGTAATAACGACTAGCTGAACCCCCATCTCCTCAGGAGCACCCTAGGAGAACGTGCTATCTCAATGCAAGTGTTGGACAGGCCATTACTACATGGCAAAACTGGAGAAAAGTGCCAATCTAACTATATCATCTCCTGTAAGTGCTTGGAACTAATAACTAAGTGCACCAATGAGCTCATAATGCTCAAATCTACTAGGAATGAATACTCATACACTGTGTGACCATCAAATGACACCTCTGTAAACTCATCCATGCCCAGAATAATAAAAATAGTGGTCCGTAATAATAATAATCATAAAAAAATCCATCAAACCATCATCTGAAACTGCTGTTTGAGGCATGGAACCATCTAATTGACACATATAAGCCATGAATAATGCATCTCAAACATTGTCTTCCTAAACTCATCCTGGACTCTGTGGTTGACTTGGTCAAACTGGGTTGACCAAGTCAAGAATGATCAAAATAGTGATCCAGACCATGAATAACTGCTGCTGTAAGTACAAATGGTTATGATATGCTCCTTCAATTATATTAGTAGCGAGATCAAAGCATAGAGTGATGTTTAACTGGCGTAAGCATGTAAATAATATGTATAAGATAAGCTTAGATCAAAGTAACTAGCTACTAAAAACAGGATTTTCAAGTGTATACTCGTTTATTGACTTGAACAATTTGCTATCCATGGGTGAAGGTGAAAAAAAAGGCTAGGCTAGGGGAGGGGAAGGACTCAACAACCTCAACACTGCAATCTCTTGGATGAAGGAACCAGGGAGACCACCTAGACATATATTAGATAGAAGATAACACGTGGAATGGCGGTGTCTCACAAATGGGTAAAGTGATGAGAATGCTTCCAATAGACTCTATGTAAATATTTGATTCAGAGATCACTACTCCCTCTGAATCACCCTAAGACCTCAAGCAGTTTGAGTCTCATATGTCAGTACATATCATAAAAACATAAACTCAACAGCTAGATCTCTTTAGCAAACTGAAACATACATGCAATCACCCAATGCCACCTCGGTCGTCGTTCTAACTTCTTCGGAAGTCGAAACCTCCAAGGAAATGTATCCTTATGAAATCCTGTAAAACACTAGAACAACCAACCAATTATATTCTATGCAATCTTGTGGTTAGACCAGTGCCTAAATGGAGTGAATTATGCTACAATCAATTATTGAATGCTAATGAATACAAGAGATATGATCAGAATTACCAATAATATCACCAAAAATTAATAGCCTACTTAGGTCATTCAATGAAATGTATAAACATGTACGCATGAGATAATAACCATTCACCAAATGGAGATTCAGGATCACTTATCAATAAATAAATACGAGAAACGTGTACACATGTATTACAACAATCAATATTGGATCAAAGGACTATATTGCTAATACAATCAACCAATAACCCATGTATGAACAATAGGAGTTCTCTTATGACGGTCACCAATATGTATTATCAGCTAAATGTAAGTACACCCAATGGATAAATGCAAAATATCTAAGTTAGAAATAGTTCAACATAAAGTTATCTTTGAGAAATGTATTAACCAATTACCAATGTTTATCATAAGGAGACTCGTCTATAACTAACATTCATCATTTCAGATCTGTATGTAAAGCAATTGTAGCAGCAGATGAGAATAATTGGAATGATGCAAAGACGAGTTGTTAAGAATATATAACCAACTGTAAGTAATGTAAAGCATATTAGTCTCAGTAGTTAATTATGGAGTATGTAAAGGCCATCAAATATCATAAGTATCAAACATTTAGAAGACCCAAAACATTCCAGTTTTACAAATGTAATCTTCAGATTTATAAGTAACCACAGTAGTCAGTTTTAAAGTAGCAGAAAGTAGAAATAAGGCAGCCAATAATTGTCAATAACCAACCATGATTTATCAGTAAAAGTATCAACTTTCTTTTGGTCACTTCCAGATCTGCTTGTTAATTTTTTCTGAGTTATATATGTGTTGTCCGCCAATATGCACACCAGTAGCGGAAATCTTTCAAAAGCTGTCTCTTCACTACAAGTGAGAGAGGTGTGGCCTTGGGGGCAAGCAATGAGCCAGGTACTGCCACCTGAATCCCAGCTCCTCCGTTTAGGCAAACTCCTAACGAAGCCAAGGGGGGTAGTCCCTAAAAGAGAGTTTCACTAAGGCTCTTTGTGTATTTAAGTGTTTTTGATGTAGTGATGCGGATGGGTGTTGTTTAGGAGTTTTTGAGATGAGAGACAATATAAAATTAAAATAAAGAACAAGATAGCGCAATCCACGTTGCAAATACAAGATGAAAGATACACTTGGGCAATAAATAAATCACTTCACGTAAATATAAGCAAATACTCCAATGTTGATACTTAAGCAAACAAAATATAGGATGAAGGACCAGTGCCTTATGGAGTCAGAAAATAAAAGTGACTGTAAACTTGACACAAGTGCTTGAAAATGGAAAGTTTGTGAGAACGTTGTGCAGCTTATCTTGGTAAATTCAAAGTTTTAATTGTCTTGATTATTAGGGCTAAAACCAAGGATGTTCAAAGAGTGTCCGGAAAGTGGTTTTAAGCAGCTCCTTTAAGAGACCTGTCGGGGCCTGTCTGGAATCACGGCGAGGCGCGCAATGCTAACCAGCCACCGTGTCGCAGATTGGGCGGTCCGACGCCTCCCCTGAGAACTGATTAAAATACTTTATGACAATGTCGGTTCGTTGGTTATGGGGGTGAAAGTTTTAATTAGATTTTCACTTGTAAATTAACAAGTCTTCCACCTTTCTGAGTACTAGTCCAACCGTTTCCGGTTGACAGAGCATACCGGTGTAGGACAGAAACCAAGATAAATTTATTAAGGGGTGTATGAGTGGAAAATTTTATTATTAGAGAACCTTGTTCAACTCTCCGACAGAGAGCGCTCTTGACTCGATCTTATGACCAGAGTTCAAGAGACTTGCTAAGCTAAAAATGCCTAATGCAGGGATAATGCAAAACTAAAATGCCCTCCGACAGAGGGTGCTCTTGATTTGGATTTGGCCAAGTTCAAGAGACTTTGGTTTATTTTAAGAAGCAGATAAATTTGTAGTAGCAGTATATCTCAGATTTTAAAACAGATTTAAACAATAAGATGATTGATCAACGAGATACAAATGCTATCAACAACACTACTACCGAAAATAAATGAAACCGAGTAAATCTAGTATTCTACCACACAAGATTTAATCTACTAGGTGGGATTGATCTCCGAACAAGATCAACCACTGGAACCGCCTGCACTTGAGAACTTCCAGCTAGCTGAAAGCTCTGCCAAGGAAACCGACGGGGAAGGAAGAGTAACCACAAATTATGTGGTCCTGCCCTTGAGACAAAATCTCAAGGATACTACTTCCGGTCGAAGGCTTTGGAAGAGAGACAAGATAATAATAAATGCAAGAAATAAAACTAAACTACCCAAGAATCTCTTTCAGGTCAGAGACCCTACTCGAGAGAGCATGGGGGTAAGTAAATATTGAAAATAGCTTTAAATGACTTATTGAGGTAAAAAATAATCTAAGAGCATGAAAAAATCTAAAACTAAGCCAAACCAAACCACAAGACCCAACACTCTTCCCCAAATGGGGAAGAAGACCCAAAAGTGGAGGCCTCCTCCACTATAAAATTTATTAATCTTTTACGATTGCCTCAAGGGAAAATCCTTGGAAGGTCTTTAATGACTATCTATGCACAATTTTATAAAAAAAATTGAAAAACATTAAAAGCCCTAATGGCTTTTACAAAAGGATAGGAAGATGTATCCTTGCTTTTTGTCCTCTTGTATTTTTAAATGGCTTCTCGTTTTGAAACCTCCTTTGACTTCTACTTCCTAAAAAAAACAATCCATAACAAAATAATCGCTCCAATACCCATTAGCATTAACAATTTGATATTATCTCTTTGTGAAGTAAAAAATGGAAAAAGTGAAGTAGCAGCCAATAGTGAACTTTAAAAAATGACAACTTTGTATCCACCTAGGACTGTCTAATCAAGAGCTGGCAGCCAAATAAACCTCCTAACTGTAGGTGGCAGTCAATACATCATTTTAGGGCAGTCAAAGTCAAAGTTTGAGTGGTGGTGAAAAGACTTTTAACAGTCAGCCTACTGATGTTTAAGTTGGCACTCAACAGGAAAGGTTCCTATGACAGTCGACTAGATGTGTGATATGGCAGCCCACGAATTGGTGTAACAGTCCCCAAGGTCCTAACAGTCCTCTCAAAGCTCAATGGCAGCCCAACAGTCTATAGGACAGTCAACAAAGTGTTTAAACGGCAGCCAATGGAGGTTTATAACAGTCCATCAAACTTTAAAATGGCAGCCAACAAAATAACAAGATATGTGGTTCAATGGTTTTTGCATGTTGACAAAAATTGAGACTAGATGGTAACTAGGAAAAGATCTATGATAATCACTCTTAACAATGCAACTAACTATCTTAAAACTTGAAACAAATTAAAAAAAATTAACTAGCAATGGCATGAGATATAGATATTAATTTTTTGAGAAGCCAATTAACTAGTTAAACAAACCTATTACCAATTAACTAAGCTCTAACAAAAGTAAATGCTACAAGGTAAAGACTACAAATAAAACACTAACACCTAGCTAACATCAAATCACTTGCATGTTTTTTGTTGTTTGTTTTGATGTGTTTTTTAAAGGTGGACGAAAGCTAGAAGTAGGGCAAAACAAAAGTGGGAAAGAAGGGAGAGCGAATGGAATGATGGCAAAGGAAACCCGGATGAGATGGATGAAGGGAGAAGATGAATGGGAGGAAAGCCAAAGGGTGAAGGATCTAAGGCCTAACTCTAGTAACCAATTTTGGAAGTGAAGTTTTTTGATTGATGAGAAACCTGAGAAGAGCTCCCTAGCTTTTTTAAGATGAAAAGATCTTGAGATTATTGTAGATCCTGCAACCAAAAAGTGTTAGGCAAAAACTTGAAGATGAACAAGGGTTTGATGCAACCGAGCTCTTACCCCTCTTCACTTTTAGCAACACCTAATCACAACCCAAACCACTCAACCAACAAGTGAGATCAACAATGCTAGCATGCTAGAAATATCAAGATTAGATCAACAATTTGTATAACCAACTACTCATGTCCATTTAGATCTTGATAAACTATGCATAAATAACCAACTTAAATTATAAATGGTTACTCTATTGTACTAAAAATAGTCCTCACAAGCTAGCCATTGATCAAATACTATGCATAATCAAGAGATGGGTTTAGAGAAGATGTCACCTTAACAAGAGATGAATTCACACCAAAGATTGAAAGCTCATGGACCCCCAAAGTTGAAATCTTTATTGAAAACATTAATCCAAAGCATGTTACAAATTTGTGTAGAGTAATCTTGCATCAAAGTCTCCATCCTAAGAGAGTGAAAGGCACCTCTCTTTATACAAAAATATGAGACATTAAACCTAAATTCGAAATTGGCAATGGAGAGCCAATTCCTCAATCGAATACCAATCGAATCACAAGCTTGGAGAGGACAACTCGCATTAGTTGGTTGGTATGAGTGAAGAGGTGGCAAACTCGAGTGGTAGAAGGCATGGGAAGTATCATCCAACGAATGGGCAAGTTACAACAAGGAAGGGCGTGAGCTAAGGTGAGGAGTGACGTGAGGAGTGGTAGGTTGTGAGCTAGTTCAATGGATGGCGAGTAGCAAAGGTAGGTACTAACTCCATTCTAATGAAAGCCAAGCCAATCAATGATTGCACCAGCCAATAAACGAATTCCAACAAGGCTAAGACGTGATGCTAATGGAGATGACGTGAGGGTTTGAGGATAGCGAGCTAGCATGGTGGAGACATGTGTAGAAAGGTAGGCACTAACTCGAAAGGTAGAAGGAGCCAATTTAATGGTGATTGATGAGTCATGAGGGCGCCCACCATATTTGCTAACCCGTGAGCCAATCCACGTGAAGAGGTCCCACGTGAGGAAAGCCGTACACTCATTCTAATTCAATTTTTTGATTTTGACTTTTGGCATCATGCTCATCATTTCTTAAAGTGGGTCGTACATCTCACTAAAACAATATGTCACCCCTTCCATACTTTAAAATAATCAATTTTGACTTATTTGATTTTTGGACCTTAGTGCATTTTGTCATTTTTTGGCAATTAAATGTCAAAATGATGCATTTTTAGCCAAAACTGCTCCTGGGGTGATGTAATTGCCCGGAAACTTAAGAATGAAGGTGCCAAGGTGAAGAGGATGCTCTGAGCGTCAAAACGAGCCTCTCCACGCCCAATTCCGCCTCCGGATGAGGTTTTTATCACTTCTTGAAATTTTTTAATTAAACCATTAAAAAATGGTCTAATTTTATGAAAAATTTATTTTTGCCGGAATCAAATGAAACTCCTAGAGGACCTAGTGCATGTTCATACGACTCAATCAATGTGGCTAACACGTAAAAAATCCTAGACACAAGACTCTAATAACCACCTTAGGTTTTGACCACCATGGGAAATACTCCAGCTTTGGAGGTTTGAGTGAAAAACTCGGGGATTATACGCCACTGATGAGTAGCGCATAATTCCTAAGGAAAAAACATTCTAGAGTATCCCCCAAATGGCTAAACCTACGGATAGCCGAGTCTTTTATAAAAGGACCCCGTTTAGACCAACATTTTACAAATTCCCCATGGGGGTATGAACATGCAGTTATTACAAAAGGGGCAAAATTGCCTTGAAATTGACCTCTGAACTTCTGAATGTTGATGATGAACATGAATCATGTTCAATAAACTGGCGGCTCATCGGAAGTTCAACTATTTGTACAAAATAGGTGATAACAATATGCAGCAAAATAAATGCACATAAAAGATTTAATGGCAAGTAAGTTATTCACAATCAAAACATTAATATGCCTAACCAAATGCTAACTTGTTCTTGTGTTTGCATGTGCACAGGAAGAAGGATTATTTAGGGCATGTTGACCACCAAAACCAACTAGGTGGACAACGATGTACCATGCACATGTTAAATGTGCCTTGAAGATGAAGAAGATGTACTTAATGATTTATTCAAGCGAGGCGACTTTCCTTCTTTTCTTCTCTCCATGAAATTTTTGCACCCTTGCGGGGGATTTTGTAAGGATATGTCAGCATGAGGGTCTAGTTTTTTGTAACTTAGTCACCTAGGACTTTATCATTAGGGAATTCATTTCATCGAGTGTTTTTTCACTTGGATAATTAAAATTTCTCTTTAGAGGTTTTAATTATTTGAGTTTTTCACTCAAAAATACCTCCAAAGTGGTGAAAGGTGTTCTAGTGATAGAGTCCAGAGGGTGATTGGGCCCTAAGAGTGTTCTATATTACCATGCTAGACATTATCCAGAGTCTTGCGGAATTTCATTAAGTTTTGCATAGGATTTTTTAATTTTTGGTCATTAAAAATCGTCACTCAGGACAATTTGCCGTAATGTAAAAGAGGGTTACTTGGTCCATTTTGATGTTGTATAGGGGTATGGGTACTCAAAGTAAATGGCATGATACCCCCTACATCCTTGGGCCAAGTTTGAAGTCATTCAGACGAGTATTACTATGGTTATGGTCACTTTTTCCCAAGTCAGTCAAGGAAATCAGGAAATTGGGCATTTAATTAGAGAGCCAAATTTTGGAAAAGTGACTATAGTCACTTGGGGTGGCCAAGTAAAGGTTCTAATGTTTATATTATGTTCCTAAGACAAATTTAAGACCCAAAGGCCCCCCCCCCCCAAGCAAGCATGTAACAAGTTTTGAGTTACTCACTCTAGGGGGTGTGCCCTCCTCTCTTTGATTGGTTGGGTGACTGAAAGTCAATGGAAGGGGCCCCACTATGGTGGTTGCCTCCCCATTTGACATAGCAATAAGGTTAAAAGCATTAAAATGGGGTTTCTCTCCCCATATTTGAGATCCCAAACCATGGTTTTTCCCTCCTTGAGCAAATTCGCCCCCCTCTCTTGGGCCCCCCTCTCTCCCTTGTGACACTTGTCTAGCATGCAAAGAGCCTCTCTCTTTCATTTTTCCTATTTAAGGAGGGCATTCCTCCTCATTTGGGTTACATTCACTCATTCTTTTGCTTCACTCTTGCTTTCTTGCTCCCATTTCTCCCATTTTTGCTCTCTTGCTCCCATTCTTTGTCCAAGAGGAGCTGTTGTCCTTTCAAGTGTTGAATGATAATAGAAGAAATCTTTGGAGGAATTACTGTCCATGCTATGTAATTGAGGTGATTTTGTTCCAAGCTCTTGTTCCATTTTGCATTTGGACCTCAAGCAAAGTTTTTTGCTTGAAGATAGTATAGTAATAGTTTTGTTGCTTTCTATGTGAGTAGTTTGCTTAGTATTTGAGAAGTTAATGTATTTATGTTTAAGTATATTATTTCTCAAATATTTGTAGGTTTCTCACCACATCTTGCATTGTGAAGCTAGTTTGGTTACAGGTTTACCAAGTTTGAAGGGTGGGATTTTTGGGTGGAATACCCACTGTTCAACAACTTACAAAGGACTTGGCATCTCACTAACACTCCATTTCTTATTGTAGATTTTACAATCTTTTCTTACACTCCTTCTCATCATTTTCAAGTTTTTATATGCAATATTTCACTTAGAAAAAAATTATGTTTTTTACATGCAAGGTTACAAGTTGATTTTAATCTCATTTTCACCATATTTGGGGTCTAATAGCTTGCTGTTTTGTGCAGGTTTTTGATTTTACAGGGGGAGGGAATCCCCAAATTTAGCCATTAACAAGCACCAACAACTCCAAAGAGGGGCTACTTCAAGTCCTTCACTCAAAAACGGTCAAAAATCCCTCTTTCTCATTCTTTTCTCCATATTAATAAGTGCTGAAAATTAAATCATTGTAACAAGCCCAAGAGTGTCTCTTGGGTTTGAGTTTATTGGGTTTACTTCAAGCATATCTTTCTTAGTTAGTTTACTCTTAGTTGCATGCAAAGGAAGAGGCTCTGCCCATCCTTGCATGGTTTTGTTAAGTAGTTTTGCTTACTAGTTATTTTTACTTCAAGCATTTTCATTTTGCTCGTACCTCACTAGTGAAGTGGCTCCGCCACTCCAGTGATATCGCGCTTGGCTTGTTTTCTTTATTTACAGTAATTTCCTTTAGGTTTTTTATTTTGTTCGCACATCATTAGTGAAGTAGCTCTGCCACTCCAGTGATATCGCGCTTGGCTTGCCTTTTTATTTCTGTAATTTTATTGCAAGTAATTTCATTTCGCCCGCACCTTATACATGAGTGGCTTGACCACTCCTATGATATAGCGCTTGGCTTGCATTGTTTTAGATTAGTTTTGCTTAAAGAAATAAAATTTAATTTAAGCACCGTTTTTGTCCCGTATCCTCTCCCCTCGCCAGTTAAACCGAACTTGGGTGACGAGAAAGGGAAAAGATTTGTGTTGGCTAGATTAATAGGTACCTAGTTACATATCTTCACTAGAATGGAGAAAAGAAGGCTTGACCTGTGGAGCTAGTGGGGTAGAGACTATGGGGGGTCTCGTGGCACTTTGTGTCCTCCAGTTGAGCACCCAATAAGTCTTGAGTTTGACCTGTGGAGCTAGTTGGGAACCTTGTGTTCTCAGGTTGAGCACCTGACATTCTTTCTCTGATCGAAGGAGATAGTCTCTTGGGGTAGACATCTAGATTAGTTCATTTCTTTGCAACAAACACCTTAATCCCCTAAGTCAAAGAGAGACATAAAATTTACTAAAATTTAAAGGACCACTTGCACAACATTGTTACAATCTTTTCTCTATTTCGCAAATATTTCGCTTAACTATCTTGTTCACAACATTTGCTTCAAGTACCTAAGTTTCAACTCAATATTGTTTCACATATCTTTGGCTCATTAAGTTATTCATTTTATTGCTTATGTGACATCTTGATTATCTATTTACAAGCTTATTCCATTTACTTGTTCATTTGTTGGAAGTTATTATTTCATGATATATTCTGTTAGTGAACGAACCAATACTTTGGGAAGGTACTTGTATGATTTATTTATTGTGACTCCATAGCCCGAGTAGAGACGACACTGGTCTTGTTAATTAGTTAATTATCTTTCTCTTGCATTTTATCATTGATTGATTGCTAAAGTGTTTGCTCGTCATTAAAAGATTTGCATCATTGCACGCTAATTGTCATTTTACTGTTGTAACTTACAACTCCAAAAAACTCAAAAAGAAACTTAGTAATTAGAGACTACCCCCTTTGACCTTTAGGAGTTGTGGTCTAAATGGAGGAGTTTAGGACCGAGGTGATAGTGGGTTCATAACTCATAGTTGCCTTTGGAACACACACAACGGTTGGTAGACTTACCCATGTCCAAGTGTGTTTTAGGCGGCAATAGGGCACACAAGGGCTGCCTAAGAGGGAAGACCTGTGTAAAGGGAAAGGGATAGGAGTAAAGGCCATGGAGGAGATAAGAGGGCTGAAAACTGTGGGAGTAGCAGGTCAGATGGGAGAAGGGCTTGGGAAAGTGGCCAGCCAGGACAACAAAAGGAAGGCCGAGGGTGAAGGGTGATGTAAAAAGGGAGGTCGAGCTGGTTAGGGAGCAGGGCGAAGGTAGGAAGGGACTGTGGGGGAGCAGGTTCAGATGGGTAGCAAACTGCAGGTCTGCAGCAAGGTAGCAGGTCTGTGACAGGGGTCAACGAGGAGGAAAAAAAGGAGGCCGAGGGTGTAGGCTTGGAGAAGAGGGAATGGCGAGGAAAATGGGAAGGAGGGCGAGGGTAGGAGAGGCTTATGGAGGAAGTCGCAGGGGTTAGGATGTCTGCACTTAGGGTAAAACGCATAAAAACTCATAAAATCAGATTTGAGTTTTATGTTTTAACATAGAAATCTAGGGTTTAAAATTAGGTTTTTACCACTAAAATTAGTTTTTTTTAACATTAGCATTAACAACTAACTCAAAAAATTAAGAATGCAAGACTAATTACCATAAAAACTAGGTTAGACAATAATATTTACAATATTAACAACTCGGAAAATTTAGTTTAGAAGAAGTAAATGAATTAGGGTTTCAAGAGAAAGCTAGCTACCAAACCCTAGGGCATTAATGAGAGGAGTTACCCTCCTTGAGATGGTACTTGGCAAGTTTGGCAGCTAGGGCTAACCTCAACAATCTCCAGGATTCATTGAGGAGACCTAGCCTAGAAAAACTTGAAGACCTAAAGCTCAAGCTTGATTACAAGGGTGATCAACGATAAAAATGAAATGCTAATTAAGACAAAATGAAGCAACAATGGCTTCCATTCAACCCTAACAAGCATCACTTTCATACAAATTGACTAAGAGACATCAAACCAAAAGTATAGATACCTCCAAGTGCATGTGTTAAGCAAACAACTCTAGCCTCACCTTAGCAATGGCATGAACAATAGTAAAACTTCCAAGAAATGCTTCAAACATGCAAAATAACCTTCATCAAGGAGTGTGCATCCCTTTAAAGAGCCCTAATTAGGGCAAATAGCAGGCATAATGATCTTATCCTAAAAGTTGATATCTAAAAATGAAGTGAGGAGATTGTATTTATATGATCTCACACTCACTTTTACATAAAATAAGGTCAATTTAATATTAAAAATGTCAACTTAAAATTAAAACAAAAATAATATAAAATAATGATAAGAGCGGGTAAATTGGGATGTTTTCCCTAGATTTGACCCAAACATGAGCAAATGGCTGAACAAGGCCAAATTTGACCAAATTGAAACGTTAGACTGCGTAAGGGGGGTCGTCATGCCCCAACTAACCCCAACAGTGATGAAAAACCCTCAACGCCCCCCACTTATCAAGCATTACAGTCTTCCCAGGAAGATGACGTCATCCTCTGAAGGAGGGTCTAGAGAGAGGGAACTGGAGAATTGGAGGGCCATGAGTGTGTTGGAGGTGCTTTGAAGGTTAAGCAAATGCCTCAATGCTGAAGAACCTACCGCTAGAGTGATAAAACAAGGTCGGGGTCATGTGACCCAGTGACCCACCCCTAGAAGCCCTGGACACCAACCTCAAGGTTTCAAACCCTTTCATGAGGCAGTCAGCGATGCCATTAAGCCATAGTACTTCTAGAGGAGAAACCAGAGGGTATGGCTATAACCCCACCTCAGAATAAGCTGGCTAAACACCCCTCCTAGTCAGAAAAAATACACCCTCTCCCTGGGGCACCCTGGGGCATCTCTATGGGTACGCTGGTACTGGTACCATCATAACAAGGCTCATAATCATATTCATAATTACCCCCACACTAATATGTTGATTGGATTTCACCTCTTTCCTCCAATTGCCCTTTATATTGAGATAGATTGTCATATATTTCGTTCATACATATTGACATTTGGAGGAAAACGTCTGAATTCATTATGATTTATAAATTTCAAAATTGAAAGATGGGTACGGGGTTGTTCCTCATCGGAGTCACGTTTTGGAGTCACCAGGTAAACTATTGATCTTGTCTACCGAAAGATATGTTGTTAAGATAGCAGGGAGAAATGAGTGAAATAAGATGGCTACGCATAGTTTAATGAAGTAAATTGTAACCATCCAAAAATCGAAACCGGATGTGATAAAATATGAAATGATCGCACGGACACTCACAGACACCGGAGGTAAGCCTCTACCTCCCCAGCAATGGATCTAAAAATATTATCACACAACTTGTAGTTGCCCCAAAATGTGATCCTATCCAGGATCGTAGAGGTGCTAGGAAACTAAAGAGGTGACCCAAGAGGGCCTCGGTTCCGAAGGATGATTGGTTGTCACGCCAATAGAGGCACTCTTCAATTTAGATCAAGCCAAAGCGAGATCAAGGGGGAGACCCTTACTAGCCACTGAGGACTAGCGAATCAACATAAGATACTCTAAAGGTTATGAATAATGCACAAGAGTAGATCTTGGTGGATGGAATCTAGATCTAAGGAAACGTAGTGGTTTATGGGGGTTAGAAACTATTGAGGAGGCTTAGGCAAAATAGGGATTCTCAACTATAGAAGAATTGTACCACAATGAGTTTGGGAAAGTAGATCTAGATAGATCTAGTTCATACGAAAAGTACCCAATCTGGATCTACTTAGGGTTTAAGCAAATGAGACCAAAGTGGACCCAAAATAGTAGATTTGAGTGTTAAATGACTGGGCTTAGGTGCTTGATGAGTAGATATGTGAAATTTGAGGGGGTTCAAGCATACCCAATTGATAGATCTGAAAAATGGACCCAAAACCCAAGGAGGTCGTCCCACCTGCAGGAGACTAGTGCTAGATCCGGGGGTAAATGGAGTCGGATTGAGTTGAAAATTTAGATCTAGTGTTTTTATAATTATTCCAAAGTGGGTTTTGATGGCCGTACTCGAATAAATACCCAATCTATCAGATCAAGAAAACAAAGGTTTCAACAATGAGGGTTTTAATGATGACAATTGGATTAAATCATTAAACCTCAGATAAATAAAATAAGATGCAAACGTACTTGGAAATACTTGCTACTAGCCTTGTGTGGTAATGATCTTCCCTTTCTGATCAATTACGAGCGTTTTCCATGCCATGCCAAGTGAAATCGCTATTCCTTCCAAGAGACCAAGTCGCCCTCTTCCTGCAAAAGAGATCTACAATGTAAGAATTGATTTGCAAAGCGAAAGGTGATAATCAATGAAGAAAGACTCAAAAAGCATCAAGATGATCCAAAGATACAATAAAGATACTCCCTAAACCAATAACGACTTGAAAAAGAGATATGGAGCTCAATCACAATAGCGCCCCCATCAAATCGCTATCTCCATCAATGGTACGTCCCCCTGCAAAAATGGTTTAGCAAAGCATAGATCCGCAAGAATGCTAGAAAGAAAAAGACTTTACAATCTCCACCCAAAACATTCGACAAACTTCCAAGAGTTTTTGCAAAAATATTTTATTATCCAAGAGATCAAGAGCCAAAAGTCCCTTTACAATGAGGGGGGTCTCTTCCTTAAATAGGATGAGAGAGACCAAAACCCTAACCACTTTTTAAATGAGTGGTGGAGATCAAAAGGTATGACAATAATAATGAATGGCTAAGATGAGCCAGAAATACAATACATGGGTCAACCCAAAATAGAGGGGGGTGCACTCACTAAAACGTCCAAGGGGGACGCACCTCATGATAAATGACTAAGATACATGATATAAGCACATGGTGGGGCTAGGAGGTAATCATATCCTTCACTAGCATGGCCCCATGGCACAATAATAAATAATATGACAAGATAACATTATAATGTGACCATATGACCAAATCGTGGCCCCTCAAATACACAATAAAATATCCAAAATGATGAATACTGGGATGTGTGGTTCCCACTGATGCAGGAACAAGTGCTAGAAGGTGTGGACATCATTATCAAAGTATCCCGGACCAATCTCATGCAAATTCCTCGCCCCAATAAGCCAAATCGATTTCCTCATTAAGCCATTTCTCTGCCGGAAAACCACTTCTGAAGGTACAAAAATGCCTATATCTCACTGCCAAGTGTCTCGGACACAAATTTGACTGCACCAATATGTTTGGAGATGGGGTAATATGGTAATAACGATTGGCTGAACCCCCCATCTCCTCATGAGCGCCCTAGGAGAACGTGCTAGCTCAATGCAAGTGTTGGACATGCCATTTCTGCATGGCAAAACTGGAGAAAAGTGGCAATCTGACTATATCATCACTTGTAAGTGCCCGAAACTGATAACTAAGTGCACCAATGAGTTCAAAATGCTCAAATCTACTAGGAATGAGTACTCATACACTGTGTGAGCATCAAAGGATACCTCTGTAAACTCATCCATGCCCGGAACAATAAAAATAGTGGTCCGTAATAATAATAATCATAAAAAATCCATCAAACCATCATCTGAAACTGCTATATGAGGCATGGAACCATCTAATGGACACATATGGTCCATGAATAATGCATCTCGAACACTATCTGGCCAAACTCATCTTGGTCTCTACGGTTGACTTGGTCAAACTAGGTTGACCACGTCAAGAATGATCAAAATAGTGATCCAGACCAGGAATAACTGCTGCTGTAAGTACAAATGGTTATGATATGCTCCTTCAATTATATTAGTAGCTAGACCAAAGCATAGAGTGATGTTTAACTGGCGTAAGCATGTAAATAATATGAATAAGATAAGCTTAGATCAAAGTAACTAGCTACTAAAAACAAGATTTTCAAGTGTATACTCATTTACTGACTTGAACAATTTGCTAACCATGGGTGAAGGTGAAAAAAGAAAGGCTAGGCTAGGGGAAGGACTCAACAACCTCAACACTGCAATCTCTTGGATGAAGGAACCAGGGAGACCACCTAGACATATACTGGATAGAAGATAACACGTGGAATGGTAGTGTCTCACAAATGGGTAAAGTGATGAGAATGCTTCCAATAGACTCTACACAAGCAACCTTTTAGCAATTTATTATTTGTCATCTTTTATATTTAAGATTTCACATTTATTTCACTTTATAGATTTTCACTAGCCACCCTCCAAGAGTAGGTGCCCTGAATAGCCTGGCGGGCCTCAAATAATGACTCGATATGACTTCCATTGCCTACCACCGTCCATAGGTGTGATGGAGTGACCACCTTGTTTCCCTGTAGGGGCAAACGGCCTTACACCATACAAAGGGTGAGTGCACGTCCCTTGGCCACTAACTAGCTAATATAGATATGCATGGTTAGTGTTTAGCAACATTGTTTTTGTTGACTAAGCATCCCTTAGATATAGCATTTAAGATCCGATGCTCTATTGTTTAGCAACAGGAATACTTGGTTTCGAGGGCTAGAGGAGAACAACCACTGTGACTAAAATCACACACTCCAGAGCCGAGACATAATGCAAATTGGGAGTCTATCCAACATAGAGGTATAGGTGGGGGAAGTCCTCAAGATCACTAGATAAGGTGTGAGTCGGGATAAAACCAAAACTGGAAGGTAACAGATGGATGGAGAAAGTGACAAATGGTGCCATCGATAGCAAAGGCCCTAAAATAAGGGAATGGACAAGTCAGTACTTCATGGAATAAGGGTATGACCAATGAGTATATTAAAAAACCTCCTGTTAATAGTAACCAACCACTTTTTAATATAAACAACATGTAAGCATCAAATAAGATAGAGCCAACGACCATCACAATATACCCAGTCATAAACTACCTAGATAAGAGTAAGAGCACATCAACAACCCACATATACTTGTTGGATCATACATCCGAGTCCTAATCTGAACTACCTGAATAATACTGAATCAATGCATCTGAATATAATATGGACACTATCATCAATCTGCTCTGGATGATAGAGGAATGGCTATCTCAGTCACCGACCTGGGGTGATGGGGCTCAGTCTTGGCATGATATTGTAACTGTGCAAACTATGGATCCGCTGAATATATGTGAGTGATCATCAAAATGCTGCTCATCATAGGATGATCTCATCAAAACTGTCTAAAGGACTGGCGCAAAAATATACTATAAACTGCTCTGCAATCATGGTAGCCCGACTACTATGGATTTGATAACAGGTAGCACAAGTCTCAGCCAAAAACGTAGCCCTAGAGAAATATTATTTCAAAAGGATGATAAAAGAAAACCCTAGTTCCACATCATAAGATATGATGCCACTAGTCAATATTTTTCAAAACATATTGCTAATTTGAGTCATGAAGAAGGGTTAAAACCCGCGTTACCGGATCTGTCTACTCTAGGGGATGGATTCACAGATCCATGGATTGGATATGGCTTCGGATTTGGATCCACCTGGGATTTGCTCCCAAAACTTCATGGAGTTCTAGAATTGCAATAATGAACATAATTATATGTTTGCTAGAGAGCGAAGTGATATAAAGGCAACAATAATTAGAATAACAATGTATTTAAGTTCATTGGAGAGCAAAGATGGAGCTAAGCATGTGGCATACTTTTGTTGGAGAGCATGGATGGGATGCAACATGGTTAATGTTGTAGAGTTTAATATAAAATTTATAAACTTTAAATCATAATATATATTGACTATAATTAAACTTAATATACAAGCACGACCACTTAACTTGTGGCCGGTGAACATTGATAGGCCATAAGTTAAGTGCCACGAGCACGTTATCTGTTACTTGTTCATGTGTAGTTGTAATCACCTGTTGTCTATGCCTCAGCTACCTGTTATCGCCTGCCTTCTTCTAGTTAAACAGGTTGTTTGCCACGAACTACCAGTTATGCATGCTCAACTATGAGTTATCCATGCATCGGCTACCAATTATCCATGCATCAACTACCAATTATTTTTTATATTTTTTTTTTATAATTGTTTATTTCGAATTTGGAATGACAACCATAAAATCAATCCTGATACTAGATAGTACACTTGTGTCATCCTCCTGCAATCTAGGAAAGGCATACTTGCTAGTCCACCCCAAATTCTAAAATAAAACACCTTTTGGTGTAATAACTTTATAGACTTTAATACATAAGTTATATTATATTATATACATTATATAAATAAATGATTATAAGGTATAAGTTATATAAAAATATAAAATAACTTGTATATTTAAAGTTATACATGGTCTTTATAACTTAAATTATATAAAAATATAGTCCTTTAAATTATATAAAGTTACTTTATAAGTTATATAGTAAAGCTATGTGAAAATTTATATAGTAAAATAACTCATAGGACTTAAACTTACTTAATTTAATTTATATAAGCTTATAAAGTAACTTTATAAAACCAATGTTTGGAAGTTTATCATTTATCTTTTCTAAAATAATTAATGTATTAAACTATTTACTTTTAAGTATTATATCTTAATTATTTTATATAAATATTATATATTACAAATGTATATAATTAATGGCGTTGGAGTAAGACCTAAAACTACTTTGATTGGCTAAGAGGTCGTCTTCCTCGGACATGAGGAAATAACATAGTTGGACGGGTACCGCTCCCGAGATTTTGGCAACCCGTACCCGACGTTTCCCCGCTCCTGGGAGCTTGGGAGCTGGTACGAAATGTTCCCTTTTTGTTGGGAGCTTCTCTAGGAGCTTGGGAGCTTTTTGGGAGCTTGATTTAGTTGCTCCCTTTTTATTGGGAGCTTGTAGAAGCTCTCTATCTATTTAGGAGCTTCCAGAAGCTCCTAAACAGACAGGGAGCTTCTACAAGCTCCCAACCACGTGGAGCCCAAAATCATAAGAAAAGTGTCAAAAATCAATTGAATGATTGTTGTTTATTGTGCCAAAAAATCAACAATAATAAAAATTTCAATTAAGCTCCTAAACAGACAGGGAGCTTCCACAAGCTCCCGACCATGTGGAGCCCAAAATCATAAGGAAAGTGTATAAAATCAATTGAATGATTGTTGTTTATTATGCCAAGAAATCAACAATAATAAAAGTTTCAATTGAATTTATCAATAATGCCATTTTTAAAATTTTCAAAGTTATATAAATTAAGAGGGCTCACACCTCTTAAATGTTTAGATCCATTCACACTCAAAATATAAGCTGCCAATGTGCTTAAGTGAATAAACATGGATCTTTCTACAATACTAGGATATTGAACAACTTTAATTCATGTCTCAAATGTTTATAGCTAGCTTACATTATTGATATTGATTTATATAGCAATTTAGGCTCATAAACCACATCAAACTCAAAATACCGAAGACTTTGAAAGTTTGTTAGTTGAACTTGAAACAATGAAGTTCATTAACTTCATTCGCATGCGAAGTAAGTAGTAGTTAACATCAAAAAAACGCAGAGGCACCCAAATACCAAGCACTCTTAGGAGCAATGATAGAGATGGAGTTGGAACAAGGAATTAGAAAAAGATTGAATCTTATGATTTATGAAGCTATTGGTTCTTCGTACACACACATATGCAATTTGCCTTTACAAACTCATGCAATGGGATAAAGTTGTAGGTCAAATTTACAAAACATACCATGGCACTAGATTGATGCATAGTTAGGGTTTACTTCAGGTCACACAAACCCAATTTTTGTATAATGTGGACCTAGGGGGATGAGCAAATTTAAAAGGATTGAATTTCATGACACTACAAGAAGCTTAAGAGGCTAAAATAGTTTAAGCTATGAAATTAATCAATTATGCTTTTTTTAACTCTTTAATTTTTTAAAATATATTTTAAAAAATTAATATATATTATTGCCGCTCCCAAGCCTACATTTCTTGCAAATTTGGGCAAAGCTTCTAGCCGTACTGGATACTCGTACCCACGTACCCAATGTACCTGCATTCCAGAAACTTGTGTAACATAAGGAAATAAGCTAGGTTGCCAGGGTACTCCGGTGGGACGGGTACCGGTACGGGTACGACACTTTTTGAAATAGGGTACTTGGGTACGTCGGGGTACTGTAGACATATATATATATAATTTTCAAGTTTAAATTATAAATTTATAATTAATAATTATATTAATATATTTATTATTAAGTTAATAAGTTTTCAACAAGTAACACATTTGCAGGGTTGGCAGGTGCGGGGGGGGTCCTTCTAGACCCCAATGGAAACAAAAAGACTAAGTATGCTTGGGGGCTTGGCAAACAAACGAACAATGAGGTGGAGTGGCTTGCCTTGATCCAAGGCCTAACTACCGTCAAGGAAAATAACATTCAGAGTGCTCTAGTAATAGGAGACTCCATGTTAGTTATCAAGAAAGCTCGAGCTCTCCTAAAAAAGTACCACTCCCCAACTAACAAGTTCCACTCACTCTTCCTCATGTTGGGCAAGAATATAAGCTCCATCCCCCTCTTCCACATTCTAAGGAGCAACAATTCCATGGCAGATACTTTGGCCAACCAAGGAGCCAGTTTAAATTGTGGGATTCTTGTACAAAATGGCAACTTAATAGAAAAATGGGTTCCATAGTGCAAGCCACATTCCATGGAGCACGTCTCATCTCCAAGCATTTAATGACTACAGTCGTTTATAAGAATGTCTCATCCTCGATCAGAGCTAAAATCTGCAGGCAGATCCTATCTACCCCCATTTCGCTCCTCCGTTGGCGCATGCAGTCAGTTCACACCTGGCCCGCATGCGAAGTTTCATGGAACGAGGATAGTAGACAAGACTTGGGCAATTTAAACTCCAGGAGGAGCTCTCAAAGCAGCATCTCCTTTCCTCGCTTCCGGCATAAGCTTTCTCCCTGTATCTGGCAAGCATCTCGTAGAATGGATTGTGGAAACAACGGGCCAAACACTGGAGTATGCCCTCCGGGGATGAAATGCAAACGTTGCAAAGTTAATATAGGGCAGACGAGACATCCCTCGACGGTTGATGAAATGTTGAGTTCAGGGAGCGGCGAAACCGAAGATCTTCACCCCTCCAGAGCTCCTATGAAGCACGTCCGACGAAATGAGGAAAATGGGCAAGCTTGGATTCAACAGGCTTTGGGAATTCGCGGGAAGCAAGCAATCCCGGTCCAAAACGGGTTCATGTTCGACGCCGGCTGCTTCTGGCGCCCCATTGAGGTGGATAACATCTAGAATACCGGGGGTCTGCATTACCAAAACTACCTCCAGGATAGGTTGCAGAATTATAGCAGTCAGCGAACCAGTTCTAAAGACGCCGGGAAAACATGTAAGATGGTAGGGCACAGCCTGGGACTCGTTCACCTGGACTCCCCGGTTGGCAGAGAAAGTCTATCCCCCGGAGTTCTTTCTCATCTGCAAGATATAGAAGCACAAGTAAATTGGCTCAGGGGGGAAAACTCAGAGCTTAAGAAAACCCTCTCAAACCTCTCTCACATTACCAGCTCGGAAGCCAGCAGCACCAACAGCAAAAACAAGGAATTTTATGAGAAAATAGTGGGAAAGATTGACTCCCTGCATAGTTGTCTGAGGATAGTTGAAGCAAAAGTTGACTGCATCCGGAGCAGCAAAGAAAATAGCCCAGCAGCGATTACAGGATTGAAGGACAACAAGGACCCAAAAGCTGGTAGCAAGAAGAAATTCCGTCTGATAGAAATACTCTAAGCATTGGTCAATTAGCAAGTTCCCTCTTCTCGGTAGATGTTTTTTAAATGTTCAAATTGTGGCATGTATAGCCCTATGTAGTTTTGCTTCTGTTCTATCCTGTTAGCTTAAGAAATAGTGTCAATTTTGAACTTCAGAAGACTGTTTTGAGGTGCCTTCTTCCCTCGTTTTTGTGGGTTCAATCTCCCCACCTTGATGTAGTCCTACCTTTCTTATAATATAAAATTATCCGTTTTTGTATAAAAAAAAACAAGTAACACACATTTGACATTGGTATTGCTGCTTGCACATTAATTCAAATTACATATATGATATTGATATTGATATGAATCTACCAATCCTAGGGCAGACAGTACCATTTGTTGATCATAGGCGTGAGCCTCTATTGAGGAAGAGCAACAATATTATTTGCTGAGACTAAATATTGTAGGGTCATGGTCATCTAGCAGCCCTATTCCAGTGCATGAGGGTGCAACACTCCTATGGAAGCAGCAATCAGAAACTTACGCTTATTAAGGGCGTCTTTCTCCTTCACGGGCTGCATACTATCAATCTGGGTGTGACCTCTTACAACTGGGCGTGCCTCCATTGTTTGGGCATTTATCTCATGAAAGTGCTGTCCTAAAACTTCAACAATACTCGTATTATTTACAGCAGCTGTGCTTCCATTGTTCGGGCATTAATCTCATGCAAGTGTTGTCCTAAACTTTGACAATATTTATCTTATTTGCAGCAGCAGTCCCTGCCTCAACAATCCACCTTCAACAATATTTAAGGTTATATTTATTCTCTTATAATATATGATTGGCATTGAATATTTAGGAAGCAATTAATATTCTTATCTGGTTTATTATTGGGTTCTTATTGTGGTGTTAAACCATTGGGGTATGCAAACAACCTTAAACAATAATTACTCCCTCCCGAGTCCTAACATTGCCTACAAACCAGCAAGTCACCAACCAAATCAAGCAGACGTAAACCAACAGTGAAGGAATTTGGGGTCAGATTTAAGTTGGGATATTACACCATTGACTCACCAACAGGAAGTGAAGGTTGGCTGAAAAAATCAGACCCTCTATCATTTGATGCAGAGATTGGTTTGTCTACTGAATGAAGTACCCACGGAGTACCCAAACTTGCGGTACGTGGCCCTTTTTAAGTACTAGTACCCAAATTTCTTTGACCAAGTACCCGGTACTCCCAGAGCTATCAGTTCCGGTACACGGTACTGGTACGGGTGCCCAACCCCCCAGTACAGGTACCCTGGCAACTTAGGAAATAGGCTAATGGCCCAAGACCAAGAGGCATTGGGCAGGAGCTAAGTCATTGCATTCGTCGATTTCCAGCTTGAAAATAAAAATTCACCGAATTTTATGGGAGGGCGAATTTAAATGGTTAAGTTCGCTGAATTTCATCCTTTACATGTACCACTAGACTACCAACCCACGTGAAACTTCATAGCCGCAATCCCCCGATGCTGTGAGAAAAATTAAAAATCGAGCGAGTTTGTGCTTCGCCCGACGTCCTAGACCTAGACCGGAACTGCAGTAGAGCTTCCCATCGACGATCGTGCTCTTTCTCCAGTCTCAACACTTGAAAGTCGAACTTGAAACCTCCAAACTATTCGACGGTTTGTGACAAACCGATTCATGGCAAACTGGTTTGTGGGAAAATTGGTTTGTGGGCCCGTGGAAAACCGTTTTGACAGTCATATTATTTAAATGGGAGTATAATTGCGTTTGCCAAGAAATTTGTCTCCCTTGTTCTTTCGGGACGACCTAGAACTAGGGTTTCTTTTTAGATTCAATTATTTTATTATTGTTAGGTTAATTTATTTCATTGTTTCTAGGTTGATATACTTTATTGTTTACATTATTATTTATTTATAAATGCTCTTTTTGCGAGGTTAGTTATAATAATATTAATAATCTTATTCTTAAAGCTATTATTATTAATATGAAAAGATCTAATTAATATTATCATTTATGTTAATTTTATTACTAATATTAGATATGTTATTATTAATAGCCAGTGTTACAAATATCGGCCGAAAAATCGGTGAATCGCAAAAAATTGCGATTTTTTAAAGGAGCCGATTTTGTAAGGAAAAATCGCCCAAAAATTCGGGCCGATTTTTGGCCAATTTTTCGGCGATTTTCCAGCGATTTTTCGGCGAGTCGACCGATTTTTTGACAGGGTCCCAAAAGTGCGGTTTTAAGTCCGCGGGCGGCTGCTCTGTTGGACGACACCCTCTTCGTTGGTGCACCTCGACCTTCTGCTTCCTACTAGTTGCGCCCTACTGGCCAACGGCTGTTATGGTAGCTGTCGGCTCAGCTTCAATGCCTGCGCTTGAGCTGCCTCACGACTGTCGTTTCGTTTTAGTACCCTACGCGCCCAGATCTGCTGTGCACAACCCAAATTCCACCCTGCTATCTCTTGACTACCGCCATGCCCTGGCATCCTTTTCCTCCACCCACGCCTGACTATTACTCGACTCGATTCTCCTCCTTCCTGACGACTGATTCAACTCTTTATCGTCGTTTTCAACTGGCGTCTGCCTACAACCCATTGTATCACCGCCCAACCACACTCCTATCCGAGCTAACCTCTGCAGCCCGCAACATCATCTACTACGTCCACCATTAGACCTTGCTCGCAACCCCCTTGGCAATGTGTTTATTTGATGTAATTCTTGCTTTAGATGTTTAAAAAATTGAAAAAAATGAATATTTTTGTGTTTTTTAAGTTTGTCGATTTTTTGCCGATTTTTGCCGATGTTCTGCCGATATATCCCGAAACGATTTTTCCTGGACCCTGCCGATTTTGTCTCCGCGCCGATATTTGTAACACTGATTAATACTAAGATTATACTAAAACCATAACTAATATTACCACTAAGATTATTAGAACTAATATTAATATTAGCAAAACTAGAACTAGAACTAATACTAATACTAAGATTACTAGAAAATACTAAATACTAATACTAAAAAATTTCATGTATATATATATTTTTAATTTTATAGTCTCTCGAATTTAATGCCGAATTTTATCACCAAAATTTTCATTGATGAATTTTTGACGAATTTCAAAGTTGCCGAACTCAAACACAAATTCGAACCAGGTGACTTAGGGCATGAGTGGAAGTCTGCTCCCTTATGGACCACCAGCGGGTTATTTTAGGTGGCGTGGTTTTCCTTGAATAACGGTGATGAGTCAACTTGCATTTGCGGATAGCAGCCAATGATGGCTGTCCTCATTGGCAGTTTGATAACTGAGTTATGATAGGTTTGCCATCTTTGAAGATAAGTTATATATTTAAAATTTTATATATTTTTAATTTTTATGTAAGTTTTATTTTTAAATAATCATAAAAATGTATTTATATTGTTTGTACCTTTTGTTCCCCTGCTGTATCCAGTTCCCGTCTTTTAAAAAATATGATGGATCCATATCTGGATCCGAATCCATCTTCGTATCCAATTCCTGGTAACTTAGGTTAAAACCCTAGGAAACCCTAAGAGATGATTAAGAAGCCCTATCCACAACCTTTAGGGCAATGCCTCTAGACAATAATCGATGAATCACTTGTAGAGAAAAAACAGATCCGGAAACCCTAGTTATGCTGCCCTTACGGAATTCCAGTAGACAAAAATCTCTAAAATTTGTGGCTAAAAATGTCCTGAAATAAATCAACAAAAGGGTGATATGAAACCCTGGTTCCATAGTTGCAAATAGCGGTGATACCATCAGCCAATAGCCTTGGATCTGTTGCTGAACATTCTTGAAATAAAAAACAGCAAAGAAACCCTAATGATGGGCACACCAATTTATATTCAAGATCCCCCAAAAAAGTGCACAAAACAGCCCAAACAACCTTAAACACACGCCTTTTTCTAGCAAACAATAAAACCATGAGAAACAGTGCCAAAACTCCTTGATTTTGATATTCTTCCTGATGCCAAACTCTGATCACAAAGGTTACCAGCATGAACATCCAAGGAGAAAAGCCTAACCCACAGCAAAATTGGTAGATAAGATAAGATACGATAATTTTATTAATGTCTAACAAAATGACCACAAATAGGTCAAAGGGACTGCTAAGTACAATAGTGTGGAATACAAAGTGGGAGTGCAAAGGCTGCTCCTATAAAATATATAAAAACAGAAAAGCAGATCTAAACTATGCTAGACTGGATAAGATTTGTAGTTTAGTGCAATGAAACAGGAGAGCATATTGGTGATGAAAAAGCATGCAAGTACTGTGGAGAAAGGTTCACACCTGCTCTGAAACCATGTTGATCTCACAAAAGAATGAGGGGATCAAATGGAAGCAAACAACCAACCTCAAAACCTGCAACAGTAAAGGTGAAAACAGCACTAAACAAGTGTGCTAGAGCTGTCGAAAAGATGCGCTAGAGAAATAAAACACAGCCATATAAAAAGAGAGCGCCAAAGTCCTGTAGGTTTAATCACTTGTATAAAAGAATGTTTCCCACAGGCTAAAGAATTTTCACACAAGATGATATTACAATTAGGTTTGAGTTGCGTATTTATACACAACTCAAGTGGGGTTATGGAACTCACATAAGTGGGGTGCAGTCCTCAAGAGGGTTATTGAGTCTACATTAAAGTTGACTAAGTAAGCCTTAACGATAATCTAATAATATATAAATGATTGCATTAATGCCCAAACAATTGCATTAATTACACTAAGAGTTGGCCATAGCTGAATGTGAGGATTACACCATTCTGAAAAAATGGTCTGAACTTCTGGTTCCAATCTGGTTTGACAGTTCTGATAAATATGAAAATTAGTTCTGCAATGAAAGTTTAGTTTGTGTAACTGGTGTCTATTCATAGTTTTTTGTGGCCCAAGGATAATGTTGCTTGGTTCTCTTTCTTTTGGATTTATTTCTAGTGGCTGAATTTTACTACTGAAATGATTTTTTATCACATTCTTGCTATATATTTTGTGACACAAAATAGATTTATTGCAAATGTCGTAACTTTTGGCAAGGTATTGAACAGGAAGAGTCTTTGCAGAAATTGGAATGGTAACATATGACGGCTTGTTTTGATAGCATAAACTAGTAAATGACTGATGGATTTTCTAGGTTAATGCTCATGCTGGAGTTGGTAGCTTTGAATCTTGATTGATGGAAACAGTTGCCAAGTATGGCTGGGTTACAATCTTTAGAATTTAGACACGAATAAAAAGACTAGTCTGAAATAATGTATGCTATTTTTTATAACTAATTTAGGATGCAAACTTATTTTTAGAACTTTTATTAATGGATTGCCCTTTCTAATATTTAGTTTTGGTTTTGAAGTCAAAATCAAGAATCATGTACTATTTCTTGTAGCTGTATGACTTTAGTCTGCCTTGCTGTGGGAGTTCATCCCACCTTAACCCTTTCTTAATAATATATATCGACATATCTTTTACATGCAGAAGTAATAACATCAGCAGAATTCCACCCTACTCATTGTAACATGCTAGCATATAGTAGCTCAAAGGGTACAATTCGACTTGTTGACATGAGACAATCAGCTTTGTGTGATAGACATTACAAATTGTAAGAGTTTTCTTTCCTTATTTCATAATAGTTTCGTTACTTGTACAACACTTCTTTGGCTCTGTTTGCTTTATTTGTATATGTATTATGCATAGGTTTGTCTAATTTCTCCTAAATTGTGAACGATTTTGGAATTTAATTGGATGTTTCCCTCCTGTACAGATGGTAATTTATTTTTGAAAGTATGGTGGGTGGTGATTTCTTGCCCCAATTCTTTTATACTTTTCGTTTTTTGAAACTTTGCAGATTTGAGGAGCAAGAAGCACGTGTTTCTAGATCTTTGTTTACAGAGATAATTGCTTCCATATCAGATATAAAGTTTGGAAGGGAAGGGAGATATATACTGAGTCGGGATTATATGACTCTGAAGGTATCTGCTATCTTTCCTAGTTATTTGTATCGAATGTGCTCAAAATATTTTGAATTACTTTTTCTTTGATCTTATTTTTCTTGTTGGAAAACAGAAAAAGCTATTGATCTTTAGTTTGTCCCTGGATCATCATTTTTTAAGCACAGATTCAGGACAAACAGGCAACATTTTATTACTTTATTACTAGACTTAGTACGCGAGCCATTACTTAATGATCTGTTTTGTAAACTATATTACTTATCCTACATGGAACATCATCTTTACATGTTAGTTTTTGTACCTTGGATGTGTTCCCCCTAGTGATTTTAGCCTAAGTCACTAAGAAGGGGGTGATGGGACCCTCACATTAATTAAACAATTAATGAGACTTTATGTTTGTAAAGTCACTTTTTGTCTAAAGTTAAAAGTGGGTGAGTAATAATTAATTAAGTGACTTTTACTCACATCAAATCTTAGCCATTGATTTGATTTAATCTACACCATTGGATTAAGATTCCCTTTTAGGGATTGGACAAAAAAGAGGGAGGCTTGAATACCTAATTCATTATTGTGATGAGAAGGAGGTGAAGAGAGAGCACGAGAGTTGAAGGAGGTCGAGCTAGGGTACAGCACACAAATCGAGGATGCATTTGTCTTCAATGGCACGAGTTTCCACAGGCATGAGGTTCCAGAATTGGCTCTGACTTCGAGGCATAGCTTCTAGGCATTTGTTATCAGCATTGGGTTCTAGTTTCAGCTGTTATCTTCAGTGATAAACCCGTGATCAATCCGTACAGTACCCTTTCCATAGCACGCAGTTTGAGGGAGATACTGGCTCAGAATTCGAGGGAGCTTCACACAGTTGATGCTCAGACTTCGAGATTGCATTCCCAGCCACAAACTCTGAGGTATGCTGCAAGCATTTGGAGGATATATTGCTGCACGCATTTCTGGAAATGACTGGCACCTTACAGCAGTCATCTCTGATAGGTGTTTGAAGATTGATACAGCACAGAATTAGAGCAACAGTCAGCACAGTGTTCAGGGTGTTTTCTGCACAGAATTCGAGGAGGATACAGCACCTTTAATTGCACAGAAACCGAGAAGGATCTGCACTCATTTCCAGGCAGCAGTTGTGCACAGAAATCGAGGCAGACTGGGGTGCAATTAAAGTGGAGATAAGTTGTATTTGATTTTGTACTGCTGTTAAATTGCTTTGCTGAAGGAATAATAAATCTCTCTCTCTCTCAACTGGTTTTCCCCGTGGGGGTTTTTCCAGGGCTCGATTTGGCCAAAAATCTCTGAGTCAAATTTATGTGTGAATGTTGTTGAATTAATTTGCAGCCTGTTAAATGCTTTTAAATTGTGTGTTTACTGTCAAGTCTTTTGCAATAAGTAACCTACAGCCAATGCAAAACAGCCTGTAGGTGAAAACCACCAAAAACTGACACAAAACCAGCAGGCAGTTCCAAGGCAGAATTTCTACATTACATAGAAGTGCACATCCTAGTGATATCGCAAAAATATATTTTGTAATTTTTACTACAATTATGTTACTTTCTTGTCTGGTTATTAGGATGATCTCCAAAGAGGAGAATCCTAGAGTAGTTGCATTACTGTTAAACATCTAACCACTAGATCCTCAACAGTTTTTAGAAAATTTAAATTTTGCTCCAAGCTAAGTTTTGTTGGTTCTTCTATATGAAGATATTTCTGCTCTGATTCTTTAAACTTTTACAATATTTTGGTCCTGACTCCTGACCACTGGTTTTGTTGCTCTTATTGTCTTCTCCACTGGGCTTGTTGCTTTCTCTATGTCCCTTCTCCAATAACAGTGTGTGGCATAAGTGGTCACATTTCTCCTTTTCGATATGCTGCACATTTCCAGGTGTATTTAGTATCGAGTGCCACTTCCTTTTTTTCCTTCTCCTGCCTAATGGTTAACCCAGTAGTAGCATCCTTGCCACTTTGTACTGAATATCGTAACTCAGTAATTTCCTATAGATCAGATGCCAAATGTGATACTTGGGGAGAATAAGATGTCTTGTCGTTTGTTTTAAATGTGGTAGAAAGCCTTAAATACATATTGTTTGAGTCACAAAGCACATCTGTTTCTGTAACTGGTGGATACCCAACTGAAAGTGGATCTTGCCTATTGTGGCGAGAAAACTATACTTTCTAATTTGTAAGGATTGCACTTTCTTTGAAATCCACTATTTTTTCCTGTTCTCTTTCAAGCAACGGGAGGAATTAATGACTTTTTAAATATCTCATGACAAGGGTGGCATCCTCATGAAATTATGTACAAACACAGTTCATTACCAGGATCATTAAATACCAGGAACTACAGGTAGATAAAATCAGCAAGCTCTTTGTTCGTCATCTTTTTTCTCTCGGAGGAGTGTGTCCATCTCTGAAGTGCACTGCTTCACTCTCATCTTATATTCTCTTGATCTCCCAACCTTAAGTGGCTTGTACTGTCTCTCCCATCAACCAGGCTTTCCTTGTTGCTTTCTGTATGGCCCTTCTCCAATAAAAGCATGTAGTGGTCACATTTCTCCTTTTCTATATGTTGCACCTATCCAGGTGTCTTTATCATCCCTTGTTGCCTCCCTTTTTTTCATCTCCTTCCTAATGGTTAACCCAATAGTAGCATCCTTGCCACTTTCTACTGAATATTGTAACTAAGTAATTTCCTATAGATTGGATATAAAATATGATAATTGGGAGAATAAGATGTCTTGTTGTTTGTTTCAAAGATGGTAGAAAGCCTTAAATCCATCTTGTTTGATTGACAAAGCACCTCTGTTTCTGTAACTAGTGGATATCCAAGTCCAACTGAAAGTTGATCCTGCCTATTCTGACGAGGAAACTACTTTTCTAATTTGTAGGGATTGCACTTTCTTTGAAATCCACTATTTTTTACTGTGCTCTTTCAAGCAACAACAGGAATTAAAGACTTTTTGAGTATCTCATGGCAGGGGCAACATCCTCCTGAACTTATGTACAAAGTTACAAACACAGTTATTTACCAGGACCAAAGAAATACTGGGGACTAGAGGTTGATCAAATCAGCAAGCTCTTTAAACGATAGTGGAAAAAATCGGCATCGGCAAAAAATCAGCGAGGGTTCAGAAAACATCTTCTCTGCAACATCGGTGAAAAAATCGGCAAAATTTGACAAACTGCGACAAACATTAAAAAACACAAAATAATATTCATTTTTTTCATAATTTTAAACATATAAAGCAACAACAACATCAGATAAATACATTGGCACATAAATATGGAGAAAGCAGTGATATATATCATGTAGTCATACCAAACATAAAATGATACATCAAAGTCGATACTGAAAGTTTGAATCCTGATAGTGATAGCTGTCCAATAGTACTCAAAAGTGGGCAACCAATGGTCCTGTTATCACACAACTTGTAGATACCCCTGAAGGTGATCCTATATAGGATGGTAGAGGAGATGGGCAACTAAAGAGGTGACCTAAGAGGGCCTCGATCCCCAAGATGGATCGGTTGTCATGCCAATTGAGGCACTCTTCACTTTATGTTATCAAGCCCTAGATAACAATGGGGGAGACCCAGATCAGCTTCCGACAGGAGAGATCTAACCAAAACACTAGATCAAACCAGGTAACTGAAATATGTAAGGTGTAAGGTATGATGAACCCTAGATCTATGGATGAAGTCATAAGGTGAATTAAGGTTGGATCAAGAGGCTTAAAGGATATAAATATTGACCCAATGTGAAGGTACAAGTGACTTATGAGTTTGGAAGCTAGATCTAAGATCAAGGCACTAGCAAATGAGAGAGATTTCTCTTGCCTTGGGAAATGTGTCCAAGGTAGAAGGGATAAGATTACGATGAGGCTATCTAGTACCTTTAGATGAGACTTGATGAAGAATATGACAATATCTTAGTTCACTAGTCAAAAACCGACATCAAACAACTCAGAAAAATGGCTAAGTTTGGAAGTGCGCATGGGTAGAAGAACAATGCCTAGGGAAATGGGTAGGATGAAGTCCCTTGGGGGTGACGCCCTAGGAAACCCACCTGGGGCTAGGCCTTAAAGTTAAAACCCAAAAATTGTTCACCACGATTTTAAATTGTTTGAGCTAGAGAATTTTTAGAAGTTTAGGCAGTTAGGGTTTTAACAAAAAAATTCAAATGGCCAATGGTTTAGAACTTCAAATAAATAAAACAAGTGTAGATCTTACCCGAAAAATCTTCCAGATGCTTTGAGGATGATGATCTGTTCCTTCCCGATCAATTTGAGGTGATTTAGCTGAGTATCCAAGTGAAAACGATTTGCCCAAAAAAGCAAGTGCGCCCTCCTCTTCTTCACAATCAAACTACCGAAGTTAGATTTGATGCATCAAGAGAAAACGACTGTAAAAACATGAGGCATATCAAATGGAAATCAAAGATCAAAGATACTATTGAAAACCCCCTGATATTAGCTGCTTCAAAAGAACGAGTTGAGGAGCCCCCTACAAAAACGTCCAAGTGAAGTCGCCCTCCTACAATTAAACACCCATTCCACTAAATATTTTGGATCCACAACAAATTCTCAAATGCTAAGAGAAATAGATTTTCCAATCACCATCTAAGAACATCCAACAAAGAAAATCCAAGAGTCTCTGCAAATATTTCTTCTATTATCAAAGTTCCAAGAGCCAAAGTCCTTTTACAATGAGGGGGGTCTCTTCCTTAAATAGGAATGAGAGAGACCAAAACCCTAACCACCTTTTGAATGAGTGGTTGAGATTAAAAGATAGATCAATGATAATCAATGGCTAAGATGAGCTCAAATACAATACACATGGATCAACTCAAAAAATAGAGGGGGCGCACTCACTAAGACGCCCTAGGGGGACGCACCACATGATAAGTGACTAGAACTCATGACATAAGCACATGGTGGGGCTAGGAGGTGTAACATGTGTTGATTTTTAGTGCAGCTGCGAGACCCATTCTCAGAGAGAATGGTACCCTAGTCAGTTGACTAGGGTTCCTGGTCAAGTTAACCAGGCAGAGTATGAGTAAGACCCTAGAAGGTACCTAGGGCCCCCAGCTATCTCCTAGGGTTCTTAGTCTAGGACCAAGCAGATTGATGCCATGGCAAAGTCCCTAGCATATGGCTAGGGCCCCTATTTGTCTATAGGGTATTCTGGTCTAGAACCAGACAGTTTCTTGGTCACGATGACCAAGCAGATCTTGCAGGTTGAGACAGAGACTTCCTAGGTCCTGCAGATGGTTGATCAACATTCAGTCTAGGACTGAATGCTCAGCTTGAGGTTGAGGACCATTCTCTGGGAGAATGGAGATCCTGGTCATGGACCATATGGTTGATCAACATGTCCCAGTCTAGGACTGAGGTTCAGCCTTGGGCTGAAAGTCATTCATTAAGAATGGAAGATATTGTTGTCCCCTCTCCTAATCGGTTATTGCTAGGTTGCTTCTCAAGGGACTGGCCACCCTTGACGATGTCTCTAGTACCTAACTCTTAGGAGCAGCGTTAAGGACAAAAGGATTGTACCATCCGTTTGGATCTTCTCCCTTATACAGTGATGACAAAATATATAAACTATGTACCTTGAGAGAGAGAAAAGTCTTTGGTCTTGTTGGTCCCATTTGATTGCTTATCCACTTTGATCTTGTGGTTGTTGACCCGTGGTTCTATTCTTACTTGGTCCTAGCACTCTCACTTGTGTGCACCTTTGACTATGATGACTCCTATCTTATGGAGTATTTTTTTACCTAAGGGTATATTAAGGACCATGTATTATTATAGTCACCTTATGTTTTTGTCCCACTTATGGTTTTGATCCTTTTACCTTTTGTTGGACCCCTTTTGTTTTGGACCTTCACTTTATGGTAAACTTATTAATTAATTATTTTTTTTGTCTTATTAATTTTTATTAATAAAGACTTTATGTTTTTGGACCTTTAGCCTTTTGGACCTTCACTTTATGGTAACCTTATTAATTAATTACTTTTGTCTTATTAATTTTTATTGATAAAGACTTTATAAGTTTATTAATAAAGTTTTTTTATTATTGGACCATGGACCATTGGTACTTTATCTTTTGATTTTTATTTATTTATTATTTTTTTTATTAATTTTTAATTATTTACTTTATTCCTTTTTTGAATCCTAAGTTTTTATTTTTATTTTAATCCTAAATTTTCTAACTCTAAAACTATATATAAACTTGAGCTCTAATTCAACAAACCGTGAACTCACTGCACATGTTTTACTTCTCTTCAGATTATTCATTTTGCTTCTCTGCAGATTATTTTTTGTTTTGGGTTTGCTTCTCTGTCGGCACATGTTTCTGCTCCACGCTTCTCTCATCACGTGTCTGTTGCAGCTGCTATTTATCCCTTCACGGGTTCATCCATCAACATTAGATCTGACGGGTTTGATCTCTCTGCTGTTCCACGTGTTGATTTTTTGCTTTGGGCCAACAACACGAGTTTGCTGCTTACTCTCTCATCGGCCAGCTCTCTCACGGGCTGATTCGAGGCCCCACTTCTCTCACGGCTTCATCATCCACTATTTCATTCCTCATCGGCTGTCTCATGGTTTGGCTCACCCCTTCATGGTTTGCTTCACGGCTTATCCATTCTTAGCTTGTCTTTTGCAACCTGTCTCACTTGATTGATCTCTGCATAATTTATTTATTTTTATTCAGGACTGATTGATCTCTGCTCAGATCCACCTTACCTCTGCAATTTATTTCAGCTGTGATTACAGCCTTGACTTATCTCTACGTGAGTTCTTATGTGTGAGAAATTTACTTACGTGCTTGCCTTACAAAGTCTGCTACACCTGTGTGTTTCTTTTATCCCTGTCATTTGCTTATTGATTGAAGAACTCGAGATTTGTTTATTTTTTACCTGAACCTTCTCTCTCTCTCTCAAGTTAAGTATATGGTTTAACTAGTTTGACTTGTCCTTTCAGTGACAAGATCAAACTCAGAACTATCTGAGTATAAGTTGGATCCAAATGTTGGTTTTAATTCTTTAATGCAGTACATGGTTATTTTACTGTAATTCATTTTATTTTTTCTGAACTTAGCATTTGATGATTCTCGAGGACCAACATTAATGCAGTGACTAAATGGAGCATTAAGTTGAAAGAGATGAAAATTATGTTATTTATGTTTTAAATCAGTTTAAATTTAAATTAAGCAGTACAATTGTTTACATGTTCTTGTATCAAGGTTTTTATATGTGATAAAAATGTATCTAACTTTAAATTTCAACAACATGTCCTTCTCTAGCATGACCCCATGGCACAATAATATATAATAACTCAAAATAATATCATACTGTGACCACATGACCAAATCATGCCCCCTCAATGATATAATAAAATCCCCAAATAATGGCCTAGAGTATGTGTGGACCCCACTGAATGCTGCAAGCTGTGTCGGAAGGTGTGGGATGCATCAAAAAAATCCTCTAAACCAACCTCATGCCAATTCTTTGCCTGAATTGCCCAAATCGAATTCCTCAGTAGCCATTTCTTCTATTTTTTATCCTCAGAAAATCAACTATAAAATAATAAAATGCTTGTAGCTCTGTGCCTGGTGCCCCGGGAACAAATATGACTCCCTCTGTAGCACCCTAGGTGAACCAAAATAATCTCAAACTATGCTGACAGGCCATTTTATATGGCAAATATGCAATAAAGTGATAATATGACCATAGACTCATCTGAAAGTGCCTGAAACTGATATCTGAGTGTTCCAACAAACTTAGAAGGCCCAAATGTAGTAGAGATGAGTACTCATACACCATGTGACCACTTGGATAATCATTTGTAAGCTTAACCATGCTCGGACAATAAAAAATAATGGTCTGTAAACAATAACAATAATAAAAATCCATCAAACCATCGTATGAAACCTGTGTCTACTGCATGGAACCATCAAGTGGGCATCATAGGGCCACAAATAATCAATCTCGAACATCATCGGTCTAACTCATCTCAGATCCTGCGGTTTACATGGTGAGACTGGGTTGACTAGGTCAAGATTGATCAAAATAATGACCCAGACTCAAGCTGACTGATGTTGCAAGTGCAAGTGGATAAGATATGCTCCTTTAATTATTTCAATAGCGAGACTAGAGTACAAAGTAGCATTTCCTTGGCGATCAAGTAGTAGTACATCAAATACAAGTTTGGATTAAAACAATCAATTACTAAGAGACAGACCCTCAAGTGTATACTCAATTCATGGACTTGACCATTTTCTAGGAATGGGTGAAGGTGGAAAAGGCAAGGCTAGGACAAGGGGATGACTTTACAAACTTCAACACTGTGACACTTCGGATAAAGGAAAAGGGGAGATCACCTAAGAATATGTTGGACAGAAAACACACAAGGAATGGCGGTGTCTCACAAATGGAATAAGTTGATTTGAGGAGTGCCTATTCACTTTAGCAAATGTCTACATCTCACATCCAAGCTTGAACCAACTCTGTGAGGATCTTTTCTAGAAGCACCGTGACTGGGTGCACAACTAACCGTAACTTGAGGTTCTAGGGGATACTTAGAGTTAGTTGCCCCTTACTCCATCTCACATCCCATCCCGTAGGCTCCGTGAGGAATTAATCATTACATTTTATTATGTCCAGCAGTCTTTAGATTTAGCATATATTTAACCACTTCTTTTTATGCCTTACGACCCTTTGGATTTTGCATCTGCTTAGAAGCACAACTAATTGCAGCTTTTATCCAGGGTGCTTTACATTTTATTTCATTACCCTCTTTCATTGTGCTTAAATGCACAGTTTTATTTTATAATCATGGGCTTGCATAGAAGATATAACAATCAGTCATATATGCATGTAATGATGGTAGTACAATTTGCTTCAAGTTTAGTCGACACAACTCATGCAACTGGGGGGACTATCCACAATCAGGACCAAACATCGGGGGCAACCGACCAGAGAGGTCAAGGCTTCAAATCCAACTCACCTAAGCTCAGGAACCAACACTGGCGGGTTCTCCTGGCCCAGAAGGATCAAGGCTTTGGTAAGTTCTGTTGCACAACTCAGAGCCAAGACACAAAACAACAGGGAGTCTATCCAACACAGAGGCATAAGTGGGGGAGTCCTTAGTATCACAAGTTGAAGTGTAAGTCGGGATAAAACCAAATACGAAAGAGAACGAATGGATGGGGAAAGGTGACAGGTGATGTCATAACTAGCAAACCATAAATGGTGGGAATGACCAAGTCCATACTACTTAAGAGGGCGAGACCAACGACTATACACAAGAAATTCAGTTTCTAAGCAATTAGACCACTTTAATTCCAAACAATCAACCAATAACCATATCTATATATAATATCGCCAGATCATGACCAGTAGATACCTAGTCAAGCTACTAAGATAAGTAAGAGAGCAAAATGAAAGTATCCAATGCACAACCATATACCTGCTGGGACATATACCTGTGTCTATCATTTGAACCATCCACTGTCATTGCAACACTGCTGCTACATAACTCTAGGCACTATGACATTGCTCTGTATGGAAGGAAATGGCCACCTCAGTCATCATATCTGGGGTCATGAGGCTCAGCCATGGCATAGACTGTAATATCTGCTCTGGGGCTACTGAAAGTATGAGTGATCCTGGAATAGATGCTCATCAACTGCTGATGTCAAGCATCTCATAGTAAAGGATTGGCTTAGAAAAGTACTGGAATCTGGTTAGATAAAATATGGTATCCCTGGCTACTATAAATGTGATAACAGGTCTAAGACAAAATGACATCACAAAAATCACAAAACTAGTAGCTAACTATCTGTCTTTGATATCAATGCCCTCTTCCCCTTTTACTGGAAAAGATCGTGGGCTATTTGCTAGGCCTGCCCCTAAAAGTAGGAGGTCCTGGCCTTGCACTAGATGTCGAACAGTGAGTAGTGGGTGCCAATGTGGGACTAGATACATCGATCGGTGTAGAAAGTGGTGCGGATGAAGGAACATCACCCTCCATGAAGTCCTCAGGGTCAAACTGCTCCTCCTACTCCTCTTGCCTTTGCTGCGGTTGTCGCTCCTCCTCTAACCATGCAGGTGCCTCCTCCATGATAGGAAACTCAGTATCCACCATCCACTTGGACAATACATCAATATTTTCCAAGGAAATGGCATCCACATTGGGTGCTTTCTCCACCTGGTTCATCCACAGTCGGAGATTGTAATGGACATACACCAAGTCATTCAGGCATGGGAAATCCAACCTATAAGAGTGTGATAAAAAAATTTAATGAGTTGTAATGGACATACACCAAGTCATTTAGGCATGGCAAATCCAACCTATAAGAGTGTGATAAAAAAGTTTAATGAGTCTTGACTCTTGAGGCTCGAGGGAAACAATATGATAGAGGGCCTTAAATTACAATAAATTTAATTGCTTTGTTCAAGTTCTTACCTGGTGCGTTTCTTTGAGTGTATTTTATCAAATACACTCCAATTATGCTCACATCCCGAAGAGCTACAGGTTTGGTTGAGGAATCGAATGGCAATTTTTTTTAAATTTGGTGCCTGTTGACCACCAAAACCAACAAGGTGGACAACGATGTACCATGCACATGTTGAATGTGCCTTGAAGATGAGAAAGAAGTACTAAATGATTTATTCAAGCGAAGCAGTTCTTTTTCTTTTCTTCTCTCCATGAAATTTCCGCACCCCTGCAGAGGATTTTGTAAGGATATGTCAGCATGAGGGTCAATTTTTGTGTAACTTAGTCACCTAAGACTTTATCATTAAGGAAGTCCTTTCATCGAGTGCTTTTTCACTTGGATAATTAAAATTCATTTTTAGTGATTTTAATTATTTGAGTTTTTTCACTCAAAAATACCTCCAAAGTGGTGAAAGACGTTCGAGTGATCGAGTCCATGGGGTGATTGGGGCCTAGGAATGTTCTATATTACCATGCTAGACATTATCCAGAGTCTTGCGGAATTTCATTAAGTTTTACATAGGTTTTTTTAATTTTTGGTGATTAAAAAATGTCCCTCAACATAAAATGTTGTAATGCAAAAGAGGGATAAGTACCACTTAATGCCCATAAATAGGGGTATGGGTACTCAAAATCAATGGCATGAGACCCCCTACACCCTCGGGTAAAGTTTGAAGTCATCCGAACAAGTCTTGCTAAGATTTTGGACAGATTTGCCTAATTCAATCAAAGAAATCAGGAAAATTGGCAATTAATTACTAATTAGTAATGCAAATTTTGGAAAAGTGCCTAAAGTCACTTGGGAGGTGGAAAAATTGTTCCCTAATGTCAAGTTATGTTCCTAAAGTGAAATTAAAGTTCAAGAGGGCCCCCCCAAGCAAGTGTTTTTCAAGTTTGAAGTTGTCACCAAAAGGGGCAAACCCCCTCTCACCATGGGAAATGAGTTAAATTGAAATAAGCAAAAAGGCGGGGGTCTCACCTTCATGATTCTCTCCCCTTGGCCTAGCAATGAAATATAAAACTTGAGTGGGGGTATTTTCCCCTCCATTGTTTGTTTTTTTTAATCCAAGGAAGTGCACCCCCCCTCCATGGGCCCCCTTTCTCTCCAAGTGACAAATGTCATTCATGGAAAGGTACTTTCCCCTCTATCTTTTCCTATTTAAGGAGGTTCATCCTCCTCATTTGGGTTACAATCACTCATTCTCTTGCTCTCTTTCATTTTTTGCTCTTTCTTGCACTCTTACTCTCTTGCTTCCATTCTTGTCCAAGAAGAGAGCCATTGTAATTTCCAGCTTTGTGAAGTTAATGCAGAAAATCTTTGGAGGAAATACTGTCCTTGGCATTGTGTGTGAGGTAATATTGTTTCATTTTTAGTTTTTTCTTGCATTTGTGGATTTCAAGCAAAGTGTTTTGCTTGAGAATAACATTGTGATAGTTTGGTTACATGTTATGTGGGTTATCTTCTTAGCATTTGAGAAGTTCATTGATTTCTAGTTTGAATATATGATTTCTCAAGTCTTTGTTTGATCTCTTGCACCATTTACAGGTTGCTCAAGCTTAGAGAGTCGGATTCCCAGGTGGGATACCCTATTGTTCAACAACTTTTGAAGGACTTGGCATCTTCAAACTAACATTTCTGTTTTGCATATTTTTATTTGCTTATTTTGCACTCATAAATCATCTTTTCAAGTTATTTTTACATGCTAAATTGTACTTACAATTTTCTGAAATTTATATGCAAAATTTTCAAGTTGATTCAAAACTCATTTTCATCATATTTGCACAATATTAGCTTGCTGTTTTGTGCAGGTTTTTGATGTTACAGGGGGAGGGAATGCCCAAATTTGGTCACTAGCAAGTTCAAAGATCATCCAAGAGTGGCCACTTCAAGTCCCTCACCAAAAAATGGTCAAATTTCTCATTTTTGACCTCATTATCTTGTATATAATAAGGCTGAAATTTGCCTTTGTTGTAACAAACCCAAGAGAGTCTCTTGAGCTTGGTTCTTTACTTCTTTATTTCTAGCAATAGCTCTTTAAATTTTCAGCCATCCCTTGCATGTATTAGAAGTTGGGCTTGCCCACTTTTGCATTGTAAGTGTAGAGGGGCTAGGTTTAGTTTATGCTTTTATTTGCATTTGTTATTATTGTTCGCCCACACCTTGCATGAGAAGAGGCTCTGCCCATCGATGCAAAATCATTCAGGCTTGTAATTTATTTTCTTAAGTTTTGTTTTAAGTTATTTTTCCCGCACCTCAGAAGTGAGAAGGCTCTGCCTCCCTTGTGAAATCGCGTTGGCTTGCACTCTTTTCTTTATTTTGCCCACACCTTGCATGAGAAGAGGCTTTTCCCATCCATGCAAAATAGTTGAGGCTTGTAATTTATTTCCTTAAGTTTTGTTTTAAGTTATTTTGCCCGCACCTCATAAGTGAGAAGGCTCTGCCTCCCTTGTGAAATCGCATTGGCTTGTTTTGCTTAGTTTTTTTGCTTAAAGGTTAAAAATTAACTTAAGCCCCGATTCTTGCCCCGTATTCTCTCCCCTCGCCGGTTCGACCGATCTTGGGTGACAAGAAATGACAAGGATTTGAGTTGGCTAGATTAATAGGCACTCGGAAACATCTTCATTAGAATTGAGAAAAAGGGACTTGACCTGTGGAGCTAGTGGGGTAGAGACTGTTGGGAGCCTCGTGGCACTTTGTGTCCTCCAGTTGAGCACCCAACAAGTTTTGGGATTGACCCGCGGAGCTAGTTGAGAACCTTGTGTTTTCAGGTTGAGCACCCGACATTCTCTCTTAAATCGAAGGAGATAGTCTCTCGGAGTAGACACATAGAGTAGCTTAGAGTATTTTGCAAAACCTTAATCCCCTAAGTTGAAGAGAGACCTAAAATACATTAAAACTTACAGGACCACTGCACAACATTGTTACAATCTTTACAATTCTTAACTTCACAAGCATTTCACTTTGGGCTTAATCTTGTATACACATCTGTGGTTCATTAATTTGTTTGCTTACTGCTAGTAAATGTTTAATGCGATGTTTTGTTAAGTGAATGTTTTGTTGCTATTGGAAAATTATTTGATAAATTGATTATTGTGACTCCATAGCCCGAGTAGAGAAGGCATTGGTCTTGTTTAATAATTTATTTCTCTCTTGCATCCATTGTTGATTTATTGTAAAAGGTTTGCTTGTCATTAAGATTGTTGCATTACTTTGACTATCATTTTTGTTTTTTAGTAATTTACAACTCCCAAAAACAAACTCTAAAAAATAAACTTAGTAAGTAGGGACAACCCCCCTTGACCTTTAGGAGTTGTGGTCTAAACGGAGGAGTTTAGGATTGAGGTGACATTGGGTTCTTAACTCATAGTTGCCCTCCGGAACACACATAGTGGTTGGGAGACTTACTCGCGATCAAGTGTGTTTTAGGTGGCAACATTTTTGGCGCCATTGCCGAGGACAAGTCTCTTGTCCTTGGTTAATCGACTTTTGTTTTCTCCTTTTTGTTTTTGCTTTGTTCGATGAATGCTTAGAATAGATCTTTAATTTTTCATCTGGCGACTCCACTTACCTTTTTTTTTTGAAGTTAACGAAGAAAAGCAAAAAAGATAATTTTGTGAGTATTTTTAATGCATATTTTTATTCTCACATGGTGACTCCATTGAAGGGATAAAACCCTGTTACTCATAAAAAATTGTTGAGATTTGTTGTGTGTAGACATGAGCCCATGCAATACAGTAAAATCTTTACAACTCTTTATAAAAAAGGATCACCTAATTCAGCACAAGGCATATTTCATGGTTTTATCAAATGCATGCTGACTGAATTATGATACAGACGAGTTAAGGGAACTGCTGGGTGCTCAGATTACCAGACAATTTCATCCTATTGACTTTTCAAGCATCCATGGTTTTCCTAATGTTGTTGACGGCATTGGGGATGCGTATAAATGGATTCCAGTCTTTCATGGAAATGGTGACTCAGCCATCTGGCACATCAAGTCTTTCCTCCAGTTTCTGGTTGGCTTCAACATTAGTTATGAAGATAATATGATGCATATGTTTGCTAGTATTCTTTAGGAAGATGCTTGCTACTGGTTTTTCTATACCCTCCCTAGCAAATGTATTTCCTCCTTTTCAAGTTTGCTTCACATATTTTTGAAGCAATGGCATAATGATGGGGGGTAGTATGAAAGATATGGAAAGGCTACTTAAAACAATGTTTACCCACTACTTTCCAGAGACAGGGTATCATGAGTATCCTTTTCATATTCCCATGGTTAAAAATATTGAAGATTTGAGGCTACCTCTAGAATACTTCGGTAAGGATGATGACATGTGCACCCCTGCTATGCATTATAAAGAAGCACACGAGAAGCCCTTGATTGAAGATACTATTGAAGACTCTCCTTATGTTGAAATTAATGGAGATTTGAATGTGCCTCAAGGTTATTTCAGTAAAATTGATGACATTTATATGCCAAATCTCCCTCAAGAAAAAACCATTGCAGAAGCTTATAATGAAACTTATGATGTAATCTGCAATGTGCATGATGACATTCATGCTTGTTCTCCATATAATGATGATAGTTTGGAAGGTTTACTGCCCTGTGACCTTTTTTCCGAAGAAGATGATAGTGATCAGGATGAGGACAAGTATAGCCTGGGGCATAATACAAGTGATACAGACTCCCTTATGTCTAACAAGGTTATTGATGAGGATTCTTGGACATTCATGGAACATCCAATCTCTGACCTGCCTGAGGAGGAGAATAATGAACCAAAAGTTTTGGAAAGTTTTATTACTAATCCCGTCTATGACATATCTAAAGGAGGGAGTATTGAGTCTCTTGTTGGTTTTATTGAAGATCATATCTATGAGGTTTTTAGAGAAGAAAGCATGGATCTTGAGGCCTTGGGAAACATTTGTATGAAGGAAGAGCATGCAGTTTGTCTTTGTGATCAGTTTGAGCCATATATCAGTATCAGTAATGAAGAATCAGATGGGGTACAATTAAACGAAGACCTATCTCAACCATCATTTTCGCATGCAGAGTTTCCTTATGATCTGGAGCATCTGGGGTCTTCTACACAAAGTTATCATCATGAGAGCCCTTTGGAACAATATGTTGAATTGGTTGATCCGCCTCATCATGCACATGTATATATTGCTCCTATCCAAGCTTGGATAGAAGAATCCTGTGCAAGCACCTGCCAGTTTGGGAAGCAATTTGATGACATTATTCATGCTCATGATTCCCCATCTAGCCCGCCCATTCTAGATCATCACGCAGGTTTGCATTTCTTAATAAATATATCCTTGCTTTGGCTGGTAACCAAAGATAAGTAAAAAAACTTAAAAGCTGATAAAATGCTTAAGTGGTTGCATTGGATATTTGATTTTACCTAAGATGTTTATTTTATCATACTTAGAGTAGGAAAATAAGCTCTCCCTAGAGTGAGCATTTACTTTCTGCATTTATTTTATGTACTTAGGAATAATAACATTTTTTAAAGAAACTTATGGTTCATTGGCTTTTTAATGAAACATGTGCTACTAAGGTTTTCTTGTCAAGTTGAAATGTTTTTATAGATTATAAGAACCAAAGATTTTGGGATTCTCGTATCCTCTCCTTGCCTGAAGACCAGATCGAGCACACGTTCCGCAATTGGATCTAGAATGTTGACCACCAAAACCAACTAGGTGGACAACGATGTACCATGCACATATTGAATGTGCCTTGAAGATGAGAAAGAAGTATTTAATGATTTATTCAAGCGAGGCAACTCTTTTTCTTTTCTTCTCTCCATGAAATTTCCGCACCCCTATGGGGGATTTTGTAAGGATACGTCAGCATGAGGGTCAATTTTTGTGTAAGTTAGTCACCTAAGACTTTATCATTAGAGAAGTCCTTTCATCGAGTGTTTTTTCACTTGGATAATTAAAATTCATTTTTAGTGATTTTAATTATTTGAGTTTTTCACTCAAAAATACCTCCAAAGTGGTGAAAGGCATTGTAGTGATCGAGTCCATGGGGTGATTGGGGACTAGGAATGTTTTATATTACCATGCTAGACATTATCTAGAGTCTTGCGGAATTTCATTAAATTTTACATAGGTTTTTTTAATTTTTGGTGATTAAAAAATGTCCCTCAGAATAAAATGTTGTAATGTAAAAGAGGGAGAAGTGACACTTAATGCCCATAAATAAGGGTATGGGTACTAAAAATTAATGGCATGAGAACCCCTACACCATGGGGCAAAGTTTGAAGTCATTTAGACAAGTCTTGCTAAGGTTTTGGACACATTTGCCTAAGTCGGTCAAGGAAATCAGGAAAATTGACAATTAATTAGTAAGACAAATTTTGGAAAAGTGCCTAAAGTCACTTAGGAGGTGGAAAAATTGTTTCATAATGTCAAGTTATGTTCCTAAGGTGAAATTAAAGTCCAAGAGTCCCCCCCCCAAGCAAGTGTTTTTTCAAGTTTGAAGTTGTCACCAAAAGGGGGAAACCCTCTCTCACCATGGGAAACGAGATAAATTGAAATAAGCCAAAAGGGGGGGTCCCACCTTCATGATTCTCTACCCTTGGCCTAACAATGAAATATAAAACATGAGTGGGGGTTTTTTTCCCTCCATTGTTTGTTATTTTTAACCCAAGGAAATGCACCCCCCTCCATGGGCCCCCTTTCTCTCCAAGTGACAAATATCATTCATGCAAAGGAACTCTCCTCTCTCTCTTTTCCTATTTAAGGAGGCTCATCCTCTTCATTTGGGTTACAATCACTCATGATCTTGCTCTCTTTCATTTTTTGCTCTCTCTTGCTCTCTTGCTTCCATTCTTGTCCAAGAAGAGAGCCATTGTAATTTCTAGCTTTGTGAAGTTAATGAAGAAAATCTTTAGAGGAAATACTGCCCTTGGCATTGTGTGTGAGGTAATATTGTTTCATTCTTAGTTTTTTCTTGCATTTGTGGATCTCAAGCAAAGTGTTTTGCTTGAGAATAACATTGTGATCGTTTGGTTACATGTTATGTAGGTTATCTTCTTAGTGTGAAAATCCTCACAACAGATCTAAGAGATGATGTATACCTCACAATGAAAGAATTTAGGAATAAGATTAAGAGTGGTCAATGTAGTAAGATGAGCAACAGAATAATAATATAGTAGAACTCGGATAGAAGCAAAAATACTTCACACACACTAATTAATTAATCACAATATGGACAAATAAGTAGTACAATGCATGAGGATTCGAATGCCAAGGTGGCAATTCGAATTAGCCTTCATGGAGTGATCAAAGGATCACTGGAGTGTCATCGGAGCACAACTAGAAGTCTATCTCATCATCAGTGGAGTCATAAATGCTCAAGTAACTGTCAACCATCAATCAAATTGAGTCTAACTGAGTGTGGTAGGTGTAACTGGAACTAACTGAATGAAGGAGGCTCAGTGGAGGGCGCATGAGGAGCTAACTGAAGTCAGAATGAGCAGTCTAGTCACACTTGAGGTCCATCGGAGTGGTAAGGTCAGTTAAGAGTGAGTCAAGCCTAAAATCAAGGAGAGAACTCAGTTAACTGAAGACAACTGGACTGGTAGGTGAAGAAGGGTGCCTTTGTCAAGTGGATGGTGAGATGTGGGCGCATCACTGGCTAGGAGGGCTCAATCTGAGTGGAAATAAGCTCCCGGGTGCTGGAAGATTAGGAACTAGGTGCTAGAGGTATCAACCTGATGACTGGGCAACATGCGGATGCATGCAAGACTGAAAATACAAAGGATGAAAATGCTGGTAGAACTAGGATGGAGTATAGGAATATCCTAACACTTAGCATTTGAGAAGTTCATTGATTTCTAGTCTGAATATATGATTTCTCAAGTCTTTGTTTGATCTCTCGCCCCATTTGCATGTTGAAGCTAGTTTGTTACAGGTTGCTCAAGCTTGGAGAGTGGGATTCCCGGGTGGGATACCCCATTGTTCAACAACTTTTGAAGGACTTGGCATCTTCAAACTAACATTTCTGTTTTGTAGATTTTTGTTTGCTTATTTTGCACTCATAAATCATCTTTTCAAGTTATTTTTACATGCTACATTGTATTTACAATTTTCTGAAATTTATATGCAAAATTTTCAAGTTGATTCAAAACTCATTTTCATCATATTTACACAATATTAGCTTGCTGTTTTGTGCAAGTTTTTGATGTTACAGGGGGAGGGAATGCCCAAATTTGGTCACTAGCAAGCTCAAAAATCATCCAAGAGTGGCCACTTCAAGTCCCTCACCCAAAAATGTTCAAATTTCTCATTTTTGACCTCATTTTCTTGTAGATAATAAGGCTGAAATTTGTCTTTTGTTGTAACAAGCCCAAGAGAGTCTCTTGGGCTTGGTTCTTTACTTCCTTATTTCTAGCAATAGCTCTTTAAATTTTCAGCCATCCCTTGCATGTATTAGAAGTTGGGCTTGCCCACTTTTGCATTGCAAGTGTAGAGGGGCTAGGTTTAGTTTATGCTTTTATTTGCATTTGTTATTATTGTTCACCCACACCTTGCATGAGAAGAGGTTCTGCCCATCAATGCAAAATCGTTGAGGCTTGTAATTTATTTCCTTAAGTTTTGTTTTAAGTTATTTTTCCTGCAACTCAGATGTGAGAAGGCTCTGCCTCCCTTGTGAAATCGCGTTGGCTTGCACTCTTTTCTTTATTTTGCCCACACCTTGCTTGAGAAGAGGCTTTGCCCATCCATGCAAAATCGTTGAGGCTTGTAATTTATTTCCTTAAGTTTTGTTTTAAGTTATTTTGCTCGCACCTCAGAAGTGAGAAGGCTCTGCCTCCCTTGTGAAATCACGTTGGCTTGTTTTGCTTAAAGGTTAAAAATTAACTTAAGCCCCGATTCTTGCCCCGTATTCTCTCCCATCGTCAGTTCGACCGATCTTGGATGACAAGAAAGGGCAAGGATTTGAGTTGGCTAGATTAATACTAAATAGGCACTCAAAAACATATCTTCATTAGAACTGAGAAAAATGGACTTGACCTATGGAGCTAGTGGGGTAGAGGCTGTTGGGAGCCTCGTGGCACTTTGTGTCCTCTAGTTGAGCACCTAGCAAGTTTTGGGATTGACCCATGGAGCTAGTTGAGAACCTTGTATTCTCAAGTTGGGCACTCGGCAATCTCTCTTAAATTGAAGGAGATAGTCTCTCGAGGTAGACACATAGAGTAGCTTAGAGTATTTTGCAAAACCTTAATCCCCTAAGTTGAAGAGAGACCTAAAATACATTAAAACTTACAAGACCACTTGCACAACATTGTTACAATCTTTACAATTCTTAACTTCACAAGCATTTCACTTTGGGATTAATCTTGTATACACATCTATGGTTCATTAATTTGTTTATTTACTGCTAGTAAATGTTTAATGTGATGTTTTGTTAAGTGAATGTTTTGTTGCTATTGTAAAATTATTTGATAAATTGATTATTGTGACTCCATAGCTCGAGTAGAGAAGGCACTGGTCTTGTTGTTTAATAATTTATTTCTCTCTTGCATCCATTGTTGATTTATTGTAAAAGGTTTGCTTGTCATTAAAATTGTTGCATTACTGCACGTTTGACTGCCATTTTTGTTTTTTAGTAATTTACAACTCCCAAAGACAAACTCTAAAAAAGAAACTTAGTAAGTAGGGACAACACCCCTTGACCTTTAGGAGTTGTGGTCTAAACGGAGGAGTTTAGGACCGAGGTGACATTGGGTTCTTAACTCATAGTTGCCCTCGGGAACACACATAGCGGTTGGGAGACTTACCCGTGATCAAGTGTGTTTTAGGAGGCAACAGTGCTCTTGCACCATTTGTTTTCCACCAAACACCTACAACAAACAAGAAAGAAAGAGAATTGGATTACATAATTCAAATTTCAACTTTCAAATAAAATGATAAAAAACAATTAAAATTTAAAAATTGGAGGGTCTAAATAATTTCTAATTTGTAATCACTTACTTGGAATTAAAACAGTCCTTGCATGGATAGCATCGGCATAGCCAAATAGTCCACTAGCCTCCCGATACATCTCCATCTTGCGAGTAATGCTCGTGCGAGTCTCATCATCAAGTACCATCATATTCAGACATTCGATAAGCCCTTCCATCACCTCGCCATCAAAATCAAATTTACACTTGTAGGAAAAGGCGGGGTTGAGGAAAAGAACAACTGCTTGAATAGGTCGAAAAAGCATCCCAGTCCACTAGGTATCAATCAAATCCCATAGCATCATGTGTCTATTGTGTCTAGGGGTACCCTTCACCACATAATAAGATTGAATAGTCTCTTTGGCCCTATCCATGGCCTCATACAAATAGCCCATAGTGGGCTTATCACTGTCAACTAATATCAGAACCTTTACCAAAGGTTCATTGATTGAGCACACTTCCTCCACTCATGCCTAAAAGGAGTCGGTGTATACCAATCTAGCGATGTCCCTCCCATCCTCTCTCTTGCTATATTTGCAAGCATGCCACTCATCACAAACAAACATTTGCTTTAGCTCAAACTGAACTTGAAGTAAAGAGTGAAGAGAAATGAAGTTGGTGGCAAATCGTGTGATTCCAGGATGCAACATCTCCATGTTTCTCATGCATCTCCTCATGAGGCTAAGAACAAAAGCATGGTTACATATGAATTTGGTGATTTGCCCAGGAAGCCTTGGAGTAGACTTCAGCCTAGCTGATGTTCGAAACATAAATGGCCCTAGTACCTTGCACATAGAACTCAGAAGCTGACCCTGATGCTGTTGTCCTTGCTGCTGCACACTCCCTAGTACATTTTGCAGATCCAAAAGTGTTCTCCTATCAAGCTCTGGGTGGGTTATTCACTGACCAGGACTAGTTTCATCTTGTCTAGTTTTGTGAGCTAGTTCTGCTTGTGAATTTTCTGATTTTAAAGTTTGTATTTGAGTTAATATCATCTGATATCAGATCAGGGATATTACACTGAAACAATTAATGTTAATGTTAAAAATTTATGTAAAAGGATAGAAAATGAAAGATAAGGAGAATGTCAACTTTTACATTAGGAATTTAATATTACCATTTAATGCTATTGATGATGACTAAGGTTAATTTTTTGTCTATTAGAGTAGGATTTTCCTCCTTTATATAGCATTAGTATGGGCCTAGGGTTAGTTCCCCCCACCCATCACTTAACTTTTTGTTTTATTTTAAAGAAAAATTGAAAAAAAAGGAGGGAGCTTTTTTTTGCAAGGAAGCGAGCTTCCTGGACGCTTCCTTTGGAAGTGAGCTTCAGGAGTGGGGGCAGAAGAGGGGGGGGGGGGGGCGCACTTCCACGCAACAATGTTTCAAACATCTGCAATTTGGAATCACTTGCTAAGTTTGCCACTTTAAGAGGCGACCATTCTTCATTCTGCGCGGTAGCAGCAGCAATGGCGAATTTCTGATCCAGGAAGACTACCACATCATGGGAACCCGTTAAATCTCGGCCATCCAAAGGCACAAAATCCAAGGGCGATCTCTTTCTTGAGTGAGCCTTCCTCACGTATACCTCTCCGTTGTTTTGATTGGGGGATTGACCACGGGAGGAGGATCGACCCCTTGGCTTTTGTTTGGGGGAGCCGGCCATGAGTCTTGCGGCTTGATCCTCTGTTGAAAACTCTCACATGAACCCTCTCTCTGTGAAAAACCTCGCAGCCTGACTACTCTTGTGCGACCCGACTCTACTCTCCAGTTCTAGAAAAAAAAATCCTAGTATATTGCGGACGATAGATTGGTCGACTCGATACTAGTTACTCATAGATATGGTGACTTTAATCAACAGTCTTTAATCGGCGACAGTTTGGATTAGTGTCAGTAAGGCAAAATTTGTCTTAGATCTTGAGGCTCTTACTTCCGTGGATATACATCGTGGGGCTCTTCGGCTCTCTTCGCCACCAAGAACTCGCATAGTTCCACTCAAACATATTTTATCATTATAGCCTTCTTAAACCATTATCAAGTCGTTTAGGTCTTGACTTATAACTTATAAGTGTCGTTTCCATGCTATATCACCTCTATTTAGTTTCTAAAACAGGGAGTGGGGTATCCCCCCCTTTTCCTAGACATTTCCTATAACTTAGAGAAATACACTTTGGTTAGAGTTGTTGAAAAAAATGGAACAAGAGGTTGCCTAGATAAAGTAGAATTCAAAGGCAACCTAGGATAGTCAAAAGAGTTACGTGATTCACACAGGACATGGAGGGAATTTAATAGTTGTTGATCATGTGTTTTGGGAGTGAAACCAAAAAAAATTTCTTGGCAAATTTGTGCCAAGATGACACCCAGATTTTGTGAGCCATTGGAACCTTGGAAAGCTTTAGCCTTGTTGCATATAAGGCAAAATTTGTCTTAGATCTCGAGGCTCTTACTTCCGTGGATATACATTGTGGGGCTCTTTGGCTCTCTTCGCCACCAAGAACTCACATAGTTCCACTCAAACATTTTTTATCATTATAGCCTTCTTAAATCATTAGCAAGTCGTTTAGGTCTTGACTTATAAGTGTAGTTTCCACGCTGTATCACCTCTATTTAGTTTCTAAAACAGGGAGTGGGGTATCCCCCTCTTTTCCTAGACATTTCCTATAACTTAGAGAAATACACTTTGGTTAGAGTTGTTGAAAAAAATGGAACAAGAGGTTGCCTAGATAAAGTAGAATTCAAAGGCAACCTAGGATAGTCAAAAGAGTTACGTGATTCACACAGGACATGGAAGGAATTTAATAGTTGTTGATCATGTGTTTTGGGAGTGAAACCAAAGAAATTTTCTTGGCAAATTTGTGCCAAGATGACACCTAGATTTTGTGAGCCATTGGAACCTTGGAAAGCTTTAGCCTTGTTGCATATAAGCCTACATTGCCGGCAAACATAATAGTACATAGCGTTTTTCATTATTCTTTCTTTAAGAAATATATACATGATCCCAACCATGTTCTTGATTGGTCTATGATCTAGGTGGTTCTAGATGGAGTGTTCCAAACATACCTTAGTTGCATCCTCAACAGTAAAGTAACAATGTTGTGGAACCAAGCAATCTTGCAAGTCAAAGTACAGTGGAAACATTATGAACTAGATGAAGCAATACGAGAAATGGAAGATGCCATGAGAAAAAATTCCCTGATTTTGTTCCAGTCACAATGCTGCATGAAGGTAACAATGTTGTGGAACCAAGCAATCTCACAAGTCAAAGTACAATGGAAACATTATGAACTAGATGAAGCAATATGAGAAATGGAAGATGCCATGAGAAAAAATTGCCTGATTTTGTTCCAGTCACAATGCTGCATGAAGGCTGATGGTTTTTTTGAAGGGGTAGGGGAATGTAATATCTCAGTTACAATGCTGCATGAAGGCTGATGGTTTTCTGAAGGGGTAGGGGAATGTAATATCTCATTGTAAAGGTACTTTGTTATGATCTGCATAAAATTTAAATGTAAATATTAAATTGTGAAGGTTTTGTAATATCATCCTTAATTGGTAACTCAAGGCTGCCCCATTAAGAATATGTTAGTGTGCATAGAAATAATAAAATATCAATATTTCCAAATAAGTTGTTTGGGTGTGGAAACCCACGTGCTGATGATAAAAAGAAAAGTAATATATGTGAGAATGGTTAGCTTAGGAGGGGGGAATATGATCTGAGGAGTGAAACAAATGACAAGTGGCGAGGCAAGTGCCGTCGATCAAACTTGTTAATTTCTTTAGTGGCAAGCAAGTACGCTGAGAAAGGTAAGGAATAAAGTGATGCGTCAAATCCATGCACACTTAATTCCTCACCAAGCTCCTCATATAAATCTTGAGTTGAGGGGCTGCGTAATGCATATCTAGAGCCTAGGCTATGTTTTCACATCCCACTCATATTTTAAGGGAGAACCAAAGGAGAGCCTATTAATAGGAGGCCAGATTCTTTGCACATGCTACTGCACATAATCTGGATTACAGTTTGGCTTATGGATGTTATTTTGGTTTTTGCATAGGCTGATTTTCTACTTCCATGAAGGTAATTACAGTGAAGTATCTAGGTAATTACCTAGAAGCAATTGCAGGTTAATGGAAACTGCTTGTTCTATCGAGGTTTCGAGGCAGTGTAATGATAATTATAATAATAATAATTAGTAGTAGTAAAGTGACACAACCTAATCAAGTGTAATGATAATTATAATAATAATAATTAGTAGTAAAGTGACACAACCTAATCAAAAGGTATGATATAATAAAGAGACATGAACCATCTACCAGACCAGTCAACCATGCTAACCAGTCAATGCATAAATAAGTATACCGTTCATTCCACGTTCATTCCACGTTCATTCCATCAGAGATAAAGCTTTTCGACATCCCTATCTTTTCAAAGTTTCTTTGAACTCCAGTTCTTTCTTTGACCAAAATCACGCCTCTAGCCATTTTCAGAATTCTGTTGAATAAAGATTATTCAGCTGCAAATTGATTCCACTACCAAACACATAACAGAAAATTGTTAGTGAGCTCTCATCTAGATAAAGGTGAAGGACATGATTAACATTTCCAGTTGTGAAGTTTGCTCCAGAACATTGCAATGAGGCACCAAAATAATTCTGGTGAACGCTGCACTTTAAACGTGAAATTATATCACAAATTCGTGTTCTCGGAACTGGAACGGATACCTGACCTGTTACAAAGACTCTAGGTGAAAACAAATCGTGGAAGTGAGGCCGTAAATTTGGGGTAATATCGGCAGACTCATCATAAAAATGAAATCAGGGTATAAAAAAAATTCATTGAATTAAGACCACGAATTCGGGCAAATGGATGGACTCATCATAAAAAATTCAGGGCATAAAAAAATCGCTGAACTGAGGCCGCAATTCGGGGCAACATCAACACCTCATCTTTAAAAACTGAGCCGTGTAGTACAGACGTATTCCTTGGCAAACTCGAGGTGTCACGTATCAGTGAAAGACGACCCTATTACCCAATGCAACCTGTCACAAATGAGCATAGAAATTTGTTGCTAATTGGCACGGAATCCTGTCTGTAACAAATATAAAGTCGGTGCCATTATTATCTGGTGAAGAGCTTTCTTCTGCCAATACATGCCAAACGGAACTGCCAGTGTTAACTCTTCCATTCTTAAGGTTGTCGCTAATTATTAATCTTGAATCAACTGGCCCTTCATAACCAACGCGACCATATGAACCATACATTAAATAGTGAGACATTACAATCAGACGATTCAAGTTTTAATTTATACCTTTTGATTTGTATAATCTCCATTGAAAACTAAATGAAGGATATTTAAATATTGAACGGATATTTTTAAAGCGGAAGGTATTTAAATAGAAGTGCTATTTAATTCACGAGAAAAAGTAAGAACTATTAGTCTATTTGATTCTTTAAAAAGAAATATCAAGGAGTATTATAATCCCAGGGGATACAAGGGAACATTTCAGATATTACTTTTAAGTTTTCAACAAAGGCTATTATCACAAACTAGTGGACCTTAGAAGGATATATGGGTCTAAAAATATTTTAGAAGAGTAAAAACTGGAAACTATGAAATCTAAAGATGATTCTATATTTGTGACAAAATGTCCTTTTTGTGGAAGGGATTCTAAATGAGCATGGATCTTAGAATTTCAAAGAAGCTTTTGCCACTATTGTTAATAGTCAAAGGGATTCTAAATGAGCATGGATCTTAGAATTTCAAAGAAGCTTTTGCCACTATTGTTAAAGACTTTACTGTAAAAGAATTTCAAGGTGACTCGCAAATGCAAAAATGTGTAAAAGAAAAATATTAAGATTTTCAGAATATTTGACGATGAATTATCAGAAAATGAGGAAGAACTTTTACAAACCATGGAGAAAGGAACTAATACAGATCTCATTGATATCACAAATCTTAAAGATGCAAATCCATTCAATGTAGGGATATCTTCACACATAGAAGTATGAATGAAGGAAAAGCCAAGTAACTCTACCAACAAACATTTAAAGATTAACAAAATGACACAAATATGCAAATAAGACATACTACAAAAAATGAATTAAGAAAAACAGTACAAGTATGAAGAAGAGAGATCAGGTTACACGGACACCTTGCTGACATCCTAATAGTAATAGTTTATTCCTTAATCGATCAAATGACACAAATATGCAAATAAGACATACTACAAAAAATGAATTAAGAAAAACAGTACAAGTATGAAGAAGAGAGATCAGGTTACACGGACACCTTGCTGACATCCTAATAGTAATAGTTTATTCCTTAATCGATCAATGTATCAACATCAATGTATACAGTTACCTGAACAGTTGAGTTTCATAATATAAGTTCATCTTGAAAATCCTATAAGCACAATGTTCCACAAAGGATCAAATTAGGGTGGTCAGGCCTTCTTACAATTGACAATTCTGCTCAATGCTTAGAAGATCATATCACCTCATGTCCAACTTAAGAGCGGAGAATCATGAAAAGGAATTACAAGCAAGAACAAAGACATAACTTTTTATGCTTTGAGAACAAAGCATTTCTAAAAGGGAAGACAATGTAATGAACATAATATATATGTAGATTTTTAATAATAATAATAATAAAATTAGTGAACTGACACATCCTAATCAAAAGTCATGACATATCAAGCATGGGACAGTAAATGTGTACATCAATATATTGTCATATGGCATTGTTATCCTATCTTATCTATTCATTCATATTATTATTTATTATTAATTACTGTCCTGTATGAATTTCAGTTCTCCATCCTTCTTATGTTGGATATATGTTAGTAAATGAACTATCATCCATTCTAGGTAGGTTAAGAAGGATTTGGGCCTTTGTTCCTATGAACAGGCTGGAAAGAAGCTTGATTCTGGCAAGGAGGTCTAACTTGATTCTGGCAAGGAGGTCTAACAAGGCTACCCAACCCAACCAACTGCTGCAGTACTTCCTTCCTGTTTGAGATCTTGAGCTGTTATGAACTTGTGACTCTTCACCATGCTTGGTTAGTAGGCTAGCAGTGGTTGCAGCTGAGCTACTCGCTTTTAGATTCAGTCTAGCATGTATATTAGAGACGGTTTGTGTATAGCTGCTAGGAAATTTCTAGAGAGAGCCTATTGATTTCCCTTGTGACATTGTTGCCCTGGCAACCATGTTCAAACTTCAGTCTGCTACTTTTTCAGATGCATATTCCATCTTTCTTGCACTTCGTATTATTACACCGAGAGAAGAGAAGTGCTCTACAGCCCAGTATGGGGGAGAAGTGTTCCTAATGTTATGCATTTAAAAAAATTAAATTAAAAAATAAAAATAAAATATTAATATTAAATTAAAAAAATAAAAATAAAATAAACCACATTATATATATATATATAAATAAAACCAGTATAGATCCACCCTAAACTCGGATTTTTCAAGTATTAAATTTGATCCCTCTCAGCAGTGTTACAAACATCGCGATATATCACGATGTTCCCAGCTCGCTGATAATATTGACAAAAATTGGCAAATATCGCCATTTTTGAAAATATCGGCAAAAATTGGCAAATATCGACAAAAATCGGGAAATATCAGCAAAATATCGGCAAAAATCGGAAAATATCGCCAAAAATCGGGAAATATCGGCTGAGCCAAAAAATTAATATTTTTGTATTTTTTAATTTCGCCGATATATTGCCGATGTTTGCCGATATTTTCCGGATAAATCCGATATTTTCTTTTTGGACCCTTGGCAATATATACGCCGACACGATATTTGTAACACTGCCTCTTGGTGCTTAGTAGATCCGAGTTTAGGATGGATCTATGCTGGCTATATTTCAGCTAATGGAGTCATCACTGGTGTTGTCTCCATTTCTGTTTTGTACCTTACATGCGTTCAATCACATGCGTTCAATCAGCTTGAGAACTCTACATGGTATGCATGAACTGTGATTGCATTGATCGGGCCAAACATAAATGCTGTCTCACATAAATTAAAAGATTTTATTTAGTCCTTATGTTTTAGTTTGTATAGGAGGAAAGGCAGTAGAGTTAATAGTATTGGTTCTATATAAAAAAAAATTAAGATGAGTATAAGAACACTGCAAATCCTAGTCACAAAAATGAATTAGACACAAAATTTTGGAAAATTGAGAACTCCGGTCCCCCACTGAGTGAAGGTGTGGGCACGCCAGTCATTTTTTAGGGTTTGCAACAGTGTAGATCATATTAATGTCTCCTTTAATTAATAGTTATTTGACTTGCAGTAAGACTTGGTTAGACACTTTTCTTTTACAATTTAACAATAAATGGAGGTTCATGCGGATGACAATGGGATGTAAACACCAGACCAAAACACGGTATGAAGAAGTTCTGATAAATGTAAGCTTCATATAAATAATCATGGAAGATAAACTAACGAGAAACGAAATAGCACATATTGCAATATGTAGGTTGGAGCAAGGGTGGCGAGGAATGCGAAGATGAAAGTAAAAAACTGATATAGTGATATTATATTGTTTGCATTAAGAAGCATGGTGGTAGACCAGCAAGAACTTAAATAGTCAACAATGCAATGAGCAGATTTTAGCAAGGAGGACTATGCAGAGGATGATGAATGCAGGTGCCTAATACAATTGAGGAAGTCACGTTTGAAATGACTGGAAATAGGAAGCTGATGGTTGGGGATAGTTTAGTTGTTTGATTGAAAGAGTTGGAAGTTGCATGCATGTGAGAGACTACTATTACAGGCACAAGGGAAATTTATGGTGTGGAAGGTTGAATAAGTGAGTTGCATCACAGCGACACTTGAAAAGGATCCAGTGAGAGGCTACTATTACAGGCAGAAAGGAAATTTATGGTGTGGAAGGTTGAATAAGTGAGTTGCATCACAGCGACACTTGAAAAGGATCCAGCGTAGGACACTTGAAAAGGATACACAGCGTAGGACACTTGAAAAGGATACACAATAGGAGAAAACATTTGAATTTAGAAAAAGTTCTTCAAATCTTTTACAGTGAAAAACGTCCAACTAAATGCTCACACTGAATTGGAAGTACCTTGACTCACTGTCCAAATATTTAAGAAATATTGTAAACAGAAGGCTTTTTAGTATACTCTACTAATTTACTATACTTCGATGGCGTCTCTTATGTAATTATATGCTACTGATTGTTTCTTTTGGAAAGTATCATTTTTTGAGTCACTCTGGAGTGTTGTGGGTGTCCTAATTTATTAAGTATAATTAGGTAGTTGAGAGTCTTGTGATCATAATCTCTGATGAATCGAGTTATTCCTTTATCCCTTTACCTTTTTCTTATTCTGTTCAAATATTTGTGGCTTTTTCATCTTTGATTGTAGCTATGGGATATAAACATGGAGTCTGGTCCAGTTGCAACCTTCAAGATTCATGAACATCTGCGACCCAAGGTCAGTGATCTTATATCCTCTATCTGTTATTGGATTTTTGGACATATTCCATATTACTCACTATGAACACCTTGCTTTAAAAGGCATAACTTCCATTAGTCTCGTCATCAGTGAGACAAATGAATATCACATTTTGACTCAATGAAGTTTTGTACGGTTGCTGGAGAAGTACATTGGTATTGAGAAGACTTAAAATTCATGAATTGTTTGAATTGTTTTTAAATAAGGAGTTGTATAAAGCATAGTATCTAGATTTGGTTGTATTGGTAGTTTGTGTATGAAAATTTGCATGGAGTTTGAAATTTGGCGAATATTTGACATGGTACAGGTATGGTAAAGTTGACTAAATGTTTAAATATATTTACAATTTAAAAATTTTAAAAATTGATGAAATATTACTATTAAAAGTTACTAGTTAAGATAAAAGTGGAATTTCAACTAAAATAGTTAATAGTGACTATTAAAAGTTACTAGTTAAGATAAAAGTAGAATTTCAACTAAAATAGTTAATAGTGAGGTTGTAGTATAACTTTTAACAATTCAATTATTCATTAATTATTAATATAAGAGTGGAACTAAAATAGCACTCAAGTCTCATACTATTTGTAACTTCACCATCACAAGATAATGACCACATTTGTGAATCTTCAGCCTATATGCTTTTTCATATAAATAAATATAAACTCAAATCACATAAGCACGAATGATTTTGCACAAACAAGACAAAGTAAAAATTGAACATACAAAAATTAAGGAATCATTTCAAACAAATTTGTGACTGTTGTTCTGCGTAATCTTTTAAATGAACATTGAAGTCACACACATTACTTAATCAACATTAAAAAAATACATACATTGAGGCCATGAACCTGTACTTACTTATTAAACTTTATTTTCATGATGTTATGTCATATGTTATGTTTCAAATTTGAGATATGTTTCAAGTTGCTTACAATGAAGAATGAATGTTACTTTAAAATTTTGAATAAGTACGTATATTTTTAAATTTTCAAAAAATTTAAAAATGCATGTTTTTGTATTTATAAGATATCTACTTCCGTATTTTAGTTGTACTAGATTTTTCTTTATGTATTTTTTCTATACCGAATCTTATTTGTATTGGTATTTATAATCCAATATTGCTACTATGATATAAACTTTAAAGTAGCATAATTTTCTTTGGTATTGAAAAAAAAGAATAAAATTATAGCAAATGATAAAATGTTGCAACAAAGTTCAAAATCCAAATTAAAAAATAGTTTAAAGTTTAAATGTCACAGATGATGGATAATGGCATAAATGATAAATGAGAAACCATAAAATAAAATTATTTGTTCGGACTTCGAGCTCAGGAGTGGAATGGTCCTCAACCTTCATTGAACCAATTGAGGTCCTCATCTCAGAAATAATAGGTGAAGCAATTTTACATACGGATGTGTTCCCAAGGGTAGGGTGTGTGCTCTCCACACTCCCTAGGCATGAGTACTCTAGTGGGGATGTTTCCCCAAGTACCATTTTGGGGATGCAAGGAAATGCACGTGGGATGTTCCATGAAAAAGGAGATGTCTCCTTGTAAATGGGGATTCCCACAGGTACCTTGTAAAAATGGGCTATCCAAAAAAATAGCTGCCATGAGGAGAAAAAATAGAAAATATTAGTAAATTTTAAAAAATCTTATGCCTAGAGCATTTATTTTTCAAATCCTAATTATATTTTATATAAACGCCTTTACACCCACCCAAACTCACATTTACATTTATGTTTTTCATATATTTACATTTTAAATTTATAGTGTTTTAGGCAAGGTCCACTATGTTGGGGATCCCAATGTCCCCTATCACATTCCCTAAAATTTGGGAGGTGCTTCCACATGTCCCTTGAATGCATTTCCATGTTTGTGTGTCCCCAAATCTAGAAATTTGGTGGAACATAATGGTGAAGATCCTTCAAAAGCCTCTAATATTGTGTGCACTCCTTTATGATTTTTATTGGAAAAAATTGCAGACCTCACACATTTTTAGTTTAAAAATTTGGACCATCTTTAGTGCAATAATTTTTTGCGCTTCAAATCTTCTAAAACCCTTGAAAGAACTCATCCAGGGGTAGAGTAGCCCCTTCAACAAATACTCTAAAACCCTTGAAAGAACTCATCCAAGGGAAGAGTAGTCCCTTCAACAACAATTAACTCTCCCTCTCATAATGAACACAACAGAAACAATCACCAAATAAATGAAAAAATCACCAAAAAGACACCGATGATTATGACAAACGAAGTTGTGGAGTTTCAAACAGATTTGTTGAGTTTGGGCAAATCTGCTGTGCTCAGCCAGGTGTATGATCCAAATTACTGAATAAACCAAAATAAACATTGGACATGCTGAATGTAGATGGGTAATTCACAATTCCTAGGAATAAAAATAATAATAAAATACTTAGCATCGGTGAAGAAATTAGAAAACATCTCCTAGTAACATCAAAGATAACAAAATCAAATCACTCTTTCAAACTGTGTGAGTGACTATAATAATCTCCTATACTAATTCTCACTCATTGATCATACTGTTCTAGTTTTGGGCCAACCTGCTAACCTATACAAGTGATCTTCACATCACCATGGGCATTTCATTTTGTGCCATTGATGCAATTTGTTAGGCATTAATTGTTGCTAAGGCCGTCATTTATTGTAGTAGGTTATGGTCAAGTACAAACTATTCATTATTGATATGTAGGATAAATAATCCCCTTGGGAAGTGCTCTCTAAATTTCTTTAGAGGATTTCGTTCAAATAAATAAAAAACGAAAAATATACGTAAGGGATTAATAGAGTGACATTGGAATATTAAAAATGTGCATCTCCATACCTTTACCTTCACAAGGTTGTAATAACGAATATACAATAGTCATACGTATTTTCTTCAAATATCAATTCAAAAGCAAAGCTAAAAAGGGGTTAGTCTAAGTTTATTAAATCCGTATTCCTAAGTCAGGAGAGAAAAGAATATCCATGGGTTTATATATATATATATATATATATATATATATATATGGTTTTATTAAAAGATATTTTAATAAGCTTTACTTTATCCATTTTGTGGGTCTCCCACACTTTGTGTATTCACATATTACAAAATATGTACATAGTTATTAAACCATAGATTCCTTATGACGTGAGATAGTAAATGAACATAATTCTTACTTAAAAAATCATAATTGATAGTTATTTAGGCTAACCATGGAATTGTAAAATGAATGGAATTGTAAAATGAGACATATTGTAATTGAACATTATTAAATGAAAATGAAGATTTCAAGAAGAAATTTAATAAAAAATTACTATAAAGAGATGAAAAGATTTCTTGCTTAAAAGATCATAAATAAAAATTACTTGCACACATTAAGAAGTCAAAGGATAAGAAGTAGTGCATTTAGAAGTTTGGAACAAAAAAATCTATATCTCAAGAAGAAGTCATAAAAAAAAAGATGAAGGTTTTAGCCTAAGGAACCTTAATTACAGATTACTTGAACAAGTTAAAAGATTAAAAGATGAGCAACTAGAAAATTAAGACCTTAAGCCTTAAGGATAAAGTCCACAAACCAAAGAAGGATGAATATCTTTCACACTTAAGGGATCATAATCAAAGCTTACTTTCCCAAATCAATAAGCTAAAGAATGACAAGATGTTGCGATAGAACAAGTTAGAGCAATCTATTAGCAAGGAATCATTGATCAATAAGGAAACAATGATGTTCAATAAATAAATAATGACCAAACTCATTGAAATAAAGATGTTAGATGTACAAGTCCAAAATATTGAGAAAGGATTCTCTGCACATCCAAGCGGCACTACAAATCTTAAAGATGCCTATCCAGTGGAAGTAGGGATATCTTCAGATGTCGAGATACAAGTGGTTGGAAATCCAAATATCACTACCAGTAAACATTTGATGATCAACAAAGCGACACAAGTATGCAAAGAAGACATACTATAAAAGTCAAAGATGAATCAAGAAAACATTACAAGTATGAAGAAGAAAGATCAAGTTACAAGAAAACCTTATCGACATCCAAATCGCAGGAATCGATCTTGTAACCAATCATTATATCAACATGGTTTTAAACAAAAACAATTGACCTATATGCTGAAAAATATCAATTTCATTATAGTTGGATCTCAAAGTAGAAATCATCATGGGATGAATACATTAGGTTCTTTCCAAGAATTCTATAAATGTTCAGTTCCACATAAGATTGAACTAGAGTGGGCAAACCCTTTTACAACTCGTCGACTCGACAATTCTGCTCAGCACTTAGAATAACACATCATCTTGTATCGTCAACTATCACAACAACAAGTACTAGAAAAAAGTCTTTTCCATGAATATGCTTCGAGGACAAAACATTTCTAAAGGGGAAGCAATGTAACAAACATTAATATATATAATAATTATAAATAATAATGATAATAATAGTAATAAATATAATTAATGAAGGGACACATTTGTTAACTAAGAGGCATGACTATTCAACCAACTATTAAACCATGTGACCAATCAATGTATATATATACTGTCACAGGGTCACTGTAAATCACATCATTTTTATCTATTCATTATTCAATTATTAGATATTTGTCCTTTGTAGATTCTAACCCATTATTCTTCTTATATTGGATATTCAAGAATTGAACTATAATCATATTCTGGAAATGAACTTTGTTCATTCCAATGTAATGAGATGCCTGTGGTGACGTGAAGATTACACCATTCCCAACAGCTCTAGCCAATACAAGGGATCACTTGTATAGGTTAGTAGGTTGGCACAAAACTAGAACTGCATGAGTACTGAGTGAGAATTAGTATAGGATATTATTATAGTTTGTAATGAATATTAATAATTAATGAACGGATACATGTCTTAAATAAAGGGCACGCCTATTCAACTACGTGTCTAGTCAATATGTATATATATTATCAAGATGGTTATTGTAAATCATATCATATCTATCTATTCATTATTAAATATATTTAATATGTATATATATTATCAAGATGGTTATTGTAAATCATATCATATCTATCTATTCATTATTAAATATATTAAATATATTTACTAGTATCTTATATGGATTTCTGTCTACCGTCTTTATACTGAATATTAAATAAATGAACTATACTTATATTCTTGAAATGAACTTTATTCATTTCATCCGGCCTTTGGCCACATCTTTTCAAACCTTGTCTAAATCCGCCTTTGAATACACGTTTACCAACTTAATAACTTAATAGAGTTTCTCTGTTTACTAAGTCTTTGACCGCATTCAAACTTGGCCATTTTCAGTTTTAAAGAAAGAATATTATGCTATAAATTGATTCCACTACCGAACACAAAACAGAGAATTATCTCTGAGTTCATAGGTGAAGGACAGAGTTAACATCTCTGTTGAGTTTTGTTTGTTGCTACGCAAGAGAAATACAGAAGAATCCTCTGTTGCCCATTTGGTAAAAGACATAAAAATTTATAGCTCAATTCGATCTGATCTGAAAGCTATTGGCAGCCAAGGTAGAGGAATAAAAAAGAGCCAACAATCCTAATAAATTCGAAGACTATAAAACCCTGACACGATCTCAAAGTGTTAAAACACTGAAGCTGGCTTCCCATTTGCTGATTGACAACACTAAAGGCGTCGATACTGTAAAGGTATCGAGGCCGTTTGATATTGGTTTGGAATGAGTTACAGACTTGTATGCAGTGAAACAAATTTAAAAGAGTTTTACTCGATGCCATCTAGAACCCCACGTAGAATTCTGTCAAGCCTATCGTTGTCGCTACCATCTCTGCCAAATATCTGCCAGTCAATGTTAAGAGAACAAGGCACGGGATAAGATGGGAAGGAGTTCATAAGGTTGGATTGGTCTAGTTGTCACCACTACCAAGCCATGAAGAAAATTGAGGTCAAACCCAACTATTCAAGATTTACTGCCCTTAATAAACAAATAAAGGAAATATGATTTACAATGAGTATCGTGACGATATATATTAATCATGTTCCTTAGTTGAGACATGTGTCCCTTCATTAATTATTTTAAATTAATCCTTATTGTTGTTAATACTATTATTATTATTGATAATCATTATATGTATTAATGTTCATTATAAACTATAATAATCTCCTAAAGTAATTCTCTCTCATTACTTATGCAGTCCTAGACTCCTAGTTTTGGGCCAACCTGCTAACCTAAACCAGTGATGCCTTGTATTGGCTAGAGGTAATGGTGTAATCTTCGTGTCGCCATGGGCATCTCATTTTGTGCCATTGATGCATTTTGCTAGGCAATAATTGTCTATCTTCACAATAGTGCATCACTACTTTCTTGTCTTCTATGAGAATTTCATTGGCCTTGGATATTAGGAGCATCCCTCCTCTACCTTTGTTTTGGGGAAGAATAGGTTGATTCTAATGGTTCTCACTATTGGAATTATATAACAACCCAATTTTGTTGGTTGAAATTCATAGTTGAAACTTTGCTAGATGACTGTTTTTAATCATTTTTGTATATTTATATATATATAATTCCAACACTTCCAATTTTTGAATTGTATAATTGCATAATTTTGATTCTCCCACACATAGTAGTAATATTCGAGTTCGAATACGAATACGAATATGATTTGGTATGAAAAAAATATGTAAAGAAAAAATCTAGTACGACTAAAATATGGAAGTAGACATCTCATAAATATAAAAAATGCATCTTTTAAATTTGAAAATATACGCGGCCATTCAAAATTCGGAAATAACATTAATTCTTCATTGAAATGAACTTATAACATATCTCAAATTTGAAACATAACATATAATATATCAATGTGAAAATAGAGTTTAATATGTGAAAGTAGAGTTTAATAGGTAACTATGGGCTCATGGCCTCATTGTATGTTTTTTTTTAATATTGATTAAGTAATATGTACAGGCTCATGGCCTTAATGTATGTATTTCTTTTTAATGCGATTAAGTAATTTGTGTTACTTGAACGTAGATTACGTGGAACAATAGTAAAACATTGGTTTGAAATGATTCCTCAGTTCTTGTGTCGAAATTTTACTTTGTTTTGTTTTGCAAAATCATTTTTTTAATGTGATTTGAGTTGATATTTATTTATAAGAAAAAGAATATACGCCGAAAGTTATTCTAGTTGAAATTCCACATTTATCTTACAAGTAAATTTTAATAGTAACTTTTAGTGAATTTCTAAAATATAAAAATTGTAAATATATTTAAGTATTTGGTCAAATTTACCATAGTAGCATAATTTGGCCATATTGAGACTTCGTGTACGGAAATTCGGAACAAATTCAATTTGTTGAATATTCGGTGCAGGTGTAATATAAATACGGATTCTTACTAATAGATAATCAAATTTTGAAAACCAATTTAAAAAAAAAACTTTAAACCATTCAATTGTATACTTTTTTAATAAAATAACTATTAATAACTAGTTACCGTCTCTCAAACTTCCATATCCCAGGTTGTTGAGATTTTATATTTTATTTTTTAGATATATGTTAAATTTGATTATATAAATGTCTATCTCACACTTCCACGTCCCAGGTTGAGATTTTATATATATATATATATATTTTAAATATATATGTTAAATTGTAATATATAAATGTCTATGTATATTTTTGAGTATTTGATTAAAATAATTATATATAAGCAAGCTACCTCCGTATTTTATTTGTACTAGATTTTTTCAGTACGTATTTTTTTTGTTTTGAATTGTATTCGTATTCGTACTCGAATTATGCTACTATGAAATTTACCATAGAGTATCCATGATTCCAATACTCTGTCGAATATTTGCTGAATTTAGAACTTGAAACGAATTTCTGTACAAAAACTCCCAAATTCCAATACAGCCAAATCTTGCTACTATGCTTCCACACAGTAGTGGCTTCTTGGCTGTTTCCTGCTGACACAGGTTGTTGGAGGGAGTAGGAGAGACTGGGGAGTAATAAAAAAGTTTGCAGTTATCTTCTAATAAATGGTTTGTTGTTGGAGAATGCATGATATGTACTACTAAATTATTTGTCATGAGCAAATTGGTTGTAGGGTTAGTAATAATTGGAAAAGGATAGGTTTGTTGTTGGAGAATGCATGATATGTACTACTAAATTATTTGTCATGAGCAAATTGGTTGTAGGGTTAGTAATAATTGGAAAAGGATAAATTTTACAATATCCAGTCATCATACTTCAGTCATAACTTTTGACAACATTCTCTTAACATATACCACAATTGGTGTTGGTCTTTGATGCATGTTTACACCATTTATTTTTTGTTGAGAAGGTATAGATCTTTATCTAGTTTTAAATGCTTGATGTGAATGTTAATCCTGCAGTTATGTGAACTGTACGAAAATGATTCCATATTTGACAAATTTGAGTGCTGCCGAAGTGGGGATGGGCTCCATGTTGCAACTGGGTCTTATAGGTACATTTTACTAGATTCACAACGTACCTGACTTGCTACTGTTGAGCATCTTTGCATGGTTTTTTTCATGTATTTTTCTTTATGGTTGCTGCGTTTGTTTGTTTTTTCATTTGTTATAGCTCAATTTGTACATATCCTAATCCTTTGTAACTCTGGAAGGCTACATTTTGACACATTTATGTGCAGCACTGTTAATATGCATGGTATTGTTATACAAACTTTTTTATTCTTCTAATATTTAACATCTGTTCTTGCATTGGCTACAGCAATCTGTTTCGAATTTTTGGCTGTGTTCCTGGTAGTGATGAGCCAACCACCTTGGAAGCTAGCACAAGTCCTGATAGGTATTTTGAAGAGTTTGACTTAATTTGTAATTATTTGTAGTTGTTTTCTTGGGTAATTTTTTTTACATGTAATTTATTCCCGGGTTATTCAAGTTTGTGTTTTCTCCCTTTTGCTTTGACGTTTTAGTTTGGGTCGTCTTCCCATTATTCTTGATTTATTCACAAGCTAGATCTTGTAGAACTTGACAATTGTCAGGTTTCTTGTTTATCTCATGTCTCTTGGTTATGGCATTGAATGACTTGGCCAAGATTGACTGGGGTAGGGCCTAAAACGAGTAACTTGGTAGTCTGGGCCTAAATGAGACTTGGCAGCCTTATTTGGCCAAAAGCTGTCTCAGACTCCGACTCAGCCTGACTTACTGTCTGATTTGGCAGACCTCCATTTTTTTGGGATCTATATAGACAATCAGAAAAGAAAACAGAGATAGGGATCTGCTGTCATTTCTGTCGGATACATTTATGAGGATTGGATTTAGAAAGAAACTCGAGCAGGTGTTTGATCCGTTTATATTACAGCCAATGGCCAGACATTAGCTGCGCAGTAATAGGATAAGGATGATTACCATATCAGGGTTCATTATAATGCTCGTGAAAACTTTCAGAACCTGAATATGCATAGCCTCAAAGCATACGGCATCCAATTATATGAAGGTTGCATGCTGGAGACGATATAGTTTTGTTAATGATATTGAGGTTATATAGTTCTGTTTTATTGATATCATTGTTCTTACACCAGTTATTATGATGTTGTATATTTAAGTACTTCTAAGAGAAGCTGTTAGTGAGCCATTTAGCAATATTTCTGTACAGAGTTTCTGCTTAGTTGCCTTTGCTTCATCTTCTCCTAGTCATTGGTACTAATACTCATAAGGTATGTTTAGTTGAAAATGGAGATGTATCATGGGTTCAAACACGAAAGGAGCACTGTGAGGCAAGGTCAAAAGAGCTATTAAAATAGATGCTTGCTTGTGCATAAGATATTTCAAGAACCAATAAACGAGAAACCCTCGAGCGGGTTAGGTTACCGAAGGCATGAGAGCTCAATAACACATAACACAATATTATTATGAGACGGTATGGTACAATATTACAATGAGGATCCTCGCGCTTATTAAGAGCTTTCGAGACCAAAATCCTAAGATGTCTAAAACCCTAAGACGCCTAAAACCCTAACTTTAACCTAAGTCATTTAAGTGACTTTGTTACATGTGTAGCCTTATATCTCAACACCCCCTATAAGGTATACATTATTGAAAGATAACAAACTGAAAACAAATACATATACCAAACGAAAACACATAAACTGAAAACAAAACAAAGCTAGACATTCTTTAGAAGCTTCTTATCTGAAGACAATTCCTAAACCAGGTTGAGCTCTCCCAAGCTACCTTGTAACCCTCGTAAAGGTGTAGCTCTTAAGTTGAATTCCCAAGTTCCTAGACTCCACTTCCCCAAACTCGTGAATCACGGATCTCTCGAATTCAATTACTGGACAGCTAAGTCACTTGACACGAGGACATGGGACACAGAGGACACGGGAATACGAGTATCTGACATGGACATGATGACCCCCAAAATTAGGACACGAAGGACACATATATATATATATATAGAGAGAGAGAGAGAGAGAGAGAGATCCAAATATTTTAGAAACTAGAACATTTACAAATATTCAATAGAAATTATAATCAGTACACATTACACATTCACAAATCACAATGCATATGTCAATGATTAACTCATAGAATCATTCCCTCCACCACCCAACTTTGCCTTAGGCCCTGATTTCCTTGTTACATGCTTTCACAAGGGATATTTCTTCTCTTGGGCCTGTTGTCTTGCTAATACAAGGTTATATGCAACACCAACAGCTCCACTAGCAACAGATGGAGCAGTAGCAACATTAGATAAACTTATGCTTGGATTTGGAGGAGAAGGGGAGACACCAACTAGGATATTCCTCTCTCTCCTTTGCCCTTTACCAGCGAGCGTTGCTGACTAAGACATTCTTCTTGCCGCCTGCTGCAAAACTTGCAATCCTCCCACTAAAATCCACCCTCAAGTCACTTGCAATCCCTTAGAAAACCTTCTAATGCGCTTCACATGCAAAAAATCCTCTCAGAGCTCAAGCCTCATTGAAAAATGTGAATGAATGAGGGTAAAAGTGTCTTGTTTTTGGGACATGGTTCTTATAGGTTAGGACACGGCCTGACACGGTGTCGAACACGCGTTTGATACCATGTCAGGATGTGATCGTGCCCGACACATGGACACGAGACACTTCGGGCCTAAATGTTGTGTTCGGTTACATAGCTAGACAACAATCCACATGCATGTCACGTAACCTCACTAGTAGACTGCAATCCACATGCATGTCTCAACCAATGAGGGATTATTCCCTAGATCCACAACTACTGAACTAATTGGACAACCATCCATATTGAGCTATTAACTGATCATTTCCTCTCTGTTGCCACCCAAAACTGGCGTGTGTGTGCTAAAGCCCAAAATAAGCACGCTAATCCAATAGCAACTTTGAAAAGAGTAGCCAATGTCACCACACTCCTCTCTTCCTCACTTTAGGTTGGCTCTTCTCCAACACAAGGGGCGGTTTCCCTAAGTTAGGCTCACTAAGGCAGGTGCAATAAAGGGGCAAGGTGAATTTAAGAGGCTGCCTTAGAGAAATGATTGTAGGATTAAAGGTAATTTGAACAAGTGATGGGAAAGAAGGGAGGATCAGTCCTCGAGGAAAGACCAATGCCAATAGATTAGAGGGGAGAATGGAGTCAAAAGAGAACTCAAGAGGGCCTTGTGTCATATGTGACTGAGGGGGAGAGATAGCATGATTGAGCAAACCCTGCTCAATTTAATGTGAACAACCAAATTTACTTCTTCCTTTCTAGCTGCGGGAGGTGCGCTGTACACACAAGAGATCAATATCACACAATCAACCAAGATAAAATGTGAAGATCGATACCCGTATATACATGCTTACAAAGGGAAAGAAACTAGCAACTGCTGAGACCTTTCACCTTCCAATGTGGTGGAAACACCCCTCTATGGCCTCATCCATGAACACGGAAAAGAAAATCCAAAAATCTAGTAACATTCACACTTATTTAAACTCTTACAAGATCACGTCACACATCAAAGAGAATGCTCCATTATATCCAAAAACCCCAACATGATGTTTTCTATTAAGCTCAATGTGAAAGAAAAACTCCCAACTTTTTCCACACTTTACAATGGAGAAGGTTAAAGAAAAACTCCCAACTTTTTCCACACTTTACAATGGAGAAGGTTAAAGAAAAACTCCCAACTTTTTCCACACTTTACAATGGAGAAGGTTGATCTTTTATAGACCCAAAAGCCTTTCACCTTTTCTCAAAAGAAAACTGAATAATAATAAAATAATGGAGGAAAAAGTGGAAAGGTCAATCCTTGATCCACTTTTTTCTCCACTTTATTAATGGCACTCCTTACTTTGGATTCTCGTTGTATATCCATAAAACCACATTCGCCCATCACAAGAGTCGACTTCTCTTGATACTGAACTCCGAGCACACAGCTGTCATTCAAGACCATTGATACGCAGGTCAATAAAAATGGATAAGTGCTGCTCCAAAACTCCATGTATCAATGAAAACACCCCCGAGCAGCTACCTAACAACAGGTAACAGGCCTAGCGCGAAATTTCTCTTGTAATCAGCTGGTACTCGACTGATCTCTAGCATGTGACGGTGGACCCGATTTTTTTTTGATTGACCTGTTCTCTCTACCGCAGCTAACTGGCCACGATGAGTGATCCAATGGTTGATTTTAGCAAATCGACCACAGCACATCTGTCAACCAAAATCGATCCATCGAAAGATAATCCCACGTAATGGACTGCCAATGAAAACGATTGATACTTATCTGCTCCACAAATGGTTATCATAAAGGTGCTCAACGACTCATCTAAAACCGAAATCCATGCGATCGGCTGTCAAAAGATTTCCGAGGGATACGCGATTCAACAGGTAGATGGACTAGCTCGATCGCCGTCTCTGCAGCTCAAAGGTCCACGCTAATCTTCAATAAATTTGACTCACGGGCTGACTTGGGATGACCGCAAAGGCTCCTTAAATCACGACGTAATAGTCTCTAGTAAAACGACAGATTTGCACTGGAATGATTTCCGACTCGGGGCTCTAATAATTTGACATGCTCTGTCACATACTCTGAAATCACGGCGCAATTCCTGTCTTTGCGTAATTTGGGCACAAGCTATGAAACTGGACGGGCGCATCTCCTTAGCTTTACCGACTGGGGCTGGAGCATATGCATCGACATGCATATCTGGATCCACGCACATAGTGGGGATGCTCTTTCACACCAAAATATCTCTTACCCTAGCTCATTTGTCACCTCTGCTTCTGGACTAAATGATATGCCATCAAGAAGATCGATCTCTTAACATTTATCCTAACATTTTGCTGAGCATTGAAGACATGTAAGGAATCTGCTGGCTTATTATCAATGTGCTGGTGAATAAAACTAGGAAATCTCATAGATATTCTACGAGACAGGTGGAATAAACCCCAAATTGCCTCATGTACTGGAGAAATTGTAAGATCTGTGCTTCTGATTTCCCATAGAAGCTCTGGAGAAAACAAAAGATTTGGCCCTTTAAGTATCTGGTATTAAGGACTCCATGCAAAAGGCATCTGAGAATCCAGGCATAACTTCAATCAATCATTCAGATGTTCTTCTAGATCTAGATCATGGCACGCAAGAAAGACAAAAAGGACTGAAACCCCCAACTTTTCTTCCATTTCCATGACAGGCTTGAATTGGGACCAGTTGTCTGTCCATGCTCAATCACGCCACTCATCAAAGTAACTAGCACAGCACCCCTACTGTCAGATTCAATTGGTGTTTAGTCTGTCTTTCTTCATCATGTGATTGTCCAACCAAAATAAGAAACTCTTCCCTAAGATGCCACTGTTTGTCTCGCTCTGTGCTTGATCGGGAACACTATTAAACTTTGAAATTGTTAAGATTTAATATGCTAAGATAGAAAATAGCAGCATTCCATTCCATTTCACAATAATAGCATATACAGGATCACTGAAGAAACAACAAGCACAGCATAAACCAAAGTTACAAATATCGTGTCGGCGAATATATCGCAGAGGGTCCAAAAAGAAATTATCGGATTTATCGGCGAAAGTGTCGGCAAACATCGGCAATATATCGGCAGACTTAAAAAAATACAAAAATATTCATTTTTTTTCAATTTTCTAAACATCTAAAGCAACAAGAACATCAAGTAAACACATTACCACATGAATATGGAAAGAAAACTGATATATAAGATGTATAAGACATCTAGTGATAGTTCACACAAAAAATGAATCGTGTCTTGGATCCCGAGTCCCCGACTATTGAATCACCAAAAAAATACAATCAATGTATCTTATATACAATGAAATCAAGTAAATAAACAATTGATTCCCTCTACCCCTTTTACAAGCAAAGGTAATTGCTTTAATAATGGCTTTGCCTCTAGAGCTAGAAGGCCCTAGTGGTCATGGGGGTTGTAGTGGACTCTATGTATATTTTAAATCGCTATGTATGTATATGCATATTTTTGATTAATAAATGAGCAAGGACATTTTAAAAAATGAATGTGAAACATAAACCATAAATAATACATGTTGGCGAATCATTGCCTATATTGGGATCCTATTCATCAATAACACCCTATGCCTCCCTCCTCTAGGCTCTAGTCCTTGCCTCTACCTTAAATCTCAAAGTTGATCCTCCAAGGACATTAGTCAACAACTCAACACCTTACAATTTTGATGAAACTTCCTACTCCAATCGTTAAAATAAGGTAGAAAAACTTCCCATGCTTAATAAGTGATTTTGATTGAGTGAAGAGTAATTTTTATTAAGGTCGTGACAAAGGAGTTCAACAATCAACACGACCAACGTCAAGGTACATTGAGGGGTTGATGTGCTTGATTAAATGCCAATCCCATACCCTCATACATGATAAAATCCAGTGGAAACTTTGTAATCCTAAACTCCTGAAAAACTATTAAGTCTGTTGAATTCTGAATGGGATCTAAAACTCTACTTTTTGCATATGAAGTCCAATGAGGTTGGAACCACTCTCAAACATCCTGAAGGCAACATTACCATTTAATATGACCAATTACTAATGAAGAAGGCAACATTTTTTATGGGCACGACAATTTTTGTTTTCAAAACACGGCAAATGAGCAAAAAAAAGGCAAAAAATCGCGATATATTAAAAAAAATCGCCAAAAAATCGCGATAAAATCGAGAAAAAATCGGGGAAAATATCGGTCGATATATTCCCGATATATCGCCGGAGGGTTGGCATCGCGATGTTGCCGATATATCGGCGATGTTTGTAACTTTGGCATAAACACAAGAGACACAGATTTATCCTGGGAAACCCTCATGGGGTAGAAAACCCAGCAAAGCTTCCTCAATATAGATGACCAGCAATATACAAAGATGCAAACCAAAGACATGATCTCCTCCTCCACCATAGCAGACCTCTCCTCCACAAGTGCGCCACTCTCAAGTGAGTGAGTGTGTGTTAAATGAGGAATACACCTCCTCTATTTATACACTACTTCGACTTGTCTTTTACACAAGACATGTAGGCTCGTATTTAACCAATGGGTTAAATACCCCACTACAACTGACTGGGCCGACCCCTCTAGGGTGGTCTAATAACCCTTTGACCCACATAACACATACAGGGCCGACCCCCACTAGAGAAGTCTAATAACCCAAGTTACCACATTCCGACGGAGGAATAAACATCTCCGGATATACAATAAGATCTTCAAGGAGGAATGAAACATCTCCAGAATAATAAAGTACAAATATAATATTATTTGAAGTTACAATATCTCAACACTCCCCCTTAACGAGAAGGATATTATAACAGCATCTGCACGAGCAAGGAGTCATCAACATCATACATGATACATCTATAAATCATTGGAAGCTTTCTCAACATCATCAGTAACTCAAGCAGTTACTGGAACATCTTCAATACTGGAACATCAACATCTTTAGTACTGAGTCTTTATCTTCTGCAGCACTCGAACAACTACAACATCATCAACATCTGGATCCTCACGATCATCAGCATCGTCATCATACAATCATCAGCATCGGGATCATCTCGATCTATAGCATCTGGATCATCTCGATCTACAGCATCTGGATCATCTCGTTCTACCGCATCTGGATCATCACGATCTATCGCATTTGGATCATCACGATCTAGAGCATCTGGATCATCTCGATCTACAGCATCTGGATCATCTCATTCTACAGCATCTGGATCATCACGATCTACCGCATCTGGATCATCACGATCTAGAGCATTTGGATCATCTCAATCTACAGCATCTGGATCATCTATATTGGTATCCACACCAATACATCTATCATCAAAACATGTATTCTTACTAATACATATATCATCAAAAACATGTATTCTCACTAATACATCTATCATCAAAAGCATGTATTCTCACTAATACATCTATCATCAATACATAGCAGCATACTTTGCAACACACACGATCATATTACAGGATGATCAATCCCGCTCTCTTTAGGACATAGGTCCATGGATGATACAATCCAGATCAAGTTCCAGGATGATCAATCCTTATCACTTTAAGATAAGTCTCATGTCTAGGGACGATGCAATCCCGATCGAGTTCCAGGATGATCAGTCCTTATCACTTTAAGACAAGTCTCATGTCTAGGGACGATGCAATCCCGATCCAGTTCCAGGATGATCAGTCCTTATCAATTTAAGACAAGTCTCATGTCTAGGGACGATGCAATCCCGATCCAGTTCCAGGATGATCAGTCCTTATCAATTTAAGACAAGTCTCATGTCTAGGGACGATGCAATCCCGATCCAGTTCCAGGATGATCAATCCTTATCAATTTAAGACAAGTCTCATGTCTAGGGACGATGCAATCCCGATCCAGTTCCAGGATGATCAGTCCTTATCAATTTAAGACAAGTCTCATGTCTAGGGACGATGCAATCCCATCACGTACATTTTGAACCGAGGTCCAGGGACGATGCAGTCCTATCTTCCATTCTCGAAGACACCTGTCTACGGCTCACTTTAGGACTGAAGTCCAGGGATGATCCAATCCTTTTTCTTTCTCGGAGACACCTGTCTACGGCTCACTTTAGGACTGAAGTCCAAGGATGATCCAATCCTTTTTCTTTCTCGGAGACACCTGTCTACGGCTCTCTTAAGGATGATACAATCCTATCATGTCCACCAAGGACTTCATTCTCGGAGACATCATGTCTACGACTCTCTTAAGGATGATGCAATCCTATCATGTCCACCAAGGACTTCATTCTTGGAGACATCATGTCTACGGCTCTCTTAAGGATGATGCAATCCTATCATGTCCACCAAGGACTTCATTCTCGGAGACATCATGTCTACGGCTCTCTTAAGGATGATGCAATCCTATCATGTCCACCAAGGACTTCATTCTCGGAGACATCATGTCTACGACTCTCTTAAGGATGATGCAATCCTATCATGTCCACCAAGGACTTCATTCTCAAAGACATCTGTCTACGGCTCTCTTTAGGACTGAAGTCCATGGATGATCCAATCCCCACATGTCCACCAAGGACTTCATTCTCGAAGACATCTGTCTACGGCTCCTTTTAGAGCATGTGTTCAAGGATGATGCAATCCCTCTTGTCACCTTAGACCCTGTCTAAGGACCATCCACCAACCTCTCTGTCGGCATCACCAATATAGGTATCCACATCATCGACCTCACTGTCGATGCGGGCAATCTCATCATAAGTGATCACATCGCTCCCCCTTTTCGAGGAGGGTCCTTCTGAACTATTTTAAGTTTGTCTCGGAAATCTTTACTTGAGGTAGAGGTTTGGTTAGTACATCAAATCGGTAGAGGTTTGATTAGTACATTGTCAACTTGTTACAAATTCGAACTTTAATTCTTTTCTGCAACATATCTTGTATATAGAAATGTCAAATCTCTATGTGCTTTGACTTATCATGGAATACTGGATTCTCTGCCATTTTGGTACAACTCTGTTTGTCACATAGGATCACAGTTGGGTCCATTTTTATGTCAAACAATTCTGAAGCCATACCGCTTCACAACTAGCAGAGCAAGCAGCCAAATATTCCTTTTGTGCTGAGAGCCACACTATATTGCTTCCTTCTAAACCATGAGATCATGGCTGATCCCAGACAGTAACATCCTCTCGATGTGCTCTTCCTGTCTGATACAATTTCTGCCCAATCAACATCTGTGTAGCCATCTGAAGTCATGATCTCTAAGATAACATAGATCAAAATCTATCGTATCTTTTAGGTACCTCATCACATGCTTTGCAACTAACAGGTGAACACATCTGGTTTCCACTAGATATCGAGACAAGGTGTTCACAGCAAAGCATATATCTGACCTAGTATTTGTTAGACACATCAATGACTCAATATTTTGTCTGTATAGAGTTCTATCCACTAACTCTGATGAGTCATCTAATAACAACTTCAAGAGTGGCCATTCCAACACATCAAGTCCTTTTAATATTTCTCAGCATACTTTCCCTAGTTGAGAAAGATTCCTTCTGAGCCTTGTCATACTTCCAGACCTAGGAAGTAATGCATCAATCTGAGATTTTTCATTTTCATTTCTTCAGCCATCTTCTTCTTTCTTTTCATGATCTGTTTCTCATTCCTTGTCAGAAAGAGATCATCGTCATACAATAATGGTATGATAGGTTCATCATCCACAACCTTAAGGTAAAGGTTAGGAACAACTTTACTTTTGGTAAAGCCCAAGCTTATCAAGAAACTGTCAATTCTCCCTTTTTGACTGAACATCATTCACACTCTGCATTGAATGATCTTCTGCATATCTATCTGTGCCATCTCTCGTTAGATGGGTCTACTGATATGAGCCTCAATATCATTCGAACTCTGTGGTGAGTTCCTTGTTGCATCTATGTCATCTGTGTATAGAAACCATATTCAACCTTGTAGCAAAGGTTGAGATCCACATCACCCATGGTGATCATTAAGCTCATTAATTGATTATCGATCCTGGGAATCCATACAGAACCTGATTCACACTTCTTCTTTAATTACACCATTAAGAGAATGGTCTTATCTAGCCACTTGGAGCAAACATCTCATCATGATTCTCTTCCTCTTTCTAAGAGAATCTTCTAGCCACAAGCCTTCTATAGTGTGTTTGATTTGTAAATCTTTTGTTGAACATCCATCACTTGTTCAGTGTTCATCATTCATCATGATCTTTCCTACAAATCAAAATTAAGTACATGATTAGTAATTCTTCATAATCATCAAATCATATTGACATGATAACCTATTATGCATACAAATATCGTTTACATAGTTATGCAACTATTTTGACCAATACTTTGGCACAACACTTTCCCATATCTTGTATGCATACAGTGGCTATCTAGATGACTTCCATCTCTACCAGAACATACTATCGAGAGTGTGCACAGCTCTCAGCATGTCAGCAAAGAGGTTTCATTCTAGACACGCAACAATGGAATGTTTGTCCAACTTACCAATCATATGCATATTAGTAGTATACTGTTCAATGCTCTATGAATGTTTACACTCGGCATCATATATTCTAGGAATACAAATATGCATACAACCTATTACAGGCAATATCATTTACTATTTCAAATAACAACTCAAATACTTATCTTTTCTGTTTGTGTGGTTGCCTCCCGCTTGATCTTCTGTATGTCTTTTGAACTTCTATTCATTCTGTACCACTGTGCATGCTCAAGTGTCATCCTCATGATCTCATACACAAACATACATTCATTAGTATATTCTCAATGTTATCAAAACATTATAGCTCTAAATAATCTTGAAAACGTATAGTCATGATTATAGATAATATTCAAGGTTTCAGGGAAGTCTTCTTTTACTCATGCATATTCTTGTTTGATCTAGTTAGTTAAATAATCAACCAAGATAAGAGACATAATATGCATAAACCCTTGATTACTAACTTTATGAATAAGCATAACCAATCATACCAAGTATACTTATATAAGGGATCCTAACACAAGGTAAGATTCTAACATAACATAGGAAAACATACCTGGATTAGTATACCTGCTTAGTTATGTGCAACATACCTAAACAATCTCTTCATTGATTTAGAGATCCTGAGCTAGAACCTGCATGTCTCATATAACAAAGTCATACATACCTCGTAAGTAGAACAAAGATTATGGATGAGTCTTTGTCTTCATGTTGTCATGGTCATGGAACTTGATTTGTCTTTTGTGATGTACCTGTATCTTGTTAGCAGACAACATCAACCTCACACAACACCATAATGCATTAGTACAATCATATAGCCCTAATTAATGAATGTCTTCGATCATTCACATGCATTCATATTGTTACTAAGGTGATAAGACAATTCTAACATTAATCAAGATTGTACTAATAAATAATATGAAGACAAACACATTATGAACTTAATCAAGAATCAGATTTCAAGACATACCTGAACTCCTTAAGTCATACCTGTCGAGACTTCTTGTAGTCTTCTTATGTAAGGCCTTAGCCTCAACTCCCCCTGAAACTTGATCTGGAGCTTGATTAGGGTTTGCTAGAGAAACCCTAAAAATTCAATCTTTGACTTTCACACTTCTGAATGGATGGAAGGATGTGTCTTGCTGAGTTGATCAAACTAGCATACTTCAATTTTGAAATCTCCAAAATTTGACCCCTCAAAAATTGCCTTCGAAACTTTTGGATCTTCTGGACAGGAACCCGAACTAGGGTTTGATGAAGCCCATCCTTCTGTCCAATCAAAAGGTTCGATCCAAGGCTCTAAACTCTTATTTTTTTGAGGAGCTTCCAGCCGTGGTTACAGACTTCAAAAATTCCAACTTTTGCTGAAGCCCTAATTTTCCATCTTTCCGATCAAAATCCCGAACTGGCATTTGATCAAGCCCGGTCTTCTACCCAACCAAAAAATTCGATCTTGGTCTCTAAATTTTGATTTTCCTGAGTAGCATTCAGCCGTGGATTCCGATTCCAAAAATTCTAACTTTCTTCGAAACCCTAAATTCCGGAAGCCATGAATGAAGGTGCTCAAAAAAATAATTCTGTTTTGACAGAAATATGTACCTTATTGTTTCTGCTGTAACTCCGAAATTTTCGCTCCACAGGGTCTGAAATTTTTTTTTGTGGTAGCCTGACCTGTCATCTTTCCATTCCAACAGGTCTGACCTCAATTGGACTCTCTGAGAGAGAGTTATGCCAAATGTTGCAACGTGACCTGTTTTGGGATAATACAGGAGAGCGAACTTGTACGGAGTGCCACGTGTCACTGTTTGAACTTCGGCCTCTGAAAACTTTTCCTGAGATAGCTCGCCCTGTTATATTTCCATCCTGACAGGTCTGACCTCAATTGGACTCTCTGAGAGAGAGTTATGCCAAGTGTCGCAACGTGACCTGTTTATGGGATAAAATAGGAGAGCAAACTTGTACGGCGTGCCACGTGTCACTGGTTCAACTTCGGCCTCTGGAAACGTTTCCTGAGATAGTACAGTCTGTGTACTACCTGTCACTTTTTACGAAATTTCATTTGGAGCTTCCTATCCCAAGTTATGACCTTTTTTTTCAAGGTCACCCGATTTTGACTGAGATCTGGAAGAGGCAGAAACCCTAACTTGTACTGATCATAACTTACAAAGTACAATGAATCTGAGGGTGCCCTTTGGACACAAGATACCTGGAGATGTTATCTACGACCTGTAAAGGTTTCAGATTCTGAACCTTCGTATAAATGGATTTATAGCGAAAGTTCCACGATGACTGGTTTTTTCTATATAAAACCCTAACCTTCAAATTGTCGCAAGAGAAGCAAGTGTCGTAAGTGCCATACCTTGCCTTCCTTCAGGTTAGCTCTAATACCATGTTAAGATTTAATATGCTAAGATAGAAAATAGCAGCATTACATTCCATTTCACAATAATAGCATATACAGGATCACTGAAGAAACAACAAGCACATCATAAACACAAGAGACACAGATTTATCCTGGGAAACCCTCATGGGGTAGAAAACCCAGCAAAGCTTCCTCAATATAGATGACCAGCAATATACAAAGATGCAAACCAAAGACATGATCTCCTCCTCCACCATAGCAGACCTCTCCTCCACAAGTGCGCCACTCTCAAGTGAGTGAGTGTGTGTTAAATGAGGAATACACCTCCTCTATTTATACACTACTCCGACTTGTCTTTTACACAAGACATGTAGGCTCGTATTTAACCAATGGGTTAAACACCCCACTACAACTGACTGGGCCGACCTCTCTAGGGTGGTCTAATAACCCTTTGACCCACATAACACATACAAGGCCAACCCCCACTAGGGAAGTCTAATAACCCAAGTTACCACATTCCGACGGAGAAATAAACATCTCCGGATATACAATAAGATCTTCAAGGAGGAATGAAACATCTCCAGAATAATAAAGTACAAATATAATATTATTTGAAGTTACAATATCTCAACAGAAATTTCCCCAGAAAACTGTTCCCGAAGGCATGATCCTTTTTTTTTATAAGAATGTTTAAAGCTTGGCTTCACCATGGCTGTAATGTTCAAATCTGAACCAACATACCAATATTTGTACTCTGTTTCGGAGATTTTTTAGCACTTTCCTCATTCATGTGTTCACTACATTTTTCCCTGACTGTAGAATCTGCTGCATGTGTGAACTTCAATTTGTTCCAATTGATGATACTTGGAATCTCTTATCAGCTGCTCACACTCATCATTGCTCCTCAGACTACTGTCTACCAATCTTTATGCTCTTCAATTGAGGGTTCTCAATAGTCATGCTGCTACAGTATATCTCGCCCAGAAACAAGCAGTTTGCCCAGAATTCCAAAAAGATATGAGAGAGTGCTCAGAATCATTTATTTACTACACCCAATGGCATCATGATAAAAGCACAGAATCATGAACCAACAACTTGATCATGAATATTTCAGCTGTTAAAAGTGTGATCAAGATCATACGTGGACACCCATGCAAAATGGGGTAACACTGTCTTCAAAACAATGGCTTCTTAAAATGCATAGAAATCTAATTTTCTTCAGGAAGGAAAACACCACAAGCAGTATCAAGTGGTTCTTCTTTGATAAACCCGATAGCATGGGCTATCTGACCCATCTACGGCCTCAAAATTCCTTTGCCATTAAAAACTCCAGAACGATAATTGAGCACTTTGGGAACGGCATTTTCTTCCTTAGGATCTGAACAAGGCTCCATTATTTCCCATGGCATCTTCATGGCTTTAATAGACCTCAACATTGGAAATACAATTTTCAAAAATTACCAGTGCATAACTAATCATACAGACTGTATGGATCTTAATTTTTAAAAGAAATCGTTGTTTCAGAAATCCTTGTATGGAAGTCGTGCTGCTGTACGGATCATGGGCAGTGGCCAAATAGGACAGTGTTAGTCGTTCAAAATTGGTGGCGACTCCTCTTTTTTTCTCCTTAAAAAAAAATACTATTTACTTAAAAAAACAGTGCCTAGGCTCGACTAGACAGACTGGGCATGAAATCAACAACTGGCTTGGCTTTCATCTTTATGACTGCATGATTTTACGGTTGCATGATTGGACTTGGAAAACTGGTGGATCCATTAATAAAAAAATCTGATCCTTGCTTTATCTGTGTCGGCTGTGTTAAAAAAATCATGGGCTGATCTGTCCTTTGAATTTGGCGGGGCAGCTGGGCAACAACGGTGAATTCTTTTTAATTTGACGGCTCTAGGATAAAATCAACGGCTAGGCAGTGGCGATTTTAGATCCTGGCAGCTTCAATTGGAATGATAGTGGCGGCTTTTCTTAGCGACATTCTTCTGGTCGGCATCTTCAATCTTAGTGTCGCGTCTTTTGTGGTGGTTCTCTCTAAACAATTGTTGGCGGCTGTGTAAAGTGGATTGAAATTATAAAATGGCGGCTCCGACTCTTCTAGTGGCTCAATATAGCAACGATGGCTCGATACAATAGGCGGCTTGACTTTGAAATGGCCGCTCACTCCGTGTGGCAAGGTCATTTGATGACGGCGGTATAAGAATTCTGTGGCTCAATAAAACGACGGCTTCAAATTGGACGGTTCGTGGATTAAGACGGTGGCAACGACTTTAGTTGATAACATGGGTATAATTGCAGCAAGCAGCTATTGCATAACGTAGGCAGTTGATCCCTTCACTAATTGATGCAGATTTCAAACAAATCATCCGACCCTCACAAAAACACGATCATACTTTTTGCTTTGATACCATATTTCGAGAACCAATAAACAAGAAACCCTAGAGCGGGTTAGGCTACCGAGCTCAATAACACATAACACACAATATTATTATGAGATGGTACGGTACAACATTACAATGAAGGTCCTTGCTCTTATAAAGAGCTTGCTAGACCAAAACCCTAAGACATCTAAAACCTTAACTTTTGACTAAGTCATTTAAGTGATTTTATTACATGTGTAGCCTTACATGATTCTCAAAATAATAGAGCATTGAAAAATAAATACTTTCCGACTTCCAATTTTGAGTATCCAGTAGATTTTTCAAAGCTCTCTGTTGTTAAGTTGGAGAATGGCAGATGTTCCCTATATCCCTGAGGAGTTGACCTGTGTTTTTATGGACTATTTCATATTTTCACTGCATTTTCTCACGGAACTGTTCTTTGAAGAATTTGAAGTCAAGGCATTACTGTATAAGATTCACTAATCCAAATGATTCATTCAAAACATGAAGTTGGGTAACAATTTTGCCTGTTTTTTGAAAATTTCGTTTTCATGTTGACGTCAACATTTTCATAGTTAGTAATCAGTTTTGACTAAAATATTTCTAGAAAGTCAAGTATAGGAATAGATGCAGTCTATACAATTTTTAAATATATTTTTCCTATAAATATTGGCTGTCCCAACATGTGTCAACGAAAAAACCCTTTGTCATAAAAGTGTTTTGTCATAATAAATGCCAATGCATTGATAGCAGAGAAGCTGTAAACATTGATATTATTTAATTGGTTGTTTGATTTTTCCTTTGTGAGATTGAACGGTTCTTAAATTCTCTACATATCACAGTTGCAATTGTGATTTTGGTGCATGCCAATGCATTCAAGAAAATCGAATCTAGTTATTACAGAAAGTGCTATTGTAGTCTATAGATACTGTTGATGTTTCTCCAGTTGGCAGCATTGGGTATACATTCTCCCAGATTGGTCATGCTGATTTGACCAAGGGGGAATGATACATTCACTCATGGGGCCATGCTGATTTGGCTAATGGTGAATTTCCCAGGTGCAGTCTTTCTCCCAGTATTAGCCATGCTGATTTGGCTAGGGATGAAAAGCTCGAGATGCTCTTACATTGCCTGCTCCAGGATGGAGTGATCTAGCTTATATAGAGCAGGTTTGACTTGTTGACAAGTCTAGTTTAATGTTGAAGATGCAGGCTCAAGAGACCTCTTGTGATGAGGGGCGAGACCTCTTGTGATGAGGGGCTTCTCAGTGGGTTTACTCAACATTAGAGCTCTATATGAATAGACGTGCATGTGAGGAGAAGAATAGCATCAATCAAGCTCATGGACAACTTTTCTAGTAAAGAAGAAATAACCAAGAAGACAAGTCAAAGCCAAATGAACCATTGAAGAAGCCCCGGAAAGCATTGAAGAAGACCCAGGAAATATTGAAGACAAAAGTACAAGTCGGCCCTGGAAGAAAAGGACAAGTCGGCCCCAAAGATAAATTAAAGGTGACTTGAAGTGTATAAATAAGTAGCTAAAAATTTCATTTTTTCAATCGCAACACAACATCTCTTCTCAGCTAATGTGCAAGTCCAAGGAGGCCTAGCGAAGGTACAAGGAGAAATTTCTTGGGTTCTTATCATCTCTAAAGGCTTGCGATCTCTTGCTAGGGTTTCCTCATGAAGGGCGAAATTCTTATGTGCTAGGGTTTCTTCATAATTGTAATGTATTTATTGGACTAATTTCTTCTAAGAAAAGTTGGCTGGGTTTTCTCCCAAGTTTGGGTTTCCCAGGTAAAATTTTCGTGTATACTGTGCATGGCTACCTTTCTATGACTCTTTTGTTTCCGCTGCAATTCAAAGTTGAAATTTTCAGTGTGTAATTATTCAATGAAAACAGTGGGATGAAATTACTGTTTGAAATTGTTTAAAATCATTAGGAAGTAATTATCAGATCTGAAAATTGGTTTTCTACTGCTATAAGAAAAAAATCAACAAATACTAGAAAGCATTTGTCTTGGACCTGGAAAGCATTTGTCTTGGACCTGGTCGTTGCAGATGGCAAGGACAAGTCCCTGTCATATTTGCTCCCTAATTGTTCGTATTTCCAATTCTTGGGCATGGATTTATATATATTTTAAATTTAATTTTGAATATTATATGTATTACTATTTTTCAAATTTCTGAGTTAACTCTGAGTTTTGTGACTGAGACTAAGGCGACTCCAAGTCAAAAGGTTGGTCATGTCCAATCTGATTGTGATTTGTGCAAGTTTATTTGGTTATTTGGGAAGTTTGTAGGTAGGAATAGTGCTCATGTGCAGTCTATTATCTTTTGCTTTCATGCTAAACTTTTAGTGAGTGGCTATTATATCAGTTAAAATAAGGCTGTTTCCTTATGTTATGATTGTATGTGTTCTTTCCCTCGAACATTGCGGTACATATTAAAAGACGGCTGGTACATGCCCCTTCAAGTCCTGGAAGAGCTCTAGCCAATCTCACATGTGGCCGAACTCAACGAGGTAATGACATTGCATGCTGTCTTCTATCTTGATGTTCTAGGATAAAGTTTTTGAAATTTTTTGATGTTCAATGTAATAATATAGGTTCAATACAGCTACTTGAAACTGCTTACCTATTTACATAGACTTCATAATCTGTTTCTTGTATTTGATCTTGTTCTTACTATAAGATACTTGTAGATGTGCTGTTGTTCCCCCCTCTGGATCTCTAAATGCTGTATGGCTGTGATCTGTGCCAGGAAATGAGAGCCCAGGCAGTGATATAAATGGAGGTGTAAATGATTTTACTGCAAAATTGCTCCATTTGGCATGGCATCCAACTTCAAATATCATTGCCTGTGCTGCGTCGAATAGCTTGTACATGTATTATGCCTAGGGTTGGAAATCGCTCAAGAATATTTAAAGCAAAGGTGATATTTTCTCCTCAACAATTTCTGTATCACTCCGAGAAAAGCTCTACAGTGTGAGAGGAGCTATGTGTTATTGTTAACTTCCATTTGTTCTCCTAGCCCTTTGTAACTCCTCACATGTTCATTTAAAACTGTGAGGGTCCTCACTTCATTCACAAAGGCGAATGAGTGTCATATCTAAGAACAAGTGTTAGAGGTTCGAGGAATCTCATTCCAGTGTTCATTCTTTAACATTAAATGAGATCTTAATTTGTTTCAGCGTAGTTGTAATGTCAATGCATCCTAACTGATGTATCTCCCAATTGAAAAGTGTCCGTGAGGCAATTGCCAAACTTTCCTGTTATGTTATCATATGAGACATGCAAGCATTGTAGTGTCAATGGCTATGCTTCAAAGATCTCAGCCTCAACACTTGTAATATTTTGCAGCTATCTCTATATGGAATAATGCATTTTGGCTTGGAATTAGTCTTTCACCTCAAAATTGAGGTTTTCAAAGGACTCGGTTGGCTGGCATTTTTCCAGCAGCATTTCACTATATTTAGTGGTAAGCCAAGATGCTTCGGAACATATATCTTTGTAGAGAGATCCCAGGACTTCTTTTATCATGTATAGTCCTTTTCCTGCACTTGCATTTAAAGTCTATCATTGTGTGCTTTCTTATCTCATAAATTCCTCTTGTGATTGTGTCACTAAGATTCGTTTTTCATAGTGTTCTGTATTATAAGAAAGAAATTAATGACTTTTTTATAGCGTACCATATTCATGGAGTTATACTTTAACTTAATTATGCATATTTGCTGATAGGAGCCAGTTAATTTTTAATATTGAGAACAGAACATGATATTGACTTCTGAATTTATTTCGATTGCAGAATTTTGACAGGTTTTATCTATATTCTGTTGTCTATACATTGTTTTTAATGTTTTGTTGCCCTTCACCACATCTGACTATGCTGATGTAAAATGCTATGAAAATAAAATTACCAATAATATCTCGTATGTATCAATTCTGTTAAAGAGTTAAAACTTAATATTGATGGCAAATGTTCATAAAGCTGTTGGTCAGATTTTATACAAAATCATTGAACCTGAATTATATGCACTTCTATGAAGTGTGTAAGCTCTTTATTGAAGTAATTGGTACAAAATAATGATCTAATAGCATTGCATTTTTGCAGAAGTTATTAGACTATAAATCCTGCTTGTTGAAGTGCCGAGGAAGATTGCATCTTTGAATTGTATGTGCTAGTTTGTAATCGGATATTTTGAAGCTGTTGTGTGTTTTGTTGCCTTGGAACAAATGTTCCTAATTGTCTTGTGAACATGGCCATTTCAAGGGCCAGCTTTTTATGATCTCTCAAAAGTATAATCTTCTTGTAGACTCATATCTGTTCAACAAAGAATGAGCATTGGAGCATCATGATGAATGCATTGTCACTGCTTTCAATTAGGCAGGAAGGTCATCAGTGCTTTTCGTGATTTCCATTTGAACTGAAGAGTTTACCAACATCTGTGAGCAAAAATAATCAAAATAGAATCTAGTGAAATACATATCTGATATCACTTGCAAAGATTTGTTTACATCAATGTTTCCCAGTGTGGCTGGGTGTGGGTGCGGGTGCTGCAAGGGTGAAAACATTTTAACAATGCATCAGCTCTCCTTTGTAAAGGAAGAGGTCATGAGGTGTTTCTACAGGTATGGCTACCGCTAAAGGCAGGATGGAAGAACCAACACAACTGTTGTTTATATCAATGTTATAAAAACCGAACCGGTGGTCGAACCGGCCGACCTTGAGAACCGGAACCGGACCAAAACCAGGAAAAAAACCGGATCACAAAACCGGTCCACCAAAAATACATAAAATGTTCAAATTTTGAAAAATTATATATATATAGATATTGATATAGATATATGTTCAACCATGTGAATCAAAACCATTATACACAAATTTGCAAAAAGGGCTCCTGTATGTATTTTGCTAGGTGCCATACTAAGCATATTTCACTTGAATCATACGTCTAACATGTTGAGGAAACTGTTGTTGTTGAAAGGGTTGTTTCAAGGTTGTTGTAATAGACAATCACCTTGGAATATGCCCACAAAAGTTTCTTTTAACTACACAATGAGCTCATAGTTGTTGTTAGGGGCCAGGGCTGCTCAAAGTCTCTTTACTGCTATAGATAACTACTATTAGGTGTATTTTATTTATGATGATATAACCAGGACTATTGTAGGTACTTAGCATACCCTTTCAAGGCTGCTACACTTCCCAAGAATGTCAAGAATGATTCTTAACTCAAAATACTCAAGTGAATAGTGTGAGAGAAATAGAGCGGTTGGGGTTACTTTTATAGCTTTCTTAGGGGCTTAGGGTTATCTAGAACCTTCCCCACTCAACCAACTTGTTTATTTAAAAAAAAAAAAATGAAAAATGGCCTCTTAAATGTCGATGTATGGTTATGTACTGAACCGGTCAAAACCAGAACCAGAACCGGAAAACTGGCCGAAACCGATAAAACCGGTCAGAACCAGCTGGTTCCGTACGGAACCAGCCATTTCCGGTTTGAGACACCGATTTGAACCGGTGACGCCTCTGAACCGGTCAAACCGGCTTGTTCGACCGGAACCGGTCCGGTTTTTATAACACTGGTTTATATACATGTGCCTTATGTAATGCCCCATATATTGACAGTCATTAATTAAAAACTCTAATGTGAATTAGCTTAGCATTGTATTTGCTTATTATCTGTTTGACGAAGATAGATTGATTAAGATGATTGTTATGTGCACATGTAGACTCCCTTGAGATTGTATGGTAAATTGGTCGATCAATGAATAAATTAATATGGTTATATTAGTTAATAGTATATTGGTTGATGAATTGTTGAAAGTATTACTTGTGTGTTGAAAGTATGAGTTTGTTGACTTGTCAAATATGTTTTAGATTTACATAAATTGATTGTATTATTGAATTACATATATTTTTATATACTATATTATACTATGACATAATTTAATAGTATAATATAGTTTATAAAAATATATGTAATTCAATAATACAATCAATTTATGTAAAGCTAAAACATATTTGACAAGTCAACAAAACTCATACTTTCAACACACAAGTAATACTTTCAACAATTCATCAACCAATATACTATTAGCTAATATAACCATATTAATTTATTCATCGATTGACCAATCGTAGGATTGTACTCACGAATTGGCGTATGCATGGCCAGTGCACACGTCTTAAGCGTGGGTACTAATAATCACATTTAATGCTTCTAATAGATCATTATTACATGCTTTCAAACAACATATAGAAGTACAATTAAACAATGCATTATTCATCATTCATAATCAATAAGACAAAATTACATAAACATAATGATGAAATCAAGCATATAATCACGATGGTTAATAACAATCAAGAACACCATCTAATCTATCATTGGTCCCATCAATCCCATTAGTAATCCAACCACCTAATCATCACTACTTCCCGCTCCTGACCTCACCATCCCATCCTCTGTTGGAATATACCATGGAATCTCAACTATGCGTATGACCACGTATAGAACCCGTAAGCGGAAGTGTTAGTCGACCACATTGACCAAGCTTCCCCAGCAGGCACCCACTAGTTGTCATCCCACATCCATGAGAGCGTGCTTAGCACAGCCCTCCCACAACTTTGGGTTTCGAAGGTTCAATGGTGGGAAATGCCTCAACCCCCCCAGATAGTACTAGTGTCAACGCTTTACATCAACCATACTGTGCCATCACTGATCTAAGGGGTCTCGTCATCGAACAACCACTTTGGGCAAGTCGTAGTTCCTGTCAAAACCCACACTCACCCACAAGTCATAGAAATATTGGAATTCACAATTAAATAGCATGAAATTTGATATAACATCATTATACTCATGATGTTCAATACATCTCGTGCACCTTGACAATATAGGAATCCGCCTATCTCATAGCCAATCAACATGTGGAATAGTTCATCATTAACATGAAACATATATATAGCCATATCCAACTCTTTCAAGTGTTAATCCATATCACTAATACAACATTTACAAATAATCATGTAAGTACTTTTGCAACCAACTAAATTAGCATTCCATATATGGATATTCTATATTCAATTTGTGTGTTCAATATGAAGTAACATATCCATTGCCATTAATAATTTAAACAATAAATTCCATTTACCATACAACCTCAAGGGAGTCCACATGTGCACATAACAATCATATTAATCAATCTATCTTCGTCAAACAAATAATAAGCAAATACAATGCTAAGCTAATTCACATTAGAGTTTTTAATTAATGACTGTCAATATATGGGGCATTACACCTAAGCCATGGTTTCTTAGGAAGAACAACCATCTTCAGTAGTTTATCTTGTGTTGAAATCTTCAATATATTGAACTCTTAGTTTAAGTGATCATTGTTGGTATAGAGTCTGTAGACCATGTTCTTCAATATACAAAATATAATTTGTATGAAGAGTGCATGTGCCATTGACATAATTGTCCTAAATGTTATTGTACAAATAAGATTATCACATGCTTGAAAGCACATGGAAACTAAGGCTTTTTCTGCTATCATCTATTAATAAGTTGGTATCTTACTGTGGGGCCTAAATGCTCTTATACATATAAGATTATCACATGGTTGAAAGAACATGGCAACTAAGCCTTTTTCCACTAACATCATCTATTGATAAGTTGGTATCTCACTGTCACAAACCAATGATAACAGTTTTGCATAACTTATATGGTCCACATGCCATGTTTGGCTTGGTTTTGGTAGTGTTTGTAGCATTCCCTACTGGCATATTCTTTGAATGCATCGATGTTTTCCTCAGGTTTGATCTTTTTTCTAGTTCTAATGGGTATTATACAAACACCACTTGCTGATGTTGGATTACTTTATTAAGTTATAGGAAAAATGAAATACCTATTGTTCAATAATATGTTGGAAGTAAAATGGATTTGTCTCCTATTTTACAGTGTGTCAAAATAGAAGGTATAATGTGAAATTTGTGTAGCGAGTGAACGAATTCACACTTCCATGAGGAAGGAGAGAGTGGAGTCACCACTTGGTTTTATTTCGACACCTACAAACCCCTTTTTGAGAAGAGGGGTAAAATAAGGGATGGAGGGCACTAGATTAATTAAGGTTTAGAGTTGATTATGTTAATCTAGTGTTGTACGTTGATTATGGTACTTTGATTAGGTCTAAACAATGATCAATTGATAAGAACAAATTAACAAAGGACAATAAATAACTTATGGTTGATTCACTGCAATTACTTTGAAGAGCTATTTAACCTTAGTGTTAAAGATGGAATCAAAGACAGAAGAAAGAAAGAACTCATATGAATGTTGTTGTAGGGGCTGAAGCTTTTTGCGCTAGAGATGAGAGTTGTGACAGATCTCTAATAGAGTGTTCCATCTAAACAAACTTCCACATGCAAATCAATTGCCTTACAAAGCAAAGTTATACACAATCTCCAATAGAATGCACTATAAACATTAGATCAACCATATAAAATAATGTAACAATAAAGCATTCAATGGTGATTGAAAGTACCCTTGGAAGGGTTGGTACCTCCTATTGTTGCACAAACTAGCATGTGAAATCAAAGCCCATAAGGACAATGCTAACCAATGGTTGGCTCTTCTTCAACACAAAGGGGATTTCTCTAAGGTAGGATTACTATGACAATAACAAGGAGATTCAATCTAATATGAAGAGATAGCTTAGTAAAACAATGATTTGTGGCATTGGAAAATATAAGGTGGAGGACCAAGACTAGTGCCAAGCCAAGTTGGGAAAATGTAGTCAATAAGCAATAATATGAGTTACAAGTGAGTGGTAAATGGGAGTGATTATTGTTGTTCCAAACATGTAGAAAATGACAAATGGTTGCAAATTTATATGGCTTAAAATAGATGAGAAATGCTCCTTCCAAAAAGTGACCTTGCATGCACATGCAAATCAATAAGATGTGGTCCAACCACTCACTGAAAATAGACATGCAACTCTTCACTGAAATGGCATAACATAGAAGTATCAACTAGGATGTAAAAACAAAAAGAACTTTGTAGGGTATCACCTCATCCAAAACTCTTATTTGAAAGAGACGACTGTTTTGTGCTCAAAACCCTTATTGCAAAAAAAATTGAGTAGTATTCTAGCAACATAAACTAGCAAGATATAAAAAGATAGACAACCGCACAGAAGAAACTCTTAACAGTCCATTAACCTTTCAAAAGTATTCAATAGGGCTTAAGAGAGTTCTCCCTCAAACCTAAGCACAATTTACAAATGAAGTGCTCCCTCTTCTTATAATAGATATCCTAATAGGTATATTTGCATGGGGTAGCCAACTATATGAACATGCAAGAGAGTGGTGCACCCATGCATGAGAGAGATGCAAGACAATGCACCCATGCAAGAAAGGAGGTGTGCCCACCAAGTTTTAAGGGATCATGTGCTCCATTGATCCTAGGGAGATGTGCACACCACAAAACAAGGAGGTGTGCCTGCTAGTTTTAAGGGATCATGCACTCCCTTGATCCTAGGGAGATGCATCCACCATAAAAAGAGGGAAGTGGGTGTGTCTCACCATATTTTTAGGGATTGTGTTCCCTCTTTAATCCTAGGGAGGAGCACCCACCATAAATCAAGGGATTGATTTGCCACGTGTGAGAGAAAGTAAGGCCGCCATTTTTTTAAGGAGGTGAAGGGGCACTCCACATACATTAAATTTTTATCAAATACAAGTCTTTATCTTACACCACAAAATGTGATTACAATATTTTGCATGGTGGTGACCCCCTTTAGAATGGAAAATCATGAAAAGTAAATCTTGATAAATGTGCTCCAAGGAACTTTAAGCCATGTGCAACTAGTAATGGTTTTCCGGGATTTATAATTTGAAGAAAGCCTTCACAATCATATGCTTTGGAGAGATATGAATATCTCAATTGTACATGTAAAGATATCAAGAAAGCAAGAAAACCATGTGGAGGGATGGATACACACCCATATCCCTAAACATCACATACAATGCCCATATAGGCCAAAACATAAAAAAATAGTCCAAAATTGACTTTACATGAAAGGGCATAAGCCAACAATACCAAAAAGAATATGAAATGAAATCTAATGCTCAAGATATTGAGATTATTCCTCGTATCTAGTGCTCTCTAAGAGCTTATTCATCCTACCTTACTCTACTATAGAAAGAAACAATGATACTAAATGAAATCATACAACCAGTGTAAGCACTTGATGAGCTCATTAAGAACATGAAGCTTCCCTTTGTATTTGGCCACAAGCCAAACCAAGGACACATCCTTCACCAAGAAAAAATATATTGGGTTTTGCATTACTCCTTGACTAAACTACGAAGTAGGATTATCCACGAGTGCAAAGAACAAAGTCATACCAAGATTGACATTACTCCTGCATGTTTCTTCTATCCAATGATGGATGGGGATGATGTAATTACCATCTTCAACATGAGCATATGGTAATCCATCAACCTTAGTCATCATGCCATCAAGCAAGGGTTGTTACGAGGGAAGCGCCAATAGAAATCTGCAAGAATTTTGTTGCCTATCTTTGTTGTCTTTAGTCAAGAAAATATACGAAATATGACTACAAATCAGATCTAAGATAATGAAAAAATTCATTACCTAGGGCTTGTTACCCTTGCATATGAGGCTTAAGATCCCTACAATAAATCCAAGCTTGAACATGTTGTCTAGTATGTATAACAAACCTAAAAATATCATTTCCCTCTATGTTTTCATGCATAAAAGAAATGAAGCTTGTAGATATCAATGGTTGAAGAGTTTCCGAAGTCGTGTGACCATGAAAACCCTCTTGGTGCATCAGAAGTATGTCTAATAAGTGAAATAACATGGTTGTTAATGCATAATAAGACAAATTTGAAAAACATCTATTGTACAATGTTGTCTAAGAGACCAAAATATGCACTCTTGGCCCTAGATTCCATGTTATAAATATCATAGATAGGATCCCCCTCAAAATGAAAACACTTTCTATCTCATCTAAGTGTTTTGATTTGGAGAAGAAGAGCATCAATATTTTCCATCTCATGGTTGTCATGCTCTTCATCAAATGAGGAGGTGACCAAATCCAAGGGTTTCTCTACAAATTCTTCATTTTTCAAATCATCAAATGATTCATAATAAAACTCAAAACTTTGGAAAACAACACAACATACCAAACCCTTTCCATCTAGAGTGGATGAAATGGATGTTTGTGTGCTTTCAACAATGTCCTCGCAATGTGATTTTTCTTGTGTTTGATCTTCCATGGGGAATGAGGTGGACATAACTTCTTCATAAGGAATTGCAACAAGATCTTCAATAAATTTCTCGTACTTGTCATCTTTATAATGATGATCCTAATGCTTGAGAAATACTTTGACAAAATCTACAATGAATATAGTCTCTTTGCACCAATATTTTCATTATATTTTAATGCCCTAACTATTAAGGTCAATGCAAATTTCATCATCATGACGTCTTCATGAACACCACTAACATCCACCATAACTTTCATGAAGGATGGAACAAGCAATATTGATGAATCAATGCACCCATTGTTAAGATTCAATATGCTAAGATAGATAACATCAATATTCAATTCAATTTCACAACAATAACATATATAGGATCACTGAAAGAAACACAATCACAAGATAGACACAGATTTATCCTGGGAAACCCTTTAGGGGAAGAAAACCCAACAAAACTTCTTCAATATAGATGATAAAAAATACAAAGACAAAACCCCAAACAAGTGCTCCTTCTCCTTGCAAATCTCTCTCTCTCTCTCTCTCTCTCTCTCTCTCTCTCTCTCTCTTGCGAATTACATAAGTGTGTGTGTGTGTGTTCAAATGAGGAGCACATCACTCCTATTTATACTTTATCTTCCACTTGACTTTTTCACTAATTAGGTCGTCCCAACAAACTTAAATGGGCCGACTTACCTAGGAAGACTCAAAACAATATAATATTACTTTCTGGAGGGTTCTATCGACCCGAATTACAAAGGAGGTTTTACCTCATGACTCTATGATGACCAAATACAATAATAACATCGCGACAGAGGAATAAAACATCTCGCAATAAATTACAATAATAAAATACAATAGAATATTTTTCGAAGTTACAATATTTCAACACTCCCCCTTAACGAGAAGGGTATTCTACTGACAACAACAACATCAATTATAGGAGCAAGGAGAGAGAGCATCATTAACAACAACAAGGTGATACATCTATAAATCATCGGAAGTTTTCTTCAACAACATCAGCAACTGGAACATCTTCAACATCTTCAATACTGGAGCATCATCTTCTACAACACTGAGTCTTCATATTTGATCTTCATCTTTTGCAGCACTCGATCGTCTACATCAACACTTGATCTCTCGATCATCTACAACAAATCTTGATCTCTCGATCAACAACAACTCTTGATCTTTCGATCAGCAACAACATAACCTGCAACACACATGATCCAATTACAGGACGATCAATCTCTCTCACTTTAGGACATAAGTCCAAGGATGATGCAATCCTAACCACATCATGGAGACAAAAGTTTGCGGATCACTTTAGGACTAATGTCCAGGGATGATACAATCCCAACCACATCACAGAGACAAAAGTCTGCGGATCACTTTAGGACTAATGTCCAGGGATGATACAATCCCAACCACATTACAGAGACAAAATTCTGCGGATCACTTTAGGACTAATGTCCGAGGATGATACAATCCCAACCACATCATGGAGACAAAAGTATGTCTATCACTTTAGGACTAATGTCCATGGATGATACAATCCCAAACACATCACAGAGACTAAAGTTTACGGATCACTTTAGGACTAATGTCCAGAGATGATACAATCCCAACCACATCACGGAGACAAAAGTCCGCGGATCACTTTAGGACATGAAGTCCAGGGATGATATAATCCCACTGCAAAATCATCATCACTGCTCCCCCTTTCGAACCACACCAAGCTTGTCACAGAAGTACTCAAACTTCACTTGAGACAGAGGCTTAGTCAACACATTAGCAACTTGCTCGTCAGTGCTCACATACTGGAGCTTTATAGCTCCCTTCTGTACCATATCCCGTATGTAAAAACACTGTATTTCTATGTGTTTTGACTTGTCATGGAACACTGGGTTCTCCATCATCTTTATACAACTCTGGTTGTCACATAGAATCATTGTGGTATCCAACTCCAGGTCAAACAGACCTGACATCAATTTTCAAAGCCATATGGCTTCATAACTAGCAGAACAAGATGCTATATACTCTGATTCAGCTGTGTTGAGAGCAACATTGGACTGCTTCCTGCTAAACCATGAGATCATGGTGGATCCTGAACAATAACATCCACTTGAGGTGCAATTCCTGTCTGAGACACTTCCAGCCCAATTTGCATCTGTATAACCATACAATTTGTATTCATGATCTCCAACATAGTATAGACCAAATTCTATCGTACCTTTCAGGTACCTCATCACATTCTTTGTAGCTACCAGGTGAACACATCTAGGATCAACTAGATACTGACTCAGGGTGTTCACAGCAAAGCATATATCTAGCCTGGTATTCGTTAAATACATTAACAACCCAAAAATCTGTCTGTACTGAGTCACATCCACTAACTTTGACAATTCATCAGCTAACAATTTCAGGTTGGTATCCATGGGTGTGGCCATGGCTTTAAATTCCAACATATCAAATCTGTTTAAGATTTCCACAACATACTTTCCCTGGTTGAGAAATATTCCTTCTGGGCTCTGCCATACTTCCAGACCTAGAAAATAGTGCATCAATCCAAGGTATTTCATCTCAAATTCTTCAGCGAGCTTCTTCTTGCACTCTACAATCTATTTCTCATTTCCTATTAGAAATAAGTCATCCACATACAACAATAATATGACAAGTTCATCATCCATAACCTTAAAGTAAAGGTTAGGGTCAGCTTTACTTTTGGTAAAGCCCAAGTTCGTCAGAAAGCTATCTATCCTTCCGTACCAAGCTCTAGGAGCTTGCTTCAATCCATACAAAGCCTTCTTCAACTTGCCTACATGAGTCTGTCTGTCTTCAACTTCAAATCCCCATGGTTGTTCTATGTACACTTATTCCTCAATCACACCATTCAGGAAAGTTGTCTTCACATCCGTTTCATGTAAACTCCACTTCATCATGGATGCAAGCGCCATGATGGTTCTAATGGAAGTGTACCTTGCTATTGGCACAAATGTCTCTTCATAATCAATTCCCTCCTTCTGAGAGAATCCTCTAACCACAAACCTTGCCTTGTATTTCTCAATACTTCCATCAGCTGCATGCTTTATCTTGTAGATCCACTTGGAAGATACCACACTTTTTCCTTCTAGTTTGGGAACTATATCCCAAATATCATTCTTCATTATTTATTGGTATTCTTCTATCATTGCTTCTACTCATTCTTTCTTCTATATAGCTTCTTCATAACTGGTAGGTTCTTGATCTACACGATCACACATCAAATTCACATAACTGGAAAATGGCTTTGGCTTCTTGTTTACTCTTGTGGAGATTTCTGGAGCTCCATACTTTTCTGCTTCTTGTATAATTTCTCTTGCCCAAGCAGGATTTCTCTTTCATGGCATATTCATAGTGGGAGGTTGTTGAGGTTCTAGCATATCATGGTATTCTGGTGTTTCATCTTCACGGGAGGGTGCAACTTCTACATTTTTGGGAGGTACATCTTCTTCATATACTTCTTCATGCTGGCACTTTCTGGATCTCTTGCGAGTTGCTTCTTCGTCAAATGTTACATCTCTACTTATCTCCATGTGATGGAATCTTGGAATGTATATTCTGAAGGATTTGGAGACTTCACAGTATCCAACAAATATTCCCTTCTTTTTGGAAGGGTCCAATTGGTTCTCTTTTCTTTTGGAATGTGAACATATACTGGTAAACCAAATATCTTGAACTCTGTTGCAAGTTTTTGTAAGACCCCAACTAGGGTCCTTAGTTTGTTTTACAACTCTCAATAAAAATCTGTCTTCTACTGTTACGTTTTGTTTTAAAGTTATGTTTTCTAATTTCTGTTGTTCCTATTGGCAGTAAAAACAGTATTTATAGTTTCAATATATATATATATATATATATATTTTAGTTATTGTTCTAACATCAATTACAGGTTTTCATTCTCAACAGCAAACATATAAGCACGTAATTTACCAATTCTGTTTGTGCAGGGAAGCAGATTATAATTCCAGCATATAACCATTTTTATTTAACTTACAACTGAATTCGACAAGGTAGAAATAATCAACATACCTGCTGGAAAATACCTGTAGGTAGCTTGCAGATCCCCTTTTTTTTGTTGCTGTCCTCGTTGTTGCTTCTCCTTGCTTTTCCTTGCAGTCAAAAGCTTTCCCCACAGTTCTGAAACTCAACCAGCCAAACCAGTTTTGCCACCCTGCCAACTGGCGAGGTCTCGCCGACCACCCAGCTCCAAAGGTACCCCTTTGGACCCCCGAGCCCAAATCGAGTACAAGCCTAATCTACTATATCCCTTTAGAAAAACAAACTCCAACAAAATCCCCTCTTTGCAGCTCTCCTCTCCCAATTTCTGCTCTCCAAAACTTCTCCCCAAAAATCCTAAGGTAAAAGTCCCCTTCTCCTTCCTCCCTTCTCCCTTTTATCCCCTTCACTTGCCGACTCTCCCCCCTCATTATTACCCCTATCCCTCACTTAAATTTCATCCAACCCATCCATCTACCATGTAAGTCCTCGAGCCCTCAACTTGGACTTGGACTCATTTAATAATTTAAAATAATATAAAAAGGTGTTGGTTGGGGTCACTTCCCAACCGTAACTTCCAAATCAATTAAATTTAATCATTTTATTTCATATAATAACTTAAATCATTTCCTTACTCACATTCCAATATTTAACCATTTAATTAATCTTTTAATTAATTAATCCAAGCACATTTTTATAACTTGTTACATAATGGTATATGGCATTGTTCGTAATTTACATCCTAGTTATAAACAACTACGACATACTTATAAGAAATTAGTAATATATATAAACTAAACCTTATCCCTACATTTCAATTAATTAACAATAATGGTCAATTGATTAACTATTATTAACCTAATCATTTAATTAATGGTTTCTAATGTTTATAATATGTTAATTCCCTCTAATTATAAATCCACTAATTCAATTTATCAATTATGAACAATAGTCCTATCAATGTAAATCATAACACTATTAATGTGTAATTATATTAATTAAATAAAATTAACTAAGATTTAATCGACTTTACCTGGTTCCATTTTAATTACACCTTAGTGCTAATTATCTAATTAGCAATCAATCAAGCATTCTAATCACTTGCATTAGTCACTACCTAGGTTAACCTTAGCTTTGTTTATTAATCAACAATAATTAATTATTAATGGGTAATAATTAATCATTAATCAACATTATTAACCCTAATCAACTTTATTAACCTTAATCCACAATAATTAATCGTTAATCTACATTGTTAACATTAATCATCATTATCAACCCTAATCGACTTTATTAACCTTAATCCATAATAATTAATCGTTAATCTACATCATTAACATTAATCATCATTATTAACCTTAATCGACATTTTTAACATTAATCATCAATATTTAACATTATTATTCAGCAAGATTTCACAAAATTCATAAATATGTAGGCGAGTTATGTAAGCGTAGCTACTGCTTACATACCTCGCGTAAGTACACTAACCGTATTAATTCACACATATCAATCTTAATCATGAAGCTGGTTGTTTACTGATACAAGTTCTAAACGTAGTTTGCAAGGTACAAATCCATTAACCAAATCCAAGTTACGTCAATTCATACATTACTGATTTACAACACATACTAACCAAGGGTTTTACACACCTACCGTTAGATCTTGCTTTGACCCCTACTTCACGCTACACCTATCTACCTACATCATCACTAACTTCCACATCCTATCCTGTCCTCTGCTGGACTACCCTGGAATGTCAAGTCATGACTGGTTCCAGCTAGAACCCGTAAGCGGAAGTGTCGACTACATCGACCAAGCTTCCCCAGCAGGCAACCACCAGTCATCATCACACACCTTGGGGAGCGCGCCGTAGCACAGCCCTCCCATGACTCTGGGTTTCGGGGATAAATGGTGGGTAAAACCTCCACCCCCCGCTAATGGAACAAGGGACTATGTCCACCCGACATAACAACAACATTGCACTTGTACTCGGTCTGTCATCGTATAACCGATCTGGGCGGTTGAGTTTCCTGAAACCCTACCCCACCCATGTCATAACATACATCATAATAAACAACATAATAACCATACGAAAGTAAATAATGCATCACTCGCATACCATTTTATCCTTCGAAGTCCGTGTCCCCGAGGCCCTCCCACCTCGTAGGATCCAACTATCACTTAGCCGTTTCAACCTGTAAGTCAGTCATCGACATACAATATAGAATATCATGCATAAATCCTCTATATGTACACACATATATTTCATCATAACATAACAACAATAAACTCATTCATTCGCCATGCACCTGGCATAACATTCATTATTTCAACATATAACTGTAACGGTATCCACGTACCCATCATTCAATAAATTCCATATATTTGACATAATTAACACATGATACATATCTAAACATGACTACCGATCATAATACTATCATCATACACACACATATATATATATCGGCAAAATAATAGAACCATATGTCCACAGTGTCGTCAACCGACGAGGTCTCACAGTCAAACAAATACAACATATAATAGTAGTTCAGGTAGTAATGTCAAAACGGGGCGTTACATACACCCACCCTTCAGGAAACTTCATCCCGAAGTTATGATCAAAATAACGTGGGATAATCACAACGCATAGTCTCTGCGTCCTCCCAAGTAGCAGACCCCGGGCTATATCGGTCCCACTGGACCTTAACTTGGTCCACCAAACGGTGCCTCAACTGTTTAACCCTGCGGTCCAATATAAGTAATGGTTCGACCCTGATGGTTCCCTTGTCCGAAACCTGCAGTTCCTTCCAATTTATTTTATGTGACTCATCAGCTACATAATGTCGTAAAACAGATACATGAAAAACATTATGAGTTTTGTGCAAATGGGGTGGCAGCGCAAGGCGATACGCGACGGGTCCAACCTTTTCTAAAATTTCAAAGGGTCCTATAAATCGTGGTGACAACTTTGTCCCTTTCCCAAACCTGATGGTACTTTTGCTAGGCCTGATGCGGACGAACACTGCATCACCAACCTTATAGCTTCGGTCAACCCTATGTGCATCGGCATAACTCTTCTGTCTATCCTGTGCTTCCTTTAACCGCTGCCTAATCTGAACAACCTGTTCTTCCATCTCCTGAATCAACTCGGGTCCTATAATTACTCGATCCTATAACCTTTCCCAACTCAATGGTGTCCTGCATGGCCTTCCATATAAAGCTTCATATGGAGGCATCCCAATTGAACTATGGTAACTGTTGTTGTAAGCAAACTCTACCAAAGGTAAGTGCTTTTCCCAATGAGTTTGTTGATCCATGACATACATTCTAAGCATGTCTTCCATCACCTGATTCACTCTTTCTGTTTTCCCATCTGTCTCTGGATGGTAAGCAGTGCTTAGGTTCAACTGAGTACCTAACGTCGACTGCAAACTCGTCCAAAACCTGGATGTAAACCTGGAATCCCTATCCGATATAATCTTCTTGGGAAACCCATGGAGACGAACAACTTCATTTATGAACACACGTGTTACATCCGTGACATCATAGGTCTCCTTAACTGGAATGAAGTGAGCAGTTTTGGTCAGTTTGTCAACGATGACCATAATGGCATCATGCCTATGAGAGGTAAGAGGCAATCCCACCATGAAATCCATGGAGATAACCTCCCACTTTGACATAGGAATGTCATGTGGCTGCAACAGACCTGCCGGGTGGTGATGATCAGCTTTTACCTACTGACACTCAAGGCACCTAGCGACGAATTTGACCACGTCGATTTTCATCCCTACCCAAAAGAAGAGTTGCTTCATGTCTGCATACATCTTCTTTACACCCGGGTGTGCACAATACACTGCTCTGTGGGCTTCCTTAAGGATAGTCTCTCTAATGTCTCCCTCCTCAGGAATATACATCCTCCCTTGATACCGTAACAAACCATCGGCTTCCAACTCATATCCTTCAAACTTTGGTCCCACTAGTTTCCCATTCTGGAGTGCCGCTGTGACCTTCAGGTACCAACTATCCCCGAGTAGCTGCCCTAAGATTCTTTCCCTCAAATCCACCTTCAAAGGTATAAGAGAGAAAATTCTTGGTTTTCTGCTTAAGGCATCCGCTACCACATTCTCCTTCCCCTTGATGTAGGAAATCCCAAAATCATACTCGCTCATGAATTCACTCCATCGCCTTTGCCTAGCATTTAGGTCTCTCTGAGTGAAGATATACCTTAAGCTTTGGTGATCAGACTTGAGTTCAAAGCTTCATCCAACAAGGTAATGTCTCCAAAGCTTCAAAGCTAACATCACTGCAGCTAACTCTAGGTCATGAGTAGGGTAATTCTCTTCATGTGTTTTTAGCTTTCTCGACGCATAAGCTATTACCCCACCTTCCTGCATCAACACTGCACCCAAACCTTGCCTTGAAGCATCGGTGCAAACTGTGAATTCCTTCTCCATATCTGGAACCCGTAGAATTGGTGCACTCGTCAATAGTCTTTTCAGCTCGGCGAATGCGGCATCACATTCATCTGTCCATTCGTACCTAGTGCCCTTACGCTGTAGGGTAGTTATGGGTTTCGCGATTTTTGAGAAACCCTCAACAAACCTTCTATAATACCCGGCTAACCCCATGAAGCCCCTTACTTCATGCGCATTCTTTGGCACAGGCCAATCCATTATGGCCTTCACCTTTTCAGGGTCAACAGAAATTCCCTCACCGGAAATTATATGCCCTAGGTAATGGATCTCTTTCTGATAGAACGAACATTTGGACAACTTACCATACAACTGATGCTCCCTTAAGCATGACAACACTATTCGCAAGTGTTCCTCGTGCTCCTGCTCATTCTTGGAGTAGATGAGGATGTCGTCCAAGAAGACTTGCACAAATTGATTTAAGTATTTTTGAAACGCGCTATTCATGAGACTCATGAATACAGCTGGGGCATTGGTCAAACCGAAGGGTACCACCACAAACTCATAGTGCCCAAACCTTGTTCGAAAAGCAGTCTTAGGTATATCACCTTCCTTAATCCGTAGTTGGTGGTAACCTGATCGTAAGTCGATCTTTGAGAAGACTCTCGCCCCTTTCATTTGATCAAAGAGGTCATCAATTCGGGGTATCGGGTACCTATTCTTCATGGTGGCTCTATTCAAATCTCGGTAATCTATGCAAAGACGCAAGGAACCATCCTTCTTCTTCACAAAGATTACTGGCGCACCCCACGGTGAAATACTTGGTCTGATGAGCCCTAGATCTAGCAATTCCTTCAACTGCATTTGCAACTCACAAAGTTCTGGGGCCGTCATCCTGTAAGGTGTCTTTGATGTTGGCTCTAAACCGGGTTTTACCTCAATGGTAAAATCAAGTTCCCTCTTAGGAGGTAACCCAGGTAATTCCTTTGGGAATACATCACTGAACTCGGCTAACACTGGATAGTCATCAAAGGAGGGTCCCTTCTCACTGTTTACCGCTTCAACAATGTACAACTGGCATCCTTGTCGCATACATCGCTTTACGTTCATCGTTGATATGAAACGTAGGGACACCTTCCGTTTGATACCCTGGATCTTGATGGCCTCTCCGTTGTCATTAATGCAAAGAACTTTCTTCCCATAACAGTCCAAGAAAGCTCGATGTTCCTCAAGCCAGTTCATACCTATGATGAGATCATAAGTTCCGAGGGTGGTGACGTACACTTTGACTTGTGTAACACACACCCCGAGATCCACTACACACTTATCGACACTAGGTCCTACTGCTTGCTTTACCCTTGAAGCCATTTCGACTAAGCTGAAATCATCATGCTCGTAGGCTGCCAACCCACATTTGTCTAATGCATATGGAGAAATGAAACTATCAGTAGCACCAGGATCAAACAATATTCTAAGCTTGACATTATTGACTGTACCTGATTATTCAACCACAGTGGATTGGTGCTCTGCTTGATGGTTGTTTACTGCAGCCGAGATCTGATGCCTACTACCCCCACTCCCCATTGGAGCTTTTCCTTCTCGCTGCACTGTACCGGATCGTAATTTGGGACAGTCACGCTGGTAATGTGGACCTCCACATCCCCAACAAGCAACCTGTAATGGAGCGGGCGAGATAACCTGCTCAGACCTCTGAGAGGGGTTCCTCCCCCTAGGACCCCTTCCTCTACCGGTTATTCCTCTGAAATTCCTCGCACCCTGGTGAGTCCCTGTGGCCAACTGGGGCATCGCCCTAGTTGCCACTGATCTGTCTACCGCTGCAACTCTTGGTGTGCTCCTGTTCCCGTAGGGAGGTGGCCTCGCATATCCTCCCCGAGGGTAGCTTCGAGGGGCCTTCCCCACAAACCCTGACTGCTGAGAGTTGAATGACCTAATGGGCTTTGCACCCAACATCTCCTCAGTGTAATGAGCACAATCTACTACTTCGGCGACCGAAGTTGGTTTCCACATCCGTACCTGAGCCCTGATCTTTGCATTAAGCCCATACACGAAGCGCTCAACCTGGCGTTCGTCATTGTCCAAGTAAGGGACATACTTCACTAACTCCATGAACCTCTCTTCATACTCCTCCACAGACAGATGCCTTTGTACCAAGGCATGAAGAGCCCCTGCTTGTTCTTCTTGGTAGGATGCGGGTAGGTACTTCCCTTTGAATTTTTCCACAAACAGTTCCCAGGGAACCGTGTCTGGTGTAAGGTGTAGCTGCCTTTCTTGGTTTCCCCACCAGTTCAAAGCGGCCCCCTTTAGTTGAAATATGGCCAGTTTGGACTTGGACGTGGAGGTGTACTCCTGCAAGGTCAAGCACCTGGTCATCTCTTCCAACCACGACTCTGCTCGTATCCCTGATCGACCCCCCGAAAATTCTGGAAGCCTTATCTTCTGAAGCTCCCTTCTGATATCCTGATGCGAAGTTCTTGGTACCGTATTCGCTTCTACCACAGGAACTTCCTCCCTTAGTGGAGGGGCCTCCACCTCTACCTCCGAGGTAGTACTTCCTCTCTGTGCTAGTCCCCTGAGTGTTTCGTTTATAGCTTCCAGCGAGCGCAGTATAAGAATGGTCTCTGGTGATGGTGCCGGCACATTCGGCTTAGGTAATGCCGTCGCCTGACCTCGCCCCCGACCTGCTCGCGTTCTTACCATGTTTATTCCTGCTCATGGAATAATAGGATAATTAGCACACAATGACATCATGACTAATTTACTATCAAACTCAACAATTAATTCAAAAGTGCATCATGACTAATTTTACGAGTGTTTTACTCTAAGAGCTATAGTTCAGGACGTTTCGATCAGGCCATCTTGAGGCCACTCGGTACTAGACATACTGCAATAGTTCTACGTAGGTTTAGGTATTGGATTCCACACAATCCTCATCAGGTCGCCATCAATTCTTCCAGATATTCATTTAATGTTTACTACTTCGTTTCTCATTAATAATTAATAATTTTCATTATATATATATATATATATATATATATATATATATATTTTTACATAATCCTAAGTTTTAAGTCTAGAGTCGTATTTATCAAACAATCTGGTCACGGGCTAGAATCAGTGTCCTATCGATCAGCTCGTCATGCTAGTCAACATGGTGTCTTGTTTTCGAAATTCAGGGTCTGTCTTGCCCTTTCGACATTACGTCGAAGTCTCGACAAGGGTTTTTTATTTTATTTTATTTTTTTAGAAAAAAAAAAAAAAACTAATTAATGTTAATTTAGTTTATAACCTATACTTACACGTTTCATTACAAAATTTAATACAAAATTAATTGATATTAATTAATATACAATTTAATATTAATTAATAATTCTTAAATTACATTAACCTTGTAACCCTAACAAGATTAATCCTCTAAATTAGATTCTCAACAAAATTAATATTAATTAATCTTATTTAAGATTAAGTTAATAAGATTAATTAATGTTAATATAATAGATTTTTTTTGTTTAATAATAATAATAATTTTTTTTTTAAAAATTATTATCACTAAGTAATAATCAATCAACAATTAATTTTAATTAATTAACTTGAATTAAACTTTAAATCGAATTTTATTATATATATATATATATAAATTAATTTATAACATATTTAAAATTAATTTAAGTTTATAACATATTTAATATACATATATAAATTAATTTATAACATATATATATAAATTAAATAATACTAAATTTACTAATGAATTAATAAATGAAATAAAATAAATACATAAAAATCTAACATATCCCAACCCTAAACTCTTAAGGGTTGCTCGACCTAGCATGTGGGCCACGCGGCTTGCATGCAATATAACTCAATAAAATAATCGACCGACCCATAAAAGGGCAGAACCCCAGCTCGGCGTCATTCCTCATTCGATTTTTCAAGAGCGGCTGCCAGTGAGCTCTGCAACTCCACCCCCACCACCAGCTAGCTCAGCTCTCGGCCATGGTGAGCAAGCTCTGCCACTACCACTCTGGTTCAAGGTATAGCTATCCCTCCGTTTGATATTTAGAACATCGTGTTTTTTTTTTGCAGGGAGCTGGGAGTGGCGGCAGCTCATACCCCATCCCCATCTCCCTTCGCTCTGCAAATTTTGGCTTTTTCGGCTGGCCTCGACCGGCCACGGCCGCGCAGCAAGGATTTTTTTTTTTAAAACGATAGTTGTTTTTATTTTTGTGTGTTTTGCCCTGGCCGTAGGCCACTGGGCTGGCCGGGGCCGCGAGCCGCTCATGCTGCTGGCCGGCCGTGGGTCGTGGGCTGCGCCCTGTGGGTGCGCTCGTGGGACTGTGCCTTGGGGCCGTGCCCTTGGGCTGCGCCCTTGGGCCGCGCCCTGTGTGGGCTGCGTCCTCGCCCGAACCCGAGTAGGGTGTCGTTTTTTTTTTTAATTTTTTTAATTTTGATTTTGATTTTGATTTTGATTATTATATTTTGATTTGTTTGTTTATTTATTTATATATATATATATATAATTTAAACAATACAATCTTTCCATAGTTTATTTTTATTTATTTATTTTTTTAAAAGAATTTAAATGTATATACATTTTTCTTTAAAGTTATGTCATAGCACATTTTTTTTTTTTGTATATATATAATTTGTTTATTCATTTAACAAATAGATAAATTCTATTTGGTTATTTTTCTTATGTAAGTAAATGCATTTTGTTTTTGTGTCTTTTTCTTTTTTGTTTGTTTTGTTTTTCTTACTATATATATATATATAAAATTATACATATATATATATATATATATATATATATATATATATATATTCTTTTTCTTTTTCATTTCGTTCATATATATATATATATATATATATATATATTATGGAAAAAAGAAAACGTTTTACATTAGATTTTATATACATTCGTAAATCTTATATTTTTCTCCCCCTTTTGTTTTTCTTTATAAAAAAAAAATTTATAGTTTCTTTTTTTTTTAATTTATGTGCAGCACCAAGTGTAATTTACTCTATGGATTTTTCTCAATGGGGATTTAAATCCTATTTATATTAGTTGCTTTATTTATAACAAAGAGATCTAACTCTCCTTCCTGTTTCATGTTTTATGTAGGTCTTAAACTTCCGCAGCAAGCTTCTACAACTTTTGTTTCCTGTTTCATGCAGGTTTTTAAACTTCTGCAACAAGTTCCCACAGTTTCTGTAATGAGCCCTCTGGTTCCAGATTTGGAACCATGGCTCTGATACCATATGTAAGACCCCAACCAGGGTCCTTAGTTTGTTTTACAACTCTCAATAAAAATCTGTCTTCTACTGTTACGTTTTGTTTTAAATTTATGTTTTCTAATTTCTGCTGTTCCTATTGGCTGTAAAAACAGTATTTACAGTTTCAAAATATATATATATATATATTTTCTAGTTATTGTTCTAACATCAATTACAGGTTTTCATTCTCAACAACAAACATATAAGCACGTAATTTACCAATTCTGTTTGTGCAGGGAAGCAGATTATAATTCCAGCATATAACCATTTTTATTTAACTTACAACTGAATTCGACAAGGTAGAAATAATCAACATACCTGCTGGAAAATACTTGTAGGTAGCTTGCAGATCCCCTTTTTTTTTGTTGCTTTCCTCGTTGCTGCTTCTCCTTGCTTTTCCCTGCAGTCAAAAGCTTTCCCCACAGTTCTGAAACTCAACCAGCCAAACCAGTTTTGCCACCCTGCCAACTGGCGAGGTCTCGCCGACCACCCAGCTCCAAAGGTACCCCTTTGGACCCCCGAGCCCAAACCGAGTACAAGCCTAATCTGCTATATCCCTTTAGAAAAACAAACTCCAACAAAATCCCCTCTTTGCAGCTCTCCTCTCCCAATTTCTGCTCTCCAAAACTTCTCCCCAAAAATCCTAAGGTAAAAGTCCCCTTCTCCTTCCTCCCTTCTCCCTTTTATCCCCTTCACTTGCCGACTCTCCCCCCTCATTACTACCCCTATCCCTCACTTAAATTTCATCCAACCCATCCATCTACCATGTAAGTCCTCGAGCCCTCAACTTGGACTTGGACTCATTTAATAATTTAAAATAATATAAAAAGGTGTTGGTTGGGGTCACTTCCCAACCGTAACTTCCAAATCAATTAAATTTAATCATTTTATTTCATATAATAACTTAAATCATTTCCTTACTCACATTCCAATATTTAACCATTTAATTAATCTTTTAATTAATTAATCCAATCACATTTTTATAACTTGTTACATAATGGTATATGGCATTGTTCGTAATTTACATCCTAGTTATAAACAACTACGACATACTTATAAGAAATTAGTAATATATATAAACTAAACCTTATCCCTATATTTCAATTAATTAACAATAATGGTCAATTGATTAACTATTATTAACCTAATCATTTAATTAATGGTTTCTAATGTTTATAATATGTTAATTCCCTCTAATTATAAATCCACTAATTCAATTTATCAATTATGAACAATAGTCCTATCAATGTAAATCATAACACTATTAATGTGTAATTATATTAATTAAATAAAATTAACTAAGATTTAATCGACTTTACCTGGTTCCATTTTAATTACACCTTAGTGCTAATTATCTAATTAGCAATCAATCAAGCATTCTAATCACTTGCATTAGTCACTACCTAGGTTAATCTTAGCTTTGTTTATTAATCAACAATAATTAATTATTAATGGGTAATAATTAATCATTAATCAACATTATTAACCCTAATCAACTTTATTAACCTTAATCCACAATAATTAATTGTTAATCTACATTGTTAACATTAATCATCATTATCAACCCTAATCGACTTTATTAACCTTAATCCACAATAATTAATCGTTAATCTACATTGTTAACATTAATCATCATTATCAACCCTAATCGACTTTATTAACCTTAATCCATAATAATTAATCGTTAATCTACATCATTAACATTAATCATCATTATTAACCTTAATCGACATTTTTAACATTAATCATCAATATTTAACATTATTATTCAGCAAGATTTCACAAAATTCATAAATATGTAGGCGAGTTATGTAAGTGTAGCTACTGCTTACATACCTCGCGTAAGTACACTAACTGTATTAATTCACACATATCAATCTTAATCATGAAGCTGGTTGTTTACTGATACAAGTTCTAAACGTAGTTTGCAAGGTACAAATCCATTAACCAAATCCAAGTTACGACAATTCATACATTACTGATTTACGACACATATTAACCAAGGGTTTTACACACCTACCGTTAGATCTTGCTTTGACCCCTACTTCACGCTACACCTATCTACCTACATCATCACTAACTTCCACATCCTATCCTGTCCTCTGCTGGACTACCCTGGAATGTCAAGTCATGACCGGTTCCAGCTAGAACCCGTAAGCGGAAGTGTCGACTACATCGACCAAGCTTCTCCAGCAGGCAACCACCAGTCATCATCACACACCTTGGGGAGCGCGCCGTAGCACAGCCCTCCCATGACTCTGGGTTTCGGGGATAAATGGTGGGTAAAACCTCCACCCCCCGCTAATGGAACAAGGGACTATGTCCACCCGACATAACAACAACATTGCACTTGTACTCGGTCTGTCATCGTATAACCGATCTGGGCGGTTGAGTTTCCTGAAACCCTACCCCACCCATGTCATAACATACATCATAATAAACAACATAATAACCATACGAAAGTAAATAATGCATCACTCGCATACCATTTTATCCTTCAAAGTTCGTGTCCCCGAGGCCCTCCCACCTCGTAGGATCCAGCTATCACTTAGCCGTTTCAACCTGTAAGTCAGTCATCAACATACAATATAGAATATCATGCATAAATCCTCTATATGTACACACATATATTTCATCATAACATAACAACAATAAACTCATTCATTCGCCATGCACTTGGCATAACATTCATTAGTTCAACATATAACTGTAATGGTATCCACGTACCCATCATTCAGTAAATTCCATATATTTGACATAATTAACACATGATACATATCTAAACATGACTACCGATCATAATACTATCATCATACACACACATATATATATCGGCAAAATAATAGAACCATATGTCCACAGTGTCATCAACCGACGAGGTCTCACAGTCAAACAAATACAACATATAATAGTAGTTCAGGTAGTAATGTCAAAACGGGGCGTTACAGTTTTTCTCTTGCACCCATCTATGAGTTTCTCATCTTCAACCTCATAGCAAAGATTGATGTCTCATCACTTTAGGCGATCCTTGATCTCATCATTCTGTTCATGGGTGTTTTCTGAGCCCGTGCAAAGTCTTCTTTAATCTGTACACACGTGGTTCTCTGTGTCTTGGAGGTTGCTCGATATCTTCTTCTACTTCAAGAGAAACATATCGTCATAGTCGACTTCATCTACAAGTCTTGTTCATAGTTGAACCATCGTCACTTGTTCTATGGAACAAGTCTCATCATTCTTTATTTGTAGGTGATCATGTACGATACTTCCTACAAGTCAAATTTAATAGCACGGTTAGAAACATTTCATAGTTTCCAAATATATGCATACAAACATAAGCCACACTATCTTAGCCAATGCTACAACATTCATCCATATCCCACATTCATATGGTAACTTTCTAGATGCCTTCCATCTCTACTAGGACATTATTAAGAGTGTGCACTACTCCCAATATGTCAGCAAAGAGGTTTCACTCTAGATAAGTAGCAATGGACTGTTGTATAGCACCATAAGCTACTTACCCATCACATGCATATCAATGCATAACACACACCCTAAATAAATGTGTGCACAACTGGACACTATCATTTAAATAATTTGATAGAAATGACAATTCAAATACTTATCTTTGTTTGTTTGGTAGGATCTCCTTTTATCCTAGTCTCCTTGCAGGGATTACTGGATTGTTTGATGTTGAGCTCTACTTCATCATCAGAGTTAGTGAAACTTTGTGAGGGTATCCTTTTCTTCTAAACTAGAGATAGTCTTCTTCTGTCATGTCATGTGCTTTGAAGCACCACTATCACAGGACATATTCTTCGATTTATTCCTTTGCTTGCTTCCTGTGAGGTTCTTCATCCTCTTCTTCTTCATATTCATCTTCAGCTAGGTGTGCATGATGTCTTTTGTTGTTGTTGCTCTTCTTGTATTCTTCTTTCTTCGATGGACAATTTCTGGCAATGTGTCCTAGCTTGTTGCAATTGAAACATTAAAAGTTGGAGTAGTTTCTTCTTGGATTGTTTCCTCTTGTCCTTTGGAAATTATTGGGAGGTTGAGACTCCTTATGGATTTCCTTCTTGAAGTTAGATTGACTTCTTCCTCTCTTGGTATGGGTGGCTACGGCTTGATCATCTTCTTTAAGTAGAGCTTCTCTATTGGCTACTCTAGCCTCCTCTTGGATGCAATATTCCCATAGAATGTCGAATTTCATGCTTTCCTTTCTGGCACACATAGTCTGGATGAATGAATCCCAAGGTCTAGTGAGACCATTCAGAGCAGTCATAACTAACTCATCTTCATTAAGGGAGTCTCCAATGGCTTCTAGTTGCTCCTTGAACTAGGAGACCCTTGTGAAGTAGTCTTGGATGGATTCTCCTTGGCTCATCTTGGTACTCTTCAATTGAGTTCTCAAATTCATCTTCCTATTGATGTTCCTTCCTTCATACATTCTGGCTAGGGAATCATACATCTCCTTCGAGGTCTTTTTGGATGACACTTGAGGAATCAAGTGATCTTTGATAGAATCAGCACTGATCCTCTTTGCCCTAATCAGGTCCTTCTTGTGCTTCTCCTTAGCTTCATCCTCTTCAGGTTCTACAACTTCTTCCCTGATGTATTTGGAAAGATCATTCTCTTCAAGAAAGAGGCCAATCCTATATTTCCATGCTCGGAAATTCTCTATACCTTCTAGCTTATCCTCAAGCTTAGTGCTTGGGGCCATCTTATCCAGGAGGTCACCAAAAAATGAAATTTCTCAAAATGCAAAACTGACCTTACCAGGAGATGAGATTGGCTGAGGCGAATTGATTGGTACACTTGGTTTCTAGAGATTCCAAAATTTCACCTCTCAAAATTGCTTGCGAAATTTTGATCTGCAGTTTCTGCAGTTTTTCTGGTCCAAAGTCAAACTAGGGTTTGAATTTCCCAGAGATCTACTGACTCAAAAAATTCGATTTAGGGCTCAAAATTTCTCTCTTGGAGAGGCGCACTTTTCTATGCAATCGGATTTCCAAAATTCCAACTTTGATAGAAACCCTAATTTCTTGTCGGAGGGAGAAGAGAGAGAGTTTCACCTAGTGAAATTTGTCCTATTCAGGCTAGATCTGATACCATGTTAAGATTCAATATGCTAAGATAGATAACATCATTATTCAATTCAATTTCACAACAATAGCATATACAGGATCACTGAAAGAAACACAATCACAAGATAGACACAGATTTATCTTGGGGAACCCTCTAGGGGAAGAAAACCCAGCAAAACTTCCTCAATATAGATGATAAAAAATACAAAGAAAAAACCCCAAACAAGTGCTCCTTCTCCTTGCAGATATCTCTCTCTCTCTCCTATGCAAATTACACAAGTGAGTGTGTGTGTTCAAATGAGGAACACATCACTCCTATTTATACTTTATCTTCCACTTGACTTTTTCACTAACTAGGTCGACCCAACAAACTTAATTGGGCCGACTTACCTAGGAAGACTCAAGACAATATAATATTACTTTCTGGAGGGTTCTATCAACCCAACTTACAAAGGAGGCTTTACCTCATGACTCTAAATACAATAATAACATCACTACAGAGGAATAAAACATCTCCAAATAAATTACAATAGAATATTCTTCGAAGTTAAAATATTTCAACACCCATGAAATAACCCAATATGATTAACCCAATCTGGATCACATCTCTCATTTGGAAATCTCGAGGTGCTTGAGAAATCCAATAGATCATACAACTCAACAAACTATGGATCCCATGCCACGATTCTTCACTTCTTAATCTTAAATATTTAAAAATGAAAATGAATGATCATCATACCTCATATAAATATAGTGGAGTTGTCAAGTTGAACCTTCAAGTGCTTTCAAAGTGATGAATGTTTCACATTTGCAAGCAACAAGTCAAAATATGCAAGGAAAAGAGCTTCTTCCCTTCATGAATTCTCCAAATGAGGACATGATCTTCAACATAAAACCTTCATCAAATATCATAAAGCACAGTTTGGGAAATGGAATTTTTCCCCAATAATGGTGCCAAAAATGTTGCTGCACAAACTAGCATGTGAAATGAAAGCCATAAGAATATTGCTAGCCAATGAGCAATTAAGAGGGAGACCATTTTTACCTCACCAACCCTCTTCTGCACTTTAGGTTGGCTCTTCTCCAACACAAGGGGGTCTTACATAACATAGGATTGATAAGACAATAACTAGGATATTCAAGGTGATATTAAGATATAGTCGAACAAAACAATGAGCTATAGTGTTGGGAATATAAGGCGATGGAGGATGAGGACCAACACATATCCAATTTGGGAAAATGGAATCAATAACTAATAATGTGTGGTGCAAGTTGGTGGTAAATGGGAGTGATTATTATTGTACCAAACATGCAGAAAATTACAAATCGATGCAAATTCATATGGATACAAATAGATAAGAAAAGCCCCTTCCAAAAGGTGACTTTGCATGCACATGCAAATCAATAAGATGTGATCCTATCACTATTGAAAATTGACATGCACCTTTCATTGAAATGACATAACACAAAACTGTCAACCAAGAAGTAAGAACAACAAGAATTTTGTCAGGTATCATCTCGTCCAAAAATCTTATTTGAGAGACATGAATGTTGGATGCCCAAAACCCTTATTGTATTAGAATTTGAATAGTATTACAACAACATAAACCAACAAGATATGAAAAGATGGAAAGCCACACATAAGAAACCCTTAGCTTTCCATTAACCTTCCAAACTATATTCAATAGGGTTCAAGAGAGTTCTCCCACAACTTCAACCACATTTTACAAATGAGGTGGTCCCTTTTATTTTAGTACATATCCCAACAACTATATTTGCACGGGTTAGCCAAGTGGATGAACATGCAAGAGAGTGCACCCATGCAAGAGTGCCACTTGCAAGAGAGTGGTGTTCCCATGCATGAGATAGATATGTAATAGAGTGTTCCCATGCAAGAAAGGAGGCGCGCCCACCATGTTTCAAGGGATCATGTGCCCCCCTTGATCCTAGGGAGATGCACCCACCACAAAACAATGAATGGACATGTTCCCACCATGTTTTAAGGAATCATGCACTCCCTTGATCCCAAGGAGAGACACACTCACCATAAACAGAACGAAGAGTGTGAAACCCACCATATCTTTAGGGATTGTGCTCCCTATGTAATCCTAGGGAGGTGTGCCCACCGTAAATCAAGGGATTGATTTCCACATGAATGAGAGAAGGTGCACCCACCATTTTTTAAGGAGGTGAAGGGGCACTCCCCCCATATATTAATTTTTATTAAATACAAGTATTTATCTTATGTCACAAAATGTGATTACTTTGCATGGTGGTGTCCCCCTTGGAAAAGCATGAAAAATGTGTCATAATAAACACACTCCAAGGAACTCTAAGCCATGTTCAACTAATCATGGTGTGTCAAGATCCAAAAATTGAAGGAAGTCTTCACAATCCATGCTTTAGAGAGATATGAAATTGGACTAACCCTCATACAATATGAGGGTAACATCTCCCTTTCCCTAGTTGTGTTGGAACTTCCACTAAGGTACATGTGTTGACTCACTTAAGGTATAACTAGAGGACAAAGGCTATGGAGATGCCCTAAGATAAAACAAGAATCATTCAAGGTTGAAAACAAACTAACGACAATAGATCCATGTTTATGCACAAGAGAAGACAAGTAATACATGACCTAAGAGCATGGAAGAGAAGTTAGGAAGCTAGATCAATATTCGACGACAGTTTGAGTGTGTACTTGCAAGATAGGAGTTCAAATATTGAAGATTGAAATATTTCAAGTGAGAGACTACAAAGAGGGATTTATTGACCTAAATAAGCAAGGGAATGCCCCCAGCCATATGCAAATGCTAGACTAATTATTAGAGAGAATGACTCACGCTAAAAATAAACCACATGATTTGACCTCATATCACAAGTCTTTGAGATCATACTGCATGATAAATTCTCCAAATATAAGGTTTATGTTCCATGAGCTATGATACGTAGTAGTAATACTACTAGGAAAGTCGTGGTTCACTTGCTGCCTTGAGATCAAGGAAGGTTAATGCTGGTTTGACTCATTTGACCCCCTAAATAGAAATCCCAACTAGATTTGTGTTGTTGTGGATCCATAATGAAGAATCCCAAGTAATTATGGACCAAATTAGGAGCTTGTTCCCCAAGCCAAAGCCACAAAGTAAGGAAATAGTACAAACATGTGCATTAAAGGGTCAAAGTGAACTAAACCATTGAAAAAAGGCCAAAGGAAGAGAGAAATGCAATTAAGGACCCTACCCGGGCACTAGACAACCTAAAGAAGTTATGCATCTAAGATAGGTAAGGGGGGTTCAAGGAAGGTGATCCAACATAGGGGGTCGATAAACAAGTATTGATGTCATCACTAGGTAGGTCATTACGACAATCACACAAAATTAGATCAAATTCCTATACTACATTTGGGTAAAGTGTATGTGAACACTAAAGTGTGAGATTAATACGCTAAATATTGCCCCTTTTTGTAATGTCCCCTTTTGCTTAAGCACCAAGAACCAATCTACTAACCTATGTAATTCCCATAGCTTCGAGCGAGCACTGATCAATAGGGAATTAACTGATGAATGATACCACACGGGATAAAAGAAGACCTAGAGCAGTGATATTAAGTCATTATTAGATGAAAAAGGACCACCTAAGCGAGAATCAAGTGACATGCATGACATGCAAGCCATAAATCAAATTGCATGCGACATGCACCATTTACTTGGACGAAGGCACTCTACAGGTCTCTCATTACCATCAACTCAGGCCTCCTGAAGTGTGGAAGATGAACATCTACTAGTGCTGTTATATCCATCTTATCATATGTTTTTTGGCTTCATCGTATTTGTTCTGAGAGACTGTGGTTTGGATCCATTTTAATGTGGATTTTGTTATATTGATCATTTCGACATCATGGTTACAATAGATAGAATGCATAGAACTTAATGTATGTTTTCGACTACTATATCCTCGGGATAAGATGCATTGTAAATTCTTTTGATTCACACTAATGAATAGCAAAGAACTTTTTTTTTCAGTTGAAAAAAAAAAGTTGTAGCATGCAAAAAGTGAGTTGCATGCAATCAAAAGAAAATAAAAGAAGGCAAATCGACTTTTCTAGGTATCCATTGTTATTATCATTCTTGCATTGTTATTATCATTCCTTGAGAATGGGTTGAGATCTCTGAGCGTTGAGTTAGGGTTGAGGGCGAATTGCCTTAGAAAGTTTGGGTTCGATGTTGAAATTTATACACCCTGGCCAAATTTAAAGGATAGATCATCAGGATCTATCATTCGAGCTTCATCATGGAGAAAGGCAATATTACTGAGCTGAGATCGAGTTCATTCATAGTTGGGCGAATTTCTTGTGGTTTGCCGGACAGGAAAAATTTCCCCTTGGAAGTCTGAGTACAAGGGCGTATCAAGTCGAGGTCTCATCATTGTGGAGCAAGGGCGTATTCATCCTTAGATTGGGCAGCGACTCTTGATACTTTATTTGGGCAGCACTTTGGCCAAAAAGTGATACTCTTCCTCACTGCTACGTGGGTGTTTACTGGAAGCGTGGTTCTCTTACAAGCTGTATTTGATAGCAGGAGGGAAGCGTTCATTATTGTGAAGTCGTGGTTTCTCATGGGAGGATGGAATACTTAGTTACATCAACAACCTTCCTCCTTTATGGCAGCATGGAAGCTTGGTTAGGGCACCAGTGTTTTTTGGTTATCGTGGGCCTCTTCAATAGTCTATTTCCAGTCAAGAAGACCACGATCCATTATATATTGCAGCATATTTATTGTACTGGCAACGTATTAGCATTCTGGGCAACAAACTGTTGATTGGAGAGTCATTCCATCTCTTAGGAAGACGTGAACCATTTCACGGTATCACACATCTGTGGAGGGCTCACGATTTATGCATGCAAGACATCTGAAGTTTCTAGGGTCATATCTTCATGCTTGGGAGCTCTGGACATCTGAAGTTTCTCGGGTCATATCTTCATGCTTGGGAACTGTACTTTCACATTAAGAAGAGATCTGCTTATTGGAGTCATATTCAACCTGTGGGGAGATTTCCTTGGACATAACACTTCCTACTTGTTGGAATATTAATTCCAACAGCCACATCACCTTTTTGGTAAAGTGAAATATGGGAAGTTGCTTCGAAGCATACGTTGTATTAGGTGACATAGTAAGTGCTAGCTTATAAATGAAGCCTCAAGAAGGCACGCATTGAATGGCAGACCATCCCTCTGGGATTTGAGAATCCACTTTTAAGTTTATATATGTATTAGTTAATGTAGTCATTTAGGGACGAATAGCTTAGATGCTAAATCTGTAGAACTTTATGAACATATGGATTATTCCAGAAACCTGTGATATGATGTATATTTATATGTTTATGACTTAATACATCGTAGAGTTGAGAGCTGGTTTAGCTCCTAGTTTCTTTGTGTGCAGCCCAATCTTTCTATCTGTAAATATTTCCTCTGTTTAATAAATTAGATGTACAGTGTTGTGTATTTGTCCCACTATCTGCCGCGCCATCTCACAATTGTTATCAGAGCCAATCCTCTATCCATTCTGTTTTCCTATTCTCCATCGTGCATGCAAGAAAAATCAGAGCCTGAGCTCTGTTTGCCTCCCCATGGGTTGAGTGGTGAGCTCCCCTTATTCAGTGTTGTGTGAGAGTTTGCCTTTTTTGGTGCTTGTTCCTATCCGCTGAGGAGAAGAGCCGTCATTTGAGAGATCCCGCCATGAAAAAGACGTAGACCATAGTGGCTCAGTAGAAGGAGCTGTGAAATCCTGATGTAGGGAGCCGCACGCACTGAAGGGCGAGGTGGTGGCAACAATTTTGTTGGTAGCTGTGTGCAGTCCGTAAGGCAATTTGAAGGGCCAAGCAGCATAAGTTATGCTTTGTGTAGCGTATGAGGTAGGAGTTTCCCCTGGGGTGAGTGCTTCCGCAGATTGAAAAGTTCTATACCCCGTACATTCTCAGAAGTTTGTGTGCGACTGGAGTTGAAAAAAAGGGCATCGACATTCATGTGGTTGAGTGCGCAAAAGCCTTGAAGAGGCCGTGTGGTGAAGAAGGTGCCAACCCCGAGTTATCTGAAGAGTCAGGGCACCTATGTGCAACTATGAGAGGAATTGATGGGCTGTAGCTCATGGTAAAAGAAGAACTCCTGACGTTGTTGTGGAGAGCTGCCGATAGAAGAAATTGAACCTGTAGAAGTAATTCTGCTCATGTTAAGGTATTCTTAGCTCTCAGAGTTAAATGGTAGAGCAATGTGAAGGCGTGTGAGGTCGAGTATGACTCCCGTTGTTTGAGCCTAAGTTTGGTTGGTTTGAGCAAACTCTAGTTGAGGTTTGTGCTGCTAATTGAATGCCGGAGCCTTGTGTGTGAGCTGAAGCTCTCTTTGCATGGAGAAGAGGGCTGTGTCGAAGTCCTCGGAGATGCTAAAAGTCCTTGTTCCTCCTTAGTTCAAATGTGTTTGCTATACTCCCATGGTTTAATGTTCGAGCAGTGTTAAGGTTGAGCACTCCCATCGTTAAGTGGTTGAGCAAACTCGTGAATATCACTTACTCTTGCGGATGAAAATTGTGAAGGCTAAAGCCTGGAGTTGAACTTTGAGTTGAGCAGAAGGTCAGAAGTATTTGCACTGTAGCTGCATTTGATGACGAAGATTGTGCATTCATATGCCTGTCACCTATTAATGGTTGATGCTCCCAGGGTGTAGTGGTTGAGCATATTTGAAGAAATCAACTTGAATGAAATTGAAATTGGGCGTTTACAGAAGGAAGCCCATGTGTTTCTGCATTGGCTGAGTTTAGCCGTGTAGAAGAAAAATTGTTGTAACCCGTGTTTAAAGAAATTGAGTTCAGAAGAGCAGAAGCTCGGTGCATTTTCAGTAGAACCCAAGACAAAGATGGGGAAGAGTAGAAGACTCAAATTGTCTAAGGAAAAGAAATTCAAGTCTTGCATTGCATATTTGTATGTTGTAGCAGAAATGAAAATTGAAGAAGTCTGTCATAATTTTTTGCCAATTCCAGTTTTCTCAGGTAAGAATTATGAATTTTGGTCTATTAAAATGAAAACTATGCTTCATGCAGAAGGATTATTGAATTTTGTTGAAAATGAATGTAATGAACCTTGTGATGAGCCAAGTGACGCCTCTGCATTATATCTCATTCAGAAAGCCATGGAAGATAGTGTTTTCCACATTGTTGTTGATGCAACTAGTGCTAAAGATGCCTGGGAATGCTTGAGAAGAGAATTCGATGTAAGGGGGAGCAACATAAATCAGAAGCAAGCTAAGGTTCAGACTATTGAAGAATCAATAGAAAATTCTGCAGTAGTAGTTGAAGTCAGTCAATCCATTGGTGAATCCCACTATGTTGATATACCTGTGGACGAAGATACTAAATTTGAAGTTGATAATGAGCAGCAGCTCATGCAAGATCTACCTGAGAAATTTGAAGTTACAGATTGTGGAAATGATGCAATATGTGAATCAAACGTTGAAATTGGATTGAAAAATGTGCCAGAAAGCATGAATGTTGTTTTTGCTGACAGTGTATGTAGTTTTGCATGTATATTTCAAGATGAATGTAGTGAAGCTAAAGAATCTGCAAGTAAAAATGTTGAAGATGATGATAATAGCAACCATTTACATGCTGCAAGACTTTTTGAATCTGAAATTGAAAAAGGGCCAATCTATGATGAAGAAATTTTGAGTGAAGCTGAGCTGACTGAAATTGAGAAAGAATTGAAATTGATTCTTAGTATGATGAATGGTGAAGAAATTTCATTTTCAGTTGAATGTAATGCAGAGGACAGTGTCATAAATGATGTTGAAACAACAAAAAATTGGACAACTAAAGTTTCAGAAAAGATTGAAGAAATTTCAGAACTGAAAATTGCAAAACAATAGAAGCCGATGAAAATCTCCATACAAGTGATGATGAAGTACTTGTAGAAATGATTGATAAAATCCTGAAAATTAGTATGAAATTGAAATAAGTAGAAAGAAGGTTGAATGGAGAAGTGGATACTATAAATGAAAGATGAAATGAATTTAATTGCAGCGAGTTTAACTGAAGGAATTGAAGCTGAAAAAGATGCTTATAATGATGAGAATGGAAGCACTGATGTCGTAAATAATGAAGAAAATGAAAATATTGAGCAGATGGAAATTGAAAATGCCAATATTGAGCATACGAAAATTGAAAATGCCAATATTGAGCAGACGAAAATTGAAGAACAGTTTATGCAGGAAAATTTTAAGAAATGGAGTCATGAAGAGATCATGCACTGCTACAAGTTGATTATGTGGCAATTTATTGAACAGGTTGAAGCCTGTAGGAAAGACATGTTACAACTGAAATTTTTTTAGTACAGCTGGAAGAAAACCATAAAAAACTTTGAGGGTGTTGATGGAAGAATGAGGCCAAAGGATGTTGACGATAGCAGATATGAAGAATCAAAGAAAACAGTGCTTCTGAAGAAGAAAGTGAAAATGAAAGAGCCAAAGCACAATTGGTTTAAAGTTTGGCGTCGTCGAAGATGGAAAAGCTGCAAACAAATTTGAGTTTCTAGAATTATGTTTTTTTAATGTCTTGAAAGTTTTTTTTTGGAATCATTTTGTAAGCCTAGCGGAGACTAAAGACCGGAAGTGAAGTCTGACATATTTGAAATCTGATGTATGTTGTAGCATAACTTGAATGAATTTTGTTGTGGCTATTGAAATTAAGGAGAAGTGTTGGAATATTAATTCCAACATCCACATCACCTTTCTGGTAAAGTGAAATATGTGAAGTTGCTTAGAAGCATACATTGTATTAGGTGACATAGTAAATGCTAGCTTATAAATTTAGCCTCGAGAAGGCACACATTGAATGGCTATAGATGCATCTAGAGATGGAAGACCATGCCTCTGGGGATTTGAGAATCCACTTTTAAGTTTATTCATGTATTAGTTAATGTAGTCATTTATGGACGAATAGCTTCTACGAGAAGCTAAATCTGTAGAACTTTCTGGACATATGGATTATTCCAGAAACCTGTGATGTATATTTATATGTTTATGACTTAATACATCGTAGAGTTGAGGGCTGGTTTAGCTCTGTGTTTCTTTGTGTACAACCCAATCTTTCTATCTGTAAATATTTCCTTTGTTTAATAAATTAGATGTACAGTGTTGTGTATTTGTCCCACTATCTGCTGTACCATCTCACACTACCAAGTCTATATTCAAATCTGATTTTATGCATAAGCTGCTACAACCTTCCTCACATTAGCAATCTTTCTATTATAGGTCAGAATTATTATATTTTGATAGCTGGTTATAGTATGCTGTGAGATTCATTTCTACATATTAATTGAATACACAATCAATATATATTTACATCAGCCTTACTATGTGAAATGTGGAGACAAAGATGACATACTCTAGGCCCAACTTTGATAACATTGATTTCGTCAATCCTACATCCTTTGAGTTGAAGCAACAATGCTTTCAACCATGTGAAAAAGTCTTGTATGTTATTGAAATTGCTTGGATATAATGAGTTTAACTCATTATCAAGAATATGACCACACATTTCATTTTCTTTTTCGGAAGTCTCAAGAGTAGTCCAAACATCATTTGGAGTGGTGGATGATTCAACATGAAACAATAATTCCGGAGAGATAGATAAGAAAAGCAAACTGAAAGCTTCATCCATGTAGTTGAAATAATTTTCTTCTGAATGGCAGATATAGGCTCTATTTTTTTTCCATTGTTATTCGATATAATCTTCTATTTCCGAGTTGAAGTATAATATTTAGCTTCCAATCGAAATAGTTGTATGGCGTAAGAATGGTTGATGGAGTAGAATCCATTCTTCCGATTGCTTCAATCTTCTGTACTTGCAATAGATAGTTTATACACTTTCTTCCTGGCACCTATGGGCTCTAATACCATGTGAAGTTGGAGTGAAACCTGCACAAAGAATCTAGCTAGCAACAATGAACAACAAACTTGCAAAGTTGAGAAAAGAATAGAGATAAAAACAATGAAAGAATTGTATTGATTCAATGAAAGAATGGTAGTAATACACGAAATACTATGCATGGAATGAACTAATTCAGCTCCATAGAGATTCTATAGATATGTGGAGTCATACAATATTCACTTGAGTGAAATTCCACCTATTAACAGTCACCAAAGTGAAGTGCCACCTAGTCCTAGTTAATTGGTCATGCAATTGACAGTTAACTAGCTAAACACATAAGTGGAGTGAGAGAATATCATATATGCATATGCATGCACAAGTGTAGCGCCTTCCTAGAATCATGGAGGAGGAAATGCACCTTCCTGGTAATGATTTCAATGGTGCATGCATGTACTTGGTGATGATGCTGAGGTTTCCACGAAAGACTAGACTCCACTAGTCTAACTAAAGTATAATTGATTAATGACCGAAGAGGATGTGGTATTGTTGTCTAGAGAAGAATATATCACACCAAGGGCCCCTCAACATAGACTAGATAAACATAGTAAAATAAATACTAGGTGGGTGTGTAATATCTCCAATACTAAGAAGCATAGACTAGATAACACTAACCAACCCCCATGGGGGGGAGAATAACAAAAACTTGAACCTATAAACAATCCCATAAAGGAATGAAAGAGAAGAATAGGGTATTGGATCTGATGAGATTTCCTAACAAGTAATATCAAGAGGCCCTAATGTTTAAGTCCATACACCTAGAAGGGTCCCACCCCTCCTATTCAAGAGGATATTGGTTCAGTTGAGACCGAGGACCTGGAAAATCCTTCATGAGAATTGAACCCACCCTTTACTAGACATTTGAGCTCATCATTCTTTCAAAGCCATAAATTTGACCATCAAGGTCACCCACCACACTCCAATCCTTTATACCAATGGGATAATATGAGCAACATTGGTGGTAGATCAGGGCAGGGAGCACATCCACCCTCATATCTAGCACTCCTGTAGGAGTAAATCTAATAGTTCCTATCCTCCTAGATTCTATTTTGTTCCCATGTACTCCAAGAATTTCTATGGGAGGATCCATCCTTTCAGTTATAAATCCTATTAGTGGACTTGGGACTTTAGATTCCTTACCAAAAGGAAGTAACACTTTCTCCTTTGGAATTCCATCAGCTCGGATGCCATACATACTTGTTAGTAACCCTCCTATTGTACCAAACTTTAGTATGCCAATTGAAAGCTAGGCAATCCCCTTCAATTCCTTTCCATTTGGAGGAGAACAAATCCCATTATCTGCACCATTTTTAAGAGCTATAACTCTCCAAACTTTCAACATGCCTTAGGGAAGCATTCCCTTTCCTGGAATGGGAGGCATGATTAGTGGATCTTGTGTGCCATGTGTACTAGTTACACTTGGTTATCACCATACCTTAGTAGTCAAAGTAAATCTCCTTTTGTTCTTGGTAATGGTTATATACTTGGTAACTCTTTTGTCGATCCAAACCAATAGGTAGGATACACTCCATGAAGTTGGAATTCCATCACTTAAACTAATATGCTTCTCCTTACAACTTTAAGCTTTCCAGATCTCACAATGTTAACAAACGATCTGGTAAGTCAGTCCTAACTGGCCTCCATTCCCCACAAAGTTACCTTTAGACATATTGAAGTTTAAAGGGAATTCTAGAGAAGACCCTGCCACCCATGTGATGACCTTCCATTTGTGGTGTTAATCAAATTCACTTATGAATGATAGCATTAGATTAAGACTTTTCCAGAGAGCTTTGAATGGGGTAGTGGAAAAATGGTATATTGACTTTCCAATAGATTCATTTAAAAATTTTGATTCCTTTGAAATGTCTTTTCTGAATCAATTTCAGTTACTGGTACGTTATGATATAGGAACCAAAATTTTGACATCTTTTAGACATGGAAAATCCACTCATATCTTTGACCATATTCATGAATGGAGGAGGAGATGAAGTTTGATCAAATCTTGTATTCCTGACAAGTTGTTAGTTGACTAGTTTATTAAGTATTTGTTACCTTACATTGCAAAAGGTGTCACACTGTCATGGGTCATGATTGAGGAACAAGCCATCATTACAACTCAACAATTAGACCTAGTGTATTCCCAATCAAGGATGTTATTTGATATTTTTCTTGTGGATCCTTGAGCAAACATGTATCCAACCAAACCCAAGCATGGTTTTGGAATCTTATTAATACTGAGAAGGGGAGTGAATCAGTCTTATGCATTGTTATGAACAATTTTCACTTTTACCAAATTTAAACAGTAGCTATATTATGCATTCACCATAAACAATAACATTCATCCACATATGTGTAAAACACTGAACACAAAGTTTTACGTGGAAAACCAAATGGGAGAAAACCACATAATGATCTCTTATATTAAAAAGATTACATTCATGGAAGCACCAACTTCCAAAGTTCTCCAACATCAACTATAAGGAGGCTCCAACCCCTTAGTTTTACAGGCACCAACCTAAAGGAAGCACCGACTCCCTGATGTACTAGCTATGACTGGAAGGAGGCACCGACCCCCTAGTTTACAGGCACCGACCTAAAGGAAGCACTGACTCCCTGTTACTTGCCCCGTCCTACTACCCTGATATGTCTGTAGAAGATTCGTATTTGCTTTCTACTGATTTGTGCACTCTTTAGATTAGTTGCAATTCGTTCTGTTGTGCGCACCTTCTGTATACTTGATCTTTCAATTGTTGTACTATATCACACACTTCTCTTCACTACATCAATGTTACTCACCAGTTCTCATATTTCATACCATTTTGCAGTCTACGCATTGTTTCAACATATTGTTCTATTTCTGCACATCTGCAAACTCAACTGATATTGCACATCCTCTGCTGTGTTGTTGTTTTGACTTCACACATCTGTGTCACAACATTCTGCGCATCCTCTTCTATGCTTCACTTCTGTATTTGCGCATATGTCTTAGATAAACTTTGACCTTCTGTGTACCATCGATGATACTGCCTTTCTATTCTTACGCACTTGGCCCATATACTACATCATTCTACACATCTTCTATTGTGTTGCATCTCTGTCTTCGTGCATCTGTCTTAGATAGATCACATTATCCTCTTCGTGCGTTTGTCTTATATAAACTGTGACCTTCTACGTACCATCTACGATATTTCCTTTCCATTCTTACACACTTGGCCCATATACTACATCATTCTGCACATCTTCTATTGTGTTGCATCTCTATCTTCACGCATCTGTCTTGGATAGATCACATTATCCTCTTCACGCATCTGTCTTGGATAGATCACATTATCCTCTTCACGCATCTGTCTTAGATAAATTGTGATCTTCTGTGATACAACCTTTATGTTCTTATGCACTTGGCCCATATACTACATCATTCTGGTCATCTTCTAATGTGATGCATATCTGTCTTTGCGCATCTGTCTTGGATAGATCATATTATCTTGTGCATCATCTACTATGCTACTCTTTACACATCAGGCTCTTTTGCTAAATTATGTTGTTCCATGAGCCATTGATACCCCAATAATTAGAAGCTTGACAAATCAAAGTACTGCCACACTCGCATCTTCAAGCTTACTTCCATTCTCCAACTTGGATTCTTATTTATACTCATCCTATGCCCACCGTGTGTCCACAAGTTGGTCATAGCATCCATGTTTTCCTTTCTTTACGTTCAAGTTGAGTTATGCATCCCCCACTTTTCATGTTCTGTGCTACTTGAGGTATCATACCTTGTGGGCCTTGCGTACACTTGGTCCATTCCATAGTGGGACTTGCACACTTAGGAACCACTTCCCATGGGGACTTGCACCCTTGAAGTATAAACACTTCATGGGTATTGCGCAGTTGACATATTCGACCACCTCTTACTTCTAGGACTCTTGCAGACTTCAAAGACTTGTATACTAAGTTCTTCTGATTGGTGGGTCATGCGCACTTTCAGGATTTTCATACATGGCCAACCACTTCTTGGCATTACCTTTGAAGTGTCATGACTAGATGGATTGTGACTTGAGCACATACCTTATGTACTTATTCAAGCTAGATGTACTTCTACAATCTGGATGTACTTATTCAAACTGGATTGCATATACTTCTTCAAATTGGAACAAGGATGATGAGTCCTTTTTTACATCAGTTGACATCAATGAAAACCAAAGTTCAACAATCTCCCCCTTTGGCATTGATGTCAAAATCCCATGAAGCTGTGCATGTCAACACCTCATGAAGCTATTCTCTTATGAATTACTATGTTCTGTTCACAGTACTCCCCTGTGTGTGCTCCCCCTATGTTCTTGCCAGTTTGAACCTTAGTTCTTCTGCACAAAGTATTTTTATATTGTCTTTTATTTCAGCGCAGATCGTTGTCACTTATGCATGCTTTATGATCTTTCTCATTTGTTTATTTGCGCAATCTATGATCACTACTTCTCTATTGTTTTCATTTATGCGCAGATCGTTGTCATTTATGCATGCTTCATGATCTTTCTCCCCCTTTGACATCAATGTCAAAGAGGTGCTTTCAATGAACTACTTCAGGTTCTCTTTTGTGCTCATGCTTTGAATTTGCTCTTGCTTTCATGTAGCTACTTGCTTCGATAAATCCCAATGTCTATGTGCTTCATTCCCTTTCCTTTTGTCGTTGCTTGTGCATAGCGCTCAATCACCTTGCAATCTGTACATTCAACACTATCTCTATAGTTGTCTCGAATATGTTCCCTTGTACAGTTTCCAACTTTGTTTTATCTTGATCTTCTATTCCTGTCACATTTAATCCTTCATGCTTCTTTATTCATCTTCCTATCGCAACAACATGTTCCACTTGCACAATTGCAAGTTCTTTGTGCTTCCAGTTTTGCGACTTCTTCTAGCATTCATCTTTTCCTTATGTCGCATCTACTGCAATGTGACACGTATTTATTACATCTTAATAATTATGGCATACATCCTTTTTCCGACTTCGCACATATTTCCACGACAGCTTATAAATTCCTTCTTAATATCGCACATATTTCCCTTCCATCAGCTAGCTTGGAAATAAGTCAATGTGACTGATAACTCCTTCGAAAAATCTGTCGTGTTGTTGTTGTACTCGAGCTTTTATGCGACATCATTTCCATCACAGGGAGCAATGAGTTGGATTTCTATTTTTTCCCTCTTTCCCGATCTTATTAACTCATGCAATAAATTTTGACGTCTCTCTAGTCAACTTCGAATTGTGCAGCCATGAATTGAATTAACATCAACCTCTTCAATTTATTTTTATGCGCATGGGGAACCACCTTCTAATTCTATATATGAGTTGAGGGTGGCCTGGTTCTTCATCCTATTTCATTCTTTGTTAAGATTTTCGCAATGTCTGAGTGTCCCTTCTTTACACACCATGTCTTCTTACTTTCATAGATTCAATAACTCTTTCGACAGTCTTCGCTCAACAATTCAGTCACAATAGGCTAAATTCACAAGATTGAAAGTGGTTATGGGGATTTGGAAATCCCAAATGAAAGAATTTGATTTCATGCATTGGTATGCCTAGTCTCAGGTCAACCAGAGTAATACATAGGGGTTTTCAAGTTTGAACAAGATAGTTGACTTCCTGGAGAAGCAACAAAAAAAAATTCTTGACTTGTTGAACTTGATTCAGATGGAACAGTTCAATGCTAACACATTGTCTTCAAGTCTATAGCTCTGTCCACTGCTGCAATCTTCTGAATTCGTCGAGAAATCTTTGATGGATCTTGAACTTCGCATGTATCAACAACCAATCAGTCACAAATAGAGTTGGACCTTGAGCTACGGCTCTGAATCAATTTTGTAATTCTCAATTTTGTTCAATACAACTCCCATCGTCGTAAAAGCACTTTGATTGTAGTTAGGACTTAGCATTCTACCTTTTGATACTTCGAATTTCTTTTCTGTGATAGAGGTCTCATGTAATTTTGTAAAGGAAAATTTTGAATATAATACAAACTTCGATTATGTATCTGCGTAGACCTTATGTTTGTTCATCATCAATACTTATTTGTACTCTTCTTTCTATTGTTACATGTATGAGCTCTTTGTGCAATAATTTAACTTCAACACACCTTTGCAAATAATTGAATATGTGTGCATTTCCTTTATCAGTGCTACAAAAATCTTCAAATGTTTTCTAACTGCAATACACACTAATGCATTCCTTGAATTCCTATTTAATAACGTGTTGAATTCAAGGATTTTACTTATCCTTTCAGATATCAACAAGATGGGCAGCAATCACTTGCTACTTCCGACGAGACTGGGTCATTTGTTTGAGGAACTTTCTTTACTCATTTCTTCATGTGCACACATCCCTTTTGCTACAATACTTTTCTTTTCAGTCCATATGTTGCTATTATTTCTATCTGGAAAATTTACTGTTCTTCGACAATGTTGGGTTTTGTGTCCAAATCCATCATAAGTGTAACATCTCACAGTATGAAAATATCTCGCAATATGTCCATTATAGTTACACCTTGTGCACTTCAATGTATTGAACCTTCTTCCAATAGTGAAACGGAAATAATTCTAATAATTGAAGGCATTATCATACCTAAATGGATTCATTTGATTTGGATTGTACTTGTTGTCGTTGACCTTCTCAATCATTCTATCATAGCCAAGTCCCGATTTGTCTGTTGGTGATCTACGATCGTTCAAAATCTTATTCAGGATTGATGTGTTGTCTTTGGATTTTTTCTTCATCTCTTCTTCAAGACAAGTCTTATCATTTCCTGAATGTGCGCAGTACGGGGTATCAATGATGTGACCTTTCCCTTTTATCTCAACCGATTTTTCTTCTAAATATGATATCTCTCTATTCCTTTGTTCGAGTTGACTTGCCAGCAGTTCATTTTTATGCTTTGACTCTTCCAGTGATGTCTTCAATACTGATTAATCTTCTTCAAGCTTCCTGATTTTATTTACTGTGAAGTTTAGTTGTTTCTCAAGATTCATTTCTTTTTCACTAACTTGTTTTTCATAGAATCTTGGATAACCTTGGCTTGCTTGACTTGTTCTTCATACTTTGACAGTTGGTCCTGCAAGAGTTTGTTCTTCCTTCTTGAATTTTTTAATTCATCCAAGGCACTAACCAGTTCACCCTGCCAAACAACTTATGTAACTTATTCTTCTTCAGATTAACTGTCTGATCCAATTTCTGTGACAATTTTTGGAGGTGAATTAAAGGTTCCACTAAAGAAGTACTTATCTAGTATTCCTAATTGGTTGTGTGCATTTGATGTGTCTTTCTTGATAGAGGGACAATAGTTTTTCTTTTCTTCACTGCCTTCATCTTCTAGAAAGGACATGAAAAGTACTTCTTTAATTTGGACAATTATCACATTCACTTTCTTTAGATGAACTGCTATCTTCCCTGTAGTATAGACTCTTCCTTTGTTTTGGGACTTTCTTCCTGCTCTCATATATGTCATGTGTGTGTGCCATCCTTTGTTCATTGCAATTGGCATCTTCTTCTCTGTCACTATCTCTATCTTCTTTATACAGACACTTTGAAGTGAAATGGCCTACTCTTCCACATTTAAAACATTTGAAGGGTAACTTACCCTTATACTTGCCACGCTCTCTTTTAAACTTTCTCACAAAATTTGCTTCTTCCTCATCTGATTCATCATAAGAGATTTTTTCATGCTCGCGTTTTTCTTTCCTAGTGGCTTTAAATGCTGCTTCTTTCCTGGAGGGATTTCCCCTTTCAGTTCTCATCTCATACGCAATAAGAATGCCATGAAGCTCATCCTTTTTTAACTCTTCAAGATTAGTTATATCTTCTAACACAAACACCTTTGAGTCAAATATTGGAGGCAGAGTTCTTAGTATTTTCTGCACAATCGATTCTTTAGTTAGTGTAACTCCAAGACTTTTGATGGCATTGAATAACTCATTGATTCGAAGAAAGTATGAGGCAACATTTTCTTCATCTTTCATTCTCAAAGACTCATATAGTCCAAAGTATGTATTCAGTTTTTCCTTCTTGAATTTCTCGTCTCCTTCATAGATAATTTTGAGTTTGTCCCATACATCCTTTACTGAAGCACAATGCATGACCTTAGTGAATTCAAAGTTTGCTAACCCACATAATAGTGCATTCCTTTCTCTTGCTCTTTCATTGCATTCATACTATCTTCTTTCAAATGGATCAACTAGTGTAGTTGCAGTAAAATTATAGCCACTCTCAATAGAATATCAAACATTAGCAATGAGGGGCTGCATATATACTTCCATTCTTATCCTCCAGAAGGTGTAGTTGGAGCCATCAAATATATGTGCTCTGTAGGTGGAGAGTCCTTCTTGCTTGTCCATATGTACACAAGGATATATATTCTAGATGTTAAGTTGTTACTGAAGACACTCGCTCTGATACCAATTGTTGAAATCTTATTTATATCGAGGGGGGGGTCAATCAGTATTATGCACAATTATTGTTAATGTAATTGTAATTTCGGAAGATATTCACTTGTATTTTATATTGTATTTTATTTGTACCTGTGACAAAGATGTTTATTCCTTCAATCAGGGATGTCATTATTACATTTGGTCATTTAAAGTCATTGAGGTAAATCCTACTATGTAAGTCGGAGCATTAGTTCCCTCTAGAGTCATTTGTATTAGGGTTTTTAAGTCCCCTAGAGGTGTCGGCCCAGTCAACTTTAGTTGAGCCTGACATGTCAAGTGAAAAAGGTAAAGTGGAAGTGAAGTATAAATAGAGAGCTAGGCTCTCTCATTTATTAATTCAATCACTCACTCAAGTTCGCATAAGTGAGAGAGAGGACAAGTTCGCACAAGTGGAGAAGATAGTGTTAATTTTTTAGAATTTACTTCAATCTGATCTAGGATCTTAACTGAGAGAACAACATGTACAACATATCTACAACATATTAATCATGGACACAATAATGCAAGCACACAAGAGACACATAGTTTACTTGGGGAAAACCATAAAGGTGAAAAACCCCAATAACTTCCTCAGAGATAGATAGAGTAATGATACAACCCAAGCATAAGAGATAGACATCTCCTAGCAGTAGCTTCTCCTCCTCCACAAGTGCGACACTCTCCAAAGAGTGTGTGAGAGAATAGAATGATGAAATAGAGTGCCTCCCGCACTCTATTTATACTTGACTTGACTTGCCTAATAACCTTTACTAGGTCGGCCTTAACTTAACCACATAACATAATGTTGACTGGGTCGACACCCAATAGGGTGGTCTAATAACCCTTCGACCCACATGAATTATACAGGGCCGACCCCAACAAGGTGGTCTAATAACCCATCAAGTATAAGTTACGACACTTACAATATAAATGACGACACTTCCGTATAGACGAATAATAACATCTCTATAGGAATACAAACACTTCCGTATAGAGGAATAATACCATCTCTATAGGAGTACAATATACATATATGAAATACATTCCGAAGTTACGTATACATCAACACTCCCTCTTAACTAGGAAGGTATTTCTCGACACAGGTCTTCTAGCAGAAGTCTTCTTCTCTAGATCATCGTCACTGGATAATCGTCATCGTCACTACTGCTGCTATCTCAATAAATATATGAATCTACTCGTCATAGGAAGTTCTACAGAGCCAGTCCTTTTTCATGCTGGATGTAGGCCCACCACCTGCAGGTTTTCATCATCATTGGCCATATTGTGGAATACTCAGGACTGATTACGTGCATCAACAAAACCTCGAAAGAGCATCCCAAGACTGATTACAAGCATACTACTCAACCTATCGGATCTCCCAGGACCTTTTACATGCTACTGCACAACCTGCCCACGGCCACGGAGTATCATCCTGATACTCATAATCATACTAATCATTGACCACAAAGCACAGTCCAGATGCACACAACACAACACTTACACTCACCGGCATGGAAGGACTTTCCTTTGACAATCCGGGAAAGGTTCAACACTCACATCAATGCACATGGGAGAACACATCTACCACCATGTCGAAAAGGCTATGCACTTACATCAACGCACATGGGAGAACACATCTACCACCATGTCGGAAAGGCTCTGCACTTACATCAACGCACATGGGAGAACACATCTACCACCATGTCGGAAAGGCTTTGCACTTACATCAACGCACATGGGAGAACACATCTACCACCATGTCAGAAAGGCACTGCACTTACATCAAATCACATGGGAGAACACATCTACCACCATGTCGGAAAGGCTCTGCACTTACATCAACGCACATGGGAGAACACATCTACCACCATGTCGGAAAGGCACTGTGCATCTGTGTCTTCGGAACTCATCACACATAATCAAACTGATTATGTAATGTATCCATCTGATACATATGATCATCCTGATCATCATCATAGCATCATCCTGATGCATATCATCTAGAGTATCATTCTGATACTCATCATTGCATCGTCCCGATGTATATCTAGAGCAACATCTTGAAGCTCGTCATCCATGATCATCCTGATCATACAATGTATCCACCTGATACATATCAACATACATGATCTACCTGATCATATAATGTATCCACTTGATACATCTACAGATACATACACATGATCCAACTGATCATATCCAGCATCCAACATGATGCGTACATACATATACATATAAATGATCCAACTGATCATATCCAGCATCCAACATGATGCGTACATACATATACATATAAATGATCCAACTGATCATATAGAGCAGAAACTCGAACATCGTCCTGATGCTCATCATTCAACGCTTACATCCACAGCCATGTGAAGGATCCTCCTTCCAACATGCTTGGAATGGCTTCAGTAAATGTCTCCATCACTTCTTCCTCGAAGTGTCATCGATCTAAAGAACACCAACCCTCTCTTTGAAGTACTCGAACTTCACCCCGGCTAGTGGCTTCGTCAGCACATCTGCAATCTGCTTGTTCATCGCAACATACAGGAGCTTCACTGCTCCTCTCTGCACCATATCCCTGATATAGTGATATTTGATCTCTATGTGTTTCGACCTGTCGTGGAACATGGGGTTCTCAGATAGCTTCACACAACTCTGGTTGTCACAAAAGATACCAGTAGCCTCCAGTGGTAGATCAAATAAATCAGATAGTAGCTTCCATAGCCATACTTCCTCACAACTAGCTGAATAGGCCGCAACATACTCTGCCTCGGCTATACTCAGTGCTATGCAGGACTGCTTCCTGCTAAACCAAGAGATCACACCTTATCCCATACTGAAGCAACACCCAGATGTGCTCTTCCTATCTGTAGCACTGCCTGCCCAGTCTGAATCAACATAACCTTGCAGGTAAACTTTTGATTCGCGTCATACTTGAGCTCGTAATCAACTATACCCTTCATGTACCTCAGAATATGCTTTACAACAACCCGGTGAACACTCCTCGGATCCATCAAGAACTGGCTCAATGTGTTCACCGCAAAGCAAATATCTGGTCTCGTGTTCGTTAGGTACATCAAGGATCCAATCATCCGACGATACATAGAGACATCAACCGGCTCAAATGAAGCATCACACATAATGCTTTAGGTTCGATGCCATAGGTGTGGCCATCGCCTTGCAGTCCATCATACCGAACCTCTTTAGGATCTCTACTGCATACTTCCCTTGTCCAAGGAAGATTCCATCTGCACCCTGCCACGCCTCCATACCTAGAAAATAGTGCATCATCCACAAGTTCTTCATCTCAAACTCGGCAGCAAGCTTCCGCTGCGTGTCGGCAATCAATCTATCTTCACCTGTAATAAACTAGTCATCCATATACAAAAGTAGTATCACTGAATTGCCTTCCTCAACCTTGTAGTAAAGGTTGGACTCCGCTTTACTCTTGGTAAAGCCCAAATTGGATAGGAAGTTGTCTATCCTACCATACCAAGTTCTGCACATATATGACTCTCTGTCATGTGTCTCAGAACCAAGTGGTTTCTCCACATACACTTCTTCTTCAACTACACCATTCAAGAAAGCTGTCTTGAAATCTATCTGGTGTATCTTCCATTTCATCTCTGTAGCCAGAGCAAGTACGGAAGTATATGGTTACAGGAGAAAAAGTCTCTATGCTACCATCTGCAGCATGCTTGATCTTGTAGATCCTCTTGGAAGTCACTACAGACTCCCCTTCAGGTCTTGGGACTGCATCCCAAACATCTTCATGATCGACTGGTACTCCTCGATCATGGCATTCTTCTCAGATCCTGGGAACTTCAATATTTTCAATAGATAACTTTGTTGCTGAACAAATGTTGTAGTCCTTCTTTTGTAGGTGATGGTATACGATCTTTCCTACATAACAAGTTAAATTGCATGATTAGAAAACATCTCATAGTTTTCAGAACAAATTCTTACACATAAAGAAATATGTCATACAGTCATGCAATTATCTTAGCCAATGCTTCAATACAACATTTATCCATATCCTGTAACTTTCTAGATGCCTTCCAATCTCTACCAGAACATTGTTAAGAGTGTGCACAACTCCCAACATGTTAGCAAAGAGGTTTCATTCTAGATAAGTAGCAATGGAATGTTGTACAGTGCCATAGGCCACTTACCCATGTGTATTAGTAGTATACTGTTCATCAATGCAACTATTCTAATATGCATAATACACAACCTAATTCTAGGAACATGAGTATATAAATGATTGAATAGTATTATTTAAACATTAAGATATGCAAGGAATGATAATTCAAATACTTATATTTGTTTGTTTGTTGGGTTGACTCCTTATCAGTCTTTGCTTCTTTTCTACAACTCCATTTTGATGTGGATTGTGAGAAGTGGTCAACTCCCTCTGAATGTCTGCATCCTTGCAGAAACTACCGAAGTGTGCTTCTTCTTGATCTTTGCTTCCTTGCAGGAACAAATGGACTGTGCTTCCTCTTGATCTTTGCTTCCATGCAGGAACAACTGGAGTGTGCTCCCTCTTGATCTTTGCTTCCTGGATTACCTGTCCTTGAACTTATATCCATCACTATGCATGCTTATTAGTATCATCATTGTGTTATCCTCGAGGTTTCATACATAATCACACATTCATTAGTATAATATTAATACTATCAAAACAAAATAATCTTAAACATGTATAGTCATGATCATTTCAAACATAGATAATAAACATTAGTATTCAAGGTTTCAGGGAAGTCTTCTTTTACTTCATACATATTCTTATTTGATCATAGGACTCTTCTAGTTAGTTAAATCATCAATAGAGATAAAAGAAATAATATGCGTAAACCCTTGATTACTTACATTTCTAAAAACATAACCAATCATACCAAGTATACTTATATAAGGGATCCTAACACAAGGTAGGATTCTAACTTGATATTGGAAAAACATACTTGGATTGGTATGTTAGCTAGTTGTGTCTAACATACCCACATGATGTCTTCTTGTTCTCTTCAATGACTTGTGCTAGTAACCTACATATCTCATAGGTTAACCATTATAGAACCAAGTTATACATACCTCGTAAATAGATCTTCTAAGTGATCCATGACAATGGATGAATCTTTGTCTTCATGTCATCATGATCATATGTTCTTGAACTAGAACATGATTTGTATTTCTTGGTGTACCTTTCATGTTAGTGGACAACATAAACCTCATACAACACCATGATGCATTAGTACAATCATAAGTGTCAACAACCTAATCAATGAATATCTTCTATCATGCATTCATAATTTTATTAAGGTGTTACGACAAGTCTAAATTTAATCAAGATTATACTAACTGTAATAACATGAAGACAAACATACCATAAACTTAATTATGAACAAATCTCGAAACATACCTGGATAAGTCATACCTGTCGAGGTTGCTTGTAATCTTCTTATGTAAGGCCTTAGCCTCATCTCCCTCTGAAACAAGAACTTCTTCACTTATGCAGGTGACCAATCCATTATCTTCTAGGATTAACCTAATCCACTTTATTTGCAGGAACTGGATTTGGAGCTAGATTAGGGTTTGTCAGAGAAACCCTAAAAATTCAAACTTTGAATTTCAAACTTCCGAAAGGATATCAATATGTGCCTTGATGAGTTGATCAAGCCAGTATACTCAGAATTTGAAAACTGCAAAGTTTCACCCCTCAAATTTGCCTTTGAAACTTCCGAATGCACTGGACATGACCCCAAACTAGGGTTTGATAAAGCCCACCCTTCTGCCCAATCAAAAGGTTCGATCCAAATCTCTAAGCTTCTATTTTTCTTAGGAGCTTCCAGCCGTGGTCACAGATTTCAAAAATTCCCATTTTTGCAGAAGCCCTAATTTTCCACTTTTTCGATCAAAGTCCCGAACTAGGGTCTCATCAAGCCTGACCTTCTTCCCAACCAAAAATTCTGATATTGGTCTCTAAATTTCTATTTTGATGAGTAGCATTCAGCCGTAGTCTTCGATTACAAAAATTCCAACTTTCTCGGAAACCCTAAATTTCGGAAGCCATGAATGAAGGTGCTAAAAACAATTCTGTTTTGACAAAAATATGTACCTTATTGTTTCTGGTGTAACTCTGAACTTTTCGATCCACAGGGTCTAAAACATTTTTCTATGATAGCCCGACCTGTCATCTTTCCAACCCCATAGGTCTGACCTCAAATGGATTCTCTGAGAGAGAGTTATGCCAAGTGTCGCAACGTGACCTGTTTATGGGATAAAACAGGAGATCGAACTTGTACGGAGTTCCACGTGTCACTGGTTCCGTTTCGACCTCTGAAAAAGTTACCAAAGAAAGTAAAGTCCATGCACTACTTGTCACATTTTATGAAATTTCATTTGGAGCTTCCTAGCCTAAGTTATGACCATTTTTCCAAGGTCACCTGTTTATGACTGAGATATGGAAGAGGCAGAAACCCTATATTTTACAGATCATAAATCACAAAGCACAACGAACTAGAGGTTTTCCTTTCGACACAAGGTACATGGGGATATTAGCTTCACCCTGTACGATTTCCAGACCATGAAACCACGCCAAAATGTATTTATAGCGAAAGTTCTACGATGACTGTTTTTTTTTATATCAAGCCCTAGCTTTGCAATTGCAACAAGTGTCATACATGCCATACCATGCCTTCTTTCAGGCTAGCTCTGATACCATGTTAATTTTTCAGAATTTACTTCAATCTCATCTAGGATCTTAGCTGAGAGAACAACATGTACAACATATCTACAGCATATTAATCATGGACACAATAATGCAAGCACACAAGAGACACAAAGTTTACTTGGGGAAAACCATAAAGGTGAAAAACCCCAATAACTTCCTCAAAGATAGATAGAGCAATGATACAACCCAAGCATAAGATATAGACATCTCCTAGCAGCAACTTCTCCTCCTCCACAAGTGCGCCACTCTCCAAAGAGTGTGTGAGAGAATAAAATGATGAAATAGAGTTCCTCCCGCACTCTATTTATACTTGACTTGACTTGCCTAATAACCTTTACTAGGTCGGTTTTAACTTAACCACATAACATAATGCTGACTGTACCGACACCCAATAGGGTGGTCTAATAACCCTTTGACCCACATGGCCGACCCCCAATAGGGTGGTCTAATAACTCTTTGACCCACATGACTTATACAGGGCCGACCCCAACAAGGTGGTCTAATAATCCATCAAGTATAAGTTACGACACTTACAATATAAATGACGGCACTTCCGTATAGAGGAATAATAACATCTCTATAGGATTACAAACACTTATGTATAGAGGAATAATACCATCTCTATAGGAGTACAATATACATATATTAAATACATTCCGAAGTTACATATACATCAATAGGGAGAAGCTGCTGAAGACCATCTCTATTTTTGGGGTTTTACATTTGTGACATTGTATTGGTGATCATTCTATCTCTGAGGAAGTTGCGGGGTTTTCTCCTTTATGGTTTCCCAAAGGAAAATCTTTGTGTCTCTTGTGTTATGTTGTGCATGTCATTCTTTTAGTAAGATCATAGATAAATATTTATTAGAAATAGAAAATCTAACATGGTATCAGAGCTAACCTGAAAAGAAGATACTGTGTAGCTGCGGGAAGCTAGGGTTTCCATTTCGAGAAACTAGTCATCTTGTAATTTTCACTATAAATAACTTTTGGAGAAGTTTCAAGATATGAAACTTGGACATGCAGAATATGAAATATTCATGTACCTTGTGTGCGATTTTCAACCTCAGATTCATTATAATTTAGGATATATGATCCATGAAAATTAGGGTTTCATTCTCCTCCAGAGTTGAGTTTTAAAAAGGTGACCTAGGGATAAATGCTATATCTCGGGCTACAAAGATTCAAATTGAATTTCGTAAGATGTTCTAGAAATTGAACGGACTTTAGTTTCTTGGGTGTGAGTTCCAGAACCAGTTTTGGGTATTTTAAGGTGGTAGGAACTAAAAGCTTTGTTATTTCCATTTGAAGTACTCATTCAATATGTCTCACCACACCAAGCTTGAGGATAAGCTTGAAGGAGTTGATAACTTTTGAGCATGGAAGTATAGGATTTCTCTTGTCCTTGAAGAAAATGATTTGGACAAGTATGTGAATGAAGAGGTTCCAGCACCAGAGGGAGATGAAGCTAAATCCATACACAAGAAGAACTTGGTTAAGGAAAAGAGAATCATTGCAGATTCTATAAAGGATCATCTCATCCCACATGTGTCATATTTGAAGACACTCAAGGAAATGTTTGATGATTTGGAAAATCTATTTGAAGGAAAGAATATAAATCAGAAGATGACCTTGAGGAACCAACTTAAGAATGTGAATATGTAGAATGCCGAGACCATGAAATCCTATTTCACAAGGGTCGCACAAATCAAGGAGAAACTTGAAGCAATCGAAGAGAATGTAGAAGAAGGAGAAATTGTTATGACCACCCTGAATGGTCTCCCAAAATCATGGGACTCATTCATTCAAGGGATTTGTGCCAGAAATAGGTTGAATACATTCAATAGACAATGGGAAGAATGTACACAAGAAAAATATAGACTTGTGGCACGAGAAGAGAAGATGGGATAAAACGATGATCAAGCTATCACATCACTCACTAGAAGGAATAATAACAAGAGGGAGCACCATCATCATGTGAAGAACTTGCAACAATTAATTAATGAAAATATGAGATAGCAGAAATAACAAAACTCAGAATCACTTTTATTGATCGCAGGACACTTCGAGGGGGCAACCTCCTTTGAGAAAGCTCAATACAAATAACTTCACAGTGCTCATAAGCCTTAGCACACTCTTATATACTAAGTCTAGGCGCCAATACTATGGGTCAAAACCATGGGCCAATACAAACTATGGATCAACAATACTACAGGCGACTTACAAAGCATATGCGCCAAACAACAATAACACAAACTATGGATCACCAAATACTACGGGACGACTTACAAAGCATATGCATCCAACAAAAATATACTAACAAAGGAAAGACATGGGTTCCTAACATCCCCTCCCCCTTAGAAAAAGATTTGTCCTCAAACCTTTAGATGTGGAAATTGTTGTTGAATATGAAGGAGTGGTTCCCATGTAGCATCCTCTAGTTGCATGCCATTCCATTGAATTAAGACCTTTGTGATAGAGCGAGAGAGAATCTGACGAGTGTGCTTATTGAGGACGGCCTCCGGCTCCAAAAGTAGGGATCCTTCATTATCTAGTTCGGGTAAAATAGTTTGTCCTATGATGTTGGTGCCAAGAAATTTCTTCAAACAAGAGACATGAAATACTGGATGAATGTGGGAAGATGGAGGAAGTTTCAATTTATAAGCAACGGACCCAATCTTCTGAAGAATCTGATATGGCCCATAGAACTTTGGAGCAAGCTTATGATGCCCTTTGAGTTTCAGGGAGGATTTCTTGTACGGCTGGAGACGAAGAAAAACCATATCACATGCTTGAAAAGTGCGCTCAGAACGGTGTTGATCGGCTTGTTGCTTCATGCGATTTCTTGCCATGTGAAGATTGTCCCGCAGAATGCGAAGAATCTGATTGCGGTTTCGAAGGACTGTGTCGACTGCCTGAACTGGTGAACTGCTGGGGGTGTATGGAAGAAGAAATGGCGGTGCCTGACCATAGACTGCTTCATATGGGGTCATTTTAGAGGTAGTGTGGTAAGAGGTATTGTACCACCATTCAGCGAGAGGGAGCCACTTTTCCCACTGATGTTGTTATTCAGAGGTGAAGCAACGAAGATAAGTTTCCAAGCATTTATTGATAATTTAAGTCTGACCATCTATTTGTGGGTGATACCTTGAACTCATCTTCAGTTTGGTGCAGTGTGGCGAAATAGTTCTGTCCAAAAATGACTAGTGAATGTCGCATCACGATCTGAGACAATGGAAGAAGAAATGCCATGAAGATGAAAGATCTGGTCCAGGAAAATTTGAGTGACTGAGGAGGCTGTATAGGGATGGCTGAGAGCACAAAAATGACTATATTTGGAGAGGTGATCAACCACAACCAAAATCACTGTCTTCCCTCTAGATTTAGGGATCCCTTCAATGAAATCCATAGAAATATCTGTCCAAATCTGTGTAGGTATGGGAAAGGGTTCTAGCAATCTCGGAAGGAGTGTCGTTTCACCCTTATTGCACTGGCAGGTATCACATTCAGTCACCATCTGTTGAATTGTCCTTTTCATGCCCTGCCAAAAGAAGTTACGCCATGCTCGCTCATACGTTTTGAGGAACCCAGAGTGCCCTGCCAATGGAGAAGCATGGAGTTCATAGAAGACAACCTGTTGAAGATCTGTGCTCTGGGGAAGCACCAGACGACCCTTGTATCTCAGAGAAGCACCATCCCAAGAGTAATGTGGCACATCAAAAGGGTTGTTGGACAAGCATTGAATGATTTGAGATAATGAAGAGTCATTGACATAGCCCTGTTGAACAGATTGCAACCAATTTGGAACAGGCATAGAAATAGCTGAAAGAGAACCTTGGTCATCAAATGTGCGAGAAAGAGTATCCGCCATAATATTGTCCTTACCCTTCTTGTAAGTGATCTCATAATCATAACCCATGAGTTTGATAACCCATTTCTGTTGTGCTGGACAGGATACACGTTGTTCCAGGAAATATTTCAAAATCTGGTGATCAATCTTGATGCAGAAATGATTCCCTAATATGTATGGTCGCCACTTTTGTACTGCATGCAAAATAGCCATCATTTCATTCTCATATGTAGAGGCAGCTAAATTCTTACCTGAAAGGGATTTGCTGGTGAACGCAATGGGGTGTTCATCTTGAAGGAGAACAACACCAAGTCCATTGCCGCAAGCATCACTCTCAATAGTGAAGGGCTTGAAAAAATCAGGCATAGCTAGAACAAGTGTAGTACACATAGCTTGTTTTAGTTTGGAAAATGCACACTCAGTAGCATGTGTCCATGTAAAATAATCCTTTTTCAATAGAGCAGTTAATGGAGCTACAATCTTCCCATAATCCTTGACGAACTTGCAGTAGTAGCCAGTCAACCCAAAAAAACCACGAAGGCTCTTGAGTGTCTTAGGATGCGGCCAATTGTTCATGGCAGCAATTTTGGCAGGATCCACGCGAACCCCTTGTGCAGAGATAATGTGCCCCAGATACTCGACTTCCTTCTGTCCAAAAACACATTTAGACTGTTTGGCGTGGAGATGATGTTCAGAGAAAAGTTTCATTACAAGAACCAGATGTTGGAGATGTTCAACCCATGTTTTACTGTAGATGAGGATGTCATCAAAGAATACCAGAATGAATTTCCGCAAGTATGGTCGGAATATTTTATTCATCAAGGCCTGGAATGTGGAAGGAGAATTAGTGAGGCCAAAAGGCATGACCAAAAACTCATAGTGGCCATCATGTGTGCGAAAAGCTATTTTAGGGATATCAACCTCATGAACCCGAATTTGATGATACCCAGAACGAATATCCAACTTGGAGAAATATTGAGCACCATGAAGCTCATCAAGAAGCTCACCAACAACATGAATGAGAAACTTATCCTTGATAGTGAGGTGATTAAGTGCTTGGAATTCAATGCAGAGGCGCCATGACCCATCTTTTTTGCGGACAAGAAGAACTGGTGAAGAAAAGGAACTAGTGCTTGGGTGAATAATACCTTGCTTCAGTAAGTCCCGAACGAGCATTTCAATCTCTGTTTTTTGGTGAAATGGGTAGTGATAGGGCCTGATGTTGGGGGGAACGCTTCCAGGAAGGAGTTGAATATGATGGTCCTCTAGCCTTGAAGATGGAAATCCCACTGGTTCAGCAAAAACACCTGTATATCAATCCAGAATTTTTTGTAGATCCAAAGGAGTAGTGGAGACCGCTGATCGTTGCATCTGAATGGAATGGATCTAGGCAATGACACCACGTGAATTCTTCTTAAGGAGTTTTTCCATGCGATATGAACTGATGATGCTGAGAGACCCTGGTTGTAACCCTATCAATGTGTGTTTTTGTCCATTGGGGGAAAACTGCATCCAAAGTTCAGCAAAATACCATAAGATGGGGCCAAGTGTGCGTAGCCATTGAGCGTTCAAAACACATCACATCTGCCTAAGGTCAAGGAAAACATGTCAGAGTGTAGGTTATAATATCCTATAGAGATACGCACATTACGACACTTCCCTTTGCAAGGTAAGGTGCCCCCATTAGCAACCATGACTTCATAGTTAGAGCAAGGATGGATAAAACAATTAGCCTGTTTGGAAATCCGAGGGTTAATGAAATTATGAGTGCTACCAGAATCAATGAGTATTGTAAGAGGAAGCTTCTTGAAGTAACCCCTGACCTGCATGGTTTGGGGGGTGGTGATTCTAGCTGAAGAATGGAGAGATATCTTTGGATGGTCATCCTGAGACGGAGGGTCAATAGGTGGCTCCAGAATGTTGACCTGAGCATCCACTGTATCTAGAGCTTCTTCACCAATTTCAGAGGCAGGCGGAGAATCCATATCCAAGAGATAGAGCTTTTGCTAAACACATCTATGTCCCCGAGTGAATTTATCATCACAATTATAACAAAGTCATTTTTCTCTGTGTGCCTACATCTCAGTTTCAGACAAATTCTTGATAGGAGTTGGTCGAGGAGCTGGCGGGATGGGAGGTCATTGAGAACCCATATTTTGGAAGGGAACAAAAGTGGGTTTGGAGCGTTGTTGGGCTGCAATCTTGTCTTCTTCCAACTTATCCAACCCCAGGGATTCCATCATTGTGTTGGGACAGACATTTTGACCTCAGAGCGGATTGCATCCTTTAGACCACTGATAAAACAACTCCGGTAGAAGTCATCAGGAAATCCTTTGGTGTGGTTGGCTAGTTTTTCAAATTCAATTTGGTACTCTCTCACAGTGCCAATTTGGTGAAGTTTAGTGAGGGCTCCTGTGAAGTCATCAAAAGCACTAGGACCAAATCGTTGCAAAAGGAGCTGGCAAAAACATGTCCATTTTGGCTCTTCATGAGCCTTGATGTACCAACGGTACCATTGAAGAGCTTCCTGTTCCAAATGAAAGGATGCAAGTGGAACTTTATTGACATCAAAAGTATTATGCAGACTGAAATACTGTTTTGCACGATAGATCCATCCAGTCAGATCAATACCATTGAAGCGAGAAAAATCAAGCTTCAGACCACAGAAATTGCTGGAAGAAGAGAACCCATTGTCTGATGAAGACTCGGACTGTCGTTTGTTGTTCATGGATGAATGCTCAAGATGGAGGCTGAGAAATTTTTCATCCATATCCTGGAGTTTGGCTTGGATGGCTGCAAGTGCTTATTCCATAGTTTTTGCTCCTGCGCGGGTGACAACCATAACCAAGAGATTTTTTTTTTTGAGTGGGTAGAAAAACAAAAACAGAAACTGTTTCAGTAAAGGAAAATCTGGATTTGGGAAAAAATTTGAAGGGTAATTTGGGTTTGACTAGGTTTTGGACACTGTTGAATGGACAGAGAAGCAAAAAATGAGGATTTCAGAAGCGGGGTGAAAGAATGAGAAAATTTGGCAGAGAGGGACAAAGAAGCAGAATTAGGAAAGGAACTCTGTGGTAAAATTTGAAGGCGATTAAGTGAAATCCGAAGAAGTTATGGCAAACCCTAAAAATAGACAAATGTGGGATTTCGGGCTTTGGGAAGGAGAATTTGGGATAGAGTCCTCAGGAATAAAATATGCAGAATGGGATTACAGGGGTGTCAGGGAAGTTTCAAAGGAAACAGAGTGAAAACAAGGGAGATATGGCCAAAAAATATTTTTTTTTTCAAGAATTGATCTGCAACGATGCAGAATGGATCGGAAATAGATAGATCAGCAACAATGCGGAAGTGATCGAAAACAGAGGGATCCGAAATGACACCGAATGGATAAAAAACAACTGGATCTGAAATAGATCTGAAACGACTGGATGTGGAACGGATTTCAGAATGGATCTGAAATGGCTGGATTTGAAACGATGCGGAAGTGATCGGCAACGGTTCAGCTGAAAATATATATGGACCCCAGGTATGTGCGGCTTCCTAAAAGTTCAGGGGTTTCACTCGGCCACCAATGCTGTCTGACGGTTTACGTATTGGGGCAGTACCCCTCACTCCATGGCTCAAGTAAAAGTGATATCCGCTTTGCCACAAACGACAGCTCTTGGTTTACCTCATGGGTGGGAACTAGTCAATCAGGTAGGGGTCATTGCCCTTTTCACTGGCAGGTCCTCTCAATGGGCCAGCTACTTTTGGGTTCCTTTGGTACTCCTCACAATGAGTTTTAGGGCTTATGCCCAAGTACTTTCCACAGTTAAGCGGATAGGGATTATTCCCAGATCCGAACTTGCAACAGATGCGAATTTTTTTTGGGCAGAAATTCCACCCAACGAGCCCAAGAAAGTACTATGATACCAGATGTGAAGAACCTGCAACAATTAATTAATGAAAATAGGAGATAGTAGAAATAACAGAACTCAGAATCAATTTTATTGATTGCAGGCCACTTTGAGGGGGAAACCTCCTTTGATCAAGCTCAATACAAATAACTTCACGGTGCCTTCATAAGCCTCAACACACACTTATATATTAAGTCTAGGTGCCAATACTATGGGTCAAAACCATGGGCCAATACAAACTATGGATCAACAATACTACGGGTGACTTACAAAGCATATGCGCCAAACAACAATAACACAAACTATGGATCAACAAATACTATGGGACGACTTACAAATCATATGCGTCCAACAACAATATACTAACAAAGGAAAGACATGGGTTCCTAACACATCACATCGAGAGGGAGAACCACCATCAAATTCAGAGGGAGAACTACGATAGAGAAAGAAAACTCAGAAGAGATCTATCCAACATTAGATGTTATGCATGTGATGAGAAGGGACACTAATCTAGAGATTATACCAGAAACATAGGATCTAACAAGAAGTCAAACAAGAAGAGACACCATGCTCACACCGCTGAAGATGATGAACCCGGATGGAAAAGAACCAAAGAAGAAGAAAGAGAATATTCTTCAAGTCATGAAAAATATGTATTCTAATGAAGGTAACCAATTACAAGGGTTCATTCAGAAGATTCCACCTTATAAGGTAAAGCTAGAGAGACTTTCAGTATTTCATGAAAGGAGTAGGGAAATATCCTACAAATTAGGACTCTAGAAAACAAATAAAGATCAATTCTATATGGAAGAACCTCTCATCCATTTTTTAGCAGTGGTTAAGGAAGCAAAGATCAAGAGGGATCACACTCCAGTAGTTCCTGCAAGGAAGCAAATATCAAGAGGGAGTCCACCCAACAACCAAACAAAGATAAGTATTTGAGTTGTCATTTCTTGTATATCTAATTACTTAAATGATATTGTTCAGTCATGTACATACTTATGTTCCTAGATTTAGGATGTGTATTATGCATGTTAGAAAAGTTGCATTAATGAACAAGATACTACTAATATGCAAGTAATGGGTAAGTGGCCTATGGTATTGTACAACATTCCATTTCTAATTATCTAGAATGAAACCTCTTTGCTGACATGTTGGGAGTAGTGCACACTCTCAACAATGTTCTGGTAAGATGGAAGGCATATAGAAAGTTATGGGATGTGGATGAATATTGTATTGAAGCATTGGATAAGATAATTGCATGACTGTATGACCTATGTCTTTATGCGTAAGAATTTTTTTCTGAAAACTATGAGATGTTTCTAATCATGCAATTGAACTTGTCTTGTAGGAAAGATCGTGTACCATCACCTACAAGAGAGATTTGTTTTGAATAACAAGCGACGAAGATCAAGAAAACTACCTATTAAAGATATTGAAGAACCTGAAGTTCCCAATATTCGAGATTCAGTGATGGAAGAAGCAGTTCCAGAAGATCATGAAGACTACGAAACAGAAGAACCACAAGAACCTGTAGATCCACATCGTGAAAAGAACCTTCAAACTATGAGGAAGCTCCTGAGAAGAAATCATGGAAGGATTTCATGATCGAGGAGTACAAGTCGATCATGAATAATGATGTCTGAGAGGTAGTTCCGAGACCAGAAGGGAAGTCTATTGTGACATATAAGTGAATCTACAAGATCAAGCATGTTGCAGATGGCAGCATAGAGAAACACAAGGCAAGGTTTGTAGCACGTGGCTTCTCCCATAAGGAAGGCAAAGATTATGAGGAGACATTTTCACCTATAGCAAGATACACTTCCATCAGATCAATACTTGCATTGGATGCAGTGATAAAATGGAAGGTACACCAAATGGATGTCAAGAGAGCGTTCTTGAATGGTGTAGTAGAAGAGGAAGTGTACGTGGAGCAGCCATTCGGATTTGAGACACATGACAGGAAGACTCATGTGTGCAAATTGAAGAAGGCCTTGTACAGATTGAAGCAAGCACCCAGGACGTGGTACGACAGGATGGATAGTTTCCTGATGAGCTTGGGATTTACCAAGAGTAAAGCATATTCCAACCTTTACTATAAGGTTGAAGTGGGAAATCTAGTGATACTTCTACTCTATGTAGATGACTTGTTTGTAACAAGAGAGGATGGTCTCATTACAGATACAAAGAGGAAACTTGCCGCAGATTTTGAGATGAAGGACCTGGGTATGATGCATTATTTCCTAGGCATAAAGGTGTGGCAAAATGAGAATGGGATATTCCTTGGACAAGGGAAGTATGCAGTGGATATTCTGAAGAGATTTGGAATGATGGAATGCAAGGCTATGGCCACACCCATGGCAACGAACTTGAAGCTACTGTGTGATGTTTCATCAGAGTCAGTTGATGACATGATGTCTCGTCAAATGATTGGATCATTGATGTACTTGAAGAACACGAGACCAGACATATGCTTTGTTGAGAACACATTGAGCCAGTTCCTAACAGATCATAGACAAGTTCACTTGGTTGTTGCAAAGCATATATTGAGGTACTTGAAGAGTACAGTTGATTATGGGCTCAAGTATGACGTGAATCAGAAGGTTAACCTGTAGGGTTGTGTTGATTCAGATTGGGCAGGTAGTGTCACTGATAGGAAGAGCACTTCGGGATGCTGCTTCAGTATGGGATCCATTATGATCTTCTGGTTTAGCAGGAAGCAGTCCTACGTGGCACTGAGTACAACCGAAGCAGAGTATGTTGAAACTTGTTCGGCTAGTTGTGAGGCAGTGTGGCTTAGGAAGCTACTATCTGATTTGTTTGATCTCCAGTTAGAGGCGACTTGTATATTCTATGACAACCAAAGTTGTGTGAAGTTGTCCGAGAACTTGGTGTTCCATGACAAGTCGAAGGACATTGAGATCAAGTATCACTATATCAAGGATATGATGCAAAGAGGAGCAGTGAAGCTTCAGTATATTGCGACGGATGAGCAGATAGCCGATGTGTTGACCAAGCCGTTATCCAGAGTGAAGTTCGAGTACTTCAGAGAGAAGCTTGTTGTTATTCAGATCGAGGTTCCTTCCAAGGGGAAGTGATGATTCTGAAAGACGTAGATGCACATGGGTCGGTCCGGCATGGTGGTAGTAAAGTCCTCCCATGTCCGTTGACATAAGTGTAGGGGCTAGTCTAGCATGGTGGTAGGAAAATCCTCCCATGGACTTTGACATAAGTGTCAGGGCCAGTCCAGCATGGTGGTAGGAAATTCCTCCCATGGCCGTTGACATAAGTGCTGGGAGACATTTTGGCATGGTGGCAGGAAAGTCCTCCCATGGCCGTTGATGTAAGTGCCGAGCCTTTCTTGAATGGTGGTAGGAAAGTCCTCCCATGTCGGTCGATGTACGTGTTGTGTCTCACACGGTGGTAGGTTGCTCCTCCCATGTTGGTAGACTTGTTATGTGCATCTGGGTTGTGCTCCGTGTGATGATGAGATGATCTGAAGACGATGAGGAGACAATAGGAGACGCAAGTGTTTGCAGAGGCAATGTAATGACTAGTCCTGGGTTGTACCTACTTGATGGATGGCTCGCAAAGATGATGAAGAAATACATGAGGGCTAGGCCTACATCCAGCCTGAAAATGGTTGGCTCTGTAGAACTTCCTATGATGAGTAGAATCGAGAGATGTCACCAATTGATGATCGACATGATGAGGATTACAGTAGCTGTGACGACGACGATCCAGTGTTGTTGATGATGTTCCAGCATTGATGATCCAACGATGAAGACTTGTGTCCAGATGTGTTGATGACTGTGTCCTGTGAATACCTTCCTAGTTAAGAGGGAGTGTTAATGTAATTGTAACTTTGGAAGATATTCACTTGTATTTTATATTGTATTTTATTTGTACCTCCAACGGAGATGTTTATCCCTCCGGTCGGGGATGCCATTATTATATTTGGTCATGTAAAGTCATTGAGATAAATCCTCCTATGTAAGTCGGGGAATTAGTTCCCCATAGAGTCATTTGTATTGGAGTTTTTAAGTCCCCTAGAGGCCGACATGTCAAGTGAAAAAGGTAAAGTGGAAGTGAAGTATAAATAAAGAGCTAGGATTTCTCATTTATTCATTCACTCACTCACTCAAGTTCGCATAAGTTAGAGAGAGGAAAAGTTTGCACAAGTGGAGAAGAGAGAAGCCGCTGAAGACCATCTTTATTTTTGGGGTTTTACTTTTGTGACATTGTATTGGTGATCATTCTATCTCTGAGGAAGTTGCAGGGTTTTCTCCTTTATGGTTTCCCTGAGAAAATTATTTGTGTCTCTTATGTTATTTTGTGCATGTTATTCTTTCAGGAAGATCCTAGATAAATATTGATTAAAAATATAAAATCTAACAGTTATGAACAATTTTCACTTTTACCAAATTTAAACAATAGCTATATTATGAAATCAACATAAAGAATAACATTCATCCCCATATGCGCAAAACACAGAACACAAAGTTTTACTTGGAAACCCAAATGGGAGAAAACCACAAAATGCTATCTTATATTAAAAAGATTACATTCATGGAAGTATCGACTCGCTGATTTAACAGCTCTGACTGGAAGGAGGCACTGACCCCTTGGTTTACAGGCACCGACTTGAAGGAAGCACCGAATCTCTGTTCCTTGCCCCATCTTACCACATTGATATGTCTGTAGAATATTCATCTTTTCTTTCTACTGATCTGCGTAATTTTCATATTAGCTGCAATTCACTCCGTTGTGTGCACCTTATGTATACTTGATCTTGCTATTGCCATACTGTATCACACACTTCTATTCACTACATCAATGTTACTCATTGGTTCTCATATTTCATACCCTTATGCAGTCTACGTGGTGTTTTAGCATACTGTTATATTTATGTGCATCTGCAAACTCAACTAATACTGCGCATCCTTTGTTGTGTTGTTGTTATGGCTTCTCCCATTTGTATCACATCATTCTGCACACCCTCTTCTATGCTTCACTTCTGTCTTTGTGCATCTGTCTTAGATAAATTGTTACCTTCTGCATACCATCTGTGATATTTCCTTTATGTTCTTACGCACTTCGCCCATATACTACATCATTATGCGCATCTTCTGATGTGCTGCATTCTGTCTTCGTGCATATGACTTGGATAGATCACATTATCATCTTCGCGCATCTGTCTTTGATGGATCACATTATCCTCTTCCCACATCTGTCTTAGATAAACCGTGACCTTCTGTGTACCATCTACAATTGTCCCATATACTGCATCATTATGTGCATCTTATATTGTGCTACATCTTTGTCTTTGCGCATATGTCTTGGATATATCACATTATACTCTTCTTCCTTCTGTATTATATAAACTGTGACCTTCTGCGTATGATCTTCAATACTGCCTTTATGTTCTTATGCACTTGGCCCATATAATACATCATTCTACGCATCTTCTGTTGTGCTGCATCTCTGTCTTCTTGCATCTAGCTTGGATAGATCACATTATCCTGCCCATCATCTGATTTGCTTCTCTTTGTGCATTAGGTTGTTATGCTAAATTATGCTATTCTGGTTCCATGAGCCATTGATACCCCAATAATTATAATCTTTCCAAATAAAAGTACTAACATATTCACATCTTCAAGCTTACTTCTATTCTCCAACTTGGATTCTTATTTATACTCGTCCTGCGTAGACCGTGTGTCCACAAGTTGGTTGTAGCATCCTCATTTTCCTTTCTTTACAGTCAATCTGACTTAGGCATCCACCACTTGTCATGTTATGCGCCACTTTAGGTATAATACCTTGTGGGCCTTGCACACACTTGGTCCTTTGCATAGTGGGACTTGCACACATAGGAACCACTACCCATGGGGTCTTGAACCCTTGAAGTATCAACACTTGATGGGTATTGTGCACTTGAATTCTTTGACCACCTCTTACTTATGGGACTCTTGCGTGCTTCAAATACTTGTATACTTCTTCCGATTGGTGGGTCATGCGCACTTCCGGGACTTGCATACATTTTCAACCACTTCTTGGCATTACCATTAAAGTGTCACGATTAGATGGATTGTGACTTGCACACATACCTTATGTACTTCTTCAAACTGGATATACTTATGCAATCTAGATGTACTTCTTCAAACTGGATTGCATATACTTCTTGAAACTGGTACAAGGATGTTGAGTCCTTTTTGACATCAGTTGAAATCAATGACAACCAAAGTTCAACACATGGACCACATGTTGTTGGCATGATAGGTTCAATGGAGAAATCCTTAGCTAATTAGGTGACAAGCTAAATAGGAAAAATGTACTTGAATGCACCTATAGCTCCTCAAACTACCACCAACACCCTTGCTCCATTCAATATTACAATGTTCAGTCAGTATAAACATCTAATACTAAGGGAACCAACAACCTAGAGGAAAGAAAAAAAGGTAAAAACAAATAGAATGGGAATGGGGTAAATAATGCAAAGAATCATAACAATGGTGGGGGTAAAAAGGACAAGAAGAAGGTCAATTTTCCATGTAAACTCAACAAGCAAGACAATTTGACTCACCTCTTCCCAATATGGAGGCCTTCAAACAACTATTGGCATAGCAGGATGCTCCTCAACAACCCATTGTTCTCACAAACACCTTTCGTCCTCAACAACAAAAAATGGTTATTGGAGTCCCACACAACCCTATACCTATGAAAATGGGAAACCATGAAGGATCTTCAAAAGAAAGAAACCCATTGAATTTGAATGCCAACATATACATGTGCAAATGAGAAATTAATGTCTAGACTAGAGCTCATAATTACAATGCACCTAGGTTTGGATCCAAAGGCAAATAAGTTTCCAACTTGAAAAATGTTGAATCCTCTACACATGGAGAATTTGGGATGTGACACAACACTAGGTATCCCAAAAAGTGTGTTAAAGAGGTCCATGCATAATCCCAATGCTCAGGATGCACAAAGCTATAACATTGTCTAAGACTCGGCTCAAACACTAGGGAAATGTCTACTCTAGAGGTGATCCAAAGCTTCCCCACATAGTGGAAGGCATTATTATTGACTATTAAAGCTCTAGAACCTTTGGATTCTTAACTAATAAAATTCAACTTGGATAAATGTAAACCTCATCTTTCCCACTCTACTACCTTTTAGATTCAAGTTTAGACCAAAGGGTTGAACATCTTTAGAACTGTGGTGGATGAAGGGGATTCTACATGTGTGATGTATTTGTCATGTTGGTAAGACATAGGATTTCCTAAGACAATATCATCACCTACCATTCTAAAATCATTGTTAACACCCAAAAAGTGCTCACTACCTCATCTACCACATTATATGGCTCATTTGTCCATTTTCCTACCATATTTCCCTTAAAAACCCAAAAAATCCCATTAAAAAGCCTCCAAAAGGCCTAAAATGCCTCCAAAAGGCCACAAAACCATCAAAATAGCCTTAAAAAGGCTAAAAAACCCCCTTTTCCTCTAAAAATATCCAAAAATCCTAAAAAATAGCAAAAATCCCCTAAAAAGGGAATACAAAATATAAAATAATGAGGAAAAGGAGGAAAAAACCCTATACAGCTGCACAAAACCATGTGTTTCCCAAAACCATGGGTCAGCACTCCACCACCAAAAAACTATAAATAGGTGATGGAGATCCCTTATTCCATATCCACAATCACAAGCACCCTTACTCTGCCAAAATCTCTCTCGAAACCCTAGTTCACCATTGAACTACTTTCACCTTGAGAGCCACCTTTGGCCCATTCCCACCATTGGAGAAAGAGAAGGAGCATATTGGAGCTTGGAGCATCCTCTTGGACCTTGCAAGAAGCTTCATCAACCTCCACATTGGAGGTAATATCAATACAAAAAGCCATTCTTTAAATTTGTTGTTTATGTTTCATGCATGCTTTAGAAGTAATTTAATTTTCTGTTTTAGTTTAATAATTTACATTTACTGAACTGCTACTAAGGAGTCCATTCTCCTTAGTAGGTGCTCATTTTCACAAGCTAGGGGTAAAACCCTAGCTACAATCATTCGATGCTCATATTTTTAGTCCTCATGGAATTATTCCCATGCTTCTAACAAAGCTAGGGGGGAGATTGTGTCCATAGAGATATAAGAGATCAATGCTCCTCTCATTACAATATCCTTTTAGGATGCAGTTGGAATTGTTCCATGTTAGCAGTTATGTCTTTGATATTTCATGTTATCCATTTTCCTTATGAAGGAAATATTGTAGCTATAAACCAATTGTCATATTGTAGAGTAGAATTAGTCCCCACAGGGCCTAATGTCCCATTGGTATACCATTCCATGAGATCCTATGAGAGTGTTGGAGTGGGGATGTACTCGAACCTAATGAAAAATTTAATATTCCCCCACCCAACCCTCAAGATAATACTTCTCTGATACATGCGATTTCATTAGTCACCACTAATACCATGTAAATAATATGCCACTTTAGAATGTCTTATTTTGAAGACCCATGGGTAGTACCGATATCCTATATTTCTCTAGAAGAAACTATATGTATTGGTTCCCCAATGGATTTTTTTGTAGCCAAATTAACCTACCAAGTTTTTTAATTAGCCACAACAAACCCTAATTGTGCTTCTTCATTTATGGAGGAACATGATCATTACACTATACCCATTTGGGCCATCAACTCTTCATCTTACCAGGATCTCCATGATATGGTATTTCCCTCTAATGAGGTTATTTTAGAGGCTATGCCTATAACTAAGAGACCTTGGAAGGACATGTATCAATATTCATCATTTCTTCCTATGATGAATGAATTGAGGATTGATGAAAAAGGGATCATCGGATCTAGAAACATTCAATGGTATGTGAGTCCCCTTGCGACACATCATGTTTATGTACAAGGGAACATGGAAAACATTTCCAAAACAACGCCAATCAATATTTCTAGGAAACCCACTGTTTTCGAGAATGTATTCATAGGAGCATATTGTTCCCTCAAGGAAATATAAATTTATAATGCTCTCTTTAAAGAATCTTGTGACATTTTTGCTTAGTCATATGAAGAAAAACCAAGCATAAATCCAAAATTTGTTGAACATGAGATTAACAGGTATCCCAATGTGAAACTCTTTTGGAAAAATTTATGATTGGTTAACCCCCGAAAGGCAACAATCATTTATTTAAGTAGGGGTGGAGAAACTACTAAAAGAAGGCTTTATCTACTCATTTCCCTCGAAATAGTGGGTATCTAATTTGGTGCTCATTGACAAAAAAAGAAATATCAGGGTCTGTACTGATTACAAGGATTTGAACTTGGCTTGTCGAAAAGACAATTATCCTACTCCATAAATCAAATCATCAATGAGTGTGCCAAAAGAAAGATATTTTTGTTCATGGATGGATTCTATGGTTACAATGAGATTTAGATCCGTCAAGCAGATCAAGACAAGACTGCTTTTATTTGTTCTCGGGGTACATTTTCCTATAGGAAGATTCCTTTTAGTCTCAAAAATGCTAGAACTACCTTCCAATGGGCCAGGTCGTATGCTTTCCACAACATAAAACATATTGTTGAAGCTTACCTAGATGATTTAAATACTCGGTTTGCTAAAATAAAATATCATCTTGAGCACATTAGGGAAGTTTTTGAAATATGTCGGTATTATAGAATTTGTCTGAATCCTAACAAGTGCATATTTTGGGTCCAATCGGGTTGATTACTAGGTTTCATCATGTTTGAGCAAGGTATTTTGGTAGACCCTTTTAAGTTTGAGGTGATAGTATAATTGAATCCCCTGTGCAATATCCATCAACTACATAGTCTGCAAGAAAAAGTGAATTTGTTACGTAGATTCATCGCAAATTATGTTTAGATAATGAAAGGTTTCATGCAACTTTTAAAGAAATGGGTCCCATTTAATTGGGATGATTTCACTCAATGATCCTTCGAAGCATTAAAAATGGCCCTTCTGTCCACCCCATTGTTGAGTCCTTTGTATTTCAATAGAGATTTCTTATTGTATTAGTGGCAACCATCGGCATGGTTTTGGTTCTGGAATATGAATTGTATCAGGAGCATGTAATTTATTATCTAATTAATAACCTTGCAGGACCTAAGATGAGATACTCTCATGTTGAAAAGTAGGCATTGGAAGTTGTACATGCTATCCAAAGGCTTCGACACTATATTTTTCTTTGTTGAGTTATAGTTATAGTAGATACCAAACCATTTTAACATATATTGACTTGACGAATAATCATGGGTAAATATAACAAATGGATTAATTTGATCCTACAGAGTTCAACTTAGAATATAAATCAAATAAATCTAAGAAGTCCTTGTCCTTTTCCAAGATAATGTTGGATGTACCTAGAGATGGTGAAGAACCAGCTGAAAATGAGTCATTACCCGATGAACACATTTTCCTCATCGCCTTGAATGAACCTTGGTATGGGGACATATTGGTGTATCTCTAGATACAAAGGTTTCCCTCTCAATTCTATCATGAGGATCGACAACGCATTCTTCATCATGCCAAAAATTATGTTTGCATTGGTGACACTTTTTATCACTGAGGGATTGATTTGATTTTGTGTCAATGTTTAACTCATGAAGAATCCAAGAAGGTTCTAAATGATTTCCATAGTCGAACATGTGGCAGTCACTTATTCGGGTTGGAAGCAACCCAAAATATCTTGCATGTAGGATATTATTGGCCTTGTATCTTTAAATATTTTGTAGAAGCAGTAAAGAAGTGACATCCATGCCAACATTTCACCAAGAAAATGTGCATGCATCTTATTGCATTATATCATGTTATCATCATTGGTCCCTTCACAAAATGGGGGATTGATTTCACCACATGGAATCCAATAATGGTGAAAGGTCATAAATACATTATTGTGGGCATAAAATACTTCACTGAGTGGGATGGAGCCATGCCAACTTTTAACAACGATAGTGAAATAGAAAAAAAATTCATATTTACTTAGGCTATCACTAGATTTGGTGTACTCAAAGTGATTGTCATTGATCATGGAAGTCACTTTCAAAATAAAATGATGACATAATTAGAAGGTAAGCTAGGGTTCTTATAGGACCACTCCTTGCCTTACTATCCACAAGTGAATGGACAAATAGAGGTTGTTAACAAATCCTTTAAAACCATTATCCAACGTATTTTTAGTAGGATTAAAAGTAACTGGCACGTTATACATTATATTCGTCACTTCGGGCATACCAAAAGTTAGTCAAGGTTGCAACATGATTTTCTCTATTTCAACTTGTACATGGACTTGAATCTATATTACTTATTGAATGTGCAGAGATCCCTTCCTTAAGGATATCCATTGAGATCTTACCTAAGACAATTTTTTTGGAAGAACGTGTAGTATACCTCGAACAACTTGATGAGCACCGAAGAGAATTGGCCACTGCAAATGAGGCACATAAGAAGCATGTCAAATCTCAATATGATAAATCAGTCCAACCTTGTATCTTCTTTGCAGGAGATATGGTACTTGTCTATGAACAATACATGGTAAGTTAGGATAAAGAAAATTTAATTTGAAGTGGCTCAAACCTTGCATAGTGAGGTTAGCCCTTAGTAAAGGGGCTTATAAGGTAGAACACGTTAAGGGGAATGTGAAAAACAAGCCTAGAAATGGGATCCATATTAAAAGGTATTACGCCTAGGTAGCCATGGCTAGGAAATGTTCTTGATTCGTTGTATTGTAAGTAGTTTAAGTCACTTTTTCTTTTATGTTGTTGATTTTACTTTTTAGTTCGTCACTCATCATGCTTTGTGCTCCATTGACATATGTCATCAGAAACACTTGTGTTTGTGGGTTTCAAAGACAGTGCCATCCACCACACTCATAATATTTCATCCACTACTTGGGTGATATATTATCCCACGTGTTGAACTTTGATTGTCATTGATGTCAACTAATGTCAAAGAGGATGTCAACTGATTCAGTATGAGCCATTGATATCACCTGATGTCAAATTGGATGCATCATTCCTATAGTAGTGTGAAGAATTATATGGAAGCCACTTTGAAGAAGTATATGCACAAGATAAAGAAGAACATGAATACCATAAGTATATGCGCAAGATAAAGAAGAACATGAATACTAGAAGTAGATGCACAATATGGTGAAGGTGACAGACACCTATGTAGTTTAATGAAGTATATCCAAAAGTGCATTCAGTATGAAGAAGTGTGTCCAAGAAAGAACATCATGCAGATCCAGTTCAAAGAAGAACACAAGTAGGGTATACTTGTGCATGTGGTCTTTGAGAAAATATCAAGTACACCAAGTCATACTCTCTCATTGTAGCAATCAAAGGAGTTGGTTGGACAATGGTACAGGTGCACAAGAAGCCAAGGTGTTAGTAGGACAGTGGTACATGTGCACAAGAAGCAAGGAGTTGGTTGAACAAATAGTGCAATTGCGCAAGCAAGTCTAACCATTGCTTGGTTAATGGTCGGAAGTGTGCAAGCAGTAAGAACCAACAAATGGTTGGACAATCCTGAAAGAAAACAAGCCTATCCAATTAGAATATGCTTTAAGTTAGTGGAACACACACATGTTACTAGAAAGGTACAGCTGTTGAAGCAAGTCTATGATAAAATTCCACAGCCGACGGTACAACAGGTGCGCAAGTCCCACAAGAGATGACAAGGTAAGGGTCATAATCCCACCAATTAGAAATTGGAGTATGCACAGATTCCACGAAGCATCAATACCACAAGGGCACAATACCCACAAGGGATGGTACACCAAAGGTTATAGACTCATCGATATGAAGAGTAAGCATGCACATATACCTCAAGGAAATGGTACATCAAGGGCACATATGTATACCACCAAGGTGAAGAGTACCACTATGTGTGGACCATAAAGGTTCTTGACACCTAATAGATGACACATCAACATCGTAGAACATGACACATAGAAGATGCACAATCTGTGAAGTATCGAATAAGGGATTCCACGACCAACTTGTGAACATACAATCCGTGCAGGAGTGTATAAATAGAGATGAAAGTTGAAGAATGGATGTAATATTGATGGCTAGAGAATAAGCGCTTCAAGTGTTTGTTGAAGTTTTATATTCGACACATCAAAGGGATAGAAGAGAGAACAATATGATCTAGCGAGGAGTCGAATATGCACATGTAGTAGAACGAAAGTTTGATGGTGCGTAGCAAGATGTTGTAGATCTATGACAGATGCGCAAGTAATGAAAGAAAGAAATACTGAAGTATGCGCAAGTGCTTGATGTTTCGAAGGAAAACATTATAGTTAGCACGCCATTAGTCACATATGTTGTAAATATAGAAGAATAGAGACATAACTGAAGTTTATCAGATAATGCGTAGATGTCTTGTTGATGCATATGAGCAGAAGTGAAGTGTGCGAAGTTGAGTAGAGCATCTGATGCACGACGACAGAACAACAGCAGGATCCAACGTGCGCAGCATGAAGCAGATGATATGAGACAAGTGCATTAAACGTAATAGACAAATCATTTGATGCACATGACGTCGCAGATTGTATAACAAATTGTATCACTTAAACATAACAAACCCATCAGTAAGTGCGCAGTTCTATCTGTTACTAGTGCTTTATTTCATAAAAATAAAATATCAATTGAAAGCACAATATCAGTTGGTCGTTGTATTCACACAATTAGAATAACTCAAATATAACTAGCGACACCGACTGTAGTATCAGCGAGCACACAGAACATGAAGTAAGTAATCAGTAGAAGCGTGATTTGAGAGGAATGAGAAGTCAAGTGAAGTATGCATCTTAGTGACAGATTATAGACTGCATACGAAGGTAGCGCACAATAGAATCATAATCAGAAGATCATAAGTGTGCATGGAGTTGAATTTCAGTATGACATCAACATACATTGGACATCAAGGTGGTCAGATGGGGCAAGGAGACATGGAGTTGGAGCTTCCTTCAAGTTGGTTCCTATAAAACAAAAAGGAGATAGAGGGCCGGTGCCACCTTCTAGTTGGTGTTGGAGAAACACAGGGAGTTGTAACTTCCTTCAGGTTAAATCTTGTAAAACTAGGGGGTTGGTGCCTCCTTCTTGTTGGTGCTAGTAAACAAAGGAATTTGGTGATTCCTCTAATGTATTCTTTCTCATTATAAAGAAGCATTCCATGGTTTTCTCCTATTTGGGTTTCCACGTAAAAATCATGTGTGTTATGTGTTGCTTATGTTGGTGCATATATGCGTGGATGTTTATTAATTGATGCATAACAAAAGATAAGAATTAAGTAAAGGCTAATCTGTTTAAGAAGGTAAAAATTTATGATAACTGCGGAAATACTGATTCACCCCCCTCTCAATATTGAATCGATTCCAATAATTGGTATCAAAGAGGGTGTCTTCAGTAATATATTAACATATGAAAGATAGATCATTGCGCACAAAATGGATACGAAGGAAGGCCTTTCCACCAACAGAGCACCAAGATTTGATGGAACCAATTATATTTTATGGAAGGTACGTATGAAAGTTTATTTGCATTCATTGGAATAATATGTTTGGAAATCTATCGTTGATGGTTATGATGTTCCAGCAGTTGTACCAGTTAATCCAACACAAAGGATAATCTATGTGTTAGTTTTTTCAGAAATTTCAATATGATCTAGGATCTTAACCAAGAGAATAACATGTACATCATATCTACAGCATATAAATCATGGACACAAGAATGAAAGCACACAAGAGACACAGAGTTTCACTAGGGAAAACCAAGAAGGTGAAAAACCCCGCAACTTCCTCAGAGATAGATAGAGCAATGCTACAACCAAAGTACAACCAAAGTACAAGAGATAGTATTCTCCTAGCAGATGATCCTCCTCCTCACAAGTGCGCCAATTTCTGAGAGAGATAGAAGTGAGTAATCAATGATCAAATAGAGATCTCCCGATCTCTATTTATACTTGTCCTGTCCTGCCCAATAAACTAATGGGGCCAACTTGTCTAGCTTAGCCTAATAACCCATGGTTAACTTAATCTGGTCCGACCCCACACTTGGTGGTCTAATAACCCATTTACCCACATGACTCATACAGGGCCGACCCCATCAAGGTGGTCTAATAACCCATCAAGTATAAGTTACGACACTTACAATATAAATGACAACACTTCCGTATAGAGGAATAATAACATCTCTATAGGAATACAAATACTTCCGTATAGAGGAATAATAACATCTCTATAGGAATACAATACACATGTGTAAAATACATTCTGAAGTTACATATACATCAACACTCCCTCTTAACTAGGAAGGTATTTATCGACACATATCTACTAGAACAAGTATTATTCTCTGGATCATCATCAACGAATCATCGTCCTCGAATCATCGTCATCGTCACTACTGCTGCTATCTCAATCAATCTCTGAATTTACTCGTCATAGGAAGTTCTACAGAGCCAGTCCTTTTTCATACTGGATGTAGGCCCACCACCTGCAAGTCTTCATCATTACTAGCCATACTGTGGAATACTCAGGACTTATTACGTGTGTCAACAAAACCTAGCAAGAGCATCCCAGGATTGATTATGAGCACATTGCTCAACCTATCGGATCTCCCAGGGAGCTATTACATGTGACCAAGAAAAACCTAGCAAGATCATCTCAGGACTGATTACGTGCCCAACACAACCTGCAAGATCTCCCAGGGAGACATTATATGCTACCAAGCAAAACCTAGCAAGAGCATCTCAGGATTGATTACGTGCCCAACACAACCTGCAAGATCTCCCAGGGATAAATTATATGCCATGGAAAAAACCTAGCAAGAGCATTTTTCAGATCTCCGAGGGAGCTATTATATGCCAGCGGCAAAACCTCGAAAGAGCATTTTCCAGATCTCCTGGGGAGCTATTATACAGCGGAAAAACCTAGCAAGAGCATCTGCAAATCTCCCAGGGCGCTATTATATGTCCCTCCAAGCAAAACCTCAAAAGAGCATTTGCCAGATCTACCAGGGAGCTATTATATGCCAGCGACAAAACCTAACAAGAGCATCTGTAAATATCCCAGGGCTCTATTATATGCTTATCTGCACAACCTGTCCACGGCCACAAAGTATCAACCTAATAATCATCACATAATAATCATCACACATGATCATCCTGATCAAAAGATGTATTTACCTGATACATATCATGCATCCACCTGATGCATATCACATACATGATCCACCTGATCATACAATGTATCCACCTGATACATATCATGCATCCACCTGATGCATATCACATACATGATCCACCTGATCATACAATGTATCCACCTGATACATATCATGCATCCACCTGATGCATATCACATACATGACCCACCTGATCATACAATGTATCCACCTGATATATATCATGCATCTACCTAATGCATATCATATACATGAATCACCTAATACATATCATGCATCTACCTGATGCATATCATACACATGATCCAACTGATCATATCCAACATCCAACATGATGCATAAACATATACATGATCTAACTGATCATATCCAAAGCAGTAACTGGAGCATTGTCCTGATGCTCATCACACAACGCTTACATCCACAACCATGGGAGGATCCTCCTACCACCATGCTTGGAATGGCTTCTGCAAATGTGTCCATCACTTCTTCCTTGAAGCATCATCAATCTGAAGAACACCAAGCCTCCCTCTGAAGTACTCAAACTTCACTCTGGCTAGTGGTTTCGTCAACACATCTGCAACCTGTTCATCCGTCGCAACATACAGGAGCTTCACTACTCCTCTCTGCATCATATCCTTGATATAGTGATATTTGATCTCAATGTGTTTCGACCTGTCGTGGAACACTGGGTTCTCAGACAGCTTCACACAACTCTGGTTATCACAAAAGATACCAGTAGCATCCAGTGGGAGATCAAATAACTCAGACAGTAGCTTCCTCAACCATACTACCTCACAACTGGCCGAACAAGTTGCAACATACTCTGCTTCAGCAATACTCAGTGCTATGCAGGATTTCTTCTTGCTAAACCAAGAGATCACACTTGATCCCATACTGAAGCAGCACCCAACAGTGCTCTTCCTATCTGCAGCACTACCTGCCCAATCTGAATCAACATAACCCTGTAGGTTAAACTACATCATACTTGAGCCCATAATCAATTGTACCCTTCAGGTACCTCAAAATATGCTTTATAGCAACCACGTGAACACCTCTGGGATCCATCAGGAACTGGCTCAATGTGTTCACCGCAAAGCAAATTTCTGGTCTCGTGTTCGTCAGGTACATCAAGGACCCAATCATCTAATGAAACACTGTGACATCAACCAGATCAGATGAAGTGTAATACCCCATTTTGACCCTTAGGATTGTTGGCCTGATTTTATGAATCAGAGCCAATAAATAGGTTTTATCCACACAATCAACTTAAAGCAGTATCCGGTGTGTTTGAATTAACAAGACCTCGCAGGTTATGGTCCTGCTACCAGCTAGTTTGTCTCTTAAGGAAACCTCAAAACTAGCAAACTCTAACCTATCCTAATGTTTATCCTATCTATATATTTACAAATGTCCTAAAGCTGCTTTCAGAAAGAAAGACTTCAATTTTTGTGAAGTTTTCTAAATATGAAATCTTAATTACAGTATGCAGAATGATTTAACAATGTTAAATAAAATACACTTAAAACTAACCTATCTACCTATTTAACCCTATCTCAGCTGAGAGAAGATTTACAACTTAGATTAATCATTAATCTTATAACAGAAAATTGAAGTAAGATATAAACCAAACATGTTTAAATTATAACGACAATTACTCTGCTATATAGAAATGGAATTGAGCTTCAACCTAAAAGACACAGTCAAATTCACTTCCAGAACTGATTAATAACTATTTTTCCAAGACAGTCATTCAACTTTGAGATAATGTTTATTTAAAACTCATCATTAACATACAAATGAAACTTTAAATAAACAAGAAGTTATATCATTCAAGCTAATGTTTATAGTGAACACACTAATGGACAAACCACAATGATATATGCATTCAATAACTAATCTTGAGACGACAAAGTGAGAATTTGTTTAAACATCAATATGACACAGCATACAGAGTTTGCATATAAACAGAAGATGACAATCGAAATATATGTATATATATATTTAACCCAAAAATAATACCATTCACAGCATCATTCGTAGATATCCAGTATCATCCACAACAAAGCTTCAGCTTCAAGTTTGAAATAATACTAGCAATAGAATATATTTCAAAAGGTTTTCTTCTACACTTCATCCATCCCGAGTTCATCAAAAATCTTCACTCATATACTAGTGAGAGTCGGTTTCTGCTATAAATGTTGCACGCAACATTATAGGAAACTACTTAACCATAAAAGCATCTAATTACACCAAATACTAAAAATAGAATCGACTAGCCTGAGTCGAGGCATCTCAGAACATTCTTGGCCATTCGGAATACACCAACTTGTAACAGATCAGCTATACTTTCATGCCAACGCATCTACCATATCCTGCATTCCTGGGAGAAAGCGGTGATAAAAACCCTCCTGCATTAAATTCAACAAATACATCATATCAGAAACGATTTAACACAGTTAACCGAAATATTAAAACAAAATTATAAATGCATGCCTGTAAAATCTCCGATTTTACAGACATGCTAAATCAAAATAATCGTTACCTGTCGACAAGAGAAAGAACTATTAGGCTTCATTATGAAGAGCGACTACTCTTCTAGCTTCGGCCAATTTAGCTTTCAACCTGATGATTTTGACATTTTGTTTTTCAATTCGTTCCAAAAGCATCTGGTTTGTTTTTAATATGGATTTCTTAGATTTCTTTGATTAAGAGCACCTTCAGAATCAAAGATTCTGAAGGAGCTCTATATAAAAATTAATTCATTTTTCACATAAAGGACTGATTCCTCTTCACTTTGTCAAGGAGTGAAGAGGTTGTTGCTTGCTGCCAACAAATGGCGACGACCTGGGAGAACCAGTTATCTCTGCTTAAAACAAGATGATTAAAACGAAATCTTCGAAACCTGTTAAAGATAATCAAAATCCTTTATTCATATCAAACCTTTATTTATTCAGTTTCATAAGCATAACCCAGAAATTTTTCATCTTTTGAAACGAACATATGATTAGAGATAAGCTTACAAATATCATTATCAAAACCAGTGCTTCTTAGTAAGGATGATCTTACCATCAGCCTCGAATACCTTTCCTCTGAAAACTATCTAGAACCTGTTCCTTGTTTTAGTAATTTCTTGTTTCTTGCTTTGCTGTTCTTTTCTTTTAAATGATAATTCTGTTTGAAGACTACTACCTGGGTTTGATGTCCCAATGTGATAGTATCATTCACGAGAGTTGTCTGAAATAAGCAGGCCGACTCGTGATGAGATCTCCTGTCTTTTAATTTAAAATCAAAAGCCATCATCCTGGTGATCAGAAATGAAGTTATTCCAGGCAACACTGATGATCATGATTAGGTCGGCTCATTACTGAGACCTCCTATTCTTCAGGCAAAAGTTATGTTTTATTGGAATTTTATTGATTTTGTTTTAACTAAAATGAGAGATCATTACCCGGCATGGTAACCAAATAGTAATGTCAGTCATAAATACCACCAGAAAATGAATCAGCTGGCTCGTGATGAGACCCCTTATCTCTTGGTTTTAAGACCAAAAGCCATTACTAGTTTCCTAATAATGTCATACCAGAGATATTTATGATTCTGATCAGACCGGCTCATTACTGAGACCTTCCGTCTCTCACTTTAGCTTGTTATTAGCTGGAACAGATGCTAGACAATCTTCAAATGACAAAAGTTTTCTAAACCAATGATAAAAAATCTGTAATTTTTTTTTCAAAAGCACGGGCTTTGAGAAAGATATATAATAAACTACCCTTATTTAAGAAAATAACCAGATGAAAGAAAAATCCGGGAAACACTTATAAATAGAACTAACGAAGATTTTTTACAAACTCAAGAAATTTTGATCAACCCGAACAACTTTAAAAGATTTCAGTTCAAGTCAAAATTTTCAAGACTGATGAGAAAACTGATCTTATTGATATATATTAATTACAATTATTAATCACATATTTCTGTTTTGAGGACTAGTTATATACATGAATTTTAACAACCTGAAATATCTGATATTGACAGCGATTGACTCATATACAGTTTGCTAGTGTATATACAAAAATATAAAAACTATTTATAAACAGTGAATAAATATATACAATTTAGACAGCAATTATTAACAAAAATATTTCTTAAGAATCAGTCCATTCACTGGGAATGTCTCGGACTGACCTTCAAGTGTTTGCAATCGAAAGGTACTTGGACCTATTTTTTCAGAGATAACAAAGGGGCCTAACCAAAGTTTTTGAAACTTAGTATGACTACCCTTAACTTCATGAGCTTTATCCCATTTTAAGACCAAATCTCCCACCTGGAATTCACGAACAGAACTAAATGATTGGTCAAACCACGACTTAACAATCTGTTGATGTTTGTTAAAGTGTTGTTTTGACTGTTCTCGTTCTTCTTCTAATTTTAATAATGCATTAATTCTTTTCTCCATTGCTGGGCATTCTTCTTCTTGGACAGACTGAGCTAACTGTAATGAAGGTAAAAACAAATTTGGTGGGAGAATAGCTTCAGTCCCATACACTAAAAAAAATGGTGAATTACCTATTGCAACCTTTGGAGTTACTCTGTCTGCCCAGAGAGCATTAACCAATTCTGTATGCCAATTCCTATGGTGAACTGAAACAGTTCTTTTAAGAATTTTCAATAAATTTTTATTTGTTGATTCAGCCAGACCATTCCCATGAGGATGGTAATTAGCTGAATACCTGATTCTTATTCCCTTTTCTAAAGCGAACTGACTCAATTCAATTGATGAAAAATATGATGCATTATCAAAAACCAAAGAATCGGGAACACCAAATCTTGTTATGATAAAGAAATCCAGAAATAATATAACTTGATTAGTATTCACAACCTTCAATGGTGCAGCCTCAGCCCAACGAGTGAAATAATCAGTTGCAGTTATTATGTACTTGTGTCGCATTGATGAGGGAGGGTTTATTGGACCTATTATATCGATGCCCCACTGCTGAAAAGGTCTTTCAGCTGAAACCGGTTGTAAAGGAAAAGCAGATTTTTTAACTTTTCCTGCGGCAAGTTGACACTCTTGACACCTTCTAACGAAAGTATAAGAATCTCGAAACAAGGTAGGCCAATAATAACCAGCCCTGAGAATTTTATGGGCTGTGGTTTCTCCACCAAAATGACCTCCTGCTGGTCCAGAATGTAATTCTTTCAGAATTGTTTCTGTTTCATCTTTATCCAAACACCGGAGGTATACCCCATCAGAATTTCTTCGAAAAAGGACATTATCTATTAATAAGTACGGGGTAGATTTCAATCTTAGTGCTCTTTTCTTCCTTGGATCTAAGTAATCAGGGGCAGTCCCTGTTTCCAGAAGTACTCGTATGTCTGTGTACCAGGAATCTTGAGGTGGTGGATAAAAATAAATTTCTCTGGTAAGTAAATCTTCATCAATGACAATTTCGTTTTTATCATCAGACAAATGAGCAGCTTCAGCAGCTAGTTTACACAATCCTTGCCCTTTAACTATTGTTGATGGTTTGATTTCTAGGTCATACTCTTGGAGAGATGTCATCCAAGGTGCCCTTTTTTCTCCTAAATCCTTCTGTACCAACAAATTTCTTACTGAAGAATAAGGTACAATTACTTTCGTTTTAGATTTTAACAAGTAAGGACGAAAATGTTTTACCGCTTTAAAAACAGCATAAGCTTGTTTATCCACTTCATGATAGTTTAATTCAGCACCTTTGAAATTTGAAATCATGAATGAAATTGGAACCTCATTATTTTGTTGGTTTAATTGAGTTAACACTGCTGCATACGCAATATCAGAAGCGAAGGTATATAATATAAAATCCTTGTTAAAATCTGGACTTAGAAGACTAGGAGCTTCTGAAATAGCTTCTAAAATTTTCTGAAAAGATTCCTTTTCAGTTTGTCCCCAACTAAACACGGCATCTTTTTTAATCATTTTCTGCAAAGGACGAACAGTCTCTGAAAAACTAGGGATGAATCTCCTGACAAAATTAATTTTCCCTAAGAATGACTGCATTCCTTTCTTGCTGGAAGGGAAAGTAATCTTTGAAATAGCTTGTGTTCTTTCCGGATCAATCATGATTCCATGTTTTGATACTACACATCCTAACAAGATACCTTCTGAAACAGCAAATATTGTTTTCTTAGGATTTAAAGATATTCCAAATTTTCTACATCGTTCAAACACTTTTCTCAAATGGTTAAGATGATCAGGGCGATGTTTAGAGTAGACAGTAACGTCGTCCAAATAGACAACGACTGAATGATTAATCAAACCTCTGAAGGCAATATCCATTGCTCGTTGAAATGTTGCTCCCGCATTGATTAGTCCAAAAGGCATCTTACGGTATGCATACGTTCCCCATGGAGTTCTAAAAGCAGTTTTTAATTGATCATCCGGGGAGACTAATATTTGGTTGTACCCTGAGAAACCATCAAGGAGAGACAGTATCTCAGCCCCAGATACTTTCTGAAGAATTTGTTCCATGGGTGGAACTGGGTAGTTATCTTTTTCAGAAGCTTTGTTTAAATTTCTAAAATCGACACATAATCGAATATCCCCATTTTTCTTTCTAACTGGAACTAAGTTTGCTACCCACTGAGTGTGTCTGACAGGGAAAATGATCCTGGCAGTTAGCAATTTATTCAATTCCCTTTTTATTGTTGGTTCTAATGATGGGTGATATTTTCTTAATTTCTGCTGAAAAGGTTTTGATTCTTGCTTAATTGGAATTATATGTTGCATGACTTGAGTATTAAATGTTTTTAAGTCATCATATGTCCACGCAAATATATCTTTAAACTCTTTAAATAATTTTATGAAAGCTGCTCTTTCTACAGGATCACAATCTATTCCTAGGTTTATAGTTTGGGGATTAGATTCTGTTCCCAAATTGATGGTTTCATATTTCATGCAAGAGCTATTGGTTTTACAATTCGGAACTGATTTAAACTTATCCTGCAGATCAAAAAACTTTTCTAATCTCAATACTGAGTTGGGGACCGGTTTTACCTGTTCAAAAGCCTTCTCAACTGAACAAAAATCATTAATTACCGAAAAATCTCGTAAATTGTCGTCGTGAGTGATTTCATCTATCGCTGAATCTTTAAAAATTCCATCGTTTGTCAGAAAATGCAGTACCTGTGTATCATTATCAAACACACGCCAATTAAAAATGTTATCAGGTATGGAAGGTCTAAAAATTAATTCAACAGAAAAGAATTCTGACGAAAATTTTTCTGAAGGAATCAATTTGGAAGCTACATTTGCCAATAAGTCTGCTTCTTGGTTTTGACTTCTAGGAACAGAATTTATGTTAAATGCATCAAAATATGTAATAAGATTCCATACTTCCTTTTGATAACTTTGCAAATGTTCAGATAAACAATGAATGGAATTACGCACCTGTCTAACGATGATTTCTGAATCACCAAAGACCACAATCTCTTTGATGCCCAAATCGATTGCTTTTTTCAATCCTTGAATCAAAGCTTCATATTCAACCATATTATTTGTACAACTAAATTCTAGTCTACAGGCTATACAAGTCTTATTACCTTGAGGATCTATTAGCAGACAACCGGCGCCCGCTCCTTCCTTAGATTTTGCACCATCGAAATAAAGAGTCCAAATAGAATTATGTGCGATTACTTTGCTTTCTATGATATTTACAATATTTACATTATTTTCATCACCAATGGTCTCCTTAAGAAAACAGTTAGGAGAAATGACTGTTACATTACAAATCTCAGATTGCTGGCTGCTTACTGGAAGGAGAGAGTTTTCAGCTTTGAAATCTCCAAAACCTAACTCATACATGTAGTTTCCCATAATAGAATCAGAAAATAACACAGGTTCACTAGGATCATGTAATTCTGTAACAGTATGTTTCATGTACCTTTCTCTTTGAATCTTTATCTGATTTGCTTTTCCATTTTTTGGTAACCACAAGGTTGACCAATCAGTGGCAAAGAAACCATTTAGCTGTTGAGACCAATCCCTACTTAAGAACAGTCCATATGCATCAGGTATATCAGCGATTACGATATCTATGATTTGATAGACTGAAGGATTACAAGCAATCCTAACTAAGACATCTTTCATCTCACCGACAACCTTCACATTTGTTCTATCTAATTGAGTTATTTGTGCATTGGATGGGACAAATTTGCCATTTAATTTCTTACACACAGATAAAGGCATAACATTTGAAGATGCTCCTGAATCTACCATGCAATTATGGACATTTCTATTAAAAATTTCAAAGGTAAGTAAGAATGGAGGTGTAGTTGACTTAGAGTTCTTACCTATCAAAGAAGCTTTATCAGCTGATGTTTTCCCTTTATCAGTTGCTATTGGATCATTGCCTAAACTGTTTGCAGCAACATTTTGCTTTGTATTAGGGATGATCGTGATTACCGCAGGATTGATAATAGGACTACCAGGCATTGGATAGATTTGAAGGAGATCGTACATACTAATGTTTGCACGTGTCTTCTTCAAATCTTCAATTATGTCATATTGTAAATCCAACTTTGGAGCGTTTTGAATGGTTTGGGTAGCCTTATTTGACTGAGTTTGTTTGTTCAGTTGTGAGTTATTATTATCAGTGTTTGAAGTTGAGCTTGAAGCACCAGGAGTATTTGCAATTGCTTTACTACGCGTATTATATGCGTGTTGTCCTGGTGGTGGGCTTCTGTTCTCATGTTTTTTCACAAAATTATCCCAGAAGTGTCCATTAATTTGTTGAGGTTCTTCTGCTTCATCTTCATTTTCAGATTCTTCATCTTCTTTGTTCTGATTTATCTCTTGACTAGTTGTTTCAGATAAAGAGAGAACAGCTCGAATTGTGTTAAATATCTCTTCATTAGCAGCTATATCTGGGGGTGCATTCTTATTGTTTGCATTTGGGTTTGGTCTAAATTGATTTCTGAAGTAATCCCTAGAAGGGGAAGCTTCAGAACTAGTTTTTTTTAACCCAATAACTTCATTAGTTAACGTTCGAATAGCATTCTGTAGCTGTTCCACATCGAAAGCTTTATCCTTATCTGAACTAGATCTTTCTACTTTCTTTCGAGGAAAAGAATCAGTTTTACCACTCCTTTCTGGTTCGTAAGACATAAAATCTTTTTCTACTTTAATTGCCTCATCAAATGTTTCTATCAGTGTTGTTTTTCCAGCTCTCTTAACAAACATTCCAGAATTCCTAGGTAAGGCTGATGTATAATTTTCGATGATTATATCTTCCGGTGGTTGAGAAGCAATTGGAATTTTATTTTTTAATGTTAGAAACCTTTGATTGAAGTCTTTGATCCTTTCTTTGGGTTCCATTTTAATTCTAGATAATTCTAGGGCTAAAAGAGCAGGTGTTTTATCTTCCCCAAATTTATCTAAAAATACTTTATTAAATTCCTCCCAGTTTGTAATAGATCCTTGTACTAATGAAAAATACCAGGTAGAGGCTCTTCCCTCAAAAGTGAGAGGAAATAATCGACAGACAACATCCTCATGCTGAACATTTAAGGTTTGAACAGCTAACATGAATTTATCAATATGCATCTCTGCTGGTTCTTTGTCATCTGGGTTAAACTTAGGAAGAATTTTATCCGAATGTTTTGGCAATGGGTGTTGTACCCCAGGAATTGCTACAGCAGCTGCCCTTAACCAAGGGAGCTGTGGATTAGGTGGAGGGGGTGGAGGATTACCTCCTCCTCCTGCATTTCCTGCCATTGGACTTCCTTGGGAACTAGAAGAACTCTCAGAATGAGAAGATCTTGGATTGTTGGGTGGTGACTCAGGAGGAGAAGGTGGCTGATCAGAACCACTTCCCGAAATTAACCTCCTTGTGGTATTAGTTTGTGTATTCTGTCTTTGATAACTTTCAGCTTGGTATTGAGGAGTATTATCAGTTATTTCCAAATCTTCTGCAACTATGGTCAATTGTGGGTTATGTCGCTGTTGTCTAGGAAGACCATAATCTATTGGAGTAATACCTAACTGATTAGCGTAAGCTCTAGTAAGGATATGTCTGGATTCTTCTAGAGTTTGAGCACTTTGTGCAGGAGTAAACGGGGAAGTAATAGGATCGCGTTCAAGGATATTCCTTACAGTTTCACTAAGAGGTGATCTACTAATTTCCGAAGATTGTTGGCTGGCTTGAAATGTTTCATCAGTTTCACCTGCCATTACTTAATTCATGCCCTCCTTCTAGCGCCATTTGTTGGCCTGATTTTATGAATCAGAGCCAATAAAGAGGTTTTATCCACACAATCAACTTAAAGCAGTATCCGGTGTGTTTGAATTAACAAGACCTCGCAGGTTATGGTCCTGCTACCAGCTAGTTTGTCTCTTAAGAAAACCTCAAAACTAGCAAACTCTAACCTATCCTAATGTTTATCCTATCTATATATTTACAAATGTCCTAAAGCTGCTTTCAGAAAGAAAGACTTCAATTTTTGTGAAATTTTCTAAATATGAAATCTTAATTACAGTATGCAGAATGATTTAACAATGTTAAATAAAATACACTTAAAACTAACCTATCTACCTATTTAACCCTATCTCAGCTGAGAGCAGATTTACAACTTAGATTAATCATTAATCTTATAACAGAAAATTGAAGTAAGATATAAACCAAACATGTTTAAATTATAACGACAATTACTCTGCTATATAGAAATGGAATTGAGCTTCAACCTAAAAGACACAGTCAAATTCACTTCCAGAACTGATTAATAACTATTTTTCCAAGACAGTCATTCAACTTTGAGATAATGTTTATTTAAAACTCATCATTAACATACAAATGAAACTTTAAATAAACAAGAAGTTATATCATTCAAGCTAATGTTTATAGTGAACACACTAATGGACAAACCACAATGATATATGCATTCAATAACTAATCTTGAGACGACAAAGTGAGAATTTGTTTAAACATCAATATGACACAGCATACAGAGTTTGCATATAAACAGAAGATGACAATCGAAATATATGTATATATATATATAACCCAAAAATAATACCATTCACAGCATCATTCATAGATATCCAGTATCATCCACAACAAAGCTTCAGCTTCAAGTTTGAAATAATACTAGCAATAGAATATATTTCAAAAGGTTTTCTTCTACACTTCATCCATCCCGAGTTCATCAAAAATCTTCACTCATATACTAGTGAGAGTCGGTTTCTGCTATAAATGTTGCACGCAACATTATAGGAAACTACTTAACCATAAAAGCATCTAATTACACCAAATACTAAAAATAGAATCGACTAGCCTGAGTCGAGGCATCTCAGAACATTCTTGGCCATTCGGAATACACCAACTTGTAACAGATCAGCTATACTTTCATGCCAACGCATCTACCATATCCTGCATTCCTGGGAGAAAGCGGTGATAAAAACCCTCCTGCATTAAATTCAACAAATACATCATATCAGAAACGATTTAACACAGTTAACCGAAATATTAAAACAAAATTATAAATGCATGCCTGTAAAATCTCCGATTTTACAGACATGCTAAATCAAAATAATCGTTACCTGTCGACAAGAGAAAGAACTATTAGGCTTCATTATGAAGAGCGACTACTCTTCTAGCTTCGGCCAATTTAGCTTTCAACCTGATGATTTTGACATTTTGTTTTTCAATTCATTCCAAAAGCATCTGGTTTGTTTTTAATATGGATTTCTTAGATTTCTTGAATTGATTCTTTTTCACGTTGGCCTTTTTCCACCTGTCAATCCATTCTAACAATTCTTTCTTGAACGTTTTATTCTCTTCTTCCAACAGGACCGTATACTGTTTGCGTTTTCCTCTAGACTCTGCTTTTTTATCCTGATAGATATTTCCTAACACCTGCTGTAGGGTTTCGTCTTCGCTAGCTACATGAGGAGAACGAGGACTATCACGATGCTGATTGTGTGATGGTTCCAATTGTACAGTGTCAACATCTATTTCTAATTGATTACCCTCAACTTCACCTGATGGCACATCATTTCCCTGGACAGTGGTGGAATTTCCTACACCCATTGCGCTAGGGACAGGTATCGGAATATCATCCTCAATATCTACAACTGCGGGTTCGGCAACAGTAGATTTGGAAGTCTGTGGATCAGACTTATACCTTGGAGTAGAATGACGACTATGCATGCTCCTGGTGATTCTACGTGAAGATGATAAGTTTCCAACCTTTGACCCTTCCTTATCACAACAAACCTGAGCCAAATGGTTCAGCTTATGCATAGAAATTTTATGACCCTCAGCAAGTTTATCAATTTCGTCTTCGGCTGAACCCTCTTTTAATTTTACAGGGTTTCCATCATTATTATCGGGTTGTGATTCATTTAAAATTTCCCTAGAACTGCAAGGAACTGAAACCCTATCATCATCTCTATCTACCTCATCGTCTACAGACGTGCTTATGGCCTCTGGTTCATTATCCTCTGAGCTATCATCCTCAGGATCTATAATTTTTCGTTTCCTACGAGCTCGAGGAGACGAATTAGGCCAATGTTGTGTTGGCCCCAATTTACAATCGACTAGGAATTCATCCCACGACCGACCTTTTGCGGATAATTGAAATTGCAGTAAAATTTTAATCAGTCCATGGTGACACAGACTATTATCAGGGTTATTAAAGTTCCTTACAGACTGTGACATTTTCTTCAGGCTTTGCCACAGATAGAAGGGCAAATTAAGTTTATAACCCTTAACCGCTAACAACAACCGTAAATGATACAAATGCAAATGGGAAAAACGTCCACAACAGGTTACGTATCTTACCAAGATTTCATAGTAAGCTCTCCACTCGGGCTTGAGAAACTTTACAGGCACGCCTACTCTCAATTTCGTTTTATCTGGTAAAGGCGTGAACAAAGCCAAACACTTCTTCTTATCCACCATAAGGCCTTTAAACCAGCGCTCTCCCACCTGGGGAAGTTTCGTGGCTTCAGCGATTTTGTCTTCATTGATAACAAACTCAACACCCCCAATTCGGACCCTGTCATTTTTATAACCCATTGCAAACATTCTGGTAATCTCCACATGATGACCATCGAAGCTTTGAAAGAAATGGGTCCATCCCATTTTCTCAAATTTCTGGGCAACCTCCTGATTAGCTTCAATAATTTCATACCCTGAGATTTCAAAACGATTCAGAGGAGACATGGTTTCTTCAGCACTGTCTGGGCTTAGCCGTGGAACGAAAGGGAAAGTGAAAATAGAGGGGATAGGTACCCACACACACGACATGCTAGACGAAACTTCACATGCTCGAGGTCTGATCAAAATCAAATCTCTGAACCTACCATTTTAGCAGGATGGTGATAAATATTACAACTTTCATGCTACATCATGACTTATGCTAATTTATCTGCGTTTTGACCCTGCCAAGTAGTGACCATTACTTAACTTAATGAAACAGCGATACGAAGACTGCTTAACTTGGCGAACCAGTGATATGACAACTGATATAGCCATTATTAAGATCATTGATTATTGACAGTGGTTCATTATTAATAGGTACGATGGCGTAGTTCGTGATGAGTGTTAGCAATTAACACTGTCAACAAGGTTTTATCAAACGCATACAATTGTCGAGTCTGTCAAGTGGTGAAGGCCACGTTTCCATGCCAGCTCACCGATCCAAAGATTTATCAATTTAACCGTTGATTTAGCGCATGGTTAGTTCATCCAACGATCATCATTATTCTATAATATTACGTCGTGATGTGCAGAAGCATAGATTGAGTTTTAAGGTTGAGTAGGTATTAATGAAATGACCAGCTTGGTGTTTGTTTTATTTATATGTACAAACTATCTATATATACAACACTAAGTCGAAACCTTTATACATGGTATTAACACACTATAGTATGTATCATTACATAGGGTATTAACCATATGAGAAACGCTTCCTATATAAACCATCATTTATTAATTAAATATGATATTGACAAAGTTTATGATAGGATATTACTTATGATATTAGATTCCCAAATTCACTTAGTCTTGAGACTAATAATACCCTAACAATGAGTTTTATGATATTTCTTTGACACAAACCCTTAAGTCACATAAACTCTTTTCAATATTTTAAACAATTTTCAATGAGAATTTACGAAACTTATCAATCCTTCATTCGAGAGCCAAGTTCGATGATCAAGTCCCTATCAGCTTTTAGAGTCATTAATTACTTTTTCTTTGATTAAGAGCACCTTCAGAATCAAAGATTCTGAAGGAGCTCTATATAAAAATTAATTCATTTTTCACATAAAGGACTGATTCCTCTTCACTTTGTCAAGGAGTGAAGAGGTTGTTGCTTGCTGCCAACAAGGATATATTAGCTTTTAATGTAAATATTGTATACATGTGATGTATGTTTTCCTAGCGTGGAGCTCAAGGCCAAGGCTCCACTAGTGGAAACTCAAATTTTATTTAAAAGGAAAGTACTAGATATTATGTTACCCATGTGCTATTTAGCCATGGAACATTGTAAAAATGATGTAAATAAACATCATGCAATAAAATACCAAAACTGGCTATGGAGGCAACGAATGAGAAGGGGCCATGTGTATCCACTAGGGAGTGGTGAGGGGGTTGTGGGATTGAACCATAGGTTTCCAAATGTCATTTTGAGAACCCATTTGACTTAACTTGTTGACATTTAATTCTATTGTAAGGAAGTGGTTGAAGAAAACAGTCCATGGCTTCAATGGAGCATGGGCATCCCAAAAATTCGTATGACGGAGTATGGGCTCTGTTTTCTTGTACCACAAGTCACTCTACCTCATGGGAGTTGCTTCTTCCTCATTCCCATTCTAGTGTGGAAGGAACCAGCATCAATTATCATCCAAAAACGAATTCCCAGCAATGAGAAAAACCAGAAATCGCAACTGTGAAAGAACCCACATTTTGAAGAGCCATAAACGCCCAGATTTGGTATTTAACAGTGAAATCCAATGGGGGATCCATAGGTATGAACCTTGGGGCGAATTTGAGAGCATTAGCTACCCCGAAATCCAATGGAAAACCCAGTTTTGATAGCCCAGAAACCCAGTGACGGGATTGAGTTATTTGTTGCCAGAATGGTGAGAAATCCAAGTGTGGATGTTTGAATAGAGGATGGGATTGCTTGAATTTAGCTTGATATGTCCGTAGCTCTGTGGTTGAGCTCACTGGCTTAGCATCCTCATCATTTCCTTATTGCATACTTGATAAACCCAGCTGTGTGCTGGCTTAGCATGACCGTTTGAGTGAATCCATGGCTGTGAGTGAGTCTGTCTAGTTCCTCCTTAGTGGATACACAACCCAGCTCGGGGGTGATATCTCAGCTGAAAGAATATAGGCTGGACATATATCTATGGTTGGGTGGAATGTTGCTCTCACGTAGCCAATTGTTTGGATGATTTCATTTCAAGATAAATATTCTCTGTGGATTAATTTATTTGCATTATGTGTTCAACAATGTGTTAATCCTGAATGCTAATTGTTCATGCTAAATGAGATGAAATAAATATCTTAATATGGTTGATATGAAGCTTGTGCATAGCCTAAGAATGAGATTGATTCGTTGTTTGTTGATTCACCATATGCTTGAGTTAAATATGTTGATGCATTACTATTTGTGTGTATGCAAATTTGATTAATTCTGCTGTGTTTTTATTGAGTATGAATTGCACACAGAAGTTTTTAATTGTTATGAATTTCTTAGAAAATGAATGGGGCTGAGATTGTCAAGAAGCCCGGTAGATGGGTCACATTTCCTTCCTGGCATCGGAATAGATGGAAGGGGACATGACAGAGTGGTATTGGAGCCCATGTTGTAGCACTGGGGCTGCTTGGGCCAAACTGTGAGTTATAGGCAAGTAACAGAGTGGTATCCGAGCATGGTTTTAATGCAATATTGATGAAGTTGGGGCGGCATTTTTGATTGGAAAAATGACAGGGTTAGAGTTCTCAGGTGTGGGAGAGGATCACACCATTGCATAGAGCTCTATAACATCTTTCCAACTGTACCAGACTCGCCTCATTTGGCCAAGGGACGAGGGAGTTATGAACCCCGAAAATCACAGGAAACGTAGGTGTTTTCGAAGTTTCGGGTTTCGGGTTTTGGATTTTGGGTTTCGGGAACGCGAATTTTTCAAAATTTGCATTTGGATTTCTGAAATTCCAAACCCGCAATTTTTGACTTTCGGGATGTCGAGTTTCGGGTTTCGGGAACGCGAATTTTTTAAAATTTGCATTTGGATTTCCGAAATTTCGAACCCACAATTTTCGGCTTTTGAGATGTCGGGTTTCGGGAACGCGAATTTTGGAAATTTCGCGTTGGATTCCCGCAATCCCGAACCTGCAGTTTCGGGTTTCAGGAACACAAATTTTGAAAATTGCGTGTTGGATTTTCGTAATCCCGCACCCGCACTTTTGGGTTTCGGGTGTCGGCTTTCGGCCTTCAGTTTCGGGTATATATATATATATAGAGAGAGAGAGAGAGAGAGAGAGAGAGAGAGAGAGAGAGAGAGAGCCCGAAAATGGATTTTTGGATTACAGGAGCATGCAAGGTCAGAATTTGATGAGTTCAGGGGTATTCTGAAGCCATTGATGGAGGCCATGAATGAACCAGTGAAGATCCCGAGCCCATTATGCTCCGATTGGGCATAAAATCAGAATGAATGGCTTTTACAAATCAGTGTCCCGACGCTTGACAGAAGGTCGGATTAAGATGAAAATGATATGGAGCAGTCATGGAGCAGGAACGGTGTTAAGTTTGGAGTTTTGGAGCCAAATTCCAAAGGATGTGGAGTCAGGGTATGCAAGAAGGCCGAAAAGCACTATTTTGGGCCACGTTTTGGGGATTTTGAAAAGCTTGCAGTGGTTGAAAGTGACCCTATAATTCAGAATCAAGAAAATTACTGAACTCAACATTTCATATTCCCAGTAAACTAGACATATTCCATTAGACAAAGATTTTCCATAAATGCACCGTTTTGGGAAATAGCCATTTTTGTCCCGAAATTTGAAATTTTGGAAAAATGTGAAAAGTGGAAAGTAGTCAAACCCAGAATTTTATAGAAGATGAATGGAGCATCGGAACAGAGATCTGCAAGTTGCTGAGTGTTCCTTGCTATATGGACTAACTTCTCCAGGTAGAAATTTTTTTGTGATTCTTCATAGATTTTCTTCCACAGCTGGCTGAAGTTGGCATTCCGTACCAAATACAACTGTGTAAAAATGTGCAGAATTGTGGTGAAAGTTGTCATTTTTTTAAAGTAATGCAGTTTCCACACCTGATGTTAGAATGGAGCAAGTGGATAGGCATTGGAAAGCTTATCTAGCAGGGAGAAATGGTGCATAGTCTGAATTTGAATGGGATTATCATGATCCATAGTTAATTAGAGCATAAAAGTGCCAGTGGTTGTTTTGGAAAAATTGTTGTCAATATGAAAAATTTCTAGAATTGCACGCCTAGAAGTAGTAGAGACCATGAAATCGAACTAGCTATGATGTGGAAGGGGAATTCCATGCAAAGATGAGGGATTGGAAAGGGAGAATTCCTTAACCCCTGTCTTGCTAACTGTATTTATATTTTATAAGCTTTATGTACATAAAATTATGGCATGGGATTCTGAAAATGCAAGAGATTAGATGAGTGGCATGAATATGCATTGGTTGGCATATTAATAAACATTGCACAGTGCATGAGCAGATTTTTGTGCACACATATGATATTACATATTAGTAAAAGTAGTGAGGTTCTACATATGCAATGAACCACTAATAGTAAATATTGTGGTTGATAATCACTATTGGTGTTGGTTTTGGTTGTAGGACCAAAGACAACAAAAGCGTGGCTAAAGATGTTGATGATGTTGTTGCATGAGGCCAACAACCTTATGAAGAAAAGGTTAGGGCATCAAGTCCAGGATCAAGAGGTTGGTGGAAGAATTCTATAATCCTCTACAAGAGACCAATGGATCAGGTAATATCAAAGGTGTAAATGGAAGCCATGCAGGTAATGGTTTACTTATGATGATTACATAAGTGTTGAAAGAGGATTGGGTAAGAATCTCTTGAACCATATTTAATAATCATAAAATGGTATGCATTTAGAGTTGAAATGCATCCATGCGAATTGCATACTACCATAGTGTGGTGGAGCATGTAGTGGCAAAGGAAAGAGGCCTCATACCATGTGACTATTTATAAATTTAGATTGCATTCATATAAAATATATCGTGCCATGTGTATGTTGGATATGAGCTTAATAATCAAAGCAGGTGAGGACTGGTGGTTCTGATTATGGTAGTGCATGCTATATGAGGTGGTAATGTTTCGTCCATAATATTCATGAACCAATGCAAGGTAACATTGAGTGAATATGCATTAAGGAATTTTATAAATCCTGTAGTTATGCCTTGAATGAATGCACTTGAGAAGTTTGAGTAAACATTGTAGATGTGCATGCATGTGTGTGGATGCACATGTTGTGATGCATTGTGCGAATGCATGGTTGTGATGTGTACGATTCATTGCAATTAGATAATAGATGAAATGATGAATTAATGATAATTCTGAGATCATTTCATGAGCTGCTATGAATGCAGAATAGTAAGAGCATGAAGAAGGTATTCATGATCGATGGACTATCGGAATACTCCGTGGAAGGGCAGAGTTGTATAAAGCATAGGACTGAGAAATGATGAATATCTAAAAGTTTCTTTTAAATTGCATGAATGATGTGACTGTACCTTGCAATTTTAGTATGATAATGATGCACGTGAAGTAAATGAGTTTTGGTGATATTGATATGTTAACAACTAAAAGTGTTTGAATTATAGAATGCTATAATTCTGAAAATGCTTCAGTGACTATTGCAACAATGCAATATTATATGCATGGAGACTTACACGTGTTTGGCTAGTTGAAGTTTCTGATTACAGGTAGATTGTTCAAGGCATGGCAATGAGGGTAAGACCATGATGAAGGATGGAATCTTCCATGTGAAAGAGCCAAACCTCATGAGAAGGATCTCATGGCTGTGAAATAGTTTATGTGCAGAACAAATTGTCAATTCAGATTTGTAAATCTCAGATTTGTAAATTTTCAAATTTGAAATATTGCTAATGATTGTTGGGCTTATGTAAAATTGTGTCAGGATGACATGTTGTGTGTGGATGTCCATGTATGGTAGAAAACATAAATCCATAATGGACATAATGGTGCCACTTACAAGAGCCAAGCAATATGAGGATAGCTTCATGGCTAAGAAAATAAATTTCTGTAGTAGACAGAGTTGCAAATTCATATTGAGTTTAATTATTAGTGCAATTAATTGGTTATGAAACAATCAAATTTGAATTTTAATGTTAAATGTTGTTGAATGTTTGGTTATTTAATAAGTGTTCCAGGAAGACACATTGCAGTAAGACCAAGAGAGAGGGCTTGCAGAAGCCAAACTTCATGGGAAGGATCCCATATCTTGGAAATGGGTTTCGGGTGAAACGCCATTGGACATTTTGATAATGTCCCACCTGCACTGCATGATTGGTAAACAATATGAGTGAGATGGTAAAGATTATGTCAGTAAGACATATGAAGGTTATGTAACATCAAAATGAGTTGGGATGGAAAACCGAGGGACTGTCAACTCAGAGAAGGGAGCCCCCATTCCTCATTAGTGAAGATAAATTACATCTACAAAATGAATAAATGTTTTGTAAACCCTGACTGATATATATATATACATATATGTGTGCAAGTCTAATTGTTATAATTACTATGCATAGCACATTATATTTATGTATATTATTTAGACTACTTGAAGTATGATTAGGACCTGCATAGCTCCTATCAGTGAGGAGTGCACGCTTTTGTGATGATGAGTTATGATAGGGATGCCAATATTGATTACGCCCTAAAGGAATTGATGCATTCTTGGTGTTTCAATACTTGATAGTGAATGCTATGAATTATGGTTATAATTTTTGAATAAAAACGTTGACAAGTTTGCCTCTACTACTTGTGTTGTCACCTTAAACATATGCAATTTGGTGCTACACACTAACGAAGCAAAGTAAAAGGTTGTTGTGAAGGGTTGTGGTGGAAGGGTTAATGTGTATGAAAGGATGTTGTGGAGTTTGTGGGGGATTTTGATGAAGTGTTGTGAAGGTGTTGATGAAAGGGTTGTTATATGCCTATGGCTCCATAGTAGAGCCCTGACCTAGAAATGGTCGTAGTGAAGTTTCCTTCCAAGTCGGTGTGAAGGTGTACTGGTTGGAAATTAATTATTGATGTTTTGGAGCATCCTGCGTGCTAGCCAAACACCCCAATCCGCAGGAGGATCCCAAGGCTTGTAAAGTAAAAGCAGGACCCTGTGGACCATAGAGGAAATGCACAATACAGATAAGTATTCAATTTCATTTATTTTTTGTTTGGAATAATGAATATTTCAAGTATAAGTCTTGTAACAGTTAAGCTGATGTGCTATTGTTTCTTTGTTGGAAACCTTGGTCATACAGGAAGCAAGGACCCTGAAAGAACTATAAATTGCTTGGTAAATCCAGAGAGTGACTGGTTGGGCATTGAATATTTGATGTTGTGGAGCAGCCTGCGTGCTGGCCAAACATACATGATTATTTGATGTTGTGGAGTACCCTGCGTGCTGGCCAAACATACAAGATTATTTGATGTTGTGGAGTACCCTGCGTGCTGGCCAAACATACAGGATTATTTGATGTTGTGGAGCAGTCTGCGTGCTGGCCAAACATACAGGATTATTTGATGTTGTGGGGCAGCCTGCGCGCTGGCCAAACATCCAAGTTCATAGGCGATTTCAAGGCTTGTAAAGCAAAGAAGGACCCTATGGAATAAAGTGAAGAAATCTAATGCAGATAAGTATTTGGTTATCTTGTAATCTCTTGCTTATGAATATACATGTGTATATGATTTGGTTATGATTTCCTAAGCTCTTGTTTAAAGATAAATCCTATGAAAATAAACTGAACATGTGAATTAATTCAATGTTTGAGTGTAGGTATTGCTGGAAGCAATGGCTATGAAAGCATCTTAAGGATGCGTGTGGACATGTGACTGTCCTAAAAGGCTCAGCTTGCGCATAAATGAATGATGGTGCTATTGGACTTGTGGGGGTCCTAGAAGCCAAGGGAGTTGTAGACAAACCATGTGGAAGGACTCCATGGTTGAGAGGTCTAAAATAGACCATATACACTAAGTGTCATAGCCAATAAGGGTTGGTCAAGAATTCACATGGAAGTGAAAGAGGCTCGGAGCATGAAAACCACAGTGGTGGTTTGGGTTCCAGAATGGAACAAGACTAAGAGAAGAAAACTCTTACTGCTCTCTCTTTCCTTTTTATTGATGGATTTATAAAAATAGAAAATTGTTGAATGCATGTATGGATGAAAGTAGAATGTGTTTATTTGCTTGAAATAATTGTGAATGCTGAAATAGTTAATTTATTGTGAATGTTGAAGTAGTTAATTTATTGTGAATGGATGGACATGAAAGAATTCATGTGTATGCTGGGAAAGCATGGAAAGTGTGAAAGTCTCATGAATAGAGCATGGGACCTCCATGTCAATTGGGGAAAAAACAATTGACTGATTTTTAATGTTTAGGTTATGCTTGGCCTAACAAGATTTGTAATGATGAATTTCACAGGTGGAAATTAAATCCATTGGTTGCAGCTGCACGAGCAAGTGCTGCGTGTGAGCAAAGTGAGAACTAGCTGTGCACAGTGACCATGGCAGTAGACCATAGGCTGTTGGAATTGGATGAAAGTCTTCTTCAAATAATTTATAAGACCCAAGAAAATCTTGGAGAGATGCTCAAGATACAAAAGAGGCAGAATGAGATGAACCACAAGGCTTTGCAGAACTCTATTTGTCTGCAAAGAGAGGTAAAAAGCATTATGAGAGAAACCAGTAGGGGAAAGGAAAGTGGATCAATGATAAGGCGTTCATCCAATCGGTCCATTAAGAAACGTTCCAGGCATGAAGACTCAAAGGAAATCAAGCAGGTAAATATAAAGCAGCCAGTGAAATGTTGGAAATGTGGAGGACATCATTGCCTCCGCAACTTCCCAATAAGGGAACCTCAAGAGGGTAGCAACCATAAGGTTTTCAGACTTGTGGAGGAGCTAAAAGATCAGAACCAGCGGGAGAAACTCGTGGAAGTCAAAGGACTTGGTCCTGAAAGTTCAAAGTAAAGGACATAATGCAGGGCATACCTACAAAGTTTTTGAAATTTTGGACATGTGTAAATTGTATATGTATTCCTAAGTCTTGGAACACCGAGGACGGTGTTATTCTAAGGGGGAGGGGATTGTAATACCCCATTTTGACCCTTAGGATATATTAGCTTTTAATGTAAATATTGTATACATGTGATGTATGTTTTCCTAGCGTGGAGCTCAAGGCAAAGGCCCCACTAGTGGAAGCTTGAATTTTATTTAAAAGGAAATTACTAGACCTTATGTTACCCATGTGCTATTTAGCCATGGAACATTGTAAAAATGATGTAAATAAACATCATGCAATAAAATACCAAAACTGGCTATGGAGGCAACGAATGAGAAGGGGCCATGTGTATTCACTAGGGAATGGTGAGGGGGTTGTGGGATTGAACCATAGGTTTCCAAATGTCATCTTGAGAACCCATTTGACTTAACTTGTTGGCATTTAATTCTGTTGTAAGGAAGTGGTTCAAGAAAATAGTCCATGGCTTCAATGGAGCATGGGAAACCCAGAAATTTGTATGGTAGAGTATGGGCTCTGTTTTGTTGTACCACAAGTCACTCTAACTCATGGGAGTTTCTTCTTCCTCATTCCCATTCCAGTGTGGAAGCATCAATTATCATCCAAAAACGAATTCCCAACAGTGAGAAAAACTAGAAATTGCAACTGTGAAAGAACCCATGTTTTGAAGAGCCATAAACGCCCAGATTTGGTATTTGACAGTGAAATCCAATGGGGGATCCATAGGTATGAACCTTGGGGTGAATTTGAGAGCATTGTCTACCTCGAAATCCAATGGAAAACCTATTTTTGATAGCCCAGAAACCCAGTGAGGGGATTGAGTTATTTGTTACTAGAATGGTGAGAAATCCAAGTGTGGATGTTTGAACAGAGGATGGGATTGCTTGAATTTAGCTTGAGATGTATGTAGCTCTGTGGTTGAGTTCATTGGATTATCATCCTCATCATTTCCTTATTGCATGCTTGATAAACCCAGCTGTGTGCTGGCTTAGCATGACCGTTTGAGTGAAGTAATGTCTGTGAGTGAGCCTGTCTAGTTCCTCCTTAGTGGACACACAACCCAGCTCGGGGGTGATCTCTCAGTTGAAAGAATATAGGCTGGACAGAGATATATGGTTGGGTGGAACGTTGCTCTCACGTAGCCAGTTGTTTGGACGATTGCATTTCAAGATAAGTATTCTCTGTGGATTAATTTATTTGCATTATGTGTTCAACAATGTGTTAATCTTGAATGCTAATTGTTCATGCTAAATGAGATGAAATAAATATCTTAATATGGTAGATATGAAGCTTGTGCATAGCCTAAGAATGGGATTGATTCGCTTTCTGTTGATTCACCATCTGCTTGAGTTAAATATGTTGATGCATTAATGTTTGTGTGTATACAAATTTGATTAATTCCGCTGTGTTTTTATTGAGTATGAATTGCACACAGAAGTTTTTAATTGTTATGAATTTCTTAGAAAATGAATGGGGCTGAGATTGTCAAGAAGTCTTCTAGATGGGTCACATTTCCTTTCTGGCATCGAACTAGATGGAAGGGGACATGACATGAAGCATCACACAGAAGCTTCAGGTTCGATGCCATAGGTGTGGCAAAGGCCTTGCAGTCCATCATCCCGAACCTCTTCAGGATCTCCACTGCATACTTCCCTTGTCCAAGGAAGATTCCATCTGCACTCTGCCACACCTCCATGCCTAGAAAGTAGTGCATCATCCCCAAGTTCTTCATCTTGAACTCGGCAGCAAGCTTCCACGGCGTGTCGACAATCAATCTATTCTTACCTGTTACAAACATGTCATCCACATACAATAGTAGTATCACTGGATTGCCTTCCTCAACCTTGTAGTAAAGGTTGGAATCCGCTTTACTCTTGGTAAAGCCCAAACTAGATAGAAAGCTGTCTATCCTACCATACCAAGTCATGGGTGCCTATTTCAAACCATACAGGGCTTTCTTTAGTTTGCACACATGTGACTCTCGGTCATGTGTCTCAAACTTGAGTGGCTTCTCCACATACAATTCCTCTTCGACTACACCATTCAAGAAATCTGTCTTGACATCCATCTGGTGTAACTTCCATTTCATCACCACAACCAGAGAAAGTATCGTTCTGATGGAAGTGTATCTGGTTACAGGAGCAAAATTCTCTTCATAATCAATCCCTTCTTTCTGGGAGAAGCCACGAGCTACAAATCTCGCTTTGTACTTTTCTATGCTTCCATCTGCAGCATGCTTGATCTTATAGATCCAACAGACTTCCCTTCAGGTCTTGGGACTGCATCCCAAACATCATTCTTCATGATGGACTGGTACTCCTTGATCATGGAATTTTTCCCGAATCCTGGGAAATTCAATATATTCAAATCTTCAATAGATAACTTTGTTGTTGAAACAAATGTTGTAGTCCTTCTTTTGTAGGTGCTCGTATATGATCTTTCCTACAAAACAAGTTAAATTGCATGATTAGAAACTTCTCATAGTTTTCAGAACAAATTCTTACACGTAAAGAAATATGTCATATAGTCACGCAATTATTTTAGCCAATGCTTCAATACAACATTCATCCATATCCTTTAACTTTCTAGATGCCTTCCAATCTCTACCAGAACATTGTTAAGAGTTTGCACTACTCCCAACATGTCAACACAGAGGTTTCATTCTAGATAAGTAGCAATGGAATGTTGTATAGTGCCATAGTCCACTTATCCATTATATGCATATTAATAGTATGTCGTTCATTAATGCAATTATTCAAATACACAGCCTAATTATAGGACCATCAGTATATACATCATTGAACAATATTATTTAAACAATCAAATATGCAAGAAATGATAATTGAAATAATTATCTTTGTTTGTTTGTTGGGTGGACTCCCTCTCAGTCTTTGCTTCATTTCTGCAACTCCATTCTGATGTGGATTGTGAGAAGTGGTCGACTCCCTCTGAATATCTGCATCTTTGCAGAAACTACTGGAATGTGCTCCCTCTTGATATTTTCTTCTTGGATTACCTGTCCTTGATCTTATATCCATCCTCGATCACTATGCATGCTTACAAGTATCATTATTGTGATATCCTCGAGGTCTCATACATAATCATACATTTATTAATATAATCTCAATACTATCAGAAGCACAATAATCTTAAACATGTATACTAATGATTATTTTAAACACAGCTAATAAACATTAGTATTCAAGGTTTAGATAGGACTCTTCTGGTTAGTCATATCATCAATTAAAGTAAGAAACATAATATTCCTAAACCATGATTACTCAAACCTATAACTTCATGAATAATCATAATCAATCATGCCAAGTATACTTATATAAGATATCTAACACAAGGTAGGATTTTAACTTGATATAGGAAAAACATACCTAGATTAATATGTTAGCTGGTTATTGTCTAACATACCCACATGATGTCTTCTTGTTCTCTTTAAGTGACTTGTGCTAGTAACCTGCATATCTCATAGGTTAACCATTATAGAACCAAGTTATACATACCTCGTAAGTAGATCTTCTATGTGATCCATGGCAATGGATGAACCTTTGTCTTCATGTCACCATGGTCATATGTTCTTGAACTAGAACATGATTTGTCTTTCTTGATGTACCTTTCATGTTAGCAAACAACATCAACTTCATACAACACCACAATGCATTAGTACAATCATAAGTGTCAAAACCCTAATCAATGAATATCTTCTATCGTGCATTCATAATTTTATTAAGGTGATACGACTGGTCTAAAGTTAATCAAGATTGTACTAACCTTAATGAAGACAAACATACCATAAACTTAATCATGAAAAAATCTCGAAACATACCTGGATAAGTCATACCTGTCGAGATTGCTTGTAATCTTCTTATGTAAGGCCTTAGCCTTATCTCCCTCTGAAATTGGAACTTCTTCACTTATGCAGGTTACCAATCCATTTTCTTTTAGGATTAATCCAATCCATTTGATTTGCAGGAACTGGATCTGGAACTGGATTAGGGTTTGTCAGAGAAAACCTAAAAATTCAAACTTTGAATTTCAACTTCTGAAAGGATAGAAAGATGCGTCTTGATGAGCTGAACAAGCCGGTATACTTAGAATTTGAAAACTGCAAAGTTTCACCCCTCAAAATTGCTTTTGAAACTTTTGGATCTTTTGGACAGGATCCCGAACTAGGGTTTGATAAATCCCACCCTTCTGCCCAACCAAAATGTTCGATCCAAAGCTCTAAACTTCGATATTTCTGAGGAGCTTCCAGCCGTGGTCACAGACTTCAAAAATTCCAACTTTTGCAGAAGCCCTAATTTTCCACTTTTTCGATCAAAGTCCCGAACTAGGGTTTGATCAAGCCCGTCCTTCTACCCAACCAAAAAATTTGATCTTGGTCTCTAAATTTCAATTTTGATTAGTAGCATTCAGCTGTGGTCTCCGATTACAAAAATTCCAACTTTCTTCGAAACCCTAATTCCTGGAGCCATGAATGAAGGTGCTCAAAATCCAATTCTGTTTTGACATAAATATGCACCTGATTGTTTCTAGTGTAACTCTGAAAATACGAATCCAAAGGGTCTGAAACTTCTACCCGTGGTATCCCAACCTGTCATCTTTCTAACCCCATGGGTATGACCTCAATTGGATTCTCTAAGAGATATTTATGCCAAGTTTTGCAACGTGACCTGTTTATTGGATAAAACAGGCGAGTGAACTTGTATGGAGTGCCACATGTCACTTGTTCACTTTAGGCCTCTGAACCTTCGTCCTGTGAAAGTATAGTCCGTTCCCTACCTGTCACGTTTTACGAAATTTCATTTGGAGCTTCCTAGCCCAAGTTATGACCTTTTTTCCTAGGTCACCTGTTTATGACTCAGATCTGGAAGAGGTAGAAACCCTAGATTGTACAAATCATAAAACACAAAGTACAACGAATTAGAATTTGTGCTTTGGAAACAAGGTACACGGGGATCTTAGATTCGACTTGTAAGAGTTTCAGATCTTGAAACCTTGCCGAAATGGATTTATAGCAAAAATTCTACGATTATTTGTTTTTTCTATATCAAGCTCTAGCATCGCAAGTGCAACAAGTGTCATACATGCCATGCCATGCCTTTTTTCAGGCTAGCTCTGATATAATAGTTTTTCAGAAATTTCAATCTACTCTAGGATCTTAATTGAGAGAATAACATGTACAACATATCTACATCATATCTACAGCATATCAATCATGGACACAATAATGCAAGGACACAAGAGACACAGAGTTTCACCGGGGAAAATCGAGAAGGTGAAAAACCCCACAACTTCCTCAGAGATAGATAGAGCAATGATACAACCAAAGTATAAGGGGTAGTCTTCTCCTAGAATATGATCCTCCTCCTCACAAGTGCGCCACTTTATGAGAGAGATAGAAGTGAGTAATCAATGATCAAATAGAGATCTCCTGATCTCTATTTATACTTGTCCTATCCTGCCCAATAAACTAATGAGGCTGACTTGTCTAGCTTAGCTTAATAACCCATGGTTAACTTAATCCGGGCCGACCCCACACTTGGTGGTGTAATAACCCATTTACCCACATGACTCATACAGGGACGACCTCATCAAGGTGGTCTAATAACCCATCAAGTATAAGTTACGATACTTACAATATAAATGACGACACTTCCGTATAGAGGAATAATAACATCTCTATAGGAATACAAATACTTTTGTATAGAGGAATAATAACATCTCTATAGGAATACAATACACATGGGTAAAATACATTCCAAAGTTAAATATACATCAACACTATGAAAGCAACGCTAGAGCTAGAAATGCTCTACTATTTGGCTTGATGGGTGACAAATTCGTCAAAGTTATGCGTTGCACATTACGTAAGGAAGTTTGGGACAAATTCATAGGTATATATCAAGGAGACGATAAGGTAAACAAAGCAAAGATGCAAAACTACTCTGGCCAATTTGAGTCTCTGAGAATAAAATATGAAGATAACATTAAATATTACTTCTTAAGAGTAGATGAGATAGTTAATGCTATCAAGAGTCTTGGGGTCACTATGGACGAAGAATCAATGGTACAAAATATATTCATAACTATTCCTCAAAGATTCGATGCGAAAGTGTCTATGCTAGAAGAGCGAGCTAATCTTGAAGACTTGACGAAGGATGAGCTTAAGGGAATTCTCACTGCATACGAGATGATAAATGAGAAAGAGACTCCCATTAGAAAGGAAGTTTCTCTTAAAGCCATAGGAAATTATAAGCATGATCATGACAAAGATTGATGTGCTTAGTCAGATGATGAAGAATCAAAATTCATCAAAAAGCTGAAAAGAGGACGAGGTAAGTACAAGAACAAGTTACCCTTCAAATTCTTTATATGTGGAGGAGTAGGAAATTATGCCTCGAAGTGTCCTTTCAAGGAAATTATAGATAGTGACAATGATGAGGAATCTAGTTCGTATAACTAGAATACTGCGCACTCACAACAAAGACCTGAGAATAGAAGGAGGATTCCAAAACTGAGAAAGAGTTTGTACACCGAAGAAGGAAGTAATGTGTCTTAAGGAAGTGACTGTGACGAAGAGCCTAAAGAAGTAATCTTCATGGCCCATGTAGTAGAAGAGAGCGCCAAAGATGAAAATAAGATGACCAGTTCGAAGAACACTCCAGTTGCACAAAACAAGCCACGATCACTAGATAAGTATTTCTTCAGTGGATCATTCAAAACACCTCCAAAGCCAGCCACACCTCCAAAACCTATTGTAAAAGTCAATAATGACAGTAAATCCAATGATGATGACACTGCATACATTGAATGGGAAGGAGAATTGATTAGTGCCTTGGACGATTTAAAGAATTAAAATAAGAAGAATAAACTCTTGCAGGATCAATTGCCAAAATATGAAGAATAAGACTGTAATACCCCCATTTTGACCTTTGAAATTATTGGCTTAATGTGTAAGTATTGTGCATACGCGATGTAAAAGTTCCTAGCGTGGAGCTCAAGGCCAAGGACCTGCTAGTGAATGCTTGAATTTAAAAAGGAAATTATTTTATATTTTGTGAGCCATGTGTTAGTAAACCATGGAAATTGTAAAATCATGTAAATATTTAGAATGTAAATAAAATTCCAAGAATTGGCTATGGAAGCAACTGAAAATGAGGGGGCTGAATGAATCCACTAGGGAGAGGTGAGGGGTTGGGGAATTCAATCCTTCATTTCCAAGTGTCATTTTGGAGAACCCATCTTGACTAGTATGCTGACATTTAATTCTGTTAGGAAGAGGCAACTGAGAAATCAGCTCATGAAATTAATGGAGCATGGGCAAGTTCAGAAATTTGTATGGCAGGTTATAAGATGAATTTACTTAGACCAAAATTTAACTTCCTCATGGAAATTCATTTTTCCATCATCCCCATTCTGTTTTTGAACAACTAGACATCAATTCTAAGCCATTATGCATTCCCAGCAGTGAAGAATTGCAGAAATCGTAACTAGGAAAGAAGCCATGATTTTGAGTGGCAAAAAAGCCCAGAATTTGTTGAGTAACAAAATCTAATGGGGAATCCATAGACATAAACCCTGGGGAAACTTTGAGAGTGCCAAATGCCCAAAAATCCATAGGAAAACTTAGATTTGGAAGATAGGAAATTAAATTCCGTTTTTGAGAGTCATGTGGCCATAATTTGGAAAATACAATAGTGGATCGAATTGGGGAAGAGATCAGAGGTTGGAATTTCTTGATAAACCAAGTGAAGGAAATAATATCTATGTATCTAGCAACTTGGACCTTTCTATTCCCACCTTGAAGAGCACTGGAGGTAAGGGGCGCCCGAGGGACGTTGTAGTAGAGAAGTGGACCTTCCTCGTGTTGGGTGTGGTAGGTATTTTGGGTGCCAAGGATGTCTGAGATCAGTTAAGATGTTTGTAGCTCTGTGATTGAGATCATTGGATTATCATTCTCCTTCCCTATCTGCTTGCATGCTTGACAAACCCAGTTGTGTGCTATCTTAGCATGAGTGATTGTGCATGTGGTTGTGAGTGAGCTTGAGTAGTTTATCCTTAGTGGATACATAGCCAAGCTCAGGGGTGGTTTCTCAGTTGAAATAATATAGGTTGGACACAGACCTACGGTTGGGTGGAATGTTTCTCTTCCATATCCAGTTACTGGGGAAATTTCAATTAAAAGATAAGTGTTCACTATTGTTTTTAATTATGCCAAATTTTATGTATTATGAGTGACTGATTTCTTATGTTGAATTGAATGAATGATCCAATTTGGGTTGTTTCAATTGAATGTCTGTGAATAGCATAAGATGAGTATATTGATGTGAATGAGTTTATTGCTATTCCTATTATGAACATGCTGATACATGCATGTTGTGCGTGTGTAATTGATTTTAATTCAGCGGTGTACTTTTGATATGCATTGCACACACATCTAAATGTTCATGAATTTGATAATACAACCTTAGAGGGGAATTTTAGCACCTTGCATATCAATCATGTTCCCTTCATCGGTCGGTTCTATGGGAGGGGATGTGACAGGGACATACCATTCATTGACGCAAATATCCGTGAAAAGATAACTAGCTATGAGACTTAGTTGAGTTACACACAAGAAAAGGTTCAAGTACTTGAGAAAGAGAAATCTGCATTGAGAGCCTCACTACAGGAATTGGCATAGAATATCAGGATGATGAAAAATCAACTTGAATAAAAGGATAAAGAGATATCTCTTCTAGAAGAAAATCCGACTGAGATAAAGGGCAAGAAAAAAGTATGTATTTAAAGTAGCGACCACATTTGTGCAAAATCAAAAAGTGACAAGAAAAAATATGAAGATGAAGTGCATAACATGTTAAAAGACAACACAACAATACTGAATAGGATTCTGAAAGATCAGAGACCACTAGAAGACAAAATAGGTCTTGGTTATGTAAAAACACCAAGGAAGGTTTGCGATATAGAGCATTGATCAACTCATGATAAGTCCTTCAGGTATGATAATTCCTTCATCTATATCTCTTTTTAATATACCAATCGAAGAAGGATCAATAGGGTGAAGTGCACAAGATGCAACTGTTTTGTCCATGTTGAAAAATATTTTCAAACTGTTAGACACTATATATGTGATGGTTTTGGACACAAGGCCATGAATTGTCAAAAAGCAGTAAGTTATCAGGATAAATATTTGTTGCGCAAAATCTATCACACTCAAAGAGACTTCAGTGGAAAATATCTAGAACATAATCAAAATAGAAGCACACACAACAAGGCTTGGGTAAGGAAATCTCCTCAGTAGTGCAGTAGTGCACTAATGATGTAGACAATCCAGGTGCATATAATGCAACAAGCAATTGTTGGCTCTTTGGCTAATATCATAGGACTATGGGAGACCCTTGAGTTCAACATGATGCATCTTAAGGAATTCAAGGGGATGTTAGTCAGGTGTGTAGTTGTAAATGCATGATGTTAGTCAAAATGTGTCTAAGGTTAGAGTGTGTTTGTGTTAATATCATAATATCATAGAAAAAGGGAAATACATGCATTCATCAATTGATTGTAGATTTACTCTGCATATGATATATTACAGAACAGAGAATATTAGATTGAATTTAGTGGCACAATTACATGAAGAATCAAACATTGTCGAAAGACATGAGATTACACAAAATGGATCTTTTCATTATCTTCAAAATTGGGCATGATTACAAAGTTGCATGAGACATGACTCCATGCCGAAGCCAAGAATGGCATATACAAGGAATAAGGAAAATGAGCAAATTGAGAAAATGTTGAAGCATTCTACAACTACAGTTTGAGATCAAGCTTCATATCTGATTGGTTCACAAGATGTAACTCCAAATCCACTGGAACCAGTACTGTATATTCAGAAGAAGGAAGTAGTGGAAGAAGTTGCAGAGTGGAGGACATCGATGGTTCAACATGATGAGGCCGAAGACAAGATAAATCATCCAGAATTTGTTGTCGTTGATGCTCCAAATTATCAACCCGACGAGTCAGAAGGATCAGTTGCTCAAAATGTCAATGGTTCACCTATGGCTAAGAGTATTGTTGAAGAATATGGCTGTCCTACATTTGTTTCTACCAGGAACCCATATGAGCTCTCAAACGTGAAAACTCAGATTGTTGATTCTGGACGACATGATGGAAATTCTCAAGGGAAATGTTTATTCTGTTATAGAAGGAGGCCATTGAAAGGAAAAAGGAAAATCATAGGAAGGATCAGACACTAGTGTGACACAAAAATGCAAGGATGCAAGAAGTGATGAAGCAAGAATTGTTCATAGAAATATTATAGAATTGATTGAAATATGTTTGCGTTCATGGAATTAAATTGATGAGAAATGCATTCAATGTTGCACAAGTCAAAGAAGGTGGTGGAGTTGCCAAAATTAAATGCTAACTTTAATGACTTTTTAGAAACAATACGAAAAGGAGGAAATTTAATTCAATGCACCATACGATGAAGAATGTTGCCTCAAAAGGTTCGAGTACGGAAGCAACACGTCAATGTTGCCGCATGAACTGAGTGTCATGTCCGTTTTTATGCCGAGGTGTCCGATAAATGAAAAGCGTGCCATATATTTGATTGTCATGGAAAATGATGCGACAACATTAAATGTGACAAGGATGTGTGACAGCGTAGTAAATGCGACAAATGAAGCAGTCAGGTGCATGAAGTGTAATGAAAAACCAGTAGAAGACTAACTTTGACACTACGTAGTTGACAAGTAAGGAAGTCTTTATGGATAACTGCGCAAGGGACATGGAAGTATTGTGACAAGAATAGGAGATCAAGATGAAAAAACAATGTAAAATATATACCAAAAATTCAATCAAAGATAATTATGAAAAGACATCAGTGCAGGATCACAACAAAAAAAATGAAGTGTGAAGACAGAGGGAGTTATCCATGAAAACAATTGAGGATGAGGCCAACGCATGTAATGACACCTCTTTTCCATTGAGGTCAAAGGGGGAGAAATGAATGAAGCTGAGGCATAAAATGCATGTCATGAAGATGACATGAAGCTGAAGAAAGATACATGAAGCTGATACATGGAGAGATGCATGAAGTCAGTAGGACAACATGAAAGGGGGAAAAATGAAGACAATAACAGATACAAGAAATGATTCAGACGTGAAAGAGTGTGAAGTAGATCACTTGAATAAATGACATGAAGATGACTAACCGCATTTTCTGTGCATAAGAAACATAAAGTAGCATGGTTCATGCAGAGGTAGCAGAAGAAAAAACAACAGAAGGCACATTAGCCAACAACCCAAAGAACTTAGAGGGAAAATATACATAGGGGGAGCACTGCGACCAGGTACAGATGAAGCATACATTCCAAAGTGTTAGATTTTCATCATTTAATTCAAATATTATCTAGGATCTTAATTGAGAGAACATAATGTATAAAATATCAAACACAAGAGACAAGAGACACAAAGCATTTCACCGGGGAAACCATAAAGGAGAAAACCCCGCAACTTCCTCAGAGATAGAATAAGAACCAATACAAATATCACAAATATGAAACCCCAAAAGATAGATGTCTCCACCACCTACTCCTCCTCCGCTTGTGCACACTCCTCTCTCTCAACTATGCGAGTTGGATATGTGAGTGAATGAGCAAATATAGTGGTGCAACCACTCTATTTATACTTTAACTTGACCTGCCTTTTACCCTAACTAGGACGACTCCTTAAGGGAGTCTAATAAACCTTCCACTTAAATCATACTAGGACAACCCCTCTAAGGTGGTCTAATAACCCATCAAATATAAGTTACGACACTTCCGATCGGAGGAATAAGACATCTCCGTCGGGGATACAATAAAGTACAAATGCAATACATACAATATACAAGTGAATATCTTCCGAAGTTACAAATACATAAACACTCCCTCTTAACTAGGAAGGTATTCTCTTGACACAGGTCATCAATACATATATGCAAAAGTCTTCAATATTGGAGCTGGATCATCATCACTGGATCACTGGAGCATCATCGTCACTACTTTTTTACTTGTCATCTTGATCACTAGTGCTATCTATCAATTCTTCTCGTCATAGGAAGTTCTATAGAGCCATCCCTTTTTCATGCTCGATGTAGGCCTAGCCTCCATGTAGGTATTCATCATCTCTGCAAGCGGCCCATCTGGTGGAATCTCAGGACTAATTATGTGCATCTACAAAACCTGAAAAAAAACATCCTAGGACTGATTACGAGCTACTACTCAACCTGCAAGATCTCCCAGTATTGATTATATGCGAACAAAAAAAACCTCGAAAGAGAATCCTAGGACTAATTACATGCCAAGCACAACCTGCAAGATATCCTAGGGACCTATTACATGCGAACAAGCAAAACCTCGAAAGAGCATCCTAGGATTGATTACGTGCCAAGCACAACCTTCAATATCTCCCAGGGATGTATTACATGTGAACAAGCAAAACCTCGAAAGAGCATCCCAAGAATGATTACATGCCAAGCACAACCTTCAATATCTCCCAGGGACCTATTACATGCGAATAAGAAAAACCTCAAAAGAGCATCCCAGGACTGATTACGTGCCAAGCACAACCTACAAGATCTCCCAAGGACCTATTACATGCGAAAAAGCAAAACCTCGAAAGAGCATCCCAGGACTAATTACGTGCCAAGCATAACTTGCAATATCTCCTAAGGATCTATTACATGGGAACAAGCAAAACCTCGAAAGAGCATGCCGGGATTGATTACGTGCCAAGCAAAACCTGCAAGATCTCGCAGGGACCTATTACATGCTACTACACAACCTGCAAGATATCCACAGCCACAGAGCATCATACGGATTCTCATGATCATACAGATCATCATCACTCACGGTGCATCATACAGATGCACATGACCATACATATCATCATCATACGGATCATCATACAGATGCTCATCACATAGCACTTACATCCACAGCCATGAGGAGGACCTGCCTGTCACCATGCTAGGAAGGGATCCTGCATCTGTGTCTCGTCACTTCCTCTTGGAAGTATATTTGATCTGAAGAACACCAAGCCTCTCTCTGAAGTACTTGAACTTCACCTTGGATAGTGGCTTGGTCAACACATTTGCTATCTGCTCGTTCGTCGCAACATATAGGAGATTCATTGCTCCTCTCTGCACCATATACTTGATATAGTGATACTTGATCTCGATATGCTTCGACTTGTCATGGAACACCAGGTTCTCGAAGAACTTCACACTACTCTGGTTGTCACATAAGATACTAGTAGAATCCAACTGGAGATCAAATAAATATGACAATAGCTTCCTTAGCGATACTGCTTCACAACTGGCTGAACAAGCTACGACATACTCTGCTTTGGTTGTACTCAGTGCTATGCGGGACTGCATCCTGCTAAACCAAGATATCACCCATGATCCCATACTGAAGAAGCACCCTGAAGTGCTCTTCCTATCTGCAGCACTGCCTGCCCAATCTGAATCAACATAAACCTCCATGTTAACCTTTTGATTCGCATCATACTTGAGCCCATAATCAATCGTACCCTTCAGGTACCTCAGAATATGCTTTGTAGCAATCAAGTGAACATATCTCGGATATGTCAGGAACTGGCTCATTGTATTCACAACAAAGCAAATATCTAGTCTCGTGTTCATCAGGTACATCAAGGACCCAATCATATGATGCTACATTGTGGCATCAACCGACTCTGATGAAGCATCACACAATAGCTTTAGGTTTGATGCCATAGGTGTGGTCATGGCCTTGCATTCCATCATCCCAAACCACTTCAGGATCTCTACTATATACTTCCCTTGTCCAAGGAAGATTCCATCTGTACTCTGCCACACCTCCATCCCTAGAAATTAATGCATCATACCCAATTCCTTCATCTTGAACTCGGCAACAAGCTTCCTCTTCGTGTCGACAATCAACCCATCGTCACCTGTCATAAACCGGTCATCTACATATAGTAGGAGTATCATTGGATTTCCTTCCTCAACCTTGTACTAAAGGTTGAAATCCGCTTTACTCTTGGTAAAGCCCAAACTAGTCAGGAAGCTATCAATCTTTCCGTACCATGTCCTGGGCGCTTGTTTTAAACCGTACAAGGATTTCTTTAATTTTCACACATGTGACTCCCTGTCATGTGTCTCGAAACCGAGTGGTTGCTCCACATACACTTCCTCTTCGACTACACCATTCAAGAAAGCTGTATTGACATCCATTTGGTGTATCTTCCACTTCATCATTGCAGCCATAGCAAGTACTGTTTTGATGAAAGTGTATCTGGCTACAGGTGCAAAATTTTCTTCATAGTCTATCCCTTCTTTCTGGGAGAAGCCACGAGCCACAAACCTTGCCTTGTATTTCTCTATGCTTCCATCTGCAACATGCTTGATCTTGTAGATCCATTTCGAAGTCATTATAGACTTCCATCTTGGTCTCGGAACCACATCCTAGACATCATTCTTCATGATCGACTGGTACTCCTCGATCATGGCATCCTTCCATTACTACATCCCTGATCCTGGGAACTTCATATTCTTCAATATCTTCAATAGGTAGCTTTCTTGAACTTCGTCGCTGGAACAAATATCATTGTCCTTCTTTTGTAGGTGATTGTACACAATATTTCCTACAAGTCAAATTCAATTGCATGATTAGAAACTTCTCATAGTTTTCAGAACAAAATTTTACACATAAGGACATATGTCATACAGTCATGCAATTATCTTAGCCAATTCTTCAATACAACATTTATCCATATCTTGTAACTTTCTAGATGCCTTCCATCTCTACCAGAACATTGTTAAGAGTGTGCACTACTCCCAACATGTCAGCAAAGATGTTTCAATCTAGATAAGTAGCAATGGAGTGTTGTACAGTACCATAGACCACTTACCTATTACTAGATTTGTAGTATCTTGTTCATTAATGCAACTTTTCTAAAATGTATAATATACATCCTAAATCTAGGAACATAAGTATGTACATGAATGTCCAACATCATTTAAGTAATCATATATACAAGAAATGACAATTAAAATACTTATCTTTGTTTGGTTTTTGGGTGGACTCCCTCTCAATTTTTGCTTCCTTGCAGTAGCTACTAGAGTCTCTGATAGTGTGCACCTTAATCAATGCTGAAAATGGATGAGAGGTTCTTTCATAGATTATTTGTTTTCCAGAGTCCAACTCTATAGTAGCTTCTTCTACTCCTTTCATGTAAAACTTCATTACAATACATATTCTTCATCACTTGAAGAATCTTCACTGTATTCCCTGGTTCTCTTCCTTGGAGGTTCATCATCCTTTGCAGTGTGAGCATGATTTCTTCTCTTGTTGTTCTTCTTCTTTTGGGAGTTTCTTTTGTTCCTGGGACAATCTCTAGAATAGTGTCCCTTCTCATCACAAGTATAACATCAAATTCGAGAAATATCTCTCATGGATCCTCCAAAGTTCTCTCTCCGATTCTGGTGGTGGTACTTACCCTTCTTGTGATGAGGTTTATCCCTCTTGTGGTTATTCTTCCTGGTGTGTGCTGTGAGAGCCTGGTCTTCATTATCCATCTGTTCTTCTCGAGCTACAATTCGAGCTTCTTCCTGTGAGCATTCCTCCCACAGCTTATTGAATGTGATGAGCTTCTTCCTTGCACAAATTCCTTGAATGAAGGAATCCCATGACCTAGGAAGACCATTCAAGGTGGTCATCACAATTTCACCATTCTCTATATATTCTCCCACATCTTCAAGTTGTTCTTTTATCTGAGATACCCTTGTAAAGTAGGACTACATGGTCTCTGCATTTTGTATCTTGACATTCTTCAATTGATTCCTCAAAGTCATCTTCCGATTTATGTTCTTTCCTTCAAACAACGTGGTCAAGGAATAAAACATCTCCTTGGGTGTATTTAGAGAAGAAACATGTGGTATGAGATGCTCCTTGATAGAATCTTCAATGATCCTCTTGGACTTGACCAAGTTCTTCTTATGTAAGGCCTTAGCCTCATCTCCCACTGGAACCGGAACTTCTTCACTTATGTAGGTGTCCAATTCATTGTCTTCTAGGATTAACCCAATCCTACACTTCCATGCTTGGAAGTTATCAGCCCCTTCAAGATTATCCTCAAGCTTGGTGTGGTGAGACATCTTTTAAAGAGTACTTCAAATGGAATTAGAAAAGTTTTAGGTATTACTACTTTGATTTGCTGAAACTGGATCTGGAGCTGACTAGGGTTTGCAAGAGAAACCCTAAAAATCCAAACTTGGAATTTCAAACTTTTGTCTGGACAGGGAGATGCATTTGACTGAGGTGATCAAGCTAGTGTTCTCAGATTTTGAAAACTCTAAAAATTGACCCTTCAAAAATGACCTTGGAATTTCGGATCTGCAACTTCTATCAAAATCTAGTTTTCTGGTTTTTCTGGTCCAAAAATTAAATTAGGGTTTGACTTTCCCGGAGATTCACCCAACCAAACAGTTTGATCTTAGTCTCTAAATTTTTATTTTTCTGAGGAGAGAAATCCTATGCTAAGAGCACTCCAAAATTCCACTTCTGTCAAAAGCCCTAATTTCCCGCAGCAGTGACAAGCCAAAAATGAAAATTCTTAGAATCCAATTATGTTTTGACAGAAAGATATGCCATATTGTTTATGGTGCATCTCTTAAAATTAGGATCCTCAGGGTTTGAAACTTCGGCCCGTGGTAGAATGACCTATCATATTTCCAGCCCCACAGATCTGAGGTTCAATGGATTCTCCATGAGAGAGATATGCTAAGTGTCGCAACATGACTTGTTTATGGGATGAAACAACATAACGAACTTGTACGGAGTGCCAAGTTTCACTGTTTCAACTTTGGCATATGAAACTCAGACCTGTGAAACTACAGTCCATTCCTCAACTATCAATTTTTACAGAATTCCATTTGGAGCTTCCTATCCTGAGATATGACCTTTTCTCCTAGGTCACCTATTTAGAGCTGCATTTTGGAAGAGACATAAACCCTAACTTGTACGGATCATATCTCACAAATTACAATGAATATGAAGCTGAAATGATTACACAGGGTACATCCGTGTTTGATATTCGGCCTATAAAAATTTCAGATCTTGAACCTTCCCCAAAATGGATTTATAGTGAAAGTTCCACTATGACTAGTTTTTACTATACCAATCCCTAGCTTCCAATTTGTCGCAAGTGCAACAAGTGTCGTAAATGCCATACAATGCCTTCCTTCAGGATAGCTCTGATACCATGTTATATTTTCATCATTTAATTCAATTATTATCTAGGATCTTAACTGAGAGAACATGTATAGAATATCAAACAAAAGAGACAAGAGACACAAAGCATTTCACCGGGGAAATCATAAAGGAGAAAACCCCGCAACTTCCTCATAGATAGAATAAGCACCAATACAAAGATCACAAAGATGAAAACCCAAAATATAGATGTCTCTAGCAACTACTCCTCCTCCACTTGTGCGCACTCCTCTCTCTCAACTATGCGAGTTGGATGTGTGGGTGAATGAGCAAATAGAGTGGTGCAACCACTCTATTTATACTTTAACTTGACCTGCCTTTTACCCTAATTGGGTCGACTCCTTAAGGGAGTATAATAACCATTCCACTTAACTCATACTGGTCCGACCCCTCTAAGGTGGTCTAATAACCCATCAAATATAATTTACGACACTTCCAATCAGAATAATAAGACATCTCCGTCGGGGATACAATAAAGTACAAATGTAATACATACAATATACAAGTGAATATCTTCCGAAGTTACAAATACATCAACACAAAGAAGACGAGGCACAACTTCATAAGGTGTTGACATCAATGCCAAAGGGGGAGATTTTTGAACTTTGGTTGTCATTGTTGTCAACTAATGTCAAATAGGATGTCAATTGATTCAATATGATCCATTGATATCACCTGATGTCAAAGTGGATACATCATTCCTACAACAGTGTGAAGAAGTATATGGAATCCACTTTGAATAAGTATATGCACAAGATAAAGAAGAACATGAATACCATAAGTATATGGACAAGATGATGAAGGCGATAGACATGTATTTTAGTTTAATGAAGTATATCTAGATATGCATTCAATTTGAAGAAGTGTATCCAAGGAAGATACATCATGCAAATCCAGTTCAAAGAAGAACATAAGTAATGTATACTTCTGCATGTGGTCTTTGCGCATATATAAAGTCCACCAAGTCATACTCTCTCATTGTAGCAATCAAAGGAGTTGGTTGGATAGTGGTATAGGTGCACAAGAAGCCAAGGTGTTGGTAGAATAGTGGTACATGTGCACAAGCAGCCAAGGAGTTGGTTGAACAAATGCTACGAGTGCACAAGAAATTCTAAGCATTGCTTGGTTGATGGTTGGAAGTGCCCAAGCAGTAAGAGCCAACAAATGGTTGGACAGTCCTGAAAGCACACAAGCTTAGCCAATTAGAAGATGCTTTCAGTTAGTGGAACATGCACATGTTCGTATAAAAGTACAGTTGTTGAAGCAATTCTATGAGCAAATTCCACAACTGACGATACAACAGGTGTGCAAGTCCCACAAGAGATGAAAAGGAAAGGGTCATAATCCCACCAAGTAGAAATCAGAGTATACACAGATTTTGCGAATCATCAATACCACAAGGGATGGTACAACAAAGGTTATAGACTCATCAATATGAAGAGTAAGGATGCGCACATACCTCAAGGAAATGATACATCAAGGTTGCATAGGTACCACTACAAGATTTGAGGCCAAAATCCGATGACAACATCCGACGAAAAGGTCTGTGCCGTCGGAATTCACCTTCATAGTTATGAAATTTGATGAAAAAAAATTGATATAATTGGCAGTCAGATATCTAACAGTCTGTGGATATTAATGAAAAAAGACGCAGTCACTATATGAGGTTGGTGCAAAAATTTAAACACTTGGAAAAATTTAACTAAAACCTAAAATCGAAATGTACCCAGCTAGCTAGTGTGGAAAAACTCCATGATTTGGTTGCTTGGCTTGTTCATTTGTCATTTCATTGTTTTGAGTTTTGGGAGGAGGAAGAGCTCCTGTAGTGGTTTAACACTGACCGTGGTCATGGGGCCTGCGCCATGAGCATAGCTCAGGTGTGCCCTGATCGTTATGGTGGTTATAGCTAGTGTGGAAAAACTCCACGATTTCATTGCTTGCAGGCTTGTTAATTTGTCATTTTGTACTTGGTTTGAGTTTTGGGAGGAGGCATATCTCCTGTAGTGGTTTAATTTTGGTTTTCATGGGGCCTGCGCCATGAGCATAGCTCAAGTGTGTCTTGATCGTTATGGTGGTTATAGCTAGTGTGTAAAAACTCCACGATTTCGTTGCTTGGATTGTTCATTTGTCATTTCGTTGTTTTGAGTTTTGGGAGGAGGAAGAGCTCCTGTAGTGGTTTAATGCTGGTGGTAATGGTACCTGCGCCATGAGCATAGCTCAGGCGTTCCCTGATGGTTATGGTGGTTATAAGGAACGCGTTTCGCTCATGGAACAACAACCTAGTAAGTGGTTTGTTCAATCCAGCTGATCTATCCATAAATTTCATTTTGATTCGTTTATTCATTTGTATTCATGATGGATGGTGTTAACCCTGTTCTGTTTCTATGGCAGGGTGAGTGGTTTTATTTGGAGCAGCGAGTTGGGGTGTGGGTGGTTCTTGTTTGCAACGGTTTCAAAGATGTCGAATGGCTGTGGTAAGTTTGGACCATTGCGACCCTCCCCTTTCATCTGAAGCTTGATAGCATTCTCCTTCCCAAAAACACCAACATTCTCCATCCCAAAATCTTGGCATGGGAAATCCTCCACGTGCAATCCTCTTCTGGCATGGGCAAGTGGGAAATCCTCTTTTGGCATGGGCAATCGACAAGAGAAAAGGATCAGAGGAGATACCCTAAACCCTACAATGTATTTGGTAAAATGATCACACCTATGCAAGTTTGATTGTGTTTGAAGAATTTACATGATTGAGTTTGCAAAGTCGACGGGCCTTACACACTTCTCCCATCTCCCATTTTTTCTCTCTCAAACCTAAAATCACATTAACATCGACGTGCATTAACATTGACGGGAATTACACACTTTGGCCATTACCCAACTCCATATTGGTGTGGGTAATCCTCCAAGACGGAGGCAATTGATCCCATCCAGACGATTTTTTCCGTGGTATAAAGAACCTCCCTTCCCTTTACTTTGCAGCAACGCCCTTATTTTGATCTTGGTGGCATTTCAGTTCAACCTCCAAATTTATGTCTTCTCCTAACACTTCAGTTGTTTGAGATACACTGCTATCACCTTTATATTCATGCTTCTTAGTAGTATGTTGAATATCTATTTTAGCTTCCACCGATTCACATTTGGTGCCTTCTTGTGCCCCAGCTTGATTGATTTGAACACCTCCGTCAAATTGTGAATCATGTTATGTACAAAAGTCTAAATTGATAGTAGGATCAAAGAGACCATTTCCTCCCTATAGAAGATAGATTATTCCATGTGGGAGATGAATACTCTGGATTTATTTATTGGTCTATGGAAAAATACAGTGGCCCTCACAGCCTCTCTCAAACTTTAGCTGCAAAAATTTCCAGCCCTTTACTTGTCTCCAGTACTGGACTTTATGCTTTCTTGTATGTTTAGTTTTTTCCTATGCTTGTACAACCGAATTTCCAAAATAGAAACTGTGTTGAGCTTGCTTGAGGTGGCTTGACTTATTAGGTATTTGGTGTCTCTCTCTTTAGTGAAATAAGAGAATTTGATGACCATCCATCTTTTGGTTTTCCAGCAGTTCCACCTTTCCCGAAAATTGGGTAGCTTTTGATGCTTGCCCTAATCTCTTCACGAATCTTTACAGAACCAAAATGCCTTTCCACCTATTTACTATGCAGACAATGAGGGATTCCTCCAATTTCATTTAGAATAAAGGATAGCACCTTATATTTCATTGCTTCACATTACAGAAATCAAACAGTTGATAATCCTACTAAATGAGGGCCGCAAAAAGTTGAGCCCTTCCTTTCTTTTCAAATTTATGCAAGAAGATCCTTCACATATCTACTATCAAATCCATATTGGATGAATCAAGTTTATCTTTAGATAATGTCAATAGAGTATCTATCTTAAGGTTTGCAACCAAGTGGCTCAACCCGTATCTAAATTATGTCCAGAAATCAGCCTTAGAGATTTCCTAAAAACTATTTTCAATCTACCCTTGAGAACAAATCCAATTCTATCATAAGCCAGTCCACAAGTTCCCTTGAAAGTGTGCCAATGGATGTCAATGTCTTCTATGATCAAATAGTGTATCTTCCCTTTTTATTTTAGTAATTGTTGCATCATATGTCATTTTCCATTCATGTGTAACAATTTCAGGATTTGCAATTCTCTTATTAGCATATATATGAGACTGGAAATCCACTTGGGCATGATGATGCTATACAAATTCAATTCTCTTAGGAAAATGTTGAACCCCTCAACATTTAACTTCAAATTTGATTTCTGTTTGCATGCATTCTTTGTAATTCGATTTCCCTTCAAGAGTGGTGGTCATTTCTTCATTACCTAGTATACATTTCCTCATGCTTGGAGGGAATTTCCTTATTAATGGTGGCTATTGTGTACATTTCCTTCAAGAGTAGTGAGCATTTCTACCTTCCTGGTGGGAATTTCCTCTTTTCTAGAAAGCATTTCTTATGCATGGAAGGAATTTCCCATTGCTTGTGGGCATTTCTCATGGCATGTAGGAATTTTCTTGGTGGACATTTAGCTTGGTGGTAATACTCCTTAGCTTGGCGAGTATTTTATTAGCTTGGAGAGCATATTCAATGATTGGCACATATTTCTCTTTCATGTGACACCTTGGTGGGAATTTTAATATTTGCTCGTGTAGGATCTTCATTCATGTGAATGTGCTATATAAGGAAAGCTTCAAAATTTCTTCTAGACCTGAGACTATTTGCTGTCATGCCTTGCTGCTATAGAATTGTTGTACATGCCACAATATGTTGCCTTAAATTTATGCTAGTTCAACTCTTCAGATTGCACTTTTCAAGTTGTCATAACTAGTCATTGTTCACCTTGGGAAAGAACATATATGATTCTACAAGGCTTCTGATCAAATACAAGATTAAAATCCTCTTTCTTGTTTGCCAACAGTTCCACCTTTCCCATAAATTGGGTAGCTTTTGATGCTTGCCCTACTCTCTCCACGAATATTTACAAAACCAAATTTTTAGTCTTTTCCAAAATTCCTTTCCACATCTTTACCATGCAGACAATGAGGGATGCCTCCATATACATTTAGAATAGAGACATACCAACCAAAGTCACCAACTAACTTATACACATACTTGTTGCAAGTAAGGAGAATATCATTTCTTGGTTAGAACCATTTTATGATTATTATGTGCTTAGAAAATGACTTATTTGTTACTAGAAGGAAATGGTCTAAAGGTATTCTACTCTAGGACTGAAGACAAATACAGGAATTATTTGCAAACTTTCCACTCCATTCAACTACTCTACCATAACATCAACCTTCAAACTCAATATTTCATGTTACAATAATATTGCTAAATGAGTAGCTACAAGACTAGAGTATCTATCATTTTTCTCCTACATTCTCAGTTTCCAGGTTTTGAATCTTTATTAATTCACACATGCAATGCACATGCTATTTAGTGCGATTGGTATGATTTGAGGCTTAGTTCTTGCCATTGCTTAAAATATATGAAGTTAGAGATGTTTTTTTTTTCATTTTTATACATCATCAATCACATACCAATAAAACAAAGCAATCACTAATTGATGAATCCACTCTTCACTGATTGTTAGACTTTCATATTATATTATATAATTACTTTTAATTAAACACTTAGATATGTTCAAAAGTACAATATCACCACTATTAAGAAACAATGTATTGTGGTGTTTACATGTATTGTGGTGTTTAAGAAAGGTGTTTTTGTAGGATTTGCATTTCTTTGGATTTCAAGTAAGATAAGATTTGAACTTGTGACCTATGTCTAGTCCCAAGGCTACCACCTTCAAGCTTGAAGTGCAGCTGACAATGGGAGACCACCTTCAAGCTTGATTCATTCTGTATGCATTTCACAATGGGAGACGTCGGGCTACCACCTTCAATCTTGATTCATTCTATATGCATTTCACTATGCAACCGTCTCAGATTCTCATTGCGTTTTCCCTCAATTAGTTTATCAATTCAGTATGACCCACGCCCGCCGTCCAAGGAGTGTTGCCAGCGGTCTTGAGTTTCAGCCTGGCAGTGGTGACGATTCATGGTATTATGTTTCCCTTCGGTTGCAATATGGAAAACTCAAATTTCACTATGAAGGTTTGTCTGACAAATTTGATGGTTTGGGTTCCATAACCCCGGTGCCATTTAGGGACACTTTGAGGAATTTCTCCTAGGGAACGAAACCCAAACCATCACATTTGTCAGACAAACCTTCATAGTGAACTATGAGTTTCCCATATTGCAGTTGAAGGGATTAAACATAATACCATGAATCGTCACCATTGCAAGGATGAAACTCAAGACCACTGGAAACACTCCTCGGACGGCGGGCGTGGGTCATACTGAATTGATAAACTAATTGAGGGAAAACGCAGTGAGAATCTAAGACGGTTGCATAGTGAAATGCATACAGAATGAATGAAGAGTGGGTGTCAAGAGAAATGGTTGTGGGACATCGTATGAGAGGAAATGGCGATGGGAATTGAAAGGTAAAATTAAATTCGTGTTGATGTATATGTAACTTCGGAATGTATTTCATATATATATTTATTGTACCCTTATAAGAGATGTGTTATTCCTCTTCAAGGAAGTGTCGTCATTTGTATTGACAAGTGTTGCAAGTGGATTAACTTGCCAATGGGTTATTAGACTACCTGATGTGGGTGTCGGCCCGAAATATATGTAACTGGGGTTATTAGGCTGAGTTAGACAAGTCATCCCCATAAGTAATTAGGCAGGTCAGGACAAGTATAAATAGAGAGTCGGGATTCTCTATTTTGATCATCTCATATCTCACTCTTCTCTCACTCAGAAAGTGGCGCACATTGGAGGAGGAGGATCAACTGCATAGTAGGATACTATCTATTGTATTTGGCTGTACTTTGGTTGAGCCATTTCTCTATCTATCTCTGAGGAAGTTGTGGGGTTTTTCACCTTAGGGTTTTCCCCATGGAAACTCTGTGTGTCCATTGTCTCATGCTTTTGATTCTTCTGATGCTTGGCATGCTTGATATGATTGTTGTGCATTGATATACTGTACATGTTATTCTCTCAGTAAAGATCCTATATCATATTGAATTAATGCTAAAAATCTAACATGGTATCAGAGCTAACCTGAGAAGAAGACACTGTGCAGTTGCGGAAGCTAGGGCTTCTTGTTTTGGGTTTCTCTTCACAAATTTTGGAAACGCAATATGATGGATTGACTCTCCTCAGCAAGGTGAATCTATCTGTCCAATCAGAATTCAATTTTGATCACTTTCAGTTTTGGCCCTAGAAATTAGGGTTTACTCAAAAATATGAATTTCTGAAATCTGAAGACACAGCTAGAAGCTCATTGGAAAATCAAAAGCTTAGAGCTTTGAAACAAGATTTTTGGTTGGGTAGATCTCCGGGAAAATGCAAACCCTAATCCAGCACCAGATCTAGGTTTCAACAATCAAGTGGTAAGAACTAAATCTTTTCTATTTCCATTTGAAGTACTCTTTAAAGATGTCTCACCACACCAAGCTTGAGGATAAGCTTGAAGGAGTTGATAACTTCCGAGCATGGAAGTATAGGATTGGGTTAATCCTTGAAGAAAATGAGTTGGATACTTATATAAGTGAAGAGGTCCCTGTCCCAGAGGGAGAAGAGGCTAAGGCTCTTCACAAGAGGAATTTGGTTAAGGCAAAGAGGATCATTGATGATTCTATTAAAGATCATCTCATTCCCCATGTGTCATCCCTAAAGACACCAAAAGAGATGTTTGATTCCTTGACCAAATTATTTTAAGGCAAGAACATAAATCGGAAGATGACCCTGAGGAATCAATTGAAGAATATCAAGATCCAGAATGCAGAGACTATGCCGTCATATTTATCAAGGGTCTCCCAGATAAAAGAACAACTTGAAGTTGTGAGTGAAGTTGTAGAAAATTGAGAAGTGGTGATGACCACTCTTAATGGCCTCCCTAGGTCATGGGATTCCTTCATACAAGGAATTTGTGCCAGAAAGAAACTTATCTCTTTTACTAGACTGTGGGAAGAATGCTCACAGGAAGAAGCTCAAATTGTAGCCAGAGAAGAGAAGATGGGGAGTGAATACCAAGCACTCACAGCTCACTCCAAAAGGCATGGTGACAAGAAAGCTCACCATCATGGCAAGAAAGGAAAATATCAGAATCAAAGAAGTAGTCCCAGACATCGAAGGGACATGAACCATGTCCATTGTTATACATGTGATGATAAGAGACACTATGCCAGAGATTGTCCTAAGAATAAGAAAGAGGGTCCTCAAAAGAAGAAGAACTTCAAAAGAAGACATCATGCTCATGCTGCAGAGGATGATGAACCTCCCAGGAAGAGGGCTAGAGAAGATAGTGAAGATTCTTCAAGTGATGAAGAATATGTTTTGATTTCTGCTCTCACTGGAACCATTACTCATGGAAGTAATGATTGGCTCATAGATAGTGGGGATTCTAAACATATGACAGGATTCAAAGAATCCTTTGTGAATCTATTTGAACATGATTCACCCCACAAGGTGAAGCTTGGAGATGACTACCAGTATCCCGTAAAAGGGAGTGGTGAAGCCTCCTATAAACTAGACTCTGGAAATTCTATGGAGATGAAAGATGTACTCTTTGTTCCAGGACTCAAGAAGAATCTACTCTCAATCTTTGCATTGGATTCAAAAGGCATGAGGGTTGCATTTATAGATGGCCAAGTTCTAATGTGGCCTAAGGGTAAGACTATAGATGATGCAGTTGTGATTGGAGATCAAGAGGGAGTATTGCACAAATTGAAGGGCCATCCAGAACAAGCCATGGTCCATGATTCAGTAGAGCCAAGTGAAATTTGGCACAGAAGGCTTGCACACATGCATTACAGAGCATTACCAGTTGCAAGCAAAGCAGTAGAAGGTCTTCCTGAAATCCATACAAAGCATGAAGGCATTTGCAAATGTTGTGCAAAGGGAAAGAATACAAAGAAGACATTTCCAAGCAGTGAAAGCAAGGCAAAAGGAATCTTGGAGATTATCCACTCTGATGTATGTGGTCCCATGTCATCCAGTTCTCTGAGTGGGTATGTATACTATGTTTTCTTTATTGATTATTTCTCTAGGAAGACTTGGATCTACTTCTTGAAAAACAAAGATGAAGTGTTTAACAATTTCAAGGAATTCAAAGCCTTGATTTCAAACTGAGTTAAAGATCAAGATCTTTAGATCTATCAATGGCAGAGAATTTACTTCAGGAGACTTCAAGAAGTTATGCAGTGATTCAAGGATTAGGAGGGAGTTGACTACTCCTTACAATCCATAGCAGAATGGGGTTGTCGAAAGGAAGAATAGAACAATCATGGAAGCAGCCAGGGCAATGCTTCATGACCAAGACTTACCTATGCACTTATGGGCTAAAGCAGCAAGGACAGCCGTATATGTGCAGAACAGAACACCCATAAGATACTTGACAACAAAACACCAGAAGAAGTGTTTACTGGTAAGAAACCAAAAGTGAGCCATCTCAGAATATTTGGTTGTCCAATATACACTCACATCCCAAAAGAGAAAAGGTCAAAGTTGGATCCTTTAGGAAAGAAGGGTATATTCGTGGGTTACAGTGAAAGCTTGAAATCTTACAGAATCTACTTCCCTGGATTCAAGAAGATCGACATCAGCACAGATTTAACATTTGATGAAAGTTCAGCTTACCACAAATCGAGAAAGACACCTGTTGAAGACAATGAAGAACCCAGAATATCCAGAACTCAAGACACCAAATCAATGAAGCAGTTCCTGAAGAATATCGAGAAGTGGAAGATCCACAAGAACCTGTGGATCCACCTCGTGAGAAGAATCCTCACAAGAGGAAACCAACATGGGCTAGAGAGCTCATCCAAGATGCAGAGAGATTTGGCATTCTAGAAGAAGAACACAGAGAAAGGAAAAGGACAAGGTCAAATACTAGTTATGTTGCTTTACTTTGTGACATTGTGGATAAAGAACCTTCCAGTTATGAAGAAGCTGCAGAAAAGAAAGAATGGAAGGATGCTATGATCAAAGAATACCAATCTATTTTGAAGAATGATGTTTGGGATGTGGTCCCAAGACTAGATGGGAAGTCTGTGGTAACTTCCAAATGGATCTATAAGGTCAAGCATGCTGCAGATGGCAGCATCGAGAAATAAAAAGCTAGGTTTGTAGCTCGTGGCTTCTACCAGAAAGAAGGAATTGATTATGAAGAGACTTTCACTCCTATGGCCAGATACACTTCCATTAGATCAGTACTTGCTCTGGCTGCAGTGATGAAATGGAAGGTACACCAGATGGATGTCAAGACAACCTTCTTGAATGGTGTAGTTGTATGTGGAGCAGCCACTCAGGTTTGAGACACATGATAGAGGAACACATATGTGCAAACTGAAGAAAGCTCTGTATGGTTTGAAACAAGCACCCAGGACCTGGTATGGCAGGATAGATGGCTTCCTATCCAGTTTGGGCTTTACCAAGAGTAAAGCGGATTCAAACCTTTACTATAAGGTTGAGGAGAGAAATCCAGTGATACTACTATTGTATGTGGATGACCTGTTTCTGACAGGTGAGGATAGATTGATTGCCGACACAAAGAGGAATATAGCTGTCGAGTTTGAGATGAAGGAATTGGGTATGATGCACTACTTTATTGGTATGGAGGTGTGGTAGAGTGCAGATGGAATCTTCCTTGGACAAGGGAAGTATGCAGTAAAGATCCTGAATAGTTTTAGGATGATGGAATACAAGGCCATGGACACACCTATGGCATCGAACCTGAAGCTTTTGTGTGATGCTTCTTCTGAACCGGTTGATGCTACGATGTATCGTCAGATGATTGGGTCCTTGATGTACTTGACGACTACGAGACCAGAAATTTGCTTTGTGGTGAACACCTTGAGCCAGTATCTGATAGATCCGAGACATGTTCACTTGATAGATGCAAAGCATGTTCTGAGGTACCTGAAGGGTACAGTGGATTATGGGATCAAGTATGAGGCAAATCAAAAGTTTAACTTGGAGGGTTATGTTGATTCGGATTGGGCAGGCAGTTCCATTGATTGGAAGAGCACTTCGGGGTGTTGCTTCAGTATGGGATCAGGTGTGATCTATTGGTTTAGTAGGAAGCAGTCCTATGTGGCACTAAGTACAGCTGAAGCAGAGTATGTCGCAGCTTGTTCAGCTAGTTGTGAGGTAGTATGGCTTAGGAAGCTACTGTCTGATTTGTTTGATCTCCAGTTGAGTGCTACCTGTATATATTGCGACAACCAGAGTTGTGTGAAGTTGTCAGAGAACCCAGTGTTCCATGACAGGTCGAAGCACATTGAGATCAAGTTCCACTATATCAGGGATATGGTGCAGAGAGGAGCTGTGAAGCTCCTGTATGTTGCGACAGATGAGCAGATAGCTGATGTGTTGACCAAGCTGATTTCTGGAGTGAAGTTTGAATACTTCAGAGGGAGACTTAGTGTACTTTAGATCGAGATGCCTTCCACAGGGAAGTGATGAGTCCGGAGACACAGATGCACACTAGGCCATTCTTGCATGGTGGTAGGTTGGTCTTCCCATGGCAAGATGTAAGGGCCAGGCCATTCTTGCATGGTGGTAGGTTGGTCTTCCCATGGAAAGATTTAAGGGCCAGGCCATTCTTGCATGGTGGTAGGTTAGTCCTCCCATGTCAAGATGTAAGGGCTAAGCCATTCTCACATAGTGGTAGGTTGGTCCTCCTATGGTGAGATGTAAGGGTTGGGCCATTCTCACATGGTGGTAGGTTGGTCCTCCCATGGTGAGATATAAGTGTTGGAGCATTTCCGACATGATAGTAGGTTGGTCCTCTCATGGTCGTTGATGTAAGTGCTGGGCCTTTCCGACATGGTGGTAGGTTGGTCCTCCCATGGTCGTTGATGTAAGTGCTGTGCCATTCCGACATGGTGGTAGATTGGTCCTCCCATGGTCGTTGATGTAAGTGATGTGAGCCTTTCCCAGATGGTAGTAGGTTGGTCCTCCCATGCTAGTGAGTGTAAGTGCTGTGTGTGTGCATCTGGGTTGTGCTCCATGGACTATGTGGTGATCTGAAGAGATTGATGTGACAGTTTGGTACACAGGTTTTGTAGAGGCATATAATCAGTCCTGAGATGCTCTTGCAGGTTTTGCCAAGGCAGTGTAATCAGTCCTGAGAGATCTTGCAGGTTTTGCAGAGGCAATGTAATCAGTCCTAAGGTGTACCTACTTGATGGCTTGCTCACAGAGATGATGATGATGATCAAGTTGATCATGTGATGATATACATCAGTTGGATGTATAGTGAGTATCATGTACTCTGGTCATGGACAGGTTGTGCAGTGGCATGTAAAAGATCCTGGGAGATTCGAGAGGTTGAGCTGTGTGCTTGTAAAAGGCTTGGGATGCTCTTGCAAGGTTTTGGAGACACACGTGATGAGTCTTGAGGATTCCACAGTATGAACAGTGATGATGAAGACCTACAGGTGGTGGGTCTACATCCAATATGAAAAAGGACTGGCTTTGTAAAACTTCCTATGACGAGTAGATTCAGATATTGGATGAGATAGCCGCAGCTGTGACGATGATGATGATTCGATGATGATGATTCGATGACGATGATCCAGAGAAGAAGACTTGTGCTCGATGATCTGTGTTGAGAAATAACTTCCTAGTTAAGAGGGAGTGTTGATGTATATGCAACTTCAAAATTTATTTCATATATATATTTATTGTACCCTTATATGAGATGTATTATTCCTCTATAAGGAAGGGTCGTCATTTGTATTGACAAGTGTCGCAAGTGGATTAACTTGCCGATGGGTTATTAGACTACCTGATGTGGGTGTTGGCCCAAAATATATGTAACTGGGGTTATTAGGCTGAGTTAGACAAGTCGTCCCCATAAGTAATTAGGCAGGTTAGGACAAGTATAAATAGAGAGTCGAGATTCTCTATTTTGATCATCTCATATCTCACTCTTCTCTCACTCGGAAAGTGGCGCACATTGGAGGAGGATGATCAGCTGCATAGTAGGAGACTATCTATTGTATTTGGTTGTACTTTGGTTGAGCCATTGCTCTATCTATCTCTGAGGAAGTTGTGGGGTTTTCACCTTAGGGTTTTCCCCACGGAAACTCTGTGTGTCCATTGTCTCATGCTTTTGATTCTTCTGATGCTTGGCATGCTTGATATGATTGTTATGCACTGATATACTGTACATGTTATTCTCTCAGTAAAGATCCTATATCATATTGAATTAATGCTAAAAATATAACAATTCGCACAGTGGTAATAAACTACACTTGTGTCTTCCATTGTCAGCTGCACTTCAAGCTTGAAGGTGGTATCCTTGGGACTAGACATAGGTCGTAGGTTCGAATTTCCTCAGTTTATTTCGTACCCTATTTTTTTTTCGATGCAAATTATATGTTTTATTTAATTTCCTTTGTCAAGATGCAGAGACAACCATAAAATATCAAATGTGTCAAGATGAAAAGAGTAAGAGACAACTATAAGTAAGTCTTGTATTAAATTTACCATATAAGTATTTAATTGACACTATCAACTAAGATTTGACACGTTTGATTGTCATGATCTTCTTATCACTCCTTATCAATGTGATTGTAAGGCACTCTTTGAAGGTGAAGTCCACAATTTTAAGTCTTTTTCCTCATTCTCATGCCTTTTTGTAAGACAATAAGGAGGGTAGTGGCATCAACATTGAAAATGGTTTCCATCCAAACCTATCAAGTGTACTTTTAGGTCAACAATATTCTTGACTTCGAACTGTAGCAGCTGTTTCGCCATTTTCACCCTGTAAATTGAAGGATTCCTGCAAACAAAAACCACTATGTTACACGATCTTATTTCTGGGATTTGTTACATTTGCTTCTAAGATCTTTCAGGGCTTTGTTACATTTAAACACCATCACACAACTTCTTTTAGGGCTTTGATTGTAGGAATCCTTCAATTTGCAGGGTGAAAATGGCCAAACAACTGCTACAGTTTGGAGAAAAGAATACTGTTGACCTAAAAGTACACTTGATAGGTTTGGATGGAATAGATTACTGTGGAAATACTCTTTATCTTCATTCTTGATTTCTGATAAAATCAAAGATATATGAAACAATGCTTTATGACTATTTGTCTTAACAGCCGCCTCTTGAAATCAAGGTAAGAAATGGTTTAATGATTCAGTGTAGTAAACGGTTACCTTTATTGAATGTTATATTTTATTGAATGAATGTGTTCATTGAATGAATTAATGGTTTAATGAATGAATGAAACAATGGTTTAAGGCTATAGTAAACTGTGACCTTTATTGAATGTCATCTTTTATTGAATGAATGTGTTGAATAAATGAATGAATTGTTTATTGAATGTTATCTTTTATTGAATGAATGTGTTGACTGAATGAAACAATGGTTTAATGAATGTTAGCCTTTATTTAATGAATGGTAGATGAAAGTTCATGATGAAATATGGATGAATTTGGACGTTTTTTTTGTCAAGTACATGCATTGGGTATGGGGAATTGAGAGTGATGTGAGGGGGGGGATGGGCCATAAGAGCTTCCACCTTCATGTGGTTGGCCATGCTCAGTAGAGAATATTAAATTATTCTCGAAACACAGAGGAGATCAATGAATGGATACAATGTTGGCTTTCTACAACCCACTCGTGTGTCATCTAAATTTTGATAATTTCTTGGAGCTTGTTGTGATGTTTGGTTGCTCCTCATAACCAATTTCAGTTTTCTAGATGATGAAAGATCACTTGAGTAACTATTTGTGGAGTAGAGTGAGATCTTGTTTGTAATGGGTTTGTTGATTCGGCATGAACTCTTAATGAAGATGAAGTGGCCAGTACTGGAATAACATTAGTGCTAATTGATGTCCTTCGAGATAAGCAGGAAAAAGTGAGAATGTTTTTCATGACAACACTAAGTGAGCTTTTGTTCTACATCTCCACTAAAAGTGAGAATTATCCAAGAGCTATTATTGGTCAGAAAAGTTGAGCAAACGATGGGTGATATTCATCATCTACCTATAAGGTTAGATACTAAAACCTTTTATGATGTTTTATTCTATTATTATGATAGAATTGATGCAATTTTGCTTTTTGTTTTGCAAGATTGAAATATGTTCACATGTCCTTCAATTCAGATGTACTAGCTTCAAACATTAACTTAGACACTTAGTACTTGTGACAAGTTCCTAGTGCATTGTGGAAATCCTTGAAGATGGGTTGAAATCCTAGGATCAAATGCTAAGTAAGAAATGATCTATGAAACCCTGCCTAGCCAAAAATTCTTAGATGATATATAAAAAAATACAAATTTCAAATCCCTTGGCCATTTACAAGAAGGCAAGGTCATCATATTGTAGTCACAAAAAAGTCATGCCACTATTTGTCTCTAGACTGTCGTTGAAGAATCAAATATGGAAACACTAGTTTATGTTGTGATAAAAAAGTAGTGTATCCAATAAAGTCTCTAAACCACTGTTGAAAAATTATGCAATTATTGCCAATTAATAGTGTCTTTTTTTTTTAAATACCAAAAGGTCATCGGATATCCGAATACCACATCGTAGATATCTGACGTTCTTCCCATACCACCAACGAAAAATAACGTTGGATATAGGTCATTTCCACATGGATGGATTGTCGAATATCCGACTACCTTGCCATAGATTTCCGACTTCCTAATAAGTGATCGTGTTCTAATATCCGACTGCATAGTGGCATCGGTTATTCGATGATTGTCCTACCATCGGATAAAAACTGAATTTGGATCGACGTTAAAGAAATATGAAAGTGGTTGGATCGTCGACCACAAGATGTAGAAAATCCGACTTTTTGGCCATCGGATTTTGGGTCAAAAAAACCTAGTGGGTATACCACCGAGGTGAAGAGTACCACTATGTTATGGACCATAAAGGCGCTTTAAACCTATCAGATGACACATGAACAGTTCAGAAGGTGAAACATGGCATATGCACAATCCATGAAGTATGGAAGAAGGGATTCCACGACCAACTTGTGAACATACAATCCGTGCAGGACATTTATAAATAGAGATGCACATTGGAGAATGGATGTAATCTTGATGGAGAGGGAATAAGAGCTTCAAGTGTTTGTTGATGGTTGATATTTTGAGAATCAAAGGGCTCTAGGAAAGAACAATATGATCTAGCAAAGATCCAAATGGGAACATGCAACAAAACGAAGGTTTGATGGTGCGCATACAGATAATGTAGATTTATGACGGATGCACAAGTATTGAAAGGAAGAAATATTGAAGTATGCACAAGTGATTAATGTTTCGAAGGAAAACATTACAATCAACACATTGTTAGTCATAGATGTTGCAAATACAGAAGCACTGAGACATAATCAAAGTTTATCAAATAATGTGTAGGTGTCTTGCTGATGCATATGAACAGAAGTGAAAGTGTGCGAAGTTGATTAGACCATCTGATGCACGATGATAGAATAGCAGTAGGATCCAATGTGCGCATCATGAAGCAGATGATCTGAGACAAGTGCGTTAAATGTAACGAATGAATCATTTGATGCACAAGATGTCACAAATTGTCTAAGAAACTATAGCACTTAAACAAAATGGACCCATCAGTAAGTGCATAGTTCTATCTATTACTAGTGCTTTATTTTAGAACAAAAAACTATTAATTGAAAGCACAGTAGCAGTTGGTCATTGCAGTCACGCAATTAGCATAACGCAGATATAATCAGTGACACCGATTGCAGTATCAACGAGCACGTTAAACATGAATTAAGTCATCAACAAAAGTGTGATTTGAGAGGAATGAGAATTCAAGTGAAGTATGTATCTCAGTGACAGAGTATAGACTGCATACGAAGGTAGCTCATAGCAAAAGCATATTTAGAATATAAGAAGTGTGTGCGGAGTTGAATTTCAGTACGTCAATGTTATACCTCAATATTACACACTAAACCCTACTGTTGCATCCTTACACCAAGTGACCTAAACGACACTTCCCCTTAATGATCATATGGACACCCAAGAGTAAAGTCTATGGCCTGAATACCAAAGACAACATCTTACCTACCACGTATCATATCTTACTTGCCACGTGTCACCCAATCTGCATAAATTATCGTGCTTTGCATATCTGTTGGGGGGTGATAATTAGGGTTTCCGCGCTATGCTCCGACCCTGGGGCACGATAATGCCGCGTTATGCTTAGACCCAGGGGCGTGTCAATCCTCTTTTAGCCTTTTCTCCATGGATCTTGGATCTCATCTTTCAATAGATTTTCTTGGGATTACCAACTTTGATTCGATCCCAACCCATCTCTCTGTTTAGTAGGCCTGATCCACTAAACACTCATTAGATCCATTTTACTCTCCTTTTGGTTAACCCTTCCAAACACTATAAAGGAGAGGCCTTCCACGGGCCCAAGGGAGGACTTTTGGGGAATCCAACCTATGATCTTGAGACTTTTGCAGAGATAGCTAGAGGAAGGACTTGGAGCAGAAAGTTGGATTGGACATCAAGCAACCATTGTAAGCATCTTCAAGTTGTAATAAAGTTAAGTTGTCTTGTTTCCCAACTAATGTGTGTTGATTGTGTTTCAATTTCATGATTTGTATCTAGCTAGATTTGTATTCTAACTTGTGATTCAGAGATCTTGGAGAATTATATATGCTTGTGCATTGTAGGATCTTAACAGGTTCATCGCAAGGACTTCGGGATCTGAACGACGAGTGGAACAAACATCAAGAGTGAAAGGTGAGTTACTTTCTCTCATTCTCTTCAATACATAAACTCTGAAATGTTTGTTTAATTTAGGATTCAAGATCACATTTGTTTCATTTTTGTCTTAGTATAGAGTCAGTCTATCTTTCTTTATCCTAAGAGGGATTCTTCTTACCCGTAGGAAGAAATCTCTACAACAAAAACTGGTGACTCCGCTGGTTTGAACCCCTTTTGTTTTGAGTTCTTTTACTTTCATCCATCTTTGATTGTGAATTTTCTCTTCTTTCAAACCAGTTGTGAAAGTTCATCTCTTTTACCTCCATTCATCCCCCTCCCCTCTGCATCAGACCTCTGTCAATGATCAGTGAGTCCTCTGGGCTGGCAAACCCTTGAAAAGTTAACAAATTTTCTCAAACTCCCGCCCTTATCCTCTTTTTGAGAATTTCGCACCCCTACCATTTCTTACAGAGCAATAATTACCAGTTTATTTCTACCCATACTCTTTTTCAGAACATGATAATTCATAATTATCGCGCCAAGGCTGATTACAACCACGCGATAATCTCTGCAAAAAGGATGTTTTCTTGGTTTGCTTGTGTTGGAATTTTGGGTCCTTTTGAGTTTTGGATCCATGTTTGGCCCTTTGAGTAAAAATTAGTGTTTTGCTTGTATCCTACAGTCATTTTGACCCATATTAAGGTTTTAAGATCATTAGGTTCTGCTTGCATTTTGTTTGTTTTGAATTATCTTTGAGTGTCATAAAGTTTGTGGGTGCTCTCATTTTTTTTCTTTGGGAATTTTTAGGTTATTAGAGTGCTATTAGACATTCTCTCATTTTTTGCTTGTTGATCTGAAAAGTACTTAGTTATCAGATTTCATCTTGATACATGCATATGCAAATCACAGTGCTTCATTAGTTTGTTTTCAAGGACAATATTTTATTGCATATAAAGGTTTTGTCGCATCTTTGATTTCCTTGCCTTTTTAGCCCATTATAGCGGAAAGCTAGAGTTTATGCATTCTAGATAGGAATTATTAATTTCATTACTGCTTAAGGTCATTTTTTATTATAAAAGAGAAAGAGATATCTCCTTACCTTAAGTAGGTTTCATCGAAAGACAAAGGAAAATGTGCATCATCATGTTGTTAGGACTTGCATTATTTTTACATTTCCTGTCTACACCTCATGCATCCACCTAACTGCACAAGATAAAATTAATGCTAGCTTAGGTTAAAATCATTTAGTAACTGTGTGTAAGTTAGAGACGTGTTTCGGCATCGTAAAATGTGGCAGCTGTCTTTACTTTCCAGCACTGTATTCCGGGGGTATTGTAGTCTTCCATGTACTTATCGGTATATCGAAGCTCTTTCACGTACCCACCAAGTACTTCATGTACTTGGCGTATATCGAAAGGTGTTTCACATACTTGGCGTATATAGAAAGGTGTTTCATGTACTCAGTAGTATATAGGAAGGTCTCATGTCGTACCGTTGTGCATTAGAAAGCACCACTACGGATTTGAGCTCCCACATACCTTGTGTATATATCGGGAAACACCATTAGGATTCATGAGACCAACTGAGTTAACCATTTAGCCATCTTGGTAGATCAATACACCGAGAATGACACTCGGGGAGACTACTACGCACGTACCGTCCAGGTAGTCAGGTATTCATGCAAGGGTACGGTCCCAATCCTACTTATCACGTTTTACTATTGGACCCTGCGGTATATAGCGAGTTGTGAAGCCTTGATAATACTGTGAGGATCCTGATTGTTTATCCACTCCTATTCACACAGTTTGCTTGTTGCTTTTAGACTTGAGTAGTGTTTGATTTGTGTTGTAATTCTCAGACTCTTAGGAATTTTAGATATGTAAGATTCTTCCGGGACTACCAACCAGGAAACCCCTTTCCAGGGTATGCCATTTGTCATTCCCCCTTGTGGAACTATTGGTCCTCCCTTTATGGCTACGTTGAGTCTTCCTAGATTGATGATAGGATTACCGGTATGGTTATTCTCAAATCTGGTTACACCAAGTGCACCAATTGTGTCGAACCTAGGTCCTTCACCACATGAGCATCAATCTCATGGTGACCCTTCTCCTTCTTCATCGAAAGTTGAATCGGATTTCGTCTCTTCCTCTTCTCCTACTGAAAATTCTGATGTTAGTAAGAAGGTGGAGGAGGAGGAGAAGAAGAAAACGAAGATAAAGAAGAAGAAGGAAAAGAAAGGGACCAAGCGTGAACCATCTACCTCTGACGTCACTCATTCTATGAGAACACCTCGTAAACCCAAGTTCCCTTTCAAACTTTGCAAGGGTGATCACCTTCTCAAGGATTGTCCCGGTCTTTCCTATGTGTCAGAAGTGTGGTCTAGAAACCCCAAACCACTTGTATCATCAACCTCTTACCATCATGTTGTTGACAATCCCTCGACCAGTGACCCATTGGTGAAGGGTCGGAAGGGTAAAGTCCTATATCCCTGTTTGATATGCAAGGGTATGCACCGTAATTTCCTTTGTCCAAGAATGGATGAAGCTTCACGGTGATTGGAATATATTACTAGTCCTCAACAAGTGCTTCCAAAAGTGATAGTAATTTGTCCCTCGAACCCCCATTGGTTGACCAAGTGATCAATTCAGTTTCATCTATAATTGATCCCAATTTTCCTTCCGAGAGTGAAGTGATCGAGTCCCTGTCATCTCCACTCAATCTTTCTCTTCTATCAGAGAGCGTTTAGACTACAACTATCACCGTGACATAGTATTCATCTCATCCTGCTCTCCCCGATGAGAGTGGATTGATAACCACTGATGTGTTTCTGGTCAGTTCCGATCATGGGGGGCAAGAGTCCGTTTCCACGGGACCCCCTCCAAGTACTGAGGTTATTTCATTTGATTGGAATAGTATAGAAGAATCTCGTCTCCCCTCAAATGTTCCTTTCTAGATATCTATAGGTGTTGCTGATAAGGAAATATTTCGCACTATAGTTGACGAGAGAGCTTCTGTTAGTATTTTATTCTCAACTGCTTGGAAAGATATAGGGTATCCTCAGCTTGTGCCGGTTACCGACCAGATTTTGGCTTTTAATAGAAGGCCTATAGGACCTTTAGGGATTCTTCCTCAGTTACCTGTCACCTTGGGAGGTAAAATTGTTTATGTTGATGTCATGGTTGTCCAAGGTCCTTTAGATTTCAATCTAATCCTTGGATGTGATGATGTCTATGCCATGAAAGCCATAGTGTCCACACTCTTTTGAGTGATGTATTTTCCATATTATGGGAGGATTGTGACCATTGATCAGCTTTCCTTCGTGACACTCAATCATCGCATGAATTCCATTCAACAAACTTCCCTGAACGTTCCACACGTATTAGGGGTTTCTTCCTCTTAAGCATGAGGGGCGTATCTACAGCTACTGGACATCATGATGGGGGGCACGCTACTAACATCTGGACATCATGTTGGATAAGTGCCTTTAAGTGTGAGTAGAGTTTCCCTTTGGCTTCAAGCTCATTAAAAAATGAAACCAGTTGTTCGAGTAGAGTTTTATTCCGTTTTAAGCTCGTTAAAAAATGAAATGGGCCATTTTGAGCAGAGTTTTATTCCGTTTTAAGCTCGTTAAAAAATGAAATGGGCCATTTCGAGCATAGTTCATTCTGTTTCAATCTCGTTAAAAAATAAAATAGGCCCCTACAAGCATAGTTTACTTTTAGTTTCAAGCTTGTGTAAAAATGAAACCCATAATGAGCAGAGTTCTTTTCCTATGTCAAGCTCGTTAAAAAATGAAACAACTCCTTTCCCTGCGAGTCGAGTCTTCTCGTAGACTTAGTACTTGAACATTATTTTCATCCGCCTATGCCTTAGGCAAATGAATTGAAGCTTGGGGGGCATGTCTTCATCCTCTGGAAGTTACGTTGAAGTCAACTTGATCGCCTCTCTTTACCATGTTGGAGCTAAGTCACTTACTTCTAGAAATCATGCTGGGGGGGCATGTACCAATCTCTGGATACCATGTTGGGAAGAATCCACCAAGGGGAATATTTATTAGCATACTTTCCTTTTTGGTTTTCGAGCATGAAAATAATCCCGAGTTCTTCCTATATCAAGCTCGTTAAAAAAATGAAACAATACCTCTATAAATCATGCTAGAAGTAAGCCGTCAGTTTCTTGTGCTGACGACAAAACTTTCCAACCTCTAGCCATCATGTTCGGAAGAAACCTACCAATGGGCATTATTCTGAGCATAGTTCATTTTCTGTTACAAGCTCGTTAAAAAATGAAACAGACATCATGACCATTCTTCCAACTTATCTTCGAGCTCATTAAAAACAGTAAGATGGTATTTGAGCTTACTTTTCACTTTTTTTTTCGTGCTCTGGTTAAAACATGAAAAGTGGTTTGAGCTTAGTTTTTACTTTTTCGTGCTCTGGTTCAAATATGAAAAAATTACGAGTGCTTTTGATACCATTATCATGCTCATTAAAAATTTGAGTAAAAAGGTGTGTCTGACGAGTATAGGTTTATCACTTTATCCGGCCTCGCTAGACTATTTACGGAAAAGGAATTCTGGTGAGTTTACTTTTTCCTTTGTTGTACTCGGTCACCAACCATGACAAAGTTTTTCATGGAGTCCTATTTAAGCTCTTTTTAGACTCCCTAAATAGGAGAAGATCACCAAGCAAACTTGATTCCTTCACGCTTGTTAAAGAATTTGAATGGTCGTCTCCTTGGTGATAGTTTACCCATTTTTCGGACTAGGGGGAACTACTTACAAAAAAGGAATACTCCAGCCAATCATGACTAGAAGAGTCCTCTTCTGCATTGTTTTACCCTTTTTTCGGGCGATGAGGCTAACTTTACGAAAACGGACCGTTGGAGTCTTCTTTATTTCTTTTCAGACTCTCTAAACATGAAATGACGACCGAGTTTACCTTCTATGGACTCGTTAAAATTCAACATCGAAGGGCCCGCTTTGGGACGAACCTCTCCTTTCTCAAGTTCATAAAACATGTGAGATCAGACTCATCTATGAGATGGTCTATACCGAGCATCTTCTATCCTCTTCAAGATCGTAAAACAACAAAGAGGTACTCGTCCATCATGTCAGGGGAAAATGGGAAATGAGTCAAGTTTATATTGTTGGCAGCTTGTCAGTCATCACCTTTGAACATGTCATGCATCTATCCCTTGTCTCCTTTTGGGTATTTATCTGTTCTTGCTGAGTTATGGTCATCATCTCGAGTCGTCTCTTTGGCCACGAGCCTACTCATCATGTATTTGTTCTCTGCTATCTACAATCCCTGCTACTAGGTTCTGCTTCATGCCGTTATATGTTCAAAGGGTTTGCGTTGTTCTAAGTCGTCCACTATGTCAAGTCTTCCGTTGTGTCAGTACATGTTCTTTTGTTCCATTGTTACATACTATCTCTCGTTCTGATTTCATGTCGATGATGTGGGAATCATTATGGCCCACCATCGATGAGTCTATTCCTGTCGATGTCAAATCACTATCCATGAATTAGGCTTAGGAGTCAACCATCAGTACCTTGGTACCTGCATTCCTCAATGGCAGGTTCCCTCGTGTTCGACAGTGGGTTTCCATCATTGACCTCTGATCGAATAACCTCACGAGTGCTCGACATCAACTCATCTATTCGCATTTTGTTGAGATGTACTACATATACCTTTTGGATCATTGTCATCATTGGTGATTTACCTTGCATTTGTTAATGGTTCACATCATTGACCGTTAATCAAATGGTTTCTACCATGTTAGACTTCAACACCTTGTAATCACATGGCTAGATTCGTATCGTTTGGGATCGGGTAGAAGACCCTGGACACCTTTTTATATATTGATTACATCTAGGTTGTGATGGTGATTCTCTGATCAGGTTTCCACCTAGTCATTACGTGGAAGACCTCACTCTTGTATTGTCACACAGATCCACTTATGTATTGGTCGTGGCTGTGTCATTATTGTCTCATGGATCTATGGTTGTTCACAGTAGCCATGATTTGTCTACAATCTATATCATCTCAGTACTCATGGATTTGCAATGTATTGGTCGACAACCATGATTTGAGCCAATTGTTTCCGAGCATGGGAATGCCCGCCTCGGTGGTATATTTGACATTTTGTTTCTGTTTTTCAGCTCCTCGTTGCTCCCCTCAATGTTATCTCCATGAAGTATTTGTAAAGTCTTTCGGCCATCAGTCTCTTCTGACCTCACACTTTAGGGGGAATTTGTTATACCTCAATATTACACACTAAACCCTAGTGTCACATCCTTACACCATGTGACCTAAACGACACTTCCCTTTAATGATCATCTGGACACCCAGGAGTAAAGTCTATGGCCTGAATACCGAAGACAGCATGTTACCTGCCACGTATCATATCTTACTTTCCACGTTTCACCTAATATGCATAAATTATCATGCTTTGCACATCTGTTGGGGCACGATAATTAGGGTTGTCGTGCTATGCTCCGACCCTGGGGCGCGATAATGCCGCGTTATGCTTAGACCCAGGGTCGTGACAATCATCTTTTAGCCTTTTCTCCATGGATCTTGGATCTCATCTTTCGAGAGATTTTCTTGGGATTACCAACTTTGATTCAATCCCAACCCCTCTCTCTGTTTAGTAGGCCTGATACACTAAACACTCATTAGATCCATTTTACTCTCCTTTTGGTTAACCCTTCCAAACACTATAAAGGAGAGACCTTCCATGGGCCCAAGGGAGGACTTTTGGGGCATCCAACCTATGATATTGAGACTTTTGCAGAGATAGATAGAGGAAGGACTTGGAGAAGAAAGTTGGCTTGGACACCAAGCAACCATTGTAAGCATCTTCAAGTTGTAATAAAGTTAACTTGTCTTGTTTCCCAACTCATGTGTGTTGATTGTGTTTCAATTTCATGATTTGTATCTAGCTAGATTTGGATTCTAACTTGTGATTCAGAGATCTTGGAGAATTGTATATGCTTGTGCATTGTCTGATATTAACAGGTTCATCGCGAGGACTTTGGGATCTGAACGACGAGCAGAACAAACATCAAGAGTGAAAGGTGAGTTACTTTCTCTCATTCTCTTCAATACATAAACTTTGAAATTCTTGTTTAATCTAGGATTCAAGATCATATTTGTTTCATTTTTGTCTTAGTATAGAGTCAGTATATCTTACGTTATTCTAAGAGGGCTTCTTCTTACCCCTATGAAGAAATATCTACAACAGTCAACAACATACATTGTACATCATGGAGGTTGGACGGGAAAAGGAGATAGGGAGTTGGATCTTCCTTCAGGTTGGTGCCTGTAAAAAAAAAGGAGACAGGGGGTCGGTGCCATCCTCCAGTTGGTGCTAGAGAAACACAGGGAGTTGTAGCTTCCTTCAGGTTGGAGCCTGTAAAACCAGGGGGTTGGTGCCTCCTTCCAGTTGGTGCTGGTAAACACGGGAAGTTAGTGCTTCCTCGAATGTATTCTTTCTCATTATAAAGAAGCATTCTATTTTTTTCTCTCGTTTGGGTTTCCACGTAAAACGTTTGTGTGTTATGTGTTGTTTATGTCGGGGCATATATGTGTGGATGTTTATTAATTGATGCATAATAAAATATAAGAATTAAGTAAAGGCTAACCTGTTTAAGAAGGTAAAAATTGCTGATAAGTGCACTAATACTGATTCACCCCCCTCTCAGTATTGAATCAATTGCAACACCACGGGCCAACTGGTGAGTTTAGGAGGAGTGTGTCTGGGTTTGGTTAACAGAAACATTATTGAATACAATGCTATAATCAAACTACTATTGTATGTTATATCAAATGGAATATAAATTTTGGTGGTGCACCTAGAATTGCAATTAGCAGTGTCATAGCTCAATGGCATATACCATGTTCATGATCCTACTCTTTTAGGAATTTAAAAAAAAAAGTGTCTTCTAAAACATCATCTTGAATTTATTACATACATTCATGTTCCAAGAAGTTTTAATTATATATCTGATGCATTATCGAATGATGTGTTTGATTGGATGTTGCACCAAAATCTCATCATCATGAGTTATGTGTCCTCTATTTGCCCTGATTCCTAAAGCACCTAGGCCAAATGATTGAAAGAAGAGTTGTTGTTGCTCCTTTTTCCTTTTGTTGTCACTCCGACGTGCCCTGCACATTCACAAGGTGCGTCAGAACCTTGGTGACGCGCTCTGCACATTGACAGAGCACGTTGGTGAAACCTTATTCCTTTGGACAAGGTGTGACACCCTTCAAATATGCAAGTTGCTTATGTACAAAGTGTGGCACTGTTGGTTTAAAAGGAGAAAATGAAGCTTTGAGCGGCTTCTAGAACCCTTGGTTATGTGGAGGCTTATCCCTATGAACTAGGAAAGGTGGCATTCGATCCCCTTACCTTTTGGGATGATGCCTTGAGCTCCTCCCACAAATCCTCAGCCTCTCGTATCCCTTTAGGCCTATAAATACAAACCTCCTCTCCACGATTAAGGGGGGGAAAGATAGAGCACTCAAATGCTGGTGAAATTCTGCTAGAGTTGGTTCCCTTTCATCCATTTGGAGGAAAAAGCTTGGATATTTGAGGATAGTATCATTTGGAAGGAGTTACGACGTCAAAGCTCAGTTGTAATCTCTCCCTATGTAATTCTTATATTTACATTAATGTAGATTATTTCCATAAAAAAATTATTATTGTGAGATATTTATAATTGGCTTCTTTGACTGCTAGTTTAGATTGATCTATGTTTATATGTTACTAGTACTTGCTAGTTTCCACTTGTTGTATATATTATTTTTCAGCTAGAGATATGAAGATCAGGAGATACACCAAGAAAGGAGATAGTATTACACTCATAAGGTAAGTCATACTTCCTACACATTTTGTAATTTGATCAATCTAGAAAATATATTTATGTTTTGTATTACTTTTGTTTTAGATCCTAACCATTCATACTAGGGAGATCGGTTAGTGTCCGCACTAACAGATTGTCCGAAAACAAAATTGGTGACTCCACTGGAGAATTCAGGCCCATAATCTTTGTTTTGTTTGTGATTTCTATTTTCTTTGTTTTTCTTCCAATAGCCTCTTAATTTCCTCATTTTCATCAGATATGTTCATCAGAGAGTTACTTGGTGATCTAGACTCTGAGTGGGACATTTAGCTCAGCCATTTACCCTTTTTTTTCTTGGGATTTTTTATTTATTCATAGTTCTTTTTCACCCGATGCAGCTAGGTAGTTTTGTGTCTGCGTCACTATAATTCTGATGCTCTTTCACTCTAGGAAGACTATTTCGCTGACGTTTTTTGTCTGTGTGTAACCCACGTCACTAACGCACTTCCCATGTGTGAAAACTGCGTCGCCAAGCTTCCAACGCCCTGGTGTATACTTGCAGAGTGTGTCACCCTGCAATGCTTAGTGCATAGGGTCAAAAAATCCCACAAAGTTGGTTTTTAATTGGTTTGCCGAGGTCTGTGTTTTGTCCATTGCAGTCACATAATATCTCCGTCAGTGTGATTTGTCCTTGGCTTATTTTTGGAATTTAGTGTTTGATTTGAGTCCTAGTAAGTCAAGCAAATGTTTCTCCAGTTGTGGGAAATTTCAATCCCTCACGAGTACAACCAGTCTTGTGACTCCCTCTCAATGTATCTGATTTGTTCACTCTGATTTCTAAGCCCTCCAAAAGTTAAGTTGTTGTGATTTTTGTGAAATTTGGTGTGGTTTTTTGTGTTGTATTACAATTTTGGGTGATTAATTTCTTGAGAACTTCTAGTTGTTTAAATATTGCAGTAATAAGCAGTCTCTAGTACTTTGAATCAATATTATAGAAGTGGCATCATTCTCATATTTTTGAATACATTAGTTTGGAAAATCAAAAAATTCTTTACTATCTTCATTTTGAGTAGGTTACTTGAGATTGTTGTGAAGAGTGTTTCATGCATTGCATAGTTGTTTAAGAAAATTTGAAAATGCCCAAAAATTGTCAATGCTTATGTTCTCTTGGTTTTGAAAAGTTCATCTTCATCTCCTTGAAGATATTAAGTGAATTTAGGCCTTCTCGAAGTATTGAAAAATCTAGTGAATGCTCTCATATTTTTTATTTTATTTTCACTTCTTTTGTTCTTTGTTTTCGAAGTAGAGTTATTGCAATCGAAAGTGAAGTTCATATTTTCATTTTGCTCATAGATTTTGCTTACTTGAAAAGAAAAAAGAAAAAATATTTTTGATTTGGTGTGTTGTGTTAAGTATTTGTAACTTCGGAATGTATTTCATATATGTATATTGTATTCCTATAGAGATGTTATTATTACTCTATATGGAAGTGTTTGTATTCCTATAGAGATGTTATTATTCCTCTATACGGAAGTGTCATCATTTATATTGTAAGTTTCGTAACTTATACTTGATGGGTTATTAGACCACCTTGCTGGGGTCGGCCCTGTATAAGTCATGTGGGTTAAAGGGTTATTAGACCACCCTATTGGGGGTCGGCCCTGTCAGCATTATGTTATGTGGTTAAGTTAAGGCCGACCTAGTAAAGGTTATTAGGCAAGTCATGTCAAGTATAAATAGAGTGCGGGAGGCACTCTATTTGATCATTCACTTCTCTCTCTCACACTCAATGGAGACTGGCGCACTAGTGGAGGAGGAGAAGCTGATACTAGGAGGAATATCTCTTGTACTTGGGTTGTATCATTTCTCTATCTATCTCTAAGAAAGTTGCGGGGTTTTTCACCTTCTTGGTTTTCCTTGGTGAAACTTTGTGTTTTTTGTGTGCTTGCATTATTGTGTCCATGATTGATATGCTGTACATGTTATTCTCTCAGTTAAGATCCTATATCAAATTGAAATTTCTTAAACACTAACATGGTATTAGAGCTAGCCTGAAAGAAGGCATGGTATGGCATTTATGACACTTGTTGCACTTGCGAAGCTAGGGCTTGATATAGAAAAAACTAGTCATCGTAGCACTTTCGCTATAAATTCATTTCGGCAAGGTTTCAGGATCGAAAAATATTAAAGGTAGAAGATAAGATCCCCATGTACCTTATGTCCAAAGGATAGCCTCTAATTCATTGTACTTTCAGATTTATGATCTGTACAATATAGGGTTTCTGCCTCTTCTAGATCTCAGTCATAAACAGGTGACCTAGGAAAAAAGGTCACAACTTGGGATAGGAAGCTCCAAATGAGATTTCATAAACATTTTAAGGTAGGGAAAGGACTGTACTTTCACATGTATGATTTTTTAGAGGCGGAAATTGAACCAGTGACACGTGGCACTCCGTACAACTTCACTCTCTTGTTTTATCCCATAAATAGGTCACGTTGCGACACTTGGAATAAATCTCTCTCAGAGAATCCATTTGAGGTCAAACCTATAGGGTTGGAAATATAACAGGTCAGGCTACCACAGGAATAATTTTTAGACCCTATCGATCTGAAATTTCAGAGTTACACCAGAAACAATCAGGTGCATATTTCTGTCAAAACAGAATTGGATTTTGAGCACCTTCATTCATGGCTCCGGGAATTTAGGGTTTCAGAGAAAGTTGTAATTTTTGTAGTTGGAGACCATGGATGGATTCTCCTCATCAAAATCAAAATTTATAGACCAAGCTCAAATTTTTTGGTTGGGCGGAAGGCCGGGCCTTATCAATTCCTAGTTCGGGACTTTGATCGGAAAGGTGAAAAATTAGGGCTTTTGCAAAAACGGGAATTTTTAAAATCTATGACCATAGCTGGAATCTCCTTGGAAAAATTGAATTTTAGAGCTTTGGATCAAACTATTTGGTTGGGTGAAGCTCCGGGAAACACAAACCCTAATTCAGGGTCCTCCCTAGTGAATCCAAAAGATTGAAAAACAAATTTGGGGGGATAAACTTTGTAGTTTTCAAATTCGGAGTATACCAGGTTGATCAGCTCATCAAGGCACATCTTTCTATCCTTTCAGAAGTTTGAAATTCAAAGTTTGAATTTTTAGGGTTTCTCTAACAAACCCTAATCGAGCTCTAGATCCAGTTTCAACAAATCAAAGTGGATTGGGTTAATCGTAGAAGAGAATGGATTGGTCACCTGCATAAGTGAAGAAGTTCCTGTTTTAGAGGGAGATGAGGCTAAGACCTTACATAAGAAGATTACAAGCAATCTCAACAGGTATGACTTATCCAAGTATGTTTCGAGATCTATTCATGATTAAGTTTATGGTATGTTTGTCTTCATTAAGGTTAGTACAATCTTGATTAACTTTAGACTTGTCGTATCACCTTAATAAAATTATGAATGCAGATATTCATTGATTAGGGTTTTGGCACTTATGATTGTACTAATGCATTGTGGTGTTGTATGAGGATGATGTTGTCAAAGGTACATCTAGAAAGACAAATCAAGTTCTAGATCAAGAACATATGACCATGGTGACATGAAGACAAAGATTCATCCATTGTCATGTATCACATAGAAGCTCTACTTACGAGGTATATATAATTTGGTTCTACAATGCTTAACCTATGAGATATGTAGGTTACTAGCACAAGTCATTGAAGAGAACAAGAAGACATTGCTAGACATATCTAGCAAATATGATAACCAGGTATGTTTTTCCTATATCAAGTTAGAATCCTACCTTGTGTTAGGATCTTATATTGTTGTATGGTTGATAATGATTATCCATGAAGTTAGAAATGTAAGTAATCAAGGGTTTATGCATATTATGTCTCTTACCTTGATTGATGATATGACTAACCAGAAAAGTCCTTTGGTGAAATAAAGAATATGCATGAGTAAAAGAAGTATTCCCTAAAACCTTGAATACTAATGTTTATTATCTGTGTTTGAAATGATCTTGACCATACATTTTTAAGATTACTTAGAATCATAATTTTTTTGATAGTATTAAGATTATACTAATGAATGTATGTATGAGACCTCGAGGATAACACAATGATGATACTAAGAAGTATGCATAGTGATCAAGGATGGATATAAGTTCAAGGACAAGTAATCCAGGAAGCAAATATCAAGAGGGAGCACACTCCAGTAGTTCCTGCAAGGAAGAAAATATTGAGAGGGAGTCCACCCTACAACCAAACAAAGATAAGTATTTTAATTATCATTTATTGCATACTTGTTTGTTTAAATAATATTGTTCAATGATGTATATGATTATGTTCCTATACTTAGGGTGTGTATTATGCATATTAGAATAATTGCATTAATGAACAGTATACTACTAATATGCATGTGATGGGTAAGTGGCCTATGGCACTGTACAATATTCCATTGTTACTTATCTAGAATGAAACCTCTTTGCTGACATGTTGGGAGTTGTGCACACTCTTAACAATGTTCTAGTAGAGATTGGAAGGCATCTAGAAAGTTACAGGATATGGATAAATTTTGTATTGAAGCGTTGGCTAAGATAATTGCATGACTGTATGACATATTTCCTTATGTGTAAGAATTTGTTTTGAAAACTATGAGATGTTTCTAATCATGCAATTTAACTTGTTTTGTAGGAAAGATCGTATACCATCACCTACAAAAGAAGGACTACAACATTTGTTTAGCAACAAAGTTATCTATTGAAGATATTGAAGTTCCCAGGATCCGGGAAGAATGCCATGATCAAGGAATACCAGTCGATCATGAATACTGATGTTTGGGATGCAGTCCCAAGACCTGAAGGGAAGTGCGTTGTGACTTCCAAGTGGATCTATAAGATCAAGCATGCTGCAGATGGTAGCATAGAAAAATACAAAGTGAGGTTTGTAGCTCGTGACTTCTCTCAGAAAGAGGGGATAGACTATGAAGAGACTTTTGCACCTATAGCTAGGTACACTTCCATCAGATCAGTACTTGTTTTGGCTGCAGTGATGAAATGGAAGATACACTAGATGGATGTCAAGACAACTTTCTTGAATGGTGTAGTTGAGGAGGAAGTGTATGTGGAGTAGCCACTTTGTTTTAAGACACATGACATGGAGTCATATGTGTGCAGGTTGAAGAAAGGCTTGTATGGCTTGAAGCAAGCTCCTAGGACTTGGTATGGTAGGATAGACAACTTTATATCTAGTTTGGCTTTACCAAGAGTAAAGCAGATTCCAACCTTTACTACAAGGTTGAGGAAGGAAATCTAGTGATACTACTTCTGTATGTGAATGACCTGTTTGTTATAGGTGAGGATAGATTGATTGTCGACACGAAGAGGAAGCTTGATTCCGAGTTCGAGATGAAGGACTTGGGTATGATGCACTACTTTCTAGGCATGGAGGTGTGGTAGAGTGCAGATGGAATATTCCTTGGACAAGGGAAGTATGCAGTAGAGATCTTGAAGAGGTTCGGGATGATGGAGTGCAAGGCCATGGCCACACCTATGGCATCGAACTTGAAGCTTCTGTGTGATGCTTCATCTGATCTGGTTGATGCTACGATGTATGTATCATCAGATGATTGGGTCCTTGATGTACTTGACGAATACGAGACCAGATATCTGCTTTGCTGTGAACACCTTGAGCCAGTACTTGATAGATTCGAGACATGTTCACCTGATAGCTGCAAAGCATATTCTGAGGTACCTGAAGGGTATATTTGACTATGGGCTCAAGTATGATGCGAATCAAAATTTTAACCTATAGGGTTATGTTGATTCAGACTGGGCAGGCAGTGCTGCAGATAGGAAGAGCACTCCTGGGTGTTGCATCAGTATGGGATCAGGTGTGATCTCTTGGTTTAGCAGGAAGTAGTCTTGTGTAGCACTAAGAAAAACCAAAGCAGAGTATGTTGCAGCTTGTTCGGCTAGTTGTGAGGCAGTATGGCTTAGGAAGCTACTGTCTGAGTTCTTTGATCTCCCATTGGATGCTACTGGTATCTTTTGTGACAACCAGAGTTGTGTGAAGCTGTATGAAAAACCTGGTGTTCCACGACAGATCGAAGCACATTGAGATCAAATATTACTATATCAGGGATATGGTGTAGAGAAGAGCAATAAAGCTCCTGTATGTTGCAACATATGAGCAGGTTGTAGATGTGTTGATGAAATTACTAACCAGAGTGAAGTTTGAGTACTTTAGAGAGAGGCTTGGTGTTCTTTAGATTGATGACACTTCAAGGAAGAAGTGATGGACACATTTGCAGGAGCCATTCCGAGCATGGTGAGAGGAGGATCCTTCCATGGCTGTGGATGTAAGCGTTGGATGATGAGAATCAAGATGATGCTCCAGTTACTGCTCTGTATATACATCATGTTGGATGCTTGTTATGATCAGTTGGATCATGTATATGTATATGCATCATGTTGGATATGATTAGGTAGATCATGTATTTGTGTATGTATCAGGTAGATCATGTATGATGATATGTATCAAGTAGATACATTGTATGATCAGGTAGATCATGTATGATGATATGCATTAGGTGGATGAATTGTATGATCAGGATGATCATGGATGATGAGCTTCAGGATGTTGCTCCAGATGATATGCATCAGGATGATGCTATGAATATGATCAGGATGATCATGCGATGATGACATGCATCAGGATGATGCTATGATGATGATCAGGATGATCATGTGACGATGACATGCATCAGGACGATGCAGTGACGATGATCGGGATGATCATGTGATGATGACATGCATCAGGATGATGCAGTGATGATGACCAGGATGATCATGTACATCAGGATGATGTTTGGTGAGTATCAGGTGGATACTCTATGGCCGTGGACAGGTTGTACAGATAAGCATATAATAGCGCCGTGGGAGATTTGCAGATACTCTTTCGAGGTTTTGCATATGGCATATAATAGTGCCCTGGGATATCTGGAAAATTCTCTTTCAAGGTTTTTCTTGGGAGGACATATAATAGTTCCCTAGGAGGTTTGCAGATACTCTTCCAAGGTTTTTCCTATGGCATATAATAGCGCCCTGGGATATCTGGCAAACTCTCTTTCGTGGGTTTTCCCTATGGAATATAATAACGTCCTGGGAGATTCGATAGGTTGAGTTGTGTGCTCATAATCAGTCCTGGGATACTCTTTCGAGGTTTTTCCATGACCACATATAATAGTGCTCTAGGAGATCCGATAGGTTGAGATGTATGCTTGTAATCAGTCCTGGGATGCTCTTGCGAGGCTTTGTGGTGACCACATATAATAATTCCCTGGGAGATCCCATAGGTTGAGATGTGTGCTCGTAATCAATCTTGGGATTCTCTTTCGAGGTTTTGTGGTGGGGTCACATGTAATAGTCCCTAGGAGATCTGATAGGTTGGGCTGTGTGCCCGTAATCAGTCCTGGGATGCTCTTGCGAGGTTTTGTGACGCACGTAATAAGTCTTGAGGATTCCACAGTATGGCCAGTGATGATGAAGACCTACAGGTGGTGGGCCTACATCCAGTATGAAAAAGGACTGGCTCTATAGAACTTCCTATGACAAGTAGTTCAGAGATTGATTGAGATAGCAACAGCAGTGACGATGATGATGATTCGATGACGATGATCCAGAGAAGAAGACTTGTGCTAGAAGACCTGTGTCTAGAAATACCTTCCTAGTTAAGAGGGAGTGTTGATGTATTTGTAACTTCGGAATGTATTTCATATATGTATATTGTATTCCTATAGAGATGTTATTATTCCTCTATACAAAAGTGTTTGTATTCCTATAGAGATGTTATTATTCCTCTATACGGAAGTGTCATCATTTATATTGTAAGTGTCGTAACTTATACTTGATGGGTTATTAGACCACCTTGTTGGGGTCGGCCCTATATAAGTCATGTGGGTTAAAGGGTTATTAGACCACCCTATTGGGGGTCGGCCTTGCCAGCATTATGTTATGTGGTTAAGTTAAGGCCGACCTAGTAAAGTTTATTAGGAAAGTCAAGTCGAGTATAAATAGAGTGCGGGAGGCACTCTATTTGATCATTCTTTTCTCTCTCACACACTCATTGGAGAGTGGCGCACTAGTGGAGGAGGAGAAGCTGTTGCTAGGAGGAATATCTCTTGTACTTGGGTTGTATCATTGCTCTATCTATCTCCGAGGAAGTTGCGGGGTTTTTCACCGTCTTGGTTTTCCCCGGTGAAACTCTGTGTCTCTTGTGTGCTTGCATTATTGTGTCCATGATTGATATGCTATATATATGCTGTACATACTATCCTCTCAATTAAGATCCTAGATTAGATTGAAATTTCTGAAAAACTAACATGTTTTCATTTTGTTGGATTAAATGAAGAGTGTTTTTAGTCTTTTGGTTGAATTTCAAAAGAAAGTAAAAAGGGGTACTTTGTTCATTTGATTTCGGAAAAGAAAAATATTTCTCCTTACTTTAGTTAGTTTTCATAGAAAATAAAAACGGAAGACTTGCACTTCATTTAGCTTAGTTGTGGATATTGTTTACTTTACAAGTCTACACTTCATGCATTCACCTAACCGTACAAGATAAAATCAAGCGGTTTCCTAGGTTAAATTTGTATAAAAACTCATGTGATAGGGTAGAGACGTGTTCCAACATCTTAAAACGTATCAGTTGTCATTATCTTCATGCATTGCATCCCGGGGGATTGTATTTCTTCCACGTACCAGTCGGTATATTGAACGACCTTTCACGTACCTTCGGGTATATAGTGTTGGCATGGGATTAGTCTGCATGAAGTGCGGAATCCGATAGCTGCGGAACGGGATAATCCATGAAAGAAGGGTTATTCACGAAGAACAAGGATCCGACGAGAGCGCGGAAGTGGTTTAGTTAGTTAGAAATGGGTCATGTGGACCATTTTGTAACCACTTAGTTTCATATAAATAGGAGTATGATTGTAAGCCTAAGGGCATTGATCTTTTGAGTTTTGATCCAGTTTTGATTTATTTTGTATCCGCGATATGATGTATTGATTGTTCTGCGAAGGTCATTCCATAGGTTTTAATGAATGCATGAAGATGTTCGACTATGGTTCTACCTTTTTTCTTTGCTTCTGCTAGATGGTGAATATAAATGTTTGCGAAATGTTTAATATTCTGTGATTGGGTAATTTATGTTAATGTGAATGAGTAGTTTGATCACGTTGATGTGAATGTCCATTATGTATTGAAACTGTGAATGATGAATTGTTGGCATAATGCGAAAGGTATAATCTCTGGTTTCTGCGAGTGCAATGTGTGTTTGATGCATGTCCTCAAATCCACTGCAGAAACTTGGTTCTTGCAGCCCCCTTATTCATCTTGGGTGAGACTTCACTCGCTCTGTGAGTGCTGCTGGAAAGGGTAAAACTTTTCAGGGTCAGTGCGCAAGGGAGTTTTGTTGATGATTTGTTGACGACGGTGCGAAGTGAACCCTTGTCGATAATCCCCGTGTCAACAAATGGTTCCGTTGTTGAGGACTGAGCTTGACCATAGGACTCCAGAACTGATTCGACAACTGAAACGTGTTGACAATAAAGTATGAAGGGCCGTCGATTTTTGGGTGGATAGTATGCTAGAGGGATATATTACTGAGTTCGCAGTAGACACAATCAAATCATATAGCGACGCGGAAAGTAATTTCTTCAAGGGACCGGGGGGAAGGTTCTTACTATTGCTAAAACTATGGGTTAAAATGCTCGTCTACGAAGGGGGCATATTGAGGATGAATTTCGACGAGTAGAAATATTAGTGTGCTGAGGTTGTGGGTATTGCATGAATGCGGATCTAATAGAAATATGTGGGGTAGATGGACATGAGCGACGACTAGTTTCTAAGGGAAGCTGACAAAGAGTGTGGTACCTTGAGGAGTGGGGTGATATTCCGACGTCCTGAGAAGAAGAGGAGGACTGAGAGAGAGTCTCTTGAGAGGACCGGAATGGAAGACTGCGAAACACGACCACAAGGGAGGAAACGACCGTATTGTGACAAAGATGATGACCAGGCTACCCCAGAAGCAGAAGAGGGACAGATCGTAAGTTACAACATACCTGCAACCCTGGGCACTACCCAGAATTTCACAGGAAGAAACACAAGCTATTCGCAAAGTTTTCCTACATGCAGTGGTAGAAGTAGTGCATCAGTAAACAATAACAGTAGGAACATTAGAATGGAATACGACACAAAAATTACCACTTTACAAGGGAACGGGACTAAGGATCCCGAGCAGTATTGGTTTCTGTGCGAAGCAGTATGGATTGTGAAGTAGGTCCATAATGAAGATATTAAAAAGGGACAGCTAGCAACGACCCTTAGGGGCCATACGCTAGATTGTTTTATGAAGTTTACAAGGGTTCCAGCGGGAACACCAGCCAAGTCATTGGCACAGATCAAAGTAGGAATGGTCGATGAATTTAGAAAGCCAAAATCAGAATTGCATTATGTCACCGAGCTCAAAGAAATAAAGCAATACCCAAATGAGACGGTATGGGAATTTGAATAGCGGTACAAAACAATGATAGTGAAGGTAAGTTTTGGGATAAATGATATGCAACACAAGGAGTGGTTTATCACAGGATTGGTACCACACATTCGCGGACCACTAATGCAATAGAAGGTTGCAACCCAATCCCAAGCATTAGAGATTGCGATGAAGCTGGAGGCTTCACCAATCAATGAAATGGGTTTGGGCATGGATTGAATACAGGAGCAGCTAGAAAACTTAACGATCCGGCTACAAGACATGAAGAAAAGAAAAGAGGCCCGCAAAGACATCTGGTGCACTAGGTGTAGGACAGAAGGACACCACAAGGATTAGTGCCCAGAATTTCGAGAATACTTGCAATCAGGTGCACCAAATCCCCTCATCCAGGGAGGGTTTCCTTGGTGTCGTGTCGACCAGAAGAGTGCATGTACTTGCAGAAGATGGTGTCGAAACCAACGAACTTGTATTGCAAGTTCTGTAAATCGGTTGGCCACGATGAGAATGACTGCAGAGCTTATGGCCTACTCTAGGAGAGGACTATGACTACATACTTTATGACGAGAGAAGAAAAACCACCAGGTCATCAACAATAGTAGTATAATGAATCGCTGTCCTAGTATAATCACCAACCGCAGTAGTATGATCAAGGGCAATACGGGTAACCACAATATAATTAGACACAGTATCCGGCACTGCAGTACCCACCATATGGGCCACCACAACAGCCACAGTATGGGAAACCGCAATACCCATTATATGGGCCACTGCGCGGAGGTCGAGGTGCTGGCGTAGGATGAGGATGAGCTGCTAGACGAGGACGAGGACCGATTATATGTTACAATTGTGGGCAGCAGGGGCACTATCATAGGGATTTCCCGAATCCAGCAACGCAGTGCACTATTTGTATCACTGTGGATCATGGCGTTGAAGACTTCCCGCAGCTCATTGCAAAATGGAAGACCAAGAATATGGCACCACCTTCACAGAACTAGAATTAGAATATACCACAAACTGTATAGAAGATATCAGTGGAGGTTCGAAGCCACATTGTGACTATTGGAGTAGTGACACGAGGAGGAGCTGTGACAGGAGTCAATAGGTCACAAGATACTGTCCGACCAACAACACAAAAGAATGTCACCTTTGATGTGGAAGTCGAAAGGGATGTTCTCTTGAAAGCACAGGAGGCGATGAAACAAAGGAGGCAGTTACCTCTTCAGGAAGAATTTATCTACGATATGCCATCGATGTTTGACATGACGAGCGGAGGAAGGATAACACCTTATGAGCCTTCTTGGAGAGTTTCCTAGAGTTTGCAAAGGATCAGTATGTGCTGGAAGAAATATCCAATCTGTTGAATCGAAAGTAGGGTACATGCCAAGAGAAAAAGGTCAATCGCATACACAAGAAGAAGACGGGGAGAGAGATGCGAATGTCGACACAAATTGGAGCATTTGATGTTAGTTCAATTATATTTTACCTAAGGTCGGACATCAACATTTTGACCAAGAAGACATTGGAAACAATGGGGAAACCATAGTTGGCCTGGTCACCGGTACAACTGTGATTAGCAAATCAGAGTAAGGTTACTCCACTTGGTCGGGTGTGCCATCTTCCAGTTGAGATTGAGGGCCTAAAGAATTATGCCGATTTTGATGTAATTGAAATTGTGGACAATACCAACCACTACCCAGTGCTACTAGGAATAGACTGGGAAATGGATAATCTAGCTATTATCAACTTCAAGAAGCGGACTATGTCGTTTGAAAATCACGAAATGAGGGTTTTCGCATCTCTTGATCCTGCAGAAGGTCAGCGATACATTGAACTAGAGAGAGATGAATTTACAGAGGGACGGGATAACGTATACACCATATTCAAGGATTACATTAATCCTAATGCAGATGGAAAATTGGGATGGCACAGTGCCAGTTCGGCATCGTCGAATTCAGATGAGGCGCTTGAGAATTGGCAGAACTAGCTGCATGAAGTGTCATTTAGGAGGTGCGTACGGATAACTCAGTCCCTGTGAAAAGTAGCCACAGACGAGTGTGAGCTACCAACATATGAAGGATTTCCTAATTTGTCTACATTTATCATAGAATTTGAGGCAAAAGTGGTGGAACCACAATGTCTATTGGCCTTGGAGGAATCCTTGAAGGCTACTCCTACGCGATGGTGGGCGACACACAAATATAATATCACAAACTAGTCACTATTTCGAAACCTCATGATGGTGAGGTTCGACGATGCGTAAGGATCTGACGGAAGGAAATTTAACGGCAGAAGTGACTCAAAGGTGCATTTGGATGAATGCGGAAGCAAATGGGTATTACGAGCGAAAGAGGAATGGGTCCATGTGTTTATTCACACACTGGATGAATTACCGCGGAGTTGGTATGTCGTAGCAGAACTGCGACGCGGCACAAATTCTTGGGAACAGCTAACAATTTGCTTCAACCAAACATTATGTTTCTCAGATGAGAACCCCTTCATCCATAGTACATTGCAGGTAATCCGAGAAAAGGTTTTTGAAGCAGTACCGACATAGCAACCATTAGAACTTCGGTGGACTGCGACACCAGAAATGTTGATGGAGTGCTATAACATCACAGGAGAACTGGATGATGAGGATGATCCAAGGGCTACGTATGTACTAGATTCGAAAGGAAGTTGTAGTGTCAAGGCACCAGAAATACCTTTCGACAAGTTTCAGCAACTGCTGAATATCAAGAAAGTAAACATTGGGTCGGTGGAGAACTCAAAGTTTGCAAGCATTGGGGATTATTGGTATGATTCAACTATTGCGAAGATGACTGATATGCTGCATGATTTGTTCCCAATTAAATTCTCAGAGATGAAAGGAATTTCCAGGGACTTAGGAGAAATGAAGATTCCCCTGAAACCCGATGCGAAGCCAGTCAAGCAGCGGCCCTACCAGTTGAATCCAAGGCATAAGGAGAGAGTACAGACCGAGATTGAAGTAATGCTAGAAGCATGCATTATAAAACAAGTAGAATAATTAGAGTGGATCATCTCGATGGTGGTCCAGGACAAGAAAACTGGCAAAGTACGAATCTGTGTCGACTTACGGAAGTTGAATGATGCATGCTTACATGACCTGTTCCCGACACCATTCACGGATGAGGTGCTCGAAGGAGTAGGAGGTCAAGAAATCTACTCATTTACAGATGGGTTTTTAGGTTATCACTAGATCAAAATTGTGAAGGAATACCGGCATAAGAGTACATTCATCACAGAATTGGGCTACTTTCAGTATACAGTGATGCCATTTGGACTAAAGAATGATCCAACATTTTTTTCAAGATTAGTAGTTTTGGCATTCAAAGACTACATTCATAAATTTTTGACTGTCTATATGGATGATTGGACAGTGTATGGGTTGGTTAAATATCACATCGCAAACTTGAGGCTAATGCTGGAACAATGTTGATAGTACCAGATTTCATTGACCTTGAGAAAGTGCATCTTCTGTGCTCCATACGGGATTTTGCTGGCACACATTGTTTGCAAGGAAGGAATGTTGGTAGACTCAGCGAATATCACAATTATTGTCGACCTCCCACTGTCGACAACAATCAAGAAATTGAGAGCGACGCTGGGCCACATAGGCTACTACAGGAATTTTATCAGAGGGTATGTAGCAATCACAACACCAATGGAGAAGTTGTTGAAGAAAGACGCCAAGTTTGAGTGGAATGAAGAGTGCCAGAAGAGTCTGGACATATTAAAAGCAAATATGGTTTTCACACCCATATTGGAATTCACAGATTGGACGAAGGAGTTGCACATTAATGTCGATGCATCATCAGTTGTATTAGGATTCATCTTGGCCTAACCAAGAGAAGGAAACATCGACCACCCGATAGCCTTCGCAAGTAGGAAACTATCTACTGCGGAGAAGAATTATATGACCATGGAACGGTAAGGGTTGGCGATAGTCTACACCTTACAGAAATTACGACACTACCTATTAGGGTGCCATTTTAAAATGTTCACTGATCATTCAACATTAAAATACCTGGTGAACAACCCTGTGTTAGGGGGGAATATCTTTCGATGGTTGTTACTATTCCAGGAGTTTTATTTTGAGATAATCGTAAAGACAGGACGACTGAATGTAGGCCCAGATCACTTGTCATGGATCGAGTTAGGGGAAGAGCCAAGGAGCATTGATGAAGGATTGTCAGATGCTTAGTTATTCAGGGTTGGAATGGTAGACGACCATTACAAACAATTCATTTAGGTTTTAGCAAAAGGGGAGGCGACGGAAGGCTTCACTACCAACCAAAAGAAGTAACTAGTCATCAGAACTGCATATTTTCAATTGATATTCGGGCAATTGTATAAAATGGGGCTAGATGAGATACTTCAACAATACGTCCTTCCGTATGAATGAGAAAGGATTCTTGCAGAAGCTCATGATGGGATCTATCGAGGACACTCTGGAGGACGCGCCATTGTGAGAAATATCCTTCGAGCAGGATTATGGTGGCCAACGATGCATGGATATGCTACAGACTAAGCTAAAAGTTGCGACGTATGTAAAAGGACAGGGAAGCCATCATGAAGCGATGAAATTCCACTAGTACCTCAATTGACACTATAGGATTTCTACAAGTGGGAAGTTGACTTCGTGGGACCCATCAACCCACCAGGAAAAAGAAAAGGGTCATGCTACATAATTACTGTGATGAACTACTTGACGCGATGGGTAGAAGCAATGCCAATGAAGGATTGCTCAGCTGTGACGACAGTAAGATTCCTCTTCGAAAATGTGGTCACCAAGTTCAGGTGCCCAAAAATACTAATGAGTGACCAAGGGAATCATTTTGTTAATCAAACAGTCACAGCGACGACCGAGAAATTTCAAATACAACACAGAAACAACACCCCTTACCACCCGCAAGCAAACAGAATAGTGGAGGCATTTAACAAAATCCTGGAGCATGCGCTCATGAAAATATGCAACACGAATCAAGATGATTGGGATTTGAAGATCCCTGCGATACTTTGGGCATATCACACAACTTGTAAACGTTTGACTGGCCAGACTGTTCAAGCTCGTTTATGGGAAGGAATCCATAATGCCGATGGAGTATATTGTCCCCAGTCTTCGAATTGCAGTGACCACAGGCATGAGCGATGATGGAGCACTGGAAGAACTACTGGCACAATTGATATAGCTCGATGATGATCGGTTCATTGTAGGCTTTCACCAAAAGGTAGAAAAGGACCAACATAAGGCTTGGCATGATCGTCGTGTTAAACAAAAGCACTTTCAACATGACGATACAGTTCTACTATATGACAGTAAGTTTGCAAAGCACCTAGGTAAGTTACAAATGCATTGGTTAGATCCCTACATCATAAATTTTGTCACTGATGGAGGTGCGATGCAGGTAAAAAGTTTAGATGGGATATTGTTTCCAAATCTAGTAAACGGGAATCGGTTGAAACCCTATCACCATGATCAGGCGCATAGAAGCTGAGAAACATGGTTTAAAAAAAAACCCAATGATGACAAAAAGTGGAAAGCATGGCCATCTAGGCCGCTCGTTGATGCTTCACACATTTAAGCGTGCGGGAGTCAAGTCCGAGTATGTTCACTACGCATTAGACGACTGAGAAGCATGATGACAGATTTAGATGGCTGTGGCACAGATTTTGCAGATGATGATCAAGTACCAAAAGCAAGCATAAATACCGGCGACTCAAAGTAGAGAGAGTCCAAAGAGGAGAATCATTGAGTTGTAGGATGCGAGTCAGTAAGTTAGATGCAGAGAGTTAGGAAGTCAGGTGAACAAGCCCAAGGAAGCTGTGGAAAAGGGAAGTGAGATAGTTGCAATGGTGCACTTCATTTCAAGCGGGAGCACTCCAGGTGCGCTAAGAGCCAGAACGACGACCGTGCATGAACAACCATCGAAGGAGGCAGCACATACACTTGTGAGGAACAGAGATGAGGTATCACTCGAGATGTCTAAGAGTGCGGTAGTAATTAGAAGAGCCAGGGTCTCCTTGACCACCATAACACCTGGGGTGTAGGCCCACTGGATCCAATAGCAGACAATTAAATGTGCGAAACATATGTGCCAAAGAAGCTGGCCTGTTTCACAATTTGGTGACAACGATGAACTTTTCCCCAGGTTGCAGCAAGCCTGAAGCACCCGATCAAGCGCAGAAGGGGTAGATGATCAATGTTTCAAGATCCTAGAGGATGAGTTCGAGGTAGATGATCAAGATTTCAAGAGACTGGAGGATGAGTTCGAGGTAGATGATCAAGGTTTCAAGATAGTAGAGGATTAGTTCGAGGTAGATGATCAAGGTTTCAAGAGACTAGAGGATGAGTTCGAGAAGTACATGATAGTGAGCTCCAAACGTCAAGAATAGCTTCAGAATTTTACCATAGTGACGAACGAGACCAGTACCAGCTGTGTCCAGCTGAGGTGGCTCAAGGGCAAGCCACAAGTTTGTGTTGGGGGCCTGTTGGCACGAGATTAGTCCGCATGAAGTGTGGAAGTTGATAGCTGTGAAAAGGGATAATCTGCTAAAGAAGGGTTATTCATGAAGAACAAGGAGCCGACGAGAGCACGGAAGTGGTTTAGTTAGTTAGAAATGGGTCATGTGGACCATTTTGTAACCACTTAGTTTCATATAAATAGGAGTATGATTGTAAGCCTAAGGGCATCGATATTTTGAGTTTTGATCCAGTTTTGATTTGTTTTGTATTCGTGATATGATGTATTGACTGTTCTGCGAAGGTCATTCCGTAGGTTTTAATGAATGCATGAAGATGTTCGACTATGGTCCTATCTTTTGTATTTGCTTCTTCTAGATGGTGAATACAAATGTTTGATAAATGTTTAATATTCTGTGATTGGGTAATTTCTGTTCATGCGAATGGGTAGTTTGATCACGTTGATGCGAATGTCCATTATGTATTGAAACTACGAATGATGAATATGAAAATAATGAATTGTTAGCATAATGTGAAAGGTATAATCTCTAGTTTCTGCGAGTGCAATGTATGTTTGATGCATGTCCTCAACTCCACTGCGGAAACTAGTTCCTGCAACCCCCTTATTAATCTCGGGTGAGATTTCATTCGCTCTACGAGTGTTGCTGGAAAGGGTAAAACCTTTTAGGGCCGATGCATAAGGGAGTTATGTTGATGATTTGTTGACGGCAGTGTGAAGTGAACCCCTATCGACAGTCATTGTGTCAACATATAGAAAGGTACTTCACATACTCGATAATATATCGGAAGCCTCCTAGCATATGGTTGTGCATTAGAAAACACTACTACGGATTGGAGCTCCCACGTACCTTGAGTATATTGGGAGACCCCACTAAGATTCCTGAAACCATCTGATTTAACCATTAACCGTCTTAGCATGGAAATACACTGAGAAAAACACTCAAGGAGCTACTAAGCACATACTTCCAGGTATTCGGGTAATACAGTCAGGGGTACGGTCCTAATCCTCCCCGGTTAGTGCTCTGAAAAATTGGGTCGAGAATTATTGTTGGAACCTATAGTATATTGCGAGTTGCTATGCCTTGACACTCCCGTGAAGTTTCAAACTTTAAATCCCACCTATCACATAATTTTTCTTGTTTATTTAGCTTGAGTAGGACTTGAAGTGTGTTTTTATTTTTAGAAGAATTTTAGGAGAAGCTTTGCATATCCCTCCCTGGATGAACAACCCTTAAGAAGATCCCACGGAATATTAAATTTTCCACCTGAATATTCCCTTATCCAAGAGGATAAATCAGGAGCAAGCGTGGATCAACCCAAAACATCTGGATCACGCTAATAAGGAACTCCTACCCTTGAATCAAGATTAAACTATTCTCCTCCTGTAAATCCGCCCATCACTACTCCCACAAGACCTTTGTTGGTGGAACAACCTCCTCTGCATGACACATATTTTCATCACTCACTTGAAGGTAACCATAGATCCGTCGATCGGATTTTCACTCGATCCTAGGACAACCCGATAGAAACCTCTTTTGGTCCAACTGCATCATTTTGGGGGACCTCCTTAGGTCATAATATTTCCAATTTTGGTTCACTTCCGATGGTGGAAAATCCACCATGCTTGTTCCCTTCCCGATGGAATCCAAATAAGGAAATCCTTGCACCATTTATGAGAACATCAAACATTTACGCTCACTTGGTGAGCGGGTTAGGCACCAGAGTTTTCCTCCGCGACCCAACCTGGAGGTACCAATCCCCGAACATCATTCCCCTATACATTATTTTAATATCCCTTCACCAGGAATATCTACACCCATTATGGACACTTATGAACCAGGCCAACCTTATTTTTTGTTTGGTACACCTCTAAATCAATTGGTTAGTTCTACACCCCACTTGACCCCAATGACTGGAGGGAAACGTTCAGCTTCCATTAACCTCGTAACTTGAACACCACCTCTACCTCAAAATTCGAGCGGAGGATACCCTCTAGTTAGTGTTCAAAACATGATCACGAGTCAACCTACACTTAGTGGTCAACATATGCTTACCATGCATACTCTAATTGGTGGAAAATATTCAATTGGGGGGGAACTCCTAGTTAGTGGACAAAATCTAACTGGGGTCAAACCTCTAGTTAGTGGACAAAGTATAAGCGGAGGATATCCTTCATACATGAACTACAATAGGGTTGGAATTTCACTCCCATCCATGGGACAACCTACATGGGTGAATCACATGGGGGGACTTTCCACTTGGACCCAACCCCCATGGGGGCATACATACCTGGGTAATCATAATATCGCAATAGGTCAAAATTACCCAGGGAATATTTTTCTCAGATTACCCTATCCCAGAAATATAAACACCCCATGGGGGCATCATAATGTTCCACCGACGGTACCTCCATCCGGCGCCCCCCACACCACACCCACCACCTATCCCACCCGCTCCTCTACCACATATCCCACATCCACCTACACCACCCAAAGAACCCCCGTACTCCAGAGGAGGACCTCCACACTTTGGAGGAGGACCCCCTTCAAGTACACCTCCTAATCCAGTAGGACCACTTCCATATGGCCAACACTCTATGGGAGGACCTTATGATCATTCGATCCATGGTCCTACTAGTACCCGGATGCTTTATCAGTATTACCAGTATCCATAGCCAAACCAACAATTACCATTTCTGGCTACGTTAGATATTTCAGACCTGTCACATTTGACCAATGATCCCATCCAACTTGGTATAAATTGTCCACCTATTCCCGTGAAGTTACCATTAGACATACCTAAATTTGAAGGCAAACCCGGTGAGGATCCTAAGAACCACGTAATGACATACCATTTGTGGTGCTCCTCCAATTCCTTAATGGATGACTCTATCTTTCTGAGTCTTTTTCAATGAACCCTCAATAGTACTGCCACAAATTGGTACATCGAGTTACCACCACACTCTTTCGCCAATTTTAGATCTTTAGCTATGGCCTTTTTGACCCATTTTCAACTACTGATCCGCTATGAAATCGTCACAGATAATTTGACATCTCTTCACCAATCAACCTCCACTCACATTTATGATCATATTCATGAGTGGAGAAGGATACGTCGGCTCATTAAAACTCCCATTTCAGATCAACTACTCTCCGATTGGTTTATGAAGTCATTATTACCTATCATAGCTAAATACGTTGCTATGGGAGGGTTCATTACATAAGAACAAGCCATATCGCGTGCCTAGTACCTAGACCTAGTGTATGCTCAATCTGGAACATTATATGACATTTTTCCTAATGTCCCATTCCCCACACATGACCCAACAAAACCTCCTACGAGACCACATGTCGATGGAATCATTGGTTCCATTCATACCCAGCCTGCTACTCAATCTAGTGGATCACATTACCACATTAGTTCAAATCCATCCTCGTTACAAGCTGGAAACAACAACAATCGGTCACCCAACCCTGATTCCACTATGGAGGTGAATTCAGTTCAATCTGCTTCACCTCATAAATCCAATGGTAAGAAGAAGAACAAAGGAAAACCCAAGAATTCTTCTAACCAGCAGGAGCACAAAAAAAATATCTATCATAATGACACAAAATAGAGATGGAAGCCTGTCATGTCCCAAATTTTCATTGGGTCACATTGGCCTATGCACATTGGACATATTCATTAGAGTTTTTCAAATTGATGCTAAGGGTCAAATAATTGCCAAGGAGGAAAATTACTAGTTTCCTAGGTTTGGGGTGGAATCTTTGGGATTTGGAATAAAGGGAATAATAAATGATGTTTGAACATTAGAATGGCATAGATATTTAATAAAGGATCTAAATAAATATATACAAGTGAAAATCAAAGTGGCATTTGATCATGAAGACAAATGTAGGAAGGGGGACCCACATATGGCTAGATTTTCCCACTACACTTGGCGTCATTCTCTCACCAATTCAAATTTAACGTGAATGGTAACATACTTGGGGGAGTTCAAAAGTTATTATTCATTGAATGACTCATCCAAGGTCGAAATGTAGAGGAAGAGTAACTCCCATGGAAGAGGAAGAGGCAATTTGGAGCTAGTGAGACACTTGGGCTAGATTCCCTAGCTCTATGACAACAATGATGAAGATGCTATGACACCTATGACACAAATCAGACCTGAAGGATGACATATGACATATATGACATGTCAAGGCTAAAATTATAATCCAAGAGGATGCTCAAGGGAGTTAGGGCATCTAAGATGCTTCCACATGTGATTTGGTGGAAGTGGGAGACTAGGAATTGTTGTACAAGTGACATTCTTTGGAATCTCTTCCCAACTTGAGTTGGCATGAGTCTATTGGAAGGAATTCGACCCATGGAGGAAATTAGAAGTTTAAAAATTTCAATAAAAAATAAGGAAACCAGCTTTTGATCATTTGAGAAATTTGCATTTGCATTTGTGAAGAGGGAGAGCTAGTGGATGACTAGTTTCTTGCCTTAGCCAATTTCGAGGGTGAAAGATTCCCATCAAAGTTGGTACTTGGAAAGTCCATTCAGAACTTTCATTTGGATATTTAATGGATTCATTTTTTGTAGGTTTAAGCTACAGGGAAGATCATGGTTTCTTCTAATGCATCACATTCTCTCAACCATTTCCAGTTTTGAAGGCATATTCTTGCTCCTTGAGGGAGGGCATTTTTGGTGAGCTATTGTACTCTTTGGGGGATCTTATAATGCCCAATTTATTTTGTAATATGAATTAAATACTCTGTTATTCATATCCAGAAAGTTCCAGGTCGAAATTCCGAGTAGAAATGTATAAATCTCATTTTTAATGAAAGAACGGTGTCATTTCCCCACTACCTTGTTGTGAACCAATGTAATGTTGATGGATTCAAATGGATAAGTAAAATACTGATGGTTTATCGATGAATGTAATTTTATTGATGTATTATACAAGTTTCATGTTCAGTACTCAAGCATTTGAAGTCATTTTACTCAGTTTATTTACATTTGGAGAAGATTTGGTGCCATTTCCCCAAGGGTCGAACTAGTGATTTTTGCTGTTGTTTGGGATAAGGTTAGAATAGACTTAATAACTGATTAATGGTGCAAATGAGACCTAAATAATTTAATTTAGACATACCCTACCTTTTTTCAGAATTTCGAGTTGTTTTGGAGGCATTTGGGAAGTCATTTTCAGTACTTACCCCAGGGGGGTTTGAACCCCAAATTGCTAGTTAAATTCCATACCTTGTCCAGAATATTAAAAAAGTTTACAAAAATATTTTGATGGTCATAAATCATCTTTTAACATCATAAACAAGTACAAATATCAATCATACACCTTCCTTGAATATTTGAAGGCATTTGGAGCCAATTTGAGACCTAGAGACCAATACTAGTCAAAGGGAAATTACTAGTAAAGTTCCCTACATTGGCCAGAATTTAAAGAGGATTTGCAGAAGTATTTTAAAGGTTCAAAAGTATCCATGAAACACATATTTATGTTATAACATCATCCATATACCTTCTCAGAATATTTGGGAGCTTTTGGGGCAAATTGGAGACCTAGGCATCAAAGCTAGTCAAAGGTCGAACTAGGGAAAAAAAAAGTGAAAAATTGCCATTTTAATAAAATTCCTAACAAGGGACATTACAGTGGTAACAGAGCATGATCTTGGCACTTGATGTGGTCTTATATTCATGAGGACAAAAATTCAGGGACCACCATTAGATATGGAAACCAAAAGTGTTTTTTTTGAAGAGGAAAAAGTGAGGAAAATAAACCAATGGGTGAGCATATTTTCTCAAGCACAGGACCCCATAATAGAGCAATGAATTTCATAGAACACCAAGGACTACTATAACAAAATTTCTTGAATCCAAATATGTGGAATAAATTCATCTCGAATGGAAAAATTTGAGTGAAGGTTTCAGAAACACTATACCATTTTATGAATACCTCATTATAAAAAACAAGCTCAAGATGAAGGAAAGTAATACGAATCCATTTCAAAATAGAGAGTCCAAAGATATTGATCCTAACGAAAACAAGGGGAAAATTGCATCAGCTTGCTTGAAGGAGAAAAATGAAGAGACATCAGAAGAGCATGAAGAAGATTCTATTGAAAATATGGAAGATCATTTTGAGACACCTTCTAGCTTAGACATGAACCAAACAGCATCTACTGATGGATGCTTAAACTATGAAGTAGTACCTACTAATGGGTGCTCACACCTCTATGTTGGTGACATGGAGATCACTTTCGAAAGTGTTTCTGAAAGCCCAAGTTCCATTAAGCATGATAATGAAGACCATGTAGCAGCTGAACAAGAACCAAGATCAACTTCCCCATCACCACTTGAGCTTCATGAAGTTGGTCCAAGCAAAAATGAAGAAGATGAGGACGTTCATTTGCAAGAGCCTAATTTTCTTGAAGGGTCCTTAAAGATGAATGAAAATTAGATCCAAGAGTCCCTCAACATTCTCCATGACACTCAAGAATTGGTGTCAAATTCTTATTGGAGAGCTACTTCATTGGAGGAAACATCCTTCCTTTAAGACATGGAGAAGATTCAAAGAGAAATGTGCCACATAAAAGGTAATTTCATGTCTTTTCTTTTTGATAGAAACCATTTGTTTGAGCTTAATGAATTTTTACATGATGCATACTTGAAGAATACTGAGGATAATCATAAGCTCACAATTCAAAATGAGCAACTTCTTGAAAAGTTGCAAGATACTTGTTTTTCCTCCTATGTTTCAGATTGTCAAATAGTAGATTGTTTGGAGGATTCTCATGATATGGTGGATCATGAGAAATGTGGAAATTTGAATGTTCTTGATGTGCTTGAAGATGAACTTGAAGAGATCCAAACACTCTATGTGGTGGAAGAGGAACTTGAATTGTGTCTTGATGAAGGTTATGTAATTTTTAAAGAAGAGCATGAATCCTCTACATTGGAACCAATCTATGACAAAGGTTTCACGCTTTTGAAGGTGCTACATGATACTACCCATATGGATCCTTCCCATGATGAAACTTTTACACTTTTTGATCATTTGGGTGAGTTAGTTAATTCTACTATGTCCTACAATTCCATGTTTTGCAGCATTAGTCTCAATGAAGAATGGGTGAAAGGGTTCCTTTTTATGGTGCCACATGAGGAGTATGGAACTCCTAGATTTACTTTTTATGATGATATGGTTGGAGAAAATTCTTATTCACATTTGCAGCAACATCCTTTTTTACTTTATGATGATGCACCTCTACATGGATGCACCTATGATATGCATTTGAGTCACTTGAAGACTCATGGTTTTTCTTGCTCAACACTTAATTAATTTGATGTTGGAGGAACTTCATCCAACACTTGGGTGAATAGATTTATGATTGGAGAGCATTTTAGTTGGCAGCCACATACTTTGTTATATCTTTATGATTCTCACATTCAGGGATGTATGGGTGAGACTTCTTTGATTCATTTGAAGTCTCCTTGTTTTTTCTGCTCATTATTTGGTTCAGATTTTAGTGGAGATTCTTCATTCACTTCTTGGATGAAAGAATACATGGCTAAATATTTTGATGCATATCACATCATTTTGGAGCAGCATTATAATACATGGGATCCTCACCTATGTCATTGGAGCAGATTTGATTGGTCACTTGAAGCTTGTATGCACTTGGAAAATGGTGGTCTACTTGCTTGGAGGTACAAGCACTTTCATGATTCTTTGATGAAGCACCTCCTTGATGTACATTTTCATTATGTTGTTATATACTTTGATGATATATATATTTTGTACTCATGATGTTTGGATTAATTCATACAAGAAAATGGGATCCAAGAATCCTCTTATCTGATGTTATGGGTTGGAGAGCACTCCTAATTGTTGGGGTGCAGTACAAGCAATGGGACCCTGGAATAATTTTTGTCTCATTGGTTTCAAATTTTTAGGGAAAAAAGTAGTATGGGAGATGGATTTCCCACTTAATAAAGTGATTTTTATCAGAGTAGTGCATCAGCAAGCATGGTGTTTCCTCTCTAAAATCTTCATGGAATCTCAAAGACTCAAAGTTGGGCAATTCAATGGAAACTTCAAAGAATTATACAGAAAGCAGGTTCTTCAACACTCATGTTTGAAATTGCTTGAGGACAAGCAATATTGGGAAGGGAGGATTTGTCATGTCCCAAATTGGCATTGGGTCATAATGGCCTATGCACATTGGACATATTCATTAGAGTTTGTCAAATTGATGCTAAGCATCAAATAATTGCCAAGGAGGAAAATTACTAGTTTCCTAGGTTTGGGGTGGTTGCTTTGGGATTTGGAATAAGGGGAATAATAAATGATGTTTGAAAATTAGAATGGCATATATATTTAATAAAGGAGATAAATAAATATATACAAGTGAAAATCAAAGTGGCATTTGATCATGAAGACAAATGGAGGAAGGGGGACCCACATATGGCTACATTTCCCCACTACACTTGGCCTCATTCTCTCACCAATTCGAATTCAAGGTGAGTGGTAAAATTCTTGGGGGAGTTAAAAAGGTATTATTCATTTCATGACTCATCCAAGGTCTAAATGTAGAGGAATAATAAATCCCATGGAAGAGGAAGAGACAATTTGGAGCTAGTGAGACACTTGGTCTAGATTCCTTAGCTCCATGACAACAATGATGAAGATGCTATGCCACCTATGACACAAATCAAACTTGAAGGCTGAAATATGACATATATGACATGTCAGGGCTAAAAATATACTCCAAGTGGGCTCTCAAGGGATTTAGGGCAGCTAAGATGGTTCCACATGTGATTTGGTGGAAGTGGGAGACGAGGAATTGTTGTACAAGTGGCGTTCTTTGGAATTTCTTCCCAACTTGAGTTGGCATGAGTCTCTTGGAAGGAATTCAACCATGGATGAAATTAGAAGTTTATAAATGTCAATAAAAAATAAGGAAACCAGCTTTTGATCATTTGAGAAATTTTCAATTGCATTTGTGAAGAGGGAGAGCTAGTGGATGACTAGTTTCTTGCCTTAGCCAATTTCGAGGGTGAAAGATTCCCATCCAAGTTGGTAATTGGAAAGTCCATTCAGAAATTTCATTTGGAGATTTAATGGATTCATTTGTTGCAGGTGTAATCTATAGGGTAGATCATGGTTTCTTCTAATTCATCACATTCTCTCAACCATTTCTAGTTTTGAAGGCATATTCTTGCTCCTTGAGGGAGGGCGTTTTTGGTAAGATATTGTATTCTTTGGGGAAGCTTCTAATTCCACATTTATTTTGTAATATGAAGTAAATACTCTGTTATTCATATCCAGAAAGTTTCAGGTCGAAATTCCAAGTATAAATGTATAAATCGCATTTTTAATGAAAGAACAGTGTCATTTCCCCACTACCTTGTTGTGAACCAATGTAATGTTGATGGATTTGAATGGATAAGTAAAATATTGATGTTTTATTGATGAATGGAATTTTATTGATGTATTATACAAGTTTTATGTTTAATACTCAAGCATTTGAAGTCATTTTACTCAGTTTATTTACATTTGGAGAAGATTTGGTGCCATTTCCCCAAGGGTCGAACTAGTGATTTTTGTTGTTGTTTGGGAGAAGGTTAGAACAGACTTAGTAACTGATTAATGGTGAAAATGATACCTAGATAATTTAATTTAGACATACTCTACCTCTGTTCACAATTTCGAGTGGGTTTGGAGGCATTTGGGAAGTCATTTTTAGTACTTACCCCAGGGGGATTTGAACCCCAAATTTGATAGTTAAATTCCATACTTTGTCCAGAATCTTTAAATTTTTCTACAGAATTCTTTTGATGGTCATAAATAATCCCTAAAAATCATAACCAAATAAAAATATCATTCATACATATTCCTTGAATATTTGAAGGCATTTGGAGCCAATTTGAGACCTAGAGACCAATACTAGTCAAAGGGAAATTACTAGTAAAGTTCCCTACATTGGTCAGAATTTAAAGAGGATTTGTAGAAGTATTTTAAAGGTCCAAAAGCATCCATTAAACACATATTTATGTTATAACATCATCGATATACCTTCTCAGAATATTTGGGAGCATTTGGGGCAAATTGGAGACCTAGGCATCAAAACTAGTCCAAGGTCGAACTAGGGAAAAAAAGTGAAAAATTGTCATTTTAATAAAATTACTAACAAGGGACATTAAAAAACCCAAATATCCTTGTTTACTGTGTCGTGATGATCACTTCATGAAAGAATGTCCACATTGTGACAAAGTCCAAAAGTTTATCAAGGGAAACCCCACACCCGAAGTTTTAATGGACCCCTTCCCCACACAACCACATAAAATGGTTGCACAAACACCACCTCCTTCTCAAGGACAAACTTCCAAAACTTCTCATGTTCTCATGATGTGTAGCGAAACAATCAAATTATCTACCATGTCACATACATACGACTCTATTCCTAACAAGGAATCTAACGGAGGTAATACTGAAAAATTCTCCCCATATACATCCAATGTTCCTCCACTACAAGGTCCTTTAATCATAGAGAAACCTTTACTAGATGCAGTATTGCGTCCACCAAGAAGCACAGTTCGAAAAGCCATTTTTAACCCTAACTTCTGGGCCACTCAAAACTACAACATTGTAGAAGATATAGCCTAGGAAACTTGTGATATGTCAACGCTTGAAGTCTTACAAAATTGTCCCAATCAGCGTAAGAATCTGTTATATGCTATAGGAGTAGTGGATCCAGATTCCTCTAACACAATCATGTTCTGATTAGAGAATTTCAAGTCGAGGCTTTCCCACCAATTGGAATTTCAAATCGTTACCAATGTTTATGGGAAAAGTATCCATCATACTATTTTAGAAGAATAGGCCTCTACTTCTGTTATGTCGATATCCTACTAGAGATCCATTGGCTCTCCTGAGTTGAACCATTCCCATACTACTTTGAAGGCATTTGACGAATGTGGATTTCAACCCCACGGGTTGTTACAATCTTTAACCATAGAGTTGGGAAGTAAGAATGTTTCCATTAACATGGAAGTAGTCGCCACTGCATTGGATTATAATTTGTTACTTGGTTGAAATTGGTTCTATTCCATGAATGCGGTCGCATCATCAGTATTCTGCATTGTGCGATTTCCCCATCATGGGAAGATTGTCACTATTGACCAATTAGAGTTTTGTACACCAGACACCACTACTCATCCTGCAGATAATGTCCCTCTTTTGGGACACTCATCTCAAATATATGAGAGTGTGGGGGTAGGAATTCTAAAAGACTCACCCCTTATGGGAGTCTTTCCAACACCAGATCCCCCATCACATGTTGCCACGTTGAGCATGATCGCATCCATGATCCCATCCTCCTCCAACTCGGAAGACCAATGGATTGTGCCCGATCTTAATCACCTAGATTTGATTGGATATGTGATGCCTCTTAGCCCGGTGAATCCACTTATGAGGCCATCCAATCAACACCTGATTTACTGGATTCCTGCTCTTCAGTGGCATCTAACTCCGGTTCTCTTCCATCCCGATAGAACTCATCCCCACCATCACCAAATTGTCTACTACATATTTTTCACTTTGATGAATCTATCATGGAGATTATAATCTTAGACGAGCCTCCATGGGAAGACCTTCATCATCGATCTTCTTTCCTCCCCCCTATAGACACGGTAGAGAAAACGATTCATACTATTGTTTCAATAAATGTATTTTCTCACCCTCAATATTCTATTCTCACCTAGGATATGGTAACCGAGGGGAATTCGGAAAACATCACACCTACCATCACCTTAGACATCTCGGTAAAACCAGGAATTGTGGAACACATCCACATAGCCCAAAATTGTTCTCCCAGTGAAATCAAGACTTTTACGGACTTATTTAAATAGTTCCATGATGTATTTGCATGGAGCTACGAGGAAATGCCTAGGATTGATCCTGCTATTGTTATGCATGAAATCCAAACACATCCCGACGCAAAACCTATTCAGCAAAAACTATGTCCAGTGCACCCTAGGAATACTGTGACCATCAAGGAAGAGATTGAAAAGTTGTTGAAAATTGGGTTCATTTATCATGTTACCTTGACATATTGGGTCTCCAATGTTGTCCCAGTTATGAAGAAATAGGGAACCATCAGTGTTTGCATTGATTACAGGAATCTTAATAAGACTTGTCCCAAGGACAATTACCCTACCCCGTTTATCGACCAAATTATTGACAGCGGCATTGGAAATGTCATCTTTTCATTTATGGATGGATTCTTTGGATATAATTAGATTGAGATCCATCCAGCCGATCAACATAAAATTGCTTTCATCTTCCCATGTGGTACGTTTTCATATCGCAAATTACCTTTTGGCCTTAAAAATGTTGGTGCCACATTCCAGCGGGCCATGTCATATGCCTTTCATGATATAAAGGATTTTGTGGAACCCTACTTTGACGATTTGTCTTCTCACTCAAATTGTGGTGACTTCCACATCGATCATCTGATGGCTGTGTTTCTTAGATGTCGACAGTATAATATCCATTTAAATCCCCATAAGTGAATATTTTGTGTGGAGTCCGGACGTCTCCTTGGATTCATCATTTCCAAAGATGGGATCTGCATTGATCCCCTCAATATAGAAGCCATTGTCTCCCTACCCCCACCCACATATATTACAGAACTTCAAAGTTTGCAGGGGAAGCAAAACTACTACATCGTTTCGTGTGTAATTTTGCAGAAAAAACACAGGGTTACATGCAATTGTTAAAGAAGGACGTCCCGTTTCTTTGGGATGAATACGCCCAAAAGTCCTTTGACAATATCTAACACGCTATCACTCATGCACCCATGTTACAACCATTGGATTACACCAAGTATTATATCCTTTATCTTGTTGCCTCTACCTCAACTATCGCTATGGTTTTAGTGTAGGAAGACAACAACGCGTAGGAACATGTGATATACTAGAATTCCATTAAAACCACCATTGGTTTCACACCTTTCCAGTTGGTGTATGGACTAGAGGCAGTATTTCCTATTGAGTGCTAAATTCCATCCTTAAAACTAGTCATTGAACTTTTAACGAACACAACTGTTGAGGAAGAACAATTCTTATACTTGGAAAAATTCGACGAAACCCGTCGTGATGAAACTCTAACCAACAAAGCACATAAGAAACGCATCAAGTCCCGGTAGGAAAAATTTGTAAGACCCCGTATCTTCAACGAGGGTGATTTGGTCCTTACTTACGACCAAAAACATGATAAGATGGGGGCAAGTAAACTTGAGTCCATGTGGCATGGCCCATATATTGTAAAACGTGTTTTGGAAAAGGGAGCTTATGAGTTGGTTGAATATGATGGAATAACCTTAGGGGAACCTCATAACGGGCTCTAACTGTTGATGTATATGTAACTTCGGAATGTATTTCATATATGTATATTGTACTCCTATAGAGATGGTATTATTACTCTATACGGAAGTGTCGTCATTTATATTGTAAGTGTCGTAACTTATACTTGATGGGTTATTAGACCAACTTGTTAGGGTCGGCCCTGTATGAGTCATGTGGGTCGAAGGGTTATTAGACCACCCTATTGGGGATCATCCATGTCGATCAAAGGGTTATTAGACCACCCTATTGGGTGTCGGCCCAGTCAGCATTATATTATGTGGTTAAGTTAAGGCCGACCTAGTAAAGGTTATTAGGCAAGTCAAGTCAATTATAAATAGAGTGCGGGAGGCACTCTATTTCATCATTCTATTCTCTCTCACACTCTTGGGAGAGTGGCGCACTTGTGGAGGAGGAGAAGCTGGTGCTAGGAGATGTCTATCACTTATGCTTGGGTTGTATTTTTGCTCTATCTATCTCTGAGGAAGTTATTGAGGTTTTTCACCTTTATGGTTTTCCCCAAGTAAACTATGTGTCTCTTGTGTGCTTGCATTATTGTGTCCATGATTGATATGCTGTAGATATGTTGTACATGTTTTTCTCTCAGTTAAGATCCTAGATCAGATTGAAGTAAATTATGAAAAATTAACATGGTATGGCATGTATGAAACTTGTTGCACTTGCGATGCTTGGGATTGATATAGCAAAAACTAGTCATCGTATAACTTTCACGATAAATACATTTTGGCGAATTTTTAGGATCTGAAAATTCTACAAGTCGAATATCAAATTCCCATGTACCTTGTGTCCAAAGGAAAAATTCTAATTCATTGTACTTTGTGATTTATGATCTCTTCAATATAGGGTTTCTACCTCTTCCAGATCTTAGTCATAAACAGATGACCTTGGGAAAAAGGTCATAAATTGGAATAGGAAGCTCCAAATGAAATTTCGTAAAAATTGACAGGTAGTGCACGGACTGTAATTTCACAGATAACATTTGCAGAGGCCGAAACTGAACCAGTGACACGTGGAACGCCGTACAAGTTCGCTCTCCGATTTTATCCCATAAACAGGCCACATTGTGACACTTGGCATAACTCTCTCTTAGAGAATCCATTTGAGGTAAAACCTATGGGGTTGGAAATATTATAGGTCGGGCTATCACAAAAAAAGTTTTCATATCCTATGGATCGAAATGTTCGAAGTTACAAAAGAAGCAATCAGGTACATATTTCTGTCAAAACAAAATTATTTTTGAGCACCTTCATTCATGGCTTCCGGAATTTAGGGTTTTAGAGAAAGTTGGAATTTTTGTAATCGAAGACTACGACTGAATTCTACTCATAAAAATAGAAATTTAGAGACCAAGATCAGAATTTTTGGTTGGGCAGAAGGCTAGGCTTGATCAGACCCTAGTTCAGGACTTTGATCGGAAAAGTGGAAAATTAGGGCTTCTGCAAAAATGAGAATTTTTGAAATCTTCGAGCACGGCTGGAAGCTCCTAAAAAAACTAGAAGCTTAGAGATTTAGATCGAACCCTTTGATTTGGCAGAAGGGTGGGCTTTATCAAACCCTAGTTCGGGGTCATGTCTAACGAATCCAGAAGTTTCAAAGGAAAATTTGAGGGGTGCAACTTTGCAGTTTTCAAATTCTGAGTATACCAGCTTGATCAGCTCATTAAGGCACATATTTCTATCCTTTCAAAATTTTGAAATTCAAAGTTTGAATTTTTAGGGTTTCTCTGCAAAACCCTAATCCAGCTCTAGATCCAGTTCCTACAAATCAAGTGGATTGGGTTAATCCTAGAAGAGAATGGAATGGTCACCTGCATAAGTGAAGAAGTTCCTGTTTCAGAGGGAGATGAGGCTAAGGTCTTACATAAGAAGATTACAAGCAATTTCGACAGGTATGAATTATCCAGGTATGTTTCAAGATTTGTTCATGATTAAGTTTATGTTATGTTTGTCTTCATGTTATTACAGTTAGTACAATTTTAATTAAATTTAGACTTGTCATATCACCTTAATAAAATTATGAATGCATCATAGAAGATATTCATTGATTAGGGTGTTGACACTTATGATTGTACTAATGCATTATGGTGTTGTATGAGGTTTATGTTGTCCGCTAACATGAAAGGTACACCAAGAAAGACAAATCATGTTCTAGTTCAAGAACATATGATCATGATGACATGAAGACAAAGATTCATCCATTGTCATGGATCACTTAGAAGATCTATTTACGAGGTATTTATAACTTGGTTCTATAATGGTTAACCTATGAGATATGCAGGTTACTAGCACAAGTCTTTGAAGAGAACAAGAAGACATCATGTGGGTATGTTAGACATAACTAGCTAACAATCCAGGTATGTTTTTCCTATATCAAGTTAGAATCGTACCTTGTGTTAGGATCCCTTATATAAGTATACTTGGTATGATTGGTTATGTTTATTTATAAAGTTAGAAATGTAAGTAATCAAGGGTTTATGCATTTTATGTCTCTTATCTGGATTAATGTTTTAACTAACCAGAAGAGTCCTATGATCAAATAAGAATATGCATGAATAAAAGAAGATTTCCCTGAAACCTTGAATACTAATGTTTATTATCTGTGTTTTAAATGATCATGACTATACATGTTTAATATTATTGTGTTTTGATAGTATTAAGATTATACTAATGAATGTACGATTATGAGACCTCGAGGATAACACAATGATGATACTAATAAGCATGCATAGCGATGCATATAAGTTCAAGGACAGGTAATCCAGGAAGCAAATATCAAGAGGGAGCACACTCCAGTTGTTCCTACAAGGAAGCAAAGATCAAGAGGGAGCACACTCCAGTTGTTCTTGCAAGGAAGCAAAGATCAAGATGGAGCACACTCCAGTTGTTCCTGTAAGGAAGCAAAGATCAAGAAGGAGCACACTTCAGTAGTTTCTGCAAAGATGCAGATATTCAGAGGGATTTGACCACTTCTCACAATCCACATCAAAATGGAGTTGCAGAAAAGAAGCAAAGACTGAGAGGGAGTCAATCCAACAAACAAACAAAGATAAGTATTTGAATTATCATTCCTTGCATATTTTATTGTTTAAATAATACTGTTCAATAATGTATATACTCATGTTCCTAGAATTAGGTTGTGCATATTAGAATAGTTGCATTCATGAACAATATACTACTAATATACTTGGGTAAGTGGCCTATGGCACTATACAACATTCCATTGCTACTTATCTAGAATGAAACCTCTTTGCTGACATGTTGGGAGTTGTGCACACTCTTAATAATGTTCTGGTAGAGATTGGAAAGCATCTAGAAAGTTACGAGATATGGATAAATGTTGTATTGAAGCATTGGCTAAGATAATTGCATGACTATATGACATATTTATTTATGTGTAAGAATTTGTTTTGAAAACTATGAGATGTTTTCTAATCATGCAATTTAACTTGTTGTGTAGGAGATCGTATACACCTACAAAAGAAGGACTACAACATTTGTTTAACAACAAAGTTATCTATTGAAAATATTGAAGATATTGAAGTTTCCAGGATATGGGAAGAATGCCATGATCGAGGAGTACCAGTCGATCATGAAGATTTTTGGGATGCAGTCCCAAGACCTGAAGGGGAGTCTATAGTGACTTCCAAGAGGATCTACAAGATCAAGCATGCTGCAGGTGGTAGCATAGAGACTTTTGCTCCTGTAGCCAAATACAATTCTATTAGATCCGTACTTGCTCTGGCTGCAGTGATGAAAGGGAAGATACACCAGATGGATTTCAATACATCTTTCTTGAATGGTGTAGTCGAAGAGGAAGTGTATGTTGAGCAGCCACTTGGTTTTGAGACACATGACGGGAAGTCATATATGTGCAGGACTTGGTATGGTAGGATGGATAGTTTTCTATCCAGTTTGGGCTTTACCAAGAGTAAAGCAGATTCCAACCTTTAATACAAGGTTGAGGAAGGCAATCCAGTGATACTACTTTTGTATGTGGATGACCTGTTTGTTACAGATGAGGATAGATTGATTACCGACACATAGCAGAATCTTGCTGCCAAGTTCGAGATGAAGGACTTGGGTATGATGCACTATTTTCTAGGCATGGAGGTGTGGCAGAGTGCAGATGGACAAGGGAAGTATGCAGTAGAGATCTTGAAGAGGTTCGAGATGATGGACTGCAAGGCCATGGACACACATATGGCATTAAACCTAAATCTTCTATGTGATGCTTCATCTGAGCTGGTTGATATCACTATGTATCGTCAGATGATTGGGTCCTTGATGTACCTAACGAACACGAGACCATATATTTGCTTTGCGGTGAACACATTGAGCTAGTTTCTGACGGATCTGAGAGGTGTTCACCTGGTTGCTGTAAAGCATATTCTGAGGTACCTGAAGGGTACAGTTGATTAGGGGCTCAAGTATGATGCGAATCAAAATTTTAACCTACAGGGTTATGTTGATTCAGATTTGGCAGGAAGTGTTGTAGATAGGAAGAGCACTTTTGGATGCTGCTTTAGTATGGGATCAGGTGTGATCTCTTGGTTTAGCAGGAAGCAGTCCTGCATAGCACTGAGTACAGCCGAAGCAGAGTATGTTGCGACGGATGAGCAGGTTGCATTTGTATTGACCAAGCCGTTGGCCTGAGTGCAGTTTGAGTACTTCAGAGAGAGGTTTGGTGCACTTCAGATCGAGGTTACTTCCAAAGGGAAGTGATGAGTCCGGAATATGCAAATGCACATGAGATTTTCTAACATGGTTGACTTGTTCTCCCATGGTCGTGATGTAATTGTTGAGCCATTCTCACATGGTGGTAGATATGTTATCCCATGGTGTAGATGTAAGGGATGAAGCCATTTTCCACATGGTGGTAGATGTGTTCTCCCATGGTGACAAAGTAAGGGCTCGATCCTTCCCCGAATGGTGGTAGATGTGTTGTCCCATGTCGATGGTGTAAGTGCTGGATGATGTGCATCTGGGCTGTGCTTCGTGGACGATAAGATGATCTAAAGAGGACGATGCTATGATGATCAGGAGGATCATAGATGATGAGCATCAGGACAATGCTCTAGTTACTGCTCTAAATATGTATATGCATCATGTTGGATGCTTGTTATGATCAATTGGATCATCTATGTATGTATGCATCATGTTGGATGCTGGATATGATCAGTTGGATCATTTATGTGTGTACGCATCATGTTGGATGCTGGATATGATCAGTTGGATCATTTATGTATGTACGCATCATGTTGGATGCTGGATATGATCAGTTGGATCATTTATGTATGTATGCATCATTTTGGATGCTTGGACCTTATATCTGTATATGTATCAGGTGGATATGTTGTATGATCAAGTAGATCATGTATATTGACATGTATCAGGTAGATATAGTGTGTATCTAGGTATCAGGTGGATACAGTGTATGATCAAGTGGATCATGATGATATGTATCAGGTAGATACTTGGTATGCATCAGATGGATGCAGTGTATGATCAAGATGATCATGGATGACGAGCTTCAGGATGTTGCTTCTGATGATATGCATTAGGATGATGCAGTGATGATGATTAGGATGATCATGTGTACATCAGGATGATGTATGGTGAGTATTAGGATGATACTTTGTGGCCGTGGATCAGGTTGTGCAGATGAGCATGTCTGCGAGATCCTATAGGTCGGAGTTGTGTACCCATAATAGCCTAGGACGCTCTTTTGAGACATTGCTCTGGGAGGACATGTAATTTGTACCCTGGGAGATCCTTCAGGTCAAAGTTGTGTACCCGTAACATCCTGGGATGCTCTTGCGAGGTTTTGTCCGATGGCATGTAATTTAGGCCCTGGGAGATCCTGCAGGTCGGAGTTGTGTACCCGTAACATCCTGGGATGCTCTTTCGAGGTTTTTCCATGACCACATATAATTTGTGCCCTGGGAGATCCTACAGGTTGGAGTTGTGTACCCATAACATCCTGGGATGCTCTTGCGAGGTTTCATGGTGACCACATGTAATTTGCGCCCTGGGAGATCCTACAGGTTGGAGTTGTGTACCCGTAACATCGTGGGATGCTCTTTCAAGGTTTTGTGGTGGGGTCACAAGTAATAGCGCCCCGGGAGATCCTACAGGTCGGAGTTGTGTACCCGTAACATCCTGGGATGCTCTTTCGAGGTTTTGTGATGCACGTAATAAGTCCTGAGGATTCCACAGTATGGCCAGTGATGATGAAGACCTACAGGTGGTGGGCCTACATCCAATATGAAAAAAGACTGGCTTTGTAGAACTTCCTATGATGAGTAGATTCAAAGATTGATTGAGATAGCAGTAGCAGTGATGATGACAATGACTCGATGACGATTATCTAGTGACGATGATACAGAGAAGATGACTTGTGCTAGAAGACCTGTGTCGAGAAATACCTTCCTAGTTAAGAGGGAGTGTTGATGTATATGTAAATTCGAAATGTATTTCATATATGTATATTGTACTCCTATAGAGATGGTATTATTCCTCTATATGGAATTGTCGTCATTTATATTGTAAGTGTCGTAACTTATACTTGATGGGTTATTAGACCACCTTGTTGGGGTCGGCCCTGTATAAGTCGTGTGGGTCGAAGGGTTATTAGACCACCCTATTGGGGGTCGGCCATGTGGGTCAAAGGGTTATTAGACCACCCTATTGGGTGTCGGCCCAATCAACATTATGTTATGTGGTTAAGTTAAGGCTGACCTAGTAAAGGTTATTAGGAAAGTCAAGTCAAGTATAAATAGAGTGCAGGAGGCACTCTATTTCATCATTCTATTCTCTCTCACACTCTCAGGAGAGTGGTGCACTTGTGGAGGAGGAGACGCTGCTGCTAGGAGATGTCTATCTCTTATTCTTGGGTTGTATCTTTTCTCTATCTATCTCTAAAGAATTTATTGGGGTTTTTCACCTTTATGGTTTTCCCCAAGTAAACTCTGTGTCGCTTGTGTGCTTGCATTATTGTGTCCATGATTGATATGCTGTAGATATGCTGTACATGTTTTTCTCTCAGTTAAGATCCTAGATCAGATTGACATAAATTCTGAAAAATTAACACTAACTAAAGCAATACTATGATTAAGTTATCTTGCATTAGTACTTTATATATATTATACATGATGTGTGTTTGTGTTTGGTGTGACACTTTCTTTTAGTGTGTTAGGGTCTTATCTTGATTATCGCTTATACCATGTTCTGCATGGATGTGCAGATGGAAACTTGCTATGGATTCGCAGACGGCGCTATCCAGCACACTCGGAGCCTTGCCTCGACAGCATGAGTACTCTATTCCCTTTCTGGTGAACTGATAATCTCAAGAGGAACTTGCCTAGGTCCTACAACTAATAACGTCGCCGAATATCACACAATGATCGGATTTTTGATTGACACTTTTTCCCCTGGTGTGGATCACGTTGTATCTACCTCAATTCTCAACTATTGGTCTCTCATTTGAACCGAGTCTACGCCATCTGTGACCCTATATTAGTCTTCTTGTTTTGGTGGGTACGTGTCTTGGAAAGGTCTTTTGAGTCTATTCAATACCTACACATTCCAAGAAGTATGAATACAATTGTCGATTCATTGGATAATTTTGTATTAGATTGGCACATTGCACATTCATAAACATTTTTATCAAAGATGCATAATCAACATGACATGTAAACTATTCATAATGTATAGTAAAACATGCATAAGATCCAAATCCATCATAAAAACACAGTGTATAAAATGCTAGATAGTGTTTTATATATCAAGTCTGAAAAAATATTGTATACAAAAAGGTACTGATACAAAAAATATGAAGCTCATATGCTTTTAGTATGCACATCTACAAAATCTGAATCCTATGGATTTCAGTGCATCATAACATATATAGCCTATCCCCAAGGGTACGCGTGGTAGCATATGATGGCCCTAGCCACCCGACCGAGTAACGGTCCAAAACATCCCGAGACTCCAGTTGTCCTATGCTAGTAGTGTCGGGGAATATTGTCTATAGAAATGTCCAGAATATTGGTGGTCAACCACTGGAGGTTCTCCTCTAGTTCATCAAGATCCTCCACATCCTCCTAATGGACCGCTGCCATCTCTCGAACTACTCCTCATCTGTTGATGGGCGAGGAACTCATTAGTCTAGATGGGCCAATATCTGTATAATCAAGATATGACATATCGGTACCACATAAAAAATGAAAAATCACAAAATAGATAAAAAAATAGTCTTTTTCTTACCAATCCCTCCCAATTTCTCTCCATCTGGAAGAGCTAAATCGAGATCTCCTCTAAAACATGCCCCTACATAAGCATAATTCTCAACCATGAGGAGCTATCTATGTAGCCACTGAAACAACGTCGGTCTGTATATGATCATTGGCCCACCTCCACCATGGCATGCCATCACCTCATCCCACCTCTACATATTGTTGATGTATATGTAACTTCGGAATGTATTTCATATATGTATATTGTACTCCTATAGAGATGGTATTATCCCTCTATACATAAGTGTCGTCATTTATATTGTAAGTGTCGTAACTTATACTTGATGGGTTATTAGACCACCTTGTTGGGGTCGGCCCTGTATAAGTCATGTGGTTCGAAGGGTTATTAGACCACCCTATTGGGTGTCGTCCCAGTTAGCATTATGTTATGTGGTTAAGTTAAGGTCGACCTAGTAAAGGTTATTAGACAAGTCAAGTCAAGTAAAAATAGAGTGCAGGAGGCACTCTATTTCATCATTCTATTCTCTCTCACACTCTTGAGAGAGTGGCGCACTTGTGGAGGAGGAGAAGCTGCTACTAGGAGATGTCTATCTCTTATGCTTGGGTTGTATCATTTCTCTATCTATCTCTGAGGAACTTATTGGAGTTTTTCACCTTTATGGTTTTCCCCAAGTAAACTGTGTGTCTCTTGTGTGCTTGCATTATTGTGTCCATGATTGATATGCTGGAGATATGCTGTACAAGTTGTTCTCTCAGTTAAGATCCTAGATTAGATTGAATTAAATTCTGAAAAATTAACATGGTATCAGAGCTAGCCTGAAAGAAGGCATGGTATGGTATGTATGACACTTGTTGCACTTGCGATGCCAGGGCTTGATATAGAAAAAACAAGTCATCGTAGAAATTTTGCTATAAATATATTTTGGCGAGGTTTCAAGGTCTGGACAATCATACAGGGAGAATCTAATATCCCCATGTACCTTGTGTCCAAAGGAAAACCTCTAATTCGTTGTACTTTGTGATTTATGATATGTACAATATAGGGTTTCTGCCTCTTCCAGATCTCAGTCATAAACAGGGGATCTTGGAAAAAAGGTCATAACTTGGGCTAGGAAGCTCCAAATGAAATTTCATAAAAAGTGATAGGTAGTGCACGGACTGTACTTTCTCAGGTAACTTTTTCATTTGCCGAAAATGAACCAGTGACACGTGGCACGCCGTATAAGGTTGCTCTCCCCGTTTTATCCCATAAATAGGTCATGTTGCGACACTTGGAATAAATCTCTCTTAGAGAATCCATTTTAGGTAAGAACTATGGGGTTGGAAATATGACAGGTCGGGCTATCATAGGAAAATTTTTCAAACCCTGTGGATTGAAAAGTCTAGAGTTACACCAGAAACAATCAGGTACATATTTATGTCAAAACATAATTATATTTTAGCATCTTCATTCATGGCTTCCGGAATTTAGGGTTTCGGAGAAAGTGGAAAATTTTGTAATCAGAGACTATGGCTGAATGCTACTCATCAAAATAGATATTTAGATACCAAGATCAGAAATTTTGGTTGGGCAGAAGGTCGGGCTTGATCAGACCCTAGTTCGGGACTTTGATCGGAAAAGTGGAAAATTAGGGCTTCTGGAAAATGGGAATTTTTGAAATCTGTGAGCATGGCTGGAAGCTCCTTAGAAAACTAGAAGCTTAGAGATTTTGATCGAACCCTTTGATTGGGCAGAAGGGTGGGATTTATCAAACCCTAGTTCAGGGTCATGTCTAGTGAATCCGAAAGTTTCAAAGGAAAATTTGAGGGGTGAAACTTTGCAGTTTTCAAATTTTGAGTATACCAGCTTGGTTTAGCTCATCAAGGCGTATATTTCTATCCTTTTGGAAGTTTGAAATTCAAAGTTTGATTTTTTAGGGTTTCTCTGACAAACTCAATCCAGCTCCAGATCCAGTTCCTACAAATAAAGTGGATTGGGTTAATCCTAGAAGATAATGGATTGGTCACTTGCATAAGTGAAGAAGTTCCTATTTCAGAGGGAGATGAGGCTAAGGTCTTACATAAAAATATTACAAGCAATCTCGATAGGTATGACTTATCCATGTATGTTTCAAGATTTTTTCATGATTAAGTTTATGGTATGTTTGTCTTCATGTTATTATGGTTAGTACAATCTTGATTAAATTTATACTTGTTGTATCACCTTAATAAAATTATGAATGTATGATAGAAGATATTCATTGATTAGGGTGTTGACACTTATGATTGTACTAATGCATTATGGTGTTGTATGAGGTATATGTTGTCCGCTAACATGAAAGGTACACCAAGAAAGACAAATCATGTTCTAGTTCAAGAACATATGATCATGATGACATGAAGACAAAGATTCATCCATTGTCATGGATCACTTAGAAGATCTACTTACGAGGTATGTATAACTTGGTTCTATAATGGTTAACCTATGAGATATGCAGGTTACTAGCACAAGTCATTGAAGAGAACAAGAAGACATCATGTGGGTATGTTAGACATAACTAGCTTACGTACCAATCCAGGTATGTTTTTGCTATATCAAGTTAGAATCCTACCTTGTGTTAGGATCCCTTATATAAGTATACTTGGTATGATTGGTTATGTTTATTCATAAAGTTAGAAATGTAAGTAATCAAGGGTTTATGCATTTTATGTCTCTTATCTTTATTGATGATTTAACAAACCAGAAGAGTCCTATGATCAAATAAGAATATGCATGAGTAAAAGAAGATTTCCCTGAAACCTTGAATACTAATGTTTATTATCTGTGTTTGAAATGATCATGACTATACATGTTTAATATTATTGTGTTTTGATACTATTAAGATAATACTAATGAATGTGTGATTATGAGACCTCGAGGATAACACAATGATGACACTAATAAGAATGCATAGTGATGGATATAAGTTCAAGGATAGGTAATCTAGGAAGCAAAGATCAAGAGGGAGCACACTCCAATTGTTCCTGCAAGGAAGCAAAGATCAAGAGGGAGCACACTCCAGTTGTTCCTACAAGGAAGCAAAGATCAAGAGGGAGCACACTCCAGTTGTTCCTACAAGGAAGCAAAGGTAAAGAGGGAGCACACTCCAGTTGTTCTTGCAAGGAAGAAAAGATCAAGAAGGAGCACACTTCAGTAGTTCCTGCAAGGATGCAGATATTCAGAGGAAGTTGACCACTTCTCGCAATCCACATCAAAATGGAGTTGCAGAAAAGAAGCAAAGACTGAGAGGGATTCAACCCAACAAACAAACAAAGATAAGTATTTGAATTATCATTCCTTGCATATTTGATTGTTTAAATAATACTGCTCAATAATGAAATACTCATGTTCCTAGAATTAGGTTGTGTATTATGCATAATTGCATTGATGAACAGTATACTACTAATATACATGGGTAAGTGGCCTATGGCAATGTACAACATTCCATTGCTACTTGTTTACTTTTCAGAATTTACTTCAATCTGATCTAGGATCTTAATTGAGAGAACAACATGTACAGCAAATCTACAGCAAATCAATCATGGACACAATAATGAAAGCACACAAGAGACACAGAGTTTACATCGGGAAAACCATAAAGGTGAAAAACCCCAATAACTTCCTCAGAGATAGATAGAGCAATGATACAACCAAAATACACGAGATAGTCTTCTCTTAGCAGTAGAGCCTCCTCCTCCACAAGTGCGCCACTCTCCCAAGTGTGAGTGAGAGAATAGAATGCGTAAAATGAGAGAGATACACTCTCTATTTATACAGTAACTTGACTTGACCTTTACTCAACTAGGTCGGCCTCAACTTAACCACTTAACATAATGCTGACTGGGCCAACCCCCACTAGGGTGGTCTAATAACCCTTTGACCCACATGGACAACCCCCAATAGGGTGGTCTAATAACCCTTTGACCCACATGACTTATACAGGGCCGACCCCAACAAGGTGGTCTAATAACCCATCAAGTATAAGTTACGACACTTACAATATAAATGATGACACTTCCGTATAGAGGAATAATAACATCTCTATAGGAATAAAATATACATATATGTGAAATACATTCCAAAGTTACATATACATCAACACTCCCTCTTAACTAGGAAGGTATTTCTCGACACATGTCTTCTAGCACAAGTCTTCTTCTTTGGATCATCATCAACGAATCATCATCCTCGAATCATCGTCATCGTCACTGCTGCTGCTATCTCAATCAATATCTGAATCTACTCATCATAGGAAGTTCTACAGAGCCAGTCCTTTTTCATACTGGATGTAGGCCCACCACCTACAGGTGTTCATCATCACTGGCCATACTGTGGAATCCTGAGGACTTATTACATGCGTCACAAAACCTCGAAAGATCATCCCAGGCTGTTACTAGCACATGGCTCTACCTATAGGATCTCCCAAGGCCATATTATATGTAACCTCACCATAAAACCTCGCAAGAGCATCCCAGGCTGTTACAAGCACACAGCTCTACCTATAGGATCTCCCAGGGACATATTATATGTGGTCACCACAAAAACTTGCAAGACATCCCAGGCTGTTACGAGCACACAACTCTACATATAGGATCTCCCAGGGACATAATATATGTGGTCATGGAAAAACCTCGCAAGAGCATCCCAGGACTTATTAAGGGCACACAGCCCAACATATCGGATCTCCCAGGGACATATTATAGGCCATAGGATAAAACCTCGAAAGAGCATCTGCCAGATATCCCAGGGCCAGATTATATGCCATAGGAAAAACCGTGAAAGACTATCTGCAGATCTCCCAGGGCCAAATTATATGTCCTCCCAGAGAAAAACCTCGAAAGAGCATTTGCCAGATATCCTAGGGCCAAATTATATGCCATAGGAAAAACCTCGAAAGACTATCTGCAAATCTCCCAGGGCCAAATTATATGCTCATCTGCACAACCTAATCCACGGCCATAGAGTATCAACTTGATACTCACCATACATCATCCTGATGTATACATGATCATACTGATCATCATCACTACAACATCCTGCTGCAAGTCATCAGGAGCAACATCCTGAAGCTCATCATCCATGATCATCCTACTCATATCATGCATCTACCTGATGCATACCAAGTATCTACCTAATACATATCATCATACATGATCCACCTTATCATACAATGTATCCACCTGATACAAATACAAATACATGATCCACTTGATCATACATGATACATATTAACATACATGATCTACCTGATCATATAATGTATCCACCTGATACATATACAGAAACATGATCCACCTAATCATACATGATACATATCAACATACATGATCTATCTGATCATACAATGTCTCCACCTGATACATATATAGATACATGGTCCAAGCATCCAACATGATGCATATACAAAATACATACAAATCATCCAATCGATGATATCCAGCATCCAACATGATGCGTACATACATAAATGATCCAACTAATCATATCCAGCATCCAACATGATGCATACATACATATACATATAAATGATCCAACTGATCATATCCAGCATCATCCTGATGCATATACAGAGCAGTAACTGGAGCATCGTCCTGATGCTCATCATCCAGCACTTACATCCACAGCCATGTGAAGGATCCTCCTTCCAACATGCTTGGAATGGCCTCTGCAAATGTGTTAATCACTTCTTCCTCAAAGTTTCATCAATCCGAAGAACACCAAGCCTCTCTCTGAAGTACTCGAACTTCACTCTGGCTAGTGGTTTCGTCAGCACATCTGCAATCTAGTCGTCCCTCGCAATGTACAAAAGCTTCACAGCTCCTCTCTGCACCATATCCCTGATATAGTGATATTTGATCTCTATGTGTTTCAACCTGTCATGAAACACTGGGTTCTCAGACAGCTTCATGCAACCTTGGTGATCACAAAAGATACCAGTAGCATCCAGAGGGAGATCAAATAACTCAGACAGTAGCTTCCGTAGCCATACTGCCTCACAACTAGCTGAGCAGGCTGCAACATACTCTGCCTCAGCTGTACTCAGTGCTACACAGGACTGCTTCCTGCTAAACCAAGATATCACACCTAATCCCATACTGAAGCAGCACCCAGAAGTGCTCTTCCTATCTGCAGCACTACCTTCCCAATCTGAATCAACATAACCTTGTAGGTTAAACTTTTGATTCGCTTCATACTTGAGCCCATAATCCACTGTACCCTTCAGGTACCTCAGGACATGCTTTACAGCAACCAGGTGAACACTCCTCGAATCCGTCAGGAACTGGCTCAATGTGTTCACTGCAAAGCAAATATCTAGTCTCGTGTTCGTCAGGTACATCAAGGACCCAATCATCTGATGATACATAGAGACGTCAACCGGCTCAGATGAAGCATCACATAGAATCTTTAGATTCGATGCCATGGGTGTGGACATGGCCTTAAAATCCATCATCCCTAATCTCTTCAGGATATCTACTGTGTACTTCCCTTGACCAAGGAAGATCCCATCTACACTCTGCCACACCTCCATGCCAAAAACAAAAAGTGCATCATCCCCAAGTTCTTCAACTCGAACTCAGCAGCAAGCTTCCGCTGCATGTCGGCAATCACTCTATCCTCACCTGTTACAAACAGGTCATCCATATACAAAAGTAGTATCACTGGATTTCCTTCCTCAACCTTGTAGTAAAGGTTTGAATCCGCTTGACTCTTGGTAAATCCCAAAATGGATAGAAAGCTATCTATTTTACCATACCAAGTTCTCCACATATATGAGTCCCTGTCATGTGTCTCAGAACCAAGTAGTTGCACCACATGCACTTCTTCTTCAACTACACCATTCAAGAAAGTGTATCTTCCTCTTCGTTACTGCAGCCAGAGCAAGTACTGATTTAATGGAAGTGCATCTGGCTATAGGAGCAAAAGTCTCTATGCTACCACCTGTAGCATGCTTGATCTTGTAGATCCTCTTGGAAGTCACTACAGACTCCCCTTCAGGTCTTGGGACTGCATCCCAAACATCTTCATGATCGACTGGTACTCCTCGATCATGGAATTCTTCCCAAATCCTGGGAACTTCAATATCTTCAATATTTTCAATAGATAACTTTGTTGCTGAACAAATATTGTAGTCCTTCTTTCGTAGGTGATGGTATACAATCTTTCCTACACAACAACTTAAATTCATGATTAGAAAACATCTCATATTTTTCAGAACAAATTCTTACACATAAAGAAATATGTCATACAGTCATGCAATTATCTTAGCCAATGCTTCAATACAACATTTATCCATATTCCGTAACTTTCTAGATGCCTTCCAATCTCTACCAGAACATTGTTAAGAGTGTGCACAACTCCTAACATGTCAGCAAAGAGGTTTCATTCTAGATAAGTAGCAATGGAATGTTGTATAGTGCAATAGGCCAGTTACCCATGTATATTAGTAGTATACTGTTCATCAATGCAACTATTCTAATATGCATAATGTTGGGCTTCAATCCACTAATGCAGATTGAACCTTAAATTTATATCAATCCGGGTCAGTAAGCTTAGAGGCATATCCAAGTTTTACGACTTAGAGCTAGACTTGTTTGGTTAACTTAATTCTTTGTGAATTGAATCTACTGTCAGATGAGAAATACTGTAACTTAAAGATACAAAAATCCTTTACAGGGATAACCTTAGTTTAAATGCTCTAAAAATCTCAAAATTCAATTTGTTAACAAGCAATGACATTTATACCTTTTAACCAAAGTCTGTGGTGAATTAAAAGCTTTATGAGACAGTATGAAGGTTTTATGGAGGAGAATGAAGGATATTTGGATGACAAAAAGGGGTCAAAATGGTGCCCAACATCTCCCCCAAGAGGAAGCTGTTGCATGTACTCATGCACAAAGGAAAAATATCTCCAAAAGTTTTGACCCTGCTTATGTTCTGAACAAAATCTTGTTGCTGAAACTCTGCTTCTAATCCTCTGATGTACCCCCTGTCTGAGATAATGCGTCTGTAGAAGTTCGAGCTGCATAAAGAACTTTCATTTTTTCATACTTGGTCTAGTAAATATTCTTTTGTTTATGCCATTTATATGCATACTTGGGGATTCGTGCCCTTTGAACTTTAAGTTTTCTGTTCTTTTCTGTTAACTTCTCATTCTTCAGTTCTAATTCTTTTACTTCCATTTTCAACTTTTTAATCTTTTTATTGGTTTTGGAAGTTTTATTCTTTCCCAACTTCATTGAAGGCTTCTCAGAATTAGTATCCATACGTTCATTCCCTTGTACTGAATCTCCCTTCTTTTCTTTTCTAGAGTTTGTTTCTCCAAGAAAGGAGAAGCTTTTTCATCTAAAATTTCCTGTCCTGGATGGTTTTTCCTTTCTTTTTCTTGTTGATCAAAGAAAAGATTTATCTTCTTAGTCTGCCTTATCACTTCATTTGAAATGTTTTCAGTTTCTGGGGCACTTTTACTTTCATGGACTTTCCCTATCTCACCTGTTGGCTCTTCTTCTTGGCTTTCCAAGGATTGTATATATTCATACTGCTTTTGCTGGCTTTCATCATCCTCTTCTAATGCTGACTTCTTTTGAGCTTGCTAATGTTTCCTCGGCTTCTTCTCATAGGTGGTGAAGATTTGATCTTGCTCTTGAAGCTTTCTTTCTTCTTTCATCATGCTCCTGGTTCGTATTCTTCTCTGAGGTTGTTTTGGGCTTGCTGCCTCAGAGTTATCTTCATCATCTGTGATTATTAACACATTTTCTTTCTTTTTCCCTTTAAGCAGTTTTGAGCTTGTTGCTTCGGGGTTCTGTTCTTCATCCTTGGGGTATGTTATCATCAACAGTTTGTCTTCTTCCAAGTTTTCTTCAGGCATCTCTTCTAGCTCCTCAAACTAATTATGAGTGATAAACTCTTGCCATGTCAAGTTTTGTTTCTGTAACTCATGTGTGATGATTATTTTAATGAGCCCACAATGAAAAAGGGTTATTAGTTTGTCTTTTTCACCGTTTTGAATAGCCTTAGCCATCTTGGAAAGGCTTTGTAATAAAAAATGGGGCATATTAATCTCACAATCACCCCTCAGGTGTTGCAACATCTTGATGTGATAAAGATACATAATGCTAAATCTCCCTTCACAGGTGATGAATCTTTGGATGATATTCACTATTTCATCCCAGGGATGAACCAACCAATTCCTTGGTATTCCCTTCTTCCATTCCACTGAACCTGCCCTTGACCTGCATAGAAAGGGTGTCCATGCCTTCTCCTTGAACTGTTTTGTTTTAAAGAACCTTTCCCCCTGTTGTGGTAAGCCAATGATCTGTGCCAAAATGTCTTCAGACAGTCTGAAACTTAAATTTCCTATTGTAGCCCTCTCTCCATCGAATGAGCCAGCGAAAACTAGGCTAACATTGTCATTGTGCCCATCAAATTTTTCAAAGAAAGACACCCATTGTTTCTTTTCGAAAATTTCCATGCATCTTTCATGAATGACTGTGGGATCAAATTTCTCTGGTTCCAGTCTAGACACCATTTTACAACTTTAACAAGAAATTTTTTTTATATGCAGTGGAAAATTTCAAATACGACTGAACCCTAGCTTATAAATCCAGTTTCAAACTTTAAACTCTGTAAAATTTCTTCTTTCTTCAATCATTCTTCTGATAGTCTGAATTGATAGCAAACAAAACCAGGGTGTCAAGCTTACCTAGCCTGCGCGGTTCCTCGATTTGCACATTCTGGATGAAATACGCACCCTCGTGTCTGTATTTCTTCTACTGTAATGCAATTCGTGTTTCCTCCTTAGATTAATGGAAGTATGTCAACTCTCAGCATGGATGTGCAGTTTGGGGAAGAGCAAATCAGCCGGACAACCACGGATGTATGAAATATCATTTCAAATTTTTGAAATGAGCTTCCTTATACATGGGCAAGATTTGTGGGAGGTAAAATCCATGATTCGCTCATTTTAGCAATGATGTTTTGAACCGGCCACTTACTTCCCTGTGGATTCGCCACTTTATGATATGTTCTATGAACCTCTTTCATATACTAACTTTTCTTTTTAACTTAATGCATATCATGCATTAATGCCCTCGTCTTAGAGTATATGAAAGAGAACACGAAAATATTGAAATTTCCTTGGTGAATAAAACATGTATCTATATTTTTTTTTCCCTGCTTTATGTTGAAAAGACCTGCCTGTAGAATGCAATATATAGTTTTGGCCATTAAAAATTTGCTCTTAGGTTTGATTTTGACCACCATCTTGACCCCTAGGGTAGGATAATGGAAAGTAAATGAAATGCTAGCAGAGACTGTGAGACTAATGGAAGGTAAGTAGGGTACTAGAAAAGACCATCAGAGTAATGAAAAAATAGGCAGTCAAGCTTTACAGTAGTTGGTAATATGCCATTGCTTAAAAACAAAGAATTCTGAAACTTTTTAAAACAAAAAAATTATAAATTCTTAAAGACTTTGCTTGATGTCCCTGTATGATGAGCTTGCTGTCTGATGAAGTTGGTTTGTATTCTGATTCATTTCTGTCCTTCTGATGTCTTCTGTCTGGCATCTCAAATTCTTCAGTTTCACTGAAAGTCAGGTCCTTCTGTAGATTTATTCTGCCTTACTGGAAGTCAGGTCCCTCTACATTGTTAAAAATCACTTGTATTGCTGGAAATCAGGTCTCTTCTGCATATGAAAAATCACAATCCTCTGCATATGGAAAAGACTTGGAGGGTTCATGAAAATGCTTATCCCCCTCACAGGCCTACCTTTTGACTTGTCCTCAAGTCAACAAGATCTTCATTATTTGGAAAACAAAACAGGAAATTAGAAAAAGATTTTTTTTTGTGAATTTTCAATGGCCAGGTAAACCTGGTTTTCCAGAGAAAATTCAAGTTTATATTTTGCCAGTGAACTGGTTTTCACAACTAAACTTCCTTTTTTTTATGTTTATATATATATTTTTTTTATAATTTTTTTTTTTTTCGATTTTTATTTTCTTTTTATCTTTTTGGTTTATTTGCTTGCTGTATCATATCAGCTAAGGAGCAGGTGGAGGAAAAACACTGATGTGTCTATCCAGCACTTGCAGTTCCTTTTGCTATGAAATCTATTGTATAAAATCTGCCATGTTGATAGGTTTGTTGTACAGCTTGAGCCGGTGGCCATTGACCACAAATTTATGTGCTTCATCATCTATGGTTTGAAGTTTTACTGAAGCATTGTCATAGACATCAACAATCTCATATGGACCAAGCCTGTGAGTAGTAAATTTGGCTTTGAAGTCTTTAAACTTTGAGTCAAACAATAGTGCCCAGTCACCGATGTGAAATTGCTTCTTTTTGATAAATTTGTCATGCCATTGAGCTCTCTGCTGTTGTATCAGAATATTGTGTTCTATGGCATCCTGTCTCATCTCATCTAGCTGATTCAACTGAAGTATTCTTTCTTGCTGAGCTTCTGAAAGATCCATGCCCAAATCTGCTGCTAACATGAAAGTATGAACTTGAAACTCTATAGGAAGGAGGACTTGCTTACCATAAACAAGTTGATAAGGAGAAAAACCAGTACTGTTTTTCCAAGTGATCCGGTATACCCATAAAGCTTCAGTAAGCTTAGCTGACCAATCCTTCCGATGCATCTGGACAATTTTAGTAATGATTCCTTCTAAAGTCTTGTTTGTAGATTCCACTTGGCCATTTTCTTGAGGGTGGTAAGGGGTAGACTTTCGATGCTTAATATTATACTTTTATGCTATCTCCTGCACTAATTTAGAGGTAAACTGGGCACCATGATCAGTTACAATCTCTCTAGGCACCCCAAATATGACAAAGATCTCCTCAAAAAGAAAGTTTACCACAGTCTATTCGGTGGCTCTTGGCAATGGTTTGGCCTCTACCCACTTAGTAACATAGTCTGTGCAGACCAAAATGTATTTCTATCCATGTGATGGTGGATGAATGGGACCAATGAAGTCAAGGGCCCACTTTTCAAATGGTTCAATGAGAATTTGTGGTTGGAGTGGCATTTCATCCGACCGGACTGGCCGTCCCATTCGTTGACAAGTATCACAACTTCTAACATATCTCTTAGCATCTTTGAAAATGGAAGGCCAATAATACCCCAAATTGAGTATCTTGTATGCTGTCCTTTTGTCTGCAAAATGGCCACCACACGGTTCGTCATGACAGGATTTTAAAATATCTAAGACTTCATCCTGTCGTACACATCTTCTTATAATTAAATCATATCCTGTGTAAAAGAGATCACCATTAACCCATATATGCCTAGCACTTTGTTTAATAATCTTTTTTTTTCTTTAGATGTCATAGATGGTGGTAGTTGGCCTGATGATAAGTAATTGGCAATGTCAGCATACCAAGGAGTGATAACAGAAATTGCAAATAGGTGTTCATCAGGAAAACTATCTAAAACTGGAACAACCTCACCAGTATTGTGTAAGCGAGACAGGAAATCCGCCACTTGATTTTCTCGTCCAGGCCGATCTAAAACAGTGATATTGAACTACTGCATTAATAACAACCATCTAGTAATCCGACCATTAGTGATAGATTTATTCATTAAATAGCGTAAGGCTGAATGATCTGTATGAACAAAAATTTCATAGCCAGTGATATAATGACGGAATTTGTTTACAGCATGAACCACTGCCAACATCTCTTTTTCAGTGACTGCATAATTCAGCTCTGCAGGTGTCAGATTTTTACTATTGAAATAGATAGCATAAGTCAAAGTATGTTCTTTCTGGCCAAATGAGGCTCCTATTGCAGTAGCAGAGGCATCAGTTGAAATATGGAAAGGCAATGTCCAATTTGGTCCCCTTAAAATGGGAGCAGCTGAGAGTTTCTCTTTAAGTGTCTGAAATGCAGATTGACAGTCAGTATCCCAATTAAAATTCACATCCTTTGAAAGCAATTTAAACAATGGCAGAGCTATCTTACTAATATTTGCAATAAATCTACGATAATAGCCTGCGTATCCTAAAAAGCTTCTGACATCTGTTTGAGTTGTTGGTTCAGATAAATTTGTAATGACTTGAATTTTATCAGGATCTACTTTTATTCCAGAGGAAGAAATGTGATGCCCTAAAACGATCCCTTCAGTCATCATCATAAAACATTTTTCGTTACTAAGGGAAAGGTTTGAGTCAACACACCTTTTTAGAATTTTCTCCAAATTTGCTAAGGAATCTTCAAAGGTACGTCCATATACAGAAAAATCATCCATGTAAACTTCAACACACTCATGAATTAGATCTGCAAAGATGGCCAAGACAGCCCTCTGAAAGGTAGCTGGGGCATTACATAAGCCAAAAGGTAAAACTTTGTAGGCATAAGTGTCCCAGGGACATGTAAAGGTGGTTTTGTCTTGGTCTTCGTTTGAAATACTAATCTGATTATAACCACTGAAGCCATCTAAAAATGAAAAATATTCCTTTCCAGCTAAAGCATCCAGCACTTGATCAATGAAAGGAAATGGAAAATAGTCTTTTAAAGTTGCCTTATTCAACTCCCTGTAATCGATACATATGCGCCATTTACCATTTTTTTTAGGAACAACAACCAAGGGTGAGACCCATTGGCTGTCGGAGATGGGGTAAATAAATCCCACTTTTAACAACTTTTGCAACTCGTATTTGACTATTTCTTTTAGTATAGGGTTCATTCTGCGTTGCGGTTGTCTCAGAGGTCGTATTTTTTCATCTAGGTAAATGTGGTGAGTGCATGTCTCAGGACGAATACCCGGCATATCAGTGTACTCCCAGGAAAATGCATGGGAATATTTATTCAGCAAAGTAATCAACTGTTCTTCCTGTGATGTGGTAAGATGTGCACTTATTTTCAGAGTTTTGCCTGGACTGATTTCAACCGTTTTACTGTGAATATTTGTGATGGAATGAACATTAAAAACATCATGAAATGCTAATGCTAGGGAATGAACATTGCAATTCTCTTGAAAATTATAACCCAAAACTTGATCTGCTACAGCATATTTCATATCTCGTAATTCTGCAGAAATATCAGGTTCAACAATGAAATAATCCAGTAGATCTTCGTGGTTGTATTTCTGAAAATCAAAGAACTGATTTATACTCAGAACAGGCTGAATCACGTCTTCTTCTTGTTCTTTGGTTTCATTAATCCATGACAGTTGATCGAATGTAGAAGGTCTTTGGGCAGAAGGGTAAAGTGCAATCTGTTTTCTCTCTGTCCCATGTGAAATGAGCATACTTCCTGACCGACATCCTATGAAAGCATCCGCTGTTGCTAGCCAAGGTCTGCCAAGGATCAATGGGTGACCTCCTATGTTAGACTTTGGCTGTAGTACTATAAAATCAACAGGATACTCCCAGGAGTCTAAAGAAACAATAATATCTTCCAAGACCCCTTCAGGTGTAATTTTAGACCTATCAGCTAATTCCAAGACTATTGTGGTGGGTCTGAGATTTGTTAAGTGAAGGTAATTCATTGTCTCTAGTGTCATGACATTAATGGAAGAACCTAAATTGATCAATGTTTTTGGGATTGAAAAGTTATTAATAGTAATTGTAACCATTGGAATTCCAGGATCTACATATTTTTCAATGAAAACAGTGTTGGACATTAATCCCGCTAGATTGCCTACCACATGAATTTTCGATGGATCCTTCCTTCTTTTAGTAAGACATAGTTCCTTAACTGCTTTAGTGTAAATTGGAATATCTTTTATAGCCTAAAGTAGAGGAATTTTGACATATACATTTGTTAACTCATTCAAAACATCAAAATCAGGTAAGGAAATCAAAGGTTTTTCTTTGACTAACCTTTCAGGAAAATGAGGTGTATAAGATACTGTTGTTTTCCCTCGTTGACTGTGATTTTCTGACTGAGATTTTTCTTTATTTAATTTTTTTGGAGTTTTGTCCGTTTCTGGTGGTTCTTCTAAGATAACAGGAGATTGTTTTTGTAAGGTTTTCCCAGATCTCAAATTGATATTTTGCAGTGGGAGAATGGAGTAGGGAAGCGCTATTCCATCATCAACATTATACATGGGTCTGTCTGTTTTATTATTTGGATTTGGAATTGGCTGAGCTGGTAGTTGTGTAGGCCGAGGTGGAGGCTGATTGGATGGTAGTTGAAGCTGTTGAGGCGGTGTACTCAATTGAGGATCCATGTTGTTGGGTTGTTGAAAAGATGGAACTTGAAAAGATGGGGCTTGGACTTGATTCTGCTGATACTGGGGATAGGCAGAAGGTTGTTGATAGGGCTGTAAGTAATCCTGCTGATATGTCTGGTTACCATGGGCATACCCTCTCCAATTTGGAGCAGATTGATCTAATGGAGGAGACCAAGTTTGGCAAGGCATGGGTGCATTCCATGAGTTCTGAATAGGAGTTTGATAATTTGTATTAAATTGCTGCATAGGATCTTGAGACATACCTGAGAATCGTGGCTGCCAAGGTCTCCATTGTCCCATGAAGTAGAGAGACTCCATGCTGTGATTTTCCTCCATTCGAGCTGCCTGCAATTCCTTTAATCTAGGGCAATCATCAGTTTTGTGATTAAAAGTGCATAAGCCACAAATTTCAATAGTATTTAAAGGACATTCTCTAAGTGGGTGTTTCTTTCTACATTTAGGACAAAAAATAGACAAAGCCTGATCTTGTTGGTCCTGTTGTTCTTGCCTCTTCTTGGTTTTTGTTGCTTCGACTTGTGTTCCCAAGGTACTTAATAAATCAGTCTTGAAATCTTCTAGCAGATTTCCAAGCTCAGCTCTAGAAATACCTCTGTTTGCAGATTTAGTTGCTTTGGTATTGCTATCTATTTTTCCAGTTCGAGCCTTTCCTCTTGAATATTTCTGACATAAATCTTTTATCTCATCAAAAGGAAGGTAAGAGATGTCACCTTTGCCCATAACATTCAAAATGTCCAAATACTCTTCTCTTATTCCTTTCAAAAATATTGTTCTAATCATTTCAGGTGTTAAAGAATTGTATTTAGATTTCTGTAAGTTGTATGAGAATCTTTCCAAATACTCCTCCAAACTCTCATCTTCTTGTTGAGTCATGCCAAAAATGTCATCTTTCAGACCCTTTGATCTTCAATATGCCTGATATTTTCGAAGAAAGATTTTCGTCATTTCATCCCAGCTAGTGATAGAATGTTCTCCTAAACCCATGAACCATTTCAAGGCAGCTGCTTTAAGAGTAGCAGGGAAAAGACAGAGCTTATGGGTGTCATCAGTATAGCCATAAGTTCGACACAAGATGTCAAATTCGAATAGGAAAGAGTCAGGATCTTCAGATGTCATGCCATAGAAGTTTGGTAAGACAGATGGTGGAATATTCTTCATTTTCACCTCTTCTCCTAAGATAATGCTAGTGTCTAAGATAGGAAATTTAAAGGTGGCTTCCTGATCTTCTGCTGTTCTTTCATCCATCTCATGTCTTCTCTCTTCTTCCCTTCTCTCTTGTCTGTGTTTGTTTTCTATTTCCAACATCCTCTCATACTCCCTTCTTTGTTCTGCAGTTGGCCCTTTTGATGTTTCTTCCTCAGACATTTTGAACTTACCAACTGTTGAGATGAATCCTTTTGGAAGAGAAGCTCCTGTTATTTCTGTTTTTGGGGGTTTTTAAGAAATCTTCCTTTCTCGTCTCTTAGTCTTGACATAAAAGTAAAATATATTCTGTGATTTTGTTTGGAATTTTTTTTTGTTTGTATGAAAAAACTAAAGTTCCTAAGCATGCTTTTATAATGCCTCCCCGGCAATGGCGCCAAAATGTCGGGCTTCAATCCACTAATGCAGATTGAACCTTAAATTTATATCAATTCGGGTCAGTAAGCTTAGAGGCATATCCAAGTTTTAGGAGGTAGAGATAGACTTGTTTGGTTAACTTAATTCTCTGTGAATTGAATCTACTGTCAGATGAGAAATACTATAACTTAAAGATACAAAAATCCTTTTACAGGGATAACTTCGTTTGTTTCTTTTCAAGTACACAACAATCTATTTAGGAAAGCAATCTATTGGTGAAAGAACTGAGATAGTGAAAGCAATTTAACAATAATTCTAACCCTAAGATACATACTACAAAGTTCTGCCTGACATCCCAGTGCTGAATGAACAATTAACCATTAAATTCCCTTACAGGACATTGTTCGTAATTGATAATTGTTATAAACACTTTATCTTTAAATGAGCAGCAATGTATAACATAGTAAAATCACAGTCTGAACCGTTCTTTTAATATTTAACAAGATAAAAGACAAAGCTCATAAAAAGGTAAGTGATGTGTAGCACAATGAAATCGTATCTTGAACCATTAAATGAGATAATAGAGCTGTAATAAAACCAATTAAAACTAGCTGAATTCGTTTTGCAATAATAAACTAGATACTACAGGAATTAACACATACCAATGGCACTATCTAAATCGCCTGCATCAAATCAAATCACTGCAAACATCTAAATCACATTCACTGGCAATGTAAGGGTGTGTGAACTCAACAATGGGGGCCCTCCAATGCCTCGTTCCACACACAATTGAAGATTTACAGAACTGAAACTCTAAATGTATTCACCATTAATCGATTACATAGTAAAAACCATGCAGTTCAGAAGCAATATGCGTTCTTCCCAAAATCGTGATTAACGATCCAATGTTTTGTGAAGTACTTATACAAATTCAAAAAGAAAACTGGAAATGCTATAATCCTGTAAACTAATTAATGAACATAGCCATCGAGATCCTCATTCAGAATCGTGAAACTCAACAAAATCAAAAATGCCCTGCTTTTGTGCTGAGTGGTAGCATAGGTGGTCATCTTTGACCGACTTTGACTTGCCACCTATGAGAGCCACATCATCTATTTGTTGGAAATTCGTCCATCCTTGGATACTGAGGATCCTTCCTCCATCTTTCAGTTAATTCCTAGTTGGTCTGCAAGTGTTCAACTTTGGAGACATTACGGGAAGTTAGCACATCCTGTAATTTCTAATAAAACCTTAGTTTAAATGCTCTAAAAATCTCAAAATTCAATTTGTTAACAAGCAATGACATTTATACCTTTTAACCAAAGTCCGTGGTGAATTAAAAGCTTTATGAGACAGTATGAAGGTTTTATGGAGGAGAATGAAGGATATTTGGATGACAAAAAGGGGTCAAAATGGTGCCCAACATCTCCCCCAAGAGGAAGCTGTTGCATGTCCTCATGCACAAAGGGAAAATATCTCCAAAATTTTTGACCCTGCTTATGTTCTGAACAAAATCTTGTTGCTGAAACTCTGCTTCTAATCCTCTAATGTACCCCCTGTCTGAGATGATGCGTCTGTATAAGTTCGAGCTACATAAAGAACTTTCAGTTTTTCATACTTGGTCTGGTAAATATTCTTTTGTTTATGCCATTTATATGCATACTTGGAGATTCGTGCCCTTTGAACTTTAAGTTTTCTGCTCTTTTCTGTTAACTTCTCATTCTTCATTTCTAATTCTTTTACTTCCATTTTCAACTTTTTAATCTTTTTACTGGTTTTGGAAGTTTTATTCTTTCCCAACTTCACTGAAGGTTGCTCAGAATTAGTATCCATACCTTCATTCCCTTGCAATGAATCTCCATTCTTTTCTTTTTCTAGAGTTTGTTGCTCCAAGAAAGGAGAAGCTTGTTCATCTAAAATTTCCTGTCCTGGATGCTTTTTCCTTTCTTTTTCTTGTTGATCAAAGAAAAGATTTATCTTCTTAGTCTGCCTTATCACTTCATCTGAAATGTTTTCAGTTTCTGGGGCACTTTTACTTTCATGGACTTGCCCTATCTCACCCGTTGGCTCTTCTTCTTGGCTTTCCAAGGATTGTATACATTCATACAACTTTTGCTGGCTTTCATCATCCTCTTCTAATGCTGACTTCTTTTGAGCTTGCTGATGTTTCCTCGGCTTCTTCTCATAGGTGGTGAAGATTTGATCTTGCTCTTGAAGCTTTCTTTCTTCTTTCATCATGCTCCTGGTTCGTATTCTTCTCTGAGGTTGTTTTGGGCTTGTTGCCTCAGAGTTATCTTCATCATCTGTGATTATTAACACATTTTCTTTCTTTTTCCCTTTAAGCAGTTTTGAGCTTGTTGCTTCAGGGTTCTGTTCTTCATCCTTGGGGTATGTTATCATCAACAGTTTGTCTTCTTCCAAGTTTTCTTCAGGCAGCTCTTCTAGCTCCTCAAACTGATTATGAGTGATAAACTCTTGCCATGTCAAGTTTTGTTTTTGTAACTCATGTGTGATGATTATTTTAATGAGCCCACAATGAAAAAGGCTTATTAGTTTGTCTTTTTCACGTTTTTGAACAGCCTTAGCCATCTTGGAAAGGCTTTGTAATAAAAAATGGGGCATATTAATCTCACAATCACCCCTCAGGTGTTGCAACATCTTGATGTGATAAAGATACACAATGCTAAATCTCCCTTCACAGGTGATGAATCTTTGGATGATATACACTATTTCATCCCAGGGATGAACCAACCAACTCCTTGGTATCCCCTTCTTCCATTCCACTGAACCTGCCCTTGACCTGCATAGAAAGGGTGTCCATGCCTTCTCCTTGAACTATTTTGTTTTAAAGAACCTTTCCCCCTGTTGTGGTAAGCCAATGATCTGTGCCAAAATTTCTTCAGACAGTCTGAAACTTAAATTTCCTACTGTATCCCTCTCTCCATCGAATGAGCCAGCGAAAGCTAGGTTAACATTGTCATTGTGCCCATCAAATGTTTCAAAGAAAGACACCCATTGTTTCTTTTCGAAAATTTCCATGCATCTTTCATGAATGACTGTGGGATCAAATTTCTCTGGTTCCAGTCTAGACACCATTTTACAACTTTAACAAGAAATTTTTTTTATATGCAGTGGAAAATTTCAAATACGACTGAAACCTAGCTTATAACTCCAGTTTCAAACTTTAAACTCTGTAAAATTTCTTCTTTCTTCAATTGTTCTTCTGATAGTCTGAATTGATAGAAAACAAAACCAGGGTGTCAAGCTTACCTAGCCTGCGTGGTTCCTCGATTTGCACATTCTGGATGAAATACGCATCCTCATGTCTGTATTTCTTCTACTGTAATGCAATCCGTGTTTCCTCCTTATATTAATGGAACTCTGTCAACTCTCAGCATGGATGTGCAGTTTGGGGAAGAGCAAATCAGCTGGACAACCACAGATGTATGAAATATCATTTCAAATTTTTGAATTGAGCTTCCCTATACATGGGCGAGATTCGTGGGAGGTAAAATCCATGATTCCCTCGTTTTAGCAATGATGTTTTGAACCGGCCACTTACTTCCATGTGGATTCGCCACTTTATGATATGTTCTATGATCCTCTTTCATATACTAACTTTTCTTTTTAACTTAATGCATATCATGCAATAATGCCCTCGTCTTAGAATATATGAAAGAGAACACGAAAATATTGAAATTTCCTTGGTGAATAAAACATGTATCTATATTTTGTTTTTCTCTGCTTTCTGTTGAAAAGACCTACCTGTAGAATGCAGTATATAGTTTTGGCCATTAAAAATTTGCTCTTAGGTTTGATTTTGACCACCATCTTGACCCCTAGGGTAGGATAATGGAAAGTAAATGAAATGCTGGCAGAGACTGTGAGGCTAATGGAAGGTAAGTAGGGTACTGGCAGAGACTATCAGAGTAATGAAAAAATAGGCAGTCAAGCTTTACAGTAGTTGGTAATATGCCATTGCTTAAAAACAAAGAATTCTGAAACTTTTTAAAACATAAAAACTATAAATTCTTAAAGACTTTGCTTGATGTCCCTGTATGATGAGCTTGTTGTCTGATGAAATTGGTTTGTATTCTGATTCATTTCTGTCCTTTTGATGTCTTCTGTCTGGCATCTCAAATTCTTCAGTTTCACTGAAAGTCAGGTCGTTCTGTAGATTTCTTCTGCCTTACTGGAAGTCAGGTCCCTCTGCATTGTTAAAAATCACTTGTATTGCTGGAAATCAGGTCTCTTCTGCATATGAAAAATCACAATCCTTTGCATATGGAAAATACTTGGAGGGTTCATGAAAATGCTTATCCCCCTCACAGGCCTACCTTTTGACTTGTCCTCAAGTCAACAAGATCTTCATTATTTGGAAAACAAAACAGGAATTTAGAAAAAGATTTTTTTTTGTGAATTTTCATTGGCCAGGTAAACTTGGTTTTCCAGAGAAAATTCAAGTTTATATTGTGCCAGTCAACTAGTTTTCACAACTAAACTTCCTTTTTTTTATGTTTATATATATATATATTTTTATATTTTTGTTTTTTTTTTCGATTTTTTTTTCTTTTTATCTTTTTGGTTTATTTGCTTGCTGTATCATATCAGCTAAGGAGCAGGTGGAGGAAAAACACTGATGTGTCTATCCAGCACTTGCAGTTCCTTTTGCTGTGAAATCTGTTGTATAAAATATGCCTTGTTGATAGGTTTGTTGTACAGCTTGAGCCGGTGGCCATTGACCACAAATTTATGTGCTTCATCATCTATGGTTTGAAGTTTTACTGAACCATTGTCATAGACATCAACAATCTCATATGGACCAAGCCAGTGAGTAGTAAATTTGGCTTTGAAGTCTTTAAACTTTGAGTCAAACAATAGTTCCTAGTCACCGATGTGAAATTGATTCTTTTTGATAAATTTGTCATGCCATTGAGCTCTCTACTGTTGCATCGGAATATTGTGTTCTATGACAGCTTGTCTCATCTCATTTAGTTGATTCAACTGAAGTATTCTTTCTTGCTGAGCTTCTGAAAGATCCATGCCCAAATCTGCTGCTAACTTGAAAGTATGAACTTGAAACTTTATAGGAAGGAGGACTTGCTTACCATAAACAAGTTGATAAGGAGAAAAACCAGTACTGTTTTTCCAAGTGATCCGGTATGGCCATAAAGCTTCAGTAAGCTTAGCTGACCAATCCTTCCGATGCATCTGGACAGTTTTGGTAATGATTCCTTCTAAAGTCTTGTTTGTAGATTCCACTTGGCCATTTGCTTGAGGGTGGTAAGGGGTAGACTTTTGATGCTTAATCTTATACTTTTCTGCTATCTCCTGCACTAATTTAGAGGTAAACTGGGCACCCTGATCAGTTACAATCTCTCTAGGCACCCCAAATCTGACAAAGATCTCCTCAAAAAGAAAGTTTACCACAGTCTGTTCAGTGGCTCTTGGAAATGGTTTGGCCTCTACCCACTTAGTAACATAGTCTGTGCAGACCAAAATGTATTTATGTCCATGTGATGGTGGATGAATTGGACCAATGAAGTCAAGGGCCCACTTTTCAAATGGTTCAATGAGAATTTGTGGTTGGAGTGGCATTTCATCAGACCGGACTGGCCGTCCCATTCGTTGACAAGTATCACAACTTCTAACATATCTCTTAGCATCTTTGAAAATGGAAGGCCAATAATACCCCAAATTGAGTATCTTGTATGCTGTCCTTTTGTCTGCAAAATGGCCACCACACGGTTCGTCATGACAGGATTTTAAAATATCTAAGACTTCATCCTGTCGTACACATCTTCTTATAATTAAATCATATCCTGTGTAAAAGATATCACCATTAACCCATATATGCCTAGCACTTTGTTTAATAATCTTCTTTTTTTCTTTAGATGTCATAGATGGTGGTATTTGGCCTGATGATAAGTAATTGGCAATGTCAGCATACCAAGGAGTGTTAACAAAAATTGCAAATAGGTGTTCATCAGGAAACCTATCTAAAACCGGAACAACCTCACCAGTATTGTGTAAGCGAGACAGGAAATCCGCCACTTGATTTTCTCGTCCAAGCCGATCTAAAACAATGATATTGAACTCCTGCATTAATAACAACCATCTAGTAATCCGACCATTAGTGATAGATTTATTCATTAAATAGCATAAGGCTGAATGATCTGTATGAACAAAAATTTCATAGCCAGTGATATAATGACGGAATTTGTTTACATCATGAACCACTGCCAACATCTCTTTTTCAGTAACTGGATAATTCAGCTCTGCAAGTGTCAGATTTTTACTAATGAAATAGATAGCATAAGTCAAAGTATGTTCTTTCTGTCCCAATGAGTCTCCTATTGCAGTAGCAGAGGCATCAGTTGAAATATGGAAAGACAATGTCCAATTTGGTCCCCTTAAAATGGGAGCAGCTGAGAGTTTCTCTTTAAGTGTCTGAAATGCAGATTGACAGTCAGTATCCCAATTAAAATTCACATCCTTTGAAAGCAATTTAAACAATGGCAGAGCTATCTTACTAATATTTGCAATAAATCTACGATAATAGCCTGCGTATCCTAAAAAGCTTCTGACATCTGTTTGAGTTGTTGGTTTAGATAAATTTGTAATGACTTGAATTTTATCAGGATCTACTTTTATTCCAGAGGAAGAAATGTGATGCCCTAAAATGATCCCTTCAGTCATCATCATAAAACATTTTTCGTTACTAGGGGAAAGGTTTGAGTCAACACACCTTTTTAGAATTTTCTCCAAATTTGCTAAGGAATATTCAAAGGTACGTCCATATACAAAAAAATCGTCCATGTAAACTTAAAAACACTCATGAATTAGATCTGCAAAGATGGCCAAGACAGCCCTCTGAAAGGTAGCTGGGGCATTACATAAGCCAAAAGGTAAAACTTTGTAGGCATAAGTGCCCCAGGGACATGTAAAGGTGGTTTTGTCTTGGTCTTCGTTTGCAATACTAATCTGATTATAACCACTGAAGCCATCTAAAAATGAAAAATATTCCTTTCCAGCTAAAGCATCCAGCACTTGATCAATGAAAGGCAATGAAAAATAGTCTTTTAAAGTTGCCTTATTCAACTCCCTGTAATCGATACATATGCGCCATTTACCATTTTTTTAGGAACAACAACCAAGGGTGAGACCCATTGGCTGTCGGAGATGGGGTAAATAAATCCCACTTTTAACAACTTTTGCAACTCGTCTTTGACTATTTCTTTTAGTATAGGGTTCATTTTGCGTTGCAGTTGTCTTAGAGGTCGTATTTTTTCATCTAGGTAAATGTGGTGAGTGCATGTCTCAGGATGAATACCTAGCATATCAGTGTACTCCCAGGAAAATGCATGGGAATATTTATTCAGCAAAGTAATCAACTGTTCTTCTTGTGATGTGGTAAGATGTGCACTTATTTTCAGAGTTTTTCCTGGACTGATTTCAACCGTTTTACTGTGAATATCTGTGATGGAATGAAAATTAAAAACATCATGAAGTGCTAATGCAAGGGAATGAACATTGCAATTCTCTTGAAAATTATAACCCAAAACTTGATCTGCTACAGCATATTCCATATCTTGTAATTCTGCAGAAATATCAAGTTCAGCAATGAAATAATCCAGTAGATCTTCGTGGTTGTCTTCCTGAAAATCAAAGAACTGATTTATACTCAGAACAGGCTGAATCACGTCTTCTTCTTGTTCTTTGGTTTCATTAATCCATGACAGTTGATCGAATGTAGAAGGTCTTTGGGAAGAAGGGTAAAGTGCAATCTGTTTTCTCTCTGTCCCATGTGAAATGTGCATACTTCTTGAGCGACATCCTATGAAAGCATCCGTTGTTGCTAGCTAGGGTTTGCCAAGGATCAATGGGTGACCTCCTAAGTTAGACTTTGGCTGTAGTGCTATAAAATCAACAGGATACTCCCAGGAGTCTAAAGAAACAATAATATCTTCCAAGACCCCTTCAGGTGTAATTTTAGACCTATCAGCTAATTCCAAGACTGTTGTGGTGGGTCTGAGATTTGTTAAGTGAAGGTAATTCATTGTCTCTAGTGTCATGACATTAATGGCAGCACCTAAATCGATCAATTTGTTTGGGATTGAAAAGTTATTAATAGTAATTGTAGCCATTGGAATTCCAGGATCTACATACTTTTCAATGAAAACAATGTTGGACATTAATCCCGCTAGATTGCCTACCACATGAATTTTCGATGGATCCTTCCTTCTTTTAGTAAGACATAGTTCCTTAACTGCTTTAGTGTAAATTGGAATATCTTTTATAGCCTGCAGTAGAGGAATTTTGACATATACATTTGTTAACTCATTCAAAACATCGAAATCAGGTAAGGAAATCGAAGGTTTTTCTTTGACTAACCTTTCAGGAAAAGGAGGTGTATAAGATACTGTTGTTTTCCCTCGTTGACTGTGATTTTCTGACTGAGATTTTTCTATATTTAATTTTTTTGGAGTTTTGTCAGTTTCTGGTGGTTCTTCTAAGATAACAACAGATTTTTTTTGTAAGGTTTTCCCAGATCTCAAATTTATATTTCGCAGTGGGAGAATGGAGTAGGGAAGCGCCATTCCATCATCAACATTATACATGGGTTTGTCTGTTTTATTATTTGGATTTGGAATTGGCTGAGCTGGCAGTTGTGTAGGCCAAGGTGGAGGCTGATTGGATGGTAGTTGAAGCTGTTGAGGCGGTGTACTCAATTGAGGAGCCATGTTGTTGGGTTGTTGAAAAGATGGAACTTTAAAAGATGGGGCTTGGACTTGATTCTGCTGATACTGGGGATAGGCAGAAGGTTGTTGATAGGGCTGTAAATAAGCCTGCTGATATGTCTGGTTACCATGGGCATACCCTCTCCAATTTGGAGCAGATTGAACTAATGGAGGAGACCAAGTTTTCCAAGCCATGGGTGCATTCCATGAGTTCTTAATAGGAGTTTGATAATTTGTATTAAATTGCTGCATAGGATCTTGAGACATACCTGAGAATCGTGGCTGCCAAGGTCTCCGTTGTCCCATGAAGTAGAGAGACTCCATGCTGTGATTTTCCTCCATTCGAGCTGCCTGCAATTCCTTCAATCTAGGGAAATCATCAGTTTTGTGATTAAAAGTGCATAAGCCACAAACTTAAACAGTATTTAAAGGACATTCTCTAAGTGGGTGTTTCTTTCTACATTTAGGACAAAAAATAGACAAAGCCTGATCTTGTTGGTCCTGTTGTTCTTGCCTCTTCTTGGTTTTTGTTGCTTCGGCTTGTGTTCCCAAGGTACTTAATAAATTAGTCTTGAAATCTTCTAGCATATTTCCAATCTCAGCTGTAGAAATACCACTGTTTGCAGATTTAGTTGCTTTGGTATTGCTATCTCTTTTTCCAGTTCGAGCCTTTCCTCTTGAATATTTCTGACATAAATCTTGTATCTCATCAAAAGGAAGGTAAGAGATGTCACCTTTGCCCATAACATTCAAAATGTCCAAATACTCTTCTCTTATTCCTTTCAAAAATATTTTTCTAATCATTTCAGGTGTTAAAGAATTGTATTTATATTTCTGTAAGTTGTATGAGAATCTTTCCAAATACTCCTCCAAACTCTCATCTTCTTGTTGAGTCATGCCAAAAATGTCATCTTTCAGACCCTTTGATCTGCAATATGCCTGATATTTTCGAAGAACGATTTTCCTCATTTCATCCCAGCAAGTGATAGAATGTTCTCCTAAACCCATGAACCATTTCAAGGCAACTGCTTTAAGAGTAGCAGGGAAAAGACGGAGCTTATGGGTGTCATCAGTATACCCATAAGTTCGACACAAGATGTCAAATTTGAATAGGAAAGAGTCAGGATCTTCAAAGGTCATGCTATAGAAGTTTGGTAAGACAGATGGTGGAATATTCTTCATTTTCACCTCTTCTCCTAAGATAATGCTAGTGTCTAAGATAGGAAATTTAAAGGTGGCTTCCTGATCTTCTGCTGTTCTTTCATCCGTCTCATGTCTTCTCTCTTCCTCCCTTCTCTCTTGTCTGAGTTTGTTTTCTATTTCCAACATCCTCTCATACTCCCTTCTTTGTTCTGTAGTTGGCCCTTTTGATGTTTCTTCCTCAGACATTTTGAACTTACCAACTGTTGAGATGAATCCTTTTGGAAGAGAAGCTCCTGTTATTTCTGTTTTTGGGGGGTTTCTAAGAAATCTTCCTTTCTCGTCTCTTAGTCTTGACATAAAAGTAAAATCTATTTTGTGTTTTTGTTTGGAATTTTTTTCTTGTTTGTATCAGAAAACTAAAGTTCTTAAGCCTGCTTTTATAATGCCTCCCCAGCAACGGCGCCAAAATGTTGGGCTTCAATCCACACATGCAGATTGAACCTTAAATTTATATCAATCCGGGTCAGTAAGCTTAGAGGTATATCCAAGTTTTAGGACTTAGAGCTAGACTTGTTTGGTTAACTTAATTCTCTGTGAATTGAATCTACTGTCAGATGAGAAATACTGTAACTTAAAGATACAAAAATCCTTTTACAGGGATAACTTCATTTGTTTCTTTTCAAGTACACATCAATCTATTTAGGAAAGCAATCTATTGGTGAAAGAACTGAGATAGTAAAAGCAATTTAACAATAATTATAACCCTAAGATACATACTACAAAGTTCTGCCTGACATCCCAGTGCTGAATGAACAATTAACCATTAAATTCCCTTACAGGAAATTGTTCGTAATTGATAATTGTTCTAAACACTTTATCTTTAAATGAGCAGCAATGTATAACATAGTAAAATCACAGTTTGAACCGTTCTTTTAATATTTAACAAGATAAAAGACAGAGCTCATAAAAAGGTAAGTGATGTGTAGCACAATGAAATCGTAGCTTGAACCATTAAATGAGATAACAGAGCTGTAATAAAACCAATTAAAACTAGCTGAATTCGTTCTGCAATAATAAACTAGATACTACAGGAATTAACACATACCAATGGCACAATCTAAATCGCCTGCATCAAATCAAATCACTGCAAACATCTAAATCGCATTCACTGGCAATGTAAGGGTGTGTGAACTCAACAATGGGGGCCCTCCAATGCCTCGTTCCACACACAATTGAAGATTTACAGAACTGAAACTCTAAATGTATTCACCATTAATCGATTACACAGTAAAAACCACGCAGTTCAGAAGCAATATGCGTTCTTCCCAAAATCGTGATTAACGATCCAATGTTTTGTGAAGTACTTATACAAATTCAAAAAGAAAATTGGAAATGCTATAATCCTGTAAACTAATTAATGAACATAACCATCGAGATCCTCATTCAGAATCGTGAAACTCAACAAAATCAAAACTGCCCTGCTTTTGTGCTGAGTGGTAGCATAGGTGGTCATCTTTGACCGACTTTGAATTGCCACCTGTGAGAGCCACATCATCTATTCGTTGGAAATTCATCCATCCTTGGATACTGAGGATCTTTCCTCCATCTTTCATTTAATGCCTAGTTGGCCTGCAAGTGTTCAACTTTGGAGACATTACGGGAAGTTAGCACATCCTGTAATTCTGAATAAAACCTTAGTTTAAATGCTCTAAAAATATCAAAATTCAATTTGTTAACAAGCAATGACATTTATACCTTTTAACCAAAGTCTGTGGTGAATTAAAAGCTTTATGAGACAGTATCAAGGTTTTATGGAGGAGAATGAAGGATATTTGGATGACAAAAAAGGGTCAAAATGGTTCCCAACACATAATACACAACCTAATTCTAGGAACATAAGCATATACATCATTGAATAACATTATGTAAGAAATGACAATTCAAATACTTATCTTTTTTTGGTTGTTGGGTGGACTCCCTCTGAATCTTTGCAACTCCATTCTGATGTGGATTGTGAGAAGTGGTCAACTCCCTCTGAATATCTGCATCCTTGCATAAACTACTAAAGTGTGCTCCTTTGCTTTCTTGTAGGAACAACTGGAGTGTGCTCCCTCTTGATATTTGCTTCCTGGATTACTTGTCCTTGAACTTATATCCATCCTTAATCACTATGCATGCTTATTAGTATCATCATTGTGTTATCCTTGAGGACTCATACATAATCACACATTTATTAGTATAATCTTAATACTATCAAAACACAATAATCTTAAACATGTATAGTCATGATCATTCACAGATAATAAACATTAGTATTCAAGGTTTCAGGGAAGTCTTCTTTTACTCATGCATATTCTTATTTGATCATAGGACTTTTCTAATTAGTTAAATCATCAATGCATAAACCTATGATTACTCAAACCTATAACTTCATGATTCTTCTGGTTAGTCATATCATCAATTATGGTAAGAAACACAATATGTATACAACCATAATTATTCAAACCTATGACTTCATGAATAATCATTATCAACAACAAAATAATATAAGATCCTAACACAAGGTAGGATTCTAGCTTGATATAGGAAAAACATACCTGGATTAGCATGCTAGCTAGTTATGTCTAACATACCCACATAATGTCTTATGGTTCTCTTCAGTGACTTGTGCTAGTAACCTGTATGTCTCATAAGATAACCATTGTAGAACCAAGTTATACATACCTCGAAAGTAGATCTTCTATCTGATCCATGACAATGGATGAATCTTTGTCTTCATGTCACCATGAGCATATGTTCTTGAAGTAGAACATGATTTGACTTTCTTGGTGTACCTTTTGTGTTAGCAGACAACATAAACCTCATACAACACCATAATGCATTAGTACAATCATAAGTGTCAACACCCTAATCAATGAATATCTTCTATCGTGTATTCATAATTTTATTAAGGTGATACGATAAGTCTAGATTTAATCAAGATTGTACTAACCGTAATAATATGAAGACAAATATACCATAAACTTAAACATGAAAAAATCTCGAGACATACCTGGATGAGTCATACCCGTCGAGATTGCTTGTAATCTTCTTATGTAAGGCCTTAGCCTCATCTCCCTCTGAAACAGGAACTTCTTCACTTATGCAGGTGACCAATCCATCCTCTTTCAGGCTTAAAACAATCCACTTGATTTGCAGGAACTGGATCTGGAGCTATATTAGGGTTTGTCAGAGAAACCCCAAAAATTCAAACTTTGAATTTCAAACTTCTGAAAGGATAGAAATATGCGCCTTGATGAGCTGATCAAGTTGGTATATTCAGAATTTGAAAACTGCAAAGTTTCACTCCTCAATTTTTCCTTTGAAACTTCCGGATTCACTGGACGTGACCCTGAACTAGGGTTTGATGAAGCCCACTCTTCTGCCTAATCAAAAGGTTTGATCCAAAGGTCTAAGCTTCTATTTTTCTGAGGAGCTTCCAGCCGTGGTCATAGATTTCAAAAATTCCCGTTTTTACAGAAGCCCTAATTTTCCACTTTTCTAATCAAAGTCCGAACTAGGGTCTGATCAAGCCCGGCCTTCTGCCCAACCAAAAATTCTGATCTTGGTCTCTAAATTTCGATTTTGATGAGTATCATTCAGCCGTAGTCTTTGATTACAAAAATTCCAACTTTCTCCGAAACCCTAAATTCTGGAAGCCATGAATGAAGGTGCTCAAAAATAATTCTTTTATGACAGAAATATGTACCTGATTGTTTCTAGTGTAACTCTAAACTTTTCGATCCAAATGATCAGAACACTTTTCTTGATATAGCACGACCTATTATCTTTCCATCCCGACAGTTCTGACCTCAATTGGATTATCTGAGAGAGAGTTATGCCATGTGTCGCAACGTGACCTGTTTATGGGATAATACAGGAGAGCGAACTTGTAAGGCGTGACACCTGTCACGGGTTCAACTTCAACATCTGAAAATGTTTCCTGAGATAGTGCAGTCTATGTACTATGTGTCACTTTTTATGAAATTTCATTTGGAGCTTCCTAGCCCAAGTTATGACTTTTTTCCCAAGGTCACCTGGTTTTGACTCATATATGGAAGAGGCAGAAACCCTATATTGTACAGATCATAAATCAAAAATTACAACGAATTAGAGGTTGTCCTTTGGAAACAAGGTACATGGGGATCTGATATTCGACATGTAAAATTTTTAGATCTAAAAAATTTGCCAAAATGGATTTATAGCGAAAGTTATACGATGACTAGTTTTTGCTATATCAAGCCCTAGCATCGTAAGTGCAACAAGTGTCATACATGCCATATCATGCCTTCTTTCAGGCTAGCTCTGATACCATGTTTAATTTTAAGAATTTACTTCAATCTGATCTAGTATATTAACTGAGAGAACAACATGTACAACAAATCTACAGCATATCAATCATGGACACAATAATGCAAGCACACAAGAGACATAGAGTTTACTTGGGGAAAACCATAAAGGTGAAAAACCCCAATAACTTCCTCAGAGATAGATAGAGCAATGATACAACCAGAATACAAGAGATAGTCTTCTCCTAGCACCAGAGCCTCCTCCTCCACAAGTGTGCCACTCTCCCAAGTGTGAGTGAGAGAATAGAATGTGTAAAATGAGAGAGACACGTTCTCTATTTATACACTAACTTGACTTGACCTTTACTCAACTAGGTCGGCCTCAAATTAACCACTTAACATAATGCTGTCTGGGATGACCCCCACTAGGGTGGTCTAATAACCCTTTGACCCACATGGCCGAACCCCAATAGGGTAGTCTAATAACCCTTTGACCCACATGACTTATACAGGGCCGACCCCAACAAGGTGGTCTAATAACCCATCAAGTATAAGTTACGACACTTACAATATAAATGATGACACTTATGTATAGAGGAATAATAACATCTCTATAGGAATACAATATACATATATGTGAAATACATTCCGAAGTTACATATAAATCAACACTACTTATCTAGAATGAAACCTCTTTGCTGACATGTTGGGAGTTATGCACACTCTTAACAATGTTCTGGTAGATATTGGAAGGCATCTAGAAAGTTACGGGATATGGATAAATGTTGTATTGAAGCATTGGCTAAGATAATTGCATGACTGTATGACATATTTCTTTATGTGTTAGAATTTGTTCTTAAAACTATGAGATGTTTTCTAATCATGCAATTTAACTTGTTGTGTAGGAAAGATCGTATACCATCACCTACAAAAGAAGGACTACAACATTTGTTCATCAACAAAGTTATCTATTGAAAATATTGAAGATATTGAATTTCCCAGGATCTAGGAAGAATGCCATGATCAAGGAGTACTAGTCGATCATGAAGATGTTTGGCATGTAGTCCCAAGACCTGAAGGGGAGTCTGTAGTGACTTCCAAGAGGATCTACAAGATCAAGCATGTTGCAGGTGGTAGCATAGAGACTTTTGCTCATGTAGCCAGATACACTTCCATTAGATTCATACTTGCTCTGGCTGCAGTGATGAAGTGGAAGATACACCAGATGGTTTTCAAAACAGTAGCCACTTGGTTCTGAGACACATGATAGGGAGTCATATATGTGCAGAACTTGGTATGGTAGGATAGATAGCTTTCTATCCAGTTTGGGCTTTACCAAGAGTAAAGAGGATTCCAACCCTTATTACAAGGTTGAGGAAGGAAATCCAGTGATACTACTTTTGTATGTGGATAACCTGTTTGTTACAGGTGAGGATATATTGATTGCCGACATGCAGTGGAAGCTTGATGCCGAGTTCGAGATGAAGAACTTGGATATGATGCACTACTTTCTTGGTATGGAGGTGTGGCAGAGTGCAGGTGGAATCTTCCTTGGACAAGGGAAGTATGCAGTAGAGATCCTGAAGAGGTTCGGGATGATGGACTGCAAGGCCATGGCCATATCTATGGCATCAAACCTGAAGCTTCTGTGTGATGCTTCATCTGATCCGGTTGATGTTATGATGTATCGTCAGATAATTGGGTCCTTGATGTACTTGATGAACATGAGACCAGATATTTGCTTTGCGGTGAACACATTGAGCCAGTTCTTGATGGATCCGAGGAGTGTTCACCTGGTAGCTACAAAGCATGTTCTGAGGTACCTGAAGGGTACAATGGATTATGTGCTCAAGTATGATGCAAATCAAAAGTTTAACCTGAAGGGTTATGTTGATTCGGACTGGGCATGCAGTGCTACAGATAGGAAGAGCACATCTGGGTGCTGCTTCAGTATGGGATCAGGTGTGATCTCTTGGTTTAGCAATAAGCAATCCTACGTAGCACTGAGTACAACCGAGGCAGAGTATGTTGCAGCTTGTTCAGCTAGTTGTGAGGTAGTATGGCTATGGAAGCTACTGTCTGAGTTATTTGATCTACCACTAGAGGCTACTAGTATCTTTTGTGACAACCAGAGTTGCGTGAAGGTGTCTGAGAACACCGTGTTCCACGACAAATCGAAACACATAGAGATCAAATATCACTATATCAGGGATATGGTGCACAGAGGAGAAGTGAAGCTCCTATATGTTGTGATGGACGAGCAGATTGCAGATGTGCTGACGAAGCCACTAGCCAGGGTGAAGTTCAAGTACTTCAAAGACAGGCTTGGTTTTCTTCAGATTGATGACACTTCGAGGAAGAAGTGATGGAAACATTTGCTGAAGCCATTCCAAGCATGTTGGAAGGAGGATCCTTCACATGGCTGTGGATGTAAGCGTTGAATGATGAGCATCAAGACAGTGTTCGAGTTTCTGCTCTGTATGATCAGTTGGATCATTTATGTATGTACACATCATGTTGAATGCTGGATATGATCAGTTGGATCATTTATGTATGTACGCATCATGTTGGATGCTTGATATGATCAGTTGGATCATTTATTTATGTACGCATCATGTTGGATGTTGGATATGATCAGTTGGATCATTTATGTATGTATGCATCATGTTGGATGCTTGGACCTTGTATATGTATATGTATCAGGTGGATACGTTGTATGATCAGGTAGCTCATGTATATTGATATGTATCAGGTAGATACAGTTTGTATCTAGGTATCAGGTGGATACAGTGTATGATCAGGTGGATCATTATGATATGTATCAGGTAGATACTTGGTATGCATCAGATGGATGCAGTATATGATCAGTATGATCATAGATGACGAGCTTCAAGATGTTTCTCCAGATGATATGCATCAGGACGATGTAGTTATGATGATCAGGATGTTCTTGTGTACATCAGGATGATGTATGGTGAGTCTCAAGATGATACTTTGTGCCCGTGGATCAAGTTGTGTAGATGAGCATGTCTGGGAGATCCTTCAGGTCGGAGTTGTGTACCCGTAACATCCTGGGATTCTCTTGCAAGTTTTTTTCCTATGTCATGTAATTTGGGCCCTGGGAGATCCAACAGGTCGGAGTTGTGTACCCGCAACATCCTGGGATGCTCTTGCGAGGTTTTGTCCTATGGCATGTAATTTGGGACCTGGGAGATCCTGCAGGTTGGAGTTGTGTACCCGTAACATCCTAGGATACTCTTGCGAGGTTTTTTCATGACCACATGTAATTTGTGCCTTGGAGATCCTTCAGGTTAGAGTGGTGTACCCATAACATCCTGGGATGCTCTTGCGAGGTTTTTTGGTGACCACATGTAATTTGTGCCCTGGGAGATCCTTCAGGTCAGAGTTGTGTACCCGTAACATCCTGGGATGCTCTTTCGAGTTTTTGTGGTGGGGTCACATGTAATAGCACCCTGGGAGATCCTACAGGTTGGAGTTGTGTACCCGTAACATCCTGGGATGCTCTTTCAAGGTTTTATGATGCACGTAATAAGTCCTGAGGATTCCATAGTATGGCGAGTGATGATGAAGACCTGCAGGTGGTGGGCCTACATCCAGTATGAAAAAGGACTGGCTCTGTAGAACTTCCTATGACGAGTAGATTCAGAGATTGATTGAGATAGCAGTAGCAGTGACAATGACGATGACTCGATGACGATTATCCAGTGACGATGATCCAGAGAAGATGACTTGTGCTAGAAGACATGTGTCAAGAAATACCTTCCTAGTTAAGAGGGAGTTTTTATGTATATGTAACTTCAGAATGTATTTCATATATGTATATTGTACTCCTATAGAGATGGTATTATTCCTTTATATGGAAGTGTCGTCATTTATATTGTAAGTGTCGTAAATTATACTTGATGGGTTATTAGACCACCTTGTTGGGGTCGGCCCTATATAAGTCATGTGGGTCGAAGGGTTATTAGACCACCCTATTGGGGGTTGGCCATGTGGGTCAAAGGGTTATTAGAACACCCTATTGGGTGTCATCCCAGTCAGCATTATGTTATGTGGTTAAGTTAAGGCCGACCTAGTAAAGGTTATTAGGCAAGTCAATTGAAGTATAAATAAAGTGCGGGAGGCACTCTATTTCATCATTCTATTCTCTCTCACACTCTCAGGAGAGTGGCGCACTTGTGGAGGAGGAGAAGCTGTTGCTAGGATATGTCTATATCTTATGTTTGGGTTGTATCTTTGCTCTATCTATCTCTGAGGAAGTTATTGGGGTTTTCACCTTTATGGTTTTCCCCAAGTAAACTCTGTGTCTCTTGTGTGCTTGCATTATTGTGTCGATGATTGATATGATGTACATGTTGTTCTCTTAGTTAAGATCCTAGATAAGATTGAAGTAAATTCTGAAAAATTAACACATACGCAGATCTTGCGGATCGAGATCACTAATCTTGACCTGAGGACGGAGAAGTTGAACCCTCTCTAGAAAGAAAGAGACCATGATGGACCCATAACCGAGCTATTTCAACTCCCCTCTGCGACACTTGGTCAGTTGGTCCTTTAAGCTTGTGAAGAGATCCTCACACCAGTTGAACATAGTAGGTTCCATATGCTGGATGGCATACAACATATGGGCCTTGGTGGCCTAATGAGGGGCTCTACTTCCTGCCACCCGCTCGATGGTAAACAATACAGTCCTCAAAGGACGATCTCGGGCATTTTTGATGGGAATTTTCTCACCCAACATCTTCGTGCTTGGAGTGTAGAACTGTGCTATGAGGTTCTTAGTGGACTAGAAACTACCCCTAGGTACGGATAGTGACACCAGGGCCCCACGCCTGAACAATCCTATCAAGAAATATATATCCTCGATGTCTAAAGTGAGGATATGTGTTCCAACTTTGAAATACTGTTGGTCAGGGTCCCATGATCGAATCAAATAGTCCATAAAATGTACTTGAGCCCTCATTCCTTGTACGTGAAAGAATTTGAGTAACCCACACTCCCTCAAAGAATTGATGGAGTGAGGATCATTTGCAGCTTGCACATCCTCCAATTCGTACTCATGCTCTTTCCACACCATTTTGATGGCTAAACCCTGCATAAACACCAAAATAATGAGCATTAGATCCTTTTCACTGCTTTACAATTTATTTTTTGGCCCCATTTCCAAGTTTGTGGTTCAAACTGCACCAACTCACCTCATATTTACAGATAGGGCATCAGTGATGCACTTTTCCTGTAGTGAAGGCACGTCACTCCTGAGTGACGCACTTCCTGAAAAGGGAAAGTGTGTCACCCAGGACATGAAATTCCCCATTTAGAATGAGTCCCAAAAACCACTAAAAACTTGCATCAAAGAAAAAATTTTAACCATCGAATCAAGGAGAATGAAGTGTAGAGTTACCTGGAACTAACGAGAGGTTGAATGACTGACCAAATCTCCCACAATAGCCATTGCAAGATAGAGCTTAAAAGAGGTTTTTTCTCACTATTCAACTTGGTAAAAATTAAATGGTAAATAATTTTCACTATTCACCCTTTTTATATCATATGGAATATTATTTTTTGATTTTTTGTTATCTCATGGATTTTTGACTATAGTTGACCCCATTTTTGTGTTTTAAAACCTTGTGATGGCTCTTAACTTTGTTTCAAAGCTGGCAAGTGGAGGAGAGTGGTGTTTGTTGATGTATATGTAACTTCGGAATGTATTTCATCTGTATATTATATTTATATTTATTTGTACCCTTATAAGAGATGTGTTATTCCTCTATAAGGAAGTGTCGTCATGTGGATTGACAAGTGTCGCAAGTGTGTGTACTTGCCGATGGGTTATTAGACCACCTTATGGGGTCGGCCCTGATTAATATATAATATAATGTGGGTGTATCAAAGTAGACAAGTCGGCCCCAGTAGGTCACTGGTCAAAAAGGTGAGTATAAATAGAGATAGGAGATCTCTATTTTACTCACTCGGAAAAGTAACTATCTCTCTCTCTGAAAAGTGGCGCACTAGTGAGGAGGAGGAGGATCATCTGCTAGGAGACTATCTCAGTGTTATTTGGTTGTATTTTGGTTGAGCCATTGCTCTCTCTATCTCTGAGGAAGTTGTGGGGTTTTTCACCTTAGGGTTTTCCCCACGGAAACTCTGTGTCTCTTGTCTCTATGCTTTTGATTCTTGTGATGCTTGTGATGCTTGTCATATTATGATTGTCATGCATTGATATACTGTAGATGTTATTCTCTCAGCAAAGATCCTATAGTATTGTGATTTAATACTAAAAATTTAACATGGTATCAGAGCTTAACTGAGAAGAAGACATTTTGTAGTGACGGAAGCTTGTATTCCTTGTTTATTGGGTTTCTCTCCACAGATTTTTGAAATTCAGTATAGTAGATTGGATCTACTCATCAAGGCGCATCTATCTGTCCAATCAGAATTCAGTTCCAAGCATTTTCAGATTTGGCCCTAAAAATTAGGGTTTCCACAAAAATAAGAATTTCTGGAAACTGAAGGTACAGCTGGAAGCTCCTTGCAAAAATCGAAGGTTTGAGCTTTGGATCGAGATTTTTGGCTGGATAGATCTCCAGGAAACTCAAACCCTAACTCACGGCTCTCCCCAGTGAACCCGGGAGGACAAAAAGGAAATTTTGAAGGACAAGACTTTGCTGATCTCAAATTCTGAATGTACTAGGCTGATCAGCTCTCCAAGGCGCATCTTTCTATCCTTTTGGAATTTTGAAATTCACATTTTGAATTTTTAGGGTTTCTCTGACAAACCCTAATCCGGGACCAGATCCAGTTTTCAGCACTTCAAGTGGTAAGTCCTAAATCTTTTCTATTTCCATTTGAAGTACTCTTAAAGATGTCTCTCCACACCAAGCTTGAGGATAAGCTTGAAGGGGCTGATAACTTCCGAGCCTGGAAGTATAGGATTGGGCTAATCCTGGAAGAGAATGAGTTGGACTCATATGTGAAAGAAGACATCCCTATCCCAGAGGATGAAGAGGCCAAGGCATTGCACAAGAAGAACTTGGTCAAGGCAAAGAGAATCATTGCTGATTCTATCAAAGACCATCTCATTCCCCATGTGTCTTCTCTCAAGACACCCAAGGAGATGTTTGAATCCTTGACCAAGCTATTTGAAGGAAAGAACATAAATCGGAAGATGACCCTGCGGAACCAATTGAAAGCAGTAAAGTTTCAGAATGGAGAAACCATTCAATCTTACTTTTCAAGGGTCTCTCAAATCAAGGAACAATTAGAAGCAGTAAATGAAATGGTGGAGAATGGTGAGGTGGTGATGACTACTCTAAATGGCCTACCCAGGTCATGGGATTCCTTTATTCAAGGAATTTGTGCAAGGAAGAAGTTGATCTCTTTCAGTAGACTTCGGGAGGAATGTTCTCAAGAAGAAGCTAGACTTATAGCTCGTGAGGAAAAGATGGGAGGAGAAGATCAAGCTGTTGCAGCTCACACCAAAAGAAGCAAAACCAAGAAGGATCTCTCTCGCCTCAATAGATCCCATCAAAAGAAGAACAAGAAAGACCTAAGATGCTTCACATGCAATGAGAAGGGTCACTTTGCTTCAGATTGTCCTAAGAACAAAAGGGATAATAACAACAACTCTAGTAAGAAGAAGAAGGGCAGCAAAAGAAGGTTTCATGCTCATACTGCCGAAGATGATGAACCCCCAAAGAAGAAGGCTAAGGCAGAAAGTAGTAGTGATGATGACTCATCAAGTGAAGAAGAGTATGTTCTGATCTCTGCACTCACTGGTACCATCTCCCATGGTTGTAATGATTGGTTGATTGATAGTGGGGCCTCCAAACACATGACTGGGTTCAAGGAATCCTTTGTGAACCTTTCTGAACATGAATCACCCCATAAGGTGAAACTTGGGGATGATTATCAATATCCAATTAAAGGAAGTGGTGAAGCCTCCTACAACCTAGATTCTGGAAAATCATTGAAGATGAAAGAAGTACTGTATGTACCTGGACTCAAGAAGAACTTACTCTCCATATCTGCATTGGATGCAAAAGGCATGAGGGTTGCATTTTTGGATGGCCAAGTCCTAATGTGGCCAAAGGGAAAGAACATAGATGATGCAGTAGTGATTGGAGAGCAAGAGGGAGGCTTGTATAAATTAAAGGGACAACCTGAACATGCCATGGTACATGAATCCATGGAGCCAAGTGAACTTTGGCATAGAAGACTTGCTCATATGCACTATAGGGCACTTCCAATTGCAAGCAAGGCAGTAGAGGGTCTTCCTGAAATCAAGACCAAGCATGAAGGTGTCTGCAAAGGATGTGCAAAAGGAAAGAACACTAAGAAGGCTTTCCCAAGCAGTGAAAGCAAGGCAAAAGACATTCTGGAAATCATCCACTCAGACATATGTGGCCCCATGTCATCCAGTTCCCTAAGTGGGTATGTTTACTATGTATCATTTATCGATGACTTCTCTAGGAAGACTTGTGTATACTTCTTGAAGGGAAAAGATGAGGTGCTTGATAAATTCAAGGAATTCAAAACTTTGATGGAGAATCAAACTGTCAAGAAAATCAAGACATTCAGATATGACAATGGTGGAGAATTCACCTCAAATGACTTCAAGAAGCTTTGCAGTGATTCAGGGATTAAGAGGGAGTTGACTACTCCTTATAATCCTCAACATAATGGAGTTGCAGAAAGGAAGAACAGAACAGTCATGGAAGCAGCAAGGGCAATGCTGCATGACCAGGATCTACCTATGCATCTATGGGCAGAAGCAGTTAGAACAGTTGTATATGTGCAGAACAGAACTCCCCACAAGATATTGGACAACAAGACACCAGAAGAGGTCTTTTCTGGGTTCAAGAATATTGATGTCAGCAAAGATGAATATAAGGACAGGTAATCCAGGAAGCAAAGATAAAAAAGGGAGCACACTCCAGCAGCTCCTGCAAGGATGCAGATCTTCAGAGGGAGTTGACCATCTTCCTACATTCCACAACAGAGAGGTGTAGAAGAAGCTACTTCAGCAGCTCCTACCAGGAAGCAAATATTTAGAGGGAGTCCACCCAAACAAACAAACAAAGATAAGTATTTCAATTATCATTTCTTGCCTATTTTGTTTGTTTAATAATATTATGCTTATGTTCCTAGACTTAGGAGATGTATATTTGAATGATTGCATTAATGAACAGTATACTACTAATATGCATGTGATGGGTAAGTGGCTTATGGCACTGTACAACATTCCAGTGCTACTTATCTAGAATGAAACCTCTTTGCTGACATGTTGGGAGTAGTGCAAACTCTTAACAATGTTCTGGTAGAGACTGGAAGGCATCTAGAAATTTGTGGAACATGAATAAATGTTGTATTGAAGCATTGGCTAAGATAACTGCATGACTACATGACATATTTCTTTATGTGTAAAGAATTTGTTTTGAAAATTATGAGATGTTTCTAATCATGCAATTTAACTTGTTTTGTAGGAAAGACCGTATATCTTCACCTACAAAAGGACTACAACATTTGTTCCAGCAAGAAAGATATCTATTGAAGATATTGAAGTTCCCAGGATCTGGGATGAAGAAATGGAATGCCATGATCCGTAGATCATGAAGAAGATGTTTGGGATACAGTCCCAAGACCTGACAGGGAGTCATATGTATGCAGATTGAAGAAAGCCTTGTATGGCTTGAAGCAAGCTCCCAGAACCTGGTATGGTAGGATGGATAGTTTCCTATCTAGCTTGGAATTTACCAAGAGTAAAGCAGATTCCAATCTTTACTACAAGGTTGAGGAAGGGAATCCAGTGATTCTACTCCTGTATGTGGATGACCTATTTGTGACAGGAGATGACAGACTGATTGCAGATACTAAAAGGAAGCTTGCAGCTGAATACGACATGAAAGATTTGGGAATGATGCACTATTTCCTAGGTATGGAGGTGTGGCAGAATGCAGGTGGAATCTTCCTTGGTCAAGGGAAGTACACAGTAGATATCCTGAAGAGATTCGGGATGATGGATTGCAAGGCCATGGCCACACCCATGGCATCGAATCTGAAGCTTCTATGTGATGCTTCATCTGAGCCAGTTGATGTCTCTATGTATCGTCAGATGATTGGGTCCTTGATGTACCTGACGAACACGAGACCAGACATTTTCTTTGCTGTGAACACATTGAGCCAGTTCCTGACAGATCCAAGAAGTGTTCACCTGGTTGCTGTAAAGCATGTTCTAAGGTACCTAAAGGGTACAGTGGATTATGGGCTCAGGTATGAGGCGAATCAAAAGTTTAACCTGCAGGGTTATGTTGATTCAGACTGGGCTGGCAGTGCTGCAGACAGGAAGAGCACATCTGGGTGTTGCTTCAGTATGGGGTCAGGTGTGATCTCTTGGTTTAGCAGGAAGCAGTCCTGCGTAGCACTGAGTACAGCTGAGGCAGAGTATGTTGCAGCCTGTTCAGCTAGTTGTGAGGCAGTATGGCTACGGAAGCTACTGTCTGAGTTATTTGATCTCCCGTTGGAGGCTACTGGTATCTTCTGTGATAACCGGAGTTGTGTGAAGCTGTCCGAGAACCCAATGTTTCATGACAGGTCGAAACACATAGAGATCAAATATCACTATATCAGGGATATGGTGTAGAGAGGAGCTGTGAAGCTCCTATATGTTGCGACGGACGAGCAGATTGCAGATGTGCTGACGAAGCCACTAGCCAGGGTGAAGTTCGAGTACTTCAGAGAGAGGCTTGGCGTGCTTCAGATCGAGGATACTTCGAGGAAGAAGTGATGGACACATTTGCTGAAGCCATTCCAAGCATGTTGGAAGGAGGATCCTTCACATGGCTGTGGATGTAAGCACTGGATGATGAGCCTCAGGATGATGTTCTGGTTTCTGCTTGGATATGATCAGTTGGATAATTTTATGTATGTATGTACGCATCATGTGGATGCTGTATATGATCAGTTGGATCGTTTTATGTATGTATGTATGCATCATGTTGGATGCTTGGACCATGTATCTGTATATGTATTAGGTGGATACATTGTATGATCAGGTGGATCATGTATGGTGATATGTATCATGTATTTGTATTTGTATCAGGTGGATACATTGATGATCAGGAGGATCATGTATGATGATATGTATCAGGTAGATACTTGGTATGCATCAGGTAGATGCATTGATGATCAGGAGGATCATGTATGATGACATGTATCATGTATTTGTATCAGGTGGATACATTGATGATCAGGAGGATCATGTATGATACTTGGTATGCATCAGATAGATGCATTGATGATCAGATGACATGCAGCAGGATGTTGCAGTGATGATCAGGATGATCATAGATGACGAGCTTCAGGATGTTGCTCCAAATGACATGCAGCAAGATGTTGCAGTGATGATCAGGATGATCATAGATGACGAGCTTCAGGATGTTGCTCCAGATGACATGCAGCAGGATGTTGCAGTGATGATCAGGATGATCATAGATGACGAGCTTCAGGATGTTGCTCCAGATGACATGCAGTAGGACGTTGCAGTGATGATGATCAGGATGATGTATGGTGAGTATCAGGTTGATACTCTATGGCCGTGGATCAGGTTGTGTAGATGAGCATGTAATTCGTTGCCCTGGGAGATTTGCAGATGGTCTTTCGAGGTTTTGCCTATGGCATGTAATTCGGTGCCCTGGGACATCTGGAAAATGCTCTTTCGAGGTTTTGCTCTGGGAGGACATGTAATTCGTTGCCCTAGGAGATCTGCAGATAGTCTTTCGAGGTTTTTCCTATGGCATATAATAGCACCCTGGGATATCTGGCAGATGCTCTTGCGAGGTTTTGTCCTATGGCATGTAATTCATTTCCCTGGGAGATCCGATAGGTTGGGCTGTGTGCCCGTAATCAGTCCTGGGATGCTCTTGCGAGGTTTTTCCATGACCACATGTAATTCGTTGCCCTGGGAGATCCTATAGGTAGAGCTGTGTGCTCGTAACAGCCTGGGATGCTTTTGCGAGGTTTTGTGGTGAGGTCACATGTAATTCGTTGCCCTGGGAGATCCTATAGGTAGAGCTGTGTGCTCGTAACAACCTGGGATGCTCTTTCGAGGTTTTGTGATGCACGTAAAAGTCCTGAGGATTCCACAGTATGGCCAGTGATGACGAAGACCTGCAGGTGGTGGGCCTACATCCAATATGAAAAAGGACTGGCTCTGTAGAACTTCCTATGACGAGTAGAGACAGAGATTGGTTGAGATAGTTGCAGCAGTGACGATGATGATGACGTTGCATCGATGACAATGATCCAGAGAAGAAGACTTGTCTAGCTGATCTGTGTCGAGAAATACCTTCCTAGTTAAGAGGGAGTGTTGATGTATATGTAACTTCAGAATGTATTTCATCTGTATATTATATTTATATTTATTTGTACCCTTATAAGAGATGTGTTATTCCTCTATAAGGAAGTGTCGTCATGTGGATTGACAAGTGTTGCAAGTGTGTGTACTTGCCGATGGGTTATTAGACCACCTTATGGGGTCGGCCCTGATTAATATATAATATAATGTGGGTGTATCAAAGTAGACAAGTCGGCCCCAGTAGGTCACTGGGCAAAAAGGTGAGTATAAATAGAGATAGGAGATCTCTATTTTACTCACTCGGAAAAGTAACTATCTCTCTCTCTGAAAAGTGGCGCACTAGTGAGGAGGAGGAGGATCATCTGCTAGGAGACTATCTCAGTGTTATTTGGTTGTATTTTGGTTGAGCCATTGCTCTCTCTATCTCTGAGGAAGTTGTGGGGTTTTTCACCTTAGGGTTTTCCCCACGGAAACTTTGTGTCTCTTGTCTCTATGCTTTTGATTCTTGTGATGCTTGTGATGCTTGTCATATTATGATTGTCAAGCATTGATATACTGTAGATGTTATTCTCTCAGCAAAGATCCTATAGTATTGTGATTTAATACTAAAAATTTAACAGTGTTTTGGCTAGACGGTAACCATCGTTGAATTTTTCATACTCCTCATCAAGTGTGAAAAGGACTTAGAGCATTTTTTATACCGTTATCACGTTCGTTAAAACTAAGTATTAAAGGTATCGAGTTGAGTCTTTGTTCCTTCTCGTGCTCGTAAATACATGAGAATAAGTCACCGAGTTATCTTTTATCTCTTTTTTGGGCTCGTAAAAATCCTACGAAAAAGGAACCCCCCTGAATTTATCCTTTAAGCTCTTTTCAGAATCCCTTAATACGAAAAGATCGCTAAGTGAAATTGATTCTTTCTCGGTTGTAAAAGTATAAGAAAGGTTATCTTTCTGGTGATAATTAACCCCTTTTTCGGACCAGCGAGACTATTTACAAAAAGGAGCACTCTAGTTAATCATGACTAGAAGAGTTCTCTCTCACATTGTTTTATCCTTTTTCGGGTGAGGAGACTCAAATTTACAAAAAATTACTCATTGGAGTCTTCTTTAGTCCTTTTAGACTCTCTAAACATGAAACGACGTTGATTTAACCTTCTTTAGACTCGTTAAAATCTAACATTGAAGGGCCCTTTTAGGGATGAACCTCTCCTATCTTAGGTTCATAAAACATGTGATATTGCACTCGTCCTAAGGATGATCTATACCGATCATATGTTACCCTACTCAAGCTCATTAATAAACAAATAGGTACTCATCAATCATGATGGGGAATAAGGAAAGAGTTTGTATTCACTTGTATTAATGGCAGTATATAGTTTCCCTTGAACATGGAACTCGTTTGTATTTCATTCAAATCGCTTGGATAATCTGCTTGTCCTCGAGTATCACCAATTCCATGAGTCATAACACTTCTTTGGGTCATATTAAGAATGCATCGATCATTAGTTTCATTAGGTCTCGGTGTCAATCTTGTCATGTCAATGCTGCCAAGTCATGCCATTCCATGTTCAAGAGAAGTCTGTTGATCGAGTCAATCTCTGCGGTCATTATACCTTCCATTATGTTGGTCATCCTTGAGTCAGTCTCAAACATTACTCTACAGTCCGATCTAATCCAAAATATATTTGATCTTGTTTCATGTCGTTGATGGGGGAAACATCATGGCCCTCCTTCGACATGTTTATCCTTTTTGACTTCAACACATCATCCAAGGATTGAACCTTGAAACCAGTTGAGTACCTTGGGACTACATGCGTTAATGACAGGTTACATGCCTTGAGATCCTCCCAAAAATACTCAACCTATCCTATCCCTTTAGGACTATAAATACAAACCTCCTCTCCATGATTAAGGGGGTGAAGATAGAGCACTTAAATGCTGGTGAAATTCTGCTAGAGTGGGTTCCCTTTCATCCATTTGGAGGCAAAAGCTTGGATCTTTGAAGCTAGGATCATTTGGAAGGAGTTACGATGTCAAAGATCGGTTGTAATCTCTCCCTATATACTTATTATATTTACATTAATGCATATTCTTTCGATAAAAATATTATTGTTGTAAGATATTTAGAATTGGCTTTTTTGACTACTAGTTTAGATTTATCTATGTTTATATGTTACTAGTACTTGCTTGTTTCCACTTGTTGTATATTTATTTTGTAGCTAGAGATCTAAAGATCAGGAGCTACACCAATCAAGGAGATAGCATTACACTCATAAGGTAATTCATCCTTCCTACACCTTTTGTAATTTGATCAATCTAGGAAAGATATTTGTGTTTTGTATTACTTTTGTTCTAGATCTGACCCATTCGGACTAGGGAGATCAATTAGTGTATGCACTAATGGATTGTCCGCAAACATTGGAATTGTCACACTTATAATAAAGCACATGTAAATAGTAAAGAGCATACACAGTTGTATATAAAAGTGCTTGAACATTTTCATTAATAGATGATAGGAGTTTACATTAAGTACAAAAATTTATAGAAAGTAGAGCATCTTATCCCTCAATGATGCATATATAGGACCATGAAGTACAAAATAGCGATACATCCAACATATATTAAGAATGTGGACCAATAGTATCTTAGTATCATAATACTATAGTCACCACTTGATGGAAGAGGTGAATCCATGCATGTGGAACTCCAACCACAACTTGCCTCTGCATTCCCTCCAAGAGGTCGTCAATAAATGTCATAGGAATCCCAAGGGTTAGACCTTCAATTTTCTACTCTAAAGATTCAAGAGTCCTTGTGGGTCCCTCCTCATGCTAACCAATGTAACAATAAAGCCAAGGATACCCCATTGTTCATACAAGAACTACATCTGCATCCTTAAACATTTTGTTGATATTTTTTAATATCAAATATATTTTACCTATTTCTTTTAAAGATAACAAAATTAAAAAAAAACATTTATTACCAATCCATTGCCACTATGTGTTGGGAGTTAGAGCTAACTATGGATCTCCATGATAGTCCATACTGGTGTAAGGGGATTCTTCGATGGCCAGAAGCCAACGCCTCCACTAATCAAAGAAATAATCCTTGAAGAGATTAATGATAGGTCCATCTCCCAACATGTACATCATATATGTCAAGTGGATCATCCTAGGATACTAAGGCTTGGTATGAGGGATACTGATGTGAGGGCACATTGATGGGAGTCTCTTTAAAAGGAACGAGACTAACACACTCCCATAACCAAATTTCTTATTTTTACCTATTTTTAAGTCTTTCAACTAAGCCTTCATGTTTACTAAAAGACCCGTGCATCAATCAAACATAGTTGACCTTAAGCACTCCACCCCATAAAAAATTTGTGAGCGAGATTCTTAATGGAGCACTGATGATCCCACCAATCGAGGGATGTTTGAGAAAATTAATTTTAAAGGAAAAATTTTAATATTGTTGATTGGAACTTAGGATCCCATCTTTTGGGTCCATGTGGACTAATATGTGTTAATGTACTCTTGCATGATCAATATACCTTTGCATTTTCCCATTCCCTTGAGGTTAATTTACACTTCTCATTGAGATAAACTAGTCGAAAGTATATATTTTCAACATTGAGGTCAATAAATTCACCATCAATTAGAAAGCATTACGGGAAGGTTCTAAATACCCCACAATTAGTTGTAGGAGTTTCTTTTTTTCCCTCATGTTTGAATCTCAATAAAACTTAAGGAGGAAATAAGCTTGAAGAGCATAAATGGTATCTTCATCCTCAATACAAACCATATCCAAGGATTCATCCTCTCTCTCCCTCCAAAAAATGACCATATTTTGAAAGACGATAAAAAAATCCAACTATCACCAAGATTTTTCACCAAGTTTGAGGACCCACAAAACCCACAGAGGAAACACGTGCGTGGCCACATTCCTTGATCCTTTGTACGGTGCATGGACACCCCTTCCCACTCACCCCCCTGAGAAGACAAGGTGTGTGGGTGAGTTGACAATTGGGTAAGGGACCCCAAACCTCAAGTGACAAATTTGTGATTGGTTGAATGAAGGATCCATAATATCCACTTGAAATTCAAGGGAAAAGTTGATCTCCAAAGGTAAAGGAGGTAAATTGAAAATGAATTGGTAATTTAATTTGGTAAAAGTAATTTATTTTGAGTTTTACCCACTTGTATGTAGTTTGAATTGCTTATTTATGTTTTTCATGATATATTTGTCACCATTAGTGTGCTATATAATATGGTTTCATGACAATTGTAGAATCATAGAGTTCTCAAGACTTTGATGGCATTTATGTGTTGAACATTGATATGTAAAGGGTCCAGTTAACATGTATAGAATTCAAAACTAGATTTAGGGTAGGCTTTTTTTTCCTTGCATTTTTCATTGTCTTGATCCATTTCATTATGCTTTAGGATCCACCCCAATGAATTATGACATTTTTCATTGTCTTGATCCATTTCATTATGCTTTAGGATTTTTTCATTGTCTCGATCCATTTCATTTTTCATTATGCTTTAGGATCCTCCATCATTAAAATTCATAATTTGTGTGGTAGATCTTACCAAACATGGGTACCCTAGGTAGAACCCTAGCTATTTAATTGGTACCCATATCCCAAAGTTATTTATTAGGCTTAGGAGACCCTTTTAGCCCCACCATGACTTTGTGTTGAAGCCACATGCCTCTTTCTCAATCTTCTTCTGGCCATTCTCTATATGGGGCTCCCAAATATTTTGTTTCAATTTGCATTGCTACATCGCATATCGATATTGGTGCTTTTGAGTTTAATTCCCATCACAATTCATCATTTTCCACTTACCACTTATGCATTCTCCCTATCCATCAACCTTTTCATTTATTATAGCCACACCTTGAAACCTTTACCAGAGGAGGCACACCCAATGAGTGTCCACATACTAAACATCCCTTTTTTTTGCATAGGTATGCTCTGTGTGCTTGGAACATAGTTGGACGCCATGAAACACTTGTATCATCCATTGTAATATAGCATTCTTTTATTCATTTTCAGGATTTATAATATGAAAAAGAAACAAAAAAAATCAAATATTAAAAGAGAGAGAGAGAGAGGGTGTTATCCCTAAAGTATGCACCAGAATGCTATGGAACAAATGTAGGGAACCTCAGTTGTTCTAATGTTTTAGGTTTAGGTATGTCTTAGGAAGGTCATATAGGGGATTTGTTTGGGATTAAATATCAGGAACATACAAGTTCAATAGGAAATACACTATAGTTTCATAGTCATGCATTTCGAGGAATTAAACTTTTAATCAATATTAAACTGAGGAATTAGAAGAAAGATATAAATGTAAAAGTTAACTAATAGCTCAACTCATACATCTATTGAACTTAGAACAATGTCCTGAATCAGATGAAGTATTAGGATGCAGATTGTAGGTTGTAGGAAACACACAATAAAGGATTTATTGTTGTTAGATTGGAGCATACATGAAATTCAATGCAGTGCAAAATACATCTCTATATTCAAATAATAAGAAGTAAACAAAACATAAAGGAAGCAAAGTCTAACCCACAAAAATATTGATCTTTGAGCATGAAAATATATTGCTGATGAAATAGCCTGCTTGTACAATAACAATTTGAATTTTGACCCTCTATGACCTTATCACTCGAGCCAGCTTCATTCCAAAAGGAAGAAAATTCCCCAAAGGAAGAAGATGCTCTCTCCTCTTCAATCCTTCATTTTATAAAATTACAAAACTTAATTAAACATAACAAATTTAAACTCAGATCCTAAATAAAAGGATCTGGTGCTAATCAAGATATCATCTCCATGTTGATTTGATGAGGTGGTTAATTGACCGAGTGTTTTTAAAGGAAATCGAAATTTACAAAATCTTCAAAAATATGCCTCAAAGATCCATCCGTAGCTCCTAAACCATTCACTTTTTCAGGAAACTATTCGTGTAACACCTAATTGGGCCTGTTCTGTGAAAAACTCATGTTTTGATTTTTCAAGATTCATCTTCGTTTGGTCAAAAAACATGTTGTACGATGACCTGTAAAACATACACGTATTGGAAATTTTGTAACGTTTTCGCATATTTTTGTGTGACAGGGGCTACATAGTTTTTGAATTTCCTGTAGCATCCTTGTAACCTGTATATGAACTTAAGCTGATTTTTCAATAGTTTTTCAGCTTCAAAACAACATAGATTTGTTGTAGAAGCATGTCTTGTATCAAAATTTGGTATCATTCTTGGAATGGATTCATAAAACTCTTTTATTCTTAATGACCATCTTCAAAATTGGTAATGTGCTATGTTACACTACTGGAGAATCGTTGTTTCAAGACCCTTTGTTATCACAATGCATGTTTTGAAGAAAAGATGGGAGAGATCACACTCAAAATAGAAAGGAACACAATTCACACTTCATGATTTTAACACTAGTACAAAATGAGATATAAATGACCAAAATACGCATATAAATGACCACTTTTGATTTGGCGACCACTGGTGGAAAATTAGCGGTCATTGATCACGCGACCAAAAAGGGTGGTCATTTATCTTTTGGTCATATATTTGGTCGTTAATTTGGTCGTATATTTGGTCATTAATTGTCATAATTAATGACCAAATATACGACCAAATATATGACCACAAGATAAGCTATAAACGACCAAACTAAATATGATCACATTTTTGGTTGCGTGATAAATGACCGCTAATTTTCCACGAGTGGTCATTTATATGCGGATTTTGGTCATATTTTGGGTCATTCATCTCTTTTTAATGGTTCCGGAATATATATAAGGCACAGAGGAATCGAACCACCAGCCTCCTGCCTATAAGGAAGGTAATCTTCCATTGAGCTAGCACTTCTAAATAGAATATATTAGATAATTTTACATTAGTGATCTAAGACACAAGCATGGTTTCATTCAAAAGGTTCTATGGTCATAACAAAGGCAAGGGATCACTCTATTTGACTAAATATGGAACCTAACTCCAAGAGAAACTCGTAGGAAAACAAGTCATATTGTATATGTTAATATAAGGTTTTCTTTTTCTTTTGGAACAAAGAAAAAATAGACTAAAAATCACTCTATCACACAAGATCAAGAGGTGTATTCGGGGAAATAATCCTTCTTAACCCTCCATAGAATCTAAATTCTAGATCTAAATAAACTATTAACTAGCTAAAAATGAAATTCATACATAACATGAGAAGGGGAAATTATTTTAAGTAAAAGAAAACCAAAGTTAAAAAATAAAAATAAAATAAAATAAATAAAAAAACATACTTTAAGAAAAGAAAAATACCATGCATTGGAGTAGGAAAAATGTTAACCCAATATAAAATTGAAGAAAATACAAGTATTTCTACAAATGGAACAACACCTCCACCTAAATACACAACACATATTGATGAGACAAGTATTTACCTTGATTGAATTATATGTTGCAGAAATCATGAGGATAGGCTCATTTACAAAAAAATGAAGAGAACATACTGAAGAATCATGGGAATATTTCATTATAGACTGCAACCTTTTATTTTCAAGGTTCCTTATACTTATCACCCCAGAGGAATCTCCAGCTGCTAAAATAGGTTTCTCATCTATATAAGAGAGGGATAAAACAACTAATCATAACATATACAAATACTTAGTTAGGGGATAAAAAGGACACATGAGAAACAAAAGGGCCACAAGACTATATTCAAAATTAAGCTACGAAGAATGTCATGACATTTCCACATTCATACAATTAATTTTTTTTATGATAAACAGAGAAAGTCCCATTAAAAGTACATGAAACAAGAAAGTAACAAATAATCGGCATGAATTAAAAGTGCATGAGGAAACTATTGAGTATCAAGAATACAAATAGGTAGTACAGACATGTAATATCACTTGTAAAGAATTACTGTGGTTATAGGAAATCATCAATATTCATAGAAACCTTTCATTTTCCCAAGCACAAAAAAAAGGTCACTCCTAACATAAAGAATAGACCTAGTTAGTATGTGTTCATTCTAAAGAGTGCAGTCTAAATAAAATTACAAAGTAGTGAAGTGCATTTATTTCAAGGTTACAAGGGTTCCTGGGTGTGGTGTCGGAGGAGGATGTAAATATAAAATCTCATAATCACTTTTACTATATCAATCTAATTATAAATTTATAATACATTTAAATTATAATTATATGATTTTATAATATATTATAATTTTTATGTAGCACCAACTAGCCATAACCTAGATTGGAGAGAATTGAATTGAGTTCAAGCACACGAATTTATTCATTACAGTGGCAATGGCAGGGGAAGAAGGGGACGAAAAGGTGCGGCTAGATATTTGGTGTGTCTGTGGTGTACACAGAGTTGTTACAGGACTCATGAAAATTCTTCCCAAGTTTGTGGATCAATTCAGAGATTGGATGGGTCCAGATATTATTCTTAAAGGGCCTAATGGCCAGTTTTTGCATGCTAAATTGTGTCGCACATGCACATGAATGACTATTGGACATGGCTGGAAAAAAATTGTCTCTGATCATGCCATAGAACTTGGTGATTTTTTGGTTTTTAAGCATTCTGGAAAATCTCATTTTATTGCCCAAATATTTGGAAGAAGTGGTTGTCAAAAACAAAATGCTTTCATATTTAAAGCATTGAATTGGAAACAAAAAAATTGAATCATGAAAAACAAGAGGACACAAATAAAAATATACAAAACCCTAGGTTTATTGTTTCTACTCTGTCCGTGGACACCGAAGATAAGATTAAATAAGATACAAAAGAAATACTCGATACACGCATAATAGTTTTTGTCCTGGAGCACACAACAGTACCAAATGACAAGATTTACACATGTTCTGCTACACCAAAAACATATGAAAGACTTCAAAATTTACTAGATACTTATCTTTCGTCAACAAAGCCATAATCAATTGTTGCCCCTTTAGAATGTAGTAATATTTCAAAAATAAGTAAACATGCTAAAGGTGTGGAGAGATTTACGTGTGTGGTTTCATCTGACGATAAAATAAAGATGTAGGACTTCAAATCATAGATGAACAAAAGTAAAATATATATTCCAACACATGTTAACGTTTCTAAGCACCGAAAAACAATCAATGAAGCTATGTCATATAAGACAAGGAATCTGGCATGCTTGATCATTATGAGCAGAAGTCACATTTGTTCAGGAACATTCAAACTTGTAAAAATATATCTCCCTCTCTCTCTCTATCTCTCTCTCTCTCTCAAATAGGCACATGATAAGTTGAGTAATACAATGATGCTTGAAAGTTAAGGTACATCAGAATGATTTTCTCAAGGTAGTAAAAAAATGTGTGTTAATTTGTGAGCATAATATTGTGTCTGGCTCTAATTGTTTGGCACAAAACAAAAATAGGAAGGATGGGGAATGTACTCTATATTCTCTGTAACCACTGAGAAATTGGTTGGTGTTAATAATCTCATACTCCTATCTCGCCACGATTTTTTTTATTTTTTTTATTTCTGTGGGATGATATCAAAGAGGGATTGCGTATTGGTTTCTCCCCCTCTATTTCACTACATGTTGGTTCTCACTCCTCCAAAAATCTGGAAGGTCCATTATAATTTTTGTTAATGTATATGTAACTTTGGAATATATTTCACATATATGTATATTATATTCCTATAGAGATGTTATTATTCCTTTATACGGAAGTGTCGTCATTTATATTGTAAGTGTCGTAACTTATACTTGATGGGTTATTAGACCACCTTGTTGGGGTCGGCCCTGTATAAGTCATGTGGGTCAAAGGGTTATTAGACCACCCTATTGGGGGTCGTCCATGTGGGTCAAAGGGTTATTAGACCACCCTAGTGGGGGTCGGCCTAGTCAGCATTATGTTAAGTGGTTAAGTTAAGGCCGACCTAGTTGAGTAAAGGTCATGTCAAGTTAGTGTATAAATAGAGAGTGTGTCTCTCTCATTTTACACATTCTATTCTCTCACTCACACTTGGGAGAGTGGCGCACTTGTGGAGGAGGAGGCTCTGCTGCTAGGAGAAGACTATCTCTTGTATTCTGGTTGTATCATTTCTCTATCTATCTCTGAGGAAGTTATTGGGGTTTTTCACCTTTATGGTTTTCCCCAAGTAAAATCTGTCTCTTGTGTGATTGCATCATTGTGTCCATGATTGATATGTTGTAGATATGTTGTACATGTTGTTCTATCAGTTAAGATCCTAGATCAGATTGAAGTAAATTCTGAAAATTTAACATGGTATCAGAACTAGCCTGAAAGAAGGCATGATATGGCATGTATGACACTTGTTGCACTTACGATGCTATGGCTTGATATAGAAAAAACCAGTCATCGTAGAACTTTCGCTATAAATCCATTTTGGCAAAGTTTTCAGATCTGAAACTTTTACAGGTCGAATATCATATCACCATGTACCTTGTGTCCCAAGGATAACCTCTAATTCGTTGTAATTTGTGATTTATGATCTGTACAATATAGGGTTTCTGCCTCTTCCAGATCTGAGTGAAAAATAGGTGACCGTATCAAAAAGGTCATACCTTGGGCTAGGAAGCTCCAAATGCAATTTAGTAAAAAGTGACAGGTATTATACACACTGTACTATCTCAAGAAACGTTTTTAGAGGCCGAAGTTGAACTAGTCACACGTGGCACGCCGTACAAGTTCTCTCTCCTGTATTATCCCATAAATAGGTCACGTTGCGACACTTGGCATAAATCTCCCTCAGAGAATACAATTGAGGTCAAGCCTGTCGGGATGGAAAGATGACAGGTCGGGCTATCTCAAGAAACGTTTACAGACCCTGTGGATCGAAAAATGCGTAGTTACACCAGAAACAATCAGGTACATATTTCTGTCAAAATATAATTATTTTTTAGCACCTTCATTCATGGCTTCCGAAATTTAGGGTTTCGGATAAAGTTGGAATTTTTGTAATCGGAGACCACGGATGAATGCTACTCATCAAAATCGAAATTTAGAGACCAAGATCAGAATTTTTGGTTGGGCAGAAGGATGGGATTGATCAGACCCTAGTTTGGGACTTTGATGAGTAAAGTGGAAAATTAGGGCTTCTGCAAAAATGGGAATTTTTGAAATTTGTGACCATGGCTGGAAGATCCTCATAAAAATATAATCTTAGAGCTTTGGATCAAACCTTTTGATTGGGAAAAAGAGTGGGCTTCATCAAACCCCAGTTCGGGGTCACGTCTAGTGAATCCGAAAGTTTCAAAGGCAAAATTGAGGAGTGAAACTTTGCAGTTTTCAAATTCTGAATACACCAGCTTGATCAGCTCATCAAGGCATCCAGTTCCTGCAAATCAAGTGGATTGGTTTAATCCTAGAATAGGATGGATTGGTCACCTGCATAAGTGAAGAAGTTCCTGTTTCAGAGGGAGATGAGGCCAAGGCCTTACATAAGAAGATTACAAGCAATCTCGACAGGTATGACTCATTGAGGTATGTTTCGAGATTTGTTCATGATTAAGTTTATGGTATGTTTGTCTTCATGATTATTACGGTTAGTACAATCTTGATTTTAGATTTGTCATATCACCTTAACAAAATTATGAATGCATGATAGAAGATATTCATTGGTTAGGGTGTTAACACTTATGATTGTACTAATGCATTATGGTGTTGTATGAGGTTTATGTTGTCTGCTAACATAAAAGGTACACCAAGAAAGACAAATCATGTTCTACTTCAAGAACATATGATCATGGTGACATGAAGACAAAGATTCATTCATTGTCATGGATCACATAGAAGATCTACTTACGAGGTATGTATAACTTGGTTCTACAATGGTTAACTTATGAGACATGCAGGTTACTAGCACAAGTCACTGAAGAGAACCAGAAGACATTATGCGGGTATGTTAGACATATCTAGCTAGCATGCTAATCCAGATAACACAATGATGATACTAATAAACATGCATAGGGATCTAGAATGAATATAAGTTCAGAACAAGTAATCCAAGAAGCAAAAATCAAGAGGGATCACACTCCAATAGTTTCTGCAAGGATGCAGATATTCAGAGGGAGCTGACCACTTCTCACAATCCACATCAGAATGGAGTTGCAAAGATTCAGAGGGAGTCCACCCAGCAACCAAACAAAGATAAGTATTTGAATTTCCATTTATTACATAATGTTATTCAATGATGTATATGCTTATGTTCCTAGAATTAGGTTGTGTATTATGCATATTAGAATAGTTGCATTGATGAACAATATACTACTAATATACATGGGTAAGTGGCCTATGGCACTGTACAACATTCCATTGCTACTTATCTAGAATGAAACCTCTTTGCTGACATGTTAGGAGTTGTGCACACTCTTAACAATGTTCTGGTAGAGATTGGAAGGCATCTAGAAAGTTACGGAATATGGTTAAATGTTGTATTGAAGCATTGGCTAAGATAATTGCATGACTGTATGACATATTTCTTTATGTGTAAGAATTTGTTCTGAAAACTATGAGATGTTTTCTAATCATGCAATTTAACTTGTTGTGTAGGAAAGATCGTATACCATCACCTACAAAAGAAGAACTACAACATTTGTTCAGCAACAAAGTTATCTATTGAAAATATTGAAGATATTGAAGTTCCCAGGATCAGGGAAGAATGCCATGATCAAGGAGTACCAGTCGATCATGAAGATGTTTGGGATGCAGTCCCAAGACCTGAAGGGGAGTCTGTAGTGACTTCCAAGAGGATCTACAAGATCAAGCATTCTGCAGTGATGAAGAGGAAGATACACTTTCTTGAATGGTGTAGTTGAAGAAGAAGTGTATGTGGAGAAGCCACTTGGTTCTGAGACACATGACAGGGAGTCATATATGTGCAGAACTTGGTATGGTAGGATAGACAACTTTCTATCCAGTTTGGGATTTACCAAGAATAAAGTGGATTCCAACCTTTACTACAAGGTTGAGGAAGGAAATCCAGTGATACTACTATGTGGATGACCTGTTTGTAACAGGTGAGGATAGATTGATTGCCGACATGTAGCGGAAGCTTGCTGCCGAGTTTGAGATGAAGAACTTGGGGATGATGCACTATTTGTGTTTGGCATGGAGGTGTGGCAGAGTGCAGATGGAATCTTCCTTGGACAAGGGAAGTATGCAGTAGAGATCCTGAAGAGGTTCAGGATGATGGACTGCAAGGCTATGGCCACACCTATGGCATCGAACCTGAAGCTTTTGTGTGATGCTTCATCTGAGCCGGTTGATGTCTCTATGTATTGTCAGATGATTGGGTCCTTGATGTACCTTATGAACAGGAGACCAGATATTTGCTTTGCAGTGAACACATTGAGCCAATTCCTGACAGATCCGAGGAGTGTTCACCTAGTTGTTGTAAAGCATATTCTGAGGTACTTGAAGGGTACAGTTGATTATGGGCTCATGTATGAAGTGAATCAAAAGTTTAGCCTGCAGGGTTATGTTGATTTAGATTGGGCAGGCAGTGCTGCAGATAGGGATCAGGTGTGATCTCTTGGTTTAGCAGGAAGTAGTCTTGCATAGCACTGAGTACAGCTGAGGCAGAGTATGTTGCAGCCTATTCATCTAGTTGTGAGGCACTATGGCTACGGAAGCTATTGTTTGAGTTATTTGATCTCCTGTTGGATGCTACTGGTATCTTTTGTGATAACCAGAGTTGTGTGAAGCTGTCCGAGAACCCTGTGTTTCATGACAGGTCGAAGCACATAGAGATAAAATATCACTATATTAGGGATATGGTGCATAGAGGATCTGTGAAGCTCCTGTATGTTGTGACGGACGAGCAGATTGTAGATGTACTGACGAAGCCACTAGCCAGAGTGAAGTTTGAATACTTCAAGGAGAGGCTTGGTGTTCTTCAGATCGACGACACTTCGAGGAAGAAGTGATGGACACATTTGCTGAAGCCATTCCAAGCATGTTGGAAGGAGGATCCTTCACATGGCTGTGGATGTAAGCACTGGATGATGTTCTAGTTTCTGGTGGATATGATCGGTTGGATCATTTATATGTATATGTATGTACGCATCATGTTGGATGTTGGATATGATCAGGTGGATAATTTATATGTATATACATGTACGCATCATGTTAGATGCTAGATATGATCGGTTGGATCATTTGTATGTATTTTGTATATGCATCATGTTGGATGCTTGGACCATGTATCTGTATTTGTATCAGGTGGATACATTGTATGATCAGGTAGATCATGTATGTTGATATATATCAGGTAGATCATGTATGTTGATGGATACATTGTGTGGATCATGTATCTATGTATCAGGTGGATACACTATGTATGGTGATATGTATCAGGTAGATACTTCGTATGCATCAGGTGGATGCATTGCATGATCGTCGATGACAAGCTTCTCCAGATGACATGCATCAGGATGATACAATGATGATGATCAGGATAATCATGTGTACATCAGGATGATGTATGGTGAGTATCAGGATGATACTTTGTGGTCGTGGATCAGGTTGTGCAGATGAGCATGTCTGGGAGATCCTATAGGTCAGAGTTGTGTACCCGTAACATCCTGGGATGCTCTTTCGAGACATTGCTCTGGGAGATCTTCAGGTCGAAGTTGTGTACCGGTAACATCCTGAGATGCTCTTGCGAGGTTTTTTCCTATGGCATGTAATTTTCTCCTAGAAGATTTGGACAGGATGAAAAAGGCCTCAAATGCTTCAGCCAGGTTTTTCCATGACCACATGTATTTTTCTCCTGGGAGATCTGGACAGGATGAAAAAGGCCTCAAATGCTTCAGCCAGGTTTTGTGGTGGACCACATGTAATTTTCTCCTGGGAGATCTGACAGGTAGAGCTGTGTGCTCGTAATAGCCTGGGATGCTTCAGCCAGGTTTTGTGGTGAGATCACATGTAATGTGCTCCTGGGAGATCCGAGAGGTAGAGCTATGTGCTCATAACAGCCTGGGATGCTTCAGCCAGGTTTTGTGATGGGTCACATGTAATGTGCTCCTGGGAGATCTGACAGGTAGAGCTGTGTGCTCGGAATAGCCTGGGATGCTGCAGCCAGGTTTTGTGACGCACGTAATAAGTCCTGAGGATTCCACATTATGGCCAATGATGATGAAGACCTACAGGTGGTGGGCCTACATCCAATATGAAAAAGGACTGGCTTTGTAGAACTTCCTATGATGAGTAGATTCAGAGATTGATTGAGATAGTAGCAGCAGTGATGATGACGATGACTCAATGACGATTATCCAGTGACGATGATCCAGAGAAGAAGACTTGTGCTAGAAGACCTGTGTCGAGAAATACCTTCCTAGTTAAGAGGGAGTGTTGATGTATATGTAACTTCGGAATGTATTTCACATATATGTATATTGTATTCCTATAGAGATGTTATTATTTCTCTATACGGAAGTGTCGTCATTTATATTGTAAGTGTCGTAACTTATACTTGATGGGTTATTAGACCACCTTGTTGGGGTCGGCCCTGTAAAAGTCATGTGGGTCAAAGGGTTATTAGACCACCCTATTGGGGGTCGTCCATGTGGGTCAAAGGGTTATTAGACCACCCTAGTGGGGGTCAACCCAGTCAGCATTATGTTAAGTGGTCAAGTTGAGGCCGACCTAGTTGAGTAAAGGTCATGTCAAGTTAGTGTATAAATAGAGAGTGTGTCTCTCTCATTTTACACATTCTATTCTATCACTCACACTTGGGAGAGTGGCACACTTGTGGAGGAGGAGGCTTTGCTACTAGGAGAAGACTATCTCTTGTATTCTGGTTGTATCATTGCTCTATCTATCTCTGAGGAAGTTATTGGGGTTTTTCACCTTTATGGTTTTCCCCAAGTAAAATCTGTGTCGCTTGTGTGATTGCATTATTGTGTCCATGATTGATATGCTATAGATATGTTGTACATGTTGTTCTCTCAGTTAAGATCCTAGATCAGATTGAAGTAAATTCTGAAAATTTAACAATTTTAGACCAAGAATCAAATTGCGAACCTCCTTGAGACCACTCATTGTGAAAATAATCCCAATGCCTCCCACCAGTAATGGAATAAAATTTTGATCAGTCACGTTCCCAGACTTCTCTGCAAATGGGAGACTAAATATTTCATCACGTGTTTTTCCCATTAAGAACGGTTGAGTCTAGCTGGCATTAAGGGTATTGATCAACTGCGTATTGATTAAGTTGAGCACTATGTGGAAGCTTAGTGTTCTTATACATGATGGATCCCAAGCCAAGGAGTGCTCCCTCATTCAGGTTTGTACTGCGTGGAGAAGATATGCTTGATTCCATCTATGTTAATGAAGATAATCGCTGTCTAGTACGAGAAATTTGATCTGATTCACAAGGAGAAAGGTAAAATTCACCATTTATCCCATCGACACACTATTTATATCCTACAATAGTTTTGGAATGCAGACTCAATGGGTGAATGGATGAGCATCCCTATGGACACCATAAAATAGAGCCATTTATATAGATATTTATCTAAAACCTTGAAATTGTGACACAAAATTGATACTACAGATATGTTTTGAGACTTTGACACAAAAAACTAGGAAGGATGGGGAATATACATGAAACGATTAATAATGTTGTGATGTTAAAAATACTAGATAAATGGCACTTGGAGATTATAGTTTGTTTCCTTACAGTGTAATGTGATTATTTATGGATATTAACTTGATGGTTACTAGCCTTTCAATGCGATATTGCTTCTTTTTTACGAGATCTTTATTCTAATTTTTAACACAAACTTCCTTTTTAGTACATAGATATTTGACAAGCATAAGTCAAAGAGAAAACACTATATTAGTCCAGCAGGCACTACGAAGTTTACATCCTTATGAATATATAGGAACTTCCATAGCTGGAATAGTGTTGAACTTCTGCTTAAAACCCCAAGTTTTTATATGTTGGAAGTTCCCCAATTCAATGTGGTAGTCCTTCAAATGGAAGCTCTTCATCCAACAACTTAGAGTTGGGAAACCAACATGGAATATGGTTTCCATATAGCTTCCAAGATATCACAATCCCAATGATATACACCTTACTTCAAGACTGGCTTTTGATGGTGTAATCCAAGGATACCACTGTATACATTAATTCATTCAATGCAACAGAAAAAAACACAATCCACGTACAAAAAAACTCCAACATGTCAATTGTTGTCCACTCACTGAGATCCTTATCCACAGAAGAGATTAGGGTTCACAAAGATTTCATGTTGAGAAACCAAAATGGCTCAGCTGCACATAGGTCGTAGGTCATTAGAAAGACCCACCACAGTCTTGTATAATATCTCAAACAACAATATATAGAGGGTGCATCACACACAAAGTGCTTTCACATAGCTCCATCAAAATTTGTGCCTCTAGTTTTAGCATCAATCTCATTAGAATTCATGTATAGGTTGTGATTATGGAAATCATGTACATGTTAGAGTTAAGCAAGCTAACAACTGCGACTAGGAAAAGCATAGATACTATTTATATGCAAAGTGAGTTTCAAATCAATCCAATGGATACAAAAGTAGGAGGTAACGAAGTATCGAATCAATTGTGGAGTGAACCATACAAGAAAAAATCCAGCATGAATAATAAGAAGTATGAGTATTCATTCATGTTCAAGAGAAGAAGTAAGATCCCTTATTTTTAGTATTTTGAGATTTGGTATCTTATCATACAACCTCTCTTCATAGCATATTCTCAGTAGCTCTGGAAGTTGTCACCAATGTGGAAACCAAGTGTAAATAAACCTCTCATTATAGTACGCTAAGTAAGTAGAAGTGATCGATTTCCTGTAGTTTTCAAGGGAGAAATCGAAGATTGCCCTCGTTTGAAGTGGCACATGAAAACCAATTTTTAAAGGAAAGGTTTTAAGGGATATGTTTGGGGTCATGTTTCACCATTAATAATCTTTGAACTATATCGCTCCTGTGTGATTTTTGGGCTTATTTGCAGTACTAATTAAAACATTGATAAATCAGATGGAAGACACCCTTTCCACTTTCCTCTTATCAATATTATACTCAATCAAGTAGAAATCCACTACATTTTTCTATCCCCTATCGTGTTCTAAAATTATCTTGGTGGTAGGTATGTGAATATAGTGATGGTTGTGACTAATGTCCAATTATATTCCAATCACAAAGTTTTGACAGGGTCGTGGTTTATTCATTCCGAATATAGGTATGTGAAATTAAGGATTTGAATACTTACTAGTTTCATCGTTTAAACTCTCGTCAACATTTGCAATGATTCGAGGATCTGAAGGTGGGGAATCTGACGACGATGAATGCTCGTATTCATTGAGAAAAAATGTATGAGATCCTCCCGATTTGGAATTCCTCAACAAAAAATGTCTGAGGATTCCTCACGCCTATGATTCCATTGAATTCCATTCGCTCAATCCTCTCCATGCCCACACCCTCTGCAACAAAATACCCAGCAAAATCCTGAAACACCCAACAAAAAAACCCTCATACACCCCACGAACACTATAACCCCAAACACTACAAACCCTCAAAAATCAATCATGAGTCAAAGCTTACAGATCTCAATAAAAAAATTTCTTGGATAGCCTTAACGACTCAATACATAAAAAATCACACAAATGTTGAAACCCTTGTAAACCTCCCAAACCCTTGAAACCTTAGACACCATTACATAACAAACCCTGAAGCACAACATTATAAACATGTACACAGATAAAGAAAGATAGAAAGAAAGAAGAGAAGTGCAGAGAAGTGAAGGGGAAAGGAGTTACCAAACATACCTTTAGAGGTGGAATATGGGAGGAATCCCATAAATCCCCCCTTTAAGGGAGTTTATGCCTGCACCTATATTTTGAGCTCCTTGTAAACACGGTACAGTGGGGAGTGTAATACTACCACCAAGACCTAGATCCGAGCAAATATTTCATATTCATAGATCTAAAGTAGTCGTGATGGGTCCGTGAAGATAGAATCCGATCTCTCTGAGCAAATCCGCCTGGTCCACCAACTGTGTGGTGTTAAAGGAAGGTCCAATCTGTTGAAGAAGCCATCCATAAGAAATTTTGTGTAAATGTGAAGATCGCTGGTCAATTCCACTAGCATGTGTAGATCAAAATGTTTAGAGTTCATGCCCATCAGATCTATTGGAGTTATATTTTGAAAAATGATCTATTTTCATTTATTTTTCCTCCTAATATCTTTTTTAATTTTCTATTTTCCCTCTCATTCTTTATTTTCCCTCTTTTTACTTTATTTATTTATTTAGTTTTACTCTCTTTAATATATTTGTTTTGTTTATATTATTGTTTTTTAATGTGTTAATATTAATATATTACATAAATTAACTATATAAATATATATATAATAAATATATAATATATTAATATATTAAATATGGGTGAAAAATGAAATGTTAATAGGGATATAGGGAAAATAAGGGTTTTTTTTATAATTTCATTATTTTAAATGGGAAAGAGAAAGAAAATGGGATATAATGTATGAGGGCATAAATATCATCATCATTATTGTTATTCAAGGAGATGGGAACGAAGGGATTTTTACAAAAAAGGAGGAATTTTGTTTCTTTTTAAAATGTAGGATATTGGCGATTTTTTGCCAAAACTTTAATAGAATATTGAGAGGGTCAAACAATAACAATTCCATTCAAACACAATATGAATGTGACCAATACGACAAGCCAAACACAATGACACCAACTTCAGAACATGACATGTGTAAGGAGAACCATGACAAATGGATGCATATGTAGAATTAATGGAGGTTGTGAAATTGACAATTTTTAGCTTACATGACATAAAATACATGAACTTGCCGAAACTTTAATAGAATTTCGAGAGGGTCAAATGAACACAGTTTTTTTCAAACAAAATATGAATGCAATTAGTACGATGAGCTGAACATAATGGAACAAACTTCACAACATGACAATTCCCAAAGAAAAAGATGACAAATATTCAAGACTCAACTCAATCGACACACTATGATGATGCACATGATGCAACTTGGTGGATCTGTCGAAGGGATAATATGGAAACAAAAATGGTGAAATAAGATATGGACACCATAAGCACATTGAACTGGATATTATATGAATCCATCTACAATGTTATATATAATTTACTAAATTTTAACACTGCAGATGGATTGATCAGAGACCCCTTTCTGAGAGACCCCCTAGAAAGGGGTCTCTGATCAATCCATCTGCAGTGTTAAAATTTAGTAAACTGTACAAATTCATTGTCAAAATTGTAATTTTCCCTTCTCGAAGTGACATAGCTAAAAATGACCAAATAAACGACCAATTCATATTCTTAATGCTATTGTTATGTGGTCATTTTTAGTTTAGTTACTTGTTATCTGGTCATATATTTTATCATGTGACCCAATTGGTCATTCCTTTGGTAATTTTTAGTTGGATCTCAAGTTTTGTCATTTATACCTTGAAAAAACTATGGTGACCAATTTTTTTGGTCGCATGGTCATTTATCTCTCATTTTCTACTAGTGTAAGCTATATGAGTGCATGTATCCAAATCACATCAAAAAATGATCATCATTAAAGGTACAAGATATCACACACAAAAATGACTCGCCATATAGTGATTTGATATAATCATGACATATTAACCAATCCTGTGGCAACTTGTCATTTCTCATTATTTACCTACACGATTATGCTATCTTGAACTGGATTTTGAAACATGTTTGATTTGGCAAGGAGTCATCCTCTTCGATATTCAATCACTGACATATTTAAAATCTTGTAGCACCTTTATAACTTGCAGTTAGTTTTTTGCTACCGAATATGTCGCAGTTTGATAGCACACCTTTAATGAAAATTTATCATTTCGCTATTGAACCTCAAAGATTCAATAACGAGTGAGCCAAACCTATTACTGAACTTTGTAATCCTGTAAAGGGCCATGCTATACAAAAATCCTCTATAATAATATTGTGCAACCCTTTAAAATTCTATTTACTAGCAACTTATTAAAATAAAGAAAATAAAAAAACATCAATGATGTAAAATTAGTCACAGCAGATCTAATGAACAAGTAAATCAATCACAACAGATGAACATAGAAAATATGGTGCAAAACTGTGCAAAACATGCAGCAGTGCTCTCTATCCCAGAAAGGGTGAATGAATTACAATACAATCTGACAATGAGCAATTCGAATTGACTAAGTAGGCCATTCGAATCACTGAATAGAGTAGCTTGACTCTATCTAGGAGTCCTCATCAATCATCGGTGGTGCTCATCAATCACAATAACCAGTCATCCAGGTGTCAAACTGAGTCTAACTGAGTGTAATAAATGTAACTGAAGTGTGTAGCACTGATATAGGATCTGGAGGCTCAGTGGGGGCGCATGGGAGGCTAACTGAAGTCAGAACAAGTCACCTAATCAAACTGGAGGTCAAACGGAAGTGATACAGTCAGTCGGGAGTGAAACTAGCCTCAAATCAGGGAGAATCGGAGCTAACTGAATGTAACTGAAGTGGAACTGCAGTGGCAGGTGAACAAGTGCGCCCTTCTCTGGCAGTAGGTGAGAAGTGGGCGCCTTTCAGCTTAGGAGGGCTAAAACTCTGTGGTAGGTGGCTCCCGGGTGCTAGAAGAAGGTGGATAAGGTGCTGGAGGCATCAAACTGGTGACTGGGATGCATGCCTGTGCATGCAGAATCCTGAAATAGATCATATCCTGAAATAGGAATCCTGAAATAGATAGTATCCTGAAATAGATCATGCAAGATCCTGAAATAGATGATGTATCCCGAAATAGATGATGTGGATATCCGAACACCCCCCCTCAAGCTAGACTATGATGTGCCAACTAAAAATAATGTGGGGCCCTGGTAACTAAGACCAAAGGTCACCCCAATACAATAATAATCCAAACTAATAACAGTGAATAAACCGAGGAAATGGGGAAAACCTCATGGGAAAAATACCCCCCCTCAAAATGAACTGTAACACACCAAAAGATTTAACTGCTCCAAACTCAAATAGATATGTCTGGAGGTATCTTACTCTTGGGAGTAAATGGATTATGCTCCAAAAACATGTGCTTGAATTCTCCATCAGTGGATGCAAACGAATGTGGAGACTTTATGAACTTGCTCTTCATACCAAAAAAGGTGAGAACAAATCTGAAAATATGAGGATGATCCTGGAACCTGTGATTCGAACAAAGTGAGGTAGGAATAGCTCCAACTAGATCAAATAGATCTTGAAACTTGAACTTCTTATCAATATAAATTAAATCAGGTCCAAAAATAGATGAATGGTTTCTTGAGATCTCCTTTGAACCAACAAGGGTGAGATCAAAACCAAAATCAGCAAAAAGTGCATGAGAATTGAACTCAAGCGAATGGTAGTGCTCTTCATCTTCATTAAAAATCTGAGAAACTTTGCAAATGATAGAACATAAGTCTATAGGAGGCATGCAATCAAGGAGGGCGAATGCTTCACCTCCAAAATCAGATTTTACCTCCAAAACTTCAAGTAGATCATTATTCTGCATGCCGGCAAACTCATGTGAAAGAGAGGATTCAAGAACCTCTTCGGAATCTAGAGTATGAGCTGGTTTATCTTGCTCAGAATTCGAAATAGAAGACTTTGAGAGAGTGAGTTTTGAATCTACAGTTTCTTCTTCATCTTGAACAATTGTTGAGGCCAAGATATGATCGGAAAGAACACATAAGGAGATCTCACTGGGCTTTTTCTCCAAAAGGCTAGCATGATCCTCTTCTTCCTGCTTTCCAAATTCTCTGTCAAGTTGGACCCATAGATCACTTGGATTTTCAGCAGTCTTACTGAGGTAGCGCATACAAGGAGACATAGCAAGACATATTGCTCCAAAAGCTCTATCACAATCATTAAGCCAATCATTCTCCTCTTCATCGGAATCAAAATCTCTTGTATTACCAATGCACATATCAAAAAGACATTGTCTCTTCAAGAATGCAATCATCTTTGGTTTCCATTCATCATAGTTGAATGGAGTAAGAATATTTTGTGAAGAAGAAGTCTCCATCTTTGCATTAGCGAATGCACATGGAGGAAGTAAGAAACCTGCAAATCACACACAAACAAACACTATGTTTTCAGCCTTGCATGCACATGAGCGAATGCACATGAGATTTTGCATGTTGCTGCTGAAATATATTGGTGAGCAAAGATTGCTCTCTCTTCATGTAGAACACCTGTAGAAAAGAAATCTTGTCCCTGTCATGGCTCTGATACCATGTAAAATTAGTCACAGCAGATCTAATGAACAAGTAAATCAATCACAACAGATGAACATAGAAAATATGGTGCAAAACTGTGCAAAACATGCAGCAGTGCTCTCTATCCCAGAAAGGGTGAATGAATTACAATACAATCTGACAATGAGCAATTCGAATTGACTAAGTAGGCCATTCGAATCACTGAATAGAGTAGCTTGACTCTATCTAGGAGTCCTCATCAATCATCGGTGGTGCTCATCAATCACAATAACCAGTCATCCAGGTGTCAAACTGAGTCTAACTGAGTGTAATAAATGTAACTGAAGTGTGTAGCACTGATATAGGATCTGGAGGCTCAGTGGGGGCGCATGGGAGGCTAACTGAAGTCAGAACAAGTCACCTAATCAAACTGGAGGTCAAACGGAAGTGATACAGTCAGTCGGGAGTGAAACTAGCCTCAAATCAGGGAGAATCGGAGCTAACTGAATGTAACTGAAGTGGAACTGCAGTGGCAGGTGAACAAGTGCGCCCTTCTCTGGCAGTAGGTGAGAAGTGGGCGCCTTTCAGCTTAGGAGGGCTAAAACTCTGTGGTAGGTGGCTCCCGGGTGCTAGAAGAAGGTGGATAAGGTGCTGGAGGCATCAAACTGGTGACTGGGATGCATGCCTGTGCATGCAGAATCCTGAAATAGATCATATCCTGAAATAGGAATCCTGAAATAGATAGTATCCTGAAATAGATCATGCAAGATCCTGAAATAGATGATGTATCCCGAAATAGATGATGTGGATATCCGAACAAATGATACATAATGAACAGATCATGCAATAATTTAGACATGGTTTGCAGATTATGGAGCTTTAAAAAGGGCTATTAAAACTAGTTTAGGATTAGGAAAATGAAATTTTTTGAATAGAAGTTTTGGTGCTAATATTGGCCCCAACTGGGGATGATGTCCTCCCTATGGAGCATCAACAATTATGCCTTTCCTTTTATGTTCAAGACAAACTACCTTGAAATCTAGTACTGTAAATTTATTTTGTCCACTTCTGCTGAAAATATATCAAACTGGAAATTTTGAAAATTTGAACCGCAAAAATATGTTAAAACCAGACCAACTGATCAATCTAATATCCTATAGAAATTCCTCTCTATTTGGAAATGGACTATTATTCCACTGTCCTTCTGACCAACTGACTTATTTGCTCAAGTATAAACAAACTTCCAGTTCAACCATGCAATCAAATTCATGATGGAATGGACCTTATTTTTGCAGTTGATTAATAAAACAAACAGTCAATATAACATCTGCATCAAAAATTTCATGGAGATCTTATACTCACAGTCAGAAACTAGTAGGATACTAAAATCTAGAAAAATTGGGAATTTTGAAAAAATAGACTCCATCCAGATTGCTACCGGGTCTTGAAATTGATGACAAATATCTAGTTGAATTAAAAGACAAGAATGCTACTATGTAACATGTGTTACATTAATAACACTATCCTCCGCATGTTCTCCTTGAGAAATCTCATAAATATCACATACTTCATAACAATCTAGGGCAGCAAAGTCTTCTTTATCCAAAACATCAACTTCATTGTTCTCAAAAGAATATATTTCATAGTTGGTATATACTAGATCGTTGTTCAAAATACCTGCATATGATGATGAAGAAATATGATCCTCTCAATCATTCTTATACTCATAAAAAATGAGCTGATTTTTATTAAAATTGGAAACATCAAATACATCTAAAACAATGCCAAATGCATCCACCATATTGCTATCGGTGTCCTTATCATAAAAATAGTTAATAAAATATTTCTCCTAGACCAAGGATAATTTTAGGGGCAAAATTTATCCCATGGGCTATTTTTCCCAAAAAAGATTCACCAATTTGCATTTTTTGAAGCCCCATTTCGCCCAATTTTGACGGGGTAAAAATTTTTCACTCTAAAATTCGCCAAATTATTATATAAACTATATAAAATCCTTAGAAATTGAAATAATTTTAGAAAAATATCGCCAAATAGTTTTTAGTTGACATTTTAAGAATTGGTAAGATTCGCCAAGGTTTATACACTTTTAAATAAGTATGGTTCCTTAAAATTATCCCTATCCTGGACCCAAGAACTAGGAAAATATTCATGTGATTCTTCCATTTCTTCAAGAGAAACATATTTTTCATATATATCAAAGACTAGTAACTCTTACTCTCCATTATTAATGAGTTCAGTGCTATAAATTTCTGCTATTGATAATAAAAGAAACTATTTCTCTTGATCATAGAAATTATCATTGTTATTTCTATTATCATTTTACCTCAATGTCTATTGATATTGTAAATCAACAACAAGATGTTTTTGAACAACAACTTCCTCATCAACATATTGATGACAACCCTCTGCAAAGTCATCAGCTTCAAAATATGGAGAAAGACTGAAATATGAACAAAAAAAAGTATCAACATATTGAAAAGAATGAAAATCCAAATCTGATGTATGTTGTTCATAATATTTGTCTTGTTCTTTTGTATCTGAATCTTCATCCTACACTTGATTTTGGAGTTTTCCACAATCCTGAATATTGTCCTCTATTTATTCATCATCAATAAACATCTACTTTAAGATTAAATATCTCCTCTCTCTAAGGTAAAAGGATAAGTCGGGATGATGCGTTGTTGTGTAAAATAAGATGGTAGCAACTTCAGAAGGGTGAATGTCTTTTTGCATGCTGGGATAAAAGCTCTAAAATATCCTATTAATCTTGGTGACAATTTCATCCTTCTTCCTCTTCATGTCATAAAATTCAAAAAGGAATGATCTTAATGTTGGTTGTGGATCCTAATCTTCCTTATTCAGAGGTCATGTTTTATCCGTGTTTAGATCCCATCCCATGAATATTTAGGGGGGATTTACCCCACAATATAGTTTCTATGGGGGGTCCGGGGGGGGACTACATTTTAGGATCCCCCCTGGAGAGGGTTCGGGGGCAACGCCCCCGTAGCAAAAATTTCGGGAAAAATTCCTTGTAAAATGTTGTAATTTCATAGTCATGACTTGGTCAATAATAGGTGATTTGTGGGCCCATGGTATTGGGTGTTCCATAGTATTTTCCCATGGTAATGCCTATTTAAAAGGAAGGCATTTTAATATGGATTTGCATTGTAGCATTGTAACGATCTCTATGATTGTGTAAAAGAGACTGTGAGAGAGTGAAGAGGAAATTGAAGCGGATGTGCTGCGGGTTGTATCCCTTCATTTTGTTGGAAGGTATAATAAAAGGAGTAGCAATTTCTCCGTGGAAGTAGCTCAGATTGGATGAACCACGTATATTGGTGTCTCTCTTATATTATGTTTATTTGATTTATGTTTTCATTTTTTTATTTTTATTGCTTTGGGAACCTATTTTTCTAACAATTGGTATTAGAGCCAAAGGTCTATTTGGAAGATAAAATCATAGGAAAGAAGGGTTCCCGGTTCAAGTGGGAGCAATGGTGGAAGAAGGAAAGTTTAAGGTTGATAAATTTAATGGCCAAAATTACCAGTTATGGAAGATTCAAATGGAATACTATATGCATCTGAAGGATCTAGTCCTACCGTTGAGAGAAAAAGCAAAAACACCAATAGACATGAAGGACGAAGAATGGGATGTTCTTGATAGAAAGGCACTAGGAACAATATGACTGTGCCTGGATTCATCGATGGATTTCAATATCTCAAAATAAAAGAAAATGGAGGGTCCGATGAGCACATTGGGTAAGCTGTATGAAAAATCCTCGGCCTCCAACAAGGTATTTCTAATGAAGTGTTTATTTAATATGAAGATGTTAGAAGGAGGGTTTGTTGTTGATCATTTAAATGAATTGAATACAATTACAAATCAGCTAAGTTCTCTAAATGTGCACTTTGATGATGAGGTTAGGGCTCTTCTAATCTTGTTCTCATTTCCAGAAAGTTGGAATGGCTTGGTAATGGTTGTAAGTAACTATGTTTCTGGTTCAAACACTTTGAAATTTGATGATGTTGTTGGTGTTATTCTTAGCGAGGAAATGTGAAGGAAAAGCATAGGTGAGACATCAGGTAATGCATTCACCATGAAGAGAAGGGGAAGACAAAGGGAGAGAGGAAATATACCAAGTAATTGCATCAAGTCTAGGAAGGGAAGATCCAAGTCTAGACTGGGAAAGATAGAGTGCTATAACTATGGAAAGAAAGGACATATGAAGAAACACTGCAGATCTCTAAAGAAGAAAGGATATGGACAACAAGAGACTACTCAGGAAGCAAATGTAGTAGGTGATGTGTTACAAGATGCTTTAATTATTCCATTAGATAATACTAGTGATTACTGGGTAGTAGATTCAGGAGCTTCATGTCATGATACACCCCATACGAAATTTATTTATGATTATGTTCAAGGTGATTTTGGACATGTTTTATTGAGTGGTGATGAACCATGTAAAATTGTTGGAATGGGTAAGGTACAAATAAGGTTAAAGAATGAAAGTGAATGGCTGCTGAAAGATGTAAGGAATATTCCTTCTATGAAAAGAAATGTGATCTCAACAAGGAAGTTGGGGGATGGTGGTTGTTTATATACGTTTGGAGAAACGTGGTGGAATATCACTAAAGAATCGATGGTTATAGAAAAAGGAGACATGATAGATACGTTGTATTTATGTCCTCATAATACGGACTTCTCTATCTCTTTAGCTTCCATAGGAACAGGTACATCATTGTGTCATCATAGGTTTGGACACATAAGTGAGAATGGGATGCATATTCTCCACTCAAGGAAGTTGTTGCCATATCTGAAGTAGGTAACTTTGGAATTCTGTGAGAACTGTATTTATGCAAACAAGAGGAGAGTCATATTTCTCAGGGTTGGGAAACAGAAGAAGAGTGAAAATTTAGAGCTTGTGTATACAGATGTATGGGGACCAACTCAAGTACAATCTCTTGGTGGCTCTCATTATTATGTTACTTTTATTGATGATGCAATTAGAAAAACTTGGGTTTATTGCATTAGACAAAAATATGATGTATTTACTACTTTTAATAAGTGGAAACATTTGGTTGAGAATGAGATAGGAAAAGGGTTGAAGTGTCTTAGATATGATAAAGGAGGTGAATACTGCGGCAAGGAGTTTGATAGTTACTATTCATACCATGGGATTCATAGAGAGAAGATAGTCCCATGAACACCACAAGAAAATGGTGTGTCAGAAAGGATGAACAGAACAATCATGGAGCGTGCAAGGTGTATGAGATTGCATGCAGGGTTTCACTTACAGTTTTGGAAGATGCTGTAGATATTGTTATTTATTTAATAAATAGAGGGCCTTCAAGTGCTTTGGATGGTGAAATTATAGAGGAGAAATGGACATGTAGAAAGGTAAACTACTCATTTCTAAGAACTTTTGGTTGTGAAGCATTTGTCTATATTAATAAAGAAAATAGAACAAAGCTTGAGGATAAATCCAAGAAATGTACCTTTATTGGATACAGGGTTGATGATTTTGGTTATCGCTTATGGGATTATGAAAATAACAAAATAATTAGGATTAGAAATGTGCTATTCACTGCAAATTTCATGTATAATGACTAGTTGCAAGGAAAGAAATAGGAAAAGGAAAACATAGAGTATACAGTGCTTGATTAAATCAAAGAAAATGAAGTTCCAAAGGTGCCAGAAAATCAAGAACAACAACATGTACCTCAAAATCCTACAAGTGTTAGAAGATCTACAAATTCATGTAGACCCCATGAACGATACTCTCTTTCAATGTATTATTGATTGATTACTAACTTAGGTGAACCAGAATGTTATGAAGAAGAAATGCAGGTGGAAACTAGAAAGAAGTGGGAGCAAGGCATGAATGAGGAGATGGACACATTGGTAAGAAACCAAACTTGGGATTTGGTTCAATTTCCTGCAGGTAAAAGAGCATTGCAGAATAAATGGGTTTATAAGTTGAAGGAAGAAGATGGAGGAAAGAAATGGTACAAAGCCAATCTTGTTGTAAAGGGGTTTGCACAGAAGAAAGGTATAGATTATGATGAAATATTTTCTCATGTTGTTAAAATGAATTCAATTATAACTATTTTAAGTCTAGTGGCGGTATAATATTTGCATATTGAACAGTTAGATGTAAAAACAACTTTTCTCCATGGGGATTTGGAGGAAGAGATTTATATGTGATAGCCACAGGGTTATGAGGTCAAAGGGAAGGAGAATTTGGTATGCAGGTTAAATTAGAGTTTGTATGGCTTGAAGCAAGCTCCAAGGAAGTCGTATTTAAAATTTGTCAGGTTTATGACAGAACAGGGTTATAGTAGATGTCATTCTAACCACTATGTTTATTTCAAGAGGATAGATAATGGAAGATATATTATCTTGTTATTGTATGTGGATGACATGCTTGTTGTAGGGTCTAACATGCATGATATAAATGTTCTCAAAAATAAGTTAGCTAATTCATTTGCGATGAAGTATTTGGGTGTTGCAAAGCAAATCCTTGGTATGAGAATAACAAGAGACGGAAAAATTGCAAATTGGCATTGTCTCAGGGTGAGTACATAGAAACATTGTTGGAGAGGTTTAGAATGCAGAATGAAAAACCAGTTAGTACATGTTTGGCTATCCATTTCAAACTAAGTAAGCATATGTGTCCCAAGAAACAGGAAGCGATAGAATACATGTCCGGGTTCCTTATTTATCAATAGTTGGTAGCTTGATGTATGCCATGGTGTGCACAAGAACATATATTGCACATGCAGTAAGAGTTGTGAGCAGGTTTATGAAAAATATAGGTAAAGAAAATTGGAAGGTAGTATAGTGTATTCGCAGGTGTTTGAGAGGTACTACCACTCATGCATTATGTTTTGGAGGTTCAGACATTGTTCTACAAGGATATGTTGATGCATATATGGTAGGTGATAAAGATAGTAGGAGGAGCACCACAGGGTATGTCTTTATTGTAGGTAGAACAACAGAAAGTTGGATTTTGAAGCTAGAAAAGGTTGTTGCACTTTAAACAACGGAAGCAGAGTATGTTGTTGCTACATAGGATAGTAAATAGATGATTTGGTTACAAAGGTTCATGGAGGAATTAGGTAAGAAGCAAGAGAATAGCAGGATGTACAGTGACATCTATAGTGCCATTCATCTTGCAAAGAACTCAACCTTCCATTCTAATACTAAACATATACATCTCAAGTACCATTTCATACAATCTATTATGGAAGATGAACTATTGAAGTTGGAAAAGATACACACTAGCCAGAATCCCACAGACATGTTGACAAAGGTGGTAATTAGAGAGAAACTGAGTTCATGTTCAGTTCCAGTTGGACTTCAAGCATGAAGGTGAATATGAGAAATTTTCCAGGTCCAAGGTTTAGAGCATAGTCTAGCAAGTGCAGCATCGGTATAGTTGTTGTGATCAGTCTCCAAGTGGGAGATTGTTGGTTGTGGAGCCTGATATTCCTTATGCAAAGGTTGTGTTTCAGTCGTGTTTGAATCCCATCCCATGACGGGTGGGTTTGGGTGGGTTTGGGGGGGATTTACCCACTAATATAGTCGCCATGGGGGCTTTAGGGGGGCAATGACTGCATTTTAGGAGCCCCCCTGGCTAGGGTTTTGGGGAAGCACCTCCGTAGCGAAAATTTCAGGAAAAATGCCTTGTAAAATGTTGTAATTTCATAGTCATGAATTGGTCAATAATGGTTGATTTACGGGCCCATGGTATTGGATGTTCCATAGTATTTTCCCATGGTGATCCCTTTTAAAAGGAATGCATTGTAATATAGCTGTGCATTGTAGCATTGCAAATATCTCTATGATTGTGTAAGAGAGAGTGTGAGAGAGTGAAGAGAAAATCATAGCGGATGTGTTATGGGTTGTATCCCTTCATTTTGTTGGATGGTATAGTAAAAGGACTAGAAATTTATTTGTGGACGTAGCTCAGATTGGGTGAATCACATATATTGGTGTCACTCTTGTATTATGCTTATGTGATTTATATTTGCATCTTGTTTATTTTTATTGCTTTGCGATCCTTTTTTTCTAAGACATAAGACTTCCTTTGACCTCAATACCTCAGGAAAACATCATGAAAGTCCATCCATGAATCTATTGAATCAACTTCCAAATTTTTAAACCATAGCCTAGAATATCCTTGTGAATACCGGGAGAATGTTCTCATGAACACATCCTCATGCATGACTTCAAACAGATATGTAAACCTTTCAAAAGTATCCATGTGTTTCTCTACTGCAACATGGTATTCTCCGTTAAACCTAGGAAGGTACTTGAAAAAATTGGGAGGATAATCATGAAGGATGGGTCGTAATTTCAAAGGTTTATAATGTTCCCTAGTCCTAGGATGAACTTCAGTGAGTTGTTTACAGGATGGAGTAATTATTACAGGAGGTGGTAAATCATCTTTAAAATCAACAAATTTACAAGACTGAACTTGCTCTAGAGAGATTGGAACATGGACATCATTTTTCTCAGTAGGTTCAAATGAAGGAATCAAATCAAGATCAATAATGGAAGGAGGTAAATCTTTTTTTTTCAAATGAGAGATGTATAGTTATAGTATTATGATCATCTGAGTATACAAAACATAGGATAATTCTTTTTGACAAGGGAAAAAACAAGAAATAATTGATGAAAAAGAATATAATTTCTTTGAAAAAAATCTTGACCTAATACCTGGTCTTTCCATACCATCTTTCCATTTTTTTGTCAGTAGAGCTCATCCTTTAGAGAGTATTTTGATTGTGGAGTTTCCAGGTGAATGATATGCAGTCAATATTTAATGTTGATCCTTCTTCACTATCAAGGATCATATTTGATATTTGTTGTACACCTAGGGAAAAATGACATCGTTTCTCCATTCCTTGGAAACGACGCCAAATGATGTTATTGTTAGTTTTTCATAATTTACATCAATTTGATCTAGGATCTTAACTGAGATAACAACATGTACAACATATCAATCATGGACAATAATGCAAGCACACAAGAGACACATAGTTTACTTGGGGAAAACCATAAAGGTGAAAAAACCCAATAAATTCCTCAGAGATAGATAGAGCAATGATACAACACAAGCATAAGAGATAGACATCTCCTAGTAGAAGCTTCTCCTCCTCCACAAGTGTTCCACTCTGCAAAGAGTGTGAGAGAGAATAGAATGATCAAATAGAGTGCCTTCCGCACTCTATTTATACTTGAATTGACTTGCCTAAGAACCTTTACTAGGTCGGCCTTAACTTAACCACATAACATAATGCTGACTGGGTCGACCCCCAATAGGGTGGTCTAATAACCCTTTGACCCACATGACTTATACAGGGCCGACCCCAACAAGGTGGTCTAATAACCCATCAAGTATAAGTTACGACACTTACAATATAAATGACGACACTTCCGTATAGAGGAATAATAACATCTCTATAGGAATACAATATACATATATGTGAAATACATTCTGAAGTTACATATACATCAATAGTTATCCCTAAAGTTTGTGCTAGATTGTTATGGCACAAAGCTAAGGCACCTTAGTTGTTGTAATGGTTAAGGTTTAGGTATGTCTCGGGAAGGTCATACAAGCGATTTGTTTGGGATTAAATATCAGGCACATACTAGTTCAATAAGCAATACACCATAGTTTCACAGGAATTCATTTTGAGGAATTAAAATTTCAATCAATAGTAAGCAGACATATTGGAAGAAAGCTACAAATGTAAAATTTAACCAACAACTCAACTCATACATCTACAGGGAAAGTATTCGAACTCAGAACAATGTCCTGAATCAAAATGAAGTATTAGAATATAGATTGTTGGTTGTAGGAAGCACACAATAAAGGATTTATTGTTGTTAGATCTGGAACATACATGACATTCGATGCAGTGCAAAAGGAATTCTGTATTCAAATAAGAAGAAGTAAACATAACATAAAGGAATAAAAGTCTAACCCACAAAAGATTGATATTTGAGCATGAAAATATATTGTTATTGAAATAACTTGCTTGTATAATACTAGTCTGAATTTCAACCCTTTATGACCTTACCACTTGAACCAACTTCATTCCAAAAGGAAGAAAATTCCCCCAAAAAATATGATGCTCTCAAACTCATATCCTAAACAAAAGGATCTGATCCTAATCGGGATCTGATCACCAAGTCGATTTGATGAGGTGGTTGATTGATTGGCCATTTTTAAAGGAAATCAAAATCTATGAAATATGCAAAAATATGCCTCAAATATCCACTCGTATCTCCTAAACCATTCACTTTTTCGGGAAACTATTTTCTTACTACACCAAATTGGGCCCATTCTACAAAAAGCCCATGTTTTAGTTTTCTGAGATTCATATTCATTTTCTCAAAAAATGTGCCGAAAGATGACCTATAAAACATACATGTACAAGAAATTACATATCGTTTTTGAAGTTTTTTTGTGACAAGCACTACATAACTTTTGAATTACTTATAGCAGTCTTGTAACTTGCACCCAAACTTAAGCTGAATTTTCAGTAGCTTTTTATCTTCAAAACAATGTAAAATTGCTACAAAAGCATGTCTTGTATCAAAATTTGGTAGCATTCCTAGAATGGATTCATAAAATTCTTATATGCTTAATGATATTAAAAATCAATAATGTACTCTGTTACGGTGTTGTAGAATCACTCTTTCAAGACCTTTTCTTATCACAACACATGTTTTGAATAAAAGTTGGGAGAGATAATGCTCGAAATAGAAAGGAACACAATGCACACTTCGTGATTTTAAGCTACATGAGTTCTTGTATCCAAGTCACATCCAAAAATGATATTAATCAAAGGTATAGGACAACACACATAGAAATGACTCGCTATATAGTGATTTCATATAATCATGACATATTAACCAATCCTATGGCAACCCGTCATTTCTCATTCTTTACCTACATGATTATACTATCTTTAAGTGTATTTTGAAGCTTGTTTAATTTGACAAGGAGTCATCATCTTCGATCTTCAATCACTAACATATTTAAAATCCTGTAGTGCCTTTATGACTTGTAAATTAAGTTTTTTCTATCGAATCTATCGAAATTCGATAGCACACCTTTAATGAAAATTTCTCATTTCACTACAAAACCTCAAACCTTCAATAAAGAGTGATCCAAACCTTTTATTGAACTTTGTAATCCTAAAAAGGGTCATTCTATACAAAAATACTCTATAATAACACTGTGCAACCCTTTAAAATTCCATTTAACAGCAACTTATTCAAACAAAAAAATTCAAAAAAAGCATCAATGACACACAATGAACAGATCATGCAATAATTCAAACAAGGTTTGTATATTATGTAGCTTGAAAAAGGTATACCAAAACTAGTTTAGGATTAGGAAAATGAAATTTTTTGAATAGCAGGTTTTGGTGCTAATAGGGGGAAAGATGTTACATCTTTGTTGTCTTTTTTTTGGCAGCAAGTCAGTCATGTCACGCGTGAACAAAGAACCAGTATTGAGTCTTCTAAACAAGTTGGGTTTTTAGTATTTCCTTATGAAATTGAACCATGATATCTAGGTTTGTACTCCTTTATTGGTTACTCTTCCAATCATTATGGAGAATCTATTAATGCGTATTTCATTGCAAATTTATATCATTGTTCCCTTTGTGTCAAATTTTTCCCAAGTCACCATTGCATTCTAATAATGTTCAAGTGTTTTATTAATCCTATGTCATCCATTCCTCATTTTCCCTAACCATGCAAGTTATCCTTCCTTGTTTTCAAGTTACTCTCAGTTTGTATCATCATAACTAGTGTTTGTACTCGTGCTAGTGTAGAAGGTCCCCATCGAATTTTCACCAGAGGGTCATTTATCATCGACAATGACACTTGATATGAGGAGTTGGAATATATTTATGGGAACCATGGGCCTTCTTTCATCATCGTTCAATTTCCTTGTACTCAACAAACGACATGTCATCATTAGTTGCTAACTAAGCGATTTCCCATATGTTCGATGGAAAGACCTTTATTCACATTTTTGAATTCATGATGTGCCTTGGATTCTATTTTCATCATCATTGGAATTCATCACATATGTCAATGAATTTCATTATTAGTTGTTACGTAGCTGGTGCATGCAAAATATGGATTCAATAGTGTGTTTTTGCAAAAGAATTTCCAATGCCTTTTCAAAAGAACTCAGTTTTTATCCTTTGCTCATGTTGTTTGATGATGGATTCCTTTAAAACCTTCCTTCCAATGGATATATTCCCATCAAAATAAACTCATTTTTCCCCGATAATGGGATTTAGAGATATTTCAGTAGCTTGAGGCTTATAGTCATCAGTGGAAAGGTCCATCCCTATTTATAGTGGGAATACATTCTTGTTAGATTCTACAAGTGTTCGACACTAAGACCTTTATTCATGCTTGTTAGAATGTGTTAAGTACCTTGAATACCATTATCATTTTTGGTGGGTTGTATCGTGTTTTTTAATGGTATACATCAATGAACGATAATCAAACAATGTCCCCATGTTCGACTTTAGATCACATATTTGCATGGTAAGGACATGTATGTATGGATGATTTTGATGGAAGACCTTGGGCTATAGTAGAACTACCTCATTTTCTATTGCTTGAGTTGTCCAATACTTTACCATATATTATATAACATTAGTACCATATGGAGAGCTAGTTTCTACTCCCTTCACTTATAGTTTTTCTCCTATATATACTAAGACATAGATACACTTTGTATTTTCTCATGCCTATGATTTATTTTGGCATAGATCCACTATGTGTCTTTATCATGGCCATGATTCAACACCTTATATAATTCATTTATCCATAGCATACATGATTTGGTAGACATGCTTACTTACACCTAAACATGGGTATGCCCGCCTCAAGGAAGAGATATTATCTGACACGTTGATCTGTATTGTGGTTATATTCTTGAACCAACATCCATGAATATCCACCTAAAACCACTAAACTTACATTCCAAGTATTATAATTTATTTCATCCATCAACTCCCCTTATAACCTCACACATTAGGGAGCATATGTTATAGCACTAATATGCACTTCTACATCTATGACAATATCTAGATGAACCTAGTCCCAAACAAAAATCGAGTGTCCCTAACCATCATCCAAACATCCCTAATATCATTGGAAGATACCCTAATAATTGTTGATGACTTTGATTTCCACATCAGAGTCATCCAAAATGGTGGTCAACCCCTTAGGTAAAGATCTCAATTCCTTCCATCCCAAATTATAATAAAAAATGAATATTTTGAGCCCCACACACTTTCTCCTTGAGCAACACATGTGACCACACACGTTTCCCTCCTACAAGGTGTCTGACCCAAGGAAATACACAAAAATATAAAATTTCATGAAATTCATGAAATGAAATAGTTGGGATAGTAATTCCTCAATGATAATTACTCAGAACTACCTCCTAACCATCTCGACCATGTCAAAAAACTATTAAAAAGGAATCCATGGGAGAGAGGAGGAGGAGATAGAACATCCATACCATCATTATCCTGGAAGAAGCTTCTATACCTTGAGATTTTATGCCTAATTCCTTCTCTCAGAGATCCTTGTATCTGATTCCCCCTCTCATAGATCCATGTATTTGAGACATCATCCTCTTTGCCTATTGAAGTTGTAATCGATTTAATACTTCTTCCTTATATTCAAGAGGAGATTAAAGGCTTGGGGAGCATAGAGAAAGAGTGGCTCGTGTTGTAGAGGGACTTGGAATATGGTTTTAGAAGTGCCTACAATGTAATCAAGTATATTTGTACTCATTGTATTTATTTATATAATAGAGATATGATATCTCCCCCCCACCCTGATCCAATTGTCAATTCTTCTTGTGATTGATTTATGTTTGTCCAAAGGGGTTAACCTTCTTGATAGGTTAACTATGGTAAATCCATTACGTTATTGATTTGTGTTTTGGATTATGAATTTATAGTACCATAAAGGATTTGAGGAAGGTATACGTTTCACTTGTGTGCATATTCAAATATTAATCAAGATGGATTGCATAGAAGCTTTAGTGGAGGAGAAGGCTTAAGGACAACTAACAAGGCACAAGTTCCTTCATTCCTATCTCTTGATCAATTCTATTTGTTTTCTTAAAACATTGGTTGAGTGATGGAGTCTAGACCAATTATCTTAGGAGAATAATAGTAATGTCCTCTCCCTTGCTCTATTGATAGTCATCCCTAGTTGTTAGGAAAAATTCCTATAACAACCTTAGTTCTTCATTTGTGTGGGCATCAATTTAGGATTCAAGCACTTCATGTTATACTCATTTGATTGATTTTTGTTTCATTTATTAATGAATAGAAGGAAGAGTGAATATGATATTCTCTAACCTCCATCACATCTGCCACACCCTCAAGGTCTACTTTTCAATAAAAGGTTTTGTACTTAAATATTTTTAAGTTTCTCCCTTATCTCTCTCTCAAAATAAGTCAAGTAAGGTTTCATTAATCCCTATAAGGGTTATTTGCTTGAAGTATTTTTTAGTCCTGACACTGAATATTCACCCAAGATAATATTTTTTCCCTTTTTCAAATTATCCTAGCAGATGACTCTTTCTATTGAAGTCTTTTCCATTTTCAAACTTAAGAATCCTAGGTATCACGAACTCAACCCGATGTCTTGATTTCATGAATTATCCAATTTATGATGACTACCTAGCCTTACATGTGGGATCCAATTAAGAATTTATTCTTTGGTTTTATGATAGACCTTCCCTAGAGTTCTCTATGATTGATTACTTATTCAATTGGGGCATTGGCCTTGTTTGTGTTCATAGTCAAAACCCAATGAACACCAAGCATAAATTGACCCAAAATAATCCAATTTGAATAAATCCATTAACTTACACATTCAAAATTAAGGATTTAGGTGGATTCCAATCATTTTCAAAGCTCATCCAATCTCATTGCTATTGATTTGGATTTCCATTTGTCCTTACTAAGAACCATAGATACAAGGATTAATAATTTATAGATATGAGCTAGGTGCTATCTTAATGTCAGAGAGAGCGTATTGAATTGCAAGGAGAGTGTTTTGAATTTCCATGGGATTGTATTACTCACCTTTAGGTATTATTCTTCACCTTTTCTCGAGTAATTTCAAATCTATTGAGTAATCTAAAGATTAGACAATTTTGACCTCTTTTCCAATTCATTTTCTGACAAGTTTCCTCCAAAATCAGGCCATAATTTTGGGAATTATAGACACAAGGTATTGATATTGCACAATATGGTTGAAACAGAGATATTTGAGGGCGTTGAATCCATTTTTTCAATCAAATATGCATTCTAAGAAACAAAACATTATGATCTGGCCAAAAAATGGATTGTTTAAAAAATGACTGAAAAAGTCAAAATTTTCTAATCGTTAGACAACTCCCAAATTTATCAGTTCCAAATCAATTGATAATGAAACACTTTTGTAACTCATAGTTATGATAGTAACCATACTCCATGGAATCCATCATTCTTGTAAACTATGACTTCATGTACTTTTCGTTGTTTCAAAATTATTCCTAGAAGGATTAATAGGTATAAATTGTAGCAAAGAGCACTAATTCTTTCTTGATCTAGATAGAAGGTTTTTATTATTGATAAGCGAGATTTTGAAAATTTGAAACTTCTTTCCAAATAATTCTTTAAAATAAATTTTCACATTTTAGTTTGAATTGCTAATCTAGTTGAAAATATGGTTTGTTATTTAAAATGAATGGTGATATATTATTTCAAATGGTCTCCAAGAATGCAATATCTAAAAAGGAAAATTCAAGCAAGGAACCATGATGATGTGCAATGGTACCTTCTATAAAACATGCTTCCCTCATTATTTTGAGTATGGATAAATGTTTAGAATATAAAAATATGTTATAGGGAAACCTCCTTTTACTAACCCAAATGTGCAATATATTGGTGATGTGGTTATGACATACAATGTTATAAGGTATTAGTTACATAATGTGGTGGCTAGAGTAGTGTTTTTTCCTTTCTTAAATATGCTTCTAGTGGTTTTTTGAACACATAGATTTAGGAACATGAAAAATAATGTCCCAAACAAGTAAGTGTATAATGTCTTATGAAGCCAAAAACCTTGAAGTGTATTACAAATTTCCATGAGTTGAAGAATACCTAATTGAAAATTGGGTCAAACAAATTGTAGAGACACACGACTACTATAATATTCTGAAATAATAATGGGAAGAGGGTAGGTAGTTCAGGTCAAGAGATATAAAAATGTATCCCTCTACCAATATTAATTTCTTGATTTGGGAATTTGCGATCCTCATAAATAGATTATATCGAGAGAAGAATAAATCCCATTTAAGGGAGGATTCAATCCCTATAGTGTATCAAGTCCTCAATGAGAGAATTGTTTTCAATTGGGTCATTATTCTATCAAATACCTTGAATGAAACCCTAAAAATGTAAATTCAATTCCAAAAGGAACCAAACTAAAATTCTACATGTCTGAATATGCATTGGTTATCATATATGCAAAAACTCCTTCTCTAGAATGGCTTGGAACTAGAATAATGAGTTCCTGTGTATGTAGATATATTGTGAGATCATGTAGGAGCACATATTGTTGGTTGTGGAGCCTGATCTCCAGATTTAGAGATATTATTATTCAGTCGTGTCCGTACCCTAGGTTTGGTTATGATCCTAGCATGACCCTAGGTTTTTGGGGTTACTTTCGCCAACAGTTTTTGGTCCCATGGTTTTGGGTATCCCGTGGTATTTTCTCATTGTATTTCCCTTATAAAAGAAAGACTTTGTAATACAGCTAGGGTTGATGTATTAGGTTTTATGCATTGTAAATATATCTGAGATCAGAAGAGAGACTATGAGACAGTGATGAGGAAGTGCAGCGGTTGTGCTCCAGGTTGTATCCCTTCACTTTGCTGGATGGTATAATAATAAGGAATGGCAACTTCAGTGTGGACGTAGCCCAAGTTGGGTGAACCACAGTATATTTGTGTCTCTCTTGTAATGTGTGTGTGATTATATTTTCATTTCGGTTTCTTGTTATTTCTCTGCGATCCTATTTTTCTAACAATTGGTATCAGAGCCAAAGGTCTATTTGGCAGATAAACCCGTAGGAAGCTAGGGTTTCTGGTTCGAGTGGGAGCAATGGTAGAAGAAGGAAAGTTTAAGGTTGAGAAGTTTAACGGCCAAAATTATAGTTATGGAAGATGCAAATGGAAAACTATTTGTACCAGAAGGATCTATTCCTACCATTGGGAGGAAGAGAAAAGCAGTCAGCAGCTATGAAAGATGAAGAATGGGAGGTTCTTGACAGAAAGGAATTGGGAACAATACGGTTGTCCCTGGCTTCGTCGGTGGCTTTCAATATCTCAAAAGAAACTACAAGAGAGGGTTTGATGAATGCATTGGGTAAGCTGTATGAAAAACCCTCAACCTCCAACAAGGTATTTCTAATGAAACATTTATTTAATATGAAGATGTTTGAAGGTGGATCTGTTACTGATCATTTAAATGAGTTTAATACGGTTACAAATCAACTAAGTTCTGTAAGTGTGAACTTTGATGATGAGGTTAGGGCTCTTCTTATCTTGTGTTCATTTCCAGAAATATGGAATAGCTTGGTCATGGATATAAGTAACTTTGTCTCTAGTTCAAACACCTTGAAATTTGATGATGTTATTGGTGTTATTCTTAGCGAGGAAATGCGAAGAAAAAGAACAAGTGAGACATCAAGTAATGCATTGACCATGGAGACCAGGGGAAGACAAACGGAGAGAGGAAAGATCCAAGGTAATCATGGGAAGTCTAAATAAGCAGATCCAAGTCCAGACTGGGAAAGATAGAGTGTTGGAACTGTGGAAAGAAAGGACATCTGAAGAAAGACTGCAGATCTCTAAAGAAGAAAGGAGATGCACAGAAGGAAACCACCCAGGAAGCAAATCTAGCAGGTGATGTGTTACAAGATGCTTTGACTCTTGCATTATATAATACTAGTGATTATTGAGTAGTATATTCAGGTGCTTCATGTCATGCTACACCCCATAGGAAATACTTTCATGATTATGTTCCATGCGATTTTGGACATGTTTTATTGGGTGATGATGAGCCATGTAAAATTGTTGGAATGGGTAAGGTATGGATAAAAGTTAAGAATGGAACTGACTGGCTGTTAAAAGATGTTAGGCATATTCCTGCTATGAAAAGAAATCTGATCTCAACAAGGCAGTTGGGAGATGGAGGTTGTCTATCTACATTTGGAGAAAAGTGGTGGAAGATCACTAAAGGATCAATGGTGATAGCAAAAGGAGATAGGGTAGGTACGTTGTATTTATGTCCTCATAATACTAACCATTCTATCACTTTAGCTTCCATAGGAATAGATACAGCATTGTGGCATCATAGGTTTGGCCACATGAGTGAGAAGGGGATGCAGATTCTCCACTCAAGGAAGTTGTTGCCAGATTTGAAGCAGGTAAGTTTGGAATTCTTTGAGGATTGTGTTTATGAAAAACAGAAGAGAGTAAGATTTCTGAGGGTTGGGAAACAGAAGAAGAATGAAAATTTCAAGTTAGTGCATACAGATGTATGGGGATCTACTCAGGTACAATATCTTGGTGGCTCTCATTATTATGTTACATTTATTGATGATGCAACTAGGAAAACTTGGGTTTATTGCATTAGACATAAATCTAATGTGTTTGCTACTTTTAAGAAGTGGAAAGCTTGGGTTGAGAATGAGACAGGAAAAAGGTTGAAGTGTCTCAGATCTGATAATGGAAATGAGTACTGCGGCAAGGAGTTTGATAGTTACTATTCATACCATGGGATTCATAGAGAGAAGACAGTCCTAGGAACACAACAAGAAAATGGTGTGTTAGAAAGGATGAATAGAACGATCAGTATGAGATTGCATGCAGGGTTGCCCTTACAGTTTTGGGAGGATGTTGTAAATACTGCTGTTTTTTTAATAAATAGAGGACCTTGAAGTGCTTGGATGGTGTTATTCCAGAGGAGGCATGGACAGATAAAAAGGTAAACTACTCATTTCTGAGAACGTTTGGTTGTGAAGCATTTGTCCATATTGATAAAGAAAATAGAACAAAGCTTGAAGCTAAATCCAAGAAATGTAACTTTATTGGATATGGGGTTGATGATTTGGGTTATTATTTATGGGATTATAAAAATCACAAAACCATTAGAAGTAGAGATGTCATATTCAATGAAAAGGTCATGTATACAGATCAGTTGCAGGGAAAGAAACAGGAAAAGTAAAACATAGAGTACACAGTACTTGATGAAATTACAGAAAATGAAGTTCCAAAGGTGCCAGAAAATCAAGAACAACAACAAGTGCTCGAAACTCCTCCAACTGCAATAAGATCTACCAGGTTAAGTAGACTCCCTGAACGATACTCTCCTTCAATGTATTATTTGTTGATGACTGATGCTGGTGAACCAGAATGTTATGAAGAAGCAATGCAGGTCGAAACTAGAAAGAAGTGGGAGCAAGGCATGAATGAGGACATCGACTCATTGGTAGGAAACCAGACTTGGGATTTGGTTCAGTTGCCTACTGGTAAAAGAGCATTGCAGAACAAATGGATTTATAGGTTGAAGGAAGAAGAAGGAGGCAAGAAGCGGTACAAGGCCATACTTGTTGTAAAGGGGTTTGCACATAAGAAAGGTATAGATTTTGATGAAATATTTTCTCTTGCTGTTAAGATGACTTCAATTAGGACTATCTTAAGTCTAGTGGTGGTAGAAGATTTCCATCTTGAATAGTTAGATGTAAAAACAACCTTTCTCCATGGGTATTTGGAGGAAGAGATATATATGCAGCAGCCACAAGGGTATGAGGTCAAAGGTAAGGAGAACTTGGTATGCATGTTGAAAAAGAGTTTGTATGGCTTGAAGTAAGCTCCAAGGCAGTGGTATTTAAAATTTGATAGGTTTATGACATAACAAGGTGTTGTAGATATTTCTCACTATGGATAGGTAGAAACTCTCTTAGGATAAAGCAGGATGCACTGACTCTATGCTAAGACAAAAAGGAAACAAATGCTACCTTGAGTTCCTAAACTAATCTTCACAACAAGATTAAATGCATTCAGAAGAGATAAAGATGTAACACACCTTCCAATTCAACATTTGTCCCGCTTCTAGATCTTGATCCCAAAGCTCCAATGTAGAACCTGTTGAAATCAAACAAAGGACAAGCATGCAAGCTTCCAAATACCTTGAAGCAAAGATTAAGTTCAAATCTAAACTAGATACATTTCATATAAAAGATCCATACAATACACATGAAATGGGAAAAACAAGACAAGTTATCTTTTATTACAAACTTGAAGAGTGCTTACAAAGGTTGCTTGATATCCAAGCCAATCCTCCAGCTCCAAGTGCTTCCTCTAGTTATCTTTGCAAAAGTCTGAAGATCAGAGGTTTGATGCCTCAAAAGTCCTTCTTTTGTCCCATGGAAAGCTTCTCTCTTATAGCACATGGGAAGGTTAACCAAAGAGAGAAGTGTGGATCTATGGAGGGTTTAGTGGATTAGGCTAGCTAAACAAAGAAGGAGTTAGGATCGAACAAAAGGTGGTAATCCTAACAAAATCTCCTCGAAGGTTGAGATCCCAAAGTCCAAGGAAAAAAGGCTAATTTCATACTACCGCGCCCCTATAACTGAGCATAACGTGGTAGTATCGCACCCCAGAGAAGGAGAAATGCGTGGTAGTGCTGACTACCGCGCCCCTGGAGATGTGCAGGGAGAGGTAGTGCTCACAAATAGGGCTAAGTTGGGTTGGAAGATGGCAGAAAAAGGTTTTGTTTTCAGTATTCAGTCAATGGTTTTCACTCTGGATGTTTAGATGATATTTAAGGGAAACTGTCGTTTAGGTCGGTAATGCAAGGATGTGACGCTAATACGTAATGTGTAATATTGAGGTATAACAGATGCCCCCTAAAGTGTGAGGTCAGAAGAGACTGATGGCCGAAATACTTTACAAATATGGTTCAGAGATAGAATCGAGGGGAGCAACAAGGAGCTGAAACAGAAACAAAATGTCAGATATACCACCGAGGTGGGCATTCCCATGCTCAAAAACAAATGACTCAAAGCATAGCTGCCGACCAATATCTTGCATATCCATGAGCACTGAGATGATATAGACTGTAGACAAATCATGGATACTATGAACAAGCGTAGATCCATGAGACAATAATGGCACAACCACGACCAATACATAAGTGGATCTGTGTGACAATACAGAGGAAATCTCCATTGCAACCTAGACGTAATCAAAATACAAAAGGGTTTCCAGGGTCTTCTACCTGATCGCAAATGATACGAATCTAGCCATGTGATTACAAGGTGTTGAAGTCTAACATGGTAGAAACCATTTGATTACTGGTCAATGATGTGAACCGTTAACAAATGCGAGGGAAATCACCAATGATGACGATGATCCCCAAGGTATCTATAGTACATCTTAATGAAATGCGAATAAAGGAGTTGATGTCGAGCATCCAAGAGATCATTCAATCAGAGGTCAATGATTAAAACCTACTGTTGAACATGAGGAAACCTGACATTGAGGCATGCAGGTACCAAGGTACTGGTGGTTGAATCCTAATCCTAATTCCTGGATAATGATTTGGTGTCAACAGGAATAGACTCGTCGAAAGTGGGCCATAATGATTCCCACATCATCGACACGAAATCAGGATGAGAGATAGTATGTACCGATGAAACAATAGAATATGTATTGACACAAAGGTAAGGTTTGACATGAAGTGGAGGAGGACTCAAGGTAATAACCCTTTGAACATATAACGGCATGAAATAGAGCTTGGCAGCAGGGACTACTTGAACAGACAGAACCACAGGAAGTGTGAACTCATAGCAATAATGAGGACGCATGATCAAAATGATGACACTATCAGCAAGACTGACTACCCAAAATAGACAAGGCGAGGATGCATGCCATGTTCAAAGGTGACGACTCACAAGCTGCCAACAAGGTAAACTTGACTCATTTTCCCATTTTCCCCCAACATGATGGACGAGTACCTCTTTGTTGTTTTACGAGCTTGAGGAGGATAATAGATGCTCGGTATAGCTCATCTCATAGATGAGTCCAATCTCACATGTTTTTTGAACCTGAGAAAGGAGGGGTTCGTCCCAAAGTGGGCCCTTCGATGTTGAATTTTAACGAGTCCAAGGAAGGAAAACTCGGTCGTCATTTCATGTTTAGAGAGTCTGAAAAGAACTAAAGAAGACTCCAACGATCCTTTTTCGTAAAGTTAGCCTCATCGCCCAAAAAAGGGTAAAACAATGCGGGAGAGGACTCTTCCAATCATGATTGGCTGGAGTATTTCTTTTTCGTAAGTATTGCCCCCTAGTCCGAAAAAGGGGTAAACTTTCACTAGGGAGACGATCATTCAAATCCTTTTACAAGCATGAACGAATCAATTTCGCTTGGCCATCTTTTCCTATTTTAGGAGTCTGAAAAGAGATTAAAGAGGAATCCATGTACAACTTTGTCATGGTTGATGACCGAGTATGACAAAGGAAAAGTAAACTCGGCACAGTTCCTTTTCCGTAAATAGTCTAGCGAGGCCAGATAAAGTGATAAACCTATACTCGTTAGACACACCTTTTTACTCCAATTGTTTAACGAGCACGATAATGGTATCAAAATTACTCAGAATCTTTTTCATGTTTGGATCCAGAGCACGAAAAAGGAAAAGTAAGCTCAAACCACTTTTCATGTTTTAACCAGAGCACGAAAAAAGTGAAAAGTAAGCTCAAACACCATCTTACTATTTTTAACGAGCTCGAAGATAGGTTGGAAGAATGATCATGATGTCTGCTTCATTTTTTAACGAGCTTGTAACAGAAAATGAACTATGCTCAGGATAATTTTCATGGTTTAATGAGTTCGAAACCTAAAAAGGAAAGTATGCTCGAAAATGTTCCCAATGGTGAACTTCTTTCCGTCATGAAATCCAAAGGTTGGTACATGCCCCCCAGCATGATTGCTAGAAGTAAGTGACTTAGTTCCAATGTGGTGTGGAGAGGCGATCGAGTTGACTTCAACGTAACTTCCAGAGGCTGAAGACATGCCCCCAAGCTTCATTTCATTCGCCTAAGGTATAGGCGAGTGAAAAGAAGGTTCAGGTACTAAGTCTACGAGGAGACTCGACTCAAAGGGAAAGGATATGTTTCATTTTTTAACGAGCTTGAAATAGGAATAGAACTCTGCTCAATTTACTGGTTTCATTTTTTTAACGAGCTTGAAGCCAAACCTAAACTTTGCTCAAGGTTAAGGCCCATTGACGGGTTCCTTCCCAACATGATGACCAGAGGTTGGTAAATGCCCCCAGCATGATTGCTAACGGCTAAAAATGCCCCCCAAGCTTCCTTTTGTCTAAATACTCTTCTTCCTTACCCACAAATCTCGGCTACTAATCCGAATGTGTTCACCAGGGGGGTAGGGAGAACCAGGACCAAGTGACCCAGGAAGATGAAATGAAGGTTCAAATCCTAACTCTAGCGAGAGACTCGAACAAATGGAAGGGATATCTATTTCATTTTTACACAAGCTTCAAAATAAATAATAACAATGCTTGAAAGGGTCCTTTTTATTTTTTAGCGAGCTTAAAATAGAAAGTAATTATGCTCGAAGGTAGTTTCATTTTTACGTAAGCTTGAAACTGAAAGTAAACTATGCTTGGGATTGATTTCATTTTTACACAAGCTCGAAACCAACGGTAAACTATGCTTGAGGGTTGGTTTCATTTTTTAACGAGCTTGAAACAAAGAATAAACTATGCTCATAGGAACCTATTTCATTTTTTAATGAACTTGACATAGAAAGGGAACTATGCTCATATCCCCCCATCCCCAGGGGGAAGAAACCACTAAAACATGTGGAACATTTAGGGAAGTCTGGTGACTAGGAATCATGCGATGAGTGGGAGTCACAAAGGAAAGCTGATCGATGGTCACTACATTCCCATGATGGGGAAAATAAATCACTAAAAAGAGTGAGGACACTACAACCTTCATTGCATAGACATAATCACGTCCAAGGAGTAGATTAAAATCTAAGGGACCTTGGGCGACAATGACATCAATACAGACAGTTTTCCCTCCTAAAGTGATAGGTAACTGAGGAAGGGACCCTAAAGGTCCAGTAGGCCTTCTATTGAAAGCCAGTATCTGGTCAGTGACGGGCACAAGCCAAGGAGAACCTAAGGCCTTCCAAGCAGTTGAGGATATAATACTAACAAAAGCTCCTTCATCAACTATCGTACGAAAAATTTCTTTATCAAAAACTCCTACATATATTTGAAAAGGAACACTCGAAGGAAGACGAGATTCTGTTAGACCATTCCAATCAAAGGAAATAACCTTAGTACTTGGACATTCTGAACCGATAAGGAAAACATCAGCGGTTTCCAATTCACACTCGCTTGGAAGATAAGAATGAGATGAAGATTGTGTCAAGATGACTGCTTCAGTCTGGACTTTCTCCAATGAAAGAGTAGGATCGAGTGGAGATGACAGCGACTCGATCACTTCACTCTCAGAAGGGAGAGTGGGATCAATTGCAGATGAAACTAAATTGATCACTTGGTCAACCAGCGGGGGGTCACGGGACAACTTACTATCATTTGTTGGAAGCACCGGTTGAGAACTAGTAATATCTTCCAACCACCGCGAAGATTCATCCATGCTTGGACAAAGGAAAGTACGGTGCATACCCTTGCATATCAAACAAGGATATAGGACTTTACCCTTCCGACCCTTCACCAAGGGGTCACTGGTTGAGAGAGTTTCATCAACATGATGGTCAGATTTTGATGATACAAGTGGTTTGGGGTTTTTAGACCACACTTCTGATACATGGGAAAGACCGAGGAAATCCTTGAGAAGGTGATCACCCTTGTAGAGTTTGGAAGGGAACTTGGGCTTACGAGGTGTTTTCATAGAATGAGTGCCATTAGAGGCAACTAGTTTACGCTTGGTACCTTCCTTATCCTTCTTCTTCTTAACTTTCCTTTTCTTCTTCTTCTTATCCTCCCGATTACTAACACTATTGCGTTGATCAGGCGAGGAAGAAGGAATGGAAGAAGATTCATCTGATGAAGAAGGGGAAGGATTAGTTTGGGATAGACTCTCTCGTGGTGGAGAATTAACATTCGAAACATTGGGTGTAATTGGAATTACCAGATTGAATAACCATACTGGTAAGCCTATGGTTAATCCAGGAAGATTTAACATGGTAATAAAGGGAGGACCAATATCTCCAACTGGAGGAAAAGTAAACGGTACCCCTTGAAAAGGGGTCTCCGAATTGGTAGTCCCAGAAGGAGCATGGGTGCATGGAGGTAGATTCTCCATGGAACAAAACTAAGTGATGTAGACGAAGTCTTGTTAAAAAGAACTCAAAAACCCACAGGCAACCGATCGTGCGAAAGGGGAGCTAGGAAAAGACAAGGCTCACAGGCCAAAAGAGCAAGCTCAAAAAACTATACTGAGGCCGCTGCCACAGTAAGCGAGCTGTACAACAAAAAGGACAGAATTCCAACAAGTAGCCCCACAAAGAAAAAGACCCTCTACAAGATAGCAAGCAAAACCTCCTAACTAAGAGTTGGAGACCTCAACAAATTGTATCCTTCACAAGGTGATGAAATCCAAGTCGAACAATACAAAATGAGAGACCAATAATGGAAGGATATCCCTCTACCGAAAAATGATCCTAGGTATAGAGCCCTAGAAGAAAAGTCACTGAGCTACCTCGTTCATGACACGTTGGAAAAGGTTTTCGGCGCTTTTGTCTTATCACCCTTGTATTATCATTATGGTGGCCGTATAACACAAGGGAGATAATGATCAATGTTTCCTTAGGGATAAGTGGAGTGCGGCATTCCATAGAGTCCGTCCGGTTCTCGATCTCGCAGTGGTTTAACCCCTGAAACAACATGAGGTCCCTCCACAAACTAGTCGATGACCATTTCAATAAATACTAGAGGATTTTAGTACCCTAGAGGACAACGACTATGTCTCAGATGATAACGACAATGGGGAATTATTTGGATTCCTATCCCCGGTGTCCTACCTAACTACCAAGTTCTTTTGATTTCCTCAAGTGAGGTTATGGTGTGTTTAGTTAGGGAGATTAATTTCAGTGGTTGTATTACTCAATCGGGTAAATGGACGTGAAACTTGGTGATGTTGTGACGACCCAAACCATGTACATGAGAATGAATTGAAATGAGCCTTTGTATTCGATGAACACTAGCTAAAGTAAATAAGAATTCTCTCCATTCCCAATATGCACAACCTAATGCACATGCAATTTTATTTCTTTTCAAAATATAGAAAGAAGTAAAATATGTACCCAAAACTAACCCAAAGCAATGAAAAATTTCTTCATATGAACACCAAACGTAATGATTCTAAACCATTTCTTATCTTTTCACACTTGAAAAAGACACATCCAAGCTACAGAAAGAAAGATTCTACAAATGTTTCCAATTAGATGGAAGACAAAGAAAAGAACTCAACAATTCTATCTTTAACTCGAATGTACACGAATCTGAAACAAGCCTTTCTTCTTCTTATGAATTTGAGACCAAGATATGTAAATGATCAAATTAAAGCAAGAAGAACATATATTTTTTTCAGTTTCATGAATATAGCAAAAGAGTGACAAAACCAAGCTTCTCTTTGGACTAAAGCAGAGACAAGGAATCAATCTTTCCCAACAATCATTAGATAGGATGTAAAGGAAATAAAATGCCAAGCAATCCAAACACACCAAACCAAAAAAATGATCTCAAAACCTTAATATGGGTCAAAATGACTGTAGGATGCACGATTCATGGCCCCCCCATTTTGCTAAAAAATAGAACCCATTTCGCTTAAAAATGCAAGAAAAACACTAATGTTTACTCAAAGGGCCAACATGGATCCAAATCTAGAAAAGACCCAAAAATAACCAAACAAACCAAATAAAAACACTTTCCAGGAACTACCGTGGGCCTGCAGGAAACCCAGGAGCGGTACTGATAAACTACCGTGCTATAGACACTAGTTAAGGTGCGGTACTACCGCTCTGTAGGCAGTTACAGGGGAGCGGTAGTGTCTGAACGGGGGGAAAAAGGCAGAAATTTAAGAAAAGATTTTGACTTTTCGAGGGTTTTCCAACCCATAGGACTTACTGATCTATAACAGAAGTCTAATGCAAAGAATAGGGAAGTGAATGAGGGTAAAAGAACCCAATTCTTACAATCAATGAGTGAAATTGAAAGCAAACTTCACAAGCAAAGAAAATGGATTCAAGTCCCCAGCGGAGTCGCCAGTTTTTGTTGTAGATATTTCTCCCTACGGATATGTAGAAACTCTCTTAGGATAAAGCAGGATGCATTGACTCTATGCTAAGACAAAAAGGAAACAAATGCTACCTTGAGTTCTTGAACTAATCTTCACAACAAGATTAAATGCATTCAGAAGAGATGAAAGACGTAACTCACCTTCCAATTCAACGTTTGTCCCGCTTCTAGCTCTTGATCCCGAAGCTCCAATGTAGAACCTGTTGAAATCAAACAAAGGACAAGCATGCAAGCTTCCAAATACCTTGAAGCAAAGACTAAGTTCAAATCTAAACTAGATACATTTCATATCAAAGATCCATACAATACACATGAAATGGGAAAAACAAGACAAGTTATATTTTATTACAAACTTGAAGAGTGATTACAAAGGTTGCTTGATATCCAAGCCAATCCTCCAGCTCCACGTGCTTCCTCTAGCTATCTCTACAGAAGTCTGAAGATCATAGGTTTGATGCCCTGAAAGTCCTCCTTTTGGTCCATGGAAAGCTTCTCTCTTATGGCACATGGGAAGGTTAACCAAAGAGAGAAGTGTGGATCTATGGAGGGTTTAGTGGATCAGGCCATCTAAACAAAGAAGGAGTTAGGATCGAACCAAAGGTGGTAATCCCAACAAAATCTCCTCAAAGGTTGATATCCCAAAGTCCAAGGAAAAAAGGCTAATTTCAGACTACCGCGCCCCTATAATTGAGCATAACACGGTAGTACCGTGCCCCAGAGAAGGAGCAATGCACAGTAGTGTTGACTACCACGCCCCTGGAGATGTGCAGGGAGTGGTAGTGCTCACAAACACGGCTAAGTTGGGTTGGAAGATGGCAGAAAAAGGTTTTTCTTTCAATATTCAGTCAATGGTTTTCACTCTGGATGTTCAGATGATCTTTAAGGGAAAATTTTGTTTAGGTTGGTAATGCAAGGATGCGACACTAATACGTAATGTGTAATATTGAGGTATAACACAAGGTTATAGTAGATGTCATTCTGACCACTGTGTTTATATCAAGAAGCTAGGAAATGAAAGATATATTATCTTGTTATTGTATGTGGATGACATGCTTGTTGCAGGGTCTAACATGCAGGATATAAATGTACTCAAAAGGAATCTAGCTAATTCATTTGCGATGAAGGATTTGGGTGCTGTAAAGCAAATATTTGGTATGAGAATAAAGAGAGATAGGAAAAATCGCAATTTGACATTGTCTCAGAGTGAGTACATACAAAAGGTGTTGGAGAGGTTCAAAACATAGAATGCAAAACTAGTAAGTACACCTTTGGCCAACCATTTCAATCTAAGTAAGGCAATGTGTCCCAAGACATAGGAAGAGACATATTACAAGTCCAAGATTCCCTATCAATCCGTAGTTGGCAGCTTGATGTATGCCATGGTGTGCACAAGACCAGATATTGCACAAACAGTGGGAGCTGTGAGCAGATATATGAACAATCCAGGTAAAGAACATTGGAAGGCAGTACAATGGATTCTCAGGTATTTGAGAGGTACTACCACTCAGGAATTATGTTTTGGAGGTTCAGGAACTATTCTATAGGGATATGTTGATGCAGATATGGCAGGTGATAATGATAGCAGGAGTAGCACCACAGGGTATGTGTTTACTGTAGGTGGAATAACAGTAAGTTGGATTTCAAAACTGCAGAAGGTTGTTGCACTTTCAACAATAGAAGCATAGTATGTTGTTGTTACAAAGGCTAGTAAAGAGATGATTTGGTTGCAGAGGTTTATGGAGGAATTGGGTAAGAAGCAGAAGGATAGTAGGTTGTACAGTGACAACAAAAGTTCCATTCATCTTGCAAAGAACTCAGCATTCCATTCCAGGACTACACATATACAGCTCAAGTATCATTTCATACGCTTTGTTCTGGAAGATGAACTGTTGAAACTGGAAAAGATACACACTAGCCAGAATCCTGCAAACATGTTCACAAAGGTAGTGACCAGAGAGAAACTGAGTTCTTGCTCGGTTTTAGTTGGCCTTCTAGCATGGAGGTGAAGAAGAGAAAGTTGCCAACTCCAATTCCAGCAAGTGTAGCAGTGGTGGAGTTGTTGTGATCAGTCTCCAAGTGGGAGATTGTTGGTTGCGGAGCCTGATCTCCAAATTCAGAGATATTATTATTCAGCCGTGTCCATACCCCAGGTTTGGTTATGATCCCAGCACGACCCTAGGTTTTTGGGGCTGTTTTTGCCAACATGGTTTTGGGTATCCTATGGTATTTTCCCATTGTATTTTCCTTATAAAAGAAAGACTTTGTAATACGGCTAGGGTTGATGTATTAGGTTTTATGCATTGTAAAGATCTCTGATATCAAAAGAGAGACTGTGAGACAGTGAAGAGGAAGTGCGGCGGTTGTGCTGCAGGTTGTATCGCTTCACTTTGCTAGACGGTATAATAATATCGACTGGAAACTTCAGTGTGGACGTAGCCCAAGTTGGGTGAACCACGATATATATGTGTCTCTCTTGTAATGTGTGTTTGATTATAATTGCATTTATGTTTATTGTTATTGCTCTGCGATCCTGTTTTTCTAACACATATATGTGATATAATACAGACAATTTTTTATCAATTATTAGCTCCATTATATAAGTTTATCTTTGGGAGAAAATTACTTTGGATTTCAAAAGATGGTGTGAAGGTATTAGAAGAAATGAGAGATTTGTATGTGGATTCCAAGAGATCAACTTATATTACAATATATGATGCCACAAAAGTGCCTTAGAATTTTCCAAAGCGTGCCCCTAGTAAACAAGTAATTAGGGAGATGTCCTACTAATCCATTTACTTTGGATTTAATGTTCAGCATTAACACTGAAACAAAAGAATGGTTTCCCTACCTACCCCATCATTATAGGAACATATGGCTTACTAAACAATATTTACACATTGAAAGAAGATAAGAAAATAGTTTAATACAAGTTTATACCAAAATGATTTAAATTGCATAATCCAAAGTAGGTTTTTGAAAACCATAGGATTATCATGGGCATAGGATGGCCTCACTATAATGAAGAGTAAAAAGAAGAAGAATACAAAACTATATCCTTGAGTTATGAGGAAGTCATAAAAATGGAAATAGTAGTAGTATAAGAACATGCCAAGAAAGAATTTCCTAGTAATACCCCCAATGCCACCATGGATGTGGAATAACAACACATAACCAAGATGAGGAAACCTCTATTCAAGAACATACAATCATGGATGTAGTATAGGAAATAGAGGGTAAATAAATGAAAGAAAATCCTTTGAGTGATACCCTATAAGGGATCATTGACATTGAAAAAGCAAAGGCCTTCACTTCACATTCATTCGAGGAAAACATATCATCTAGCCAAGTGGAAGGTTCCAAAGTCTAAGATGTAGATGGGACAAACCACCTTAAAGAAGCAATAATCAACCTTTCAAATCCAAAAGGTAAAATATCATACATTAGTGCTAGGTCAATAATAATGGAATAATTCTACATCCCCATTCAAAATAATCCCAAATTTCAATAATTAACTAAGAGAGAGCATCAAGTGAATAATGGCATTCCATGTTGAGAAATGTTCACATTTGATGTGAACAAGAAAAAAGTGGTTCAATTTGCAAATAAGAAAAGGAATATCATCACCAACCAAATCACAATCAATAACAATGAGACCATAGTAATGGATGTCAAGAGGATGGAAATAGCAGTAGATTCCATTGTTGTGGTGACCACCATTGAATCCAAGATCCTTAAATTAACCAAGTAAATATAAATACATAATTAGATATCACTTAGATAAAAACTTGAGTGGAAGCATACAAAACATCCAAGTATGAGACGGACAATTCATCAAGTATGCATTAGAAATCCATGTCAAACTTTCACTAATTCACAAGGATTTATACAAGGTTATCTTTGATATGCATGATTTTTTTAGCGAAGTAATGAAACTAGCCTCCCACTTGGATAAGTAAAACAATTTCATGGGAGTATGGAAAATATCTGTATAGAATTTGATCCTACCGTATCAAAATAATTTAGAGAACCCCTCTTGTCTTCCATGCCTCTAAGCAAAGAAAATTGATTGAATTGGCATGAACGGTATCAACTATTGGAAAACCAAGATCAATAACTTAAATAAGTGTATCACACAATGGATTAAATATTGCAACTAGTATCATGGAAATGCAATAGAGGTATCATAGGATTCAAATCTTCCCATATTTAGAGTAGATAGAACCTTCATGTCACACATCAACCTAGTCTATTAGTTGAGTAAATCTCAAAAGCAAAAGGAGGTGTTTAGTGGAACATGTACCACATATCAACAAATTTATGGTAAATAGAAACATAGAGACACCAATCAAAGAAAAGGATAAACATAAGGCATAAGAAACTTCAACGTGGATCATGTCTAATCTAAGCACCTTTTGAACAATACCACCCCTATTTTTTTAATTACAAAAAGAAATATCAAGGACTTAGGAATGAAAGTCATTAAATATTTGACTAGTTAATGAAAGATGAAGAGTTGGGAGAATGAACCACTTCAACTTCCTCGCATTTATTTTGTATAAAATGGTAAATTCAATTTAAGAAAAGGGATTTCAATTTTGGCAAGAAAGCTATCTTGTAACTACAATTGATCCATTGCTAGCAAGTTGATTGAGTAAATATAAAATTGTTTACAAATGTGATCTACCTTCATTCTATGCATAGCATATTTCATTTTGTTGTAATTTTATGGTTTTGACCAATTTCATGGCACCTAATTTAATTTTATTTTATCTACTAACTTGGTATTGGACATGAATATGGTTAGACTGTGTTTAGCTATCTTACATATCTGATTGTTCTTTTGATATTGAGTGAAATTATTTTTATCAACTATTTGTAATTTCATATTTATCCAATGTTATGTTTCAATACTTGTCCATTAGGACTTGATTCCCACATCTTTCTTTATATATTTTAAACAAAAAATTATATAAAAAATTTACAAAACCTGTAAAATGAATCTAATAGTCGATGCAACAAAATAAAGGGTTCACCAATAAAGGGTGCGAATCATTTTTGGGGATTTTATCTCTAGAACCCATGTGTATTGGCGAGGGTTGAAAGCCTATGTCAATAGGAAGATATACCACAAAGTGGTATCAAAGTATAGTGGAAGTGCTAAGGCCTTTATGTAGGTTAATGGAATGCTTCTTGAAGAGTTCAAATAGGTTCATATTTCAAAAAATCGCATGTACTGTGTAAACTTGTACCATTTTGATGAGGTTAAGCATTGATAGTAGGTACAATGCAGTGCTAATGGGTAGTTGTAGCTAACCAATAGTCTAGATGTTCAATTCTAGTCAAGTTGGAATGGGTTAAAAAGGAAATATTTCAAAGTTTATCTAAGCACCTAGACTTGTCAATTGATAGAAATCAAACCCTTAAAGTTAGAATGAACCATGTCATCAAGAATGACCCCTTGGAGTAGTTACTGGAAAATTTTGGAGATAAAAGGGAACTTCGACCATCATTCATGGAATATGTTCTAATGAGAAACATTTCTATCAGAATTGAAAAAAAATATAAAAATCAAACATTGGAAAATAGCCATAACAAATAACCATAATAGGATAGTCATCAAAATTTACTGAGAGTGCATAAGACAATGATTTATGATGAGTATATTAAAAATTAATTTTGAATGAGAGATACCTCAGGAGAACTAAATAAAAGGACAGGTATGGAAAATAAAATGAGCGTTACAAATTACCTTTGAAAACTAGTCATTGGTTTTTTAAGGTGACATGAGACAAGGAAATGGAAAGATCAATGGTATTTGATGGATATTTTACGAGAAATATTTGAAACTATAATAATTATCCAAAGTAAATCACTGGGGAAACCTTCCAAAAATAGTCATAAAAAACCCTAAGGCATTAGAATAGTTCCAAAATTTTTAATGGAAAGGATTTTGATGGAGAAAAAAATGTAGAAATTTCCCAAGGGTTAGAAGAAATTTGTTTGGAAAAAAACATTCAAATATCCTAATAACTCAATGATTAGGATGGACATTAGAAAACAAGCATTGGAAAATATAAGGCATGCATAAGACCAAGAGTTTCTGATGGAATTTTTTTTAGCATAGACTTGTTGCAAGAGAAGTAGTCACCAAGAGAAGACAAGAAAGGCATTTAAAAATTGATTAAATGTTGAAAGGAAAAAAAGAGTCATTGGGAAGAGTTATCGAGAAGAGATACATTAGAAGAATTAGGAAATACATGAATATATGGAGGGTGAGGATCTCCAACATAATATTCCAAGAGTAAACCTAATAAAGGAAATTAGTCATCGAGGTAGTTACCAACAATTCATTGATTGGTAGAATTGCGTTAAGAAAGAATTTGGGTACTAAAGCACTTAATAACCATTAAAAAAACATGTGAGATGGGACATCCATCGAAAGGGATTAATTGAATGCATCATAAATTAGAAATTAATGTAGATATATTAAAATTTCCAAGCAAAAAATCGAATGCATTGATAGTCAATCTATGACAAATAAAACAAAAAAATCTCTAGACATAGTAACCACCTCATTGGATTCGAGAGATGCCACCCCTAGTACTATACAAGGGCACTATAATCATCCTGCCCTACAACAATAGTAGGTACACAACAATGGAGATAATCCCCCTTAACCTTCAAAGTGTTCCTTGGAGCACGTATTCATAGAATCTTATTGAGTACATTATGTTTATACTACAAGGAGATGTTTGGGTATCTCATGGACATGGACAGAGGCATACTACAACAAATAAGAAAGAAAAAACATTGAAACAATCAATCAAACACACAAAATGGGGCAACCTACATAGTCAAACATATGGAGAAACCCATGATTGTAATAATTAGTGGACATGAAAAAGAGAACGAATTATGAGAGAGTATCATGGAGATTCATACATGGACACTAGTAAGAACATATATTTTATTTGTCCTAGTTGGGACACATATACTCAAAATTCTTTAAAATTTCATATGAATGTACACAATAGGGTTTTCTAAAAAAATTAATGTGTGGACACAATTTGATAAATATCTATAGATTTAGTTGAAAATTATAAATGTTGTATTTACCATATTAAGACAATGAAGGGGGGATAAGGACCCATTAAGAAGTTATGTCTAGATCTAAAACTAAATATAAGGGAGTCAAGTGGAAATGCAAAAGTCTAAAATGTTGTTCAGTTATGAAGAGCATAAATATAGCTCAAATATCCAATTTGATCAATTGAATTAATATTTGAAATATTTTAGAAGAAATCATAGATTCAAAAGTTTAGTTTTCTAGAAAAAAAAAATGAAGTTCTCAAATAATTTTAGTAGATAAAATCCTTTAGGATTATTTTGAAAAAAACAATTGCAAATATGGATGACCTCCAAGATGCATTAAACTTTGAATAAAGTGTTCATTGTGAATATGTGTAGGGTTTCTGAAATGGGATTTAAGGAACATATAAGTCAATATAATGAGAAATATTATTCCACTTATGTCTGGGAGCTTGATGTCATAATGCACACTTTGAAAATGTGAAGGTGTTGCTTGATGTGCTAGAAAGATGAGTTGAGTACAAAGTGTTATAAAAATAAACATCATAATAATAAGAAGAAGAATAAGAATAATGATTATGCTAAATGAAAATTCAAAGGACATTTCTCTTACCTCATGACCAATCAATGTGTATAAGTACATCGTCACACGACTTATTGTAATCAACATATTATCAATTCATATCAAGCATTTATTTTCAATATATATTCTTATATATTTTGAAAAATACTTATGTCAATCATATACACGGGGATTGTATCCTACATTTGGTATCAGAGCCAATTGTGGGTTAAAATACGCTAGCAATTTATAAGTGTTGTTATTTCATACCAATCTAAACAACAACTTTGTATGACAATCAATATGCTTAGTTTGTACATGGTTGTCTCAATTAACTATTACCTTACCTATAATCAGTTATATCCTATACACGATGTCTCAATTAACTATTACTATATGTGCAATCATTTGTACACTCATATACTACCAATTAATCGTCATACAACCTCCTACTCTTGTGACTTCTTGTCACACCATCAACAATTATAGCCATGATGTGTTTATATCAAATGTTATAAAGATAGTAATGATGATGATGATGGTGAATGTTATTTTAAATAAAAATTCAAAAGACGCACCTCTTATCTCATGACCAGACAATGCATATAAGTACATCGCCATCAGGTTCATTGTAATCATCATCGTATCTATTCTTATCAATCATTTATTTTCAACATATATTTTACAAAATTATTATGTTCAATCATAAAAACAAAGGTTGTTTCCTAGATGTTATATAAGTTCCAATCTCATGGATCAAATTCCATACCCAACCATTGTGATCACTATTTTGTACAACCAATTTATCATTGCATCTCTATTTTGTATAATCAATTCATCAATGCAACACCATACAATCATGTTGTACTCAGTCACACATTGCTTTTTTCCACCATACACAAAGGAATACAACTACTAACCATACAATTTATACAACAATCCACGCAATTATGGATTATTTTCAAATCATTGAAAATTATGTGCGTGCTACCATCACACCCTTAACGCCATATAGTCATCATACAATATATAATCATATAACTTATGTATGCTACCACACCTATAATTTTCATACATGATTGGTTTCTTCGATTTCCACATATGCACCCTCATCTATACACCACAATTTGCCAAAACATTTCCATACATCAATATATATTCCCACTAAAACTTCAATAATTGATTTTAAAATTTTACTTTTTTCTTCAAAGGATCAAATCTTCAAAAGTCGCATCCCCTAAATAAATTATCCTAATTTTTTTTTACCCTTGGAAGCTTCAAATATAAAGGTCATATTGGATCATAAAATGGATTTTGTTAGAAAGTCTAGAAATTTATAATAATGATAAAAATTTGCACAAAGTTACCTTTTTCCAAAGAGATCAGCCTAAAAACCTTATATATAATATTTAAAATAAAATCTAAGTAGGGTCCCACAAAAACATCCAGAATGGGTAGTTATAGAAAAGCATACAAAGATGTTAATTTTTATGCATATTAATCCAATTATATGGAGTCACAAATAGAGTTAGCGGAAAAAAATCAACAAAATTGGGGACAAGTTTGACAAGTTATTTGAAGATTCCTAAAGATGTGGGATAGAATTAATAAAGAAGGGAGTCATTTGCTTCAAAAGAAATAGAAGATGGATTCTAGGACATGTTTGTGAGTTACATTTTGACAAGGAAAAGGAATCGATGTTAATTAATGAGCATAGAGAAAGGATTGTCCAACCAACTAAAAGATGACATGAGTTATCGATAGAATATGAAACTTACAAAACTAGTAAACTCGAACTCATCGACCACAAATCATTAAAGAGTTCAGGGAAGAACAAGTGAACCAATAGATTTAATATTGAAATGTTGACTATAGAAAATGAAGCACTTCCAAAGACGTCATTAGATTCAATTTCATGTGCCCAACAAAATAGAAATGAATAAGATGTGCTTCAAATAGAAACAATTACTCCAAAAGAGAAAATACAACAACCAGTATCAAAATACATTCCACCACATCTTAGAAAGGTTGAAAATATCCATTTTCCAATAAAAGGAGAAATAAATCCTACAGTTCCACTTGCAACCATGACTGGGAAATCACTACCAAGACCTTGAAACTTAAAGGAATCACAAAAAATCAAAGTGTAATGATACTTGTAGATTCTAGTAGTACTCATAATTGCATAGACATCAATGTCACTAAATAACTAACTCTTTTTATGTACCCCAACAAGGTGTTCAACTGAAATAAGGTATTTCACATAGGTCAAACACATTAATCAACCACTCACACAAATAGATCACATATGAACAAATGCTAACCAAGGAATAATACCAAATCTCAGACATTTTGGTTTTGAATTTTTTATTTTATTTTTTATTTTTGTGTGGTTGTGTAAAGTGTCTTGCAAGCCAAAAATCAAGATTTTTGGGTAGGCGCGCTCTTCCAACAACAACAACAATAACCCCATTCTCCTCCCTAATATTACTAAATATTTTTCTTAACTCACTTGGTTGAAACTTACTTTAAAAAGAAAGTGGTCTTGGGTTCAAGTCCTTCTTTTGTTACTTTTTGTAAAAGTTCACGTAACTTTAAGTTATAAAGTGTTTACATTGTAAAATTGCTTCCCACTTGTTTTATAAAAGTGGGTCACTTACTTTGAAGCAACTTATTTGTAAAAGTGATCCTATATGAAAAGTTAATAAGGGGAGGATTATTTACTACATTTTTTTGTCCCATCATCATGTGGTTCAACCTTTTCCTGCCATGTGGCTTTGGCCCTTTTTATGCATTTTTCTTCAAAAAGGCATAACTTTGACATCCAAAGTCTATTTTCAGTGCCTTTTTTTTAACTTCCTATTTTTTGAGATCTTTGCATCTAGACCATCCTTTTATGATTTTGAAGCCATATTACCTATATTATACAAAATGTCTAGTCCATGTGACATTCTTCTTACCAATACCAACTACTTCTCATGGAAATCTTGTACGAAGGATGTCCTACGAAGTAGGAGACTTTACTAGATTTCCTTGGGAAAAGAAAGTAAACCCACTACTGATGATAAGAAAATGAAATGGGCCAATAAATGTGAAGAAGCTCGTGGAATAATATGGATGTCAATTTTTAATGAGTTACGATTCCACCTTCAAGGAATTAATGATCCAAATAAGGCCTGGGAAGAATTGGAAACTATGTTTGGTGAACACAACGAGATTCAAGGTCACTAGTTGAAAATGAGTTGGTTGCTTTAAATCCAAGTGAATTTTCTTGCATTCAAGACTATCTATCTAAATTCAAAATCCTTAGAACCTTAGTTGAAGAATGAAAAATAACCAAGCTAGAAAAGCAATGTATTTGTGCTATTATTTCCAAGCTTGGTCTTGCCTATTTTTTTGTGTATCTACCTTTTATTCCATGAAAGAATATCTGGGGGTTCAATATGTAGAACCCACTCTTGAATATTTTTGTGATTCCTTGAATAGAGAGAAAGATAAGTTCATACATCTTGGAGTTATCAGCATTACTGATACATCTAGCAAAGCGTTATTGGAACAATGGAAGAATAAACCAAGAAACCCAAGAAGCAACATCCTCACAACAACAAGAAAAATAAGGGTCTCAAACCCTCTCATCCCGCTCATCCTTCCAATGGTGACAAGAGAACCAAATCAAAAGATAAAAAGACTGAGCGACATTGCATTTTTTGTGGGAAAGATGGTCATATAGAAGATAAGTGTTTCAAGAAGATCGTATCCTTGGAAGCAACAAAGGAGAGGCACAACATCAACCTTGATTCATCTTCTGACTCTGCAAATCATGGACATGCACTTTGTGCTTCTGATTTTTCCTTAAATGCATCGTCTTCCTCTTCTTCTAATGAGCGGCTCACTGATTCTTGATAATCTTATCATATGGCTAAGGATAAAGCCATTTTTTCTGCTTTAAATGAATGTAACACCAAACAAATATTTGTTGGTGATGATAGATATTTTAATGTTGTAGGATATGGAACAATTCACGTAGATGATGGTCAATTCAATGATGTATCATGTGTTCCAAGAATTTATTGTAATTTATTGTCAATCTATCAAATCAGTCATTTTCATGAAGGTAAGTCTGTAGAGTTTACATCTCATCATATTGTAATCAAGGATTTCAAATATCCTAAGCATTTCCTAGATATTGGAATTGTTGAATATATTACCAAGTTGTACAGATTCAACAACTTTGGGTCATCACCTTTTGCCTAATTTTTTATTGCTCATAGCGATGACTTGAGAAAACTTTGGCATACATGATTTCATTATTTCAACTATCACTCATTGCAACAAATATGTAATTAGAAAATGGTGACTGGTATTCCTCTCATATCTTGTAGATATGGTGTTTGTCTTGGGTTTGTTCTCGGAAAACATCATCGAGGTAGTTTTGAAAAACAAGCCTCTTGGCACACCTTGGCCTCCTTGCAGCTTGTTCATAGTGATTTGTGTGGTCTGATTCCTTCTATTTCTTTCTCTAGCTTCAAGTATTTCTTAAATTTCATTGATGAATTCTACAGATGCACTTGGGTTTACTGCTTAACACTTAAGAGTGAAGTTTTTGACAAGTTTTTTGCCTACAAGGCCCTTGTAGAGAAACAGTCTGTACATCAAATACATAAGTTAACACTCAGATCATGGAGGCGAATATGTAAACAAAAAATTTACTAATTACTACACTACACAAGGAATTCAATTGAAACATACTATTCCATACACACCGCAACAAAATGGTGTTGCTGAGAGAAATAACCGCACATTAAAAGAAATGGTTAATTGTATGCTCCAAGCTAAAGGAGTAAGTATTTAATTTTGGGTTGAAGCCATTAATTGTGTTAGTTACATAGTCAATTAGACTTTGACAAAGGCTCTAAAATATATAACATTGGAAGAGACATGGAGTAAAATTAAAACGGATGTCATCCACTTCCATGTGTTTAGTAGTGAAGCATGGTGTTGTGCAGGAAAAATACCTTATAGAGAGGAGAAGACACTACGGGTGACAGGTAAATACATTCATTGTATTGCATTTAGTTACTACAAATGGAAAGAGATCGAGATAGCGAAAGAAGTACCTTTTTATCGACATCTGGTCCTAGCTTTCGCTTGATCTTCCGCTATGATGAACCTGCAACACAAAGTAAACCTTCCTCAACGTATCTTGACTGTAATAAATATGATGAAATAAGAAACAAATTAATATCAAATACAATCAGACATTAAACCAAATGAACATTCAATCCAATAGACATTCAATTTGGGACGGGAAGGGTATTTCCACCTTTTATTGTCAAAGAAATGTAGAAAAGTACAGATATACCTTATCTGTCTATACACTTATGCAATCGAGTCGTGGGCTCTTGCTCTTCACAATGACTTGGGAATTCCTCGAGTGTAACAGCCGTTAAAGCATTCCTTCTAGGTCCCTCTCTAATGGCTCCTCCTTGTATTTATGGCACAAGGTAGGCAGTTGAATTCAAGAGGTGGTTGAATTGGGAGGTTGGGGAAGTTGCAGAACCAACTTCAACTAATCCCAATTCGTAATCTTAATATATTTTTTCATTTCATCTTAAGATGTGCACGTGTATGACACTAGCAAACCCGCGCACGGTGCGCAACTAGTGCTCTTAATGACTAGCGCATACAACATTCAGGATATGAGTGCGGGTTGTCTATAGTGAAACCTGCACACATTTAGGATATGTGCGTGGGTTTCCATTTATAAGAGTAGCGCACATCCACTGAAATATGCAAAAAAAAAATATTTTTCAGCTGAAGATGTGTGATCTCAGCAGTAACTCATCTAAGGTCAACCTAGCTCTTCCATTCATAGTGTCCTTTTGTGTGATCGATAGAGCAATGTGATCACGAATGGAGAAGTGCAGATTTGACCTATAACAGATGCCCCCTAATGTGTGAGGTTAGAGGGAAACGATGGCAAAAATACATTATAAATCCAAGTCGAAGGAGGAGCAAGAAACCGCAGAACCAAGTCACAAAAGTACCCGTAAACAATGATCAAGGTCAACGAGCAATTACAATTTTGACATCATATAGGTGTGTAGAAGGGTACACCATGATCTCCAATACATAACTAGGAGATGTATATATAGCATGGCCACTGAAATACAAGCGTGGATCCATGTCAAAATGAGAGATCATAGCCATAACAACACAATGGATCTATGTCTCATGAAGAGCCGAAATGAGTGAGGCTCAGTCTAGCGTAGCTTGGGTGATAACATAAATATGGTGATGCTATCAGGGTCCCAAGGTCTTCATCCAAAACAACCCAAGGTACAAACCCTAACCATGTGAATAAATGAGCTGAAGTCGGACATGGGGGGTATCGTTTGATTACTAGTCATTGATGTATACCATTAACAAATGCGAGGGCTTCCATCGATAATGATAATGGTGCCCAAGGTACCTAGTACATTCCAACAAGTGTGAATAAATGGACTTGAATTCGAACACCTGAGGAACCTTTCGAATAAGAGACAACGATGTATTCCCATTATTCAATAGCGAGGGAAACTGCCACTGATGACTGCAATCCCCAAGGTACTAACCGAAACTCTAAACTTCATTCCCAGAGCATAATGAGTTGAAGTTGATGGGAAGAAGTCTGCTGGAATGGAGGCCTTAATGCATCCTCCATCATCCAACACGAGGAACACTCAAAAGGTATGAGCTGATGTGGAGTATGACAAGTAACAAAATGAAACAAACTGACACCAGGATGGCTGACACATGAAGTCAAGGTAAACTGTAGAATGGCTGACACAGGATGTATCCTTGAATAGTGAGCATGACACAAAGTAACTTAGGCAATTTTTAACATGAAGGGGAAGTGATATAAGCCTGCAATGTAGGATACATTAATAGACCCTCCATATGATTGGAAGAATAACCAATCAAGGGAGTGAAAAACTCAGAGATTAGGTTCACCCTAAGGCCAAAAACTAAAACCCAACTGAAATGATAGACTGAAATAGGTGCTATGTTCAAGGATATGACTGAATTAACTGCGTTTGAAACTGAAAAGATGCGATATACCCTTCTCATCCCTTATTCCTTTTGGTAAGAGAATGTCCTTCGTGTTGTTTTGATGAGTTGAAGAAAGAAAACTGAAATAAGTCCAACCATGTAAACATTTTAAGGAGCCCATGAGAGGAAGAATCGAGACCTTCTTCATTGTTTACAGAGTTCAAAGAAGAGATAGAAGAATACTCTATAATACTGATCTCTGGATTTTAATATCGAGACGAGATCTGTTCTTGCTCGTCGGTGTTTTCAATTTTAAGGAGTCTGGAAAACTTAAACAATAACTCCATACACCTACCCGTTGAATTTAGTATTGAGCCCGGGTTGGTATTTTCTCACGGTGTTTTCCTGTTTATAGAGTCTGAAAAACTTAAACAATCCTCTATATACCCTCTCGTGGATTTCACATCGAGCCCGAGTAGGTGAATGCTTGCTTGGTGTTTTCATGTTTCGAGAGCCTGAAAACCCTAAAGAAGGCTCCAAAAGTCATTTTTCGTACAGTTAGTATCGTCCCCCGAAAAAAGTCTAAAACGATGATAGAAGAACTCTTCTAGCCACAGATGACTAAGGTATTCGTTTTTCGTAAGTAATCTACAAAAGTACAGAAAAGGGTTAAACTTATACTAAAGCGGATGTCACTTCAAATCCTTTAACAAGTTTGAAAAGACAACTATACTCGGAAATCTTGTCATATTTAAAGAGTCTAACAAGAGCGTGAAAGAAATCTATAAAGATCTTTTTTGTAAAGTTTTAACGAGACTGAAAAAGTAAACTCATTACCTCCTTACTATTTTTAATGAGCTCAAAGGAGAGATGGAAGAATGCTTGTAGCCTCCTTACTATTTTTAACGAGCTCGAAGTGAAGGTGGAAGAATTCTCATATCCTCCTTACTGTTTTTAATGAGCTCGAAGTGAAGGTGGAAGAATGGTCATAGGTGGATTAATGTCCAAATGAATGGCATAGTGCATTATAGACTCTAGGAAAACTTCATCAGAGGGAAGTATATTATCCCAGATGGAACACATATCTAAACATTCAGATGGAGTCATCACCTGGTCAATTGCTGGGACCCAGTCCCTAGAAGGTAAGCATGAATTCAGAGGCTTCTTCTCAGTAGCAATTGGAATCAAGGAACAATATGCCACATAATTTGATTGTGACATGGTAGTTCCTACTGGCGAGGGATATACTTGGTCTATAGTTGGGTAATAAGAGGGATCAACAAATGTAAGCTGATCTATAGTGACAATGCTTTCGTTGTGAGGAAAATGCATCACACGAAAGAGCGTAGACACCACATACTGCATAGCATATATGTAATCACGCCCGAGGATCATATCAAAATCCATAGGGTCCTTTAAAACCATAAAATCAACTAAGATTGTTTTTCCACCCAAAGTAATGGGTACTTGAGGGAGGAATCCCAACGGTTCATTAGGTATTTTATCGAAATTCAACGGCCAATTAATAGCTAGAACAAGGTTAGGAAAACCTAAATCTCTCCAAGCATAAGGGGATAAGATACTAACAGAGGCTCCTTCATCTACAATACATCAATGAACCGCATGGTTTTCGATATCAACCTTTATCTAGAAAGGTGTAGAAGAAGGAAGGAGAGGCCTAGTTAGACTATTCCAATCAAAGGAAATGATCCCAGAGCTTGGTAGGGGTTCAATTGGCACAGATGAAGTGCCCCCCATTTCAGAAACATCTGAATTGGTAATGCAGAATACTTCAGGGATAGGTGCATCAGTCTCTGAAGGACTGATGGGATCGGTTGAGGATTGCATCTATTCGATCACTTCACTCTCCGAAGGAAGACTGGGTTTGACCAAAGATTGCATTGATTCAACCACTTCATCAACCAAAGGTTGATCAGGCTATTGGGAATCTATAAACAATTCAGGAGTAGATGATCCTTCAGACATGGACCACACTCTCTGCACCTCTGAAATAACAGGGTGTAGGTGAGTAAGGTGATCTCCCTTACAAAGTTTACAAGGTAACTTTGGCTTGTGTCCTATAAGCTTAGAATCCTTTACAACAACAGTACTCTCAGCATGACTAGCATTGGTTGACAGCTTCCCCCAGCATGACTTGAAGTGGCTGGTTGCTCAAAAGCAAAAGACTTTTGAACTATGGACCACACTCTTTGCACTTCTGGAAGTATAGGGCACAAATAGGTCAGGTGGTATCCCTCGCAAAACTTACAAGGGAACTTAAGCTTCTATTTATTAGGTTTGTCGACAATGTCAACTTTCTCAGCATGACTTGCAGTGGCTGATTCAGTGTATCCAGTATGACTCACAGTAACTAGTGACTTGTCATTAATATGACCAGCAGTGATCAATGATGTTTCCTCAACATGACCTACAATGGTTGAAGACATACTTTCAGTATGATTTGCAGTGACTGAAACTTTGCTCCTCACATGACCTCTAGAGGCTGGGTAGGTTCCCCTAGCATGAATTCTAGAGGCTGGGTGGGTGCCCCCAGCATGACTTCTAGAGGCTGGGTGGGTGCCCCCAACATGACCTTCAGAGGCTGGGTATCTAGGTTTAGTATGATTTATAGTGACTGAGTGAGTTCTCCCAACATGACCACCAGAGGTTGGGTAGGTGCCCCCAGCATGACCTCCAAAGGCTAGGTGGCTACCCCCTTGCTTTGGCATCTTCTTCCTATTCTTCCTCCGTCTATTCCTTTTAGACTGCTAGTTACTAGTATTATTACTTTCACCACATGAGGTAGAAGGAGGAGGAGAAGATGTTACTGGAAAAGTAGGCATAGGGTTATGATGCTCATGACATGAGGTGCTTACTTGAGAAGCATAAGGAGCATGCAAGGCGTTCGGAGTGAAAACAACCAAACCGATAGCCCTATAGTGAATCCCAAAATATTCAAGGTAGCCATTAAGGGAGTACCAATGTTCCCAACAAATGGAAAAGCACAAGGAGCCCCTTGAATAGGTGTCCCTTGATTGGTGCCCATTGGGATTTTATCCATAGTTTCCGACTCAATGGGCCAAAAATCTCTAAGGCCAACTAACAACAAGCAGCACAAAGATCACACCATTAAAAATATCCTAAGGTGATCAAGACCAAGCAAACAAAGCTAATACTCTCAGAATTCAACCTGGGATGATGAGGGCCCAGAACAAACCAATAGAGTATAGATGGTCAGTTACACACCGTCCAATAGAGGTCCTATGGGTGCAAGCATTTGAATCACCAAACTTCCCTCCCAGGATTACTTCCAAAGGGTTACCTTCCGTGTCTGTTTGGGGTTAAGTGGAAATAGCCTTCCACTCTACCTGTGAAGAGTCTTAGGTGGTAAAAATATTAAGGCTACCATAAGTACGAAAATAATTGGGGGGATAATCGTCGATCTATCCATAATGCATGGGCAGGGTAACAAATCCCGAAATCCAAAAGGACCCCTATACGTGAGACAACTCTGGTTTATCCTCGAAAGGAAAGAGAGGGGTTATCCTCAACACTTCTAGTCTCACACAACCTCGTGCATAGCTCTGGTTTGAGTGGAGTTTCCCAAGAAATTTTGATACAAATGGATTTACCTAAAGAATGTCTCACTACGATTGTTCAGTAATGAAAAATGATTCCGGATAGTTTAAGTGTGTTCTGATCCGAAACCCTAGCCTAAGCTAGTTGGTGTAGTGACAACCCTAAAAACAAAAAGTTGCTAATAAATTTTATTAAGTATTCTTTTTAAAGGTTGTTTTTTACTCAAAGGTTGTAGTGAAGTGTGTGGCATGGTTGTGACTGAATTGGAGAGTGCATAAAAGGAAACAAATTTCAACAAAAATTTTCATTTATATACCTTTCAAAACTAAAGATAAGCAAACCTAAGAATATTTTTTATTTTTCTTTTAAATTTTCAAAGCAAGACAAATTACGTGACCTTGAAAAGAAATGATAAATCTTACAGTTATGCTACCAATTTTCAATCTTTATTTTTTTCTCTTTTTAAAAGAAACTGAATCAGTAAATGGAACAAGTAAGATCTAACACCGGTGCAGGTAAAGATAAAAGACTAATGGCTTAAACGATTAAAGCAAAAATTGAGAAAGACTCGGCCTACCAAGTTGTTTCGAAACAAAAAAAACTCTAGACTTGGAATTGAATGTAAAAGAAAAAAAGGGGAAAAAGATGCAGGTAAAGGAAAAACAAACCGATGAGGCTGCTCCAAAGCATCAAAACCTAGTAAAAACACCAGCCAAGTAAACAGAGTAGGCAAGCAAACCAAAAATCACTTCACCACTACACAAACTGAAAAGAAAAGCTAAGAAGGCTTCAAGCAAATCAAACTGATATGAACAGAAGTTCAGAAGGCATAAAATCATCAAAAATTTCCAAAAGAACCTAAGAGAGTTCAAACTGGGGTCAAACCCTAGCAGAAAATTCAAACAGAGTAAATTTGTGCGGGTATTGCAACAGACAACATGCGTTTTATGCGCAGGTCTGCAGAAGTGCAACACGCGTCTAGGCACAAAGTGCGTTGCTGTAACTAGCAGGGAGTAGCGCATAGGTTCAAAAAGGTATAAAAGCAGAAAGACACCTAAAAAGCACTAAAGCAATCTAAAAGGACTCTCGAGAGGTTACACAAAACCAATAAAAGACACAAGGGTGTCTCAACATTAGCAGAGAGGCAAAGCAAAAGAAGGAACAGACCCAACATCCAAAAATCAAACCATATAGCAAAAGGTTCAAACTTACAGGGATGTGCACTACTGTATACACTAACAACCCGCGCACACATAAAAAAGTATGTAGGTTTTAATGCTAGCAACCCACGCACACATCAGAAAATGCTCTACTGTATACACTAGCAACCCACACACACATCAGAAAATGCACTACTGTGTGGTACATAAACCAGCGCATGCCAGGAAAGATGTGCTATTGTGTGCAAGACAAAGCAATGTTCATGACAACAAATGCGCTACTGTAAGTAGGGTAAACCAATGCACAAGGACTTGAAGCAAACAAAATGGATTTGCTAAAGTAGACTGAGATGAATCAAGATAGAAAGAACAGGAAAACATACCTATAAGACCTCTCAGAGAATAAAAAATACTGAAATAAATTGGAAGAAAACCTAACAAGGTCTCCTAGAGCAGAAAAACAACCGGTTACTCCCTAGTGAAATCGCGAGTCTGTTGTGCAGGAAAAATACCTTATAGTGAGGATAAGACACTACCAACTTGGGTGGGGTGACAGGTAAATATATTCATTGTATTGCATTTAGTTACTACAAATGGAAAGAGATCGAGATCTTGAAAGAAGTACCTTTTTATCGACGGCTGGTCCTCCCTTTCGCTTGATATTCAACTATGATGAACCTGCAACACAAAGTAAACCTTCCTCAGTGTATCTTGACTGCAATAATTATGATGAAATAAGATACAAATTAACATAAATACAATTAGACAATAAACCAAATGAACTTTCAATCCAATAGCCATTCAATTTGGGACGGGAAGGGTATTTCCACCTTTTATTGTCAAAGAAGTGTAGAAAAGTACAAATATACCTGATCTGTCCAGACACTTCTGCAACCGATTCCTGGGCTCCTGCTCTTCACAATGAATTGGGAATTCCTCCAGCATAATAGCCATTAAAGCATTCCTTCTAGGTCCCTCTCTCATGGCTCCTCCTTGTATTTATGGCACAAGGTAGGTAGTTGAATTTGAGAGGTGGTTGAATTGGGAGGTTGGGGAAGTTGCAGAACCAACTTCAACTAATCCCAATTCATAATCTTAATATATTTTTTCATTTCATATTAATATGTGCACGGGTATGACACTAGCAAACCCGCGCATGGTGCGCAACTAGTGCTCTTAATGACTAGCGCATACAACTTTCAGGATATGTGCGCGGGTTGTCTATAGTGAAACCTGCGCACATTTAGGATATGTGTGCTGGTTTCCATTTATAAGAGTAGTGCACATCCACTGAAATATGCAGAAAAAATATATTTTTCAGTTGAAGATGTGCGATCTTAGCAGTAACTCATCCAAGGTCAACCTAGCTCTTCCATCCATAGTGTCCTTTTGTGTGATCGACAGAGCAATGTGATCACAGACAGAGAAGTGCATATTTCATGACCTATAACAAATGGAATTACATTCCTGCTGAAAAAGGAAAAGCATTACAGCCTAAAAGCGAGAAGTGCATATTTGTTGGATATTATGAAGATGTAAAAGGTTATAGAATTCTTCAACAAAAATATAATGCCATAATTATTAGAAGGGATGTTAAATTTGATGAAAATATCTCCACATGTGAGCCTAATTCCATGTTTATGCCATATGTGGCCCGCGAACCATCTTCGGCGCTTGTGCCATCTTCTACTCCGAACTTCATTGATAGTGTTCCTACTTTGACTTCTTATTCTAATGATGAAAGTGAGGAATACAATCCATCTATGCATGCTCATTTTCCTCTAGTTGCACCAACACAACCACATCCTCAATGGTTCCATACAACGTGCGAAGATGTTGATGTATATGTAAATTCAGAATGTATTTCACCCATGTATATTGTACTCCTATAGAGATGTTAGTATTCGTTTATACAGATGTTATTTCACCATGGCTGGATGCTACTCATAAAAATCAAAATTTAGAGACCAAGATCAGATTTTTTGGTTGGGCAGAAGGTCGGGCTTGATCAGACCCTAGCTCGGGACTTTGATCGGAAAAGTGGAAAATTAGGGCTTCTACAAAAATGGGAATTTTTGAAATCTGTGATCATGGCTGGAAGATCCTCAGAAAAATAGAATCTTAGATCTTTGGATCAAACCTTTTGATTGGGCAGAAGGGTGGGCTTTATCAAACCCTAGTTCAGGATCATGTCCAGAAGATCTGGAAATATCAAAGGCAATTTTGAGGGGTGAAACTTTGCATTTTTCAAATTCTGAGTATACCAGGTTGATTAGCTCATCAAGGTGCATCTTTCTATCCTTTCAGAAGTTTGAAATTAAAAGTTTTAATTTTTAGGGTTTCCCTGACAAACCCCAATCCAGCTCCAGATCCAGTTTCTGCAAATCAAGTGGATTGGGTTAATCCTAGAAGAAAATGGATTGGTCACCTGCATAAGTGAAGAAGTTCTTGTTTGAGAGGGAGATGAGGCTAAGGCTTTACATAAGAAGATTACAAGCAATCTCGACAGGTATGACTTAGGTATGTTTCGAATTCTGTTCATGGTTAAGTTTATGATATGTTTGTCTTCATATCATTATGGTTAGTACAATCTTGATTAATTACTAGACTTGTCATATCACCTTAATAAAATTATGAATACATGATAGAATATATTCATTGATTAAGTTTTTGACACTTATGATTGTACTAATGCATTGTGATGTTGTATGATGTTTATGTTGTTCGCTAACATGAAAGGTACACCAAGAAAGACAAATCATGTTCTACTTCAAGAACATATGATCATGGTGACATGAAGACAAAGATTCGTCCATTGTCATGGATCACATAGAAGATCTACTTACGAGGTATGTATAACTTGGTTCTATAATGGTTAACTTATGAGACATGCAGGTTACTAGCACAAGTCATTGAAGAGAACCAGACGACATCATGCGGGTATGTTAGACATAACTAGCTAACATAGTAATCCAAGTATGTTTTTCCTATATCAAGTTACAATATTACCTTGTGTTAGGATCCCTTATATAAGTATACTTGGTATGATTGGTTATGTTTATTCATAAAGTTAGAAATGTAAGTAATCAAGGGTTTATGCATATTATGTCTCTTATCTTGATTGATGATTTGACTAACCATAAGAGTCCTATGCTCAAATAAGAATATGCATGAGTAAAAGAAGTCTTCCATGAAACCTTGAATACTAATATTTATTATTTGTGTTTGAAATGATCATGACTATACATGTTTAAGATTATCATGTTTTGATAGTATTAAGATTATACTAATGAATGTGTGATTATGTATGAGACCTCGAGGATAACACAATGATGATACTAATAAGCATGCATAGTGATTAAGGATGGATATAAGTTCAAGGACAGGTAATCCAGGAAGCAAAGATCAAGAGGGAGCACACTTCAGTAGTTTCTGCAAGGATGCAGATATTCAGAGGGAGTTGACCACTTCTCACAATCCACATCAGAATGGAGTTACAGAAAGGAAGCAAAGACTAAGAGGGAGTCAACCCTACAACCAAACAAAGATAAGTATTTTAATTGTCATTTCTTGCATATTTGTTTGTTTAAATAATATTGTTCAATGATGTATATGCTTATGTTCCTAGACTTAGGGTGTGTATTATGCATATTAGAATAATTTCATTAATGAATAGTATACTACTAATTTGCATATGATGGGTAAGTGGCCTATGGAACTGTACAACATTCCATTGCTACTTATCTAGAATGAAACCTCTTTCTGACATATTGGGAGTTGTGCACACTCTTAACAATGTTCTTGTAGAGATTGGAAGGCATATAGAAAGTTACAGGACATGGATAAATGTTGTATTGAAGCATTGGCTAAAGATAATTGCATGACTATATGACATATTTCTTCAGATGTAAGAATTTGTTCTGAAAACTATGAGATGTTTCTAATCATGCAATTTATCTTGTTTTGTAGGAAAGATCATATACCATCACCTACAAAAGAAGGACTACAACATTTGTTCAGCAACAAAGCTATCTATTGAAAATATTGAAGTTCCCAGGATCTGGGAAGAATGCCATGATCGAGGAGTACCAGTCGATCATGAAGATGTTTGGGATGCAGTCCCAAGACCTGAAGAGAAGTCTTTAGTGACTTCCAAGTGGATCTACAAGATCAAGCATGCTGCAAATGGCAGCATAGAGAAATATAAAGCAAGATTTGTAGCTCGTGGCTTCTCCCAGAAAGAAGGGATTGACTATGAAGAGACCTTTGCTCTTGTGTCCAGATACACTTCCATCAGAACAGTACTTGCTCTGGTTGCAGCGATGAAATGGAAGATACACCAGATGGATGCCAAAACAACCTTCTTGAATGGTGTAGTCAAAGAGGAAGTGTATGTGGAGCAGCCACTTGGTTTTGAGACACATGACAGGAATTCATATGTGTGTAGGTTGAATAAATCCTTGTATGGCTTGAAGCAAGCTCCTAGGACTTGGTATGGTAGGATGGACAGTTTTCTATCTAGTTTGGGCTTTACCAAGAGTAAAGCGGATTCCAACCTTTAATACAAGGTTGAGGAAGGCAATCCTGTGATACTACTGTTGTATGTAGATGATCTGGTTGTAACAGGTAATGATAGTTTGATTGCCGATACCAAGAGGAATCTTGCGGCCGGGTTTGAAATGAAGGACTTGGGGATGATGCACTATTTTCTAGGTATGGAGGTGTGGCAGAGTACAGATGGGATCTTCCTTGGACAAGGGAAGTATGCAGTAGAGATCCTGAAGAGGTTTGGAATGATGGACTGCAAGGCCATGGCCACACCTATGGCATCAAACCTGAAGCTTCTGTATGATGCTTCATCTGATCTGGTTGATGTAACTATGTATCGTCAGATGATTGGGTCCTTGATGTACCTGACGAACACAAGACCAGATATCTTCTTTGCGGTGAACACATTGAGCCAGTTCCTGACAGATCCTAGAGGTGTTCACCTGGTTGCTGTAAAGCATATTCTGAGGTCCCTAAAGGGTATGGTTAACTATGGGCTCAAGTATGATGCAAATCAAAAGTTTAACCTATAGGGTTATGTTGATTCAGATTAGGCAGGCAGTGATGTAGATAGGAAGAGCACTTCTGGGTGCTGCTTCAGTATGGGATCAGGTGTGATCTCTTGGTTTAGTAGGAAGCAGTCCTGCATAGCACTGAGTATAGACGAAGCAAAGTATGTTGTAGCTTGTTCGAATAGTTGTGAGGTAGGATGGCTCCGAAAGCGATTGTCTGAGCTATTTGATCTCCTGTTGGAGGCTACTGGTATCTTTTGTGACAACCAGAGTTGTGTGAAGTTGTCTGAGAACTCGGTGTTCCACGACAGGTCACACATTCAGATCAAATATCACTATATCAGGGATATGGTGCAGAGAGAAGCAGTGAAGCTTCTGTATGTTGCGATGGATGAGCAGATTACAGATGTGTTGACAAAAATACTAGTTAGAGTGAAGTTTGAATACTTCAGAGAGAGGCTTGGTGTTCTTTAGATTGATGACACTTCGAGGAACAAATGATGGACACATTTGTTGGAGCCATTCCAAGCATAATGTTAGGAGGATCTTTCCCATGGCTATGGATGTAAGCGCTGGATAATGAGAATCAAGACGATGCTCCAGTTACTGCTCTGTACATGCATCATTCTAGATATGATCAGTTGGATCATGTATATGTATATGCATCATGTTGGATGCTGGATATGATCATTTGGATCATGTTGGATGCTGGATATGATCAGTTGGATCACGTATATGTATATGTATCAGATGGATACATTGTATGATCAGGTAGATCGTGTATGTTGATATGTATTAGGTGGATACATGGTATGCATCAGGTGGATGCATTGATGATCAAGATGATCATGCCATGATGACATGCATCAAGTAGATGCTTTGACATAATTAGATGGATCATGTGTGATTAGTATGAAGACACAGATGCACAGTTCCTTTCCGACATGGTGGCAGATGTGTTCTCCCATGTGAATTGATGTAAGTGCAGAGCCTTTCCGACATGGTGGTAGATGTGTTCTCCCATATGCATTGATGTAAGTGCAGATCCTTTCCGACATGGTGGTAGATGTGTTCTCCCATGTGTGTTGATGTAAGTGAAGAGACTTTCCGACATGGTGGTAGATGTGTTCTCCCATGTGTGTTGATGTAAGTGCAGAGCTTTTCTGACATGGTGGTAGATGTGTTCTCCCATGTGCGTTTATGTAAGTGCAGATCCTTTCCAACATGGTGGCAGATGTGTTCTCCCATGTGCGTTGATGTGAGTGCTGAGCCTTTCTCGGATGGTCAGAGGAAAGTCCTTCCATGCCAGCGAGTATAAGTGTTGTGTTGTGTGCATCTGGACTATGCTTTGTGGACGATGATCAGTATGATTATGAGTATAAGGATGCTATTCTGTGGTCGTGGATAGGTTGTGCAGTTACATGTAAAATATCCTAGGAGATCCAATAGGTTGAGAAATATGTTCGTAATCAGTCCTAAGATGCTCTTTCGAGGTTTTGTTGATGCATGTAATCAGTCCTAAGGATTCCACAATATGGCCAGTGATGATGAAGACCTGCAGATGGTGGGCCTACATCTAGTATGAAAAAGGACTAGCTCTGTAGAACTTCCTATGATGAGTAGATTTAGAGAATGATTGAGATAGGAACAGCAGTGATGATGACGATGATTCGCTGATGATGATCCAGAGAAGAAGACTTGTGCTAGCAGATCTGTGTCAAGAAATACCTTCCTAGTTAAGAGGGAGTGTAGATGTATATGTAACTTCGGAATGTATTTCACCCATGTATATTGTACTCCTATAAAGATGTTATTATTCCTCTATAAGGAAGTGTCGTCATTTATATTGTAAGTGTCATAACTTATACTTGATGGGTTATTAGACCACCTTGTTGGGGTCGGCCCTATATAAGTCATGTGGGTCAAAGGGTTATTAGATCACCATATTGGGGGTCGGCCATGTGGGTCAAAAGGTTATTAGACCACCCTATTGGGTGTCGGCCCAGTCAACATTGTGTTATGTGGTTAAGTTGAGGTCGGTCTAGTAAAGGTTATTAGGCAAGTGAAGTCAAGTATAAATAGAGTGCGGGAGGCACTCTATTTGATCATTCTATTCTCACACACACTCTTTGGAGAGTGGCAGACTTGTGGAGGAGGAGAAGATGCTGCTAGGAGATGTCTATTGTTGATGTATATGTAACTTCGGAAAGTATTTCATCTATGTATTTCATATATATTTATTGTACCCTTATAAGAGATGTGTTATTCCTCCATAAGGAAGTGTCGTCATGTGGATTGAAAAGTGTCGCAAGTGTGTGTACTTGCCGATGGGTTATTAGACCACCATGTGTGGGGTCGGCCCTAAAATATATATTATATTATGGATGTATCTAGATAGACAAGTCGACCCCATAAGGTCACTGGGAAAACAGGTTAAGTATAAATAGAGATCGGGAGATCTCTATTTGGATCATTCGGAAAGACACACTTCTCTCACTCAGAAAGTGGTGCACTAGTGAGGAGGAGGATCATCTGCTCTAGGAGACTATCTCAAGTGTATTTTGGTTGTACTTTGGTTGAGCCATTTCTCTCTCTATCTCTGAGGAAGTTGTGGGGTTTTTCACCTTAGGGTTTTCCCCACGGAAACTCTGTGTCTCTTATCTCTCATGCTTTTGATTCTTGTGATGCTTGTCATGCTTATTGTGATTGTTATGCATTGATACACTGTATATGTTATTCTCTCAGTAAAGATCCAAGAGTATTGTGAATTAATGCTTAAATTTTAACATGGTATCAGAGCTAACCTGAGAAGAAGACATTTTGCAGTGACGAAAACTTGATTTTATTGTTTATTGGGTTTCTCTCCACATTTTTTGGAAAAGTAGTATAGTAGATTGACTCTACTCATCAAGGAGAATCTATCTATCTAATCAGAATTCAATTCTGAGCATTTTCAGATTTGGCCCTAAAAATTAGGGTTTCCACAAAAATAAGAATTTCTAAAATCTGAAGCCATAGCTAGAAGCTCTTTGCAAAATTCAAAGTTTAGAGATTTGGATCAAGATTTTTGGCTAGGTAGATCTCCGAGAAACTCAAACCCTAATTCAGGGCTCTCCCTAATGAACCCGGGAAGACAAAAAGGAAAATGTGAAGGGTAAAGCTTTGCTGATCTCAAATTCTGAATACACCAGGTTGATCAGCTCATCAAGGCGCATCTTTCTATCCTTTCAGAAAGTTGAAATTCACATTTTGAATTTTTAGGGTTTTTTCGATAAACCCTAATCCGAGACCAGATCCAGTGTTCAACATTTCAAGTGGTAAGAACTAAATCTTTTCTATTTCATTTGAAGTACTCATTAAGATGTCTCACCACACCAAGCTTGAGGATAAGCTTGAAGGGGTTGATAACTTCTGAGCTTGGAATTATAGGATTGGGTTAATCCTGGAAGAGAATGAGTTGGACTCATATATAAAAGAAGACATCCCTATCCCAGAGAATGAAGAGGCTAAGGTATTTCATAAGAAGAACTTGGTCAAGGCAAAGAGAATCATTGTTGATTCTATCAAAGACCATCTCATAACCCATGTGTCTTCTCTAAAGACACCCAAGGCTATGTTTGTCTCTTTGACCAAGCTATTTGAAGGAAAGAACATAAATAGGAAAATGACCCCGCAGAATCAATTGAAAGGGGTCAATATATCGAATGGAGAAACCATTCAATCCTATTTCTCCAAGGTCTCTCAGATCAAGGAACAACTTGAAGTTGTATATGAAATGGTGGAGAATGGTGAAATTGTTATGACTACTTTGAATGGCCTACCTAGGTCATGGGAATCTTTTATCTAGGGGATTTGTGCTAGAAAGAAGTTAATCTCCTTCAGTAGATTATGGGAGGAATGTTCTCAAGAAGAAGCAAGGCTTGTGGAGAGAGAAGAGAAGATGGGAAATGAAGATCAAGCTCTCACAGCTCACACTAAGAAGGGAAAGTTCAAGAGGGAGCCATCCCATCACAAGAATAAATCTTCTCATCATTTTCACAAAGACAAGAAAGATCTAAGGTGTTTCACTTGTAATGAGAAGGGTCACTTTGCTTTAGAATGTCCCAAGAACAAAAGGGACAACCACAACAACAACAACTCCAGCAAGAAGAAGAAGGGTAACAAAAGAAGGTACCATGCTCATGCTGCCGAAGATGTTGAACCTCCAAAAAAGAAGGATAGGGCAAAAAGTGATGATAGTAATGATGACTCATCAAGTGAAGAAGAGTATGTTCTAATATCTGCTCTCATAGGTACTATCTCCCATGGTTGTAATGATTGGTTAATTGACAGTGGGGCTTCCAAACACATGACTGGGTTTAAAGAATCCTTTGTAAATCTGTCTGGACATGAATCACCCCATAAAGTGAAACTTGGGGATGATTATCAATATCCCATCAAAGGAAGTGGTGAAGCCTCCTACAACCTAGATTCTGGAAAATATTCGAAGATGAAAGAAGTCCTTTATGTACCTGGGCTCAAGAAGAACTTACTCTCCATCTCTGCATTGGATACAAAAGGTATGAGGATTGCATTTGTGGATGGCCAAGTCCTAATGTGGCCAAAGCGAAAGACCATAGATGATGCAGATTTTATTGGAGAGCAAGGGGGAGGTTTGTATAAATTAAAAGGACAACCTGAACATGCCATGGTGCATGAATCCATGGAGCCAAGTGAACTTTGGCATAGAAGACTTGCTCATATGCACTATAGGGAACTTCCAATTGCAAGCAAGGCTGTAGAGGGTCTTCCTGGAATCAAGACCAAACATGAAGGTGTTTGCAAAGGATGTGAAAAAGGTAAGAATATTAAGAAGGCTTTCCCAAGTAGTGAAAGCAAGGAAAACGATATCCTGGAAATCATCCACTCAGATGTATGTGGTCCTATGTCATCCAGTTCTCTAAGTGGGTATGTTTACTATGTCTCATTTATTGATGACTTCTCCAGGAAGACTTGGGTATACTTCTTGAAAAACAAAGATGAGGTGTTTGATAAGTTCAAGGAATTCAAAACCTTGATGGAGAATCAAACTGACAAAAAGATCAAAACATTCAGATCCGACAATGGTGGAGAATTCACCTTAGGTGACTTCAAGAAGCTTTGCAGTGATTCAAGGATTAAGAGGGAGTTGATTGCTCCTTATAATTCTCAACAGAATGGAGTTACAAAAAGGAAGAACAGAACAATCATGGAAGCAGCAAGGGCAATGCTGCATGACCAGGATCTACCTATGTATCTATGGGCAGAAGCAGCTAGAATAGCTATATATGTGCAGAACAAAGCACCCCACAAGATATTGGACAACAAGACACCAGGAGAGGTCTTTTCTAGTAAGAAACCTGAAGTCAGCCATCTCAGAATATTTGGTTGTCCAGTATACACTCATGTCCCAAAGGAAAAGAGGACTAAACTAGATCCTTCAGGAAAGAAGGGTATCTTTGTGGGTTACAGTGAAAAATCAAAGGCCTACATAATATACTTTCCAGGGTTCAAGAAGTTTGATGTCAGCATGGATGAATATAAGTTCAAAAACAGGTAATCTAGGAAGCAAAGATCAAGAGGGAGCACACTCCAGCAACTCCTACAAGGATACATATTTTCAGGGGGAGTTGACCATCTTCCTACATTCCACAACAGAAAGGTGTAGAAGAAGCTACTTTAGCAGCTCCTACTAGGAAGCAAAGACTCAGAGGGATTCCACCCAAAAAACAAACAAAGATAAGTATTTCAATTATCATTTCTTGCCTATTTTGTTTGTTTAAATAATATTATGCTTATGTTCCTAGACTTAGGAGATGTATTGTGCATATTAGAATGATTGCATTAATGAACAGTATACTACTAATATGCATGTGATGGGTAAGTGGCCTATGGCACTGTACAACATTCCAGTGCTACTTATCTAGAATGAAACCTCTTTGCTGACATGTTGGGAGTAGTGCAAACTCTTAACAATGTTCTGGTAGAGACTGGAAGGCATCTAGAAAGTTGTGGAACATGGATAAATGTTGTATTGAAGCATTGGCTAAGATAACTGCATGACATATTTCTTTATGTGTAAAGAATTTGTTCTAAAAATTATGAGATGTTTCTAATCATGCAATTTAACTTTTTTTGTAGGAAGGACCGTATATCTTCACCTACAAAAGGACTACAACATTTGTTCCAGCAACAAAGATATCTATTGAAGATATTGAATTTCCCAGGATCTAGGATGAAGAAATGGAATGCCATGATCCGTCGATCATGAAGAAGATGTTTGGTATGTAGTCCCAAGACTTGACAGGGAGTCACATGTGTGTAGATTGAAGAAATCCTTATATGACTTGAAGCAAGCTCCCAGAACTTGGTATGGTAGGATGGACAGTTTCCTATCTAGTTTGGGATTTACCAAGAGTAAAGCGGATTCCAACCTCTACTACAAGGTTGAGGAAGGGAATCTTGTGATTCTACTTTTTTATGTGGATGACTTATTTGTAACAGGAGATGACAGATTGATTGCAGATACTAAGAGGAAGCTTGCTGCTGAGTTCGATATGAAAGATTTGGGAATGATGCATTATTTCCTAGGTATGGAGGTGTGGCAGAATTCAGGTGGTATCTTCCTTGGTCAAGGGAAGTACACAGTAGATATTTTGAAGAGATTTGGGATGATGGATTGCAAGGCCATAGACACACCCATGGCATCGAATCTAAAGCTTCTATGTGATGCTTCATCTGAGCCGGTTGATGTCTTTATGTATGGTTAGATGATTGGGTCCTTGATGTACCCGACAAACACAAGACCAGATATTTGCTTTGCAGTGAACACATTGAGCCAGTTCCTGACGGATCCAAGGAGTGTTCATCTGGTTGCTGTAAAGCATGTTCTGAGGTACTTGAAGAGTACAGTGGATTATGGGCTCAAGTATGAAGCGAATCAAGAGTTTAACCTGCAGGGTTATGTTGATTCAGATTGGGATGGTATTGTTGCAGATAGGAAGAGCACATCTGGGTGCTGCTTCAGTATGGGATCAGGTGTGATCTCTTGGTTCAGCAGGAAGCAGTCCTACGTAGCACTGAGTACAGCTGAGGCAGAGTATGTTGCATCCTGTTCAGCTAGTTGTGAGGCAGTATGGCTACGGAAGCTACTGTCTGAGTTATTTGATCTCCCATTGGATGATATTTGTATATTATGTGATAACTAGAGTTGTGTGAAGATATCTGAGAACCCAGTGTTTCATGACAGGTCGAAACACATAGAGATCAAATATCACTATATCAGGGATATGGTGCAGAGATGAGCTATGAAGCTCCTGTATGTTGCGACGAACGAGTAGATTGCAGATGTACTGATGAAGCCACTAGCTAGAGTGAAGTTTGAATACTTCAGGGAGAGGCTTGGTGTTCTTCAGATCGACAACACTTCAAGGAAGAAGTGATGGACACATTTGCTGAAGCCATTCCAAGCATGTTAGAAGGAGGATCCTTCACATAGCTGTGGATGTAAGCGCTGGATGGTGAGCATCAGGATGATGTTCTAGTTTCTGTTGTGTATGATCAGTTGGATCATTTATATTTGTATGTATGTACGCATCGTGTTTATGCTGGATATGATCAGTTGGATCATTTATATTTGTATGTATGTACGCATCATGTTGATGCTAGATATGATCAGTTGGATCATTTATATGAATGTACGCATCATGTTGGATGTTGGATATGATCGGTTAAATCATTTGTATGTATTTGTATATGCATCATGTTGGATGCTTGGACCAGGTATCTGTATCAGGTGGATACATTGTATGATTAGGTAGATCATGTATTTATTTGTATTTGTATCAGGTGGATACACTGTATGATCAGGTGGATCATGTATGATGATATGTATCAGGTAGATACTTGGTGTGCATTAGATGGATGCATTGTATGATCAGGTTGATCATGATGATGAGCTTCAGGATGTTGCTCCAGATGATATGTACCAGGATGGTACAAGTGATGATGATCAGTATGATCATGGGCATCAGGATGATTCCTTATGCGATGATGATCCGTTGGATCATGAGTATCAAGTTGATACTTTGAGGTCAGAGATGATATATGGCAGGATGTAATCAGTCCTGGGAGATCTTTCCGGTCATGCTGTGGCACATAAATGTTCTTGGGGTACTCTTTCTGGTATTGCTATGTAGTATGTAATTAGTCCTCATATATCCGATAGGTTGAGTTGTGTGCTTGTAATCAGTCCTGGGATGAGGCATTACTACGGAGACATGTAATCAGTCCTGGAGATCCGAGAGGTTGAGCTATGTGCTCGTAATTAGTCCTGGGATGCTCTTTAGAGATCTTGCTGGTCGTGCTGCGACACATAAATGTTCTTGGGATGCTCTTTAAAGGTTTTGTCTATCCACATGTAATCAGTCCTGGAGATCCGAGAGGTTGAGCTGTATGCTCGTAATAAGTCTTGGGATGCTCTTTAGAGATCTTGCCAGTCGTGATACGGCACATAAATGTTCCTGGGATGCTCTTTAAAGGTATTGTGGAGGAGATGCATGCAATCAGTCCTGGGATATCTTGTCGGTCGTGCTTAGGCACATAAATGTTCCTGGGATACTCTTTTCGGTATTGCATCCACACATAAAATTAGTCCTGAGAGGCCACCTCTATCAGACCGTTCGCACAGATGATGAAGACATGTAGGTGGTGGGCCTACATCAAGTATGAAAAAGGACTGGCTCTGTAGAACTTTCTATGATGAGTAGAGTCAGAGATTGGTTGATATAGCAACAGCAGTGACGATGATGATGACGATGATCCTGAGAAGAAGACTTGTCTAGCAGAACTGTGTCGAGAAATACCTTCCTAGTTAAGAGGGAGTGTTGATGTATATGTAACTTCAAAATGTATTTCATATATATTTATTGTACCCTTATAAGAGATGTGTTATTCCTCTATAAGGAAGTGTCGTCATGTGGATTGACAAGTGTCGCAAGTATGTGTACTTGCCGATGGGTTATTAGACCACCATGTGTGGGGTTGGCCCTAAAATATATATTATATTGATGTATCTAGATAGACAACTCAGCCCCATAAGGTCACTGGGAAAACAGGTTAAGTATAAATAGAGATCGGGAGATCTCTATTTGGATCATTCGGAAAGACACACTTCTCTCACTCAGAAAGAGGCGCACTAGAGAGGAGGAGGATCATATACTCTAGGAGACTATCTCAAGTGTATTTTGGTTGTACTTTGGTTGAGCCATTTCTCTCTCTATCTCTGAGGAAGTTGTGGGGTTTTTCACCTTAGGGTTTTCCCCACGGAAACTCTGTGTCTCTTGTCTCTCATGATTTTGATTCTTGTGATGCTTGTCATGCTTATTGTGATTTTTATGCATTGATATACTGTATATGTTATTCTCTCAGTAAAAATCCAAGAGTATTGTGAATTAATGCTCAAAATTTAACATCTATCTCTTATGCTTTGGTTGTATCATTGCTCTATCTATCTCTGAGGAAGTTATTAGGGATTTTCACCTTTATGGTTTTCCCCAAGTAAACTCTGTGTATCTTGTGTGCTTGCATTATTGTGTCCATGATTGATATGCTGTACATGTTGTTCTCTCAGTTAAGATCCTAGATCAGATTGAAGTAAATTCTGAAAAACTAACAGAAGAAGCTGGTGATCTTGCCAATGATCCCATAGATCAATGCTAGACACGTTCACAATTCCAGCAAGCCTCTTCTCTTTTGGATCAATTTTTAGAGAATCATGATCCAGAGACATTTGCAGAAGATTTGTGCCACCCATATTGGGATTCATCTATGTATAAAGAATATCACTCCTTAATGGTGAACGATACTTGGGATATTGTACCTCTTCCGAAAGGAAGAAAACTTATCAGATGTAAATGTGTATATCAAACTAAGTATGCATCCAATGGAAGTGTTGAAATACTTAAGGCAAGGTTATTTTCCAAAGGATTTTCCCTTGTTGAATTAATTGACTACAATGAAACCTTTGCCCTTGTCACCAAAATGACCTCCATCCACCTTGTTCTTTCCATTTCTACTTCACATAAATGGGAGGTCCATCAAATGGATGTCAAGTATTCCTTCTAGCATGGATATTTTCAAGAATAAATTTACATGGAACAACTTATTGGCTATTTTAATAATGAATCTAGCCTTGTCTGTCGCCTTAATAAATCTGTATATGGCCTTAAACAAGCTTCTCAAACCTGGTATTCCAAAATGGATAGATTTCTCCTTGCCATTGGTTTTTCTAGATGTCATTCTGACTCTAATGTCTATACTAAGAAAGTAGAAAATCATCTCATTATCCTTGTTATTTATGTTGACGACCTTATTCTTACTAGTAGTGTCCATAATCTTTTAACGCAATTGTGAAATCTAGCCTAAAGAAGAAATTTGAAATGACAGACTTAGGACATTTGCACTATTTTCTTGGCCTCCAAATCCTGTAAACCAAAGAACGGATATTTCTTTCTCAGTATAAGTACACTTGTGGCATTCTTTGTTTCTTTCACATGGAAGATTGTAAACCATCCCCATCTCCCTTCCAATCTAGAGTCAAAATTTCTTCCATTTGCACTTCACCAGAAATAGATGCCACCTTGTATCGTCAACTAGTTGGTAGTCTCTTCTATTACTTGACTCATACCCATCGTGATATTTTATTTATTATTGGTCTTGTTTCCAGGTATATGCAAATGCCCCATGAAATTCATTGGAGAAACAAAAATAATGCTTCAGTATATCCAAGTTATAGTTCAATTTGTGATTCATTATAGTTCAGGGAGACTTCTTTATTCGTTGGTTTCATTAATTCAGATTGAGTGAGTAACCTTGATGCTCAGAATTCTATTTTAGGTTATGTTTTTAGTATTGGTTCCAAATCTGTCACTTGGAATTGTAAGAAACAAGAATCTCTTACTCTTTCTTCAGCAAAAGCAGAGTTTTGAACCATAGCTAATGCAAGTCAAGAAACCTTGTGGCTTTGAAAGATCCTATCAGAGTTTGGATTTGAGCGGTAGCATCCAAATACCTTTTGGTTGTTAGTATTTTTATATAATTATGGATTATGTTAGATATTTAATCAAACACAGTATTATGCAATAGGATCACTGAAATATAGAAACACACAACATAAAAGAAACACAAATATTTATCCTGGGAAAACCCTCTCAAGGAAAAAACCCACCAACTTCTTCTGTATAGATTCCATCAACAAGAACAATGTCATACAAAGATAAGAACCCAAAAGATAATATGTCTTCAACGGCTTATTCTTCTTCCAAAATATGCTTGATCTTCTCTCTCTCTCTCACTAGCGAACTTGCTCAAGTGAGTGTATGTCCAAATGAGGGATTTGACCCTCCTATTTATACACATCAAGTGGGTGACCTTTTCCATTACTGGGATGACCTATGACCCTAACTAGACCAACCTCTCCTATGGGAACTCAAAATAACAGTTACATAATGTTTCCTCGGGTGCTATTGACCCATCTTTACAAACAATAGTTACATCGATTCTTTCAATAACTTTTACATAATCAAATACATCAATGATATCTCTTGAAGGAGGTATAGCAATGGTACAAAAAAATATAATAAAAATACAACAATAATTCACATTAAGAATATTCTGAAGTCACACATTCTTCAGCACTCCCTCTTAACAAGGAAGGTATTCTTACGACACAGTCATCACCACTAGTCACTGGACATGATCATCATACTGCACATCATCATCATTGTTGTTGTTGTAACTCTAACCATTGACTTGTGACATCTCTTGAATCTATACATCATAAGATGTTCTACAGAGCCAACCCTTTTTCATTTTGGATGTACCCGTCTTTGCAATGCCAGCCTTTTTTCATGTTAGATGCAAACTTCTACAGTGTTATCCCTTTTTCATGCTATATGTAAACCTCTATAGTGCTAGCCCTTTTTCATGCTGGATGTAAACCTCTACAGTGCCAACCCTTTTTCATACTGGATGTAAACCTCTACAATACTAGCCCTTTTTCATGTTGGATGTAAACCTCTACAGTTCCAACCATTTTTCATGCTGGATGTAAACCTCTACAGTACCAGTTCTTTTTCATATTTGATGTGGCCATCTCTGCAGTGCCAGTCCTTTTTCATACCAGATGCATCTCTACAGTGCCATTCGTTTTTCATACTGGATTTAGCCATCACTATATCGCCAGTCCTTTTTCATACTGGATGCATCTCTATAGTGCAATCCCTTTTTCATACTAGATGTAGCCATCTCTGCAGTGCCAGTTATTTTCCATACTAGATGCAACCATCTTTTCAGTGCCAGTCCTTTTTCATATTGGATGCAACTATATCTCCAGTGCCAGTCCTTTTTCATACTGGATGCAACTCTACAGTGCAAGTCCTTTTTCATACTGGATGTAGCCATCAATCCTTTTTCATGAACCAAGCAATCCATCCAGTGGGTCCATCCTAGGAGCGTATATTATGTTGCATACTGCAACCCCCTTTGTTACCTCACCATGCGTCTAGATAATCTCATAGTCTAGGAGACTCAAATATGTCACATAACCCATGACTACCTGCTACCACGTCACATATCAATGTCGGGACAACACAACCTTGAGAGTGTATCCTAGGAGACTCAATTAGTGACTACCTGCTACAATTCACATCTCAAGTGGAGACATTCCCAAGAGACTCAATTACGTCACATAACCCGTGACTACCTACGTATCACACGTGCTATGTTACTCATCACTCCCTATTGATCTAAACCACCGCAATCTTTTCCCTGAAGTACTCAAACTTCACTCTTGACAGAGGCTTGTTCAAAACATCGGTTATCTTCTCCTTTTTTGATATATACTAGAGCCTCACTGATCCTCTCTACACCATATCCATGATATAGTGATACCTAATATTTATTTTCTTCGACTTGTCATGAAACATTGGGTTCTTAGACAACTTCACACAACTCTAGTTGTCACAAAGAATACAATTCTCCTCTAACTCGAGATCGAACAAACCTGTAAGCAATTTCCGAATCCATACTGCCTCGCAGCTTTCCGATTCCCGAACAAGCTTCCATATACTCTACTTCGGCTATATTGAGTTCCACACTTGTCTGCTTCCTACTGAACCATGAGTTCATACCAGATCCCAAACTGAAGCAACACCTTGATGTGCTCTTTCTATCCGTGACACTACCATCCCAATCCGCATCAACATAACCCTGCAGGTTAATCCTCTGATCTGATGCATATCTGAGGCCATAATAAATCGTACCCCTTAGGTACCTCAACAATTATTTTATGCAACTAAATGAAATCGTCTTGGCTCTACCATATAATGATTCAGAGTGTTCACCACAAAGCATAAATATGGCCTCGTGTTTGTTAAATACATCAACGAACCAATCATCTTTCTGTATACCATGGCATCTTCCATTTCTGAAGAATTATCACACAACAAATCCATATTCAATGCCATAGGTGTGGCCATGGCCTTTCAATCCATCATCTTGGATCTCTTTAGGATCTCTATCACATATTTTCCCTAACTCAGGAAAATATCCTCTGGATTCTGCCACACCACTTGCTAGGTTCATGTTTCAAATTGTACAAGGCCTTCTTCAATTTGCACACATGAGTCTGCCTATCATGTGTCTCAAATCCTAGTGGTTTCTCCACATATACTTCTTCTTTTACTGCACCATTTAGAAAAGAAGTCTTCACGTCCATTTGGTGTACCTTCCACTTCATCGCTGCAACTATTGCAAGTATATATCTAATTGAAGTGTATCTTGCTACAAAAGAAACAACGTCTAGTCACACCCAACTCCCTCTTTCTGAGAGAAACCATGAACCTTTCCATGTACTTCTGTAGTATGCTTGATTTTGTAAATTTTCTTGAACCTTCATCACTTGTTCTTTGGAACAATTCTTATCATCCTTCTCTTGTAGTTCATGGAACATGATATTCCCTACATGTCAAATTTAGTCAAATGATTAGTATCATTCCATGTGATGGCAACTTCTTATGCATAATGTACACATCCATGTAACCAATGCATCTTAGCTAATTCTTTAGCACAACACTCATCCATATCCCATATACACATAGTAACTATCTAGATGCCTTCCATCTCTACTATAACATACTATTAAGAATGTGCACTGCTCTCAATATGTTAGCAAAGAGGTTTCATCCTAGACTAGCTCCATCAAGGTCTCATGCGATATTGTGCATCATTGTAGGCCACTTACCCATAATAATGTACTACATGAGCCTACTGCTAGTCAGTCTTAGTCATATAGAAGTGCATAAAAGAAAATTGTATCAAAGATCTACATGTAACTGTTAGGAGCAATATCTTTCAAAATAATCAGAAATTCAAATAATAGTAAACACTTATCTTTCATGCGTTTTGTAGGCTCCCTATTGGTTTCTTCCTCTTGCAGAAGTTACTGGAGTTTCTGGAAGCGTACTCTGCTCCATCATCTGATTCTGAAGACATTTATATTCTTCTTCGTCTAGTCTGGAACTTATTGAAGTCTTCATCCTTGGTCCTCATGTACTAGATTCAAGATCTCCTTTTGATTGGAAACAAATTCTTCATATACACTATCATGTTTTGTCTGGATCTCGGGAAGACCAGTCACCACTTTACTTATGATCGATAAATCCTTGTAGTGTATATATATACAATCCTCTGTGCCATAGTTCACTTGGTTCTATAGTGTCATGAAACAATGGTTGATCTAGTTGACATTTTAATTTCAACAAGCCTCCCTTTTACTCTCCAACTACTATTTTATTATAAAGAGTTCAAGACATATTCTTCATCACTTGAGTAATATTCCCTTGCTTTCTTCTTCTTTGGTTCATCATCCTTTTCAACATGAGAATGATGTATTTTCTTGCTTCCTTTCTTGTTTCCTTTCTTCTTAGGACAATTTATTGCAATGTGTCCCATATCCTCACAATTGTAGCATTTGAAGTTTGAGTAATCTCAGGGAGGTCTTTGACCCTTGTGGAATCTTCTAGACTTGTGATTATGATCTTCATTCTTTATTCTCTTACCATGAGAGGCCAAAGATTGATTATATTCTTCACCTAATTTCTCTTCTCTGTCTTCCATCCTTGTTTCTTCCTGAGTGCAAGTTTCCCAAAGTGAAATGAATCTGGTAAGTTTCTTTCTAGAACATATTCCTTGAATAAATGACTCCCATGATCTTGGAATACCGTTCAAGGTGATTATTACAAGTTCTACATTCTCAACATGATATCCAATAGCTTGCAGTTGATCTCTGATATGGGATACCCTTGTGAAGTAAGATTGAATGCTTTCATAGCTTTACGTATTCAAAACCTTGATTTGAGTTCTCAAGGTCATATTTCTATTAATGTTCTTTACTTCAAACAATCTCTTTAGTGCATCAAAAATCTCTTTCGGAAATTGCAGAGATGAGATGTGGGGGATCAAGTGATCCTTGATGGAATCAACAGTGATCCTCTTGGCCTTAATCAAGTTCTTCGTGTGCTTGGATTCATCTTCATCTCCCTCTAGCTCCACAACTTCTTCTTTGATATAATTGTTGTTGGCCCGGTTTTGCAACCAGGCTTAGTGCTATGGGCACCTGCTAACTAGTAGCAGCAGTTTCAATGGAAATAAATAACAATAAACTAATTAAACAAGACTAATCATGGATCTATGCAAAGATATTAAGCAAATAACAAAAATAATTTAAAATCAAGAACAAGACAATGTAGAATAATGAATTTGTATTGAAAGAATGGTGCAAGCAAGTGCTTGCGGAATCAATACCTCTAATGGTGAGGTTGAATGGCTCCAAGGATGAGCAACTCCAATCTCCAATGGTCTCTTCTCCAATGTGGTTTGCAATAGCTAAAATGCTCAAGGGAGATTTCAGCAGCATAAGGATGAGATAATGGATGGATCTGAAATGAGGAGCCCCTACCACCTTTTTATAGGTTTTGGTGGTGGGGAATACCATTTGTGGTTTTGTGAAAACCAAATGGTATTGACCAACATGGTTTAGGTACTTTTCCCTCCTTTTTCCTTTTTTGAATAAAAATAATATTTTAATTCCCTTTTTAATATTTTTGGGAATTTGGACCCTTTTTGAGGGTTTTTTATGCTTTTCAAGAAAAATAATCTTTTTTAATGGAAAAAGGGGTGTACTCAGGTCTTTTGGTGACCTTTTGTTGGTTTCAGAGGCTCCGATGGTGGAAAAGTGGACAAATGGGTCATGTGAATAAGGGAATGAGCTAGTGAGCACTTTTTAGGTGTTAACAGATTGCCCCCTGATGTGTGAGGGCAGGAGCTCATCGTATGCCCGATAGACATCATAGTTCTTTTGTCTTTTTTCAGGAGTTTGGGGGAGAGAAGAGACCGGTTGGAGACTGGAGCCACGGCCCTTGGAAGCTACAAAAACAAAAAATATTACATGGCCTCAATATGAATGAGGTATAATCTTTAATAATGGACGAGGCGGGCATTCCCATGCTCGTATCAAGACATATACATAACAATTAGTCCCAAGAAGGGGGATCTAATACATAAAGAATATACTGGTACATCATAATGGTCCAGGGGGGACATTATTTTGGGATATACTCCTGATCATAACTGATCTCAATAACTGATATACTGAAATAATTGATGAACTGCTGAAACTGAAGGTGTCCAACATCTGTGGGGACTCAAAGACTATGAGTCATCTCTGAGAAATAATATAACTGTATACTCAAGGGAGTATGAAACTGGGGCACATCTGAATACTGTCACCATGCGTAACCCGGATATCTATAGAAAAAGTGTAACTGGTTTTATCCATAGGAAGACTCTCAAATGTGGAGGAGTCAGGAGGTATCCGGGGTCTTCGACTAATAAGTGAAATGGACGAATACCCTGTGCGAGTCTCAACGATGCGATCAAGGTGTCGAAGTCGAGCATGTGAGAAACAATCATTTGGAGAGGCACTGAAGATTCCTCTCGGAATGATTCGTAGGCACTCATCATAAATGGTGATGAGTACAAGACACAGGGACTTCTAGGTCTATCCTCTGGAATCAATGTGGTTGTCGTCGACAGAGGGAGACCAGCAACTAACAAGGCAATGATGTTTCCTTGATAGGAGCACGAGGTGTAAAACTGAAGTGTTGTAGTACTAATGGTAGGACTGACATACTTGTGGGGATGGGAAATAACTGGGTCAAAAGTGGGTAGACTCAAACTTCCTTTGTTTAGAGCATGATGAGATGGTTGACCTGGCAGCGTGGGGAACTGACTTGTAGGTGTGGGGATCATTGCTTTGACTGAATGGTATATATTGACTCTGGGGGGGAGGACGAGCTGATAGGTGCCGTCGAGGGATTATCAAGGTGACATACTGCAGAATACTCTGAACAAAGGCGACCAAAATGGGGAAGCTGCCTAATGAGTAGATGTGATCTATTGTGGCGCCAAGAGGCACCATTGATTCCTTCTTCGTAGTTTTAATGAGCTCCAAGAAGGGATAAAAGTGTGCTCTGAATTGGTACTGTCCTGTGGATTTTGTGAGCCCAGGACGGCTCATGCTCATGGTTGCTTTCATGTTTAGAGAGTCTGAAAACGGTAAGTGGACTCTATTGGTGTTCTTTTTCGTAGTTTAGTCTCCAAGGCCCGAAAAAGCATAAAATGATGCAGATGGAGAACTCTTCTAGCCGATGTGACTAGAGTATTCCTTTTTCGTAATTAGTCTACAGGGTTCGGAAAAGGGGTAAACTTATACCAGGTAGACGCCCTTTCAGATACGTTTAACGAGCATGAAAGGAAGCAAGGTTGCTCGGCAATCTTTTCATTGTTTTAGGAGTCAGAAAAGAGCTTAACAGAAACTCCCTAAGTGCCTTTTTCGTAAAAGAGGTTGCTCGGCCCGAAAAAGGGATAAAATTATACCGAACTAAAAGGGAGTGATGAGGGCGAGAAAAGGTCTCAAGCATAATTATCAGTGTGGAAAACTGGATCCGGTGACATAAGGATTGTTGAACAAGGAGAACGGCCGATGTGGCACGCAAATCGAGGCTATGTGGGGGGCATGAAAAATGCCCTGAAAATTGGGACGTGACAGTGAGAAATGTTCTCAAGCATCATCACGAGCGTGGAAAACTGAATCCGACGATATAAAGCACGTCGAAAATGGAGAACGACTGATGTGGCACGCAAACCGAGGTGACGAGGGGGCATGGAAGAAATGCCCAAAAAATATGGAGGTGAGAGCGAGAAATGATCTCAAGCATCATCACGAGCGCGGAAAACTGAATCCGACGATACAAATGGTGCGAAAAACAGAGGTCATAAGGACTTCGGAATGGTCAAAGCAAATAACTAGGTTAAAAAATTGCTACAAATAAAGGTGAGCCCACCAAGCCAATGATGTAGTGGTGGGGAGAAATGATGACCCGCAGGGGGAAATACTATGTGTATAAAATCAACTCAAATATGCAAGTGACACGTGACCTCAAAAAAGGTTGAGATCACGAATATGAAAAAGTGAGCAAGGTTAATGACCTGCCCCCATGCTATTTGCATGGGGTTTGTGATTGTGGATCACATGTGTGTTGGTTTGAACGATGGGCTCATTGAGGTGTTGAGATAGAGATGATGGGGTAGGTTCAAAATGATTGATCATGCCCCCTATCCTGGGGTTGAGGTAATCTATTATGCCCCCTAACTCAAAGGTGTCAATGTGGTGCAGATGTTGTCTCAGAGAGAGATCAATAGGGCATTGAACAACTGCTGGCGGGGTGTTATACCATGAGGCTGTGGGTCGTGGTGGCATACTGAAGTGATGATATGATGATCGTGGATTCCCTTTGTGGGGTGGATGCCCCCAGTATCTCCGACGAGGATCACGATGATGACGAGTAAGCAAGGTTTTGGGCCTGCCCCCATGTTGTGGACATGTGGTTTCCTCATCGATTTGAAAGGGTTGAACATGTGTGTCTAAGGTATTAATTGAAGGGGTCGACCGGACAGAGGGATATCCAGTGGAAACCGTGTAAATGGTGTGGTCAAGGCCAGGCATTTCGGTATCTGACCAAGTAAAGACATCAGTGAATTCTTGGAACAGTCGTTGGTATTCTCCGATCTCATGCTCACTGTGGGAGGCTCCTAATGTAATGGTATGAAGGGCACCAGAGATGTCAATGTGGATGACGGGAGAAATATCAGCTATCAGATCCTTTAACCAGTCGACTCTAGTAGGAAAGAACTCTTTGGAATCAACCGCGGATTGCGTAGCGGTGGTGGATGAAGTCTCTTCCGGGAGGAAGTATGGACGATGGTGCATGTCTTCCCAGGGATGATTAAGGGCAGTAGGAGCCTCTAGAATTTCTTCATCATTGCAGGAGCTTTGAGTTGTCAAATCAAGTAATGAGGTAGTGGTAGTTGAAGAGATCATGTAGATGGTGTTAATCTCTCCAGATGAGGATGATGGGGGAGGGTAGATCTCCTCGATAGTAGGGGGTGCTGTCTCAAGGTCCAAATTGTTCATCTCGTAGAGAGCTGCTCTGTAATCTGGGATGTCAGGACAGTGATGTGAGTAGTGGTCGTAAATACCGCATATCACACATGGGTGGTTGGTACGCAGTGATTTATCACGAGGCATGGGGTTTGGATCGAGTTTGACAATCGGGATGTTGGGGTCGTCGTCCAGCATTTGCATGTGTTCCTGCAATGTAGGTAACTGTGGACACTGATGAGTTGGATGGCCTAACTCATCACACAACGAGCATTTTGGAGGAGCACGGAATACGGGGGGAGGTCTAACTGCCTTGGGTGGGGATACCGCAGTGTATGGCTGCGGGCCTCTGCCCCCAGTGGGTCTAATGAGTGGAGGGGGATTCGTCGATGACGAAGGAGTAGTGATACCGGGAGGTGGTTGGGTAGAAGTAACAATGGGTTGAACCTGTTGCAGGATGAAATTTGGTGTCGGCGGTGGAACGGGAGGCGAAATATACCACACAGGTAATCCCAATGTTAACCCGGGGAGACTAAGGGTAGCCATAACCGGAGCGCTTACTACGCCCAAAGGAGGGAATAGAAAGGGGATTGTATGGATGGGTGTAACACCGATGTGACTAGGGACCAATGGTGGTTTAGGGAACAAGGGTGGTTGATTACCGGGTGGTTGTGTATTCTGTGAAAGAGTACAGAGGTTCACGACGTGGGTCTCCGGTGACGGTGGTGGAATGGCCTGGAAAGTAGAGGTCATCAACGCCTCGGAGAAAAGTCCGGGTCCTATTGAGGAAATGAATGAGGTTGTCGCACCACAAACAGGTTGTTCAACCATGGGGAGAACATTTTCAGGTGTGGTGGGGGCCTTGGGATCGTAATAGGTGAGTTGGTCGACCTTGACCACGCGTCCCTCATGGGGGAACTGCATGGTGCGAAATACGGATGAGGCAACAGCCCACATGGCATACATGTAGCTGCGACCAAGTAAAAGGTTATAGTCTAGTTGGGAATTGATGACCTCAATGTCAATGAGCACGGTTTTACCCGCTAGCTGGACAGGGACATTGGCTAAAAGACCTTGGGGTTGAGCCGAACGGCTGTCGTAGGCTCGTAATGCAGTGGTGGACTGCTGGAGAGTAGGGGATCCCAACTTCTGCCAAACGAATGTGGACATGACGCATGTGGAGGCCCCTTCATCAATAATGCATCGATGGATGACAAGATTCCGAATAGAAACGGAAACTTGGAATGCTAATGAGGAAGGCAGTCGTGGTGCAGACTGGTCTGAATCGAATGCGATCAGCTGTGAATCATTGGGGTCAATGGCACCAATGGCAGAGAGTAAAGTCTTGCGCTGTGAAGGACAGTTTTTCAAAATTTCTAAAGCAGACATGGCTGCAGGAGACTGGGCTAAGTCGTCTACGATGTTGTAATTCGACGCAGCCCGAGCATTGGGATTATTGTTGATACGACAAAGTGGGAAGCGAGGTGCTTTGGAAGCGCCATCAAGTGGAGCCAGAGGTATGCGTAACGTTTGATCTGTGGGATTAACGTTAGTGTTCTTGTCGGCGGGAGGGGATTCAGAGGTGGAGCCATATTGGTTCCGACGAGTTTGGAGGTTAGCATCGGCAATCGACATCATCAACAAATGGTGACTACCTGAATCGAACATGGGTTGATCAGGGGCTGCATAAGTGATCTGCTGTGGTGGCACGTTTCCCTGAGGGGGGGCTAACGGTTGAGTGTTCACTACACCCTGGTTTGGAAAGGGGTTTTGCAGCACCAAAGGTTGATGTTGAGGTGGTGGAGGGTTGGGTGGCAGCTGAGGAGCCGCTTGCCCTTGCCGATGGGCATCGTTGGTCCAGAGTTGCCGAGCTCGCTCCAAATGTGGGAAAGAATGCGTGTAATGACCATAGACCCCGCAGATAGAACAAGGGTGGTTTGTTCTGAGGTTATTATTTCTAGGCTGCTTAGGATTTCAATCCGGATTGCGGTTGGGAGGAGCAGCATTGTTATTCTGCGGAGGATTGGGAGGTGGAGGACCTTGCTGATGTTGTTGGTTATTACCGCGGTTGTGACCTCTACCACAGTTTTGTTGCGCACCTTGGTTGCGCTGGTTGTTTTGGTTTTGGGGTTGGTTGTGCTGTGTATACACTTGCCCTTGAGCAGTGGGAGGATTTTGGTTCGCCGCAAGTGCGGGAGCAGGTTGTGGTGGATAATAAGCCTGTGGGGATGGAGGTGGTCCAGTTGCCTGCTGGGGTTGTTGGTAACCCTGAGCTATTGGAGGTGTTGGGTTAGCTGCCACAGCTTGCTATGGGTAGTATACTGGTTGAGGTACAGCTGGGGGGGCGTATGCAGATGGTGCATGACCAAAACACTGAGGTGGACATGAAGGTCCATGGGTATGGTGGTGATGTGCCATGGGAGCATATGAACTGTTTGCTCCAGACTGAGATGTAGCCCGTGAAAGGTCGGGACCATGGCTAGGATGTGCAATGGAAAAGGGTTGGGGATGTGCGGCCATACGACCAATGATTCCATCAGCGGCATGGGATGCCTCGGGCACATCATGTTGGGATGACTCGCCCCGAGGGGCATCCGGAATAATGGTATACAGATAACCCGATTGGGCGTAAATGAGATCAAACTATTGGGCTTTGAGGATGGCCTCTTCTTCAGACTGGGGTCTTTCGGATGCCACATCCTTTGCAATGAGAGGGAGAAGGGTTTTTAGAAACCAATCTAGGAAGATACGGTCGTCTAACTTGATTTTGCAAAGGCTTCGGCGTCGACGCCACTCATGAATGTGGTCAGTGATGTGGGTGGCCATGTTCCGTCTGCAAGACAGTAGGATCTCGACGCCCGCATCATAGCGGACAGGTAACTGAAAGAACTGCAGGAAGGTCGAGGCAAGGGAGGTAAAGGTGGCATGCGTCCCATGGGGCTGCTCGATATACCACTTGGCTGCAGAGCCAGTGAAGGTGCGTTGTAAAAGCCGGAGGCGGATTGATTCGTCCACTATGGAGTTGGAGGAACACCATAAATGGAAGGACATGATATGGTTCTGGGGGTCTTCACCTGCCTTGCCCTCAAATTTAGGGATGTCAGAGGGGAGCTTGGTGGGCATGTGAGGCCACACAGGATCGTGTCTGATGGGGTCATTTGTGAGGCTAGCTAAGTCTGGCAGGTTCAGACTCGCCATGTATGGTAAGCTAGCAGACATAGTAACTGGGACCGGGACATGTCTTGTCATTGTGGTATGATGTGGGGGTCCAGTAGCGCCTAAAGGTATGCTAGGTATGGAGGGTATGTGCCCTCCAATAGGTGTAGTCTGGTATGGGCCAGCGCCTCCAAGTGCAACGTGGGTTACACTTGGGTTAGGAATAGGAGTGGGGATTCCTGGGATAGGGTTTGTGGAAACCAGAGGGGGTGTGACCCCTATGTTGGGCATACCCATAACAGGTGGTGACCCTGTGTTGGGAATTCCTATAATAGGAGGTGGCCTTGTATTGGGCATTCCTAAATGTGGAGTGTTTCCCATGTTGGGCATACCCAGGGGGGTGGTCATTGCCATGAATGGCACCGCCGCAGAAGGGTCTGTGGATGTCTCCCCTATGGTGTTGGTAAACAGTGGATCAAATGATGTTCCCGCCATAATGGTGGTTGGTGGTAACTCTGTGGGGTTTTCGGATTCTACCTCCAAATCGAATGTGACTTGAGGTCTGTCAGAATCGGATGACTGTCTAGTTGACTGACGATGTGTCGAATCGAGAGATAAGGCTCTGCGTCCGTGACGTGGAGATCCAAGTGGACTAAACTCTGGGAGTTCGCCCTGTAGACGACGAGAGCGTCTAAAATTCTCAATGGTGAGAATTAAGTGTTTGTGTAAACAATTTATTTTAAGTATCAGGTGGTGATATATATATAAAAGACTCAAAACCCTAATGCAACCAAGGGTGCAAGAAGGGGAGTGAAAAAAGAAGGCTCTCAGGCCAAAAAAATCAACCTCAAAAAAGGCACTTATTCTAGCAGCTGTGCTACAATAAGTGGAGGAATGCAACAAATGGTCAGAGTACCAACATGCAAACGGCTTCTAGAAAAAATAGGTGTAACTAGACCAATAGGTGGGTTGAAGCATGCAAACACCTAACTAAAAGTATTGTGACTCAAACAAACGATATCCTCTGCAAGGTGATGAAATCCAAGTCAGACAATATGAGTGTTGAGACAACGGCTAGATATCCCCCTACCGGGAGGGACACCGGGTAATCAATCCTAAAGAAAGGCTACTAGGATACTCCGTTCATGATGCGTCGAGAAAAGGTAAATCTGCCGTTTGGTCCTTTGATCGCAATATCCCAATACAGGGATATCTCGAGAACTGCGAATGGTAGCCCTTCGGTTACTGAATGGATTTCGGTATTCCACTCAGGCTTCCGGAACCATCCTCGCGACTTCAACCCTCCTAGGGGAGAGGCCTTCCCACAAACCGGTTGTGACCGCGCCAAAAAGTACTAAGAGATTTTAGCTCCCTAATTGGACAATTTCTATGTCTCAGATGTAATAACTGAGGGGTGTTATTGGAACACCTATCCCCCCAATACTACCTAGCTACAAAGTTCTTTTAGTGTTCCCCAATGGGGTTAAAAGTGTGTTGAAATTAGGGTACGTTTTAAGGCTTAGTTCAATTAAGTGATCGAGTGAGTGCACGTGAGGTATTGTAAACTGAACTTGAAAAAGGTAAATGCTTTACAGGAAATTTTCAAAAAACAAAGGAGCTTTTGAAAATAAAAAAGCAAATATTTATGACTTTTTCAAAAAAATGGAAATTAAATTGCTTTGCAAATATCAACTCAAAAAACAAAGGATCTTTTGAATTATGAAAGCAAATAATAGACTTCTTTAAAAGAAATAAATGGATTTCTTTTTTCAAGGAAATTGCTAAGGGCAAGAGTTTAAAGAAGTAAACAGGAAAATTTTTAATCTAGATAAAAATGCAAAAATAGATCTTTCTTTCAATTGATGAAATTTTTTAAAAAGACTTCTTTCACATGTGCATTTTAAATAGTAAAATGTTCCTATGGCTGTAAACAATGTTGGAATCTTAGTACTGTAAAATATGAGCCAAAATGGGTGAACTGAAGTGATAAATAACACTAAAATACAATATTAGATAAATTTCTATGGAAAATTTCTTAAATCTAATAGCATATTTGGATTCCTTGATCGAAAACACCCAATTTGAAAAAAACAATCGTTTCAAACGGAGTTCGGGAGAGGGAGATATGGTCGTTTGAAAATTGAGCTGCGCGGCCAAAAAATCACATGGACCGCGCGGGTTTTGGGCTAAAAGTCGCGATGGACCGTGCGGGTTTTGGGCCAAAAGTCGCGATGGACCGCGCGGGTTTTGGGCCAAAAGTCGCGATGGACCGCGCGGGTTTAGGGCTAAAAGTCGCGATGGACCGCGCAGGTTTTGGGCCAAAAGTCGCGATGGACCGCGCGGGTTTCTGTCGCACAGTCGCGATGGGCAGCGCGGGTTTTGACCGCAAAGCCGCGATGTGCAGCGTGGAAACAGGCCACAAGGCCGCGGTGAACCGCGCGGAAAAAAGCCGAAAAGTCGCGATGGACCGCGCGACTCTCAGGCTAAAAACCGCGAGGCGAAAGCCGTGCACGGAAGCCGAAAAACGAACCCAAAAATTAAGAATTCTGGGCTGTTAATGGCAATAGATGAGGCCAAAACTTAGAGCAGCAATGGATCTGCTGTCTAAGATGGCAGATCTATAAATCTAAAGGTTAAAAACTAATAAAAAACTAAGATTAAAAGCAAAACTAGAGATCTATTGTTCAAAACCCAGCGGAGTCGCCAAAAACTGTTGGCCCGGTTTTGCAACCAGGCTTAGTGCTATGGGCACCTGCTAACTAGTAGCAGCAGTTTCAATGGAAATAAATAACAATAAACTAATTAAACAAGACTAATCATGGATCTATGCAAAGATATTAAGCAAATAACAAAAATAATTTAAAATCAAGAACAAGACAATGTAGAATAATGAATTTGTATTGAAAGAATGGGGCAAGCAAGTGCTTGCGGAATCAATACCTCTAATGGTGAGGTTGAATGGCTCCAAGGATGAGCAACTCCAATCTCCAATGGTCTCTTCTCCAATGTGGTTTGGAATAGCTAAAATGCTCAAGGGAGATTTCAGCAGCGTAAGGATGAGATAATGGATGGATCTGAAATGAGGAGCCCCTACCACCTTTTTATAGGTTTTGGTGGTGGGGAATACCATTTGTGGTTTTGTGGAAACCAAATGGTATTGACCAACATGGTTTAGGTACTTTTCCCTCCTTTTTCCTTTTTTGAATAAAAATAATATTTTAATTCCCTTTTTAATATTTTTGGGAATTTGGACCCTTTTTGAGGGTTTTTTATGTTTTTTAGGAAAAATAATCTTTTTTAATGGAAAAAGGGGTGTACTCAGGTCTTTTGGTGACCTTTTGTTGGTTTCAGAGGCTCCGATGGTGGAAAAGTGGACAAATGGGTCATGTGAATAAGGGAATGAGCTAGTGAGCACTTTTTAGGTGTTAACAATTGTCCAACTCATTTTCTTCTAGAATGAGCATCACTCTATACTTCCCGAAACGGAAGTTATCTACTCCTTCAAGCTTATCCTCAAGCTTGGCATGATTTTTCATCTTGATAAAATGAGAACCTAAAATGTAAATAAGGATAGTAAGACTTACCAATTGAGATGCTCCAACCAAGTGCTTGCTTCAATCTCTTCTGAGATCTGATTTCAAGATGGCCTAGGGTTTGTTAGAGAAACCCTAATTTTCCAACTTCATGATATTGAGAAACTGAATGGAGGAAAAGATCCACCTCCCTAAGGTGAGTTGAGAAAAGGTACCTTTTCTCCAAAACTATGGACAAAACTTCCAAAAGCATGTTTCTCTAGTTTTCCTAAGCATCAATCGTAGGCCCAAAAATGAAATTTATATTATTGGAATGATGCTTCCACAAAAAGATGCACCCTCCTAGGGCGATTTTCCTTGACCTTCTTTTTCAGCCAAACTATGGAGAAAAGCCTCTAGAAAGAGAAACTCTAGTTTTCACTTCTGGCAGTTGCAGCTACACAATGTCTTCTTTTAGGCTCACTCTGAAACCATGTTAGCATTTTTACTTAAATATCAATTATGTTAGATATTTAATCAAACACAATATTATGCAATAGGATCACTGAAAGATAGACAAGAACATCATAAAAGAGACACAAAGATTTATCCTGGGAAAACCCTCTCAAGGGAAAAAACCAACAACTTCTTCTGTATAGATTCTGTCAACAAGAACAATTCCATACAAAGATAAGGACCCAAAGACCTTTTCCCTTAATGGGACAACTTATGACCCTAACTGGGCCGACCTCTCCTAGGGGAACTGAAAATAACATTTACATAATGTTTATTTGGGTACTATTAGCGCGGCTTTACAAGCAATGGTTACATCAACTCTTTCAATGAATTTTACATAATCAAATACATCAATTGAATCTCTCAATGGAGGTATAACAATGGTACAACAAAATATAATAACAATGCTACAATGAAACAATAAGAATATCTTTCAAAGTTACACATTATTCAACATTGGCATGACAATCAGATTTCCATCATGCTCATCGAAGATCCAGTTCAACATCAGCATATAAAACACATTGAGCTACATATGCACTTCATCAGAAATATTTTTCACAATGTGTTCTCGATGTACTCTTCTGCCATATAGATGATCAAGTTGAAGACATCTTCACAAAGTCTCTCACAGAAGCAAAGTTTTCTAAACTTTGATTTATGTTACGAGTTCAATAATTTGTCATTAAGGGGGGAATAGGCTCTAATGCCTCCTTCATTCTCCTACAGTGTCACTTTTGTAAATCCTTCAATCCTATCCCAAGTTGTAAATCCTTGTAGGAAAAAAAACATGTCAAAAAATTCACTCTTATGTTTTAAAAATTAAAACCAAGTGCATTTGGAAAAGTCATCCATGAAAGTTAAGAAGTGCTTGAATCCAAACAAAGAAGCAAAAGAAAGAGAACCACACAAATCATTGTAAAAAAGCTACAAGGGGGTAGATGCATGCCAAGAGGCACATTTGTCAAAACTATCCCGATGACGTTTTCCGAGAACACACCCGAGACCAACACCATCTCTATAAGAAAATAGAGGAATACCAGATACCATTCTCTTATTACATTGCTATTGCAATGAGTGATAGTTTAGATGACAAAATCACTCATGCTAAATTTGGTCAAGTAATCGCTATGAGAAATGAAAACTAAGGGAAAATATGATGACCCAAATTTGTTAAATATGTACAACCTAGTAATATCATCAACAATTCGAGTTTCCAAGACATGTTTAGGATTTTTTTAGTCCTTAATCACATCTTAGTTAGGTGAAAAATATAAAGTCTTACCTTAATCGAAATGAATGATTTGATGGACTAACAACAAATTGCAGAAAATACTTTGAACACATAATACATCTTTGAAATTATTGCAAATTAGCTTAAATGTTCCGGACCCTACAACAATAAGAGATCTATCTTCACCAACAAATATTTGTTTCATGTTACATTCATTTAGAGTAGAAAAAATGGATTTATCCTTAGCTGTATGATAAGATGCTATAAAATCAATGAGCCATTCATTAGAAGAAGAAGTAAATGATGCATTGAAGAAAAACCAAAAGAAGAAAGTGCATGTCCATGAGAAGAAGATTTAGAATAAGAATTAATATTGATGTTGTGCTTCTTCATTGTTGCTTCCAAGGATTCCATTTTCTTAAAATATTTAGATTCGACATGACCATCTCTCCCACAAAAATTACAATGTTACTTAGTCTTCTTACGATTCAATTTAATTTCTTTATCACAATTGGGGGTAGGAACCTACTAAGAGGGTTTGGGACCCTTGTTTTGCTTATTGTTGAGAGGTTGTTTCTTCTTTGGATACTTGGATTTATCCTTCTCATGTTGTGCCACAAACGCCTTGCTAGATGTACTGGTAGTGTTAATCACTCCAAAATGTAGGAGTTTATCTGATCTCTAATTAAAGAATTACAAAACTCTTCAAGAGTGGGATCTTTGAAAGAAGGCTTTGTAAGGGCAAAGATGCTATAGGGGGAAATTAACTAATGATTGAGTTTAAAATTGATTAATAACAATAATTAAGAAAATGAGAAACTTCTAAGAAAGAAACCCTAACTACTTATGAGTTGTCCCTTCCTAATTAATAAAAAAAAAACTAACTAATAAACTTATTGAATAAAAGGAGCAAACGAAATGGTCTTTTTTTTGGTATCAGAGGAGAAAGAATGTTTAAGAAAATTGAAAGAGAATATGTTTCCTATAATCCTTGATAGTAAAAGAGAGAGAATGGAAGAAAGTTATTGATAGGGTTAAATGACTTGAAATATAGATGTAAGTTCAATCGGATTCTATAAATTCTCTAAGGTTATAAAGTGAGGGGCCAATGAATCCTTTGGCATAAAGTGCCTAGAAAAGAAACCCAAAGAGAGGTGGTAAAGTAATATTGATTGTATTATACTAAAATCTGTGCTACAACAAATTACTCCTAAGGTTATTTACTCTCTAGTTTGCTTGGCTCTGCTCAAGGGTGATCTACTGTAGTTGAAAGTGAAAGGACTCCCAATGATCTATGGTTGGGCGGAATAGATTGCTCAATAGTATATTGGAAAGCAGTGAACAGATAAGTATACTCATTACCTTTTTTTATCTTCTACAGTGTATAAAGTTATTATGAATGAAAAGTAAACTCTAGTATAATGAATTTCGTATTTTTGTAAGGAAGTGATAATTTCTTGTTTTTGTACTCTAGAAGGTGTAATTTTATAATTAAAAAATGTGTTATTAAATCTACAATAAGAACTGTTATATATTTGTTGTAGAAATTGTACATTTGTTCAAGGAAGTTCTCATAGAGCTTAGAACAAGAACAAATGATAATCGTATTTTTTTAACAAATATCTCTAATTATAGAAACAATTTTGTATATGCATATTCTCTTAAATGCTTATGTAAATGTATCTTTCTATATTTGCATCATTTCTGAGAATACAACACTGCTTGCATATTTATTTATCCACAAGAAGCTATACACAACATCTTGTTAATGGTCAAAATCAAAATAGAACCAAAACACATCATAACATATGGGTTTGGTTGAACTTACATACCCAAGTCAATATTATTTACAAGTAAGTAATTATAAAACCCTACAAGATGGAGGTTGTTCTCTTGGAATGAAGCCTTGCAAAATATAACATATTAAAGAGATAAGATATAAACAACATAGAACCCCAAAATCTTATTGGGGAATGAGGGTTGAATATGCTAACCAAACCAGAATGGATTTTGATCAATACAATACTATGGCAAGAAGAACCACAAAGTTTGTGCCATTAGTTATAGGATTAGAGCCAAAATGTTCATAGTAAACCCCACATAGAGGGCAGGGTTTCGTTTTAAAAACCACATCATGTACAACCAAGGCCATGAGATAACATCCTGAATGAGCCATTGGATCAACATAGATATTGTTTCAATAATCATCACACGGAAAATGAGGAAAAATAATACACAAACCTATGCCTTAATATTGTAAAAGAAATAAACAGTAAGAACATAAAGTAAACCATAAATATAATGAAAATAAAAGGTATTATGACTATTGTTTGAATTGCATTTAGGTATGGAGGTGTTTGCAGAGATGGGTCAGGTACCATAGTAAAGGTTTATTTTGGTGCCATTGGACATGATTCCAATAACTCCGCAGAATTAGAAGGACTCATTCAGGGGGTTCGCTTGGCGATAACAGAAGCCTGGTCACTGGTGGTTTTTGAAGGTGACTCGTTAATTATCATCCACATGGCCTGAAAAATATCTTTTGGGAAATCCCCGAAAATAGTCTCATCCAGTTGGCGCCTCCTCGCCAAGTTGGATCTCCTCCGCGAGCTTCTTCTCAATCTCTCAGCTGTCTCTTTTAGCCACGTCAAGCGGGAGGCTAACAAAGTAGCAGACCATCTGGAAAACCATGGCATCATGGATGGGTCCCCCTTCAGGATGTGCAATCCGATCGAGAATCCTCATGATGAGTGGATGGAATTGTGTCACCACCTGGAACAGGAGGATCATACGCATTTAAAACACTCCCATACTTATGGTACGCCAACTGCAAACAATATAAACGTGGCTGCTGCTGATGTCAGGAGAGGGCCTCATGTCAGGGCTCTCCTCAGCTTGGAATGACACCTTCTATCATAATCCTCTTTATGAGAATTCATGCGAGGTACTCTCATAAGTGTGTTTCAAATGTCGAAAAGACCTGGAGCTTCATTTTTTCATTCCTCCTCTGTCCTTTCATTAGAGCCATGATCGGGAGGGATTTTTTGGTATTGATGGCTCTGTACTTGGCAGCGGTTCTGCATCATTTAGCAGTTACTCCTATGATGCACCACCCGGTAATATATTTGGACACTATGTCCATTTTTCAATTAATTTGCCCTCTCTTCAGTTTCGCCTGTCTGTGCAGATTTGGTGTTCTAGGAATTCTAGAGTATCTTATTGAGTGGTTTATTTGGGATTCTCTACGTGTCCCCCCTACTTCTTTCATGGCACCGAAACGCAAACTCCCTTCCCATCGGATGGTGAATCGTCTAGCAATGGTGGTGCCAACACTAGTAGGGTAACTCGTGCGTCCACTATATCCCATCTTAGGGATTCTACTGAGTTTTTCCGCAATCGCATTCCTCCCCCCATTCGCAACGAAATTGAAGTTAATGAGAGAGGCCTTTGGTAAAATGTCCAAGCCTTACCTGTGGGAGAAATCTATCAGGATCTAAAGGACTGGGTGGTCAACCCTGGTACCACGGTTGGCCAGACTTCCCTCTATGAGCGTACTCTCATGACACACTGGGTCACCAAGAGTCTGCTGGATAATGTTATGATGGACTATGCAAATAAACGTATGGGTGATGAGGAACCTGTGCGTTCATGAAAATCACACAATCTGGACAATAGGGTGATTCACTCCAAAATCGATGCCATAGATAAGAAAATGGGCATATCTTTTGTTATCCAAGCGGTGCCTGCTAAAGATGGGAATGGTGGAAGCCATAGTGGAGCTCTTCCCTGGCCGGGCATTGCAGGTGGCGTGATCTCATTCTAGAATGTGGAGTCCCTCAAGGCTCCAACCCCGGTCTCTGCTGGTAGGAGCCCGCAGACTGTTACCATTGATTAAGTTGTTTCGTTTAGGTTCAGTTTTTTTGTTTCATCCTAATAGGGTATATTGTAATTATCGAAGTCTAGTCTGTCTTTGTCGTTTCGGTTTTAAGAAGACTGTACTGAACTCATGGTTACGTTGTATTATACTGTTTATGACAGCCTCCCGTTTGGAAACAAAGCCGGGAGTGATCTACTTTAGTTTTGTTATTGAATGGTGGATCATGGGTTCCTGTTTGACCTATGTTGGTCGGGAATGCCTCTGATGTTGTGGACTAGCTATGTACTCTCTATCAGCAAGTAATATATAGTTTTGTTTTTATTTACAAAAAAAAAATTGCATTTAGATATGCTAAAGAGAAATTCAATTCCACTTTATACATTCAAAATAATATAATAACAAAATGGACGAAGTTTGCATAATAAACAAGAAGTCGATAAATGATTATATCCATATAAAATATTCTTGTTATTGGTTAACCAAACTATAATTACAATCCTTAAAAAATTTACGAATGTGAAAGAGATAAGTTTGTTAAACCCTTAGGGTTTATATTGTTTCAATTGCCAGCAATACGTAGGGTTGTTGACAGTTAACCCATGACAACAATTTTATACTAAACCAACTGTATACGTTACGACCATCCAACTAATGTAAGAAAAATGATTATTGACAATCATGAGCTCATTATTAGGTGTAGATTCCTCATACCTAGAGTAAGAACATCCAACGCAGTATTGTGAGAGCACCATGATTAGGTGAAGAAATCCAGGCATCAAGAAAACATACCCTATAAGGGTTAGTCAAGAGATTATTTTGGGAAGGTAATTCAAATTAAGTTACAAAACTCGACACAGAAGAGAAAAATAATTTACCTTGATAGGAAATCGAAACTTTTGGCGCCATCTTCTTGAACCATCAAGCTCGGACAAGAGAAGAGTACATAATAATTTACATATCAAACAGCAGTTCCTCTTAACATACATACATACATACATATACACACACATATATAAAATTACACACACATATCATCGTTACCTACAACATATTGAGCGTCATTCGACTGTGCCTTAACACCCATGAGGATAAACTAGTAATGGAATTCATATGAAGATCATATACACAGCATAGGATCATGATACTAACAATTGCTAGTGATCGAAGGGCTACTGCCCTCTCCTTCTCTCTGGAATGTAGTGAAGCCTGTAGGCTTCTCTTGAAACCCCAAACACCAAAGAGAATGGGAGATGAAACATCAAAACCTTGATTTGCATTTTCATTAAATAAGAAGTACAAAATATTGAACTGACAAGCCACACATCGACTCTAACACATGTAGACACCTAGTGCAAATGATGGGTAATTAAGGAAGTAGGTAAACTTCTGAACTAGTCATCCTTCATATGGACAAGAGTCCAATGAAACAATGTCAAAGAGTTTGCATGCACTTACTTATCAATGTGTTTTAACACTTTCATAAATTGCACCTATGATTAAACCCATTTAACCATCAATATGGTTACAAAAGCTATAACCATGTGAAACTAGGTAGTGAGATTGGGATGGGATACGACAATGTGTTTGTAGAGAAATAACACATAACTCATAATAGTTTATCAAAATTCTAATGCAAACAGGTCATGCTTTTAATCCCTTGGAGGATTAACCAGAAAGATGTATATGAACCATTTCCCATGAGTAATCAAAAGAGAGGATTCTCTCATATTATGAGGCTTTAATAATACATTTCTAAACCTGTAAGGAAAATGAACTGGGATAATAATCAAGGTGATATGATGTATAGCAGGTGATGTTAGGGACCTCAATGAGTCTCCTATACAAATTTAGTAAAGTTAACCTTTAACCCGCAAACAACAAAATGGCGTTTAGTAAATTAGACATTGCAGTAATAAGAATTGAGTATAATATGTATTAATAATTAAATTAAATGGAGAATAAACAATTACAAAAGAAAATGGTAAGTATGAGGGTCTCTTAGAGGAGACATTACAAATGGTATCAGAGCAATAGGTTACAACACTTACGACCTAATGGGATTGTTAGGGATTTAGGTGATAGTACCTGACTCATTGCTTGCCCCCAAGGCCACACCTCTCCTACTTTTAGTGAGGAGACAACTTTCAAAATATATCTGCTGCTGGTGTGCATCTCGACGGACAACAGGGGTTAATCATGCAAACAAGATTTTTAAAACTGATAAAATGAATGCAATGAACATGTAGTGGATGTGAAGTAATGACTTGACCATATCACATCCAACCTCAATTACAGGCTGAAATGGTAGATCAAACATCAATTCAACTTCAAATATATAACTTGACACTGGACATAGCTAGAAACTAGAGAGAATTGGAAAGGAGTTGGGAAGCACTCGTTTAGTAGGAAGAAATTAGAGATCAATTGGAAAATCAAAGATGAAAGTATTGGGGAAGAAATTACTATGATCATGGAAGGAAATACTAGTCAACAAGGAAACTTGAATCCCCCATATGAAGGAAATGATGAACAAAAAATAGTAACACCTTTAGAGATGTTTGAAATGATGAGAAGTTTAAAATAAGAACTTCAGAGTTTTAAGGTAGATAACATGAAACAGAAGGATGAATAGCATGACTTAAATTATATATTATTGCAAATTTTAACAAATATTAAAAATAACCAACAAACTGCACATACTTCGAGTAATATGGTAAGAAATGTTGATGTATATGTAACTTCGGAATGTATTTCATCTATGTACTTCATATATATATTTATTGTACCCTTATAAGAGATGTGTTATTCATCCATAAGGAAGTGTCGTCATTTATATTGTAAGTGTCGTAACTTATACTTGATGGGTTATTAGACCACCTTGTTGGGGTCGGCCCTGTATAAGTCATGTGGGTCGAAGGGTTATTAGACCACCCTATTGGGGGTCGGCCATGTGGGTCAAAGGGTTATTAGACCACCAAGTGTGGGATCGGCCCGGATTAAGTTAACCATGGGTTAAGCTAGACATGTAGGCCCCATTAGTTTATTGGGCAGGACAGAACAAGTATAAATAGAGATCGGGAGATCTCTATTTGATCATTCATTCACACACTTCTCTCACTCGGAAAGTGGCGCACTTATGAGGAGGAGACTCTGCTGCTAGGAGAATACTATCTCTTCTATTATGGTTGTATCGTTGCTCTATCTATCTTTGAGGAAGTTATTGGGGTTTTTCACCTTTATGGTTTTCCCCAAGTAAACTATGTGTCTCTTGTGTTCTTGCATTATTGTGTCCATGATTGATATGATGTAGATTTGCTGTACATGTTGTTCTCTCAGTTAAGATCCTAGATCAGATTGAAGTAAATTCTAAAAATTTAACATAGTATCAGAGCTAGCCTGAAAGAAGGCATGATATGGCATGTATGACACTTGCACTTACGATGCTAGGGCTTGATATAGCAAAAACCAGTCATCATAGAACATTAGCTATAAATCCATTTTGGAGAAGTTTTCAGATTTGAAACGTTTACAGGTCGAAGATCAGATCCCCATGTACCTTGTTTCCAAAGGAAAACTTCTCATTCGTTGTACTTTGTGATTTATGATCTGTACAATATAGGGTTTCTGCCTCTTCCAAATCTTAGTCATAAACAGGTGACCTTGGAAAAAACGTCTTAACTTGGGATAGGAATCTCCAAATGAAATTTCGTAAAAAGTGAAAGGTAGTACACAGACTGTACTATCTCAAGAAATGTTTTCAGAGGCCGAAGTTGAACCAGTGACACATGGAAATCCGTACAAGTTTGCTCTCCTTTTTTATCCCATAAACAAGTCATATTGCGACACTTGGCATAAATCTCTCTCAGAGAATCCAATTGGAGTCAGACCTATCGGTATGGAAAGATGACAGGTAGGGCTATCTCAGAAAAAAAATTTAGACCCCATGGATCTAAAAGTTAGGAGTTACACCAGAAACAATCAAGTACATATCTATGTCATAACAAAATTATTTTTGAGCACCTTCATTCATGGCTTCCGAAATTTAGGGTTTCGGAGAAACTTGGAATTTTTGTAATCAGAGACTACGGCTAAATGACACTCATCAAAATAGAAATTTAGAGACCAAGTTCAGAATTTTTGGTTTGGCGGAAGACCGGGCTTGATCAAACCCTAGTTCGGGGTCACGTCTAGTGAATCCAAAAATTTCAAAGTCAAAATTGAGGAGTGAAACTTTGTAGTTTTCAAATTCTGAATATACCAGATTGATTAGCTCATCAAGGCACATATTGCTATCCTTTCGAAAGTTTGAAATTCAAATTTTGAATTTTTGGGGTTTCTCTGACAAACCCTAATCCAGCTCCAGGTCCATTTCTTGCAAATCAAGTGGATTGGGTTAATCCTAGAAGAAGATGGATTGGTCACCTGCATAAATGAAGAAGTTAAGGCCTTCCATAAGAAGATTACAAGCAATCTTGACAGGTATGGCTTACAGGTATGTTTCGAATTCTGTTCATGGTTAAGTTTATGATATGTTTGTATTCATATCATTACAGTACAATCTTGATTAATTACTAGACTTGTCGTATCACCTTAATAGAATATATTCGTTGATTAAGGTTTTGACACTTATGATTGTACTAATGCATTGTGATGTTGTACGAGGTTTGTGTTGTTCGCTAACACAAAAGGTACACCAAAAAAGTCAAATCATGTTCTACTTCAAGAACATATTGTCATGGTGACATGAAAACAAAGATTCATTCATTGTCATGGATCACATAGAAGATCTACTTTCGAGGTATGTATAACTTGGTTCTACAATGGTTAACTTATGAGACATGCAGGTTACTAGCACAAGTCACTGAAGAGAACCAGAATACATTATGCTGGTATGTTAGACATAACTAGCTAGCATGCTAATCTAGGTATGTTTTTCTTATATGAAGCTAGAATCCTACCTTGTGTTAGGATCTTATACTATTGTGTTGTTGATAATGATTCTTCATGAAGTCATAGGTTTGAATAGTCATGGTTGTATGCATATTATGTTTCTTACCATAATTGATGATATGACTAACCAGAAGAATCATGAAGGTATAGGTTTGAGTAATCACGGGTTTATGCATTGATGATTTAACTAATTAGAAGAGTCCTATGATCAAATAAGAATATGCACGAGTAAAATAAGACTTCCCTGAAACCTTGAATACCAATGATTATTATCTGTGAATGATCATGACTATACATGTTTAAGATTATTGTGATTTGATAGTATTAAGATTATACTAATAAATGTGTGATTATGTATGAGACCTCAAGGATAACACAATGATGGTACTAATAAGCATGCATACTGATTAAGGATGGATATAAGTTCAAGGACAGGTAATCCAGGAAGCAAAGATCAAGAGGGAGCACACTCCAGTTTTTCCTGCAAGAAAGAAAAGGACCACACTTCAGTAGTTTCTGCAAGGATGCAGATATTCAGAGGGAGTTGACCACTTCTCACAATCCACATCAGAATGGAGTTGCAAAGATTCAGAGGGAGTCCACCCAACAACCAAACAAAGATAAGTATTTGAATTGTCATTTCTTACATAATGTTATTCGATGATGTATATGCTTATGTTCCTAGAATTAGGTTGTGTATTATGCATATTAGAATAGTTGCATTGATGAACAATATACTACTAATATACATGGGTAAGTGGCCTATGGCACTGTACAACATTCCATTGCTACTTATCTATAATGAAACCTCTTTGCTGACATGTTAGGAGTTGTGCACACTCTTAACAATGTTCTAGTAGAGATTGGAAGGAATCTAGAAAGTTACGGAATATGGATAAATGTTGTATTGAAGCATTGGCTAAGATAGTTGCATGACTGTATGACATATTTCTTTATGTGTAAGAATTTGTTCTGAAAACTATGAGATGTTTTCTAATCATGCAATTTAACTTGTTGTGTAGGAAAGATCATATACCATCACCTACAAAAGAAGGACTACAACATTTGTTCAGCAACAAATTTATCTATTGAAGATCCCAGGATCTGGGAAGAATGCCATGATCGAGGAGTACCAGTCGATAATGAAGATATTTGGGATGCGGTCCAAAAGGGTAGTCTGTAGTAACTTCCAAGAGGATCTACAAGATCAAGCATGCTGCATGTGGTAGCATAGAGACTTTTTCTCTTGTAGCCAGATACACTTCCATTAGATCCGTACTTGCTCTGGCTGCAGTGATGAAGTGGAAGATACACCAGATGGATTTCAAGACAGCCTTCTTGAATGGTGTAGCTGAAGAAGAAGTGTATGTGGAGAAGCCACTTGGTTCTGAGACACATGACAGGGAGTCATAAATGTGCAGAACTTGGTATGGTAGGATAGATAGCTTTCTATCCAGTTTGGGATTTACCATGATTAAAGCAGATTCCAACCTTTACTACAAGGTTGAGGAAGGAAATCCAGTGATACTACTATGTGGATGACCTGTTTGTAACAAGTGAGGATAGATTGATTGTTGACATGCAGCGAAAGCTTGCTGCCGAGTTCGAGTTGAAGAACTTGGGGATGATGCACTATTTGTTTTTGGCATGGAGGTGTGGCAGAGTGTAGATGGAATCTTCCTTGGACAAGGGAAGTATGTAGTAGAGATCCTGAAGAGGTTCAGGATGTTGAACTACAAGGCTATGGCCACACCTATGGCATCAAACCTAAAGCTTCTGTGTGATGCTTCATCTGAGCCGATTGATATCACTATGTATCATCAGATGATTGGGTCCTTGATGTACCTGACGAACACAAGACCAAATATTTGCTTTGCGGTGAACACATTGAGCTAGTTCCTGATGGATCTGAGGAGTGTTCACCTGGTTGTTGTAAAGCATATTTTGAGGTACATGAAGGGTACAGTTGATTATGGGCTCAAGTATGATGTGAATCAAAAGTTTAACCTACAAGGTTATGTTGATTCAGATTGGGCAGGCAGTGCTGTAGATAGGGATCAGGTGTGATCTCTTGGTTTAGCAGGAAGCAGTCCTACATAGCACTGAGTAAAACCGAAGCAGAGTATGTTGCGACAAAGGAGCAGGTTGCAGATGTATTGACCAAGTCGTTGGCCAGAGTGCAGTTTGAGTACTTCAGAGAGAGCCTTGGTTGACTTTAGATCAAGGTTCCTTCCAAAGGGAAGTGATGAGTCTGGAAGATGTAGATGCACATGAGCTTTTCTGACATGGTTCATGTGTTCTCCCTTGGTCATGATGTAATTGTTGAGCCATTTTTCACATGGTGGTAGATGTGTTCTCCCATGGTGAAAAAGTAAGGTTTGGAGCCTTCCTCGAATGGTGGTAGATGTGTTCTCCCATGTCGGTGGTGTAAGTGTTGGATGATGTGCATCTGGGCTGTGCTTCGTGGATGATGCTTGTTATGATCAGTTGGATCATTGCATCATGTTGGATGCTTGTTATGATCAATTGGATAATTTATGTATATATGCATCATGTTGGATGCTGGATATGATCAGTTGAATCATTTATGTGGATACATTGTGTGGATCATGTATCTGTGTATGTATCAGGTAGATCATGTATGATCATATGTATCAGGTAGATACTTGGTATGCATCAGGTGGATGCAGTGTATGATCAAGATGATCATAGATGACGAGCTTCAGGATGTTGCTCCAGATGACATGCAGCAGGATGTTGCAGTCATGATGATCAAGATGATCATGTGTACATCAGGATGATGTATGATGAGTATTAGGATGATACTTTGTGGCCGTGGATCAGGTTGTGCAGATGAGCATGTCTGGAAGATCCTATAGGTCGGAGTTGTGTACCCGTAACAGCCTGGGATGCTCTTTCGAGACATTGCTCTGGGAGGACATGTAATTTGTGCCCTGGGAGATCTTCAGGTTGGAGTTGTGTACCCGTAACATCCTGAGATGCTCTTGCGAGGTTTTGTCCTATGGCATGTAACTTGCTCCTGGGAGATCTAGATAGGATGAAAAAGGCCTCAGATGCTTCAGCCAGGTTTTGCCATGACCACATGTAATTTGCTCCTGGGAGATCTAGACAGGATCAAAAAGGCCTCAGATGATTCAGCCAGGTTTTGTCGTGGACCACATGTAATTTTCTCATGGGAGATCTGGACAGGATGAAAAATGCATCAGATGCTTTAGCCAGGTTTTGTGGTGAGATCACATGTAATGTGCTCCTAGGAGATCCGACAGGTAGAGCTGTGTGCTCATAATAGCCTGGGATGCTTCAGCCAGGTTTTTTGATGGGTCACATGTAATGTTCTCCTAGGAGATCCGACAGGTAGATCTGTGTGCTCATAATAGCCTTGGATGATTCAGCCAGGTTTTGTGATGGGTCACATGTAATGTGATCCTGGGAGATCCGACAGGTAGAGTTGTGTGCTCGTAACATCCTGGGATGCTACCACTAGGTTTTGTGACGCACGTAATAAGTCCTGAGGATTCCACAGTATGGCCAATGATGAAGATCTACAGGTGGTGGGCCTACATCCAGTATGAAAAAGGACTGGCTCTGTAGAACTTCCTATGACGAGTAGATTCAGAGATTAGTTGAGATAGCAGCAGCAGTGATGATGATGATGATGATCCCGAGAAGAAGACTTGTAATGGCAAATCTGTGTCGAGAAATACCTTCGTAGTTAAGAGGGAGTGTTGATGTATATGTAAATTCGGAATGTATTTCATCTATGTACTTCATATATATATTTATTGTACCCTTATAAGAGATGTGTTATTCCTCTATAAGGAAGTGTCGTCATTTATATTGTAAGTGTTGTAACTTATACTTGATGGGTTATTAGACCACCTTGTTGGGGTCGGCCCTATATAAGTCATGTGGGTTGAAGGGTTATTAGACCACCCTATTGGGGGTCGGCCATGTGGGTCAAAGGGTTATTAGACCACCAAGTGTGGGGTTGGCCCGGATTAATTTAACCATGGGTTAAGCTAGACATGTAGGCCCCATTAGTTTATTGGGAAGGACAGAACAAGTATAAATAGAGATCGGGAGATCTCTATTTGATCATTCATTCACACACTTCTCTCATTCGGAAAGTGGCGCACTTATGAGGAGGAGGCTCTGCTGCTAGGAGAAGACTATCTCTTGTATTCTGGTTGTATCATTGCTCTATCTATCTCTGAGGAAGATATTGGGGTTTTTCACCTTTATGGTTTTCCCCAATTAAAATCTGTGTCTCTTGTGTGCTTGCATTATTGTGTCCATGATTGATATGCTGTAGATTTGCTGTACATGTTGTTCTCTCAGTTAAGATCCTAGATCAGATTGAAGTAAATTCTAAAAATTTAACAAGAAATCCATTCAGAGAGAAACAAGTTCGAAGTTTAGAACTATAATTTACTACTATATCAAAGACTAAATCAAGTACATTTATAGATGAAGGAATTACTACTAATAGTTTAGGAAGTAGTGATTTCAAAGGTTTTTCTCCTAAAAAGAGATTTAAATATCGAAATCATGGAGGATTGAAAGGAGAATTTAAAAGGATAAAAGCACCCACGTTTGATGGAGAATTGAAATATGGAGAAAGGGCATAAGAATGGTTACTTGGTATGTCAAAATATTTTTTAGTCTACAGCTACCCTAGTGATATGAAGCCTCCGTTAGCTATTTATAGTCTGAATGGAAAAGTTGCAAGATGGTTGAGAGACATTAAAATCACAAGAGGTTTAAAAGAAAATAAAATTACATGGGGAAAATTTAAGAAGTTGTTTAAAGAAAAATATCGATTTGAAAGGTTTTATGATAACAAAATAAAAGAGTTTCACAAAGTTAAAATGGGCAGATGAACATGAAGGTTCTAATCAACACATTTTTGGAACTATTGCAATATGTTCCTTATAACAAAGAAAGAAAATATTAAAATCCAGTGATTTCTGAGTTGCGTTTAGTATTATCGAGACAAGATTGAATTCCCCAAAACATTAGATGAATCATTGTATAAGGCCATATTATGTTATGAACATAGTCAACAAAGAACAAAAAATATGAAGCAAATAAGAGAAAAAAAAAGGGCAATATCTGAAAAAAGGAAGAAAGTTCATAAACCCTCGCCATAGAGAAATCATAACATAATAAAACCTTTGGGAAAATTATTTTTCAATCAAATTTTTCATCTCAAAGTGTAAATAAACCAACAAATAATACATGGGAAAATACATTTCTGGGACCACTAAAGTGTTGGGGTTGTCAAGAAACTCATTTGTATAGGAACTGTCCACATAGTGAAGGAAATTCAAAAGTAGTGAACAATCTTAAAGAGGAAATGATAGTAAATGATATAGCTAGAAATCATAGGATATGTGCCACCTTAGAAGACTGGCAGGCTGACCACCAACCATCAATGGTGGAAATTGGGGGTAAGTTGGATGAAAAAGATGTCATTATTTTGATAGATCCAGGATCCTGTTGCAGCTATATTTGTCCTAAGATTGTGGATGCATGTATGTTAAAGAGAAGTAAACATGTTAAATCGTTGTTGGTTCATCTAGCTACAAGAACAAAAAGAAGAAGAATTGAATTAGTAAAAGAGTATTCTTTAGAAATGAATGGGATGCTTACAACAACTGATCTAACTTTATTTCCCACTAGGTTCTTATGATATTATTATAGGAATGGATTGATTAGAAAAGCATTGGGTAATATTGAATTGTTTTGATAAAACTTTCACATGCATTGACAATCAAAGGTAAACATAAGATAGTGATTGGAATTCCTAGAAAAGTACCAGTAAGACAAATTACTACTCTGCAACTTAAAAGATGTGCCCAAAAAGGTTGCAAGTTGTATGCAATAAATATTCAAACCCCTATTGAAGAAACTAAACAAAATTTAGAGGATAATCCTATATTAAATGAATTTAAAGACATATTTATGGAAGAAATACCTAGTTTACCATCAAAGAGGGATTTGGATTTCTCTATAAACCTTCTGCCCGGAGAAGTACTCATCTCTAAAGCACCATATCATATGAGTACACCTGATTTTGTAGAACTTAAAATGAAACTTCAAGGGTTGATAGAGAATTTAAAATATATCCAACCTAATGTGTCTCCATGGGGAGCACGAGTCCTTTTTTTCAAAGAAAATATGGAATTTTAAGGTTGTGTATTGACTATCATCAATTAAATAAAGTCACAATTAAGAACAAATACCCCTAACCTAGGATTGATGATTTATTTGATCAGGTCTGTGGGGCTAAGGTATTCTCAAAAATTGATTTGAGGTTAATATACCACCAAGTTAGAATTAAAGAAGAATACATCAATAAAACAACCTTCAGGACAAGATATGGACACTACGAGTTTGTAGTGATGCCCTTTTGGCCTGACAAATGCCCCTGCAATGTTAATGTGCTTGATGAAAAACATATTTATTTAATATTTTGATAAGTGTGTATTGGTTTTCATTGACGATATTTTGATATATTCAAAGAATGAGGAGTAACAGAAAGAACATTTGAGGATTGTTTTCAAATTTTGTATGAACATCAATTGTATGTCAAATTTAATAAATATGATTTTTTCAAAAATCAAATACAGTACCTTGGGCATGTTATTTCAAAAGAGGGAATAACTATACACCCTGAGAAAGTTAATGCCGTTATGATTGGACCACTCCTAAAAATGTATCTAAAATAAGGTTGTTAATGGACTAGCTAATTATTACAGAATATTTATTGAGAATTTTTCAAAAATTGTCTATCCCATAACCTCTTTGAAATGGAAAGACGTGAAGTTTATCTAGTCTAAAAAAATGCAAAGCTAGTTTTCTTAAACTTAAACAGCTTTTGACTATTGCTCTTATCTTAACAATTGTTGACCCTTATGAATCATTTGTGGTATGCGCCGATGCATGTAAAGAATTTCTAGGTGGAGTATTAATGCAAAAAGATCATGTCATATCATATGAATCTAGAAAACTTAAATATCATGAACATAACTACACTCACTCGATTTAAAACTAGTAGAAATTATTCATGCTCTTAAGATCTGGAGACATCATCTATTAGGTAAGAAATTCCTTATTAAACCAGATAACATGGGCCTGAAGTATCTCTTTGATCAACAAAATTTGAATGCAAGGAAAGCGAGGTGGATGGCATCCCTTAGAAAATATGATTTCGCGATCAACATATTAAGGGAAAATAAAATAAAGTTGCAAATTCCTTATGTGAGAGTATACATTTGATTCTTGAAATTTTCTGTAAGTAAAAAATAATCTAATTTAAAGGACATAATTAAATCAAGTCTTAAAATTGACCAATTTTATGCTAAAATGAGAAAGAAACTACAACAAAACATATTAGAACAACTACAACAGAATATTAAATTTGATTAAGAAGGATTAATGTGGTTTAAGGGAAGAATTTATGTACCAAAAATATTATATTTAAGGAAAATTATAATGACTAAATTCCACAGAAAACAATATTTGGGACATCCTGGATATCAAAAAATGTTCTCTGCTATCAAGAAATACTAATTTTGGAAGCAACTGAACGTTGTAGCTAAATGTCAAGAGTTTCAACTAGTAAAAGTTGAGCATTAACATCCCACTGGATTATTTCAGCCTCTACCAATTCCGAAATGGAAGTGGGAGGTGATTAGCATGAAATTCATTACATGAATGCCTAAAAGAAACAAAATGATTCAATTTTAGTGGTAATTGACAAATTTTCTAAAGCTGCACACAATATCCCAGTCAAATCTATCTATAAAGCAATCAATATTGCAAAAATTTTCCTTAAGGATATTTTTAGATTGCATCAGATGCCAAGGACCATTATCTCAGATAGATATGCAAAATTTACGAGTAATTTTTGGAAACCTCTATTTGCAGGGTTAGACACTCAGCTAAACTTTAGTACCGCCTATCATCCTCAGATGGATGGGAAAACTGAGAGTACTAATAAGATTTTAGAATAAATGTTAAGAATGTATGTAATGCATAATCTTAATCACTATGAAGATTATTTTATTTAGCTGAATTTGCCTATAATAATGGTTATCATACTTCAACCAAAATGACTCCTTTTTAAGTCCTTTATAAAAGAAAATGCAAAACACTGATAACTTGGGATTGTCCAGTAGATCAACTAATGCTTGGGCCTGAACTATTGAACGAATTAGAATATTTAGTAAGCAAGGTAAAACAAAATTTAAAAGAGTCGCAAGATAGACAAAAAAGTTATGCTGAAAAAAAAGAAGATGTAAAGAATATAAAGTTGGGATCATGTATATTTAAAGGTTAAAGTAAAAATAAGTTCTTTAAGCTTGGGAAAATGTAGTAAACTAGCTCATATGTACCGTGGTCCTTTTCAAGTGTTAGCAAGGATAGGCCATGTATCCTATCAACTTGCTTTACCTGCAAATGTTCAAGTACATAATGTCTTCCATGTGTCATTATTGAAAAGGTATGTATATGATACTAAACACATAATCAATTGGAATTTGATCTAGGCAAAGCCTATCAACTTGTTTTACTTGTAAATGATTGAGTTTATGTTAATTTTCCATGTGTCATTATCGAAAAAGTGTGTACATGATACTAAACATATAACCAATTGGAATTTGATCCAAGTAGAAACGAAAGGAGACTTCCTACAAAACCCCTTGTATTTTGGGCATGAAAGAAGTTTGGTTATGGAAACAAGCTGTTAGGTGGAAATATTGTCGTTTAATTCCATTGTAGTATTTGCCCAACCATTTAATTTGTCAATCTGAGGTTCGTAGGCTTACGAAGCACATGCAAAATATATGCATGACTGAAATGAAATTAATCTAATCTAACCCCCCCCCCCCTTGCTAATGGCTAATTGCTAATCTAAATACCCCTTAAGATGAAACAAACAATTGCTAATCTAATGCTGGAAGCTGAAACACACTTCTGAAAGTAAATTGCATAAAAGAAAGACAACATATGAAGAGCAATGAGACAACACATGTGAGCTCACATTAACAATAAATAAATCTTAATTTACATCACACAAATCAATGACAAATCATGAAAGCATCAAAACTAAGATTATGAACAAAAGCTAAGAATTCCCTTATCCATATTACAAAGTCAAAACTAACTTCTACAATCTGAGACTAATCTTCTCCTAATCTACTCTCTATATACTATGAATCTACTACCTCTCTACCATTCCCAAATGAAGAGAGAGCACTCTCTTTTATACATGAATTTCTTTGAGAAGAAGATAACCATCTCATAATGACATATCCACTATTCTCTCAACCACTCTCAACTAATTTCCTATTATTACAAAATATGATCCATTCAAATCCTCCACATGTCTCTCACAAATTCTCCACATGTTTCTCATACATCCTAAATAAGATATGCCAACCAAATCTCCATGATCTTCTCCTTGGAATATTCTTTGAATAACTATCTCCTTGAAATGGTGGAGGAGATATTCGAGGAGTCTTTCTTTGAATTGATCCTTCCATATTCCTACACATTACAAAGCTCATCCATACTTGAGATATTAGTGAAAAACATGTTATTTTCCAATATTTAATCATAAATTCACTTATAATACTAAAATGAATAAAGTGGAAAATAATAAGATGAAACTCAAGTATATGTATGGAAATGGTATGATGAAAGGTTAATGGGACGATGAAATGTGAAGAATAGCGAAAGGTAAAGTGGGTGAAAATATGACATTTCTGAGTCCCAACATACTCCCCAACTGAACTTGTTGCATGTCCTCATGCAACCGTGCATGTATCTTCTTAAGAAATTTTGGCATATGAATTTTAGCTTTGATTGATGATGTCTTTCCAACAATGAATGTTTCCAGGGTGTGAGTATCAGCTGACATTTTCTTATGGTTGGTTCTTGTGTAACAACCATGAATACAAAGAATGTTGGTTCTTGTGTTAAAAACATTTATCTCATTATCTGTTTTCTTGCTGCAATAATAATTTAACCATACACTCATTGGAAATGATAATATATCAATGTGCATAAGAAAGCATCAATGTGTATGAGAAAACCTTTTCTTTACCTTTATGAATCATGCCAATATGTGTATCAATGTGTATGAAGCAAAGTGCAATAGAGGATTTGTCGGAAAAGAAATGTTGGTGAATGATAAATGAGATGAAAAATGGAGTGATGGTAGTGGAAAAATGGAATGATGGTAGCAAAATGATGATAGTGAATATAGTTCAGCTATGAAATGGAAGGTTTGGAGGAGTAATAGCTGCGGAGTAACAACTTTTGGAGTAACAACTGCGAAAGTAGGCAAATCTGGTGGAGTAACAACTGGTATTGCAGCAAACTTCCTGAGCTAATATCTCACAAACTACGAACTGGGTTTGGCTGAAATTTGGCAAGCAAGTTTCTATAAGTCCAATGCATCTCCATACCAAAACTCAGAAAAACCCACATCACGAATTTCGAGAAAAATGCAAATTGGATGTAGGTGATGATGGAAAGTTTGGCACAGTCAGAGCTGGTGTTGCAACCAACGTCTTGAACTAATATCTCCCAAAATACAAACTGGGTTTGGCTAACATTTTGCATGCAATTTTTTACTAGTCCAATGCATCTCTCCACCGAAAATCAGAAAAACCCACATCACAGATTTCGAGAAAAATGCAAATTGGCTATAGGTGATTATGGTTGTTTTTTCAACATTCGTGCATTGGATTGAGCTGAAACTTGCCAATTTTGTTTATCATTATATTATCCATTCCCTGTCCAAAAATCATGAGGATCCAATGTATGGTTTGTGATATATACTCAATTCAAATTATGCATTTTATATAAGGAACAAATAAGTTGTCACAAAAGATTTCCTGTCCTCTGAAAATATTATTGCATTTGAGATCCCATAGAGTGTTCAGCAACCTCTATCTCATCCTCCCCAACTGAACTTGTTTCATGTCCTCGTGCAACTTGACATGGGTTATGAAAGTGAAAAAGGAAATGGAGCATGGTGAGGAAATTTTTCAAATTATTCATTGCTAGCATGTAAGGAATTGCATGATTAAAATTTAGAAAACAACATACCGCCACTTACCCAAAAATGATGAACTATGCAATAGGAGCATGGTTGGTGATGTTGCTGGTGCAACTGCTGGATCATAGAAGATGTCACTGATGCAGGATAAAAATGTAACTGAAATTGCCGCTACTGAATTATGGAGGACGTGACTGCTGTGACTGGATCTTGGAAGATGTCACTGCTGCAGGATCATGAAAATGTAACTGCCAATGCTGCTATAGTTGTAACTGGATCATGGGAAATGTCGAAGGCAGTAAGTGGAATAGTGGTACTCTCATATAGTTGAATTCATGCTGCTGTAACTATTGAGGGAATCATGAAAAAGTGTATAGTCTTCACCCACTAAAAAACCTGATGGTACAATTCTAGTCATGCGAATAGATGTATCGATGTCGAGCACGAAAAGAAGTCATTGGATTACCAACCATTGATGAATGTCGTTAACCAATGCGAGGCAAACTCACCATTGATGTCAATGAGTGCCAAGATACCTAAGTACATCTTGCAAAGTGTGAATAGATGTGTTGATGTCAAGCCACTTGCAAGATATGACGATCAAGGGACATTGATGTATTCCCATGATTGTCAGCAAGAGAAATTTCCCTTAGGGCATGCAAGCCTCCAAGTACTCAAAAAGGAACTCTAGTCTATATCCCAGATAAGGTGTTGAGGTCGATGGGGCAAGACTTGTTGAAAGGTGGGCCTTAAGGAATCCCACATCAGTCAACGTGAGTTTTTACAAAAAGATTGGTAGGACTATAGGAAAGATCTCAGTAGCAACAATGTTTATGGAAAGGGAATGTAATTATGGAGAGGGAACTAGATGTTCTTATTCAAAAGGCAGAAAGGGACTGAAAAAGAAGAAAAATATGTATGCAACTCAGAAAGATAGGCCTGTGGGAAGTCATGACAGATAAGGTAATGGACAATGGACTTCACATGGATGACTAATGTGCTTTGAATGAGAGATGTGGGTATGACGCCAATGGGTTTATGAATGGTTTCGGTATAACAACAAATGTCATGATGTTTATGATGAGTAACAACTCCAAATTGTCTATCAAAGCATGTTTCTCAAAAAGTTCTGTGATTCTTGAAAAGTCACTTCAGCAGCAAAATGCGATTGTCTTCAAACTTGAGAAAAACTTAGTACTAATCCTGCATGAAATTCGTGAGAAGTTCGAAAGACATAACATACAGAAAGAAATACGAATGCGGCAAATCAGAGTTCAAAAATAAAACGTGTTTTTATACCTGTTGTCATTGTGCATTTGTTTCGTCATTGATTACTGTAGTTGTAACAATCAGCTGCAACATCGAGCTGCACACCCAGCTGTAACAGACTTCTACATAGAGATGACCAATATGCGAGTAAAGAAGTCATAACCCAACAATGGTGTTTTTGTGAATGTGTTGTTGTGTAACAACAAACATCATGATGCGTGAACAACACATGATGCAAAAAGTCTCTCTGGTTTTTGTATGCTATTTTTCCTGTTGATTGCTGTCAAAGTGCCTTGAAGAAAACAAATTAGCATTAAATGTAAAAACATGTTTTGAGATTTGTTCAGGAATTATGGAATGTCCATTTGCAATTTTGAATTTTTACAATGTTTTTATTTTTATTTTTATAATTTTTATTTTATTTTTATGGTTTTATAATTTGTATGGTTTTTGTGTTATTTTGATAATACACACCGAAAGAAAACTGCAAAAAATATGCTAAAGGAAAACAACAAACAATCTTACTATCTCGGCTTCATCAAATTTTCCCATATGTGCATGAGTAACAGTTTGTTGATACCTGTCACTAAAGTTCTGGAAATCAAAGATTTGGAAATTGTGCAAGAGTATGATCTTCATTAAATTGCTGCATTAATTCCAAATGTTTTTCTTGCATGATCAGACCTGTACATCGTCAGATATAATTGAATATGCATATGCAAAGAATTCAATTCTAGCATTCTAAGCTTCAAGTAACAATTATCAAGTAAATGATCTTGGCATCAAAAACATTAGTGTCATGAAACATTGTGTGTAATAGAGATATTCAGTGAGAGTGAGAAAAGAATCAGCTTTCTACATAAAATCCAGCATAGGCACATGAAACGACACAAAGCTCGTGGCCAATTTCCATTTTCTTTCTAATGCAAAATCCTTTGCAAGCCAAACCATCTCTTCTAAGACATGCCTTGAACGCAATGCTGCCGTGTTGCAAACTTATCCTTGGTTTTGGTGTGGTCAAATGAAAGAATATGCACACTGACACAAAATTTGCAGTAAAAAAATGTTTGATGAGTATAATTTCACAAATGGTTAGCATCAATATTTGCATCTGTGGCAGTCTTCTAATAGCATGGTCTCGCGGTATGCACATGTTCAATTATATCTGCAAAAAGAAGATTTCATTATGAAAGGATTTTAACCAGTCAAACATATTCAAGCAAATTTGTACTGCACTATCAAATTTCACAAGTCCATAGATGTCGATAATATCAGAATTTCAAATTCCTTCTTGTGGCTTGTTGTTCTCATCTCTTTATTAATAGGCAGACATAGCATTTCATTATTTAATACATACTATAGATAATTGCAATTTGAATTTTATGCACCTGTCATTTTGGTCCACGAGTACCATGCTTCTGAAACCAATGTCACAACAAAGAGTCAATATCGTGCAGCAGATTTACACCATTCATAACCCAGCAAAGAGAAAAACCAAATATGTAATTATTTCTCCATGTAACAACATCAACCTCTACAATTTTATGAATGAAGTGACAAATTTCTCATTGCTTCCGTCAATCAAAATATTTCTGGACGAGAGGTATTGCATTTCCCATTAGTCGCTTTCTTATAAAGAGCATGTAGAATAAGCTTGTCGTTGTTAGTGGTATTTGCAGGCAACGTCTTGGATTTTTCGGTTGGATTGTTGGTAGTTTTCAACAGCCAATGTAGGATACAGAAGCACAAAAATGTTTTTTGATGGAAATGGAGGATCTCACATGACAATCATCGTTCTAAGTCAGGAAGAGATGAATTGGCAGGAAGTTTGTTGTGATATGTTTCAACAAACTTGCTAATTTGGAAACCAGCTGCAACAGTAAATCTGAGAATTACACGTTTAGAGAACCAGCTGTATAGCTCAAACCATAGCTTTGTTTGGGATATTTCCAGACTGTCAGGTAAATGAGGTCGTTGCGCACAAAACCCATGTCCCCGATTTTTGTGATTCTTCTCCATCTGCCCGCAAATCGTGACGTGAATCAATATGTTCTTATCTGGCATGTGTTTTTGGTTGGAACCGTTTCATTACCAGTTGGGGGCAGTTGTGACATGAAGAGTTTCTATTTCTAAGTATGGGAACATTGACAATCTATGGTATCCAAATGGAAATCGTGAATAGCCTTGAACGTCTATTTTGGAATACAAATGGGAAAGATTTTGCACAATTTCAACAATGTAATTCAATCAATCCCAATCACAGTTTCAGCTTTTATTAGTATTTTCTTGGCCCGATCTGTAACGCCCCATATTTTGATTAGACATATTTATCAGTTAGACATGCTATACTTTATTTTCTTATATTATGTTGAACTCAGCTCGACTGAGTAAACTATATTATGACATGATGGACCTGATTATATGATGTTACCGTGTTTTATGATTTCACTATGATTATGATGTTACTGTGTTTTATGATTTCACTATGATTATGATGTTACTATGTTATGCGGTTACAATGTCATGATTAACATATGATTTCTTTATTTTACGATTACAGTATATGTTTATATGTTTTCATTAATAAGATATGAAATATATGATGCGATACATGGATACCATCTTATGTTGTGATTTATTGAAGTGTTATATGTCATATGTATATATGATGAACTAAAAATGTTACATGAAATAAAATGATGTGATAATATGGATCAATTGGCGATCGATGGGAATGCTTTCTATAAAATTGTATTTTGCGAAGTACTAACCTATAGGACACAAGGGCTATGGGATAGCCAGTTACTTGATCTGATATATGGGATAAAAAATACTTGTTCGTACAGTAAACCTTAGCAGCCAAAAATGATGATACGATGACACAAACTGATAATCTTGATAGCAGCAAAGTATGAGTTGATAAGGGCGTAGGCCTAGTATGTTGAGAGGGATGGATGTGTTTCCTACCCTATGTTTCCATGATACCCGAGGTTGTGGGAGGGTCGTGCTGATACACGCTCCCCATGTTGTTGTGATGATGATCGTCAGATTCCTGCTAGGAGAGGATAGGTCCGCTGTTTAGTCGACGCTATCGCTCTCAGGTTCTATGTGGTGAGGTCGGTGAGTCCGACATCCACTTTTGTACTAGCAAAGGAAGGATAGGGAGGATGAAGGACGTAGGTTATGATGGGAGGATGTGTTAGTTAGTACTATTGAGGGTTGGGTATTCCTTGATTCTGAGTTAGTGGTAGTAGGTACCCTTCTTTGTACATGATTGATTAAACTAATGTAAACATAAAGATAATGATGTGAAATCGTAAAGAATTAACTATTAAATAACTGAGGATGTTAAAGTAATTGTACTATATATATTATGCTTGTTCTTCTACATGGGGTAAATACTATTATTAGTTAGCAGGTATGCATAGGCGGGATGGGGTTTGTCTATAATACATTTATGATCTGTGCATACGCCGGCCACGCATGCACACTTTGCACATGTACGCTAGTATTGATATACAAACACTTAACATACTGAATAAGTGTATAAGTTGTTATAAGTAAATATGTTAATTATGCATTAACTGAATTCAGATAACAAATATAAATTTATTTAATATGTGTAAAACAAGTCAATTAAGCTATTAACATACTGAATAAGTGTATAAGTTGTTATAAGTAAATATGTTAATTATGCATTAACCGAATTCATATAACAAATATAAAGTTATTTAATATGTGTAAAACAAGTCAATTAAGCTATGCATTAATTGTAGGTAAACATTGTAATAAACAATTGAGATAAGTGTTGTCAGTTAACATTGTCATTTGAGTATTGTTGTGAATAAAGTAATGGTATTGTATAATTAATTAGTAAGATTGTTTAAGCCCTTAAGGGTGCTTTGTGTTTTAGTATTGTTGTGAATAAGGTAATGGTATTGTATAATTAATTAGTAAGATTGTTTAAGCCCTTAAGGGTGCTTTGTTTAGAAGAACGAGGATACTATGTTGATGTTAGGGTACTCATGTAATAAACAAATGATTTAAAAAACATTGTTATTAATTCACCATTTATTATTACTTCATGGTGATTTAATTAATATTATTACTTAATTAATGTTATTCTAATAATATTAATATCCATGTCTTAGCAATTGCAATATAGGTAAAATCACCTTACTAAGTTAGTGTGCGATTATTCCCATTACTAAGTTAGACATAATAGGATAACAATTCTTGAATGGATGTGATGTGATGGAAAATGGTTTAATACTATTTATTTATTATTTATTTATTCAATATGAATCTTAGAATTTAAATTTCAAGATAAGTTATCTTGACGGATGAGGTAAACCATTAAGACACACCTTGTCCAAATTGAAAAGGTCAACTATTTATATATTATTTTATTATTTTATCCTAATAACACTAAATACAAAGGGGTCAACTATTTATATTTTATTTTATTATTTTATCCTAATAACACTAAATACAAAGGTGGTTTATAGACTAGTAGTTAATAAACTTTGTCTCGAATAGATAACCTTTGGGTAATGATTCCTACCATAATAAATACTTACAACCAACAGTCAAAATCCAATAAATTTACTGTGAGTATAATTGATTGTTCTGTACTGTGAAAATATTTTTTATAATATAACTTGGATGAATGAACTAAGTGAGGGGAGTAAATGTTTGAGGGGCTCGAGAGAGGGAGTTTTGGGCGGTGGAGTAAGCCCAAAGTCTTCTCTAAGAAGTAAATGTATATAAGGAAGAGTGAAGGGAGGAGAAGGGGTTGGATTTTTGGGAGATGAGGGGGAGGAAATTTGAAGGTAGCAGAAAAGAAAAGAGATCTAAGTGAAGAAAGGAGGGAGATCACAGAAGTAATGCTCTCGGGATTATCAGTTTGTGAGATCGGGAGCTTGGAAATCCTTTGATTTCCAAGGGCCAGCAAGATAATAGTTGGTCGGTAGGGTGGACACATCATCTTTGCTGACTAATAGAATATATACATAACTTGCTACAACCTACGATCTACTAGCATCAACATTAGGTAATTTCCTTGTTATTTATTTTATTTGATTATTATGTTGAAATGTACTCCGAAACACACATATACCTTGTTATTTACCAATTTATTACTCTGAACATATTATTATATACCTTGTTATTTACTGATTTATTACTCTGAACATATTATTATGCTGAAACAAGTTGAAGGAAAATATTGATATGTTTGTTTATTTTTACATATGAATGTATGATTGTTAAAGACGAAACAATATACTAAATTTGAATTAAAAGCATAGAATTTTTATTAGAAATTTACTCACATATACTTGAATAAATTTAAGTTTAATACATAGAAAAGACAAAAGAGAAATTGACCTTGTGCTCTGTTGAAAAATATGGAGCACTGCACTTGGTATCAGAGCCACTGGCTCAAACACGAGGACCATAAGGGCCTTTTTCATGCATTAACCAAAATAGGATTAACTAGGAATCTATGTTCATATCTATCTAACATAGATCTATCTTTAGAATAGGTAAACTTAACAGCAACGAACTATACCAAACCAAACATTTTCCCAAATAGTTGTAGCATCTACACTATCTACAACAAATAGGTACTTGTTAGAAAACGTATATATAATATTGAAGAATTAAACTTTCAATTTAAACCAAAACATTTACATAGACCTAAATAAACACAGAGAGGTAGACTTTCTATAATCATTGTTAACCATAGATACCATTAAAGAGCTCTATAATCCATTTAGAGTTGTTTTTTAAAAAGAAAAAAGAGAAAAAAGAGGGACAATATATATATATATATATATATGTTTATAAAAAGCCGAGTCTGAGGCCAGTTAAAATTAAGTATAAGGTATTAATAGTTAGCTCATGTTTTTGCAAATTATTCGGCTTGGTTCAAATTAAATTACTATAGTTGCTTCATTGCTTCTAGATATATTCTTGATTCCTGAGCTATGAGAGTTGATTTATACACGTTGGGTTCCTTTGTTTTCCTTCAATCAATTATAAAAGTTTGGCACAACCTATTTAAGAATGAAGTTAAGGGGGCCAAAAACACATATTCGTCCATATATCTGATGAAGGTAAGCCTCAGAATTACAAGAGAAATGGTGTGCACAAGGCTAGTTTCAAACATACTGATCTATCACTCATAAATTAGTGTTGCATGACGGTTTCTCAAGGAATTGGCAGAACATGCATTTCCAAGGACATAATTTCTCTTCCATAAGCGTCCATTGGAGAAATGTCTCAGAAAAAAGAGATGTTCTATTGGGGATCTGATTATTTTCCAAGTACACAACCAAGCCCGAACTTTAGAATCTGGCTGAAATCAAAACAATTCTCCATGGTTGCAAAATTGACAGGCTCAAAGAGGACACTTGAAAAAAAAAACATGAAACTAAGGATTTTGTTTTAGGGTTTGCTCCTTGGCAAAAGGACAACAAAATATGTACCAAAAAAATAGAAAAAAAAAACATAAACCAAAATTCAATATTTTAATTAGGATTCCCCCCAAATTTAAAAAATATGGTATATTTGGTGGACTTCAAGATGGATCTTCTAAACACTAAAATAACTGCAGAACTTGGAAAGCATAAGAAACAAGAAAGAACCTGGGAAACAATCTTGGAGTTGGTTTGAGAACAATAGGTATAGGTTGCAGGTCCCAATCATTCTCCATAGAAGGATGATATACTTGACAACGCAGGTATGTTTCGTAGGTCGCAATACCAATGGGCCATAGGCAACATTCACCCAAGTGTCTGGCTCGCCAAGCTACAACTCACAAGGAGCTTGTAACCCATGCACTATGCATCAGGGAGTGATGCGCAGAGCCAACAGCTCACAGAGGCGGCCACTCGGCTAACAGTATATATGAGAAGAAAAAAATAAGGGGAAAAAAAAGAACACAACTCATCTTAACACCAATCTAAATAAGGGCTTCCTTGCACATTCTGAAGAATTCCCTCCTCAATTGAAGAAATATAACAACTATACGATTGCTGAGTAACCCTAATCACAAACCAAATCCATGAAAACACAATGTTTTTCTTATAAATAAGAGGCATCTCAAGCATCAAGGACGTCGCTAAGTAGATCGACTGACCAACTACATAAATCATTAAAATTAACTCCTCATGCTTTCATAAGAAAAAAAAATAGCAGACTCTACAGTAAAACAAACTAAATACTGGACTATATAACATGAGATGGTGCAGTGCCGATAATAAAATCTCAATAAAAGCACGACGTCTTATGGATTGTCTCAGTATGATCATATTAATGGTCATGCCTCTGTAGGGAACCTAGAGGCCAATACCCTTTAAAATTATGTAAGGGTCTCTTTTAAGGAGATTACAACAAAGACGAAGTGAATGGTTAGCGGCGAAAGAGGGGAATGGCCATGATACCCCCGGTTCAAATGAGTCAGGATTGATACTGGTTGTTGATCCATATTGCTTGGAATAATGCACAAGAGGATTGCCAAGATGCCCAATGATTCTATAAAACTTTACTCAAGAATATATTAATGATCATACCCTTAAAGCAATTAAATGGTAATCAGGTAATACAATTCCTCGAACTTGAAGAAGAGGCTGAAGCTTCTAGAGACTGAGCATGCACAGACCCCATAATTAAAAGTGATGCAGGAATTAAAAATAATAATAATATTTGAGTTTTTAACCTGCTCCACCCGTCAGCCACGTTATGATCCAACCATCCAAAGACATAACACACGCATGAGGAATAACTAAGGAAGGATGGAGGGACGTAGGGGTGTACAGAGGTTAAAGGGGTTGTTGGCTGTCAAATAAGTGGTCAAAGACTTTAGGGATATATAAAATGTTTGGAATAAGTATAGGACCTAGCTACGAGTCTTACTATTGACGATTATTTGGCTTGTATCTAGCGTTATAAAGCCAGTTAACTAGGACAGACACATATTCACGTGCTTATTGATAATACAGTCCATTTGGCTAGATCATTTCCCCATTACAGGCCCTATCAAAGAGTGGTACCTTCTCACAATGTTTGGGTTCCGCGAGGACCTCTTCTTAGCAGCCTATGGGCTTGGGGTTCTAGCTCCTCTTCCATTGAAGCAGGCAGGGACTGCTAAATACAAAACTCTTTGAGAAAACAAATATAGCTCATGAAGACATTAATTCTCTGCGGAACAAGGAAAACCATCCATATTCTTCCATTTATTCTATCAAAATGTGAATTTTCTCATTAAAAAGGGAACAAAAGAGACCTTAGTCATTGACAGATAGATGCTTGACACTGGCATTCAACAACGCATAATATTGCTTGGTACGATACTTAAACTCTGGGGAGAGAGTGGGGAAACCAATATATGGGGAATGAGACTCACTTCATATTTTTCCCCACCCTCCTTCCTCCCCGACTGTCTGGTGGGGTGGGGCCAACAAAGGAATAAAGGTATTGTTAAAATGGAGTGTAAAGGAAAAGAAATTTAAATAAATAATTGGGAGGCGGCATCTAGCTAGCCACTTTAACAGACCCTAGGTCTATAACCAGCGGCTCCAAGGATACCAATTTTTCTATACTTGGCATATCTTCATAGAGATAAGGGAGAAGGGAGGGCTATATTGCAGTCACTCGACAGGGCTACGCTCAGGTGGGAAGGTGAGGGAGTGGGAGAGGTGCGCAGAGGCCATCACTCCAAAGCTAAACAAATATATATATATATATATATATATATATATATATATATATATATATATATATATATATATATACATAATAATAATAATAATAATAATAATAAAACATATAGTCTAATTGTAAAGAAACGAGGGTAGAAGCCATGGCTTACCTGCCTCCTCTAGTGGCAGAACTGATGCATCCATGGCTTACCTGCCTCCTCGAGTGGCAGAACTGATGCATACTAGAGCTCGTTCCTGGTGGCAGAGTTGTAGAGCCGAGATTTCCCAAAATTGAAAGAGGAAATGACCGGAATCCCCAGGATTAACCCTTTTTAGGATTTAGCTAATTTTTTAAAAATATTTACTTGGTACAAGGTGGTGGGAGGAGGAGACGAGGACGCGTGGTCTTGGAAGGGCGTGGTGTTAGGTAAAAACTATAATTGTTGTTTTGTTATTAACTTATATAAAATTTAATTTGTTCTTACTTTGTTTTGTTTTTAAAAACTTAAATGCCTTATGAAATATTGGTTTAAAATTGAAATGTTAATTTGTAAAATTAAAATTTAATAATTTATTTAATTAATTTTAAAATTGTTAAATAAATTTAAATTATTTTATGTTTAAATGGTTAAATTTTAAGTTTACATTTTAATATGAAAAAAATATATTAGAACATAAAATGTTGTATTAAATGTCACCATGCAAGTTAGATTTTAATTTTAATTTAAGTTTAAGAAGAAATGTTAATATTAGCAAAGGGTTAAACTAAATGTTAAATTAGAGAATGAGTTAAAATTGTGTATTAATATTAATACTATACTTAGACTTATATTAATGTTAATCATTAATTAATATGATTCACGTCGTTCTAATGACAAAATGGTTAAGAATGAATGATGGTTAATTAATGATTAACATCTCTTTGGGTGAAGCAAATCTAACATGAGAATGGGGGTTAGCTAGAAGTAGCTTGGTGCAATGACTTGCTAAACCATATTGTTGGTTAGGATTTTATTCCTTATGGTGGATGCCCTACCTAAGGATTGGATGCATTAGGGATTCATCACTTGTGATAAGATTTGCGGACATCGTATCCAAAAATATATTGCCTTGGTTATGGAAATAAACTTATCGGGAGAAATCAGAGATATTTCACTGCTTGTAATAAGTTGTTGGCATGTAATTATAACTTCATTTGTTGTACGTATGAAGCGTACTTTTCTACCAAACTTCATGCGTCGCCTGTTCGATTTTCAGCTTATGTTCTCACGATGATAAAGCAAATTCTAGTGCTAGTTAGGTATGCCATTCAACATAAAGACAAGATTTTGTTGAGTTGATAAGTAAATAGTGGAAATCCATATAAATATTATAATGTTCACCTAAGAAAAAGTTTCATACCCATTTAGTAAAAGAGTAAGTTGTTCCATTAATTGAAATTAGTTTTAAATCCAATAATGAATAAGGGGCATGTTCGCCCTATTGTTGAGCTTCTTTGTGAAAAGAAGGCTTAGTAGGAGAGGATGTATCAAGTAGTATTAAGGCATAACAACAAAATAGGCTCATGTGATTGAAACAACAAGAGGAATCCCAATAGAAGCAAGGACATATCATTACCCCATTGAATATAGTACTAAAGAATGGAAAGGTAAGAGAATAATCATCAAGGCGCAATATGTGAGTACCATTATACAACACGGATGAAAGACATCACCGAAAAGGGAGTGAACATAGAGAAGTAAAAGAAAGAAGTGAAAATATAAAGATAGGTTATAGTTATAATGGACATGGGTATCAACGTAGTTGGTACATGGGTTGTAAATGGATATGCATATTAAGCCGAATGCAATTATGATCATCATTTGAGGTTAACTATGAGTAAAGACAAAATAATCAGGCACTCAATGGATCTCGTATACTGAAAAGAGTAAAGGCATAGGATAAAAATATTATTAAATGAAGTAATACATATTAAAAAATGTACGTATGGGCTAGGTAATGTAAACACTAATGTAAAACCACTATGCGATAGAGGGTTGTTGTGCTTAAGTGTGGTTGGTAAAGAGTAAAGCAAGAAGAGACCCTATGTGATGGATTGTGTCAACAAATAACGTCTAATGAATGTGCATGAAATGACATGTACATTAATGTATGAAAGATGGGAGTAGTATCGAAGGAATAAAATAGAACTAATGTCATGTTGATGGATAAAGTTATACGAGAAAAATAAACAATTGAGCAAGGCAAGAAGTTAGTAATAGTATAATTATGGGATAAATTGATGACGATTGTCAGTAAGTAGGGTATGGTTAAATAAGGAAATAGAAGGGCATTATCATCAAGCCTGAAATGTACAATGCATATATGCATAAAGGAACATAATGATGAAATAACCTAAATATGTTAGGGCATATAGCATCCCTATTAGGGAGAGTATGATAATGCATGATATACCCATAAGTTAATGATGAAAGAAGGTGGCAAGGAAAGCATATAACAATAATAATGAAGAGTAGATCATAGTATAATGAACATGTGAAAGTGGTGTCTAGTCATGGGGGTACAAGGGATTAATTTTAGTACCTCAAGTAAAGGCATGCTCTTCACCTTCACCTAGTGAGGGTAGAATAAGAGCAGATCGACAATGCAGGGGGTTATAAAACCAGAAATTTATAAGGCCATGATAACTTGGAATTCATGGTGCAGTTGAGATGATGGTATTCTATGAGTGCACTAAAGTCAAAAAAATTAATCTATAACAAAAGGGGTAGTGCGAGATGCATGCATCAGGGTTCATAAGGAGCATTAAGTAAGGATATGTAATTGATTGATGAGAGAGGCAAATTATGCATAAGGAGGATAATAGGGTATATGATAAAAAGGAGAGAATACAAATCATTATGATAATAAATGAGGGTGATATAAATAGAGGTCGAGGCAACAATATGTTTAGTGACACATACTTCCATATGAATGTTAGTAATAGGAAGAGAGGGGGAAAGGATGAAGTATTCCAATCCTTATTAGAGTAAAAGAGGCGAATGCATAAATGACATTTAGATCTCGTCATAGAAAATGACATGACAAGCATGCAAACTAATAATTTAACTCCATAGTATCGAAAGCAGGGCACATTACTAAGGTTACCAAGAAAGATGTGGTGATTATACTATGATATTATAGGAGTACCATAAGGGACTAATATCAAACAAATGGACTAGGTTAATATCGATAGGGACCAGTATAGCCCATATTCTACTATTTAGGAATATGTAGAGCCTTCTGTCTTGAATTTCCCATACCATTACGAGTATAACTTCGGGACGAAGTTTCTTGAAGGGTGGGTGTATGTAACGCCCCATATTTTGATTAGGCATATTTATTAGTTAGACACGCTATAATTTATTTTCTTATATTCTGTTGAACTCAGCTCGACTGAGTAAACTATATTACAACATGATGGGCCTAATTATATGATGTTACTTTGTTTTATGATTTCACCATGATTATGATGTTACTATGTTATGCCGTTAAAATGTCATGATTATCATATGATTTCTTTATTTTACGATTACAGTATATGTTTATATGTTTTCATTAATAAGATATGAAATATATGATGCGGTACATGGATACCATCTTATGATGTGATTTATTGAAGTGTTATATGTCATATGCATCTATGATGAACTAAAAATGTTACATGAAATAAAATGATGTGATAATATGGATCAATTGGCGATCGATGGGAATGCTTTCTATAAAATTGTATTCTGCGAAATACTAACCTACAGGAAACAAGGGCTATGGGATAGCCAATACTTGATTTGATATATGGGATAAAAAAACTTGTTCGTACAATAAACCTTAGCAGCCAAAAATGATGATACGATGACACAAACTGATAATCTCAATAGCAGCGAAGTATGAGTTGATAAGGGCGTAGGCCTAGTATGTTGAGAGGGATGGATGTGTTTCCCACCCTATGTTTCCATGATACCCGAGGTCGTTGGAGGGTCTTGCTGAGACACGCTCCCCATGTTGTTGTGAGGATGGTGGTTGGATGCTTGCTAAAAGAGGATAGGTCCGTTGTTTACCGACGCTATCGCTCTCAGGTTCTATGTGGTCAGGTCGGTGAGTCCGACATCCACTTTTTGTACTAGCAGAGGAAGGATAGGGAGGATGCAGGACGTAGGCTATGATGGGAGGATGTGTTAGTTATTACTGTTTAGGGTTGGGTATTCCTTGATTCTAAGTTAGTGGTAGTAGGTACCCTTCCTTGTACATGATTGATTAAACTAATGTAAACATAAAGATAATGATGTGAAATTGTAAAGAATTAACTATTAAATAACTGAGGATGTTAAAGTAATTGTACTATATATATTATTCTTGTTCTTCTACATGGGGTAAATACTATTATTAGTTAGCAGGTATGCATAGGCGGGATGGGGTTTGTCTATAGTACATTTATGATCTGTGCATATGCTGGCCATGCATGCACACTTTGCACATGTATGCTAGTATTGATATACAAACACTTAACATATTGAATAAGTGTATAAGTTGTCATAAGTAAATATTTTAATTATGCATTAACCGAATTCAGATAACAAATATAAATTTATTTAATATGTGTAAAAAAAGTCAATTAATCTATGCATTAATTGTAGGTAAACATTGTAATAAACAATTGAGACAAGTGTTGTCAGTTAACATTGTCATATGAGTATTGTTGTGAATAAGGTAATGGTACTGTATAATTAATTAGTAAAATTGTTTAAGCCCTTAAGGGTGCTTTGTTTAGAATAACGAGGATACTATGTTGATGTTAGGGTACTCATGTGATATACAAATGATTTAAAAAACATTGTTATTAATTCACCATTTATTATTACTTCATGGTGATTTAATTAATATTATTACTTAATTAATGTTATTCTAATAATATTAATATCCATGCCGTAACAATTGCAATATAGGTAAAATTTAAAATATTGATTAATAAATGATTAGTGTACGATTATTCCCATTACTAAGTTAGACATAATAGGATAACAATTCTTGAATGGATGTGATGTGACAGAACATGGTTTAATACTATTTATTTATTCAATATGAATCTTAGAATTTAAATGTCAAGATAAGTTATCTTGACGAATGAGGTAAACCATTAAGACACACCTTGTCCAAATTGAAAAGGTTAACTATTTATATATTATTTTATTATTTTATCCTAATAACACTAAATACAAAGGTGGTGATAGACTAGTAGTTAATAAAATTTGTCTCGAATAGATAACCTTTAGGTAATGATTCCTACCATAATAAATACTTACAACCAATAGTCAAAATCTAATAAATTTACTGTGAGTATAATTGATTGTTCGGTACATTGAGTGTTAAAATATATTTTTATAATGTAACCTGTATGAATGAACTAAGTGAGGGGAGTAAATGTTTGAGGGGCTCAAGAGAGGGAGTTTGGGGTGGTGGAGTAAGCCCAAAGTCTTATTGAGGAAGGATATGTATATAGGGAAGAGTGAAGGGAGGAGAAGGGGTTGAATTTTTGGGAGATGAGGGGGAGGAAATTTGAAGGTAGTAGAGAATAAAAGAGATCTAAGTGAAGAAAGGAGGGAGATCACAGAAGTAATGCTCTTGGGATTATCATTTTGTGAGCTTGGGGGCTTGGAAATCCTTTGATTTCCAAGGGCTAGCAAGATAATAGCTGGTCGGTAGGGTGGACACATCATCTTGGCTGACTAAGAGAATATATACATAACATGCTACAACCTATGGTCTACTAGCATCAGGATCAGGTAATTTCCTTGTTATTTATTTTATTTGATTATTATGCTGAAACGTACTCTGAAACATACATATACCTTGTTATTTATTGATTTATTACTTTGAACATATTCTTATGCTGAAACAAGCTAAAGGAAAATATTAATATGTTAGTTTATTTTTACATATGAATGTATGATTTTTAAAGACGAAACAATATACTAAATTTCACTTAAAGGCATTGAATTTTTATTAGAAATTTACTCATATATACCTGAATAAGTTTAATACATAGAAAAGACAAAAGAGAAATTGACCTTGTGCTCTGTTGAAAAATATGGAGCACTGCACGATCTAGACAATGCACCTTCAAACATGCAGATCTAAATTATCATGTTGTTTCATTGTTGCTGCGGGTTGTTCTTTAGATCGAAGGATCTTTTAAGGAATTGCAGGTGAATGGAGTGCGCAAATACAGAAAATTTCAGAAATGGTTTGGCTGAGGCATTATTGCAAAGTTAGTTTGCAAGCAACTACATGATGAAAGGCAAAAAGAAAACAGTATTGTGACTCCAATCAATAAGAAATTTGTAGGCGTAATACTATTTCAGCTGCTATTTTGGAGTTACTATTTCAGCGTGGAATTAGAGACGACATTACGCAAACTAGAAATAAACCAAACCAAAACAGACTCAATTCAATTTTGACACAGTTGTAGCCATTGTTTCAGCATGTAGTGACAGTTTCAACATGGAATATCAATGACTGTTTCAGCTTAGGATTTCCAAAGAATGCATTCGCGACCCATATGAATTTGCAGGCCAATTTTATTTTGTAAATTGAAATTTTTTTTAGCAAATGGAGATAAATGAATTGCAAATTTAAAAATGAAATCAATTAAGCATGTTTGCAAAACATTAAATTATTAATTCCTGAAAAACATTAAAAATATACATCCTACTTTCTGATCCTCAGATCGCACGAAGCGCGGAAGAGAGCATACTTATTCTGGGTGAAAGCAAAAACTGAAAAATCCTACCTACTCTATGCTAATTAAAATTCAGAAAGCAGTTACGTGTAGTTAAATATCCAGTTTAGCCATTCACCTAACAGTAATAAGAATATATTTTGTGTCAATTTTGCGAATAAAAAGTGAGGAAAAACAGAAATGTGTGAAATTAGTTGCTGTGACTGTGAATTAACTAGAGAAAAAGAAAAACTAAATTGTCTTAACCTGGTACTTGCTTGAAACCATCGTTCAATAGGGATTTTGTAGGCATAGTTGTCCTCGCCCAGATCTTGCTGCAACTCCTTGTTGTCCTTCTCGACCTCCTGCTTGCATAATTGTTCGTCATCAGATATGCAGAATTCTTCGTATGTTGATTCTTCATTTGTTTCTGGACGAGTAATTAAGCTCTCGACTGCTGTCAGGATCTCCTCTTCATGAGAAGAGGAGATCCTTACTTTTGCAAGGATCTGAGTGAGCCGTTCCAAGCTTAAAATCATTGTTAAATTATTTTGAAAAAGGGATTCTTACAGCACCCAAACATAAATGAAAAAAATATATATATAAAAAAACACTCTGTATAGGAAACCATTACTCTTCACAGCTGCAAAAACCACACTTGTTGAAATTGAAATTCACACTTGCAGAATTGAAACACTCATTGCAGAAATTGAAATTCATACCCTAGTGTACACTTGCAGAAAATCAAACTAAGCTTCAATCCATCGTGCTTCCCCGGCAATGTCGCCAAAATGTTAGGCGAAAATATTGTCGTTTAATTCCGTTGTAGTATTTTCCCACCCATTTAATTTGTCAATCTGAGGTTCGTAGGATTACGAAGCACATGCAAAGTATATGCAGGACTGAATTGAAATTAATCTAATCTAACCCCCCCTTGCTAATGGCTAATTTCTAATCTAATTCCCCCTTAAGATGAAACACACAATTGCTAATCTAATGCTGGAAGCTGAAACACACTTCTGAAAGTAAATTGCATAAAAGAAAGACAACATATGAAGAGCAACGAGACAACACATGTGAGCTCACATTAACAATAAACAAATCTTAATTTACATCACACAAATCAATGACAAATCATGAAAGCATCAAAACTAAGATTATGAACAAAAGCTAAGAATTCCCTTCTCCATATTACAAAGTCAAAACTAACTTCTACAATCTGAGACTAATCTTCTCCTAATCTACTCTCTATCTACTATCAATCTACTACCTCTCTACCATTCCCAAATGAAGAGAGATCACTCTCTTTTATACATGAAATTATTTGAGAAGAAGATAACCATCTCATAATGACATATACACTATTCTCTCAACCACTCTCAACTAATTTCCTATTATTACAAAATATGATCGATTCAAATCCTCCACATGTCTCTCACAAATTCTCCACATGTTTCTAATACATCCTAAATAAGATATGCCAACCAAATCTCCATGATCTTCTCCTTGGAATATTCTTTGAATAACTATCTCCTTGAAATGGTGGAGGAGATATTCGAGGAGTCTTTCTTTGAATTGATCCTTCCATATTCCTACACATTACAAAGCTCATCCATACTTGAGATATTAGTGAAAAACATGTTATTTTCCAATATTTAATCATAAATTCACTTATAATACTAAAATGAATAAAGTGGAAAATAATAAGATGAAACTCAAGTATATGTATGGAAATGGTATGATGAAAGGTTAATGGGACGATGAAATGTGAAGAATAGAGAAAGGTAAAGTGGATGAAAATAGGACATTTTTTAGTCCCAAGTAGATGCCCTTTTTGGGACCTCTACAAACATCGTTATCTCATAGATTGACAAAACAACAGTAGAACCTCCAAGACTGGATTCCCACATAGTTGATCATTCTCCTCCTAAAAAGAAGGACACCCTTCCTGAAAAAGAACTTTGGGATATCCCATATTCACCAAGAAAGGAGCCACCTAGATTTTCTCTCTTTGGTAATAGAATCTTCATGGAGGATGAAAACGAAGATCGTGTCCGACAAGATGAAGAAGATGGAGAAGTTAGAACTGAAGGTACCTTTGGGTTCCCTATATTAGACACTGCACAAGATGTTACTATGAAAAACATCCCTCCCTCCTCATTAGCAACTTTTTATGGGAAAAGTAGTGAGGATCCGGACACATTCCTATTTGAGTTTGACATTTTGTGTAGGAGTTACAATTACCTACAAGATGGACAAAATCTAGAACTTTTTCCTACCATATTAAAAGATTCTTCTCTTCGATGGTTCATGGGATTAGGAGAATCTAGTATTAAATCTTGGGAAGACATGAATAATGCATTTCTTTGGAAATATCAAGATTACTGTAGACCAAAGGACTCTCGCAATGATATTTTTAAAATTCAACAACTTGAAGACGAGATCCTGGAAGACTATCTTGAAAGATTTAACTATGTGTTACACAAATCTAAATATAGTTATCTTCGAGAAGATGAAGTAAGAACACTCTTCCTTAAAGGAATCTTAGAGGAATTCTTGGATAACCTTAATCTCATGGCAGTAGGAGACATTTCTCATAAATCTTTTGCAAAGATTTGTGAACTATGTAGGAATTACGCTAGGAGCAGAGGGAAAGGTGGAAGACACTTTCGAGAATCTTATGCTAGGAATTCCAAAGGGAACACATCCGGTCCTGGTGGACTTACAAGGTTATAATTAGGAAACCTATGGGAAAATTTCAAAACAAATATTTTAGGAGCCATGGGTTCTCAATTAGATGCACTACAAGCTAAAAAGAGACAGGATGAAGAGCATGCAACAATGATTGTTTTCTGTCCTAGGTATAGAACTAAAAATCCTCAACGAGAATGTCTGTTAAATAGTGTTTCAGTCTATCACCTTTGTACAGAAGAACATCCAACCAATTATTGTCCATCGTTTTCTGGATTGCAAGCCGTATACAAGATTGGAAACTTTGGTGAACCTTCTAGGAGGCCTTGGAAACCTAGAGATCATCCATCATATCAAGACTCTTCATAAATTCCACCCTATTACTATGCATATCAACCTTCTCAACAATGGAACACTTCAGGTTGGCAGAATTGGCCACCGCGGTACCCTCCTCAAAATGCTCAACAACAGCAATGGCCACATGGATGGAGAGGACAAAATTATACCCAAACACCTCCTCCTATGCCTTACTATCCTTACCCACCTAATGTTCAGCAAATTTTGCCTGGATTTGTACCTCCTTCATTACCCCCTATCCCCAATCAACCTCACCATTTCCAGAATATGAATCCTCTAAGACCCACCATATTACTTGCACAATCGATACCGAATCCTAACAACAAACCAACCCAATCTCTTAACAACATTGGGTTGTTACCTCTTCCGTCATATGCCTTTTCGACCGCACCAATACATGAGATACAACTGCGATCTGGAAGAGTTTTGCAAGATAAACCCAAGTCATCAATTGTTATTCAAAAAGAAAACGAAGAAGACATACCTAGTGAAGTTTTGAATAATACCATTTTTGAAAATGTGGTTATTCCTAAACCTTCAGCACCCAACCATCAACATAAAGAAGTAATTTCAGGAGAAAAGACACCCCCATATCCGGAGCGTCTAGTAATAGAGAAACCTGTAACTTATCCAGAGTACAATATCATTAACGAATTAAAAAATATTTGCATTAAGATCTCTTTGTTACAAGCCATTAAGGATATCCCAATCTATAGCAAGGTAATAAAGGAACTCTGTATTAAGAGACCAGGGAGAAAACAAAAGGACCCTCCGACAATTCATGTAATAGGAGAATCATCAGATTGTATAGCAAACCAACCTAGAATTCCAACATATTCCAACCCTGGGAATCCTGTGGTGACTGTTATCATTAATAACACCACAATAGGAAATACACTTATTGATCTAGGAGCTTCTATCAATTTGATGACTACCACAGTTTTCGAAACTCTCAATCTAGGACAATTCCTCTGCCCTACCCCAACAATGCTAGAACTAGCAGATCTCACGATGGTGCAGCATGATAGGATCATAGATGATATCACTGTATCAGTAGCCTCATGGTAATATCCCATGAACTTCATGGTCATTAAATCAAAGGACCCTTCCAAAGGTCACCCCATTATTTTGGGAAGGCCTTGGTTGTCTACTTCCAATGCATTTATAGGATGTAGGGATGGAGAGATGGTTATCTCTGATGGGTTTTCTACAAGAAAATTAGCTTTATACCCACCAGCTCAGCCAATAACTGAAAACCTCTTTTGGTTAGATTGTCCTTTCGGAGATGATAATTTGGAAGAACTTTCCCTTGTTAGTGATTTCTCCTGGGCACTTCAAGAACATAACACTGAGAATGTGTTGAACCAATTTATCTCTTCCACAACCTGTATAGATTTTCCCCAATATTTTTCCCTATTTGATCACATCTTTGGAGATGAATTCCAAGAAAACATGAGCCTCTCAACATTCACCAGTACACCCTGTGTCTTCGCAATCGAATAACATCTAGGATCTTATACCATACCATGCGAAGTTAGTTCTGACAAATTTCTGCATATAAACGTAGGTTTAGATGAGAACCAGCAAAAACAATTACTAAAAGTTCTCAAGAGTCAAATTGGAGCATTTGCATGGGAATATATCGATATGGAAGGTATACACCCAGATACCTGTATCCATCACATTTACACAGATCCAACCATAACTCCTGTTAGGTAGCCCCAGAGAACAATGAACCCAACACTAAAGGACATAGTAAAAGACGAACTACAAAAGCAACTTAATGTTGGATTCATTTACCCAATTTCCAACAGTAAATGGGTCTCTCCTCTAGTGGTAGTTCCAAACAAAGTCACAGGGAAATGTCGTATCTGTGTTGACTTTCAAGAACTGAATAAGGCCACTCTTAAGGACTACTTCCCTTTGCCTTTCATCAATCGGGTATTAGACACCTTATCAGGGAAACAATATTTCTCATTCCTTGATGGGTATAGCGGATACAATCAAATACTAATAACACCTGAGGATCAGGACAAGACAACTTTTACTTGTTCTTGGGGGACATATGCCTATTGAGTATTACCATTTGGCTTGTGTAATGCACCTTCTACTTTCCAGTGTACAGTTCTAGGAATCTTTGCTGATCTCATACATGATTGTGCAGAAGTTTATATGGATGATTTTATAGTTTATGGTAATACGTTCCAATAAGCCCTTGATAACCTCGAAACAGTTCTTATTCGGTGCGAAGAAATGAACTTAGCTCTCAGTCATGAAAAATGAAAGATGTTACTGGCTGAGGGCATAGTTTTGGGACATCATGTCTCTCTTCAAGGTATCAAGGTAGATCCGGCCAAGATAGAAATAATTGTTAATCTTCCTCCTCCAAGAAATTCGAAGGAAGTAATAATTTTTCTTGGCCATGCCAACTATTATAGACATTTCATTGAAAATTTCACTAAAGTAGCCGCACCTATGTTCAAACTACTCATGAAAGACATAGAGTTTAAATGGATTGAACCGTGTCAACAGGCTTTCGAAACTTTAAAAGCAAAGTTATCAGTAGCACCAGTACTTAGGGGGCCTAACTGGTCCCTTACTTTCCATATATCTACTGATGCATCTGACATTTCTATAGGGGAAATCTTAGGTCAAAAAGAGGAAAAATTATCTTATGCCATCTATTTTGCTAGTAAAAACTTGACTCCTGCAGAATCAAAATACACTGTCACTAAAAAAGAATTTCTCGTAGTAGTCTATTCCATCAATAAGTTTCATTATTATATCACAGGATATGAAATTTTCATACATACCGATCACTCTACTATCAGTTTTTTAATGAATAAACCCATCACCAATGGCAGAGTGACTTGATAGCTTCTGTTGTTGCAAGAATTTAACATTACCATTGTTGATCGTCCTAGTCGAGAGAATGTAGTAGCTGATTTCCTCTCTCGAATTCAAATTGACGATAATGCCAGCCCTGTCGATGGTAGCTTCCCATATGAACATTTATTCATTGTATTTGTTCAAACCCCATGGTTTGCAGACATAGCCAATTATTTAGCAACTGGAAAGCTGCCAAACCATCTCTCCCCACCTAAGAAATGTAGGATCATAGTTCAAAGTTCCAATTATTCTTGGGTGGATAATGATCACTTTTGTACTGGTCCCGATCTTATCATTAGACGATGTGTACGAGAGGATGAGATGGCAGCGATCCTACATGAAAGTCATGGTGGACCTTGTGGTGGGAATTGTTTTGATAAAAGAACAACATACAAAGTATTGCACTCTGGGTATTATTGGCCAAGAATCTTCAAAGATGTTGCCAAATATGTCAAAGGATGTGACAGTTTCCAAAGAATGCGTAGACCTATGGCATATGATGAGATGCCCTTGCAACCCCAAGTTATGATTGAGCCATTTGAAAAATGGGCTCTAGAATTTGTTGGACCAATTTCCCCTATGTCTCGCAAAAAGAAATGCATTCTAGTATGTACTGATTATGTCACCAAATGGGTAGAAGCCAAAGCTTTAATTCGAACCACAGAGAAATCCGTGGTAGAATTCATTTATGAAGAAATATTTACCTGATTCGGTGTACCTAGGGAAATTGTAACCGATCAAGGATCTCAGTTTACCTCCAATTTAATGAAAGAGATTAATGATAAATATGGTATTAGACATTGTAAATCTTCACCATATCATCCTTAAGGAAATGGTCAGGTAGAAAGCACAAACAAATTAATAGAAGCTATCCTGACCAAGACTATCCAGTTACACCACAAAGAATGGGCATATAGGCTCCCAAAAACCTTATGGGCTTATAGAATAACTTATAGAAACACTACTGGCCACACACCTTATGAACTCGTTTATGGTAAACAAGTTCTTTTACCCATTGAATTTCAAGTCAAAACCTTTCGTATGGTTGCACAGTTAGGGATGAACTTAGAAGAAGCACAAAGGCCACGAATCTTGCAGATAAATGAATTAGACGAGATTAGGCAAGATGCCATTCAACGTACAATCTTGATACAAAACCAATGTAAAAAGTGGCATGATAGATACATTAAACAAAAAAAATTCAAAACTGGAGAGTGGGCACTACTTTTTTATTCAAGATATAAAAAATTTAAAGGTAAATTAACCACTTGTTGGATGGGTCCATATGAAATTGTTACAGCTTTTGATAATGGATCCGTTAAAATTAAGACAATTGATTATTCTCAAATTTATTTTGTTGTAAATGGACATAGGATTAGACTTTATCATCAACCAATATCTAAACAAGATTTTGTGTAGAATGCCTTACAACAAGAAGAAATGGAGCTAGTAGAAGAGGAAGTCATTCCTCCTCCTCCTAGTCCTTGAATTATTTTGGTTTATCTCCTTTTGTATATATATATGTAAATATGTCTTTCATTTTCAATAATAATGAGTCGTTTCTAACAACCAATTACATTTTTTTTACAAGAAATTTATTATGATGAGTTTGTAAAATGTTGCCAACAAAACAGGAAGACTCTTTTCCCTTTGTTAATTTTGAAAATTTTACATAACTTGTTGTGTACATATGCCTTTGTTTGGAATAAAATTGAATCATCTAATAAGAGGTTTTGCAGCTTAATTACAAGAACTTTATCCTTATAATCAACTCATGCAATACTATCTAAAAGGGAAGTGCTCTAAAAGAAACTTATACTTTTTTCTTCTCTTTCTAAGTTATCATTGAAAATTGAAAATCTATAGTGAAAAGCTGAAGCATTCTTTACATTAATTTTTAACCACTTTCTTTTATGATTCTGTATACAGTATTTGATTCAGACATGCACATTTCTGATTTATCAATAGAACTATTGTTTAAAAGACCTACTTCAATTATTATGATCTCTACAAACTATACCTTACACCTATGGACTGCTAGTTCATCCTGGACTCATTATCAAAACTTGTCTCTAAAATCACCTTTAAAAGGTAGCCTAAAGTAGGTGATATTTTCTATTTTGTGGGGAAAATTACTGACCTTTTGTGAAGAAGATAGACTGTGGAGTCAAAGAACAGCTTTAGGTTATTATCTTTTGACATGATCTATAATTTAGGCCATTATAAATAGAGTTACTCATAAGGTTTGTGCTAAATTTTGAATTATGTGTTTAACAAGCTTAGCACACTCTAGTGCCAACCAGCTTCCTTACAAAAAAACAATTATATATATATATGTCATTATATGAAGTAAACCCGCCGGTGTACTGAACAGGCTCGCTGGCAGCGGGTCCATGCTAAGTAAAATCTTAAACAAGGAAGCTTGGTAAATGTAAGTAAATCCGTTGGGGTACTGAACTAGCTCACTGGCAGCGGAGCTATGCTTGCATGGTACCAAGCTAAACCCATTGCGGTACTAAACAGGCCTGCTGGAAGCGATTCAATATCGGGTAAAAGAGGTTTCGTTAATGCATTGCTATTCACATAGCTCATAAAAACCTGAGTATACAAACACATGTTTAGGTCAATTATATATATTGTCTTTAGATAATGGTTGTAAGTTGAACTTGGACCCTGTCATCTAATTCAAACATACACCTAGGATATGACTATCCTAGAAATGGGACCTATAGTGATAGTATATCTCACAAACTTTATGGTGAACCTTATCAATAATCTTTGGATGACAAGAGATCTTTACAATGAGTCATGGATGACTAGTTTTCTTATTCTTTCGCATCTCTTCTATTATTTTTCACATGGTATTTTAAGCACTGTTATATTCTTTTTTACGAATGTACATATCTGAATCTTCTACATGTATTAGTTAATATTCCATTGCTTTATAAAATTACCACAGTATTTTAGAAGCTATCTGTAAGACTTCCAATTGAAATTTTTTAAATATTAACTTTCTTTTTTCTTTGATGGCTTGAGGACACTCCATATTTTTGGTTTGGGGGGGAAGATTAGAACTGTTCTTACTGAAGATTAGAATTGTGCTTACTTGTTGAGTATTTATGAAATTTCATTATCTCTGATATAATGATAGGTGTTTACAGGTTAATGCAAAAAGCAAAAGAAAGAACAAAGGAGGAACGCAATTAAAAGATCCAGAAAAGAAAATATTACAACATCTTTTGTACATTAATAGCTTCAGAAATTCTTTGCAAAATCAGTTTCAGTCAAGTATTAGCAAGCAAAGCTTGTACAAGAAAAAGTCTGTATGAAGGACTGAATGATGGGTCGAACACCAATCCGAATGAAGTGACAAATTCAATAGATAGGCAACGTTTTGAATAAAAATTGCTGAATGAAATTTTAGCTTGAATATATATCAAATAGCATGCTAGATATTTTGAGAACTTTTTACTAACCAATGATGACAAGAATCAATCAAACGTCAAATCTCAAACTTGGTTTTATTCCTTTTACCCATCGTGTCTTTGTTAAACGAATGAATCATGTATCATTCTGATCTTTCGAATTATTGTATGACCGCCATAATCTTAATTATCGCACAAACTGCCAGCATCTGGATCGAATCTTTATGATCTTCCACGTGTGATCGATCTCATTACGTAAATTTCATTAAACCTGTCCAAAGCTTGGCTTTGGACATGGTTGAACATACTCTGAACAACATGTATACACTGAATTCACACACTTCTACACTGACACTTAACTCAAGATCTTTGAATGACGGGTGCAATCTCTCGAGCATGCCAAGTTCCTGTCCACTGACGTTTAAACACTCAAACAGACCTTAGTTTAAACTGGTGATTGCGTGAGTTCCGCCTCAGTCTAATTCACCCTCATTTTTTCTTGAATCCTCTGCACTTATTCATTACATCCCCCATCCTCCATCAACAATGCCTAATCGTAATGAGCCTGGTAGTTACCAAGATCTCCTTCTCGTCCCTGAGTTTAAAGCCTGCCGTGATTTATTCCTTCAAGTAGGTTGGGAACCGTTTCTCTGCCTTATCCAAGGCTACGACCATGAAATTTCGCTACTATTTGCCAAAAGTTTTGATGGCAAGACGGCTAAGGTTGGCCATCTTGTTTTCTCCGTGATAGAAGAATCAATAGCATTAGCTATGAAGCTCCCAAGGGAAGGTGCCCTTTGGCACAAGCATTTGTTTCTTCCACGAACAACCCACCAGTTCGCTCTCAAGCCCGATTTTCAACATATTGATGGTACCAAATGTTTTCATAGAGAATGGATCAAACTAGAGTACTTAGATCCTCTAACCGTTATCATACACTTAATTACTTGCGAAGGTAAATTTACTGTCTTTAAAGCTTTCCATTTCAGACTGTTAGCACATTTTGTCAGCAATCAGACCCTTAACTTCCCATTTTATTTTCTAAAGAGTTTGGAAAAGATGTCGAGCCAAGTTAGGAAAAGTTCAGTCAACCCTTTTGGTAGTTTGTATCACCATTTTCTTATTAAGCTTCTAATCATTCACCAGTTGGAGAAAAGAGAACAAACTTGGGATCATTTTGTTTTTGAGATACTAAACCCTCATTTATCTATTGTCAAACCTCCCTCTTCTAAAGAACATCATCATACCCAAGCAGAACCAAATGCTAAATGTGTATGATTTGATGAGAATTCCTTAGATGATACGCACTCATTGCCTTCTCCTGATAATGCCCTTGGTAACCCTACTTCGGAACCTTCAAAGCCTACTAAATCTACTAGAACCAATTGTGACCAGTCCGTTGATCAGTCTGTCACTCAGACTGTTGATCAGCCATCATGTTCAAATATTCAATCGGACGATCATATCCTTGAATCACCCCTCCTCACACTAGCCAATGCATCTGCTTGAATGAGTGAAGCCTCTGCTACTGAAAGCTCTCTTGCCTATAACAAGGACAAAAGCTCTGAAGAACAAACTATTAATGTTGAGACATCTCCAAAAGGGACAAGTCCTCAAACAAACTTGGAGCATCCTATAGAGCAACCTATTCTGAGTCAGCAGAAATGGGATAAGTTGACCCAAGTGATAGCACAACAAACAGATGAAAATCAAAGCTATGTGGAAACAATTTCTGAGCTTCATGAAGAAAATAAGGCACTACGTGCACAAGTAAAAGATATTGAATGCCTGGTTAGCGCCAAAACAACATCTCATACTACCATGAGGATGATATATAATTACTTAAAATACCAATTCAAGGAGCTCGAGTCTAAATCTATATCTGCATCATCCAAGTCGAATGCAGCTGCTACCGCAGCTCAGCCTTCTTCCTAATTTCTCTTTTGCTCAATGGGACCTGGCATGTCTTCGGTTTGGGGGAATGTTGGTGTCCATTTTGTCACTATTTTTTATCATTTAATTTACTCAAAATGGCGTTGTTTCTATCATTATTTATTATATTAGGTTGTTTTCTTATCATTCATCCCATCAAACAGTCTAGGTATGCATATATTTACCTATTACGCAAATCTTGTTTATATTCCATTATATCATGGTTTATTTGTGTTAAAATGATATTTCATGAGCATAATTGACACTTATGTTTTAATTGACAGACTACATTTTGCAAATGACCCTTCGTTCAGACTATGTGTTAAATGCTAAGCTTAAATGCGTTCATCTCATCGTTCAACCCCGCGTTTAGCCTGTGAAATCCATAGTTGGCATGCTTCGGGCTATTAAAGTAAAAAACGGGTACGTGGGTTCTGTTAGCCCCACGGTGGTGATGTTTAATGAGTCGTGTTCTGGAAGATTCGTCCCTATGCTTGCCAAGATTGACAGTGCATCCCACGCCCACGTCAACACTCTAACGTGTAGTTCAGCCTCGCGTTCAGGCTGGAATCACGTTGTTGGTTCACGCCCATTCACGCCATGGTTCTAGAAGGATTCTAGGTTGCACATGATTCAGCCTGCCAGCACTCACACCTATTCGCCTCTGTTCGTTCAGTTCGACATCGTGCTATCTTTCTACCCACGTTAAAGAAATCAGCTCCGTTCAGCCTGGAAGATACTCCCTACGCTGTCACGCACCATTTAAAGTAGCCTGTTATGCATTAAATGTCTCTATTATTAGAGAGGTCGACCCTCTCATCTATTTGTAAAATGTATAAATAGATGTTTGCAGATAGAAACAGAGTTAGTCGAGTTAGCTTATAGTTGGAGAAGACCGTAGATAGTTTGTAGATTTACAAGCAAATAGCTGACAGTCTATAATTTTATGAAGATTGATGGAAGTTCTAGTTTGTTGATATTATGAGTAGCTAAACCAGTTCGTTTTCCATCTCTGATTGCTGGGAAGGGCCCCTCATAAACAAGAGGTTTTTGTCTTTGTTTTATGCATTTTCTATTTTGCAAATAGTTTGTTTGTTTTTCCTGTGTTGTAATCATTTCGTTTTCTGTATATGTTGTTTTCTCCTCTGTAATTTATGTTATGATGTTAATTATAATTTATGTTTACAGGATTAGTAAATGGTCGACCAATAGTTCAATAATTCATAGTTTGCTTTTAATCTTTTCTTCTTCCATCATCTAAAATTATATATTGCTACCAATTCTTCCATTAGTTAGCATTACCCCCCAACTTATTCCTCTCTATTAGTTTCCTTCCTGTAGCTGTAGGTTAAATCTCTCTCTATTCTTCTACCTCAACCTTTTTCTTCCACATATCATAGAAACAGTTTATCTCCTTTAGACAATGATTAAATTAGGTTTCTTTCTATTAACATAGCTTCTCAACAAGTCTTTTAACTGATTTCTCTGCATCATAGGTTCATGTGCATTCCCCAGCTGACGTCAAGATCATTTAAACCCTCCTCTTCCTTAATTTAGTTTGTTTTTCCTCATTCGGACTGCCATTCGAACCGCCATTCGGACCGCCATTCAGATTGTCGTTTGGATTTTTACCTTTTCTGCACTAGTTTTATGGTTTCTTAGAATCCAGTTTCTTCTGCCTATTAGATATCATTCTTCTTGTCTTTAATTTACAGTTTTAGGTATAATTTAAATTTGGTTATATGTTTCATAGAGTTTTTGATTGAGTTTTTTTATTATTTCCTCTTTTCATCTCATTTCCCTTCAGCTTCTTCTAACTTTATTCCAAAAGTTAAGTTTCTTGTGTTTCAGATTTGATCATTAGTTGTTGTTTCAAAATTTATCAGTTTTATTTCTAGATAATTCATTTCCAAGTCATAGATAATAATTTCCTTCTTTAAGTTGTTTTTAATTCGTTAATTATAAAGATTAGTTTCATGGATAGTAGATAGATCAGCATGTTTAAGGTTAATTGTAGTTGGTCCCTTTGTACTTTACATCTCTTTATCAAAGTTAGATTAGATTTACTTCCATTATGTTTTGCTATTACATTTGAAACCCATTACGATACATTCACTCCAGTTCCTGTTACATGGGAATAAATGCTTTTCTTGAATTAGTCGTTGAAGTTATTTAGTTCATTTGCTTTGATTAGCATAGTTTCTGTTTATGTAATCTAGTATTGAATTTAGTTATCTCGTAGATAGTTATTTACAGTTGAATCTAAAATTGGTAGTTCTCCCTAGATTAATTTACATTTACAAGTTCTCCCTAGAATAATTTACATTTACAAGTTCTCCCTAATAATTATCATTGGTTATCCATTCTTTTCCTAGTTTCGTTGTGAATTAATCATTTCACATTTTGTTCATAATTGTAAATTTAAATTCAATAGTTTCTTGTTGATTTATAAGTAGTTGCTTCTTAGTATTTATTTTTCATCATTTTCCATTATCTAAAACATAAAGTAGAGTAGTATAATCTATACTATTCTAATATATTGGTTCAGTTATATTTAGTAGTTATAAGTTTGACTCGGTTTTTCATTTTGAAAGATCTTTCGATCTTTTCTTTATCAAATATTTGAAGGTCTGATAAACCGGAAAAATTAGGTGCCATTCTACCTTAGCATATGTTTTGCCTCAACTCTAAGATTACCAACCTCGGTCGATAATTAAATATTAGGTGTTCTTTTCGAGATAGCTCATACACCCAACAATGGTGTTCTTTTAAGACAGGTGGGATGTGATATCCCAAGGTTCACCTCTTCTAGTATTTATTTAAAATTTTGAATAATTATATCATGTTTCTTACTTGAACTTAATACATTGTTATTATGCAATGATGAATGCATAGCTATTATTCTTATTTTTCATTTTGACATGTTATGGGAATAATCTCGTTGAAAAGAAGGGCCAAGCTGCCAAAGGGGAAAATTAACTAAGGATTAAGTTTAAAATTGATTAATAACAATAATTAAGAAAATGAGAAACTTCCAAGAAATAAACCCTAACTACTTGTGAGGTGGCCTCTCCTAATTATAAAAAAAAAACTAATAAAAGTTTGGAATAAAAAGAGAAAAATAAAAGGTATTTTTTTGTCTAGGGGGAGAAAGAATGTTTAAGAAAATTTGATAGAGAATCTATTTCCTATAACCCTTGATAATAAAAGAGAGAGATTGGCATAAAGGTAACCCTTGATAATAAAAGAGAGAGATTGGAATAAAGGTAACCCCTGATAATAAAAGAGAGAGATTGGCATAAAGGTATTGCTAGGGTGCAATGACTGGAAATACATATGTAATTTTAGTTGGATTCTATAAATTCTCTAAGGTTATAAAGTGAGGGGATGATGAACGCTTTGGCATGAAGTGCATGGAGAAGGAATCCAAAGAGAGCTGGAAAAGCAATATTGATTGTATTATACTAAAGGTTGTGTTGTGGCATGGTATTGACTACTTCCTTTAATATGATAAAATCCAATCAAACAATTTCCTCCTAAGCTATTTAATCTCTTCTTTGCTTGGCTATGCTCGCGGGTGATCTGTTGGAGTTGAAAGTGCAAGAAATCCTAATGATCTGTGGTTGGGTGGAATGGGATTGTTCCATAGCATGTTGGAAAGAACTGAACATATAAGTATCATCGTTACCCTATTTATATGCTACAGTGTATACATTTATTATTTGATAATCAAGAATCTTGATACAAAAAAAAAGGCTAGATAATGAAAAGTAAACTCTGGTATAATGAATTTCGTATTTTTGTAAGGAAGAGATGATTTCTTGTTTTTGTACTCTAGAAGGTGTAATGTTTATAAAATAATCACGTTATTAAATCTACATTAAGTACTATTATATTTGTTGTACCAATTGTACATTTGCTTAGGGAATTTCTCATAAAGCTTAGAACAAGAACAAATGATAATTGTATATTTTTTTACAAATATCTCTAATTGTAGAAACACTTTTGTAAATGCATCTTTTATATAAATGCTTTAGTAAATGTACATTTCTATATTTATGCAACACTACCTACATACTTCTTTATCCACAAGAAGCTATACATAATTGATTGTTAATGGTCGAAATCAAAACATAACCAAAACACATCATAACATACGGGTTTGGTCAATCTTAAATACCGAGGTTAGTATTATTTAAAAGTAATCATAAAACCCTACAAGATGGAGGTTGTTCTCAGCCTTACAAAATATAACATATTAAAGAGGCAATATATAAACAACATGAAACCCCAAATATTAATGGGGAATGAGGGTCGAATACCCTAACCAAACCAGGATGGCGTTTGATCAATACAATACTCTGGCAAAGAGAACCATGAAGCTTGTGCCATTGGTTACATGATTAGAGCCCAAATGTTCAAAGTAAACCCCAAACAGAGAGAAGGGTTTCATTTTAGAAACCACATCGTGTACAACCAAGATTGCGAGATAACACCCTGAATGAGCCATTAGATAAACATAGATATTGTTTCAACAAGAGTTAACCTAGAACCTTTACACCGAAGACAAAATAATCACACAAACCGTGGGGAAAGTTAATACACAAACCTATGCCTTAATATCGTAAAAGAAATACACAGCAAGAAAATAAAGTAAACCTTAAATATAATGAAAATAAAGGTACTATGACAATTATTCAAATTGCATATATATATATGGTAAAGATAATTTTGATTCCGCTTTATACAATCAAAATAATATAATAACCAAAACGGACAAAGTATGTATAATAAACTAGAAGTCAATAAATGATTCTATCCATACAAAATATTCTTAGTATTTTTTAACCAAACTATAATTACAATCCTTAAAAGTTTGACGAACGTGAAAGGGAGAATTCCATTAAACCCTTAGGGTTTCTATTGTTTCAATTTCCAGCAATACACAAGGTCGTTGATAGTTAACCCACGCCAACAATTTCATACTAAACAAGTTGTATAAGTTATGCCCATCCAAATACTACAAGAACAATGAATATTGACAATCCTTAGCTCAAAATTGGTGTAGATTCCTCATACCTGGAGTAAACACGTCCAACCCCACTATTATGAAAACACCATGATTGGGTGAAAAAATCTAGACATCATGCAAACATACCCTAGAAAAAGGGTTAATCAAGATATTATTTGGGGAAGGTGATTTACATAGCAAACAATAGTTCCTCTTAACTCAATAAATAATACACACATGCATGTATGTATGTGTGTGCGCGTATGTGTGTATATATATATGTATATACATATATACATATATATAGCTCGATGTGTTATCTCAAGTGGTTGAGAGCTATGAGTTGTAAGCAGAAGATCTCGGGGTCAAATCCTTGAGTGGCTATGCATAGATATATCAGGGTCTCACTTGATGTCCCCCATTGGATTAGGCTCCGTAATCAAAGCCGGCGGAGTGATGCTCCTTCGGGTGGGCCTCATATGAATTCTTCCCGTGGACATAGCAGCCCCTCTCTAAGGTTGTAAACCACATTATATATATATATATATATATATATATATATATATATATATATATATATATAATTGTTACCTACAACGTCGCGAGCATCGTTTGACCTTTCCTTCACACCCATGAGGATAAATTGAAAAATGGAATTCTTATGAAGATCATATACCCATCATAGGATCATGATACTATCAATTGCTAGCGATCGAAGGGATGCTACCCTCTCTTTCTATGTGGAATGTAGTGAAGTCTAGAGACTTCTCTTCAAACCCAAAATGCCAAAGAGAATGGAAGATGAAACATCAAAACCTTGATTTGCAAATTAATTAAATGCGAAGAACAAAAGATTGAACTGGTAGGCCACTTGTCTGCTCTTACACATACATACACCCGGTGCAAAGAACATGTAATTAAGGGAGCATGGAAACTTTTGAACTAGTCATCCTTCATATGGACAACTATCTAATGAAACAATGTCAAATAGTTTGTCTGAACTTATTTATCAATATGTGTTAACCCTTTCATAAATTGCACCGAGTGAAACAAGGTGCTCTACAGCCTAGTATGGGGGAGATGTTGTAACGTGATGTAACGTTTGTAACAAAATAACAAAATAATTAAAAAAATTCACGTCGACTCATAAAATAAAAAATTATGAAAAGTATTTAAAAAAAAGTATGAGGGAGATGTTGTAACGTGATGTAACGTTTGTAACAAAATAATTTAAAAAATTCATGTGGGCTCATAAAATAAAAAATTATGGAAAGTATTTAAAAAAAATCCATGTTGGTTCATAAAATAAAATATTATGAAAATTAATTAAAAAATAGATATTCGTTTATAAAATAAAAACTTAAAACTTAAACCCGGATCTATTAATCAAGAGAGATCAAATTTCTTGAGTTTAAATTTAAAAAAAGAAATACACCTCAAGAAATTGGCTCCCTCTCGGTGCTTGATAGATACGAGTTTAAGATGGATCTATGCTGGTTTAACCCATTTGACCATTGATATAGTTACAAAAGCTATAACCAAGTGAAACCATGTAGTAATATTAAAATGGGATACGACAATGTGTTAGGATAGAGCTAACACATAACTCATAATAGGTTATCAAAAGTCTAATGCAAACAAGTCATGCTTTTAATCCCTTGGAGGATTAACCAAAACAATGTATATGAACCACTTTCCATGAGTAATCAAAAGAGAGGATTCTCTCAAATTATGAGGCCTTAATATTACCTCCCTAAACCTATAAGGAAAATGAACTAGGATTATAATCAAAATGATAAGATGTATAGAAGGTGACGTTAGGGACCTCAATGAGTCTCCTACACAAGTCTAGTAAAGTTAACCTCTAACCTACAAACAACAAAATATTGTTCAGTAAATTAAACATTGAAATAATAAGAATGGAGTATCCTATGTATTAATAATTAAAGTAAATTTAGAGAATAAACAATTAAAAAAAAAGGTTAGTATGAGGGTCTCTTAAAGGAGACATTACAACTGGTATTAGAGAAACAAGTTATAACACTTATGACCTCATGGGCTTAATCATGCAAACTAAATTAGTTTTAAAACTGGTAAATTAATGTAATGAATAGGTAGTGGTTGTGAAGTAGTGACTCAACCATATCGCATTCAATCTCAATTATAGGCTAGACTAACAAATCAAACATCAATTAAACTTCAACTATATAACTTGACTCTAGACACAGCTAGAAACTAGAGAGAATTGGAAAGGACTTGGACAACACTTGTGCATCATGAAGAAATTAGAGATTAATTGGAAAATCAAAGACGCAAGAATTGAGGAAGAAATTAACGTGATCATGGAAGGAAATACTATTCAACAAGGAAACTTGAATCCCCCATTGAAGGAAATGACGAATAGAAAATAGTAACACCTTCAAAGTTGTTAGAACTATGTGAAGTTTAAAAGCAGAACCTTAGATTTTAAAGGCATGTAACATGAAAGAGAAGGATGAACAACATGATTTAAATGCTATATTATTGCAAATTTTAACAGAGATTAAAAATAACCAGCAGTCTACACATACTTCAAGTAATGTGGTAAGAACTCCATTAAGAGAGAAACAAGTTCGAAGTTTAGAACCAAAATTTACTACTAAATCAAAGACTGGATCAAATACATCAACAGACGATGGATTTCCTGCTAACAATTTAGGAAGTAGTTATTTTGAAGGTTTTTCTCCTAAAAGGAGATTTAGTTATCAAAATCATGGAGGACTGGAAAGAGAATTTAAAAAGATAAAAGAACCCACGTTTGACGGAGAATTGAAATATGGAGAAAGGGCTCAAGAATGGTTACTTGGTATGTTAAAAAAAATTCGATTTTACAACTACCCTAATCTCATGAAAGGCTCAATTAGTTGTTTATAACCTGAATGGAAAAGCTGCAAGATGTTGGAGAGACCTTAAACTAATAGGAGGTATAAAAGAAAAGAAAATTACATGGGCAAAATTTAAGAAGTTGTTTAAAGAAAAATATCTAGATCTGAAAGGTTTTATCACAAAAAAATTAAAGAGTTTCACGAAATTACAATGGGGCGGATGAACATGGAGGGTCTAATCAACAAAATTTTGGAACTATTGCATTATGTTCCTTTTATCAAAGAGATAAATGATTAATATCTAGCAATTTATGGGTTTCCTTGAATATTATCGAGACAAGATTGAATTTCACAACCCCAAAACATTAGGTGAAGCATTGTACAAGGCTAGATGATGCTATGAACATAGTCAACACATAATAGAAAATATGAAACAAATAAGAGAAAATAAAAGGGAAAGATATGAACAAAGAAAGAAAGGGTATAAACCCTCACCATACATAAATCATAACATAAATTTTCAGAATAATAAAATATTTGGGAAAAGTATTTTTTAGTCAAAATTTCCTACTCAAAGTGTAAATAAACCAACAAACAATACATGGGAAAATATAGTTCATGGGCCACTAAAGTACCGGGGTTCTCAAGAACCTCATTTGTATTGGAACTGTCCAAATAAGGATGGAAATGCAAAAGTAGTGAACAATCTTCAAGAGAAAATGGCAGTAAATGATGTAGCCAGAACTCCTAGGATAGGTGTTGCATTAGAAGATCACGGGATGACCACCAGTCATCTATGGTGGAAACAGGGGGTAAGTTGGCTGAAAAAAAACCTATTATTATTTTGATAGATCCAGGATCCTTTCCCATCTATATATCTCCTAATATTTTGGATGCATGCATTTTAAGAAAAATAATTGAATTAGTAAAAGTTTGTTCTTTAGAAATAATTGGGATAATTACAACAACTGATATAAACATATTACTGCTAGGTTCATATGATATTCTTATAGGAATGGACTGGTTAAAAAAGCATCATGTAATATTGAATAGGTTTGATAAAAATTTCACATGCATTGACAACGAAGGTAAACATAGGATAGTGACTAGAATTCCTAGAAATGTACTAGTAAGACAAATCACTGCTATGCAACATTAAAAAATGTGCCCGAAAGGCTGCAAGTTGTATGCAATAAATATTCAAATCCCTACTGAATAAACTAAATAGAAATTACAGGATATTCCTATATTAAATGAATTTAAAGATGTATTTCTAAAAGAAATACCTAGATTACCACTGAAGAGGGATTTGGATTTCTCTATAAGCCTTGTGCTCGGAGTAGTACCCATTTCTAAAGCACCATATAGTATGAGTACACCTAATTTGGTAGAACATAAAATGCAACTTCAAGAGTAGATAGAGAAAAACTATATCCAACCTAGTGTGTCTCCATGGGGATCATCGATCCTTTTTTTCAATAAAAATATGGAACTTTAAGGCTATTTATTGACTGCCATCAATTAAATAAATTCACAATTAAGAACAAATACTCCTTACCCTCGATTGATGATTTATTCGATTAGGTCTGTGGGGCTAAGGTATTCTCAAAAATTGATTTTGGGTTAGGATACCACCAAGTTAGAATTAGAGAAGAAGAAATCAATATAACAACATTCATGACAAGATATGGACACTACGAGTTCGTAGTGATGCCTTTTGGATTGACAAATTCCCTGCAACATTTATGTGCTTCATGAGCAGCATATTTAGTCAATATTTGGATAGGTGTGTATTGGTTTTTATTTACGACATTTTGATATATTCAAAGAATTAAGAGGAACTCAAAGAACATTTGAGGATTGTTTACAAATTCTCAACGAACATCAATTGTATGCCAAATTTAATAATGTGACTTTTTGAAAAATCAAATATAGTACCGTGGGCATGTTATTTCAAAAGAGGGAATATATGTAGACCCTAAGAAAATTAAGGCCATTATGGATTGGCACAATCCTAAAAATGTATATGAAATAAGGTTGTTTATGGGATTAGTTGGTTATTACAAAAGATTTATTGAGAATTTTGTTGATGTAATTGTAACTTTGGAATGTATTTCAACCATGTATATTGTACTCCTATAGAGATGGTATTATTCCTCTATACGGAAGTGTCGTCATTTGTATTGACAAGTGTCGCAAGTGTTGCAACTTGCATGTGATGGGTTATTAGACCACCAAGTTTGGGGTCGGCCCTGATTAGTATAACCATGGGTTATTAGACTGAGTTAGACAAGTCGGCCCTGCTAGGTTATTAGGAAGGTCACGTCATGTATAAATAGAGTGCAAGAGGCACTTTATTTGATTATCTCATTATTCACTTCTACACTACTCGGAAAGTGGCGCACTAGTGGAGGAGGAGGTTCAGCTTCTAGGAGGACTATCTTTGTGTACTTTGGTTGTACCATTGCTCTTTCTATCTCTGAGGAAGTTGTGGGGTTTTTCACCTTTATGGTTTTCCCTAGTGAAAGTCTATGTGTCTATTGTCTCATGTGATTGCTTCGTGTGATTGATATCCATTGTTATGCTTGATATGATGTACATGTTATTCTCTTAGTAAAGATCCTAGAGTATGTTGAATTAATGCTCAAAAATTAACAAGGTATCATAGCTAACTTGAGAAGAAGACATTATGCAGTTGCAGAAACTAGGGTTTCCTGTTTATTGAGTTTCTCTCCACAGATCTTGAAAGGAAGTAGGGTATTTTGACTCTCCTCATCAAGGTGCATCTTTCTGTTCAATCAAAATTCAATTCTGGACACTTTCATTTTTGGCCCTAAACATTAGGGTTTCCACAAAAATTGGAATTTTTAAAATTTGAGGACATAGCTGGAAGCTCCTTGAAAACATCAAAGTTTAGAGATTTGGATCGAGATTTTTGGTTGGGTGAAGCTCTGGGAAACTCAAATCCTAATTCAGGATCCTCCCTAGTGAATCCCAGAGATTGAAAAGCTTTTATGAAGGGTGAAATTTTGCAGTTTTCAATTTCTGAGTATACCAGGCTGATCAACTCATCAAGGCGCATCTTTATATCCTTTTAGAAGTTTGAAATTCACATTTTTAATTTTTAGGGTTTCTCTGACAAACCCTAATCCAGCATCAGATCCAGAGTTCTGCAAATCAAGTGGTAAGACCTAAATCTTTTATTTCCATTTGAGTTTCTCATTAAAATGTCTCACCACACGAAGCTTGAGGATAAGCTTGAAGGGGCTGATAACTTTCGAGCATGGAAGTATAGGATTGGGTTAATCCTGGAAGAAAATGAATTGGACACTTACATAAGTGAAGAGGTCCCTGTCCCAGAGGGAGAAGAGGCTAAGGCCTTACATAAGAAGAACTTCGTCAAAGCAAAGAGGATCATTGTTGATTCTATCAAAGACCATCTCATACCACATGTGTCATCTCTAAAGACACCCACGGAGATGTTTGATTCCCTAACCAAGCTATTTGAAGGGAAGAACATAAATCGGAAGATGACTCCGTGGAACCAATTGAAAGGGGTAAAGCTTCAAAATGGAGAGACCATTCAATATTATTTTTCTAAGGTTTCTCAGATCAAGGAACAACTTGAAGTTGTGAATGAAGTAGCGGACAATGGTGAAGTTTTCATGACCACATTGAATGGCCTACCTAGGTCATGGGACTCCTTCATCCAAGGAATCTGTGCAAGAAGGAAGTTGATCTCATTCAGTAGACTATGGGAGGAATGCTCACAACAAGAAGCAAGGCTTGTGGCTCGAGAAGAAAAGATGGGGAATGAAGATCAAGCTATCACAACACACACCAGGGGAAGAAAGTTTAAGAGGGAGAGATCTCATAACAAGAAGCATTCTCACCCTCATCATAAGAAGAAATATCTCTCTCATGTTCGATGTTTTGATTGTAATGAAATAGGACACTTTGCTTCAAATGTGCCAAGAAGAAGAAAGACAACAACAACAAATTCAACAAGAAGAAGAGGTACAATAAGAAGATATTTCATGCTCATGCTACTGAGCATGATGAACCTCCCAAGAAGAAGGCTAGGGAAGAAAGTGATACTTCATCAAGTGAAGATGAATATGTTCTAATCTCTGTTCTCACAGGCACTATCTCTCATGGATGTAATGATTAGCTTATTGATAGTGGGGCTTCCAAACACATGACTGGGTTTAAAGAATCTTTTGCAAATATTTCTAAACATGAGTCACCCCATAAGGTGAAACTTGGGGATGACTATCAATATCCTATCAAACGAAATGGTGAACCCTCCTACAACCTAGACTCTGGGAAATCTTTGAAGATGAAAGATGTTCTATATGTACTTGGGCTCAAGAAGAACATACTCTCCATATCTACATTGTATGCAAAAGGAAGAGGGTTGCATTTGTAGATGGCCAAGTCCTAATGTGGCCAAAGGGTAAAACTATAGATCATGTAGTAGTGATTGGAGAGCAAGAGGGAGGATTGTACAAATTGAAGGGACAACCTGAACATGCCATGGTACATGAATCCATGGAGCCAAGTGAACTTTGGCATAGAAGGCTTGCACATGTGCACTATAGAGCACTACCAGTTGCAAGTAAAGCTGTAGAAGGTCTTCCTGAAATCAAGACAAAGCATGAAGGTGTTTGCAAAGGATGTGCAAAAGGAAAGAACATTAAGAAGGCATTTCCAAGCAGTGAAAACAAAACTAAAGGAATCTTGGAAATTATCCACTCCGATGTATGCGATCTGATGTCATCCAGTTCTCTAAGTGGGTATGTATACTATGTCTCTTTCATTGATGATTTCTCTATGAAGACTTGGGTTTATTTATTGAAGAAAAAAGATGAAGTGTTTGATAAGTTCAAGGAATTCAAAGCTTTGATGGAAAATCAAACCGATAAGAAGATCGAGACCTTAAGATCTGAAAATGGCGGAGAATTCACTTCAGGTGATTTCAAGAAGCTATGCAGTGATTCAGTGATTAAGAGGGAGTTGACTGCTCCCTACAATCCACAATAGAATGGAGTTGCATAAAGGAAGAATAGAACAATCATGGAAGCAACACGGGCAATGCTGCATGACCAGGATCTTCCTATGCATCTTTGGGAAGAAGTAGCTAGGACAATTGTATATGTGCATAACAGAACACCTCACAAGATATTGGACAACAAGACACTAGAAGAGGTCTTCTTTGGTAAGAAACCTGAAGTCTGTCATCTCAAAATATTTGGTTGTCCAGTATATACACATGTTCCAAAGGGAAAGAGGACAAAGATAGATCCTTCAGGAAAGAATGGCATCTTTGTGGGGTATAGTGAAAGCTCGAAGGCTTACAGAATATACTTTCCAGGGTTCAAGAATATTGATGTCAGTAGGAATGTAACATTTGATGAAAACTCAGCCTTCATCAAGTCAAGGAAGACACCTGTTGAGGATCATGAAGAACCAAAGGAAAACAGATTCCAAGACACCATCATGATTGAATCAATTCCAGAAGCATATCATGTAGTTGAAGATCTGCAAGAACCTATAGATCCACCCCGTGAGAAGAAATCTCACAAGAGGAAACCTGCATGGGATAGAGAGCTCATTCAAGATGCAGAAGATATGGCATTCCAGAAGAAGAACAAAAAGAAAGGAAGAGGACTAGAACACATACCAGTTATGTTTCCCTACTCTGTGATATTATGAAAAAAGAACCTTCTAGTTATGAAGAAGCAGCGAAAAAGAAAGAATGGAAGGATGCCATGGTCGTGGAATACCAATCAATCATGAAGAATGATGTTTGGGATGTAGTCCCAAGACCTGAAGGGAAGTCTGTTGTGACTTCCAAATGGATCTACAAGATCAATCATGCTGCAGATGGTAGCATAGAAAAATACAAAGCGAGATTTGTAGCTCATGGCTTCTCCCAGAAAGAAGGAATAGACTATGAAGAAAATTTTGCTCCTGTAGCTAGGTACACTTCCATCAGATCAGTACTTTCCCTGCCTGCAGTGATGAAATGGAAGATACACCAGATGGATATCAAGACAACTTTCTTGAATGTTGTAGTCGAGGAGGAATTGTATGTGGAGCAGCCACTAGGTTTTGAGACACATGACAGAGAGTCATATGTGTGCAGGTTGAAGAAAGCCTTATATGGATTAAAGCAAGCTCCTAGGACTTGGTATGGTAGGATAGATAGCTTTCTATCCAGTTTGGGATTTACTAAGAGTAAAGTAGATTCCAACCTTTACTACAAGGTTGAGGAAGGCAATCCTGTGATACTACTTTTGTATGTGGATGACCTATTTGTAAAAGGTGAGGAGGGATTGATTGCCGATACCAAGAGGATTCTTGCTGCCAAGTTCGAGATGAAGGACTTGGGGATGATGCACTATTTTCTAGGCATGTAGGTGTGGTAGAGTACAGATGGAATTTTCCTTGGACAAAGGAAGCATGCAGTAGAGTTCATGAAGAGGTTCAGGATGATGGACTGCAAGGCCATGGCCACACCTATGGCATCGAACCTGAAGCTTCTATGTGATGCTTCATCAGATCCGGTTGATGTCACTGTGTATTGTCAGATGATTGGGTCGTTGATGTACCTAACGAACACTAGACCAGATATTTTCTTTGTGGTGAACACATTGAGCTAGTTCCTGATGGATCCCAGAGGTGTTCACCTGGTTGTTGTAAAGCATATTCTGATGTACCTGAAGGGTACAATTGATTATGGGCTCAAGTATGATGCGAATCAAAAGTTTAACCTGCAGGGTTATGTTGATTCAGATTGGGAAGGAAGTGGTATAGATAGGAAGAGCACATTTGGGTGCTGCTTCAGTATGGGATCAGGTGTGATCTCTTGGTTTAGAAGGAAGCAATCCTGCGTAGCAATGAGTACAGCTGAGGCAGAGTATGTTGTAGCTTGTTCAGCTAGTTGTGAGGCAGTATGGCTTAGAAAGCTATTGTCTGAGTTATTTGATCTCCCGTTGGATGCTATTGGTATCTTTTGTGACAACCAAAGTTGTGTGAAGCTGTTTGAGAACCCGATGTTCCACGATAAGTCGAAGCACATTGAGATCAAATATCACTATATCAGGGATATGGTGCAGAGAGGAGCAGTGAAGCTCCTGTATGTTGCGATGGATGAGCAGGTTGCAGATGTGTTGACAAAACCACTAGCCAGAGTGAAGTTTGAGTACTTCAGAGAGAGGCTTGGTGTTCTTCAGATTGACGACACTTCGAGGAAGAAGTGATGGACACATTTGTAGGAGCCATTCCAAGCATGGTGAGAGGAGGATTGTTCCCATTGTTGTGGATGTAAGCACTAGATGATGAGCATCAGGACGATGCTCCATTTACTGCTTTGCATGCTTTTATCAGTTGGATCATGTATATGTATATGCATCATGTTGGATGCTTTGTATGATCAGTTGGATCATGTATTTGTATATGTATCAGGTGGATGCATTGGTATGATCAGTTGGATTAGGTATTTGTATATGTATCAGGTGGATGCATTGATATGATCAAGTGGATCATGTATTTGTATATGTATCAGGTAGATGCATTGATATGATCAGGTGGATCATGTATTTATATGTGTATAAGGTAGATGCATTGATATGATCAGGTAGATCATGTATTTGTATATGTATCAGGTGGATGCATTGATATGATCAGGTGGATCATGTATTTGTATATGTATCAGGTGGATGCATTGATATGATCAGGTGGATCATGTATTTATATATGTATCAGGTGGATCATGTATTTGTGTATGTATCAGGTAGATACATTGTATGATCAGATAGATAATGTATGATGATATGTATCAGGTAGATACATTATATGATCAGGTGGATCATGTATTTGCACATGTATCAGGTGGATACTTGTATGATCAGGTAGATCATGTATGATGATATGTATTAGGTAGATACTTGGTATGCATCAGGTGGATGCATTGTTTGATCAGGATGTTGCTCCAGATGATATGCATCAGGTTGATGTTATGATGATGATCAGGATGATCACAAATGATGAGCTTCAGGATGTTTCTCCAGATGATATGCATTAGGTTGATGATATGATGATGATCAGGTTGATCATATGATGATGTACATTAGGATGATGTATGGTGAGTATCAGGTTGATACTCTATGGCCATGGATAGGTTGTGCAGGTAGCATAGAAAAGATCCTTTAAAATCCAGATAGGTAGAGAGGCGTGTTAGTAACAGCCTAGGATGCTCTATCGAGATCCGGATAGGTAGAGCGATGTGCTCATAACATCCTGGGATGCTCTGAGTAGGTTTTGCTATAGTTTCGCATCGAAAAGATCCTTTAAAATCTGGATAGGTAGAGCGGTGTGCTTGTAACATCTTGGGATGCTCTATCGAGATCCGGACAGGTAGAGCGGTGTACTCGTAACATCCTGGGATGCTCTGAGTAGGTTTTGATACGGTTTCGCATAGAAAATATCCTTTAAAATCTGGATAGGTAGAGTGGTGTGCTCGTAATAGCGTGGGATGCTCTATCGAGATACAGATAGGTAGAGTGGTGTGCTCATAACATCTTAGGATGCTCTGAGTATGTTTTGCGAAAGTTCACAAAGAAAAGATCCTTTAAAATTCGGACAGGTAGAGCGTTGTGCTGGTAACAGACTGGGATGCTCTATCGAGATCCAGATAGGTAGAGCGGTGTGCTTGTAACATCCTAGGATTCTTTGAGTAGGTTTTGTGAAGGTCAACATGTAAAAGAACCTATAGTCTACGCTAGGTTTTCTTAACGCACATAATCAGTACTAGGTTCCACAGTATGGCCATTGATGATGAAGACCTACAGGTGGTGGGCCTACATCCAGTATTAAAAACGATTGGCTCTGTAGAACTTCCTATGACGAGTAGATTTGAGATTGATTGAGATAGAAGAAACAGTGACAATGACGATGGTTCGAGGACGATGATTCGATGACGATGATCCAGAGAAGAAGACTTGTGCTAGCAGATCTGTGTCAAGAAATACCTTCCTAGTTAAGAGGGAGTGTTGATGTAATTGTAAATTCAGAATGTATTTCATTCATGTATATTGTACTCCTATAGAGATGGTATTATTCCTCTATATGGAAGTGTCGTCATTTGTATTAACAAGTGTCGCAAGTTTCGCAACTTGCATGTGATGGGTTATTAGACCACCAAGTGTGGGGTCGGCCGTGATTAGTATAACCATGGGTTATTAGATTGATTTAGACAAGCCGACCCTACTAGGTTATTAGGCAGTTCAAGTCATGTATAAATAGAGTGCGGGAGGCACTCTATTTGATTATCTCATTATTCACTTCTACACTACTCAGAAAGTGGCGCACTAGTGGAGGAGGAGGTTTAGCTAGTAGGAGGACTATCTCTATGTACTTTGGTTGTATCATTGCTCTTTCTATCTCTGAGGAAGTTGTGTGGTTTTTCACCTTTATGGTTTTCCCCAGTGAAACTTTGTGTGTCTATTGTCTCATGTGATTGCTTGGTGTGATTGATATGCATTGCTATGCTTGATATGATGTACATGTTATTATCTCAGTAAAGATCCTAGAGTATGTTGAATTAATGCTCAAAAATTAACAAATTTTTCTAAAATTGCCTATCCCATAACCTCTCTACAACAAAAAGATGTGAAGTTTATTTGGTTTGAAAAATGTGAAGCTAGTTTTTTAAAATTTAAAAATCTTTTGACTAGTACTCCTATCTTAAAAATGGATGGCCCTTATGAAGAATTTGTGGTATGTACTTATGCATGTAAAGAAGGCCTAGGTGGATTATTAATGCAAAAAGATCATTTCATGTCATATGAATCTATAAAAATTAAATATCATGAACATAACTACGCCACTCATGGCTTAGAACTGGCAGAAATTATTCATGCTCTAAAGATGTGGAGACATTATCTGTTAGGTAAGAAATTCCTTCTTAAAATGGATAACATGGGTTTGAAATATATCTTTAATCAACAAAATTTGAATGCAAGGCAAGCTAGGTGGCTAGCATTCTTTAGAGAATACGATTTCATGATCAAATATATTAAGGGAAAATAAAATAAAATAAAGTTGCATATGCCTTAAGTAGGAGTGTACATTTGATTCATGAAATTCATGTAAGTAAAACTTAATTTGATTTAAAGGACATAATTAAATCAAGTCTTAAAAATGACCAATTTTATGCTAAAATTATAAATATATCGCAACAAAACATATAAGAAAAACTACAACATAATATTAAATTTGATGATGAAGGATTAATGTGGTTTATGGGAAGAATTTATGAACCAGAAATGTCATATTTAAGGGAAATTATAATGACTGAATTCCATACAAAACCATTTTCGATACATCCCGAATATCATAAAATACTTTATGCAATCAAGAAATACTACTTTTGGAAAAAAATGAAAGTTGATATAGCTGAGTATTTGTCTAAATGTCGAGAGTGTCAACTAGTAAAAGTTGAAACATCAACATCCCCCTAGATTATTGCATCCTTTACTAATTCCAGAATGGAAGTGGGAGGTGATTAGTATGGAATTCATTACAAGATTTCCTAAAAGTAAGTAACAAAATGATTCGATTTTAGTGGTAGTTGACAAATTGTCTAAAGTAGCACACACTATCCCATATAAATATACATATAAAACAATCAATAATACAAACATTTTCCTTAAGGAAATTTTTAGATTTCACGGTATACCAAGGACCATTATATCAGATAGAGATACAAAAATTATGAGTAATATTTGGAAAGATTTATTTGCAGGGCTAGACACTCAACTAAAATTTAATACCACCTATCATCCTCAAAAGGATGGGAAAATAGGGCGTACTAATCATATTTCGGAAGATATGTTAAGAATGTATGTAATACATAATCCTAATCACTGGGAAGATTATTTACATTTAGTTGATTTTTCTTATAATAATGGTTATCAAACTTCAACAAAAATGACTCCTTTTGAAGTCCTTTATAGAAAGTGAAGAACACTAGTAACTTCGGATAGTCCAATAGATTGACTAATGCTTGGGCCCAAAATATTGAAGGACTTATAATATTTAGTAAGAAAGGTGAAAAGAATTTAAAAGAGGCCCAAGATAAACAAAAAAGTTATGCTGACAAAATCAGAAGACAACAAGAATACCAAGTTTGGGTTCATGTATATTTAAAGATTAAAGGAAAAAGAAGTTCTTTAAGCTTGGAAAAATGTAGTAAACTAGATCCTAGGTATTGTGGGCATTTTCAAGTGTTAGCAAGGATAGGCCCTATAGTCTATCAACTTTATTTACCTGCAAATGTTCAAGTACATAAATTCTTCTATTTGTCATTATTGAAAAAGTATGTATATGATAATAAACACATAATCAATTGGAATTTGATCGAGGTGGATCCTAGCAACTTGTTTTACCTATAAATGATTGAGTTCATGTTAATTTTCAATGTGTCATTATTGAAAAAGTATGTACATTGTACTAAACATATAATTGATTTTAATTTTATCTAGGTAGAACGAGAAGGAGAATTCCTACAAAAACCCCTTCATATTCTGAACATGAATGAAATTTGGCTGTGGAAACAAGCCATCACCTAGGTAAAGGTGCAGTGGAATATTTTCATCCCTAAGGAGGCAAGTGTTAGAATATTGAAACCCCATATATACTTAGGATATAAAGTATTAATCATTTTTTATACTTTCCTAAGTGTTTGACTAGGTAGTTGGCCACATATTTCCTTTTTAGGCTCACAACTTGTCATCATTATCCACATGAGTGCCCTCAGATAGATTCTGGATAGATTTTGTTTCTTTTATGAATGTCCAAAATAGTAAGAGTGCATTCCTGCTTTTACACAGTTTTGTCCTACTTTTTTTGCTTTTCAGTGGATAAGGATAAAGCTAGGCACCTTTATGGACTTGGCAAGTTGTCTACTTTTTGGCCAACACATACTCCATATTTTTATCTCCAAAATCCATCATATTACTTATCTTTCATCACTCATTAGCTGCCATACCCGATTTAGCTAATTCACGAGGTCATTGACTGATTTGGAAAGTGATGTTGCCACTATTGTTTTGCTTTTTTTTCTTTTAGTAGGCCTGCTTTCTGTCAGATTTTCAAACTTGCCTCCAAAGCACTCAAAGTCTCTCTCAGATATGTATTATATATTGTATTCATCTTGTTGAATAATACAGAGATGGTATTTACATCAATTGAGTTCAATCTCTCATGGTTATGCTACAATATTTCTTCTTATTTTTGGATATATCTGAATAAATTCTTGTGATGACATCTTTGCTTCTAGATCCTGGCTTGTAGAATTCCTACATGGTATCAGAGCATGGGGAGATTTTGATTAAATTAGTCTTCCTATACAATATTTTAGAGAGTTTTTTTTGCAGGTACTAAAGATCAAATGACAAAAATCTATTATTGAAGAAGATCTCAGATCTTTCCATCTCTCGTCATTGTTCTCCTCTCATACTTTAGGTACTGAGGATTCTATGTAATATAATGATCGAATGGTTCTTTGGAAGTCCAATATATAGTGTGAGGTTGTTAGTTGCACTCTCACTTCTATTGTCCATGCTCCTTCCATTTCCTACATGATTTACACCACATTTTCTCAAGAAGTTGGAGACATCTCTCAGTTCTCTCATATGTCTTTTGATTCGAATTCTTAAGATCATCATCTAGTTGTTGCAGTTCATACACACTCATAACTTATATTTGGGTTGATTTTTTGTGTGTCATTGGATCTTATAGAGGTATAATTATAGTTCGGAGTGGTTGGATTCACTCGCTCTGTCATGCTTCTGATCCACTACATGATTATGATTGGAACCTACTCTCATAGTTGCACAGAAGATATAGGACATCATCAAGTCTCATTTGGACCTGATCTCAGGAATTTCAAGTATGGTGAGCACATTCCACTTTTTCCCAAGAAGAATATTCCTCGAGACATTTGACCAAGTTCTCACCTGATTGGATTTTGGAGAGACTTATTATGGTGTATTCCATGTTGATTTTCAGGGGAGGTTTTCTTCCCAAGTGGTTTTCCTTCTTTCCTCACTTGCATGGACTAACAAGTTTTTGTAAAGGGTGACCATAGGCCATAGTTTCCTAGGCCCTCATCATATTTTAATCGCACGAATTCAGGCTTAAGGGGGGGGGGTGTTAGAATATTAAAAACCCATCTAGACTTAGGATATAAAGTATTAATCATTTTTGATACTTTCCTAGGTGTTTGACTAGGTAGTGGGACACATGTTTCCTTTTTAGGCTCACAAATTTTCATCATTACCCACATGATTTACCTCAGATACACAACCAAATTTGAACCCAAAATATGACGAGAAAATCCAACGAATTCCGACGAAATTGATCTTGTCGTCAGATTTCACCTTTATAATTACAAATTTTTCTTAATTTGTTTTTAAATTAATCCCTGTAGCCGTCGAATTTCTGACGACCGTAATAAATCCGATGAACTACGTCAAATATTTGACGTAGATCGTCGAATATCCGACATATCCAGGTTACAAAGGTAACTATGTTAAACGTTGTCAGATATCCGACGATAATTTATTTTTAGAAACTATAAATTATAGAAATATTCCAACATGTTTGCTATACAAGTGACAATTTGCCGAAATTATAATCTTCGCATGGACTGTTTTCCGTACAAAAATCCACAATTATTTCAATTGTTACCATGATTAAAAATAGTGAAGTGTGGAGCTTGATATTTTAAGATCAATTGTTGGCTGCTTTACTGGGAAGACCCGGGTTTTAATGAAGCGCAGCAACAAAACCCCTTGGCGCACTGGCCCTCTCGGCAACGAGCTGCGCGGCAGCTCGAGGTCTCACCCGAAGTGGCTATGGGGGGGTTAAGGAATCAGCTTTCCTTAACCGTGGTGACGCTGAGATTGTTCTATATATCTTCTTCTTCCCCTTATATCGGCGGTCAGACTTTCCCGCAGGCCTCGTGACACCACTGCGCGGATGCCTTCCTTCCTGCAGACCCACTGCGCAGTCTCGTCCTCCGGGCGCGGAAGGTGCCTATTCCTTGCGTCGATGCGCTAAAATACCTTCTCGCCCTGTGCACTCATCGCAGTCACGCGAATCTCGGTCGCTGCAGCGACAGCGTTCCACCACTCCTTCTATACTTGGTGATTATAACAATAAAGGACCTTCCTACACTCACTTAAACAGTCGCAAAGATGATGCAAAAGATGTACACACAGGTAATGATCTTAAACAGTTATTATTCACGCAAACATTATAACAAGAAGATATATGTGAAGCTCATCTCCTCGAGGAAAACCACGTCCACGGGAGTGTTATATTAACCAGAAAATGATAGAGTTATACAATATGCTGCGCACACAGCTGCAGCCTTAGATCTTTCCAGGAAACTCCACGCACACAGCTGGGAGCCCTTCTCTCAATCTAGTCTCCTCTCTATGGAGATTACAAAGGCACAGACGTCGACTCAGACTGTCTGGCAACTCAGGGATTAGCTCCTCGGCTATCCGATTTCCTCTCTAGTTCTACACACTGGGTAGGAAATACAGTGAAGGATAATCAACACATGATCTATCCTTTAGACTGGCTATCTAACAGTCTATCTAACTCTCTCTAATTCTCCAACCGTCTACCCATTACAATTATTCATATATATAGGTGGCCATGACGGTCACACCTTTACAAAACTGTGGGCCTTTCCCAACAGTGATTCCCAAAAACCCTAACCACGCACATGGCTAGGTGTACTGTAGGCGCCGCTTGCAGTCACGTCGCCGCTTCCTGCAGGCTCCATGAATTCCGGCGCAGATTGTGGGTATGGGCGATCGTCCTTCGCCTTCAATGCTCTGGTCCGTTGCTCCTCCTTGATCCGAGCAACCATAACTTCTGTACTGAGCCTTTAAATGAGGGTAGCTGAGCCCTCTACTCCATCGCCTTATTTATTATGGTAGCTGAGCCACCTTCATTCTTCGATGACGTGCGCGCGAGCTCCGCAATTTCCGGTCCGTGATCTGCGCTGAGATCATCCATCTGGAACCGTACTGCGCACCGTCTCCTTCTTACCCAAAACTTAGTGCTTGTCCCAAAATTAGCACTTTCCTTCCATACTCGTGCTTTTTCCCAAAATTCGCAGCTTTTACTATAGCTGCGACCTTGGCCCCAACAGGCCCCCAACACTCACTTGTGACTCGCCCTCGAGCCACTCGCACTAGCGCGTGGTCGTTTGATTTGCGCATCTGCTTTTGCTTGAATCTCCACGAATGTTTTCTGCCACTTCGCAATAGCGGAGTCCAATTCCTCAATACACTCATCAGCTGTTTGCACTGTTTCTGCGGTCGCTTCGTCTTTAGTGAGTGTATCAATGATCTCCTGAGACTCGGCAATCTCTTTGATTTTTGTCTCAACCTGGCCAACGATTTCAGCATACTCATCCATGAATGGCTGAATGCTGTTGGTGAGCTTCTCATCTTCATTTCTGAGCTTGTGCAGTTGCTGCTGCATTTTGCGCACTTCGCCCATTTTCTTCATTTTTGGTAGGCCTGTTAGGGCCTTAGCTTCTTCATTGAGAACAGTGAGAGACTGTTCTGCAGCTTGCACCTGTTCTGACAGTCCCACTTTAAAAGGGAGGTTCACAAGCTCTGTCCAAGCTTCCATAGCCTGGTTCATCAGGTTCTTGGCTTCCTGTACTCGATCTTTCATCTGTGTGGAAGCTCTGCTCAGTGCTTCAAATTGTACCTGCGCATCATCCGTAAGATGCGCAGCAACGCGAGCTTCTAGCTCAGCAATCTGGGTTCTATGGCCTTCTACCATAGCAACTATTTCTTGCTCCAGGGTTTTCGCCCTTTCGCCAATAATTTGAACTTTTGCAACCAGAGGGAGGTCTGGTTGAATCTCGCAAGCCGGCAGTTCCTGGGCAATCTCTTCTATTGCGTTTCTGATGCCGGTGTCTTGCGCATCATAGAGTGCAAGCTTCGCAGAGATATTCTTATGACTTTCTTTCAGCTCTATCTCCTGCGATTGCAGTCGTTGGTTTGCCTGGAAAGTAGAGAGCTCTCTAGCTCTCAACTCAAGAGAAACTTTCTCCTGTACAAGCTGTAGAGTCTCTATAGGAATTATAGACAAATTAATTTCTACAGGTCCAACTGTGCTTACCTGTAGTTCAGCTAGAGGATCTGGAAGTTGTCAAGCACTCTAATTGCAGATAATTAAATATCAACACACAGAGCGTATGAAATTTATTGTCAACCCGAGAAAGTCTTTTTATTTCAAAGGACAAGTGCACAATATATGCTTAAACACAAAACCATTAGCAATAAATACTTCTATATTCTATCATTCATGTTCATCCCCAGAATCTTAAGCAATCCAAAGCCTTCTCACTGCTATAATTCAAACCCTCTCTATCATGCATCAACTAAAAATTAACATAAGATCTAATGAACAATAGGAAGGAATCTCCTTTCTATCCTAGAACGATCACTTGCCTGATCTAATCAACCTGGAATTCGTAAAGCAAAAACTGAGCAGTAATCTAGAAATCCAATTGTGAAATAATTGAGTTAACTGTTCTAAGAATATTAAATTGCAGAATGGAAATCAAGCAACACACAATCAGAATGATAAATCGTAAGAACTCAGGGGATCGCAACTCAGCTGTAAGATGAACACAAGTGTGTATGATCTGTAATTGAATTGTATATAAAGCAAACCTTACTCAGTCGACTGTTATTCTACATCATCTACCAAACTCACAGAAATATGATCCTTAACTATACTGAAAATTCACACGATAAATATTGCTGCTGCGTACAAAAGGAAGAACAAAGCATCACACAACAAGAAAGATGAAATCCTAATTTAACACAGCAATCTCTGTGGAAGACGGGCCCAGTCTTCACACAGAGACGCTGGTTGAACAACACTCTCTTTAACTCAGAAGCAACTCCTTATATTAACAGAAGGATAAGTACACAGTTTCAGCTTGACTGCTAATACAAGATGAATTAATTAATTGCTGTCCAAACCCTCAGTCGAGGTAATTCCCCATATTTATACATACAAATTGCAACATCTAAACCTATAATTGGGCAGCCGTGAAGATCTCTGATCTTCAGGCGCCCTAAATAATCTAGCTGTTACAACGCGTGGGAGAACTGAAATATCCAAATATGGGAGAAGTATTAATCGTCCCAAGAGTGAGGGTCCTTCCAGCTCACAGCTGGATTCGAGCAGCGACATGCTTAAGATAGTTCTTCGGTTACAGCTGCCCTGCCACGCCTATGCCTTGATTGCCGATTTGAGCCCCAAGGAACCTTCCACAAGCGATGATCGTTCCTTCATGACTTGTTCAGCTCCGATCTTCCTGCAGTCTATTGTCTTACTACCTTCATAAATCGCATCATGTTAGCACAGATTAAGAGATGAACAGCTTTAATCATCACAATCATAAGTATTAACACAATAAAACAATAATCGGCCATACCTTGGTAAATTGGGGAATATATAAGGACAATAAGTTGAATTGCCAAGGTAATTGATGTAAGACAAGGTAAGGGACAGTGATAAATGATGGTCAAAAAGGGCCAATTCTGGGCTCAACATCTCCCCCCAACTATCCTGTTGCATGTCCTCATGCAACAACCTGCATCTGAATATTGTACTGAACTTTGTCCAGGCAGAAGGAAAGAATGTAGATAAATCAGGCATCCCCTCTATCCCTTTGAAAAATTTATGTGAGCAACCCGGCATCTTCCAACTTTACTGTTCCTCTTGCCACCGCTACTTGCTAATATCTGCAGTTCTCTTATGCTATGCCTGGGGAAGTTGAAAAGACACACTCAATCTGAATCCAATTCAATAATACCTGTAGGAGGTGGAAGCACTGGTTCTTGTGGGACAGTGTCTTCCAACGCATCTAATCTTATCAAGGGAGTTGCTGGTTCTTGTGTAATAGCAACATCCCTTAAACCTTCTTCAGCAGCTGCCTTTATTGCTTTTGGAGACACTGGTTCTTGTGTAACAGTGTCTTCTCTGTCAATTGGCTGCTGAGATTGGATATCCTTTTCAATTTGCAGCTCCTCCTCCAAGATTTCAGTGTCACCTGAGCAGGGTGTCTGTACCTGTTCATTATCACTCCATTGTGTATCAGGAATGATCTCTACTCCCGGGTTATCCTCCAACTGCAGTTCAGGGGTTCTTGCTGCAACATCCAAGGATGTTGGTTCTTGTGTGGCAACATCCTGGCTTACATCTTCATCTTTATTTTGCTGCAGCTCCTCTTCTATGAGTTCTGTATCATGAGAGCTTTCTGGGGTCACCACCCAGAGTTCATCGTTGAATGCCAGAATATCCTATGTCCCAGCTTCTTCTCCTGTCTGCTCAGTTGGTTGGATGGTCAAATTCAGGATTGCTGGTTCTTGTGTTGCAGCATCCTGTTTCAACTTATCACTGTCCTGCATTTCCGTTTCTTCTTCTAAAATTATTGTGTCCTGGGAACGTTCTGGGGTTACAGCACAATATTCTTCACTATCCTCCAGAGTATCCCTTGGCTCCATGATTTCCATGTCATGGGAACACTCTGGGGTCTCACTATACTCTTTTATAAGCTCCAGAGCATTCTTCATCTCCCGTTCTTCTCCCATCTGTTCCATGATTTCTGTATTGTGGGAGCAATTTGGGATTGCCATACATTCCTCATAAATTTCCAGGGCATCCTCCACTCCCTGTTCTTCCCCCATCTGTTCTATAACTTCTGCATCATGGGAAGTAGCAGCTGCAGCAAGGATGTTTAAAGGTGCTGGTTCTTGTGTTGCAGCATCCTTTTTCTTCACTACTTCCCCTTCTGTGGCTACAGGCTGTTGTGCTGAATAAGTGCTAAGTAAAATTTTATGGCCTGCTTCCTCAAAGATCTCCCCACAGGTGGGGCAAAGTATTCGCTCATCCTTTTCTCCAGCTTCAGCAGAAGCTGTTTCCTCCACTTGGTCTGCAGCCTCTATTAATGTATACATCTTTCTTCCACCCTGCTTTTGGCAGATTTCCTTCCATGTTTCCAGCTCCTTTCTAAGTGCTTGGAGGTCCTCTTTCAGCATTGTATTCTCATACAAGAGTCCCTCAACCCCCGGCTCTTCCTCCACTTTCCTTTGTGGAGCATCCCTCGGTTTTGGTGTAAGGATTGGGGGTTCAACCTGTGTCTCTAAGGTTGCCCATTTTGTTCTAGCTGCCTCTGCTGCTGTAATTGACCGAGTTCGCTTCCTTCTAATTGGTGCCACTAAATCAAACTCATTGGTGGTCCTCTTCTTTTTCTGCGGCGTTTTCTTTTGTGACTTCCCTTTCTGTAGTGTTTCTTCTCGTGGAGCTGGAACATAGGGAGGCAAAACTGAAGTCAAAGGAACATTTCCCTGCCCCCCATGCTGTTCTTCTTCAATCACAGCTGCTCCTCCTGCCCATTCCGGTGAAGATTCGATTGTGACCAGCTCAATATCTTCTTCCATTGCTCTGGCTCCGCCATCTTCAGGTTCCATTGTCGCAGCATTTGATGCTGCTCCAATTTCACCTTCTGCTGGCGGAGCTGCCCTGTTGTCTAGGTTTTCCACGAGGGTTTCATCTATATTGTCGCCTGACAGCTCTGTTTGTGCTTCCCCTCGCTCTCCTTCAAATTCAGTGTCATCCCCCACTGGTTCTGCTTGTGCTGGGGATTCATATACTTCAAATGGCTCTGCCTGTGCCTCGGGTTGTTCTTCCTCTGTGGTTTTGTCAACCCCTGATGTCCCTGCCTGTGCCCTCTGTTGCTCTTCTTCCGTTTCATCCCTTCCGGATGGTCCTTCCTGTGCCCTCTGTTGCTGTTCTTCCATTTCATCCCTCCCCCCAACTTCACTGGAGGAACTCCGGTCCTCCTGTTGTGGCGGAACTGGTATTTGCTGTAATGGAATGACCCTCAAGGGAACAGGTTGCTGTGGCCGGGTAATGAATTGCTCCCATGTTATATTATGTTGGGCCAGGGTTCTTATAATAATTAACTTAATGAGGCCATGGTGGGTGAGGGAGGATAATGGGTGCTTTGCAGATTGAACGAATGTTTCCATATGGCGCAAATCATGCAATAGATAAAATGGAATATTTAACAAAATGCCATGACGGAGATGAGAAAGCAAAGGAAGTTCAGAGTTGTACACAGTTTGGTATCTACCTTCGCAAGTTATGTATTTCTTGAGGAAGATAGCGACCTGGTCCCATGGCTGCGGCAGTGACTTCAATGCAATCCCTCTCCTGGACGCTTCAACTTGCTCCCCTGGAAGTAAAAATTGTTCCCGTGCAACTGTTGCAGGAACTCGACGGTTAAACCAAGGTTTTCCCACCAACGGAATAGCTGTAACCTCGGATATAATGACCTCCGAAACATCTATACACAGCCCCCACACCGTGGAGTGTGTTTTAGTAAGATTCAATGCGAATTGCAGGGCTGCGTCCCTGTCGAATCCATCCAATCGTTCAAAGAACTCGACCCAGCCAGCGGCTTGGAAAATGGCCAGAACCTGCAAATTCCGTCTAAGTTCCCGGGTATTGAAAGGTTCATGGCGAACTGGAATGCCCATGGTCCTGGCTGCAAGATAGAACTGCTGTTTCGACAGAGTACAGGATCCAGAATGGAAGTTGCAGCGCGGAGAATGCACGAATCGTTGAGCGGAGACGTTGAGCGAATGAACTAATTCGGAAAGTTAAGCGCAGAGAGGAGTTTAAAATTTTCATGCCGAATTGGGGAAGGTGGCAGTTATTAGTATTACGTCGTACGAGGGAAGGGTTCAATCGGATGTAAATGGTGGTACGAGTGAAGGTACGGCCAATCTCGTTTACATGATATCAATACTTAATCACGTGATAAATGAAAGCCATACCTCATAAAACTGTGCGTCGGAAGGCTGCGGAAACTGGTGGAGCTTGGAGTTGGTGACATCATGGAGCCGAACGCGTGCACAATCAGACGTGGAATCATGATGACTCGGATAAGGCACTGATTTCCTTCGCCGGTAAAACACAAGGCGTCGCATCCTCTGGGTTGAAATGATGAGTTCGCTGGCAGGACTGGACTGAATCAGCGTCATAATTAGCAGGTTGAACAATCCTTCTGTTAACACGGGAGTTACCACTGCAAATTGCCAAAGAAATTATCACACGGCCGATGAAAAAGCTTGTTACAGCTGACAAGACAGAAGTTACAGCCATCGGGAAAGAATTCGTGGCAGCCGGAAAAAGATTCACAATATCCGGGAAAAATTACGGTTGTCACGGGAAAATTTTACAGCGGCGGAAGAGACTTACGGCTGGCGGGAAAAGATATTACGAATATGGGAAATATGTCGCAGCCGCTGGAAAGAAATGACAGCTGTGGTGTGAAAGTGACTTGGTCAATAAGGTGGCGGCCGCCGCGAAATAAGGTGACAGCCGGGAAATGATGTGGCGGCTGCGAGAAAAAGATGTTGCAGCCGCCGAAGTTATAGCCGCCGGGATTGCAGCTGCCGGAGTTACAGCCGCCGGGATTGCAGCTGCCGGAGTTGCAGCCGCCGGGATTGCAGCTGTCGGAAAAGATTTGACGGCGGACGGAAAAAAAAACATTACGGCTACCGGAAAGTAAAATGGCTGTGGCTAGTAAATGGAATGGCAGCTGCGGAAAATGAGATGGCAGCCGTGGAAGATGAGGCGGCAACCATGGGGACGATGAGGTGGCAGCCGCGGAAACTGGAGTTGCAGCCGCCGATGTTGCAGCCGCCGATGTTGCAGCCGCTGATGTTGCAGCCGCCGATGTTGCAGCCGCAAATGTTGCAGCTGTCGAAAAAGATTGACGGCTGACGGAAAGGGCATTATGGCTACCGGGAAATGGAGAATATGGTTGGCGGAAAAGAATATACGGCTGCCGGAAAATATGTTGCAGCCGCCGGAAAATATGTTGCAGCTGCCGGAATTTTTTTTTTTTTTTTTTTTTTTTTTTTTTTTTTAACACAAGGACGGCACAGAGAGATTTTCATTATGGGCCCCAAACTGATCGTTCTCCTGGCGCTTCCCTGAAAAAATTTTCTTAAAAGACAACAGCAAGCAAAGAGATCAAATGCAAAAAGAAAGAAAACGACAACTATACGCTACAGCAAGAAATTATTTATGTACAGCAAATATGATTTTCATTTTAAGATTTGGTAAAGGTAGAAAAATGTTCCTGCTCTGGTGCCAATTGGTAGTTTGGATCAGCAGCAATCTGTGAAATGAATGCATCTTTCGAAATGGGATTCCGATACAGTCGCAGCCTATGGCCATTAACAAGTAATGGCATACGGTTTTCATCAATGGTGACCAGGCGAACAGTGCCGTTGTCAAATACCCTGTCAACCAAATATGGACCCAGCCATCTTGTGCGTAATTTCCCTTTGAAATCTTTCTTGAATCTAGAGTCGTACAATAGTGCCCAGTCTCCTTCATGGAAGATTTTCTTTTTGATGAATCGGTCATGCCAGTTAGATCTCTGTTGCTGAAGCAGCACAGTATGGTCTACCGCAGCTAACCGTTTCTCATCCAATTCATTCAATTGATTCAATCTTCTTTTCTGGGCTTCTGCTACATCCAGGTTCATTTCAATGGTTGTTTTCAGGGTCTTGATCTCAAATTCAATTGGAAAGATGGCACTCTTACCATACACCAGATCATAGGGAGAAAAGCCCGTGGTGTTGCGCCAAGTCGTGCGATATGCCCACAGTGCTTCTGGAAGTCTGTCAGCCCAATCCCTTCGATGGCTTTTAACTGTTTTAGTAAGGATTGCTTCGATAACTTTATTAGTGCTTTCCACCTGACCATTGGTCTGGGGATGATAAGGTGAAGCTATCTTGTGCTGCACATGATACTTGCGGAGCAATGATTCAAATTGGTGTGAAATAAATTGTGGTCCGCCATCGGTAACTACTTCCTTTGGTACCCCAAAACGGGTAAAAACTTCACTGTACAGGAAATCAATCACCGCCTGGTCGTTTGCCTTAGCCAAAGCTACAGCTTCTACCCACTTAGTCATGTAGTCTGTACACACCAAGATGTAAACCTTCTGTTTGGAAGGAGGGTTGATAGGACCAACAAAGTCCAATGCCCATCTATCAAACGGTTCTAGTACCACTTGGGGCTGTAAAGGCATCTGATCTGTCTTATTAGGTTGGCCCATCCTTTGGCAGCTGTCACAGGACTGAACATATTTTTTAGCATCTCTGAACAGTGTCGGCCAATAATAGCCCATCCGCAACGCCTTATGTCCTGTTCTTTTATCTGCAAAGTGACCTCCGCAAGGTTCATCGTGACAGGCCTTTAGTATATGAAAGATCTCATCTTCCCTTACACATCTTCTAATTTCAAGATCAGGTCCTGTGTAAAAGAGATGGCCCTTGAGCCAACAATACCTGGCACTTTGCTGAATAATTTTTCTTTTCTCTCGTTTAGACATATGTGGCGGAAGCTTCCCTGCAGCCAAATAATTAGCAACGTCTGCATACCAGGGTGAATGACCTGAGAGTGCGAATAAATGTTCATCCGGGAAAGCATCCTCAACAGGTGAACTGTCATCACTGTTAGTAAATCGTGATAAAAAATCAGCAACAACATTTTCTTTTCCAGGTTTATCTATAATAGTAATATCAAATTCCTGTAATAATAAAAGCCACCTGGTTACTCTGGCATTAGTGACAGGTTTATTCATTAAGTACTTAATGGCAGAGTGATCAGTATGCACAAATGTAGGATACCCAGTAATGTAATGCCGAAACTTATTAATAGAATAAACAATAGCAAGAAATTCTTTTTCAGTAACAGTATAATTTAGTTCAGCAGGGGCTAAGTTTTTACTAACATAATAAATAGCATAAGGTACTTGACCATCCTGCTGTCCTAGTACTGCTCCAATGGCGGTATCAGAAGCATCTGAAGAAATGTGGAAAGGTATGGTCCAATTAGGTCCCCTTAAAATAGGGGCTGTGGACAGTTTCTCTTTGAGCTTATCAAATGCTGTCTGGCATGCTGTACTCCATGCAAACTGCACATCCTTCATTAACAATGAAAACAAAGGAGAAGCAAGTTTGGAGAAGTTTTCTATGAATCTCCTGTAATACCCAGCATGTCCCAGAAAACTTCGCACCTCTTTCTGAGTTGAAGGGGTTGGTATATTCTTTATCACCTTAATTTTTGAAGGATCCACTTGAATACCGTTAGTAGAGATGAAATGTCCTAATACCACCCCCTCACTCATCATCATGTGGCATTTTTCAGTGCTCAGTGAGAGGCGAGCCTGTTCACAGCGAATTAAAACCTTCTTCAAATTTTCCAATGCTTCATCAAAATCCCTGCCATAAGGAGTGAAATCATCCATAAAAACTTCCATGCTATCATTTACCAATTCAGAAAATATGCCAATCACAGCTCTTTGGAACGTTGCAGGTGCATTGCACAACCCAAAGGGAAGCACCCTGTAGGCGAACGTTCCCCAAGGGCAGGTGAAGGTGGTCTTATCCTGATCCTCTGGAGCAATCTGGATTTGATTGTACCCACTGAATCCGTCCAGGAAGGAGAAGAACTTCTTCCCAGATAAGTTATCAAGTACCTGGTCAATAAAGGGCAGAGGAAAGTGATCCTTTTGTGTAGCCTTGTTCAGCTCCCTATAATCGACACAGACTCTCCATTTACCGTTTTTCTTGGGTACAATTACCAGTGGGGAAACCCACTCACTGTCTGAAATAGGATAGATGAATCCTGCTTCCAAGAGTTTCTGGATTTCTTCCTTCACTATATCCCTCAGATTGGGGTTCATGCGTCGTTGGGGTTGACATACAGGCCGGGAGTCATTTTTAATATAAATATGATGAGTGCACAGACTAGAAGGAATACCCTTCATGTCTGTATACTCCCAGGCGAATGCTCCCTTACGTTCCTTCAAGAGATTGGTTAGGCGCTTTTGTTCTTCTGAGGAGAGAGCAGGATTGATGTTCAAAGTTCTTCGAGGCTCTACCTCAATAGGAATACTTCTCGAGCTTTTTAATACTGGGATTATATTTGTGTCATTGGCTAGTGCTTCCTCCGTAAGCTGTTCTTGTTCTTCTTTGCCGAGGGTACTGTTCAAAAGTTGATAAACTTCCTTGTCTACAGAAGCAGGTTCGCTAATGAAGTTATTAATGGTATCGTCTTCTGTTTCGTTTTTGAAAGTTAGTGCCTTCCCTATTGTTAGTAATGGATGAACATCTTCTTCTTCTTCTTGTTCTATCCAAAGGGAGGTTTCAGTTTCTAGACTCGGCCTTGCTGGAGGGTACAGGGTAAGATTTTTGGTTTCCATGCCATCAGATATAGTCATAGATCCTGATCCACAGCTGATGCAAGCATCAGCTGTAGCCAACCAGGGCCTTCCTAAAATCAATGGATGTCCCCCCAGCTGTGATTTTGGCTGTAATACCAGAAAATCGGCAGGGTATTCCCACGAGTCTACTAAAATAACGAGGTCGTCCAAAATCCCTTCAGGTCTGATGGTGGATCTGTCTGCCAATTCTAAGATAGTAGGGGTCGGTCTAATATTGGTGAATCCGAGCTTCTTTACAGTCTCCATCGTTATAACATTGATCGCAGCTCCTAAATCTACTAGTACGTTGGGTATCTGCGTTTTTCCTATGTGTACAGTGACAGTAGGATTGCCGGGATCCTCATACTTAGTTACAGGGGTTTTTCCAGTCATTAAAGCGGATAAATTCCCTATAACATGAACAGTAGGAGGATCTCTGGGTTTCCTTCCCGGTCTTTTAGTGCACAGGTCCCGAACAGTTCTAGCGTAGATAGGTACATCTTGAAGAGCTTGTAAAAGGGGAATCTTAACATAAAGGTTCTTCAATTCTCCTAAGATATTGAACTGAGGTTGCCCCCCTCTTTGTGGCAGCATCAATCTCTCAGGGTAAGGTGGTTGCCTTACCAACTGGGTAGGCTGCGTGTTATCCACTTCATCGTTCAATGTTTCAGCCCTCCCATCTGAGGGATGCTCAGCATCTTCAATGATAGGAACCGGATCAAAAGGATGCTGGGAACTCTCTCCTTTGTCATACACAGTTGGTGGAATATTTTCTGAAGTTACACGTTCTACTATCTTCCCAGACCGTAAGCGAATGTCATTACAAGGTACAGGGGAGAGAGAGTAGGTTGGCATATTGAGAGTTTCCAGTTGCTGGACTGTTTTATTATTTGGGTTAGGGTTAGGTTGGGCAGGCAGCTGAGGCCGTATTGGTATGTTAGGCACAGGATTATTTTGCAGCTGCAGCTGCGACTGCTGAGGTAGGTATTGAGGATATTGCTGAAATTGAGGATATGGAGGATACGGTAACTGTTGAGGTGGAGGTGGTTGAGGAAACTGATTCCCAGGATGGAAGTTCCTCCATCCAGGAGACCATGAAGTAGGTTGATGAGGTGGCTGTGTCCAAGGACTCCATGAATTATAACCTTGCATCGCAGGTTGAGGGGAATTCCACTGAGCATAATTTGAAGGGAATTGTGTATTCACGTTTTGCATATTAGTATTCCAATTATTCAAATTATTCAAAAATGGAAATGAATCGGGAGACATACCTTGATTCCGGGGTTGCCAGGGTTTCTTCTGTGCAATGAAGTAGGCTGAATCCGCCTCTGGAGTTGATGCCTGCAGAACAGCCTTCACTTGGGGCAACGTGGGGCAGTCCTTCATATCATGATTCAGCTCGCACAGCTGACACACTTGTACTTTGTCAAGAGGGCATTCCTTCAGTGGATGAGTCTTTCTACATCGGGGACAAAACACCCCTAGTGTGAGATCCTCCACTGCCTGTCTTTGCTTGGCCTTCAAGACGTCAATCTCTGAAGAGATAGAGCTCATCATTTCTGTTTTAAAGTTTTCAAGAAGATTGCCTATCTCTGCACGTGTAGCTCCCCCATTGGATGACTTCTGAGTTCTGTCGAATACATCACGTTCCAGGTTATTTCGTTTATGCTGCTTATTATGCCTAGAAGATCCCCTGAAATATCTCTTACATAATTCCACAATTGTCTCAAAAGATTCTTTAGAGATATTGTAGCTAGGGTTTTACCCCTAGCTTGTGCCAATGAGCACCTACTAAGGAGAATGGACTCCTTAGTAGCAGTTCAGTATATTAAACTAATAATGCAATAAACAAAACATTAAATTATTTCTAATACAAGCATTAAGCATAAACACCAAAATGAAAGAATGTCTTTGTATTGATGTTACCTTGAGTGTCAAGGTTGGTGAAGCCCTTTGCAGTGTCCAAGAGGATGCTCCAAGCTCCAAGAATGCTCCTTCTCCTTCTCCAATGTTGGGGATGGGCCAAAGGTGGCTCTCAAGGTGAAACTAGTTCAAAGGTGGACTAGGGTTTCGAGAGAGATTTTGGCAGAGTAAGGGTGCTTGTGATTGTGGATATGGAATAAGGGATCTCCATCACCTATTTATAGTTTTTTGGTGGTGGAGTGCTGACCCATGGTTTTAGGAAACACATGGTTTTAGGCAGCTGTATAGGGTTTTTTCCTCCTTTTCCTCATTATTTTATACTTTTATTCCCTTTTTAGGGAATTTTTGCTATTTTTGGAGGAAAAAGGGGGTTTTTTAGCCTTTTTTAGGCTATTTTGATGGTTTTTTGGCCTTTTGGAGGCATTTTAGGCCTTTTGGAGGCTTTTTAATGGGTTTTTTGGGATTTTTAATGGAAATATGGTAGGAAAATGGACAAATGAGTCATGTAATGTGGTAAATGAGCTAGTGAGCACTTTTTGGGTGTTAACAGATTGCCCCCTGATGTGCGAGGGCAGGAGCTCATCGTATGGCCGATGGACATCATAAGTCATGAATGGTTTTCCTGGGATGTGGAGAGAAGAGAAGAAACAAACTGGAGCCCGGAACAACGATCCCGAACAACTGCAAGAACTAAAAGTACATAACCTCAATAAAGGATGAGGAATCATCTGATCATATGGACGAGGCGGGCATTCCCATGCTCGTATCAGGATATAACATAATAACAATGGGGTCCAAAAATGGGGACCTGAAATATACATGACCTCAAACACTGACTGAGGAATAATCTCAATATATGGACGAGGCGGGCATACCCATGCTCGTATCAAGATATATAAACATAACTGTGAGGCCCGAAAAGGGGGACCTGTAAGATACATGACCACTGTGTACATCATAAGAGTCCAGAGGGGACACAAATCTGGGACATACTGCTGAGCGGATCATGTGTGAACTGCAGAACTGGTGCACCGGAACAATCAACAGTGCTACTGAGTTTGGTACCAAAGGAACTGATGAGCTGCTGGATCATAGTGACGGGGGCATACTCTCCATGGTACACTGAACTGGAACTGATCTGGAACTGAAACTGGGTACTCAAGGAAGCATGAAACTGGATGGCTTCCGAATACAAACGCCAACGCAGCCCGGACATCCACGGGAACATACAACTGGGCGTTCCGAAGTGACTCATCAATGTGCTAGAGTCGGGGGAAATCCGGGGTCTTCGACAAAAAACTGATGGAATATAATCCTACGCGATCCTCAACGATGCGATCAAGGTGCTGAAGTCGAGCATGTGAGGAACAACCACTCGGAGAGGCAATGATGTCTCTTCTCGGAATGATCCGTAGGCACCTACCACAGATGGTGATAAGTCCAAGGCGTAGGGACCTCTGGGCCTATCCTCTGGAATAGAGGAGCTGTCGTCGACAGAGGGAGACCTGCCCCTATCAAGGCAATGATGTTTCCTTGACAGGAGCGCGAGGTACAAGACCGAAATGTGATAGTGCTGATGGCAGGACTGATAAACTGTGGGGGGACAACTGGGCAAGTAGAGTGGGTGGACTCAAACTTCCTTTGTTCAGAGTATGATAATGGAAATGATCTGGCAGCATATGAAACTGACTCAGGGGAAAGGGATCATAGCTGTAATGGATCTGGGGGAATAACTGGCTGAGGGAGACTCAAGCTGGTGTAACGTGGCAGGAGACTGCAGAATACTCTGAACAAAGGCGACCTAATTGGGGGTGCTGCCGAGATGATCGATCATAGTGCCAGGAGGCACAGGAGGGTACTTCTTCATGGGTTAAGGAACTAGAAGAAGTGTGTGTAAAATGGTACTGTCGTGTGGATTTTACGAGCCCAGGACAGTTCATGCTCGTGGTTGCTTTCAATTTTAAGGAGTCTGAAAGCGATAAGAAGACTCTGAGGTAGTGGAATGGTACTGTCGTGTGGATTTTACGAGCCCAGGACAGTACATGCTCGTGGTTGCTTTCAATTTTAGAGAGTCTGAAAGCAAGTAAGAAGACTCCAGGGGGTTGCTTTTTCGTAGATTTAGTCTCCAAGGCCCAAAGAAGCATAAAAGGATGCAATGAAGAACTCTTCTAGCCGGTGTGACTAGAGTATTCCTTTTTCGTAATTAGTCTACCAGGTCCGGAAAAGGGTTAAACTTATACCAGATAGACGCCCTTTCAGGTACTTTAACGAGCATGAAAGGAAGCAAGATTGCTCGGCGATCTTTTCATTCTTTTAGGAGTCAGAAAAGAGCTTAACGGAAACTCCCTAAGTGCCTTTTTCGTAAAGGACTTGTCCGGCCCGAAAAAGGGAAAAAATTATACCGAACAAAAGGAATGGCCAGGCAAGGAGGAAGTGTTCAATCAAGGTTTAGGAATGATGACCAAGAACGAGGGTAGGTGGGAACACTGATGGACCTCCTTGCAGGGTAGATGAAATGGTGGCAAAATAACGAAACATTTGCAGTATGACAGGAGTGAATGGCGCATGTAAAAATGTGGAACAATCCGATGGCGGCCGACGTGGCGCGCAAACCGAGGCAGCAAGGTGTTGGGACACAATGTTGAAATTGTACCAAGTGAGAGCGAGAAATGATCTCAAGCATCATCACGGGCTCGGAAAAATGAATCCGGCAATATAAAGGATGTCAAAAACGGGTGACGGCCGATGTGGCACGCAAACCGAGGTGACGGGGGCATTTTGAAAAATGCCCGGAAAATCTGGAGGTGAGCGCGAGAAATGATCTCAAGCATCATCACCAGCTCGGAAAAATGAATCCGATGATATAAAACATGTGAAAAACGGAGAACGGCCAAAGTGGCACGCAAACCGGGGCGACATAGTGTCGGGAAAATGGGTAAAAAATGACAGGACAAAAATAATGCAACGAGGTGACCATTATGACGGTCACGTCGCGCTGATTCCAGTGGTGGAAACGGTTGGTAAAACGGATGTCGTATGGGGCCAGAATGACCAAAACAAGAAAAAGTCAACTGACTATAAATAGTGGTGGGTCAACATGACATGTGTCATTTGTACTTTGTTGACTTTGACTTGTGAGGTGAGTGTACCAGAGCTTAGGTGGCATTTCTGGACGATCCGTCTGGCTGTTTGCAGATCCGCGAGATACAGGTATTTCGTGAAACTTATACCTGCATATTTTTTCGGGTTGGGGGTTGGGTAGTGGGTCCCAGGGTTGACTTGTACGGTCCACGTGGGGTGGACCGCGGGTTAGGGGGATGAAACCGCGGTGGAAGACCGCGAGTTTCGGGCCGAACCATGCGGTTGGAGACCGCGAGTTCCAAGGAGGAACACGCGGTTCCCAACCGCGGGTTTAGGGCTTGACAGGCGCGGTTGGGAACCGCGACTATGTGCCTGACAGCCGCGGTCGAAAACCGCGGCAAGAAACCCGAAAGCCGCGGTTTTGGGCCGAGCTTTTAGGGCTTGTTTGGGGGGAGAAAAGTATTTTGCTTAAGTTGTCATGAGACTGATGAGTTCACTTTGTGTGATTGGCAGGATGCCCCAGGTTCTGTGGAGAGAGCGGGAGATCCCTGATGATACGATGCGTTTCATCCGAGAGAACCGCCATGTGCGGTCAGTGCTGGGGTTGTGCGGACTTTTGAAGTTCGCACAGATACCTATGATACGGACAGCAACATTGTTGCTGAACCGTCTGATCAGCTTCTGGGAGCCGGACATACAGGCGTTCCGGGTACAGGGGGAGAGGGTAGACCTTACCCTTACTGATGTTTATTTTCTGACGGGGTTACCCTGCTTGGGCAGGGTGGCAGATACACAGCCGCGGGTTGCCGCGGACGTCGACATGGAGGACATGTTGGAGAGGTACTGTGGGCAGGACGCGAGGGTGCATAGGAATGCACTCCTGGTTAGGGACCTACAGGAGCCGGCAGTGCAGGCCATGGCGGCGTGTATGGTGAGGGTATTGGGTTCCCAGTCGCCGGAGAAGGTGTCTGGGGGTCAGGATGACCGGAGATTCTGGGTTCGATCCCCAGTGGAGTCGCCAAAACTGTAGCTAGGGTTTTACCCCTAGCTTGTGCCAATGAGCACCTACTAAGGAGAATGGACTCCTTAGTAGCAGTTCAGTATATTAAACTAATAATGCAATAAACAAAACATTAAATTATTTCTAATACAAGCATTAAGCATAAACACCAAAATGAAAGAATGTCTTTGTATTGATGTTACCTTGAGTGTCAAGGTTGGTGAAGCCCTTTGCAGTGTCCAAGAGGATGCTCCAAGCTCCAAGAATGCTCCTTCTCCTTCTCCAATGTTGGGGATGGGCCAAAGGTGGCTCTCAAGGTGAAACTAGTTCAAAGGTGGACTAGGGTTTCGAGAGAGATTTTGGCAGAGTAAGGGTGCTTGTGATTGTGGATATGGAATAAGGGATCTCCATCACCTATTTATAGTTTTTTGGTGGTGGAGTGCTGACCCATGGTTTTAGGAAACACATGGTTTTAGGCAGCTGTATAGGGTTTTTTCCTCCTTTTCCTCATTATTTTATACTTTTATTCCCTTTTTAGGGAATTTTTGCTATTTTTGGAGGAAAAAGGGGGTTTTTTAGCCTTTTTTAGGCTATTTTGATGGTTTTTTGGCCTTTTGGAGGCATTTTAGGCCTTTTGGAGGCTTTTTAATGGGTTTTTTGGGATTTTTAATGGAAATATGGTAGGAAAATGGACAAATGAGTCATGTAATGTGGTAAATGAGCTAGTGAGCACTTTTTGGGTGTTAACAGATATCCCCTTTTCCTAATAAATTTAGCATGTCTAAACAATCGTCCCTGATTCCTCGAAGCAAGATTATCTTCAGCACATCTAGTCCCATGTTCGTCTGTCCAGCTCTCTGCACATTGTACAGCAACCTCTCCACAAAATCCTCCAAACTTTCATCCTCCTTCTGTACCATCTTGAATAACTCCTCCCTTTTGTCCCTGGTGTTGCAATATTCCTGATATTTTTCCAGGAACACTTGCTTCATCTTATTCCAATTAGCAACAGTCCCTCCCCCAAGGCTCATGAACCATCGTAATGCATTGTCCTTCAGGGTGGCAGGAAAAAGCTTTAACTTTTGAGCATCTGTGATATAATCATAGCTGCGACAGAGGATATCGAATTCAAAAAGGAATTCATCTGGATCCTCTGCCGCCCTACCATGGAAGCGGGGTAACACCGACGGTGAGATGTTTTTCATAGGAGCTGTCCCCTCTAGCTGCTGTATTGGAAATTGTAATGTTGCCATGGTCTCTGGCGGGGAATTATCTTCATGATGGTACTGTACCACTGCTTCTTCCTCTTCATTCTCATGTCTATTACTCATATTTTCTTCTGTATCTTCTCCTTCGTTTGTTCCTTTATTCTTTACCTCAGTTGTAACAGCTGCGTATTCTTCGGTTGTAACAGCTGCGTATTCTTCGGTTGTAACAGCTGCGTATTCTTCGGTTGCAACAGCTGAATCAGCTGTTACTTCTTTAGCAGGAGTATATGCAGGAATCACAGCTGCTCCTGTATCTTCCACTGTAGATCCTGATGCTAACGCTCCAGGATCAGCAGGGCCTCTTTTGATAGGAGTCCCCTGTTGACGAGATCTGACAGCTGAATCAGTTTTGTCAACAAGGTCGTCAATGAATGTTCTTCTGCCCAGCGGTGGACCTCGACCACGACCTGAACCACCTGTATTGTTAGTAATTTGTGGGGTTTTGGGGGTCGGGAGGTGATCGCGTTTTACCCCCCTCGTATTCATGCAAAGCAGATCATTTCAAAAACAACCAAAAGACTGACTAAAAGCAATTATCAGATACAACTAATGACTAGTGTTTAATTTTTATCCTTCCCCGGCAACGGCGCCAAAATGTCAAGCACTCTAATTGCAGATAATTAAATATCAACACACAGAGCGTATGAAATTTATTGTCAACCCGAGAAAGTCTTTTTATTTCAAAGGACAAGTGCACAATATATGCTTAAACACAAAACCATTAGCAATAAATACTTCTATATTCTATCATTCATGTTCATCCCCAGAATCTTAAGCAATCCAAAGCCTTCTCACTGCTATAATTCAAACCCTCTCTATCATGCATCAACTAAAAATTAACATAAGATCTAATGAACAATAGGAAGGAATCTCCTTTCTATCCTAGAACGATCACTTGCCTGATCTAATCAACCTGGAATTCGTAAAGCAAAAACTGAGCAGTAATCTAGAAATCCAATTGTGAAATAATTGAGTTAACTGTTCTAAGAATATTAAATTGCAGAATGGAAATCAAGCAACACACAATCAGAATGATAAATCGTAAGAACTCAGGGGATCGCAACTCAGCTGTAAGATGAACACAAGTGTGTATGATCTGTAATTGAATTGTATATAAAGCAAACCTTACTCAGTCGACTGTTATTCTACATCATCTACCAAACTCACAGAAATATGATCCTTAACTATACTGAAAATTCACACGATAAATATTGCTGCTGCGTACAAAAGGAAGAACAAAGCATCACACAACAAGAAAGATGAAATCCTAATTTAACACAGCAATCTCTGTGGAAGACGGGCCCAGTCTTCACACAGAGACGCTGGTTGAACAACACTCTCTTTAACTCAGAAGCAACTCCTTATATTAACAGAAGGATAAGTACACAGTTTCAGCTTGACTGCTAATACAAGATGAATTAATTAATTGTTGTCCAACCCCTCAGTCGAGGTAATTCCCCATATTTATACATACAAATTGCAACATCTAAACCTATAATTGGGCAGCCGTGAAGATCTCTGATCTTCAGGCGCCCTAAATAATCTAGCTGTTACAACGCGTGGCAGAACTGAAATATCCAAATATGGGAGAAGTATTAATCGTCCCAAGAGTGAGGGTCCTTCCAGCTCACAGCTGGATTCGAGCAGCGACATGCTTAAGATAGTTCTTCGGTTACAGCTGCCCTGCCACGCCTATGCCTTGATTGCCGATTTGAGCCCCAAGGAACCTTCCACAAGCGATGATCGTTCCTTCATGACTTGTTCAGCTCCGATCTTCCTGCAGTCTATTGTCTTACTACCTTCATAAATCGCATCATGTTAGCACAGATTAAGAGATGAACAGCTTTAATCATCACAATCATAAGTATTAACACAATAAAACAATAATCGGCCATACCTTGGTAAATTGGGGAATATATAAGGACAATAAGTTGAATTGCCAAGGTAATTGATGTAAGACAAGGTAAGGGACAGTGATAAATGATGGTCAAAAAGGGCCAATTCTGGGCTCAACAGAAGTGTCATGCTGGTAGGCGGAATATGCACGACAGTGTGCCTTTCTGTGAGTTCTTCAACTCGCTCATCACTTGGAATTTCTTGTGGCGCCTGCGAAGTAGATGCTGGCGCATGGGTCTGCGCAATCCTTCCTGCGAGACCTTTCAATTCTACAAACTGTAAGTCTAGAGCACTTCGGATGTGAGCATGCGTGTTCCTCATCTCACGAAATTGCTCTTTCAAGTATTTGTCGATCTCCGAGGGAATGGCCTCAGTGGGATGCGACACTTTCTGCTTCTTGGTGGCTGGTTCTGTTGAGCCTTCATCGCTTCTTTGCTCAGGGGCTTCCTTGCCCTTATCCTTCTCTTTCGCAGCGGCGGGTGGCATCGCAGATGCGATGTCGGCTGCTGCTCTCCATTCATCCGACCATGACTTAATGGTTTCTTCGACATCTTCTGTGGTCATCCTGTAAAGACCTAGCGCCCAGTCACCTGGAATGTCGCAAGGCCGAAGGTAAAGTTGATGGATGTCGGCAGTAAAAGCCAACTTCCCTTCATACAATGTGGCTGTCTCCTCGCTCAGCCTTGGCATATCTTGTATGGTATCTCGGAGGAGATAGTAGTACTCACAAAAGACAGCGCGATTCATCTTGCGCTTCGCGGGATTAGGGGAATCCCAGAGGTTGATGTAGCGCATGCCGGCAACCTCTCCTGCGCGGCGCGGAAGGAACTGAGTATTCGGGGGCTCCTTCCACCCGACGAGAGCGCATAAAATTAGAAGCCACGAAAAATGGAATGATTGGGCTGCATTGTCCTGCACATTCAGGCAATCAGCCAAAAAAGAATTCAGCAGGAAGAGAGACCAGTTGTACTGTTCTCCCTCCGCAGCTGCGATAGCGAGCTCCACGACAGCTCCAGTAACTTCTTTTGGTCGGCACTTTGTGAGAAGTCTGCCTGCAAGCAGACTTCCTGTGAAGCGAAGTGCCTCATCTTCTACTGTCGTGAGGTCATAAGCCCGACCTCCTCTTGTCAAGTTATATTTCTGGACCAGCTTTGCAGCCAATTTTCGGTCCTTTTCCTTTCCCACAAAATGGATATTGGGATCCTTACCAACCTTAGATAGACCGGTGATACGGTGTATCAAATCAACATTTAGATCAATTGGCCTCCCGAGCCAAAGGTAACCTCCATGAACGCAGGATAGCAGTGTTTTAACGACTGCGTTCACTTCATTGCTACGCCCAAAGTGCGGTAGCTTCAACAAATTCAAGAGTCCAGGGCGCTCAAGATTTGCTGCAAATCCCTTCGGGATAAACTCATCAACTTTTCTGGTGGGATTATGCACTATATCCAGATATCGGTCCAACTGGAACTGAGGATATGTCTTATAGTCTCCAAGGTTAAAATCAGAGAATTTAACCAATGGAATGTTTCCCAATAGTTGGCCTTCTACCCGCACACTAGCCGGTAGTGGCGGTAGCGGAATTGGATACTTTGCATTCTTCGGAATCTGTACATCCGGCGCATCATCTGGACGCGGCGGAATATAGTTCACCATAGACGCGAGCGGCTCTGGAACAGGTTCCTCCGGCTGCTGCTGAGATGCTCTTGTGCCTGGAGATGTTCTGGGATCAGTAGCACCAGGGTGTATGTAGGTCGAAGGCGTCACCGGAGTGGCCATGCCGAAATCTAAGCCTCGGCGTAGAAATTGACGAACAACTTCTTCAGTCGATAAATTCTCCGTCGTGAACCAATGTAAATAACAAAACTCTGGATAGCAAATGGAGGACCTGCGTAGGGTATGGATGCTGAAAACAAGGGAAAATACTCTGCACACTCGGCTCTGAAAACAATAATTTAGATCTTCAAACACAACTATGCAACTCGAGACAGTAACCCGAAAATGATAAAAGTGTGAGGTATTTATAGCCAGCGGGGATAGTAAATGCGACCAAGTGGGGTAACGTAGCTATAGGCGGCTACAGATGAGTTGACAACACGCTATCCTCCTTGCCGTAGCGGTGCATTTAGTGTGATTGACGGGTTCTGACAGCCTTCCGGGAGAAGCTAATGCTTTCGGCGCCTGAGTTAAATGCAAATCTTTCGGAGATTAAGCCGAATCCGTCAGAATGGCTAGACTTAAATAGCGGCCTTATCCTTCATTTATTCAAACGCGGCTACATAACTGCTGTAATTCAAAATTTCCGGCGGGTCATTTCAACTTAGGAAACTGTGCCTCTATGGGTCCACAACAAAACTTTTTCAAGCGGTAATTTATCAAAGGGAACTCCGCAAGAGCGATAGTTCAACGGTCCAAAAACAAAACTTCGCCAGAGCGCACCGATAAGCTCTCTTCAAGCAATTTTTATTCAGGATGCGCAGATATTTCAAGGAACTGCGCAGGAAGCTGGAAACTGAGGGTGTGTCGCAGCTTCCGTGTAGACTGAATGCGATGTCTCTTTCAACTACACCGGACATCTGCACTCTTGAGCAATATATTATGTCGACAGGGCGGAGTGGCCGTCGCAATAAAGCTTAAGCCGACTCCCGTTTATCATTGTAGGTAGGAATTCTCCATCCAGCTTCGCAAGCTGAACTGCGCCTCCGTCTGTTATTTTTATTACCCGAAAAGGGCCTAACCAATGCACGCGAAACTTGCCTGGAAATTTGATGAATTTACTATCATAAAGGAGTACCAAGTCTCCTTCTTCAAAGTGCTTATGCTTAATGTGCCTGTCGTGCCAAGCTTTCTGTCTTGCCTTCTGTACCTGTTGATGAAATCCGGCCAAAAGTCTGTCTTCTTCTAAGGAAAGCAGTTGCGAAAGTCTTTCATTCATAGTATCAGGATCTGCCATTTCTGTAATTTGCGCAATTCGGAGACTGGGAACAATGTATTCCATGGGCATAACTGCTTCTTGTCCATACACCAAGCTGAAAGGTGTGTGACCTGTTAGTTTCTTGCAAGTGGTTCTGTAAGCCCATAATACAGCTGTGACTCTAAGGTCCCAATCATCTCTTTGTTGATTACAGATTTTCATCAGGGCATTCTCAAGGATCTTATTGAATGCTTCCACCGTACCATTAGCTTGAGGATGGTAGGGTGTACTCTTATGGTGATTAATTTGAAATTCTTCAGTAAGGGCCTCTATAGTCTCATTGAGGAAATGTGTACCTTGATCACTCATGAGGATCACTGGGCATCCAAACCTAGTGATAATGTTCTCGAAAATGAACTGCGCGGCAGTAGCAGCGTCGCAGTTCTTAACTGGCTTCGCCTCAGCCCATCTGGTGAGGTATTCAGTAGCTGTAATGATATATCTTGCGCCAGTTCTTTTTCCTGGTGGGTTAATAGGTCCTACAAAGTCAATGGCCCATTTATCAAAAGCACGCAGTGTGATCTGGGGTCTTAGCGGCATTTCATCTCTCCTTGAGGGTTTTCCTGTGCGCTGGCACACATCGCAACATTTACAGAATTCCTTAGTGTCCTTGTGCAATGTCGGCCACCAAAGACCTGCGGCTAATATCTTTTGCGCAGTCGGCTTTCCTGCGAAATGGCCTCCTGCGGTACCTGAATGCGCTTCTGCGATGATAGAGCTCTTTTCATGTGGTAAGATACATCTGCGCAAAATTTCGTCAGGGCCCAACTTATAAAGCTGGCCTGCTATCAAAGTGAAGTCTGCGGCTCTAACAACAAGTTGCTTTTTCTGCTGGATTGTAAGCTCAGCCGGCGCTTGTCCGGTAGTGAGAAACTCAAGAATATCAGAATAATATTCGTCTGCTGCTTGGATAGAAAACAACTGTGCGTCAGGCAGATTGTCCTCCAGACTCGTAGGTTCCTCTCCTGACTCTATTCTGGATAGATGGTCAGGCCCTGCATTCAATCTGCCTGGCTTTACAATAACCTCAAAATCATACTCTTGAAAGAGCAGTAGCCATCTGCAAATTCTTCCTCCTAAAACTGGTTTATTGACCAAATATTTCAGAGCAGAATGGTCAGTATACATTTTAAAGTGAGCTCCTAACAGGTAGTGTCTGAATTTCTGTAGGGCATACACCATAGCTAATCCTTCCCTTTCTGTAGTGGTGTAATTCTTCTCAGCTGTAGATAGCTTTCTGCTGGAGTAAGCAATTGGGTGGTCAATACTTCCTTCTCCAGACTGTGTAAGCACGATTCCTAATGCTATGGAAGAAGCATCAACATGAACATGAAAAGGTTTTCTCCAGTCCGGGAAAACTAGAATAGGCGTTGTGATCATCTTTTCTTTAAGTGTGTCCAAGCTCTGTTGGCATTCTTCTGTCCAGTGGAACTTCGAATCCTTCTTCAGCAATCTTTCCATAGGTGCTGTGATCCTTGCATATCCTTTGATGAATTTTCTGTAGTATCCTGTATGTCCCAATGTAGTGCGCAATTGCTTAACTGAGTTGGGCGCCGGTAAATTAGCAATGATGGCAACCTTCGCAGGATCCATCAGAAGTCCTTGTCTGCATACAATATGTCCCAACAAAATACCAAAGGGCGCACAAAATATACATTTTTTCAAGTTAAGGGAAATCTGATGCTGTCTACATTTTTCTAGCATCATGCGCAGATTCGCAATATGGTTCTTTAGTAAACCAAATACAGTCCAGTCATCAAAATAGACTTCTAAAAACTTGTGGATAAATTCTTTAAAAACAGCAACAACAACTCTAGAGAAGATAGCAGGTGCGTTTTTAAGACCAAAGGGCATTACCGTATACTGGAATGAGCCCCATTCAGTTGCAAAAGTAGTCTTGTGGCGGTCGTCCGAGTGGATTCTGATCTGATGATATCCCGAGAAACCATCAGTGAAGGAGTAAGCCTCTTGTCCTCCAACATTATCAAGTACTTCATCTGTGAAAGGAGTGGGAAATGGATCGTGCGCTGATGCATCATTGAGTTTGCGCAAGTCGACGCAAATTCTTATTTCACCTTTCGTTTTCTTTTCTTGGACCACCATAGGACTAATCCAATCGCTTTCCTCTACTGGCTCAATAATACCTGCTGCAAGCATCTTATCAATTTCTTCTTTGACTTTTTCTTTGTAGCGCGGGTTCAACCTGTATGGGCGCTGCTTTACTGGCTTGGCATCTGGTTTCAGAGGTATGCGCATCACTCCTAAGTCTCCTAGGATGCCTTTCATTTCTGTGAACTTGGTAGGAAAGATATCCTGGTAGTCACGTAATAAATCTGAAACATGCGCAACAGTTTCATCATCCCAATAATCTCCTATAGAAGCAAACTTTGGGTCAGCTTCTGTGCCAATGTTAACTTTCTTGAGCTTGACGTGTTCTGTGATGGCAGGAATATCAAGCTCAGGACCTTCAATATTGCGCGTCCCTTCTGATTCTGGGATATTGATGTTGCGAGGATCGTCCTCCTCATCTTCAGCGGTGAAGTTATAACATTCCAGGGCATGTTCTATCTGGACAGCCCAATCTGGTTGGGAATACTCTGTTACTGGATAGTGTTCAAATACCTTCTTTCTAATACACTTCAAAGCCTGATCAATGCTTGGATGTTCTGACTCAAAGCTGAAGGTAAGTTGAAAGCTTTCTATCATAAGAGCCCAAGTAAGAGTGCCTCTGCGCAATTCTGTTTCAGTATACCAATTCCTTGGAATTGTATCCAATGTGTGGATGAATTGGTGAACCCATTCATCTTCCGGAATATCTGACCATTGCTGAATACATGCTTCAATGTGTGACCTGGGGTCACTCTGTCCTTCATATTTGTGTAGCGCTTCGGCTGTGGTGTCCTGAAATCTGCGCAGTATCAATATGCGACAGTCTTTCCATGTATGAATATTCTCCTTGTGCGCAATCCACCATCTTGCGGGTGTAGCGCGCAATGCTACATCCAGTGCCTGTATGCGTTGCGGTTCTGGAAGCTTTTGTTCATATTCCTGTATGAATTTAGTTACTTCGGTTAGACCATCAAAAGTTGGAGTGTCAGTTAATTCTGTGCCAATCCATCGAATGGATTTAGTTATCATGGCGCAACGTCTTGCAGAAACCTCATGTAGACGATTCTGCCAGTTTTCCAATCCTGCATCTGAATCTGATGTGCACGAGCTATCACATCGCCAGCTGATATGGCCGTCTGCTGTGGGGTTGACATAGTCACTGTGGTTAGTGGTCATCTGGTACAAACTTTCCATGTGGCGCGCTTCCTCTTCTGCGTGAATGGGTTCTATATATCTTGGTCCTTGAATAGGATCAAGAGGTGCGATGACCCTGATCTGGTCATCCTCAAAGGTCATCTGTCTTTTCTTCAGGTTAATGACAGCCAAATTATCAAATGCCCAGTCTATTCCTAACAGCGCTGGGTATGGTCTACTATCATCCATAATTTTGATTACTTCAAAATCTGCAGAGCTTCTTACTCCTTCAATATCAATAGGTACATTGGGTAATCTGCCCAATGGAGAGACTCGTTGCTGATTTGCGAGTCTTAGCTGGATAGGGGATCTTGTAAGCTGAGGGCTTCCCATCTGTTCCCATGTCTGCATAGTGAGAACATTGGCTTCGGAGCCCAAATCTAACATGACTTCATCCATTTCAAATGCTCCAATCTGCGCTGTGAGCCTCATCTCTTTTCCAGTTCTAATGTGACTCCTGATCTGGTGAACAGCACACTGCGGTGTGTTCGTCGAAGCAGAGTGTTGGCACTGATCCAACAGGTGTTGGAGTTCTAGAGTTGCTTTTTCATTGCGCAACAGTTCTAAACATTGTCGCAGGAATGCTTGAACACTGCCTAGTGCATGCTCCTCCTCCTCCTCATCATCATCATCATCATCAGGCCTTCCAGCTGTAGTGGCCTGTTCTTGTACCAGGTTGTCTTGTCTTAGCACTTGCGATCTACTAATGTTCTGCGGAATTGCGGCAGAACTTGAAGCTCTCGGATCTGAGAAATACTCTTGAGCTTGCTTAAATGCTTCTTTTTGCTTCTGTAGGTTAAGTGGGGCTGGTTTAATGTTAGCGCGGCGCACCCATTGCGTCGCTTGCTTTCCCGTTCCCATCTCTTGCGCACCAGTGGTTGCTCCACTGCGTGTCACTATATTAACTGTAGGGTCTGGTTCTCTTTTTTCTGCTCCAATCAACTGGATATTCTGATTGACCTGTGGTGTCTTTGCTTGCATCTTAGCTTGTAACTGAGGGCATTCTTCAATGATATGGTCAGAAGATTTACAATACCTGCAGAGGGTTGTAGGATTTTGGCAATCCCTAGCAAAATGACCTTGTGTTCCGCAATTATAACAAGTGATCTGTCCTCTTCCGCGACCAAAATTTGTTGTGCGTCCGCGTCCTCTGTAATTTGCTGCTCGGGCGTCCCGAGTTTGGTCATAAGGTGGACCTGCTGTGGGTCCTTGTGTCTCTGCTTGTACCCTATAAACATCATGCTTTCTTTCTATCATAAGATCATATGCTCTACAATTGTTCTCATCATGACCTACTGATTTACAGAAATTACAATATAGATTCTTTGGGGTTTGCACATATTTCTGGAGTAAGTGACATTCTTGTGGTCTATGACCTCTAGTTCTACAGATTTCACACCAAGGCCCTTGTGCCTGTGGTAAAGGATTAGGTGCTCCAGTTGCAATATAGTCTATGAAAACGGGACAATGGTCCTTTGAATGACCTTGGGCTTTACATTTTGTACACCAAATTTCTTCCTTAATCTCCTTGCCTTTCTTAATATCATGCACTTGCAAGGTTAAGTTTGCTAATTGGTTCTGTAAATGCGCAACATCATTGCTTGTTCCTGCAATTGGCGAAGCTTCTAGTTTCATAGCCATCTCTAGAGCTTGTTCCTGAGTATTGAGATTCTGTTGCATAAGAGGAAGTCTAATGTGTGGGAGCAGCGCAGCAATGAACCATTCTTTATGTTGCTGTGGTGCAAACTCGAAGCTTACTTGATCTATCAAGGCTTTGAACTTCTGGTCAAAGTCCCATACTGATTCTGTAGGTAACTGTTTGATGTCTTTGAGCTCTGTTATACACTGTGATTCTGATTTAGGTTTCTTAAATTCCCGAATCATAGCATTTCTTACCTCAGCAAGCGTCCTATTCTGTGTTGCTGAGTATTTCATGAACCAAGTCAAGGCTCTTTCTCTTAGTGTGGTTGCTAACTGAACCAGTTTAACAGCATCGTCATTAATTTGCTTAATTGTCCAAATGGCTTCACATAAGAACCAGTGCTGCTCAGGGTCTTCTATCCCTGTTCCTCTAAAAGTTGGTAGCTTCATGTCATCACCCATCCTTCTTGCGCGGGTTTGAGGTGGAGGTACTGTAGCAGTGCCTCCGGGATGGTTAAACAAAGGTGGTACAGAGGTACTAGAAGTACCGTGTGGGCTACTAGAAGGTGTTACTGTAGGATTATACTGAGCTCCGTCTGGTTTTTGCGGTGTAAAGGGGTAATAAGGGATATGAGCACTCCCTTGTCGTTCTATATGGCTTGCTCTAGGGACTTGGCTATCGTCTAGGCTAGACTCAAAAGAATATTGGTCAAGGCCTACTTTATATCGTTTTCCACTACGAGTGCAACCAATAACTTCAGGATCACTATCAAAATCTACGGACATTACTTGTCTATGCTATTCATCAGAAGCAATACATAGCTTTCCTTTTTCATACAGAAGCATTTTAATCCATAAGTTCAGAGAATTTAAGAACTTACCTCTGTGTACTTGGAAGAAACTCCTCTCAGCTTCACTGAAACTCTTTCTTGTATCGACTGCAAATTCGGTAATGAAACCTTCCAGTAGACTATTCAACCAAAAGTCTACTGCGCGGGAAACAGAATTGTCGATCCGCTTCACAATACTGACTAGCTCAGGCGTCCACGTGACGGGTCGATCAACATGCAGCGTAGGTGTAGAATCTGCTAACTTGGCTATCCAAGCGTGTAACTCCAATGCAAACGTAACAAAGAAAATTTCGTAAAGGTCAGCATAAATATACTTCTGTAACCAGTCTTCTGTTTGAAACGTAAGGCTTCTATTTTCTTGTTCAGCGAACTCTTTAGCCTTTAAATCAAACCAATCTCCAATTTCTTTAGCTGTAGGATTCCAGTAACACATTTGTTAACTGAGCAAGTCTCAGTGTAACAGAACCTTATGTTGTCTTCAGCAACAATCTCAGATGTCGCGTAACTAGTAAGTCTTACAGCAACAAGTCGCAAGGCAACGGAATCATTTGTTGGCTCAATCAACAGGGTTCAAAGCCATGGAAGTAATGTGATCAAAAATTCATAAGGCAACGGAACCATTTGTTGGCTCCTCAATCTCGCGCGTCGCCAAAATAACAAGTCTCACAACAGCAAGTCGCAAGGCAACGGAACCATTTGTTGGCTCCTCAATCTCGCGCGTCGCCAAAATAACAAGTCTCACAACAGCAAGTCGCAAGGCAACGAAACCATTTGTTGGCTCCTCAATCTCGCGCGTCGCCAAAATAACAAGTCTCACAACAGCAAGTCGCAAGGCAACGGAACCATTTGTTGGCTGCTTTACTGGGAAGACCCGGGTTTTAATGAAGCGCATCAACAAAACCCCTTGGCGCACTGGCCCTCTCGGCAACGAGCTGCGCGGCAGCTCGAGGTCTCACCCGAAGTGGCTATGGGGGGGTTAAGGAATCAGCTCTCCTTAACCGTGGTGACGCTGAGATTGTTCTATATATCTTCTTCTTCCCCTTATATCGGCGGTCAGACTTTCCCGCAGGCCTCGCGACACCACTGCGCGGATGCCTTCCTTCCTGCAGACCCACTGCGCAGTCTCGTCCTCCGGGCACGGAAGGCGCCTATTCCTTGCGTCGATGCGCTAAAATACCTTCTCGCCCTGCGCACTCATCGCAGTCACGCGAAGCTCGGTCGCTGCAGCGACAGCGTTCCACCACTCCTTCTATACTTGGCGATTATAACAATAAAGGACCTTCCTACACTCACTTAAACAGTCGCAAAGATGATGCAAAAGATGTACACACAGGTAATGATCTTAAACATTTATTATTCACGCAAACATTATAACAAGAAGATATATGTGAATCTCATCTCCTCGAGGAAAACCACGTCCACGGGAGTGTTATATTAACCAGAAAATGATAGAGTTATACAATATGCTGCGCACACAGCTGCAGCCTTAGATCTTTCCAGGAAACTCCACGCACACAGCTGGGAGCCCTTCTCTCAATCTAGTCTCCTCTCTATGGAGATTACAAAGGCACAGACGTCGACTCAGACTGTCTGGCAACTCAGGGATTAGCTCCTCGGCTATCCGATTTCCTCTCTAGTTCTACACACTGGGTAGGAAATACAGTGAAGGATAATCAACACATGATCTATCCTTTAGACTGGCTATCTAACAGTCTATCTAACTCTCTCTAATTCTCCAACCGTCTACCCATTACAATTATTCATATATATAGGTGGCCATGACGGTCACACCTTTACAAAACTGTGGGCCTTTCCCAACAGTGATTCCCAAAAACCCTAACCACGCACATGGCTAGGTGTACTGTAGGCGCCGCTTGCAGTCACGTCGCCGCTTCCTGCAGGCTCCATGAATTCCGGCGCAAATTGTGGGTATGGGCGATCGTCCTTCGCCTTCAATGCTCTGGTCCGTTGCTCCTCCTTGATCCGAGCAACCATAACTTCTGTACTGAGCCTTTAAATGAGGGTAGCTGAGCCCTCTACTCCATCGCCTTATTTATTATGGTAGCTGAGCCACCTTCATTCTTCGATGACGTGCGCGCGAGCTCCGCAATTTCCGGTCCGTGATCTGCGCTGAGATCATCCATCTAGCACCGTACTGCGCACCGTCTCCTTCTTACCCAAAACTTAGTGCTTGTCCCAAAATTAGCACTTTCCTTCCATACTCGTTCTTTTTCCCAAAATTCGCAGCTTTTACTATAGCTGCGACCTTGGCCCCAACATCAATAATCATCAGTCAAGCTTGGTATCAAAAAATGTCACATAACAATATTCCCGATCCAGACGAACAAAATCAAGAATTGCTTGCTAAATTGTGGGATGTACTAAAAGGAAAGGGTGATGGGAAATGTTATTGTCCATGTATTCAATGCGGGGGATTTAAAATGAGAAGAATAATGATCACAACAGCCAAAATACAATCTGGGGAACATGGACATGCTGAGGGGGGACATGACTATCGTCCATTCATAAGTTTTTCATTATATATGTCTTTATATTGATCGTTTTTGTAAATGTATGTATCATTTTAATATTTATTATATTAACTAATATCTATTGATGGTTTTATCATGTAATTATAAAGGAAATACCTGATACGGCATATTTCCTGGACAATGTGCTTTTAGAACAAGTACTGGAGGAACATGGAGCTATGAATAATGGAGAACAAGTTAATGATCATATTGAAAAATATGATCATACTGATAACATAGTTGGAGATGATGGTACAAATACATTGATCCATGATACATTTAATGTTAGAATGGATGATGATTATTATGATCATGAAAATGATGACTTTGATGATGTTCATGATTTACCTCTTCTTGAGAAGGAATATGAACCCCTTTATGAGGGATCCAACACAAGTCTTCTCTCTGCTATATTGTTGATAATGAACTTAAAGGTTATGAATGGTCATTCAAACACATCAGTCACACAATGTTAAGGTATGTAATATGATTCATCACATATATATGATCGTGATAAAGGTTATATTTGTTCCTCTAATAATTTTATTGTTAATTCATTAGTAAAATTAATACGGATAAAATATGTTTCATTAATATTATTTATATATTACATTAACTATTTTTTTATTATTTTAATTTGTTGTAGCTTGATAGCTGGATTTTTGTTACCACCGTCAAATATTTTACCTCACACATATCGAGATTTATCTGCCATCATGAAAGAAATTGGAATGCAATATGAAGCAATTGATGCATGCCCCGATGACCATATTATATATTATATATTATATATTATAATCAGTATGAATTTGAAATAGAATGTCTGGAATGTCATATCAGTAGATATCAAATAGATCAAGTAGAACAAAAGGTGCCTCGCAAGGTTCTTCGTTATATTCCCATTTTTTCATGATTGCAACGACTGTTTAGGTGCAAAAACATAGCACAATTTATGGATTACCATGCATGGAACATAATTCAAGATGACATTATTCGAATTCCTATGGATGGTTCTGCATTTATAGATATATAGGAAAAATTTCCACACTTTAAAGAAGAACCTCGTGATGTTAGGATTTCTTTGGCAATAAATGGTGTCAATCCATTTGTAGAGATGAGATCTATTTACTCGTTGTGGCCTATTTTTGTTATCAACAATAACATTCCTCCATGGTTGTCAATAAAGAGGGAGCACATAATGTTGGCAATGATGATTCCAGGTATGTGTCTACAAAATTTTTATTTTAATGTAGTGGCATCTCATTTGTCGTATTTTGTTGCATAATGCCATATATATATTTTTCTTTTACTCTTGTATATTATTTATATATCTAAATGGTTGTAATAATTATATATTTTATATGTTCAAATCAATCACGTAAGTACCAAGTTAAAGATATGAATGTATATATTAAACCTCTTATTGACGAGCTACTAAAGATATGGAATGGAATCACTATGTATGATGTATCTAGACCAATACAACAAATGAAATTTCAATTCCATGCAATGCTTTTATGGACAGTGCATGATGCCCCAGGGTTAACCCATTTTTGCAGTATCATTGTAATTATAACGTCCACTTTAATAGTATTTAATTTTATGAAGTTGATATATTATGCATGTATGTTTTTTAAAAAAATCCATTCATTTTATATAATTATAATTTACATATAGGTTAATCCATCTCTTTATGTAGGTCTTCAAACAAAGGGAAAATTTGCATGTCCAGTTTGTGGTCCTAAGATCAAATCTCGTCATTCAAAATTTTTAGCAAATGAGGTGTTTGATGAGTATAGGCACTTTCTCTCTAAGAAGCATAGGTATCGAACTACCGAGAAACATCTATTCAATGGGAAGCAGGAGACTACATTAAAACCGCAGAGAATGACACCTCACCTATGGAAGTTGCAATATAATAGAAATCGCCAAGGTACATATGGATCAAATTGTATATCTATAATGATATATGAAATGTTTTGAATTCTTTTGTATTGTGTGTTGTTTACTGTAATTGACATTGATTTATGTAATTTATTTATAAACTATGATTCATGATGGATGTCGTGATCATGAAGGAATTAATGGACTTCCACAATGAATGAAAAGTTATCCTAAAAAATTCAGTAGGTTGCCCTACTATGATCACCTACAAATTTCGAAGGGGAGTACTTGAAGGGGAAAGGTAAATCGAGGAAGGTGAAATGTAATTATTATCTAGTGGATATTAATTATAGTACATTTGACTAAATTTCTACTGAATTGTAATTTTATTTTCATCAAGCAGTTGGTCGAGAGTGGGATGCACTTCATTTATACATTGCAAACAATCTTGATTGGATGAAGGCATGGATTGAACGATGTGAACAATCTCATGGAATATCATGGGAAGGTGTGGGTTCATTGCTTAAAGCAGATTATCGCAATGGAGATACCAATATTACACAAAGGGAAATTGATTTAGCATATGGTTTAAAACATAAGCAGGCAAGCATATTAATTAGCCGTACTATTTAATTTTTTTCAAATATATTGATATACACGTTGATTTTTTCCTGCAGAGCATAAACATGCACTTAATCATGATACATTTAGGATGTAACCTTTATGTGTATGGCTTGTTGTAGGTAAAACACTCAGTAAGGCTATGTGGTGCAATGGTCATAAATTTCGCATCAAAAAGTTGGATGAAATGAAGAAAACATCTGATTGTGGGACAACTACAGTCTTTGAGGTGACCAATGTTTCCTCTAGAAGTGACAGACATCCAAAACTCTCAGAAAATCGATACTATGGGTACTTGAAAGATATTATTCAGTGTGACTTTAACTCCTTCAAATTAGTTATTTTCATTGTCAAATGGTTCAGGTTACGATTGAATCAACGTGATCCCGATAAAACTATTATTGAACATCATAATAGATTTACCATGGTTAATACAAGGTGTTTGAGCCAGGAACAAAGCCCATTGTTATTCCAAGCCAATGTGAACACGTATTTTGCTCTAAGGTTACAGGTAGAGGGGGTTGGTCATTTGTTGTGAGACATGATCCAAGGGGAAGGGCGGTAAAGTATAATGTAGAGGAAGATAATGAAGATGGTCTTGAAGAAGAAGATGATGTTGAGGATGATCAACATGAGTTAGATGATCATGTTCCAAATGAAGATGTCAAAGAATTAGTTGAATTAGATGATGTAGCACACAATGTCCATGAAGATGATATCGAGGATGACATGATGATCGAACCTAGCATCGATGACGATGATGATATGGCCAATCCTTACAATGTTGAATCTAGATCGGATGATACAAATGATGACTTGGATAAAGAAGATGATGAATTCCATTGAATTGTATGAGGTATGCTTTAATATATATGCTATATATATATATTGAATTAATATTGTAATAGAATTACTGACTTGTATTGGTACGTATAAATTAATTGTTTTTAATTTTTTTTGCCATTTTCTTGTATGTTATAAGAGGCATTGCTTCTTAAGTATGACAAAAAACACAATAAATTATTTTTTTGTACATATATTTTGTCGGGTTATGGGGAATTGAGAGTGACGTGAGGGGGTGTGGGGGGGGGAGGTGAGATGATCTTCCACCTTCACGCGGTTGGCCTTGTTTAGTAGAGAATATTAAAATATTATCGAAACAAAGAGAAACTCGGTAAGGAAATCACTAGTACAAAATGAGAGATAAGTGACCAAAAAAACGACCAAAATCTGCATATAAATGACCACTTTTGAGTTGGTGACCACTGGTAGCAAATTAGCGGTCATATATCACGCGACAAAAAATGTGGTCATATTTAACTTGGTCATTTATAGCTTATCTCGTGGTCATATATTTGGTCATTAATTGTCACAACTAATGACCACATTTTTTGTCACATAATAAATGACCGTTAATTTGCTACCAGTGATCGCCAACTCAAAAGTGGTCATTTATATGCATATTTTGGTCATTTGTTTGGTCACTTATCTCTCATGTTGTAATGGTGATCGTTTATATGCAAATTTTGGTCATTTTTTTAGCCATTTATCTCTTTTTAGTGGTTTCAGAATATAAATAGGGCACGGTGCAATCGAACCACCAACCTCCAGCCTATAAGGAAGGTGCTCTACCATTGAGCTAGCACTCTTAAATAGAATTCCTTATGGATTGATATGAGAATAAAATTTCCAATAGTTAACACCATCTTGCCAAAGGTCAGAATAATATAAACAAAAATTAATGAAGGGGATGGTATGAGATTAAGATCATCAAAAACACTGATCCAACTACCTTTAAAGATCTAGAGTTTTCTAGCTGAGATTGGTAAACATGAAAAGTCTTACACAAATATGAATCCCAAAACAAAAATATCAAATATAAAAAAAATCCCAAAATTCAAAAAAGAATCAAGAAAATTGAAAAAGCCATTAGTAAACTCCATGGCATAATAATGTGACCATGGCTTTAAGAGCAAGATATTACTAATGAGTTGGCTTGACTCCATGGACAACAAGCATCACGAGATAAATGCTCAAGTTTTAATTGGATAAGCTTGCATTCTTCCAAAATCATTCTTTATTTCCCATCTAGTTCTCAAAGCCATTGTGATATTGACAAAGAGTAGGGAGTCAATCAACCCTATCTAGTTGTCGAATGAACACTCTACTTGTGTATGGTAGAAGTGTGTATGGATTCTACCTTTTTTTGCACTTACACATCATATAGAGAACACTAATTAGACAGCCAATCAATCAACCCACTGGCCCATAGGCGTTCTAGCTATTGTGACAGTTATTGTTTCTAATAGAGACTACTGCTGCTGACAAGGGCAGTGATGCCATTGCCAGTACAGTTGAGTTGTTGTTGTTGATATTGCTATTTTTGATGGTCCATCCTCCTGTACTCTAAATTTACCTATGGAATATTGTTAAAATGATCCAGGTGGATATCGGTGGCAGCCCACCTCTTCCAACTGGCTCAAAACAGTCTTCTGGCAACTTTGGTAAATTACTATTTTTAGCAGTTTTTCGGGTTCTGAACTTCCGGAGCCATTTTGAGGCCCTAAACGACATTTTTTGGCGATTTGGGGGACCAAATGGTTTCCTCTGGCACACATTTGGGCCCATTCGAAAGTTGTAAATCTCGGTTAGACCTTTCCAACGGGCTACCAAGCGCCCTAAACGGAGATCGTATGCAAAAGTTATGACCCCGGGAAGTTGACTGTTCAACTAACCACCTTGGGGCCGCAAACTTTATGACGGTTCATCTTCTACGGTTAGGTTTTTGGATGTTTGGGATTCTTTCCCTCATGCTTATGATAAATAGGCCCTTTCGGCCTCTCTTTGTATTCATCTTGGCACGAATAAGCATAGCGGCCACATCTCTTCTCAGAGATAGCTACCACCATTCTAGCTATTGTATTTTACAGTCTGTTCTATTTCCGCTATTTAATAGAATATGTGTTTACTGTATCACTGTGTTATTTGCAATATATCTTTGTATATGATTTTGTATATGCTATCTTTTGTTTCGTTCCCACATAAATCCGGATCAGTGGTATCAGAGCGGTCTGCTCTTTGATTGTTTCTCGGTGCATGTCCCCGACGAGGTCAGGATATAGAGAGTTGGGTCTCGAACTAGTTTCACTTGGGGAAGACCACTCTCGCCGCCCCAAACGGCCTCCCATGGCGGAAGAAAAGGGAGACGACGGAGTAGTAGATCCTATCAAGTTGTTGCTCGAGGAAACCCTCGAGCGACAGAGGAACGAGATGATGGATAATTTCGCCCAGATCCTTCAACGCATGCCAACAGCGGCAAATGCACCCTCAACGAGCAGCCATTTCGGAGATACGACTCCCTTCAAGGTACAAGTTAATTTTGATATCCCTTTATTTGAAGGCCAAATCGATGCCGATGCCCTAGATAAATGGTTGAATCTACTAGAAGGGTATTTCTCTATCCACCAATTTTTCGACAGGCAGAAGATCATCTTTGCGCTCCTTAAGGCCGTCCCCCATGTCAAAAATTGGTGGGAAACTTATTGTGAGCAAAACTCATCAGACGAATCTGGATTGTTTGAATATTCCAATCCCACTTGGACCTCTTTTATAGATGCCGTCAAGGAACAATATTACCCTGTTGGAAACTATGATGACCAGTACACAAAATGGACCATTCTGCATCAAGAGAGGGACCAAACGGTGTCGGAGTACACCAACAAATTTCATACCTTGCGCACAAAGCTAGGTATCAAGGACTCCGAGCGGCACCTAGTACTGAAATATCGCAGTGGCCTACACCAGTACATCCGAACAGAGATGGATTTCCTGGAAATCTCTTCACTCGGATCCGCCTATCGATATGCTGTCAAAATTGAGCAGAAATTTCAGCAAAAGAACAAGCGTGAATTCGGGCCTGCGCAGAAGCAGGGCAAGGGAAACTCTGGCTCGCAGAACACGGGGCAGGAAAATGACAATCAGTCCCAACCACAGGCGAAGAAGGGTAAAGAAAAGACAAAGAAGGACACCGGGAAGTGGTGCGAGTTCCACAAAATCCCCTGGCACAACACTGATGATTGTTGCTCAAAACAGTCATTGGTGGCTGAGATCAAAGCTTCAGAATTAGATCCCAGTTTTGATTTTGACTCGGAACCTAATTTCACAGCCGCGCGAAAAGGGAAGCAGATCATTGATGCAGAACCCAGTGCCGTTGTTGCCACCACACAGATTCAGCCAGAGGAGCCTGAAGAGTTGGAGGCAGAGGAGCGCCTTTTCCACTCACAGATGTGGGTGAAGGGAATTCCCCTACACTTTGTTGTGGACAGCGGCAGCCAGAAGAACCTGATCTCAGAAGAAGTCATCAAGAGATTGGAGCTACCAATAACGCCACACCCACAACCATACACCATTGGATGGCTAAGCCAAGGACGAAGGATCCGTGTCAGTCACTAATGTCGCCTACCATATGGCATCAAGCCCTTCAAAGATGAGGTATTGTGTGATGTGGCCCCACTTGAAGTATGTGATGTTCTTTTAGGACAACCATATATGTGGAAGCGTCATGCTGTATATGAATCCCGACCTCGCAGTGTCATTGTCACTTTGGGAGGACAACTCTATCGGATACCAGAGACAGTTTCACCTACCCCAACCAAGCAGGGCAGGAAGATAATCTCCCACACTGGGAAATTTTCCCTATTCGCAAATGCCACTAAAGGTGAACATTAGATCGCAGAGACATCCACAACCTCTGTAGATTATCCTTCTACTCAGCAGAAACAAGAAAAACACAAAGTTAGTGCAGCATCGCCTATTCGGGTACCTCTATAGTGCAAGGCCATGCATTCAAGGGGCCCCTCCAAAAAGAAACCATCCACACCGGTGCATACCAAGGATACCACAACAACCAAAACTGTTGAACAACTCTAGCGCATCCATCAACAACAATTACAACCCTCTGAAGATGTCAAAGTAAGGCAACCTTTCCACTCCAGCAAATGTCGCACCAAGAGCTCAATTCGACACACAGCTCGACATATGATAAGGGATTTTATGCAATGGAGACCATTGCTTCCTAAGGAGGGAGGATTGATCCAGGTGGATATCGGTGGCAGCCCACCTCTTCCAACTGGCTCAAAACAGTCTTCTGGCAACTTTGGTAAATTACTATTTTTAGCAGTTTTTCGAGTCCTGAACTTCCGAAGCCATTTTGAGGCCCTAAACGACATTTTTTGGCGATTTGGGGGACCAAATGGTTGCCTTTGGCATGCATTTGGGCCCAGTGGAAAGTTGTAAATCTCGGTTAGACCTTTCCAACGGGCTACCAAGCGCCCTAAACGGAGATCGTATGCAAAAGTTATGACCCCGGGAAGTTGACTGTTTAACTAACCACCTTGGGGCCGCAAACTTTATGACGGTTCATCTTCTACGGTTAGGTTTTTGGATGTTTGGGATTCTTTCCCTCATGCTTATGATAAATAGGCCCTTTCGGCCTCTCTTTGTATTCATCTTGGCACGAATGAGCATAGCGGCCACATCTCTTCTCAGAGATAGCTACCACCATTCTAGCTATTGTATTTTATAGTCTGTTCTATTTCCGCTATTTAATAGAATATGTGTTTACTGTATCACTGTGTTATTTGCAATATATCTTTGTATATGATTCTGTATATGCTATCTTTTGTTTCGTTCCCACATAAATCCGGATCATAAAACCTAGGACACGATCTCACAATGTTGAACTAGGAAACACATCCCCACCAATTGCAATACCTACCAGAGTGTAAGGTTTCCAAGGTGTGTGAATTATATGGGATGCTAGTAGATACTAGAATCTACACAGAAAAAAAGGTTTTTAGATAATTAGCTAACGACAACAATAATAAATATCAGTTTCCCTCATGTATTCCATGAGTTACATGTGCAATAGTATTGTAGAGTTCATTTGACATTCCCCCGTGCAGGAAACTAATATCAGCAATGCTTAAATGAAAAACAACTCAAAACAATGAAATAAAGCTAAGCCATTCAAAGTCAACAAAATAATTCCACAAGGAACAAATGACTTAGATGAATGCCTGTAGATGACCAAAAGCAATCAATGCAACTTCAAACTATGCTATGTCAAATGTAGAAAAGTACTGCTTAAGGCAACTCCAACCTAAGAGAGAGCTTAGGATGACCAGCCTAGTTCCAAATCCTAGGCTCTATCAAGCACCGAGAGGGATCAAATCTCCTGAGGTGAAAACCTCTTCTCACGTATTGCACTCAAGGAGATTTTAGAAGAGAGGTTTGCACCTCGGGAGATTTGATCCCTCTCGGCGCTTGATAGAGGGACCCACTTCCTAAAACACCCTTATTCAATTTGGGACAAATTTAGGATATAATACGAAAACTTCAATTTTATTAAACAAAATGACTCTTATAACAGTAAAAACAAAAAAAATACAAAGATATAAGTTCCCTTATAAAAATTTAGTAAATATTTAACCGCCCTCATTTACAAAGATTTAATGTAAATAAAAATTATATCAGTCCCTTATAACTCCTTTACAAAGTCCAAATACCATAAATCTCATGAGATGTGCCAAGCAAAACGTTATGAATCAATGTTGCAAACTATATTAGAGTAAACCTATGTGTCTCCTCCATGGATGTACGACGTTGCATGCTCTCCATATATTTCCGTGGGACTGCCTATAATTGATTTACGGCAGTGAAAAAAATAAACACCGTGATTTTGATTTTGATTTAAACCTGCAATTAGCAGCAAAATGGCTCTGATTTCATGGCAGTTTATTCTCTTGGTATCAATCTCTGATGCAATTGTAAGCTATAGTTTAATGTGTCGCTTTTCGCAAGTGATGAGTCTCTTCTGCAATAGACACTTTCAAATCTGGGCGCGTGCACAACTTCATAAACTAAATATCCCCAAGGTTGAAACAAACCGAATGAAGCAATTCAATTCAATCTCAAGAACTTTCGTCATCTTTCAAATCATCAACAGAATTATAATTCTTTGCAATTAATAAGTAGCATGTCTACACGACAATGGATCGGTGTATCTCCTTACCTGGACTGTCCCTATCCAAAAGCGATTATCTTGAAGGTGCCATGCAGCTAATTGAACCCGTGCATAGACATTAAATGGCTAAATTTTTTTCAAACACGGAGTTGAGCAAACTCTGAGAAAGAGAAGATATCTGGTAGGCTGTGATTAAAATTCACCCAAACACACCATGCACTGCCCAAATGAAATACGGAGAAAATAAACGCCAGACTATTTCTCCTTCAACGAAAAAGTGTTTAAACAGACTTTTGGCTCATTTTTTTTGTACAGATCACTTACAAAATGTTCACTCATATTTTCTGTCAAGTCTTCTAAGATTTTATGGCTCTTCGATCATGAACACCTACTGATTTGATTGCATGCATGAATCTTTTCTTTTGTAGATCTCTAGTTGTTGCAGCTGACTCGATGGATTGGTAAGAGATGGTATATATTCACAATCTCCTCAAATATGAATTCGATCTGTAATTTGATATTCTTGCCACCGTTCTTATCATTTATTTATTTTGATAAAGCTGCAGTCAACATCCATGGCGTCCACACTATTCTTCTGCATGATTTTTATATCAAAACCCTTGCTACCGTCTTAGAAGTCTCCATCCCCCAAAATTCCATACGACGAGCGATCGAATCTATGCACTAGCTTCTACACAACAGAAAACAAAAAACAATTGAATCCCTATCCAATTAAAGATTTGTGCACATAATATTAATTATTTTTCTTTAATATGTTAAAGACAAAAGTTATGGCCGACAATAAACATGGACCAACCTTACAAGATCTCCCTCATACTGGGCTGTACAGCGCCTCTCGATGCAATTATAGATTTAGAAACAAAGTCAACAAATCCTAGCCTGTACAACTTGCACTGAATAATGTTGTCAATCATGCAAACTGTATCACCAATTTTGAATGCTCCTGCCTCAATACCACCTACAGTTGCAGGCCCAATTATAACCTGCAGTACATTTTTTAAGAATTTGGCTAAGTTTCCATCCTTTGATGAAAGCTAAAACAAAACCTCCAAAGAATGCAGATGTGTACTGTATGAACATCCCAACCTGAACAGAAACAAAAATCCTAAAGATATAATAAGATGACTGTACTTTCTTCTGCATAAGGTACAAAACAGAATTACTTTAATATTTCTGACAAATCATGCTCAAAAGTTTTCCAGCAAACCTTATGAATACCATACATTCAATTTTATAGCATAAAGAAAATACTATGAGTAGGTTTTTCCACTACAGAGAAATGTGTTTTCCTTCATATTTCATTAAACATCCAACCTGCTAATAAACATCCAACCTGCTAATAATGATAAATTTGTAAGCCAAAGAGTGCCCTGTCAGCAATCCTTACAACCCCTTTCAAGTTTCAATGTGCCCAGACATACTGATTTACCTTCAAAGGTATATTTTTCCACAATAACACATTAATTAGGACATTAGTGAAGTTAGCGAAAGAATTAGCTGAAATTCATCAATTAGGATGACAAATTTTTGTGGAGGGAAACTTCCACACCATAAGATGATTGGTCTGCACAAAGAAGTACGCTGATGGCATGCAAAATACAAGATGATGACTACACATGCTAAAAAAATAACTTTGTTATGTAAGACAATTTCATTGATGATCTCTGACAGAATTGTTAAAAACATCAAAGAGGCCATAGAATCCAAATCTTGGAAGAAAGATGATAAATAGATCTCACCTGAAGAAAATCAGAAACTTGTGGAACAGGACCGAGCATGATAGTAAGAGGAGTGATTCTTAGGTGCATGGGAGCTCCTCAAACAATGATAACAGCGTTGAAAAACAGCAAGGGATGGGGTATTATCAATATTACTGCAGTACAGTGAATGGCAGGGAGCTAACACCACAGTAGGCAAGAATCTCCGAGGCTTCCCAGGCCCTGGTCAAGAGCATTTGGAGTAGGACAGCTGAGTCTCCAAATGACAAGCATTAAAAGATGTTACCTACCTTTCTACCTCTAATAGAATGCTTGTGAAAATGCCTTTGGCTTTCCTAAAGGATGTTATGTTTTGTTTGTTCTTTCAGTTTATACGAAACTAGAGGATAGTAGTAGATCAATGATATTGATTTGACGAACTGACCAAGATTCGTTTTTCAAAACAACAGTATTGTATTCAAGCTTTGTAAAGAACACCTTGAGACTGTTTCAGACATAATACTATACTTCAATTCAGTGTTTGGCAAATGCTACAATCTCCTTTATTAACATATGGGACCCAAGAAGAAAGTTAAAGGGCCCGAAGTATAAGCTTTTCTCTGGCACTGCGATATTTGATATTTGATTCTTGACAGTACTATAAAAAATGCTTTTTATTTTTTTTATTTACCAAAGACAATTTGATTCATGCACCAATGCAAGTAGGTTGGTAGGGTTGCATTGGCCAAATGTTCATGTTCCTATTACAAAGAGGTGGCTGGTGCAATTTATTAGATAGCAAGGCCTGTGTATGGATGGGTAGCTCGAGAATTGCATTTTGATTAAGAATGTGTCTCAGGTCTATTGTTTTCATTTAATGGACACTCTTATGTCACAACATAGATCTTTTTAGCTTGAAATTTTGTGCAGTGTTGCTGAAAAGGTTGTTTAATAGAAGTTATTGACTGACCTTTTCGCCCATAGCCTCTTGAATTAGCATGATGTCTCCTGACATCCTTTCAATAACATTTCCTGTTGATGTCTCATAGTCGAAGAATGCAATGTCTTTTCTTAAAAGAGTTTTTAAGTAGACACTCATGAGCAGCCTACCTTTCTCCTGTGCACATCTTTCTCCTGTGCACATCCAAAACGTCACCTCTACCAAGAAAATTTTATCAAGATAGATAATGAAATATCACTGATTACAAGGAAAACTTCACTCTAGAGTCCATTTTGATGCCCATTTATCTGTCTTGTTATAACAGTACCTAATAAAAATAACAAGAAGCAAACAATGGGTATTCAAACTAGAAACGTGACCATAAAATGACCAAATCATCAGGTTAAGGTGGAATGCATTATCTCATGGAAGAAGGATGCAACTGCTACACCAACACTGAGATAAACAAACTGTAAAGCTACTTGAATCAACCAAAGCAACAAAAAGATAAAGTCCAACATTAGAATTAAAGCGACAAAAGTTCTACCCTACTTTTCTCATATGTACCTCTACAGGTGAGATATTGAAGACAAAGTATAGTGAAAATGCCAAAAATCAAAACAGAGGTCAAACAATTTCACTCAAATAAATCTGTATGAAATGGAGTATCAAAACTGGTATTTTGAAAATCTTTTTACTAATATTGTTTCAAGTTGCAACTGAGAAATCACTTGGCAGTTGGCACATTCTAGTCATAACAAATTGTGGAAAAACTTTTTTATGGCCACTTTGTGTAGGAAATACAATTAAGATATCTTCATAAAGATACCCCTTAAAGTATATTTAGACTCAAACTTGTTCTCATTGTAATCATCTAATCAATCTTATCACCATGAACTATCATATTTATAGACATCTTTGTCTATTTTGTGTATGAGGACTTTTATGCTTATTACATCAAGGCCCAACCCTATCCTTGATCTTCCTCCTATTTGCATCTTCTCTTGGCTATAAACAAGTGTGCAAGCAAGAGAGACAGCTAGTGCCTCATTCTTCTTCCTATACTTGTCTTCTTTTATTTTATTCTTTTGAGTGGAGCCACAAAATTGTTCTAGGGTTCGTCATAGGTCAACAAGCTTTTGAGCATTGACATCTATCTACGTCCCCACCAATGCCTTAGGACAGTTAAGTCTTGTTTTGTACCAAAATTATGCACCATCATCTCTCACTAATGAAAAGCTCATATGCTTGATTTGTCAAATTGTCTTATTATGAGAATTCATTCAAAAAGGAATGCTCTCTTAGCTTTTTGATTCAATTGACAAGTCTTTTTAAGTTAGTAAGATTCAATTGACAAGTGTTTTTAAGTTAGTAAGATTCAATTTAGGATCTACATGCTAGCTTTTTGTCTTTCAATTTTCTCCACGACCCATTGGTTTTGCCACCAATCACTCTTCTAATTTTAAATTTTAGGCTCCAATTTCTCTTGGGATGACCCTCTTAGGCCAGCAAGCACTAGTTCGAAGCGAGAGGATTATGTGAGGTGACATTGGCACTTTCCCTAAATGTTACATTTGATCCCCTTGGGACTAAATTCTCCAAGGACAATTTTGAATGCTAATAAACCCAATAACGTTGAATGTAGTCAGGATTGACAATGAGATCATTCTTCAACATAATGAAGTGCAAATTAAAAAAAAAAAAAAAAACATCTTGTTACCAAGACTATGAGGGGGGGCCAAGTGCTCTGAATGTTACTTCATTAGATATCATCTCTAATCTCTGACTGCCATATTGATCTCCCCTTTTTGTGGGAACGACATGACTAGGGACATCCAAAAAGTAAATAGGAAGGCGACTTTCGATAGATATATCAATACATTGTAGAAGAATCTTGTTGAAAGGTGCTTGGAGAGTGTAAAGTCCAATTTTAATGGGAAATGTTTCCAGCATTCTTAATGATTGGACAAAAACTCCTCCAAGGCCCTTGGTCAATATCATTACTTATTCATCATGTCGTTCCACAATCATTTCTGCCAAGACTATTCATTATAGCAGAAGAATGAATATTTTATTGCCAAAGGGTAGGTCATGTGGAGAGTCACAACCAATGTGCCTATTTGTAAAGTCGTAAAAATGATGGTCAGGAGCAAGTGCCCCGAAACTTTTTCCAATCCATGTCTGGTATATAGCTTGGAACTTGATCTCCAACATACTTACTAAAAAAACATGGAATGTAATACTTGTTGAGGAGTGTAGGATGATAGTTAATTTCATCACAAACAACCAAATGTCTACTATTTTCATGGATACACTAAATTAGAGTTATTGAAAATAGCAAAGACTAGATATCATACCTTTTACATTTGAATAAGAAATCTCATCGAGATTAAGCAAGCATTATTGGGATAGGTTGTGAGTAAGAATTGGGTTGTTTGGATGAAATTAGAAACCAAGATCGCAGTCAAAAGCAAGAAAAACATGGTATGTGAATAAATGAAAGCATTGTACAGATTAAAGAAATCCCCCTGAGCATGCTATCAAAATGTTAATCAATGTCTTAGATCAAATGGATTTAAATAAGTAACTTAGAGCCAAATATTGATATTATAGAAAAATGTAAAGTCAATGTGACTGTAGTTTATGTTGATGACCTGATAATGACAACTAATGGTGCTAGTTTAATTGATGAAGAAAAAGGTAACCTTTGCAAAGATTTTCAAAATAAATATTTTGCATTATTGCATTATTATTTGGGAATTAAAGCTTAACAACAAAATGATAGGATACTTAGATCACAATCAAAATATGCTTCAAAATTGCTTTAAAAATTCAAAATCTGATCTGATTCCAGGTTGCAATTGGAAGACAACATGAGCAACATAGGATTGATTATGTTCTGAGTTGATATATTAATGAAATGAAGCAAATGACTGAAGTATGCATACAACAAATTAGATGTTAAATTTTTTTTATTATTGTGTAAAATATTTGTACATTTCTCAATGAGAGAAAAAGCATGATGGCATGAAAAGGAAAAAAGTTATGCTTACTATTTTATTCCATTTGCAAACGCTTGTTTCTAATGCAATAAACACAACCCAGGTAATAGAGCAAATCAAGTTGATACAACCCACTATAGATGATAAGGTTCTCAAGCTTAGAAGAGTACCACCTCTAAACCTCAACACTTGGAAAACACTGGTGTTGTCAGTCTTACACTTGAAAATAGCACTGGTTAGAAACACATTGGCATAAAACCCATTTCCTTTATTGTCCATGATGTAATGGCTTATTGCCTTTCTTGCTAACATAGCACTAGAGTAGACATTGACCTAGAAGGCTTGAACCAACTAATTAGTACAACATTGATAAATATTTCTGCAAGCCTTGGCACTATTAAGGAGGTAGTGTTGTAGAATTCTTCTTCAAATCTACCTCATGTGTTGTTCCCCAAGTAGTTTTCCAGGGCATCAAAAGCCATGACTATGGATCCTCTGTCTTCCTGATCTTTAGACTTGAAATATCTCATCAACAGGTTTGTCTAGTCATTAATGGATAGAGGATGCACTGGAATGAAGATGCAAATAGGGTTTTCTTGGATGGGTGGATTAAATTCAAAATCAAGCACTTCACAGACTGCAGGGATTTCCAAGTTGGAGTTTCCCTCCACATGCAAAAGGTTCTGGTTGCACCCATGGCAGCCATTTCTCTTGCACTGCAAAGAAGGAAGTAGGCACATCGAATCAAACATTTGTTTTAGTGTTGCAGGCATCTTCCTAGCAAATATGTCTGAGATACCTTTTGTTGTCCAGAATATAAAGCAATTACAGTTGCATCTAGAGACGTTGCGTTGATAAATCTCTGCAATGTCAGCTGCAGATTCTAATGGAATTTGCACTGATGCAGATCTTAATGCATCTTTTAAAGGAACACATTGCATCATGATGTAAGGAACATCATGGGAATTGTCTATATATTTCATGAATTGCTTAAGGGAAGAATTGGACATATCCATTGACAACATTATAATAGAAGTTTGTCCAATTTCATGTGTCCTTAGTCCAAAACTCCTTATGTCTTTGAGTTTGGGAATTGAGAGGATGGCCATGACATACTTGGTACCCATCTCCAAGTAAATTCTTCCTCTTACCAAGCTTGTAATAAAGAGTGCAAGATTGCCTAAGCAGGCAATTCCCACATTGGTTAAATTCATTGCTCTTGCAACATCTTTACTTGATTCGAGCTGTGCTAAAGCAATACTAGATAACCATACCAACGAAACAACCAATTCCATCATCAACAACTGCATTATCATGTATATGCTCCTCAACCAATATTTGAATACACCCATTTCAAAAGACAAGACAATCTAAGGGTAAGTTTTCTCAACTTACCTTTACAGAAGCTCCTAATTCTTCACCCAATTGAGACCGTGCTTGCAATTTTCAATAGAAAAAGTTGATCAGCTGGCGATAAATAGAAATTTATCTCCCTGTACTCGGTTCAAATTTCGTATTGTGCCTCAAATTTATCTCGCTGGTGCCTCTCAACTTTTATAGCAAAGTGGGGCAGTTGAGATGATTTGCTTCCGAGTAAATTTTCATGGCTCAAATATTTTATAAGGCAAAGTGGGATAGGTAATATGGTTATATTATTGTCACGTCCCCATTTTGACCCCCTTTTTGTAAATGATGTAAATATTGATATTTAATCATGGTGAGGAGCTCAAGGCCAAGGCCCCACCATTGATTTAGCGTTTAAGTATCGGCAATTAAAATAGATGCCTATGGTTCTTGTGCGAAATGGGCACAATGTATATAAGACATCATGTAATTACGAATTTTTAATGAAAAACCCACAACCGGCTATGCAATGCAACAAAAGAGATGGGGCATGGTTCTACAAGGAATAGGGAGGGAAATTATTCAAACCCTTGAGCCAATGGTATTAATCCATATGTCAATGGGGAAACCCATAAACCACCAACTACCCATTTTGTCTCATGCACCCAATCATTTAATTCTCCCAAGAAATTGGTTAAGGCAGTTAATGCCTTGGAAATGAAGAAGTATGGGCAAGCCATTTTCGTGCATGGGCAAGCCATCAACCTGGAAATTCGTGTTTTTGCTTGGGGGGCAAGAAAGCACCCACGAAATGGTGCCCAAAGCCATGGGGAATGGGCAGTCTTCATTCATTCACGTAGTTGGAGTTAGTTGGGTCTTTCCATATACGTTTTCATCAAAAATCCTGCATTTTTCCATGCCTGGAAGTTCGTTTTTGCATATATAGCAGCCTGGGAGAGAAGGGCCACGTTTTGGGGACTGTATGGAAGTCGTTTTTGCCCCTGAATGCCCAAGGACGTTTTTCTAAAAATGGATTTGGCTTCCCTGGGTTGTTTCCCAACTTCCCATTTCGTTTTTGTGGGTTCCCACGTTTTGCTGAGCTAGCTGAAACCCCATCTCATGCATCTACCTGTAAAAACGTTTTATCCTGCCCCATGATTGTGTTCTTCTATGGTGTGCATCCTCATTTTTGGTTTGAACCTATGAATTGAAGTTTTGGAGTGGTAGTGGACAGAAGTAGCTTGATAAACCTAGTGGGGGAGACAACCTCTCAAGAAGATCAAGAGGGCTTTGGTTACTCTTCTATGCATACCCTGAGAGCACTAGATAGGGAAGGTATGGCTTGAGGGACTGTATAGCAGAGAAAATAATACTTCCTTGTGCTGGGTGTGTAGGTATTGTGGGTGCCAAGCTAGATAGATCTTGCAAGGTTATCCCTGGCTCTGTGCTGGAGCTCACTAGCTTAGCAACTCTTCCTTTCCATCTCCTAGCAGCCTGATAAACCCAATTGTAGATTGGCTTGGCTCATTTTGGTGCACGCTTGGCTATGTGTGAGTCTCCTGTTCCCTGGTTCCTTGTAGAGATCATGCCCAGCTCGGGGGTGGCAGTGGTGCCAAGAGATCGAGCAGCACACTGGCCTACGGTTGGGTGGAACGTTGCAGTTGCATAGCCAGTTTGTGGGACTACTTCTGTACAAGATAAGTATTCTCTTGTGCGTTAAATTGGCAATTATCATTGGATGAATATTAGAATGAATGATGGATGTGCTATTGAATTTACTTCCGCTGAGCTTTTACAAGTTTATGCATGTCCATATGATCTTTTATAATTCTGCAAAGGTCTTTATTTGGCTGTCACATAAATCTTGAGTGTATGATTAGATATCAACAACATTTACTTAATTTCTGTTGTGTTTCTATTGCATGCCCTTATACATGTATTTGTATCAATGAGTTTGATTTGAATGGATATGGGGCTAATTGCCCAGTTTAACCTCACGATCCTCTCCACCTAGCTGGTAGGATGGGAGGGGACGTGACAATTATGCCCATTATAAAGTTCTTACTTGACATTTATTCCATTTTTTATCATATTTTGTTGACAGAGGATTTGGTTTGCTTTCTGATGAAGAACATCTATCAAGTCACCTACCATCGACAAAGGACACCTTGTTTCACACTGACAACATAACAAACAAGGCTAGGGAAAAGTATTTAGACACCAAAAAAGAATGATTTTCTCATCAAACAGGTGCTGAAATACTTTAGCAATCAGTATAAGCTTCTTAATAAAATAGAATAGTTCATAATGGACCCTTTTAATTTCTTATAACATGAATTTAATCAACCATAAAAAAAGAGAGAGGACAAATTACCCTTATAAACTCATTTGTATTCACAGTTTTGTCACAACCACTCATGAATCACAGCAGGGTAAAAACATTACAGAATAAAAACGAAAACCAATGTTAATTACTTTAAAACTTTATAGTAAAATAGTAAGGAGTTGCAAGCGTAATCAACTCAAACGAAGATGAGAAATTGCCATTACAAACGCGTTTACTTTGAAGTATATCGGAAGTAAAATAAACTTATCCATCCTACACATTCTTGAGCCACAGCAAACAAGTGATTTATGAGAAAAATTACCGCAGATATGCCCTTGATGAGGAGCATATTTTCAAGAGATGTTCGAACCAGTTCACCTTCAACGAGAAAGTCAAAAGGTTGAGGTTTTTCTACCCAAAAAAATAGAAATTTCAGGTTAGGAAAAAAAACTCAACTCCAACTTCGCATGAAAATATATAAATTGTATGTAACTTTGTACTACAAACAATTCTAAAATTTTTCACCATTGGTCTTTCCTTAATTCTGGGTAGTCTTTCAAAGTATCAAAACTAAAAAATTATAGGACATCACAACTACACTAAACTATTGATTCACATGCTATTGTTCGTATCTCAATATAATTATGGATCTCAAGGATTATACTTTTCCTATATCTGATATTTTAAACCAAAATTTGACCAAGATAACATAATTTTTTTTTATCGATAACTCTCTAGATGTAGCCACATCACGACTTTTTTCAAATTTGAATAGTTGTAATGCAAACCTAAATATACTAGGAGTATATAGGAGCTAACTATAATTCTTTTTGCACAAATTCTCTCTATTCTTGTACATGTACCTTAAAAAACCCGGTTGTTGTTGCAGCAGATGGAGCTCGACCTACATACTTTGTCCCATGTTATGTGCCCTGATTTATTGCCCTCACTACAGTTAGAAGATGAGGAGTGATGTAATGATATCCTCTCATATTCATGGGTTCCTCCTAGGGCAAGGTAATTTCTGCATTTAGATATTGTTGGAGCTCTCTCTGAACTAGGTTGTATGGGATTGGACATCGTTGTTCCACACAACATATAGAAACATCCTTTAAATTAACTCTCTCCCTTTCTTCAATAAGCTCAGAATATACCTTCCCGGAGTAAAGTATGAAACGCTGAATGCCCTCCTCCTACCCTCCTCCTAATAAAAGTGATAATTTTGATCCTTAATTAGACATTTGAATTGAGTTCTTTGTTTTTCAAACCTAGGATGGCCTTGTACATCATCAAATTCAAAAATACTTGACTTGTAAATGATGGTATTGCAACCCAAAAAGAGAGCTCCAACAAAATCTTACCAACAATATTTAGAATCAATAAATTTCTCCTACAAATTCAAAACTCAACCCATTGTGCCCTAACATATATATTTGGGATCCATTCATTACCCATATTCAACAAAAAATACATAATGATACCTTACTGATTGGGAAGAAGCATCCCTCTGTTCCATGATTTTTCGTCTAATTTCCCCTCCCATGCCAATCGCACCCTCCTCCTCATGCATCCTTACAATCTGCTTCATATGGCCTCTCCACAGAGTACTCGACTCCTCCACTATGGCTCTTGGCTCTCCTCGGAATGACACAACCGTCTTGGGGCCATAGTAATGCCACAACTCATCTAGAAAATATTTGGCCCTTAAAAATACCCCCACAATCTCTCAATCCACAACTCCACAAGATAAGGGTTTAGGCCCTCCATGGACCCCAATTTTCTCTAGATGCCCACGACCCTGCCACAGACCCTCAATGGAATGGGTTTGGTCCTTATCCCATGTCCACGGCTCTGTCAAATGATGAATAGTCCCTCTCCATGAAGCTCTAAGTGTGTTGCGCTCTAATTTCAGAGTACTTGGGTGAAACCAATTTCTATCATTTTCGTATAGTAGTTGCAATGTCATTTTTTATTTATCGGCCCTACAAAGTCCGTGAATGAATGTAAAGTAAGTTAAGGAGGAGTCACTTTCTCCTTTCATGAGATTGAAAGTATTTCAAGCATCAAAACTTAAGCCCTCATTTATATATCCTCTAATTAATGTGGTATATGTAACAATGGTTAGTTCACAGCCATTTTTTATTTATTTTCTCAACAAACCATGTTGTATATGTAACAATTGTTGGTTCACAACTTTTTTTTTAAAATTTTCTCAACAAACCATAAGGCTTGCTTTGATTTATTTTCCTTAAAGAAATGAATATTCAATGCACTATAAATGCAGTATAAATATTAACACTTGGAAAATAGCTCACATCCCTCATATTCTCAAACATTTCTAAAGCCTTATTTACTTGACCAACTCTCAACCAACATAGATCCATCTTAAAATCAGATCTATTAAGCACAGACACAAATAAGGATCCAATTTCTTGAAGTGTAATTTTTTTACACATCAAGAAAAACTTTACATCTCTAGAAATTGGATCCCTCTCGGTGTTTAATAGATGTGGGTTTAAGATGGATCTATGATGGTTTTAATTGGATCCATCTCGATACAATAATCTACAATGCAATAATCCAGGGAGAAGTCTACCATAAACATATTGATGACACATCCCCATATTTTTATTTCATCCACAAAATCTAAGGCCTTTGACATTTTTCCAACCCTGGAGTAACCTTTTACGAGGATCATATGAATAATTAGACTTTTGAAATATCCCCTTCTTTGTAAATCAGCAGCACATTTTAGAGCATCTATTAGTTTTCCTTCTTCACACAAGCTTGTAAGAAAGACACCAGAAAGGACGTATAAGGTCGTTAATGTAAGCAGTGAAAATTTGCATCATGCATTAATGCTAAGCTGTGACACAAGAGGGGGTCTACAATTTACTAAATTTTAACACCGCAGATGGATTCGAAGACCCCCCCTCTTGTGTTACAGCTTCATTATCAAAATTATAATTTTCCACTGTTGGAATGACACAACTAAAAATGACCACATAAATGACCAATTGTTATCTGGTCTTTTTTAGTTTAGTTCTTATCTCATGACAAAATTGGTCATTTATCTTGGTAATTTTTTGTTTAGTTCTTATCCTGTGACCAAATTGGATATTTATCTTGGTAAGTTACTGTTTAGTTCTTATCCCGTGACCAAATTGGTCATTTTTAGTCAATTCACTTAAAATTTCTCAATTTTGGTCATTTACCCCTTGAAAATGCTGTGGTGACCAAATTTTTTGGTCGCCTGGTCACTTATCTCTCATTTTGTACTAGTCAATGCACAATTATCATGCTAATGATTTCAGCTTCATTTTTATATGATATTTCATAACCCAAAAGGTATGCCTAATCACATACTTGACCCCGCATATTATAATTGTCATGTGATTAAACAACACTGGAATGATTAGAATAGATGCCAATGTTGAAAGTTAGGGGCCAACGTTGAAATATTTTCAATTTGTGCTCGTATGGACTGAAATTTGGCATGGATAGACTAGACACATGCATTGACAGTGTGGGAGGGTTTCCAGTCTCAAACATGACTGACACAAACAATTCGACAATAAAAAAACAAACCTGTAGAATAATTAATCTACTACACAAAGCCAATGTTGAATTTTTTTCAATTTTTGTTTGTATGGACTGAAATTTGGCATGGTTATACTAGACGCATGCATTGACGATATGGGAGGGTTTCCAGACTCAAACATAACTCACACAAATAATTCTCTAATCAAACAACAAACCTATAGAATAATCAATGTACTAAATGGGGCCAATGTTGAATTTTTTTCAAGTTGTGCTTGTATGGATTGAAATTTGGCTTTGTTAGACCAGACTCATGTATTGATGGTTTTGGAGGGTTTCCAGATTCAAACATGAATCACACAAACAATTCTCCAAACAGACAACAAAAAAATAGAATAATTAATGTATTGAATGGGCCCAACGTTGAATTTTTTTCAAGTTGTGCTTGAAATTGGCCCATACTCATTCTATCCATGAACTTACTACACCAAAATACACACATAGCTCTTTAGTCCCTTAAACAATAACACCCACTAACCCCAAGGACCCCTGACATGAAAGTACACCCTTGAAATAGTTTAACCCCTAAAAAATAAAACCATGGACACATATTTCCTAATAACCATAATGACCTTCTTGAAACATGCACCCCCCTCCATGCATTTGATTACTAATGTATGTTCCTCAATGCAAAACAACCCTTATTCTAGTCAATAATACACTACACCGGCCCTTAACCCTTAGGACCTCAAACATCACAATTTACCTCTAAAATACCTTAATTCCTTGTTGGTATGACTCCAAGAACACATTCCCACATACACTTCATGATTCCCATGAAACAATCAACCCCCTCCATGGAATCCATCCCTACCCATTGTGGCCTAAAATGCACAATTCCCCAGTGCACACCAAATCCTCTAACCCATACACACTACACTACCTCACCACTAGCCTAGCCCCTTGACATAAAAAGCAACCAATACACACCTTAATCCTTGACTAGTGCATCCCTCAACATACATTACCCCATAGCCACTATGACCCCACTAAAACATTCATCCCCATCCATGGATTTTTCTCCTACCCATTGTGATCATGCACACACTACACCCATATTCAAACCCACCCATCTAAATAATTATATACTAAACTTCTTAACCCGTAGGACCCTAGAAATGTCAACTTACAACATTTCAAAATATTTACATGGGAATCTAATATATTGATCATGTCAACTATGTTGGATACTGAAGGAGTGAATATTATACATGTTCAGTTTTTCATCTATGTTGACTCTTTTCAATATAAAATGTAAATATAGGGATAAAATGTTGATGTATTTGTAACTTCGGAATGTATTTCACGCATGTATATTGTACTCATATATAGATGGTATTATTCCTCTATACGGAAGTGTCGTCATTTGTATTGACAAGTGTCGCAACTTGCATGTGATGGGTTATTAGACCACCAAGTGTGGGGTCGGCCCTGATTAGTATTACCATGGGTTATGAGATTGATTTAGACAAGTCGGCCTTGCTAGTTTATTAGGAAAATCAGGTCATGTATAAATAGAGTGTGGGAGGCACTCTATTTGATCACTTCATTATTCACTTCTACACTCATAGGAAAGTGGCGCACAAGTGAGGAAGGAGGAGTAGTTGCTAGGAGGACTATCTCTTGTACTTGGCTTGTATCATTGCTCTTTCTATCTCTGAGGAAGTTGTGGGGTTTTTCACCTTTATGGTTTTCCCCAAGGAAACTCTGTGTGTCTATTGTCTTATGTGATTGCTTGTTGTAATTGATATGATTGATATGCTTTACATGTTATTCTCTCAGTAAATCCTATAGTATATTGAATTGATGCTAAAAAATTTACATGGTATCAGAGCTAACCTCAGAAGAAGACACTGTGCAGTTGCGAAAGATAGGGATTCTTGTTTATAAGGTTTCTCTCCATAGATATTGAAAGGTAGTAGGGTATATTGACTCTCCTTAGCAAGGCGCATCTTTCTGTCCAAACAAAATTCAATTCTGAGCATTTTCAGTTTTGGCCCTAAACATTAGGGTTTCCACAAAAAGTGGAATTTCTTAAATTTGAGACCATAGCTGGAAGCTCCTTGGAAAAATTGAATTTTAGAGCATTGGATCGAACTTTGTGGTTGGGTGAAGCTTTGGGAAACTCAAACCCTAATTTAGGGTCCTCCCTAGTGAATTCGGAAGATTGAAAAGCAAATTTGAGGGGTGAAACTTTGCATTTTTCAAATTCTGAGTACACCAACTTGATCACCTCATCAAGGCGCATCTTTCTATCCTTTTAGCAGTTTGAAATTCATATTTTGAATTTTTAGGGTTTCTCTATCAAACCCTAATCCAGCTCCAAATCCATATTTCTGCAAAATCAAGTGGTAAGACCTGAATATTTTTCTATTTCCATTTGAGTTTCTCATTAAAATGTCTCACCACACCAAGCTTGAGGATAAGCTTGAAGGGGATGATAACTTCTAAGCATGGAAGTATAGGATTGGGTTAATCCTGGAAGAAAATGAATTGGATACGTACATAAGTGAAGAGGTCCCTGTCCCAGAGGGAGAAGAGGCTAAGGCCTTACATAACAAGAACTTGGTCAAGGCTAAGGGAATCATTGCTGATTCTATAAAAGATCATCTCATACCCCATGTGTCTTCCCTAAAGACACCTAAGGAGATGTTTGAATCCTTGACAAAATTTTTTAAAGGAAAGAACATAAATCAGAAGCTGACTAACCAACTGAAAGGGGTAAAGCTTCAGAATGGAGAGACCGTTCAATCCTACTTTTCTAAGGTCTCTCAAATCAAGGAACAACTTCAAGCTGTGGATGAAATAGTGGAGAATCGTGAAATTATAATGACCACATTGAATGGCCTACCTAGGTCATGGGACTCTTTCATCCAAGGAATCTGTGCAAGAAGGAAATTGATCTCCTTCAGTAGACTATGGGAGGAATGTTCACAAGAAGAAGCAAGGCTTGTGGCCTGAGAAGAAAAGATGGGAAATGAAGATCAATCTCTCACAACACACACCAAGGGAAGCAAGTTTAAGAGGGAGAGATCTCGTAATAAGAAACATTCTCACCCCCATCATAAGAAGAGAGATCTCTCTCATGTTCGATGTTTCGATTGTAATGAAATAGAACACTTTGCTTCAAATTGTCCCAAGAAGAAGAAAGAAAACAACAACAACTTCAACAAGAAGAAGAGATATCATGCTCATGCTGCTGAGGATGATGAACCTCCCAAGAAGAAGGCTAGAGCAGAAAGTGATAACTCATCAAGTGAAGATGAATATGTCCTAATCTCTGCTCTCACAGGTACTATCTCTCATGGACATGATGATTGGCTTATTGATAGTGGGGCTTCCAAACACATGACTAGGTTTAAAGAATCTTTTGTAGATCTATCCAAACATGAGTCACCTCATAAGGTGAAACTTGGGGATGACTACCAATATCCTATCAAAGGAAGTGGTGAAGCATCCTACAAACTAGACTCTAGGAAGTCTTTGAAGATGAAAGATGTTTTATATGTACCTGGGCTCAAGAAGAACCTACTCTCTCTATATGAATTGGATGAAAAAGGCATGGGGGTTGCATTTATAGATGGACAAGTCCTTATGTGGCCAAAGGGTAAAACTATAAATGATGCAGTGGTGATTGGAGAGCAAGAGGGAAGGATTATACAAGCTGAAGGGATAAACTGAATGAGCCATGGTGCATCAATCCATGGAGCCAAGTGAACTTTGGCATAGAAGGCTTGCACATGTGCACTATAGAGAACTACCAATTGCAATTAAAGCTATAGAGGGTCTTTCTGAAATCAAGACAAAACATGAAGGTGTTTGCAAAGGATGTGCATAAGGAAAGAACATTAAGAAGGCATTTCCAAGTAGTGAAAGCAAAGCTAAAGGAATCTTGGAAATTATCCACTCTGATGTATGCGGTCCAATGTCATCCAGTTCTCTGAGTGGATATGTATACTATGTCTCTTTCGTTGATGATTTCTCTAGGAAGACTTGGGTTTAATTCTTGAAGAATAAAGATGAAGTGTTTGATAATTTCAAGGAATTCAAAGCCTTGATAGAAAATCAAACAGATAAGAAGATTAAGACTTTCAGATTCGACAATGGTGGAGAATTCACGTCCAGTGATTTCAAGAATCTATGTAGTGATTCAGGGATTAAGAGGGAGTTGATTGCTCCTTACAATCCACACCAAAATGGAGTTGCAAAAAGGAAGAATAGGACTATCATGGAAGCAGCTTGGGAAATGCTTCATGACCAAGATCTTCCTATGCACCTATGGGCAGAAGTAGCTAGGACAACTGTATATGTGCAGAACATAACACCTCACAAGATAATTGACAACAAGACACCAGAAGAAGTCTTCTCTGGTAAGAAAACTGAAGTCAGCCATCTCCGAATATTTGGCTGTCCAGTTTATGCACACATTCCAAAAGAAAAGAGGACAAAGCTAGATCCTTTAGGAAAGAAGGGCATCTTTGTGGGTTACAGTGAAAACTTGAAGGCTTACAGAATATACTTTCTAGGGTTCAAGAAGATTGATGTCAGCAGGGATGTAACATTTGATGAAGACTCATCTTACATCATATCAAAGAAGGCACCTGTTGAAGATCATGAAGAACTAAAGGAAACCAGATTACAAGATATCACCATGACTGAAGCAATTCAAGAAGCAGATCGTGAAGTTGAAGATCCGCAAGAACCTGTAGATCCACCCCAAGAGAAGAACTCACACAAGAGGAGACCTGCATGGGCTAGAGAGCTCATTCAAGATGTAGAAAGATATGGCATTCCAGAAGAAGAACATAGAGAAAGGAAGAGAACTAGATCTCATACCAGCTATGTTTCCCTACTCTATGATATTATGAACAAAGAACCTTCCAATTATGAAGAAGTTGCGGAAAAGAAAGAATGGAAGGATGCCATGGTTGAGGAATACCAATCGATCATGAAGAATGATGTTTGGGATGTAGTCCCAAGACTTGAAGGGAAGTCTGTTGTGACTTCCAAGTGGATCTACAAGATCAAGCATGCTGTAGATGGCAGCATAGAAAAATACAAAGAAAGATTTGTAGCTCATGGCTTCTCCCAGAAAGAGGGGATAGATTATGAAGAGACTTTTGCTCCTATAGCCAGGTACACTTCCATCAGATTAGTACTTGCCCTGGCTGCAGTGATAAAATGGAAGATACACCAGATGGATGTCAAGACAGCTTTCTTGAATGGTAGTCGAGGAGGAAGTGTATGTGGAGAAGCCACTTGGTTTTGAGACACATGATAGGAGGTCATATGTGTGCAGATTGAAGAAAGCCTTGTATGGCTTGAAGCAATCTCCTAGGACTTGGTATGGTAGGATAGACAACTTTCTATCCAATCTAGGCTTTACCAAGAGTAAAGCGGATTCCAACCTTTACTGCAAGGTTGAGGAAGGCAATCCTGTGATACGAAGAGGAAGATTGCCGTTGAGTTTGAGATGAAGGACTTAGGGATGATGCACTACTTTCTAGGTATGGAGGTGTGGCAGAGTGCAGATGGAATATTCCTTGGACAAGGGAAGTATGTAGTAGAGATCCTGAAGTGGTTCGGGATGATGGACTGCAAGGCCATGGCCACACCTATGGAATCGAACCTAAATCTTCTATGTGATGCTTCATCTGACCCAGTTGATGTCACTATGTATTGTCAGATGATTGGGTCCTTGATGTACCTGACGAACACTAGACCAGATATTTGCTTTGCGGTGAACACATTGAGCCAGTTCCTAGCGGATCCCAAAGTGTTCACTTGGTTGCTGCAAAGCATATTTTGAGGTACCTGAAGGGTACAATCGATTATGGACTCAAGTATGATGCAAATCAAAGTTTAACCTACAGGGTTATGTTGATTCGGACTGGGCAGGCAGTGTTGCAGACAGGAAGAGCACTTTTAGGTGCTGCTTCAGTATGAGATCAGTTGTGATTTCTTGGTTTGGCAGGAAGCAGTCCTGTGTAGCACTGAGTACAGTCGAAGCTGAGTATATTGCAGCTTGTTTGGCTAGTTGTGAGGCAGTATGGCTCTGGAAGCTACTCTCTGAGCTATTTGATCTCCCGTTGGAGACTACTGGTATCTTTTGTGACAACTAGAGTTGTGTGAAGATGTCTGAGAATCCGGTGTTCCACAACAGGTCAAAGAACATTGAAATCAAATATCACTATATCAAGGATATGGTGCAGAGAGGATCAGTGAAGCTCATGTATGTTGCGACGTATGAGCAGGTTGCAGATGTGTTGACAAAACCATTAGCCAGAGTGAAGTTTGAGTACTTCAGAGAGAGGCTTGGTGTTACTCAGATTGACGACACTTCAAGGAAGAAGTGATGGACACATTTGTAGGAGCCATTCCAAGCATGGTGAGAGGAGGATCCTTCCCATGACTGTGGATGTAAGCATTTTGTGTTGAGCATCAGGACGATGCTGCAGTTACTGCTTTGTATATGCATCAGTTGGATGCTTTGATAAGTTTGATCATGTATTTCTATATGCATCAGTTGGATGCTTTTATCAATTTGATCATGTATTTGTATATGCATCAGTTGGATGTTTTGATCAGTTTGATCATGTATTTGTTTATGCATCATGTTGGATGCTTGATATGATCAGGTGGATCATGTATTTATGTATGTATCAAGTGGATAAATTGTATGATCACGTGGATCATGTATTTATGTATGTATCAGGTGGATACATTTTATGATCAGGTGGATCATGTATTTATGTATGTATCAGATGGATACATTGTATGATCAGGTGGATCATGTACTTATATATGTATCAAGTGGATACATTGTATGATCAGGTGGATCATGTATGATGATATGTATCAGGTAGCGCGGTGTGCTCGTAACATCTTGGGATGATCTTCCTAGGTTTTGCTATAGCTTTGCATAGAAAAGATCCTAGAGATCTGGACAGGTAAAGCGGTGTGATCGTAACATACTGGGATGCTCTGAACAAGTTTTGCAAAAGTTCACATAGAAAAGATCCTGGAGATCCGGACAGGTAGAGCGGTGTGCTTCTAACATCCTGGGATGCTCTATAGAGATCCGGACAGGTAGAGTGGTGTGCTTGTAACATCCTAGGATGCTCTTTAAAGGTTTTGTGAAGTTCAACATTTAAAAGATCCTATAGTCTACGCTAGGTTTTGTTGACGCACGTAATCAGTCCTAGGTTCAACAGTATGGCCACTGATGATGAAGACCTGCAGGTGGTGGGCCTATATCCAACATGAAAAAGGGTTGGATCTGTAGAACTTTCTATGATGAGTAGATTGGAGATTGATTGAGATAGCAGCAGTAGTGACGATGACAATGATTCGATGATGATGATCCAGTGACGATGATCCAGAGAAGAAGACTCGTGCTAGCAGATCTGTGTCGAGAAATACCTTCCTAGTTAAGAGGGAGTGTTGATGTATTTGTAACTTCGGAATGTATTTCACTCATGTATATTGTACTCCTATAGAGATGGTATTATTCCTCTATATGGAAGTGTCGTCATTTGTATTGACAAGTGTCGCAAGTGTCGCAACTTGCATGTGATGGGTTATTAGACCACCAAGTGTGGGGTCGGCCTTGATTAGTATTACCATGGGTTATTAGACTGAGTTAGACAAGTCATCCCTGCTAGTTTATTAGGCAAGTCAGGTCATTTATAAATAGAGTGCGAGAGGCACTCTATTTGATAACTTCATTATTCATTTCTACACTCATCGGAAAGTGGTGCACAAGTGAGGAAGGAGGAGTAGCTACTAGGAGGACTATCTCTTGTACTTGGGTTGTATCATTGCTCTTTCTATCTCTGAGGAAGTTGTGGGTTTTTTCACCTTTATGGTTTTCCCCAAGGAAACTCTGTGTGTCTATTGTCTTATGTGATTTCTTGTTGTGATTGATATGCTGTACATGTTATTCTCTCAGTAAAGATCCTAGAGTATATTGAATTGATGCCCAAAAATTCACAAAAAATATATTGTTATCCTACAAAGGAGCATACCCTAATAAATAAGGAATGAATTGGTTCATATGCATGGAATACATCGTCAAGCAAATTAGATAACATTCACATATTCCCTAGGTAGTCTTCCCTTCTATTTATACCTTGGTGATTAATGAGTTTAAGGTTCCTTTTCCCTACTTTGGATAGGTTGAAATTAACTCTATCAAATTTGCATGGGATTCAAAATATGATCTCACCTTGTCCTTGTTTAATGCTTCTTGATCAACTTGAATAAACTTTGATTATGAAAATCATGATGATCATAATCATGTCGATGATAATGATGAAGAGGATGGAAATGATGATCATGATGATGAAGATGATGATGATGAAGATGAGGACGGTGATGGTGAATATGATCATATTGATGTTAATGGTGTCTATTATGATAATGGTGTCAATGATGATGACAATCATGATTATCATTATCATGTTGATATATATAATGAAGAGGGTGGCGATGATGATCATCATGATGAAGATGATGATGATGATGGCGATGGTGATGATGATCATATTGATTATCACGATGATGTTGTTCACAATGATGGTGTCGATGACAATGACAATCATGATGATCATCGTCATGTTAGCGATGATGACGATCACCATGGCGATGATGACGATGATATTGATGATGAGGAGGAGGAGGAGGAGGATGCTGATGATGATTATTTTGATGATGTTGATGATAATGGTGTCTATGATCATTACAATCACAATTATCATAATCATGTCAGTGTTTATGATGAAGAGGATGGTGATGATGATGGCGATGATGCTGGAAATGATGATCGCCATGATGACGATGATGAGGATGGAGATGGTGATGATTATCATATTGATGATGAAGATGATTTTGTTGATGACGATGGCTTCAATGATGATGACAATCATGATGATCATCATCATGTCGGCGATGATGATGATAAGTGTGGTGATGAGGACAATGACGATGACGACGACGACGACAAGAATGATGATGATGATGATGATGATGATGATGATGATGATGTTGATGATAATGGTGCCGATGATGATGAAAATAATGATTATCATCATCATGTCGATGTTCATGATGAAGAGGATGGAAATGATGATCATCATGATGATGGTGATGATGATGATGAGGATGGCGAAAGTGATGACGATGATGATGATGGTGATGGAGTTGATGGTGCTACTAATGATGACAATGATTTTATTGTTTCTGATTATGATTATGATGATCATCTCTATGATGACGATGAATCTTAATGCCTTAACCATGGCTTGGGGAAAATACAAGGAATTAGATCCTAAACTAAGACTCATGCTAATGGGCCATGATCAGGGCTTTGAACTACAACATAGGCCCTCTAAAATGGATCTTTTACATACGAGTGGGATAGGGATGCCATTATAAGTTTTTATGCAATTTAGGCATGGGTCTTAAGGCCTTGACCATGTTTAGGGGAGGAAAATAAGCTTCCAGGGATCTATTCATTTCTACAATATGAACCATTTAATTAAGTATTAATAATCATAATAAGTGGTATCAAAGAACCTCCTTAGGCCAAGGGGAAGAAAAAAAATTATGTTTTGCAAATTTTCTTGTGGTGGGGTATTCCCTCAACCTATTCTTCATATTGCAATTGCATTGGTTCCATCCTAAGAAGAGTGGACATTCCATTTCCCAATCAGGGTTATAATAGTGATTTTGAAAAGTATAGCATATATTACAACTATTTCAAGTTACAGCCTCAAGACCAAAGTAAGAAATTATTGTGTCGTGATTATCTCTTTATTTGTGAAATAGATTGCAATTTCACCAAAGTCATCAATCACGAAGTGTTTGTGTGAAGGGACCAAAATAATGGAATGGTGAAAAAATATTCATAAGCAAGGGAACCAAGTGAGGGAACTTTGTAAGAATATTCAAGAGGGATAGGATAGCATTATCACCAAAGGGGACTATACAAGAAAAATATGCGCATGGTATGATTTAGAAGAGGATTATCATGCATGTTATGGACATTTTTCAGTTATGTGAAGATTTATACTTTCAACTTGTATTGGTTGAACATACTCTTCAATATGAAAGACACATTAATGAGGGAAGTCATGAGACTAATAGTTGTTCCCATTGCATGAGGATATTGAGGTGTTGATGGTGTAATGGAAAATGAACATGAAATGAGTGAACAAGGGATGAAATGATTTTCATTTTTCATTGCGCAAAGGAATTGAATGTCAATGCAATAATGTAGTGTGGAGGGAAATGGGTGAACTTTGTAGTCTCCACATTCCATAGTTGCAAAAGAATTTGACAAGGATGTGGGATGGAGATATAATGTGGAGGCAATGGAATATGTGTAAACAAGGGATTGGGAGGCGTGGAAATGGTTTGGCTCGCAAATTCAACTAAATATCTAGGGAGGAAAGGGAAAATGAGAAGTAAAAGAAGAAAGTAAGACCCAAGGAAAACTAGAATTGACATATTTTTCTTAACTAACCACCAAATTCGACAATTTAGTTTTGTGCTTTAAATTTTTCTCCACATGGGGACAACAGTATTCTTCTTTTTCTTTGACAATTATCAACTTTATTTGAAATGTTGGTCTTCAAATGGATTCATATCTTGTACTAACAACACTTATTTAAACATACTTACAAACCCATTACCAAAAAAAACTCAAATGAAACCTAATGTTTAGCAAATGAACTTATTTGAACATATTCCCATTTATCCTAATAAATTCAAGGTATCAATTTCTAAGTATGATCAGACCTTTTTAACCTATATCTTGAACCATTGTAGCATATACAAAGTCTCTCATTTTTTTTAAATTTTACTCCTTTTAGACATCGCTTAAGAGACATCCTACCGACGACAATGATATGCCATTGACGTTAACCAAACATCGATGGAATAATAATGTCTTGGTAGGACATCGCTCTAAAAGTAATGAAATTAAAAAAAAATACTATTTCGATGCGGTTAAACTCATGATGGTTGGAGTTGGTTATAATATTGTATATATATATTATAAATATACAATTACATACATATATATAAATATCAAAAAATACATTAAAAATAATAAATAATGAATATAATATAAAATAAATAATAAACATAAATAAAAAATAAACTTTAAACAACAATAAACAATTTAAATAAAATAAAATAAATATTAAACATAAAACCCCTTACCACAAATCCTCTTGCGTGCATTTCACTTAATGAGCCCACGAACCAATCCCTAGAAGTCGCAGCCGAGGTCACCCGGATCGCAGAGGAGGTAAATGGTCGCAAAGGAGGTCGACAAGGTCGTAAAAGAGGTCACTGAGGTCACAAAGGAGGTCACCAATCTCAAAGGTCACAGAGGAGGTTTCTAAGGTCACAGAGGAGGTTGTCGAGGAGGTCACCAAGCCCGGAGGTCGTAGAGGAGGTTGTTTAGGTCATAGAGTAGGCCACTAAGGTTGACGAGGAGGTCGCAGAGGAATTAGATTAGGTCTTCGAGCATAGCCACAAAGGACACAATGCCTCCCAAATTGGTGATTACCTTGGCATTTACCCCCATATTCCTCTATAGAATTTCTCAATTTTCAGTTGAAAACTAAATCATTTTCATGTGTTAATCCAAACTAAATCATTTCACCCACTAAATTGTTTTTTGTGTTGTTACTTCACCCACTAAATCCAAACTAAATCATTTTTTGTGTTGGTCCTTCACCCACTAAATCCAAATGGATATTGTGAGTTGTTGAGGTCACCGAGGAGGTTGTTAAGGTTGTAAAGTAGGTCATTGAGGTTACCGAGGAGGTCACAGAGGAATCATATCAGGTCTTCGAGAATAGCCACATAGGACACAATGCCTCCCAAATTGGTGATTACCTTGGCATTTACCCGCAGATTCCTCTGTAGAATTTCTCAATTTTCAATTGAAAACTAATCGTTTTCATGTGTTGATCCCTAGTTTCATGTGTTGATCCAAACTAAATCATTTCACCCACTAAATCGTTTTTTGTGTTGTTCCTTCACCCACTAAATCCAAACTAAATCATTTTTTTTGTTGGTCCTTAACCCACTAAATCCAAACGAATATTGTGAGTTGTTACCGGACAATGAGAATAGAGAATAGAGAATTGTGTGTCCTAATTCACATCTATATTTGTGTCCTTATCCGCATCCCAATTTTCCTCTCATACTATTCATATTGACGAGATATTTCTAATGCTCTATTGTGCTCCCAAATCCCAATGAGTTTATATCTAGGAGTTATGGTCATGAGAAGTTTAATTTCTCTTTTCCAACAATGCACCCAACACTTGGGACTCTAGCTTCTAGTTTCTTCACCATCTTGTTTGTATATTTCTACTACATTTTTTCATAAATATGGGCATAAATCTCTTGTCATTGTTGGGGCTAGAAAAATAGATGACAACGATTACATACATCTCTTCTTAGAGATTGCTACCACTATTTATGTGTGTTACTTAAGTGCACCATTTAAGCATGCAATTTACATGTGTCACCTTATATGGTGCATTGCTTAAGGGAATCACTTATCATACATGAACATGTTGCTTATGTATGTTACTTTTTATATGTCACTCATGCACATTGTTGAAACTTAATTTTTTCATATAGGGTGTATCACTTATGTTTATTGCTTAAGTGTGTTGCTAGTTATGGTGCATCATTTATGAGTGTCACTTAATATGTGCACCATCGATTATGTGAGTTTCTTGAGTGCATATCTTAAGTGAATCAATGCTTAAGTGACTCCCTTATGTGTGTCATTTATAGCGTGTCATGCATGGTGTGTTGATTATGTGTGTCACTTAAGTGCATCACTTATGGTGTGTGCATTGCTTTTGGTGCATTACTTATGTTTGTTTCTTAAGTGCATCATTGATGGTCAATTCTTATCATGGTGTATCTCTTAATTGTGTCAATCATGGTTTGTGAGTGGGTCACTTATGAGTGTTTATTATGTTAAATCACTTATATGTGCTAGTTAAGTGTGTCACTTGTGGTGCATTGGTTCTATTTGTGCTTAAGTGCATTTCTTATGTGTTATTTCCACTTATGTTAATTGATTATGTGTGTTTTAGCCTTTTCCAAATCACGAGAAAAGTGATTTCATACTTTCTATGTTATAAAACTCATAAAGAGGTTTTCAACAAGCTATAGTGTGCCTTAATCAAAGTTCATTTGAGTGAATAGATATGGCTTTGGGAAGTTGATGTGACATCCAAATATTTAATTTACAATATAATAAAACTAATTATTAACCGTTCATTAAAAAATTGTAGTAGTAGGTTAATTGGTATGTCACTACATTATCAAGTAATACGTTATGAATTCAAATCCCACATTGAAAATGGGACATGCAATAATAAAAATGAGATGTATAGTATTGGATGCAAGGCACTATTTTGCATCCCAATTTGTGTTCAATGCACACAAACTGAGAGATTACGGTTAGTTGGGATGTAAAAAAAGAAGCTAATTGGGATGTTTAGGTTAGTTGGGACACATATTGAGATGTTAAGATGCAAGACTTGAGGTGTTTCAGGTCACAAGGATGCAAATTGGGATACAATTTTAGATGTAAAGATAAAAATGTGATGCCAATATGAACACTAGGATGAAGTTATGGACCCATTAGGGATTCAAATACATATGCGCAAAATAATTGAGGATGGAGTGTGATGTAAAGTGGGATGCAATGTGACACAAGGTTTGATGCAAATGCAACACACAAAAAGAGAAGGCCACAAAATATATACAAATGAGTCATAGAAAAACAAAAAGTAAGATGCCCTAAAATAGATCCATTTTTTAGACCTAAAGATTGAAAGACAAAGTACACTACCTCTGGACCCAAAGTGGGACACTCTAGGTAGGCATGAAATGTATTAGAAATCATTAGTAAAACTATCTTCACAGACAAACGCATTACTTACAATGAAGATGGGGAACAACTAATTAAGCTTGAAAAACTATGGAATAAAAATAAAGAATATAACTCTAATAGAGAACAACTAATTAAACTAAAGAAAATTACAAAAGAAACTCCTAATATATGTTTAGGTTCAATAAAGTGCACCATATGATATTTACCTATGTTTGATGGGCTCAAGTTAGTCTTCTCTACAAGAGAGAAGAGACACCCAACAAACCTACCTTGATTAAAACCTCACATTCAAACAATGATGGTTAAGTTTCTACATAACTCACCTACAAAAAATGAACTTTTCCAATAGTGTATTCAACAAACCTACCTTGATTAAAACCTCACATTCAAACAATCATGGTTAAGTTTCTACATAACTCACCTACAAAAAAGGTAAATTTTCCAATAGTGGATTTCTCAAATAATTTTAGGATCCTTTACACATCACATCTCAACTCCAAAAGCTATTTTAAGATATGATTTCTAGTGTTTCTTCCTCATGTGAAAAAAACACATAAAAATCATAAGAAAAGTTGTTTTCCTAACTCTCGCCTTTTATTAGAAAGTTGGGCGTGATTTGTGTGTAGGGATTCCTATATCAATTATTTCCAAAAATGAAACATAAACATTGGTAGAGCATGCTATTTACAATGAAAAGGTCTCACACACTCCTCATGATGTACTTTATTGGACGAATTATTGGCCTCGAAATTTCAACATCACAGATATTGTTATTCGACAATATCCTTTAATCTAAGCAGGACTAGTACCTTACCCTATCATAACAACATAATTAAGAGATGTCTTAATAAAATCTCTATTGTGGGAAAGAGGAAGTTGGTATTTCAACTACATTGCACTTGAGAGTGATGTTTGACCTTGTTGAAGGTGTTTCATGTGATGGTGTGCATGGTGTATGTATTACCTTTGGTTTTTCCATCATGGGTATTCCAAATGTGGAGGTTTCTTACTTGGATGTAGGACCTTGATTGTTGCTTATGTGGCATTCATTCCTTGGAGGGTTGAAGACCTTGAAAACTTACCTAGATCCTTCATTATGGCCATTTGAAAGCATGGTTCTCCATATTTTCCTTTAAACTCCATGAATGCAAGCACAAAAGAAAATTTTTCCATTCTCCTTCTATGTTGTTTACCCAAACAAACATTGAAACTTTTATCCCATGGTACAGGTAGAACCAAATAGGTATTTGTATATCACTTAAACATAATTGGGTCCAATATTGGGTAGATTCCATAATAATTTGGGTTCCTATGAAATATGGCACAACCTAGGAAGAACCTAAGAACCTACAACTTCACTTTTGGGAGGAAGTTATCAATTGTATTAATTACATAGTTAATCACACTCCCACTAAGGATTTTAAAAATATAGCACTAGAAGAAGCATGGAACAACACTAAACATGATGTAAGTAAATCACCTCCTCTCAAGTTCACTTCATAGTTTATTAATAAGTAATATCTTAGTATTATGACATTATTGGGGAGAAGGGTTACCTAAAAATTATGTACAATCTCCTCATCTATAGTAGTGATAATGCTTTTAATATAAGAGTATGGCAATGTGCCTAAGTGCTTTATTTATTGGAGAAACGTTTTTCCCATGGTGCAGGTAGAACCAAACATGTATTTTTCATATCTGTCTTCCTCGAGCGAGGGGAGCTTAGGAATCCAAGAGGAAACTGAGACATCTAGTAGGTCTACAAGAGTTATATCAACTAGATGTCAAAAAATCAGAAGAAACTTCCATAAATGCATGGAAATTTTTCTTGTTGAAGGGGGGTCATGTTCTTATGATGAAGAGACCATAAGAGACATCGAGGTGCCATTGACGTACAAACATCTAGTGAAACAATGGATACCCAAGGATATTCCTCAACTAAACACATATTTTTGTGTGAATGAGAGGATATATCATATTGCACCATCGTCATTACATGGTTTGGGGTTGTTTTGCATGAATGGAATAAAGGTCGATTACGTCAAATGTACTAAATTAATGGAGTATGTTGGACCCTATTACAACTACTAATATTGGATGCGACTGGTCCAATATACATGAAGTATGCATAGATATGGATTTTCTCCAAATTATTTAGAGCTGCAAGACAAGGATCAAAATAAAGGAGCAACAATGTACATTGACGAAAGGCCAAAAGCTACAAGGAATATTGCAGGGTTTATAAATAGTACACAACCAAGGTCTACAATTAAGCAACCCAATTGCATATTTAAGGGGCGTGAAGGAAACCATGTTTTTTTATGTTCCATTAAATCAATAGTTGTAGAGGAAGAGTTGCTTATTAATTACAATTTGAATTGACTAGATACAAATGTGGTTACTATGGGAGTGGTACATCTAACAATTTAACCAACCTTTAATTAATGAATCTAATATCTTATGTATTTTTCGTTATTCTATTTTTATTGTTTTGTTAAAATTTTCTATATTTATTTCGTAGGATAGTGATTGCGACGTCTCCTCAGCAACTGATCAGAGGAGTACACCATCCTCGAGGTAGCAGGTATACATCATTGTAATTGTACAAATATAATATGAACAATTTTTTTTTTGTTATGTTTTTTCATGAGTATATTTTTTTCTTTTAGATAATTTTATCTATATATTTTTTGCTAAGTGTTGATTGGAAAACTACCTGGCTGTTGATTAGACAACAGTAGCCTCGAGCCAATAGGTATACCTCATTGTAATTGCAGAATTTAAATACGATCAATATGTTTTCTTATTATATTTTTTTTGTAAGTATTTTGGTTTCGTTTAGATAATTTTTTCTATATTTTTGTTGCAGGGTGCTGATCGAGGCACCTCCCTAGCAGTAGATCAGAAAATACCAGCCTCGAGGCAGCAGGTATACCTCAATGTACTTGTACTACTATAATATGTGAAATATGTTTTTTTGTTATTTATTTTCATGAGTATTTTGGTTTCATTTCGCTAATGATTTCTATATTTTCGTCACAGGCTAGTGATCAGGTGTTGGGCCCAGGTTGAGACAAAGTTTTGGTAACACCTTTTTGATAAGCAGGGAAATCCGAGCTGAGCGCAGCTCAGAAATATAATTTTGTCTAAGTGTTAAGGGTGTTGTGGAGCTGTGCGCAGCATCCAAGTTTTGATCAGGATGCGAAGCTGTGCGTAGCATCCGAATTTTTGAAGCACCGTGAAGACCAGCGCTGCGAGGAGGCAGTGTTGCAAAGCAGTCAGGACACGTGGAACCAACAAAGTGGAGTGATGGGAAAGGATCAGGTGCAGGTATGGGAGAAACCGTTAGAGATGAACGGTTCTGTGAAAGAGATCTGTTGGCACGCGTGTGACAGGAAGGCTGATAGCGACATAATGAAGACGTGGAGAACCGCCACGATGAAGCAGACGCTACTAGGAGCCAGCAAACTGGTTTAGGGAAATCGGTGCAGTTTTGTAAACCCTAAGGGATTTGGGTTTAGGTCTTCGATTTTAAAAAGACATGACCTTAGAGGCATGATCTATTTAAGAAGACAATTTTGCATGGGATGGGGTTACCTTTTGGGGTTGATCTCTACTTTTTTTTGTTACAATTTTGGATGTTGTATTGTAAAATCTCTCTGAGCTAAGAAGATTGTAAAGGCTCTGCAACTTTGTGCACAGAGACTTATCTAAGAGGAAGGAGAGTCTGCAGCTGAGTGCACAAACTAAGAACGGTTGTCCCCATCCCTTTTAAAATAAATATATTATCAACCGTTCTTGTGGACGTAGCTTCCCACCCGGGGAAGTGAACCACCTTAAATCTCGTGTTGTGTGATTGTGCTTATAAATGAATGCTTACTTGTGTTTTTTGTCAATGAATGTCTAAATGTTTCCTTGCATACTGTTATGAAGAGAGATTTTATATGCATTTGCCATTAGAGAAGTATGGAAATGATATGTTAAGTTCCGTATGAATAGTTGAATAGTGAACATTAATTCTTGTGTATGAATGCAGTGAATCAGTCATTTAGTTAAGTACTTTCTTACACACAGTAAAGGAATGTACACAGTGGATTAGATCATTCATCTATGTTGAAATCATGACATCCTGGGTTAATGAATGAATGTTAGAAGGATAATCAGTTAAGCGCCTGAATGAAGGGATAAGTGATATTCATTTCAGTGCCCTAAGCATTTTCAAGCTAATCCAAGTATAGAATAAAGTTGGATTGTTTGCAGCTTCAATAGAAGTCCTACGGTAGAAGAGTATAGTGGTGCAGACCGCAGCATTGCCCATCGCTACGTAGTCTACCCTCGCATCACATATCCTCTGTTGTGTTGCGCAGTACATTTGTCCAAGCAACTTACCACTTACTGTGGAAGCCTAGTTCCACAATACCCCATAGATACACCTCGGGTGAGACCTTAACCTGCTCACAGGTTGTTGCTGAAAGGGCCGGTGTGAAGGGGTTTTGTTGGTCAAAGGGAAACCGCAAAGAAATCGGGTCTTATAAGAAAATGTCTAGGTCATTTATAGCCAACAAATGGTTCCGTTACCGTGCTAGAATCGTGGTGAGTTTCAATCATGATGTGTGATGAAGAATACCAGTTCCCGAAAGGCTTTGACAACTGGCATCCTGAAAAGACAGAAATCCAAGCTTGGTGGGATAAGACTATAATAGACTTTAAAAGGAAAGAGAATAGACATCCGCGTCTAAGTGACACAAAGTGGTCAGATAGATATTTGTTCAACGATATTCACAATATTTTCTGGGCATCATTTCCCAACGAGCTGCATTTGTGGATCTCGCGGCTCGCAAAGAAGAAAACTTGTTTTCAAGAAGGAGTTCCTACAGAGTGGACTCTCGAGCTCACAGCGCAGCTCAAAGAAATAGACAGCCCATTGGCACGCGTAGTTGATTTTTGGGTCGATCATATGCTAGAAGGCTTCTTAACAGAATTTGTTGTAGACACACTCAAATCCTACAGCCAAGCAAAAGCATACTTTTTCGGAGGATTCCAAGGTAAGTTGCTGAACAATATCAGTCTATACATTAAGATGTTGTTAGTTGAGAAAGGTGTGTAAAGAATGCAGTAATACTTTCAATTTTGTCATGGTAAATAGTATATTTAGTGATTCTGATGAAGAAACACATAATCTTAGAAGTGGTAAGAGATATAAATTTAATAAGAATCTTGGAGGCCCTCGACTCCATATTGATATTGAGATCCCGTGTAACATTGACAATGAATCCGTACCACCATTTACTCCTGAGAACCCACCGATTGCAGAGACTGCACCACCATTATCTCAAAACCCACCAGCTATGCAGCCCACCCCGTAGAACACTTAGCCCAACACATCTCTCCCGATAATGCCATTTGTTTTCACTGCACAGATACCTTTACAGCATCTGTGCACTAATTCGGGCGCTCCACCATCTAGTAGCACAATGGAAAACACATATATGAAGCTATCGATATTCAAAGGAATTGGCCTAGAAGACCCTGACAAACATTGGTTTCTTTGTGAAGCCGTATGGAGTGTAAGACAAATCCAGTATGATGCAGTGAAGAGAGCATAGCTCATCACAACTTTCAGGGATAGAGATTTTCATTGGTTCGTGAAATACTCTACCACACAGTCGAGAACCCTCACAGAAATTAAAGCTGCGCTCGTGGCTGAGTTTAAGAAACCTAAATCTGAATCTCAGTGTATAACTGAGTTGAAAGAAATAAAGCAGAAATTGACTGAAACAGTTTGGGAGTTTGATTAGAATTTCAAGACCCTATTAGACCAAGTGAGCTTTGTTATAGCTCTGGAACAACACAATGAATGGTTCATTGCTTCCCTGTTGCCCCATATTAGACTACCATTGATGCAACAGAAGGTCACATCCCAGGCAGAGGCCTTGGAGATCGCAATGAAGCTAGAGGCTTCTCCGATTGGTGAGACTAGTTCTAGGATGTCTCAGATCTAGAACCAGCTGACCACCCTAACACTAGAGCTGCAAAGCATGAAGAATGGAAAAGAACAAAGGTATGAACCTAGACATGAGGTCTGGTGTACAGATTGTAAAGGAGAAGGCCATGACCGGGAGCATTTCCCATTATTCCGCGACTATATTAATAGTGGTGCACCCAACCCATTGAATCAGAATCAGGCCCCATGGTGTGAAATCTGTAGAACCATAAGACACAGACATGAAGATTGCTACCTTATACAAAAATATGTGAAAACACCTAAAAATTTATACTGCAATTTCTGTAAATTAGTTGGACATGATGAATCCAACTGCCGCGCATATGAGCTAATGAATGAAAGAAAATGAGATATGGACTCAATGAGAGGCGTTGGCTTGTACCACGTACAAGAAGATACCCAACCGAAACAAGAAAATGCACAAAATGACCAAGGAGGATATAGAGATCATGGTGGTGGATACTGCGGCAGAGGAAGAAATGCTAGCCCGACGTAGGGAAGAGGCCGTGACAAGGTCATTTGTTATAATTGTGGCCAGTTAGGTCACGTATCTAGAGATTGTGTTAACCCATGCACTACGTGCAATTATTGTAAATCATTTGAGCATGTTATTGAAGATTGCCCAGTGCTAGAGGTGGAAATGCAGAAAAGAAGACGGATGGATGCGCCAAACACGAACGTCCAGTGGATTGCAACAGAGAAAATACAAGAAGACCCGAGCATCAATGTGGTCACGCGTAGTGGCACTCAGACAGGCTGCGATAGGGGAGCAGAAGCTTCCATGTCAGGGAAGGCTCATACAAAGCAGTCTTCTCTTGAGACAGTATGGATAAGGAAAGATCTGGGAAAAATACCTACTCTCGACCTACAAAAGAACAAGGAATTATTTATCAATGCACAGGATAGCTTCAGAGAACTAGCAACAGAAATACAGAGGATCCCGTTGCGCAGTCAAGCACTACATGTTGAAGACATGCCAACGGCCTAGGACAAAACAAGAACTACGACGGATGTCAGCACCTCTGTTGCGTAGTTCTTGTGAAGCTGCATGAAGTTACTGAAAAGTGAAAATGCCATAGTAGAGCTGCAAAAGCTCATAAACCAGTATGAGCCACAGACTGGAACAGAGGATTCTGATAGTGCAGTTCATCACATAAGGAAGCATAAAAGAACGGGCCTAGAAATGAGACTTACTACGCAGATTGGAGATTTTGAAATGGATGAAATCATCCTTGATCTGGGCTTTGAAGTAAATGTCTTAACTAAGCAGACATGGCAGCAGATGGCTCGACCAAAGTTATCATGGTCACCTATCCAGTTAAGAATGGCTAACCAAGAGAAAGTCATACCTTTTGGCCGGTTAGCTGACGTGCTAGTTGACATCGATGGAGTCCAAAGTCATACAGACTTTGAAGTTATTGAGATTGTGGATGATAGTCAGCGTTTTCCTGCATTGCTAGGAATTGACTGGGCTACGGATAGCTTGGCTATTATCGACTTAAAATCAAAGAAGATGATATTTGAAGGGAAGCATCTTAGGGTCATCGCACCATTGGATCCTGCAGATGGTGACAGATACAGCGAGCCAATTCAGGAGGAATCCAAGGCTCAAGACTTGGACAGACTATACCAGCTCACAACGAACCAAGAAGATTACATTAATCCTACTGCAGATGGCACACACAGTTGGAGATGTGACAACTCCTACGTCTCTGATTCGGAGGCAGGGCTGGAAAATTGGCAAAGCCGAATGCATGAAGTATCAGCAAGAAGGTGCGCGCAGGTTACGAAATCAATGTGCTAGATCGGGAAGGAGGTAAGTCCTATTCCCACATATGATGGTTCTACTAATGTTTATACTTTCATCCATGAATACACTGTAACTATTGTAGTTGAGCACAGATTATCAGCATTGGATATGGCACTGTGTGACACACCCTCCAGATGGTGGAATGCACACAAGCAGACATTGACCACTTGGGATCAATGCATAATTAAGATGCAGATTTGGTTTGCTGAAAAGGTTACTTTACCCTTTGAAAATTTCAATGGACAGACATACCCTAGTCAACACATTGAAGTCTATTCACAAGCATGGGTAGAAAGGCCACACACATAATGGGTGCATCTATTTGTACATACCCTAGAGGATGACATTCCAAAGAAATGGTGCCTAGACCTGGAGTTGCGTAGAGAAACCACTGATTGGGAAATGTTGATTGTGAACTTCCAGAGGGACTTCAGCTTCGAGGACGAAAACCCGCTAATCCATGAGGCATTGCAAATAATTAAGGAACGCATATTCAGGGAAGACTGTCCTCACAAAAATATGACATTGGAGGAATTCTTCGGGGCAGATACCTTTCCTGCGAACCTACAATCAGAATGGAAGAAACATGAAGAACATACTATAAAGTGTTATAACCTAGCTTAAGAAGATGGGGATAGCAAGGAAGATGATGATGATGATCCGTGCAACATACATATACTAGAGTCGGAGGGTGTGTGTGATGTAGAAGGACATCCGTTAGAAATCCCAGATATGAGTGGACCAGTAAAAATACAGAAGGTGAATATTGGCATAAAAGAAGAACTGAAGTTCGCAGCAATTGGAGACTATTGGGATGATCAAATTGTTGCAGAGATCGTAGATACCTTACGTGAGTATCAGGATATGTTTTCGAGAAAGTTTACAAAAATGAAAGGAATTCTAGGAGACCTAAGAGTCATGAAAGTACCTTTGAAGCCAGGTGCAAAGCCTGTAAAGCAGAGGCCGTACAAACTAAACCCGCACTACAAAGAAAGAGTACACGCAGAGCTGGATAAGATGCTTGAAGCAAGAATCATTGAACATGTTGAGGAATCAGAATGGATTAGTCCCATGGTCGTTCAAGAAAAGAAAGCGAAGGGTGAGATCAGGATTTGTGTTGCTCTCAGAAAATTGAATGATGCTTCCATGCACGACCCATTCCCTACTCCTTTCATAGATAAAGTGCTTGATAATGTTGGAGGGAATGAGGCCTATTCTTATATTGATGGTTTTTCTGGGTATCATCAGATCAGGATTGATCCCACAGATAGGCATAAGATGACTTTTTCTACAGAATGGAGTTTGTTCCAGTACATAGTAATGCCTTTTGGCCTGAAGAATGCACTTGCCATATTCTCCAGAGTGGTCGTCGCAGCATTCAAAGAGTTTATGCATAAGTTTATCGAAGCCTATTTTGATGATTGGACTGTGTTTGGTCTATTGAAGAACCATTGTGAGAACCTCATAATGATGATTGAGAAGTGTCGACAGCATCAAATCTCTTTGAATCTCAAGAATTGTATTTTTTGTGTTCCCTATGGGATCCTACTTGGGCACATTGTTTGCAAGCAAGGACGGATGGTGGAACCTATGAAGATTTCCATTATTGTGAACTTGCCAACACCAAACTCAGTCAAGATGTTGTGCTCTACCTTAGGCCATACTGGATACTACAGGAAATTCATAAAGGGTTATGCGCAGATAACCGCAACAATGGAAAAGCTACTAAAGAAAGATGCACCGTTCATCTGGAACGCAGAATACGAACAAGGTTTTGATACATTAAAGGAAAAGATGGTGACTGTGCCAATTCTAGTCTTTCCAGACTGGATGAAGCCATTCCAAGTCTACATTGACACATCATGCATTGCCTTGGGAATTGTACTAGCTCGACCAGGAGAAGGAGGTATTGACCACCCTATTGCATTTTCGAGCAGGAAGCTCTCAACAGAAGAGAAGAACTATACTACTACCGAGAGAGAAGGCCTTGCAATGGTATATGCCCTATAGAAATTCAGGCATTACTTGCTTGGCGCGCACTTCCTTATGTTCACTTACCATTCTGCATTGAAATACTTGGTCAATAAGCCATTGTTAGGGGGGCGCATATGCAGATGGCTGTTGCTATTTCAGGAGTATGATTTTGAGATTGTTGTTAACCCCGGTAAGCTGAACTTGGGACCTGACCACCTCTCTAGGATTGAGTCAGGAGAAGAGCCGATGAACATTTAAGATAGTCTTTCTGATGCGTAGTTATTTATTATAGAGGTTGTCGATGACTATTATAAGGATATCATTAATTTTTTAACAACAGGGCTAGCACCGCAGGAATTATCTGTCCAGCAGAAGAAGCAGCTAGTGGTGTGCACCGCAGACTTCACTATAATTGCAGGTCAGTTATATAAACTCAGACCGGATGAAGTCTTGCACAGATGCGTACTAGATCATGAGAAACTGTTTATTCTCACAGACGCGCATTCAGGGGTCGCAGGAGGTCACTATGCGGGCAGGGCCACGTAAAATTAGTCACAGTAGATCTAATGAACAAGTAAATCAATCAGAATAGATGAAACTCAGAAAAATGGTGTAAAACTGTGCAAAGCATGCATCAATGCTCAATATCCCAATGAGGGTGAATAATTACAATACAATACAGTAACAATGAGTGAGCAGTTCAAATTGAATAAGAAGGTCATTCGAATTACTGAATGGTGTAGCTTGACTCCAACTAGGATTCCTCATCATCAATCAATGGTGGTCATCAATGCACAAGAACTAGTCATCCAGGTGTCAATCTGAGTCTAACTGAGTGTAACAAGTGTAACTGAAGTGTGTAGCACTGATATAGGGAAGGAGACTTAGTGGAGGGTGCATGGGAGGCTTAACTAAAGTCAGAACAAGTCATCTAGTCAATCTGGAGGTCCAACGGAGTGAAACAGCCAGTCAGGAGTGAAACTAGCCTCAAATCAAGGAGAATCGGAGCTAACTGAGTGTAACTAAAGTGGAACTACAGTGGTAGGTGAAGAAGTGCGCCCTTCTCTGGAAGTAGGTGAGAAGTGGGTGCCTTCATGACTAGGAGGGATAAAGAACTGATGTAAGAAGCTTCCAGGTTCTAGAATAAGGTGGGTAAGGTGCTAGAGGCATCAACCTGGTGACTGGGATGCATGCAAACCCTAGAGTTTGCATGCAAACCCTAATTGCATGCAAGGTCCTGAAAATGATGATGTGGATATCCGAACACTTAGGCCATACTGGATACTACAGGAAATTCATAAAGGGTTATGCACATATAACCGCAACAATGGAAAAGCTACTAAAGAAAGATGCACCATTCATCTGGAATGTAGAATGCGAACAAGGTTTCGATACATTAAAGGAAAAGATGGTGACTGCGCCAATTCTAGTTTTTCCATAATGGACGAAGCCATTCCATGTCCACATTGATGCATCATGCATTGCCTTGGGAATTGTACTAGCTCAGCTAGGAGAAGGAGGTATTGACCACCCTATTGCATTTTCGAGAAAGAAGCTCTCAACAGCAGAGAAGAACTATACTACTACCGAGAGAGAAGGCCTTGCAATGGTATATGCCCTATAGAAATTCAGGCATTACTTGCTTGGCGCGCACTTCCTTATGTTCACTAACCATTCTGCATTGAAATACTTGGTCAATAAGCCAGTGTTAGGGGGCCGCATATGCAGATGGTTGTTTCTATTTCAGGAGTATGATTTTGAGATTGTTGTTAAGCCCGGTAGGCTGAACTTGGGACCTAAACACCTCTCTAGGATTGATTCAAGAGAAGAGTCGATGAACATTGAAGACAGTTTTCCTGATGCCCAGTAATTTATTATACAGTTTGCCGATGACTATTATAAGGATATCATTAATTTTTTAACAATAGGGCTAGCACCGCAGGAATTATCTGTCCAGCAGAAGAAGCATCTAGTGGTGCGCTCCGCAGACTTCACTATAATTGCAAGTCAGTTATATAAACTCAGACCGGATGAAGTCTTTCGTAGATGTGTACTAGATCATGAGAAACCATTTATTCTCGCAGACACGCATTCAGGGGTCGCGAGAGGTCACTATGCGGGCAAGGCCACTGCGCAGAAGATATTGCGTGCAGGGCTATGGTGGCCCATGATCCACAAAGATTCCAAAGAATATTGCAGGAACTGTGATGTCTGTCAAAGGATAGGGAAACCTTCACAAAGAGATGAGATGCCATTAAATCCACAGTTGACCTTGCAAGCATTTGAGAAATGGGCAATTGATTTTGTGGGTCCTATAAACCCACCAGGGAAGAGAACTGGTGCGAGGTATATTATTACTGCTACTGATTACCTCACCAGATGGGCAGAAGCAAAGCCAGTAAAGGACTGCAGCGCCAGTACTACTGCGAAGTTCATTTTTGAAGAAATATTGTCAATATTTGGCTCCCCGAAGATTTTGATGAGTGACCAAGGTACTCACTTTTTGAACAAGACCATTGAGGCACTTACAGAGGAATTTCACATTCGTCATCGGCACAATACTCCGTATCATCCACAAGAAAATGAAACTATTGAGGCTTTCAATAAAATTCTGGAGAACGCACTGACTAAGGTCTGCAATGTAAATGGATAAGATTGGGATCTACGCATCTCCTCTGTGTTATGGGCATACAGGACTACATGCAAGAAATTGACAGGACATACACCTTTTCAGTTGGCTTATGGACAGGAAGCTATAATGCCAATGGAGTATATTGTCCCCAGTTTAAGGATCGTTGAATTCACATGGATGGCAGACCGTGTAGCATTAGAAGAAATGTTGCTACACCTTGTTGGGTTGGAGGAAGATCGCTTCATTGCCGGCTTCCACTAGCAAGCTCAGAAAGACCGCGAGAAAGCTTGGCATGATCGCCATATAAAGAACAAGTGCTTTCAGGTAGGTGACCTATTCCTCCTGTATGATAGCAAGTTCATGAAGTTTACTGGTAAATTTAAGATGCATTGGCTTGGTCCATATACTGTAATACATGTTACTAACACTGGTGTAGTCCAGTTAGCCAATTTAGCTGGTGATACTCTACCAACTTTGATAAATAGAAGCAGGCTAAAGCTATATCATGAAAGCCTTGCTTCGCAGAATCCTGAATGATAAGTAGAGGAAGAGATGTCCAGGTGTCAAGTACAGTTGAAACTAGACACTGGAAAGGTAAAGGACTCTGTACATGTATGATAAGTAGAACAATGTGTGTACTGTGTGACACTGCTGAAGTTGCGCGGAAGAAAAAAAAAAGAAAAAAGAAAAAAAAAGAGAAGAAGTAAGAAAAGAAAAAGGAACCACGCAGTTGGAAAATTTTGGCACTGTGAAGTAACTGCGCATGATCTCAAATGGCTTGCCACGCATCTCGGTGCAGCACTCAAAAAAATAGTCGTTACACTACCGTTGAAAAAAAAATAGCCGTTATGTGACCGTTGCAAGCACTCACTTCAACATTTAACGAAAAGATAGTCATTCTGAACACACTGACGATGGAAGAGACTGAAGGAGTCGTTCAAATTGGCCAACGGACACCACATTAAATGCTCATCTAGCCGTTGGAAGGCGCCGGGGGGAATCAACTACGCCTATAAATGACGCCGCATAAGGACTTGTGGGCATTACCAGACACTTAGAAATTTTATGTGTTTGCTCCTATGCTAGCAACCCTTAGTCATCTCTCAGAAACAATTGCCTACTCTCGCTAGTGAATGTCCAAATCACCAGATAGAGAATAAGAGCTTACACTTCAAGAAGCAATCTGAGTATTTTAGCACGGGGGAATTGCAGAGCTAATGAAAACCCCTGCCAAGAAAGTTGTAACAGAACAAGGCCAAGGATCCTGTAGATTACCTCTCCATACTCCAATCATGCAGGACAAAGGGAAAGATAAAGGGAAAGACATAATAGCACCACGAAGCAAGATTCTAAAGATGGGCCAGACGGCGCAAAAATTGCCAATCTTTCAGAAAGAACCATTGAAGCTGACACCAGAGTATATATCACCATGGGCGTTGGATGCCCCAGTCTTTAAACTGGTCAAGAGCGCTAAATATGAAATCCCATTGTCACCGATCTCAAAACATGTAGAGGTTTCCAAGAACCTGCTCGGAAATATTTCGGACTGTAAGTGGGAATATTTTGACCTCCTAGGCATGCAAAAGGAAGAGCCCAACGCGCCTAAGTACCCATAGTTCCAGCTTGACCAGTACATGTGATGGAATAAATATGCCAAGGCCATTTAATTTGGTTTCTGAAAGCTGGTTGACACCAGTAGTTCAGTCAGGATTGTTGAACCTCCTCAGATTGCCACATTTTGATCGCTCACCGGAAGTTAATGCCATGGTTCTCATGCTGATAGTGCGAATTCACCAGGGATACCTATGGATAGACAAAAATATTGATGTCAACATTGCCTTGATCCACCGCATAACAGGTCTCAGCAAGCACGGTAAGGATCCCAAGTAGTTCTTCGAAGGGAAGATCAAGGAAAATGAAGCTGTTGAGAAAATGAAGAAAATCCATGCATTGGTGAAGGGGAAAGAGGTTTTCCCACAGAAGAAATTGAGGATAGAACGACAAAAAATTTCATGCAGTTACTCATAGAAAAAGTCCTCAGAACGGCTAGGCCTATAGAGGTGCCTGCGAGCGCAGTATTACTTGGTGCCACAGCAGCTGAAGGCACCGAGTTCAATTGGTGTCAATATCTTCTGAATGAGTTCTTGGATGAACTCAATGATACCCAGGAAAACGGCAGACAGTTCCACTTCACATGGCTGATCATCCTCATCGCCTTTTCCAAATGGAAGGAGCGAAGGGACTATGTGGGTGTCAATATAGAAACCAATGATCCCAGAGGATTCCAATATGCCAACCTCTGGGAAAATATCAACGCAGAGCGACAACATGCGACAGCTGAGGTTTTCTATCAATATTACACTCAGCTGTGCGATGCGATTATCCATACACCCCGCATCACAAAGCAGATGACGTCGAAGTACATTCGTGTTCTTGATTTTAGCGCAAACATGCGATGCATCTTCATTTCACCCAAGGCGAGAATGAAGAAGCCAGAATGGTACCCAAGTAACTACCATATATATGAGGAGGACATTGAAGCCCTCATGAAGGAATGGCCCGCTGACTTCCATGTGGAATTCATGGATGTTGAGACAAACTTTGACGAAGATGAGCCAATCCCACTGTCATTGCCTGATTGTTGAAGAAACAGGAAAGCAGAAAGAGCCTGAGACCTCGCAGAAGCCGAAGGCGTAGAAGAAGATGAAGGCCAAAAAGACTCAAGATGAGACAGTGTTGAAGGAAGATGACTTTGACATGATAGCAGAAAGGGTCTCAGAATAGATGCAGGAGCTCATGACTGACAAAGACAAAAAGCATCAGGTCATCCAGGATGACCTGCAAAAGACTAGGCTCGCACTGCAAGGCCTTATGAAGAAAATGGACGAGGTCCAAAAGAGCATAACCTTGCCGTGCAAAGCAGAAGCTGAAGGGAGGTCGGCTGGAAACTCACAGCAAATGTTGTCGCAGCTATCCATAACGCTACCGTCAAAGACTAGGATTTTCCATGTGGACCCATTGGCTATTGCATTGCCAATTACAGAACAGATCGTCCTGGACACAGGGTGTCGAGCGGGTAGATATCGACTTGGTCAAAATCCCCTTACCGGGATTGCACTTCATCCACATGCAGATTGCTGAGGAAATGCATGAACGAATGGTAGAGTCGATGAAGTCACAAGCGGAGCTTACCACAGCAAGCAGGAAGCTTGAGTTGCACATAGACATGCAGCTATGCGATGAACAGGACCACCGAAAACAATTGGAGAATACCATATCCACTGTTGCTCAGGATATTGAAGGTATAGAACTTCAGGATGATCCTACAGACACAGTTCTGAGGATCAGAGATAAGGTGAGATCCTTGGAGTCAAAGATGGAGGATAAAGAGATTTTTTATGAGGCCGATATTGCCACGTTGAAGGAAAAACTGAATAAGCAGACGCCATTAACTGAGCAGCAGTTAAGAGAGCAATCCATCAGTGATGCCACACAAAACATAACGAGTGGCATGGCTCAGTTCCAAGATCTCTTGGAAAAAGTTTCAAAGGCATTCACTGCCCTTGAAGAGGATAAGGGGCTACTACAGGTAAAGACCGTGGTAAAAGAAAAGCAGGTCGTGCTAGAGAAGTTGGACATAGAGCTCAAGGCTCTGCCACCTAAGGAGAGGTTGTCCAGGTATAAGGAATTATCTGGCTTAAAGAAGCAAGTCCAAGCATTAAGAGAGAAAGAGACTGAGATGGATAATTAGTCACAGCAACTCCTGGAGGATGCTACAGCAGTGTTGCAGCAGATAGAAGACAATCTAAAGGAACTGCATGACAACCGGCAGCATGTACAGGGACAGATTGGAGAAGAGATAACTCCAACACTGCTTGAAACAGTACAACAAGTTGAACAAGATACCAGAGAAGTAGTGTAACAGTTGCTTGGTACATATAATGAGTTCGTGGCCAAATTAGTTCCACCGGTCGCGGAGCAAAGTGAGATGACCGAGGCAGCAAGTGGCTCCGGGACAAGCCACATGTAAGTGTTAGGGGCATGTTGGGCTCAGGTTGGGACAAAGTTTTGGTAACACCATTTTTATAAGCAGGGAAAGCCGAGCTGAGCGCAACTCAAAAATGTAATTTTGTCTAAGTGTTGAGGGTGCTGCAGAGCTGTGCGCAACATCCAAGTTTTGATTAGGCTGCGAAGCTGTGCGCAGTATCCAAATTTTTGAAGCACCGCGAAGACTAGCGTTGCGAGGAGGCAGTGCTACGAAGCAGTCAGGACATGTTGAACCAACAAAGGGGAGTGTTGGGCAAGGATCAGGTGTAGGTATCGGATGGACCAGTAATGGTCTAATTTTAGAAATATGCTCCAGGAGTGCCGAGCGGCAGGCACGAGCAAATCAGGAAGGCGGCCAATGCACGAGTCTGTTAAGGGAAGGATAGCTTAGAGAAAGAGATGGCTTGGCATGTCTGATGGGAGAAACCGTTAGAGATGAACGGTTCTGTGAAAGAGATCTGTTGGCATGCATGTGACAGGAAGGCCAATAGTGACAAAATGAAGACATGGAGAACCGCCACGATGAAGCAGATGCTACCAGGACCCAACAAACCGGTTTAGGGAAACTGACGTAGTTTTGTAATCCCTAAGGGATTTGGGTTTAGGTCTTCGTCTTTGTAAAGACATGACCTTATAGGCATGATCTATTTAAGAAGACAATTTTGTGTGGGATGGGGTTACCTTTTGGGTTTAATATCTACTTTTTGTTGTTACAATTTTGGTTGTTGTATTGTAAAATCTCTCTGAGCTAAGAAGATTGTAAAGGCTCTACAGCTGTGTGCGCAGAGACCTATCTGAGAGGAAGGAGAGTCTACAGCTGAGTGTGCAGACTAAGAACGATTGTCCCCATCCCTTTTAAAAGAAATATATTATCAATCGTTCTTATGGACGTAGCTTCCCACCTGGGGAAGTGAACCACATTAAATCTCGTGTTGTGTGATTGTGCTTATAAATGAATGCTTACTTGTGTTTTCTGTCAAGGAATGTCTAGATGTTTCCTTGCATACTGTTATGAAGAGAGATTTTATATGCATTTTCCATTAGAGAAGTATGGAAATGATATGTTAAGTTCCGTATGAATAGTTGAATGATGAACATTTATTCTTGTGTATGAAGGTAGTGAATCAGTCATTTAGTTAAGTACTTTCTTACACACAGTAAAGGAACGTACACAGTGGATTAGATCAGTCATCTATGTTGAAATCATGACATCCTAGGTTAATGAATGAATGTTAGAAGGATAGTTAGTTAAGCACCTGAATGAATGGATAAGTGATATTCATTTCAGTTCCCTAAGCGTTTTCAAGATAATCCAAGTATAGAATAAAGTTGGATTGTTCGCAGCTTCAGGAGAAGTCCTGCGGTAGAAGAGTATAGTGGTGCAGACCGCAGCGTTTCCCATCACTGCGCAGTCTCACCTCGCAACACATATCCTCTGTTGTGTTGCACAGTACGTTCGTCCAAGCAACTTACCACTTACTTTGGAAACTTGGTTCCGCAGTACCCCATAGATACATTTCGGGTGAGACCTCAACCTACTCACAGATTGTTGCCGAAAGGGCCGGTGCGAAGGGGTTTTGTTGGTCAAAGGGAAACCGCAAAGAACCTGGGTCTTATAAGAAAACCTCTGGGTCAGTTATAGCCAACATCAGGGTATCTCCCCAACCGTTGATCATAAGAGTATACCATCCTCAAGGCGGCAGGTATACCTCATTGTAATTGCACAAATATAATTATATGAAAAATATTTTTTTTTATTATGTTATTTTCGTGAGTATATTGGTTTCGTTTAGATAATTTTTTCTATATTTTTGTTGCAGGGTGCTAATTGGGGCACTTCCCTAGCAGTAGATCAGAAAAAACCAACCTCGAGGGAACATGTATACCTCATTGTAATTTTACTACTATAATATGAGCAATATGTTTTTTTATTATTTCTTTTCATGAGTATATTGGTTTCATTTTGACAATGAATTCTATATTTTCGTCATAGGCTAGTGATCAAGGCATCTCCCTGACAGTTGATCAGAGGAGTACACCATCCTCAAGGAAGTAGGTATACCTCATTGTAATTGCACATATATAATTATATGAGTAATATGTTTTTTTATTATGTTTTTTTGTGAGTATACTGGTTTCATTTCGATAATGGTTTATACAAATTTTCTTGCAAGGAAGTGATTGGGGAAAATCCCCAACCGTTGATTAGATGAGTACACGATCCTCGAGGCAGCAAGTATACCTCATTCTAATTGTACAAATATAATATGGGCAATATGTTTTTTTGTTATGTCTTTTTCTTGTGTATATTGGTTTCATTATGATAATGTTTTCTATAGTTTTTGTTGCAGGCTGATGATCGGGGAAAGTCCCCGGTTGTGGATCAGATGATACCAACCTTGAGGCATTGGGTATACCTAATTGTAATTTTAGAACTCTAACATGAGAAATATGTTTTTTATTATATTTTTTCCTCTATCTATTGCTTTCATTTCAATATTTTTTTATATATTTTTGTTGTAGGCTACTGATTCGGCGTTTGATCCAGCATGATAGAAATCAATAGATATTGATGTGGATGAGCTCATGCACGATGCTGACATCAGATATTCGTTAGACCCAATTAAGATGATAGAGAAGACCTTAAAAAAAATCATGAAGATATCCTTCATCTGATATTCATTCAGCTGCAGACAACTGAGATTAGAGAAAAGGATGATGTTTTGGTAAAGAGATCTCAGGCCTTGAAATTAAGTTGTGGGATCTTAAATTAGAAGATAAATTCATTTAGTATTTTATAATTTTTACTTTTATATGATCGTGAACTAAAATATGGTTTGTATTTACAGGATTTTTTGTGCCCACACACTAGTGGTCAAAGCAGTGTTGGTTCTAGTGATGCTCGTGGAGATTCTTCACATGAGAAAATGACTCTACTTGTATCTCATGTGCTATTGTTGTCGACTGAACATTCAGAAACACATTCTGCGACACCCTCGAGTCCATATGTGAGTGCACCTGTTAGTGGCCGGTGCACACCAGATCGTACAGAAGAAGGGGTCGATGCAGATACTAGTATTTATATTGCTCAAGCATCATTTTGTGTATCTTCCTGTGTCACTAGAACGGGTACACTATTGACCAATTTTTTGGTCAACGAAGATCTTATTCCCATAAAGATAGAGAAAATCCCAAGTATTTATACATTGTTTAAGTTATTGTTTATAATTTGATTGTAATATACTCATAAAACATTTTTTTCAACTAATGATGACATGATCGTCTTGTAGGAAATGATTTTTTTTATAAACATCTAAATGATTTTTCATTGGAGATCTTTGGGCCCACCATCCGCACAAGGTGGGATAAACAAATTTAAAATTTAAAATATGAGCTCACTAATCGCTTGGTCGGTATGTTCGGCAGAGAGATCTTTAATCGAGCGGAGGTTCTAAAGAAGGCTGACCAACATGTGAATATAGTGAGGGACCAATATAGGATTCATCTAGAAAGGAAACCTAGGTATGAGCACCCTCTAATGATTCCAGGAAGGGAGTGGAAATCCCTAGTGGAAGATGGAAAGGAGAGGACTTTGAGAAAATAAGGAAAGCTACCACTGGAAATAGGAAGGTATGCAGTAATTTACACAATGTAATTATAAACCTTATTATTATTAATTTTTAGATCAAATTTTAAACATCTAACGTATTTCAACAATTTTATACGTTGTCAGACACATCAAAGGACACAAAAGAAAGACAAGAAAAATTTGGATAGCACAATCTTGGGCCTGGTGGTTATTCGAATTTGGCAGCACGAATTGTAAGTATCAAAAAACCAATATTGCATCCAAATAATAAATTGCAAATTATTTTCATTTTATTGCACCGTAAAAGGTAAATTCATGACGTTATGCAAATATGGAGGACGATCGATTCAAGGAAGTTCCCATAGGGGAAGACTTGGCTTCCAGCACAACTTTGGAGCTATTGTTAAATGCCGAAAAATCTTGTTTGCGAAAACACAGTCTTCTGGTGATCCGTCTTGCGTGCAGGTATATTAAATCAATGAAGTTTAATTAAGATTGATTACTTGTGCAATGTATTCGTTATAAATATTTTCCATAAAAGATTGACTCTGTTTTGAGCAGGAAAGCAACAATCCACTTAACGTCGAGGATGGAGAACAACCCATCGAAGATCATGCTTTGAATCTTGGTAATGAATGTATTCATATGCTAAAATTTAAAATATTTAATTTCAAATGGTTAATATTAATTGTACTTTTCCATGTTTCAACTGCAGAGCATGTAGAGGGTCATACTATATAAGATGAGCCTACACAGGAATATGAAGTACATGATGTGGCCACATTAGGTAAAAAACACCTCTGTAATGTTTTTTTTAATGAAATACTTGTCATTATAATAACAAAAGATATCAATGTAACATTTTTACATTATTGCAGCAAATTCAGACCCCTTGCAGCAATATCCACGTCGTGAATACTCTACTAGGTAGATAGTATGACAAGTTGTAGATGCCACAAGAACTGAACAACAAGTTGCAGAAGATGAGTTGCTTGTTGATTTTGTCATAGAAAAAAACCTAGAAAGAAGTGATTGAAGAAAGAATATGTATACTTATTTTTGATAATATAATGTCATGCATTATTTTTTTCCTGCTGAATGAATGAGTGGATTAATGAATGTTATATTTTAATGAATGAATGGTAAATGCTTCTTTATGAGGAAATCCACAATTTTTTCACATAAATTTAATTTTTTTTTCCAAGTACATGCATTGGGTATGGGGAATTGAGAGTGATGTGACGGGGGGGGAGGGGACATAAGAGCTTCCACCTTCACATGGTTGGCCCTGTTTAGTAGAGAATATTAAATTATTCTCGAAACAAAGAGGAGCTCAATGAGGAATTTAAACCTGCCATCAATGAAGTAGCTTCAGTACTTATCATAAGTGAGACTACACTCTTATGATCACAAGATAAAATAGGTTTCAACCCATCAAATCCTTCACACGTGCAAGTGCTCATCTAAAGCACACAAGGGTTTCACCATTAAACAACCACTCCTAGGTTCACCAACCAAAATATTTGTCCTTCAAAACAGTAAGAAGGAAATTTCATCCCAATAAACTCCCCCTAGCTATAAGAAGTCAATTCCAACTAAAGTTGGCCCCTTCGTCATTTGTATCGCAGAAGTGAACATCCAAGTACATCGTCACATCACATTCCCAAGAGAGGGAGACTTTGCAACTACCAAGGCAATGATGTTTCCTTGATAGGAACGCGAGGTGTACAACCGAAGTGTGATAGTCCTGATGGTGGGATTGATATAGTGTGGGGATGGGGAATAACTGGGGTCATAGAGTGGGTGAACTCAAACTTCCTTTGTTCAGAGCATGATGACGTGGATGACCTGGCGACATATGAAAACTAACTTGGGGTACGGGGATCAAGGATAAGTACTGCAGTGGGAAATACTCAGGGGGACAAACTTATGGGTCATATCAGGAGACTGTCAAGGTGACATATTGCAGAATACTCTCAACAAAGGAAACCAACCTGGGGAAGCTTCCTTAATAGTGTGATTATATATGATTTGGTGTGGCACCGAGAGGCACCGTTGGGGCCTTCTTCATGGTTTAAGGAACTTGAAGAAGGAATAAAAGTGTGATAAAAAAATGGTACTGTCGTGTGGATTTGTGCGAGCCCAGAACAATTAATGCTCGTAAGTGCTTTCATTTTTTAATGAGTTTGAAAGCAATAAGAAGACTCTGAAATGGTGAAAAGGTACTGTCTTGTGGATTTGTACGAGCTCAAGATGGTGATTGCTCGTGGTTGCTTCACTTTTAGAGATTCTGAAAGCAGTAAGAGGACTCCAAGGGGGTTCTTTTTCGTGTGTTAGTCTCCAAAGCCTGAAAAAGCATAAAAGGATGCAGTGAAGAACTCTTCTAGCCAGTGTGACTAGAGTATTCCTTTTTTGTAATTAGTCTACAAGGTTCAGAAAAGGGGTAAACTTATACCCGGTAGACGCCCTTTCAGATACTTTTAGCAAACATGAAATGAAATAAGATTGGTCAGTGATCTTTTCATTGTTTTAGGATTCATAAAAGAGCTTAACAAAAACTCCCTAAGTGCCTTTTTCGTAAAGGAATTGATCGGCCCGAAAAAGGGATAAAATTATACTGAACAAAAGTAATGGTGAGGCAAGGAGGAAGTGTTCGATCAAGGGACAAGTATGGGAACCAAGAGCAGTGGTAGGGGGAGCACTGATGGGGCCTCCTTGCGGTTTGATGAATGTAGCAAAACAATGCCATAATTGGAGTATGGATTGAGTGGATGGCTCATGTATAAGTTGTGATGCACAAACTTGTGAAAACTCGGCAGCGGCTGATGTGGTGCGCAAATCGAGGCATAAATGTGTAGGGACACAATGTCAAAACATTTTATGGTGAGGGCGATAAATGATCTCAAGCCTTATCATGAGTGCGGAAAATGGAATCCGACAATGTAAAGAATGCCAAAAATGGACAACGACTGATGTGGCATGTAAACCGAGGTGACAGGGGCATATGAAAAATGCACAAAAAATATAGAGGTGAGAGTGAGAAATGATCTCAAGCATCATCACGAGCACGAAAAACTAAATCCGACGATATAAAGAAAGTCAGAAATAGACAACGGCCGAAGTGGCACACAAACTGAGGCAATGAGGGGCATGTAAAAAATGACCGAAAAATATAGAGGTGAGAGCGAGAAATGATCTCAAGCATCATCACAAGCGTGAAAAAATGAATCCAGTGATATAAAGAACATCAAAAACGGACAACGGCCTAAGTGGAACACAAATCAAGGCAACAGGGGGCACTAAAAAATGCCTGAAAAAGGTGCTGGTGAAAATTGGAAATGGACTCGACCACCGCGAAGTTCTAGCTGTGCTGATTTCATTGGTATCAATGGTTTGAGAAACGAGCGTCGGATGATCCCATAATGGAAAAAGAAGGATAAGGCCAATGTCTATAAATAGTAAGTGGTCCCCCATAATAGGTGTCATTTGTGAGTGGTGAGTTTGACAGGAGATTAGAGGAGGCCAGAGGTGAAGATTGAGATTGTGGAATATTTCACTGGTGGATTTGCATCCCGGGAGTAGCAAGTAAGAGCTCATGTCCTTAGCTTTATCATTTAAGCATTTTTATTTTATTTTGGGGCTCTGGGGAGTCGTACCGGTCATAAATGGGCACCTACATGGCATAGCGCGGGTACCTCGCTAAAGGGTACGGTGTAGGGAGCACTGGGGCATCCAGAAAACACGGTGTGCCTCGCGGGTTTGCTTAGCCTAGTTGTGCTCTGAAGCGCATCTTTCGGAGGGGAAAGCGTACTTCAAAGCACAACTAGGGGCTGTTGTGGCTGCGGTGTGTAGCACAGCTTTCCGAAAGGAAAGTGTGGTGTAAAACTCGGGGAGTGGCTGATCAAGTGCATTCTACAATGCACATTTCAAGGGAGAAAGCACGTTCCAAAGGGAATTTGAAAGCCCGGATTTTGTGTTGGGATATGGATCTAATGGGCTTTACTGTTGTGATTGGAAGGATGGCAGATGTTAGATGGAGAGAGTGGGAGGTTCCTCCCAACATACGGAATAGTATCCGGACATACATGGTGGTTCGGGAGGCACTAGCTGATAGTGGGCTCCTGAAGTTCGCAGAGATCCCATACATGCATTCAACACCTCTGTTGCTGAACAAGTTTGTTGAGTTATGGGATTCGGACATCGAGGATTTTATGATTTAGGGTGCGTGACTAGACCTTACCCTAATAGATGTATATTTTTTGAATCGATTTCCTAGGTTGGGCATGGTTGCTGATACCCAGCCGAGGAGGCTGGGGAATGTTTCGATGCAGACTTTATTGGACCGGCATTGTTTACTAGTGGTGGAGGTGAGCGGCTCTTCACTTATGCTTTGTGATTTGGAGAGTCCAACCAGCCAGGCGATTGCGGCAATCGTGGTACGTGTTTTGGGTTCTCATGGCCCTAACCGGATCTTGGGAGGGTGGATGTTACTGATAGACAGCGTCCCTATCGGGACGTATTATGCTTGGGGACAGATGTACTGAACTATTTTTTGGTGTGAGCTCAGCAAGGTATGACATCTAGGGATGGAGTTCTGTTACCCCTCCTTTTTATGTGCATTTTTCTTTGAGCGGATCCAGACACAGCGGCCTCATAGAGTTGTTTGAGAGGCACCACCGACAAAGCCGCAGATGCGATGATGGAGCGAGATGATGAATCGCAAGGGTGGAGGGCTAGTGGGTCGTTTCTTTACATGGGAGCTATTTTTACAGTGGATGCATATACCAGTATCCATTGAGGATTACCCATATGCCCAGATGGACTTTCGGGGGGACCTAGATATGTCGAGGCCTCCTAGTCAGGCTTGGGGACCGGATGGTATGTCTGGTTTTGTTTTGTTTGGTTTTAGACACAGTATTATGTTGTAGTCAGTTGGCATTTTATTGACGTTTTGATGTTTCTCTTTTCATATGTGGGACCTCGACCACTGCCGGGGCATCGGATGCGGAGAGGCCATATCGAGGGGGTCGATCCAGTAAATCGTGGACACGGGTGTTGTTGGAGTGTCGTAGTTACTTTGGATGTTTTGCGACAGGGGATTGATTGGCTCCTGGAGGGGATCGAGAGCGATGGTTGGCAGCACCTAGACCAGGAGCTGATAGACATATGTTATGATGCTCCATAGGAGTGGAGACCTATCATGCGGCGCATTGCGATGGATGCACAGACAGTGAGAGATTTCGCTCGAGGGGATGTACCCTATCTTGGGTAGGAGTATGAGGATGATATTGAGGAGGATGAGCCCATAGAGGAGGACCCTGAGGATGAGGATCCTAAGGAGGAGCTGCCTGAGGAGGAGCAGGGGAGGATGAGCTAGCAGCACAAGCGGCTGCAACAGCTGCCGCCGAGGGAGGGGAGTAAGAGGGGGATGATGATGATGAGGACTACTGAGAGGTGTCTAACTAGGAAGCTTGACAGGACTGCCCCCATTGTGATGAGCATGTGGGATTTTTATATATACGGCTTATGATATTTACCGAGGATGCTGTTGGGGCTCCTTGCTGTGTTTATATGTATATTTGGGTATAGTGGGTACTTGTGACATTTTTATGATATATATATATATATATATATATTTATATATTTATGGCATGTGGATGCCTTTTTTGATGATGTTTTGTTTTCTATGCACGTGGATGCACCTATCATGATGGTTGTATTATATGCATGTGGATGCAATTGTGGTGATGATTTCTTTTTGTGATGTTTGTGATTTTTTAATGCCTAAGTTATATTGTTATGTACATGCTGATGGTATGGTTATCTATGTATGATTGATCCCCTACATATGGTGATTTATATACCTATCTAGAATATTGTTAGCCATTTGGTCTGCTACACTATTTTAATTTCGTGGGACATGAGTGAATGTAATGGATTCAAACTGTCTGATAATTTGTTTAGTGCGCAAGAAATTTCTAAAAAGGAAGGGATCCCGTACCTGGTAGCGGTTGTTGAGTTGAGCGACAAGCAACTGGGAGTCAAGAAACACCCGAAGGTGACATATGCCCATATGGAGGGCGGCAGTCAGTAGACCGGCCACAACATCGTACTTAGCCTGGTTATTGGTAGTGGCACCTATGCACACTCCATCGAGGTGGATTAGCTCGTGTGAGGGGGAATACAAGACCCAAGTTGCAGAGGCGAGGTTCAGGGACCAGGGACTTGCGCCATTTTCAAAACCAACATATTGTGGTGGGAGGGAGCCCATCTGTGATAATGCAGGGTAACCAAATGTAAGGTCTTCGATAAAAAGGTGAGAAACAAAAAGGAATGACACTGTACAAAAGGGACTGGTGGGTCCCCAAAAAAGGGTGTTATGGGTAGAAACGTTTAAGGTACAACCCATTTCGAGGGTTGTGCAGGGGGGTCCCTTCAGAATCGGTGAGGATGTATGCCCCATGTCCCAAACAGGTATGTAGGATATATGGGCCTTGCCACATGGATTCAAATTTTTCTTTCCTGGTCTTATCATGTGCTTGGTCATAGACTAGGACAAGGTCTCCCTCCTTGATTTTACGTGGGTGAACATGTTTATCATAACCTACTTTGGAGCAGTATTTTGCAGCTTCGATGGTTTGGAGGGCCGTCCGGTGATCCTCGTTAGCCTGTTCTAAAAGGATTAGGTGTTGTTCAAGTGGAGAGGTATTGGGAAGGAGTTCTACAGCTATGTATAGGGAGGGAATCTGGCACTCTATGGGAAGGACCGATTCAATGCCGTGGACCAAGTGAAAAGGGGTTAAACCTGTGGCGGTCTTAGTGGAAGTGCGATAAGCCCATAGTGCTGGAAATAACATGTGATGCTAGTTGGAATTATGGCAATCTACGGTACACTGAAGAATGGTCTTCAGTATTTTATTGATGCCCTCTACTTGGCCATTCCCTTGAGGGTAATAGGCGGAAGAGTATTGATACTTGAATTTAAGAAGGATAGATAGTTCCTTCCAGATGGAGTCCTCGAAGTGTCTTCCATGGTAAGACACAAGTTGTTGGGGGACACAGAAACGAGTAATGACATGATTAAAGAAGAAACGAGCTGCGGTGTCAGCTTTGCAGTTGAAAATGGGCATGGCCTCAGCCCACTTTGTGAAGTAATCTACATCTACCATGATATATTTATGGCCACCTGCCGATGGAGGGTTGCACTCCATGAAGTCAATGGCCCATTTGCAGAAAGGGCCAACAGTGACGACTGGGTGAAGGGGGGCGGGTGAAGTCCTTTCCTTGGGTTCAAAGAGCTGGCAGTTGCGACAATCCTTAACGACGGTGATGCAGTCAGTAAAGAGGGAGAGCCAAAAATATCTGGCACGGATAACTTTTTGGGCGGTGGCCATCCCTAAAAAGTGTCTACCACAGGCTTTTCTGTGGCAATCATTAAGGACTTGTTTAGCCTCATCGCAGGTGAGGCAGTGACATAGAATGGTGTAGATACCGCGATGGTATAAAACATCTCCTAAGAGAAGGTAACATGAAGCGTGGTGATGTATGTGTCGATGTCCATCGCGATCGAGGTTGGGTCAAAATTTTTGAGTGCGAAGGTACACCAAGATATCGCTGTACCAAGGGTCATCTGAGGAAATGATAAATAAATGATCATTCGGGAGACTAGTATTAATGGGAGTTGAATTGGATGATGATGGAAGGTCTTTCATTAGTTGCGCCAATGCAAGGGCCTTGATGCTCTTTGGTGTTGTAAACGTGAGGCCATACTCTTCGAGAATAATGACGCACTTAGCCACATGTCCTTGTAGGAGGCGACGACTCAAGAGGTAAACCATAGGATTAGAGTCGGCCACAACATTAGTTGGGCTCAACAATATATAGTGACGGAGATTTTGTACGAAGTATACGATAGCTAGGGCCAACTTATCTTTTGGGGGGTAACACAATTGTGGGCCAGACAAGGTCTAACTTATGTAGTAGATTACGTGCTCTTTTCGTGCATTATCTTCTTGAATGAGCACCCCAGAGACGACGTGTTTTGATGCCGAAACATACAGGATAAAATCCTTTGAGAAATCTGGAGGAGAGATCAAAGGAGCATTATTTAAGGCTGTTTTAAGGGATGTAAAGGCTGCTTGAGCTTTCTCATCCCAGACGAATGGGCTGTGGGTGCGGAGTAAGTGGAGAAAGTCGTGAACTGTCATGGCATATTCAGGAACAAAGCGGCGGAGAAAATTGGCTCTCCCTTGTAGACTCTGTAACTGATGTATGGTGCGAGGGGGAGGTAGGTCCAAGATGGCTTGAACTTTTAAAGGATCGATAGTTATCCCTTTCTGTGAAATGATGAATCCTAACAACTGTCCTACAGGAACAAAAAAGACACACTTGAGAGGGTTCAAGCGTATTCTGTATTTGCGGCAACGCAGGAAGACCTGTCGGAGATCATTTAGGTGGTTAGATCATTCTTTGGAGTGAGCGGTAAGATCATCTAGGTAAACCAAGATGATGTGAGTTAGGTCATGGAAGCAGTATGTCATGGCTCGTTGGAAAGTGGTGCATGCATTCTTTAGACCGAATGGCATGACCTGGTAGGAAAAGGTGCCCCTTGGGGTAGTGAACGTAGTTTTGTATTGGTATTCTTTCCGAATGTAGGTTTGGTTATATCTGGAAAAGTAATCCATAAAGGAGAGGACTTCATGTCCGGAACAAGCATCAACGAGTTGGTCAATGAAAGGTGTGGGAAAGTTGTCTTTGGGACATGCATGATTGAGATCTCAAAAATCTGTGCAAACATGGAGAGTTCCTTGTTTTTTATTGACAGGTACAGGGTTGGACACCCAGGTGGTGTAAGCGATAGGATAGACAAATTTGGCTTTCCACAGCTTCTCAATTTCAATTTTGACTGCAGGAAGTTTGGAGGGGTGAATTGGTCTCTGCTTCTGGCGGACAGGTGGGACCTCAGGCCATGTGTCAATGTGGTGTTCAACGATGGTAGGGTCCAAGCCGGGCATCTCGGTATAACACCAAGAAAAGACATCATGAAACTCCTGAAAGAGCTTTTTAGATTCCCCGATTTCGTATTCTGTACAAGTGGCACTTAATGTGACAAGTTCGGGTGCGCTAGGTGTGACGAAAATATCAACTTGTATGGTCGGTGATATGTTGGCCATGTTTCCTTCCTCGAAGATGCCAGGGACATGAATAGGGTTCTTAAACCAGTCGACCTTCTCTTGGAGAAAATATTTTGTTTCCATCGCCAATTGGTTGGATGTGGTAGGGATGACTCACCAGGGATGAAATATGATTGATGGTGCATGTCATCCCATGGGTAGTCAGGTTCTGTAAGGGCTTCAATGATTTCCTCGTCATTGCGGAAGTAGTGAGTTGTCAAGTCATACGAGGGAAGGTTAGATGTTTGAGGCACGTTGTTCCTATCGATCATAGAGATCATGTATATGGTATTGATTTCTTCTGAAGAGGAAGATGTTGGGGGATGAATTTCTTCAATGGTAGGAGGGGAGGTTTCTAGGTTGGCGTTATTCAGTTTGTAAAGGGCTTCTCTGTAATCCAGGAGGTTAGGGAAGTGGTGTGAGTAGTGACCATATATTCCACATATAGCACAAGCGTGGTTAGTATGCAACGCCTTGTTGCGTTGATGGGATGGGGGGTTTAGTACGACTACGGGGATGTTGGGGTCATCATCCAAGGTCTGCATGTGTTTTTGGAGGTCTGGAAACTGAGGACAGTTGTGGGTAGCATGGCCGATATCATCACACAAGGAGCACTTAGGGGTTGCTCGCGGGGGTGGTTTGGATGCTACTAGTTTTATTGTCGAAGGGGCGATATAGTTTTGCGGGCCTCTGCCCCCAGCGTTTTTAAGTGGTGGGGTGGGAGGGTTTGTAGAAGATGTGGATGTTGCGCCAGAAGGAGGACAATTGGGCATGTTCATAACTCTTGGGGGAGGGTGGTTGGAAGTGTTAATAGGTTGAACTGGTTGAAGGATGACATGTAGTGTTGGTGGAGGAGTAGGGGCAGATAAATACCACACAGGTAGACCTAGGGTTAAACCGGGGAGGTTCAAAGTGGCCATCACGGGCCTACTTATCACTCCAGATGGTCGGAGTAAAAATGGGATCGTATGGATGGGTGTTGCCCCAACATAACGTGGTACCGACGGTGGTTGCGGTAGTAAAGGCGGTTGTTGGTGGGGTATTGTGTGGTTGGAGGAAAATGTGCAAAGATCAGATATCTCTGTTATCTTTACAGGGGGAAGAATGGATTGGAATGTGGAGGTCATGGGTGATTCCAAGTATAACCCGGGTCCGACTGTGGAGACTAACGATGTAGGATAATTGTGCACGGGTTGTTCAATCATGGGGAGAACATTCTCAGGGGCAGCGGGACCATTGGGATCATAGTATGTTATTTGATCTATTTTAACCACACGTCCCTCATGGGGGAACATCATGATGTGGAAGACGGACAAAGAAACGGCCTTCATAGAATACATGTAACTACGACTAAGCAAGAGGTTGTAATTAGGTTGTGCATTTATAACCTCTATATCGATTAGGACCATTTTTCCCCCTAGCTGAATGGGAATGTTGGCTAGAAGGCCTTGAGGTTGAGTTGTGCAACCATCATAAGCTCTTAATGCAGTTGTTGATGGCTGTAGAGTAGGATATCCAAGCTTCTGCCAAACAAACATCGACATAACGCAAGTGGAAGCACCCTCATTGATGATTCATCAATGCATGACTAGGTTTCGAACTGATATAGAAACCTGGAAAGCTAGTGTCGAAGGAAAACGTGGTTTGGCTTGGTCTAAGTTGAATGCCAACAATCGTGAGTCGTTAGGGTCTATCGCACCGATGGCAGATAACAACAATTTCCTCTGTGCGGGATAGTTCTTTAAGACTTCCAAGGAAGACATAACAACGGGGGACTACGCTAGCTCTTCTACGATATTATAATTTGATGCAGCACGAGCGTTAGGATTGTTGTTGACCTATTGTAGTGGGAAGCGGGGGGCTCTAGGGGCCCCATTGCTGTGTGGCGGGGGTATGTGTAAGGGTTGATCTGAGGGAAGAGCATTAGCGGTAGTGTCGACGGGGGTGGTTTTGGGGGTAGGTCCGTATTGATTTCGATGCGTTTGAAGATTAACGTATGTTGATGACATCATGAGGAGATGGTGGGTACCCAAATCCGTCGGTTGGTTTTTCTGTGTAGCATATTTGATTTGCTGAGGTGGTCGTGTGGTTTCCTGGAGGAGGAGGTAGTGGTTGGGTGTTTACTATTCCTCGCGTGGGAAAGGGATTTTGTAGCACCATGGGAGGTGGCTGGGGGTTGGGTTGTGCAGGAGGAGCGACCTGTCGTTGGCTTTGGGTGTCGTCCATCCAAAGTTGACAAACACGATCTAAATGTGGACAATTGTGCGTATAGTGACCGTAGACCCCACATATGGGACAAGGATGATTCATTCGTAGATTGGGATTATTGCCCTGACGAGGAGGTCTGTCAGGGTTTTGGTCAGGTGGGGTGGCGTTGTTGTTATTGGGGGGGTTTGGTTGTTGACCGCCTTGGTCCTGAGGTTCGTTATTCCTACGATTCTGTCCTCTCCCCTTGTTCTATTGGCCTTGTTGGTTGCGTTGAGTAGGTTGGTTTTGCTGCGGGTGTTGTTGGGCATAAACTTTCCCTTGGGGGTTGGGATGATTTTGTGGCTGAGCAAGTGGTAAAGGTACGGGATGCAGGTAGTAACCAGGATTTGTTTGAGGTTGAGCCGGTGCAGGTGGGGTCGGCGGTGGATGATAAATTGGAGGAGCTTGTGGTTGCGTAAGTGGGGCTTGCGGAGGGTAGTAAGCCGACTGAACTTGGGGGTGTGGATGTGCTGGCTAAGGTAGGTGTTGATAAAAGGTGGGTTGGCCCACAGGAGGATTATAAGGTTAGTGTACATGACCATAACAATGCTGTGGGAACGATGGCCCATGAGTATGAGGAGGTCGAATGACAAGGGAATATGATATAGTTGCTCTAGAATGGGACGTGGCACACGAAAGATCATGGCCAGAAGGAGTGGGCATAGCCGTGTACGATTGGGTGCATGATGCTACATGCTCGTTGATGCCATTGGTGGCATGGGATGCTCCCGGGGCATCACTACAGGAGGCGTCGACACGAGGGGCGTCCGGTAAGATAGAGTATAGGTAGCCAGATTAGGCATAGATAAGATCAATTTGTTGGGCTTTGAGGATGGTTCTTCCTCAGACTGAGGTCAATCGAAGGCCACATCCTTCGCGATGGTTGGAATGAGAGACTTCAGGAACCAGTCTAAGAAAATACGGTCATCCAACTTGATCTTACATAAAGTACGTCGTTTACGCCACTCATGGATGTGGTATGTGATGTGGGTGGCCATATTCTGTCTACAAGACAATAGGATCTATACAATGGCATTGTAACGAACAGGTAGCTGGAATAATTGCAGGAAAGTGGAAGTAAGGGATGTGAATGTAAGGTGGGTCCCGTGAGGTTGGTCAATATACCACTTAGTTGCAGCTCCAGTGAGGGTTCTTTGTAGTATTCAGAGGAAAATGGAGTCGTCCATGATGGAGTTATAGGAACACCATAAGTGGAAAGGCATGATATGATTTTGGGGGTCTTCTCCTCCCTTTCCCTCAAATTTGCGTATGTTCGAGGGGAGTTTGGTGGGAATAGGAGGCCATGTAGGATCATGTCTTATAGGATCATTAGTCAACCTAGCCAAGTCAGGGAGATTAAGACTAACCATGAATGGAAAACTAGAAGGAAGATGTGTCAGGGGGGTATGTTTGTCGTGGTGGGGATGGTGTGGCCACTTCCCCTGATGTGTGGGGCAACGGTATGGGATGTAGCGGCAATGGTGGGGCCACTGTCCCCAATGTGTGGGGCAACAGTATGGGCTGTAGTGGCAATGGTGGGGCCACTGCCCCCAATGAGTGGGGCAACGGTATGGGCCATAGTGGCAATGGTGGGGACGCTGCCCCCAATCTGTGGGACAATGGTATGGGCCATAGCGACAATGGTGGGGCCACTACACCCAATGTGTTGGGAAATAGTATGGTCCGTAGAGGAAATGGTGGGGCCATTTCCCCCAGGTATGCTACTAGTCACTAGTGGATTTGTGTTAGTGACCAATCCACTCCCTATAGGAATAAATGTGGTGGTGAGGATGTTAGGCATAAGGCCTATAGATGACATGACGGGGATAGATGTTGTTGTGGTATCCGGGTGAGTGGTGGGTCCTTTGTCGACCATCCCATTGAAAAAGGCATTGGACGTCATACCATCCAAGGGGCTAGATGGAGCGGTGTATGTGTTATACTCCGGTTCCAAGTCGGATGTGCTATAAGGAGCATTCGAATCAGGTGATAAGGCTCTACATATGTGGTGAGGAGAGCCAAGTAAACTGTGTTGTGGGGGTTGGCCCCGTTGGCCCTAGGACTGTCTTTGGGACTCAATTATGATGATGAGGGTATTCTGGGTGAGGTGTGGTGAGTGAAAAGCTCAAAACATACTAGTGCAACCAAGTGTGCACAAGGAGAGCGTAAAAATATATATGGCAGTCAAGACAACAACAAAGCTCAAAATGCCTGTTGCAATAGTTGTTCTACAATCAAATGGAGCGGGAATAAAAATGGCAAGAATACCAACAGAAAAAAGGGCTCCTAAAAAGTGAAAAAAAAGGTGTACTCACTAGACTTAGGGGAGGTAATGGAGCATGCAACCGCCTAACTAAAAGGTATGCTGGTTTGAACTAGACGTATCCTCTCCAGGGTGTTGAAATCCTGGTCAGACAATACAAAAGGTAGAACCAAAGGCCAATGATATCCCCCTACCGGGAGGGACACCGGGTAGACAATCCTAGAAGAAAGGAAACTAAGATACCCTATTCATGACACGTCCAGAAAGGTGAATCTGCGGCTCTAGTCCTATCACCGCGTGGGCCTAATAGGAACACCACATGTGGACAATGAGTAGGTAGCCTTCGTTTACTGAATGGATTGCAGTATTCCACTCAGGCCTCTGGAACCAGGCTCGCCACTTCAACCCTCCTACGGGAGAGGCCTTTCCGACAAATTGGTCGTAACCATGTCAAAAAATACGAAGGGATTTGGGCACCCTAGAAGACAACGACTATGTCTCAAGTGTAAGCAACAAAGAGGTGTTATTTGGATACCTATCCCCCTTATCCTACCTAGCTACAAAATTCTTCTGTGTTCCCCAAGTGGGGTTAAAAGTTGGTTGAGTTAAGTAGTTTTTTTAGGGATCACTTGAGTTAGGTGACAGCGTGTGTGCAATGATGATGTTGGTAGCTAACTAGCAAGTAAAAAAGATGGTGTTTAATCGCTAGAAAAATGGACGCAATGCTGGAAGCTGAATGCTTAACAAAAACTGAAAAATAGAATTATATATATTAATATTATTATTATTTTTTTTTAAATAACAAAAATGGTGAAAATTTGAAAATCAAGGCATGGCTATGGGCCAGATTTGCGTGGTGTGCAGAGCAAGTTTTGGGACACAATGTGCAGTGTGCAACGTGGAGGTAGTGCGCCATGATTTGTAGTGTGCAGCGCACGTTTTGGGCCTGTATGTGCTGTGTGCAGCACGGTAGGAGCCCGCCATGCAGTGCAGTGTGCAGTGCAGCATTAGCGCGCTGGGCTGTGCTGTGTGCAACGTGGCAGTAGTGCGCCGGACTGTGTGGTGTGCAACACGGATTTCGGGATAGACATCGCGGTGTGTAGTGCAATATATGGGGCAAATGGCGCAGTGTGTAATGCGCACTGCAGTGGGTTCTCTACGTTCGATGCCATGGAAATGGGTTGTTGTGGAGTGGTGTGAATCGCACAGGTGGTGGGATGGTGAGTGGCGATGCTCGTGTGTAGAGCTCAGACCGTGGGTCGGCTCATGTAGACCGCGATAGGGAATGGGTAAGATGCGGATTAGAACCGCATGCAGGTGCTGGAAAGGTGCGGTGTGCACCGTGGAAAGACACAGGAAAGCTGCTCTTTGGATCGTAGCAAAGGGATAAAGAGTCGAGCTGCAGACCACGCAAAAATGGTGAAAAACTGTGGTGCAGGCCGTAGTTGTGAGGAAAAAGAATCGGTTTTATGCATGGAAAACGATGCAAACTAGTTGCACTCGCATAGAAAAACTCGCAGGCCTATAACTAAGTAGATAAAACCAAAAAAACAAAAATTTTAAACAAAAAACAATGAAAGCTAAAAAGGATTGAAACAGAGGAGTCGCCAATTTGTAGCCGAGGTTTTCACCCCTACTTGTGCAAAAGGGAACCTACTAAAGGAAGGGACCCTTAGTAGCAGGCTAAAGGGAAAGTGATCAAAACTAAACTAATCATAAAAAACAACAAACAATCTAATCTAACATGTGCATGCGATTTAAAAGAGACTTAAAGCAGTAAACAATAGATTTCCAAAATAGTAGAATAAAGAATCTTGAATTTTTTTTTGTATTATGGGAAAGCAAGGGCTTGCAAAAGATTTACCTCAGGAAGGAGGTTGGTGAAGCTCTGACAATGTGCTCCGAAGCTCCTTTGGTTCCGTACTCTCCTCCTCTATGCTTTTGGTGGTGGGTAAGATTTCTATCTTCTAAAGGGAAGCCAAAGCTCAAAGATGGATGGCTAAGGCTTGACAAAATTTTAGCATCATAAGGGTAGAGTAGTTGAGCGATTTGGAAATGAGGGGCCTCCACCCCTTTTTTATAAGCTTGGATTAGGGTTTTTTAGGGTTTTTTTTCCCTATTTTCTCTTTTTTTTTATTTTCTTTTGAGTTTTATTCCCTATTATTTTTATTTTGACCCTCTTTTGGGTTTTTAGTATGTTTTTGAGGTAATTTTGGGTATTTTTTATACCCATTTGGGTTTTCTGAGGTTTTGGAGGCTAGGTTAGTAGGAAATTTGGTCAACAGAGGTGTGTGTCCAAAGGGATGAGATGGTGAGCACTTCTTTGGTGTTAACAGAGGAAGAACGAGGTATCAATATTTTACTAATAAATCTTGTTCATACCTTTTACTAGATTGACATTTTTTCTTTGGGAATCTATAATCTTAGGTGGTTTATCACATTTATTAGATTTGAACTTAGGCACACTAAACCCTCCCAAATATAGAATAGGTTGTCCCAAGTCATACCTTTCCTCGTCCCATTCATAACCAATAAGAAATTAAATGACACATCAGTTCCATCCATTTGCATTCCTTTTTGTTGTATATGTGAAGAAAAAAGCTCATATTTCTCATTACCTTGGTCTTCTACATTCTGCATAATTTATGCTTGCGAATGCAGACAAAGTTTCCTAGCCTTTCCTTTGGCCACCGTCTTGTGGAAGTGGAATTCATTTATCCTATGTTGAGAAATCTATTGAACCTGTTATCACTAGAGTTGGACCTAGACTACTTAAGTTCAAGCCTAGAGAAATCTTAACTGTAGGTAAAGGATATCTAGGAGTATTATTTTATAATAATGATAGATTATGGTAGGTAAGCAATCATTACAGAAATCAAGCTAGGATAGAATACAAAACTGCATGAAGTATATCACTGTAAAGGAAAATAACAGAAAAGGCTACGAGCACGAATTTAAAAAATAAACGAGTCAAGTTCTACATTAGGTATTTAAATATAATTTCATGTACATCATAAGAATTCTGACATAGATAAATAGGTCTATAGACAGAAAAAATCATGAATAGCATGTAATTCAGTTATTAAAACAAACATGGCTCATTTGATCATAATCATTTCAAAGAAGTCATTTCACATTAAAAGAAACACAATCTATACATGCCTGCAATTGCAATTCATAATATGAGTCTGATCTCCACAAGGTTTTCCAACCTCCGTACATATCACACTATTGTCTATTATATACAATAAGCTTCAAAATTTGAAACAGTTTTAATATCCTCATTTCTCGAATCTCGACCATCTTAAAATAGTAAATTTGTTTCTATCAAACTAACTTAAAGGTTGAGTTAAACTTTAAAATCGACAACTGCAGACAAAAATAAAACAACCCTATCTATTGCTTGTTGTCGAATATTAATTATCTATCAACTAAATAACCTGGGTTTTTAATCAATCAAATACTTTTAGAAGCGTCAGCTAAAACAGTCATATCACATAGAACTTGGGATATTTTCTGTAACCTGGAGTATTCTGCATCCCTGTTTTGCTCTTCATTATGAAATTCTCTGTTCTGGCTCAACACTTGTTCATATTGCTTCCGAATTGTTCTTTTCTTCTTTAGGATATCTTTGGATATGAGGACGAGCTTCTGATAATCTGCTTCCTTCTCTTCTAAATCTCATCGTAACCTTTTATTAACAGACATTAAATTCTCATTTATGTCTTGCAGATACTTGTTATGTTCTTTGTAAGATAGCAAATATTTCCTTGTTTGATCTAATTCTGATACTATATCAGCCCCTTCCAAATCCAGAAGGGTTTCATTTACTTGCAAAGAATTTGAACTTGAACCAATTTCATTCTCAGAATTGTTTTGTTTACCTGTACAAAAAGACTCAGGTATGTGCCCTGCATTTCCTTGAAGCTCTATAAATTTCTCATCTTCTGAAAACTGTTCTTCATTTGCTACCTATATGTCTTCTTCATTAAGGGAATCTTTTATAACCACAATCTTGTTGCTCTTTACAGGGTTATGTACAACCTTTATATCTGCTTCCAATTTGCTTATGATCAATCGAGTCCTCGGCTTTAAACTCAGTTCCACATTCTCTACCTTTAGGGTTTCAACTTGTCCTATTTTGAAACTTCTTCTAAGCTTATACTTTTTACAACAGTCCTGGTAACAAATATTTTTGAAAATTCATCATTCACAATAGTAAACTCCTCTGCTAGCTCTTTGCCCTATTCATTTACTGGTTCCATTGCTCCCTTCATTTGCTTACCTAAATTTTTAGATTTGATTCTTTTTTCCTTCTCTTTACAGGGCTTTTGTTTCTCTACTTCAAACTCTGACTCAAGAAGGAAATGGTCCCAAGTTCATCCAATCTTATTAGATTGAAAAACTATCAACAACTTTATTAACCCCTGATGAAAAAGAGAACGGGCAGTATGTTCTTGATGACCTTGAACCCATGCAACTATCTTTTGGAAACTTTTAAACAAATAAAAAGGAAAATTAAACTTCAAATCTCTATTAAGATGCATCAGAAATCGTAAATGGCATCTGAGAACTCTGTCATAACGAACCTCACAGTTTATGTAATTCTAAATGATCTCTAATAGAGTCCTCCAAACCTGCTTTAGCTTACTTATGTGTATACCATTATTCCAGCTTAACATTTCAAACCCAGGCAACAGGAACTTACTATAATCAACTTCAAAAGACTGTTGTTTGAACCACGTTTCACCCAGCGATGGCACTCCAATAGCTTCTGCAATAAAATCTTCATCAACCTTAACCTCTAAATATTCAAAACGCACAACTACATCTCTATAACTTTTAATAAAATTTGTAGTCACTTGTAGATTCTGGCCCTGCAATCTCTCACAGAAAGGGAACCAACCCGCATCTATCATCATGCTCGTAGATCTTGGAAACTGATGAAACCAGTGCAAATTATCCAGTTCAAGTATGCATAATAATCCACCAGGCTTCTTGGTATTCATCATGCTGCATCTCTGTTACCATGAATACCTATTTACTTCCATAAAATACAGGCCAAAAGAAAAGAATGGATGCTACAAGCTTGAAAATCAATACTTCAATTCCATGATTTGCAATGATGTCAATTGTTGTGGGTAAAACCTTGAGATGAGTGATTCATACTCATAGTATGACACGACTTCAAAATTGTTGTCTATGCTTTGATGAAAAGTAATGTCAAATAAAACATTAGTACAAAAAACCCTGCCACTCATCCTTAATGCAAAAACCAATACTGGAAGCATCATTACCTTTAACATTTTTTCATATGCTGCCAATATATAGTTATAAACCATATGAAATGACCACTACTAATGTTTTAAGCATAACAACATTAATCATGCTAACATTTGTATCATTTCAATTGAGAAATAAAACATTTCAAAAATCAAATGACAAATGAGCCTTATTTTGGTTTTAATAAATGAAAAATTTGCTAAAAACAAACTAGGGTAACATTTGAGATAAAGAAAAATGAGAAATTTAAAGGGAAGCTAGGGTGAAATTATGAATGGTAACTAGGTAAAGTCAAAGATTCTGAAGTAAATCTAAAATACAACCCTAGAGATAACATCTGGCTTCGATTGGTGATAAAGCTCTCCTTGTGAGGCTTTAAGAACATCTTGACCTGTGCCTTCTGAAACCTGCTAGAATCACATTTTTGTTTTATTGGACCGGAGTCTTATTTGCAAAACTATAATGATATATACAATGAGTATGTACACTGATCTTCTGCAACTCAGTATGTGTGAAAATATTTTAAAAATCGTCCATTCACTGGACCTGCAACTTCCTCACCAGTCAAATTCTGTAGGACAAAGGTATTGTTTCCCAAGATCTTAACCACTGTAAAAAGGTCCTAGCCATAAATTATAAAACTTTCCATGCTTACCTTTGTCTTAATTCCTTGAATCCCACCTGAGAACCAAGTCACCAACTACAAAGATATATTTTTTAATCTTTTTATCAAAACTTTCTTTTACCTTTTTCTGTGCATTTCATCTTTTTCCAGAATGGCTTCTCGTTCCTGCTGCAATTGGATTATCTAAAACCCTCTTCTTCTTATTTCATCAGGTTCTTCTTCAGTTTCCTACAAAAAATTGATTACTGGGGAAACTAATTGGACAAGAAACCATGCATCGAATCCATATACCAACTTAAAAGGGGATGTCCCAATTGATTTCTTTATGGTTACCCTATCAACCCAAAGAGCAAATTTTAATTTGGTGTCACAACTCTTTTTATTTTCCAATAACATCTTCTTAATACTGTTCACAATACTTTTATTACTGGATTATGCTAATCCATTACCCTATGGGTAATAAGGTGTGGACTGTTTCAAGCTAATGTTATTTTCTTCACAAAATATCACAATATTTTTGGATTTAAAAGTTGGGGCATTGTCAGTGATTAGCTTCCTAGGACATCCAAATCTACCGAGAATATTATCCTGAAGGAAACTCATAATAACTTGATATGTTGATATTCTTGTGGGGATTTCCTCCACCCACTTAGTAAAGAAGTCAGTAAAAGTTAAAAAATCCATTTATGTTGACCACTACAAGCAGGATGAATCTCTCATATGAAGTCTAAACCCCACTGTTGAAATGGAACATTTACTGCTATGGGTTTTAAAGGTAAAGACTGTAGCTTGTGTTTACCTGCAAACATTTGGCACTCCATACATGCTCTGACCTGATGATACACATCTATAGAAAAGGGAAGGCCAATAACAACCTACTCTCAAGATTTTAAACGTAGTGTATTTTTAGTATTTGTGTCCCCCGCAAACACCAACATGTAACTCTGTAGTGACAGCATCAGCTTCTGATCTATCCCAACACTTAACCAATATACCTCCAGGATCTTTCCAGTATAAAACTTGATCCATTAAAACATATTTGAGAGCTTTCAGTTTTAAATATCTACACTCATTTTTATTTAAATCTGGAGGACATTGTAAATACAACAAGAAATATACAATTTTTCATACCATGGAGAGCCATAATACCTGTTGCAAATATGTTCCTTATTCTGCTTTGTTGACACATCTTGCTCTGAATTTGCAGCCATCAGATGAAGTTCTAATACTTGACAATTTGATTCTGCTAGAAGCTTGGCTAAACCTTCCCCTTTCACCAACTTGGTAGGTTTAATGTCCACATCATACTCCATAACTTTGGCTATCCATCTACCTCTTTTTCCTTCACTATCGGGTTGTACCAAGATTTCCTTAATTGCTGAACATGGAACATAGGCTAGAATTTTTGAATGCAAAACATAAATTCTGAAAATTTTGAGAGCTTTAACTAATGCATGTGATTTCTTTTCCATTATACTATACTTAAGCTCTGAGTCTCTTAATGTTTTGTTGAAGAAAGATATTGTTTGTTCTAAGCCATCTGAATTCGTTTGGAGTAAAACAACAACTATGGTATCTTCAGATGGAAATGAGAAAATGGAAAAATCTTTGGTGTAATCATGAGAGGTTCAAATGGGTGCCTCTACAAGTTCTTGCTTTATCCTTTGAAATGACTGTCTATCCTGATCTGACCATTTAACTTCCCTATCCTCTTTAAGCATCTCAGTGATATGTTTAATAATCTCTGCAAAGTTAGGAATAAACCATCTTAAAAAAATGATTTTCCCAATAAAAGATTGCATTAGAGGAAATTTCAATTTAAAATGGGCCTTCCAAAAATAATAAAAATTCCATGTCATTATGTATTAGCCAATCAAAATGATTTAAAGTTCAAAAAGGGAGCACCTAAAAAAATTGGAGGGAAAAAAAACTACTTTTTTGGATCGTATTTTCAACTTATCTCCTTGTAGGTTTACTCAAACAAGCGGGAGGACTCGTTGGATGCATAATTAAATTATGCATCCAACGAGTACCCATGTTGCAAACTTTTAAAAACATCCACACCATGAAAAATCGAAAATACATTTAAAAAATGTGTTTTCTCTCACTAGAAACACGGTTTTTAATGTATTTTCAATTTTTCATGGTATGGATGTTGTTAAAAGTATGCAACATGGGTACTCGTTGGATACACAATTTAATTATGCATCCAACGAGTCCTACTTCTTTAAATTTGAGTAAACCTACAAGGAGATAAGTTGAAAATACGATTCAAAAAAGTAGTTTATATACTCTCTCTCTACTATTATTTTATTATTATTTTCCTTAGGAAGCCCATTTTTTACCCAAATTTCCTCTAATGAATTTCCTTTTTATTTCTAGGGATGGTGATTTGCAAGATAGCCTTTACGTGTTCTGGATCTATCTTTATTCCTTCAGCGGAGACTATATGACCCAAGAGTTTGCCCTTTGTCATGGCAAAGTGAGACTTTTATCGGTTTAGTGATAAACCAAATTTTCTACACTTAAGGAAATTCTATTTTAAATGCTTCAAATGCTCATCATCAGATTTAGAAAACACTGTAATATCATCTTGATATATCACTACAAACTTTTCATTTTCCCCCACAAAGGCTATGTCCATAGCTCTTTGAAATGTGGCACCTGAGTTCATGAGCCCAAAAAGCATTTTATCGTACATAAATGTACCCTAGGGGGTTGTGAATGTTGTCTTCTCTCTGTCCTATGGCTATACTACAATCTGGTGATAACCAGAAAACCCATCAATCATTGAAATCCTTTGGGAACGTACCACTCTTTGTAGGATCTCATCAATTTTAGGCAATGAATAATTATGTTTAAGGCAACATCTATTCAAGCTACGAAAATCCACGCAGAGCCTTATCTCTCCATTTTTCTTGCATACTGGCACAAGATTTTCTACCTAAGATGACTATCTGAGGGGTACAATAATTTTTGCATCCAACAATTTTTTCACTTCCTTTTCAATAACTGGCAGTAATGCTCGATTAATCCTTCTAAGTTTATGTTTGAAAGGCTTAATGTTTGGTTTCAATGGGATCTTATGCTGTATAATGCTAGTATCATAAGTTCTAAGATCCTCATATGACCAAGCAAAAATGTCCACAAATTCCTTCAGCAAACTGATATATTTTTTCTTTTCCCCTTCTGAAAGTGTCTTAGATATTCTGATCATTTTGGTTTCAACTTTAGAACCAATATTACAACTTAAAACATCTTTTTCAGTAGTCTACAATGTAGGTTTCAACAATGTGTCATCCTTTGAGAACAACCTTTCCAATGGGACAATTCCATTAGGAATGAAGTTTCCTTTTAACTCAACAATTTTATGGTCTGCAATTGAATATTTTGCATAGGAAACTTCTTCAGCCAAGTCAACATCTTGATCCTAGTCAATTAAATCATCTACAAATTCAGCTGTTAATTCCAAAAACTCCTTTATCTCCTCATAATCATGAAAGACTTTCCAGTGTTTGATGTCATCTGGAACAGATGGCCTGTATCTTACATCAATTGAGTACTTCAAATGTGTTAATTTTGGAACTTTGAAGTAAGCTGTTGCCAAGGCTAGTGAGTTTGCTGCCTGATTATAATCTCTTGGGATATAGGTTATATTGAAGGCTAAGAAGAAATTGTCTATCTAATCCCAAAATTCATTTCTATAAACTTTCAATAGTTGTTGTTTTACTTGATAAACATTCTTGACTTGCTGAACAATCAATTCGAAGTCACCAAATACAACAAGCTTTTGAATATTTAAATCTTTTGCAGCTCTCAATCCCAGAACTAATTCCTCATACTCAACAGTATTATTAGTTGTTTGAAATTCCATCTTTTACATGAGAGAAATAATCTCACCTCCAGCAGACATGAGTACAACACTTGCTCCTACTCCTTCCTTACTTGATGCTCCATCAAAATACATTTGCCATAAACCTTCCTGCTCTTCCTTCTTTTGCTGAACAGGATTATATTTCTACACTTGCAAGACCTTTGTAGAATCATCATTCTGAACTTGTAACAAACCTGTAAAATCATCATTCAAATGTAACATGCAAGAGACCATATCTTCTTGTACTGAGTAAATAGGATGTTTTGTAGGGTTTTTATCATCACTTACCAAGAATTCAAGCTGCACTTCTCTATAAATCCTTCTATACTCTCCTCCAAATAGGGGTACTGAAGCATAAGACAAATCCATTTGAAGGGTTCCTCCTACCCTTTTTTCCCATGACTGTGATAATAGCATACCAAACTTAGGGGATACATCAGCTACAACCACATCCATAGGTATAATTTTCATAGGCAACTGTGCAACGCTAACTAGATATTTGATGACCCCTAAGCATTTCACTGCTCTAGAATCGAAGGCATATAAATCATGATAAGGTTTAGTAACAGAAAGCCCTAAAGCTTCCATGACTTCCTTAGGCATAATATTATGTGAAGCACCTGAGTCTATGAGACAGTTATGTAACATCTGATCATGAATAATGAGTGTGATATAAAATGGACGAGGATAAACAGATTTAGCATCTGGATGATCAACTGTTTTTGAGCCAGTATTAACAGTCGGATTTTCTTCTTGCAAATTAATCACATCTGAGGGAATGGGGGCAGCTGAAGAATTCAAAATTTTAAAAGTAGGTTCTCTATATGATTTGTTCCTAACCAGCTCAGTCAATGGAATAGGAATCTTAATTTTGTTGATTTCATGTTCTAGATTAAAATTAACAAGTTTGCCTAATTCTTCTGTTTCTGTGACTTTATTCTTCTCCTTATGTGATTCCTGTTTTTTCTCCAAAGGCAAACTTTCTTTAGTAGGAAATGTCCTTACCTTCTTTTTGCTAATTGCTAATTGCTTCAATCCTGAATTGAGATCATATGACTTCTGCTGTGCCTCCTGATAAATTTTTCATTACTGCTCAAAACAATCTGCCATCTTTGCACCATGATAATCATCCTTAATTAAAAAAATAGAAGAAGAAAAATCATCTAATTGATTAATATCAAGTTCTAGATCTTCAACTTCTCCTTCATCTATTTCATAAGACTCATCATCCCTTATTAGATTATTTTGAAAAGGTGGTTGTACCCTTTGATCCTCATTGTCTCTTCTCTCCCTTTGAATATCGTTATTCCTTCTTTCTCTTGGAATAATCCTAGGGGAAAAGGTCATCTAAACTTATTTGGGTTTCTATTATCATTGTCTTGAACATGCCTATTTTGACTTTTATTTTCTCTTTCCAACCTACTAATCATTGCAAATATATTTTTGATTATTTTATTCATTTCATCCATCTTACTATCTGAAGCCTTTCCTGCAGAAGTAGATGAAACCATTTCCTTTTTTCCCTTTCTATCAATCATTTGACACTCTGCCTCTTCTTTAAGTTTATTTGAAACAAGTATGTTGGATTCAACTTCTAAGGCTGCTTTCTACATATTCAATAAAGATAATGATTTTCTTTCCCTAAGGATGTTGGATTCAATAAAGAAAATTGATAATCAAAAGAATTTGCATACGTTAACTTTGTTGATGTTTCAGTAGGTTTTATTTCAGCTGGTATCCTACTGTACATTCTATTGAAACATTTCGAAAAATCTTCAACAACCTCATCCTTCTTTCTTTTCAGTGCTCCAAACTCTGTGATGTAATACAGGTAATCTTTAGTATCTCCTTATTGTTTCAAGAACACTTCTTCTAAAGCATCTATACCATCTATAGATTTTGGTGGCAGTTCTCTTAACCACTTTCTTACTTCACCATCTAGAATTAAAACAAAAACCCTCATCCACACATCCTGATTTTCAAAATTATGATTGCAGCATAACTGAGGTATGTATTCCAATGCTCCTCTTCTGTAACACCTCCCTGACCATTGAATCTCGGGAGATATTTTTGATAGTCTCCACCTGGGAGAGCAGTTAAAGGCTGAGGCAATACTAGAGGGGCATATCTAGCTGCTACCATAGCAGCCATCCTATTTGGGGGTTGACCAGCCATATTTGGTGTATTGGACACTAAAATCTATGACGAAGATGGCTGATTTTGTATATATGGTGGCTTGGTATGTGGAGGAGATGGCACTTCAATTTTCAATTGGCCAATAAGAATTCTGCTAGTGAGAGGTATATAAGGTGCTAACAAATATTTTAAAATGAAGGTTTCCTCTGGTATATGTTTATGTTCAGAAGTCAGAGGATTTGAATAAACCTCAAAATCATCCACCTGAGTAGGATTAAAGTTCAAGCCTAGAGAAATCTTAACAGTAAGTAGAGGATATCTAGGAGTATTACTTTATAATAATGATAGATGATGGTAGGTAAGAAATCATTACATAAATCTAGCTAGGATAGAAGACAGAACTGCATGAAGTATATCACTGTAAAGTACAATAACAGAAAAGGCTATGAGCACGAATTTAGAAAATAAATGAGTCAAGCTCTGCATCAGGTATTTAAATATAATTTCATGTGCATCATAAGAATTATGACATAGATAAATAGCACTATAGACAGAACAAAATCATGAATAGTATGTAATTCAGTTATTAAAACAAAACATGGCTCATTTGATCATAATCATTTCAAAGCAGACATTTCACATTAAAAGAAACACAATGTATACATGCCTGCAGTTGCAATTCATAATACGATTCTATTCTCCATAAGTTGTTCCAACCTCCTTACATATCACACTACTATCTATTATATACAATAAGCTTCGAAATTTGAAATAGTTTTAAGATCCTCATTTCATGGATCTCGACCATCTTAAAATAGTAAATTTGTTTCTATCAAACTAACTTAAAGGTCGAGTTAAACTTTAAAATTGACAGCTGTAGACAAAAATAAAACAACCCTATCTATTGCTTGTTGTCGAATCTTAATTATCTATCAACAAAATAACCTGGGCTTTTAATCAATCAAGTACTTTTAGAAGCTTCAGCTAAAAAAGTCATATCACTTAGAACTTGGGATCTTTTCTGTAACCTGGAGTATTCTGCATCCCTGTTTTTCTCTTGATTATGAAATTCTTTGTTCTAGCTCAGCACTTGTTCAAATTGCTTCTGAATTGTTCTTTTCTTCTTTAGGATATCTTTGGATATGAGGACGAGCTTCTAATAATTTGCTTCCTTCTCTTCTAAATCTTCTCATAACCTTTTATTAGCAGGCATTAAATTCTCATTTATGTCTTGCATATACTTGTTATGTTCTTTGTAAGATAGCAAATATTTCCTTGTTTGATCTAATTATGATACTATGTCATCCCCTTCCAAATCCATAAGGGTTTCATTTACTTGAAAAGACTTTGAACCTAAACCAATTTCATTCTCAGAATTGTTTTGTTTACCTGTACAAAAAGACTCAGGTATGTGCCCTGCACTTCCTTGAACCTCTATAAATTTCTCATCTTCTGAAAATTGTTCTTCATTTGCTACATGTATGTCTTCTTCATTAAGAGAATCGTTTATAACCACAAGTTTGCTTCTCTTTACAAGGTTATGTACAACCTTTATCTATGCTTCCAATTTGCTTCTCAATCAGGTCCTCAGCTTTAAACTCAGTTCCACATTCTCTGCCTTCAGGGTTTAAAATTTCCTTATTTTTGAAACTTCTTCTAAACTTATACCTTTTACAACAGTTCTGGTAACATATACTTCTGAAAATTCATCATTTACAACATTAAACTCCTCTGCTAGCTCTTTTCCCTGTTCATTTGCTAGTTCCATTGCTCCCTTCGTTAGCTTACCTTAATTTTTAGATTTGCTTCCTTTTCCCTTCTCTTTACAGGGCTTTTGTTTCTTTGCTTCAAACCCTGACTCAAGAAGGAAATGTCCCAAGTTCGTCCATTCTCATTAGATTGAAAAACTATCAACAACTTTATTAACCCCTCATGAAAAAGAGAACGGGAAGTATGTTGTTGATGACCTTGAACCCATGCAACCATCTTTTGCAAACTTTTAAACAAATAAAAAGGAAAATTAAGCTTCAAATCTCCATTAAGATGCATCCAAAATCGTAAATGGCACCTGAAAACTCTGTCATAACGACCCTCACAGGTTATGTAATTCTGAATCATATCTAATGGAGTCCTCTAAACCCGCTTTAGCTTACTTATGTGTATACCATTCTTCCAGCTTAATTTTTCAAACCCAGGCAACATGAACTTACTATAAGCAGCTTCAAAAGACTGTTGTTTGAACCACTCTTCACCCAGCGATGGCATTCCAATAGCTTCTGCAATAAAATCTTCATCAACCCTAACGTGTAAATCTTGAAAACGCGCAACTGCATATTTGTAATTTTTAATAAAAGATGTGGTCACTTGTAGATTGTGGCCCTACAATATCTCACAAAAAGGGAACCAACACGCATCTCTCATCATGCTCGCAGATCTTGGAAACGGATGAACCCAGTGCAAATTATCTGTTTCAAGTCTGCATAATAATCCACCAGGCTTCTTGGTATTCGTCATGGTGCATCTATGTTACCCTGAATACCTATTTACTTCCATAAAACATAGGCCAAAAAAAAGAATGGACGCTACAAGCTTGAAAATCAATACATCAATTCCATGATTTGCAATGATGTCGATTATTGTGGGTAAAACCTTGAGATGAGTGATTCATACTCATATTATGACATGAATTCAAAATTGTTGTCTATGCTTTCATAAAAAGTAATGTCAAATAAAACATTAGTACAAAAAACCCTGCCACTCGTCCTTAATGCAAAAACCAATACTGGTAGCATCATTACCTTTAACATTTTTTTCATATGTTGACAATATATAGTTATAAACCATATGAAATGACCACTACTAATGTTTCAAGCGTAACAACATTAATCATGGTAACATTTGTATCATTTCAATTAAGAAATAAAACATTTCGAAAATCAAATGAAAAATGAGACTTATTTTGGTTTTGATAAATGAAATTTTTTCTAAAAACAAACTAGGGTAAAATTTGAGATAAAGAAAAATGAGAAATTTAAAGGGAAGCTAGGGTGAAATTATGAATGGTAACTAGGTAAAGTCAAAGATTCTGAAGTAAATCTAAAATACAACCCTAGAGATAACATAACCTTTTCTCTATCATTGCCCCTGTATTTCTCATCCCATCCTATTGTGGATGTGGAAGTCATTATCGAAATTTCATGACCTTAGGCCTTCGCATTCTTCTCTACATGTCAATGCAAAAGGTGCTTACTTAACCTTTCATCTATATTTTCAAGCTTTATTATTTCGCATCAATATTTGGGTGTAGAAATTGAATCCCTTCCCAATGGTTTCCTTTCCTTTGTATTCCTAGAACTCATGTGGATGTTGATGGTGGACCTACATGTGGCATTCTCATTTAAAATTTGGTTCAATGGCAGTGGAGAATGTTGAATCTCTTTCTAGACATTGAAACTTTCCTCATACCAAAAATTATGGAGTATCAAACACACATACTCCAAGAGATTGATAATGAGGGTTGGTGCATGGATTTGTTCATACTTTAGAATCCTTAAGAGATATGGCGGGATAAAAATATGTTGAGCATAAAGAAGTATGATCCTTTTTTTGGAGACATCGTAAATGTGTTGGCTTGAGAACATAAATAATTGCATTGGACAAAGGCATACAAATAGTATTCAAGGATATCATAGGAAAATATAAGAAGAGTAAAGCATGTTATATAGGGATGGCTAAAGTTGGATCTATTCCATATCCTTTTTACTTTAGGGAATTAGTATGGTGGTGTGGTATGATGTTTTATGCTAAACATAGAATCATACAAATGAAAGGAGGAATAACTCTAGTTATTCTTACCCCAACCACACTCAGGAGGTTGTTGTGTATTCTAGACCCAAATAGAGTTTTGGAACTTCTTGAAGTTGACACATTTTTGGAATCTAAGGGATCGTAACATTGAACCTGTTAAAATAATATCTTGCATAGAGATTAATGAGTTCTTTTGTCCCTTGCCAAATTGCATTCGGTCGTATGATGGACCCATATAATGAATTTCCTTGGATTTTCACCCACTTGGTTGGTCAGGAGACTACAACATATGTTCCCAAGTATGTGTTCTATGTGTTTCACTTCACTTTGTGCTTGAATGTGTTTTTTAACTAGGAACAAATTACCTCAAATGAAATATATCATCAACTTACAAATTTAACCAAATTTAAAAGATTCGTTGTGATGGTCTATCTGGTATTTGCATTGGTTTTCTGTAATACTTTTGAAGTAATTAGCTCAAAAGAAAATATTCTTTATGAAATTGAACCAATCCAATGTTGGTACCTGAATCTATTGAGAGACAATGCCATTTTATTTTTATCATGTCCAATATTATTTTGTCAAGAAGTGTAGGCATATGTTGATAGGGAAGGAACCCAAAAGGTGACCATGGAAGCAAATACCTTTATTTTCATAAGAGGATAATATATTTTGGAAGAAATTCATACATACATTATACTGTATGCATTTTAGGGAAAACTTCCTCCCTCAATTATTTTGCAATAGGTTAATCTTGATTAAATCATTTAGATAATATACAAAATGGTTTGCATTCTTCAATAAGAACAAGAAAAGGAAATTCATCTCTTTACCTTTAAATTTTATTGGATGTTCAGTTAGAGTATAGCAAGTTTTGTAGAAATTTTTCAAGTTTTTAATACATTTTATTGAAAGGAAGCCAAGGTTGTTACAGGATTTGACTTGGAGAGGTTTTTTTACAACCCGAGTTGTTTTAGTTGGTTATGGTAATTATATTCTAGAAGCATAGGAACATGAAGAGGGAGTAGGGAACAATGAGGATGATGGCTGGAATACAATGGGACACACTTTGGAAACTTGCATGAGTGATGGAATGAAGAATCCCAAGTTACTCGCTGCCATGAGTACCCTTGTGAGATCAAACAATCGATTTAGGAGAAATTTGTTGCAAGAAAAGAAGAAAAAACTCATCAAGGAGGGTCGACAAAGGGGTAAGTTAGATATTAGTTGAAGAGGAAGATCAGTTTCCCATTCCCCCATAAATGCATCCACCACCCCCAAGACAAGCTCATATTTTTCAGGAAGGGGTAGTAGTCATAAAATGAAGTTAGAGGTGGTATAGGTGATGGGGAAGATCCTCATAGGTCTAAAAATCAAATAGGACATATGATTCCCCTAGTTACCAATAGGAAAATATCTACGAGCAATGGTAATGAGGAAGAGGTTGAAGCTCATATGGACATGGATAAAGATATGGAGGTCAATGATTCCAATAAGCTTCTAGCTTGGGCCTTAGTGCAAACGCGTTAGAGTAATTTAATTGTTGAAGAGATATTGTATGGAGAGATAACCACTTTCGAAGATCATTTTGTGATTTTACATCATACACATTTATGATAAGAGTGACCAAAATTTTAATTTGGGGAAAAAAATGAAAGCTAAAAGGATTCTATAAAACCATAGCATTGAAGTGGACATCCAAGGATTTTTTTTTAATTCCTCAATACCGTCGAATATCCAATGACCACTCAACTAGCTCCAACGAGGTTGCTATACCTCCGACAACAAATGTTGTCAGATTTTGTTGTGGGGTTGTGGTACAAACATGTCGATTATTCGACAATCATAGAGGGATTATTTTTTGGTTAATTGACTACTCACATGTCGGATATTCGACGTCGACTTTGTTGGTTAATCGACTACAAATGTATCGTATATTTGACATTCCTCCGGTCGGTTATCCGACCTTCTGGTAAGTAAATGTTGTTGAATATGCGACGAGATTGTCATCGGTTATTCGACTTACTAATTAAAAGAAAAGAGTAGTTTATTCGACGAGGTGTTTTCTGTTATACGACGATGTGTTTTCCCTATCGGATATTCGATGAAGTTATACTGAAGTTTAAAAAAAGAATACTTTGTGGGATCTTAGACAGTGTTGTCAAAATTCATACAAATATGTCGTCGAATTTGGGTTCAAATTTACCCGTGATAGATTCTGGATAGATTATGCTACTTTTTTTATTGTCTAGAAAGGTAAGAGTGCATTCCTTCTTTCACATAGTTTTGTCCTTATTTTTCTGCTTTTCAGTGGATAAGGATAAATCTAAGCACCTTTATGGACTTAGCAAGCTGTCTACTTTTGTCCAATACATTGTCCATATTTTTCTCTCCAAAATCCATCATATTACTACTTTTTCATCACTCATTAGTTTCCATACATGATTTAGCTATTCATGAGGTATTTGACTGAGTTGGAAAGTGATGTTACCACTATTAGTTTTCTTTTTGCTTTTAGTAAGCCTTCCTTCTGTGAACTTTTCAAAATTGCCTCCAAGGCACTCGAATTCTCTCTCAAAGATGTATTATATATTGTACTCATATTTTTGAATAATAGAGAGATGATATTTACATCAATTGAGTTCAGCCTCTCATGGTTCTGCTACGATATTTTTTTTTTCATATCTCTGAATAAATTCTTGTGAGGACTTGTTTGTTCTAGTTCTTGGCTTGTAGAATTCCTACAACAAGGTGGGAAAGAGAGGATGCTATGAAAAAAGAATACCCATCTATATTTCAAAGTTAAAAATAAAGAACATCGGGATGGTGTTTTTTTAAGAGAGGCAGAATGTGATATCCCAAGGTTTACCTCTTCTACTATTTATTTAAAATTTTGAACAATTATATTATGTTTCTTAAGTGAACTTAAGACATTGTTATTATGCAATGATGAAAGCATAACTATTGTTATTATTTTGCATTCCAACATGATATGGGAATAATCTGGTTGAAAAGAAGGGCCAAGCTACTGGAGGGGAAAATTAACTAAGGATTAAGTTTAAAATGGATTAATAACAATAATTAAGAAAATGAGAAACTCCCAAGAAAGAAACCCTAACTACTTGTGAGGTGTCCACTCCTAATTATTAAAAAAAAACTAACTAATAAAAATTTGGAATAAAAGGAGAGAAATAAAAAGGTCTTTTTCTTTGTCTCGGGGGAGAAATAATGTTTAAGAAAATTTGAAAGAGAATATATTTTCCGTAGCCCCTGATAATAAAAGAGAGAGATTGGTTGAAAGTTATTTCTAGGGTGCAATGACCTGAAATTAAGTTCAACTGGATTTTATAAATTCTCTAAGGTTATAGAGTGAGGGGATGATTAACCCTTTGGCATGAAGTGCATGGAAAAGGAATATAAAGAGAGACGGTAAAGTAATCTTGACTATATTATACTAAAGATTGTGTTACAACCTAGTATTGAATTCCTACTTTAATAATGATAAAAATCTAGTCAAACATGTTTTTCCTAAGGGTATTTACTCTCTAGTTTGTTTGGCTCTTGTAGGGGGTGATATACTGGAGTTAAAAGTGAAAGAAATCCTAATTATCTATGGTTGGGTGTGTGAGGACCCTCCCGGGGACCCAGCTAAATCTGATATGTGCATACATATAATCACAAAATATATCTGAGATTGAATCTAACAAACATTTTTTTTCAACATATAATAGACAATAGGTCTATATAACCTTTTCATATAACCAAAAGATCCAAATTTTAGCATTAAAATTAATCCAATTCCATTATAATGCATAATTCGAAACAAAAAAAATGGTTGTAAAATACCTATCAAATTTTGCAGTTATTGAAGATATTGATCTAGATCTTGGGGGATGAGACCCAGAAGACTTGAATGCAAAGAGAGGAGGATAATAGATAGCCTCAAAGATGAAATGGACAATGGATCAACTGTGAGAAAGACACAGTGGTGAGATCCGGGTTGTGAAAAGCCTAGATAGAGAAACATAGAGTAAATATGCCACATGGAGGGGTGAGGCTCAAAGAGGGTTCTTTGAGCCTCGCCTCTCAAACTATACTAAGAAAGACACTCATAACCAATAACCCAATAATAATTCAATAAAATAAGAGAAATGTAGGAATCCAAAAATAATAGCTTGCTTTATTGAGAAGGCATAAATCCCTTCATATAATATTATTACAATCTTCCTTGAAGCCATACCATGGAACAAAACCATGGGCTACCAAATACCATGGATGGGTGTATTCTACACTATGGGATGCATGGAAAATTCCAAAACCATGGATGGGAGATGGTGGCCTCTCCATTTAATACTTTTATGATGAATGGGAGAGGGTGGCCTCTCCATTTAATGCTTTTATGACTTATACATCTAAATTTATCCCATATGCGCCCTAAAATTCAGATCATTCCTCCCCCCCTTTGAAAATGATGGTCCCCATCATTTAATGCTAAAAAGAGACCCATGATTACAATGTGCTAGTTACCAACGAATAAAAGGGTTTTGTGTGGTTAACCCATAACCGTGGGTTTTGTGTGGTTGACCCATAACTATTATTACAATACATGACTGTGGGTTTTGTGTGGTCTCCCCATAACCATGGGTTTTGTTTGGTTGACCGATAACCGTGGGTTTTGTGTGGTTAACCCATAACCGTGGGTTTTATGTGGTTGACCCCTAACTGTGATTACATAACTATGGGTTTTTTGTGGTTGCTCCATAACCGTGGGTTTTGCGTGGTTGGCCCATAATCATGGGTTTTGTGTGGTTAACCCATAACCATGATTACAATAGGATTTAATAAAAGTCAAAAAATTGAAACATTCATGATCTTTGGTGCAGTTGATGTCTTGCTACAAATCCATTCATAGATTTTGATGCAGGTGATGAAATTGAATTATGTTGAAGACCCATTTGATATCTCGAAGAGACCTTTCCATCCATATAACATACTTTCTCTGTGGTGGCCTAGCGAGTGAGAACATGTTTGTTGAAGCTCAGGAGATGCGAGCACACTAGTATGCAATGCCTTGTTGTGCTGATGGGATGGGGGGTTTATTACGACTACGGGGATGTTGAGGTCATGATCCAAGGTCTGCATGTGTTTTTGGAGGTCTGGAAACTGAGGAAAATTGTGGGTAGCATGGCCGATATCATCACACAAGGAGCACTTAGGGGTTGCTCACGGGGGTGGTTGGGATGCTACTGGTTTTATTGCCGAAGGGGCGATATAGTTTTGCAGGCCTCTTCCCCCAGCGTTTTTAAGTGGTGGGGTGGGAGGGTTTGTAGAAGATGTGGACGTTGTGCCAGAAGCAGGACAGTTGGGCATGTTCGCAACTCCTGGGGGTGGTTTGTTGGAAGTGTTAATAGGTTGAACTGGTTGAAGGATGACTTGTAGTGTTGGTGGAGGAGTAGGGGCAGATAAATACCACACGGGTAGACCTAGGGTTAAACCGAGGAGGTTCAAAGTGGCCATCACGGGGGTACTTATCACTCTAGACGGTGGGAATAAAAATGGGATTGTATGGATGGGTGTTGCCCCAACATAACTTGGTACCGACGGTGGTTGCGGTAGTAAAGGCGGTTTTTGGTGGGGTATTGTGTGGTTGGAGGAAAATGTGCAAAGATCAGATATCTCTGTTATCTTTACAGGGGGGAGAATAGATTGGAATGTGGAGGTCATGGGTGATTCTAAGTATAACCTGGGTCCGATCGTGGAGACTAACAATGTAGGAGAATTGTGCATGGGTTGTTCAATCATGGGCAGAACATTCTCAAGGGCAGCGGGACCATTGGGATCATAGTATGTTATTTGATCTATTTTAACCACACGTCTCTCATGGGGGAACATCATGATGTGGAAGACGGACAAAGCGACGGCCTTCATAGCATACATGTAACTACGACTAAGCAAGAGGTTGTAATCAGGTTGTGCATTTATAACCTCTATATCGGTTAGGACCGTTTTTCCCCCTAGCTGAACAGGAATGTTGGATAAAAGGCCTTGAGGTTGAGCTATGCAACCATCATAAGATCTTAATACAAATGTTGATGGTTGTAGAGTAGGATATCCAACCTTCTTACAAACAAACATCGACATAACGCAAGTGGAAGCGCCCTCATTGATGATTCATCAGTGGATGACTAGGTTTCAAACTGATACAGAAACCTGGAAAGCTAGTGTCGAAGGAAAACGTGGTTTGACTTGGTCTAAGTTGAATGCCATCAATCGTGAGTCGTTAGGGTCTATCGCACCGATGGCGGATAACAACAATTTCGTCTGTGCAGGACAGTTCTTTAGGACTTCCAAGGAAGACATAACAGCGGGGGACTACGCTAGATCTTCTACGATATTATATTTTGATGCAGCATGAGCGTTAGGATTGTTGTTTATCTGTCGTAGTGGGAAGTGGGGGGCTCTAGGGGCCCCATCGCCGTGTGGTGGGGGTATGCGTAGGGGTTGATCTGAGGGAAGAGCGTTAGCAGTAGTGTCGATGGGGGTGGTTTTGGGGGTAGGTCCGTATTGATTTCGATGCGTTTGAAGATTGACGTATGTTGATGACATCATGAGGAGATGGTGGGTACCCAAATCCGTCGGTTGGTTTGTCTATGTAGCATATGCGATTTGCTGAGGTGGTCGTGTGGTTTCCTGGAGGAGGAGGTAGTGGTTGGGTGTTTACTATTCCTCGCATGGAAAGGGATTTTGTAGCACCATGGGAGGTGGCTGGGGGTTGGGTTGTGCAGGAGGAGCAACTTGTCGTTGGCGTTGGGCGTCGTCCATCCAAAGTTGACGGGCACGATCTAAATGTGGACAATTGTGCGTATAGTGGCCGTAGACCCCACATATGGGACAAGGACGATTCATTCATAGATTGGGATTCTTGCCCTGACGAGGAGGTCTGTCAAGGTTTTGGTCAGGTGAGGTGGTGTTGTTGTTATTGGAGGGGTTTGGTTGTTGACCGCCTTGGTCCTGAAGTTCATTATTCCTATGATTTTGTCCTCTCCCCTTGTTCTGTTGGCCTTGTTGGTCACATTGAGTAGGCTGGTTTTACTTTGGGTGTTGTTGGGCATAAACTTTCCTTTGTGGGTTGGGAGGATTTTGTGGCTGAGCAGGTGGTGAAAGTACCGGATGTGGGTAGTAACCTGGATGTATTTGAGGTTGAGCCGGTGCAGGTGGGGTCGATGGTGGATGATAAACTGCAGGAGCTTGTGGTTGTGTAAGTGGGGCTTGTGGAGGGTAGTAAGCCGGCTGAACTTGGGGGTGTGGATGTGCTGGCTAAGGCAGGTGTTGATAAAAGGTGGGTTGGCCTACAGGAGGATTATAAGGTTAGTGTACATGGCCATAACAATGTTGTGGGCACGATGGCCCATGAGTATGAGGAGGTCGAATGACAAGGGAATATGATGTAGTCGCTCCAGAATGGGACATGGCACACGAAAGATCAGGGCCAGAAGGAGTGGGCATAGCCATGTACGATTGGGTGCGTGATGCTACATGCTCGTTGATGCCGTTGGCGGCATGGGATGCTCCCGGGGCATCGCTCCAGGAGGCGTCGGCGTGAGGGGCATTCTGTAAGATAGAGTGTAGGTAGCCAGATTGGGCGTAGATAAGATCAAATTGTTGGGCTTTGAGGATGGCTTCTTCCTCAGACTAAGGTCACTCGAAGGCCACATCCTTCGCGATGGTTGGTATGAGAGACTTCAGGAACCAGTCTAAGAAAATACGGTCATCCAACTTGATCTTACATAAAGTATGTCGTTTACGCCACTCATGGATGTGGTCTGTGATGTGGGTGGCCATATTCTGTCTACAAGACAATAGGATCTCTACAATGGCATTGTAACGAATGGGTAGCTGGAAGAATTGCAGGAAAGTGGAAGCAAGGGATGTGAATGTAAGGTGGGTCCCATGAGGTTGGTCAATATACCATTTAGTTGCAGCTCCAGTGAGGGTTCTTTATAGTATTCGGAGGAAAATGGAGTCGTCCACGATGGAGTTATAGGAACATCATAAGTGGAAAGACATGATATGATTTTGGGGGTCTTCTCCTCCCTTTCCCTCAAATTTGGGTATGTTCGAGGCGAGTTTGGTGGGCATAGGAGGGCATGTAGGATCATTTCTTATAGGATCATTAGTCAACCTATCCAAGTCAGGGAGATTAAGACTGGCCATGAATGGAAAACTAGAAGGAACATGTGTCGGGGGGGGTATGCTTGCCATGGTGGTGATGGTGTGGCCACTTCCCCCGATGTGTGGGGAAACGGTATGGGATGTAGCGGAAATGGTGGGGCCACTGCCCCCAATGTGTGGGGCAACAGTATGGGATGTAGTGGCAATGGTGGGGCCACTGCCCCCAATGAGGAAACGGTATGGGCCATAGAGGAAATGGTGGGGCCATTGCCCCCAGGTATGCTACTAGTCACCAGTGGATTTGTATTGGTGACCAATCCACTCCCTATAGGAATGGATGTGGTGGCAAGGATGCTAGGCATAAGGCCTATAGATGACATGACGGGGATAGAAGTTGTTGTGGTATCCGGGTGAGTGGTGGGTCCTTTGCCGACCATCCTGCTGAAAAGGGAGTTGGACGTCATACCATCCAAAGGGCTATATGGAGCGGTGTATGTGTTATACTCCGGTTCTGAGTCGGATGTGTTGTAAGGAGCATCCGTATCAGGTGATAAGGCTCTACATCTGTGGTGAGGAGAGCTAAGTAAACTATGTTGTGGGGGTTGGCCCCGTTGGTGCTAGGACTATCTTTGGGACTCAATGATGATGATGAGGGTATTCTGGGTGAGGTGTGGTGAGTGAAAAGCTCAAAAAATACTAGTGCAACCAAGTGTGCACAAGGAGAGCGTAAAAAAAACATGGCACTCAAGACAACAACAAAGCTCAAAATCCCTGTTGCAATATTTGTTCTACAATCAAACAGAGCGGCAATAAAAATGGTCAGAATACCAACAGAAAAAAGGGCTCCTAAAAAGTGAAAAAAAGGTGTACTCACTAGACTTAGGGGAGGTAATGGAGCATGCAACCGCCTAACTAAAAGGTATGCTGGTTCGAACTAGACGTATCCTCTGCAGGGTGATGAAATCCCATTCAGACAATACGAAAGGTAGAACCAAAGGCCAATGATATCCCCCTACTGGGAGGGACACCGGGTAGACAATCCTAGAAGAAAGGAAACTAAGATACCCTGTTCATGACACGTCCAAAAAGGTGAATATGCGGCTCTAGTCCTATCACCGTGTGGGCCTGATAGGAACACCACATGCGGACAATGAGTAGGTAGCCTTCGTTTACTGAATGGATTGCGGTATTCCACTTAGGCCTCTGGAACCATTCTCGCCACTTCAACCCTCCTAAGGGAGATGCCTTTCCGACAAATTGGTTGTAACCATGTCAAAAAATACTAAGGGATTTTGGCACCCTGGATGACAACGACTATGTCTCAAGTGTAAGAAACAAAGGGGTGTTATTTGGATACCTATCCCCCTTGTCCTACCTAGCTACAAAATTCTTCTGTGTTCCCCAAGTGGGGTTAAACGTTGGTTGAGTTAAGTAGTTTTTTTAGGGCTCACTTGGGTTAGGTGATAGTGTGTGTGCAATGATGATATTGGCAGCTAACTAGCAAGTAAAAAAGATGGTGTTTAAATGCTAGAAAAATGGACACAATGCTGGAAGCTGAATGCTTAACAAAAACTGAAAAATAAAAATATATATATTAATATTATTATTATTTTTTTTAAATAACAGAAATGGTGAAAATTTGAAAATCAAGGTGCGGCTATGGGCTAGATTTGCACGGTGTGCAGAGCACGTTTTGGGCCACTGTGTGTAGTGTGCAGCGCAGAGGTAGTGCGCCATGAGTTGTAGTGTGCAACGCACGTTTTGGGCCTGTATGTGCTGTGTGCAGTGCGGCAGCCGCGCGCCACGCAGTGCGGTGTGCAGTGCGGCAGTAGCGCACCAGGCTGTGCTGTGTGCAATGCGGAAGTAGTGCGTTGGACTGTGCAGTGTGCAGCGCGGATTTCGGGACAGACCTCACGGTGTGTAGTGTGAGATATGGGGCAGATGGCGCAGTGTGTAACGCGCATTGCAGTGGGTTCTCTACGGTCGAGGCCATGGAAATGGGTCATTATGGAGTGGCGTGAATCGCATAGGTGGCGGGATGGTGAATGGCAATGCTTATGTGTAGAGCTCGGACCGCGGGTCGGCTCGTGTAGACCGCGGTATGGACCGCAAGAGGGAATGGGTAAGATGCGGTTTAGAATCGCATGCAGGTGTTGGAAAGGTGCGGTGTGCACCGTGGAAAGATGCAGGAAAGTTGCGCTTTCGACCACAACAAAGGGATAAAGAGTCGAGTTACAGACCACGCAAAAATGGTGAAAAACTGTGGTGCAGGCCGCAGTTGTGAGGAAAAAGAATCAGTTTTATGCACGGAACACAATGCAAACTAGTTGCACCCGCATAGAAAAACTCGCAGGCCTATAACTAAGCAGATAAAACCAAAAAAACAAAAATTTTAAACAAAAAACAATGAAAGCTAAAAAGGATTTAGACAGTGGAGTCGCCAATCTGTAGCCAGGGTTTTCACCCCTGCTTGTGCAAAAGGGCACCTACTAAAGGAAGGGACCCTTAGTAGAAGGCTAAAGGGAAAGTGATCAAAACTAAACTAATCATAAAAAACAACAAACAATCTAATCTAACATGTGCATAAGATTTAAAAACAACTTAAAGCAGTAAACAATAGATTTCCAAAACAGTAGAATAAAGAATCTTTAAATTTTTTTTGTATTATGGGAAAGCAAGGGCTTGCAAAAGATTTACCTCAGGAATGAGGTTGGTGAATCTCTGACAATGTGCTCCAAAGCTCCTTTGGTTCCGTACTCTCCTCCTCTATGCTTTTGGTGGTGGCTAAGATTTCTATCTTCTCAAGGGAAGCCAAAGCTCAAAGATGGATGGCTAAGTCTTGACAAATTTTAGCATCATAAGGGTAGATTAGTTGAGGGATTTGGAAATGAGGGGCCTCCACCCCTTTTTATAAGCTTGGATTAGGGTTTTTTAGCGTTTTTTTTTCCCTATTTTCTCTTTTTTTGATTTTCTTTTGAGTTTTATTCCCTATTATTTTTATTTTGACCCTCTTTTGGGTTTTTAGTATGTTTTTGAGGTAATTATGGGTATTTTTGATACCCATTTGGGTTTTCTGAGGTTTTGGAGGCTAGGTTAGTAGGAAATTTGGTCAACAAAGGTGTGTGTCCAAAGGGATGAGATGGTGAGCACTTCTTTGGTGTTAACAGAGCAAGAACGAGGTAACAGTATTTTACTAATAAATCTTGTTCATACCTTTTACTACATTGACATTTTTTCTTTGGGAATCTATAATCTTAGGTGGTTTATCACATTTATTAGAGTTGAACTTAGGCACACTAAACCCTCCCAAATATAGAATAGGTTGTCCCAAGTCATACCTTTCCTCGTCCCATTCATAACCAATAAGAAATTGAATGACACATCAGTTCCATCCATTTGCATTCCTTTTTGTTGTAGATGTGAAGAAAAAAGCTCATATTTCTCATTACCTTGGTCTTCTACATTCTGCATAATTTATGCTTGCGAATGTAGACAAAGTTTCCTAGCCTTTCCTTTGGACACCGTCTTGTGGAAGTGGAATTCATTTATCCTATGTTGAGAAATCCATTGAACCTGTTATCACTAGAGTTGGACCTAGACTAATTAAGTTCAAGCCTAGAGAAATCTTAACTGTAGGTAAAGGATATCTAGGAGTATTATTTTATAATAATGATAGATGATGGTAGGTAAGCAATCATAACAGAAATCAAGCTAGGATAGAAGACATAACTGCATGAAGTATATCACTGTAAAGTACAATAACATAAAAGGCTACGAGCACGAATTTACAAAATAAATGAGTCAAGTTCTGCATCAAGTATTTAAATATAATTTCATGTACATCATAAGAATTCTGACATAGATAAACATGACTATAGACAGAAAAAAATCATGAATAACATGTAATTCAGTTATTAAAACAAACATGGCTCATTTGATCATAATCATTTCAAATCAATCATTTCACATTAAAAGAAACACAATCTATACATGCCTGCAGTTACAATTCATAATACGAGTCTGATCTCCAAAAGTTGTTCCAACCTCCTTACATATCACACTACTGTCCACTATATACAATAAGCTTCAAAATTTGAAATAGTTTTAATATCCTCATTTCATGGATCTCGACCATATTAAAATAGTAAATTTGTTTCTATCAAACTAACTTAAAGGTCGAGTTAAACTTTAAAATCGACAACTGCAGACAAAAATAAAACAACCCTATCTATTGCTTGTTGTCGAATATTAATTATCTATCAACAAAATAACTTGGGATTTTAATCAATCAAATAATTTTAGAAGCTTCAGCTAAAACAGTCATATCACTTAGAAGTTGGGATATTTTTTGTATCCTGGAGTATTCTGCATCCCTGTTTTGCTCTTTATTATGAAATTCTCTGTTCTGGCTCAACACTTGTTCATATTGCTTCCAAATTGTTCTTTTCTTCTTTAGGATATCTTTGGATATGAGGATGAGCTTCTCATAATCTGCTTCCTTCACTTCTAAATGTCATCGTAACCTTTTATTAACAGACATTAGATTCTCATTTATGTCTTGCAGATACTTGTTATGTTCTTTGTAAGATAGCAAAGATTTCCTTGTTTGATCTAATTCTGATACTATATCAGCCCCTTCCAAATCCAGAAGGGTTTCATTTACTTGCAAAGACTTTGAACCTGAACCAATTTCATTCTCAGAATTGTTTTGTTTACCTGTACAAAAAGACTCAGGTATGTGCCCTGCACTTCCTTGAAGCTCTATAAATTTCTCATCTTCTGAAAACTGTTCTTCATTTGCTACCTGTATGTCTTCTTCATTAAGAGAATATTTTATATCCACAATCTTGCTGCTCTTTACAGGGTTATGTACAACCTTTATCTCTACTTCCAATTTGCTTATGATCAATCGAGTCCTCAGCTTTAAACTCAGTTCCACATTCTCTACCTTTAGGGTTTCAACTTGCCCTATTTTTAAACTTCTTCTAAGCTTATACTTTTTACAATAGTCCTGGTAACAGATATTTCTGAAAATTCATCATTCACAATAATAAACTCCTCTACTAGCTCTTTTCCCTGTTCATTTGCTGGTTCCATTGCTCCCTTCATTTGCTTACCTAAATTTTTAGATTTGCTTCCTTTTCCCTTCTCTTTACAGGGCTTTTGTTTATCTACTTCAAACTCTGATTCAAGAAGGAAATGGTCCCAAGTTCATCCATTCTTATTAGATTGAAAAACTATCAACAACTTTATTAACCCCTGATGAAAAAGAGAACGGGCAGTATGTTCTTGATGACCTTGAACCCATGCAACCATCTTTTGCAAACTTTTAAACAAATAAAAAGGAAAATTAAACTTCAAATCTCCATTAAGATGCATCAGAAATCGTAAATGGCATCTGAGAACTCTGTCATAATGACCCTCACAGGTTATGTAATTCTGAATGAACTTTAAAATCGACAACTGCAGACAAAAATAAAACAACCCTATATATTGCTTGTTATCGAATATTAATTATCTATCAACAAAATAACCTGGGCTTTTCATCAATCAAATACTTTTAGAAGCTTCAGCTAAAACAATCATATCACTTAGAACTTGGGATATTTTCTGTAACCTGGAGTATTCTGCATCCTTGTTTTGCTCTTCATTATTAAATTCTCTGTTCTGGCTCAACACTTGTTCATACTGCTTCCAAATTGTTCTTTTCTTCTTTAGGATATCTTTGGATATGAGGACGAGCTTCTCATAATATACTTCCTTCTCTTCTAAATGTCATCGTAACCTTTTATTAACAGACATTAAATTCTTATTTATGTCTTGCAGATACTTGTTATGTTCTTTGTAAGATAGCAAAGATTTCCTTATTTGATCTAATTCTGATACTATATCAGCCCCTTCCAAATCCTGAAGGGTTTCATTTACTTGCAAAGAATTTGAACCTGAACCAATTTCATTCTCAGAATTGTTTTGTTTACCTGTACAAAAAGAATCAGGTATGTGCCCTGCACTTCCTTGAAGCTCTATAAATTTCTCATCTTCTAAAAACTGTTCTTCATTTGCTACCTGTATGTCTTCTTCATTAAGAGAATCTTTTATAACCACAATCTTGCTACTCTTTACAGGGTTATGTACAACCTTTATCTCTGCTTCCAATTTGCTTATGATCAATCGAGTCCTTGGCTTTAAACTCATTTCCACATTCTCTACCTTTAGGGTTTCAACTTGCCCTATTTTTAAACTTCTTCTAAGCTTATACGTTTTACAATAGTCCTGGTAACAGATAATTCTGAAAATTCATCATTCACAACAGTAAACTCCTCTGCTAGCTCTTTGCCCTGTTCATTTGCTGGTTCCATTGCTCCCTTCATTTGCTTACCTAAATTTTTAGATTTGCTTCTTTTTCCCTTCTCTTTACAGGGCTTTTGTTTCTCTACTTCAAACTCTGACTCAAGAAGGAAATGGTTCCAAGTTCATCCATTCTTATTAGATTGAAAAACTATCAACAACTTTATTAACCTCTGATGAAAAAGAGAACAGGCAGTATGTTCTTGATGACCTTTAACCCATGCAACCACCTTTTGCAAAATTTTAAACAAATAAAAAGGAAAATTAAACTTCAAATCTCCATTAAGATGCATCAGAAATCGTAAATGGCATCTGAGAACTCTGTCATAACGACCCTCACAAGTTATGTAATTCTGAATGATCTCTAATGGAGTCCTCCAAACCGGCTTCAGCTTACTTATGTGTATACCATTATTCCGGCTTAATTGTTCAAACCCAGGCAACAGGAACTTACTATAATCAACTTCAAAAGACTGTTGTTTGAACCACGTTTAACCTAGCGATGGCACTCCAATAGCTTCTGCAATAAAATCTTCATCAACCTTAACCTATAAATCTTCAAAATGTACAACTACATCTCTGTAATTTTTAATAAAAGCTGTAGTCAGTTGTAGATTGTGACCCTGCAATCTCTCACAGAAAGGGAACCAACCTGCATCTGTCATCATGCTTGCAGATCTTGGAAACTGATAAACCCAATGCAAATTATCCAGTTCAAGTATGCATAATAATCCACCAGGTTTCTTGGTATTCATCATGGTGCATCTCTGTTACCATGAATACCTATTTACTTCCATAAAACACGGGCCAAAAAAAAAGAATGGATGCTACAAGCTTGAAAATCACTACTTCAATTCCATGATTTGTAATGATGTGATTGTTGTGGGTAAAAACTTGAGATGAGTGATTCATACTCATAGTATGACACGACTTCAAAATTGTTGTCTATGCTTTGATGAAAAGTAATGTCAAATAAAACATTAGTACAAAAAACCATGCCACTCATCCTTAATGCAAAAGCCAATACTGACAGCATCATTACCTTTAACATTTTTTCATATGCTGCTAGTATATAGTTGTAGCTAGGGTTTTACCCCTAGCTTGTGCCAATGAGCACCTACTAAGGAGAATGGACTCCTTAGTAGCAGTTCAGTATATTAAACTAATTATGCAAAAAACAAAAAATTAAATTATTTCTAAGACAAGCATGAAGCATAAACACCAAAATGAAAGAATGACTTTGTATTGATGTTACCTTGAGTGTCAAGGTTGGTGAAGCCCTTTGCAGTGTCCAAGAGGATGCTCCAAGCTTCTGAATGCTCCTTTCTCCTTCTCCAATGTTGGGGATGGGCCAAAGGTGGCTCTCAAGGTGAAAATAGTTCAAAGGTGAACTAGGGTTTCGAGAGAGATTTTGGCAGAGTAAGGGTGCTTGTGATTGTGGATATGGAATAAGGGATCTCCATCACCTATTTATAGCTTTTTGGTGGTGGAGTGCTGACCCATGGTTTTAGGAAACACATGGTTTTGGGCAGCTGTATAGGGTTTTTTCCTCCTTTTCCTCATTATTTTATATTTTTTATTCCCTTTTTAGGGGATTTTTGCTATTTTTGGAGGAAAAGGGGGTTTTTTAGCCTTTTTTAGGCTATTTTGAGGGTTTTTTGGCCTTTTGGAGGCATTTTAGGCCTTTTGGAGGCTTTTTAATGGGATTTTTTGGGATTTTTAATGGAAATATGGTAGGAAAATGGACAAATGAGCCATATAATGTGGTAAATGAGCTAGTGAGCACTTTTTGGGTGTTAACAGATTGCCCCCTGATGTGCGAGGTCAGGAGCTAATCGTATGGCCGATGGACATCATAAGTCATGAATGGTTTTCCTGGGATGTGGAGAAAAGAGAAGAAACAAACTGGAGGCCGGAACAACGATCCCGAACAACTGCAAGAGCTAAAAGTACATAACCTCAATAATGGATGAGGAATCATCTGATCATATGGACGAGGCGGGCATTCCCATGCTCGTATCAGGATATAACATAATAACAACAATGGGGTCCAAAAATGGGGACCTGAAATATACATGACCTCAAATACTGACTGAGGAATAATCTCAATATATGGACGAGGCGGGCATACCCATGCTCGTATCAAGATACACAAACATAACTGTGAGGCCCGAAAAAGGGGACCTGAAAGATACATAGCCACTGTGTACATCATAAGGGTCCAGAGGGGACACAAAATATGGGACATACTGCTGAGCTGACCATGTCTGAACTGCAGAACTGGTGCACTGGAACAATCAACAGTGCTACTGAGTGTGGTACCAAAGGAACTGATGAGCTGCTGGATCATAATGACTGGGGTCATACTCTCCATGGTACACTGAACTGGAACTGATCGGGAACTGAAACTGGGTACTCAAGGAAGCATGAAACTGGATGGATTCCGAATACAAACGCCAACGCAGCCCGGACATCCACGGGAACATACAACTGGGCGTTCCGAAGTGACTCACCAATGTGCTAGAGTCGGGGGAAATCCGGGGTCTTCGACAAAAAACTGATGGAATATAATCCTACGCGATCCTCAACGATGCGATCAAGGTGCTGAAGTCGAGCATGTGAGGAACAACCACTCGGAGAGGCAATGATGTCTCCTCTCAGAATGATCCGTAGGCACTTACCACAGATGGTGATAAGTCCAAGGCGTAGGGACCTCTGGGCCTATCCTCTGGAATAGAGGAGCTGTCGTCGACAGAGGGAGACCTACAACTATCAAGGCAATGATGTTTCCTTGACAGGAGCGCGAGGTACAAGACCGAAATGTGATAGTGCTGGTGGCAGGACTAACAAACTGTGGTGGGACAACTGGGCAAGTAGAGTGGGTGGACTCAAACTTCCTTTGTTCAGAGTATGATAATGGAAATGATCTGGCAGCATATGAAACTGTCTGAGGGGAAAGGGATCATAGCTGTAATGGATCTGGGAGGATAACTGGCTGAGGGAGACTCAAGCTGGTGTAAAATGGTAGAAGACTGCTGAATACTCTGAACAAAGGCGACCTGATTGGGGGTGCTGCCGAGATGATAGATCAAAGTGCCAAGAGGCACGGGGAAAAACTTCTTCATGGGTTAAGGAACTAGAAGAAGTGTGTGTAAAATGGTACTGTCGTGTGGATTTTACGAGCCCAGGACAGTTCATGCTCATGGTTGCTTTCAATTTTAAGGAGTCTGAAAGCGATAAGAAGACTCTGAAATGATGAAAATGGTACTGTCGTGTGGATTTTCCGAGCCAAGGACAGTGCATGCTCGTGGTTGCTTTCAATTTTAGAGAGTCTGAAAGCAAATAAGAAGACTCCAGGGGGTTGCTTTTTCGTAGATTTAGTCTCCAAGGCCCAAAGAAGCATAAAAGGATGCAATGAAGAACTCTTCTAGCCGGTGTGACTAGAGTATTCCTTTTTCGTAATTAGTCTACCAGGTCCGGAAAAGGGTTAAACTTATACCAGATAGACGCCCTTTCAGGTACTTTAACGAGCATGAAAGGAAGCAAGATTGCTCGGCGATCTTTTCATTCTTTTAGGAGTCAGAAAAGAGCTTAACGGAAACTCCCTAAGTGCCTTTTTCGTAAAGGGCTTGTCCGGCCCGAAAAAGGGATAAAATTATACCGAACAAAAGGAATGGCCAGGCAAGGAGGAAGTGTTCAATCAAGGTTTAGTAATGATGACCAAGAACGAGGGTAGGTGGGAACACTGATGGACCTCCTTGCGGGGTAGATGAAATGGTGGCAAAATAACGAAACATTTGCAGTATGACAGGAGTGAATGGCTCATGTAAAAATGTGGAACAATCCGATGGCGGCCGATGTGGCACGCAAATCGAGGCAGCAAGGTGTTGGGACACAATGTTGAAATTGTACCAAGTGAGAGCGAGAAATGATCTCAAGCATCATCACGAGCTCGGAAAAATGAATCCGGCGATATAAAGGATGTCAAAAACGGGTGACGGCCGATGTGGCACGCAAACCGAGGTGACGGGGGCATTTTGAAAAAATGCCCGGAAAATCTGGAGGTGAGAGCGAGAAATGATCTCAAGCATCATCACCAGCTCGGAAAAATGAATCCGATGATATAAAATATGTGAAAAACGGAGAACGGCCGATGTGGCACGCAAACCGAGGCGACTAGTGGCGGCTGAAAAATGGGTAACAAATGACAGGACAAAAAATACTGCAACGAGGTGACCATCATGACGGTCGCGTCGTGCTGGTTCCAGTGGTGGAAACGGTTCGGAAAACGGACGCCGTATGGGGCCAGAATGACCAAAACAAGAAAAAGTCAACTGACTATAAATAGTGGTGGGTCCAACATGACATGTGTCATTTGTACTTGTTGACTTTGACTTGTGAGTTGAGTGGACCAGAGCTTAGGTGGCATTTCTGGACGATCCGTCTGGCTGTTTGCAGATCCGCGAGATACAGGTATTTCGTGAAACTCATACCTGCATATTTTTTCGGGTTGGGGGTTGGGTAGTGGGTCCCAGGGTTGATTTGTACGGTCCACGTGGGGTGGACCGCGGGTTAGGGGGTCGAAACCGCGGTTGAAGACCGCGAGTTTCGGGTCGAACCACGCGGTTGGAGACCGCGTGATTCCTGGATGGAACCACGGTCGAGTACCGCGAGTTCCAAGGAGGAACACGCAGTTCCCAACCGCGGGTTTTGGGCTGACAGGCGCGGTTGGGAACCGCGGCTATGTGCCTGACAGCCGCGGTTGGAAACCGCGGCAGGAAGCCCGAAAGCCGCGGTTTTGGGCCGAGCTATTAGGGCTTCTGGGAGGGGGAAAAGTATTTTTCGTAAGTTGTCATGAGACTGATGAGTTCACTTTGTGTGATTGGCAGGATGCCCCAGGTTCTCTGGAGAGAGCGGGAGATCCCTGATGAGACCATGGGTTTCATCCGAGAGAACCGCCATGTGCGGACAGTGCTGGGGTTGTGCGGACTTTTGAAGTTCGCACAGATACCTATGATACGGACAGCAACATTGTTGCTGAACCGTCTGATCAGTTTCTGGGAGCCGGACATACAGGCATTCCGGGTACAGGGTGAGAGGGTAGACCTTACCCTCACTGATGTTTACTTTCTGACGGGGTTACCCTGCTTGGGCAGGGTGGCAGACACACAGCCGCGGGTTGCCGCGGACGTCGACATGGAGGACATGTTGGAGAGGTACTGCGGTCAGGACGCGAGGGTGCATAGGAATGCACTCCTGGTGAGGGACCTACAGGAGCCGGCAGTGCAGGCCATGGCGGCGTGTGTGGTGCGGGTATTGGGTTCCCAGTCACCGGAGAAGGTGTCTGGGGGGCAGATGCAGATGGTAGAGCGCGTCTTAGATGGGACGTACTACGCCTGGGGCCAGATGTTCCTGACCTGCGTTCAGCGACAGCTGACGGCAGCGAAGGAAGATGGCAAGGGCTTTTGCTTTGGGTCCTTCCTATGTGCCTTCTTTATGGAGAGGGTACCCACACTGCGGCCACGGGTGCCGATTAGGGCAGGAGGGATGAGGGAGCCGAGGATGGTCCGTTGGGGTGAGATGATGCGCCGCCGTGGTGGCGGCGATGTGGGCAGATATTTTACGCAGGAGTTGTACCTGTAGTGGCTTCAGATACCACTGACGCTGGATGACTTCCCGTATCGGGATATGGACTTCACAGGAGATCCGGAGGCGCCACGAGCACCAGGACAGGCATGGGGTCCCGACGGTACGTATATGTTTGTTATTGCCTGTTATGTGCGTCATATTTTATGTATATGATAGTAGGTGGATATACTGTGACTGACATATGGTTGGTTTGTGCAGATGTGGTCCCGAGGCCACCTCCAGGGCATGTGGCCCGGCGGGGTATTGTGGCCGTGCCAGCTCTGCCTGGACGAGGAGAGGTGCGACGCCGGGACCCAGAGGTGACCCTAGAGTCTGTACGGGAGCTTTTAGATCGGTTATTGATAGGAGTGACCGACGAGGGTTGGCGAGATGTCGATCCGGATGTGGTACGGGATTGCATGGGGGCACCCCGTGAGTTTAGGTCCATCGCGATTCGGGTGGCGATTTTGGTGGACCGGGCTCGGGCACAGGAGGCCGGAGGCGAGGAGGACTTGCCGGAGGAGGAGCGAGGGGAGGACTCAGAGGCAGCCGATGCTGGCAGTGATGCAGGATACGACTCTCATTAGGGAGTGCAGGGGACTCCCCCCGAGTTTTGTAGCTACGGCATGTATGTAGATGAGGTTGTAGGCATGTATGGCCATTTTTTGTATAGCTGAGTACAGGGGTACTCAGGACATGTATAGCACTGAACATGTATATTTTTTGAGAGATATATATATGCACGTGGATGCACCTTTTTATATGATGTTGTTGTATTTGTACGCACGTGGATGCGCTTTATGTGTTATGATATGTTTACATTGCACGTGGATGCAAGTAGGTTAGGATGTTAGACACATGGATGCCCCTTGTGTATTTTATGTGATGTGACATGATATTTGTTTGTTTAGGCACATGGATGCCCCTACGGATATGCATGTGGTGTATGTACATGGATGCAAATGTAGATGCGATGCAATCTTTTTGGGTTTTTATATGTTGTTTTATGAGATGCTATGGGATGATGATGCATGATGTTACATGGTGTGATTGATATGCCAGTCTAGGATGTTGTTGGCCATTTGGTCTGCGACACGATTTTGAGCTCTGGGGACATGTGTGAATGTGATGGATTCAAATTGTCGACTGAGTTGTTTTGTGCGCAGGAATTTTCTAAAAAGGCAGGGATCACGCACCTGGTAGCAGTTGTTGAGCTGGGAGACAAGTAGCTGGGAGTCAAGGAACACATGAAGGTGACTTATGCCTATTTGGAGGGCGGCAGTCAGGAGACCGGTCACGGCATCATACTCCGCCTGGTTATTGGTAGCAGCGCCTATACATATCCCGTCAAGGTGAATCATCTCGTTGGAAGGGGAGTACAAGACCCATGCTGCAGAAGCCAGGTTGGGAGACCAGCGGCTTGCGCCGTCAGCGAAGCCAGTGTAACTAGGTGGAAGATGGTCCATCTGTAATCATGCAGAAAGGATGAATGTAAGATGATGGTAAAAAAGTGAAAAACAAAAAAGAGAGCAAACTGTACAATGCGGACCAAAATGGGGCCGCGAATCATTCTATGGATAGAGATTCCGTAGGATGCAACCCATCATGGGGGTTGCGTAAAGGGAGGCCTTTAGAGTTGGTTTCAGTAAGAACCTGGAGTTCCTCTGGCCGTGTGTCTATGTGATGGTTGAGAATGGTGGTGTCGAAACCGGGCATTCCGTTAGAGGGCCAAGCAAAGACATCACGGAACTCTTGGAAGAGTTGTAGATAATCCTCAATCTCTCGCTCGCTGCAGGAGGCTCCTAAAGTGATGAGTTCAGGGGCATATCCTGGGAACTTTGAGGGAGGAAGAGGATGGTGTTTTTGACGAATGGGGGTTACATCAGGCCATGTGTCAATGTGGTGCTCTATAATTGCGGGATCAAGACCAGGCATTTCGGTATAAGACCAGGCAAAGACATCACGGAATTTTTTGAAAAGGTGTGTGTAGTCCTCAATCTCTTGTTTACTGCAGAATGCTCCTAGAGTAATGAGTTCAGGAGCACGACCTGGAGCAGCAATATCAACTTGGATGACAGGTGAGATGTTGGCCATGTTACCTTCCTCAAAGGCGTCAGGAGCAGGAATAGGGTCCTTGAACCAATCAACCTTAGTGGGGAGGAAGTCTTTGGATTCGACCGCGTATTGGGTAGCGGTGCGAGAGGAAGACGCTTCTGGGATGAAATAGGAACGGTGGTGCATATCATCCCACGGGTAATCCGGGGCAGTTAGGGCCTCAAGAATCTCCTCATCAGTACGGAAAGTCTGCGTCGTCAAATCGGTTGACGAGGGGGTAGTGGAAGTGTTGGTTGAAGAGATCATGTAGATGATATTAACCTCTTCAGAAGGGGGAGAGACCGGGGGGTAGATCTCCTCAATGGTAGGTGGTGCCGTCTCAAGATCCAGATTGTTCATCTCATAGAGAGCCGCTCTGTAATCCGGGAGATCGGGACAATGATGTGAATAGTGCCCGTAAATACCGCAGATGGCGCAGGAGTGATTGGTACGTAGGGACTTATCTTTAGGCTTAGGAGTGGGGTTTAGTTCGACGGTTGGGATGTTGGGGTCATCATCGAGCATTTGCATGTGCTTCTGCAATGCGGGTAACTGTGGGCATTGGTGGGTCGCATGGCCCAACTCGTCACACAGCGAGCATTTGGGAGGAGCACGAAACACTGGAGGGTTCTTGACTGTCTTTGGAGGTGGTACAGCAGTGTAAGGTTGAGGACCTCTGCCCCCAGTGGATTGAGGAGGAGGAGGAGGTGTCGTGGAGGACGAAGGGGTAGAGACCCCGGGAGGTGGGTGGGTGGTAGTAGCCATGGGTTGCACCGGCTGGAGGACGACATCGGGTGTCGGCGGGCGAACGGGAGGCGAAAGGTACCATACAGGTAATCCCAAGGTTAACCCAGGGAGGCTAAGGGTAGCCATGACCGGGGCGCTTACTACTCCTGCTGGAGGAACTAGGAAGGGGATCGTATGGATCGGTGTAACACCAATGTGACTAGGTACCAATGGTGGTTTAGGCAACAAGGATGGTTGATTGTTAGGTGGTAGGATGTCGTGGGACAAAGTACATAAGTCAGACATTTCGGGCGTAGATGACGGCGGAGGAATGGAGTGAAAGGTAGAGGTCATCGGCGCGTCTGAGTAGACTCCAGGCCCCGTAGAGGATACAAACGAGGTGTTGGCAGGAGAAACAGGTTGTTCAACCATGGGGAGAACATTTTCCGGTGCCGCCGGAGCACTGGGATCATAGTAGGTGAGCTGGTCAATCTTAACCAGGCGTCCTTCATGGGGGAACATCATGGTGCGAAAGACAGAAGAGGCAACCGCCCGCATGGCATACATGTAGCTGCGGCCAAGTAGAAGGTTGTAATCCAATTGGGCATTGATTACCTCTATGTCAATAAGGACTGTTTTACCACCTAACTGGACTGGAACGTTGGGCAGGAGGCCTTGGGGCTGGGCCGAACGACCGTCGTAGGCACGTAACGCAGTGGTGGACTGCTGGAGAGGAGGGGATCCTAGCTTCTGCCATACAAATGTAGACATAACGCATGTGGAAGCACCCTCATCAATGATGCACCGATGGATAACAAGATTCCTAACGGAGACTGTAACTTGGAAGGCTAAGCTGGAAGGTAGGCGTGGTTCAGACTGGTCTAAATCAAAGGCCATCAAATGTGAATCAGTTGGGTCAATCCCCCCGATGGCGGAAAGTAAAGTCTTGCGCTGGGAAGGGCAGTTCTTCAAGACTTCCAACGCAGACATGGCTGCGGGAGATTGGGCTAGGTCGTCTACAATGTTGTAGTTTGACGCAGCGCGCGCGTTAGGGTTATTGTTGATTCGGCGAAGTGGGAAACGAGGTGCTTTCGCAGCGCCGTCTATGGGCGGCGGAGGTATACGTAATGCCTGATCGGTGGGATGGGCGTTAGTAGGTTTATCCGTGGGAGGGGCTTCAGAGGTGGAGCCATATTGGTTCCGACGGGTCTGTAGGTTGACGTCAGCAGATGACATCATCAGTAAGTGGTGGGTACCTGAGTCAAACATGGGTTGATCAGGAGCAGCGTAGGTGATCTGTTGTTGTTGGGGTTGCACGTTAGCTTGAGGGGCCAACGGCTGAGTGTTCACCACGCCTTGGGTCGGTAATGGGTTTTGCAGCACTAAAGGGGGTTGCTGAGGTTGGGGGGGGTTGGGTGGCGCTTGGGGGGCCGCATGCCCTTGGCGATGGGCCTCGTCAACCCAGAGCTGCCGAGCTCGCTCCAAGTGTGGGCAAGCATGGGTGTAGTGTCCATAGACCCCGCAAATAGAACAAGGGTGGTTCGTCCGCAAATTGGGGTTTTTGGCCTGCTTGGGCGGGCGATCAGGGTTTTGATTAGCGGGGGCCGCATTATTGTTGTCAGGGGGATTAGCCGGTTGACCAGCTTGGTCTGCAGGTTGGTTGTTTCCCCGATTACGGCCCTTGCCGCGGTTCTGTTGGCCCTGGTTACGTTGGTTATTCTGGTTTTGCTGCGGGTTGTGTTGGGCGTAAACTTGCCCTTGGGCAGCAGGTGGATTCTGAGGTTGCGCAGGTGCTGGAGCAGGCTGCGGAGGATGATATGTAGGTTGAGGCTGAGCAGGTGCAACAACTTGAGGGTGTTGCTGATAGGACTGCGGAGCAGGTTGTGGATGTGCCGCAGGGGCTGCCTGGGGCGGATAATAAGCTGGTGGGGCTTGTGAAGGCGCAGGAGCCGGGGCAGTCTGCTGATGGTAGTAAGGCTGAGGGGCGACTGGAGGAGCATAAGCAGGAGTCGCATACCCAAAGCACTGAGGTGGACATGAAGGTCCATGGGAATGGTGATGTGTCATGGGAGCATATGAATTGGTTGCTCCAGACTGGGAGGTAGCCCTCGACAGGTCGGGGCCAGTGGTAGGTCATGCTATAGAAAATGGTTGGGGATGCGAAGAAACACGGCCAATGATACCATCTGCAGCGTGGGATGCCCCCGGCGCATCATGATGGGAGGACTCGCAGCGAGGGGCGTCAGGTATAATGGTATAAAGGTAACCCGACTGGGCGTAAATGAGGTCGAACTGCTGTGCCTTAAGGATGGCCTCTTCTTCAGACTGGGGTCTTTCTGAAGCTACATCCTTAGCGATGACAGGAAGCAGGGACTTGAGGAACCAATCGAGGAAGATACGGTCATCTAGTTTAATCTTGCATAAGCTACGGCGTCTACGCCACTCATGGATGTGGTCCGTGATATGGGTAGCCGTGTTTTGTCTACAAGATAGAAGGATCTCAATGCCCGCGTCATAGCGGACTGGCAACTGGAAGAACTGCAGGAAGGTTGAGGCCAGGGAAGAAAAGGTGGCGTGGGTCCCATGAGGCTGCTCAATATACCACTTGGCTGCAGAGCCAGTGAAGGTGCGCTGTAAGAGACGGAGGCGAACAGAGTCATCCACGATGGAGTTAGAGGAACACCATAGGTGGAAAGACATGATGTGGTTCTGTGGGTCCTCACCGGCCTTACCCTCGAATTTAGGGATGTCAGAGGGTAGTTTGGTAGGCATATGAGGCCACATAGGGTCGTGTCGAATAGGATCGTTGGTCAATCTGGCCAGGTCAGGTAGGTTGAGGCTAGCCATGAACGGCAAACTGGAAGAAGGCTGTGACACAGTAGTGCTGTGGACCAAGTTGGGGCCAGTGCCCCCAAGTGGAGGGACAAGATTTAGGGTGGTGCCCCCAAGTGGGGGAACTGAGGTAGTGGAGGATGGTCCAGCACCACCATGGGTAGTGTGAGCCACTGATGTAGTGGGGATAGGTATTCCCGCTGTGGGAATAGGTACCGTGAGGGGAACGGTAGATGGTTGCCCCATGGAGGGCATACCAAAAACAGGTGTAGTAACTGGTGTAGTGGTGGATGTGCCACCAATGGTCCCTATGACAAATGGAGTGGAAGTCGTACCAGCCATGGGGCTAGTAGGGGCAGTATAAATAGGGTTCTCAGACTCTTCGTCAGAATCAGAGGTAAAGTAAGGTGCGTCACTATCTGGTGACGGAGACCTACGTCGCTGACGGGTGGAGTCAAGTGACAAGGCTCTAGATCTGTGATGAGTGGTATCAACGGACAATGATCGGAATCTATGACGAGTGGTGTCGAGAGAACCGTGCTGTGGGGGCTCGCCCCTGAGGCGCCGAGAATGTCTCGGGGACTCAATGGTGACAGATGGTGTCTAAGTCTCTGTGGGTTGAGGTGAGTATAAAAACAGCTCAAAAATCCTAATGCAACCGAGTGTGCAGAAGGAGAGCTAAAAAGCAAGGCACTCAGGCCAACAACCAACTCAAAACACCCACTGCAATAGCTGTGCGACAATAGGTGGAGTAACAACAAAGATGGTCAGAATACCAACAAGCAGCAGGTTTCCTAAAAAAGAAAAATGGTGGACTCACTAGACCAAAGGGAGGTAAAGGAGCATGCAAACACCTAACTAAAAGTATTCTGACTTAACTAAACATATCCTCTGCAAGGTGATGAAATCCAAGTCAGACAATATGAGTAGGAAAGCCAAGTGGCTATGATATCCCCCTACCGGGAGGGATACCGGGTAGACAATCCTAGAAGAATGGCAACTAAGATACCCCGTTCATGACACGTCCAGAAAGGTGAATCTGTCGTTTAGTTCGTTGACCGCAATACCCCTATACAGGGATATCCCGCGAACCGCGAAAGGTAGCCCTTCGGTTACTGAATGGAGTGCGGTATTCCACTCAGGCCTCCGGAACCAGTCTCCCGACTTCAACCCTCCTAAGGGACAGGCCCTCTGATAAACTGGTCGTGACCGTGCCAAAAAGTACTAGGGGATTTTGGTTCCCTATTTGGACAACAACTATGTCTCAAGTGAAATAACCAAGGGGTGTTATTGGAAGCCTATCCCCCTGATCCTACCTAACTACAATGATTCTTTTGTGTTCCCCAAGTGGGGTTAGAATGTTGGTTTAGTTAGGTACTTTTTAAGGCTCACTTGATTTAATGTGACAGAGTGTGTGCTCGTGAGGTGTTGAACCCAAAAACAGAAGTGCCACAAGGGAGGGCAACTTCCAATCTATCAATAATGCTGAAATTGATTCTTTTAATTTGCAAAATTTTCTGAAATAAAAATATTGAAATTTTTTAAAAAGATTCTGTAAAAGGAACAGGAATTATGTTGCAGAAAGGCTGTAAGGAAGTGGGCTGCAGGTGGGACAGAGGGCTGTTCAAATGCAGAAAATATTGCAGCAAGAGGGGCTGGGCTCAAAACAGGAAAAGAGCAGAAATCAGACCGCGGGTCTGTGGCGGATCAGAACAGGCCGACCGCGGGTTTAAGGGAAACAGCGGCGGTCAGGTCGCGGCTATCGGGCCAACAAAGGCAGTCGGGACGCAGGAAACAGGGGAAAAGGCACAGTCGGGTCGCGGCTATCGGGCCAACAGTGGCAGTCGGGACGCAGGAAAAATGGAAAAAGAAACAGTCGGGACGCGGCTAAAAGGCTAACAAGCGCAGTCGGGACGCCCGAAAGAGGCAGAAAGCCGCAGTCGGGACGTGTGAAAAAGGCCGACAGGCGCAGTCAGATCGCGGCAAACAGGCTGATTAGCCACGGTCGGATCGCAGGTAACAGACTTGAATCCGCCGGCAGAGCGTCGGAAGCAGTCTGAGAGCCACGGTCGGATCGCGGGTAAAGGCCTGAAAGGCGCGGTCGGGACGCGACTGTAGAGGGAAAAAGGACGCGGTATGCGGCGGCCGAAAGGGACAGCCGAAAGGAAAAAATTTAAAAACGGAAACCAGAAATTCGAAAACTAGGGGAGTCGCCAAAACTGTAGCTAGGGTTTTACCCATAGCTTGTGCCAATGAGCACCTACTAAGGAGAATGGACTCCTTAGTAGCAGTTCAGTATATTAAACTAATTATGCAAAAAACAAAAAATTAAATTATTTCTAAGACAAGCATGAAGCATAAACACCAAAATGAAAGAATGACTTTGTATTGATGTTACCTTGAGTGTCAAGGTTGGTGAAGCCCTTTGCAGTGTCCAAGAGGATGCTCCAAGCTTCTGAATGCTCCTTTCTCCTTCTCCAATGTTGGGGATGGGCCAAAGGTGGCTCTCAAGGTGAAAATAGTTCAAAGGTGAACTAGGGTTTCGAGAGAGATTTTGGCAGAGTAAGGGTGCTTGTGATTGTGGATATGGAATAAGGGATCTCCATCACCTATTTATAGCTTTTTGGTGGTGGAGTGCTGACCCATGGTTTTAGGAAACACATGGTTTTGGGCAGCTGTATAGGGTTTTTTCCTCCTTTTCCTCATTATTTTATATTTTTTATTCCCTTTTTAGGGGATTTTTGCTATTTTTGGAGGAAAAGGGGGTTTTTTAGCCTTTTTTAGGCTATTTTGAGGGTTTTTTGGCCTTTTGGAGGCATTTTAGGCCTTTTGGAGGCTTTTTAATGGGATTTTTTGGGATTTTTAATGGAAATATGGTAGGAAAATGGACAAATGAGCCATATAATGTGGTAAATGAGCTAGTGAGCACTTTTTGGGTGTTAACAATAGTTATAAACCATATGAAATGACCACTACTAATGTTTTAAGCATAACAACATTAATCATGGTAACATTTGTATCATTTCAATTGAGAAATAAAACATTTAAAAAATCAAATGACAAATGAGCCTTTTTTTGGTTTTAATAAATGAAAAATTTGCTAAAAACAAACTAGGGTAACATTTGAGATAAAGAAAAATGAGAAATTTAAAGGGAAGCTAGGGTGAAATTATGAATGGTAACTAGGTAAAGTCAAATATTCTGAAGTAAATCTAAAATACAACCCTAGAGATAACATCTAGCTCTGATTGGGGATAAAGCTCTCCTTGTGAGGCTTTAAGAACATCTTGACATGTGCCTTCTGAAACCTGCTAGAATCACATTTTTGTTTTAATGGACTGGAGTCTTATTTGCAAAACTATAATGATATATACAATGAGTATGTACACTAATCTTCTGCAACTCAATATGTGTGAAAATATTTTAAAAATCGTCCATTCAATGGACCTGCAACTTCCTCACCAGTCAAATTCTGTAGGACAAAGGTATTGTTTCCCAAGATCTTAACTAGTGTAAAAGGTCCTAGCCATAAATTATTGAACTTTCCATGCTTACCTTTGTCTTCATTCCTTGCATCCCACCTGAGAACCAAGTCACCAACTACAAAGATATATTTTTTAATCTTTTTATCAAAACTTTCTTTTACCTTTTTCTATGCATTTCAACTTTTTCCAGAATGGCTTCTCGTTCCTGCTGCAATTGGATTATCTAAAACCCTCTTCTTCTTATTTCATCAGGTTCTTCTTCAGTTTCCTGCAAAAAATTGATTATTGGGGAAACTAATTGGATAGGAAACAATGCATCGACTCCATATACCAACTGAAAAGGGGATGTCCCAATTGATTTCTTTATGGTTACCCTATCAGCCCAAAGAGCAAATTTTAATTTGGTGTCCCAACTCTTTTTATTTTCCAATAACATCTTCTTAATACCGTTCACAATACTTTTATTACTGGATTCTGCTAATCCATTACCCTGTGGGTAATAAGGTGTGGACTGTTTCAAGCTAATGTTATTTTCTTCACAAAATATCACCATCTTTTTGGATTTAAAAGCTGGGGCATTGTTAGTGATTAGCTTCCTAGGATATCCAAATCTACTGAGAATATTATCCTGAAGGAAACTCATAATAACTTGATCTGTTGATATTCTTGTAGGGATTGCCTCCACCCACTTAGTAAAGAAGTCAATAGCAGTTAACAAATCCATTTATGTTGACCACTAGAAGCAGGATGAATCTCTCATATGAAGTCTAAACCCCACTGTTGAAATGGAACATTTACTGCTATGGGTTTTAAAGGTAAAGACTGTAGCTTGTGTTTACCTGCAGACTTTTGGCACTCCATACATGATCTGACCTAATTATACACATCTATAAAAAGGGAAGGCCAATAATAAACTACTCTCAAGATTTTAAACGTAGTGGATTTTCAGTATTTGTGTCCCCCGCAAACACCAGCATGTAACTCTGTAGTGACAACATCAGCTTTTGATCTATCCCAACACTTCAACAATATACCTCCAGGATCTTTCCAGTATAAAACTTGATCCATTAAAACATATTTGAGAGCTTTCAGTTTTAAATATCTACACTCATTTTTATTTAAATCTGGAGGACATTGTAAATACAACAAGAAATATACAATTTTTTCATACCATGGAGAGCCATAATACTTGTTGCAAATATGTTCCTTATTCTGCTCTGTTGACACATCTTGCTCTGAATATTCAGCCATCATATGAAGATCTAATACCTGACAATTTGATTCTGCTAGAATCTTGGCTAAACCTTCCCCTTTCACCAACTTGGTAGGTTTAATGTCCACATCATACTCCATAACTTTGGCTATCCATCTGCCTCTTTTTCCTTCACTGTCGTGTTGTACCAAGATTTCCTTAACTGCTGAACTTGGAACATAGGCTAGCATTTTTTAATGCAAAACATAAATTCTGAAAATTTTTAGAGCTTTAACTAATGCATATGCTTTCTTTTCCATTATACTATACTTAAGCTCTGAGTCTCTTAATGTTTTGCTAAATAAAGATATTGTTTGTTCTAAGCCATCTGAATTCGTTTGGAGTAAAACAACAGCTATGGTATCTTCAGATGGAAATGAGAAAATGGCAAAATCTTTGGTATAATCAGGAGAGGTTGAAACAGGTGCCTCTACAAGTGCTTGCTTTATCCTTTCAAATGACTGTCTATCCTGATCTGACCATTTAACTTCCCTATCCTTTTTAAGCATATCAGTGATATGTTTAATAATCTCTGCAAAGTTAGGAATAAACCATCTTAAAAAAATGATTTTCCCAATAAAATATTGCATTAGAGGAAGTTTCAATTTAAAATGGGCCTTCCAAAAATAATAAAAATTCCATGTCATTATGTATTAGCCAATCAAAATGATTTAAAGTTCAAAAAGGGAGCACCTAAAAAAATTGGAGGGAAAAAAAACTACTTTTTTTGGATCGTATTTTCAACTTATCTTCTTGTAGGTTTACTCAAACAAGCGGGAGGACTCATTGGATGCATAATTAAATTATGCATCCAATGAGTACCCATGTTGCAAACTTTTAACAACATCCACACCATGAAAAATAAAAAATACATTTAAAAAATGTGTTTTCTCTCACTAGAAACACAGTTTTTAATGTATTTTCAATTTTTCATGGTGTGGATGTTGTTAAAAGTATGCAACATGGGTACTCATTGGATGCATAATTTAATTATGCGTCCAACGAGTCCTACCTCTTGAAATTTGAGTAAACCTACAAGGAGATAAGTTCAAAATAGGATTAAAAAAAAGTAGTTTTTTTACTCTCTCTCTCTACTATTATTTTATTATTTTATTATTATTTTCCTTAGGAAGCCCATTTTTTACCCAAATTTCCTCTAATGAATTTCCTTTTTATTTCTAGGGATGGTGATATTCAAGATAGCCTTTACGTGTTCTGGATCTATCTTTAATCCTTCAGCGAAGACTATATGACCCAAGAGTTTGCCCTCTGTCATGGCAAAGTGAGACTTTTTTGGGTTTAGTGATAAACCAAATTTTCTGCACTTAAGAAAAGTCTATTTTAAATGCTTCAAATGCTCATCATCATATTTAGAAAACACTGTAATATCATCTTGATATATCACTACAAACTTTTCATTTTCCCCCACAAAGGCTATGTCCATAGCCCTTTGAAATGTGGCACCTACGTTCATGAGCCCAAAAAGCATTTTATCGTACATAAATGTACCCTAGGGGGTTGTGAATGTTGTCTTCTCTCTGCCCTCTGGCTGTACTGCAATCTGGTTATAACCAGAAAACCCATCAATCATTGAAATCCTTTGGGAACCTACCACTCTTTGTAGGATCTGATCAATTTTAGGCAATGAATAATTATCTTTAAGGCAACATCTATTCAAGTTACGGAAATCCACGCAGAGCCTTATCTCTCCATTTTTCTTGCATACTGGCACAAGATTTGCTACCCAAGATGACTATCTGAGGGGTACAATAATTTTTGCATCCAACAATTTTTTCACTTCCTTTTCAATAACTGGCAGTAATGCTGGATTAATCCTTCTAAGTTTATGTTTGAAAGGCTTAATGTTTGGTTTCAATGGGATCTTATGCTGTACAATGCTGGTATCATAAGTTCTAAGATTCTCATATGACCAAGCAAAAATGTCCTCAAATTCCTTCAGCAAACTGATATATTTTTTCTTTTCCCCTTCTGAAAGTGTCTTAGATATTCTGATAATTTTGGATTCAAATTTAGAACCAATATTACAACTTAAAACATCTTTTTCAATAGTCTACAATGTAGGTTTCAACAATGTGTCATCCTTTGAGAACAACCTTTCCAATGGGACAATTCCCTTAGGAATGAAGTTTCCTTTTAACTCAACAATTTTATGGTCTGCAATTGAATCTTTTGCATAGGAAACTTCTTCATCCAAGTCAACATCTTGATCCTAGTCAATTAAATCATCTACAAATTCAGCTGTTAATTCCAAAAACTCCTTTATGTCCTCATAATCATGAAATTCTTTCCAGTGTTTGATGTCATCTGGAACAGATGGCCTGTATCTTACATCAATTGAATACTTCAAATGTGTTAATTTTGGAACTTTGAAGTAAGCTGCTACCAAGGCTAGTGAGTCTGCTGCCTGATTATAATCTCTTGGGATATAGGTTATATTGAAGGCTAAGAAGAAATTGTCTATCCAATCCCAAACTTCATTTCTATAAACTTTCAATAGTTATTGTTTTACCTGATAAACATTCTTGACTTGCTGAACAATCAATTCGGAGTCACCAAATACAAAAAGCTTTTGAATATTTTTTTTTTTTGCAGCTCTCAATCCCAGAACTAATTCCTCATACTCAGCAGTATTATTAGTTGTTTGAAATTCTAGCTTATACATGAGAGAAATAATCTCACCTCCAACAGACATGAGTACAACACTTGCTCCTGGTCCTTCCTTACTTGATGCTCAATCAAAATACATTTTCCATAAACCGTCCTGCTCTTCCTTCTTTTGCTGAATAGGATTGTATTTCTACACTTGCAAGACCTTTGTAGAACCATCATTTTGAACTTGTAACAAACCTGTAAAATCATCATTCAAATGTAACATGCAAGAGACCATATCTTCTTGTACTGAGTAAATAGGATGTTTTGTAGGGTTTTTATCATCACTTACCAAGAATTCCAGCTGCACTTCTCTATAAATCCTTCTATACTTTCCTCCAAATATGGGTACTGAAGCATAAGACAAATCCATCTGAAGGGTTCCTCCTACCCTTTTTTCCCATGATCGTGATAATAGCATACCAAACTTAGGGGATACATCAACTACAACCACATCCATAAGTATACTTTTCATAGGCAGTTGTGCAAGGCTAACCACCAGATATTTGATGACCCCTAAGCATTTCACTGCTCTATAATCGAAGGCATATAAATCATGATAAGGTTTAGTAACAGAAAGCCCTAAAGCTTCCATGACTTCCTTAGGCATAATATTATGTGAAGCACCTGAGTCTAGGAGACAGTTATGTAACATCTGATCATGAAAAGTGAGTGTGATATAAAATGGAGGAGGATAAACAGATTTAGCATCTGGATGATCAACTATTTTTGAGCCAGTACTAACAGTCATATTTTCTTGCAAATTAATCACATCTGAGGGAATGGGGGTAGCTGAAGAATTCAAAATTTTAAAAGTAGGCTCTCTGTATGATTTGTTCCTAACCAGCTCAGTCAATGGAATAGGAATCTTAATTTTGTTGATTTCATGTTCTAGATTAAAATTAACCAGTTTGCCTAATTCTTCTGTTTCTGTGACTTTATTCTTATCCTTATGTGATTCCTGTTTTTTCTCCAAAGGCAAACTTTCTTTAGTAGGAAATGTCCTTACCTTCTTTTTGCTAATTGCTGCTTGCTTCAATCTTGAATTGAGATCATATGACTTCTGTTGTGCCTCCTGATAAATTTTTCATTATTGCTCAAAACAATCTACCATCTTTGCACCATGATAATCAGCCTTAGTTAAAAAATTAGAAGAAGAAAAATCATCTAATTGATTAATATCAAGTTCTAGATCTTCAACTTCTCCTTCATCTATTTCATAAGACTCATCATCCCTTATTAGATTATTTTGGAAAGGTGGTTGTACCCTTTGATCCTCATTGTCTCTTCTCTCCCTTTGAATATCGTTATTCCTTCTTTCTTATGGAATAAACTTAGGGGAAAAGGTCATCTAAACTTATTTGGGTTTCTATTATCATTGTCTTGAACAGGCCTATTTTGACTTTTATTTTCTGTTTCCAGCCTACTAATCGTTGCAGATATATTTTTGATTATTTTATTCATTTCATCCATCTTACTATCTGAAGCCTTTCCTGCAGAAGTAGATGAAACCATTTCCTTTTTTCCCTTTCTATCAAGCATTTGACACTCTGCCTCTTCTTTAAGTTTATTTGAAACAAGTATGTTGGATTCAACTTCTAAGGCTGCTTCCTGCATATTCAATAAAGATAATGATTTTCTTTCCCTTAAACATAAAGAAAATTGATAATCAAAAGCATTTGCATACGTTAACTTTGTTGATGTTTCAGTAGGTTTTATTTCAGCTGGTATCCTACTGTACATTCTATTGAAACATTTAGAAAAATCTTCAACAACCTCATCCTTCTTTCTTTTTCAGTGCTCCAAACTCCATGATGTAATACAGGTAATCTTTAGTATCTCCCCATTGTTTCAAGAACACTTCTTCTAAAGCATCTATACCATCTATAGAGTTTGGTGGAAGTTATCTAAACCACTTTCTTACTTCACCATCTAGACTTAAAACAAAAACCCTCATCCACACATCCTAATTTTCAAAATTATGATTGCCAGCATAACTGAGGTATGTGTTCCAATGCTCCTCTGCTGTAACACCTCGCTGACCATTGAATCTCAGGAGATATTTCTGATAGTCTCCACCTGGGAGAGCAGTTAAAGGCTGAGGCAATACTAGAGGGGCATATCTAGTTGCTACCATAGAAGCCATCCTATCTGGTGGTTGACCAGCCATATTTGGTGGATTGGACACTAAAATCTATGACGAAGATGGCTGATTTTGTCGATATGGTGGCTTGGTATGTGGAGGAGATGGCACTTCAATTTTCAATTGGCCAATAAGAATTCTGCTAGTGAGAGGTATATAAGGTGCTAACAAATATTTTAAAATGAAGGTTTCCTCTGGTATATGTTTATGTTCAGAAGTCAGAGGATTTGAATAAACCTCAAAATCATTCACCTGAGTAGGATTAAAGTCTTCGAATTTAGGAATAAACACAGATAGATCTAACTTTTTCTTCTTCTTGAAAATCCAATAAATCAGAAGGTATAGCTGTATCTGAAGAATACTGAGGGTTACTGGATTATGGAAAATCAATCTTCTTTTTTCTACCTTCTCTTAAAATCCTTTTTGGATCAGAAACCCCTGAGTGCGAGGAGATGAAGGATTTCCTCAAGTCCCTATCTGTCTTGAAGCAACTGTAACTTTCTGGAAATATGAGGTGAATGTCTAGTCTGTAAACAAATTATACTGATCTTGTTCACCCTCCAAAAGTAGATGTAAAGATATAAAATACCCAGGGAAGATGTACTTTCATTTCTCCATTCCCAGCAATGGCGCCAGAAGATGTTATCACTAGAGTTGGACCTAGATTACTTAAGTTCAAGCCTAGAGAAATCTTAACAGTAGGTAAAGGATATCTAGGAGTATTATTTTATAATAATGATAGATGATGGTAGGTAAGAAATCATTACACAAATCAAGCTAGGATAGAAAACAAAACTGTATGAAGTATATCACTGTAAAGTACAATAACAGAAAAGGCTACGAGCACGAATTTACAAAATACATGAGTCAAGTTCTGCATCAGGTATTTAAATATAATTTCATGTGCATCATAAGAATTATGACATAGATAAATAGGACTATAGACAAAACAAAATCATGAATAGCATGTAATTCAGTTATTAAAACAAAACATGGCTCATTTGATCATAATCATTTCAAAGTAGTCATTTCACATTAACAGAAACACAATGTATACATGCCTGCAGTTGCAATTCATAATACGATTCTATTCTCCATAATTTTGTCAGGAACCCATGTCTTTACCTTGTTAGTATGTTGTTATTGGATGCATATGCTTTATAAGTCGTCCCGTAGTATTTGTTGATCAATAGTTTGTGTTATTGTTGTTGGCGCATATGCTTTGTAAGTCGCCCGTAGTATTGTTGATCCATAGTTTGTAGCGGCCCATGGTTTTGACCCATAGTTATGGCGCCTAGACTTAGTATATAAGTGTGTGTTCAGACCTATGAAGGCACCGTGAAGTTATTTGTATTGAGCTTGCTCATAGGAGGTTGCCCCCTCGAAGTGGCCTGTGATCAATATAAAAGTGATTCTGAGTTCTGTCATTTCTTCTATTTCGCATATTCGTATTAATTAATTGTTGCAGGTGCATCACATCTGGTATCAGAGCACTTTCTTGGGCTCGCTGGGTGAAATTTCTACCAATTTTTTTTCACATCTGTTGCAGGTTCGGATTTGGGAATAATCCCTATCCGCTTAACTGTGGGAAGTACTTGGGCATAAGCCCTAAAATTCAATGTGAGGAGTACCACAAGAACCCTGAAGTAGCTATCCCATTGAGAGGACCTGCCAGCGAAAAGGGCAACGACCCCTACCTGATTGACTAGTTCCCACCCATGAGGTAAACCAAGAGCTGTCGTTTGTGGCAAAGCGGTTATCAGTTTTACCTGAGCCGTGGAGTGAGGGGTACTGCCCCAATATGCAAGCCGTCAGACAGCATTGGTGGCCTAGTGAAACCCTGAACGGTTAGGAAGCCGCACATACCTGGGGTCCATATCTACTTTCAGCTGAACTATTGTCGATCACTACTGCATCGTTTCGGATCCATTTTGCAAGCCATTCCAGATCTATTTTGCAAGCCATTCCAGATCCAACCGTTTTCAATCCATTCGGCGTTGTTCCAGATCCCTTCCGAGCTATAGCCGCTCTAATCTGAAAAAAAATTAAAAATAAATAAATAAATAAAATAAAATAAAATAAAAAATAAAAAAGAGTATAAAAATCAGTTTTTTGTCCATATCTCCCTTGTTTTCACTCTGTTTCCCTTGAAATTTTTGGGGAACCCCTGTCATCCCATTATTCATATTTCATTCCTGAGGACCCTATCCCCAATTCCCCTTCCCAAATCCCGAAAGCCCACATTTGTCTATTTTTAGGGTTTGCCATAACTTCCTCAAATTTTGCCCAATCACCTTCAAATTTTACCACAGAGTTCCTTTCTGAATTTTGCTTCTTTGTCCCCCTCTGCCAAATTTTTCCATTCTTTCACCCCGCTTCTGAAATCCTCATTTTTGGCTTTCGTGTCTAGTCAACAGTGTCCAACACCTAGTCAAACCCCAATTACCCTTCATATTTTTTCCCAAGTCCAGATTTTCCTTTACTAAAGCAGTTTTTGTTTTTGTTTTCCTACCCAGTGAAAAAAAAAAAAAAAAAACTCCTGGTTATGGTTGTCACCCGTGTAGAAGCAAAAACCATGGAAGAAGCACTTGCAACCATCCAAGCCAAACTCCAGGATCTGGATGAAAAATTTCTCGGCCTCCGTCTTGAACATTCAGCTATGAACAACAAATGGCAGTCCGAGTCTTCATCAGACAATGGGTTCTCTTCTTCTAGCAATTTCCGTGGTCCGAAGCTTGATTTTCCTCGCTTTAATGGTATTGATCCAACTGGATGGATCTATCGTGCAGAACAGTATTTCAGTTTGCATAATACTTTTGATGTCAACAAAGTTCTGCTGGCATCATTTCACTTGGAACATGAAGCTCTTCAATGGTACCGTTGGTACATCAAGGCTCATCTAGAGCCCAAATGGTCAAACTTTTGCCAGCTCCTTTTGCAACGATTTGGTCCTAGTGCTTTTGATGACTTCACCGGAGCCCTCACTAAACTTTGCCAAATTGGCACTGTGAGAGAGTATCAAACCGAATTTGAGAACCTCGTCAACCACACCGAAGGATTGTCTGATGAATTTTACCGGAGTTGTTTTATCAGTGGTCTAAAGGATGTCATCCGCTCTGAGGTCAAAATGTTATGTCCCACCACAATGATGGAAGACCTAGGGTTGGCTAAGTTGGCAAAAGACAAGATTGCAGCCCACAACGCTCCAAGCCCACTTTTGTTCCCTTCCGAAATATGGGTTCTCAGCGACCACCTATACCGTAGGATCCTCGCCTGACTCCTATCAAGCATTTGTCTGAAACAGAGATGCAAGCACGTAGAGAAAAGGGGCTTTGGTATAATTGTGATGAGAAATTCACTCGGGGACATAGATGTGTTTAGAAAAAGCTCTATCTCTTGGATGTGGAGTCTCCGCCTGTCTCTGAAATTAGTGACGAATATCCAGAAACACTGGATGCTCTGGTCGACATTCAGGAACTGCTTATTGACCCTCCGTCTCAGGATGACCAGCCAGAGATATCTCTCCATGCTTTAGCTGGAATCACCACCCCCCAAACAATGCGGGTCAAGGGTTACTTCCAGAATCTTCCTCTTACAATACTCATTGATTCTGGTAGCACTCATAATTTCATTGACCCTCGGATCGCCAAACAAGCTGATTGTTTTATCCATCCTTGCTCCAACTTTGAAGTCATGGTTTCCAATGGGGGCACCTTACCTTGCAAAGGGAAGTGTCGAAATGTGCGTATCTCTATGGGATATTATACCTTGCGCTTTGACATGTTTGCCTTGCCCTTAGGCGGATGTGATGTGGTTTTGGGTGCTCAATGGCTACGCACACTTGGCCCTATCTTATGGGATTTTGCTAAACTTTGGATGCAGTTTTCCTTCAATGGACAAAAACACACATTGACAGGATTACAACCAGGTTCTCTCAGCATCATCAGTTCACATCGCATGGAAAAACTCGTCAAGAATAATTCACATGGTGTCATCGCTCAGATCCATTCCATTCAGATGCAACCATCAGCGGTCTCCACTACTCCTTTGGATCTACAACAAATTCTGGATCGATATACAGGTGTCTTTGCTGAACCAGTGGGATTGCCACCTTCCAGGCCAGAAGACCATCGTATTTAGCTCCTTCCTGGCAGCGTTCCTCCCAACATCAGGCCCTATTGCTACCCATTTCACCAAAAAAAGGAGATTGAAATGCTTGTTCGGGGAAGCAAGGTATTATTCACCCAAGCACTAGTTCCTTTTCTTCTCCAGTTATTCTTGTCCGCAAAAAATATGGGTCATGGCACCTCTGCATTGACTTCCGAGCACTTAACTACCTCACCATCAGGGATAAGTTTCCAATTCCTGTTATTGATGAGCTTCTGGATGAGCTTCATGGGGCTCACTTTTTCTCCAAGTTGGATCTTCGTTCTGGGTATCATCAAATTCGGGTTCATGAGGATGATATCCCTAAAATAACTTTCCGCACACATGATGGCCATTATGAGTTTCTAGTCATGCCCTTTGGCCTCACTAATGCTCCTTCCACATTCCAGGCCTTAATGAATAAAATATTTCGACCCTACTTGCGGAAATTCATTCTAGTATTCTTTGATGATATCCTCATCTACAGTAAAACATGGGATGAACATCTCCAGCATTTGGATCTTGTCATGCAACTTTTCTCTGACCATCATCTCCATGCCAAGCAGTCTAAATGTGTTTTTGGACAGAAGGAAGTTGATCATCTCGGGTACATTATCTTAGCACAAGGGGTTCGCGTGGATTCCGCCAAAATCGATGCCATGAACAATTGGCCGCATCCTTAGACACTCAAGAGCCTTCGTGGTTTTTTGGGGTTGACTGGCTACAACCACAAGTTTTTCAAGGATTATGGGAAGATTGCAGCTCCATTAACTGCTCTATTGAAAAAGGATGATTTTACATGGACACCTGCTTCTCAGTGTGCATTTGACAAACTTAAACAAGCTATGTGTACTACACCTGTGCTAGCTATGCCCGATTTTTCCAAGCCTTTCACTATTGAGAGTGATGCTTGCGGCAATGGACTTGGTGCTGTTCTCCTTCAAGATGAACACCCCATTGCGTTCACCAGCAAAGCCCTTTCAGGTAAGAATTTAGCTGCCTCTACCTATGAGAAGGAAATGATGGCTATTTTGCATGCAGTACAGAAGTGGCACCCATACCTATTAGGGAATCATTTCTGCATCAAGACTGATCACCAGAGTCTGAAATATTTCTTGAACCAGCGTGTCTCCTCCCTGGCACAACAGAAATGGGTTAGCAAACTCATGGGTTATGACTATGAGATCACTTACAAGAAGGGTAAAGACAATATTGTGGCAGATGTTCTTTCTCGCACATTTGATGCCCAAGGTTCTCTTTCATCTATTTCTATGCATGTTCCAAATTGGTTGCAATCTGTTCAACAGGGTTATGTCAATGACTCTTCCTTATCTCAAATCATCCAACGCTTGACCAACAACCCTTCTGATGTACCACATTACTCTTGGGATGGTGCTTCTCTGCGATACAAGGGTCGTCTGGTACTTCCCCAGAGCACAGATCTTCAACAGGCTGTCTTCTATGAACTCCATGCTTCTCCATCGGCATGGCACTCCGGGTTCCTCAAAACATATGAACGACCATGACGTAAATTCTTTTGGAAGGGCATGAAAAGGACAATTCAACAGATGGTGGCCGAATGTGATACCTGCCAACTCAATAAGGGTGAAACAACACTCCTTCCAGGATTGCTTGAACCCTTTCCCATACGTACATGGATTTGGACAGATATTTCTATGGATTTCATTGAAGGGATCCCTAAATCTAGCGGGAAGACAGTGATTCTCGTTGTGGTTGATCGCCTCTCCAAATATAGCCATTTTTGTGCTCTCGGCCATCCCTATACAGCCTCCTCCGTCGCTCAAATTTTCCTGGACCAGATCTTTCGTCTTCATGGCATCCCTTCTTCCATTATCTCGGATTGTGATGCGACTTTCATGAGTCATTTTTGGACAGAACAATTTCGCCACACTGGCACCAAACGGAAGATGAGTTCAGGGTATCACCCACAAACAGATGGTCAGACTTAAATTATCAATAAATGCTTGGAAACTCATCTTCGTTGCTTCACCTCGGAACAACAACATCAGTGGGAAAAGTGGCTCCCTCTCGCTGAATGGTGGTACAATACCTCTTACCACACTACCTCTAAAATGACCCCATATGAAGCAGTCTATGGTCAGGAATCTCCAGCTCTTCTTCCATACACCCCCACCAGTTCACCAGTTCAGGAAGTTGACACGGTCCTTCGAAACCGCGATCAGATTCTTTGCATTTTGTGGGACAATCTTCACATGGTAAGAAATCGCATGAAGCAACAAGCTGATCAGCACCGTTCTGAGCGCACTTTTCAAGTCGGCGATATGGTTTTTCTTCGTCTCCAGCCATACAAACAATCCTCCTTGAAACTCAAAGGGCGTCATAAGCTCGCTCCAAAGTTCTATGGGCCATATCGGATTCTTCAGAAGATTGGGTCCGTTGCTTATAAATTGGAACTTCCTCCTTCTTCCTGCATTCATCCAGTCTTTCATGTCTCTTGTCTGAAGAAAGTTCTTGGCACAAACATCAGTGGACAAACAATTTTACCTGAACTGGATAATGAAGGATCCATCCTTTTGGAGCCAGAGGCCATCCTCAATCGGTGCACGCGTCAGCTTCTCTCTCTCTCTCTATCACAGAGGTCTTAATTCAATGGCACGACATGCAACCAGAGGATGCTACATGAGAACCACTCCTTCAGATTCAACAACAATTTCCACATCTAAAGCTTTGAGGACAAATCTTTTTTTAAGGGGGAGGGGATGTTAGGAGCCCATGTCTTTACCTTATTAGTATGTTGTTATTGGACGCATATGCTTTGTAAGTCATCCTTGGTATTTGTTGATCAATAGTTTGTGTTATTGTTGTTGGCGCATATGCTTTGTAAGTCGCCCGTAGTATTGTTGATCCATAGTTTGTAGCGGCCCATGGTTTTGACCCATAGTATTGGAGCCTAGACTTAGTATATAAGTGTGTGTTGAGACCTATGAAGGCACCGTGAAGTTATTTGTATTGAGCTCGCTCATAGGAGGTTGCCCCCTTGAAGTGGCCTGTGATCAATATAAAAGTGATTCTGAGTTCTGTCATTTCTGCTATTTCGCATATTCATATTAATTAATTATTGCAGGTGCATCACAAAGTTGTTCCAACCTCCTTACATATCACACTACTATCTATTATATACAATAAGCTTCAAAATTTTAAATAGTTTTAAGATCCTCATTTCATGGATCTCGACCATCTTAAAATAGTAAATTTGTTTCTATCAAACTAACTTAAAGGTCGAGTTAAACTTTAAAATTGACAGCTGTAGACAAAAATAAAACAACCCTATCTATTGCTTGTTGTCGAATCTTAATTATCTATCAACAAAATAACCTAGGATTTTAATCAATCAAATACTTTTAGAAGCTTCAGCTAAAACAGTCATATCACTTAGAACTTGGGATCTTTTCTGTAACCTGGAGTATTCTGCATCCCTGTTTTTCTCTTGATTCTGAAATTCTTTGTTCTAGCTCAGCACTTGTTCAAATTCCTTCTGAATTGTTCTTTTCTTCTTTAGGATATCTTTGGATATGAGCATGAGCTTCTGATAATTTGCTTCCTTCTCTTCTAAATCTTCTCGTAACCTTTTATTAGAAGACATTAAATTCTCATTTATGTCTTGCAGATACTTGTTATGTTCTTTGTAAGATAGCAAATATTTCCTTGTTTGATCTAATTATGATACTATGTCATCCCCTTCCAAATCCATAAGGGTTTCATTTACTTGCAAAGACTTTGAACCTAAACCAATTTCATTCTCAGAATTGTTTTGTTTACCTGTACAAAAAGACTCAGGTATGTGCCCTGCACTTCCTTGAAGCTCTATAAATTTCTCATCTTCTGAAAACTGTTCTTCATTTGCTACCTGTATGTCTTCTTCATTAAGAGAATATTTTATAACCACAAGTTTTCTTCTCTTTACAGGGTTATGTACAACCTTTATCTATGCTTCCAATTTGCTTCTCAATCGGGTCCTCAGCTTTAAACTCAATTCCACATTCTCTGCCTTTAGGGTTTAAAATTTCCTTATTTTTGAAACTTCTTCTAAACTTATACTTTTTACAACAATCCTGGTAACATATACTTCTGAAAATTCATCATTCACAACATTAAACTCCTCTGCTAGCTCTTTGCCCTGTTCGTTTGCTGGTTCCATTGCTCCCTTCGTTTGCTTACCTTAATTTTTAGATTTGCTTCATTTTCCCTTCTCTTTATAGGGCTTTTGTTTCTCTACTTCAAACCCTGACTCAAGAAGGAAATGGTCCCAAGTTCATCCATTCTCATTAGATTGAAAAACTATCAACAACTTTATTAACCCCTGATGAAAAAGAGAACGGGAAGTATGTTCTTGATGACCTTGAACCCATGCAACCATATTTTGCAAACTTTTAAACAAATAAAAAGGCAAATTAAGCTTCAAATCTCCATTAAGATGCATCCAAAATCGTAAATGGCACCTGAAAACTCTGTCATAACGACCCTCACAGGTTATTTAATTCTGAATCATATCTAATGGATTGCTCCAAACCCGCTTCAGCTTACTTATGTGTATACCATTCTTCCAGCTTTATTTTTCAAACCCAGGTAACATGAACTTACTATAAGTAGCTTCAAAAGACTATTGTTTGAACCACTTTTCACCCAGCGATGGCACTCCAATAGCTTCTGCAATAAAATCTTCATCAACCCTAACGTGTAAATCTTCAAAATGCGCAACTACATCTTTGTAATTTTTAATAAAAGCTGTGGTCACTTGTAGATTGTCGCCCTGCAATCTCTCACAAAAAGGGAACCAACCTGCATCTCTCATCATGCTCGTAGATCTTGGAAATTGATGAACCCAGTGCAAATTATCTGTTTCAAGTCTGCATAATAATCCACCAGGATTCTTGGTATTCATCATGGTGCATCTATGTTACCTCGAATATCTATTTACTTCCATAAAACATAGGCCAAAAGAAAATAATGGACGCTACAAGCTTGAAAATCAATACTTCAATTCCATGATTTGCAATGATGTCGATTACTGTGGGTAAAACCTTGAGATGAGTGATTCATACGCATAGTATGACACGACTTCAAAATTGTTGTCTATGCTTTGATGAAAAGTAATGTCAAATAAAACATTAGTACAAAAAACCCTGCCACTCATCCTTAATGCAAAAACCAATACTGGCAGCATCATTACCTTTAACATTTTTTTCATATGTTGCCAGTATATAGTTATAAACCATATGAAATGACCACTACTAATGTTTCAAGCATAACAACATTAATCATGGTAACATTTGTATCATTTCAATTAAGAAATAAAACATTTCGAAAATCAAATGACAAATGAGACTTATTTTGGTTTTAATAAATGAAACATTTGTTAGAAACAAACTAGGGTAAAATTTGAGATAAAGAAAAATGAGAAATTTAAAGGGAAGCTAGGGTGAAATTATGAATGGTAACTAGGTAAAGTCAAAGATTCTGAAGTAAATCTAAAATACAACCCTAGAGATAACATAACATTTTCTCTATCATTGCCCCTGTATTTCTCATCCCATCCTATTGTGGATGTGGAAGTCATTATTGAAATTTCATGACCTTAGGCCTTCGCATTCTTCTCTACATGTCAATGCAAAAGGTGCTTACTTAACCTTTCATCTATATTTTCAAGCTTTATTATTTCGCATCAATATTTGGGTGTAGAAATTGAATCCCTTCCCAATGGTTTCCTTTCCTTTGTATTCCTAGAACTCATGTGGATGTTGATGGTGGACCTACATGTGGCATTCTCATTTAAAATTTGGTTCAATGGCAGTGGAGAATGTTGAATCTCTTTCTAGACATTGAAACTTTCCTCATACCAGAAATTATGGAGTATGAAACACACATACTCGAAGAGATTGATAATGAGGGTCAGTGCATGGATTTGTTCATATTTTAGAATCCTTAAGAGATATGGCAGGATAAAAATATGTTGAGCATAAAGAAGTATGATCCTTTTTTTGGAGACATCGTAAATGTGTTGGCTTGAGAACATAAATAATTGCATTGGACAAAGGCATACAAATAGTATTCAAGGATATCATAGGAAAATATAAGAAGAGTAAAGCATGTTATATAGGGATGGCTAAAGTTGGATCTATGCCATAATCTTTTTACTTTAGGGAATTAGTATGGTGGTGTGGTATGATGTTTTATGCTAAACATAGAATCATACAAATGAAAGGAGGAATAACTCTAGTTATTCTTACCCCAACCACACTCAGGAGGTTGTTGTGTATTCTAGACCCAAATAGAGTTTTGGAACTTCTTGAAGTTGACACATTTTTGGAATCTGAGGGATCGTAACATTGAACCTGTTAAAAGAATATCTTGCATAGCGATTAATGAGTTCTTTTGTCCCTTGCCAAATTGCAGTCAGTCGTATGATGGACACATATAATGAATTTCCTTGGATTTTCACCCACTTGGTTGGTCAGGAGACTATGACATATGTTCCCAAGTATGTGTTCTATGTGTTACACTTCACTTTGTGCTTGAATGTGTTTTTTAACTAGGAACAAATTACCTCAAATGAAATATCTCATCAACTTACAAATTTAACCAAAATTAAAAGATTCTTTGTGATGGTCTATCTAGTATTTGCATTGGTTTTCAGTAATACTTTTGAAGTAATTAGCTCAAAAGAAAATATTCTTTATGAAATTGAACCAATCCAATGTTTGTACCTGAATCTATTGAGAGACAATGCCATTTTATTTTTATCATGTCCAATATTATTTTTTCAAGAAGTGTAGGCATATGTTGATAGGGAAGGAACCCAAAAGGTGACCATGGAAGCAAATACCTTTATTTTCATAACAGGTTAATATATTTTGGAAGAAATTCATACATACATTAGACTGTATGCATTTTAGGGAAAACTTCCTCCCTCAATTATTTTGCAATAGGTTAATCTTGATTAAATCATTTAGATAGTATACAAAATGGTTTGCGTTCTTCAATAAGAACAAGAAAAGGAAGTTCATCTCTTTACCTTTAAATTTTTTTGGATGTTCAGTTAGAGTATAGCAAGTTTTGTAGAAATTTTTCATGTTTCTAATACATTTTATTTAAAGGAAGCCAAGTTTGTTACAGGATTTGAATTGGAGAGTTTTTTTTACAACCCATGTTGTTTCAGTTGGTTATGGTAATTATATTCTAGAAGCATAGGAATGTGAAGAGGGAGTAGGGAACAATGAGGATGATGGTTGGAATATAATGGGACACACTTTGGAAAGTTGCATGAGTGATGGAATGAAGAATCCCAAGTTCCTCGATGCCATGAATACCCTTATGAGATCAAACAATCGATTTAGGAGAAATTTGTTGCAAGAAAAGAAGAAAAAACTCATCAAGGAGGGTCGACAAAGGGGTAAGTTAGGTATTAGTTGAAGAGGAAGATCAGTTTCCCATTCCCCCATAAATGAATCCACCACCCCCAAGACAAGCTCATATTTTTCAGGAAGGGGTAGTAGTCATAAAATGAAGTTAGAGGTGGTATAGGTGATGGGGAAGATCCTCTTAGGTCTAAAAATCAAATAGGACATATGATTCCCCTAGTTTCCAATAGGAAAATATCTGCAAGCAATGGTAATGAGGAAGAGGTTGAAGCACATATGGACATGGATAAAGATATGGCGGTCAATGATTCCAATAAGCTTCTAGCTTGAGCCTTAGTGCAAACGCGTTAGAGTAAGTTAATTGTTGAAGAGATATTGTATGGAGAGATAACCACTTTCAAAGATCATTTTGTGATTTTACATCATACAAATTTATGATAAGAGTGACCAAAATTTTCATTTGGGGAAAAAAATGAAAGCTAAAAGGATTCTATAAAACCATAGCATTGAAGTGGACATCCAAGGATTTTTTTTTAATTCCTCAATACCATCGAATATCCGACGACCACTCAAATAGCTCCAACGAGGTTGCTATACCTCCGACGACAAATGTTGTCAAATTTTGTTGTGGGGTTGTGGTACAAACATGTCGATTATTCGACAATCACAGAGGGATTATTTTTCGGCTAATTGACTACTCACGTGTCAGATATTCGACGTCGACTTTGTTGGTTGATCGACTACAAATGTGTCGGATATTTGACGTTCCTTCGGTCGGTTATCTGACCTTCTGGTAAGTAAATGTTGTCGAATATGCGACGAGATTGTCATTGGTTATTCGACTTACTGATTAAAAGAAAAGAGTAGGTTATTCGACGAGGTGTTTTCGGTTATACGACGATGCGTTTTCCCTATCGGATATTCGATGAAGTTATACTGAAGTTTAAAAAAAGAATACTTTGTCGGATCTTAGATAGAGTGTTGTCAAAATTCATACAAATATGTCATCGAATTTGGGTTCAAATTTACCCGTGATAGATTTTGGATAGATTATGCTACTTTTGTATTGTCTAGAAAGGTAAGAGTGCATTCCTTCTTTCACACAATTTTGTCCTTATTTTTCTGCTTTTTAGTGGATAAGGATAAAGCTAGGCACCTTTATGGACTTAGCAAGCTGTCTACTTTTTGGCCAACACATCCTCCATATTTTTCTCTCCAAAATCCATCATATTACTACTTTTTCATCACTCATTAGTTTCCATACATGATTTAGCTAATTCATGAGGTTTTTGACTGAGTTGGAAAGTGATGTTACCACTATTAGTTTTTTTTGCTTTTAGTAAGCCTTCCTTATGTGAACTTTTCAAAATTGCCTCCAAGGCACTCGAATTCTCTCTCAGAGATGTATTATATATTGTACTCATATTTTTGAATAATAGAGAGATGAAATTTACATCAATTGAGTTCAGCCTCTCATGGTTCTGCTACGATATTTTTTTTCTTTCATATCTCTGAATAAATTCTTGTGAGGACTTGTTTGTTCTAGTTCTTGGCTTGTAGAATTCCTACAACAAGGTGGGAAAGAGAGGATGCTATGAAAAAAGAATACCCATCTCTATTTCAAAGTTTTAAAAAAAAGAACATCGGGATGGTGTTTTTTTAAGAGAGGTGAAATGTGATATCCCAAGGTTTACCTCTTCTAGTATTTATTTAAAATTTTGAACAATTATATTATGTTTCTTAAGTGAACTTAAGACATTGTTATTATGCAATGATGAAAGCATAACTATTGTTATTATTTTGCATTCCAACAGGATATGGGAATAATCTTGTTGAAAAGAAGGGCCAAGCTACTGGAGGGGGAAATTTACTAAGGATTAAGTTTAAAATGGATTAATAACAATAATTAAGAAAATGAGAAACTCCCAAGAAAGAAACCCTAACTACTTGTGAGGTGTCCACTCCTAATTATTAAAAAAAAACTAACTAATAAAAATTTGGAATAAAAGGAGAGAAATAAAAAGGTCTTTTTTGTTAAGATTTAATATGCTAAGACAGAAAATAGTAGCATTACATTCCATTTCACAATAATAGCATATACAAGATCACTGAAGAAACAACAAGCATAGCATAAACACAAGAGACACAGATTTATCTTGGGAAACCCTCATGGGGTAGAAAACCCAGCAAATCTTCCTCAATATAGATGACCAACAATATACAAAGTTGCAAACCAAAGACATGATCTCCTCCTCCACCATAGCAGACCTCTCCTCCACAAGTGCGCCTCTCTCAAGTGAGTGAGTGTGTGTCAAATGAGGAATACACCTCCTCTATTTATACATTACTCCAACTTGTCTTTTACACAAGACATGTAGGCTCGTATTTAACCAATGGGTTAAATACCCCACTACAACAGACTGGGCCGACCCCTCTAGGGTGGTCTAATAACCCTTTGACCCACATAACACATACAGGTCCGACCCCCACTAGGGAAGTCTAATAACTCAAGTTACCACATTCCGACGGAGGAATAAACATCTCCGGATATACAATAAGATCTTCATGGAGGAATGAAACATCTCTGGAATAATAAAGTACAAATTAAATATTCTTTGAAGTTACAATATCTCAACACTCCCCCTTAACGAGAAGGATATTATAACAACATCTGCTCAAGCAAGGTGTCATCAACATCATACATGATACATCTATAAATCATTGGAAGCTTTCTCAACATCATCAGTAACTCAAGCAGTTACTGGAATATCTTCAATACTGGAACATCAACATCTTCAGTACTGAGTCTTTATCTTCTGCAGCACTCGAACAGCTACAACACCATCAACATCTGGATCCTCATGATCATCAGCATCGTCATCATACGATTATCAGCATCGTCATCACATGATCATCACGATCAGCATCATCGTCATCTAGATCATCACGATCAGCAGCATCGTCATCTAGATCATCACGATTAGCAGCATCGTCATCTAGATCATCACGGTCAGCAGCATCGTCATCTAGATCATCACGATTAGAAGCATCATCATCTAGATCATCATGATCAGCAGCATCGTCATCTAGATCATTACGATCAACAACATCATCAATACAAGTATAAATATCATTAATACAATTATCCTCATTAATACAAGTATACACATCATCAATACAAGTATCCTCATCAATACAAGTATACATATCATTAATACAAGTATCCTCATCAATACAAGTATACACATCATCAATACAAGTATCCTCATTAATACAAGTATACACATCATCAATACAAGTATCCTCATCAATACAAGTATACATATCATCAATACAAGTATCCTCATCAATACAAGTATACACATCATCAATACAAGTATCCTCATCAATACAAGTATACACAATAGCAGCATACCCTGCAACACACATGATCCTTCCTTTCGGAGTCACAATCATGTTTAAGACTATCCTTCCTTTCGGAATTACTGGATTTACTGTCTAAGGATGATTAATCCAGTCCATCTCATTTAGGACTATTCTTCCTTTCGGAATTACTGGATTTACTGTCCAAGGATGATTTAATCCACTCAATTCATTTAGGACTATCCTTCCTTTCAGAATTACTGGATTTACTGTCCAAGGATGATTTAATCCACTCAATTCATTTAGGACTATCCTTCCTTTCGGAATTACTGGATTTACTGTCCAAGGATGATTTAATCCACTCAATTCATTTAGGACTATCCTTTCTTTCAGAATTACTGGATTTACTGTCCAAGGATGATTTAATCCACTCAATTCATTTAGGACTATCCTTCCTTTCAGAATTACGGGATTTACTGTCCAAGGATGATTTAATCCACTCAATTCATTTAGGACTATCCTTCCTTTCGGAATTACTGGATTTACTGTCCAAGGATGATTTAATCCACTCAATTCATTTAGGACTATCCTTCCTTTTGGAATTACTGGATTTACTGTCCAAGGATGATTTAATCCACTCAATTCATTTAGGACTATCCTTCCTTTCGGAATTACTGGATTTACTGTCCAAAGATGATTCAATCCTGATCCACTTACGGGATGATCAATCCCTCTCACTTTAAGACATCTCACCATGTCTAGGGACGATGCAATCCCAATCTATTTACAGGATGATTAGTCCTTATCACTTTAAGACATCTCACCATGTCTAGGGACGAGGCAATCCCAATCTGTTTACAGGATGATTAGTGCTTATCACTTTAAGACATCTCACCATGTCTAGGGACGAGGCAATCCCAATCTGTTTACAGGATGATTAGTCCTTATCACTTTAAGACATCTTACCATGTCTAGGGACGAGGGAATCCCATCATGTACATTTTGAACCGAGGTCCAGGGACGATGCAGTCCTATCTTCAATTCTCGGAGACATCAGTCTACGGATCAATTCTGGGACCGAAGTCCAGGGAAGATACAATCCCCTACCTGTTCATTCAGGACTTCATTATTGGAGACCCAGTCTATGACTCTCTTTAGAGCATGTGTTCAAGGATGATACAATCCCTCTTCTTTCTCGGAGACATCTATCTAGGGCTCCTTTTAGAACATGTTAGGATATTTAGACACTTAGGAGTTAGTTAAGATCAACTTGTGTAATATATCCGTTAGGGATAGTGTGTTTCTTTAGTATGCATTAGTATGCATTTGTAAATACTTAATCCGACGGTCACGATATGTTTCCGACATAGAGTGATCCGACGGCTCAACTTCTCTTAGATCAAACCTAACCTTGATCCGTGGCTTAACATCCGATTGGTCCATGATCTCTATTTAAAGAGCATGGAGGGTCATTGTTTAGTTGATCGATTATGAGAAGCTCATTTGTAACTTTCTTTCTTTGCATAATAAATTGTCCCGTAGAAGCTATTTGGCCGGGGCCGTGGAGTGTTTCCCTCAAGAGGGTTTAAACCACGTCAAAACATCGGTGTGTTGATCTGTGATCTGTTTGTGTGAAGTGGTTGCTCTTGGTGTTCGGTCCTTTGGTAGTACCCTGTGTACCCGAACATGGTATCAGAGCTTTTATGAAGTGCCGCTTCCGGTTATGATCTAGATCTTGAACTGTTGTTGCCGAAACTCGAAAGGGTTTCTAGTTTTGGTATTTCTGTACATTTCTGGGCTGTGGGAGGTGTTCCATTGCGTCCGGAGCGTCATTTCCATTGGGAAATAGTTTTCGTTTGATCGAAAACGGTTCCCGGTTGCTCCAGAAACGCGTCTTTCATCAGATCTGAAGGTATAATGTTACAGTGACGCATTTTTTTTATTTCGTTTTTTAATAAGAAAAAAAATCTCATATTTCATTTTTTTTTACTGTTAGATTTTTTTTGGGTTCGGATTGTTGCTTTCCCGTCTGCGTATGCTCTTTGCCGTGCACCTTGAGCGATCTCGGCAAATCAGAAACAGAAAGGGAAATGGTTTTTCTCGGCTGCGTATGCTCTTTGCCGTGCACCTTTGCGCGATCTCGGCAAATCAGAAACAGAGAGAAAACGTAAACTTTCCGGGCAAGCTAACAAGATCTAACTCCACAAGTGTGGAAAAGTTTTTTTTGTTTCGTTTTGTGGTCTGTTTTGCAGGAAAAAGGGGAAGCACGCAAACCGAGCAAGAAGAGTAAAAAAAAAAAAAAAAAAAAAACCCCCTTCCTCATTCCCATATTTTACATACCTTTTAATCTAGCTCACTTGGTTCAAAGTTGCTTTATTCCTCAATAGGTCTTGAGTTCAAGTCTTAGGAAGTTACTTTTAAAAGGAAAAGTGCATGCAATTTCTATTTTCAAGTTACTTTATTGTAAAAGTGCATCTCACTTAAATAATAAAAAATAAAAATACAAGTGAGTCACTTAAGTTTTTCATTTATTGTTGCACTATTTAAAAAGTAATATCATTGTAAAAGTGAAATCACTTATTTTACAAAAGTGATTCACTTAAAGCAACTTTTTTAAAGTTATTGTCAAAAGGTTCATCTTGGGAAGAGGGGGGTTCTTTTTTTGCTGGACATTCTCTAGCTGCCACATCACTATTGGGGACGTCTTCAACAGTTTCTTTGTTCAAGCATAACTTCATCATACAGAGTCAGTTTTCAGTGCCGTTTTTTTTGAAATCGCCTATTTTTTCGAGCTCTTCACATCCAGACTATTGGTTTCTGCTTTTATAGCCATTACTTTACAAATATGGCCGCCCATTGTGATATTCTACTTAACAATTCTAACTATTTCTCATGGAAATCTCGTATGGAGGATGTTCTACGAAGTAGGGGACTTTTCAGAATTACCACAGGGAAAGAAAAAGAACCCACTTATGATGATAAGAAAATAAAATGGGCAAATAGATGTGATGAAGCTCGTGGATTGATTGGGATGTCAATCTCTACTGATTTGCGATTCCACATATCTGGAATTGATGAACCTAATACTGCTTGGGACAAGTTGGAAACTGTGTTTGGTAAACACAATGAAATTCGAGGTCACCAACTCGAAAATGAGTTGATTTCTTTAAATCCAAGTGACTTTTCATGCATTCAAGATTATTTATCTAAGTACAAAACTCTCAAGCTTTTATGTGCAGAATGTAAGATTGAGAGGGAAGACAAACAGTGCATTTATCATATTCTTTCCAAACTTGGACCTGCATATTCTGTTTTTGTATCTACATTTTACTCCATGAAAGCATCCTTGAATGCAGCTAGCTATCAAGAGCCTAGTCTTGAATCCTTTTGTGATTCCTTGATTAGAGAACAAGATAAACTCATTCACCTTGGAATAATCAACAATGCAGATACATCTGGGAAAGCCTTATTGTCCCAACGGAAAGAAAAGTCCAAGCCTCCTAAGAAACAAAATTTTCGCAATAATAAGTCAAACAAGGGTCCCAAACCCTCTCAGTCAGCTCCTTCTTTAAAAAATGACAAAGGATCCAAGCCAAAAGGCAAGAAGACTGAGCGGCATTGCAACTATTGCGGGAAAGATAATCATGATGAATCAAATTGTTTCAAGAAGATGGCAGCCTTGGAAGCAGCAATGAAGAAGCACCACATCAGCCTAGATTCGCCATCAAAATCTACCTCTCATGGACATGCACTTTGTGCTTCTGTTTATTCTTATAATGCATCTTCTTCTTCTACTTCAAATGAATGGCTCGTTGATTCTGGAGCATCTTATCATATGGCTAAGGATCAAGCCATCTTTTCTACTATGCATGAATGTAACACCAAACAAATATTTGTTGGTGATGATAGATCTCTAAGTGTTGTAGGAGCTGGAACAGTTCCAGTAGATAATGGTCATTTTAGTGATGTACTATGTGTTCCAAGAATTTCCTGCAATTTGTTATCAGTCTATCAGATCACTCATTCTGGTGAAGGTAAAACTGTGACCTTTACACCTCACCAAGTTGTAATCAAGGATTTTAAAGATCCTCAACAGGTTCTAGCTACCGGAATTGTTGATGATATTACCAGGTTGTACAAGTTTAACAACTTTGGGTCATCACCTTTCCCTTCAGTTTTTGTTGCTCATAGTGATAACTTGAGCAAACTTTGGCATGAGCGATTTGGTCACTTAAATTATCGCTCATTGCAACAACTATGTAAAGAAAATATGGTGACAGGTCTTCCGATGGTATCTTGCAGAGATGGTGTTTGTTCCGGTTGTGTACTTGGAAAACATCATCGGGACAGTTTTGACAAACGTGCCTCCTGGCACGCCTCGGTTCCCTTGGAGCTTGTGCATAGTGACTTGTGTGGCCCTCTTCCATCTGCTTCCTTTTCTGGTTTCAAGTATTTCTTAACTTTCATTGATGATTACACCAGACGCACTTGGGTTTATTTCCTAAAACTTAAGAGCGAAGTATTTAACATGTTCTTGGCCTACAAGGCCCTTGTTGAAAAACAATCTGGTCATCAAATTATTAAGTTAAGATCTGACAATGGAGGACAATATGTTAACAAACAGTTCACTACTTTCTACACTGAACAAGGCATCCAACAACAGCACACTGTTCCATATACACCACAACAAAATGGTGTAGCTGAGCGGAAGAACCGCACTTTAAAAGAAATGGCTAATTGTATGATCCAATCTAAGGGACTAAGTCTTCAATTTTGGGCTGAAGCCATAAATTGTGCAAATTACATAGTTAATCGCACCCCCACAAAAGCATTACAAGGTATAACACCGGAAGAAGCATGGAGTAAAATTAAACCTGATTTAAGTCACTTTCGTGTGTTTGGTAGTGAAGCATGGGCTCACATTCCGGATGAAAAACGGAAAGCATTGCAACCTAAAAGTGAAAAGTGCATATTTGTTGGATATTCTGAAGATGTAAAAGGTTATATACTTCTTCAACCACATTCTCATGCTATAATTATTAGAAGAGATGTTAAATTTGATGAAAATATCTTGGCCCGCGAGCCTAACTCGGCGAGTGTGCCATCTTTGGCCTGCGAGCCTGATTCGGCGTTTGTGCCTTCTTCTTCTTCTTCCAACTTCCTTGATAGGTTTCCAACTTCAGTTTCTGATGATGACAGTGAGGATGAAAATCCACCTCCGCCTGCTCATGTTCCTCCAGTTGCACCAGCACAAGTGCTTCCTCGATGGGTCCGTTCAACATGTGAAGCAGCTGGTGATCTTGCCGGTGATCCTAGAGATCAACGTCGAACACGTTCTCAGTTTCAGCGAGCCTCTTCTCTTTTGGCTCAAGTTTCTGAGAATCATGATCCAGAAACTTTTGCAGAAGCTTCAGGGAATCCAGATTGGGATGCAGCCATGGATGAAGAATATCGTTCCTTAATGGCGAACGATACTTGGGATCTTGTACCTCTTCCAAAAGAAAGAAAACTTGTCAGATGTAAATGGGTCTACAGAACTAAGTATGCATCAGATGGAAGTGTTGAAAGACTTAAGGCAAGGTTAGTTGCCAAAGGTTTTTTCCAAGTTGAAGGGATTGACTACAATGAAACCTTTGCTCCCGTCGCCAAAATGAACTCCATCCGCCTTGTTCTTTCCCTTGCAGCCTTACACAATTGGGAAGTCCATCAAATGGATGTCAAGTCTGCCTTCTTACATGGTGATTTACAGGAGGAAATTTACATGGAACAACCTCCTGGCTATGTTTAGAATAACTCTAGCCTTGTCTGTCGCCTTAAGAAATCCTTATATGGCCTTAAGCAAGCTCCTAGAGCTTGTTATGCCAAAATGGATAACTTTCTCCTTGACACTGGTTTTTCTAGATGCCATTCTGACCCCAATGTCTATACCAAGAAAGTAGGAAACCATCTCATCATACTTGTTCTATATGTTGATGACCTTATTCTTACTGGTAGTGACCCTAATCTTATAACCCATGTGAAATCCAGTCTTAAACAAACTTTTGAAATGTCAGACTTAGGACATTTGCATTATTTTCTTGGCCTCCAAGTTCTGCAAACCAAAGAAGGAATCTTTCTTTCTCAGTCTAAGTATGCTTGTGACCTTCTTCGTCGCTTTCACATGGAAGATTGTACACCAGCCCCTTCTCCCTTCCAGTCTGGAGTCAAACTTTCTGCCACTTGTACTTCACCTGAAGTAGATGCCACCTTGTATCGTCAGCTTGTTGGTAGTCTTTTATACTTGACTCATTCCCGTCCTGACCTTTCCTTTGCCATTGGTCGAGTTGCCCGTTATATGCAGACACCTCATGAAAGTCACTGGAAAGCAGCTAAAAGAATACTTCGATATATTTGAGGTACAGTTCAGTTTGGGATTCATTACAGTACAGGGGGGAAACCTTTTTTGGTTGGTTTCACTGATTCAGATTGGGCCGGTGATCCTGATGATCGAAAGTCTACTGCAGGTTATGTTTTCAGTTTGGGATCTGGACCTATTACTTGGGCTTGTAAGAAACAACAAGCTCTTGCTCTTTCTTCAGCAGAGGCAGAATATCGAGCAGCAGTTAATGCCAGTCAGGAAGCTTTATGGCTTCGACAGATCCTTTCAGAGTTTGGATTCGAGCAGCAGCAGCCTACTCCACTTTGGTGCGACAATCAAAGTGCCATCAAGCTTGCCAAAGATCCAGTTCTACATCAACGCAGCAAACACATTGAGCTACATATGCACTTCATCAGAAATCTTGTTCATGATCGTGTTCTTGAAGTGCTCTTTTGCCCTACAGATGATCAAGTTGCAGACATCTTCACCAAGTCTCTTACAGAAGTGAAGTTTTCTAAACTTCGATCTATGTTAGGAGTTCAGGAACTTGTCATTAAGGGGGGATAGGCTCTAATGCCTCCTTCCTTCTCCTAATAGTGTCACTTTTGTAAATCCTTCAATCCTATCCCAAGTTGTTCTTAAGGGGGGATGTTAGGATATTTAGACACTTAGGAGTTAGTTAAGATCAACTTGTGTAATATATCCATTAGGGATAGTGTGTTTCTTTAGTATGCATTAGTATGCATTTGTAAATACTTAATCCGACGGTCACGATATGTTTCCGACATAGAGTGATCCGACGGCTCAACTTCTCTTAGATCAAACCTAACCTTGATCCGTGGCTTAACATCCGATTGGTCCATGATCTCTATTTAAAGAGCATGGAGGGTCATTGTTTAGTTGATCGATTATGAGAAGCTCATTTGTAACTTTCTTTCTTTGCATAATAAATTGTCCCGTAGAAGCTATTTGGCCGGGGCCGTGGAGTGTTTCCCTCAAGAGGGTTTAAACCACGTCAAAAAATCGGTGTGTTGATCTGTGATCTGTTTGTGTGAAGTGGTTGCTCTTGGTGTTTGGTCCTTTGGTAGTACCCTGTGTACCCGAACAGAACATGTGTTCAAGGATGATGCAATCCCTCTTCTTTCTCGGAGACATCTGTCTACGGCTCACTTTAGGACTGAAGTCCAGGGATGATCCAATCCCCAAATGTCCACCAAGGACTTCATTCTCGGAGACATCATGTCTACGACTCTCTTGAGGATGATGCAATCCTATCATGTCCACCAAGGACTTCATTCTTGAAGACATACGTCTACGGCTCTCTTGCGGATGATGCAATCCTATCATGTCCATCAAGGACTTCATTCTCGAAGACATACGTCTACGGCTCTCTTTAGAACATGTGTTCAGGGATGATGCAATCCCTCTTCTTTCGCGGAGACACCTGTCTACGGCTTCTTTTAGAATATATGTTCAAGGATGATGCAATCCCCTTGTCACCTTAGAACCTGTCTAAGGACCATCCACCAACCTCTCTGTCGGCATCACCAATATAGGTATCCACATCATTGACCTTACTGTCGATGCGGGAAATCTCATCATAAGTGATCACATCACTCCCCCTTTCGAGGAGGGTCCTTCTTAATTATTTTAAGTTTGTCTCAGAAAACTTTACTTGAGGTAGGGATTTGGTTAGTACATCGGTAACTTATTACAAATTCAAACTTTAATTCTTTTCTGCACCATATCTTGTATATAGAAATGTCAGATCTCTATGTGCTTTGAATTATCATGGAATACTGGATTCTCTGCCATTTTGGTACAACTTTGTTTGTCACATAGGATCATAGTTGGGTCCATTCTAAAGCCATACCGCTTCACAACTAGCAGAGCAAGCAGCCATATATTCTGCTTGTGCTGAGAGCCACACTAGATTGCTTCCTTCTAAACCATGAGATCATGGCTGATCCCAGAAAGTAACATCCTCTCGATGTGCTCTTCCTATCTGATACAATTTCTACCCAATCAACATCTGTGTAGAGAAACCATATTCAACCTTGTAGCAAAGGTTGAGATCCACATCACCCATGGTGATCATTAATCTCATCAATTGATTATCGATCCTGAGAACCCATACAGAACCTGATTCACACTTCTTCTTTAATTACACCATTAAGAGAATGGTCTTATCTAGCCACTTGGAGCAAACATCTCATCATGATTCTCTTCCTCTTTCTAAGAGAATCTTCTAGCCACAAGCCTTCTATAGTGTGTTTGATTTGTAAATCTTTTGTTGAACATCCATCACTTGTTCAGTGTTCATCATTCATCATGATCTTTCCTACAATTCAAAATTAAGTACATGATTAGTAATACTTCATAATCATCAAATCATATTGACATGATAACCTATTATGCATACAGATATCATTTACATAGTTATGCAACTATTTTGACCAATACTTTGGCACAACACTTTCCCATATCCTGTATGCATACAGTGGGTATCTAGATGCCTTCCATCTCTACCAGAACATACTATCGAGAGTGTGCACAGCTCTCAGCATGTCAGCAAAGAGGTTTCATTCTAGACAAGCAACAATGGAATGTTTGTCCAACTTACCAATCATATGCATATTAGTAGTATACTTTTCAATGCTCTATGAATGTTTACACTCAGCATGATATATTCCAGGAATACAAATATGCATACAAGCAATATCATTTACTATTTCAAATACAACTCAAATACTTATCTTTTATGTTTGTGTGGTTGCCACCCACTTGATCTTCTATATGTCTTTTGAACTTCTATTCATTCTGTACCACTGTGCATGCTCAAATTTGCACTAGTGTCATTCTCATGATCTCATACACAAACATACACTCATTAGTATATTCTCAAAACATTCTAATTCTAAATAATGTATAGTCATGATCATTAGTATTCAGGGTTTCAAGGAAGTCTTCTTTTACTCATGCATATTCTTGTTTGATCATAGTACTCTTCTGGTTAATTAAATCATCAAGATAAGAGACATAATATGCATAAACCCTTGATTACTAACTTTATGAATAAGCACAACCAATCATACCAATTATACTTATACAAGGGATCCTAACACAAGGTAAGATTCTAACTTGACATAGGAAAACATACATGGATTAGTATACCTGCTTAGTTATGTACAACATACCTAAACAATCTATTCAATGATTTAGAGATCCCGATCTAGAACCTGCATGTCTCATAGGTTAAGCATAATATAACAAAGTCATACATACCTCGTAAGTAGAACAAATATTATGGATGAGTCTTTGTCTTTATGTTGTAATGGTCATGGAACTTGATTTGTCTTTTGTGATGTACCTGTATCTTGTTAGCAGACAACATCAACCTCACACAACACCATAATGCATTAGTACAATCATATAGCCCTAATCAATGAATGTCTTTGATCATTCACATGCATTCATACTGTTACTAGGGTGATAAGACAATTCTAACATTAATCAAGATTGTACTAATAAATAATACGAAGACAAACACATCATGAACTTAATCAAGAATCATATTTCAAGACATACCTGAACCTCCTTAAGTTATACCTATCGAGACTTCTTGTAGTCTTCTTATGTAAGGCCTTAGCCTCAACTCCCCCTGAAACTTGATCTAGAGCTTGATTAGGGTTTTCTAGAGAAACCCTAAAAATTCAATCTTTGACTTTCACACTTCTGAAGGATGTGTCTTGCTAGCATACTTCAATTTTGAAATCTCCAAAATTTGACCCCTCAAAATTGCCTTTGAAACTTCTGGATCTTCTGGACAGGAACCCGAACTAGGGTTTGATGAAGCCCACCCTTCTGTCCAATCAAAAGGTTCGATACAAGGCTCTAAACTCTAATTTTTCTGAGGAGCTTCCAGCCGTGGTTACAGACTTCAAAAATTCCAATTTTTTTTTTGTTTGAAGCCCTAATTTTCCATCTTTCTGATCAAAATCCCGAACTGGGGTTTGATCAAGCCCGATCTTCTACCCAACCAAAAAATTCGATCTTGGTCTCTAAATTTTGATTTTCCTGAGTATCATTCAGCTGTGGATTCCGATTCCAAAAATTCTAACTTTCTCCGAAACCCTAAATTCCGGAAGCCATGAATGAAGGTGCTCCAAAAATAATTCTTTTTTGACAGAAATATGTACTTGATTGTTTCTACTGTAACTCCGAAATTTTCGCTCCACAGGGTCTGAAATTTTTTTTCTATGGTAGCCTGACCTGTCATCTTTCCATCCCGATAGGTTTGACCTCAATTGGATTTTCTGAGAGATATTTATGCCAAGTGTCGCAACGTGACCTGTTTATGTGGTAAAATAGGAGAGTGAACTTGTATGGCGTGCCACATGTCACTGGTTCATCTTCGGCCTCTGAAAATGTTTCCTGAGATAGTACTGTCTTTTTATTACCTGTCACTTTTTACGAAATTTCATTTGGAGCTTCCTAGCCCAAGTTATGCCAAGTGTCGCAACGTGACTTGTTTATGGGATAAAACAGGAGATCGAACTTGTACGGCGTGCCACGTGTCACTGGTTCAATTTCGGTCTCTGAAAATGTTTTCTAAGATATAAAAGTCTGTGTAATACCTGCCACTTTTTACGAAATTTCATTTGGAGCTTCCTAGCCCAATTTATGACTTTTTTTCCTAGGTCACCTGATTTTGACTGAGATCTGGAAGAGGCAGAAACCCTGACTTGTACTGATCATAACTTACAAGGTACAACGAATCTGAGGGTGCCCTTTGGACACAAGATACCTAGAGATGTTATCTACGACCTGTAAAGGTTTCATATGTTGAACCTTCTCCAAAATTTATTTATGGTGAAAGTTCCACGATGACGGGTTTTTTCTATATAAAACCCTAACCTTCAAATTGTCGTAAGTAAAGCAAGTGTCGTAAGTGCCATACCTTGCCTTCCTTCAGGTTAGCTCTGATACCATGTTAAGATTTAATATGCTAAGACAGAAAATAGTAGCATTACATTCCATTTCACAATAATAGCATATACAGGATCACTGAAGAAACAACAAGCATAGCATAAACACAAGAGACACAGATTTATCCTGGGAAACCCTCATGGGGTAGAAAACCCAGCAAAGCTTCCTCAATATAGATGACCAGCAATATACAAAGATGCAAACCAAAGACATGATCTCCTCCTCCACCATAGAAGAGCTCTACTCCACAAGTGCGCCTCTCTCAAGTGAGTGAGTGTGTGTCAAATGAGGAATACACCTCCTCTATTTATACACTACTCTGACTTGTCTTTTACACAAGACATGTAGGCTCGTATTTAACCAATGGGTTAAATACCCCACTACAATTGACTGGGCCGACCCCTCTAGGGTGGTCTAATAACCCTTTGACCCACATAACACATACATGACCGACCCCCACTAGGGATTTCTAATAACCCAAGTTACCACATTCCGACGGAGGAATAAACATCTCCGGATATACAATAAGATCTTCACGGAGGAATGAAACATCTCCGGAATAATAAAGTACAAATATAATATTCTTTGAAGTTACAATATCTCAACATTTTTCTTTGTCTTGGGGGATAAATAATGTTTAAGAAAATTTGAAAGAGAATATATTTTCCGTAGCCCCTGATAATAAAAGAGAGAGATTGGCGGAAAGTTATTTCTAGGGTGAAATGACCTGAAATTAAGTTCAGCTGGATTTTATAAATTCTCTAAGGTTATAGAGTAAGGGGATGATTAACCCTTTGGCATGACGTGCATGGAAAAGGAATATAAAGAGAGACAGTAATGTAATCTTGACTATATTATACTAAAGATTGTGTTACAACCTAGTATTGAATTCCTACTTTAATAATGATAAAAATCTAGTCAAACATGTTTTTCCTAAGGTTATTTACTCTCTAGTTTGTTTGGCTCTTCTAGGGGGTGATATACTGGAGTTGAAAGTGAAAGAAATCCTAATTATCTATGGTTGGGTGTGTGAGGACCCTCCCGGGGACCCAACTAAATCTGATATGTGCATACATATAATCACAAAATATATCTGAGATTGAATCTAACAAACATTTTTTTTCAACATATAATAGATAATAGGTCTATATAACCTTTTCATATAACCAAAAGATCCAAATTTTAGCATTAAAATTAATCCAATTCCATTATAATGCATAATTCATAACAAAAAAAATGGTTGTAAAATACCTATCAAATCCTACAGTTATCGAAGATATTGATCTAGATCTTGGGGGATGAGACCCAGAAGACTTGAATGCCAAGAGAGGAGGATAAGAGATAGCCTCAAAGCTGAAATGGACAATGGATCAACTGTGAGAAAGACACAGCGGTGAGATCCGGGTTATGAAAAGCCTAGATAGAGAAACATAGAGTAAATATGCCACATGGAGGGGTGAGGCTCAAAGAGGGTTCTTTGAGCCTCGCCTCTCAAACTATACTAAGAAAGACACTCATAACCAATAACCCAATAATAATTCAATAAAATAAGAGAAATGTAGGAATCCAAAAATAATAGCTTGCTTTATTGATAAGGCATAAATCCCTTCATATAATATTATTACAATCTTCCTTGAAGCCATACCATGGAACAAAACCATGGGCTACCAAATACCATGGATGGGTATATTCTAAACTATGGGATGCATGGAAAATTCCAAAACCATGGATGGGAGATGGTGGCCTCTCCATTTAATACTTTTATGATGAATGGGAGACGGTGGCCTCTCCATTTAATGCTTTTATGACTTATACATCTGAATTTATACCATATGCCCCCTAAAATTCAGATCATTCCTCCCCCCTTTGAAAATGATGGTCCCCATCATTTAATGCTAAAAAGAGACCCATGATTACAATGTGCTAGTTACCAACGAATAAAAGGGTTTTGTGTGGTTAACCCATAACCGTGGGATTTGTGTGGTTGACCCATAACTATTATTACAATACATGACTGTGGGTTTTGTGTGGTCTCCCCATAACCATGGGTTTTTTTTGGTTGACTGATAACCGTGGGTTTTGTGTGGTTAACCCATAACCGTGGGTTTTATGTGGTTGACCCATAACTGTGATTACATAACTATGGGTTTTTTGTGGTTGCTCCATAACCATGGGTTTTGCGTGGTTGGCCCATAACCATGGGTTTTGTGTGGTTAACCCATAACCATGATTACAATAGGATTTAATAAAATTCCAAAAATTGAAACATTCATGATCTTTGGTGCAGTTGATGTCTTGCTACAAATCCATTCATAGATTTTGATGTAGGTGGTGAAATTGAATTATGTTGAAGACCCATTTGATATATCGAAGAGACCTTTCCATCCATATAACATACTTTCTCTGTGGTGGCCTAGGTAGTGAGAAAATGTTTGTTGAAGCTTAGGAGATGCGAGCACACTATTTTGCAGACATATGTTGCTTCATTCGATGATATCTCTTAAAATAGAAATCCAAATGAAAAACCGTGAAATACCCATTTTAGATGATTGGAATACCTTTCAAATGAGATATGGAAGAGCCTCTAAAACGTTATGCAGAGTCTATAGAAATTTTTTAAATTTTTTGTACATGCAGCCCCATTGTGTCCAAACATGTGCTACTTCAAACAAGCATATCTCACAAACCAAAAAATGTAATGAAATTACATGAAATACTCATTTGAGATGACGGAAAAACATTTCAGATGAGATATGGTAGACCATTTGAAACATATTGTAGATTTCACAACATCCCTCTAAATGTTTTTGAATGTGAGAGTGTTGAATGCAGAGGGACAAGGGTTTGTAGAGAAACACATGGTGTTGTAAAGATCATGGAACCTCCAGCTGCAACTTAGAAACGATGAAAACTTTCTAAAAAATGCTACAAATTAATGGATGTAGTAAGATCCATGTATGATTCTTTCACAATAGTCAATGAAGATCCAAGGGTAGAAAAACCCTATAGTGCCTAAGTACCAACTGTGATTGTTACAGTGTATGACCCAACAAATGGACTCCGAGAGTTCCAAAAGGAAGTTTGAAATTCCTGCAAATATTTGAACCCGAACTATGCTCAAACCCTCATTCCCATGGAATGGTTACCTAGTCTGATACCACTGATCCAGATCTTGGGGGATCATACCCGAAAGACTTGAATGCCGAGAGAGGAGGAGAAGAGATAGCCTCAAAGCTGTAGTGGACAATGGATCAACTGTGAGAAAGATACAACAATGAGATCTGGGCTATGAAAATCCTAGACAGATAAAAATATACTAAACATGCCACATGGAGGGGTGAGGCTCAAAGAGGGTTATTTGAGCCTTGCCTCTAAAACTATACTAAGAAATACTCTCAGAACCAATAACCTAATAATAACTCAATAAAATAAGAGAAATGTAGGATGTAAAAAAAAATAGCTTGTTTTATTGAGAAGGCATAAATCCCTTTATATAATATTATTACAATCTTCCTTGAAGCCATACCATATAACAAAACCATGGGCTACCAAATACCATGGATGGGTGTATTCTAAACTATGGGTTGCATGGAAGATTCCAAAACCATGGATGGGAGAGGGTGGCCTCTCCATTTAATACTTTTATGATTAATGGGAGAGGGTGGCCTCTCCATTTAATGCATTTATGACTTATACATATGAATTTAGACCATATTCCCCCTTAAATTTGGATGAGATACACCATGAGTCTCAACGTCGAATTTCCAATCACAAATGGTCCACTGGATTCCACCCTACCATACCCAATGGGTATTCTTCTTCCCTAGGGACCTCTGAGCTGCAACGAGGATGAAAATACCCTGGTAGCAATGAACTTTGATACTAGACTTTTGCTATGAGGCTCTCAACCCTTCGCATATCGAAGTGAACCACACCCTTCAACAGTCACCTTTGGCAGGAGCAACAACCCAAATTTTTCTCCAAAACTACAATAGGAAAATATGTCCTCTTCATTCTCTTTTTTCCTCTTAATAACCTCCATAAATCCATGCATCACTTTTCGAATTAATTTCTTTATTTTTAATTTTTATTCACCCGCCCAATTTTAGTTAATGTAGTTTTTTCTTATTCTTTTATTTTTTATAATTATAATAATTATTATTTTACTAAGATTTGTTTTAGTTAGATTCCTTAATTTTCTCTTAAAAAGATTTACTCTATCTCTTTATTTTCAGCTAACTAAATTCAATTGCTCAAATTTCTATTAATAAACATCATAATTAATATTAATCAATAAACAATTTATTTTCCCTATATTTTTTAATGTAATTGTAACTTCGGAAGATATTCACTTGTATTTTCTATTGTATTTATTATTATACGCTCGACAAAGATGTTTATTCCTCCGGTCAGAGAATTCATTATTGTATTTGGTCATGTAAAGTCGTTGAGGTTAACCCTCCATTGTAAGTCGGGGCAATAGACCCCAGAGTCAGATTGTATTAGTGTTAATAGAGTCTTCTAGAGAAGTTGGCCCAATCAGGTACAACTGGGGCCGACCTAGTAAGTGAAAAAGGTAAAGTTGAAGTGAAGTATAAATAGAGAGCTAGGCTCTCTCATTTATACATTCACTCACTCATTAAAGTTCACATTAGTAAGAAGGAGGAAAAGTTCGCACACGTGGAGAAGAGAGAATTTGTTGAAGACCATCTCTATATTTGGGTTTTACTTTTGTGAAATTGTATTGGTGATCATTCTATCTCTGAGGAAGCTATGGGGTTTTCTCCTTTATGGTTTCCCCGAGGAAAATATTTTTGTGTCTTGTGTTTATGTTGTGCTTGTTATTCTCTTAGTAAGATCCTAGATTAGTACTGATTAAAAGTTAAAAATCTAACATGGTTTCAGAGCTAACCTGAGAAGAAGACATTGTGCAGCTATGAAAGCTATGGATTCTTATTTTTTGGACTTCTCTCCATAAATCATCAAAAAAAAGGGGTTGGGATAACTCACCTAAGAAGAGTGAATCTTTCTGTCGAAGCAGAAGTTGATTCTGAGTATTTTCATTTTTGTCCCGTCACTACTGAGGAAAATTAGGGCTTCTCACAGAATTGGAATTTTGGATTACAATCAGCATAGGGAAGTGCGCCTACTCAAAATAAAAATTTTGATACCAAGATCGAAATTTTTGGTTGGGTAAAATTCTTGGAAAGTCTAACCCTAGTTTGGCTTTGGACCAGAAAAACCAGAAAACCAGAAAAATACTAGAAACTGTAGATCAGAATTTCACAAGTCAATTTTCAAGGGTGAATTTTTGGAATCTTCAGAAACCAAGTGTACCAACATACTCTCCTTAATCAAGCGCATCTATCTATCCAGTCAGAATTTTCAAATTCCAAGTTTGAAAATTTAGGGTCTCTCTGACAAACCCTGGGATCAACCAGCTCCAGAACAAGTTTCATCAAATCAAATTGGTAAGACCTAAAATATTTTCTATTTCCATTTGAAGTTCTCATTAAAGATGTATCACCAAACCAAGCTTGAGGTTAAGCTTGAATGGGATAATATATTCTGAGCATGGAAGTATAGGATTACACTAGTCCTTGAAGAGAATGAATTGGAAACATATGTAAATGAAGAAGTTCCAGTTCCAGAGGGAGATGAGGCTAAAGACTTACACAAGAAGAACTTGGTTAAGCACAAGATAATCATTGTAGATTCTATTAAGGATCATCTCATCCCACATGTGTCATCCTTCAAGACACCTAAAGAGATTTTTGATTCCTTGACCAAGTTATTTGAAGGGAAGAATATAAATCGGAAGATGACCTTGCGAAACCAGTTGAAGAATGTGAAGATACAAAATGAAAAGACCATGCAGTCCTACTTTACAAGGCTCTCTCAAATCAAGGAGAAACTTGAAGATGTGGGAGAAAATGTAGAAGATGGAGAAATTGTGATAACCACCTTAAATGGTCTCCCTATATCGTGGGACTCTTTCATTCAAGGGATTTGTGCTAGAACGAAGTTAATCACATTCAATAGGATGTGGGAGGAATGCTCACAAGAAGAAGCTCAACTTGTAGCTCGAGAAGAGAAGATGGGAGAAGATGACGATTGAGCTCTCACAACACACTCCAGGAGGAATAACAACAAGAGGGAGCACCACCGCAGTAAGAAGGAAAATCACCAACACCAAAGTCAAAGGACTAACCCTAAAAGATTCAAGAGAGATCTATCTACTATTAGATGTTATACATGTGATGAGGAGAGACATTAATCCAAAGATTGTCCCAAAAAAATAAGTGGCTTTAAGAAGACCAACAAGAAAAGGCACCATGCACACACTGCAGAAGATGATGAACCTCCAAGGAAGAGAGCCAGAGAAGAAAGTGATGAAGAATATGTCCTGATATTAGCACACACGGGCATTGTCACACATGGAAGCAATGATTGGCTTGTAGATAGTGGGGATTCCAAGCATATGATAGGATTTAAAGAATCCTTTGTGAACCTATCTGAACATGAGTCACCTCACAAGGTGAAACTTGGGGATGATTACCAATACCCCATAAAAGGAAGTGGAGAAGCCTCGTACAAGCTAGAATCTGGGAAGTATTTGAAGATGAAGTATGTCCTATATGTTCCAGGACTCAAGAAGAACCTTCTCTCCATATCAGCACTAGATGAAAAAGGTATGAGGGTTGCATTTGTTGCTGGCCAAGTCCTAATTTGGCCAAAGGGAAAGACTATAGACGATGTAGTTGTGATTGAAGAGCAAGAAGGAGGTTTATGCAAATTGAAGGGCCAACCTGAACAAGCCTTGGTCCATGACTCCATGGATCCAAGTGAACTATGGCATAGAAGTCTTGCACATGTGCACTATAGGGCACTACCCATTGCAAGAAAATTGGTTGAAGGACTTCTAGAAATCCAGTCGAAGCATCAAGGCATCTAGAAAGGATGTGCAAAGGAAAAGAACCAGAGAAGAAGAAAAAGATGATTCTTGAACTGATGAATAATATGTATTATGATGAACAAATATCAAAAGGGAGAAAACTATCAAGGAAGCAAAAGATCAAGAGGGAATCCACCCAAAAACTAAACAAAGATAAGTATTTGAATTGTCATTTCTTGTATATCTAATTATTTAAATGATATTGTGTAGTCGTGTACATACTTATGTTCCTAGAGTTAGGATGTGTATTATGCATGTTAGAAAAGTTACATTAATGAACAATATACTACTAATATGCATGTGTTGGGTAAATGGCCTATGGTACTGTACAACGTTCCATTGCTACTTATCTAGAATGAAACCTTTTTGCTTACATGTTGGGAGTAGTGCACACTCTTAACAATGTTCTGGTAGATATGGAAGGCACCTAGAAAGTTATGGGATATAAATGAATGTTGTATTGAAGCATTGGAAAAGATAATTGCATGACCTATGTCTTTATGCGTAATAATTTGTTATGAAAAACTATGAGATGTTTCTAATCATGCAATTGAACTTGTCTTGTAGGAAAGATCGTGTACCATCACCTACAAGAGATATTTGTTTCGAAGAACAAGCAACGCAGATCAAGAAAAATACCTATTGAAGATATTTAAGAACCTGAAGTTCCCAGGATTCGAGATTCAGTGATAGAAGATCATGAAGACTGCGAAATAGACGAACATGTAGATCCACTCTGTGAGAAGAACTCTCACAAGAGGAAACTAGCATGGGTACGAGAAGTAGTACAAGACACAGAGAGGTACGACGCTCCAGTGGGGATGCAGAGAGAAAGCAAGAGACTGAGGCCATACTCCAGCTATGTATCCCTGTTGTGCGACATCATTGAAAAAGAACCTTCCAACTATGAGGAAGTAGCAGAGAAGAAAGAATGGAAGGATTCCATGATCGAGGAGTACTGGTCAATCCTGAAGAATGATTTCTGGGATGTAGGTCCGAGACTAGAAGGGAAGTGTATTGTGACTTCCAAGTGGATATACAATATCAAGCATGCTGCAGATTGCATCATAGAGAAACACAAGGTAAGTATTGTGGCATGTGGCTTCTCCCAGAAGGAAGGCATATATTATGAGGATACATTTGCACCTGTAGCCAGATACACTTCCATCAGATCAGTACTTGCATTGGTTGTAGTAATGAAGTGGAAAATACACCAGATGGAAGTCAAGACAATATTCTTGAATGGTGTAGTAGAGGAGGAAGTGTATGTGGAGAAGCCACTTGGATTTGAGACACGTGACAGGGATATTTATGTGTGCAGATTGAAGAAGGCCTTGTACGGATTGAAACATGCACCCAGGACATGGTACAATAGGATAGATAACTTCCTGACTAGTTTGGGCTTTACCAAGAGTAAAGCGGATTCCAACCTTTACTACAAGGTTGAGGAAGGGAACCCAGTGATACTTCTACTTTATGTAAATGACCTATTTTTGACAGGTGAGGATGGGCTTATTGCAGTTACGAAGAGGAATCTTGCCGCAGAGTTTGAGATGAAGGACCTGGGCATGATGCATTATTTTATAGGCATGGAGGTGTGGAAAAGTGCGGATGGAATCTTCCTTGGACAAGGCAAGTATGCAATAGAGATCCCGAAGAGGTTCAGGATGATGGACTGCAAGGCCATGACCACACCTATGGCATCAAACCTTAATCTATTAAGTGATGCTTCATCAGAGTTGGTTGATGCCATGATGTATCGTCAGATGATTGGATCTTTGATGTACCTAACGAATACAAGACCAGAATTATGCTTTGTTGCGAACACATTGAGCTAGTTCCTGAAGGATCCGAGACATGTCACTTGATTACTGCAAAGCATATTATGAGGTACTTGAAGGGTACAATTGATTATGGGATCAAGTATGATGTGAATCAGAAGATTAACCTAGAGGGTTATGTTGATTAAGATTGGGCAAGCAGTGTCACGATGGGAAGAGAACTTTGCGGTGCTGCTTCAGTATGGGATTAGGTGTGATCTCTTGGTTCAGTAGGAAGTAGTCCTGCGTGGCACTGATTATAGCCGAAGAAGAGTATGTTGCAGCTTGTTCGGCTAGTTGTGAGGCAGTATGGCTTAGGAAGCTACTGTCTGATTTGTTTGATATCCAGTTAGAGGTGACTTGTATATTCTGTGAGAACCAGAGTTGTGTGAAGTTGTCCTAGAACCCGGTGTTCCATGACAACTTGAAACATATTGATATCAAATATCATTATATCAGGGATATGGTGCAGAGAGGAGTAGTGAATCTCCAGTATGTTGAGACAGAGTGAAGTTTGAGTAATTCACAGAGAAGCTTGGTTTTCTTTAGATCGAGGTTCCTTCCAAGGGGAAGTGATGAGTCCAGAAGACGCAGATGCACATGGTCTAGTCCAACATGGTGGTAGGAAATTCCTCCCATGGCCGTTGACATAAGTGTCGAGGGAAGTCTGACATGGTGGTAGGAAATTCCTCCCATGGCCGTTTACATAAGTGTCGAGGGTAGTCCGACATGGTGGTAGGAAATTCCTCCCATGGAAATTGACATAAGTGCCGAGGGCAGTCCAGCATGATGGTAGGAAATTCCTCCAATGGTCGTTGACATAAGTGCCGATCCATTCCAGCATGTTGGTAGGAAAGTACTCCCATGGTCTTTGATGTAAGTGCTAGAGCCATTCCAACATGGTGGTAAAAAATTCCTCCCATGTCCATTGATGTAAGTGTTGGAGCCATTCCGACATGGTGGTAGGAAAGTACTCCCACGGCCAGTGATGTAAGTGCTGATCCTTTCCCGAATGGTGGTAAGAAATTCCTCCCATGTCGGTTGATGTAAATGATGTGTGATGTGAATCTGGTTTGTGCTCCGTGTGACGACGAGATGATCTGAAGACGATGAGGTGACAGTAGGAGATGTGGGTATTTGCAGAGGCAATGTAATGGCTGGTCCTAGGTTGTACCTACTTGATGGATTGCTCGCAGAGATGATGAATACCTACATGAGGGATATTCCTACATCCAACATGAAAAAGGGTTGGCTTTGTAGAACTCCCTATGACAAGTAGAATCAAGATATATCACCAATCGATGGTTGACATGACAAGGATCACAGCAGCAGTGACGACGATGATCTAGTGTTGATGATGATGTTCGAGCATTTTTAATCCAGCGATGAAGAGTTGTGTCCAGATGTGTTGATGATCATGTCAAGAGAATACCTTCCTAGTTAAGAGGGAGTGTTAATGTAATTGTAACTTTGAAAGATATTCACTTTTATTTTATATTGTATTTATTATTGTACCTCTGACTGAGATGTTTATTCCTTTGATCGGAGAAGTCATTATTGTATTTGGTCATGTAAATTCATTTAGGTTAACCCTCCATTGTAAGTTGGGGAAATAGACCCCAGAGTCAGATTGTATTTGGGTTAATAGAGTCTTCTAGAGAAGTTGACCCAGTCAGGTACAACTGGGGCCAACCTAGTAATTGAAAAAAGGTAAAGTGGAAGTGAAGTATAAATATAGAGCTAGGCTCTCTCATTTATAAATTCACTCACTCATTAAAGTTCACATTAGTGAGAAAGAGGACAAGTTTGCACAAGTTGAGAAGAGAGAAGCTGCTGAAGACCATCTCTATTTTTGGGTTTTACTTTTGTGACATTGTATTGGTGATCATTCTATCTCTGAGGAAGTTGTAGGTTTTTCTCCTTTATGGTTTTCCCGAGGAAAATATTTGTGTCTCTTGTGTTTATGTTGTGCTTGTTATTCTCTCAATAAGATCCTAGATTAGTATTGATTAAAAGTTAAAAATCTAACAATATTAACTCATTAGATATTTTCTAACTCTCTTTCGGATAATTTTATTATTCCCCCATTTATAATAATTAATGTAATTAACCATCTCATTTTCGTTGCGACCAGGGATATCAAGGCAGCATGCTTCTCACATGCCCTTCATATATTTCCCTCAGTTTGGGATATGGTACGACAATTGAGGCCATATTGATGCAATCCATCTACCCTATTGAGGGACTGGTAGTCCCTCAGGAATAAGGTTGATTCCTTAATGCATCCCCCTAGTAAATTCCTCATGAGTGACCAAATCTGTGGCCTACCTTCACATCAACACACATATGAAAAGCAATATCCTCTCTCTCTCTTTCCCAATTTGACACGTGGACAATGCTAGACTTACATCATATCTCATTTCATCCTTGTTACCTGATGTGGACCAATTAACAATCGCAATCCAATACCTGTAGGTTAAATATCACGCACATCAAATATTTAAAACAAGATTGAAAACATAAAAATAAATATCATATTGACATCACCTATCAATGCTACCCAACTCAACTAGATTTATGTGGTATTAGGTTCCTTCTCGTGTCACATGTACCTTCCTTTCCTATCACACTCGACAACCCATCATAGTACATGATATATGTAATCATGAGAAACCATCAACATTATTCATTATTGACATCATTTTTACATTGCATATACGTTCAATCACTATCAAATCATGATAAAATCATCATTAAGCATTTCAATCAAAATTGAAATTATAACATAATTTCATAAGAATTTTTTATCAACATCAACATCATATCATAATCGCATCAATTTTCGATCAACATCCAAATCATAGTATAAGTAGAGGAACTTTCAATCAAAACCAAAATCCTAACATAATCACTGGAACTTTTGATCAACACTGAAATCCTAACATAATCACAAGAACTTTCGATCAACATTGAAATCCTGAACTCATCATTAACAACACAACAGATAGTTTTCGAGCAATTATCTTTTATAAGAAAATACTACTTCCATAGACAATCGGGTCATCTAAAACAAAATACCCTCAAAGAATAAGATGGAACATATTCTAGGACTGGATCCACACATAACTGGGTCATTCGCAACCAAATTTCCTCAAAGAATATAGTCATAATCAAGGTCAACAATCAATGACAAAATGGAGCACTACATACACCCCCACTTCAAGAAACTTCGTCCTGAAGTTAACATAGATAGGAAAATTTTCCACGCATCTCCAATGTGCCCTCCTATGTCGTGGGACTAGGACTATAACTATCCCACTGTACCTTGACCTGATCTACTAATCGACACCAAAGATACCGAGTTCGTCGCTCCACAATCCAAATCGGCTTAGACACTGAGGCTCCCTCGTCTGACATCCACAATTTACTCAAGTTGATGACTTGAGATGGATATGACATATAATTTGGCAAATAAGAAAATGAAAAACATTGGGCATCTGATTTAGTGATGATGGAAATCAAGATGGTAAGAAACTGGTCCCAATCCCTTATTGATCTTGAATGGTCCCACAACCATGGCGACAATTTGGAACAATGCCAATTTTAATATATCTATTTTGCATACTCACCCACAAGAACAATCTATTCACAAACTCATAGTTCTTGTCTGTATGATGTGCATCGGCATAACGTTTCTGGTGGTCTTAGGCCTCCTCCACAATCCTTCCAAATGGCAATGCTCATCCTTCACCAGATGACATTCAAGGTACCTTGTGACAAAATCCACATCATCTATCTTCATCCATCATCCTTAATTGTATAACCTTCATACTTAGGAACCTTCATGGTTTCCTTTTTAAGTTATGTCATGACTTCATGGAATCAACTATTTTCCAGTTGTAATTTTAGTACCTTCTCTTACAGACTACTCATCTTTAGTGGCAATACTAAGAATATGCAATATCTCCAACTTCAAGGCATTCACTACCTTGTTCATTATCCCCTTGATGTATAAGATTTCAAAATAATACTCACTCATCATCTCTGTCCACCTCTTCTACCTCGTATTGAGGTCACTCTGAGTAAAAATATAGTGCATCCCAAGGTGATTAGTCTTTAGCTCAAATTTTCTCCCTACCAAGTAGTGTCTCCATAATCTCAACACATAAACTATGGCTGCAAGCTCTAATTCATGCGTCGCATAGATCTCCTCATGTGGTCTTAGTTTCTTGGAAGTGTAAGCAATAGGCCTACCTTCCTACATCAATACCCCTTTGAGGCCTTCCTTGATGCATCGATACAAACTAAAAAGTCTTGATCCTTGTCTAATACTTTCAGTATCAGAGCTATTGTCAACAACTACTTTTGTTTCACAAATGCTTTCTTACAGCGTTCATACCATATAAATTTATTATTCTTCTTTTGCAATTCGATGATAGGGCCTATGATATTTTAAAACCCCCTCTAAAAATCTACTGTAATAACTTGTTAATCCCATGCAACTTTTCACCTCATGAGCATTCATCGTTGTTGGCAGCTCCAAGATTGCCCCAATCTTGGACGGATCGACCACTATTCCATCTACCAAGATGACATGTTTTAGATAGTGGATCTTTGTTTAAAAGAATGAACACTTAGATAGTTTATCAATTGAGTGAAGGTGAAAAATTCCTTCAAGAACACTAGTGCACATGAGCCTATCTATAATGGGGTGTTACATACTCCCCAACTTCAGAAAAATTCATCCCAAATTTAACGCTAATCATCCCTATGCACTAATGCAATATCATCAAACTCATATATATTCCATGTCCATGTCATTATATAATCATCCAGTTATTCTCATCATCGATATGATTCTTACATGTTGGCTCTTAGCGACTTAGACAGACATATTAAATTTAACCCACTACTCATTTTGTAAGCAACATCATGTCCAGGTCAAGGAGCTCATCACATCCTTACCCCATTTCATCATTCCCGTTATCAGATGGCCCCTTCGTAAAATTTCCAAGTCAAATCATGTGTGGGTCATAATAGTCTCATTGAGTCATGAATTGAGGACTAGTCATCTTTTCATCACAAGATCACCATGTCAAGTTATTAGCCTCATTGTTTGCAACTCATAATGCTGATCATTTCTATTTTTCGTTTGACAAAAACCACCTTTGTTTGACTCGTTCGGCACTTGGTGGAAGATTTGGAAAAAATAGCCTTTGATAATGGTCTTTATTTTTCCCATCCCACTCATCATTCTTCCATTCCCATCTCCATATTGCATTTAATGCAATATTCTCATCTCTAAATTCTCTCTTGTTGTTCTATCCTCTAAAGATGAATTCCATTACTATAGTAGCACCTACCGGGGAATGCAAATATTCTTGTGCATTTAATTAAGTCATTTTTGGTGCTCTAGACATCTATATTGTCTTAATGCTAGAAGATTCTCAAGGTGCATTTTACGATGTGTCCTATAAGTCATGCACACAACCATTCTCGACCATAAGGTCCTACCGATGTTACAGTCTAAATTACAAAGATGTCAAGTTCTTGCTAACATTTCTATCTTTATCTTGGTCAATTCTAAGTTCCATAATTTATATAATCTCGATATTGGTAAGAATCATTTGTAAAACCAAGGGCCTTAACTACTTTTATAGTCCCTAGGTGTCGATTTTCATTATGCAAAACAACATATGCGTATATATTTATATACTTTGCAATACTACTTATATAATGGTCACCATATTAAATTTGTATAATTCTTTCAACCACTTTCTTATATATATATTTTTTCCTTAGAAAAAGACCATTTTATTCATAGAATAAAACATGAACTACTCTGTCGAGCTTACATCATAAGGAACCATTTGAGTTCTTGAGACAACATGAAGCCAACCCTTTTATCATAAGGGCTGTCCTTTCTAGTTAGAAAAATCATAGTTACAGAACAGATCTAATATTGTTCACATATACTGTGGTCCCACATACATTGTCGAACAAAAAATATTGCAACTTTTATATCGTTTCATAACGAAGGGTTGATATGCCTTCTACCACTTCTTCTGTCTCCATTATACCTGGCTAATATGCTCATGCATGCTTTGAGAGTGAATCAGCTTCTGCATTCAATTCTCGATAAATATGAGCAAACGAAATCCTTATGAACATGGATTTCAATGTTTGAATTTCAGCAAGAAGGTGTTGTAAATGAGGGGCTCGTATGATGTTTTTCCCATTTTCCCAATCCACCACTACTTTAGAGTCGCCAAAAATATGAATATCCCGAATCTGGGTCCTTCTGGCCACTTTTAAAGTTGCCCATAAAGATGACAGTTCAACCTTGTTATTAGTACCTTGAACCATGGCATATGTTATCATCATCTTCCTGTTTGTTGAAACATATACAACTGCACTAGCTCCTCCTAATGGAGGCTCTCCCTAACTAGCTCCATCGAAATATGCCCATGGCATTTCACTTTTTATTACTGGAGATCTAATAATTCATGTTCTGGAGATGAAATTGTCCAGCTTGTGTTCCTGAATCTTGCTCATTAACAGTGATATGGTAATGTCAAGAGGGGTCCATGAGTTGTTGAAAATGGATTTGTTCCTTACTTCCCAAATACTGTATATAAACAAAATCAGAAATGCTTCATAAAGACCTACCCTTTCATCATGCCACCATGATTTGGTTCTTTCCTCTAAAGTAGTTATTGCTTCATGTGCTCTATCCGTTGCTATCTTGTCTACCACACCTATCCATACGTTGCTTGCATATGGACAGAAGGCAAACAAATGTGAGTTTGTTTCATCACTTGATCTGCATAAGGAAGATAATCCCGGTCCTTCAAAGCCTCGTTTCTGTAACATTTCCCATGTCAGTAGTTTATTGGAGAGAGATAACCACATTGTGATTATAGTTTTTAAAGGGCTCTGTATCTTCCAGAGCTTTTTCCACCACCATTGTTTCTCTCCACCTGCTTGCTCTTCGAAAGTTTCTTAATAACCTAATTTGGTTGTGAATTGCCTTGATTTAGGATTTTTTGTCCAAACCAGCTTGTCCGGATTAGTCCCCAGATGAATATTACTTGAGACTAATAGGTTGAGAAATTTGTTCCATTCTTTCTCTTGTTCTCCTACCAGTCCCAAATCCTGGGAATGTTTCCACTGACTCCAACCTCTAGAAGTTGGATCTCTACAGGCATCTGCCAGAGTGAATATTCGTAATGATCTTAAATGTTGTATTAGACGTGGTGATAGTTTGAAATTTTCCCCTGCACCAGTCCAAGGGTCTTCTCCTACTCTAACCTGCGTTCCATATCATATATTCCACGCTATCCATTGTCCAACCAAGGGGTAAGCCAGTACCATTGCCTTCCACCCTATGGATCCATTCTTATATGTTTTATCCGTTGTTTCTTAGCCAATCTATGAGGCTATTGTCTTAACAGTATTTGGCCAGAATGACCCTGCCCCATAGTGTTCAAGGTTTTGTATGACTCTCCACATATTTTTTGCAGCTAAAGATTTCCTGAACAATTCTAAATTGTTTATGCCCCATCCACCTAGTTCCGTTGGCCTTGCTGAGGTCTTCCAGGTTTCCAATGCAATTCCTTCCGATTGCTTGCTGGCTGTCCATAAGAAAGAGAAGCACAACTTTCTTATTTTTGTTAAAATTCCTTTAGGGATGTAAGCTATTGAGGCCCAATAAACTGGAATGATCTGAAGCATTATTTTTAGCAAAACTAATCTCCCCCCTCTAGATAGTGACCGGTTTTCCCACATGTTTATCCTGCTTTCAATATTTGTGTAGAGCCATCCCCATTCTTTAAAGGAAAAACAATTAGGTTTTAAAGTAAAACCCAAGTATTTAAAACCCTCCCTAACAGGGGTAGTTTGGTATTGAATAATCTCCCTTGTCCTCTGTATCATGTCTTCAGGGAACTCATTGTGAATGAGATTGGATTTTTCCACATTTACCACCATCCCTGTGGCTCTTCTATACTTGTATATTAATGCCAGAAAAGCCTCAAGGTTTCTAATATATCCTTCTCCAAACAAAAGGACATCATCTATAAATAGGGTATGAGTTACCTCCTCTGTAGCTGAGACTTTGATGCTTTTTATTGCACCATCTGTTTTGGCTTTGTGAGAGAGGGGGCATCCCTGTCTTAACCCTCTTGTTGGTCTGAAAAAATTGGATGGAGATCCATTAATTATTACTGCGAATGAGGTAGATTGTAAACATCCCATTATCCACTCCACCACCTACAAAGATACTCCAATTTTTATCAGTAACAATCTTACAAAAGTCCAACCCACTCTGTCATAGGCCTTTGATAAATCTAACTTTAGGGAAAAGGCTCTTTGTTTTTCCTTTTTTATGGTATGGACTGTCTCCTGAGCCAAAAACACAGCATCCTGAATCTATCTATTATTTAAGAACCCAAATTGTTCTTCAGTTATGATGTCACTTAGAACTGGTTTGAGTCTTAGCACTAGGACCTTAGCAATGATTTTGTATATCATGTTGCAACAAGATAAAGGTCAGAATTCATCAAAGGTTTGAGGTTTCCGTTTTTTTGGTATCAGATTCAAAGAGGTAGAATTTATGCTTCCTAGAACTTTCCCTGATTGCTGTGATTCTCTTACCACCTCTAGTATGTCCTTTTTTAACAAGTCATAGAACCCTAGGTATAATTCCATAGTAAACCCATCAGGCCCCGAGTTTTTGCCTTTTTGGAAGGAGTGTAGAGTATGTCTGATTTCTTCCTCTAAGATCTCCTTGGTAAGCTCCTCATTCATTTTATCAGAAACCATTCTTGGAAAGAACCCCAAAACTTCCAAGATTTCCTGTATAGGGAATCCTTCTGGCTCTTTAAAAATACTCTGATAAAAACTGACTTCTGCTGTTTCTTTTTCCTCAAAGGTTTGCACTAGCCTTCCCTCCTGATTTTTTATTTCATAGATGGCATTGATGTTCCTTCTATTTGTTGCATAGTTGTGAAAAACATTGGAGTTTTTATCTCCTGCTTCAAGCCATAAGGATCTGCTTTTGAGCCTTAGCTCTTTTTCTTCAATTTCCAGAAGTTTTTCTTTCTTTTTCTCCAAAGTCTTCATTATTTCATTTTCTTCCTCACTAAAAGCCCCACCCACATTTCCTTGGAACAAGGCCTCTATTTTCTCTTATGTTTCCTTTAGATCTTTTTGCATAGAGGCCTTATGTGTTTTGCCCCATTCTTTTGAAATCTTTTTTCCCTTACTAAGTTGTCAACAAACTACTGCATTGTGCTACAATTTGGACTTCTTATTACAGGCTACCAAGCACTAATAATTTGATCTTTGTATTGCTCATCTTCCAAGCATTGGGGATTGAATTTGAAGGGGGCTGGGGTTTCTTTTCTAGAGCTGATATTAATAAAGAAATTGTTCTATGATCAGAACTTCCTCCTGTCTCGATTGAAGATTTTGTAATTAGGTTCTCATTTAACAAGTTATATTTGATTAGGAAACGATCCAACCTTTTATATATGGCCTGTGAGACTCCCCTCTTATTTCTCCAGTCGATTCTAGTTTGAGGGGTGCCACATCCACCAAATGTTCGTTTTCAAAGAGGTTCAGAAATAAGGGAGCCTGAGAGTTTTTCCTGGCATTCTCCCCCCAGATTTCTCCCGCTTCTAAATTTGAATTCAAGTCTCCACCTAATATAACGTTTGGTTGATTCATTGCTCCTTCTATCCTGAATTTTTCCCAAAAATCCTTTCTTTCAAAGAAGGGGCCATAAACGTTTAGTAGTGTGAAAATTAACCCTGTCTCTTGATCGATAAGCTTTGTTTCTATGGCTGAATCGAATTTCCTTGGATCAGTTTTGAGCATAGCTGGGATCCAAGCTGTTATTAAGCCTCCTGAATGTCCTTATGCATCTAGGCTCTCCACTTCCCAATTTTTTAGAGTTTCTTTGATAATGGCTTCTGCTTTGGGCCTTTCTAGCATGGTTTCTTGTATCATTATAATAGAGGGTTTGAGGTTGTTAAACAACCTTTTTAGGGAGGTTTTTTTTTAGCTCCCCCCTAGCCCTCTTGAGTTGTAGGATAATATCAGCATCAAGAGCCCCCTTCTAGGGCCAACACTCTAAGAGCCCTTTTGAGAGTAGATTTTTTTCCTTGTTTAACATCTAACGCTGCTTGCACCTGTGCTTTGGAAAATAAGGTTTTTCTTCCCAATCTAGGTTTCTGAGAAGGATTGAGGGCCAAAACACCAGAGGAGACCTCTTCTCCTAAGGGTTCTAAAGAAATGCTTCGGGGTCGGAGCTCGTAATTTCTCTTGAAATCAGCTTTTTTTGGTTTTGAAAGTAAAGACTGCTTTTTTTCGGGTGGAGTTTTTAAAGAGGAATCCTATTCAGGGGAGGGGGAAGAGTACCTTTGTCCTGACGCGATGGTCCCGCTTCTGAGTCTGTTGAAGTGCAGTGTTGACTTTCCTTGTCACCTTTAACAACATTATTTTCTTCCGATTTCACTGGCTATGCCGCTTTCTCTTTTCTACCACCCTGCATGTCTTCTATAATGTCCTTCTCTGTGTATGCAATATTTTTCCATTTGTCAATCGCACTTTGAGATAATTCCTATCCGTCCTGTTCTCTATCCTTCTGCTCCTTGAATGCACAAATCTCTTTATCCCTGATGACTAGTTTTTCCTTTCTTATCCACGTCTTCTTGAATATTGGCTCCGTGGCCTCCTGCTCCTTGATTGCACAAATCTCTTTGTCCTAGTTGGATGGTTTTTCCTTTCTTATCCACATATTCTTATATATTGGCTTCGTGGAAACTTTTGGACAATCCATTTGCATGTTTCCCACCTCCCTCCAGCTGAAACACATAAAAGGGATCTTCCAATAGTCCAATCGTTGCCACTAAGAGCTGCCTTGCATAAGTATTCTAAGTTCTTCAAAAAGGCCATTCCTTAAGTCTATTTCTACCAAGATTCTGGCACACCTCCTATCCATATTACTTTCCCAATTATCCTCCATTGCTATAAAATTCCCCAACCTTTTTCCAATGGCCTAAAAAATCTTTGGCTGCCAAAACACCACTGGTAGCCTTGGAAGAATGACCCAAACCTTCTGAACGTTATGGGGTTGTTTATAAGTGTTGAAATCAATTGTCCATTTCCTGAGTATCAGTCTAGATGGACCCCATTTCTAGTTTTGGTTAAGGAGCTTGGGATTGTCTTCCATACTTCGTAATTCTATTAGAAACCACCCTTGCGGAAGTGTGTAAAAAATGGGGTCATATCCCAACAGTCCTCCCCAATTCATCGAAATCCACTACTGTAATGAATCTTTTGAGACTGTCTTTCCACAAAAATGGCCTACCAGTGCCAGTGTTAGGAAATTAGGGATTTGTTCCGTGCGATATCCTTTCCCATGATTAATTTCGGACTTTCTTTATGAGCCTTAATCCCTCGCCTTTTTTTGGTTACCCCTTTCGTCATCTTTGAACTGTCCCGTGCATTCCTTCCGCCATCCGAAATATGTTCTTGCGAGGTTTTGGGTGGCGAAGTTTTTCCCAGCGTGTTTTCCTCCTTTTCCACCTCTTTCGAGTGTGCTGAAAGAACTTCTTCTTGGGAGCAGAAGATCGGGTTGTACTCCCTGTCCTCTTTGTAGTCCACCATATCATAATACATGGTTTAAGCTTCTTTTCGCTTACCTTTGAAATGATGTTATCATCTTCTGTCCTTTCAAAAAGAAGAGTTAAAACTGCTCCTCGCTTCTTCACCTCCGGTCCTACTCCCACCGCAAAGCTCCATTGCGCTCCCATAGTCCACTTTCTTATATATATATATATAATATATATATTTATTTATTTATTCCAAATAGAAAACCATATATAATATACAATATTCCATTTCAGTCCTTTAAACCATCTATATATATACAATATAATATATTTACTATGGTCTCTTTGACAACAATTATATATAATATATATACATGAATCTCTTTATGATAATTACTTTTCATACAACAATCAAATAAAACTGCTCTTTATGACACATGACCCCTCTGGAGGTAGCCTTAGCAATTACCTCTATGGGATACTGGGTATAAGGAGTTTACAATTAGGTTGAAACCACCGTTTCCACTTGGAGTATGTGGTAAAACCGCTTCTACTTGGCTAAAGCAGTTTGTCTTCCTCGTACATTAGGAACGAGAGGCTGAGAGACATCTGGAAAGAGTGGTAAGCTTGCTCCCTTACGGACCACCAATGGGTTATTTCAGGTGGCCAAGTTTCTAGCCTTTGTTCCCTTCTTGGGTGCACAACTGGAGGGCTAATGGGTCAGCTTTACGAAGGTTTCCAAGGAACGAACTATTCACTGAGCTTGTTTAGCTCTACTCAGAATCAGGTAGACCTAGGCAAGGGAGAGGGTGAGTTTTCCTGCTTCGGAAAAAAAAATCTCCTTATAACAAAATTAGTTCGTCAACTTGCAAATGTATTATGTGCAAAATTAAATGTGTATACCTGCAGACATGTATGATTAGCTGTGCAATGAATTCGATGTACAAAGAATATTCTCACCATTCAATGCATGTTGCTTACATGGTGTGTCATTATAAGTAACAACCATGATGATTATGTGGAACTCTAATCGGACGGTTGTAATTACCACTAGGTTGGTCCACCCAATGCCTTCATGGAGACTAGTTTCACCTGGTGACAACCATTTGTTACCACGTAGCCAAAGAGAAATTAGGCTTGATTAATTTTAAAAATGAAGCTTTTTTTTTTCCACTGAGAAACTATTCCCTTAATCTGAAATATAGTGCAAAAAAAACCTACGACTCCAAGCCTATTCCCTATACTATTCACGGTACTACGGTAAGTCAAAAAATTTGCAGAAAAAAAAAGGAATAATTTTAATATCAGGCCCGAACATGTCCTGCTATGCCTGAACCCATTGGCTTGTTTAAAGCTTCTTGGGCTCCATTGATTAGGGATTCTTTTACCATTGTTCTTGTATATAGCTTATTCCACCAGATACTAGGGATAGTCTGTACACAAGCTCCACAATCAATCAAGCTAGTTGTCAAGCACTAGTGTTTCCGATACTAATGTGTGATTGTAAGTAAGTCAATCAATTCCCACCGATAGAGAGCTTTTTTCATAGCAATTGGATCGTCTTAGAATTTGAGGTGGACTATCATCTATGCTTTTCCTAGATTGAAGGACGATGGGACAAGTGTATTGTCAAAATTAATTTTATGGTTGTCATTCAAAAAAAGAAATATAGAAAATAACTTATAGTCGATATATTGATAAATCGTAGCTTATGAATAGATAATAGATAGTGACAGACAACCCATTTATAGCTGAGGCATAGAGAACACATGATCACACATAAGCATGGAGAACAAGTAATAGATAATTTGTTCATGACACTTAACTTGTGACCTATCGGTGTTCACCAGGCACAAGTTAAGTGGCTCTGCTAGTATAAGTAATTCATGGATTGCACATTAATTATTGGATAGTGATGTCGATCACAACCTGAAGTTGCTCCATCAACTGATCCATGCATTCATGCATCAGCTACGAGTTATCCATTTATCAACCATCAGTTATTTTTATAATTTTTTTTCTCTCTCACATTCTTTAGTTATCTGCCATAAATTGTTAGTTATCCATTCATCAACTACGAGTTATCCATGCATAAAATACCAGTTATCTGTTCATCATCTACCAGTGATTTTTTATATCATTTTTTAATTTATAATTGCTTATTTCAAATTTTGAACTACTACCATATAATCAATCTGGATAGTACACTTGTTTCATCCTTGTCCATAGATGAAATAACATAGATAGTAGTCCACCTCAAAATTCTAAGATATTAATGATGTAATTACCGAGTCATGCAAAGGATTTATGGAAAATATTTGTGTGAACATATATACTCATAGATTAATTTGGATGATCTCAAAGAATGCTACAGTTTAGTTGATTGGCCGCCCATAATGAAAGTGCAACTCAACAATTTGACGGATTGAGGATCTGTACTCTTAAATGAATGAAAATATTGTATTTAGTTTAGGAAAATGTGGTCTACAGTTATATTGACTTGTTCTAATATAAATAGTAGTCCAATAGTATACTTACCATTCCTCTCACATTTTTATATTACAGTGCATTCACAATGAATTTGTTGACAATGTATCTGGATATTCTTTTTGCAGTTGCAAATATCATGCACCAAATTTCATAAAAAGATTATTGTTCTAAAGAAAAGCTTTCTACGCCTAGGAACTAAACTCTATTATGGAAATCACAAACTTTAACTTTGAAAATAAATATATTTCAGAAAGAAATTACAAACTTATTGTTTCCATTGTCCTGAAAACACTTCTACTCTGCGAACATCATTTTGGTTGTCTAGGAATAACATGTTATGCTACAGGCATATCCTATCCCCAAATTTCAATCCACAAACTATGCATGTATTTGTTCTATTTTAGTTCTACAACATACCTCATCTTCACCCTCAGACACCCAAACTAATACTTATTTTTAAACAATACATGCCCAAGTCTCTTTGCACATGTCCTCGTCGGTATTGTTCCCACCCATGTATCTATTGCTTAGTTGATTCATGGTCTATTCTCTCCCATTCTCTCAACAATAGGGCATGTTTCCGCTGAATTGCACACCTGGTTAGCGCAGTAGAAATCTATGCTATTGCTCAATGCACCCTTGGGGGCAAGTCTCGAGTCAAGGCTATCACCTGATCTTGACTCCTCCGTTTAGGCCAACTCCTAATCAAAGCCAAGGGGGGTAGTCCCTACGGAATTTTTCTAATGCTATTAGAATGTTTCGGTTAATTAGTTAAGGATGTATTTTAGGATTTTAAGGAAGTTTATGATTAAAAATAGTATCCAAGATTGCTTTGCAAAAAAGTTTAAATAAAAGCTTTCACTAGTGAAATGAAATGACAACCAATATAGATAGCACAAAACAAATATGATATTAAGCAAAAGTGAATGAACAGTTTGTTGTGGACTAGTGCCTTATGGAGACAATATACAAGATATAAAAAAAAAATTGAAAGGGAAATGTTTTGTGATTGTCTCTTGGTTATTTTTAGATTATTAGTAATTTGAAGTTATTTAGGGAAAAAGGGGGGAACTTTCGAGATACCTTGAGGTACAGGGAGGAATGTCCAAAAATTGAAGGATGGTGGCTCCTTACGAAGACGTGTGGATTGGAATGGAGTCTCTAGGGAAGTGTTCAATACTACACCAACAAGGGTGTATCCTAACTGTTCCCTGAGGTCACCTCCTAGTTGTTCCAGCTTCCTCTGAGAAATTTCCCCACACAAATTTCAATTAATGTAGTGTTGGATTTCCACTATGTGATGGTAGTAAATTTTATTAAGTGAGTTATTTAGATTAGATGTGAAGCTTTAGAACGTATTTTATAGCTCTTTTTGATTTCCCAAAGGGACAGGAAGAATGCCCACAAGGGGAAAGAGCATACTTTGAGCTATAAGCTAAATATTTTATTTCGATTAATGCTTGAAAGAAAAAAGTGCTTGAAGATGAAACATAAATAAACCAGCACAAAATCTATGTGTCACTTTTTTGATCATCCACCACTAATCGACAAAGCCTTTGTGTGGTTCTAAGAGCATACTTCGTGGCAACGAGATTTGTGTTAAATTCTAATCTACTCTTGCGGAAATAGAAATGCAATAAAAGAAAAATTATTAAGTTAAAGTATACACCCTGCAAATAGAAAGGTGTGTATGTGTTTGTTTTGCTATTAGAAAAAATTATACCACAAAAATTATATAGTGCAAATCCCCCCAGGGGAATGGGGTGTGGGCGATGTGTATCTTACTTGCTCTCGTTTAATAATTACAATAAAATATTAAAAGAAATTCCACTTAGTCCATTTATAGTCGGATCTAACGACTTACAATCATATAGAGTAATGTACAAATGGATGGGGGTCCACGGGAAGTATTTTTTTCACTTTTCGATGAGTTTTGGTCACAAATCCGCCCACTTTCGTCACGAACATGATAAAAACCAGCGAGCTAAAATGCTGCAAATTAGTAGTTAGAACATATAAAAATACATAAAAATACAATATCTAAACTTGCAAAAAATATTGGAAACTTTTAACAAATACAAGTATGCAAAAGAGGGATCTAGATCTAGTTTTTAAATATGAAATTGAAGCTATTATAGATCTGATTTTTATGCTAAAGTAAAACGAGATGTTTGATTTTGCAAACAAAAAATCTATCTCTTACCAAGCTTATAGTAACCAATTAACCAAACAGTAATTTAGAGAATGGAGAGATAGTGGAAGCAAACCCTCAAGCTCAAGGCTTGATATGTGAACAAGATGGAGAAGATGGAAGTTGTGGATCAATGACTTGTAGATCCAAAGCTCGAATGTGATTGAGAGAAAGTGGAATCAACCTAGATCCAAGATCCCTTCTCCTTGAGGCTTCCTACAGAGCTTACGAAATTCTCACACAAACAAAGTCAAATCTAGTATCCTCATCAATCAAAACCAAAAGAATATGTTGTACAATCAAATACTAGTATTACTCTTAAATATTGAAAGCATGCTCATAAACAAACAAGTTAACAACAGTAAATGTTTGTTCTACAATATCTAGATCTAAACCTTGACTTGCATAAAAATGAATAAAACTAAAACATATGTCACCTCAACTGAAAATTGTGCATGCATGGAACAAGAGTTCAAATCAACCTCCAAAGTCTTCAATCTTATTACTTGAAAAAAAATATATTACATTACACAGGAGTAGAGGTTCTATGCCTTTCTATCACTGTAAAACAAGCAATAGAAACCTCGTTTTTATAGCTGTTGAGAGTGAGGGAGGGTGAGTTAAGGAGAGGGCGGAATTATATCTACAAGAGGGGAGCAATCATAGGAGTAATCCATGCGTTGGATGATATGGTTTAGATCCACTCAAAGGAGGGTGTGCTACCTCATGCGAGGTATGTGACCAAATCTTATTTGTATCGCCCCTTAATGATGGGATGCCACATATATATGCGCTTTATACATGAGACATGTGCCCCTTTACCTTCTCATGGAGTTGAGCTCATCCTTACAATGATATATTTTGACTTCCATATCATATGATAATTTAAAACACATGATTATTACCTTACCTAAGTCGCCCTTCATATTTGACCAAATGTCAACTCAGTTGGCACATGCAAATTTCCCTTTTTTAATATTTTTTTTTGATATTTTGCTGCAATTTGTCACATCATTAGCATTAAAATGTCATTATGTCAACCCGATAACAAAAAATGCTCTGAATGATAATTTAATCATAGATACATAGGAATACTGGGGCCCAAATTAAAGAGGGTGCTCTGAGTGTGAAAATGAGCATCCCCATGCTAAAATCTGCCTCGAGACCATACTTTTATTACACTTTGAAAATTTCCATTTAAACCATTAAAAAATGGTCTAATTTTACAGAAAAATTTATTTTTTCCGGAATGAACTTAAGCTCCTAGAGGACCTAGTGCATGTCCATACGACTTATTACTAATGGATATAATGTTAAAAATACATATACACATAGGATTTAATAACCTCCTAAGGTTCAAACACAATGGAAAATACTCTAGATTTGGAGGTGTGAGTGAAAAACTCAGGAATTATATGCATTTAAGCGCAATGCATAATTCCTAAGGAAAACACACTCTATAGTCCAATCCTTTTACAAAATTATCATGCTTAGACCAACTTTTTACAATTCCCCCATGGGGGTTTGGACATGCAAATTTTACAAAGGGCCAAAAATTTGGCCTGATGAACGTTTGAACTCTCGCAATGAACAATGTAAGTTGTTCAAGTCTTCTGCAGTTCACGAAGAGTCCACCTAAGTGCAACTTAGTGGACAACATCTATTTCCAACTGTGGGATGTGTGATGATATGATCTTTAGAGATGGAAATCATGCGACAATATAGAATCTTACATTTTCTACATTACACCAAAAGTGTATTAATCACATGTATATAAAAATAAGCAAATGAAGCATTAAGTTTCATGATAATACACAAACCATAATATACAAAAATAATATAGATGCTATGATACAAACCAGTATACAAAAAATACTATACAGAAATAATGTACAAAAGGAAAAGGTATAGGGTTTAGAAAATCCATGATACACGAATTCCCTTTTAGGCATCAGATGTTATCTCTAAAGAATAGTTTCAAGAACTTCCCATTAACTAGAAAGTTGAGCTATTCTCCATCTATATTGTTCAGAAGGAAATAATTGGCACCAACCAAGTCATATATAAAAAAAGGCCCCATCTAGATGCTTTCAAACTTCCCATGGAAGCCTGGTTTCTCTCTTCTCTTATCCCAAAGTAACACTATGTCACCCTTCTGAAAATTTCTCGGTCTGGAATATTTGTCGAAATTTTTCTTTATCTTATCCTTCTGCTCTCATCCAACTCAACAATCTGGTTGATTCTGTTATGAATGGCATCCTAATCTGAACTGAAAGGTTAAAGTAACTGATATGATGGAAACTTAAGATGAATAGGCAATTGAAAATCCATTCCATATACCAACTCAAAGGGAGATTTCCCGATATAACTCTTCTTGGTAATGCGGTCAACCCATAATGCAAATTTTATTTTTCTATCCCATGAATTTTTCTTATCCCCAACAGTTTTCTTAATTATTGTCATTAAGTTCTTATTACTGGATTCAACAATCCCATTACCTTTGGTATAGTAGTTTTATGAATGGGATATGATAATGTTGTACTTGAAACAGAATGCTGAGAATTCTGCTGAGCTAAATGCTTTGGCATTATCAGTTGTTATTTTCGTGGGCACACCAAACCTTGTGATAATATTATCTTCAAGAAAGGACATGATCAAAATTTCGTTTGTTGCTTTGCTGGGAATTTCTTCCACCCATTTTGTAAAATAATCAGTAGCAGTAAGGATCCATGAATAACCATTGCTTGAGTTATCCTTAAACTGACCGATGAAATCAAGCTCCCATTGCTGGAAAGGGGCTTGGACTATTACTGGTTTTAAAGGTAATGCTGCTAGGTTTTGTTTTCCAACAAAAAGTTGACATTCTTGACAATTCCTAACATACTTGTGCACATCTGATTTTTTTTGGGGCCAACAATAGCATGCTCGGAGGATCTTGTGGGTTGTAGTTCTAGCTGCATAGTGACCACCACAAAATATCGAGTGAAAGTCAACCAAGAGTTTTTTGGACTCTGGTTCATCCACACACCTATGTATCAATATATCTAGGTTTCTCAAGCCTAGTCCATCTTGGGTGATGCAATACTTAGTGGCCCTCAACCTCATTGCTTGTCTCTTATGTACTACTAAATTATTTGGGCATGTGAGTTTATTTAGGAAGAAAATGATATATGTGCACCATTCACACTGTTCTAAGAGTTGAATCTCTGTTGACTTGACTTGTTCCAACAAACTGTTTTGACACATGATTCCCAAGGCTTCGTCATTCCCCTGAGTTAACATCTTTGCAAGGCCTTGTCCCTTAATGAGTTTAGTGGGTCTAATTTCTAAGTCATATTCATCGATTTTTGATACCCACTTCCCTCTTATCCCTAAGCAGTCTTGCTGGGATAATATGTATTTCACTACTGCATGTGGCACATAACCAATTATCTTAGAATAGTCGACATATGTTTTGAAATGTTTAAGGGATTTTACTAGTGCATGTAATGTCCCTTTTTAAAATTTTATTAAAATGGTGCAATTTTCAATTTTTCCACTAGTTCGACCCTTGACTAGTATTGGTTTCTTGATCTCCAAATGGATCCAAATGATCCCAACTTGTAACAGAAGGTATATGGATGTTATTAGGACATTATTATGAGTTTCATTTATTCTTTAGAGTCCTCAAAAGGATGCTTCAACTCTCCTTAGGATCCTGTCCAAGGTAGGGGATTTGACTAGCAATTTCTCTTAACTAGTATTGGTTTCTTGATCTCCAAATAGCTCCAAATGGTCCCAAATTGTTACAGATGGTATATGGATGGTATTAGGAAATTATTATGAGGTTCATGGATTCTTTAGAGTATTCAAAAGTATTCTTCAACTCTCCTTTCAATTCTGTCCAATGTAGGGAATTTGACTAGCAATTAGGGGTTCAATTCCCCATGGGGTAGGTACTGGAAATAGCTCTCCAAATGCTATTGGACCCTCTCAAATTTCTGAAAAGAGGCAGGGGATATATATGGGACATCAATATAGTCTCATATGCATCACCATTTAGTTTATTAATTCTGCTACAACCCTCTTAAATCAGATACAAAAAGACTAGTTTCGACATAGGTGGGAATGATAGTAAATCTTCACAAATGGTTATGAAACTTAATAATATTGCTCCAAATTATTGTATAATGAATAAGAAACATATTAATCATATCAATGGCACTCCATAAAAAATTAATACATCATACATGTACTGAACCATTCAAATTTGACACCACTTCAAGTGCAAATAACAAGGTATTGGGGAAATGACACCATTTGTTCATAGTTTAGCATTTTTACATCAAATCTCTTTGTGTTTCAACCTGAAATTCTTCTGATAAGTATAAAAATAGTATATATATGATATTAAAAATATAAGGGGCCTCAAGAGATATCCTAAATATTTCATCACCTCAACAAGTGCACCTCTCCTCAAGGAGCAAGAATATGCCAAGAAATGGATGAATGGTTGTAGAAGCAAGCTGGAAGAGATGTGACCATGATATGCCATGTAGCTTAAACCTATAAAAAAATACTCCATTAAATATCCAAATGAAAGGTCTGAATGGCATTTTCAATTACCAACTAGGATGGGAATCTTTCACCCTCGAAATTGGTGCTAAGGTAAGTAAAGTAGCACTTCATTAGCTCTCCTCTCAAATGCACATTCTGAAAATGATCAAAAGTCACTATCCTTATTTTTTATTGTATTTTACAAACTTCTAAGGTCCTCCACGGGTCGAATTCCTTCCAAGAGATTCATGCCAACTCAAATTGGGAAGAGATTCCAATGTGTACCACTTGTCCCTCCAATTCTAGCCTCCTCCTCCACCAAATTCGAATACGTGCCTCTTTGGCTTCTCTAACTCCCTTGAGCTCCCTCTTGGACATTATTTTTATCCCTGACATTTGATATATGTCATATGTCAGGATTCATGCCTGATTTGTGTCATAGGTATCATATCATCTTCATCATTGTTGTCATAGAGCTAGGGAATCTAGTCCAAGTGTCCCACTAACTCCAAAATGCCTCTTCCTCTTCCATGGGAGTTACTCTTCCACTCAAATTCAACCTTAATTGATTCATTCCAAGTATATTTACCTTCCAACTCATCCCAAGAACGTTGGGCTTCTTATGGATTCGAAATGACAAGAGGAGGATGCCATGTGGCATAGAAAATCTAGCTTGTGTGGGTCCCACATCCTCCATGTGTATTCATGATCAATTTCCACTTTTATTTTCCCTTGTATTTATTTATTTAGATCTTTTATTAAATATTTATTCCATTCTAATGTCCAAACATAATTTATTAACCCCCTTATTTCAAATCCCAAAGCTTCCACCTCCAACCTAGGGAACTAGCAATTTTCCTCCATGACAGTTCATTTGGATGGGTATATTACAACTTTGAATTGGGAATTTCTCTTAATGTGACCCACCTTTTCCATTTGGATCTAATTTCACATTATCACTAACTTGGACTTCATTCTTGGCAATTATTTGTCCCTTACCATCAATTCGACAAACTATCATGAGTATGGCCAAGGGGCTTAGGCCATTGTGACCCAATGAAACATTTTGGGACATGACAAATCCACCCTTCCCAATATTGCTTGTCCTCAAGAAATTTCTACACATGTATGTGGAAGAACCTGCTTTCTTTCCAAAATTTTGCTTCCCAAAAATTCTCTTATGAAACCTTGAGTAGAGCCACCCATGCACTACAATTGTGTGTTTCGAAAAGCAAGGAGATGTGGATTTTCTTTTTCATTTTGATATCCCCTGTAACATCACCACTAAACACCAAAATGTTAATTAAATCCATCAAAACCAAGTTTTCACAAATACTCTTTACCTCTTTCATATTTTGGAAACCCTTTCTTATACCACTACATAATTCTTTGAAGTTGCCACTGAGTTGCCCAACTTTGAGTCTTTGAGATTCCATGAATATTTTAGAGAGGAACCACCATGCTTGCTGCTGCACTACTTTGATTAAAATCACTTTATTAAGTGGCAAATCCATTTCCCATACTGCTTGTTTCCCTCAAAAATTGAAACCAATGAGACTAAAAATTATCCCAGGGTCCCATTGCTTGAATTGCACTCCAACAATTAAGAGTGCTCTCCAACCCATACCATCAAGAAAGAGAATTCTTGGATCCCATTTTCTTGTATGCATTCTTCCAAACATCATGAGTACAAAATATTTATCATCAAAGTGCAGAACAAAATAATAAAAATGTACATCAAGGATGTGCCTCATCAAAGAATCATAAAGGTGCTTATACCTCCAAGTAAGTAGACCACCATTTGCCAAGTGCATACAAGCTTCAAGTGACCAATCAAATCTGATCCAATGACATAGGTGAGGATCCCATGTCCTATAATGCCACTCCAAAATTATGTAGGATGCATCAAAACAATCAACCATGTTTTCTTTCATCCAAGAAGTGAATGAAGAACCTCCACTAAAATCTGAACCAAGTAGGGAACAAAGAAAACAATGAGCCTTCAAGGGGCTCACAGAAGTACCATTTGTGCATCCATGAACATGTGTATCATCAAGAAATAACAAAGGATGTTTCTTCCAATAATAATTTTCTCCAATCATATATCTCTTCACCCAAGTAGTGGATGAAGTTCCTCCCATATCAATTGAACTAAGCAAGGAACAAGGAAAATCATAAGTCTTCAAGTGACTCAAGTGAACATCATAAGTGCATCCATGTAGATGTGTTTCATCATAAGGTAACAAGGAATGCTGCTCCAATTGTACATAAGAAATGTCCCTACTAATTTCATCATATAAAGGAGAGATAGGAGTTTCATGCTCCTCATGTGGCACCATAAAAAATCAACCTTTCACCCATACTTCATTAGGATGAATGTTGCAAAATATGGAAGTGTAGGATGTAGGAGATTGAACCAACTCACCCAAATGATCAGAAAGTATAGAAGTGTCCTCATGTGAATGCTCCATAATGGTAGGATCATGTACCTCCCTAAAAATTGCAAACATTTCCTCATAGGTTTGTTCCAAGGTAGTGGAATCATACACTTCTTCAAAAATTGTGTCGCCATTTCCAATAGGAAACTCAAGTTCCTCGTCCACCACATCAAGTTCTTGGATCTCATAAAGCTCATATTCAAACACATCAATAACGTGCAAATTTCCATGTTTCTCATGATCTACCATGTCATGAGAATCCTCCATGCAATCTACCATCTAAAAATTTGAAACATAGGATGAAGAAAAAGTATATTGCAACCTTTCAAGAAGTTGCTCATTTTGAATTTTGAGTTTATGAATATCCTCATAATTCTTCAAGTATGCATCATGTAACCATTCATTAACCTCAACCAAATTGTTTCTATCAAAAATAAAAGATATGAAATTACCTTTGATGTTGCACATTTCTCTTTGAATCTTCTCCATGTCTTCAAGGAAGGATGGATCCTTAAATGAAGAAACCTTCCAACTAGAATTTGAAACTAATGATTGAGCGTCATGGAGCATGCTAAGGGTCTCTTCTATCTTCTTCCCATTCATCTTTAATGACCTTTCATGAAAAAGAGGCTCTTGCAAATGAACCCCATCATCTTCTTCCTTCTTATTTGGACCAACTTCATGAAGCTCAAGTGGTGATGGGGAAGTTGATCTTGTTTCTTCTTAAACTGCTAGAAGGTCTTCATTTTCATGCTTAACGGAATTTTGGCTTGCAGCAACACTTTCAAAAGTGATCTCTATGTCACCAACATAGTTCAAGCATCCATCAATAGATGCTATTTGAGTCATGTCCAAGGTAGAATGTGTCTCGAAATGATCTTCAATGTTTTCAATAGAGTATTCTTCATTCTCATGTGATGTCTCTTCATATTTGGAATCTCTTTTTGAAGAAAACCCAAAAACTCTCTTCAAGTAGGAAATACATGCATTCCTTGAAGCTTCAAATATTTCATTGCTCTTTTCACTCACACACATATGATTTTCTCTCCAAGGTATTTTACAAGAATGGCATAAACCTTTCTTCACTAACTCCACATATTCATTTTTGGGCCTATTACTTTCCCTCATTTTGAGCTTGTTTGAGATAGTAAGGTATTGATCAAATGGTAGGGTACTTCTGCAATCTGCACTCAATTTTTTCCATTCGCGTAGAATTTCTTCCACATCATTTGGAGTATTAATTTTTGCTTTGGATTAAATAAATTTAGGCGTAGTAGGACTTGGTGTTCTCTTAAATTCATTTTCTCTATTATGGGGTCATGTGCTTGAGAAAATATGCTCACCCATTGGCTTCTTTTCCTCATAATGAGAACTGTTGTTGCCTCCTATTACTCCTTTGCTCCCAAGTTGGCTAGCCAAAAATTCGAATCCTTTCATAATATTCTTGGTCATGTCTTCAAAGAGTGGTTTCATTAGTTTCCTAGAATCCTCACCCTCATCCTAGGTTCCCTTTTCATCCCTAGTCATAGTTTCCTCAAATAATTGCTCTTATTTTCGTACTTTTTCCTCTTCAACAAAAACACTTTTGATTTCAATATCTAATGGTGGTCCCTGAATTATTGTCCTCATGAATATCATACCACATCAGGTGCCAAGATCATGCTCTGATACCACTATAATGTCCCTTTTTAGAAATTTATTAAAATGGTGCAATTTTCAATTTTTCCACTAGTTCGACCCTTGACTTGTATTGGTTTCTTGATCTCCAAATGGCTCCAAATGCTCCCAACTTGTCACAGAAGGCATATGGATGGAATTAGGAAATTATTATGAGATTCATGGATTATTTAAAATCTTCAAAACAATTTTTCAACTCTCCTTAGGATTATGGAAAAGGTAGGGGATTTGACTAGCAATTTCTCTTAACTAGTATTGGTTTCTTGATATCCAAAATAGCTCCAAATGCTCCCAAATTTTTAAAGAAGATATATGAATGGTATTAGGAAATGATTATGAGGATCATGTATTCCTTATAGTCTTCAAAATGCTTCTACAACTCTCCTTTTAATTATGGCCAATGTAGGGAATTTGACTAGCAATTAGGGGTTCAATTCCCCACGGGGTAGATACTCGAAATGGCTCTCCAAATGATATTGGAACCTCTCAAATTTCTGAATAGAGGAAGGGGATATATAGGGGAGGGGACATAAATATAGTCTCATATGCATCACCATTAATTTTATTAATTCTTCTACAACCCTCTTAAATAAGATACAAAAAGACTAGTTTCGACAGAGGGGGGGAATGATAGTAAATCTTCACAAATGGTTATGAAACTTAAGAATATTGCTCCAAATGCTTGTATAATGAATATGAAACTTCTTCATCATATTGATGAAACTCCATAAAACATTATTACATCAGAAATTGACTCAACCATTCGAATTTGATACCACTTGAAGTGAAAATAACAAGGTATTGGGAAATGACACCATTTGTTTATAGTTTAGCATTTTTACATCAAATATATTTGAGTTTCGACCTGAAATTATTCTGAGCAGTAGAAACAGAGTATATATATATTATTACAAATATATGGGGCCTCAATAGCTATCCCAAAGAGTTCATCACCTCAACAAGTATGCCTCTCTTCAAGGAGCAAGAATATGCCAAGAAATTGAAGAATGGTTGTAGAAGCAAGTTGAAAGAGATGTGAACATGAGATGACCTGTATATTTAACCTATAATAAAAGACTCCATTAAATCTCCAAATGAAATGTATGAATTTCCTTTCCAATTACCAACTAGGATGGGAATCTTTCACCCTCGAAATTGGTGATAAGGCAAGTAGAGTAGCACTCCACTAGCTCTCCTCTCAAATGCAAATTATGAAAATGATAAAAAGCCACTATCCTTATTTGTTATTGTATTTTATAAACTTCTAATTTCCTCCAAGTTCAAATTCCTTCCAATATATTCATGCCAACTCAACTTGGGAAGAGATTCCAATGTGTAACACTTGTCCCTCCAATTCTAGCCTCCTCCTCCACCAAATTCGAATAGGTGTCTCTTTGGCTTTCCTAACTCCCTTGAGCGCCCACTTGGAGGCTATTTTTATCCCTGACATGTCATATATTTCAAATGTCAGCATTCATGTCTGATTTTTGTAATAGGTGTCATATCATCTTCATCATTGTTTTGATAAAGCTAGGGAATCTAGTCCAAGTGTCCCACTAGCTCCAAAATGCCTCTTCCTCTTCCATGGGAGTTACTCTTCCACTACAATTTGACCTTAATTGATTCATGCCAAGTATTGTGACCTTCCAACTCATCCCAATAACATTGGGCTTCTTATTGATTCGAGATGACAAGAGGAGGATGCCATGTGGCATAGAAAATCTAGCTTGTGGGGGTCCCACATCCTCCATGTGTCTTCATGATCAATTGCCACTTTGATTTTCCCTTGTATTTATTTATTTAGCTACTTTATTAAATATTTATGCAATTCTAATGTCCAAACATCATTTATTATCCCCCTTATTTCAAATACCAAAGCTTCCACCCCCAACCTAGGGAACTAGTAATTTTCCTCCATGACAGTTCATTTGGATGGGTATATTACAACTTTGAATTGAGAATTTCTCTTAATGTGACCCACCTTGTCCATTTGGATCTAATTTCACATTACTACTAACTTGGACTTCATTCTTGGCAATTATTTGTCCCTTTTCATCAATTTTACAAACTATCATGAGTATGGCCAAGGGGCTTAGGCCATTGTGACCCAATGCAAAATTTTGGGACATGACAGTGCATAGGCTTGCTTTTCCATTAGAGTATATTTTAACTCTGAGTTTTGTAATTTTATACTCATTAATGTGATGGGTTGCTTGAAACCTTATTTTTATTTTGTAGCAACAGCCCCGCAATCGTGTCCTCTAATGCAAATGAGAAAATATGGAAATCCTTTGAATAATCAGGGCTAACCAAAATTGGTTCTTTTGCTATGATGTCCTTGATGCACTTAAATGCACTTCTACCTTCATCCATCCATGTAAAATTGCCATCTTTCATTAAAATTTTATGTAATGGTTTCATTAATTATGCTAAATTTGGGATGAACCTCCTTATGAATTCAATATGACCGTTGAATGATTGAAGGGATTTTAGATCTTTAGGCAATGGTACTTTCCTTATGGCCTCTACTCTTTCAGGGTCCAATTTTACTCCATATTTAGTTATTATGTGGCCTAACAGTTTTCCTTCATCAATGCCTGGTACTGATTTAGTTGGGTTGAGTGAGATGCCAAATTTTCGACACTTCTCAAAAACGTTTTCTAAGTGTTTAACATGACTTGTCTTTGGAAAAGACAGTCAAGTCATCCTGATATATTTCAATTATTTTCCCAACCAAATATTTAAAAGCGTAATCCATAGCACGCTGAAAATTAGCTCCTGCATTTGTTAAACCAAAAGGAATTATGATGTATTCAAAAATACCCCATGGGGTCATCAAGGTAGTCTTATGTCAATCCTCCTTATTAATTAATACTTGGTTGTATCCGGAGAAACTGTCCAACATGGACATTATGCCCAAACTTGTTACTCTCTGGAGAAGAGTTTCCTTATTCGAAAATGGGTATATATATTTTAGCCATGATGTATTTATATTTTTGAAATCAATGCAAATATTGATTGAACCATTCTTCTTTCTAACTACCACCAAATTTGAGCACCAAGTTGAATGTCTTGTTGGTTGAATGATTCCTACTGCCAACATATTTTCTATTTCCTTTTTTACTATTGGTGCCATCTTTGGATTTATTTGTTTGAGTTTTTTATGGAATGACTTAACTTCTTTTAATTCCTGCTTCAATGGGATAGTATGTTGGAATACATCATCCTGATATGCCTTAAGTTCATCATATGTGAATGCAAAAACATCCCTATATTCCCTTACCAAGTTAATTAACACATTCTGTTATTTTTTTGAAGTTCCTTTTCCAATTTTTATTACATTTGGATCTTTATCTGTTCCGATGTTTATTTATATATATTCCCCAGGTTTGATCGTTTCCTCTTTATTCTTATGTCTTTCTTGTTGATCAAATCCATGCTCTAATGCCACAAATCCCCCAGGGATAATATTGAACTGATCATATTTTTCCTGATACTCTTTACCTTCCTCTTGGAAGATGACCTAAAAATCTGAAAATTCCTCCACAATGTGGATGAATCTCAAGATTTGTTCATCACTCTGAAAAAATTGCCAATGGTGTACATTATCCGAAACAGATGGTCTAAAACTTATCTCTAGTGTACCATTTCCATTTAACAGCTCTTATGATGGATGAAGTGTTGATGTTGCTACTTCTAGTCTATCTGCCATGCAATTATGATCTCAAGGAATATCAATAAGGTTTAATGCATCAAAAAATTCAATTGTATCCCATATTGCATTCCTATATCTTCTTAGTCTTTCACATTTACATGCATACTTATTATTTACTTGGAGAATTATTAAGTTTGAGTCCCATTTTATACTTAGTAGTTTGATACCCATGTCCTTAGCAATTTCTAATCCTAGAAGTAATGCCTCATACTCAACCACATTGTTTGTTGCCTCAAATTCTAACCTATAAGAAAAGTTGAAAGTTTGCCCACTAGATGAAGTGATGACAACACCTGCCCCTTTTCCTGCTCTAGAATGTGCTCCATCAAATTTCATTCTCCAGATATCGTTAATTTTCTCATCTTTGATTTGTTATTTTACAGGGGCTAGAAATTTGAATTAAATTGCATAGTTTCCATTATTATCAGTGTTGTATACATATTCATTTGAAAAATTCTTAGGATCTTCAACATGATACTTCTTAGCTCTTTCAGTATGCAATTTAATAAGAGAATATTTTGATGTAGGCACCGTGACATAACTCCGATCCATTTGGATGGAGCTCCCTAGATAAGAATCCCACTTTCTCAAAAGGAGCATGCCCCACTTGTCAGGTACATCGATCACTAATATATCCATGGTGATGTGGATATCGGGGTACTTATCCAATTTTACAGGTATATTCAATGATGCCAATCACATCAACTTGTTTGGAATCCATGGCACAAACATTTGAATATGGTCTAGTGATATTTAGATTCAGTTTTTCCATAACCTTTCTGGTCATGATGTTTGATGAGGCCCCAAAGTCCAAAATACAGTTGAGTAGAAGAAGACCATTTATCATCAATGATACATAAAAGGGAAGGTGATCTTCTTTACTTGAGTCCATAGTATGTAGAACAACTGCGGGTTCTTCGTCATCAGATTTATTTTGAAAAGGGGCACTTACTTTAGGTTGTTCATGTATAATCTCTTTAGGAGGATCAATGACATTCATTAAATTTCCCCTTTGACAAGTGTTGTTCGGGATTTCTACCCTATTGTGAGGAGATGGACACTACCAACTGGGCAGGGTTGATAGGTAAACACATTGATTATACTGCATATGGTTACTGCAAAAGAAATAGATTGGGATTGAAGGACATACCTCTCTTTGATGTTTGATCCTTTCTTTTGCTTGGTCCTTCACTTGATCTCCCACTCGAGCTTCTGCTTGACGAACCTACAATACAAGAGATACCTTCCTCAGCGTATCTTGACCATATAACATATGATGAAATTACAAAGTAATCTAACATCAAGTATAATCAAGAATTGCACCAAATAGACATGCAATCCAATAGATATCATATTTGGGACAGGAAGGGTGTTTCAACCTTTTTATTGTCAAAGAAACATGAAATCAATACAATATACCTGACGTGTAGAGATGTTTCTGCAACTGGATCTTGGGCTCTTGCTCTTCACTTTGACTTGAAAATTTCCTCCAGCGTAACAATACTTCAAGCCTTATCTCAAGATTCTTTCTTGTGTTTTCTAAGTATCATGAGTAACCCCTCTCATGGATCCTCCTTGTATTTATGGGACAAGGTAGGAAGTTTAGATCGAGAGGTCATTGGATTGGGAGGTTGGGGAAGTTGCAGAAACAACTTCAACTAATCCCAATTCGTCAAATTAATATATTTTTGATTTCATCTTAAGATGTACGCGGGTTTCATACAGCAAGAGCAGTGTACAGGAAGCAACTTTTAAGCCTTACAACATGCGTTTACAACTTTTTTGGAGGTGTACGCTGGTTTCCCTTGAGGAGAATAGGATACAGTATGCAGGCCTTGTGTACAGAGAGGGGCATATAGGTGGAAAAATATGAAGAAACTTTTAAATTCTCAGGTGAGAAGTGTACTTCTGGAAACAAGTCATCTAAGGCAATCATGCTCTTCAATCCTTTCTGTCCTTTTGTGTGATCTACAAGGCAAGGTGATCACGGGATGGAGAACTGCAGATTTGACCTATAACAGATGCCCCCTAATGTGTGAGGTTAGAGGGAAACGATGGCCGAAATACATTATAATTCCAAGTGAAAGGAGGAGCAAGAAACCGCAGAACCAAGTCACAAAAACACCTGAAACAACGATCAAGGTCAACGAGCAATTACAATCTTGACATCATATAAATGTGTAACATGATCTTCAATACATAACTAGGAGATGTATATATAGAGCATGGCCACTGAAATACAAACGTGTATCCATGTCAACAGAGAGATCATAGCCATAACAACAAGCTGGATCTATGTCTCATGAAGAGCCAAAATGAGTAAGGATTAGTCTTGCGCAGCTTGGGGGATAACATAAACATGGTGATGCTATCATAGTCCCAAGGTCTTCATCCAAAACAACCCAAGGTACAAACCCTAACCATGCGAATAAATGAGCTGAAGTTGAACATGGGGGGAATCGTTTGATTACCGTTCATTGATGTATACCATTAACAAATGCGAGGACTTCCATTGCTAATGATAATGGGGTCCAAGGTACCTAGTACGATCCAATAAGTGTGAATAAGAATACTTGAAGTCGAACACTTGAGGAACCTGTCGAATAGGATACATTGATGTATTCTAATTTATTCAACATCAAGGGAAATTGTCACTGATGTTTGCAATACCCAAGGTACTAACCGAAACTCTAAACTTCATTCCCAGATCATAATGAGCTGAGGTCGATGGGAAGAAGTCTACTAGAAGGGAGGCATTAATGCATCCTCCATCATCCAACATGAGGAACACTCACATGTATGAGCTGATGTGGAGTAGGACGAGTAACAAGATGAAACAAGCTGACACTAGGATGGCCGACACATGAAGTCAAGGTAAACTGCAGAATGGCAAACACAAGTTGTATCCTTGAACAGTGAGCACGACACAAAGTGAATTAGGAAGTTTTCAACATAACGGGGAAAATGATATAAGTCTACAATGTAGGAGACATAATAGACCCTCCATATGGTTGGAAGAATAACCAACCAGGGGAGTTAAACTCGGAGATTAGGTTCACCCTAAGGTCAAAGAATAAAACCCAACTGACATGAAAGAATCAAGTAGGTGTTGTGTTCAAGGATATGACTGACTTAACTGCCTTTGAAACTAAAAGAGGTGTGATACACCCTTCTTATCCCTTATTCTTTTTGGTAAAAGAATGTTCTTCTTTTTTATTTAATGAGTCCAAGAAAAATAGAAAACTCAATAGGTCCAACAATGTAATAAGTTTAAAGAGACCATGTGAGGAAGACTTGGGACCTTCTTCATTGTTTACAGAGTTAGAAGAAGAGATAGAAGAATACTCCATAGTACTGATCTCTGGATTTTAATATCGAGCCGAGATCTATTCTTGCTCACCGGTGTTTTCAATTTTAAGGAGTCTGAAAAACTTAAACAATAACTCCATACACCTACTCGTGGATTTTAATATAGAGCCCAAGTAGGTTAATGCTCGCTGGTGTTTTCCTGTTTATAGAGTCTGAAACACTTAAACAATCCTCTATTTACCCTCTCATGGATTTCACATCGAGCCTGAGTAGGTGAATGCTCGCTTGGTGTTTTCATGTTTAGAGAGCCTGAAAACCCTAAAGAGAGGCTCCAAAAGGCCTTTTTCGTATAGTTAGTCCCCTCCCCTGAACAAGTATAAAACAATGAGAGGAGAACTCTTCTAGCCATGAATGACTAGAGTATTTTTTTTCATAAGTAATCCTCAAAGGTCCGGAAAAGGGTTAAACTTATACCTAAGCGGATGGACCTTCAATTCCTTTAATGAGCTTGAAGAGGCCAAGTTTGCTCAGCAATCTTGTTTAGTTTTTCATAGTCAAAAGAAGAGCTTAAAATGACTTAAAAGACAACTACTAGGATCATATGTTCATGACCTGCCAAAATGTGATCTCAACAATCCAGTTAGTAAGTGGTGACAAAATTTCTCAATGACATAATAAATGATCAATACAATGTCTATATTGGTCCATCAATAAAGAAAATAAGTCATAACGGTTCAATGCTTTGAGAATATAGTGAAAATTTGAAATATCTAGAGTAGAATTACTTCACCAAGACCTGCAAGTATTAGTGATTGAATATAACCCATTAAGAATAATTTGAAACTATAGACTTTTTCAAAAAGTGGGTAAAAATTAAACCCACTTTTTAATAACTAGTTTCAAAAATAGAAAAACAAATATCACAATTGAGAATTCGAGAGAAATAATTGGAGCAAACCCTTGATCTTCTTCCGCTCATTACGATAAAACTGGAGTACCAATCAACCTTCTGCTTCCACCAAGTAAGTTCATTCCTCCCAAACTTGCATTTCCATGTCTTTTTTGTCAATTTTTATGGTAAAAAACCATGTTTTGGAAATGCTCACAACGTGCTCGGCGTGTACGCTACTCTTCATGAAGAACAACAACGTTCTAAACGTGCCTGTCTAGTGTGAAGAGCAACGTACACCCCTGAAAGTGGCCAACAACATGAAAAAATGCTAAAAATTGACTGTTTTTGGGCAGGATGGTGTTGGTATGGAGGGAAAGAGAACATGGAGATATGGATCGAGAAGCATTGCAAGATCCAACAACTCTTCATACACTCAGAAGGTGTGGATTACTGAAATTCTATAGAACAATCAACATGCGGGCCCAAATCCGCTTGCTAGAAAGACTTGTCCAATACTGGGATGCGGATGCCATGGTTTTTGATATCCAAGGTGAGATATTGGAGCTCACCGTAGATGACATTTACTTCATCATGGGTCTCTCTCGTAGAGGAGAGTCGGTGAATCTAAAAGGGTCTTCTAGAAAAGTGGGTGCATTAATAGTGCAAGAATATATCAATGCATATTGTGTACCAGGAAGTAAGAAATGTGGTAGTCAAGTTCTCATGTATACCGTTGTGAGCTTCCCTCTTCGAGTTATTCTGAGTGTTATTAACCGAATGGGGGGAAGTTCCTCACAACATATTGCTTCGAGGCACTATATGCATATAGGTGTTGAATGCTTGCAAGGGCATGTTTATGACTGGTGTTCTAGTCTGTTGGAGAACATGAAACTTCAACTCTCGGGGTGTAAGACTGGGAGAATGAAGAATTTCGGATATGGAAGCATACTTTTCGCCTTCTTCTTTGAGAGGATGCCTGCTATTAGTTTGGGCATGGCATTGCCCCCTATCAACCACTGTGAGCCTATGTTGGCTCATTGGGGTGAGATCTTCCTCCGCCCGGGTGGTGGCGAGAGCAACCTATGTTACCAAGAGGATGACTTTTGGGATTGGTGGGAATGGCAGGTACCATCTCTTGAGCAGTTTCCGTATGTAGGCCTAGATTTTTGTCATGATTCAGAGCTGATACTTCCTCCAGGAGCATCCTGTGGAGATATGGGTATGTTTATGCTTTTTGAAAAATTATTTAATTTTTTCACATTTATGCATATATGATTTTTATGATGAGTTTGAAATACTGAAACAAAGTGTCAAATGCAGTTGTTGGACCAGTGCATCCTGAAGGACACCCATATACTTTCGTGAGACCAGTAGAAGTAGGTGCAGCTGATGCCACCCTGGGGGCCATAGAGAGGAAGATGGGTCGGTTGACCCATGATGTTCCTACATATCATATTGAGCGGATGCCAATTGATATGCAGGAGGATGTAGTAGGTGTGCCCCCAGCCTGGATTAGGCTGCTGTGAAAAGTAGCTAGGATGGTCATATGCTACCGAGAGGAAGCAAAGGAAAATGAGGCCCCACCTTCTCCATAGGAGAAGGATATTTGATGTATATTTTTGAGGCCATCGAGCCCAATTTTGTATCTTATGACCTAAATTTGTGACAGAATTGTGATCCAAACTCATATTATTTTTTGATACAGTATCGAATATATATACAGTATCGGTTATCTACATGTGTGTTATTGTGTTTTATGCATGAAATAATTATGTGTGTGAATGATACAAATGCCAATCTAAAACATAGTTTGCATATGAATCAGCTAATGCATTCAAGTTCCTTGGAATATGATGATATGTGATAAAATCAAACTGTCTCTCAAGTAACCTAACTCGCATGAATTGACGTAGCAGAGTAGGATCTCTAACCTGATAAAGACCCAGTAACTAAAAAACAACTAACTGTGAGTAGAGCCGTACCTCCAAACATGAAATGCGATTAAACAGATCATCTCGGAGTAGCTCTATGATTGCACTGTATTCAGCCACATTGTTCATTGTGGGACCTAGACAAGCCCCTCCCGAAGATACCAATTGACCAGCTGGTGAGTAAATAACCCAAGATGCTGTGGCCAACTGACGGGTGTGGTGGGTAGCGCCATCATCAAATCCTATAAAGTGTTCAGTTGACATCTGAAACACAAAGCAATAAATGCATAAGACTACAACAACTATAAACAAAATTAACTTTACAAAAATGTACAGCTAAAAATACATGAAAAAGCACAACAACACTTCTTCAAGTAGGGTCAGTGCCTGGGATCTCATCATGAAATCGGTCAAAGATGTCATGGAAATCATTAAATAGATTGGTGTTGTTAACACCCAAAAAGTGTTCACTACCTCATCTACCTCATTACATGGCTCATTTGTCCATTTTCCTACCATATTTCCCTTAAAAACCCTAAAAATCCCACTAAAAAGCCTCCAAAAGGCCTAAAATGCCTCCAAAAGGCCACAAAACCATCAAAAAAGCCTAAAAAAGGCTAAAAACCCACCTTTTCCTCCAAAAATAGCAAAATCCCTCTAAAAAAGGAATATAAAATATAAAATAATGAGGAAAAGGAGGAAAAAACCCTATACAGCTGCCTTAAACCATATGGTTCCCAAAACCATGGGTCAGCACTCCACCACCAAAAAACTATAAATAGGTGATGGAGATCCCTTATTTCATATCCACAATCAAGTATACCCTTACTCTGCCAAAATCTCTCTTGAAACCCTAGCTCACCATTGAGCCACTTTCACCTTGAGAGCCCCTTTTGGCCCATTTCCACCATTGGAGAAAGAGAAGGAGCACATTGGAGCTTGGAGCAACCCTCTTGGACATTGCAAGAGCTTCATCAACCTCCACATTGGAGGTATTATCAATACAAAAACCATTATCTATCTTTTGTTCTTTATGTTTCATGCATGTGTTTTAGATTAGTTTACATCTCTGTTTTAGTTTAATAATTTACATTTACTGAACTGCTACTAAGGAGTGCATTCTCCTTAGTAGGTGCTTATTTGCACAAGCTAGGGGTAAAACCCTAGCTACAGTTTTGGCGACTCCCCTAAGTTTAAATTTTTGGTTACAATTTTTAAATCTTTTTTTCTGTTCGGTTGTCCCTTTCCACCATCGTATACCGCGTTTTTTCCCCCCACAGTCGCGCGCCGACCGCGTCTTTCAGGCACTTACCTGCGACCTAACCGCGGCTCTCAGACTGTTTCCGGTGACCTTCCGACGGCTTTCAGTCTATTACCTGTGATTCGGCCGTGGCTATTAGCCTGTTTGATCTAGTCTAACTGCGGTTATTTCCCTGTTTTCGGCGTCCCGCCTGCGGCTCTCGGCCAGTTTCCCGCAACCCACCGGCGCCTTTTGGCATCTTTCCTGCGTCCCGCCTGCGGCTTTCGGCCAGTTTCCTGCAACCCGCCGGTGCCTTTCAGCGTCTTTCCTGCGTCCCGCCTGTGACTTTCGGCCAGTTTCCCGCAACCCGCTGGCGCCTTTCAGCGTCTTTCCTACATCCCGCCTGCGGCTTTCGTCCATTTTCCCGCAACCCGCCGGCGCCTTTTGGCGTCTTTCCCGCGTCCTGACTGTGACTTTCAGCCCTTTTGCTGCGTCCCGACTGCGTTTGTCTGCCAAAAACCTGCGTCCTGTCCGCGCCTGTTTCCCTCAAACCCGCGGTCCGACTGCTCAGTTTCGCCACAAACCCGCGGTCTGATTTTTGCATTTTTTACAGTTTTGAGCCCAGAACTTTGTTGCACTATTTTCTGCACCAGCACAGCCCTCTGTCCTACCTGTAACCACCCTTCCTTACAGCATTTTTCTGCAGTTTTTATTTCTGTGTCATTTACAGAATCGTTTTTACATTTTCAGCACTTTACATTGGAAAAAGAAAATTGTGCATTTTAAAAGTTCATTCCCGTATTGTTATGGCTAGATAGAAAGTTGCCCTCCCTAGTGGCACTTTCTACTTGGGTTCATCATCATCTCACGAGCACACACTCTGTCACATAATTCAAGTGAGCCTTAAAAAACCATCTAACTCAACCAATATTCTAACCCCACTTGGGGAACACAAAAGAATCTTTGTAGTTAGGTAGGATCGGGGGGATAGGCTTCCAATAACACCCCTCGGTTACTTACACTTGAGACATAGTTGTTGTCCAAATAGGGAACCAAAATCCCCTAGTACTTTTTGGAACGGTCACAACCAGTTTACCAGAGGGCCTCTCCCCTAGGAGGGTTGAAGTCGCGAGACTGGTTCCGGAGGCCTGAGTGGAATACTGCACTCCATTCAGTAACCAAAGGGCTACCTTTCGCAGTTCTTGGGATATCCTTGTATTGGGGTATTGCGGTAAAAGGACCAAATGGAAGATTCACCTTTCTGGACGTGTCATGAACGGGGTATCTTAGTTGCCATTCTTCTAGGATTGACTACTCGGTGTCCCTCTCGGTAGGGGGACATCTTAGCCACTTGGCTTTCCTATTCATATTGTCTGACTTGGATTTCATCACCTTGCAGAGGATATGTCTAGTTGAGTCAGAATACTTTTAGTTAGGTGTTTGCATGCTCCCTTACCTCCCTTTGGTCTAGTGAGTTCACCATTTTTCATTTTTAGGAAACCTGCTACTTGTTGGTATTCTGACCATTTTGTTGGTACTCCACCTATTGTAGCACAGCTGTTACAGTGGGTGTTTTGAGTTGGTTGTTGGCTTGAGTGCCTTGTTTTTTGAGCTCTCCTTCTGCACACTCGGTTGCATTAGGGTTTTTGAGCTATTTTTTACTCACCTCAACCCATAGAGTTTCGACACCATCTGTCACCATTGAGTCCCCGAGACATTCTCGGCACCTCAGGGGCGAGCCGCCACAGCACGGTTCACTTGACACCACACGTCATCGCCACAGATCATCATCACTTGATACCACTTATCACAGATCTAGAGCCTTGTCACTTGACTCCACTTGTCAACGGCATAGGACTCCGTCACTAGACATTGACGCCCCTTACTTTACCTCCGATTCTGAAGAAGAGTCAGAGAACCCCATTTACACTGCCCCTACTAGCCCCATGGCTGGCGCGACTTCCACTCCTTTCACTGTAGGGACCATCGATGGCACATCCACCACTACACCAGTTACTACACCTGCTCTGGGAATGCCCTCGATGGGGGCCACATACACCATCCCGGTCACCATTCCCATTCCCGTAGCTGGCATACATACCACTACTCCACCAGTTACTCACACTACCCATGGTGGTGCAGGCCCATCCTATACTACCTTAGTTCCCCCACTTGGGGGCAACATTCCCAACCTTGGCCATCTACTTGGGGGCATGGGCCCCAACTTGGTCCAACCCACTCCTGTGTCACATCCTTCTTCCAGTCTGCCATTCATGGCTAGCCTCAACCTACCTGACCTAGCCAGATTGACCAACGACCCTATCCGACACGACCCTGCATGGCCTCATATGCCCACCAAGCTCCCCTCGGACATCCCTAAGTTCGAGGGCAAGGCAGGTGAGGACCCACAAAACCATATCATGTCCTTCCATCTATGGTGTTCCTCCAACTCCATAGTGGATGACTCTATTCGCCTCCATCTGTTACAGCGCACCTTCACTGGCTCTGCAGCCAAGTGGTATATCGAGCAACCCCACAGGACCCATGCCACCTTTGCTTCCCTGGCCTTGACCTTCTTGCAGTTCTACCAGTTACCTGTCTGCTACAACGCGGGCATTGAGATACTCCTATCTTGCAGACAAAACATGGCTACCCACATCATGGACCACATTCATGAGTGGCGTAGACGCCGTAGCTTATGCAAGATCAAATTAGACGACCGTATCTTCCTAGATTGGTTCCTCAAGTCCCTTCTTCCTGTTATTGCTAAGGATGTCACTTCCGAAAGACCCCAGTCTGAAGAAGAGGCCATCCTTATGGCACAACAGTTCGACCTCATTTATGCCCAGTCGGGTTACCTCTATACCATTATACCTGACGCCCCTCGTGGCGAGTCCTCCCATCACGATGCGCCAGGGGCATCCCACGCTGCAGACGGCATCATTGGTCATGTTTCTTCGCATCCCCAACCCTTTTCCATAGCACGTCCTACCCCGAGCCCCAACCTTTCGCGGGCCACCTCACAGTCTAGGGCCACCAACTCATATGCTCCTATGACACATCACCATCATTCCCATGGACCCAGCTGTCCACCTCAGTGCTTCGGTCATGCACCCCCTGCTTATAACCCCCCGGTCGCACCTCATCCCTATTACCACCAGTAGGCTGCACCAGCTCCTGCACCTTCTTAGGCCCAACCCACTTATTACCACCAGCAAGCTGCACTAGCTCCTGCGCCTTCCCAATCCCAACCAGCTTATTACCCGCCACAGGCAGCCCCTGCGGCCAACCCACAACTTGCTCCGCAGACATATCAACAACCTCCTCAAGGTGCCACACCTGCGCAGTCTCCACCTACATACCATCCACCGCAGCCTGCTCCCGCACCTGCACAACCTCAAAACCCACCTGCTGCTCAAGGGCAAGTTTACGCCCAAAACAACCCGCAGCAAAACCCAAATAACCAATGCAACCAGGGCCAACAAAATCATGGCAAGGGCCGTAATCGTGGGAACAACCAACCTACAAACCAAGGTGGTCAACCGGCTAATCCCCCAGACAACAACAACGCGGCCCCCGTTAACCAAAACCCTGATCGCCCGCCCAAGCAGGCTAAAAACCCTAATTTGAGAACGAACCATCCTTGTTCTATCTACGGGGTCTATGGCCACTACACACATACTTGCTCACATTTAGAGCGAGCTCGGCAACTTTGGGTTGATGATGCCCATCGCCAAGGGCATGCGGCTCCTCAAGCACCTCCCAACCCCCCACAACCTCAGCAGCCACCTTTGGTGCTGCAAAACCCCTTACCAACCCAAGGCATGGTGAACACTCAGCCGTTGGCCCCCCCTCAAGCCAACGTGCAACCCCAACAACAACAGATCACATACGCCGCTCCTGATCAACCCATGTTTGACTCAGGTACCCACCACTTGTTGATGATGTCTTCCGCTGATGTCAACCTTCAGACTCGCCAGAACCAATATGGCTCCACCTCTGAAGCCCCTCCCACTGATAAGACCACTAACGCTCATCCCACTGATCAAGCATTACGTATCCCTCCCCCTCTAGTAGATGGCGATTCCAAAGCAGCTCGTTTCCCACTTCGCCGCATCAACAACAACCCCAATGCGCGCTACGTCAAACTACAACATTGTAGATGACCTAGCCCAATCTCCCGCAGCCATGTCTGCGTTAGAAGTCTTGAAGAACTGCCCTTCCCAGCGCAAGACTTTACTCTCATCCATTGGGGCTATTGACCCAAATGATTCAAATTTGATGGCATTTGATTTGGACCAGTCCGAACCACGCCTGCCTTCCACCTTAGCATTCCAAGTTTATGTTTCTGTTCGGAATCTTGTCATCCATCGATGCATCATCGATGAGGGTGCCTCCACATGCATTATGTCTACATTCGTATGGAAAAAGTTGGGATCCCCTACCCTCCAGCAGTCCACCACTGTGTTACGCGCCTACGACAGTCGTTCGGCTCAGCCCCAAGGTCTCCTAGCCAATGTCCCTATCCAGTTAGGTGGTAAAATCATCCTCATCGATATCGAGGTCATCAACGCCCAGCTTGATTACAACCTCTTACTCGGTCGCAGCTACATGTATGCTATGCGGGCGGTTGCTTCCTCTGTCTTTCATACCATGATGTTCCCCCATGATGGACGCGTGGTTAAGATCGACCAACTTACTTACTATGATCCAAATGCTCCCACTGCACCCGAAAATGTTCTCCCCATGGTTGAACAACCGATCAGTGGCGCTGCTGCCTCATTTGTTTCCTCTGTGGGACCTGGAGTTTACTCAGACCCGCCGATGACATCCACCTTCCAATCCATTCTGCCACCGTCATCTACGCCCGAAGTGTCTGACTGATGTACCCTTTCCCACGATAACCAACCAACTACCAATTAGCCACCCTTGTTGCCTAAACCACCACTGGTACCTAGCCACATTGGTGTTACACCTATTCATACAATCCCCTTCCTAGTCCCTCTATCGGGAGTAGTAAGTGCCCCGGTTATGGCTACCCTTAGCCTCCTTGGGCTAACCTTGGGATTACCTGTCTGGTATCTTTCACCTCCCGTTCCCCCGTCGACACCAAACGTCGTCCTCCAATCGGTGCAACCCATGGCTACTACCACTCAGCCACCCCCCGGTGTCTCTACCCCCTCGTCCTCCACGACTCCTCCCCCTACTCCCAAACCCACTAGGGGCAGAGGTCCCCAACCTTACACTGCTGTACCACCTCCCAAGACAGTAAAAAACCCCAAGTATTTCGTGATCCTCCCAAATGCTCATTGTGCGATGAGTTAGGCCATGCGACTCATCAGTGTCCACAGTTACCAGCATTACATAAGCACATGCAGATGCTCGACAATGACCCCAACATCCCGATTGTCAAACTAAACCCCACCCCCAAGCCCAAAGATAAATCCCTGCGTACCAACCACCCCTGTGCTATATGCGGTGTTTACGGGCACTACTCACATCATTGTCCCGATCTCCCAGATTACAGAGCGGCTCTCTATGAGATGAACAATCTGGATCTTGAGACGGCACCAACCACTATTGAGGAGATTCACCCCCCGATCTCACCCCCGTCCAAGGAGGTCAACACCATTTACATGATCTCTTCCACTACCATTCCCATGTCAACCGATTTGACAGCCCAAACTTTCCATACTGATGAGGAGATTCTTGAGGCACTTACTGCCCCGGAGTATCCCTGGGATGACATGCACCATCGTTCGTATTTCCTCCCAGAAGCATCTTCCTCTAGCACCGCTACCCAATTTGCGGTTGAATCCAAAGACTTCCTTCCCACCACGGTCGACTGGTTCAAGGACCCTATTCCTGCTCCTGATGCCTTCGAGGAAGGTAACATGGCTAACATCTCACCTGTCATCCAAATTGATATCGCTGCCCCTGGGAGTGCCCCTGAACTCATCACTTTAGGAGCCTTCTGCAGTAAGCAAGAGATTGAGGAATACACTAACCTCTTCAGAGATTTCCGTGATGTCTTTGCCTGGTCCTATACCGAAATTCCCGGTCTTGACCCCGCCATTATAGAACACCACATTGACACATGGCCTGATGTACCCCCCGTCCGTCAGAAACAACGTCCTATTCATCCCTCAAAGCTCCCAGCTGTCAAAGTAGAGATTGAGAAACTACGCAAGGCAGGATTCATTTATCCTATTGCCTATACCACATGGGTTTCAAACCCCGTCCCCGTTAACAAAAAAACAAGGCACCATTCGAGTATGCACTGACTTTCACGATTTAAACCGTGCTTGTCCCAAGGACAACTTCCCCACGCCATTTATTGACCAGCTCATTGATGCGTGTGCGGGACATGAAGTCCTCTCTTTCATGGACGGTTTTTCCGGATACAACCAGATTCAGATCCGTAAGGAAGACCAGTACAAAACTGCCTTTACTACCCCATGGGGCACCTTTGCCTATCACTTCATGCCTTTCGGCCTCAAAAATGATGGTGCCACCTTCCAGCGGGCCATGACCTATTGCTTTCACGACTTGGTCCATATCCTGCTAGTCTATCTTGATGATCTTACAGCTCGTTCCCGGAAACGATCAGACCACCTTAATGACCTTCGGCAAGTTTTTCTGCGTTGTCGCAAATACCAAATACACTTGAACCCACACAAGTGTGTTTTTTTCGTTCCAGCAGGTCGATTGTTGGGTTTCATTGTTTCCCAGAAAGGAATTACTGTTGATCCCCTAAAATTCCAAGCCATCTTAGACCTTCCCGCTCCTCGCACGCTCCGGCAGCTCCAAAGCTGCAGGGGCAATCCAATTTCCTTCGACGCTTCGTCCCTGATTACGCCACATCCGTTCACGGTTTCTTGTGCCTATTCCGTACCCACATACCCTTTGTCTGGGATGAGCAAGCAGAAGCCGCATTCGAAGCCCTCAAGAAATCTCTCACGCAAGCTCCCTTGATCTCCCCTCCGGATTTCTCTCAGGACTTCATCCTCTATGTCTCAGCATCCGAGCACACTGTGTCTGGAGTCTTGGTTCAAGAAGACGTCTCTCACCAAGAGCATGTCATTTACTACGTTAGCTAGACTTTGTCTGGTCCACCTCTATGTTACCCATATGAGGAGAGACTAGCCCTAGCTGTGGTCTTTTCCATCCAAAAACTGCGACACTATATCTTACTTAGTCATACCACAGTCGTTGCTGACTCCAACCCCATGGTCTATCTCCTAAATCGGCGACTACTGCAAGGTCGTGTTGCTAAATGGGTCATTATCCTCCAGGAATATGACCTCACTTTCCGAACACCTAAGAGCACTAAAGCCCTTGCGCTTTCCCAGCTCATCACTGATCTACCTTCCCTTCTCCCGGCCCCACAAATCTCCGACGAGTTACCCAACAACCACTTGTTCACTATATTGTCTGATGACCCGTGGTACGGTGATATTTTGTTATACCTGCGCACGCAGAAGTTCAGACCCAAAGTCACCCGTAATGAACGTCGCCGCATCCGTCACCAAGCCTCCCGATATCTCCTCTTAGGCGATGTCCTTTACTGGCGAGGGGTTGACACCATTATTCGTCGTTGCCTTACACACGAGGAAGCTGCATACGTCCTTAACGACTATCATAGCGGTGCCTGCGGCGGCCATTTCTCCTGGATGGCCACTGCCCAAAAGGTCATCCGCACCGGATACTTCTGGCCCACACTTTTCACCGACTGCATCACTGCGGTCAAGCATTGCCATAACTGCCAACTTTTTGCCCCCAAGGCCCGGACACCACCCACTCCGTTACACCCAGTCGTCACCGTTGGTCCCTTTTGTAAGTGGGCCATCAACTTCATGGAATGTAGACCCACGTCTTACAACGGACACAAGTACATCATTGTCGCCGTGGATTACTTCACCAAATGGGCCGAAGCCATGCCTACCTTCAATTGTACCGCTGACACAGCTGCCTGTTTCTTTTTTAACCATGTTATCACTCGATTCGGGGTTCCTAAATAGTTAGTCTCAGACCATGGTTCACACTTCGACGATTCCGTTTGGCGGGATTTATCCACCCTCCTCAAATTTGAACATCAGTTCTCCTCTGCTTACTACCCCCAAGGGAACGGCCAAGTAGAGGCCATTAACAAAATCCTCAAAACCATCCTTCAACGCACCGTTGACTGACATAAGTCCAATTGGAACCACATGCTCTTCCCCGCCTTATGGGCTTACTGTACGTCCACCAAGACCACCACTGGTTTTACCCCGTTTCACTTAGTTCACGGCGTAGAGTCTGTCCTCCCCATTGAGTGTCAGATCCCTGCATTGCAAATCGCCATCGAGCTTCTCCCCGACACTTCCCCACTTGAGCAATGTCTGCTCTCCCTCGAACAAGCCAATGAAGACCGTCGTGCTGCTCTCCAAACCATTGAAGCTGCCAAAAACCACTCCAAAGCTGGTTACGACAAACACGTACACCCTCGAACTTTCCACGAAGGGGACCTTGTCCTCGCCTATGACCAAGCCCATGACAAAACCGGCAAAGGGAAGTTCGAATCCATGTGGTAAGGCCCTTACATCATGCAGACTTGTCTCAGCAAGGGGGCATACATTTTAGATGACTCCGAAGGTCACCCTTTGCGCAACCCTCGTAATGGGTTGTACCTTAAACGCTTTTATCCCTAAATAACTCGCGGCCCCATTGGTCCGCATTGTACAGTTTGCTCTCTTTTTTGTTTTTCACATTTTTTACTGCACTCTTACATTCCTCATTTTGTGCATGACCACAGATGGACCATCTTCCACCTCACTATACTGGCTTCGCCGATGGAGCAAGCCGCTGGTCTCCCAACCTGGCTTCTGCAGCGTGGGTCCTATATTCCCCTTCCCATGAAATGATTCACATCGACGGAATCTGTATCGGCGCTGCTACCAATAACTAGGCGGAGTATGATGCTGTGACCGGTCTCCTAACTGCTGCCCTCCAAATGGGCATACGTCACTTCCATGTGTTCCTTGACTCCCAGTTGCTTGTCTCCCAGCTCAACAACTACTACCAAGTGCGTGATCCCTGCCTCTTTAGAAAATTCCTGCGCACAAAACAACTCAGCCGACAGTTTGAATCCATCACATTCACCCATATCCCAAGAGCTCGAAATAGTGTCGCAGACCAAATGGCCAACAACATTCTAGATTGGCACATCAATCACACCATATAAAATCTCCATCATGCATAGCATCTCATAAAAATATATAAAAACCCAAAAAGATTGCAAGGGGCATCCACGTGCCTATCATCACATAACCATTTGCATCCATATGCAATAAAAAAAAAATACAAACCACATTCATATACAGGGGCATCCACGTGCCTAGTCCTACATACATAGTGTTGCATCCATATGCAATACATCACATAACATACACAAGGGGCATCCATGTGCCCAACATCCTATACTACTTGCATCCACGTGCAATGTAAAACATATCACAAATCATAATGCGCATCCACGTGCGTACAACTAAACAACATCATACAAAAAGGTGCATCCACGTGCATATATATATATATCAAAAAATACATGTTCAGTGCTATACACGTCCTGAGTACTCCTGTACTCAGCTATACAAAAAATGGCTATACATCCCTAAAGCCTCATCAAAATACATGCCGTAGCTTCAAAACTTGGGGGGAGTCCCCTGCACTCCCTAATGAGAGTCGTATCCTGCATCACTGCCTGCATCGGCTGCCTCTGAGTCCTCCCCTCTCTCCTCCTCCAGCAAGTCCTCATCTCCTATGGGCTCCTGTGCCCGTGCCCGGTCCACCAAGATTGCCACTCGGATCGCTATGGATATGAACTCTCGGGGTGCCCTCATGCAATCCTGAACCACGTCCGAATCGACATCCCGCCATCCCTCGTCGGTCACCCCTATCATCAAACGGTCTAGTAGTTCCCGTACCGACTCCAGTGTCCCCTCCGCATCGCGGCGACGGACCTCCCCTCGCCCAGGCAGAGCTGGAACGGCCACAATCCCCCTCCGTGCCACATGTACTGGCGGCGGCCTCGGACCCACATATGCAGATCACCCATATGTCAGTCATAGTATATCAATCTATTATCATATATATAAACCTTGACATCCATAACATGCAAGCAAACACATACATACCATCGGGACCCCATGCCTGTCCTGGTGCTCGTGGTGCCTCTGGATCTCCCGTGTAGTCCATGTTCCTATACGGGAAGTCATCTAGTGTCAATGGTATCTGGAGCCACTACAGGTACAACTCCTGCGTAAAATACCTGCCAACATCGCCGCCACCATGGCGGCACATCATCTTGCCCCACCGCACCATCCGCGGCTCCCTCAAACCTCCTGCTCTAATCAGAACCCGCGGTCGCAGTGTGGGCACCCTCTCCATAAAGAAGGCACACAAGAACGAACCATAGCAAAAACTTTTGCCAGATTCCTTCGCTGATGTCAGCTGCCGTTGAACGCAGGTCAGGTACATCTAGCCCCATGCGTAATACACCCCATCCAGTACGCGCTCTATCATCTGCATCTGGCCCCCAGACACCTTCTCAGGTGACTGGGACCCCAATACCCGAACCACACATGCCGCCATGGCCTGTACTAATGGCTCCTGTAAGTCTCTCACCAAAAGTGCATTCCTATGCACTCTAGCCTCTGGACCACAGTATCTCTCCAGCATGTCCTCCATGTCTACATCCGCGGCGACCTGCGGCTATGTGTCTGCCACCCTTCCCAGACAGGGCAACCCCATCAGAAAGTATACATCGGTCAGGGTGAGGTCCACCCTCTCACCCTGTACTCGGAAAGCCTGTATATCCGGCTCCCAGAAGCTAATCAGTCGGTTTAGCAACAACGTTGCTGACTGTATCATGGGTACTTGGTCGAACTTTAGAAGTCTGAATAGTCCCAGCACCGATCGCACATTGCGATCCCCTCGGATGACGGCCATGATCTTGTCAGGAATCTCCCGCTCTCTCCATAGAACCTGCGGCATCCTGCAAATCACACAAAGTAAAATCATCAGACTCATGTCAAATAAATAAGTCCTACCATTCCCCCCGAAAAACCCTCATAGCTCAGCCCAAAACCGCGGCTTCCGGGCTCCCTGCCGCGGTTTCACACCGCGGCTATCAGGCCTATAGTGGCGGTTCTTAACCGTGCCTGTCAAGGCTAACCCCGCAATTTCGCACCGCGTGTTCCTCCTTGGAACGCGCGGTACCAGACCGCGTATCCAGCCGAGAAACACGCGGTACTCAACCGCATGGTTCACCCCGAAACTCGCGGTCGCCAACCGCGGTTTCGTCCCCCAAACCCGCGGTCTACCCCACATGGACCGTACAAATAACCCTGGGACCCACTACCCAACCCCCGACCCTAAAAAACATGCAGGTATGAGTTTGACAAAATACCTGTATCTCCCAGATCTGAAATCGGTCGGTCGGATCGTCCATAAATGCCACCTCAGCTCTGGTCCACTCTGATCACAAGTCAAAGTCAAATAGTACAAATGACACATGTCATGTTGGACCCACTCACTATTTATAGTCAGTTGACTTTTTCTTGTTTTGGCCATTCTGAACCCATACGGAGTCCGTTTCTCGAACTGTTTCCACCATTGGAATCAGCACGACTAGACCGTCATGATGGTCATCTCGTTACATTATTTTTTCCCTGTCATTTTTTGCCCATTTTTCAGACACCACTTGTCACCTCGGTTTGCGTGCCACATCGGCCGTTCTCCGTTTTTCACATATTTTATATCCTCGGATTCATTTTTCCGAGCTAGTGATGATGCTTGAGATCATTTCTCGCTCTCACCCCCAGATTTTTTGGGTCTTTTTCCAAAACACCCCCGGTCACCTTGGTTTGCATGCCACAACGGCCGTTGTCCGTTTTCGACACTCTTTATATCGCCGGATTCATTTTTTCGAGCTCGTGATGACGCTTGAGATCATTTCTTGCTCTCACCTGGTACAGTTTCAACATTGTGTCCCAACACCTTGCTGCCTCGGTTTGCGCACCACATCGACTGCCATCGGATTGTTCCACACATTTACATGAGCCATCCACTCCTGTCATACTGCAAATGTTTCGTTATTTTTCCACCATTTCATTCACCCCACAAGGAGGCCCATCAGTGTTCCCCCCCACCCTTGTTCTTGGTCATCACACATGTTCCTCGATTGAACACTTCCTCCTTGCCTGGCCATTCCTTTTGTTCGGTATAATTTTATCCCTTTTTCGGGCCGGACAAGTCATTTACGAAAAAGGCACTTAGGGAGTTTCTGTTAAGCTCTTTTCTGACTCCTAAAACAATGAAAAGATCGCCGAGCAATCTTGATTCCTTTAATGCTCGTTAAAGTACCTGAAAGGGCATCTATCTGGTATAAGTTTACCCCTTTTCCGGACCTGGTAGATTAATTACGAAAAAGGAATACTCTAGTCACACCGGCTAGAAGAGTTCTTCATTGTATCCTTTTATGCTTCTTTGGGCCTTGGAGACTAAATATACGAAAAAGCAACCCCCTGGAGTCTGCTTATTTGCTTTCAAACTCTCTAAAATTGAAAGCAACCATGAGCACGAACTGTCCTGGGCTCGTAAAATCCACACGACAGTACCATTCCATTACTTCAGAGTCTTCTTATCGCTTTCAGATTCCTTAAAATTGAAAGCAACCACGAGCATGAACTGTCCTGGGCTCGTTTCAATCCGCACGACAGTGCCATTTTACACACACTTCTTCTAGTTCCTTAACCCATGAAGAAGTCATCCCGTGCCTCCAGGCACTATGATCGATCATCTCGGCAGCACCCCCAATCAAGTTGCCTTTGTTCAGAGTATTCTGCAGTCTCCTGCCATTTTACCCCAGCTTGAGTCTCCCTCAGCCCAGTCACCATCCCAGATCCAATACAGCTATGATCCCTTTCCCCTCAGTCAGTTTCATATGCTGCCCGATCACTCCCATTATCATACTCTGAACAAAGGAAGTTTGAGTCCACCCACTCTACTTGGCCAATTATTCCCTCCCAGTTTGGTCAGTCCTGCCATCAGTACTATCACATTTCGGTTCTCCACCTCGCGCTCCTGTCAAGGAAACATCATTGCCTTGATAGTTGCAGGTCTCCCTCTGTCGACGACAACCCCTCTATTCCAGAGGATAGGCCCAGAGGTCCCTATGCCTTGGACTTATCACCATCTGTGGTAAGTGCCTACGAACCATTCTGAGAGGAGTCATCATTGCCTCTCCGAGTGGTTGTTTCTCACATGCTCGACTTCAGCACCTTGATTGCATCGTCGAGAATCACGTAGGGTTACATTCCTTCAGTTTTTAGTCGAAGACCCCGGATTTCCCCTGACTCTAGCACATTGGTGAGTCACTTCGGAACACCCAGTTATATGTTCCCATGGATGTCCGGGCTGCATTGGCGATTGTATTCGGAAGCCATCCAGTTACATGCTTCCTTGAGTACCCAGTTCAGTCCCAGATCAGTTCCAGTTCAGTATACCATTGAGAGTATGACCCTTGTCACTCTGGTCCAGTAGCCCATTAGTTCCTTTGGTACCACATTCAGTAGCATTGTTGATTGTTCCAGTGTATCCGCTGTTCAGCTCAGACATGGTCAGCCCAGCGGTATGCCCCAGATTTTGTGTCCCCTATGGACACTTATGATGTACACAGTGGTTCTCTATGTATCTTACAGGTCCCTCTTTTCAGGCCTCACAGTTCTTTTATGTATCTTGATACGAGCATGGGTATGCCTGCCTCGTCCATATATTGAGATTATTCCTCATTCAGTTTTTGAGGTCATGTATATGTCAGGTCCCCATTTTTTGGACCCCATTTTTATTATTATGTTATATCCTGATACGAGCATGGGAATGCCTGCCTCATCCATATGATCATATGATTCCTCATCCATTATTGAGGTTATGTACTTTTAGTTCTTGCAGTTTGTTCGGGATTGTGGTTCTGGGCTTCAGTTTGTTTCTTCTTTTCTCTCCACACCCCAGGAAAACCATACATGACTTATGATATCCATCGGCCATACGATGAGCTCCTGCCCTCGCACATCAGGGGGCAATCTGTTAACACCCAAAAAGTGTTCACTACCTCATCTACCTCATTACATGGCTCATTTGTCCATTTTCCTAACATATTTCCCTTAAAAACCCTAAAAATCCCACTAAAAAGCCTCCAAAAGGCCACAAAACCATCAAAAAAGCCTAAAAAAGGCTAAAAAACCACCTTTTCCTCCAAAAATAGCAAAATCCCTCTAAAAAGGGAATAAAAAATATAAAATAATGAGGAAAAGGAGGAAAAAACCCTATACAGCTGCCTTAAACCATATGGTTCCCAAAACCATGGGTCAGCACTCCACCACCAAAAAACTATAAATAGGTGATGGAGATCCCTTATTTCATATCCACAATCAAGTATACCCTTACTCTGCCAAAATCTCTCTTGAAACCCTAGCTCACCATTGAGCCACTTTCACCTTGAGAGCCCCTTTTGGCCCATTTCCACCATTGGAGAAAGAGAAGGAGCACATTGGAGCTTGGAGCAACCCTCTTGGACATTGCAAGAGCTTCATCAACCTCCACATTGGAGGTAATATCAATACAAAAACCATTATCTATCTTTTGTTCTTTATGTTTCATGCATGTGTTTTAGATTAGTTTACATCTCTGTTTTAGTTTAATAATTTACATTTACTGAACTGCTACTAAGGAGTCCATTCTCCTTAGTAGGTGCTCATTTTCACAAGCTAGGGGTAAAACCCTAGCTACAGGTGTATGAAATGATCTCATCAAGATAACATTACACTCGAATAAAGATGTTTTCGGTGACCCCTAGTTCAATGGAAATGTTGATCGGGATGGTTCTCGCTGTACTCGTCCTATCCCCTTCGGCAAGAACAACTTGTGAAGTGGAAGGGACAAAGAACCAATCAACATTCTCACTGGGTCTTGGAGAGAACTTACCTCTCTCTATCAAGTTTAGAATGGGAAGTAAATAGGAGCTAGGGTCTAACTGTTCCCTAGGGTGGTCCAGGCCTATCATGGCTTCCAAAAATGTTTCGTCAGAAGGCAAAACCATGTCTAAATAATCAAGAGAGTAGGTGGATTCTAGTGACCGTGCCAGAGCACAATCCATATCTGACTCGGTAGAGACCAACAGATTCATGACATGTTATGTTGCAGTTTGTTGTGAATCCAAGTAGGTCACCTCTGCAACAGATACATGCACAACTAGTTCTGATTCAATGGGGAGACTCCGTGTATCTATTGTTGAACGGATGGTGGAGGTCTCAGAAGATGAACATTCTTCAGAACCAACAAACAATGTAGGAGCAGGTAGGTCAAAAGTTCCTATTAAGGACCCATAGAGCCCTACTCCTAAACTCTCAATGACGGGGCCACGTTGATCAATCAACGGAATGGATAAGTCCAATGAAGCCTGGTTGTTCTTCCAGGTAAAGGAAAGTTGATCCATTGTGACGATATTTCCTTCATGTGGGAACATTATGACCTAGAAAATAGATGATGGCACTACCTGCATGGCATATGTCCAGCTCCTACCCAACAACAAGTTGTAATCGAGTGGGGCATACAGAACTTCGACCTCTATTGATACTAGCTTGCCTGCAAGTTCGACATCGAAGGATGGTAAGAATCCGTGTGGACGGAAGGATCTTCCATCAAAGGAAGTGAGTATCGTGTTCGAGGGAGCTAACTCAGGTTCACCCAAGGCTCTCTAGCAGGAAATAGACATTACGCACATAGATGCACCCTCATCCACTACAGCTCATCCGATGGTCTTAGGACCATGGATAACCTCAATCTGGAGAGCAACATGATATGGCAACCAGTACTTAATATCTTTCATATCAAAGCGTGCAAGCATGTTGGATGAATCAACACTCCCAATCGCTGCCAGAAGAGCACTGCATTGCAATGGGAATCTTTGCAATATTTCCAGGGTGGACATGGCATAGGGGGTTTGGGATAAGTCCTCCACAACATTGTAGTTGGGAGCAGCCCATGCGTTAGGGTTGTGCACAACCCGTTTGTAGACACCTTTCAGTATCTTAGGAAGCATCTCCACAGGTATGTGAAGAGGAGTGGAAGATTCAGGAGTGTCCTTTTGTTGCGGGTCCGGGGTATAATTCCTGGCTCAAGTTTGCAACAAAGTGTTTGAATTAACCATGTTAATAAAAGACTGATCAGCTAGGGTACCCCCAGCACTAGAGTTGCTAGAAGCTGAACTATGTCCATGAGGAAAGCGATCTTTTAAGATAGCCGGTTTCTTCTCACGGATCAGCTTCTTGGCTTCTTCCATAAGAGGGCACTGGTGGGTAAGGTGGTCCCCTTGACATAGTTTGCAAGGGAACTTAGCCTTTCGTTTCTCTTTTTTTCCCTCCTCGTAATTTTTCTTATTGTTGGGATTTTGTTGGTTTCCCTCTTCTTTCTTTCCCTTTATTTTGGGCTGCTGAGAGCACTTTTGGTTTGTCTACACCTGCTGTATAGATTCAGTTGTAGAAGGGGAGGATGCAACAGAAGTTGCTTCTGCAGCAGTTTGTTTCACTGACAAGGCATGCACCTGCTTTGTTAAGGCATCAAATGCTGCAGAATCAACCGAACCCACTATGACATCGGCATGTGGTCTGGGTTTAGGCTTACCTAGGTCTATATTAGACCTCGTTGCATCAGGAATAATCTCATACAACAACCCAGACTGAGCATAAACTAAGTCGAGTTGATGAGTTCTCAAAATGGCCTCCTCCTCAGAAGACACCCCTGAAGTGGCAACTTCCTTAGAAACATAAGAAGAAGAGACTTAAGGTACCATTCTAACAAGAATGTTGGGGGAAGGTCAGCCTTTATGAGCCTCTTCCACCTCCGCCACTCCTGAATATGATCAGACAGATGAGTGGCCTTGTTTTGCCGAAATGTAGACAAAAGTTTTGTACCGGCATCATACCGGACTAGAAGCTGAAATTGGTTCAAAAACACAATGGCGAGATCCCAAAAGGTGCTAAAGGAGGTCGCGGGTAGTTCAATATACCACTTGGATGCAACACTTGTCAAGGTTCTTTGGAAGAGCCTTAACATTATGGAATCTTCGTTCAGTGAGTTGGAGAAACACCACAGATGAAAGGCTGTTACATGGTCACCAGGGTCCTCACCAGTCTTACCTTCAAAATTTGGTATGTCCAAGGGAAATTTGGTGGGAACGGGTGTCCCTGCAACATCATGGTGCACGAGGTTGTTTGTAAGCTTTGAAAGGTCTGGCAAGTTTAAAGTTTCCAGAAACGGTAAACGTGGTTGAGTCGATGGCATCTGGTAAACAGGAACTTGGTATTGGGAACCACCCATGGCCTGGTTTGTGTACTATGGGTTGGGGTTGCCCCTAGCCACCGGTTGTGAAATGAAAGGATTGAAATTGTTCCATCCGAAAGTAAGCGGATTAAATCCTTGGGAATCATTCCATTCTGTCTAGGGGCTAACCCCACCAAACTGCGGGTTAATGATATTACCCCCTCCTCCAGAAAAAAAAGAGAAGGGGACACTCCCTACAGGTATATTCGACAGATTAACGTTATAACCTTGATAGGGGTTAAAACCCGGTGTGGTAGTAGTGGATGGTGCCGTCATCGTACCCATGGCGGGCATGGATGGAGAAGGGATGGATTCGACGATGGATGAAGAAGCAATGTTCTGAGTCACACCTTGCAATGATTGTGTGGCAGAAGACTGAGCAAAACTCACTGCTGGTACCGTCGATAGAGGTACATTGTTGGGTCCAAAAGTGGGTGTGGTGGATGAGGCAGATGTCGAAGATAATGAACTTGGAATGCCTAAAGTGCCAACATTGAAACTAAAGGACGAGGTCGAGGTCGAAGCATTCTGCGACGAACTCGATTGTGTAGTGTTTGAGAAAGAAGGATTGAGAATCCTTGCATCCATAGAAGTTGTGGGAGTTTGTGGAACTCCCTGCTCGTCTCCTGGGTTAACCATGGTATAACACAGTGTAAAAATATAAGCACTAAACTCAGGCTGTTGGAAACCAACAGGTACCAGAAGGGGATCGTGGGGTCCTGTAAGCAGAGGGTTGAAAGGAGTACTAAACTATGCAGCAGTTAGATCCTCAACCTCGACAGTGTCCAAGACTTGTCAATCCGGTGTTCTAGGCTGTGGTTCTCCAAGAACCTCTGTATCACCCGTAAGTTCAAAAGAACCACAGGAATCAGTTCTCCTACGTCGCGGTGTCGGTGGAGGCTCCACTATAAGTGGGGGAAGGTTTTGCAACCTTCGAGACCGACGAAGATATTGGTCCTCCACAACTATATTAAAATAAAACTAAGTAAAAACCTAGTGGCCACTACAACTAAGGAGCAAACAACAAACCACTAAAAAATTTCCTAAGTAATCAAACCAATCAAACAGATAGAAAATACTCTCGGAAGCAAGTCTGGGATGATCAGGGCCCATAACAGACTAATAGAGCATCGATGGTCAATTTCGTGGCGTCCACCGGAGGTCCATTAGGTGCAAGCGCTTGAATCACCAAACCGCTTTCCTGGGATTACTGCCGAAGGGTTACCTTCCATGCCTGTCTGAGGTGATATGGGAATAACCACCCACTCTACCTGTGTTGAATCCTAAAGGTCTGATACTAAGGATCCCATCAATACGAAATAACTTGGGGGGACAGTCGTCATCCTAGTCGAACCGCATGGGCAGGGTAGCAAAGCCCTAAATCCGAAAGGATCCCCGTACGTGAATCGACTCTGGTTTATGGTCAAAAGGAAAGTGAGGGGATATCCTCAGCAATTCCAGTCTACCACGGCCTTGTGCTTAGCTCTGGTTTAGGTAGAGTTTCCCAAGACTATTTGATATAGATGAGTTTACCTAAATGAAATTCTTACTACGATTTTTGAGTAATGAAGCCAGTTCCGAGCAGTTTAAGGTGATTTAAGCTCGAAACTCTAGCCTAAGCTAGTTGATGTCGTGTATTCCTAAAAATAAAATGTTGCTAATAAATTTTATTAATAATTTCTTTTTAAGGGTTACTTGTTACTCAAAGGTTCTAGTGCGGTGTGTGGAATGATCTGTTATGAAAGTAAAGTACTTGAAAAGATAACGCTTTCAAATTCACAAAAATTTCTCTTTTCATTTACAATTCTTGCAAAACTTTAAAACCTAAGCAATCCTAAAACATCTTTTTGTATTTTCTTTTTGAATATTTCAAAGCAAATAAGCTGCCCTGAAATAAAGCAAGATCTTACTACTGAGCTATTGAAACAAATTTTTTGTCTTTTTCTGATAACTATAGAAGAAAGAGAACTTTGTACAAAAGCAAGCAAGATCTAACTATAAAACGTGTGTAAGGAAAACATGTAAATGGCTCAAAGTAAACAAATCGAAAGACTCGATGAAGACTTGACTTACCAAGTTTTTACAAAAGAAAAACTTGAGGCTTGGAAATGAAGTGAAAAGAAAACAAGGGAAAGAGACACTTGTGACGGAAAGGAAAACCTAAACAGGTTGCTCCTAAGCATCAAAACCCTAAGAAACACTAAGCTAAACAAAAAGTAAGCAAGTGAACCAAGAATGACCTAAACAACACATGGACTCAACAACAAGAAGACTAAGAGGTTTTGACTTATTTGAAAAAATTGATAGAACAATCAGCAAGTGACTGAACCAAGCAACCTTTCAGAAGAAACCTTAAGGACTCAAACTTGACAGTCAAACCCTAAAGAAAGATGAGACCAAGTGAAAGTGTGCTAAACGTTGCAACAGACAACAAACAATAAAAGTGTAGGTCTGTAAGACTGCAACAACAACTAGGGTGAAGAGATGCATCTATTGTTATCGGACAATCCACTCAAGCGGACGCGAGCAGGATCTCCCTAGCTCAAAGTGAGTCTAGAAAAAATAGAACAGACTACTAATTCATTTCCTAGATCTACTTAAGGATTGAGTACTAGATGTCTTACCTTTTACTTCGTAGTCCTTTCTCCTAAATGCTGCTCCATGTCTCACGGTCATCAGATCCAAGGTGCAAGACCTGTCAAGACAAGAAACAAGAGAAACTAGTAAAAAACATCTATACAATAAGAGATCTAAGTAAACAATATTGGTGGAAAACATTTTTATTACTACAAATACAGGAGTACATGAGAGAGATATAGAACTACAACTAAGGCTTAACGCTCTAGCCCTTCTCCGACAAATCCAATTGCCATATCCTTCCAAGGAAGTATGAGTTCTCCAATAGGTGAGTGGAGATGTTCTAAGAGTGATTTCACCAGCATGTAGATACCATAGCCTTCCTCCCTTTGGGATGGGAGTGAGCTTCATTTATATAGGACTAAATGGATAGGGTATGGATAGGATAGGTTGAGAGATGGTAAGAAAGGCTTAAGGGATCTCTCCAAAGGTTTAGGAACCGAGTGCCAACTCTTCCAAGAGGTCAGGGATAGGGTCCCAAGTCAGCAAGCTTCGAGATGGACCTTGAAGAAGATATTTTTTCCATCTAACTGACTTCATCGCACCCTGTAATGGAGCAAGGTGCGACATCGCATGTTGCTAATGTGCAGCCTGCGACGACCCTTCAATACTTAGCACAAATGGGTACAAATCCTCCCAGGATGATTACTTAGTCTAGGTATCTTCAGGGGTGTATACATTGAATCTTATGATGAGTAGATTTTGGGTGTAAAAAAATGCCCCTCAAAGCATGAAGTTGTTGAAGATAGATAGGTGAAGTGCTTTGATAGGAGTAATGGAAATAAACGCTTCGGACGAAGGACACTACTACACTACAACTGACTCTGAACTGACAATCTCATATGAAGTACAACATGGCTGCCGACCAATACATTGCAGATCCATGGTAGTAATGACTGACTGAACACAATCATGGCTACTAGACACAAGCGTAGATCCATGATGAGATGATAACACAGCCACAACCAATACAAGTGTGGATCCGTGTGATATAACTCAATACAAACTCCATCCCAACCTGGGTAAAACATGACTCCCCGGGGTCTTCAAGCTAAACCCGCAATGATATGAATCTATCCATGTGATTACAAATGTTTTGATGTTGAACATGGTAGAAACCACTTGATTACTGGCCATTAATGTAAACCATTAACATGTGCGAGGGAGATCAACATTGATGTCAATTATTCCCAAGGTATCACAGTACATATCATCGAGCGTGAATAAATGAGTTGAAGTTGAATGCAAGATGAAATCTTTCAATCAAGAGTCAATGATGTAAACTCATGTTGAAAGTGAGGTAACCTGCCATTGCGGCATGCAGGGCCAAGGTACTTGACTAGTTTCTAGATTCAATCTCTAGATGATGTGTTGAAGTCGACAAGGATGAATCCGTCGAAGGAGGGCCATGATGAATCCCCCATCAATAGACACGAAACACGACAAAAAATTTATAGGTAAATCGGATGGTACAGTAACATGCAAGGCTGACTCAGAGTAGACCAACATGACGGCAGGTGTACTGATTACAAATGATAAATGATAGATATATTCTTGAACATGGGCATGGCATGACTTGGTAGTATTGACATGATGAGTGCGACACAAATTATCAAAGTGACTGATGATGGAATATTTTCTTTGAATGACTCAAAGGAGTACTAATACTTAGGAAATAAGTGGAACTCGAAGACAAACAGATGATCCAAGTGTTGTATGCAAATGCAGATGAGTGCCATGTTCAAGAATGACTACGTACTGCCACTAATAAGGTATGTAATACAAACACTTTCCTTTTTCCCCATCATGAATGATGAGTGCCTCATGTGTTTTTTACGAGCTTGATGAGGGTAACCAGATGCTCAGTATAGCTCATCTCATAGATGAGTCCAATCCCAAATATTTTCCGAACCTGGGATAAGAGGGGTTCATCCCATGATGGGCCCTTCAATGTGAAAATTTTAACGAGTCCATAGAAGGTAAACTCGGTCGTCATTTCATGTTTAGAGAGTCTGAAAAGAATTAAAGAAGACTCCAACAGTCCTTTTTCGTAAAGTTAGCCTCATCGCCCGAAAAAGGGTAAAACAACGTGGGAGAGGACTCTTCTAGTCATGATTGGATGGAGTATACTTTTTTCCTAATTAGTGCCTCCTAGTCCGAAAAGGGGGTAAACTATCACCAGGAAGATGACCATTCAAATACTTTAACAAGCGTGAACGCAACAAGTTCGCTTGGCAATCTTTTCATTTTTCGAGAGCCTGAAAATAGCTTAACGATAGACTCCAGGGGGTGTCCATTTCTGTGGACTTTTAACGAGCCTGGAAAAGTGATAAATCATAACTCGGTACTTGTTCTCACAGTTCCATGAGTACGAAAACAAACGAAGAGTAAACTCATCATCACGCAATAATTACAGACTAACCGTTGCAAAAATAACGACAAAATGTTCAAGGGAGTGTTCATACCTGTGATGACCGTTGTGATACAAAAAACGACACAAAAGACCACTTACAACTCCTGCACACTAGAAAATACGTCAAATAGCCTCAGATATGACAAAAATGGTCAAAAACTATGATAAATGGCCCAAGAGCATCAAAATATTTGAAAAGGAATATTCCATTCTATTTATAAATAGAAAAATGGGCCAAAAATAGATTTCATTGTTTCATTTGCCAATTTGGGAGGAGAAGTACCAATTTGGAGCCAAAACTTCCTTTACTGATTCTGGGAGTTACGATCCACCATTTCACCCACCATCAGGAGCAAGTAAGCCTAAACTTCATCCAGAAACTTTCTAGTGGATTAGATTTTGTTTTTAGGTTCAATTTTGGTTTTTTTAATGAATTCATGGAGGGCTACTACGCTCTCAGCTCGTTGCAGTTGGCCCTTTCGGGAACTGCGATGAGACCGATTCGACGCATGTCCTGAATAGGTGAAGTGCGATGACATCGCACTGTATGAAAAATTACAGTGTGACGACGGAGTTGCACTTCCCAAACATCAAATTTAATCCAAAAAATGAACTTGCAGAGGTTGAAGTAGGATCTAAAAGTGTTTAAATGCCCTTCTTGGCAGGTTGATAGCAAGCCAACATGGTTTTAGAGTGGCGAGAACGAGAACATGAAATAGAAGATGAATAAGCTGCCAATGATCTACAATGCGTGGATGCCTTGAGGAACTGTGGTTTGCTCATGTTCGTTGAGATTCAGGGGATGAGATCCCAAATCCCATTGTTATCACACATGCTCCAGAGTTGGGATGTGGCCCAACAATATTTCGTGATTGGTGAGCACATCCGTACAATAGATGTCGAGGACATCTATTTTCTCACAAGTCTATCTTGAAGAGGGGAACCTGTACATCTTATTGGAACACGGGCCAATGACCGCACAATTGATGACAAGGTGTCACAACATTGTACCTCTCTTTCTCGATCTTCCAGTGGGAAGATTGTTATCAGGGATGTGGTGAGCCTCCCACTGCGTACCATATTGTTTACTATTACTAGAGCGGCGGGTAGCCAAGCCCCACATATGGCTACTCGGACTCAGATGCTTTATGCGGAGGACTGCATGTCCCCCATGGTTTTCAACTGGTGCGAGGGTCTCCTCGCAAACCTCCAAGCTCAGATAACCAAGTGTCGGTGGGGAGAGCTCAAGCAGTTTGGTTATGGTTCGATTTTGGTATCGTTCCTCTTGGAGCAGATTCCTCTCTTATGTCCACAGGTAGTACTAGATGACAGGGAGCCTCGAGATCCCCACATGCTCAAATGGGCTGAGGTGATGACTCGTCATGGTGGAGGACCTATCATCAGTTCTGGTCTTGAGTTCTTTTGCTGGCTAGAAGGCTAGTTGCTCATGGTTTAGGACTTCCTATACAATGGTACGGATTTCAGAGACGATCCTGACTTGGTGATTCCTGAGGATGCAGCATGGGGTGACATAGGTGAGAACAAAAACCCTTGTACTTTTAATTTTGTATATTTATCATTTTTTTGATGCAGTGCTGACGAGTATATAACATGTGTATTCATATGTGGGGCCCATACTGCTGGTAGGAATTTCCTTCTTGGCGAGGAGAGATAGAGGTGGGGAAGAAGTTGTGCCCCCAGGTGCTCATGCTGCCATCGAGGAGATGGAGGAGGTATATAGGAACTTGTCCTAGTTGATAGTGGAGGTTTCTGAGCCAGCGATAGATGACCTGCCGAGACCTATGCAGAGGTTTGGGGTTGGAGTGTCCATATGCTTTAATGCCCTACTCCGTAAGGTAGTGAGGACCATGGATTTCTTCCTCACTCAGCGACAGTGGGATGTCCGTGCTAGGGGTGGTGTACGAGTTAGTGATCAGGCCTGATGACACTATTATGCCTGTACTAAGAGCTTAGAGGCCTCAGATTTTGTACTATTGAAAGCTGCGATGCTTCAAATTTTGTAGAGACTCACTGAAAGCCATCATGCTTCAGATTTTGTACCAGCACTACTTTTGAGTGATATATATATATATATAGACATTCTCGGTGATTTATACATTATGTGTTTTCAAATGATGAGTGATGTGATCTTGTTTACATGTTTGCTTTTATACATTGCATTATTTACATGTTGTGAATGCTTTTACATATTATTATGTGTGTGTGATGTACCAATCCAAAATGAAGTTGGCCATCGAGTCAGCAACTGTGTTTAACTCTTGTGGAATGTGTAGGTACTGAACGGATTGAAATGACCTTTCTAGGAGACGTACTCGTTTGAAGAGACGGAGTAAGGTGGGATCACGGATGGCGTAAACCCGGTTAAGATGGGAAACCACTAATTGAGAATCCATGTGGATGACAATGTGGTTCATACCCAAGGAAATGGCGTTAGCTAGGGTTCCGATTACTACCTGATACTCTACGGCATTGTTGGTCGCAAACCCTAGGCAACTTCCTCCTGAGCTGATGAGCTCACCTGTTGGGGAATATAGTACCCAGGATGTCGAAGCAAGGTTACGGGTATGCCGCCTGGCGCTGTTCGTGAATCCATAGCACGTTGCCATCTGCACACATAGACAGGACATGATATAAGGAGCAGAAACAAGATCTAAAGACACTCAAAAATAAAAAGTGTCACAGCACACAAAAACACAAAAAACACGCCATGTACAGTATATACAAGAAAGTCTAAGCGTGACGAGTTTAGGCATAATATATTTTCAGGTAAACCCCATTACATGGTTCACCCAAAGAGATTCCATCATGGTCTTCAAGCTCGTAAGCTCCCTTCTCCAAAACACGTTTGAAAATATAAGGTCCATGCCACATGGATTCAAACTTTCCTGCTCCTAGTTTGTCATACTTCTGGTCATAAGTGAGGACCAGGTCACACTCATTAAAGATATGAGGTTCAACCGACTTGTCGTATTGGGCTTTGATGCATTTCTTGTGCGCTTCATTAGCAAGAGTGGCATCTCAGCGGGACTCATCAAGTTTTTCTAAGTGCAGGAGACATTCTTCTTTGGCAGTAGTATTAAGAAGAAGTTCGACAGCGAGTTGCAGAGATGAAATTTCACACTCTATAGGTAGGACAGCCTCCAATCCATAGACTAGTTGGAAAGGAGTGAAACCTGTGGCTGTTTTAATGGAGGTTCTGTAGGCCCATAACACTGAAAAGAGCATGTTATGCCGATTGGATTTCTCCGTACCTACCATCCTTTGCACCATATTTTTCAAGACTTTGTTAATGGCCTCGACCTGTCCATTGGATTGCGGGTAGTAGGGTGTTGAATTTTCATGGCGAAAACCCAACCTATCGCTCAGTTCATCAACCATATGGTTCTGAAAATGGGAACCATGATCGATAACAATTTCCTGAGGAACTCCGAACCGCGCTATTACATGATTGAACATGAAAAGTGCGGCAGTTTTGCCGTCGTTCTGGTATGTAAGCATAGCTTCGGCCCACTTTGTAAATTAATCCACAGCTACAATGATGTAACTATGCCCCTCGCCCGAGGTAGGCTTACAATGCATAAAGTCGATTCCCCATTTTGCGAAGGGGCCCATGGCAATAACCGGGTGTAACGGGGTGGGATGGGTGCGCTTCTTTGTATGGAAGTGTTGGCAAGAAGGACATTTTTTTATGGCCTCAATACAATCTTTGAAGATAGTAGGCCAAAAATATCCTGCGCGCAAAATCTTCTAGGCTATAGCCATCCCAGAGAGGTGACCACGACATGCCCCAGCGTGACAATCATTGAGAACACATTCAGCCTCATCATGAGTGAGACAACGTCGAAGAATTGAATCAATGCCATGGCGATACAAAGTATCATTGATGATTAAATAATACTTCGCATGGTGATGTATCTTATGATGGTTGTCGCGAGACAGTTGAAGGTTGAAGCATTGGGTTTGAAGATATAATGAGATATCTCCATACCATGGATCAGTCATACTGATGAGAAACAATGATTCATCCGAAAAAGAGTCATTGTGCTCAACTTCTGCATCAGGAAGGGGAAGGTCAGAGATCAGCTCGGAAAACACCAAAGACTTCTTTGACTTGGATTTCTCGAAAAGAAGATCAAATTCTTGCAGTATCACAATCCAGCGTGAATACTTGCCCCAAGCACTTGACTTGTCAGGACATGGTACATGGGGTTCGAGTCTACGATGATGGTGGTGGTGCGAAGCAAGATATAGTGCCGGAACTTCTGGATGGTGATGACCACCGCGAATGCAAGTTTTTCGACATGTGAATATCTAGTTTTAGCGTCAGCAAGACCCTTACTTGCATAGTATATTACATGTTCCTGGGCGTTTTGATCCTCCTGTACCAAAACCATGGTGATAGTGGTAGCAGAAGCAGCGAGATATAAGATATAATCTCGATAATAATTGGGCGGTTGGAGCACGGTGACATGCATGATGGCATGTTTGATATTGTCGAAGGATTTTTGAGCTTGGTCATCCCAAATGAATGGGACTTCCTTCTTGAGCAGTCTCATGTACCCTGAGTCTTCTCCGCGAAATTACAAACAAAACGTCTTAAATAAGTCGCCTTCCCTTGGAGACATTGAAGCTCCTTCACAGTAGTCGGGGGTGGTAGGTTGATGATGGCCTCCACCTTTAAGGGATCAATGCAGATCCCATCCTTCGAAATGATAAATCCTAAGAGGCATCCAGATTCAACGCAAAAGATACACTTGTGAGGATTCAAACGGATATTGTACCATCTGCATCTGAGGAAAATGGCCGTCAGATGATCAATTTGGAACTCGCGCTGCTTTGAAAGAGAAAGGAGATCATCCAGGTAAGATTCCACAAAGTCCTTAATGTCATGGAAGGCATACGACATAGCTCGCTAAAACGTGGCGCAAGCATTTTTAAGGCCAAACAGGAGTTTGCGGTATGCAAATGTTCCCCACGGGCAGATGAAAGTTGTCTTATGTTGGTCGGCGGGGTTGATCTCAATCTGGTTGTAACCAAAAAAGCCATCCATAAATGAGAAGATGATGCTTCTAGTACAATTATTGATAATCTGGTCGATGAAGGGGGTCGGGTAGTTGTCTTTTGGACAAGCCCGGTTAAGGTCCCGATAATCGACACAGACACGAATGGTACCCTGCTTTTTTTTCATAGGGATGACGTTGGAGACCCAATCCGTCAATGGGACAGGATAAATAAAACCAGCCTTTAAGAGCTTTTCAATCTCTACCTTGATTGCTGCCGTCTTCCGGGGGTGTATCGGTCGCAACTTTTGGAGTATAGGTTTGACATCGGGATAGGTTTTTATTTCATGAGAAACAATCGCGGGGTCTATCCCAGATATCTCCTCATAGGACCAAGCAAATACGTCTCGAAATTGCTTGAAAAAGGCCGTGTCATTGGCTATTTCTTCAGGGGAACACTTCTGGCCTATGTGAATGTGTTCCACTATACCAGGTTTCATTGAGATGTCTACCAGGGTGGTTGGCTCAATGTTGGCCAAGTTTCCCTTCGTGTCCATAAGACATGTAAGAATGGGGGAATGAGGGAACGAGTAGATATCTAGTGAAAAGAGGGTGTCGATGTTGTCCTCTATGTACGCCAAAGGAGGAAGAAAAGATGACCTATGGTGGAGATCATCCCACGGACCGTCATCAACATTCATAACTTCCATGATGGACTCATCTGAATGAAAATTCTGAAGTAAGAGATCAGGTAGAGATGACGTCCATCGTAGAGAACAAGATGGGGAGGCCACAGTTAAATGGTTCTCCAGTGTTGATTGGATAGCCTCGTAAATACGTTCAGCGGGTGAAAGAGGAATTATATCTCCAAGCAGGTGTGTTGTGGCTTCATCCGGTACGAGCCAAGCATCGGTAGAGTGAGATAAAATATCTGTGGAGATCATGTTCACCGTAGCGACATGATTAGGGGGGTCCGTTGCCGGAAAAATGCCCATGAGAGATGAATCTTTCAAAAGGCCAACCCCTATACTCTCATACTGTTTTGACAATTGTCCAATGGAAGGAACATGGTCACCAGGATGAGTAGTAGCGTCTAGTGTGCAAAAATATAATTGGTTGATAGTGACAATTCATCCTTGATGGGGAAATTGTACTATGCAGAAGACTGAAGAGGCTACTGCCTGCATGGCGTAAAACCAATTGCGACCAAGCAAGAGATTTTAATATATTGGGGCCAAGACCACTTCCATGTTAACGGTTACGGTCTTTCCGCCCAACTCAACTGCAAGATCTTGTAAGAACCCATGAGGTTGAAAGCCATGCCCGTCGAATGCTTTCAACGTTGTGGGAGAACGATTCAATTCGGGGGAGCCAATGGCTCTCCAACAGGTGATCGACATGACAGAAGTGGAAGCTCCTTCGTCCAAAAGGGTACGATGGACAATCTTCTCAACAATGTTCGTAGAAACTTGGAATGCGAGCTAGTGGGAGAGCCTCGACTTGAAGTGGTCAAGTCGGAACATGATGGTATTCAAGGAATCGTGGTTGACTGCACCAATGGCTGCAAGGAGAGTTTTGCATTGATTAGGATAATTCTGCAAAACTTCTAGAGTAGACATGGCGTAAGGAGCTTGGGCCAAGTCTTCTACGATATTGTAATTTTGTGCCGCCCGAGCGTTAGGATTGAAAACAGCTTTTCGAATTGTACTCTTGGGCTGTCGCAATATCGATTCTAAGGAGGGCTTCTCAATGGTGAGATAAGTTGATGGTACAGTGACATAATTTAAGGAGTTAGAATCTTTTTCAGCATTACTTCTAGTGGATTCCTTTGAAGGGACCGGTTCGTAAGATCGCGAGTGAGTGTTCAAATTGATTGTCTCGTTACGCACCATGAGAACATGCACGGTATTGGATGGTTCCCCCTGGGATGGGGGGGGTTGAGCAATCATCTGTTGGTTTTGAGTAGGAAATGGACTATTGAGGACTGCGGGAGTTGGGTTACCCCGAAAAAACTTTTGTACTTCATCTCTATGGGGACATTCTTTGGAGAAATGGTCATCTCCACACAATAAACAAGGATACTTTAATTTCCATTTCTGCTTGGTATCGTCAGGAGTGCTCTTTTGTTCCTGTTGAGTGGAAGACTTTTTGGGTTTCCCCTTGTTCTTTTTTTAGCGCCATACTTCTAAGATGAAGCTGATTAGACAAAATTCACCTCTTCAGTTAGAGTAGGAGTGGTGGATTTGGTGGTGCTGTGGCCAGCCTGAGTCGGTAATGGGGAGGAGCCATGAAGGTTGGATGATCCAACAGTGATAGAAGTAGGATGGGTGTTAAGGGAACCAATGATTCCATCTGTTTGAAGGCCCTTATGTGGTTTCACAGGGTCATTAACGTCACGGGGTGCGTCAGGAAGAATATCAAACAAAGTGTCGGATTGAGTGTAGAATAAGTCTAGTACATGGTCACTTGCGATGGCTTGTTCTTCGGTGATAAAACCTTGCATGGAAACATCTCTTGCTATGTTAGGGATGAGGGATTTTGTGAACCAGTTTGCCAAGAGCTGATCTAGAATAGGAGCTTTAATGAGACGTCGTCTCCTTCGCCATTCATGGATATGATCCGAAATATGAGTGGCGGTATTTTGACAGAGTGAGGTTAAAAGCTCGGTACCAGTTTCATACCATATGGGAAGTTGTAAATGTGTCAAAAAATTCATGGCAAGAGAACCAAAATCAAGAAAAGAGTGAGGTGGCAACTCAATGTACCACTTGGCAGCCGAACCAGTGAGAGTCCTTTGAAACAATCTAAGATGAATTGAATCTTCCATTAAAGAATTAGATGAAAACCATAAGTGGTATGTCATCACATGGTTTTTAGGGTCTTCACCCAGCTAGCTGTCAAATTTGGGGATATCAGACGAAAGTTTCATCGGAATTGGTGGCTAGTTAGATCCGTGGTAAATAGGATCATTGGTTAAACGGGATAGGTCAGGCACGTCCAAAGTAGCCAAGAAGGGCAGCTAGGGGTTAGGCTGCATGTATTGATAATATGGATAAGGCGTGTAAGGACGAAACTGACCGTAAGGTGTACCAGGAGAAAAATGGCCGTAGGGGGGATGTGCCGACCGGACCATAACGGGGTCCGCCACCATAAGGTGGTCCATTCCAATAAGGTGGGGGTCCACCTCCACCACCGGGAGAGGGTGGAGGTCTGCCACCACCACCGGGAGGAGGTGGGGGTCCATAACTGTAATAAGGCGACCCACCATCGCCTCCGCTTGGAGGGGGTGGTGGACCACTTCCATCGACATATGGATGGGGTCGCCCACCACCTCCTCTGCTGGAAGGATGAGCATCTCCACCACCACCGCTACCACCATTGTAATTAGGTCCTCCACCACCTCCGCTTGGAGGGGGTGGTGGAACACCTCCGCCACCCAAAGGGAAATGTCCTCCTCCACCATGATAGGGTGGTCCCCCGCCGCCTCCGCCGGGAGGGGGCGGTGGACCATTCCCGCCACCGCTGGAAGGGTGAAGGATATTGTTGGTAAAATGAGGTGGACCTCCACCAAGATAAGTTGGGTGCCTCCCGCCTCCAGCAGGAGATGGGGAGGGCCGATCGGGGGTGGTGGTACTTGAGGGATAGTCGGTTGGGGTCCGTGTTGCAACATAGGTTGTTTCCCCCATATAGTGTATGGATTCCTGGGATAAGGTATCCCATATGGTGCATTTCTGGTATTAGGTTGGCTCGGCACAGGGTTAATAGAACCTGAATACGCTTGAATCCATGAGGTTTGAGTTACATTGGACGGGCCTCCAACATGAGATAATCCCATGGTGGATGGTCTAGCGGGTTGGGAAGGTCCGTTGGGGATTCCACCGCCTGCATTCTAGTTAGGAAACGGGGGTTTACCCCTAGCCACAACAGGTTGACCACTATTCAAAGGTTGAACCAACGTAGGTTGTTGACTAGCTAACATAGTAATAACATTACTAATGAGATAATTCGGGGGAATGGAATACCCTCCCCTTGAATTTTGAGGTGGGGGAGGAATCGGTAAGGTAACTGTGGTATTGACGGGTGTGTTGGACTGTTGTCCTTCCACAGGTTGGTTCACTTGAGGTGCAGGACTGGATTCTTGTGAGGGTTGACCAGTCTTATTAGTGGTCTCATGGTGGGAAGGTTTTTCTGGTGATCCAAAAGATATCAGATGAACCAGGATGTCTCTATCATTGAATCTTATTTGGAAATGTCGATTTTGAAACTCTTCAGAGCGTTGCTAGAGACTTTGTCTTCGAAGGTCATCACCCTTAAGACGTAATAGTTCTAAATGTTCATAGATAGGGCCAAAAATCTTGGTGGGGTCAGGCCTGTAGTAAGGTCTAGAGAGCTCTGGAGTAGTCTAGTTAGGTGGGGATGAGATGGAAAAATGAGCCACTAGGTGGTCTGTAGAAGATGTCCAGTAAGCTTCTAAAGGACCAACAGCTGCTGTAGGGTCATCCTGGGGTTGGTTTATCTATCCAACGATCTAGGTTCTCCCAAGATGATGGGAGAAAGGTCTTGTGAAGCAGGTATTTGTGCTCCTTCATCTTGTGTGGGATGCGAGGCAGGTGAATCTGGAGGAGTTTATGGAAACAAAAGTCCTCCAACATTCAGAGTGGGGTTTTCCACTTCAGTAAATACAACTGTGTTACACTGATCCATTCTTACCCTTGAAATAACCTCCAGATTAAGGGGATATTCGGGTGATAAGTTTAAAATCCTACGGGATCTTCTCTAGGGAAAATCCACCAAAGTGTCAGGATGATCAACTAGGATGGCTGAAACAACATTTCTCCTAAGGGTATGCTAAAAGAAAAGTAGTCCAGAAAAACCTACTCAAACTAAGGAAACAAGCAAACTTATGTGAGAGATTGGATTCAAAATTCTGGAACCTCACGGGATTATCAGGGCATCGCAAACTGTGATATACTGCAGGGTCCAACAATATGATGTGACAAGGACGATAGGGACCATACCCTTTCCTGCATACCCGATTACCTGGACAGTACCTGCGTGCTAATCTCCCCGAGTGTTGTTCTCGTTGTATTGCTTTGCCAAGATGGCCAAATGGTTAACTCAGTTGGTTTCAAGAATCCTAGTTGTGTCTCCCGATATACGCAAGGTACGCGGGAGCTCAAATCCATACTGTTGCTGTCTAATGCACAACTGTTCGGAAAGAGACCTTCTGATATACTACCGAGAATGTGATACACCCTTCGATATACGCCAAGTACGGATTATGGTACTTGGTGGGTACGTGAAGGGGCTCGATATACTGATAAGTACGTGGAAGACTAAAATACCCCCGGGATACAGTGTCGGCAAATAACGATAGCGTCCATGCTTAACGACGCCGAAACACGTCTCTAACTTACACACAAGTTGCTAAAAATTTTACCTAGTTCTATCGTTAATTTTATCTTGGATGGTTAGGTGAATGCATCAGGTGAGTACATAATAGGAAGCATAATGCAAGCCCTAGCTACATGCAAAAAATATTCTTTTCTTTCAATGAATTCTAGCTATGGGAAGGAGAATTTTTTTTCCAATAGTATTTACAAAACAACACAATCCCAATTCAAACAAAACTTGACTATGAAAGTATTCTTTTTCTTTTTCGATGAAACACAGAAAATCACAACACTACTATCCAAATCAAAACATTTTTCCTTTTCTTTTCTTTTCAAATCAAAATGACACTAGGTATTGAAAAGAGAGGATTCTGAAATGGAATATGCAAGTTTTTCAATTTCTCTTTCAATGGTCTAAAAGCAATAGAAATTAAAAATGCATCTATCTTTCCTTAGAATGGAATCAATTTTGCAAAAATCGAAGCGTTCTTTGAGTCTTTCAAGAAAATGAGCGATTCATAATTCGAGAAAAGCACAATAGATCATACATTCATTCAACTTTTCCAAAACACAAACGAAACATTCCAATGCACAACAATTTTCTTCAATAATGCTCAAGAAACGATGGGAAAGAAGCACTTGTTAACTTTTCAATGGATGCATCAAAGAATAAACTTGATAACAAATGAGCTTTCAGATCTAAATGACTAAAAAGAAAACACTACTTGCAGCATTCAGTACACTCAGAAAACTCAAAAAAAGAGAAGCACTCGATCAAGCTGAAGGACACACTTAACTCAAAATCAAGCAGTAGCAAGCAAAGCTCAAACAAAATGAAAACGAGGTCTGGAAGCTGATCTAATGTAATAATCAGATCAGGGATGGAAGGACAGGAATGCAAGGGTGAGCGGATGAAGGTGGAGTAGACAAGAGTATCCACCACTACCGGTCTTCAAGCTTGTCCAAAACGGAACCCAAAATCAATCCAAACAAAACCAAACACTCAAAACACAAATCATAGGTGGGATCCCTGGTTGGATCTTGCAGCACAGAGAGAGTTCATACAGAAAACCAAAGTCCAGACTGTCAAATGGAAAGGAGATGCCTGCATGCCAAATTTTGACAAATCGGCGCACTCTGTTCTTGTACACAGTGCAACATCGCAGTCTGCTTACACGGGAAGTGCGACGATGTTGCAGTTTTCCAATGCAAGGGATGTGACAAGTAACTAACAGGTAAAGAACAGAGACCTGGAATGACACAGTGTCGCTCTGTTCCCACTGCCCAGGTGCGACAGGTGAAGTCTAGATTCAAAAATGAATCAGATCTCTCAGCAATGAACCATGGAATGGTTTGGGAATGATATGTATAAAATTAGAGGAAGTAGATCAGAGTCTTTAGTACGAAGAACTGATAGTGAAATCAACTCCAAGAAGTAAATGGAAAAAATAAAAAGGCTTGCGTCAAGCAATCAACTGAAAATGACTCTTAGATTGACAACTACTGACCAAATTCTTCGAGGAAAAAAAACTACTGACCAAATTCTATACTCCCCAGTGGAGTCACCAGATTTGTTATCGGACAATCCACTCGAGCGGACGCGAGCAGGATCTCCCTAGCTTAAAGTGAGTCTATAACAAATATAACAGACTACTAATGCATTTCCTAGATATACTTAAGGATCGAGTACTAGATGTCTTACCTTTCACTTCATAGTCCTTTCTCCTGAATGCTACTCCACATCTCACGGTCGTCAAATCCAAGGTGCAAGACCTGTCAAGACAAGAAACAAGAGAAATTAGTAAAAGACATCTATACAATAAGAGATCTAAGTAAACGGTTAAGCAGGTAAACTACTCAATATCATTACACACATGAACAATATTGGAGAAAAGCATTTGTATTACTACAAATAGAGGAGTACATGATAGAGATATAGAACTACAACCAAGACTTAATGTTGTAGCCCTTCTCCAGCAAAGCCAATTTCCATATCCTTCCAAGGAAGTATGAGTTCTCCAATAGGTGAGTCAAGATGTTCTAAGAGTGATTTCACCAACATGTAGATACCATATCCTTCCTCTCTTTGGGATGGGAGTGAGCTTCATTTATATAGGACTAAATGGATATGGTATGGATAGGATAGGTTGAGAGATGGTAGGAGAGGCTTAAGGGATCTTTCCAAAGGTTTAGGAACTGAGTGCCAACTCTTCCAAGAGGTCAGGGATAGGGTCCCAAGTTATCAAACTTCGAGATGGACCTCGAAGAAGCTATTTTTTCCATCTAACTGACTTCGTCGCACCCTGTAATGGAGCAAGGTGCGACGTCGCAGGTTGCTAGTGTGCAACCTGCGACGACCCTTCAAATATTAGCAAAAATGGGTACAAATCCTCCTAGGATGATTACTTAGTGCAGGTATCTTCAGGGGTGTATACACTGAATCTTATGATGAGTAGATTTTGTGTGTAATAGCTATGTCCAAAAAGAATAGCGCACAAACTTCAAGAAAGGGCTTGTAAGTGGAAAATACACTTAACAAGCATTCAAGCAAGCAAAAACAAGCTCAAAGAGATTGGACAGGCTTACAAGACTCAACAAAGGAATAAGAGGTCTCAGGGTTCAATGAAGACAGCAAAGCAATAGGCTAGAACAACAACCAAAGCTTAAAAAACAAACCCTAACAGCAAAACAAGCCACTACAGGAACATACACCACTGTGCAGTGTTACAACCAGCATACACCAAGACAGGTACGCTATTGTGCATTTCAAGGAGGGGCATGCATCAGCTAGCAAACGCTACTATGTGTAGGGGGGACCAGCATACATGCCCTAAAAGGGCATAATCATGCTTTGCAAACCAAAAACAGAGTTGAATCAAGCAAACAGGAAATATAACATAGACCTATAGGGATTCTTAGACAATCAAAAACTAACAAAAGGGGTGGAAGAAAACCAAAATTAAGTCTGCTAGAGCAAAACAACTAAGCAGTTACTTCCCATCGGAGTCGCCAATCTGTTGTTCGGGATTTCTACCCTATAGTGAGGAGATGGACACTACCAACTGGGTGGGGTTGACAAGTAAACACATTGATTATAATGCATGGTTACTGCAAAAGAAATAGATTGGGATCGAAGGACATACCTCTTTTCGATGTTTGATCCTAGCTTTCGCTTGGTCCTTCACTTGATCTCCTGCTTGATAAACCTGCAATACAAGAGATACATTCCTCAACATATCTTGACCATATAACATATGATGAAATTACAAAGTAATCTAACATCAACTAAAATCAAGATTACACCAAATAGACATGCAATCCAATATATATCATATTTGGGACAGGAAGGGTGTTTCGAACTTTTTATTGTCAAAGAAACATGAAATCAGTACAATATACCTGACATGTAGAGATGTTTCTGCAACTGGATCCTGGGCTCCTGCTCTTCACTCTGACTTGGAACTTTCCTCCACCGTAACAATACTTCAAGCCTTCTCTCAAGATATTTTCTTGTGTTTTCTAAGTATCATGAGTAACCCCTCTCATGGATCTTCCTTGTATTTATGGGACAAGGTAGGAAGTTTAGATCAAGAGGTGGTTGGATTGGGAGGTTGGGGAAGTTGCAGAACCAACTTCAACTAATCCCAATTTGTCAAATAAATATATTTTGATTTCATCTTAATATGGATGCGTGTTTCATACAAGACCAGGGTACAGGAATCAACTTTTAAGCTTTACAACATGCGTTTACAACTTTTTTGGAGGTGTATGCTGGTTTCCCTTGAGGAGAGTAGGGTACAGTACGCAGGTCTTGTGTACAGGGAGGGGCGTACAGGTGGCAAAATTAGAAGAAACTATTAAATTCTCAGGTGAGAAGTGTACTTCTGGCAACAAGTCATCTAAGGCAATCATGCTCTTCAATCCTTTGTGTCCTTTTGTGTGATCTACAAGGCAAGGTGATCACGGGACGGAGAAGTGCATATTTGACCTATAACAACAAGGGATCTTAATGGCTTCTGTGGCAGGGATCAAGACTTTAGTAGATTCAAACCATTTAACTAAATCAATATCAACAAGAATAGAGTTAGGCTTATGTGGAGTTATTACCTTTCGTACATGTTGTTGTTTGTATTTAGGGGATCCAGCATAATCCCGCCTTTAATAGGTAAGTCCTTTGTATTTAGGGATTTCTTTAATCTTCTCTGGAGTAGTCATTTCACCATAAGCATTAGCTAACTTATATTTTTATTGACTATTCTCTCTATATTGTTTCCATGTTTCTTTAGAGAGGGGGTCAAGATGTCCTACTGTGTTGATGAACTCAGGCTCGCTTGTAAAAACATCACTACTGATACTTCCCAGATACTCTTTTTCTAAGGCTTGACATTCTACATAGCATGTAGGCTCCTCATGTAATTCATCACAAGGTCTACAATATGGAGGAAATTCTTCAACCATATTGACAGTTTCAAGCTAATGGGGCGTTCTATCATCCTGAGGAGTTCCTTTATTCTTCCACTTACTCTTTTGAGGAAAGGTCTTCTGATTTTCATATGATATTTCTACAACAACCACCCTATTCTGCATTGTTTTAACTTGAGTGACATAGTTGGCTTCTATTGCCTCCATACATTCACTCATTTCCTTCATCTTTTTCTCATAAGACTATTGCATCTTATTCATGGGTGACTTATCCTTAGTTTCATGATGTTTAACAATAGCCCTTGTGAACCCATGAATGTTTGATTTACCCGATGACTGCATATTAAGATCAATTTTTACGGCTAAGTCTTGGGAATCTTTCAGAGTTCCTGATTCTTTATCCATTAACATGAATATGATTTATCCACTTAATGCCTCCATATATTAAATTAAAATAGATTTATCAGTGGGATTGAAGTCAACATGAAAACTGGAAACCAAATCTATGAAATTTTTATTGAACTCCTCCATTGTTTCATTTTCATTTCTTCAGATGAAGTGGAGGGAATTTAACAGGTGTCTTGGATCTTTCTTTTCTCCCCACCTCTCCATGAAACCTTTGGTCAAGGCCTAATAAGAATCACAGCTATTGGAATCCAACCCTATGAACCATTCAGATGCATCATCTTCCAATGACAAGGAAAAAAGCCTCATGTAGACATCATCATGTTGTTGGGTGGGGGTTCGACACCAAATCAGGTTCCTAGCAAACATTAAAAGGTGAATTGTTGTTGCAATGGCATTATTGCCTTCAAAGGTAGGTATATTTTCAATATATCTCTTAGGGAGCTCATGTGTATATCCTACAATTTGAGTGAGGTTAAGGGGTTTGAAAATTTTATCCATCAGAGACAAATCTTTATTTGAGTTAGAGTTACTCAACAAAAACTGGATGTCTAAGAGGGACTCGTATCCTAAATGTTCAAGGACCCTACGAGAAGTAATTCTATCCTACCTCCTTTGGTAAACCCTTTCAGGCTCAGGAATTAAGTTGACTAAACCGTCATAAGTTCTTCTTGTAGAATACCTGATTTGTTTATTAGACAGTGGAGTCCACAGGTGGATCGAGTGAATCTCAGATTTGTTCAACTAGACACACCAAAAGGTATATAAAAAACGAAGCTAAAAATTTGTACCCAGGGATAGAAGATTTATCCCTGCCAACGCCGCCAAAAAATGTTGCCGCTAGATTGCGCACCTGGTTAACGCAGCAGAAATCTATGCTACTGCTCAATGCGCCCTTGGGGGAAAGTCTTGAGTCAAGGCTGTCACCTGATATTGACTCCTCCATTTAAGCCAAATCCTAATCGATGCCAAGGGGGTTAGGCCCTACAGAATGTTTCTAAGGATATTAAAATGTTTCGGTGAATTAGTTAAGGATGTTTGTTAGGATTTTAAGGAAGTTTATGATTAAAAATAGTTTACAAGATTACTCTGCAAAAAAATTAAAATAAAAGCTTTCACTAGTGAAATGAAATGATAACCAATATAGATAGCACAACAAAAATATGATCTTAAGCAAAAGTGAATGAATAGTTTGTTGTGGACCAGTGCCTTATGGAGTCAATATACAAGATATAAAAAATGTTGTTGAAAGGGAAATGTTTTGCGATTGTCTCTTGGTTATTTTTAGATTATTAGTGATTTGAATTTATTTAGGGAAAAAAGGGGTGAACTCCCGAGATACTATGAGGTACAAGGGGGGATTTATGGAAATTGAAGGATGGTGGCTCCTAACAAAGACATGTGTGATGGAATGGAGTCTCTAGGGCAGTGTTCAACACTAAACAAACAAGGGTGTCTCCTAACTATGCCCTGAGGTATCCTCCCAGTTGTTTCTGCTTCCTCTAAGAAATTTCCCAACACAAATTTTAATTAAAGTAGTTCCGTATTTCCACAATGTGATGGGTAGTAAATTTTATTAAGTGAGTTATTTAGATTAGATGTGAATATTTAGAAAGTAGTTTATAGCTCTTTCTAATTTCCCATAGGGCCATACAGAATGTCTGCAAGGGGAAAGAGCATACTTTGAGCTATAAGCTAAATATTTTATTCCGAGTAATGCTTGAAAGAAAAAATTTCTTGAATATGAAACAAAAATAAAGCAACAAAAAATCTATGTGTCACTTTTCTGATCATCCACCACTAATTGGCAAAGCCTTTGTGTGGTGGTGAGAGCATACTTCGTGGCAACGATAGTTGTGTTAAATTCTAATCTACTCTTGCAAAAATAGAAATGAAATAAAAGAAAATTTATTAAGTTAAAGTATACACCCTGCGAATAGAAATGTGTGTGTGTGTTTGTTGTGTTTTAGAAAAATTTATACCACGAACATTAGACAGTGCAAATCCCCCTAGGGGGAATGGGGTGTGGGCGTTGTGTATCCCACTTGCTCTCATTTAATAATTACAATAAAAGCTTAAAAGAAATGTCACCTAGTCCATTTATAGTTGGATCTAAGGGATTACAATCATATAGAGTAATGTACAAATGGATGGGGGTCCATGGGAAGCATATTTTGCACTTTTCGATGAGTTTTGGTCACAAATCCGCCCACTTTCGTCATTGACCTACTAAAAACCACTGAGATAAAATGCTTCAAATTAGTAGTTAGCACATATAAAAATACAAGATCTAAACTTGCAAAAAATATTGGAAACTTTTAACAAATACAAGTATAGAAAAGAGGGATCTAGATCTAGTTTTTAAATATGAAAATGAAGCTATTATAGATCTATTTTTTATGGAGATTTTTTATTTTGAAAATAAAAAATATATCTCTTACCAAGCTTATAGTAACCAACTAACCAAAGAGTAATTTAGATAATGGAGAGATAGTGGAAGTAAACCCTCAAGCTCAAGGCTTGATATGTGAACAAGATGGAGAAGATGGAAGTTGTGGATCAATAACTTATAGATCCGAAGCTCGAATGTGATGGAGAGAAAGTGGAATCAACCTAGATCCAAGCTCCCTCCACCTTGAGGCTTCCTGCAGAGCTTACAAAATTCTCACACAAACAAATTCAAATATTGTATGCTCATCAATCAAAACCAAGAGAATATGTTGTACAACCAAATACTAGTATCACTCTTAAATATTGAAAGCATGCTCATAAACAAACAAGTTAACAAGAGTAAATGTTTGTTCTACAATAGCTATATATAAACCTTGACTTGCATAAAAATGAATAAAACTTAGAAAGATGTCACCTCAACCGAAAATTGTGCTTGCATGGAACAAGAGTCCAAATTGACCTCCAAAGTCTTCAATCTTATAACTTGAAAAAAAAATATTATATTACACAAGAGCAGAGTTTCTATGCCTTTCTATCACTGTGAAACAAGCAATAGTAATCTCGCTTTTATATATTTTGAGAGTGAAGGAGGGTGAATTAAGGAGAGGGGTGAATGTCTACAAGAGGGGAGCGATCATAGGAGTAATCCATGCGTTGGATGATATGGTTTAGATCCACTCAAAGGAGGGTGCGCCACCTCATGAGAGGTAGGAGACCTCGTCTTGTTTGTATTGCCCCTAAATGATGGTCTACCACATATCTATGTGCTTTACACATGAGACATGTGCCCCTCTACCTTCATGTGGAGTTGAGTGCATCCTTACAATGATATATTTTGACTTCCATATCATATGATAATTTAAATAACATGATTATTACCTTACCTAAGTCACCCTTCTTATTTGACCAAATTCCAACTCAATTGGCACATGCAAATTGCCCTTTTTTAATATATATATTTTTTATATTTTGGTGCAATTTGTCACATCATTAGCATTAAAATGCCATTCTGTTAGCCCGATAAGAAAAAATGCTCTAAATTATAATTTAATCATCTGAAACATAGGAAGATTGGGTCCCAAGGTAAATGGGATGGTATGAGTGTGAAAACGAGCATCCCCATGCCAAAATATGCCTCCACACCATAATTTAATTACACTTTGAAATTTTCCATTTAAACCGTTAAAAAATGGTCCAATTTTATGGAAAACGTATTTTCGCTGGAATGAACTCAAACTCCTAGGGGACATAGTGCATGTCCATACATCTTATTATTGATGGATATCATGTTAAAAATACATAGACACATAGGATTTAATAACCTCCTAAGGTTTGACCACCATGGAAAATAATCCAACTTTGGAGGTGTGAGTGAAAAACTCGGGAGTTATACACCACTGAAGCGCAACACATAATTCCTAAGGAAAAAAACACTCTAGAGTATCCCCTTGATAGCTATACCTAAGGTATGCCAAGCCTTTAAAAAATGTATCATGCTTAGACCAACTTATTACAATTCCCCCATGGGGGTCTGAACATGCAAATTTTACAAAGGGCCAAAACATTGGCTTGATGAACTTATGAACTCTGGAAATGAACAATGTAAGTTGTTCAAGTCTTCTTCGGTTTACAAGGATTCCACCTAAGTGCAAATTAGTGGACAACATGAACAACCCTATATTGGGAAACGTTCCTTAGTGTCTATGTTCGCTAACGAAAACAAACCACACCATTCTTTAATATATGGTTCATAATCCTCAATGAAAGAAATACCACATCCCTCGACAACTGGTCTCTTCAATTCAAGGGTGTTCTTTACCCAATTAGCGGCTCCTGACTCTTTTGTCTAGATTCACAACTTTATCTTGATTCTATTGGAACCTTATTTGCTTTTTAATTTGCAGTCAAATCCCACAGAAACTTTGATGGTTTATCTCAATTGCAATGTCCCCATGTTGTTTATTTGAATGCATCAGTAAGTGAAATGTCTCTCACAATTGAATTTGTCAAGAAAGAACACTAATCTCACAAAATTTGATCTTCCCATGAAAGAATTACACAACATGCATGGGCTCTTTAACCACACGTTGTCACATGCATTATAGAAGCCAGTGGAAACTCTTCGTCGCGACAGTTTCTAACAAAAATATTGTAATCGGTGACTCTCCTTACTATGTTTTACCTTACCATGTGATTAATGAGACTTCATATTATTAAAAATATCTTGGGGTGTATAAACTAGCACATCCACTTAACTTGTGGTTGGTGAACATAGATAGGTCACAAGTTAAGTGTTATGAACAAGTTATCTGTTACTTGGTTTCCATGCTTAGTTGTAATCACATATTGTTTATGACTTAGCTATCTGTTACATTCTTTATTGAATGGGTTGTTTCATGTCACTACCTGTTATCCCTGCATGTGTTACGAGTTATCCATGCATCAACTATCAGTGATTTTTAATATTTCTTTTTTTATAATTGTTTATTTTGAATTTTGAATGACGCCTATAAAATAAATCTGGACAGTACACTTTCCCTATCCTTCTTTAATCTATACATAACAACTTGTTAATGGTCGAAATCAAAACATAACTAAAACATATCATAACATACGAGTTTGGTCGAACTTACATAACCTGGTTAGTATTAATTAAAATTAATTATAAAACCCTACAAGATGGAGGTCGCTCTCTTGGAACAAATCCTTACAAAATATAACATATTAAAGAGGTAATATATAAACAACACAGAGCCCCAAATCTTATTGGGTAATGAGGGTTGAATACCCTAACCAAACCATACTGGTGTTTGATCAATACAATACTTTGGCAAGGAGAACCATGAATTTTGTGCCATTAGTTACAATATTAGAGCCCAAATGTTCAAAGTAAACCCCACACAGAGGGAAGGGTTTCATTTTAAAAGCTACATTGTGTACAACCAAGGCCACGGGATAACACCTTGAATGAGCTATCAGATCAACATAGATATTGTTCTAGGGTGTGTGCAAGCTAGTGAGGGTCTCTTTTGACATGTTAGATGCAATAGAAAACTGAGAAAACAAGCATCCCTCAACTTACATGGATATTTTTAGACACATACACAATGAATCTAGCAATGAGTAAAAAAGATGAAATACATGAAATTGAATGATGTTTACGAACATATAATTTTTTTCTATTGAAACTGTTCTTAACTATATAAAGTTTGATTCTTTTTAACATACATTGTTTTTAGACAAATTATAAGGTATGTGTTTTTGTGGGTGCATCCTTTGAGTGCCTAAATGATGGAATCTATTGCTAAAAATATATGCTTAATTAATTCAACATTAAATTGTCAACTAGGGATTCATAGACTTAGAGATGCAAGAACAATATGTGTAGGATTAGAGCCTAATCTAAAGTCATCAAACACTCTTAAATGCTATAAATAAAATAAACGTCTGGAAATATCCCAACACCTTAGGAGGAAACCTGTCACAGAAAAATCCACAACTCACAAGTTATGATTGTAATATCTTTGTTATTGATTGAAGCTATAAGAAATTCAAAACCATTAAACTTAATCAACACCAAATAGTTCCCTAATTGCTTCAAAGAACTTCTACTCTAAAGAAACGAGAGCAATCAAATCAATTGTTGTGAGTGCAAGTGTAAAAAATCTCAACCAAACCACACTCCCCCTAATCACACAAATTAATATTTGTAAATTGGTATCAGTTGGTACCAAATCCAAAATACTACAAAGCACTCAAGTACTAACTAGTACTAACAAAACCTTATAACCAAGACTTATCCTAAATAACCATTCAATCCAAATACTCATTAAATTCTAAAAGGAAATCACTACAAAAAAATATGCTCCTATCCACTCATAAAAATAAACAATCCAATCCAAATACCAAGAGGAAATTCTAATGCAAAAATACTTGTAGAGGAAATTCTAATGCAAAAATACTTGTAGAGAAGATTCAAGTATCAAAATTAAAATGATGCAAACCAAGTATTTCAATTAACAAATCTACTACTAAATCAAGACAATAAATTCAATTAGTAAGCTCTACCTCTCTCTCATTTAAAATATGAAATTCAAAATCAAACCATTTCCACACACCTTAACATTCAATTGGATCCACTCACACTCAAACTTTTCAGAAAATTAAATTTCCCAAAAGACTCTTCCAATCACTCAACCACTTTATAGTAAAACTCCACAAAATCAATTTCAAAGAATGTTGGTTGTCAAATTCATATTCAACAAAATGTAAACAAGGTCCTTTTTTCCAACTCCCAATTGATTCCAACTCAAAAGTGATTTCATGTAATGTAAAGAATCAATTCTCTATTTATTATCGGTATGTTTTGAATAATATATTTGCACAATCCTTGTTTTCAATATTTATCTTCCGTTAAATTCAAAACTGTATTGCCATATAAATATAAATGCTTTTAGTTCTAGAAATTCTCATTTAGATAAATTCATAATTGAATTCAATAAATTCAGAACCTTTGGGACTATACTAATGTCATTCTTTGAAGAGCCTATGATAGGTATTTTTGTAAGAGTTCAAGATGTTGATGTATATGTAACTTCGGAATGTATTTCACATATATGTATATTGTATTCCTATAGAGATGTTATTATTCCTATATACGGAAGTGTTGTCATTTATATTGTAAGTGTTGTAACTTATACTTGATGGGTTATTAGACCACCTTGTTGGGGTCGTCCCTGTATAAGTCATTTGGGTCAAAGGGTTATTAGACCACCCTATTGGGGGTCGGCCATGTGGGTCAAAGGGTTATTAGACCACTTTAGTGGGGGTCATCCCAGTCAGCATTATGTTAAGTGGTTAAGTTGAGGCCGACCTAGTTGAGTAAAGATCAAGTCAAGTTAGTGTATAAATAGAGAGCGTGTCTCTCTCATTTTATACATTCTATTCTCTCAATCACACTTGGGAGAGTGGTGCACTTGTGGAGGAGGAGGCTCTGCTGCTAGGAGAAGACTATCTCTTGTATTCTGGTTGTATCATTGCTCTATCTATCTCTGAGGAAGTTATTGGGGTTTTTCACCTTTATGGTTTTCCCCAAGTAAACTCTGTGTCTCTTGTGTGCTTGCATTATTGTGTCCATGATTGATATGCTGTAAATTTGCTGTACATGTTGTTCTCTCAATTAAGATCCTAGATCAGATTGAAGTAAATTCTGAAAATTTAACATGGTATCAGAGCTAGCCTGAAAGAAGGCATGATATGGCATGTATGACACTTGTTGGACTTATGATGCTAGGGCTTGATATAGCAAAAACCAGGCATCGTAGTAATTTCGCTATAAATCCGTTTTGGTGAATTTTTTGGATCTGAAACGTTTCCAGGTCGAAGATCAGATCCCCATGTACCTTGTGTCCAAAGGACAACCTCTAATTCGTTGTACTTTGTGATTTATGATCTGTACAATATAGGGTTTCTACCTCTTCCATATCTGAGTCAAACTCAGGTGACCTTGGGAAAAAGGTCATAACTTGGGCTAGGAAGCTCCAAATGAAATTTAGTAAAAAGAGACAAGTAGTACATAGAATTTACTATCTCAGGAAACGTTTTAAGAGGCCAAAGTCGAACCAGTGATACGTGGCACGCCGTACACGTTTGCTCTCCTGTATTATCCCATAAACAGGTCACGTTGCGACACTGGGCGTAACTATCTCTTAGAGAATCCAATTGAGGTCAGAACCGTCGGGAGGGAAAGATAACAGGTCAGGCTATCTCAGGAAAAATGTTCAGAGGCCGAAATTGAACTAGTGACACGTGGCGCACCGTAGAAGTTCGCTCTCCTGTATTATCCCATAAACAGGCCACGTTGCGACACTTGGCATAACTCTCTCTCAGAGAATCCAATTGAGGTCAGACCTGTCGGGGTGGAAAGATAACAGGTTGGGATATCTCAGGAAAACATTTTAGACCCTGTGGATCAAAAAATTCGGAGTTACACCAGAAACAATCAGGTACATATTTCTGTCAAATCAAAATTATTTTTGAGCACCTTCATTCATGGCTTCTGGAATTTAGGGCTTCGGATAAAGTTGGAATTTTTGTAATCGGAGACCACGGCTGAATGCTACTCATCAAAATCAAAATTTAGAGACCAAGATCAGAATTTTTGGTTGGGCAGAAGGCTGGGCTTGATCAGACCCTAGTTCTGGACTTTGATCAGAAAAGTGGAAAATTAAGGCTTCTGTAAAAATGATAATTTTTTAAATCTGTGACCACGGCTGGAAGCTCCTCATAAAAATAGAAGCTTAGCACTTTGGATCAAACCTTTTGATTGGGAAGAAGAGTGGGCTTCATCAAACCCTAGTTCGAGGTCACATCCAATGAATCCGAAAGTTTCAAAGGAAAAATTAAGGAGTGAAACTTTGCAGTTTTCAAATTCTGAATATACCAGCTTGATCATCAAGGCGCATATTTCTATCCTTTCGGAAGTTTGAAATTCAAAGTTTGAATTTTTGGGGTTTCTCTGACAAACCCTATTACAGCTCCAGATCCAGTTCCTGCAAATCAAGTGGATTGGGTTAATCCTAGAAGAAGATGGATTGGTCACCTGCATAAGTGAAGAAGTTCCTGTCGCAGAGGGAGATGAGGCTAAGGCCTTCCATAAGAAGATTACAAGCAATCTTGACAGGTATGGCTTACAGGTATGTTTCATGGTTAATTTTATCATATGTTTTTCTTCATATCATTACAGTACAATCTTGATTAATTACTAGACTTGTCGTATTACCTTAATAGAAGATATTCATTGATTAAGGTTTTGACACTTGTGATTGTACTAATGCATTGTGATGTTGTATGAGGTTTATGTTGTTCGCTAACATGAAAGGTACACAAAGAAAGACAAATCATGTTCCAGTTCAAGAACATATGATCATGATGACATGAAGACAAAGATTCATCCATTGTCATGGATCACTTATAAAATCTACTTACGAGGTATGTATAACTTGGTTTTACAATGGATAACTTATGAGACATGCGGGTTACTAGCACAAGTCATTGAAGAGAACCAGAAGACATTATGCGGGTATGTTAGACATAACTAGCTAGCATGCTAATCCAGGTATGTTTTTCCTATATCAAACTAGAATCCTACCTTGTGTTAGGATCTTATACTGTTGTGTTGCTGATAATGATTATTCATGAAGTCATAGGTTTGAATAGTCATGGTTGTATACATATTATGTTTCTTACCATAATTGATGATATGACTAACCAGAAGAATCATGAAGTTATAGGTTTGAGTAATCACAGGTTTATGCATTGATGATTTAACTAATTAGAAAAGTCCTATGATCAAATAAGAATATGCATGAGTAAAATACGACTTCCCTGAAACCTTGAATACTAATGTTTATTATTTGTGAATGATCATGACTATACATGTTTAAGATTATTGTGTTTTGATAGTATGAAGATTATACTAATAAATGTGTGATTATGTATGATACCTCAAGGATAACACAATGATGATACTAATAAGCATTCATAGTGATTAAGGATGGATGTAAGTTCAAGGACAGGTAATCCAGGAAGAAAAGATCAAGAGGGAGCACACTCCAGTTGTTCCTGCAAGAAAGCAAAGGAGCACACTTCAGTAGTTTCTGCAAGGATGTAGATATTCAGAGGGAGTTGACCATGTTTCTACATTCCACAACAGAAAGGTGTAGAAGAAGCTACTTCAGCAACTCCTGTAAGGAAGCAAAGACTCAGAGAGAGTCCACCCAGCAACCAAACAAAGATAATTATTTTTAATTATCATTTCTTGCATATTTGTTTGTTTAAATAAAATTGTTCAATGATGTATATGCTCATGGTCCTATACTTAGGATATGTATTGTGCATATTAGAATGATTGCATTAATGAACAATATACTACTAATATGCATGTGAAGGGTAAGTGGCCTATGGCACTGTACAAAATTCCAGTGCTACTTATCTAGAATGAAACCTCTTTGCTAACATGTTGGGAGTAGTACAAACTCTTAACAATGTTTTAGTAGAGACTCGAAGGCATCTAGAAAGTTATGGGATATGGATAAATGTTGTATTGAAGCATTGGCTAAGATAATTGCATGACTGTACGACATATTTCTTTATGTGTAAGAATTTGTTCTGAAAACTATGAGATGTTTTCTAATCATGCAATTTAACTTGTTGTGTAGGAAAGATTGTATGCCATCACCTACAAAAGAAGGACTACAACATTTGTTCAGCAACAAATTTATCTATTGAAAATATTGAAGATATTGAAGTTCCCAGGATCTGGGAAGAATGCCATGATCAAGGAGTACCAGTCGATCATGAAGATGTTTGGGATGCAATCCCAACACCTGAAGGGGAGTCTATAGTGACTTCCAAGAGGATCCACAAGATCAAGCATGCTGCATGTGGTAGCATAGAGACTTTTGCTCCTATATCCAGATACACTTCCATTAGATCCATACTTGCTCTGGCTGTAGTGATGAAATGGAAGATACACCAGATGGATCTCAAGACAGCTTTCTTGAATGGTGTAGTTGAAGAAGAAGTGTATGTGGAGCAGCTACTTGGTTCTGAGACACATGACAAGGAGTCATATATGTGCAGAAATTGGTATGGTAGGATAGACAACTTTCTATCCAGTTTTGGGCTTTACCAAGAGTAAAGCGGATTCCAACCTTTACTACAAGGTTGAGGAAGGCAATCCAGTGATAATACTTTTGTATGCGGATAACCTGTTTGTTACAGGTGAAGATAGATTGATTGCCGACACGCAGGGGAAGCTTGATGCCGAGTTCGAGATGAAGAACGTGGGGATCATGCACTATTTGTTTTTGGCATGGAGGTGTGGCAGAGTGCAGATGGAATATTCCTTGGACAAGGGAAGTATGCAGTAGAGATCCTGAAGAGGTTCAGGATGATGGATTGCAAGGCATGGCCACACCTATGGCGTCGAATCTGAAGCTTCCTTGTGATGCTTCATCTGAGCCGATTGATGTCTCTATGTATCGTCAGATGATTGGGTCCTTGATGTACCTGACGAACACGAGACCAGATATTTGCTTTGTGGTGAACACATTGAGCCAATTCCTGACAGATCCAAGGAGTGTTCACTTGGTTGCTATAAATCATATTCTGAGATACCTGAAGGGTACAGTTGACTATGGGCTCAAGTAAGATGTGAATCAAAAGTTTAACCTACAGGGTTATGTTGATTCAGATTGGGTAGGAAGTGCTGCAGATAGGAAGAGCACTTCTGGGTGTTGCTTCAGTATGGGATCAGGTGTGATCTCTTGGTTTAGCAGGAAGCAGTCCTACGTAGCACTGAGTATAGCCAAAGCAGAGTATGTTGCGACGGATGAGCAAGTTGCAAATGTATTGACCAAGCCATTGTCCAGAGTACAGTTTGAGTACTTTAGAGAGAGGTTTGGTGCACTTCAGATCGAGGTTCCTTCGAAAAGGTAGTGATGAGTCCGGAAGATGTAGATACACATGAGCTTTTCTGACATGGTTGATGTGTTCTCCCATGGTCATGATGTAATTGTTGAGCCATTCTCACATGGTTGTAGATGTGTTCTCCCATGGTGTAGATGTAAGGGCTGAAGCCATCTTTCACATGGTGGTAGATGTTTTCTCCCATGGTGAAAAAGTAAGGGCTGGAGCCTTCCCTGAATGGTGGTAGATGTGTTCTCCCATGTCGGTGGTGTAAGTGCTAGATGATGTGCATTTGGGTTGTGATTCGTGGACGATGAGATGATCTGAAGAGGACGATGCTATGATGATCAGGAGGATCATGGATGATGAGCATCGGGATGATGCTCCAGTTACTGCTCTGTATATGCATCAAGATGATGTTGGATATGATCAGTTGGATCATTTATATGTATATGTATGTACGCATCACATTGGATGCTAGCTATGATCAAGTGGATCATGTATTTGTATTTGTATCAGGTGGATACACTATATGATCAGGTGGATCATGTATTTGTATTTGTATTAGGTGGATACACTGTATGATCAGGTGGATCATGTATGATGATATGTATCAGGTAGATACTTGGTATGCATCAGGTGGATGCATTGTATGATCGGGATGATCATGATGATGAGCTTCAAGATGTTGCTCCAGATGATATGTATCAGGATGGTACAGTGATGATGATCAGTGTGATCATGAGCATCAGGAGGATGCTTTGTGCGATGATGATCTGTTGTATCATGAGTATCAGGTTGATACTTGGAGGTCAGAGATGATATGTGGCAGGTTGTGCAAATAGCATGTAATCAATCCTGGGAGATCTTGCCGGTCGTGCTGCGGCACATAAATGTTCCTGGGATACTCTTTCCAGTATTACTATGTAGTATGTAATCAGTCCTCAGATATCCAATAGGTTGATCTGTGTGCTCGTAATCAATCCTGGGATGAGGTATTACTATGGACATGTAATTAGTCCTGGAGATCCGATAGGTTGAGCTGTGTGCTCGTAATTAGTCCTGGTATGCTCTTTAGAGATCTTACCAGTTATGTTGCAGCACATAAATGTTCCTGGGATGCTCTTTAAAGGTTTTTTATATCCACATGTAATCAGTCCTGGAGATCCAAGAGGTTGAGCTGTGTGATCGTAATAAGTCTTGGGATGCTCTTTAGAGATCTTGTCGGTCGTGCTGCGACACATAAATGTTCCTGGGATGCTCTTTAAAGGTATTGTGGAGGAGATGCATGTAATCAATACTGGGAGATCTTGCCGATCATGCTTAGGCACATAAATGTTCCTGGGATACTCTTTTCGGTATTGCATCCGCACATAAAATTAGTCCTGAAAGACCCACCTCTATCAGACCGTTCGCACAGATGATGAAGACCTGCAGGTGGTGGGCCTACATCCAGTATGAAAAAGGAATGGATCTGTAGAACTTCCTATGACAAGTAGATTTAGAGATTGATTGAGATAGCAGCAGCAGTGATGATTATGATGACTCGATGACGATTATCCAGTGACGATGATCCAGAGAAGTTGACTTGTGCTAGAAGACCTGTGTCGAGAAATACCTTCCTAGTTAAGAGGGAGTTTTGATGTATATGTAACTTAGGAATGTATTTCACATATATGTATATTGTATTCCTATAGAGATGTTATTATTCCTCTATATGGAAGTGTCGTCATTTATATTGTAAGTGTCGTAACTTATACTTGATGGGTTATTAGACCACCTTGTTGGGGTCGGCCCTGTATAAGTCATGTGGGTCAAAGGGTTATTAGACCACCCTATTGGGGGTCGACCATGTGGGTCAAAGGGTTATTAGACCACCCTAGTGGGGGTCATCCCAGTTAGAATTATGTTAAGTGGTTAAGTTGAGGCCGACCTAGTTGAGTGAAGATCAAGTCAAGTTAGTGTATAAATAGAGAGTGTGTCTCTCTCATTTTATACATTTTATTCTCTCACTCACACTTGGGAGAGTGGTGCACTTGTGGAGGAGGAGGCTCTGCTGCTAGGAGAAGACTATCTCTTGTATTCTGGTTGTATCATTGCTCTATCTATCTCTGAGGAAGTTATTGGGGTTTTTCACATTTATGGTTTTCCCCAAGTAAACTCCGTGTCTCTTGTGTGCTTGCATTATTGTGTCCATGATTGATATGCTGTAGATTTGTTGTACATGGTGTTCTCTCGGTTAAGATCCTAGATCAGATTGAAGTAAATTCTGAAAATTTAACACAAGATTGTCCTCTACTTGCTTTGATAAAAAATTAATTTTGAGACCACATTCAAATTCTCTAAGAAGTGACAAAATCAATCTTGTAACATTTATCCCACCACCAATATAATAGACCAAATGAATCAAACTAAATATTTTGTGAAATCAATTGATAGTCTACTTCAACGAATAAAAGTTTATGGCTTTGTTCTATCAAATTGACTCATATTAAGATCTTTAAACCATAACCAAAGATCACATGTGTTTCATGGTTATGCTATGCAAGAAATGAAATCAATTTCACACCACACAATGTACTTAAAGCAGATCTGCCCTCTTCTAAATTGTGTTAATTGAAATGAAAATCTAAATGAATTCACACAGTAATCAATAACGCATTTGAGGAATTCAGATAGCAATCACACGCAACAAACATGAAATTGAAAATTAGATCTAACACACACAAATTTAACTACAACAATCCAATAAGTAACTAAACTAGAAAAATGAATTAGAGCAGTTCATTACAGTCGGTTCGTGGGACCAAGAGGATATGGTATGCATGCTAATGAAGTTTCAAAAGCCAAGTGTGTTGAGCAAATGAATCAGATTCAATATCCAAAAGTCTTCATTTGTATGAAATTAATCACCACATCAAAATTAAATAATTAACATGGGGTTCAGCAACACAATTTCTCGATCAATTCTTTATCAACATTCCTCTGTTACATTCCTCATACTCATGAGGATCATTTATATAAAATCTAAGGGTAATGATAAAATCAAATCCCCCAAACTCAAATATGTTCAATCATAATTGTGGGCGTGACAAGCCATTTTGAGAAGATCCGTGTCAAAGAGCCATATTTATCTCTCAGTCTGATCTGAAATTTGAGAAATGACCCGCTTTCTAGCTAAATATGATCATTATCGAAGTGGGTTTATAACCATTTTAGAAGATTCTTCATAGTTTGTCAGGAAATCAACCCCAAAATCAACTTCCTGAATAGTGACATGAAATTTGATTGAGATTTTTTACAATGAGTTGGAAAACCACATGTGCGAGCAAGGTGAGGTCTGATGGGATACACTACCATCTAGAAACATCCAGATGACACATCCAAGAGAAATAATTCAATTTGAAAGTGTGAAAATATGCCAACCATGAGTTGGTAAAAAAACTAGTGCAGCAACCAGAATTGGTGCAGGAATCACTAGTGCAGGAACCACTAGTGTAAAATCACAACCATCATCAGCAAAACATAGTCAAATCATATTAAGTCATTAAAAATACAAGAAAACTATAAAAATTAATCAGAAGATAGCAAGGATATGTTTAACGGTAAATCATGAGGTAATGCATACGAAATGTATATAAATTACGGGAATATGGCATTATGGATAATGGTATTATGTGACGGAAAGGAGGGAATTTTTAGGTTTCAACAATAATAAACTTACAAAAATTGGTATACATATAGAGAACTACTAGTACTAGTGCACCATTATTTTTATTTTTGTTAATTATCTAAGTGATCGAACCTCGAAAAAAGTACGCCAAGTGTGGGTACATCCTTTGAAGGTCTTATTGCAATGATCATGAAACTGTTTTTTAATAGTATGTAGAGGTTGGTGTCACATACCCTCCCATCTATCCACTTCCAGGAAGGGAACACGATGCCAAATTATGGGCTTTCACATATTCTTAGCCCAATTCATTAGATTCACATCATTAAAATAAACAATGTGCAGATGAAAATTAAGCCAATGTGCACATCGGAATTAAAACTCATCCACACACATATCGTATGCCTACCACATATAAAAAACAGTCCACAATTTAAACATTTCAGAAGTAAATGCATTGACAGAAAAACACTTATCTTCATTATGTAATTGTCCCCAAAAAACTAGCTATGTTGCTGCAACGTTCCACCCAACCATAGGCCAGTTGTGTTCATAAATCTCTCAACACAACTGCCACCCCCGAGCTGGGCATGGTTCATACAAGGAAAATGGGACATTCAAGCTCATGCATAGCCAAATCAATAGAAACCCATCTCACCCCATCATTCTTTCACACACAGCAACTCAAACTGGGCATGGATACACATTTTCAGCAATGGGATTTACAAACAGGATCGCCATGGATTTTCCCAAATCGTGAGCACACCAAAAACAAACTGTGAGAAAGGGCAATTCGACCACATGGATAAAAACGATTTATCCCACAGATTATGGGCATTCCAATGCCCAAAACAACCTCCAGGAAACCCCCAAATCGATCTGTTCTCTTCCCCACTGGTAACCAAAGCAAAAACGCCATTCTCCCAGCTGAGAAATAAGGAAAAACCAAAAAACACATGGCTGGAAAACACCCAAGAAGCTCCAAACTCCTGGGAGAGAAAAACTGGTTGATGGGTAATGGCTTGGGGAGCAATTCATAGTTGTTTTCTTGCCCAAGAAGAAAAACATGTTTTTCCATGAAGGGTGGCTTTCCCATACTCGAATTTAAATAACCATACTTCTCCATTCCGAAGGCATTAACTACCTCAACCAACTCTTGGGAGAAATGAATGATTGGGTACAAAAGTCAACATGGGTAGTTGAGGGTTTGATGGGTTCTCTCATTGACACTTGGATTGACTTGATTGACTCAAGGGTTTGATGTTTTCCCTCCCAATTCCTTGTAAAATCATGCTCCCATCTCTTGTTGCATTGCATAGCTAGCTGTAGGTATTTTATTAAAAATGCATATTTACAATTCCAATGTGCCTGGCTAGCACGTAAACCCTATGCATCAATAAATCGATGGCGGGGCCTTGGCCTTGAACTCCTCACCATGATTTTATAACAATATTACATTATTTACATTTTAATACAATGGGGTCAAAATAGGGATATTACAATCCCCTCCCCCTTGGAATAACATCGTCCTCGGTGTTCCAACACTTAGGAATATATACCCACTTTACACATGTCTCAAAATTCACAAAATGTGGCAGGTCTGTCCTACGTTCATCTCTTTACTTTGAAATTTCAAGATCAAGTTTTTTGGCTTCCACAAGCTGCTCCTGCTGGCTTGATCTTCCAGTTCTGCAGGTGGGAATCGCTCCACGGAAATCCCTTCCATTTATTTATCTTCTAGCTGATCTACAAGTCTGGAATTTCATGGATTCCATCTTCCTTGTTGTCCTACCAACTATTCGAGGAAGATATTTAGCCAAAACAAATAGTTTTTAGTCTGCTGCCATGATCAATATGCACAACTGCCCCCCACTTTTCTCACTAGCAACACTCGGCTAGTAACAGCTGCAAACAATGGCTTTCAATTTTTCACCTATGAGATTCATCATGGCAATTCATGTTAGTACAAGCATAACACAATATTAAAATTAGTCAATTATTTGCTCAATTGACATGGAACGTCCATGCTTTACCCATGAGACTTCCACCCATTTCATGCCTTCCCAACATACACATGAACTCATTTATGTTCATCCTTTCACATGAATTTTACTATTTCGGCATTCACAATTCATTTCAAGCAATTAAACACAATCTATTTCCAGTCATGACATGCATTCAACAATCCTTTGATTCTGAAATGCATCAATCAAAAAGGAAAGAGAAGAGTAAGAGTTTCCCCCTCTTAGTCTTGTTTCAATCCAGAGCCACACCACAACTTTGGTTTTCGTTCTCCTTAGCCTCTTTCACTTCAATGTGAATGCTTGACTTTCTCGTTCTTGGCTATGACACATAGTCTCTAAGGTTGGTTTGAGGATTTCCAACTAGGGAACTCTTCCCCATTGTTTCCTACAGAACCCTTGGCTGCTAGGACCCACACATGTCCACTAGCACCATTTTTCATTACTACTCATACTTAGCTCTTTACGATGCTCACATGTCCACATGCATCCTCCATATGCTTTCATAGTCCTTGCTTCCAATAATACCTACATTCAAACATTGAATCAATTCACATGTTCATTTTATTCTCATAGGGTTTATTTCTAAACAAGAATTTAGAAATCATAAACAATTCATCTACACGTGTACATTCATAAGCAAGAAGCTGCAAGATAACCAAATACTTATCTGTATGGGATGTCTTCACTTTATTCCACAAGATCCTTCTTTGCTTTACAATCCTTGGATTTCCTATGGACATAATAATGAATGTTGGGCTAGCATGCAACCTACTCCACAACCATTCAAATAGGAAATGCGAGGCTAGTACGGAGACTAGGTTTATTAATCATCTCATTTAGCAATATGCTAGGCCAGTGCTCTAACTCCTTTTATTAATTAATTAAAGAATGTGTGGCCAGCACGCAGGCTGCTCCACAACATCAAGGGTTTAGTGCCCCCCACCAACTACTCTCTAAATTTATCAAGTATTTGTAGCGCCCAACCAGTTACTCCCTAGATTTACTAAGAATTTATAGCACCTGACCAATTACTCTCTGGTTTAACCAAGAATTATGGTTCTTTTAGGGTCCTTGTTTTCCTGCAATGACCAAGGTTTCCAACAAAGAAACAATAGTGTATCATCTTACTGTTAGAAGACTTATACTTGAAATATTCATTATTCCAAACAAGAAAATAAATGAAAATGAATACTTATCTGTATTGTGCATTTTCCTTGCTACTCCACAGGTTTCCTTCTCTACTTTACAAGCCTTGGATCACCTGTGGGGTGGATTCTTGTCCAGCACACATGTTGCTTCCACAACATCATCCGAATAGGCAATGCCAAGCCAGTACCCCGACTGGGTTTATCAGGCATCCCAAAAAAAATCAGTATGCTAAGCCAATACACCGACTGGGTTTATCAAACATTTCAAAAATTGGTATGCTAAGCCAGTATGCCGACTGGTTTTATCAAGCATACAACAACCATTTCCAAGCCAGTTCTCCGACTGGGTTTGTCAGGAAATAACACCCTTCACCAATACCTCCTCAACATGCAAATAGCTAATGCCAAGCCAGTACATCGACTGTGTTTGTCAGTCATCCAACAACCATTAATCACAACTTCCAAATAACCAATGCAAAGGTAGTACACAGACTGGGTTTATCAGGCATAGAACAACATAATATGATTACGTGGCTCCTTCTCTTATGCAAACCAGTGGTTCCCTCCAGGAACTCCATAGGTGACTCACTTGACTGCAGGCTAGCATGGCCCCCACAATACCCACTCACACTACACAAGGATGATACCCCTTTTCTGCTACACAGCTCCTCGGACCTATCCATCTCTTCTAGTGTCCTTTAGTGTGAGCATAGAAAGGTTACCACTGCCCATACAGTCCTCTTGAGTACTTCCTCTTCACATTGCCCCTTAATGTGCAAAACCAAATTGCATTCGTATAAGCTGACAACACAAGAAGGATAAGAAAGCTCATCAGTATTGCTGCTCAAAAATTGTAATCATATTTCATAACATTCACTATCAAGTATTGAAACACCAGGAATGCGTCCATTCCCTTAGGGTGTAGTCAATATTGACAACCCCCAACAAAACCCAGCACCCGAAAGGTATGCATCCCTTTATGATGTGAGCCATGTAGGCCCTAATCATACTCAAGCAATATGGAATAATAATTAAACATGCTCTACATTTTAAATCTAATAACCAGACATGTATATTCTTAGTTAGGGTTACAAAATACTCATTCATTTCACGGATGTATATTTTCTTCATTGGCGGAGAATGGGGGCTCCTTTCTCTGAGTCAACAGTCATTCGGGTTTCCACCCCAATATTTTCACGTTCCATAACTTGCACATGCCTTCTTGGCATAACTTTACTGTCTCACTCACATGCTTTACCAACATGTAGTTCGGTTGAGACATTATCAATATGGCGTTTCACCTGAAACCCATTTCCAAAGCATGGGATCCTCCCCATCTAGTTTGCCTTCTGCAGGACATAACACATGGTCTTCCTGCAATGTGTCATCCTGGCACACTTATCAAATAGCCAAATAGTCAACAACATTTAAAAATTCAAATCTGATTGTTCCATAACCAATCAATGTCATTAATAATTAAATTCAATATGAATTTGCAATTCTGTCTACTACAGAAATTAGACTTGCAACCATGAGATGGTTAAATCAGACAATTTTTAGATTTGTTTCATGCATAAGTAACAACCATGAGAACCTTGTCATAACCTTTGGCTTCTGCATATGGTAGATCTCGGTCTTTACTATGGACTTATCCTCATTGCCATACGTAAGACTTTTTCACCTGAAAACTGAAACTTCAATCAGCCAAACACGTTGTGAGTATCTATGCATATGATCCTTTCATTGCCATAACAGTCACTGAAGTGATCTCAGAATTATAACACTCAATAATTCAAACACCTTCAGTTGTTAACATTTGAAATGCAATGAAATATATATATATATATATATATATATGCATCATTATCATAATAAAATTGCAAGACACGGGTACACTATTCATGCAATTTAAATAAACTTTAAATACTCATTACTTCATATCCATATTCTTTTTATGCAACTCTGTCCTTCCAACAGAGTGCTCTGGTATCCCATCACATGTCTACCTTCTTCATGCAATCATTCTCCTGCATTCATAGCAGCTCATGAAATGGTATCAGGTTTAACAATAGTCCACCAGTTCATCTATTATATAACTACATTGAAACATATATATGTCACACCCATGCACTCACACAATGCTTCTCAATATGTGCACCCACACATATGAATGCACATTCACAACATCTACATAATCTTTTAATGTGCATTCATGCAATACATAACCCCTCAATGCAACCTTGCATTAATCCTTGCATACTATGTACTTACGCCTATTATGGCCTAACCATGACTGCTACTCATAGCATGCACTACCACAATAGGACCATAAGTCCTCACTTGCTTTGGTTGTTAAACTTACAACTGTCATACACAAATGGCATGATATAATTTCATATGAATGCATTGAGATTTCTAAGCAATTATAGGGTGTAAGGATCACTGCCTTCACTTACCCACACCTCACCATACTTGGTAGTTTAACATTCCCATTCGAGCACTCAATACCACATGCAAACCAAATCAACATAGTTTAAGCATAGTTGAAGGGACCTTACCAAATCCTCTTTCAACATTCATGCAATGAAGCACAAATAACCATTACCTGCATGGTTGTTATTAACATCGCTTGATGTTACCTGATCAGTTGGACTCTTACCAAGACCACTCAGTCCTTTTTGCCAACATCATGAGCACAGATTTGTTGTACCATCCTCTCTTCATAAGGTTGCTGGTCTCGTGCAACAACTTCATCAACTTCTTTAGACATGCTTTAATTGTAGTTTGTCCTACCACCAATGCAGACACAACTAATTATTAGCAACCACCAAAATTACCTCAAGTGGATCATTGCATATGTAAAACCTCACTATTTTACCAATATGCAATATCCTATTCGTGCACAAACATTTTCACATGCACTGTGCAATGCTTATTAATGTGCTATCCGGTTCATATTCATTTCATCTATCTAATCTCTTGCATTTTCAACATTCTTATGCCATTGTTTATATGCATGACAATTTCATAATTATAAATACGATAGAAAAACAGGGTTTAATAAATTATCCCTTTCCAAACCCTCATCGTAGCATGGAATCCCTCTTCCATATCATAGTTGGTCCGATTTCCTTCCAGTCATGCAATTCTAGAAATTGCCCATATCGCCAACAACATTTTTTGTCAAAACAGCCACTAGCACTCTTCTGCACCAAATATATATGATATATGTGGACCTCATTCAAATTCTGGTCATGCATCCTTGTTCTCCTCTGAATAAGCTTTCCAATGCTTATCTTCGTGCTCCATTCTGATCCAGGACATGGAATTTACATTTTTTCAAAAAAATGCAAACTTTGCCCAAATTTCTGCACTTTTACACAGCTGCAATTTTTTTTTTCTTAGAGGCCAACTTCTGCTGCTTGTAGAAGCAAATCTAGGAAGAATCATGAAAACTTATCTACCGGCTGTTGCACAACATCAAGGGTTTAGTGCCCCCCACCAACTACTCTCTGAATTTATCAAGTATTTGTAGCGCCCAACCAGTTACTCCCTAGATTTACTAAGAATTTATAGCACCTGACCAATTACTCTCTGGTTTAACCAAGAATTATGGTTCTTTTAGGGTCCTTGCTTTCCTGCAATGACCAAGGTTTCCAACAAAGAAACAATAGTGTATCATCTTAGCTGTTAGAAGACTTATACTTGAAATCTTCATTATTCCAAACAAGAAAATAATTGAAAATGAATACTTATCTGTATTGTGCATTTTCCTTGCTACTCCACAGGTTTCCTTCTCTGCTTTACAAGCCTTGGATCACCTGTGGGGTTGATGCTTGGCCAGCACACATGCTGCTTCAACAACATCATCCGAATAGGCAATGCCAAGCCAGTACCCCGACTGGGTTTATCAGGCATCCCAAAAAAATCAGTATGCTAAGCCAATACATCGATTGGGTTTATCAAGCATTTTAAAAATCGGTATGCTAAGCATGTATGCCGACTGGGTTTAGCAAGCATTCAACGACCATTTCCAATCCAGTTCTCTGACTGGGTTTGTCAGGAAAGAACACCCTTCACCAATACCTTCTCAACATGCAAATAGCTAATGCCAAGGCAGTACATCAACTGGGTTTGTTAGGCATCCAACAACCATTAACCACAACTTCCAAATAACCAATGCCAAGGTAGTACATCGACTGGGTTTATCAGGCATACAACAACATAATATGATTACGTGGCTCCTTCTCTTATGCAAACCAGTGGTTCCCTCCAGGAACTCCATAGGTGACTCACTTGACTGCAGGCTAGCATGGCCCCCACAATACCCATTCACACTACACAAGGATGATACCCCTTTTCTGCTACACAGCTCCTCGGGCATATCCAACTATTCTAGTGTCCTTTAGTGTGAGCATAGAAAGGTTACCACTGCCCATACAGTCCTCTTGAGTACTTCCTCTTCACATTGCCCCTTAATGTGCAAAACCAAATTGCATTCGTATAAGCTGACAACACAAGAAGGATAAGCAAGCTCATCAGTATTGCTGCTCAAAAATTGTAATCATATTTCATAACATTCACTATCAAGTATTGAAACACTAGGAATGCGTCCATTCCCTTAGGGTGTAGTCAATATTGACAACCCCCAACAAAACCCAACACCCAAAAGGTATGCATCCCTTTCTGATGTGAGCCATGTAGGCCCTATTCATACTCAAGCAGTATGGAATAATAATAAAACATGCTCTGCATTTTAAATCTAATAACCAGACATGTATATTCTTAGTTAGGGTTACAGAATACTCATTCGTTTCATGGATGTATATTTTCTTCATTGGCGGAGAATGGGGGCTCCCTTCTCTGAGTCAATAGTCATTCGGGTTTCCACCCCAATATTTTCACGTTCCATAACTCGCACATGCCTTCTTGGCATAACTTTATTGTCTCACTCACATTCTTTACCAACATGTAGTTCGGTTGAGACATTATCAATATGGCGTTTCACCCGAAACCCATTTCCAAAGCATGGGATCCTCCCCATCTAGTTTGCCTTCTGCAGGCCATAACACATGGTCTTCCTGCAATGTGTCATCCTGGCACACTTATCAAATAGCCAAACAGTCAACAACATTTAACAATTCAAATCTGATTGTTCCATAACCAATCAATGTCATTAATAATTAAATTCAATATGAATTTGCAATTTTGTCTACTATCGAAATTAGACTTGCAACCATGAGATGGTTGAATCATACAATTTTTAGATTTGTTTCATGCATAAGTTACAAGCATGAGAACCTTGTCATAACCTTTTGCTTCTGCACATGGTAGATCCCGGTCTTTACTATGGACTTATCCTCATTTCCATACGTAAGACTTTTCCACCTGAAAATCGAAACTTCAATCAGCCAAACACGTTGTGAGTATCTATGCATATGATCCTTTCATTGCCATAACAGTCACTGAAGTGATCTCAGAATTATAACACTCAATAATTCAAACACCTTCAATTGTTAACATTTGAAATGCAATGAAATATATATATATATATATATATATATATATATATATATATATATATATGCATCATTATCATAATAAAATTGCAAGACACGGGTACACTATTCATGCAATTTAAATAAACTTTAAATACTCATTACTTCATATCCATATTCTTTTTATGCAACTCTGTCCTTCCAACAGAGTGTTCTGGTATCCCATCACATGTCTACCTTCTTCATGCAATCATTCTCCTGCATTCATAGCAGCTCATGAAATGGTATCAGGTTTAACAATAGTCCACCAGTTCATCTATTATATAACTGCATTGAAACATATATATGTCACACCCATGCATTCACACAATGCGTCTCAATATGTGCACCCACACATATGAATGCACATTCACAACATCTACATAATATTTTAATGTGCATTCATGCAATGCATAACCCCTCAATGCAACCTTGCATTAATCCTTCCATACTATGTACTTACGCCTATTATGGCCTAACCATGACTGCTACTCATAGCATGCACTACCACAACAGGACCATAAGTCCTCACTTGCTTTGGTTGTTAAACTCACAACCGTCATACACAAATGGCATGATATAATTTCATATGTGTAACGTCCCCTCCTACCATACCAGCATGATAGAGAGGACGTGTTGCTAAAACCGGGCATCTAGCCCCATGCACTTTTTTTTGCTAAGCATTCACATAATATAAAAGACATATGGAATGTATAATTATAAGATAAACACAGCGGAAGTAATATCAATTACACATTTATCATACATTCACGATATTCATCAAATAAATAAATGCAAAGTTAACACAAGAGAGCACTTATCTTATAACAAATATTCCCAAGCGACTGGCTATGCAACTGCAACGTTCCACCTAACCATAGGCCAGTTGTGGTCATCAATCTCAACACACTGCCACCCCCGAGCTGGGCATGATCTCTACAAGGAATCATGGAACAACAGACTCACACATAGTCAAGCATACACCAAGATGAGCCAAGCCAATCTGCAATTGGGTTTATCAGGCTGCTAGGAAATGGAAAGGAAGAATTGCTAAGCTAGTGAGCTCAACCACATAGCTATGGATACCCCTCCCAGATCTAGTCAGCTTGGCACTCACAATGCCTACAAACACAACACAAGGAAGTATCCTCTTCACTGCCACACAGTCCCTCAAGCCATACCTTCCTTTCTAGTGTTCTCAGGGTGTGCATAGAAAAGTAGCCAAAGCCCTCTTGATCTTCTTGAGAGGTTACTCCCTCCACTAGGTTTATCAAGCCAATTCTGTCCACTACCAGTCCAGGTTTCTTGCTCACAGGTTCAGATCAAAAACCGGGATGCACATAACAGCAGAGCCACACTTATTGGGCATGATAAAACGTTTTTACAGTGAGATTCCCAAAGATGGGGTTTTCATTAGCTTTAGAAAAACGTGGGAAACCCAAAAACAAAACTGGAAGATGGGGAATGTTGATGTATATGTAACTTCGGAATGTATTTCACATATATGTATATTGTATTCCTATAGAGATGGTATTATTCCTCTATAAGGAAGTGTCGTCATTTATATTGTAAGTGTCGTAACTTATACTTGATGGGTTATTAGACCACCTTGTTTGGGGTCGGCCCTGTATAAGTCATGTGGGTCAAAGGGTTATTAGACCACCCTATTGGGGGTCGGCCATGTGGGTCAAAGGGTTATTAAACCACCCTATTGGGGGTCGGCCATGTGGGTCAAAGGGTTATTAGACCACCCTATTGGGGGTCGGCCCACTCAGCATTATGTTATGTGGTTAAGTTCGAGCCGACATGAGTTAGGTAAAAAGGCAAGTCAAGTCAAGTATAAATAGAGTGCGGGAGGCACTCTATTTACTCACTCACTTCACACACATTCTCTCAAGGAGGAGAGGCGCACTTATGGAGGAGGAGGATTGCTGCTAGGTTATGGCTATCTCTATTGGTTGGTTGTATCATTTCTCTATCTATCTCTGAGGAAGTTATTGGGGTTTTTCACCTTTATGGTTTTCCCCAAGTAAATCTTTGTGTCTCTTGTGTGTGCTTGCATTATTGTCTCCATGATTGATATGATGTAGATATGCTGTACATGTTGTTCTCTCAGTTAAGATCCTAGATCAGATTGAAGTAAATTCAGAAAATTCAACATGGAATCAGAGCTAGCCTGAAAGAAGGCATGATATGGCATGTATGACACTTGTTGCACTTACGATGCTAGGGCTTGATATAGCAAAACCCAGTCATCGTAGCACTTTCGCTATAAATCCGTTTTGGCGAAGTTTTCGGATCTGAAATTGTTACAGGCCAAAGCTAAGATATCCAGGTATCTTGTGTCCAAAGGACAACCTCTAATTCGTTGTACTTTGTGATTTATGATCTGTACAATATAGGGTTTCTGCCTCTTCCAGATCTGAGTCAAAATCAGGTGACCTTGGGAAAAAGGTCATATCTTGGGCTAGGAAGCTCCAAATGAAATTTCGTAAAAAGTGACAGGTAGTACACAGTCGGCACTATCTCAGAAAACGTTTTCAGATGCCGAAGTCGAACCAGTGACACGTGGAACGCCGTACAAGTTCGCTCTCCTGTATTATCCCATAAACAGGTCACGTTGCGACATTTGGCATAACTCTCTCTCAGAGAGTCCAATTGAGGTCAGACCTGTCAGGATGGAAAGCTAACAGGCCGAGCTATCTCAGAAAAATTTTGCAGAGGCTGAAGTTAAAACAGTGACACGTGGCACGCCGTACAAGTTCTCTCTCCTGTTTTATCCCAAAACAGGTCACGTTGCGACATTTGGCATATCTCTCTCTCAGAGAATCCAATTGAGGTCAGACCTGTCAGGATGGAAAGATAACAGGTCAGGCTATCTCAAGAAACTTTTTCAGACCCTGTGGATCAAAAATTTCAGAGTTACACCAGAAACAATCAGGTACATATTTCTGTCAAAACAGAATTATTTTTTGGTACCTTCATTCATGGCTTCCGGAATTTAGGGCTTTGGAGAAAGTTGGAATTTTTGTAATCGGAGACCACGGCTGGATGCTACTCATCAAAATAGAAATTTAGAGACCAAGATCAGAATTTTTGGTTGGGCAGAAGGCCGGGCTTGATTAGACCCTAGTTCGGGACTTTGATCAGAAAAGTGGAAAATTAGGGCTTCTGTAAAAATGGGAATTTTTGAAATCTGTGACCACGGCTGGAAGCTCCTCAGAAAAATAGAAGCTTAGAGCTTTGGATCAAACATTTTGATGGGGCAAAAGAGTGGGCTTCATCAAACCCCAGTTCAGGGTCACGTCCAGTGAATCTAGAAGTTTCAAAGGCAAAATTGAGGAGTGAAACTTTGCAGTTTTCAAATTCTGAATATACCAACTTGATCAGCTCATCAAGGCACATATTTCTATCCTATCAGAAGTTTGAAATTCAAAGTTTGAATTTTTGGGGTTTCTCTGACAAACCCATATCCAGCTCAAGGTCCAGTTCTTGCAAATCAAGTGGATTGGGTTAATCACTTGCATAAGTGAAGAAGTTCCTGTTTCAGAGGGAGATGAGGCTAAGGCCTTACATAAGAAGATTACAAGTGATCTCGACAGGTATGACTCATCGAGGTATGTTTTGAGATTTCTTCATAATTAAGTTTATGGTATGCTTGTCTTCATATTATCACGGTTAGTACAATCTTGATTTTAGACTTGTCATATCACCTTAATAAAATTATGAATGCATGATAGAAGTCATTCATTTATTAGGAATATGAAACTTATGTTTGTACTAACACATTGTGATGTTGTATGAGTTTTATGTTGTCTACTAACATGAAAGGTACACCAAGAAGACAAATCATGTTCTAGTTCAAGAACATATGATCATGAGGACAAAGATTCATCCATTGCCATGGATCTCATAGAAGATCCATTCTCGAGGTATGTATAACTTAGTTTTATAATGGTTAACTTATGAGACATGCAGGTTACTAGCACAAGTCACTAAAGAGAACCAGAAGACATTATGAGGGTATGTTAGACATAAATAGCTAGCATGCTAATCCAGGTATGTTTTTCCTATATCAAGCTAAAATCCTACCTTGTGTTAGGATCTTATACTGTTGTTGATAATGATTATTCATGAAGTCATAGGTTTGAATAATCATGATTGTATGCATCTTATGTTTCTTACCATAATTGATGATATGACTAACCAGAAGAATCATGATGGTATAGGTTTGAATAATCACAGGTTTTATGGATTTTATATCTCTTATCTTGATTGATGATTCAACTAACCTGAATAGTCATAGGTTTGAGTAATTACAGGTTTAGACATGTTATGTTTCTTATGATTTGACTAACCATAAGAATCCTTGAATGCTCATGCTTATTATTTCTGTTTGAAATGATCATGACTATACATGCTTGAGATTATTGTGTTTTAATAGTATACTAATGAATGTATGATTTTATATGAGATCACAAGGATAACACATTCATGATACTAATAAGCATGCATAGGGACCAAGGATGAATATGAGTTCAAGAACAGGTAATTCAGGAAGCAAAGATCAAGAGGGAGCACACTCCAGTTGCTCCTGCCAGAAAGCAAAGGAGCACACTCTAGTTGTTCCTGCAAGAAAGCAAAGGAGCACACTTCAGTAGTTTCTGCAAGGATGCAGATATTCAGAGGGAGTTGATCATCTCTCTACATTTCACAACAGAAAGGTGTAGAAGAAGCTACCTCAGATTAGGACTCCAGCAGCTCCTGCAAGGAAGCAAAGACTCAGAGGGAGTCCACCCAACGAACAAACAAAGATAAGTATTTGAATTGTCATTTCTTAAATAATACTGTTCAATAATGTATATACTGATGTTCCTAGAATTAGGTTGTGTATTATGCATATTAGAATAATTGCATTGATGAACAGTATACTACTAATATGCATGGGTAAGTAGCCTATGGCACTGTACAACATTCCATTGCTACTTATCTAGAATGAAACCTCTTTGCTGACATGTTGGGAGTTGTGCACACTCTTAACAATGTTCTGGTAGAGATTGGAAGGCATCTAGAAAGTTATGGGATATGGATAAATGTTGTATTGAAGCATTGGCTAAGATAATTGCATGACTGTATGGCATATTTCTTTATGTGTAAGAATTTGTTCTGAAAACTATAAGATGTTTTCTAATCATGCAATTTAACTTGTTGTGTAGGAAAGATCATATGCCATCTCCTACAAAAGGACTACAACATTTGTTCCAGCAAGAAAGATATCTATTGAAGATATTGAAGTTCCCAGGATCTGGGATGAAGAAATGGAATGCCATGATCCGTAGATCATGAAGAAGATGTTTGGGATGCAGTCCCAAGACCTGACAGGGAGTCATATGTATGCAGATTGAAGAAAGCCTTGTATGGCTTGAAGCAAGCTCCCAGAACTTGGTATGGTGAAGATAGATTGATTGCCGACACGCAGCGGAAGCTTACTACCGAGTTCGAGATGAAGAACTTGGGGATGATGCACTATTTGTTTTTGGCATGGAGGTGTGGCAAAGTGCGGATAGAATCTTCCTTGGACAAGGGAAGTATGCAGTAGAGATCCCAAAGAGGTTTGGGATGATGGATTGCAAGGCCATGGCCACACCTATGGCATCGAATCTGAAGCTTCTATGTGATGCTTCATCTGAGTCAGTTGATGTCTCTATGTATCGTCAGATGATTGGGTCCTTGATGTACCTGACGAACACGAGACCAGACATTTGCTTTGCTGTGAACACATTGAGCCAGTTCCTGATGGATCCGAGAAGTGTTCACCTGGTTACTGTAAAGCATGTTCTGAGGTACCTGAAGGGTACAGTGGATTATGGGCTCAGGTATGAGGCGAATCAAAAGTTTAACCTGGAAGGTTATGTTGATTCAGATTGGGCTGGCAGTGCTGCAGACAGGAAGAGCACATCTGGGTGCTGCTTCAGTATGGGATCAGGTGTGATCTCTTGGTTTAGCAGGAAGCAGTCCTGCGTAGCACTGAGTACAGCTGAGGCAGAGTATGTTGCAGCCTGTTCAGCTAGTTGTGAGGCAGTATGGCTACGGAAGCTACTGTCTGAGTTATTTGATCTCCCGTTGGAGGCTACTGGTATCTTCTGTGATAACCAGAGTTGTGTGAAGCTGTCCGAGAACCCAGTGTTTCATGACAGGTTGAAACACATAGAGATCAAATATCACTATATCAGGGATATGGTGCAGAGAGGAGCTGTGAAGCTCCTGTATGTTGCGACGGACGAGCAGATTGCAGATGTGCTGATGAAGCCACTAGCCAGGGTGAAGTTCGAGTACTTCAGAGAGAGGCTTGGTGTGCTTCAGATCAAGGATACTTCGAGGAAGAAGTGATGGACACATTTGTTGAAGCCATTCCAAGCATGTTGGAAGGAGGATCCTTCACATGGCTGTGGATGTAAGCGCTGGATGATGAGCATCAGGATGGTGTTCTGGTTTCTGCTTGGATATGATCAGTTGGATCATTTTATGTATGTATGTATGCATCATGTTGGATGCTTGGACCATGTATCTGTATATGTATCAGGTGGATACATTGTATGATCAGGTGGATCATGTATGGTGATATATATCATGTATTTGTATTTGTATCAGGTGGATACATTGATGATCAGGAGGATCATGTATGATGATATGTATCAGGTAGATACTTGGTATGCATCAGGTAGATGCATTGATGATCAGGAGGATCATGTATGATGATATGTATCATGTATTTGTATCAGGTGGATACATTGATGATCAGGAGGATCAAGTATGATACTTGGTATGCATCAGGTAGATGCATTGATGATCAGGAGGATCATGTATGATGATATGTATCATGTATTTGTATCAGGTGGATACATTGATGATCAGGAGGATCATGTATGATACTTGGTATGCATCAGGTAGATGCATTGATGATCAGGTGGATCATGCAGCAGGATGTTGCAGTGATGATCAGGATGATCATAGATGACGAGCTTCAGGATGTTGCTCCAGATGACATGCAGCAGGACGTTGCAGTGATGATGATCAGGATGATCATGGATACATCAGGATGATGTATGGTGAGTATCAGGTTGATACTCTATGGCCGTGGATCAGGTTGTGCAGATGAGCATGTAATTCGTTGCCCTGGGAGATTTGCAGATGGTCTTTTGAGGTTTTGCCTATGGCATGTAATTCGGTGCCCTGGGACATCTGGCAAATGCTCTTTCGAGGTTTTGCTCTGGGAGGACATGTAATTCGTTGCCCTGGGAGATCTGCAGATAGTCTTTCGAGGTTTTGCCTATGGCATATAATAGCACCCTGGGATATCTGGCAGATGCTCTTGCGAGGTTTTGTCCTATGGCATGTAATTCGTTTCCCTGGGAGATCCGATAGGTTGGGCTGTGTGCCCGTAATCAGTCCTGGGATGCTCTTGCGAGGTTTTGCCATGACCACATGTAATTCGTTGCCCTGGGAGATTTCAGGTCGGAGTTGTGTACCCGTAACATCCTGAGATGCTCTTGCGAGGTTTTGTGGTGGACCACATGTAATTTGTGCCCTGGGAGATTTCAGGTCGGAGTTGTGTACCCATAACATCCTGAGATGCTCTTGCGAGTTTTTGTGGTGGGGTCACATGTAATAGCGCCCTGGGAGATCCTACAGGTCGGAGTTGTGTACCCGTAACATCCTGGGATGCTCTTTCGAGGTTTTGTGACGCACGTAATAAGTCCTGAGGATTCCACAGTATGGCCAGTGATGACGAAGACCTGCAGGTGGTGGGCCTACATCCAGTATGAAAAAGGACTGGCTCTGTAGAACTTCCTATGACGAGTAGATTCAGAGATTGATTGAGATAGCAGCAGCAGTGACGATGATGATGACTCGATGACGATTATCCAGTGACGATGATCCAGAGAAGATGACTTGTGCTAGAAGAACTGTGCTGAGAAATACCTTCCTAGTTAAGAGGGAGTGTTGATGTATATGTAACTTCAGAATGTATTTCACATATATGTATATTGTATTCCTATAGAGATGGTATTATTCCTCTATAAGGAAGTGTCGTCATTTATATTGTAAGTGTCGTAACTTATACTTGATGGGTTATTAGACCACCTTGTTTGGGGTCGGCCCTGTATAAGTCATGTGGGTCAAAGGGTTATTAGACCACCCTATTGGGGGTCGGCCATGTGGGTCAAAGGGTTATTAGACCACCCTATTGGGGGTCGGCCATGTGGGTCAAAGGGTTATTAGACCACCCTATTGGGGGTCGGCCATGTGGGTCAAAGGGTTATTAGACCACCCTATTGGGGGTCGGCCATGTGGGTCAAAGGGTTATTAGACCACCCTATTGGGGGTCGGCCCACTCAGCATTATGTTATGTGGTTAAGTTCGAGCCGACATGAGTTAGGTAAAAAGGCAAGTCAAGTCAAGTATAAATAGAGTGCGGGAGGCACTCTATTTACTCACTCACTTCACACACATGCTCTCAAGGAGGAGAGGCGCACTTATGGAGGAGGAGGATTGCTGCTAGGTTATGGCTATCTCTATTGGTTGGTTGTATCATTTCTCTATCTATCTCTGAGGAAGTTATTGGGGTTTTTCACCTTTATGGTTTTCCCCAAGTAAATCTTTGTGTCTCTTGTGTGTGCTTGCATTATTGTCTCCATGATTGATATGCTGTAGATATGCTGTACATGTTGTTCTCTCAGTTAAGATCCTAGATCAGATTGAAGTAAATTCAGAAAATTCAACAGGGAACAACCCTGGGAAGCCAAATCCATTTTTAGAAAAATGTCCATGGACATTCGGGGGCAAAAACAGCCTCCATAATAGTCCCAAAACGTGGTCTTCCTTCCCCAGCCACTGTGTAACATAAAAATGAGCTCCCAGCCATGGAAAATGCAGAAAAATTGGTGAAAAACGCGATGGGAAGAGGCCCAGTAGTTCAGACTGCGTGAGAGGGAAAAGAATGACTGTTCAGAATGGCTTTTGGGCACCATTTCGTGGGTGTTTTCTTGCCCAAGGAGACAAAACACGATTTCCCAGGTTGATGGTTTGCCCATACACAAAATTGGCTTCCATACCTCTTCATTCCCAAGGCATTAACTGCCTCAACCAACTCTTGGAAGAATTAAATGATTGGGGGCATAACCCAAAATGGGTAGTTGGTGGTTTATGGGTTTTCTCATTGACACATGGATTAACACCATTGGCTCAAAGGTTTGAATAATTTCCCTCCCTATTCCTTGTAGAATGATGCCTCATCTCTTTGTTTCATAGCATAGCCAGTTGTGGGTATTTTCATTAAAATTTGTATTTACATGATGTCTTCATTTACATTGTGCCCATCTAGCACAAGAAAAAATAGGCATCTATTCCTTTAATTGTTGATACATCAACGCTAAATCAATGGCGGGGCCTTGGCCTTGAGCTCCTCATCATGATTAAATTACAATATTTACATCATTTACAATTTAATACAAAGGGGGTCAAAATGGGGACATTACATTCCCCTCCCCTTACATTAGCATTGTCCTCAGTGCTCATCAAAATTGAACAAAAATGGATATGCCACCCTCATGGCATCCTCCATCTCCCAGGTAGCCTCATCGGGACCGTAGTTCTTCCATTGCACCTTTACCTATCCGATGGCTCGGTTCTGGAGCAATGTTACCTTCTTGTCCAGGATGCACAATGGATCGGTTTGGAATTATCCCTCGGGTTCCACCTGGATCACATCCCAATTAATCACATGGTTAGGATCATGTACATATTTCTTAAGCAAAGAGACATGAAAAACATTATGAGCTTTAGTGCTAGCAGGCAATGCAAGTCTATATGCAACTGGTCCTATTCTTTCAAGCACTTCAAATGGCCCACAATATCTAGGTGATAGCTTGGCACAAATCCCAAGCTTCAAGGAACTCTTCCTTGATCTCACTCTAAGATACACGTGATCCCCAACACTGAATTCCCTATGGATCCTATGCTTATCCGCATAGCTTTTCTGTCTATCCTGGGCTACTTTTAAATTCTGTCTAATCTTGGCAACTTCTTGCTCCATTTCCTTAAGCAATTCTGGCCCAAGTACAATTCTGTTCACTGGATTGTCCCAAGTCACTGGTGTCCTACATCTTCTGCCGTACAAAGCCTCATGAGGACTCATTCCCAATGATGCTTGTTTCCCATTGTTATATGCAAATTCTACCAGGTGTAGATAACCCTCCCACTTGGATGGTTTGTCCATTACATACATGCGGAGCATGTCTTCAAGCACCCAACTTACTCTTTCTATTTTCCCATTTGTTTGAGGAGGGTATGCGGTACTAAAGCTTAGCTGTGTACCCAAATCTGCAAAGAGACCTTTCCAAAAATTGGAAGTGAACTTGGTATCCCTGTCGGAAATTATTTTCTTAGGCAACCCATGTAATCTAAAAATTTCCTTCATGAAGATATTTGCAATGGCATCGGCTTTGTGTCTGGACTTAACCGGTATAAAATATGTTGCCTTTGTTAACTTGTCCACCACAACCATGATGGAATCATGTTGTCTCACAGTCATTGGCAATCCTGTAATAAAGTCCATGGATATTACTTCCTATTTCCATTCTGGAATTGGCACTGGGAGTAATAAACCTGCTGGATGTTGGTGTTCACTCTTCACCTGCTGACATTCCATGCACTTAGAAATGTATGCAACGACATCCTTCTTCATGCCTGGCCAGAAATAGTATTTTCTTGCTGTAGCAATTGTTTTCTGATATCCTGGGTGACCAGAGTATGGAGCTTTATGGATCTCATCCATAACCATTCTCCTTAAATATGCCGCATTTGGAACATAGACTCTATTCTTATAAGTGAGAAGTCCGCTTTCTTCTAAATGATAGCCCTCATATTTCTTTTCAAGGTTCTGTTGCTGCAATTTTCCCTTTATCTGCTCATACACTTCATCCTCAACCATATGGTTAACAATCTACTGCTTCAAATCTGGTTGGCAAGTACTAAGCGTTGCCACATGCATTTCATGTACCTTCCTGCTGAGTGCAACAGCCACCTTGTTTTCTTTCCCTTTTATGTGTTTGATCTCAAAATCAAATTCACACAAAAATTCCAACCATCTAGCTTGCCTAGCATTTAAAGTTGGTTGATCAAATAAGTATTTCAGACCACAATGGTCTGTCCTTAACTCAAATTTTCTTCCCAGTAAGTAATGCCTCCACATCTTTAACGCATGTACTATGGTTGCAAGTTCTATATCATGAGTAGCATAGTTCTTCTCATGCTCCTTCAACTTTCTTGACTCATAGCATATCACGTGGTTGTCTTGCATAAGAACTCCTCCAAGTCCTTGATTGCATGCATCGGTACATACCACAAAGTCTTTTTCTGGGTCTGCAATCTTCAAAATTGGTGCACTTGCAAGAAGATTTTTCATTTGTTGAAAACTTTCCTCACATCTTGGTGACCATTCAAACTTTATCCCCTTCTTTTGCAAAGAATTGATCGGGTTTGCAACCTTGGAGAATCCTTCGATAAACCTCCTGTAGTAACCAGCAAGGCCCATAAAAGATCTCACATCAGTCACATTCCTTGGAGTTGGCCAATTCATAATGGTTTCAATCTTCTCAGGGTCTACTGATATTCCTTCGTCGGAGATGATGTGACCCAAATAATGAATTCTATCTTTATAAAAGTCACATTTGCTCAACTTTGCATACAGCTTATGCTCCCTTAGTAATTGCATTGTCATTCTCAAATGTTCTTCATGCTCTTCCTCATTCTTAGAATATATGAGAATGTCGTCTAGGAATACAAGAACAAACTTGTCCAAATACTTGCTAAAAACATTATTCATGAGACACATGAATGTAGCTGGGGCATTTGTGAGACTGAATGGTACCTCTACAAACTCATAGTGTCCATACCACGTTCTAAAGGCTGTCTTATGAATATCCTCTTCTTTGATTATTACCTGATCGTAACCAGACCTCAAGTCAATTTTTGAGAATACCTTTGCTCCTCTCATTTGGTCAAAAAGGTCATCAATTCGAGCCAATGGGTATTTGTTCTTCACAGTGACTTTGTTCAACTGCATGTAGTCAATACATAACCTGAGTGTTCCATATTTCTTCTTCACAAATAGAACAGGTGCTCCCCACGGGGACACACTTGGCCTAATATATTTCTTTTCCAGCAACTCTTGTAATTGCATCTTCAATTCTAGCAATTCCGGTGTACTCCTCCTATAGGGTGTCTTAGACACTGGTGTTGCTCCTGGCACAAGCTCAATTGTAAAGTCAATGTCTCTCTTTGGAGGGAGTCCTAGAATCTCATCAGGAAAAACATCCCTGAATTCTTACAATACATGATAGTCCTCCAATTTCAAAGTTTCATTCTCTGCTTCCTCTACAATGTGGGCTGCATACAATTGACATCCCTTCCTATAGAACTTCTTCAACTGCATGGCTGAAACCTGTCTAACAGATGTCACCTTTGGAATGCCTTTTACAACCCTCAGGTTTCCTTCTTTGTCCATGCATTCAAATGTCTTATTGTAGCAGTCAAGTTTAACCCTGTGTGCTTCTAACCAATCCATTCCAATGAGAATATCATACGAACCCAGTGGAAAAATATTCAGATCTACATAAGTGAATATCCCATCCATCTCTAATGGACATTTCTCTACTATTTCGCTAACTTTTCTCTTGGTTCTAGTGGCTAGTTGAACTAACCATGATTTACTATGCTTTAATTTCTTGAAAGTGTTAACACCTAAAAAGTGCTCACTAGCTCATTCCCTTATTCACATGACCCATTTGTCCACTTTTCCACCATTTGAGCCTCTAAAGCCACCAAAAGGTCACCAAAAGACCTTAATACACCCTTTTTTTCCACTCAAAATGAGTATTTTTCCTAAAAAAACATAAAAAACCCTAAAAAAGGGTCCAAAATTCCCCAAAATGTTAAAAAGGGAATAAAAATATTCAAAATATTCAAAAAAGGAAAAAGGAGGGAAAAGGTACCTAAACCATGTTGGTCAATACCATTGGTTTCCTCAAAACCATAATGGTATTCCCCACCACCAAAAACTATAAAAAGGTGGTAGGGGCTCCTCACTTTCCATCCATCCATCATCCTATCCTCATGCTGCCAAAATCTCCCATGAGCTTTTGGCCATTGTAGCTACCTTGGAGAAGGGACCCTTAGAGTTTGGAGCTGCTCACACTTGGAGCTACTCAACAATCTTCACCATTTGGAGGTATCACTATTGCAAGCACTTGCTTGCCCCTATTTTCAATACAAAGTTATTTTTTCTATTTCTTGTTCTTGTTTTCAATTCAAAAGTTTATTATGATATGCACATGTTAGTTTAGTTTTAGTTTTAGAGTTACATTTGTTTTTGCTTTAATATTTGAGACTGCTGCTACTAGTTAGCAGGTGCCCATAGCACTAAGCTTGGTTGCAAAACCAAGCCAACAGTTTTTGGCGACTCTGCTGGCTTAGAACTCTTAGATCTCAAATTTTGCTTTAGATATTAGTTTTTGTTAGTATTAGTCAGTTTAATTCATAGATCTGCCACCCTAGACAGCAGATCCATTGCTGCTCTAGATCTTGGCCCATTCTATTGCCATTAACAACCCAAAATTTTCAATTTTTGGGTTCATTTTTCGGCGTCCGCGTACGGCTTTCTTCTCGCAGCTTTTTGCCCAACAGTCGCGTGGCTCATCGCAACTGCGCGGCTCTTTTTCGCGTGGCTCACCGCGGCTTCGCGGACAATTTGCGCACTACACATCGCGGCTTCGCGGCCATTTGCCGTGTTGCACATCGCGACTGTGTGCCAAAATCCTGCGCTGCACATCGCGGCTTCCCGGCTGAAAACCGCGCTGTGCATCGCGACTGTGTGACAGAAACCCGCGTAGTCCATCGCGGTTGTTCTATCAAAACCCGCGATGCTAATTTTTTCCATTCGGCCAATCCGTTTCAAAAATTAATTTTTTGCTGTATTTTCTGCCCAATTAGCACATTTTACAGTATTAAAATTCCTGCATTTTTTACAGCTAGAAATCTTTTTACTATTTAGAATGCACCTTTAAAAAAGTCTTTTTAAAAAATTTTAGAAATTGAAAGAAGGATTTATTTTGCATTTTATCTAGATTAAAAAAATTTACTGTTTACTTCCTTGATATTTTGCCCATAGCAAATTTTAAAAGAAATCCATTTATTTCTTGAAGAGGTCATATTATTTGCTTTCCTATTTTCAAAAGATCCTTTGTTTTTTGAATATTTTCTGCAAAGCATTTACATTTTCAATGTTTAAAATACCACACGTGCACCCACCCAAACACATAATTTAAACTGAGCCTTAAAATTTACCCTAACTTCAACCAAATTTTAACCCCACTTGGGGAGCACTTAAAAGAACTTTGTAGCTAGGTAGTATTGAGGGAATAGGTCTTCCAATAACACCCCTCAGTTATTACATTTGAGACATAGTTGTTGTCCATTAGGGAACCAAAATCTCCTAGTATTTTTTGGCACGGTCACAACCAGTTTATCAGAAGGCCTCTCCCCTAGGAGGGTTGAAGTTGCAAGGATGGTTCCGGAAGCCTGAGTGGAATACCAAAATCCATTCAGTAACCGAAGGTTACCATTCGCAGTTCTCGGGATATCCCTGTATGGGGGTATTGCGGTAAAAGGACCAAACGGCAGATTTACCTTTTCTGAACGTGTCATGAACGAAGTATCCTAGTTTCCATTCTTTAGGATTGATTATCCGGTCTCCCTCCCGGTAGGGGGATATCTATCCGTTGATTCAACACTCAATATTGTCTGACTTGGATTTCATCGCCTTGTAGAGAATATCGTTTGTTGATTCACAATACTTTTAGTTAGGTGTTTGCATGATACAATCCACCTTTGGTCTAGTAGCACCTCTTTTTTTTCTAGAAGTTGTTTAACTGTTGGTATTCTGACCATTTTTGTTGCATCCCTCCACTTATTATAGCATAGCTGCTATAATAAGTGCTTTTTGAGGTTGATTTTTTGGCCTGAGAGCCTTTATTTACACTCCCCTTTTTGCACCCTTGGTTGCATTAGGGTTTTGAGTTTTTTATACATTACTATCTTACACTAAAATTTTTTTTAAACAAAAACATATTTCTCACCATTGAGAATTCTAGACACTCTCGTCGTCTTCAGGGTGAACCCCTAGAGTTCAGTATACTTGGCTCTCCACGTCACCGACGTCGAACCTTATCCCTTGACTCGACACATCATCGGTCAAACATACGGTCATTCGATTCTGACACGCCTCACTTCACATCTGATTCTGAGGCTGAATTCAGAAACCCTACCAAGTTATTACCAACCAACCTCATGGCTGGAACACAATTCGACCCACTTTTTACCAGTACCATAGGAGATACATCCACAGACCCTTCTACTGCGGTGCCATCCATGGCAACAACCACCCCCTAGGTATGCCTAATATGGGGGACACTCCACCTTTAGGAATTCCCAACACAGGACTACCTCCTATTACGGGTATGCCAAACATAGGGGTCCCACCCCCTCTCATTTCCACAACCCAGATCCCAGGAATCCCCACTACTATTCCTAACCCCGGTGTAACCCATGTTGCACTTGGAAACGCTGGCCCATACCAGACCATAGCGGTTGGAGGACACATACCTTCAATACCTAGCATACCCTTAGGAGCTACTGGACCCCTACATCATACCACCATGACTAGTCATGGCCCATTCACTACGCCACATCCATCTGCTAGTTTACCTTACATGGCGAGTCTGAACTTACCAGACTTAGCTAGGCTAACCAACGATCCTATCAGACATGACCCTGCGTGGCCTCACATGCCCACTAAACTCCCCTCTGACATCCCTAAGTTTGAGGGCAAGGCAGGTGAGGACCCCCAGAACCATATTATGTCCTTCCATCTATGGTGTTCCTCCAACTCCATAGTGGACGACTCTGTCTACCTCCATCTGTTACAGCGCACCTTCACTGGCTCTACAGCTAAGTGGTATATCGAGGAGCCCCATGGGACCCATGCCACCTTTACCTCCCTTGCCTTGACCTTCCTACAGTTCTTTCAGTTACCTGTCTGCTATGATGCGGGAGTCGAGATCCTACTGTCTTGCAGACAGAACACGGCCACCCACATCACTGACCACATTCATGAGTGGCGTCGACGCCAAAGCCTCTGCAAAATCAAGTTAGACAACCGTATATTCTTAGATTGGTTTCTAAAATCCCTCCTCCCTCTCATTGCAAAAGATGTGGCATCCGAACGACCTCAGTCTGAAGAAGAGGCCATCCTCAAAGCCCAACAATTTGACCTTATTTATGCCCAGTCGGGTTATCTGTATACCATTATACCGGACGCCCCTCGGGGCGATTCATCCCAACATGATGCGCCGGGGGCATCCCATGCCGTAGATGGCATCATTGGTCGTATTTCCTCGCGTCCCCAACCCTTTTCCATTGCACATCCTAGCCATGACCCCGACCTTTCGCGGGCTACATCTCAATCTAGAGAAACCAATTCATATACTCCCATGGCACATCCCCACCATACCCATGGACCCTCGTGTCCACCTCAGTGCTTTGGTCATGCACCACCCGCGTACGCCCCCCCAGCCGCACCTCAACCAATGTTTTACCCACAGCAAGTTGCAATAGCTAACCCAACACCTCCAATAGATCAGGGTTACCAACAACCCCAGCAGGTAACTGGACCACCTCCAGCCCCACCATCTTATTATCCACCGCAACCTGCTCCTGCACCTGCGGAAAACCAAAATCCTCCCGCTGCTCAAGGGAAAGTGTACACACAACACAATCAACCCCAACATCAGAACAACCAGCGCAACCAGGGTGGACAACAAAACCGTGGAAGAGGACGTAACCGCGGCAACAACCAACAACAAAATCAAGGTCCACCACCTCCCAATCCTCTGCATAATAACAATGTTGCTCCTCCCAACCAAAATCCGGATCTTCATCCCAGGCATCCCAAAAACAATAACCTCAGAATAAACCATCCTTGTTCTATTTGCGGGGTCTATGGCCATTACACACATGCTTGTCCACATTTGGAGCGAGCTCGGCAACTCTGGACTGACGATGCCCATCGTCAAGGACAAGCGGCTCCTCAGGCGCCACCCAACTCTCCACCACCTCAACATCAACCTTTGGTGTTGCAAAACCCCTTTCCAACCCAAGGCATAGTGAACACTCAACCGTTAGCTCCCCCTCAGGGCAACGCACCACCACAACAAATCACTTATGCCGCTCCTCATCAACCCATGTTTGATTCAGATACCCACCACTTGCTAATGATGTCATCTGCAGATGCCAACCTCCAAACCCGCCGGAACCAATATGGCTCCACCCCTGAAGCCCCTCCCGCCGACAACAACACTAATGTTCATCTCACAGATCAGACGTTACGTATACCTCTGGATCCACTCGATGGCGCTTCTAAAGCACCTCGCTTCCCACTTCATCGCATCAACAATAATCCCAATGCTTGTGCTGCGTCGAATTACAGCATTGTAGATGACTTATCCCAGTCTCCCGCAGCCATGTCTGCTTTAGAAGTCTTAAAAAACTATCCTTCACAGCGCAAGACTTTACTCTCTGCCATTGGCACCATTGACCCCAATGATTCACAACTGATGGCATTCGATTCGGACCAATCCGAACCACGCCTACCTTCCACTTTAGCATTCCAAGTTTCCGTTTCCGTTCGGAATCTTGTCATCCATCGGTGCATTATCGATGAAGGTGCCTCTACATGCGTTATGTCCACATTTGTTTGGCAGAAGTTGGGATCTCCTACTCTCCAGCAGTCCACCACTGCGTTGCGAGCCTACGACGGCCGTTTGGCTCAACCCCAAGGTATCTTAGCTAATGTCCCCGTCCAACTGGCTGGTAAAACCGTGCTCATTGACGTAGAGGTCATCAATGCCCAACTTGACTATAACCTCTTACTTGGACGCAGCTACATGTATGCCATGCGGGTTGTTGCCTCATCCGTTTTTCGTACCATGATGTTCCCTCATGATGGACGCGTGGTCAAGGTCGACCAACTCACCTATTATGATCCCAAGGCCCCTGCTGCACCTGAAAATGTTCTCCCTATGGTTGAACAACCTGTTTGTGGTGCAACTACCTCGTTTGTTTCCTCCGTGGGACCCAGACTTTACTCCAATGCGCCGATGACTTCTACATTCCAATCTATTCCACCAATGTCACCGGAGACCCATGTCGCTGACCTCTATACTCTTTCATGAAATACACAAACACTCGACAATCAACCATCCTTGTTACCTAAACCACCATTGGTCTGTAGTCACATTGGTATTACACCCATCCACACAATCCCCTTTCTATTTCCTCCCACAGGCGTAGTAAGTGCTCCGGTTATGGCTACCCTTAGTCTCCTCAGGTTAACATTAGGATTACCCGTGTGGTATATTTCACCTCTCGTTCCCCCGCCAACACCAAATGTCATCCTGCAACCAGTGCAACCCATTGTCACTTCTACTCAACCACCTCCTGGTATCAAAAACCCTTCGTCATCTGCGAATCCCCCTCCTCTCATTAGGCCCACTGGGGGGCAGAGGCCCACAACCATACATTGCAGTACCCCCACCCAAAGCAGTTAAACCTCCCCCCATGTTTCATGCTCCTCCTAAATGCTCATTGTGTGATGAGTTAGGCCATCCAACTCATCAATGTCCACAGCTACCTGCATTACAGGAACACATGCAAATGCTTGTCGACGACCCCAACATCCTGGTTATCAAAATCGACTCAAACCCCAAGACTCATGACAAATCACTGCGTACCAACCACCCTTGTGCGATATGCGGTATTTACGACCACTACTCACATCACTATCCTGATATCCCAGATTACAGAGCAGCTCTCTACGAGATGAATAATTTGGACCTTGAGACGGTGCCCCCCACAATAGAGGAGATCTACCCTCCGAAATCATCCGCTTTGGAAGAAATCAATACTATCTATATGATTTCAACCACTTTCAAACCAGAACCCCTTGATTTATGGTTTGACTACTTCCAAACTGATGAGAAAATTTTGGAAACACTCACTGCACCCGACTACCCTTGGGACGATATGCATCATCGCTCATACTTCCTCCCGGAGGTGTCTACATCCACCGCATCTAATCAGCTATCGGTCGAATCGAAAGATTTCATACCCACTAAGTTCGATTGGCTCAAGGACCCCATACCAGCACTGGATGCCTTCGAAGAAGGGAACATGTCAAACATTTCCCCCATTATACAAATTGACATTTCCACCACACCTGGGAAACCTGAGCTCATCTCGCTGGGCGCATCTTGCACTCAAGCAGAAACTCAAGCATACAAAAAAAAATTTCAAGAATTTTGTGATGTCTTTGCCTGGTCCTATAACGAAATGCCCGGTCTTGACCCTGCCATTATAGAGCACCACATTGACACATGGCCTGATGTCCCCCCCGTTCATCAGAAACAACGATCCATTCATCCTTCCAAGCTCCCCATTGTTAAAGCCGAGGTTGAGAAACTTCGCAAAGCAGGATTCATTTATCCTATTGCTTATACCACCTGGGTTTCAAACCCCATTCCCGTCAACAAAAAACAAGGCACCCTTGGAGTATGCACTGACTTCCGTGATTTAAACCGCGCTTGTCCTAAAGACAATTTCCCCACGCGATTCATTGACCAACTCATTGATGCGTGTGCGGGACATGAAGTCCTATATTTCAAGGACGGTTTTTCCGGATACAACAAGATTCGGATCCGTAAGGAGGATCAGTACAAGACTTCCTTTACCACCCCATGGGGCACCTTTTCCTATCGTGTCATGCCTTTCGCCCTCAAAAATGTTGGTGCCCCCTTCCAGCGGGCCATGACCTATTGTTTTCACGACTTGGTCCATATCTTGCTGGTCTATCTTGATGACCTTACAGCTCGTTCCCGGAAACGATCAGACCACCTTAACGACCTCCGGCAAGTTTTCCTGCGTTGTCGCAAATATAAAATCCGCTTAAACCCACACAAGTGTGTCTTTTGCATTCTGGCAGGCCGGTTGTTGGGTTTCATTGTTTCCCAGAATGGAATTACTGTTGATCCCCTGAAAGTCAAAGCCATCTTAGACCTTCCCTCTCCGCGCACGCTTCGGCAACTCCAGAGTCTGCACGGGCGGTCCAATTTCCTTCGTCGCTTCGTTCCTGATTACGCCACCAAAGTGCATGGATTCTTATGCCTACTTCGTACCCACATACCCTTTGTTTGGGATGAGCAAGCAAACACGGCATTCGACGCCCTCAAGAAAGCTCTCACACAAGCCCCCTTAATCTCCCCTCCGGATTTCTCCCAGGACTTCATCCTTTACGTCTCCGCATCCGAACATGCCGTGTTCGGAGTCTTGGTCCAAGAAGATGCCTCTCACCAAGAGCATGTCATTTATTACGTCAGCCAGACCTTGTCTGGTCCACCCCTACGTTACCCATACGAGGACAGATTAGCCCTAGCTGTAGTATTTTCCGTCCAAAAATTGTGACACTACATTTTGCTCAATCATACCACAGTTGTCTCCGACTCCAACCCTATGGTCTATCTCCTAAACCGTCGCCTCCTACAAGGTCGTGTTGCTAAATGGGTCATTATCCTCCAGGAATATGACCTCACTTTCAAAACTCCCAAGAGCACCAAAGCCCTCGCACTTTCCCATCTCATCACTGACCTCCCAACCTCTTCGTCATCACCCGCTATCCAAACGGATCTGATTGACAATCACATCTTCATCATTTCATCTGACGACCCATGGTACGGTGACATCTTAATTTACCTCCGCACGCAAAAATTTCGACCCCACATCGATCATGATGGACGCCGTCATATACGACACCACGCTCCCCGATACCTCTTGTTAGGGGATGTACTTTATCGATGCGGCGTTGACACCATCTTACGACGTTGCGTATCCCATAGTGAGGCAGAACAGGTCCTTAATGATTGCCACAGCGGTGCCTACGGAGGCCATTTCTCTGGCATGGCCACCGCCCAAAAGATCATTCGCGTAGGTTACTTTTGGCCGTCATTATGGGCACCTGCTAACTAGTAGCAGCAGTCTCAAATATTAAAGCAAAAACAAATGTAAATCTAAAACTAAAACTAAACTAACATGTGCATATCATAATAAACTTTTGAATTGAAAACAAGAACAAGAAATAGAAAAAATAACTTTGTATTGAAAATAGGGGCAAGCAAGTGCTTGCAATAGTGATACCTCCAAATGGTGAAGATTGTTAAGTAGCTCCAAGGGTGAGCAGCTCCAAACTCCAAGGGTCCCTTCTCCAAGGTAGCTACAATGGCCAAAAGCTCATGGGAGATTTTGGCAGCATGAGGATAGGATGATGGATGGATGGAAAATGAGGAGCCCCTACCACCTTTTTATAGTTTTTGGTGGTGGGGAATACCATTATGGTTTTGAGGAAACCAATGGTATTGACCAACATGGTTTAGGTACCTTTTCCCTCCTTTTTCCTTTTTTGAATATTTTGAATATTTTTATTCCCTTTTAAATATTTTTGGGAATTTTGGACCCTTTTTTAGGGTTTTTTATGCTTTTTTAGGAAAAATACTCATTTTGAGTAGAAAAAGGGGTGTATTAAGGTCTTTTGGTGACCTTTTGGTGGCTTTAGAGGCTCAAATGGTGGAAAAGTGGACAAATGGGTCATGTGAATAAGGGAATGAGCTAGTGAGCACTTTATAGGTGTTAACAGAAAGCACAAACCTCAATAATTCTAGGAGTGGCATAACTATGAGTAGATCCAGGATCAATCAAAATAGAAACAGATTGCTTAGCAATCTTACCTTCAACTTCAACCATTGTTGATTGATGATCTGCCTGAAGGTCTTCTACTGCTGCATAGATTCTAAGGATTGCTCTCGCCACTTGACACACAGTTCCAGCTCCTTGGATGTTGTGAACTTGATTTGCATTCCCATTCCGATGTGGACAGTTCCTAAGCATGTGGTCTCCTCCACAACCCCAACATTGAAGTGGTTCTCTTGGCTCCTTTGGATCTCTTAGCTTGTATCACATCATCCTAGTTGGCCTAGTCACAACCTGTGATGGTTGCCTTTGCTGATTCTGGAATTGAGGAGGCTTGAACCCCTTCTTCCTTTGATCAAACTTTTCCTTTTTCCTATCCTTCCATGCCTTATGGAATTTTGGTTTGCTTCTTTTTTGATCAAAGCAATACTTGGCCTTTCTTATGGCCTCCTCTAGAGTTCGAGGTTCATCGAACTGAATTCTATCTTTATATGACTGGGGTAGTCCACTCCAGAAACGTTGAATTTTCACCTTATCATCTCGTATGTACTTGACATACCTCAGCAGCTCCAAGAACTTGTTTTCATAATCTTCCATGGTCAATTGTCCCAATCTCAGCTCATGGAACTCTTTGATCTTATCATCATAGTACCTATCAGAGAGGTACTTCTGATTGAAGTATTTCTTGAACTGCTTCCACACAATCTTCCTTTCGTTGATCTTCTTCACTTTCCTGATGTGTTCCCACCATATAGATGCTCTTCCATTCAAGTTGAAGATGGAAACCCTTGCCTTCATATTTCTCGAGTAGTCTTGGACTTGGAAATATTTTCTCATCCCAAGAAGCCAAGCTTCAGCTTCTTGACCAGACTTTACCTCTCCATCAAATGTAGGAGGTTTTGTCTTCTTAAATTCCCCGTGTGAATTGTTCTTGTAGTGCTTCTTCCTCTTACTTCCACGAGATGAAGAGATTGAACCCTCAATGGATTCTTCAGAGTCAGATGATTCATTAGAAGAGATTTCCAGAGTATATGTTCTGTCTGTAGAAACTCTTCTTGAGCTACTGGTCCTCTTACGGGAATTCCTTCTAGAACTACTCCCACCCCTTTCTAGATTTGATGTCTGATGCCCAGAGTTTATTTGCCTTTGGATGTCTGTCAAACTCTGTAGCATGGATGCATTCAACTGATTTTGTTCTTCCTGAGCTTTAATCATCCTTTCATTGTCTTCTCTACAACTTTGCGATTCCACCCTTAGGCTTCTCATGGTGGCTGCAATACCTGGAGGAGTCTCTTGATTTCTTCTCCCATTAGATTATGTTTCTGCATTTTCAACATGTATGTTCTCCCCCATGGCATCTGTTTCAGGCTCATAGGGATCCTATGCATCATCCATGATGTTGATTTTCTTGGCCCAACCAAGATTCAAAACTTTCCAACTGTACTATCTAGAGTGTTGCCTTGATGTAACTGTGATTCTCCGTAATCTATCCAACTTAGCCCCATTTAGTCTTGATATTGTAATTGGATTTGGCCCATAGAGGTCCAAAGCTGCAACCAGGAGATCTGATACAAAAATGTAACGTCCCCTCCTACCATACCAGCATGATAGAGAGGACATGTTGCTAAAACCGGGCATCTAGCCCCATGCACTTTTTTTTGCTAAGCATTCACATAATATAAAAGACGTATGGAATGTATAATTATAATAGAAACACAGCGAAAGTAATATCAATTACACATTCATCATACATTCACGATATTCATCAAATAAATAAATGCAAAGTTAACACAAGAGAGCACTTATCTTATAACAAATAGTCCCAAGCGACTGGCTATGCAACTGCAACGTTCCACCCAACCATAGGCCAGTTGTGATCAACAATCTCAACACACTGCCACCCCCGAGTTGGGCATGATCTCTACAAGGAATCAGGGAACAACATACTCACACATAGTCAAGCATACACCAAGATGAGCCAAGCCAATCTGCAATTGGGTTTATCAGGATGCTAGGAAATGGAAAGGAAGAATTGCTAAGCTAGTGAGCTCAACCACAGAGCTATGGATACCCCTCCCAGATCTATTCAGCTTGGCACTCACAATGCCTACACACCCAACACAAGGAAGTATCATATTCACTGCCACACAGTTCCTCAAGCCATACCTTCCTTTCTAGTGTTCTCAGGGTGTGCATAGAAAAGTAGTCAAAGCCCTCTTGATCTTCTTGAGAGGTTACTCCCTCGACTAGATTTATCAAGCCAATTTTGTCCACTACCAGTCCAAGTTTCTTGCTCACAGGTTCAGATCAAAAACTAGGATGCACATAACAGCAGAGCCACACTTATTGGGCATGATAAAATGTTTTTACAGTGAGATTCCCAAATATGGGGTTTTCATTAGCTTTAGAAAAACGTGGGAAACCCAAAAATGAAACTGGAAGATGGGGAACAACCCTGGGAAGCCAAATCCGTTTTTAGAAAAATGTCTATGGACATTCTGGGGAAAAAACGGCCTCCATAACAGTCCCAAAACGTGGTCTTCCTTCCCCAGCCACTGTGTAACACAAAAACGAGCTCCCAGCCATGGAAAATGCAGGAAAATTGGTGGAAAACGTGATGGGAAGAGGCCCAGTAGTTCAGACTGCGTGAGAGGGAAAAGACTGACTGTTCAGAATAGATTTTGGGCACCATTTCGTGGGTGTTTTATTGCCCAAGGAGACAAAACATGATTTCCCAGGTTGATGGCTTGCCCATACATGAAATTGGCTGCCATACCTCTTCATTCCCAAGGCATTAACTGCCTCAACCAACTCTTGGAAGAATTAAATGATTGGGGGCATAACCCAAAATGGGTAGTTGGTGGTTTATGGGTTTTCTCATTGACACATGGATTAACACCATTGGCTCAAGGGTTTGAATAATTTCCCTCCCTATTCCTTGTAGAATCATGCCCCATCTCTTTGTTGCATAGCATAGCCAGTTGTGGGTATTTTCATTAAAATTCGTATTTACATGATGTCTTCATTTACATTGTGCCCATCTAGCACAAGAACCATAGGCATCTATTCCTTTAATTTCCGATACATCAACACTAAATCAATGGTGGGGCCTTGGCCTTGAGCTCCTCACCTTGATTAAATTACAATATTTACATCATTTACATCATTTACAATTTAATACAAAGGGGGTCAAAATGGGGACATTACAATATGAATGCATTAAGATTTCTAAGCAATTATAGGGTGTGAGCATGATTGCCTTCACTTACCCACACCTCACCATACTTGGTAGTTTAACATTCCCATTCGAGCACTCAATACCACATGCAAACCAAATCAACATAGTTTAAGCATAGTTGAAGGGACCTTACCAAATCCTCTTTCAACATTCATGCAATGAAGCACAAATAACCATTACCTGCATGGCTGTTATTAACATCGCTTGATGTTACCTGATCAGTTGGACTCTTACCAAGACCACTCAGTCCTTTTTGCCAACATCATGAGCACAGATTTGTTGTACCATCCTCTCTTCATAATGTTGTTGGTCTCGTGCAACAACTTCATCAACTTCTTTAGACATTCTTTAATTGTATTTTGTCCTACCACCAATGCAGACACAACTAATTATTAGCAACCACCAAAATTACCTCAAGTGGCTCATTGCATATGTAAAACCTCGCTATTTTACCAATATGCAATATCCTATTCATGCACAAACATTTTCACATGCACTGTGCAATGCTTATTAATGTGCTATCTGGTTCATATTCATTTCATCTATCTAATCTCTTGCATTTTCAACATTCTTATGCCATTGTTTATATGCATGGCAATTTCATAATTATAAATACGATAGCAAAACAGGGGTTAAGAAATTATCCCTTTCCAAAACCTCATCGTAGCATGGAATCCCTCTTCCATATAATTGTTGGTCCGATTTCCTTCCAGTCATGCAATTCTAGAAATTGCCCATATCGCCAACAACATTTTTTGTCAAAACAGCCACTAGCACTCTTCTGCACCAAAGGTCACCCTAAGGTCAGTAAAATTTTTGATTCCCACATCTAAGGTCACTTTTACTGTCCACAAGCTTTTCAAAATCCCAAAAAAGTGGCTTGGAACATTGCTTTTTGGCCTTCTAGTTCACCCCGACTCCACATCCTTTGGAGTCCGACTCCAAGATTCCAAACTTAACATTGTGCTTGCTCCATGGTTGTGCCATATCAATTTCATCTCAATATGACCTTCCGTCAAGCCTCGGGACAACGTCTTACAAAATTCACAATTCTACATTTTTTGTCAAATTGGAGCATACTGGGTTCAGGACCCTCTCTGGTTCTTTCGTGGCCTTCGTTAATGGCCTCCGAGCCCCACAGGAATCGTCCCATTCTGAGCTCGACTGCTCCTACCCAAAAATCAATTTTTGGGCTCTATACTTTTTTTTTCTCACTCCTCCTATCACTGGTCACGGCTCAACCTCTGTGACCTTCTTTGGATTTAACCTTAACTCCCCCATCGCAGCACAGGTTTTATCCTTAACATTGTAGTCGCAGCGCAGGTTTTAACCCTAACTTCTGCGACCGTTGCGGCGATCCTGACCTTATCTCAGCCGTCGGTAAGCCTCGGTCGCTACGACTGCATCGCAATTTTTATGGCTAGAATTGCTGCCAGCATCGCAAATTTTATGGTTAAAATTGTCGATCGCATCGCAACTTTTAAGCCTAAAATCATCACGCAACAATTTTTAAGCCTAAAATCACCACTGCGTTGCAAATTTTAAGCTTAAAATCGCCATTGTTGTCGCGGATTTTAACGTTATTTTTGATGCGCACATCGTAGATTTTAACATTAATTTTTCCGTGGTGTCGCGGATCTTAACATTAAAATTACCACTGGTGTTCGCGGATCTTAACGTTAATTTCGCCGCCACAGCCTTAGGCAAAATTTCCAAAAACACTTAGAAAATTTTTCAAATTTTCAAAATCAGTTAGAAAATTTTCTGAAATATTTCTATCTCTTCTGATGTTTAGTCATGGACAGGAGGCATACTTACCTCTGCAACTATGATAGGTAGCCCATGAAGGCCCAATGCTGCAACCAGTAGCTCTGATACCACTCTGTCACATACCCTCCTATCTATCCAATTCCAGGAAGGGAACATGGTGCCAAATTTTGGGCTTTCACATATTCTCAACCCAATTCATTAGATTCACATCATTAAAATAAAGAGTGTGCAGATGAAAATCAAGCCAATATGCACATGGGAATTAAAACTCATCCACACACATATCATATGCCTACAACAAATCAAAAATAGTCCACAATTTAAACATTTCAGAAGTAAATGCATATACAGAAAAACACTTATCTTCATTGTGTAATTGTCCCCAAACAACTAGCTATGTTGCTGCAACATTCCACCCAACCATAGGTCAGTTGTGTTCATAAATCTCTCAACACAACTGCCACCCCCCGAGATGGGCATGGTTCTTACAAGGAAAATAGGACATTCAAGCTTATGCACAACCAAAGCAATAGAAACCCATCTCACCCCATCATTCTTTCACCCACAACAACTCAAACTGGGCATGGATACACATTTTTAGCATTGGGATTTACAAACACGATGGACATGGATTTTCCCAAATCGTCAGCACACCAAAAACGGACTGTGAGAAAGGGCAATTTGATCACATGGATAAAAACGATTTATCCCACTGATTATGGGCATTCCAATGGCCAAAATGACCTCCAGGAAACCCCAAAATCGATCCGTTCTCTTTCCCATTGGTAACCAAAGCAAAAATGCCCTTCTCCCAGCTGAGAAACAAGGAAAAACCAAAAAAAAAATGGCTCGAAAACGCCCAAGAAGCTCCAAACTTGTGGGAGAGAAAAACGAGTTGATGAGTAATGGCTTGGGGAGCAATTCATGGTTGTTTTATTTCCCAAGAAGAAAAACATGTTTTTCCATGAAGGGTGGCTTTCCCATACTCGAATTTGGACAGTCATACCTCTCCATTCACAAGGCATTATCTACCTCAACCAACTCTTGGGAGAAATGAATGATTGGGTACAAAAGTCAACATGGGTAGTTGAGGGTTTGATGGGTTCTCTCATTCACACTTGGGTTGACTTGATTTACTCAAGGGTTTGAATGTTTTCCCTCCCAATTCCTTGTAAGATCATGCCCCCATCTCTTGTTGCATTGCATAGCAAGCTGTAGGTATTTTATTAAAAATGCATATTTACAATTCCAATGTGCCTGGCTAGCACGTAAACCCTATGGATCAATAAATTGATGGCGGGGCCTTGGCGTTGAACTCCTCACCACGATTTTATAACAATATTACATTATTTACATTTTAATACAATGGGGTCAAAATCGGGATATTATAGTAGGTGTCCTTTAGTGCACCAAACAATTTGTTTTCAAAATGGTTGAGAAATAGAAGAGTTATGGACAAAACACTAATAGTATGGTTTTTTACTTGAGTCATGACACAAGAAAAATAAGAAAAAATAGAATATATATATATATTAAAAATTGCATATTTGGACTATATGTGTCTAAAATATCATAAAAAAGATGGTGTCTAGCATACTATAACTAGCGGCTAAACACAAGCATACTGAAAAAATGGATGTAATGCTCAATTAGTCATGGTTTACCACATTCCATGGCATTGGCTTACTAAATCCGAAGCGAAATTCAAAGTAGATACATAGGCACAAAGAGGCCACGCCACACATGTGGAGGTTCTGGTTTAGTGCTACAAAACGCATACGCATATCATTTAATTTCATTTTTTTTTCTCACCAAATTGGAATGCGTACACAATTTGGTGTTACAAAATGCGTACACGTTTATCATTACATAAATGCGTACGCATTTTAGGGAAAAAAAAAGCTACTACCCCCCGGAAATCCCCTAATACACCCTCTCTCCAATGCCCAAAGACCCCCACCACTAATTAACAGAACCCCCCCTCAACCCCTAACAACCCCCAATCCACTAACACCCACCCTCCTATTCCTCCCTTAACCTTGTGCTCATATCCCTCTCACTCCCCTCCTACCCTAACTCTTTCTAACCCCCTCTCAATCACTCTCTCCCGTACTCCTCCACCTATTCATGTCAATCCTCCAAATCCTTATTATTCCCCTACTCTCTCTCTCTCTCACCCCTTTCCTCCTCTCTCTAATTTCCCTAATTCTCCCTAAACCCATATCCTCCCACCCATATTCATACCCCCACTACTCTCTCTTTTCCCCAATACCATACAAAAGAACTCCATTCTCTCTCTCTATCCCTAACCCCCTCCACCCCCTACCTTGCAATCACACCCCTAACACTCTCTCAATCTCTCTCTTTCTCTCACTCTCCTTCACTCCCCTACTCCTCCACCTACACCTAACCCCCACCCCTCTCTCTCTCCCCTGACCCCCTAACACACCACCGCCCCATTGGTTCTCTCTCTCTCTCCAACACACACACACACATCCCTATGCCTCCACCTACCACTAACCCCCCTCCTCTCTCTCTCTCTCTCTAATGTTGAATAAATCCTTCTCTCACTGTATTACTCCCCTTCTTCACTTACCCCCAATCTCCTAACACCCCCTTATGTCTCTACCTCTAACCGCTTAACACTCTCCCTCTGTCTCTACCTCTAACCCCTTACCACCCACCCTCTACTCCTACCAAAACACTTAACCCCCTAAATCTCTCTCTCTCTCTCTAACTCTTACTAAAACCCTTTATCACTCTCTCTCACTCCCCTAATTTTCCACCTACACCTAATCCCCACCCCCCTCTCTCTCTACCTCTAACTGCTTATCACCCCCCAATCTCTCTCTCTCTATAACCCAAACACCCACACTCATCACCTATACCTCCCTTTCTTTCTGATCACCCTAAGGTCCTCCCAAAACTCATAAACCCCCCCCACCCCCCGATTTCTCTCTCTCTCTCTCTCTCTCTCTCTAACTCTTACTCTCTCTCTCTCTCTATTACTAACCCTAAACTATAACCCCTTAACACTCCCCCTCTCTCTCTACCTCTTACTTCTTACCACTCCCCAATGTCTCTCTCTCTCTCTATCTATCTAACCCAAAAACTCATGCTCCTTGCCTATAACCCCCTTTCTCTCTAATTACCATAAGTTCCTCCCCAAACCCCTGACCCCCCCTCTTCCCCCTAACTCATACTAACCCCCTCTCTCACTCTCTCTCACTTCCCTACTCCTCCACCTACACCTAACCCAAACCCCCCCATTCTCTCTCTCCCCTCCTCTCCCTAACCCTTATTAACCCATTCTCTCACTGTATTTCTCCCCTAATGCACTTACCCCCAATATCTTAACAACCCCCTCAATCTCTACCTCCAACCCCTTACCATCCCCCAATCTCTCTCTCTCTCTCTCTTTCTCTCTTTGCACCCCCTCTTCCCCGTAACTCTTACTAACCCCCTCTCTCCCTCTCTCTCACTCTCTCTCACTCCCCTACTCATCCACCAACACCTAACCCCACCCCCTATCTCTTTCCCAACCCCTTAACACACCACCGCCCCATTGGTCCTCTCTCTCTCTCTCTCTCTCTCTCTCTCTCTCTCTCTCTTACACACACACAGAGGAGCATCCCTATGTCTTCCCCTACCGCTAACACCCCTCATCTCTCTCTCTCTCCCCCTAACCCTTACTAACCCCATCTCTAACTCTCTTTCTCCCCTGCTCCACTTACCCACAGTCTCCTAATACCTACACTGTTAAATTTGAACCTAAAATCTGACAACATATTTGTCTCATTTCAAAAACAGACCATCTAAGATCCAACAAAGGTGTTTTTTTTAAACGTCGGTGAAACGTTGTCAGATATCCGATCGACACGAAACACTGTCGGATATCCGGCCTATCACATTGAATAATCTACACATTTTTTAAGCAAATGAGTTGAATATCTGACAAAAAAATCATTACAACGTGTTGAATAAACGACCACATGGAGTTTGAATGTCTGACAACGTATTCATTACAACGTGTCTAAAAACCGACCACACAGAAGTCGAATAAGTATTGATCCCAACATGTAGAATAAACGACAACAAAGAGGTCAAACACCCGACAATGTATTCATCCGGACATGTAAAAAATATGACAATTTCATAACACAATCCCACAATCTCATTTAGATAAATTCATAATTGAATTCAATCAATTTAGAACCTTTAGGATTATGCTAATGTCATTATTTAAAGAGCCTATGATAGGCATTTTTGTAAGAGTTCAAGATTGTCCTCTACTTGCTTTGATAAAAAATTAATTTTGAGACCACATTCAAATTATCTAAGAATTGACAAAATCAATCTTGTAACATTTATCACACCACCAATATAATAGAAAAAATGAATCAAACTAAATCGTTTATGAAATCAATTGATAGTCTACTTCAATGAATAAAAGTGTATGGTTATGTTCTATCAAATTGACTCATATTAAGATCTTTAAACCATAACCAAAGATCGCATGTGTTTTATGGTTATGATATGCAAGAAATGAAAGCAATTTCACACCACACAATGTACTTACAACAGATCTACCCTCTTCTAAATTATGTTAATTGAAATGAAAATCTAAATGAATTCACACAGTAATCAATAATGCATTTGAGGAATTCAGCTAGCAATCACACGCAACAAACATGAAATTGAAAATTAGATCTAACACACACAAATTTAACTACAACAATCCAATAACTAACTAAACTAGAAAAATGAATAAGAGCAGTGCATTACACCTGGTTGGTGAGACCAAGACGATAGGGTACGCATGCTGATGAAATTTCAAAAGTTAAGTGTGCTTAGCAAACGAATCAGATTCAATATCCAAAAGTATTCATTTGTAAGCAATTAATCACCACATAAAAATTAAACAATTAACATGCAGTTCAGAAGCATAATATCTTGATCAATTCTTTATCAACATTCCTTTGTTACATTCCTCAGCCTCATGAGGATCATTTATATAAAATATAAGGGGAATGATAAAATCAAATCCCCCAAACTCAAATCTGTTCAAACATAATTGTGGGCGTGACAATCCATTTTGGGCAGATCCGTGTCAAAGAGCCACAATTATCTCTTAGTCTGATATGAAATTTGAGAAACGACCCGCTTTCTAGCTAAATCCGATCATTCTTGAAGTGGGTTTATAACCATTTTAGTAGATTCTTCATGGTTTGTCAGGAAATCAACCCCAAAATAAATTGCCTGGAATAGTGACCTGAAATAGAATTTGACTAAGATCTTTTACCATGAGTTGGAAAACCACATGTGAAAGCTAGGTGAGGTCTGATGGATACATTACCATCTATAAACATCCAAATGACACATCCAAGAGAAAGAATTCAATTTGAAAGTGTGAAAATATGCCAACCATGAGTTGGTACAAAAACTAGTACAACAACCAGAATTGGTGCAGGAATCACTAGTGCAGGAACCGCTAGTGTAAAATCACAGCCATCATTAGCAAAACATAGTCAAATCATCTTTAGTCATTAAAAACAAATGAAAACTATAAAAATTAACCACAAGATAGAAAGGATATGTTTAACGATAAATCATGAGGTAATATATATGAAATGTATAAAAATTACGAGAATATGGCATTATGTATAGTGGTGTTATGTGATAAAAAGGAGGGCATTTTTAGGGTCCAACAATAATCAACTTACAAAAATTAGTATAAATGTATAGAAAACAACTAGCACTAGTGCACAGCTATTTTTCCAAAAATAATAATAATTTTTATTTATTTTTGTTAATTATCTAAGTGATCGAACCTCAAAAACAATGCGCCAAGTGTGGGTACATCCTTTGAAGGTTTTAATCCAATGATCATGAAACTGATTTTTTATAGTATGTAGAGTTCAGTGTCCTTTAGTGCACCATACAATTTGTTTTTAAAATGGTTGAGAAACGGAAGAGTTATGGAAAAAACACTAATACTGTGCTTTTTTAGTTAAGGAGTGGTGACATAAGAAAAATAAGAAAAAATAGAATATATAGATATAGATATATTAAAAATTTCATATTTGGAATCTGTAGAAAAAATGTTATATGTGTCTAAAATTTCATAAAAATGATGGTGTGTAGCATACTATAACTAGCGGCTAAACACAGCCATATTGAAAAATTGGATGTAATGCTCAATTATTCATAGTTTATCACATTCCATGGCACAGGGTTGGTAAATCCAAAGCAGATACATAGGCACAAAGATGCCACGCCAACACATGTGGAGGTTCGGGTTTAGTGCTACAAAACGCATATGCGTATAATTTTAATTCAATTTTTTTTCTCGCCAAACTAGAATGCGTACGCGATTTGGTTTTACAAAATGCTTAAACATTTATCATTACATAAACTTACACATTTTGGGGGAAAAAAATGCTAATACCCCCCCAAACTCCCTAATACATCCCCTCTACAACTCCCAAAGACCCCCACAACCAATTAATACAACCCCCCCTCAACGCCTAACACCCCCCTCCTACTCCTCCCTTAACCTTTCCCTCCTCTCCCTCTCACTCCCCTCCACCCCCTAACTCTTTCTAACCCCCTCTCAATCACTCTCTCCCATACTCCTCCACCTATTCATGTCTATCCTCCAAACCCTTATTATCCCCCTACGTACTCTCTCTCTATCTCTCACCCCTTTCCTCCTCTCTCTAATTTCCCTAATTATTCCTAAACCCATATTCTCCCACCCATATTCATTCCCCCACTACTCTCTCTTTCCCCCAATCCCGTACAAAAGAACCCCACTCTCTCTCTCTACCCCTAGACCCCTCCACCCCTTACCTTGCAATCACACCCCTAAATCTCTCTCAATATCTCTCTTTCTCTCACTCTCCTTCACTCCCCTACTCCTCCGCCTACACCTAAAACCCACCCCTAACACACCACCACCCCATTGGTTATCTCTCTCTCTCTCACACACACACACATCCCTATGCCTCCCCCTACCACTAAACCCCCTCATTTCTCTCTCTATAATCCTTAATAAATCCTTCTCTCACTCTATTACTCCCCTTCTCCACTTACCCCCAATATCCTAACACCCCCTTATGTCTCTACCTCTAACCGCTTAACACTCCCCTTTTGTCTATACCTCTAACCCCTTAACACCCCCCGTCTCTCTCTACCTCTAACCCCTTACCACCCCCCAATCTCTCTCTCTCTCTCTCTCTCTCTCTCTCTCTCTCTCTCTCTCTCACCCTACTCCTCCCCAAACCCTTCACCCCCTAAATCTCTCTCTCTCTCTCTAACTCTTACTAACCCCCTCTATCACTCTCTCTCAATCCCCTACTCCTCCACCTACACCTAAACCCCACCCCCCTCTCTCTCTCCCCCTCCTCTCCCTAACACTTACTAACCCCTAACCTCTAACCCTTTAACACTCCCCCCCTCTCTCTCTACCTCTAACAACTTACCACCCCCCAATCCCTCTCTCTCTATCTCTAACCAAAAAATCCGCGCTCATCACCTATACCCCATTTCTCTCTAATCACCCTAATTTCCTCCCCAAACCCCTAACCCCTAACCCCTTCCTATCCCTATCTCTTTCTATCTCTCTCTCACCCCCCCTTCTTCCCCCTAACTCTTACTAAGTCTCTCTCTCTCTCTCTCTCATAACTCTTACTAACCCCTTTACACTCCCCCTCTCTCTCTACCTCTAACCTCTTACGACCCCCCAATCTCTCTCTCTCTCACACCAAAACACCAAGTCTCATCAATTATACCCCCCAAAACCCTAAGCCCCCCTCGCTCTCTCTCTCTGTCCCCCCTCTCTACCCCCTAGCCCTTACTAACACCCTATGTCACTCTCTCTCACTCCCCTACTCCTCCACCTACACCTAACCCCCACCCCCCTCCATCACTCTCTCTCACTCCCCTACTCCTCCACCTACACCTAACCCCCACCGCCCTCCATCACTCTCTCTCACGCCCCTAATCCTCCACCTCCACCTAACCCCCACCCCCCTCTCTCTCTCTCTCCCCCTCCTCTCTCTAACCCTTACTAACCCATAACCTCTAACCCCTTAACACTGCCCCCTCTCTCTCTACCTATAACCTATTACCAAACCCCAATATCTCCCTTTCTATCTCTAACCCAAACACCCATGATCATAACCTATACCTCCCTTTCTCTCTGATCACCCTAAGGTCCTCCCTAAACCCATAACCCCCCTCCCCTCGCTCTCTCTCTCTCTCTCGCCGCCCCCTTATTCCCACTAACTCTTACTCTCTCTCTCTCTCTCTAACACTTAATAACCTTAACCTATAACCCCTTAACACTCCCCCTCCCTCTCTACCTCTAACTGCTTACCACCCCCCAATGTCCCTCTCTCTATCTAACCCAAACACTCACACTCCTCACCTATAACCCCCTTTCTCTCTAATCACCATAAGTTTCTCCCTAAACCCCTGACCCACCCACCCTCTTCCCCCTAACTCATACTAACCCCCTCTCTCACTCTCTATCACTTCCCTACTGCTCCACCTACACCTAACCCCAACCCCCCCTTTCTCTCTCTCCTCTCCTCTCCCTAAACAATATTAACCCATTCTCTCACTCTCATTCGCCCCTACTCCACTTACCCCCAATATCTTAACACCCCTGTCTATCTCTACCTCCAACCCCTTACCATCCCCCAATCTCTCTCTCTCTCTCTCTGCCCCCTCTCTTCCCCCTAACTCTTACTAACCCCTTCTCTCACTCTCTCTCACTCCCCTATTCATCCACCTACACATAACCCCACCCCCTTAACACACCACCGCTCCATTGGTCCTCTCTCTCACACACACACACATCCCTATGTCTCCCCCTACCAATAACACCCCTCATGTGAAAGTGGAATCTCTTATGACCCTCTACAAGCTCTGTTGTTGAAACATGAAAAGGTACAATTAATATTCACCATTTGCAATGCAATATTTTAAACTGTAGCATATGAATACATTCATTACTAGAATTTGAAGCATGACCTTCGATGGGTTGTTCTCCATCCTTAGCATTAAGTGGATTGTTACTTTCCCGCTCAAAACAGAGTTAATATTTTATGTTCAATATTTATAATGAATAGATTGCACAAGTAATCATTCTTAAATAAACTTCATTGATTTTATATACATGCGTGCAAGATGGATCACCAGAAGGCTTTGTTTTCCCAGACAAGTTTTTTCCGCATTCAACAATAGTTCCTAAGCCGTGCTGGAAGCCAAGCTTCAAGTCTTCCTCCGTGGGCACTTCGTTGAATCGATCTACCTGCAAATTTTCCTAACGTCATGAATTTACCTTTTACAGAACAATAAAACAAATATAATTTGTAATTTATCATTTGGATGCAATATTGGTTTTATTGATACTTACAATTCATGCCACCAAATTCAAATAACCACCTAGCCCAAGCTTGTGCTATCCAATTTTTTCGTGTCTTACCTTTTTTTCCTTTGATGTGTTTGACGGCCTATGAAAAGGTTGAAATACGTTAGATGTTGCAAATTTGATCTAAAAATTAATAATAATAAGGTTTATAATTACATTATGGAAAGTATTGCATACCTTCTTGTGCCCGGTGGTAGCTTTCCTTCTTTTCTCAAAGACCTCTCCTTTCAATATTCCACCATGGCCTTCCACTCTCTTTCTGGAATCATTGGAGGGCATTGATACCTAGGTTTCCTTTCTATATGACCCTTATATTAGTCCCTCACTATATTCATATGTTGGCCAGTTTTCTTTAGGACCTCCGCTCGGTTGAAGGTCTCGCTGCAAAGACAACCAAGCAATTAGCGAGCTCATCTTTTAAATTTTTACTTTTTTTATCCCACCTTGTGTGGATGGCGGGAGCAAATATATCCAATGACAAATCATTTAGATGTTTATAAAAAACATCATTTGCTGCGAAACGATCATGTCATAATTAGTTGAAAAATAATGTTTTATGAGTGTGTATTGCAATCAGATTATAAAGAATAACTTAAGCTTTCTATAAATACCTGGGATATTCCCTATCTTTATGGGAACACGATCTTCATCTACAAAAAATGTGGTCTATAGTGTACCCATTCTAGTGACATGGGAAGATCCAGGAAATGATACGTGAGCAATATCAATATTATGCTCTACATCGACCCCTTCATCTGTACGATCTGGCGTATGCCGACCAATAGAGGGTGCACTCACATCTGGCCTCAGGGTGTTGTGGAATGTGTTTATGACTGTTAATTCGACAACAATGGCACATGAGATGCAACTGGGGTCATATTCCCATGTGACGACTCTCCACGAGCATCACTAGTACCAACACCCCCCAACCACTAGTATGTGAGCGCAAAAACTCCTGTAAATACAAACCATATTTTAGTTCACGATCATATACAAGTGCAAATTATAAAATACTAAATGAATTTATCTTCTAATTCAAGATCTTGTAACTTACTTTCAAGACCTAAGATCTCTTTATCAAAACATCAACCTTTTCTCTAATCTCATTTGTCTGCGGCTGAATGAATAGAGAACAAAGGATATGCTCATGAAGTTTTTTAAGATATTCTCTATCATCTTAATTGGGTCTAGCGAAGATGCGATGTCAGCATTGTGCATGATCTCATCCACATCAATATCTATTGATTGCTCTGATGCTAGATTAAATGTCAAATCAGTATCCTACAACAAAAATATATAAAACATTGTTGAAATCAAAGCAATAGACCGAGGAAAAAAACATAATATAAAAAAATATTACTCATGTTCAATTTGTACAATTACAATGAGGTATACCTGATTCCTCGAGGCTGGTGTCGTCTTATCCACAATTGGGGACTTTCCCCAATCATCATCATGCAACAAAAATGTAGAAAACATTATCATAATGAAACCAATATACACAAGAAAAATACATAATAAAAAAATATATTTCCCATATTATACAATTATAATGAGTTATACATGTTTCCTCGAGAATTGTGTACTCATTTGATCATTGGTCGAGTTTTTTCCCCTATCAATTCCCTGCAATGAAAATTGTATAAAACATTATTGAAATGAAACCAATATACTCACAAAAAAAACATAATAAAAAAACATATTGCTCATATAATTATATTTGTACAATTACAATGAGGTATACCTGCTTCCTCGAGGATGGTGTAATCCTCTAATCAACTGTCAGGGAGATGCTATTTTAGAACAATCTACCTAAGCGGACTTAAAGGCCAGATCTCTCTAGTCCAACTGGATCTAGAAAAATGGAGACAGAATATAAAACTACTTTCCTAGATGAATTAGAGATCAAGGTAGATAGATGTCTTACCTTCAGATTCGTGAATCTTTCTCCCCTTTGTTACTCCAAGCTTCATGGTTGTCAGATCCATAGATGAAAAACTTGTCGAAGAGCATAGAGACAAACGAGCAGTAAAAGCACATCTAAACACTAACTGATCTAAGCAAACAGTTAAGGAAGTCAGCTCTAAATATCATTAACACGAAGACATTTATGGAAAGAGATTATATTACTGTAAATAAGTGGGAAATACATAGAAGAGTGATGATTACAACCCAAGCCTTAATGCTGCAATCTTCCTCCAACAAGCCAAGCCAATTCCTCCAAAGGAAATGTATGCCTCCCAAAAGATGGATAGGGATCACCTAGGTTAATTCCACCAGCATGTAAGTGCTATAGACTTTCCTCCCTCTGGAATGGAGAGGAGCTTCATATTTATAGTACCAAGTGGATAGAGTAGGTTGAGGATCATGGGGAGAGGACTAAGGGTTCCTCCCTTGAGGTTAGAGAACCATAGGACAACTCACCTACAAGTTAGGGATAGAGATACCACCTCATCTACCTTCGAGAATTTGCTTGAAGGTTCTATTTACCCAATTTAACCAACCCCGATGCATGTTGTATGAGGGAAACGTGCGCCAGGAAGGGGCAGCGTAAGTTGTACAAGGGAAACCTGAGCCACCGGCGCAGGTTGTCAGATGACACTCTCCGTCGGACCTAGTCAGGCATTTTCTGCTAGAAGACAAGTTGCGCCGGTCTAACTAGAACTTGTGGATAAAATGTCAACAACTTACTCTAGATGATTTCTGGTCAGGGACACTTTAGGGATCAAGGAACTGAGTTGACATAGGGCTCATGATGATGATATTTAGGTGTAACATAATTCCCCCCAAAGCATGAACCTGGTAGAATAAGACAAGTGAAATGATTTGAAAGATAGATGGCACGGAATTGTTGGTTGGAAGATGTTGTTGCAGTACAACTGAATCTGAGATACAAGTCTCATATGATGCACAACATGGCTGCCGACCAATACATTGCAGATCCATGGTAGTAAAGACCGATTGAACACAATCATGGATACTAGACACAATCATAGATCCATGATGAGATGATAACATAGCCATGACCAATACAAAGTGGATCTGTGTAGTATAACTCAAACAATATCTATCACAACCTGGGTGAGATATGATTTTCCCCATGGTCTTCAAACTGAACTCACAATTATACGAATCTATCCATGTGATTATAATGTCTTGGAGTCGAACATGGTAGAAACCACTTGATTACCGGTCATTGATATATATCGTTAACAAGTGTGAGGGAAATCACCATTGATTTCAATGATCCCTAAGGTATCATAGTACACATCACCGAGCGTAAATCAATCAATTGAGGTCAAACGCTCGATGAAATATTTCAATCAAGAGTCAATGATGTAAAATCATGTTGAAAGCGAGGTAACCTGCCATTAAGACATGTAGGCCCAAGGTACTTGATTGGTTTATAGATTAAATCCTTGGATGATGTTTTGAAGTCAACAAGGATGAATCCTTCGAAGGAGGGCCATGATGAATCCTCCATCGTCGACACGAAACTCAATAACAGATGTTTAGAGTAGATCAGATGGTAGAGTAATATGAAATATTGACTCAAGGTGAATCGACATGATGGAAGGTGTACTGATTGCAGATGATGAGTAACGAACGTCTCTTAAACATGGGCATGGCATGACTTGGACACATTGACATGATGAGAATAATACCAAACCCTAATTCAACTGATGATGGAAGCATTCTTTTGATGACCCAAAGGAGTGACAAGACTCATGAAATCAGCAGGACTCGAAGACAAACAGATTACCCAAGTACTGAATGCAAATGAAAATGAGTGTCATGTTCAAGAGAAACTATGTACTTCCATAAATTATAGTGTAATAAAAAATCTTTCCTTTTTCCCCATCATGATTGATGAGTGCCTCTTTTGTTTTTTAACGAGCTTGAGGAGGGTAAACAGATGCTAGGTGTAGCTCATCCCATGGACGATTCTAATCCCAAATGTTTTACGAACCTAGAATAGGAGGGGTTCATCCCATGATGGGCCCTTCGATGTTAAATTTTAACGAGTCCATAGAAGGTAAACTCGGCGTCATTTCATATTTAGAGAGTCTGAAAAGAACTAAAGAAGACTCCAAAAGTCCTTTTTCGTAAAGTTAGTCTCTTCTCCTGGAAAAGGGTAAAACATAGCGAGAGAGAAAACTTCCAGTCATGATTGGATGGAGTATTCATTTTTCGTAAGTAGTGCCTCTTGGTCCAAAAAAGGGGTAAAATATCACCAGAAAGACGACCGTTCAAATACTTTTACAAGCATGAATGCATCAAGTTCGCTTGGCGATCTTTTCATATTTCGAGAGCCTGAAAAGAGCTTAAAGGAAGACTCCGAGGGGTTCCTTTTTCATGGAAGTTTAACGAGCCCAAAAAAGTGATAAACTATAACTTGGTGACTTATTCTCATCGTTTTACGAGCACGAGAAAGAACAAAGAGTTAGCTCGGTGTCATTAACAATTGAATTTAATGAGCGAAATAATGATAAAAAAACACTCGACGATTTGTTCATACCTGATAACATACGTGAGATGACCATAATTGCGAAAAAACAGTATTAATAAGGTACTTAACTTATCCCGCAAGCTTCGAAACTAGGTCAAAATGATCAACCGAGTATTCAAACATAGAAATAATCCCAACTATAGAAAAATAACCCACAATGGAATAAAATTTAAAAAGGAATATTATCTTTTTGATATAAAAAGGGGTACTAAATAGTAAAAATCAATTACTATTTCTTTTCACCAAGTTGGAGAGGTGAGAAGTACCATTTGGAGTTGTTTTTCCAGTGTTGATTCCAGGAGATACGGTCAACCATTTGCAGTGCCGTCAGTGTCAGGTAACCCTAAACTCTATCCTCTTTCTTTCCAATGGTTTATATTTTTCAATTTATTTCATTTTTGTGAGTTTTGGACTTGCTTGGTGAGGGATACTGCGCCCACGGACCAGCCCAGTTACCCTTTTCAGGAACTGTGCCAAGGGCATGCCAGCGCAAATCCCGAAAGAGTGTCTTGCGTCGGTAACGCACTGTCTAAAAGGATGGGCTTTGTCGGCGCAAGTCTACATGGAAAACCCAAAATTCAAGCAAAAATGGAAACTTTTGATGGATTGGAAAGGTCATAATGGTGATTTTGTGGACTTTTGGACAGGGTTCAAGTGATCAAAATGGTCGAATGGCGCGAACGAGAGCATGAGATCGATGATGCCCAAGCAGAAAATGACCCTCAATGCATGGCTACATTGAGGAATTGTGGATTACTGAAGTAATTTTAGGTTCTGGGCATGAGATCCCAAGTGACGTTACTAGAGCACTTGATCCAATGTTGCGATCTAGTGCAAACAACATTTTCAGATAAGCGTGCACACCTTGACCATAGATGTCGAGGATATCTATTTCTAAACAGGGTTGTATCGACGAGGGAATCTTGTATCATTATCAGGGTCACGAGGAGGTGATCGTACAGTGGAGGATTTGATAAACCAGTGGTGCACTGAGGGCACCCAGATGGTAGGTGGGAATATTCCCATAAAAAAGGTTAGAGATCGACCTCTCCACACAATCCTGTTTACTATTGTGAGAGTAGATGGCAGTAGATCTACTCATTTGGAGAGAAAGTCCCAAATGATGTACGCTGAGGAGTGCATGGATCCAACAGTTTTCAACTGGTGTGAGGGGCTCCTCACCAGTTTACGAGATCAAATTACCAAATATCGGCGCGGGGTGCTGAAACAGTTTGGTTATGGTTCTGTGTTAGTCTCATTCTTTTTGGAGCAGGTGCCACATATGCACCCACAGGTTGGTATAGAGGATCCTCACATGATCCGTTGGAAAGAGGTGTTGGCCCGTCATGGCGGCAGTGGCCCCATTATCACTTTTGGTGCACCCTTCTTTCGGTGGTTGAGGGGTCAAATCCTCATGGTTGAGGATTATCCATATGACAGGACCGACTTCAGGAGAGATCCATACCTAGTGCTTCCCGAGGTGGCACAGTGGGGTGATATCGGTAAGAACAACAACTTGAATGTGTTTTTCATTTTATATATTTATTTGATGTTTTTTGGAGTAGTATTGATAATCAACACATGTTTGATGCAGATGTGGGCCCATTGCGACCGGTCGGAGTCTCTCATATTGCACAGAGAGGAGCAATACGGTAGATAGATCCCATAGCACGTGATGTGATTGAGGAGATGGAGGAGGTGGAGGATAACCCCCACCAGCTGACACTAGACATTCCAGAGCCAGGAGTCCATGACCCACCCCGCAACTATCAGCAACACACAGTTGGTGTGTCTAGGTGCTTTGGTTAATTGCTTAGAAAAGTAGCGAGGTCAATGATCTTCTACCACGAGCGTCATGGAGACTAGACTCGTGTATATGTATATGTATTGAAAGCCATGAGCTTTAGATTTTGTATCAGAGGATATTTATTGAAAGCTTTCATACTTAAGATTTTGTATCAGCACTACATTTTGTATTTTGCACCAACTTGATATATACAGACTCTATTGATGGATTTATACATATTGTGTTCTTATGGATGAATGTGGGATCTTATCTATGTGTGTATTTATGCACTATGTACATGTCATTCCATTTTCTATATTTATGATTGTTTCCCATATGCGTAATGTACCAATCCAAGATGAAATTGGCCATGGAGTCTGCAAATGTGTTTATGTCCCTTGTGATGTGCAGGTACTGAATAGATTCGAAAGACCTCTCTAAGAGACATACTCATTTGAAAATACAGAGTAGTGTGGGATCATGGATGGTGTAGAATCGGTTGAGATGAGAGACCACTAACTGTGAGTCAAGGTGGATGACAATGTGGTCCATACCCAAGGAAAGAGCATCGGTTAAGAATCCAATCACCTCATGATACTCAGCGGGGTGACAACTCCCTCCTGAAAGGACGAGCTCTCCGGTAGGGGAATAAAGTACCCAGGTTGCCGAGGTGAGGCTATAGGTATGCTGGCTAGCGTCATCCATGAATCCAAAGCAGGTTTTCATCTGCACATGTAGGTAGGACAAGACATAAGCGTAAAAAACCAAGATCGTAACACACTTAAAACAAAGCGTCACACCACTCAAAACACACATCATGTACAGTATATACAAGGTACTAATGCGTGAAAAACTCGGGCATAGTATTTCTTTAGGTAGATCCCATTGGGAGGCTCCCATAGAGATATTCCATCATAATCTTCTAGCTCGTATGCTCCCTTTTCCAGGACACGTTTTACGATGTATGGCCCATGCCACATGGACTCAAACTTGCCTGCCCCTAGCTTATCGCGCTTTTGGTCATATGTGAGGACCAAATCACCCTCGTTAAAGACAAAAGGTTTGACCAACTTATCATACTGAGCTTTGATACATTTCTTATGTGTCTCAGTGGCAAGAGCAGCATCGCGACGGGTCTCATCGAGTTTTGCTAGGTGAAGGAAACATTATTCCTTGGTCATGGTGTTCAGGAGAAGTTCGACTGCAAGTTTCAGTGATCGAATCTCGCACTCTATTGGTATAACTTCCTCTAATTTGTATACTAATTAGAACGGTGTGAATCCGGTGGTAGTTTTAATGGAGGTGTGGTATGCCCATAGGGAAAAAAAGAGCATGTTATGCTAGTTTGATTTGTGTGTACCCACCATGCGTTGAATCATGGTTTTCAAGACCTTATTGATGGCCTCTACTTGTCCATTGGAATATCGGTAGTAAGGGGTTTATTTTTCATGGAGAAAACCCAGTCTATTGCTCAATTCATCTACCATCTGGTTTTGAATGTGAGATCCGTGATCGGTGACTATGGCTTGTGGAACTCTGAAACGTGCGATGACATGATTAAACATGAAAAGTGCAGCATTTTTTCCATCTTCAATGTACGTAGGCATAGCCTCAACCCATTTAGAGAAATAGTCAATGGCTACAATGACGTAACCATTCCCACCGACCGAGGTAGTCTTACAGTGCGTGAAATCGATACTCCACTTAGCAAAGGGGGCGACGATAATAACCGGATGTAAAGGGGTTGGATGTGAGAACTTTTTAAATTGAAAGTGTTGGCATGGGGGACACTTCTTAATGGCCTCAATGTAATATTTGAAGATCAAAGGCCAGTAATATCCCGTGTGTAGTATCTTTTGGTCCGTAGCCATCCCAGAAAGATGACTGCCACAAGCCCCAGAGTGATAGTCATTCAGTACATGTTCAGCCTCCTCGTGTGTCAGACAACATCAAAAAATGGAATCAACACTACGACGGTATAGGGTATCGCCAATAATTAAGTAGTATTTTGCATGGTGGCGTATATGATGACGATCGTCACAAGATAGTTTGGGGGTTGAACTGTTGGGTTTGAAGATATACAGTGATATATCCATACCATGGTTTTGATGTGCTGATGAGAAACAACGACTCTTCTGGAAGAGGTTCGATGGGATTAGATCCTGAATCAACACAGGAAGATAAAAAATGAGCTCTGCGAACACCAAATATTTCTTTGTCTTGGTCTTCTCGAAGAGGAGATCAAATTCCTGAAGTATCACGATCCTGCATGAATACTTTCCCCTGAGCACCTGACATGTAAGACATGGTACATGGGGTTCGACTTGGCAATGATGGTAGTGGTGCGGAGTAGTATGTAGTACCAAAACTTTTGGACAACAATGACTTCTGCAAGAGCGAGTTTCATAATGGGTTTTGTAGTCAATAAGACCCTTACTTAGGTAATAAATCAGATGTTCCTAGGCGTTATCATATTCCTGGACCAATACCATGGCGATCGTGTTGGTGGAAGAGAAACGATAAAGGATATAATCCTTATAGTAATTGGGCGGTTGGAGCATGGGGCCGTGGGTAATGACATGTTTCAAACTATCAAAGGATTGTTACACTTGGTTGTCCCAGATGAAAGGTACGCCTTTATTCAATAATCGCATATAGCCCTGTGTCTTTTCAGTGAAATTACAAACAAAACGCCATAAGTAGTTTTCCTTCCCTTGCAAACTTTGTAGTTCTGGGATATCAGCGGGAGGTGGGAGAGCAACAATGGATTCCACCTTCAAGGGATCAATGCAGATCATGTCCTTTGAAATGATGAATCCTAGGAGCGTCCTGATTTGACGCAGAATATGCACTTATGAGGATTCATACGGATGTTATACCACCCACATCCGAGGAATGCTGTCATCAGATGATCAAAGTGGAACTCACGATGCTGCGAATGAGCAGGGAGATCGTCGAGATAGCCCACTGGAATGTAGCACCAGAATTTTTAAGGTCGAATGGGAGTTTATGATAAGCAAACATACCCCAGGAAGTCCTTCACATCATGAAAAGCATACGACATAGCCCGTTGGAATGTAGCACCAACATTTTTAAGGCCGAAAGGGATTTTACGATAAACAAACGTACCCCAAGGGAAGATGAAAACGGTCTTATGTTGGTTAGCCAGGCGGATCTCAATTTGATTATAACTAGAAAAGCCATCGATAAATGATAAGATGACGCTCCCGGCACAATTGTTAATGATCTGATCAATGAAGGGAGTAGGGTAGTTTTCCTTAGGACAAGCCTTGTTCAGATCCCTATAATCAACGCTAATAGTGCCCTGCGTCTTGGCCACAGGGATGACATTGGAGACCCATTATGTTAAAGGAACATGGTAGATAAAGTCAACCTTCAATAGATTTTCAATCTCAGCTTTAATTGCTGTATTTTTTTGAGGGTGCACTGGTCATAAATTTTTGCGAACTGGTTCAGCGTCGAGATAGGTTTGGATCTCATGCAAAACAATGGCAGGATCTATCCTGTGCATTTCCTCATAGTTCCATGCGAACACGTCCCAAAATTATTTGAATAAGGCCGTGTATGTGGTGATCTCTTCGGGAGAACAGTTCTGGCCTAAACGAATATGTTCCATGACACCATGGGTAACCGATATGTCAATCGGAATGGTGGGCTCGATGTTCTCCAAGTTGCCTTCAGTGACCGTATCGCAAGTAAGGATCGGTGACTGTGGGAAAGGATAGACATATGGTGTAAAAATGGTTGTGATGTTGTTCTCCACAGAGTCTAATGGGGGTAGGAAAGATAATCGATGGTGGATGTCTCCCCACGGGGGGTTATCTGTGCTCATAATTTCCATAATGGACTCGTCAGAATGAAAATTATAGAGTAGAGGATCTAGATAGGATGACATCCACTGTAGAGAACAATACGTAGAGGCCACGGCCAAGTGGTCCTTAGGGGTTGACTGGATAGCCTCATAAGTAGCTTCAACTGGTGAGAGAGGCATGGTGTCTCTAATCAAATGCATGGTGGCCTCATTGGGTACGAGCCATGGATCTGGAGAGTTGGAAGATGATGGAATCATGGAGGAGATCATGTTCACTGTGGCAACATGGTTAGGGGGATCCGGGGTTGGAAAAAATCCCATAAGAGATGATTCTTTTATCAGGACGACCCCCACACTCTCATATAGATGTGATTATTTCCCTAGCAAAGGGATATTATCTGTGGGATGAGTAGTGGTATCCGATGTACAAAAGTCCAATTGGTCGATGGTGACAATTTGGCCTTGATGGGGGAATTGCACAATGAAGAAGATGGAGGACACGACCACAGTCATGGCGTAAAACCAGTTATGACCAAGCAAGAGATTATAATCCAAAGGGGCAGCGACCACTTCCACGTTAATGGTTACAGTATTCCCCCCCAACTCTATTGCTAAGGATTATAAGAGTCCGTGACGTTGGAATCCATGACCCTCGAATGATTTCAAGGTGGTGGGAGAATGGTTTAACTCAAGAGAGATGATGGCTCACCAATAGGATAATGACATGACCAAGGTGGAAGCACCTTCGTCTAACACAGTACGATGTATATTCTTCCCAGCAACCTTTGTGGCAACTTGGAATGCCATGTTGGATCATTTTCCAACCACACATCATTTATTTGAACCTTACAACTTAATTATCCACTTATCCTAAGTATTTTGACTCCATCATGTGCTTACATCATCACCAGATCACAGTTTCAGTCAACTAGGCCTCCTCCTACATTCTAGGAGCCAACTGGGCCATCATCTGAGCCTCATCCTACATTCTAGGAGACAACTAGGCCATCATCTGAGCCTTCGCCACCATTCAGAGGTTGATTTGCATGACTAATGCGCACTACTTAGTCAAACTGACAACATTTACTAGTTTATTCATCCAACTGGTGATACTAGGGCTCCTTACTACATTGTTTGACTTCATCTGGTGTTATTCTCACCTACTATTCAGTTAAACTGCAGACAAAAGGAGCCCTCTCCTATTTTTTGGCATTCAGTTGAGTTCTGCATTGAGTTAGACTCAATTAGTCAGTTTCAGAGTCAGTTAGAGAGTCAATTATTGATTAGTTAAGTGGTTAAATGATGTGTTGAGTGGTGTTAACTGCCAAGTAAGCCACTCTCATGCATTCAATTTGAATGACCACTCTGGAATTCGAATTGCTTGGATTATTGTAGCCATTGTTACACATTGTAATGTATCTTATGAGTATATGGGATTTTATTACTGCTGCAAACCTTCTGCATAGCGTTTTTCCATACATTTTGATGCATGCATCTCTAGTAATTGTTGTGTTTGTTCCATAGATCTGTTGTGCTTGATATTTCACATGGTATCAGAGCTCCATGGCAGGGACAAGACAAATTTTCTATATTGATTCTGCACTTCTGCACTATTGATTCTACACTTCTTCACTTCTGCACTTCTGCACCAGAAACACATATGAAGATTGAGCAAGTTTTCTCAAAAATTCCAATTCTACACCAGAAGCCGAAAGTTTTCCACACAATTCCTAGATATTGTTCTTGGCTCTTCAATCTTGCTTGATAGTCTGTGTCGGGTGTGATGCAACTTGAAAAGTGCAGGTTGTCGACCTAAATGGGTCTTGTTTGTTTGTGATTGCAAGTTTCTCACTCCCTCCTATTGCATTCGCTATTATAGAAATGGACTCTTCTTCAAAAAATATCCTCACTCCTTTCAACTACCATCAATGGAAGGATGATGTTGAGATTGTGTTGCGCTCTAAGGGCTTCTACAGAGTCACCATTAGCCTAGAACCAGAGCCAAATTCTACAGTAGAGAAGTCCAAGTACTTCAACAAGCTTGATGAATCTTATGGTTTTCTTTGTCTCAATATTTCAAAGGATCTTCTTTTCCATCTCAGTGGATTGACTACTCCAAAATAAGTGTGGGAACAACTTTCCAAGCTTTTTGGTAAGTAGGATGAGATGAGGGCTTATCAGTTGGAGAATGAGCTGATTTCCCTAAATCCTGAAAATTTTGAAACCATCAATGATTTTTTCGCCATGTTTAAGAATTTGGTATTATAGTTGAAGCAATGTGGTGTTGAGAAGGAAGATAAGCAGTTGATTCTTTCCATCATTACGAAGCTAGGAAGAGATTATTCAGTGTTTGTCTCTACTTTCAATTCAGGAAAACTCACCATTCCGAATTGGAAGATGCCTACCTTGTATGAATTCATTGAGTCCTTAAGAAAAGAGCATGATAAGCTTGTTCAAATGGGGTCCATTAAAACCTCCGAAGATAAAGCCCTTTTTGCTTGAGGAACCAAAGCTATGAATGGAAAAGCAAAGAAAAAGAAAGAGAAGGCCAAGTTTGATCATCCGAAGCAAATGGAGAAGACCAAGTAGTCAGATGAGCCCTTCGGTTCAAGAAAAGACAAGAAAAAGGGAAAAGAGAAATCAAAGTGTTCTTATTTTGGTAGGGGCTTTCATCCTGAAAGCTCATGCATGAAGAAAACTATTGATCATATGGCCCTTCTCTTGGATAAAAACAACATTACTCTTCCAAATGGCGCAAGGAAGAAGGACAATAATGATCATGCAGAAAGAGGTCATGCACCCATGACAAGTGTTTCAAATTCTACATCTCTTCGCATAGATTTAGGAGCTTCGAATCACATGGTTGCAAGCAAAGAATCCTTCTCATCATTGGAATTCGACAACTGCATCTCCATCCACATGGGAGATGATTCACATATTTCCTCGAAAGGCAGTTTTCAAAATGTTCTCTATGTTCCTTCTCTAGATTCAGACCTGCTTTCTATGTATCAGATGACACACACTGGTTTACCCAAGAAGGTTGTATTCATCCCTAATAATGTTGAAATTTCTGATATTTCCACCAGAAAGCTCATTGCAGTAGGCAAAGTAAATCATGTTGCAAACACATATGAGTTTTCACACTTTTTTCCACATTCAAAGCCAAGTGCCCTTATGACTCATGGAAATGAGGTTATCCGGCTATGGCATGAGATATTTGGTCACTTAAATTATAAATATTTGCAGCTGCTGCAAAATAAATCTATGGTTGAAGGCCTTCCGAAAATCAAATCCTTGAAAGGGATATGCAAGGGTTGCATCATTGGGAAGCACCCCGAGCACAAGTTTGATCGAGGAAAAGCTAGCAAAGCCTCTTGTATTTTGGGGATGATTCATAGTGATATCCTTCCAAATACCTCCATTAATGGCTTAAGGTATGTTCTGACATTTATTGATGATTTCTCTAGGATCACATGGGTCTACTTTCTCAAGAACAAATCGGAAGTGCTAGAAAAATTCAAAAATTTCAAGGCTTATGTTGAGACTGCTACTGAGAGCAAGATAAAAGTTCTTAGATTTGATAATGGTAGAGAATATATAAAATAAGATCTGCTGCAACTTTTTTTGGAAAATGGAATCCAAATCCAGCACAAAGTGCCCTACACACCTCAGTAGGGTGGTGTAGTGGAGAGGAAAAAACGAGCACTGAAAGAGATGGCCACTTGTATGCTTGAGTCCAAACGTTTGGATCAAAATATTTGGGCTGAGGCCATGAATGTTGCTGCATACATTCAAAACATAGTTCCACACTCATCCATCAAAGGTACTACTCCCTTCGAAGCCTACACTGGTCACAAGCCTGATGTGTCCAATCTCATGGTTTTTGTCTCCACTGCATGGGCTAGAATTCCGATTGAGAAATGAAAATATTTGGAACCACAAAGTACTAAGTGCATCCTCATTGGATATGCTGAATAATACAAAGGATACAAACTCATGAATATCATATCCAAAAATATATTCATCAAGCGAAGTGACAAATTTGAAGAACCGCTTCAAGATCTAAAACTAGTCGAGGAAGAAAATGTTGAATTGCCTCCTCTCCAAGAAGAAGATTCAGAAGAAGATGATGAAAGTTTGTGTTTTGATATTTCTTATATTTTATCAGACATTAGTTAACATGAAATATCAGGTTCAGATTCAGATCCATATGAGCTCCCTCATTTTCCAAAGTGGGCAGAAAAGACTCTCAATTCTGTTGGTTCTAACATTGGAAATCTTGTCGATCCAAGAAGAACTCGAGTAGACTTTCAAAGAGCAGGTATGGCTCTTTCATATTCTGATCTATTAATTTTTGAGAAATGTTTTTTTATGATATTTTCAGATCCTAAATCATACTATCATTCCCACCGATATCCGATCTGGAAAACCGCCATGGATGAAGAGTACAATTCTCTTCAGAAAAATGCTACATGGGATCTAATTTCTCTTCCACCTGGGAGGAAATTAGTTCAATGCAAATGGGTCTACCGAACAAAGGTTGTTGCAGAGGACTCGAATTGCAAATAAAAAGCTAGGTTGGTGGAAAAAGGCTTCTCACAAGTTCATGGTGTGGAATACACATAAACCTTTGCACCGGTTGCAAAAATGGATTCAATCCGCCTAGTTTTGGAAATTTCCACATCTAAGCTCTGGGAAGTGCACCACATGGATTTGAAGAGTGAATTTATTCATGGAGATATTCAAGAAGAGATTTACATGAAGCATCTTGAAGGCTACATATCAGATCCGACATTAGTGTGTATACTGAAGTAATCATTGTATGGTTTAAAACAGGCCCCAAGATCTTGGTATGCAAAGATGGATTCCTTCCTTCTGTCACAAAATTTTGCAAGATGCAAATCAGATCCAAATGTGTACCTACAACAACATGAAGGTAATTTTATGATCATTGTCCTTTATGTTGATGACCTTTTGATTACAGGAATCACTCTTGCTTCGATCGACAATATAAAAACTGCACTACATCTAGCATTCGACATGAGTGATTTAGGCTTGTTGAAGCAATTTCTTGGCTTAGAGATCACTCAGAATTTTGATGGGATCACCATATCTCAGTCAAAATATGCTTCAGACATGCTAAAAAAGTTTAATATGGCAGATTGTAAAGCGGCATCATTCCCATTCCTCTCAGGAATCAGTCTTGAGGATGGTGATTCCACACCATTCGTGGATTCTACACTTTATCGACAGTTGATTGGAAGTCTTCTATACTTGACACAATCTAGGTCTGATATTTATTATGCCATGAGTGTTGTGTCATGGTATATGCAGAAGCCCCATGAGCTTCACTGGAAGGCATCCAAAAGGATCTTGCATTATGTGCAGGGTACTAGACATTTTGGCATTCACTATGCTGCGGATTCCGATCTAGATTTGGTTGGATTCACTTATTCATATTATGTGGGTGATAGTATTGATCGGAAGTCCACTTCTAGATATGTTTTCGAGGAGCCGTCAATGCTTGCATTCAAACAGTTTGGTTGCAGGGTATTCTAGAAGAGTTTGATAATGGTAGCACCACTTCTACTATCATATTTTGTGACAATCAGAGTACTATCAATATATTGACAGATCTGGTTCAGAGATAGAGGACCAAGCATATCGAGATCCACATGCACTACATCCAAGAGCTTGTGCATGACAGAACCATTGTACTGCAATATTTCCCTACAGAAGATCAAATTGCAGACATCTTCACCAAGAGCTTCACTGAGAAGAATTTCTCTTACCTTCGTTCACTACTGGGGGTGAGTTATACTATGGTGAGGACAGATTAGATCCTTCAATGTTCATTTTGAGGGGGGGTTTTCTTTCCCACTGGGTTTTTCCCTCTTTCCTCACTTAAATTGTTTCTAGTATTTTTGGATTAATTATTGTACTGGGTGACCTATGGCCTTTGTTTCTAGGGCCCTTTTATTATTTTTATACCTCCATGAGATTAGCTTAAGGGGGGGTGTTGGAGCATTTTCCAGACACACATCATTTAATTGAGCCTTACAGCTTAATTATCCACTTATCATAAGTATTTTGACTCCATTATGTGCTTACATCATCAGTAGATCATAGTTTCAATCAAGTGGGCCTCCTCCTAAATTCTAGGATCCAACTGGGCCATCATTTGAGCTTCCTCCTACATTCTAGGAGCCATCTGGGCCATCATCTGATCCTCCTCCACCATTCAAGGGTTGATTTGCATGACTAATGTGCACTACTTAGTCTAACTGACAACATTTACTAGTTTATTCAGCCAACTGGTGATATTAGGACGCCTTACTACATTGTTTGACTTCATCTGGTGTTATTCTCACCTACTATTCAGTTAAACTACAGAAATAAGGCACCCTCTCCTATTTTTTGGCATTCAGTTGAGTTCTGCATTGAGTTAGATTCAGTTAGTCATTTTCAGAGTCAGTTAGAATCATTTATTGATTAGTTAACTGGTTAACTGATGTGCCAAGTGGTGTTAACTGCCAAGTAAGACACTCTCATGCATTCAATTCGAATGACCACTCTAGAATTCAAATTGCTTGGCTTATTGTAGCCATTGTTACACATTATAATGTATCTTCTGAGTATATGAGATTTTTTTACTGCTGCAAATCTTCTGCACAGTGTTTTTCCATACATTTTGCTACATGCATCTCTAGTAACTGTTGTGTTTGTTCCGTAGATCTGTTGTGCTTGATATTTCACATTCCAGCTGATGGGAAAGCCTCAATTTAAAATACTCAAGTTTAAACATGATCGTATTTGAGGAATACGGGTCTATGGTGCCGATGGCAGTGAGAATAGTCTTGCGTTGATTGGGAAAATTCTGCAAGACTTCTAGCGTCGACATGGCACAAGGAGTTGGTGCCAAGTCCTCTATAATGTTATAATTCTTAGTTGCCCAAGCATTAGGAATTAAAACTTATTTTTGAATCGTGCTCTAGGGTGGACGCAACACTGAATCGAGTGAAGGTTTCTCTATGGTGAGAGAACCTTGCGGCGCAGAAATATCTGAGGTAGAGGCAGAAGCGTTTTTAGTATTACTTTCGATGGGTTCCTTAGGCGGGACTGAGTTGTATGATCATGATCGTGCATTCAGGTTAACCATTTCACTATGCATCATGAGAACATGCACGGTAGAGGATGTTTCTCCTTGCGAAGGAGGTGGTTGGGTAATCATTTGTTGATTTTGGGTGGGGAAGGGATCATTGAGAATTGCGGGTGTGGAGTTTTCCTTAAGAAACTTCTGCACTTCGTCTCTATGTGGGAACTCTTTGGAGAAATGGTCACCACCACATAGTAAACAAGGATACTTGACCTTCCATTTATGTTTTGTGTCTTCAGGAGGGTTCTTATGTTCCTGCTGGTTGGAAGACTTCTTGGGTTTACCTTTGGTCTTCTTCTTGCCACCGGATTTCTGAGGCTAAGCTGACTAAGCAGAATTCACCTCCTCGATGGGAGCAGGGGTGGGTGACTTGGGGGTGCTGCTTCCAACTTGTGGTGAGGGCTGGGAAGAACCATGGTGGTTCGATGATCCAATGGTTTGAGTAGAAGGCTGGGAGTCAAGGGAACCAATAATGTCGTTGGCTTGAGGTCCCTTGGGTGGTTTTGCAAGATCGTATGTACGGCGGGGCGCATATAGAATAATGTCATACAATGTGCCATATTGAGCATATACAAGGTCTAAATACTAGGAACGATCAATAGCTTGTTCCTCTATGAAGACCCCACCCATGGACACGTCTCAAGCTACGGTGGGTAAAAGAGACTTTGTGAACCAGTTAGCTAATAATTGGTATGGAATGGGAGCCTTAATGAGACGTCATCTCCTCCGCCACTCATGGATATGGTCATATATATGACTTGCAGTGGTTTGGCGGAGTGAGGTCAGTAGGTCCGTACCAATTTCATAATGTATGGGTAACTGGAAATGAGTTAGGAAGGACATATCAAGAGAGTGGAAATTAGGAAATGAGTGTGGTGTTAATTCATTATACCACTTGGCAGTTGTACTGGTGAGGGTTCATTGAAATAACCTTAGACGTATTGAATCGTCCATCAAGGAATTGGATGAGCACCATAGATGGTAAGTCATTATGTGGTTCTTCGGGTCCTCATCGAGCTTGTGGTCAAACTTTGGAATATCCGATGGCAATTTGACCAGAATGGGTGGCCAGTTATAACTGTGTAAGATGGGATCGTTCATCAACTAAGATAGATATGGAATATACAAAGTAGCCAGAAAAGGTAGTTGTTGGTTCGGTTGCAGATACTAGTAGTATTGGTATGGCATTTGCGTACCAGTAGGACCTTGAATCAATTGATTATAAGGTCCTCCCATAGGGAATTGGCCATAAAGGGGTGGGATGGATGGTGGCCTTCCGCCATAATAAGGTTGTCTTCCACTATAAGGTGGGGGTCCTCCACTGCTGGAATAAGGTGGGACTTCACCAGAAGGTGGGTGTCCTCCTTCACCGCCAGATTAAGGGATTCTTCCACCTCCGCTGCCGGAATAGTGTGGGCCTCCACCAAAAGGTGGGGGTCCTACCCCGCCGGAATAGGGTGGGCTTCCGCCAAAAGGTGGGGGTTCTATGCTGCCAGATTAAGGTATTCCTCCACCTCTAAAACAAGGTGGGCATCCACCGAAAGGTGGGGGTCCTCCGCTGCCTAACGGTGGTGGTCCTCTACCTCCACCACCGGAGTATGGTGGGCCTCCACCACTGGACTGAGGTGGGCCTCCACCTCCGCCAGAAGTTGGAGGTCCGCCCCCTCTGGAATGAGCTGGGGGTCTACCGCCTTCAGAAGGAGGTGGAGGTGGAGGTGGACTAAATGATGGTGGGGGTGGTGGGACATGAGGAAAATTTGGTGGGGGTCGAATTAGTGCAACATTGTAATGTCCTCATGGAGTGTATGGGTTTCTGGGATAAGGTATCTCGTGGAGTATGTTTCCAGGATGGAATTGTCCCGACACAGGGTTAAAATGACCTGGAGATGCGTGAATCCATGGTGGTTGAGTTGGGTTGGATGGTCCCCCACCATGATGTAATCCCATGGTGGATCTCGCAATGGGTAAGGAACTGCCAATGGAATGACCAATTGGAAGTTCTCCACTCGTATTATGGATAGCGAACAGGGGTTGCCCCCCAGTAACAATGTTTTGACCACTGGTTTATGGTTGACTCATAATAGGTTGATGCTGACTTACTAGTGGCGGAACATTACTTATAATGAAATTAGGAGCTAAAGAGTATCCTCCCCGTGAATTTTGCGGTGGGGGAGGAGGTAGTGTTCCAGTAGTAGTAAGTGGTATGTTGGACAATTGTCCTTCAATGTTTTGAGTCATCTGAGGTGTAGAACTAGTCTCCTGATTAGTAGGTGTACTCGTAGGAAAGGAGGGTTGACCAGGTTCATAAGTGGTCATATTGGGTGTGTGTGTTTCTGGTGAATTATAATATAAAGAATGAAATGGGGTATGTCTAAATATGGGTACCTCTAGGTCCTGATTCCTTCATGAGAGACTTAGTCTTCTAAGTTCCTCATCGACTATACATAGCAGGTTAAGGAGGTCACAAAAGGGTGCCAGAATCTCTTCATTGGAAGCCCAATTAGGAGGTGTGATGGAAAAATGAGCCCATTGTTTCCCTAGAGTGGTTTCCCAAAAAGATGTAGACGGACCAAAATACATGGATACAGGTTCATCATAGGGTTGATTGAACCATTCTAGAGCCCTAGGTTCTCCTTCCATCAAATGGTGGAAGGATGTGTCTCGTGAAGTAGACGGTTCCATGGTCATAGAACTTGGGGGATTAGTGACTGGTGGACTCAAAGGAAGTGAAAAGTTCACTCTCGACTCCATGGTGGAGTTTTCTTCTTTGGGTGAGACGACTGTAGCAGGTTGATCCATGTTTTCCCTCAAAATTACCTTTGGGTTAAGGGGATATTCGGGTGGAAAGTTTAAAATTCTACGGGACCTTCTCAAAGGTTGTTAAGCCAAAATGACTGAACTAGAATTTCTCCTAAGTGTCTTATATACGAAAGAAAAAACAATCCATAAAAATATATACAAACTAAAGCCGCAAGAAAACTTATGTGATAGGTGTGGATTCAAAAGTATGGAACCTCACAGGATTGTCAAGGATTCTCAACTCGCAATATACTCTAAGGTCCAACAGTTATACTCAGCCCAATTTTTCAGAGCACTAACCAGGGAGGATTAGGACCGTACCCCATACCATATAACTCGACTAATGGATAGTATGTGTGTAGTAGCTCCCCGAGTGCTGTTCTCAATGTATTACTCTGCCAAGATGACCAAATGGTTAGCTCGGTTGGTTTCAGGAATCCTAGGAGCATCTCCTGATATACACAAGGTACGTGGGAGCTCAAATCCATAGTGGTGTTGTCTAATGCACAACCGTATGACAAGAGCCTTCTGATATACTACCGAGTACATGAAGTTCCTTTCGATATACCCTAAGGTACGTGAAATATCCTTTGATATACTAGTTGGTACGTGGAAGAACTACAGTGCCCCCACGATGCAGTGCAAGAAAATAATGACAATTGCCACATTTTATGACATCGGAACACATCACTAACTTAGGACACAAGTTACTAGTAAATTTTAACCTAGCTCTACCCGTAAATTTTATATGTACGGTTAGGTGAATGCATGAGGTGAAGACAAGAATTTAAACATAATGTTTCCCTAACTACATGAAAGTGCACTTTTTATTTCGACGAAACCTATGTAAATGAAGGAGAAATTATTTTTCCAATGATCTCAATAAGACGAAAATCCCAAAAGTTCAAAATCTACCAAAGATGGTTAAAGCACTCTTTTTCGTTTTTTTAACAAAACACAAAAATAATAACACACCAAATAAAATAAAATCTTTTTGTCCTTTTCAACTAGAATAAACTAAGTACTGATGAAAACATTAGAGAAATTTTGAGGTCAAAAAAGGGCCTCAAAACAAAGAAAATGTACTATAAAATACAACCAATCACATTCTAGTAGATGACATCATCCCCCTTGGTGAGGTGGCATTGCATGAGTTAAGAATGCTTATTTGTCAAATTTTCTATGGTGGATGAAAACACATAGTTAACCAAGGTAGTGGTGTAAGTACTTTTAAGTCATAAAGTAAAGTACTCATAATGATAGTCTTTTCATAAAATAATATTATTGTCATTTTCAAGTAAAGTACTCATAATGAATGTTTTTCACACTTTCACATAAAATAATATTATTGTCATTTTCAAGTGAAGTACTCTTAATTCATAAAGAAAGTCCTTTCACATCTTTTTATAAAATAATATATTATCATTTTTATGTTTTTAATTTAAAATTATATATTCACTCCATTCTATTTAATAACATAATGTCAAACTAATAAAGACTAATAATAGATTTAATAAATAATAATAATAATGCAATGTGGATTATAATAATATTATTGACATTTTACATGTAAATAAATTTTCAATTAAATTACATTATTAAATTCATGAGAAAAGTAGTAAATATAAAAAGTCAACATAAAATTTTAAAAAAAACTCTTAAAAATGTTTTTTATTATTTAATTTCATTTGCAAGTTCAAGACAAATAAATGTTAAAGGACAATACATTTTTGGGAATTTACAATGAATCTTAGTCACATCAATGTAGGCTTATTTTATTAATTTTATTTCTAGTGAATTTTGAAAAGTAACTCAACCATGGTTATTTATATTGTGCATAGAAAATAGTGTGGGAGGTGACTTGTAATATATACCTACTCCATAAAACCCCCAAGTCATAATATTTTAATATATCTCATATTTTTGTAGTACATCTCTTAAGAGGCCATTTTTTTACCTCAAAATCTCTCTAATGATGAGAACTTCTATCTAGCATTCACTAACTCTTGATTTTTGCAATAATGAACTAAAAAGCATAAAAAGATCAAAAGTGCATAGGATGCTTCAAATTTGGAACCACTTTGCAAAAGCTTGATTCACTTGATTCTTTCAAAAAGATGAATAACTCATAGTTAAGAAAAAATACGCAATCAATCGATTCCTTTTCAAGCTTCTCAAAGACTTGGTAATTAACGAATTCCAATGCATGAAACAATCCTACCAAAGTTTCCAAATGACTTTGAAAAACAAATAATGAGACACTCTCGATTTTTCCAATGATTATATCAAAGCAACATCTGACAATGAGTATGCTTTTCAGATGTATATAGCAAAAAACAAGAGACTAATTGCAACACCCTAGTAACTCCGAAATTCTCAAATAAAAATAACAAGCACTCAAGTGAACTCAAAGACGCTCAAGTCACTCAAAATCAATCAAATGAAAGCAAAATTAAATGGCTAAGTGCAAGAAGGGTTTGGAAATCATATCTAGCATGCTGAATATACCTGGTAAGGTGATCAAGGAATGCAAGGTCGAGCGGATGACCATAGGGGATTGAAATTTCCTGCCACCACCGAATCTCTCACTTGACCAAATGGAACCCAAAAATCAACATAAGAAAACCAAACACAATCAATGTTGAATGAAGAAGTCTCTGACTGGAAGGTACAACACAGAGAAGTCTTTGGATCAATCCAAAATCAAAATTTGGAGAGAGGATAGACCAAGCACCAATATTTAAGGGTCGGCGTAGACTGTCTATAGGGATAAAGCGTCGGCAGCGCAAGATGTCAAAATGGAAAAAGAGATGAAGGCGTAGGATGAGCAAAGGAAGTAAGCGCCCGAGAGGGAAAGACGCACTAAATACACTACCTAGGTGTGTTGGGAAAATAACCCAATGCAAGAAGTAAAAAATATCCAAACAATGAATAAGTAAATGGTATTATACTGACCCAAATAGGATTAGGGAAATTCAGCAGACTCTTCAAGAAGAAAATATGACGATAAAAAGAGGCTCAGGAGTCAAAGAAATGGCTCATTAAGAAATCAATGAACAACACATTCAAATTGAAATCAAAACAAAGTACTCCCCAGTATGGTCGCCAGATTTGTTTTCGGATAATCTACCTAAGCAGCCTTAAAGGCCGGATCTCCCTAGTCCAACTGGATCTAGAACAAATGGAGACAGAATATAAAACTACTTTCCTATATTAATTAGAGATCAAGGTATATAGATGTCTTACCTTCAGATTCATAAATCCTTCTCCTCTTTGTTACTCCAAGCTTCATGGTCGTCAGATCCATAGCTGAAAAACCTGTCGAAGCGCATAGAGAAAAATAAGCAGTAAAAGCACATCTAAACACTAATTGATCTAAGCAAATAGTTAAGGAAGTGAGCTCTAAATATCATTAACACAAATACATTTGTGGAAAGAGATTATATTACTGTAAATAAGTGGGAAATACATAGAAGAGTGATGATTACAACCCAAGCCTTAACATTGCAATCTTCCTCCAACAAGCTAAGCCAATGCCTCCAAAGGAAATGTATGCCTCCCAAAAGATGGATAGGGATCACCTAGGTTAATTCCACCAGCATGTAAGTTCTATAGACTTTCCTCCCTCTGGAATGGATAGGAGCTTCATATTTATAGGACCAATTGGATAGAGTAGGTTGAGGATCTTGGGGAGAGGACTAAGGGATCCTCCCTTGAGGTTAGGGAACCGTAGGACAACTCACCTACAAGTTAGGGATAGTTATCCACCTCATCTACCTTCGAGAATTTGCTCAAAGGTTCTATTTACCCAATTTAACCAACCCCGGCGCATGCTATATGAGGGAAACTTGTACCAGGAAGGGGCAGCGCAGGTTGTACAAGGGAAAAACTGAGCCACCGGCGCAGGCTGTCATATGACACTCTGCACTAGGCCTAGTCAGGTGCTTTCTGCTAGAATACAAGATGCGCCGGTCTAACTAGAACTTTTGGATGAAAGGTCAACAACTTAATCTAGATGATTTCTGGTCAGGGAAAGTTCAGGGATCAAGGCACTGAGTTAACATAGGGCTCATGATGACGATATTTAGGTGTAACAGATGCCCCGATCACTAGCCTATGACAAAAATATAGAATTCATTATCGAAATGAAACCAATATAAACATGAAAAAAAACATATTGCGCATATTAGAGTAGTACAATTACAATGAGGTATACCTATTACATTGAGGCTGGTCTTGTCTGATCTACTACTAGGAAGTTTCCCCAATTAGCACCCTGCAACAAAAATATAGAAAATGTTATCTAAATGAAACCAATATACTCACAAGAAAAGCATTATAATAAAACATATTGATCGTATTTAAATTTTTCAAATACAATGAGGTATACATGCTTCCTTGAGGCTGTCATGGTCTGATCAACAATCGGGCAGTTTCCCCAATCAACGCCCTGCAACAAAAATATAGCAAACAGTATCTAAACGAAAACAATATACTCAAGAAAAAAAATAACAAAAAAAGATTTTTTTCATATTATATTTGTACAATTAAAATGATGTATACCTGTTGACTTGAGGATGGTGTACTCCTCTGATCATCTATCAGGGACTTTCCTCGATCCCTACCGTGCAAAATAAATATAGAATATTTTAATGCAATTATAACAATAGACTCATGAAAAATACATAAGATATTATATTCATTAATTAAATTTTGGTTAGAATGTTAGATGTACCACTCCCATAGTAACTATGTTTGTATCTATTCAATTCAAATTGTAATTAATCAACAACTCTCCCTTTTTGCTATAGATTTAATAACACATACAAAAACACGGTTTCCTTCATGCCCCTCAAATATGCAATTGGGTTGCTTAATTTTAGACCATGGTTGTTTACTATTTATAAACTCTACAATATTCCTTGTAGATTTTGGCCTTCTGCAATGTACATAGTCGCTCCTTTATTTTGATCCTTGTCTTTTAGTTGTAAATAATTTGCAGACAATCCGTATCTGTGCATACTTCATGTATATTGGACTACTCATATCCAATATTTGTAATTGTAACAAGTTCCAACATACTCCATCAATTCAGTACATCGGTTGTAATTGAACTTTATTCCATCCATGCAAAACAACCCCAAACCATGTAATGACGATGGTGCAATATGATATATCCTCTCCTTCACACAAAAATCTGCGTTTAGTGGAGGAATATCCTTGGGTACCCATTGTTTCACAATATTTTTGCACCTCAAGGGCACCTCAATGTCGCATATGGTCTCATCATCATAAGAACACGACCACCCTTCAACGAGAAAAAATTCCATGCGTTTATGGAATTTTCTTCTGATCTTTTGACATCTAGTTGATCTACCACTTGTAGGCCTACTGGATGTCTCACTTTCCTCTAGTCTTCCTAAACTCCCCTCGCTCGAGGAAGCCATATCTAACAAATACCTTTTTGGTTCTACCTACACCATGGAAAAAAAAATTCTCCAAAAAATAAAGCACTTAGGCACATTGACATATGTAACTTGGGTTGCCCAACATTTCCATGCAAAACATCCAATTACAAAAGGGTATATATCATGTACCCCATTCTTTTCAACACCATGAAAAATAGTTATAAGAATCAAGATCAAGCTACTATATGGTTACCCTCATTATGGATCCATCATGACCAATTCAAGAATTATGAAAGATATCATATATGGGTAGCACTATGGTACTATGGCCATCAAAAAATCATCAAACATCCTAACCATCAAATATGGGCATGTTGAAGCCTAGCCCAAATATATCCAATGTCAAATAATTTTGCTAAAGTTGAAAGAGATGGAAATTATATAAAAAGTCAACAATGCAAGGCGGTGTTTATAAATGTGACAAGCTAATAGTTTTACATATTATGTGCAACCTTAAATAGAGATACAAAGGACTCGGGGAACTTTCGGACAATTTAGAAGACCCAACTACTTTGGGACCACTCCATAAAATGGGATCAACATTTAGGTGTGATAAAAATGTTAGTTCATGACCAACTAACCTCCTTATCCATCTTGTATATGAGACATTATAGTTAGGGACAATTTGTTCTTGGATTAAAATAGAATGAAGTAATGAATTGATGAACGTCGCTCAAAGCACCACTTTGAAGAAATGTATTAAGTGTTTCTTAGTCTATAACAATATAAGTATATTTTTCTCAAGGAGAAGGAACACCAAAAGCTAGCATCCAAGTTCTATTGTCCATATCTAATACTCAATCAATTTGGACAACTCACCTACAAATTAAATCTCCCAATCGACTCTAAGATCCACCCAATATTTCATGTTTCCTATTTGAAGAAAGTGGTTGGGACAAATTGTAGAGTTTATACCATCCTCCCCAAAAGCATAGAAAAAAGAATGGAACATACTAGTAGTACAAATTTTGAACCATGTTCTACACTAGGGTTCACACTAAGGATGACCATATAAGTGTATTTGTGATTAGAGTTACCATTTCACTAATGAATGTTTCCTAAATAAATCCTTCATTCGATGTCATTTATTCACCATATAAAGAGACATATGGGATAAATTAGTGAAATTGATCTTGGCCTTCGAAAGGTGAGGTGAGGATGGATTATGGAGTAAGGATGCTTAACCCTTATCCCTAGATAAACATCATCACTTCCACACCACATTTTAGAGCTAATTAGGAGAGGGGTAAGACACATTGGATTAGTTGTGTCTACACATTGGATACATTATCCTTTGTTTCTAATTAAAGTTGGAAGCTCACTTGTTGTATAAAAAGTTATCACTTAGCTTTAATAGTACATGTACCTACACTGAGACCCACTCATACCAGTGAAACATTAGTTTTATATTGACCTTAAACTGTTCCATATACGTCCATATTCATCCCCATTATATCAAATATTGGTGTTTCCAATTAATTATACTTGCATGCTAAATATTTTAAATTCCATAGTTATTAAGAACCATCCGTAATGTTTAAAATTAATTAATGTATATCATACCCATATTCAAGGTGAAAATATTCCACATTTAGTTCATGTTTGATTCCATGGATCCATGCACATGGTCCATGAGCCTGAAAGTATAATATTGTTGTCTAAAATATTTTCATTTTACCCTAGACCATGGAGTGGGCCTTGAGATCCATCCTTAACACACAAAAAAACTCATAAATGGATACAATATTTCATTTATATTCCACATGTTATCTATGTAGATTCTAAGTGTTGGTTGAGACCTTGCCCCATTCATGCTTCATGCACCTCAAATATAAATATTGTGGCCTAAGACAATATATTTTGGCACTAAAGCATGGAATAGGCCTAGATCTACCCATTGTTTTCCAAACCTCTAAATAGATGCCATATATAATTACAAAGCTAAATATTCCCTATTTAGGGAATACATGATAGATTACAACATCTAAAAATGTAAATGAGGTCCAAAGGATAATATGATGGCCTAAGACCTTGGATTTTGGTATTATACAACTTTATATGCCATGAGGAACATCCTTGGTGTGCCACTCCTTAAAATTGTTACCAAATTTTACCACATCCCATTTACAAGTGAAGGATTCCCTATAAATTACTTATGTGATGGAATAGGGATCCATGAATTACCCATCCATTTAAGAGACATATTCTATGGGATCAAGAAAAAATATTTGTGTGCCAAACCTCAAAATAACCACATGATAGATAGCTAAACTGCTAAATATTTCTTACGCTTGCGTGGTGGATCTGGGGATTGTGCATGGACCTTCAACCTTCTATATCATGTTTGATTCCATGTTTTAGTGCTCAGTTACAAATGTATAAAGTGGTTATGGTATAGTATTGCTTTACCCGTGTACTCTATTCGAACCTGGTATGATTTTGCTATGCTTAATCTTCTCATATTCTATAAGCTATGGTATTCTATTAAGCTATTTATTCCGATCAAACATACCCAATATTTTTTAAATCGGAATTTATTCCCACCAAAATTTTAGTTAAGACCAACTTTTTTTATAACAAACAGTTCATAGATATTACTTGGCTATGCACAAAATAACAATTTAATGAGTCGAGCATCATTGCTCAAAGAGAGGAGGATACAGATAAATATGAGATGATTATAAAATTGTTTTTGATGTTGATAAACATAGGGAATTTTTTTTGTAGTTCAAACCCTAGATTGAAAAAAGTAGAAAGGTTCATTGATCACAAAGAGAGGATTATAGAAATACCAGATAATTATAGAATTGTTTTTAATGTTAATAAACATAGTGATTTTGTTTGCAGTTTCAAAAATGAAAAAATAGAACCTTTTTTTCTTTATTTTCTTTTCTGAAAAATGAGTTCAAAAACAAATCGTTTGTGGAGAAACGATTTTTTATTGTGGAAACAAGAATGCCCGTATAAAACAACGTTTCTCATCTCATAATTGTTTGTAAGTAATTTTTTCAATAAAACACCAATCCTCGTCCCGTTTCTGGTAACAGAGGGATCATCAATAAAACCAAGTTAGGGTAACATCAATTTTAATGCAAAACTTGTTTTATCCGAGGTTTTTGGATCATTTACTTCCTAACGCTCGCCCTTCTTATGTTAGTCTCACAATTATCCCTTCCTTAATATAGACTGTATTTCACGTGATGAGAGGGTAAATTGATAGATCTACCTGAAACTTTCCATTGAATGATTAATGCTCTCCCTAATGCTCGTTGTTTATTCAGAATCCCTCGTTCTTGATTACTTATGGGTTAGTGGGGTTCGGGTGAGCGGCTAGTTGGTTCCTCCTGTCACCTATAAGGGGGTTGCAGGGAAGGAGGGAATTGGAATCCATGATAGAATTCAAATACTAAGGCTCATTCTCTATCAAACAAATGAGGGTAGGGTTAATGGCCTTAATGAATTCATTGGGCCCTCGATCTCTTAGCTGAATTTGGTCTCCACTAGAATGTCTCCTATGGGAACACTGATATCCTATGGACTGACTCCTCTAGCTGGTAAACCAATATCCTGTTTCCTCCATTGTGTGCAGAATCGATCCCATATGTTGTATTCTCCTCAAATTATCACTAATGGTTGTTGCTCATGATGTTCTCCGCGACCTGCGCGGGAATCTATTACTTTTTTGCTGTTTTGTATTTTGGATTGCAATATATTTTTGGAAAAATATGGTGACAAATGGGGTAATGAGATTAATAAGGTTTATCAAGGAATTTATAAGGATTATATGTTATACGTGTTAAGGGATATGGAATGGGGGTTACAAGGGTTACAGGTTATAGAGGTTAAGGGTACCCATGGTTAGGGGATACTAGAAATATGGGTTATTAGGGTTTGAGGTAATGAGGATGATATGGATTACAAGGGTTAAAGGATATGGGTTTATAGTGGATAGGGATACAAAGGGTATGTAAGTTAAAATCATGGTTAGTTTTCATGGAGGTTAAGGGTTAGTATAAGCTATAGGGATTATTGGTTACTCATTATGTGGCTTAAAGTTGTAGATATCTATTCAATTATAAGTTGGAAGTTATAAGCATTGGTACTTATGTGTTAAAAGAGTTAACAACTAGTAGTTATTCAAGTTAGAGATTATATGTGTTTGTGGTTGAATATTAGGGGTTATAGGGATTATATGTTGCAATGGATAACGGTTATGGTTACATAGGTTAGGTGTTGTAATTAGCAATAAGTCTCAAGGGTTAGAGTTATAGATTTTCATGCCTTAGTTGTAATGTATTTTATGGAATAAGAATTATTTTATATAAGAGTAATGTGGTTATGAGTTTGGACTTAGATGAAATTGATCTAGGGTTATTTTGGTTAAGCGGTAGAAGTTTTAGGGGTTAGACATTACATGATTTTATAGGTTGTACAAGTTAGTGGTTATATTAGGGGTTATAGGTGATATGTATTATCTTAATTATATATGAGGGATTTTTTATTCAATATTAGGGATAAATGGGACATTGGTGGTGGTGATTATAAGTGTTAGTGATTATAGAGTTAAATGTGCAAGGAAAAATAGGAGTTAGAGATTATAGTTGCTATGAGTCATAGGGGTTTAGAAATAAATTTCATATTTTTTTATGTCTAATTTATTTATACATTGCTTAAGCAATGCTATGTCAATGTCTGGGCTATGGTATTGATGTTAGGTTAAACATCGATGGCATAGCATGGATATCGACTTAACATTGCTGAAGTGACATATAATTAATTTACAAATTCCTGTTTTGGAATTAAAACAAAAGCAATAAATCCAGAAGTGTTGAGGTGACTAACCTAATGTTGGGGTAACCTACTCCAACTCGCATGTTCTGTGCAATTATTGTATCACCAAGGCTGCTTGAGTGAGTTTTTCACATGCACTAACATATGTTTATGCTCAATGACTTTGTTCACCATAACACTTTATTTATTTTATTTAATATATTATTAAAGTTCTATGATTTTGTTAACATTCTATGACTTTGTCGCCGTAAATCCTTTATGTCTTCAATGTTATGCACATGTAACTACTATACCCCAAAGCAATGAATGTCGAAGAGGATCAAACATAAATATGTTGTAGAAAACAAGAAAACTGTGTCATAGTTGATATTTTGTTCACATAATGCCTGACTAAATGAAATATTTTAAACACCAAGGCTAAAACTATGTGTAATGATTCAAATTACCTACTAGTATTATTTTTTGGAAATTGATGTAGATTCTCCAAGGAAACCACGTTATGAAAATAATTTAACATAGTAGCAATTATGAGCTCATCATATGCTAATCTTAAAATGTACCTCGTACTTCGCCATTCAATTTCAGTATTTGGAACAACACCATTCAATTTCAGTATTTGGAACAAACCATAAGAGTTTCTTTTCATTAATTCCAAATGGCCATCGAACCACGAATCATGATTAAATTAAGCCATGCATTATGATGAACAAATCAAGGATTTATCTAACTTTAATTTAACTATAAAGGAATCATTTTCATAGTTTAATTATTGGAGCATATCCTCCATTGCAAATAACTTTATGAACATCATTGAACTTATCTATTTTTGAAACCAAATTATTTTGATTGTTCATCAGCAGGATCGCCATTGTCCTTGTCATTTGACCATGCTAGTTATCTATTGGGGTCATGTCTTAATCTACAATCCCAAATCCATTTGGTGTGAAAAATTATTGCATTTGGGGGGCTCATATTTGATAAAAATACCATGAAATTAGAAGGTTTAAGTTCCATTTCATGAAAGAATGTAAATTTATAGATTTTTTTATGAGGATTAGGTATCAAACCTCATTAAAGACATTTTTGTAGCTTTTTTAATGGGGAATTTAGCCTCAAAACCAAATGATATTGCTATTAAATGTTCTTGTAATGAACTTTGTGCTCAAAATATTAATTATGGGAAAGCAAAATTGGAACAAATACCATAATTGAATAAATTTCTATAAGTACCAAAATATGTTAACTAAATAAACATGACACGAAGGATACAATGAAACTCATATTAGTTATTAGAAATACTTGGAGGAATCAAGTAATGGTTGAAGTAATATTGAAGGAATATGGTGGTTAACATGATGCTTATGAATACGAAGATATGATGATGGTGGTGATGAGGATGATGGTGATGAGGATGATGCTAACGAATATGAAGATGAGCACGATGATGGTGATGATAGTGATGGTGATGGCAATCATGATGGGGATGATGGAAATGACGATTACGATGGGGATGATGACAATGATGTGGATGATGATGGTGGTTGTGGTGGTGGTAATCAAGATGACGATGATGATACATGCATGATGAGCATTGATGGAAATGATGATTGTACGAGGACATGAGGCATTCTTGAGTCTTGAAACCCCTCCATACCATCGAGGCCACATGCGCCTAGTCTAACCATGTCAAATTCCAATGCATACAAGCACAATTTGAATAAATTTCAATGTTGTCTTTGTTCACTGCTCACTATCCAAGTTGATGAAGATGATGTTGATGATGAATATGATGAATGACTTTCAATGTTATTGTTGGGAACTTTAATTGTCTAATTAATTCAACAATCAAAGTTCTCAATATAAATTGTCAACATGAGGAAGTCTGCTTATTTCAAAGGTAATCAAACAAAATATATGCATAAACATCAAGCAAATTGATTCTCATATCACACACTCAATCAACTAATCCAATAATGTCATTAAGTAGCCTAATTGTTGAAACGGTATGTACTATACTTCGCTAATCAATCCAAATTCTACTGCTAATCCAATCTTCAAGAATCAAATAAATCACTCTTTGCAAAAACATCACACTGTCAGGAATTGTACTCAGAATATGTTTTATGATTGAAACACCTAACTTAATTTTGCAAGAAGTTAAATCCTATTTAATAATACAAAGAATGAAAAGATATATTCTATTGTTTCAGCAAGAACTCCAATCTTAAATCCAATCCAACTACTTAAAGGAAATATCACACATTACTCAACATGTTTCAGCAAACGATAAAGGAAATTGATCTACAGTAATGTCCAGTGAGGAAGAATATGTGTAACAACAGCATTAATTATCAAAGAAACATATTACACACCTAAGAAAGATCACACACTGGATAGTCGACTATTTCAGCAATTTACATTCCACTAATTAACTGTTACAACAAATTCCCACATTAATACGATGAAAGAAATCTACAACTAATCTAATCAGGCAAGATCTGAGAGAAGGTGGTCCCTTGCCTCCTAACATAGCTTCCACAAAACACTAAAATGAATGAACACTCAGGAAATTAGCGAAAAATTGCCAATTCTATTACAAAATAGTTTCCATATACAATGTCAATTCCACTCTTGTGTATACAATAAATTCAAGAACTAGCCAATCTGAGCACAAATGCTTTGTTCTGTTTTTAAAGTCTTTTTGGTTCCCAAAATAGGTCTAGATCTTATTAATTCAGGATGTTATAAGAATCGAGGATTCTCAGGATGTTGAACATATACAAAATGGGAAATAGTTACAATGATGGTAACTTAAATCAATCTAGTCTTTAAGGTTATGTTACAACAGTTGAAATAGACCATAATATTCTTCCAGGATCTATGCCACACCATCTCTCCCGGATATAGAAAGCCACGTGGATGAAGAAACATGGTATATAATGCTGGAGTCAACAAACTGAGATGGATCCTTAGAAAATTCAAAGTATGCCACAAGCTCATCCATTATCCATGTATCAACAAGCTGATACATCGATCCCCTGTATCTACATTTGTATTCATTAATTCACCAAAGATTAGCCATGTTGGTAAACGTCACTCAGATTTACAGGTAAACTAAGCATTAATACGACAAGATAAGTAATAAGTTATACCTTCTTAGGATAGTGCTCTTTGTGCAAAATATAGTGATTATGGTTGTATTAATAAATGAAAACAATATGGAAATTGGTATGGAAAGGGTAAGAAAAAGGATCCCAACTGTACAACTTCATGTCCTCATGCAACACTACTATTTGAGTCTGAATTAGGATCCGATCTCCTTTGGTGCAAATTGGTGATATTAAATGATGATGCTACCAACTCTCCCTTGTTTCTGTAATGTTTACAAGAAATCAAATATGCCCAACACTACTTTTCTCCTTTGTTAGTTATTCTATAGAGATACCGATAATTATTCTCAGGAAACTAGATGAGTGGGAAAAGAAATCTCAATCCAAGCCAACTTGGGCCACAATTATGAATACAATTGATATACTTAGGAACTTGAGCAAGAGCATAAGTAAAGTTCTCATAAGAATATGGGTCCCTTGTCTTCAAAAATTCAGAAGATGTTTCCCATCTAGACCTTCTACCTTCCAATGCATATGATTTTTGGTGAGTAATGGTTACTACACATGCATCTATGACATCCTTCTGAAGTGCTTCTATCTGATTAATTTTTTCTGGAGAATAAAGGAACCTATCATATTCATCAATAATAACAATAGGGGATTGTGGTTCACTTCTAATCCATAGAGTATAATTTTCCTCATTTTTTATGAATTGTTTAAGAGGAACCCCATCATTTCATATTATTACTAACAAAAGAAGTGAACGTCCTCAACTATATATCCACCACATAAGGAATATGATTAAATATTATGTCCATGAAACAATCCAACTCATGCAAATAGATTTCACACAACAAATGTTGATCTTCAAAATCACTTTGGAGGAAAGTCTCTAAAAACTGAGAAGTTGTGATCACCTGATGAGGCCTTCCTTCATTGAGAGCCTTTAGTTTAAAAAGAGTTAATTGTTAATATAGTAAAATTGAATAAGAAGGAGAAGGCTTCTACAAATTAGCATCTCTTGCGATAAAGAATACATCTGGTCCTTGTCCTACTGCATAGTTTAAAACTTCCTTATCTCTTTTAGATCCTTCTCCATCTTCTCCCATATAAACATTTGAAATATTAGCTCCTCGTCCCATTTTTCTCTAATATATTTAATTGCTTTCCTGTGAGTTGGCAATGGGATCATCCCTTATATGAACATAGTAGCTTGATACTTCCATTTATTCAACTTATCCCGTAGAAGAAAAGTATTTTCATCTGAACCTTGAGTTTCATCATCCTCCATATCCACATTAATGATTTCCAAAGGTTCTTGTGTTACTCTGTTATCATATTTTTCTGTAAGAACTTGAGCTTGTGTCATTGGTTCTTATGTTACAACAATATTTCCTTGTTGAATTGGTTCTTCCTTCTCTCTGGGTATTATCTCAAGTGGAGCAGTGGGGACCTCAGATTGAGCAGTTTCAGCAACTGTTTCAGTAATTATTTCAGCAACTGTTTCAGCTAGCACTTCCTTTCTCTTCCTTAGACACAAGGTTGAGTGTTCAAAAAGAAACACATTATATCTAGAAGCCGTGAAGATATATCCACATTCTGGGAACACATATTCCTCAAATTCCTCTTGTGTTTCATCTTTATCTAATAAGGAGGGTAGACTTCCAACCAAATCAGTTGCTTCAGCTAATGTATCCAAAGTAATATTCTTGACTTCTCTGCCATTCCTTACACATTTCCAACTCCTTTCTAAGTATATTCACCTCCTCTTTCAATAATTCATTTTAAAAAATAAGGGAATCCAATTGAAATTGATTACCATCAGCAGCAGGTTCTTGTTGTTCGGCATGTCTCTAGCTTGGTCATAGGCTGTCAACTAGTTCTTTTGGAGTAGTAGTATCCTGCTATTGTATTTTTTCACCCCCTGGTTCTTGTGTGATAGTGGGGTTGATAGAAATTCCAAATTCTTCCCATTGTAACTTAAATTCCTCTGCTGCAACATAAGCCCTTGTTCTTGTCCTTGTACGTGGAAGAGGTGACTGAATTCCTACAAATGGCCTTTTTCTACTTTTACAAGGTACATGAGGAGTAGGGTTTTTTACAAGAATCTTCACCTCATCACAAGGAGCAAAATGAGAAGAATCATTACAAAAAGTGGATGATCCTTGCCCCGATTCATTGACTTCATTATGTGTTCCCCAAAACTATGCTTCCTGGGTCTGTTCTGACTAAATTGTAGTTACTCCCATCAACCCTTCTATGCTCATTTCCTCTTCTTCATCACCTGAGGGTTTTTCTAAGTTCTGTTATTTTTCAATTCCTTGAGTGGTCCTACAACTTGAATTTGGTTCAGTAGAGGGCACTTCCAGGTCATATTTTTCCTTAATCCCCCCAAAGGGTTTCTCAACATTGGCTTCTTTTTCAACATTTTCTCCCTCCGACCCTAGATGGTCACCCTCTTCAGTTACATTTTTGGATTATGCCCTTCTATGTCTCCAATATTCTTCCTAGATTCTGATTCTACCTATTCCCTTTTCTCTCTCTCTCTATATATATATTAATGATAGGCTCCTCTCCTCACTTTCCCTACCTTCCTCTATGACTACATGATTCACTGCTACAATGACAATAAATTGTGGCCAAGTTTGATTATGTTGCTATAGTGTCTGTAAAATTATTAATTTTATAAGGTCGTGGTTGGTGATAGAGGTTTTATGATTACGATACCTTCACACATAGTTTTCCATATTTTGCAGGGACTTAAGGAGGTAATAAGGCATGTTGACCCCTAAACCATGATGCAAATGAGACAGTAAGATAAAATCATAGTTACAAACCACCTTGTACCTACCTTCACAAGTAATGTATTTCTTCAGGAATACCGTGACTTGGTCCCATGGTCAAGGCCAGGAATACAATGCTATATTGCGTCCCTTGGGTAGAAAACTCTCCCCTGCTGCAAGAAATTCCTCCTTTGCAGTTCGAATGGGAACCTTTTGGCCGAACCATGCTCTGCCAGTTCTTGGCAGGTTGTCACTGTTGATAAAATATTCTCTAAAACGTCAATCCTCAACCTTCCAACCCTTGAATGGTATTCCTGCAAGTTATGTGCAAAATGTAATGCACCCCCCTCATCAAACCCATCCAAACGCTTAAAACATATTGTCCAACCTGCCTCTTCAAAGATCCTGTGAACCTCATGGTTTCAAAGCAGGGAATCAATATTTTTAGGTTCGTGCCAGATTAGAATGTTAAATTTTGAGCATTAATTCACAATACTCTAGGATCTTCAATGAGAGAATAACATATACAGTATATCAATGCATAACAATCACAATAAACATGACAAGCATCACAAGAATCAAAATCATGAGAAACAAGAGACACAGAGTTTCCGTGGGGAAAACCCTAAGGTGAAAAACCCCACAACTTCCTCAGATATAGAGAGAGCAATGGCTCAACCAAAGTACAACCAAAATACACTTGAGATAGTCTCCTAGAAGAAGATGATCCTCCTCCTCACTAGTGCACCACTTTCTGAGTAAGAGAGATATGACTTTCTGAATGATCTAAATAGAGATCTCCTAATCTCTATTTATACTAACCTGTTTTCCCAATGACCTTATGGGGCCGACTTGTCTAACTAGGTACATCCATAATCTAATATATATTTCAGGGCCTACCCCACACATGGTGGTCTAATAACCCATCGGCAAGTACACACACTTGTGACACTTGTAAATCCACATGACGACACTTCCTTATAGAGGAATAACACATCTCTAATAAGGGTACAATAAATATTTATGAAATACATTCTGAATTTACATATACATCAACACTCCCTCTTAACTAGGAAGGTATTTCTCGACACAGATCTGCTAGACAAGTCTTCTTCTCGGGATCATCGTCATCGATGAATCGTCATCATCATCATCACTGTTGCTGCTATTTCAATCAATATCTAACTCTACTCGTCATAGGAATTTCTACAGAGCTAGTCCTTTTTCATACTGGATGTAGGCCCACCACCTACAGGTCTTCATCATCACTGGCCATACTGTGGAAATCTCAGGACTTATTACGTGCGTCACAAAACCTTAAAAGAGTCTCTTGACTAGCAAGAACTCTAAAGAGCATCTGAGGCCTTTTTCATCCTGTCCAGATCTCCAGGACTTATTACATGTGACCCCACCACAAAACCTCGAAAGAGAATCCTAGTACTGATTACGAGCACAAGGCTCAACCTATCGAATCTCCCAGGGCACAAATTACATGTGGTCACCACAAAACCTCGAAAGAGCATCCCAAGACCGATTACGAGCACAAGGCTCAACCTCTCGGATCTCCCAAGGCACAAATTACATGTGGTCATGGAAAAACCTTGAAAGAGAATCCCATGTCTGATTACGAGCACAAGGCTCAACCTATCGGATCTCCCACAACACAAATTACATGTGGTCAGAGAAAAACCTTGAAAGAGCATCCTAGGACTGATTGCGAGCACACGACTCAACCTATCGGATCTTCCAGGGCACAAATTACATGCCATAGGACAAAACCTCAAAAGAGCATCTGCCAGATATCCCAGGGCACAAATTACATGCCATAGGCAAAACCTCGAAAGACTATCTGCAGATCTCCCAGGGCACAAATTATATGTCCTCCCAAGCAAAACCTCGAAAGAGCATTTGCCAGATATCCCAGGGTACAAATTACATGCCGTAGGAAAAACCTTGAAAGACTATCTGCAAATCTCCCAGGGCACAAATTACATGCTTATCTGCACAACCTGTTCCATGGCCACAAAGTATCAACCTGATACTCACCATACATCATCCTAATGTACACATGATCATCCTGGTCATCATCACTGCAGCATCCTGCTGCATGTCATCTAGAGCAACATCCTGAAGCTCGTCATCCATGATCATCCTGATCATACAATGCATCTACCTAATGCATACCAAGTATCTACCTAATACATATCATCATACAAGATCCACCTAATACAAATACAAATACATGATACATATCAACATACATGATCTACCTGATCATACAATGTATCCACCTGATACATATACAGATACATGGTCCAAGCATCCAACATGATGCTTATACAAAATACATACACATGATCCAACCGATCATATCCAGCATCCAACATGATGCGTACATACATATAAATGATCCAACTAATCATATCCAGCATCCAACAAGATGCGTACATACATATACATATAAATGATCCCACTGATCATATCCAGCATCCAACATGATGCATACATACATATAAGAATGATCCAACTAATCATACAAAGCAAAAACCAGAACATCATCCTAACGCTCATCATCCAGCGCTTACATCCATAGCCATGTGAAGGATCCTCCTTCCAACATGCTTGGAATGGCTTCAGCAAATGTGTCCATCACTTCTTCGTCAAAGTGTCATCAATCCGAAGAACACCAAGCCTCTCTCTGAAGTACTCGAACTTCACCTTGGCTAGTGGCTTTGTCAGCACATCTACAATCTGCTCGTCCGTCGCAACATACAGGAGCTTCATAGCTCCTCTCTGCACCATATCCCTGATATAGTGATATTTTATCTCTATGTGTTTCGACCTATCATGAAACACTGGGTTCTCAGACAGCTTCACACAACTCTGGTTATCACAGAAAATACCGGTAGCATCCAATGGGAGATCAAATAACTCATACAGTAGCTTTTGAATCCATACTTCCTCACAATTAGCTGAAAAGGCTACAACATACTCTGCCTCAGCTGTACTCAGTGCTATGCAGGACTGCTTCCTGCTGAACCAAGAGATCACACCTGATCCCATACTGAAGCAACATCCAGATGTGCTCTTCCTATCTGCAGCACTGCCATCCCAACCCGAATCAACATAAACCTACAGGTTAAACTTTTGATTCACTTCATACTTGAGCCCATAATCCACTGTACCCTTCAGGTACCTCAGAACATGCTTTACAGCAACCAAGTGAACACTCCTCGGATCCATCAGGAACTGGCTCAATGTGTTCATCACAAAGCAAATATATGGTCTCATGTTCGCCAAGTACATCAAGGACCCAATCATCTGACGATACATAGAGACATCAACCGGCTCAGATGAAGCATCACATAGAATCTTTAGATCCGATGCCATAGGTGTGGCCATGGCCTTGCAATCCATCATCCCGAACCTCTTCAGGATCTCTACTGCATACTTCCCTTGTCCAAGGAAGATTCCACCTGCACTCTGCCACACCTCCATACCTAGGAAATAATGCATCATTCCCAAAGTTCTTCATATCGAATTCGGCAGCAAGCTTCCTCTTTGTATCACACCAAGTTTCAGGAGCTTGTTACAAGCCATACAAGGCTTTCTTCAATCTGCACACATGTGACTCCCTTTCAGGTCTTGGGACTGCATCCCAAACATCTTCTTCATGATCGATGGATCATGGCATTCCATTTCTTCATTCCAGATCTTGAGAACTTTAATATCTTCAATATCTTCAATAGATATCTTTGTTGCTGGAACAAATGTTGTAGTCCTTTTGTAGGTGAAGATATACGGTCTTTCCTACAAAACAAGTTAAATTGCATGATTAGAAACATCTCATAATTTTCAGAACAAATTCTTTACACATAAAGAAATATGTCATGCAGTCATGCAGTTATCTTAGCCAATGCTTCAATACAACATTTATCCATGTTCCACAACTTTCTAGATGCCTTCCAGTCTCTACCAGAACATTGTTAAGAGTTTGCACTACTCCTAACATGTCAGCAAAGAGGTTTCATTCTAGATAAGTAGCACTGGAATGTTGTACAGTGCCATAGGCCACTTACCCATCACATGCATATTAGTAGTATACTGTTCATTAATGCAATCATTCTAATATGCACAATACATTTCCTAAGTCTAGGAACACAAGCATAATATTATTTAAACAAACAAAATAGGCAAGAAATGATAATTGAAATACTTATCTTTGTTTTTTTGTTGGGTGGACTCCCTCTGAGTCTTTGCTTCCTCGCAGGAGCTGCTGAAGTAGCTTCTTTTACACCTTTATGTTGTGGAATGTAGGAAGATGGCCAACTCCCTCTGAAAATATGCATCCTTGCAGGAGCTGCTAGAGGGTGCTCCCTCTTGATCTTTGCTTCCTAGATTACCTGTCCTTGAACTTTATTTTCATCCTTGCTGACATCAAACTTCTTGAACCCTGGAAGGTATATTCTATAAGCCTTCGAGCTTTCACTGTAACCCACAAAGATACCCTTCTTTCCTGAAGGATCTAGTTTAGTCCTCTTTTCATTTGGGACATGAGTGTATATTGGACAACCAAATATTCTAAGATGGCTGACTTCAGGTTTCTTACCAGAAAATACCTCTTCTGGTGTCTTGTTGTCCAATATCTTGTGGGGTGTTCTGTTCTACACATATACAGTTGTTCTAGCTGCTTCTTCCCATAGATGCATAGGTAGATCCTGTTCATGCAGCATTGCCCTTGCTGCTTCCATGATTGTTCTGTTCTTCCTTTCTGCAACTCCATTCTGTTGAGGATTATAAGGAGCAGTCAACTCCCTCTTAATCCCTGAATCACTACAAAGCTTCTTGGAGTCACCTGAGGTGAGTTCTCCACCATTTTCGGATTTGAATGTTTTGATCTTCTTGTCAGTTTGATTCTCCATCAAGGTTTTGAATTCCTTGAATTTATCAAACACCTCATCTTTGTTCTTCAATAAGTATACCCAAGTCTTCCTGGATAAGTCATCAATAAATGAGACATAGTAAACATACCCACTCAGAGAACTGGATGACATAGGACCACATACATCTGAGTGGATGATTTCTAGGATGTCTTTTGCCTTGCTTTCACTTCTTAGGAAAGCCTTCTTAATGTTCTTACCTTTTGAACATCCTTTGCAAACACCTTCATGTTTGGTCTTGATTTCAGGAAGACCCTCTACAACCTTGCTTGCAATTAGAAGTTCCCTATAGTGCATATGAGCAAGTCTTCTATGCCAAAGTTCACTTGGCTCCATGGATTCATGTACCATGGCATGTTCAGGTTGTCCCTTCAATTTATACAAACCTCCCTCTTGCTCTCCAATCACTACTGTGTCATCTATGTTCTTTCCCTTTGGCCACATTAGGACTTGGCCATCCACAAATGCAACCCTCATACCTTTTGCATCCAATGCAGAGATGGAGAGTAAGTTCTTCTTGAGCCCAGGTACATAAAGGGCTTGTTTCATCTTCAAAGATTTTCCAAAATCTAGGTTGTAGGAGGCTTCACCACTTCCTTTGATTGGGTATTGATAATCATCCCCAAGTTTCACCTTATGGGGTGATTCATGTTCAGATAGATTCACAAAAGATTCTTTAAACCCATTCATGTGTTTGGAATCCCCACTTTCAATCAACCAATCATTACAAACATGGGAGATAGTACCTGTGAGAGAATAAATTAGAACATATTCTTCTTCACTTGATGAGTCATCATCACTATCACTTTCTATCCTAGCCTTCTTCTTTGGGGGTTCATCATCTTTGGCAGCAGAGCATGATATCTTCTTTTGGTATTCTTCTTCTTCTTATTGAAGTTGTTGTTGTTGTCTTTCTTCTTTTTGGGACAATCTGAAGCAAAGTGTCCCTTCTCAATGCAATTGAAGCATCTGAGATCTTTCTTATCTTTATGATAATGGTGGTGTGAGAATCTCCTGTTATGAGATTATTCCTTCTTGGACTTGCCTTTCCTGGAATGTGCTATGAGATCTTGATCTTCATTTCCCATCTTTTCCTCTCGGGCCACAAGCTTATCTTCTTCTTGAGAGCATTCTTCCCGCAATATGTTGAAGGAGATCAACTTCTTCCTTGCACAAATTCCTTGAATAAAGGAATCCCATGACCTGGGTAGGCCATTTAGAGTGGTCATCACCACTTCACCATTCTCCACCATTTCATCCACTACTTCTAGTTGTTCCTTGATCTGGGAGACCCTTGACAAATAAGATTGAATGGTTTCTCCATTCTGAAACTTTACTCCTTTCAATTGGTTCCACAGGGTCATCTTCCGATTTATGTTCTTCCCTTCAAATAGCTTGGTCAAAGAGTCAAACATCTCCTTGGGTGTCTTTAGAGAATACACATGGGGTATGAGATGGTCTTTGATAGAATCAGCAATGATTCTCTTTTCCTTGACCAAGTTTTTCTTATGCAATACCTTAGCCTCTTCATCCTCTGGGATAGGGATGTCTTCTTTTACATATGAGTCCAACTCATTCTCTTCCAGGATTAACCCAATCCTATACTTCCAAGCTCGGAAGTTATTAGCTCCTTCAAGCTTATCCTCAAGCTTGGTGTGGTGAGACATCTTAAAGAGTACTTAAAATGGAAATAGAAAAGATTTAGGTCTTACCACTGGATCTGGTCTCAAATTAGGGTTTGTCAGAAAAACCCTAAAAATTCAAAATGTGAATTTCAATTTTCTAAAAGGATAGAAAGATGCGCGTTGATGAGCTTATCGGCCTGGTGTATTCAGAATTTGAGATCAGCAAAGCTTTACCCTTCAGATTTTCCTTTTTGTCCTCCTGGGTTCACTAAGAGAGCCCTGAATTAGGGTTTGAGTTTCCCGGAGCTATACCTAGCCAAAAATCTCAATCCAAAGCTCTAAACTTTGATTTTTGTAAGGCGCTTCCAGCTATGTCTTCAGATTTCAGAAATTCCTATTTTTGTAGAAACCTTAATTTTTAGGGCCAAATCTGAAAATACTCATAATTGAATTCTGATTGGATAGATAGATTCTCCTTGATGAGTAGAGTCAATCTACTATACTGCTTTTCCAAAATTTGTGGAGAGAAACCCAATAAACAAGAAACTCAAGTTTTTGTCACTACAAAATGTCTTCTTCTTAGGTTAGCTCTGATACCATGTTAAATTTTGAGCATTAATTCACAATACTCTAGGATCTTCACTGAGAGAATAACATATACAGTATATCAATGCATAACAATCACAATAAGCATGACAAGCATCACAAGAATCAAAAGCATGAGAAACAAGAGACACAGAGTTTCCGTGGGGAAAACCCTAAGGTGAAAAACCCCACAACTTCCTCAGAGATAGAGAGAGCAATGGCTCAACCAAAGTACAATCAAAATACACTTGAGATAGTCTCCTAGAAGCAAATGATCCTCTTCCTCACTAGTGCACCACTTTCTAAGTGAGAGAGATATGACTTTCCAAATGATCTAAATAGAGATCTCCTTATCTCTATTTATACTAACCTGTTTGCCTAGTGACCTTATGGGGCTGACTTGTCTAGCTAGGTACATCCACAATATAATATATATTTCAGGGCCGACCCCACACATGGTGGTCTAATAACCCATCGACAAGTACACACACTTGCGACACTTGTCAATCCACATGACGACACTTCCTTATAGAGGAATAACAAATCTTTAATAAGGGTACAATAAATATATATGAAATACATAGATGAAATACATTCCAAAGTTACATATACATCAACATAGAAGACCTCCCATTTTGATAATCCTCAATAGTTATAGATGCAGGAACACTAGTGAGGCTTGAATCACAATCTAAGACTCAAGATTTGCAGCATGCAGAAACATGAATGTACAGTGGCAAAGATCCGTTGTTTTTTTATAAAGGTGGTGAAATTATGAAATTTCCTATTGTGGAAAAGTAGTTGTGAGGATTGGATAGCATCACGGAGGCTCATAAACAGGGGTAATGCGGTGGCATACCCCCCAACTTAAGGGATTGGCCATCAGTTTTCGAGGTGGATAAAAGGAAACGTAGTCATTAATTAGTTGTCATATCAAATCAGAGTCATACCCGCAAATAAGAGTACGTGCCTGTGGCCCTTACCCTGACGAATCGTCAGTGAGATGATGTGGTGTTTTCACATGTCAAATCAGATAGCTGGGACCATATTTCTATTAATGGAAAAAAACCTCGTGGAAGAAAGAGTTAGAGTGGAAACACTTCTATAATTAGTAGTTGTTTTGTTTCACATGGTCTAACAAAATCACAAGCTCTTAACCAATAGAAATAGTCAGAGTTTCTAAATAAATAAATGAAGAATTAACTGTATAGTCTCATGGAAAGATTGGCAATGATTCAAGAATTCTTGGAAAAACCGGCGGAGTTGGAACTGGCTACAGGATTGGAAATATAAAAACTACAAGATGGCGGTGAAATTAGTAGAGTTTCATCAAATGGTGGGTAAATTGGTGGAGTTTCATCAAATGGCGGAGAAATTGGTGGAGTTTCATTAAATGGAAGAGAAATTGGCGGAGTTTCAGCCGATAGTCCATAGTTTAGTAAAGTTTCAAGCGGGATAAAGGAAATACTTGGAAAGCATAAAAATGAAGTTCATTAATTAGCAAGGAGGTTACGGATATCCTTTCGACAAAAAATATCAAGTAACTTTGTGGAATAAATTCCTTCGAGAGACAATCTAGGAGTAAATTCCATAAATCAGCAACCGATTGGCCCAACTTTGATTACAATCTACAATCGAACTCCACATGAATTATAATTCTACATGCAACACTTGGAAACATATCATATTTGCAATATCTATCTGCAACTTTATTAACAAACAAAACAAATAAAATCACACAAACCACTTTATTTATGTACACATTTATTGATAAAATATCATATAAAATAGAAGGTGAAATAATTAGCATGATAATTGTGCATTGCCATACCAAGCTTCTCTTTGTTTCGAGAATAGTTTAATGATCTCTACTAAACAGGTCCAACCACGTGAAGGTGGAAGCTCATATCCCCCCCTCACGTCATTCTCAATTCCCCATAACCTGACAAAATATATGTACAAAAAAATAAATTATTGTGGTTTTTGTCATACTTGAGAAGTAATGTCTCTTATAATGTATGCCAACATACAAGAACATGGAAAAAAAAATTAAAACAATTAATTTATACGTACCAATACAATTCAATAATTCTATCGCAATATTAATTCAATATATATATAGTAGATATATTAAGGCATACCTCATACACTTCAATGCACTTCATCATATTATTCATCCAAGTCATCATCTGTATCATCTGACCAGATTCAACATTGTAAGGATTTGTAATGTCCCTTGTTAGGAATTTTATCAAAATGACAAATTTTCACTTTTTTCCCTAGTTAGACCTTTGACTAGTTTTGATCTCTAGGTCCCAAATTTGCCCCAAATGATCCCAAATATTATGAGAAGGTATATGAATTATATTAGAACATAAATATGTGTTTCATGGATTCCTTTGGACCTTTAAAATACCTCTGCAAATCCTCTTTCAATTCTGGTCAATGTAGGTAACTTTACTAGTGATTTCCCTTTGACTAGTATTGGTCTCTAGGTCTCAAATGACTCCAAATGCCTTCAAATATTCAAGGAAGGTGTATGAATGATATTAGGACTTGAATATCATTTTTCAGGGATGAAATATGGCCACCAAAATACCTCTGCAAACTCTCTTAATATTCTGGACCAAGTATGCAATTTTACTAGTAATTTGGGGTTCAAATCCCCCTGGGGTAAGTATTGAAAATGGCTTCCCAAATGCCTCCAAACCCACTCAAATTTATGAAAAGAGGTAGGGAATGTATTAATAATTTTATTAAGGTCTCATGTGCACCATTAATTGATTATTATATCTGTTCCAACCCTCTCCCATTCAACTGCAAAAATCACCAATTCGACCCTTGGGGAAATGGCACTATTTCTTCTCCCAATGCAATTAAACTGAGTAAAAATACTCCAAATGCTCAAGTACAGTACATGAAACTTGTAAAATACATCCATGGAATTCCATTAATCACAAATTCATCAGAGAATCATCCATTCATTCGAAATCATCAGCATTACATTGATTCACAACAAGGTAGTGGGGAAATGGCACTGTTCTTTCATTAAAATTGAGATTTATACATTTCTACTTGGAATTTCGACCTGAAACTTTTTGGAGATGAATAAAAGAGTATGTAATTCATATTAGAATAGAAATGGGGCATTATAATCTCCCCCAAAGAGTACAATATCTCACCAAAAATGCCCTTCCTCAAGGATCAAGAATATGCCATCAAAAATGGAAATGGTTGAAGGAGTGAGATGTAATAGAAGAAACCATGAGCTTCCCTGTATCTTACACCTGCAAATAAAGACTCCATTAAAGCTCCAAATGAAAGGCCTAAATGGCCTTTCCAATTACCAACTTGGATGGGAATCTTTCACCCTCGAAATTGGCTAAGGCAAGAAACTAGTCATCCACTAGCTCTCCCTCTTCACAAATGCAATTGCAAATTCTACAAATGATCAAAAGTTGGTTTCATTCTTTGTTATTGACATTTATAAACTTCTCATGTCCTCCATGGGTCGAATTCTTTCCAAGAGACTCATGCCAACTCAAGTTGGGAAGAGATTTCAAAGAACACCACTTGTACAACAATTCCTAGTCTCCCACTTCCACCAAATCACATGTGGAAGCATCTTAGCTGCCCTAACACCCTTGAGCGCCCTCTTGGAGTCTATTTTTATCCCTGACATGTCATATATGTCATATGTCAGCCTTCAGGTCTAATTTGTGTCATAGGTGTCATAGCATCTTCATCATTGTTGTCATAGAGCTAGGGAATCTAGCCCAAGTGTCTCACTAGCTCCAAATTGCCTCTTCCTCTTCCATGGGAGTTACTCTTCCTCTATATTTCGACCTTGGATGAGTCATGCAATGAATAATACCTTTTGGACTCCCGCAAGTATGTTACCATTCACCTTGAATTCAAATTGGTGAGAGAATGATGCCAAGTGTAGTGGGGAAATCTAGCCATATGTGGGTCCCACTTCCTCCATGTGTCTTCATGATCAAATGCCACTTTGATTTTCACTTGTATATATTTATTTAGCTCCTTTATTAAATATTTATGCCATTATAATGTTCAAACATCATTTATTATCCCCATTATGCCAAATCCCAAAGCTTCCACCCCAAACCTAGGAAACTAGTAATTTTCCTCCTTGGCAATTATTTGACCTTTAGCATCAATTTGACAAACTCTAATTATTAGGGCCAATGTGATTATGCCATTGTGACCCAATGCCAAATTTGGGACATGACAAATCCTCCCTTCCCAATATTTCTTGTCCTCAAGCAATTTTAAACATGGGTGTTGAAGAACCTGCTTTCTGTATAATTCTTTGAAGTTGCCATTGAATTGCCCAACCTTGAGTCTTTGAGTTTTCATGAAGATTTTAGAGAGGAACCACCATGCTTTCTGCTGCACTACTCTAATAAAAATCACTTTATTAAGTGGGGAAATCCATCTCCCATACTGCTTGTTTCCCCAAAAAAATTGAAACCAATGAGATAAAAATTATTCCAGCGTCCCATTGCTTGTATTGCACCCCAATAATTAAGAGTGCTCTCCAACCCACACCATTAGTTAAGAGGATTCCTGGATCCCATTTTCTTGTATGCATCCTTCCAAACATCATGAGTACCAAATATATATCATCAAAGTACATAACAACATAATGAAAATGTACATCAAGGATATGCTTCATCAAAGAGTCATGAAAGTGCTTATACCTCCAAGCAAGTAGACCGCCATTTTCCAAGTGCATACAAGCTTCAAGTGACCAATTAAATATGCTCCAATGACATAGGTGAGGATCCCATGTCCTATAATTCTGCTCCAAAAGGATGTGATATGCATCAAAATATTCAACCATGTATTTTGTCATCCAAGAAGTGAATGAAGAATCTCCACTAAAATCTGAACCAAATAATGAGCAGAAAAAACAAGGAGACTTCAAATGACTCAAAGAAGTCTCACCCATACATCCCTGAATGTGAGAGTCATAAAGATATAACAAAGTATGTGTCTTGCAAAAAAATGTTCTCCAATCATAAATCTATTCACCCAAGTGTTGGATGAAGTTCCTCCAACATCAAATGAATCAAGTGTTGAGCAAGAAAAAGCATGAGTCTTCAAGTGACTCAAATGCATATCATAGGTGCATTCATGTAGATGTGCATCATCATAAAGTAACAAAGGATGTTTCTGCAAATGTGAATAAGAATGTGCTCCAACCATGTCATCATAAAATTTAAATCTAGGAGTTCATTACTCCTCATGTGGCACCATCAAAAAGAACCCTTTCACCCATACTTCATTGAGACTAATGCTGAAAAACATGGAATTGTAGGATGTAGGATAATGAACTAACTTACCCAAATGATAAAAAAGTGAAGAATTTTCATCATGGGAAGGATCCATATGGGTAGTATCATGCAGCTCCTTCAAAAGTGTGAAACCTTTGTCATAGATTGGTTCCAATGTAGAGGAATCATGCTCTTCTTTAAAAATTGCATAACCTTCATCAAGAGACAATTCAAGTTCCTCTTCCACCACATCAAGTGTTTGTATATCTTCAAGTTAATATTCAAACACATTAAGCACATTCAAATTTCCACATTTCTCATGATCCACCATGTCATGAGAATCATCCAAACAATCTACCATTTGACAATCTGAAACATAGGAGGAAAAACAAGTATCTTGCAACTTTTCAAGAAGTTGCTCATTTTGAATTGTGAGCTTATGAATATCCTCATTATTCTTCAAGTATGCATCATGTAACAATTCATTAAGCTCAAACAAATGGTTTCTATCAAAAAGCAAATACATGAAATTACCTTTGATGTGGCACATTGCTCTTTGAATCTTCTCCATGTCTTCAATGAAGGATGTTTCCTCCAATGAAGTAGCTCTCCAACAAGAATTTGACACCAATGCTTGAATGTCATGGAGAATGTTGAGGGACTCTTGGATATTGTAATGTCCCCATTCTGACCCCCCTTTGTATTAAATTGTAATTGATGTAAACATTGTAATTTAATCATGGTGAGGAGCTCAAGGCCAAGGCCCCACCATTGATTTAGCGTTTCATGTATCGGCAATTAAAAATAGATGCCTATGGTTCTTGTGCGAGATGGGCACAATGTAAATAAGACACCATGTAAATACGAATTTTAATGGAAAAACCCACAACCGGCTATGCAATGCAACAAAAGAGATGGGGCATGAATCTACAAGGAAAAGGGAGGGAAATTATTCAAACCCTTGAGCCAATGGTGTTAATCCATGTGTCAATGGGGAAACCCATAAAACCACCAACTACCCATTTTGTCTCATGCACCCAATCATTTAATTCTTCCAAGAAATTGGTTAAGGCAGTTAATGTCTTGGGATGGGAGAGGTACGGCAGTCAGATTTTCGTGCATGGGCAAGCTACCAACCTGAAAATCGTATTTTTGGCTTGCTGGGCAAGAAAGCCCCCACGAAATGCTACCCAAGGCCATTCCTCATGCATTACGTTCTTCCTCTCACGCAGGTGGAGCTCACAGGAAGTTATCCTCGCGTTTTTCACCATAACCCTGCGTTTTTCCATGCCCAGGAACTCGTTTTTGGATTGTGCAACAGCTGGGGAAGGAGGGACACGAATTGGGACTGAGGGAGAGGGCGTTTTTGCCCTGGGGCGTTTTTCTGGAATGGGTTTTTCCTCCCCAGTCGAATTTCCAAAGTGCCAATACGTTTTGAGTCTACCCACATTTTTTCTGAAGTCCAGGAAACCCCATCTCATGCATCCCACTATTGGAAACGTTTTCTCATGCTCAACAAGTGTAGGTTGCTGTTAGGTGCATCCCTGTTTTGTTTGGAACCCATGAGCAAGAAACTGGAATGGTAGTGGACAGAATTGGCTTGATAAACCTAGTGTAGGGAGTATCCTCTCAAGAAGATTAAGAGGGCTGGCTACTTTTCTATGCACACCCTGAGAGCACTAGAAAGGAAGGTATGGCTTGAGGGACTGTGTGGCAGTGAAGAGAATACTTCCTGGTGTTGGGTGTGTAGGCATTGTGAGTGCCAAGCTAAATAGATCTGGGAGAGGTACCCATAGCTCTGTAGTTGAGCTCATTAGCTTAGCAATTCTTCCTTTCCATCTCCTAGCAGCCTGATAAACCCAATTGTAGATTGGCTTGGCTCATCTTGGTGTATGCTTGGCTATGTGTGAGTCTGCTATTCCCTAGTTCCTTGTAGATATCATGCCCAGCTCGGGGGTGGCAGTGGTGCTGAGAGATTGAGGAGCACACTGGCCTACGGTTGGGTGGAACGTTGCAGTTGCATAGCCAGTTGCGTGGGACTACTTTTGCATAAGATAAGTATTCTCCTGTGTTAAATTTGCAATTACCATTTGATGAATATTTTGAATGGATCATGGATCTGTTAATAAATGGATCCTACACAGATCTTTATTTCATGGTTGTCACAGAATCTTGAATGTGTGTTAGAGATCAACAACATTTATTTGAGTACCATCGTTTTTCCATAGCATGTACAGATACAGTTCTTTGCATCAATGTTTTTAATTTAAACGTTTTGGGGCTAATTGCCCGGATTGAGCACTATGATCCTCTCTATCACGCTGGTATGATAGAGGGGACACTACAGATATTTTTTTCATTCATCTTTAAGGACCCTTCAAGAAAATGAGGCTCTTGCAAATGAACCTCCTCATCTTCTTCATTTTTGCTTGGACCAACTTCATGAAGCTCAAGTGGTGATGGGGAAGTTGATCTTGGTTCTTCTTCAACTGCTACAAGGTCTTCATTATCATGATTAATGGAACTTGGGATTGCAGCAACACTTTCAAAAGTGATCTCTATGTCACCAACATAGAGGTGTGAGCACCCATCATTAGGTACTCCTTCATAGTTTAAGCATCCATCAGTAGATGCTCTTTGGTTCATGTCTAAGCTAGAAGGTGTCTCGAAATGATCTTCCATATTTTCAATAGAATCTTCTTCATGCTCTTTTGATGTCTCTTCATTTTTATCCTTCAAGCAAGCTGATGCATTTTGCCCCTTGTTTTCCTTAGGATCAGTATATTTGGAATCTCTTCTTGAATAAATCTCATAAGCTCTCCTCAAGGAGGACATCATTTCATGCACACATATATGATACTCACTCCAAGAGTTTTTACAAGAAGGGCATAAACCTTTCTTCACTAACTCCACATCTTCATTTTTGGGCCTATTTTCAAAAACATGTTCAGCATAGTACTCAAAATACATTACATTTTGTGTATTTTTGCTCGAAGCAAGATATTCTTGATATTTTTGATATTGTTGGGGCAAGGTTTTATATTTTTCTCTCCATCTTTGAAACTCACTCATAGAATTATCCTTGGTTGGTGTGACACACTCATATTCATCATATTTAAAGTCATAAGAATAATCTTCATTTCTCTTGAAATTGTAAGAAGTGTTGCACGATGGCACCTCTTCCTCGTACCATTCACATTCTGCTTCATATTGCTCATAAGCATCTGCATATTTCTCATAAGAATTGTACTCATAGGATTCATCATAATAGTAATACATGGATTCCAATTATTCTTGAATGTATGTACCTAATCCACAGGTGCAAGGACCATGCTCTGATACCACTGTAATGTCCCTTGTTAGGAATTTTATCAAAACGACAATTTTTCACTTTTTTCCCTAGTTAGACCTTTGACTAGTTTTGATCTCTAGGTCCCAAATTTGCCCCAAATGATCTCAAATATTCTGAGAAGGTATATGAATTATATTATAACATAAATATGTGTTTTAGGTATGCCTTTGAACCTTTAAAATACCTCTGCAAATCCTCTTTCAATTCTGGTCAATGTAGGTAACTTTACTAGTGATTTCCCTTTGACTAGTATTGGTCTCTGGGTCTCAAATTGACTCCAAATGCCTTCAAATATTCAAGGAAGGTGTATGAATGATATTAGGAATTGAATATGATGTTCAGGGATGAAATATGGCCACCAAAATACCTCTGCAAACTCTCTTAAGATTCTGGACCAAGTATGCAATTTTACTAGTAATTTGGGGTTCAAATCCCCCTGGGGTAAGTACTGAAAATGGCTTCCCAAATGCCTCCAAACCCACTCAAATTTATGAACAGAGGTAGGGAATGTATTAAGTATTTTATTAAGGTCTCATGTGCACCATTAATTGATTATTATATCTGTTCCAACCCTCTCCCATTCAACTGCAAAAATCACCAATTCGACCCTTGGGGAAATGGCACTATTTCTTCTCCCAATGCAATTAAACTGAGTAAAAATACTTCAAATGCTCAAGTACAGTACATTAAACTTGTAAAACACATCCATGGCAGTCCATTAATCACAAATTCATCATAGAATCATCCATTCATTCGAAATCATCAGCATTACATTGATTCACAACAAGGTAGTGGGGAAATGGCACTGTTCTTTCATTAAAATTGAGATTTATACATTTATACTTGGAATTTAGACCTAAAAATTTTTGTAGATTAATAACATAGTATTTAATTCATATTAGAATAGAAATGGGGCATTAGAATCTCCCCCAATGAGTACAATAGCTCACCAAAAACGCCCTCCCTCAAGGATAAAAAATATGCCATCAAAACTAGAAATGGTTGAAGGAGTGAGCTACAATAGAAGAAACCATGAGATTCCCTGTAGCTTAAACCTGAAAATAAAGATTCCATTAAAGCTCCAAATGAAAGGCCTGAATGGCCTTTCCAATTACCAACTTGGATGGGAATTCACCCTCGAAATGGGCTAAGGCAAGAAACTAGTCATCCACTAGCTCTCCCTCTTCACAAATGCAATTGAAAATTCTACAAATGATCAAAAGATGGATTCATTCTTTGTTATTGACATTTATAAACTTCTAATGTCCTCCATGGGTCGAATTCCTTCCAAGAGACTCATGCCAACTCAAGTTGGGAAGAGATTTCAAAGAACACCACTTGTACAATAATTCCTAGTCTCCCACTTCCACCAAATCACATGTGGAAGCATCTTAGCTGCCCTAACACCCTTGAGTTCCCTCTTGGAGCCTATTTTTATCCCTGACATGTCATATATGTCATATGTCAACCTTCAGGTCTTATTTGTGTCATAGGTGTCATATTATATTCATCATTGTTGTCATAGAGCTAGGGAATCTAGCCCAAGTGTCTCACTAGCTCCAAATTGCCTCTTCCTCTTCCATGGGAGTTACTCTTCTTCTATATTTCAACCTTGGATGAGTCATGCAATGAATAATACCTTTTGGACTCCCCCAAGTATGTTACCATTCACCTTGAATTCGAATTGGTGAGAGAATGATGCCAAGTGTAGTGGGAAAATCTAGCCATATGTGGGTCCCACTTCCTCCATGTGTCTTCATGATCAAATGCCACTTTGATTTTCACTTGTAAATATTTATTTAGCTCCTTTATTAAATATTTATGCCATTCTAATGTTCAAACATCATTTATTATCCCCATTATTCCAAATCCCAAAGCTTCCACCCCAAACCTAGGAAACTAGTAATTTTCCTCCTTGGCAATTATTTGACCTTTAGCATCAATTTGACAAAATCTAATGAATAGGGCCAATGTTATTAGGCCATTGTGACCCAATGCCAAATTTGGGACATGACAGGATTGGCCATATAATCATCGTCATCGATGTCAATTTCGATCATCAAGTCATCGACGATATCATATTCATGAGCATTGTCTACTACATCATCTAATTCAACTAATTATTCGACATCTCCCTCTGGAACATGATCATCTAACTCATGTTGATCATCCTCGACATCATATACTTCTTCAATACCATCTTCATTATCTTCCTCTACATTATACTTTACTGGCCTTCCCGTGGGATCGTGTCTCACAACAAATGACCAACCCCCTTTACCTGGAACCTCAGAGTAAAATATATGTTCACATTGTCTTGGAAGAACATAGGGCTTTGTTCCTAGCTCAAACAACCGTGTATTAACCATGGTAAATCCATTAGCATGTTCAATAATAGTTCTATTGGGATCACATTGATTCAATCATAACTTGTACCATTTGACAATGAACAAAACTAATTTGGAGTTAAAGTCACACTAAATAATATCTTCCAAATACCCATAGTATCGATTTTCTGAGAGTTTTGGATGTTTTTCACTTCTAGAGGAAACCTTGGTCACCTCAAAGACTATAGTTATCCCACAATAAGATGTTTTCTTCGTTTCATCCAACTTTTTGATGCAAAATTTACTACCATTACACCACATAGCCTTATGGTGTTTAACCTGCAACAAGCCATACATATAAAGATTACATCGTGAATTGATGATTTAGTGCATTTTTATGCTCTGCAAGGAAAACAAATCAACGTGTACATCAATATATTTGAAAAAAAAATAGTATGGCTAATTAATATGATTGCTTGCTTATCTTTTAAACCATATGCTAAATCGGTTTCCCTTTGTGTAAGGTTGGTATCTCCATTGCAATGAGCTGCTTTAACCAATGAAGCCACACCTTCCCATGATATTCCATGACCAGATTGTTCACATCGTTCAATACATACCTTCATCCAATCAAGATTGTTTGCGATGTATAAATGAATTGCATCCCACTCTCGACCAACTGCTTGATGAAAATAAAATTACAATTCAATACGAATGTATATTCACTTAACATGGTATACACTTTTAATTGATGCATATTGAATATTAAAGATTAAATAAGTATGATATATACATAAAAATAAACATTCAAATGTACTATAATTAATCTCCACTAGATAATAAATACCTTTCACCTTCCTCTATCTACATTTCCCCTTTAGGTACTCCCCTTCAAAAATTTTATTGGATTCTGGATCACAAATGCGACCTAAATTGAGCTTTGGCACTAATTTAGGAAGATATTCAATAATATACATCATGTTCTGGTATACCATATATCCCTCCACCATAGAACCCTCATGACGTACTCGTTTTCTAACCAAACCCTTCAAAAATTTCAAGTGCCTCTCAACCATCTACATTGACCTTGAGTGTACAAGTCCACACAATTCAATCTCCTCAACTTGGTGTATGAGGTAGTGTTCTTGTGCATTGAAAAATGTCAAAGGTAGATTCTTTTTCATTTCACACATGAGACAAGGAATTTCTATCCTCCAATACTTATATATTCTTTATGGATTTCTTTAGATGACAACCATCTACAAGTGATGAAAACAAATCACGAAATTTTACAAAAATAAACGTTATATTACATAACAATTAGTAAAACAAATGTCAAATATAAGTTCTACAATGAATTAAACAAACACTTTATGCATGCAAAATATCTCTACTTACCTCATGTATTTTCCAATATCATACATAACTTGTTTGAAATTGTTGTCAAAGTTGTCTAGGAGAGACAGAGGTAGAACATATTGTAACAATATAAAAATCATTTCATTATTTTTTACAAAAAGTAGACAAAAAGATACTAACAATATGCAATAGTATAAAAAAACTTCAGCAATATATATACCATAATAATTACCTTCATGAAGATATGACAATCATGTGTTTTCACCCCCACAAAATCACCTTTCTTTGTTATGATATTCTTCATGTTCGAACAAAATCTAGTGGGAACTTTAATTTTTTGCATGACTTCTTTTACAACATTGCTTTGTTGCTCCGTTAAAAACATGGAAGTGAGTTTATATTAATTTGGTATCCATTTCTATGTAATTGAATAACATATTTTATTGCATGATTGGCTTCTTGGATGTCATTTCAAATGTTGACAATTTTTTCTTTGTCACTCCTTCCATCCAATATTCGCCATAATGTTTCAGCTACATTTTTTCTGATATGCATTGTATCAAACATATGAGAAATTTGTAGGTTCCCATAGTAGGAAAACTTATTGAATTGTTTAGGATAAATTTTCATCCCTCGTGGAAGCCCATTAATTCCTTCATGATCACAACGGCCATCATGAATCATAGTTTATAAATAAATTACAGAAATCAATGTCAATTACAGTAACCAACACACAATAAAAAAAATTCAAAACATTTCATATATGATGATAGATAGACAATTTCATCCATACGTACCTTGACAATTTCTATTATACTGCAACTTCCATAGGTGAGGTGTCATTCTCTGTGGTTTTAATGAATTATTTTCCTTCCCATTGAATAGATGTGTTTTGGTAGTTCGATACCTATGATTCTTAGAGAGGAAGTTCCTATACCCATCAAACACCTCCTTTCCTAAAAATATTGAACGACAAGATTTGATCTTAGGACCACAAACTAGGCATGCAAATTTTCCCTTTATTTGAATACCTACAAGAGATGGATTAACTATGTCAAATATAATTATATAAAATGAATGGATTATTTAAAAAACATGCATGCTTAATACATCAACTTTATAAAATTAAATACTTTTAAAGTTGACGTTATAATTACATACCGCAAAAATGGGTTAACCATGGGGCATCATGTACTGTCCATACAAGCATTGCATGGAGTTGAAATTTTCTTTGTCGTATTCGTCTAGAGACATCATACATAGTGATTCCATTCCATAGGTTTAGTAACTCGTCAAAAAGAGGCTCGATATATACATTCATATCTTTAACTTGGTACTTACATGATTGATTTGAACATATAAAATATATAATTATTACAACCATTTTAGATATATAAATAATATGCATGAGTAAGTGAAAAAAAAATGACATTATGCAACAAGATACGACAAATGAGATGCTACTACATTAAAAAAAATTGTTGTGGACACATACTTGGAACAATCATTGCCAACATTATGTGCTCCATCTTTATTGACAACCATGGAGGAATGTTATTGTTGATAACAAAAATAGGCCACACCAAGTAAATAGATCTCATCTCTGCAAATGGATTGACACCATCTGCTGCGAAAGAAAGCCTAACATTACAAGGTTCTTCTTTAAAGTGTGGCCATTTTTCCTCCATATCTCTAAATGGAGAACCATCTACAGGAATTCGAATAATTTCATCTTGAATTTTATTCCATGCATGGTAATCCATAAATTGTGCTATGTTTTTGCACCTATACAGTCATTGCAAACATGGAATAATGAGAATATAATGAAGAACCTTGTGAGGCACCTTTTGTGTTACTTGATATGTTCGATATCTACTAATATGACATTCTGTACATTCTGTTTCAAATTCATGTTGTTTATAATATATAATATAGTCATCGAGGCATGCATCAATTGCTTCATGCTACATTCCAATTTCTTTCATTATGGCATATAAATCTCAATATGTGCGAGTTAAAATATTTGACAGTCGTAACAAAAATTCAGCTATCAAGCTACAACAAATTAAAATAAAAAACTAGTTAATACAATATATAAATAATATTAATGAAACGTATTGCATCCGTATTAATTTTACTTATGAATTAATAATAAAATTATTAGAGGAACAAAGATAACCTTTATCACGATAATATATATGTGATGGAATATAGTACATACCTTAACATATGTGTGACTAATGTGTTTGAAATACCATTCATAACCTTCAAGTTCATTATCAACAATATAGTAGAGAGAAGATTTGTGTCAGAGCCTTCATAACGGGGTTCGTATGCCTTCTTAAGAAGAGGTAAATCATGAGCATCATAAAATCACGGGGGATTCACTATAAGGCAATATAATATCACGTTCATTCATATTGCGGTATTAAATATTCATGAAAACCTAAAAAATATATTGCTTATATATTAAGGGGTAAATGGATTTTTTTATTTTATGTAACAATACAAAAATACTTTGGGGTCTTTTTTATATGGGCGGGCTAACAAATATCTGCCAAATGGAGATGGCGGGATCACGGCCGGATGAGAAATCGGGTTGAGGCAAGGCTCAGGCTTACCAGTACGCAAGGAAATCGCGTCTTGAGGCATGCTTGAGTCCATGGGTTTTGTGATGAAGTGGGTTTCTAGTCGATTATAGTCGAGAGACAGTGGTCATTGACAACCAATTGTTACCAATAGCACTCAGCCAGTTGTTACCAATAGCCTTGGGAGGCTCTAAGCCTCTAGGGCCTATTATAGGCCCTTAATAGGCCTTGGGGGCTTGAATACCCAACCACTCGTGCCTATTACAGGCCTTGGGAGGTTTATCTAGCCTCCTAGAGCTTGTTACAGGCCCTGGGGGCTTGGATAACTAGCCCACAACAGGCTTAGTCAGCGATTGGGGAACTGCAACATGCAATCTAAATGTTGTACTATGTGCATTGGCTCTAGTGACATACAAGAAGTGATCTCCTATCTCTTCATTAGACCATTAGATGTTGCAAATCATAATGATATGTGGTTGAGTAATTGCATTGTGGGTGAAGTAATGTGCATCCACAATATACATCGAAAGAAGCAAGGTGCATTGTAGAATGCATGTGGGGTCATAAGAGGGGTATCATATCAATATAGTAGCTATAAATATAAAGGGTTATAAAAATGTTAATGAAAAAATTGATACATACAATATCTAGTGAAAATAGGGGTTTTTTTAAATTGGGAAGGCATATTGGGAGGGGGTTAAAAAAAACGATTTTGGAAGGCATATTGGGAGGGGGTTAAAAAAACGATTTTGGAAGGCATTTTCCAATATTTAGTGAAATTAGGGGTATTGTTTCATATGCCACGAACGAACGTGCTATGATAACGGTTTATTGAGTGAAGACCCCGTGCATAAAATTCAGCATTTTCATGATCATCATCATCTATTCTAACATTAAATGTATCATGAATCAATGTATTTGTACCATCACCTTCAACTGTGTTATCAGTATGATCATCTTCTTCAATATGATCATTAACTTGTTCTTCAATATTCATAGATCCATGTTCCTCTAGTGCTTGCTCTGCAAGCACATCCTTCGGGAAATATACCATAGGAAGTATTTCCTTTATAATTGCAAAACATCAAGATATATTAGTAATATAAGAAATATTAAAATGATACATACATTTACAAAAAATATCAATATAAAGACATATATAATGAACAACTTACCAATGGACAATAGTCGTGTCCCCCCTCAACATGTCCATGTTCCCTATAATTTCTTTTAGCTATTGTGATATTTATTCTTCTCCTTTTAAAGCCCCTACATTGACTGTTGGAATATTCTCACCATCATTTTTATATTTGCATGCATGCATGCATCCATTCATCATGCATGCATCCAGTCATCAGTATGGTAGTCTCCCAGCACCTAGTCCTCAGTATTTCAGCCCCAAGAGCTTGTTTTTGCTCAGTTCTAGCCCTCCTAGCCATAGATTCTCCCTTGTTTTCATGACTGGAGTACAAGTGCGGACTCTTCCATCTATTTAGGAGATTCTTCAGTTAGTTCCTTGATTAGTGGATCTCCTCCTTGATACGAGGACTGATTACTAGTTTAATTGATTGAACCACTTAGATAGACCTCCATAGATACTAGATCAGCTATACTGACTACTGACATCTCCTCATGCACCCTCATTTGAGTCTCCTTCCCTAGATTAGTGCCCATGCACTCAATTAGACTCAGTTAGACTCATTTGAATGGCTATTTGACTGTTGTGAATACTACCACTGATTTGGGTGATGTCTCCAATGCTATCCAAGACACACATTGAAAAGAATTCGAATGACCTTAGTGTTATGGAGAAAACTTCCTATGGCGTGGGGTAGACCACAACAGATAGATGACTACCAGAGAATGAATCAATTCCCAATGCAATGCTATTATAAATGAAAATACTAAGACAAAGGAGAAAAGACCAACCTTCTACCAGATGTTCGATGTAGATCCTCGTTGAGCTTTCAACTTCTACACTTGGACTTGCAGATTAGCCTCAACAACAAGTACAAGCAAGTGCATATAATATGTGAAATACATTAGCATGATCCACGATATAATAAGCAAATATAACCCAATGTAATTAAACAATATTCATAATATCATTTTGGACGAGAGAATGAGTATTTCCATTAATAAATAACAAGAAGTACAATATACGACCTCTTGTCGGCAACCAATCTGAACCAAGAACTGGGTCTCTCCACTTGTGCCTCCACCACTTCAATCCTCCATGGAATGGAAAACTCAAAGTGTTATACCTCCATATTTCACAGTGTCGCATCTTCACCACAAAAAGAGTTGATGACACTTCCCCTACTGCTTAAAACACCCAGAAGAGAAAAATGATGAGTGATCCTTGAAGGCAAACCTACCCTGTCAAGAATCAACCTAGCTGAGACTTCATTTACCCTCACTACCGTGCCTTGCTCCATGTTAGGTGCGCGGTAGTCCGTACTACCGCGCTATGCTATTTCTCTGCCACACGGTACTACCGCGTTATGCTCTGTTCTAGAGGCGCGGTACACTTTTTATAGCCTTTTTGCCATGGCTTGTGGGATTTTGATTTTCGAGAGATTTTTGACGATTGATGTCCCTGATTCGATCCTAACTCAATTTCTATGATTAGTAGGCCTGATCCACTTAACTCTCCCAAGATCCACCCTTCTCTCTTGTTGGTTAACCCTACCACACACTATAAGAGAGAGGCATTCCATGAGCAAAGGGGAGGACTCTTGGAGATATCAAACTTATGATCTTGTAGCTTTGTGGAGATAGATAAAGGAGGAAGCACTTGGAGTTGGAAGATTGGCTTGGACATCAAGAAACCTTTGTAAGTAACTTCAAGTTGATAATAGAATATAAGTTGTCTTGTTTCCCAAATCACATGTATTGATCTTGTTTCAATAATATGATTTGTATCTATTATAGATTTAGATCCTAACTAATATTTCAAGTTGCTAGAGAATTGTATATGCTTGTGTCTTGGTTATCATTTTGACAGGTTCATTCGCGAGGACTTGGAGATTGGAGCAACCATAAAGACAAGCGATTGGATTGAAGGTCAGTTAAATCTCTTCTACTTCTTTTAGCACTTTAATCTTGAGATGTGTGTTTAAGATCTAGGAATTCAAGGTAGCATTTACTTAGTTTTTTCTTAGTTTAGATTCAGTAAGAGTCTACTATAATCTAAGAGAATTCTGACTTATCCGTAGGGAAGAATTCTACCAACAAGAATGGTGACTCCGCTGGTTTGAACTCCATTTCATTGATTGAGTTCACTGTCATCCAATTTTTTATTGTGATTTTTTCTTTCTCTTCAAACCAGTATTGAATTTTGGTCTTCTTGACCTTCATTCACCCCTCCTCTCTGTATTTTTCCTTCCTGTGTGATCAGTGAGTCCTCTGGGTCTGCAACAACCCTGAAAATCTCATCTTTCTTTTCAAAAGTTGTGCTTTTCCATACTTTGCAACAGTATCGTGTCCTCTTCATTGATCACAGCGTGGTAGTACCACGTATCCTGAAATAGTACCAGAGCGGTAGTACATCAATACCACGCTATAGTCTTCTTATGCCATGCGGTAGTGTCTGCATTTTTTCAAATTTTTCTTGCTTGCTTGGTTTACTGAGTCATCTCTTGATTTTCTCTACCTTAGTTGGTGTTTGTTGTTACCTGTTACTATCCTGTTCATTGTACAGTATGTGTGGTGTGTTTATTTCTTTTGTGAGCTTGATTATTTTGTGAGTTAGTGGCATTATTTGCACATTGGGTCACCCCTTCAGTTTGATTGCATTGGCTTGATCTTCCCATCAGAACCAAACCATTACTACTGTTCTCTGTTACTGAATTGTGTAGCTTTCATAGTCACATTGTTTCCATTATTATCATTAAAATCTATATTGAAAGTTATCATTGGAGAACATTTGTGTTGTTTGAGTTGAATTGATCTAGCAATATTATTATGCATTAGGAAGTGAACCACTTAAATTTGCCACATAAATTCTCATTTTTTGAAGCATCTTAGTTGTAAGATCAGTGAATTGGAAAGAACTGTTCATTTCAGTTTGGCTCTATTTACAAAAAGAAAACAAAAAAGTTTTTGTTTTGGTTTTTAATTGCTCATGAAAGTTTCATGCATTTATGATCGAAGAACTCTCTCTCTTCCATAGCTAGTTTTCATCGAATACAAGGCTTATTTCGATTTATTCTCACTTGCATGGTTTGGTTTGTCACAACACCACCAAGTTTCACATCCATTTACCCGATTGAGTAGTACAACCACTAAAATTAATCTCCCTAACTAAACCAACATTAACCTCACTTGAGGAAATCAAAAGAATTTGGTAGTTAGGTAGGACATCGGGGATAGGCATAAAAATAATTCCCCCTTTTCATTTTCATCTAAGACATAGTTGTTGTCCTCTAGGGAACTAAAATCCTCTAGTATTTATTAACACAGTCACAGCCAGTTTGTGGAGGGGTCTCCTGACTGTTTTTAACTTTCAGGGGTTAAACGGCCGCAAGATTGAGAACCGGACGGACTCTGTGGAATGCCGCACTCCACTTAGCCCTAAGGCAACATCGATCATTGTCTTCCTTGTAATTCATAGTAATGCAAGGGTGATAAGGAAGAAGTGCCCAAAACCTTTTCCAACGTGTCATGAACGAGGTAGCTTAGTGAATTTTCTACTAGGGCTCTTTTACCCAAGATCCCTTTCGGTAGAGGGATATCCTTCTCATATTGGTCTCTCACGTTGTATTGTTCAACTTGGATTTCATCACCTTGCGAAGGATACAACTTGTTGAGGTCTCCAGCTCTTAGTTAGGAGTTTGTTTGTTATCTCATCTTTATAGAGGGTCATTTTTCTTTTAGTGACTGCTTGTTGGCATTCTGGCCATTCTTTTTATCAGCTCACTTACTGGGACACCATTCTCAGTATAGATTTTAGAGCTTGCTTTTTTTGGCCTGCGAGCCTCGCTTTTTCTAGCTCCTCTTCTGCACACTCGGCTGCATTAGAGTTTTTGAGTTGTTTGTTATGAAACTGCCCCCGGATTTCATTTTCCTGCCATCATGTCAGAACCACCATGGAGATCACGACGAGTACAAGGAAAAATCCCTCCACCACCACCACCGCTATGGACCTCCGGTCCACCTGCATCACGCATTCCTGCTCCTCCTGGCCACGGTGCTGGTCGAGGGAACATTCCACCGCCGATACATACTACATCTTTAGTTTCGTCTGTAACCGTTACTCACAGCACAGTCTGAGAACCTCTTGCAGCTTCTGCAACCACTAGCATATCTAAGATTCCCACTGTCACTTCACCCACTTTTATTCCAGATATATCTGCCACAGTGGACAACATTACAGCGGCTGAATCTAGTACAACCCAAAATACTAGACCGGAGGTCATCCTCCTACCTGATGTCAACACCTCCCTTCCACCAGAAACTTTTCACGATGACACAGACGGATCTGTTGGCACCACCGAAGGGTCCGACCAGGATATACCTGGCTTGATTTCAGTCCCAGGAGGGTACATCGAAATTGTTGAAGATACTCGACTTCCTGACACACCTTTTGAACCTGATTATGGCTTCATCACTTCCCAAGCAGAGCTACCGCCTGTAATCACCATGCCACCCAGCGTTCATCCGCAGGAAACTAGTTCTTCCAGCAACGTACCTCATACCGTATCTGTCCCCAACCTCCCTCTGGGACATGAGATCATGCCCTCCATTCAGTTTAGTATGGTTAGTCTAGTGAATTCCCCATTAGCATCGGCACAGTTTAAACGAGACACAGAGCAAATGCTCTCGACAACCTCTAGATATCCCGCTGGTACTCGTCCTCCTGACTATCGGGATCCCAACATCCCGTCTAGCACAGAGTTTCATCACTCCTATGCAGACGGCTCCAGACCTTCAGACGTTACTATACCTAGGTTCCCGCTGGACCCCAAAAACCCTTTTCGGGACATGAACTCGGACCCAGTCTTCGATGGTCCTCCTATCGTTGAACACGCTATGGATGACACCGATACCCCTCGGTTAAATTCCCCACATTTGTTGCCATCACCCATGTTTGGCGCACATTCTATGAGGGATAACCCAGTTTTTTCTCTGTCCTCGCCTGTCAGATATGGAAGACCCCCTCCACAAATAGGCACTTTCGGCACCATTGACCAATCGACACTATCATATTTGGCCAGCGGTGGAAGAACACCAAGTCATACTATTGGACCTTCCGTTTTTACTGGAGGTTCACCTTCAGCCACTATCTACACTATCTCAGGAGGTGGACAACTGACTGTCGTGGTCCCCAACTCCAACAACCAAACTCCCCCTGGTGGGCCATCAACCCAACCAGCTGGAGGACAACCCATTGGCTCCATCCAACAACCCTCCCAACCAGCAGCATTTGCTCAGTATGGTATGTACAACACACCTGGAAGCGAACAACCTTATACCGGTTTTCCAACCGGACCTCATCCTCAACATCCCCCGTCGGGTATGCTTCCTTCTTGGGAACCTCAAATCCCACAGAGTGGGGGGTACTCACTATTTGGAAACTAGAACCCAGCTGGGGGGAAATCTCAAATTCCCCTCAAATTGAACTCCGGCTTCCCTTATCCTTCAGCTGCTACAACTCCATGGAACCCATCCCTTCAATTTCCACATGCTCCTCAAGCAGGAACGAACCTTCCATGGACACCATTGTCACAGCCACCCCCCAACCCTGCTATGGGAAACCCTCCACTTACTCAATATAGTGGTAACATTCCTGGAACACACCAACTCCAAGGAACTTTTCCCCAACCAGGAGCAGCTACCATTCCTGGGTTTCCGCAACCCCAGGGTACCATACCGACCATCCCCACTCAGCAGAACATCCACCAACCGGTTATCAACAATCAACCGGTTAACAAGATGGCTTACTACCCACAGAACTTCTAGCAGTACCCCCCGGGAAACACATATGGGTATAACACGCAACAGTATGCTATGCAGGGCCCCCCAGGTTTCTCTACACCACATGATTATTACTCATACCCACAGACTAATCGTCAACTTCCCTTTTTGGCCACGCTAGACTTACCTGATTTGTCGAGGCTCATTAACGATCCCATATGGCATGAACCTCACTGGCCACCCATTCCATCCAAACTCCCATCGGACATTCCCAAGTTCGATGCTAAGCCTGGGGAAGACCCCAAGAACCATGTATTGACCTTCCATCTTTGGTATTCATCCAAATCCTTGATGGACGATTCCATTTGACTACGGCTCTTCCAAGGTACGCTTACCGACATGGCAGCAAAATGGTACATCGAGCGGCCACAACACTCTTTCCACGATTTCAACACCTTGGCTATGCAGTTTCTAACCCATTTCCAGCTCCCCAGCCGATATGAGACTGGAACAGAACTGTTAACCTCACTGCGTCAAACCACTTCTACACACATTTCAGATCACATCCATGAGTGGCGTCGACACTGTAGGCTAATCAAGGAACCCATTCCAGATTAGCTACTCGCTGATTGGTTCACGAAATCCTTTTTGCCTCCCATAGCCAAAGATATCGCTATGCACGGGCCGGTTACAGAAGAACAAGCCATCTCGGCAGCTCAGTACATGGATTTGGTATACACCCAATCCGGCACTTTACATGAACTTCTTCCCCATGCCGCCCGTGTTACCACTGATTCAATGAAACCTACCACTGAACCCCCCATTGACGGTATTGTCGGTTCAGTCAGGGCCCAGCCTACTACCAACTCAACGGGACACTAGGCTTCTGCTTCCCCCGCTCTACCTCAGGTTGCTTCAAAAGCTACTACTTCTCCTGCTATCTCCTCCGAAGTGAACGTAGTTCAATCTACGTCACAACCATCTGGAGGAAAGAAGAAAAACAATCGTGGTAAATCTAAGAAGAACCAGTAGGAGAACCCCAAGCCACAACCCACCCACAATGACCAGAAACCACGTCGAAAGGCTAAGTTTCCCTGCCTAATTTGTCAAGATGATCACTACACACATGACTGTCCCTACAAGGACGAAGTCAACAAGTTCGTTAAAGGATCCTCTCACCCGGCAGTATTAACTGACCCTTTCCCTCAGTAGCAACAACAAATGGTTGCCCAAGAAACCCCACAGGGGGGCAACCCGAGCAACCCAGCTCGCGGAGAGATGTCCACAAATCGCGAAATCCTGATGATGAGTAATGAGGAGATTCATATAACCACTCGTTCAAAGACATACGAAAACCCTCCAAGTTCAAACAAACAATCCAAGATAGCCAAAGGCAAATCTCCTATTGAAGATCTGACTCCTATTCCCCCCCTACTGGCCATCTCCATATAGAGAGACCGCTCACGGACACAGTGCTACACCCACCCAAGGGCACCATATGAAAGGCGACATTTAATCCCAATGCACGAGCTGCCCAAAATTACAACATTGTTGAGGATTTAGCTCAAGCACCTTGCGCCATGTCGACTCTCGAAGTTCTTCAACACTACCCCACGCAACGTAGAACCTTACTTTCAGCACTGGGGGAAATGGACCCATATACTTCAAACTCTATTATGTTTAACTTGGAGCATGCCAAACCTCAGCTTTCTCACCAATTAGCCTTCTAGGTTCATACAAAAATCCATGGAAATAGCATCCATCACACTGTTTTAGATGAAGGTGCCTCCACGTCGATCATGTATTTGAATTCTTGGAGAGCCTTAGGCTCACCCGAAGTTACAACATCTCCCACTACTCTCAGGGCATTTGATGGACACGATTTTCAACCCTATGGACTCATCCCCTCAATTGGTGTTGAACTGGGGGGAAAAATAGTATCCGTACACATTGAAGTCATGGATGCACCATTGGCTTACAATCTTCTACTTGGTCGGAACTGGTTTTACGCCATGACCGCCATAGCATCTACCGTCTTCCCGATTGTGCAATTTCCTCATGAAGGGAAAATTGTCACCATTGATCAACTTGATTATTGTATCCCAGACTCTCATCCGAACTCTGCCAACACCGTCCCGTTATTGGATCAGCCTCGGTACCGGTTCCAAGACATTGGTGTTGGTCTCATGAAGGATTCTTCCCTTATTGGAGTTTTTCCAGAGCTGGGGAACCATGTTCAACCAGTCAACATGATTTCATCCAATGTCACCCCATCCAATGATTCATGGGTGATTCCGAGTCCCTCTGAAATTGAAGACCACGGCAACTCCATGCCTTTGAATAGAAACCTCGCAGCATACGAAGCGATCCAATCAGCCACCGATTGGGTCGAATGTTCTACACATCACACCGTGGCATAGCTCTCGTCTGAGACTCATTCGCCCCTACCATTTATCGATCCTCTCAATTTGATTTTTCCCACTGATGAATCAATTATGGAGGTTATGTGCGGTGATGAGCCACCATGGGGAGATTTTCACCATCGATCTTCATTCCACACTATTCAGACGCTTGAGCCTGATACAAAACCTAGTCCTTCACTCGGGATGGTTCAAACCAAGTTTCCCACTTCGCTCGATGAAGTATTTTCTGAAGGAAACTTGGCTAATCTTATGGCAACCACTCCCATAGATATTTCGGTGAAGCCTGGTATCGTGGAAAACATACATATTGGCAAAACATGTACTCCCCTAGAAATGGAGTTCTACTCTACCTACTTCAAAACCTTCCGCGATGTTTTTTCTTTGAGTTATGAAGAAATGCCAGGAATAGATCCCTCGATTGTGGTCCATGAAATTCCAACCTTTCCTGGCACCAGACCTGTTCGGCAGAAACTTCGACCCGTCCATCCTGGTAAGGCAGCCGCTATTAAACCAGAAGTTGAAAAACTTTTGCGTGCTGGTTTTATCTATCCTGTCCCATTGACAGAATGGGTATCTAACAGCGTTCCTGTAGCAAAGAAATAGGGAACGATTAGAGTCTGTGTCGATTACCGCGAATTGAACAAAGCTTGTCCAAAAGACAACTACCCAACTCCGTTCATCGACCAGATCATCGATAACTACGTCGAGAGTGTCATCTTTTCATTTATGGATGGCTTTTCTGGCTATAATCAGATCGATATTCTCCCAGTCGACCAGCACAAAATAGCCTTTATCTGCCCTTGGGGGATTTTCGCATATCGAAATTTACCTTTTGGCCTTAAAAATGTCGGAGCAACTTTCCAACGGGCGATGTCGTACGCATTTAACGATATCAAACATATTGTAGAACCATATCTTGATGATCTTCCCGCTCATTCTCAGACCCGGGAGGACCATCCTGATCACTTAGGTGCCATTTTCGAAAGGTGTCGTCGCTACAATATCCGTTTGAATCCACATAAGTGCGTATTTTGCATAGAAGCCATAAAATTTTTGGGATTCATAATCTCCAGAAGTGGGATACGCTTAGATCCTGCGAAGGTAGAAGCTATCTTAGCCTTGCCTTCCCCCACAAACATTCTAGAACTTCAAAGTTTGCAAGGGCATGCAAACTTTCTACGCCATTTCATCTGTAATCTTTCCAAGACAACAAAAGGATATATGAGGTTTCTCAAGAAGAAAATTCCCTTTATCTGGGATGACGAAGCCCAATGCTCCTTTGACAATCTAAAGGAAGCCTTAACCAAAGATCATGTGATCCAACCCCCCGATTACACACGGGATTACATTCTTTATCTCGCAGCTTCGACTTCCACCATCGATATGGTGCTAGTCCAGGAAGATCACAACGACATAGAACATGTGGTAAACTATCTTAGTAACAGTCTTCTCAACTCCGAAACTCGTTATTCACATGTTGAAAAACTGGCTCTGGCAACAGTTTTCGTTGTCCAGAGATTCCGTCATTACATTCTACTCCGTCGGACCACTGTTATAGCCGATTTCAATCCAATGTATTATATCCTCATGCCCCAAGTGCTTGGGGGCAAATATTCTCGTTGGATCGTCATCCTTCAAGAGTTTGACTTGGAATTTGTCGAAGCCAAGTCCAAGAAGTCTTTGGTCTTTGCTGAGTTGATTTGTAACTTGCCCCGTGCTACCGAGCAATCCAAACCCATCGATTCTCTTCCTGACGAATCGTTGTTCCTCATTAGCACGTCTGATCCATGGTATGGGGATATTTTATTATATCTCCAAACCCAACGCTTCCGCCCCGACCTCACTCACGATGAACATGGATGCATCCGACACCATGCCAAGTGTTATCTCATAGTCAACGATACTCTTTATCGACGTGGTGTCGACACCGTTCTTCGACGCTGTTTGACCCTAGATGAGGCGGAACGTGTTCTTAATGACTGCCACACTGGAGCATGTGGTGGTCATCTCTCTGGGATGGCTACGGCCTAGAAAATACTGCGAGCGGGATATTTTTGGCCCTCAATTTTCAAAGACTGCATTGAAACAGTCAAGAAATGTCCACCATGTCAGTTCTTTCATAGTAAAACACGCTCGCACCCTGCTCCACTCCATCCTGTTATTGCCGTCGGCCCTTTTTCCAAATGGGGCATAGATTTCATGCACTATAAGCCCACTTCAGCCGGGGGGCATAGCTATGTCATAGTAGCTGTCGACTATTTCACAAAATGGGATGAAGCGATGCCTACTTATGCTGAGGATGGAAAAACAACAGCACAATTCATATTCAATCACATTATAGCTAGATTTGGTGTCCCACAATCCATTGTGACCGATCATGGCTCCCACTTCAGGAACCATATGATCGAGGAACTAAGTGCCAAAGTGGGTTTCTGCCATGAAAACTCAACCCCATACTACCCACAAGCCAATGGCCAAGTTGAATCCATTAACAAAGTCCTGAAACGAATGATTCAGCATATTGTGGGTTCAGAAATCCAACTGGCACTCAACTCTATTTTCAGCATTATGGGCATACCGAACCTCAGTAAAAAGTGCTACTGGGTTTACACCATTCTAACTGGTTTATGGCCTAGAAGCCATTTTACCGATTGAATGTGAAATTCCATCACTTAAGATAGACATAGAGCTACTTCCCCACACCACTTCCGAAGAGGAACGGTTTCTATACCTAGCTAAGCTAGATGAAACCCGCTGTGACGCTGCTTTAGCCAATGAAGCTCATAAAAAATGCGTCAAAGCTCAATATGACAAATTCGTTCAACCTCGGATTTTCAATGAAGGTGACCTCGTACTCACATATGATCAAATGCACGATAAACTCGGAAAAGGAAAACTAGAATCCATGTGGTACGGCCCCTTTGTTGTAAAACGTGTCTTGGAGAAAGGAGCTTATGAACTCGTCGATTGTGATGGCATGCCATTGGCACGACCCCGCAATGGGCTATACCTCAAACGCTTCTACGCGTAAGTTTTCCCTACGTGGGTTACTTTTTGTACATAATGTACTTAGATTATTTTTACTCATCTTTTGGTGTGCGCATGGACCTCATCTATACATTCTTACTTTGACTCGTGATTTTATGCGCAGATGTCTGCCTACTTTGGATTCGCCGACGGTGCAAGCTAGCATACCCGAAATCTCGCTTCCGCGGCATGGGTAATCTATTCTCCCACTGGCGAGTTGATATCTTCAGGAGCCAATTGTTTGGGTCTTGCAACCAACAATATCGCAGAGTACCATGCAGTCATCGGACTCTTGATAGAGGTTGCTTCACTCGGAATTGACTCCCTATCAATGTTTTTAGACTCCCAATTTGTGGTTTCTCATTTGAATCGTGTTTACACAGTTCGAGATCCTATCCTACTTCGTTTATTTCGGAGGGTACACCTCTTGGAACGATCTTTTAGTTTCATTTCATATCAACACGTACCAAGAGAATTCAATTGTATAGTTGATTCATTAGCTAATTACATTTTGGATTGGAATCTTTCCCATACATAAAAACACATCACAAAAATAAAACACACAAGTCATTGTAAATAGATAGATCATAAAAATAGGTCCATATCATTGTATATAAAAGTGTTTTTCCAAATACATAAAGTTTGTGTTTTAAAGACAAAATTTGGGACCAAATCTCATACAAAAATTTGGCTCTCAAAGCCTACATATCGTATACATGCCGCAAAAAGATAAAAGTTGCCATCTAGGGAGATCTAGGAGATATGTCATGTCCCTTGTCAGATTCCTCACGCTGCTGGTGATAACACACTACAGCTCGAGCCACCCTACGAAGGAGTCGGCCAATACGCCTAGGCACACCTACAGTATGCCGTTGGATATGCAAAGGGATGTTGTCCACCCTCATAGCAGGAATACCGTGAGTCAAACCTTGCAAATTCCTCTCTATTTCTTGGACCCCTCCCGCTTCATCTTCGTCTTCCTCCTCGTCTCGAGTGACTTGGCAATCAACACCACCTCGACGTAATGGCGAGTACCCTACCGGTCTCTGTGGTCCATGATCTGCGACATGCACACGTACATACATTAAAGTCTTTTCCACATTCTAAACAAAAATAAAAATTATATAGTTAAAAAAGAAAAAATATATCCATGAAGGTCATACCTGAGTTGTCCCAATCCTCATCTTCCGGCAGTGCCATGTCTATGTCCTTGCGGAAATCCACCCCTGCATAGGGGTAGTCATCAATCATCACTATCTGTTCCTCGAGCCACGAGAAGAAATCCGCACCAAAAGCCAAATGCTGAGGTCCCCCAAGATGTCCTGCATAATCACTCCATCGAGCCATCCATGGCTCGGTAGGTGGACGAGGAGGCATAGCTATCTGTGGGCGCAACAATGGCACCCTCGCCAAAAATAAAGTGACTAAGATGCTCCCATAACCAAATTGAGAATCTCTCCAACCCTGCACTTGTTCACTTGCTCTTTGAGGTTGGTCAACATTGCCTCACACCAGTTGAATATTGTTCCCACCATACAATCCACTGCAAGATTCATCTATGTACGGGACGCCTGATGGGGACCCGTACTCCCTGCTACACGTGTGATGGTGAACAACACGGTTTTTAAAGGAAGTTCTATAATGTCTTTGATGACCACCTTGCCGCTTTTATTCCCCGAACCCTGACGACAGTAATGAGCAATCAAAGCATCTGTGCTCGCCTTCGAGGCTGCGTATCTAGTAAGATTCACCCGGGCTCCTCTTTTTGAGAGGCATGTGAGAAAATAAATGTCCTCGAGTTGAATTTCGAGGATGTGTTCTCCTACTCGGAAAGCCTGAATATCGGGGTCCCACATTTGAATAATGTGGGTGAGAAGCTTTGCCTGCTTACGAATACCCTTGGTCTTGAAGAATTTTAACAGACCACATTCCCGCAATGCAGTCACAGTCTCTTCGTCATTTTCAGTGAGAAAATCATCCGCTTCATGTTCTCTTTCTTTCCAATGGACCATTTTGCTCCAAACAAGTTTCAAACACTTGCAAAAGGTCATGGGAAACATTCAGTAATTATTTAACAACTTGATCTCAGCTAGAAATTTGGGAAAAAATGATTTTTTCATCTTAATTTTCGCTCCTATCGCGCCTGGGTAAAATTGTACTACGCGGTACTGCACAGTACCGCACCTCTATTTAACCTCACAGCGTGGTACTGTTACACAGTACTGCGCTTCCCGATATGGACCCCGTGCGGTACTGTGGAGGGCGATTTTTTCCCAATAAAGCTTTCCCAAAAAATTACTTTTTCCTACTGAAAACAAGTTATTCATACATGAAATTAAAGAGAGGCTTAAAAGCTCTTACCTGGCACAAACGGCTGTTGAAATGGTGCCCCGAATCTCCAGATATGAACTCTTGAAATTTTGCTCCTCAAATGGGTAAAATCTCTTCTTTCGGTAAATGCACAAGTGAAATGGTAACTTTCTATTTTTACCCATCCTTTATATAACTTTTTACTCATTATTTTATCTAGTTAAAATAAAGCCCATTTCACATTAGTAATATCTGGTTTCGTGAGCACTTATTGACAGGATCTCCTTTAAAGACAATATATTCACATTGGCGTTCATTTATTGTTTGACCTTCATTTTGAGCCTACTTTATCTTTTTTGTGCTCTAGATTAAAACTTGAAAAAGATTCCAAGCACTTTTTCACCCATCTCGTGCTTTTCAAGCTCAAGCAAATGGTGTCGAGTTTGGTCAGCTTTACTCATGCTCGTTAAACGATGAGGAAAGTATTACTCTGGTTGTATTTTATTCTCTTTTCAGACCAGAATAATTAAAAAATTATGAAAAAGACCATTTGGAGTCCATAGTTAAGCTCTTTTCAGACTCCCTAAAATTGAAAATATTGCCAAGTGATCTTGACTCTTTCACACTTGTAAAAGTATTTGAAAGGTCATCTATTCAGTGATAGGTTACCCCTTTTTCGGCCCGTCTAGACTATTTACGAGAAAGGTATACCTCAGTCAATTTTGGCTGGGAGAGTTCTCTCGGGAATTTTTTTACACTTTTTCGGGATCGAGGGACTAAATTTACGAAAAAGTACACTTTGGAGCCTCCTTTAAGTTTTTCAGGCTCTCTAAATGTGAAAAACTACCGAGTTTTCCTTACTTGGACTCGTTAAAATTTAACATCGAAGGACCCACTTTGGGACGAACCCCTCCTTTTTCAGGTTCGTAAAACATGTGAGATTGGACTCATCTATGAGATGAGCTATACCGAGCATCTGTTATCCTCTTCAATCTTGAAAAACAACAAAGAGGTACTCGTCTATCATGTCGGGGGAATATGGGGAACAAGTCAAGTTTGTTTTGGCAACTTGTCAGTCGTTACCTTTGAACATGGCATGCGTCTGTCTCTTGTCTATTTTTGGGTATCGTCACTGAGTTATGGTCATCATCATGAGTCGTCTCTCTGGCCACGAGCCTACTCATTCGGTGTCTATCCTCTGCTATCAATAATCCTTGCTGCCAAGTTTTATTACATGCCATTATATGTTCAAAGGGTTGCATTGCTCAGAGTCGTTCATTATGTCAGACCTCCGCTGTGTCAGTACATACTCCATTGTTTCGTCATCTTACATTATCTTTCGCTCCTATTTCGTGTCGATGATGTGGGAATCATTATGGCCCACCTTCAAAGAGTCTATTCCCATCGACGCCAAATCACTATCCGAGAATTGGACTTAGGGATCAACCATTAGTACCTTGGTACCTGCATGCCTCAATGGCAGGTTTCCTCATGTTCGACAGTAGGTTTACATCACTGACCTCTGATCGAACAATCTCTCGAATGCTCGACATCAACTCATCTATTCGCATTTTCGTTGAGATGTACTTCAGATACCTTGGGGATCATCGTCATCATTGGTGATTTCCCTCGCATTTGTTAATGGTTCACATCATTGACCGATAATCAAATGGTTTCTACCATGTTTGACTTCAACACTTTGTAATCACATGGATAGATTCATATCATTTGCGATCGGGTAGAAGACCCTGGGTGCGCCTTTGTATCTTGATTGCATCCAGGTTGCATTGGAAGATATCCTTTGTATTGTCACACAGATCCACTTTTTGTATTGGTTGTGGCCGTGTCATTACTGTCTCATGGATCTACGCTTGTTCATAGTAACCATGATCTGTCCACAGTATATATCATCTCAGTACTCATGGATCTGCAATGTATTGGTCGGCAGCCATGCTTTAAGTCAATTGTTTCCGAGCATGGGGATGCCCGCCTTAGTGGTATATCTAACATGTTGTTTCTGTTTCAGATCCTTGTTTCTCTCCTCAATGCTATCTCTACACGGTATTTGTAAAGTCTTTTGGCCATCAGTCCCTTCTGACCTCACACTTTAGGGGGCATCTGTTATACCTCCATATTTCACAGTGTCGCATCTTCACCACAAAAAGAGTTGACAACACTTCCCCTACTGCTTAAAACTCCTAGAAGAGAAAAATGATGAGTGATCCTTGAAGGCAAACCTACCCTTTCAAGAATCAACCTAGCTGAGACTTCATTTACCCTCACTACCACGCCTTGCTCCATGTTAGGTGCATGGTAGTCCGTACTACCGCACTATGCTATTTCTCTACCACGTGGTACTACCGCGTTATGCTCTGTTCTAGAGGCGCGGTACACTTTTTATAGCCTTTTTGCCATGGCTTGTGGGATTTTGATTTTCGAGAGATTTTTGAGGATTAATGTCTCTGATTCGATCCTAACTCAATTTCTGTGATTAGTAGGGCTGATCCACTTAACTCTCCCAAGATCCACCCTTCTCTCTTGTTGGTTAACCCTACCACACACTATAAGAGAGAGGCATTCCATGAGCAAAGGGGAGGACTCTTGGAGATATCAAACTTATGATCTTGCAGCTTTGTGGAGATAGCCAGAGGAGGAAGTACTTGGAGTTGGAAGATTGGCTTCGACATCAAGCAACCTTTGTAAGCAACTTCAAGTTGATAATAGAATATAACTTGTCTTGTTTCCCAAATCACATGTATTGATCTTGTTTCAATAATATGATTTGTATCTATTATAGATTTAGATCCTAACTAACATTTCAAGTTGCTAGAGAATTGTATATGCTTGTGTCTTGGTTATCATTTTGACAGGTTCATTCGCGAGGACTTGGAGATTGGAGCAACCATAAAGACAAGCGATTGGATTGAAGGTCAGTTAAATCTCTTCTACTTCTTTTAGCACTTTAATCTTGAGATGTATGTTTAAGATCTAGGAATTCAAGGTAGAATTTGTTTAGTTTTGTCTTAGTTTAGAGTCAGTAAGAGTCTACTATAATCTAAGAGAATTCTGACTTATCCGTAGGGAAGAATTCTACCAACACAAACTAGGATAGGAGTTTGGTAGGTGAACATAAGGAGTTCACAACAACAAGGATCAAATGAGTGTAGACTCAAGTCACGGAAAAAATCCACTAGAGATATCTTTCTCTCTCTTTCTCCTCCCTTCCATATGTCATAAGTGCTCAATATATAGCCTTCCAAAGGTAAGTGAAAGGACACATGGAGATGTTTCAGGGAAAATGGAGGGCCAAAGGTCACCCTAAGACCGCTTTTTGGGAGTAAAAAGTAATTTTCTAGTGATTTTTACCGTTTTACTTGTCACCCACGAGCTATAGTGGAACAGCTCACGTGTACGCTGGCTAAAGTGGAACAGCTAGCGTACATCAAGAAAAATAGGGAAAAATTCTATCTAGAGGACATATAGTGCATCTGAGTCAGTGAAATGGATCCTGCAGGCCAAAGAGTGTTGATGCTCACAAGGTGGAAAATTAAGTTGTAACAGATGCCCCCTAATGTGTGAGGTCAGAGAATGGTGCTACGATGGCCGAAATACATTATAAATCTCAGAAGTGGAGTGATGGAGACACAACTGGAGAGAGTAGCTCACTCGTCATAAAACAATAGTATCCCTGAGTAAATGTCATTATAGTACAAGAATATGATACAATGGCCATGAATAGGCAGTACATAGTGAATACATGTCATAGGTGATCATAGCCATAACCATCTATAGTAAGATATGGTCTCCTGTTGAAAATGAAACAACTGGTGCAAACTAGAGATACAAACTGCTGATGTCTAAGAGGTGATATCTCAAATGTAAAGTCATGATCATAAGTAGCATATTGAATGCCACTACCGCCTGGGGTATTCTACAAAAATCATCTATAGTGAAAGTCCCATCAAGTGAATAAAGGTGTTGAAGTCGAACATGATGTGACATCGTGTGATTACCAGTTAATGATGTATACCATTAACAGACGCGAGATAACCCATCAATAATGAAAATGGGCATCAAGGCACATAATACAATCATCAGAGTGTGAATAGCTGTGTTGAAGTCGAACACTAAGATGACTCCATCGATCAAGGGACATTGATGTATTCCCAAAACTGTCGATGGCGAGAGAACCTACCACTAATGACTGCAAGCCTCAAGGTACTCAACCGAACTCTAAGTCTCAAATTTTGGAATAAATGGGTTGATGTCAATGGAACAAAACTCGCTAGAAGGAGGGAATTAAGGCATCCCCCATCAACTGGAATGAGGTAACAGCTATGCTGAAAGATTTGGAAGAACTCAAGTGAAACAGACTGACTCAATAAGGATGGCCAACATGCAATAGTCAAGATATCTGAGGAGTGGTCGACTCTGGTTTCAGGACTTCCTTTGAACAAGAGCATGAGTAGATGGATAGACTCAGGCAGCATAGACTCGATATAGACTATGCGATGCAGGAGGCATCAACAAAAAGGGCTCCGTAGTGACTGGAAGCTTAACCAATTAGTGGAGTAACTGAGAAACGAGTACAACTCCTAAGGTCCTACTATAGTCTCGACTCATAATGTATGGAGTGGAATGAATGCTCTGTTCAAAGGAGACACAACAACTGCCATCAATAAGAAGTAACTATTCTCCCGTCCGGCTTATAATACAACAGGTGAGGGAACAAGTGTCAAATGGCGAGCAGACTAGTCCTAAGCAGTGGAACATACCTATGATCAATGCAAGGAAGCATGTGTAGGATGTGGACACTCGGGGGGTTGTTCCCGTAGGGTCAAAAGGTCATAAAATTGTGAAAGGAAAATTAAAGCTCTGCAGGGCTCGATAGGGGAAAGTGCTCAGGCACCAAGCTAATAATTGAGTAAGAAGGAGCCGACACAAGGCCCAAGTGACAAGCACGATGATGCAATGCAATCACAACTTGATACAAAATGGGGGGAGTCCTTATGGGAAATGGCCAGCATAAGACAAAGTAGAGTATGAGTGTTTATCACAAAGTCATGGCGTAACTACAAAGGATTCCCGATCTTAAGGACAAACAACGGCATGGGAACCATAATGCAAAGGGCGTTCTAAGTAGGGTACCCATGTTCGGAAAGGCCCTACCACCACATAACGACACTTCTATAACAGTGTGAAGGTTCCGTGTCGGTTAAGAAGCGGGGTCGCACCTAGGGTTTATGAAAATGGTCAAAAGGTCAAATGCATAATGCATGTGAAAATGACATCTAACCTATACGCCAAGTGTAAAATATACCTGTCATAGGCGCGAAACGATCGAAAACAACTCTCGTCAAAGAAACCTGGTCAAAAAATGCTACTCCAAGAAATTACATTAGTCCAAAACAGCTTAAAACGGCAAAAACTATAGACAACTGGGTTTCCAAAACTATAAATAGTAATAAAAAATTACAATTTACAATTCATTTTCACTTTTTACCCAATTTGGAGTTTTTGGTTAGTTTTCACCTTGGATTTCAGTTACAGATTCTGGGAGTTACGGGCATCTGTTCGTTGAGCCGTCTGGAGCAGGTAAGCTATCTCATCCTCCTCTATCATTTAATAGTTTTTATTTGAATTTTTATTGGTTAAAAATTTTAAATGGGGAAGCCCCAAATGGTTACGGCACTACCTGCAGGATATAAGTATATGGGTCACGAGTAGGGCATGGTACCCATGGTCAACGCATGTGTTGACCGCGGGTACCTACCTCTGTGAGATAATTAGCCCATGGGTACAACCGTAAGGTTTGTTTTTTAAATGAAAAAGACTAAATTGTTTGTTTCTCTTCCTCTAGGATGGTTCTAGAATGGAAAGAAAGGGAGCATGACCTTGTGGATGAGGCCATCCGCAATTATTTTCCTGCACAACAAGCACTACAAGCATGTGGGATTTTCAAATTTTGGAACATAGGGGGTTTGAGGGCCCAAAACCTATTGCTCCGCCATTTGATAGACTAATGGGACGTAGATGCACAAAACTTCAACCTAGACGGTCAAATACTCTCCTTGGACATAGATGACATTTACTTTATTACTGAATTATCCCTTCAAGGTGAAGTGGCAAGTCTTCAATCTCGTACTATGGGTGGTGGGATCACCATTCCCGACTACATAGAGCGGTACTACCTTCCCAACACTTGGAAGGTGGGAAGTCAGGTGCCCATTGGATCCATAGTTAGTCTGAGCATGAAGATCATAGTGGCTACCCTTGTGTAGATTACAGGTTCGGCAGCTCTACACCAGGCTTCAAGGCTGGTGATGTTCTACGCATCACAATGTATGCAGCCCATGGTATATGACTAGTGCACAACATTACTGGGGTCGATGAAGACCCAATTAACAGAGTGCAAGCATGGAGATGCAAAAAACTTTGGATACTGTAGTATACTATGCAGCTTCTTCTTTGAGAGGGTTCTGGGGCTTAGTCCGAGGGTTGAAGTCCCTAATCATAGTCTTCTTGACCTATCCCTAACCCGATGGGAAGAGGTCTTGACACGACATGGTGGTGGCCGATAGGCATCACCGTACTCAATTGAGTTCTTCCACTGGTGGGACCAACAAGTCATAGCCATAGACGACTACCCCTATGCAGGGATAGACTTCTATGGTAATCACGACATGCCACTTCCTTCAGGGGCAACGTTTGGAGACATCGATAAGTGACACTTTTTATGTTTTTTGTGTATTAAATTTTTTGGATTTTTTATTATATATGGAAATGAAAAAATATTTTGGGGGGTAGTATCACCTATTAAAATTCTACTGTTTTCTCGTCGACCTGGGTCCACGAAGATCGGATGGGTTCCCGAGACATCGTCGATGGGGCAAGGGTGGAGAGGTAGTCGGTGCTATAGTAGAGCGCACATTAGAGACCGTGCAAGTCAACCTGTCCCGCATGATCACCAGGGTACCTATGATCGAGGTAGCACAACTGCCAGAGGACATGCAGCACCATGTTGTAGGATTACTGAGGCCCTAGTTGTGACTACTGCAGCGGCTAGCCAATGGAGTACACTATTACTATCAGACACATCCTGTCGAGGCAACTAGGCCTCCTCGTGGGGCTTAGACATCTCAGAGTCCCATATTTTTGTATCGATATGTATATTTTTAAGGGCTACAGGCTCCAATTTTGTATTATGACACTACCATTTTGGACATCTTATTTATAAAAAACTATGGTTCTCCAGTTCTACTAAATGTGTATGTACAAATGTATGCATGTATGATTATTTGTGTGCTTCATTACGAATGTGACAAATGCCAATCTAAAACATAGTTAGCATATGCATCTGATACATGATTAAAAATTCTCGGAACATGAATGTATGTAATGGAAAAAAAATGTCATTCGAAGAGTCTTACATTTAAAAATCTCCGTAATAAAGTAGGATCCCTCACACAATACTAACCATTCAACTGAGACACAACTAGTTTTGAATCCAGGCGAACTTCTAAAAACTGGATACCATGTGAAATAGCATCTCGAAGTAGCTCAAGTACAACACTGTACTCAGCCACATTGTTAGATGTAGGACTAAGACAAGCACCTTTTGAAGACACAACTAGGTGGTCAGGTGAATAAATAACCCAGGCAGCAGAAGCAAGCTGCCGCGTATGACGGCTAGCACCATTTGTGAACCCTAAGAATGTAGGAGATTCCGCTAACATCTGCCAGTCAAATGGAAGCGAATCATCAGACCCGAAAAACCAAAATAAATCTAAACTATGTATAGAAGCACCTATACAATAGTATACAAAAGTATTAGCTCGAAATAGAGGTTCAAGCGTAATACCGCTTGAGGTAGAGCCCATTTATGGGCTCCTTCAAGATGTTCCCTTCATAATCTTCTAATTCGTAGGCTCCTTTTTCCAAGAGGCACCTCACGATGTAAGGACCGTGCCACATGGGATTAAACTTGCCTGCCCCCAGGGGTTCTTTAACTTTGTCATATAAAAGGACCAAGTCAACTTCAACATATTGTCGGGGACAGACAGACCTATCGTACTGAACCTTGACACAATGTTTATTGGCATCTATAGCCACGACGACGTCTTAACGTTGCTCATCAAGCTGCTGAAGGTGGATTAAACATTGCTCAATACCTGACATATTAGGGAGGAGCTCTATGGCTATTTTTAGCGAAGGGATTTCACATTCAATCGGTAAAATAGACTCCACACCAGGTACCAGCTGAAACGGTAAGAACCCAGTGGCAGTCTTGACTGTGGTTTGATACGCCCACAAAGCAGGATATAACATAATATGCCAGTTCTTCTTGCTTTGTTGGATGGTACATTGGAGAATGGTCTTTAAAGACTTATTGACTACTTCAACTTGACCATTCACTTAGGGGTAGTAAGAAGCTGAGTGTTCTTGATGAAACCCAAGTTTGCGTGACAAATTTGCCATCATTTTGTTCTGAAAGTGACTGCCATGGTTAGTGACAATCTCTCTCGGAATACCGAACCGAGTAATAATCTGATTGAACATGAAATGGGTTGTTGTAGCATCGTCGGATTTTACAGTAGGAATGGCCTCAGCCCATTTGGAAAAGTAGTCCACAACCACTATGATATGGTGATGCCCCCCAGCCGAAGCTAGTTTGCAGTCCATGAAATCCACCCCCCACTTGGTGAAGGGACCGACGGTGACGACCGGATGAAGGGGCGCTGAATGCGAGTGTATATTCCGAGAAAACACCTGGTAAGGGTGACATCTCTTTACAGCGTTCATACAATCCTTAAAGATCGAAGGCCAAAAATAACCAGCTCGCATAATGCGTTGGGCTATTGCAAGCCCGGATAAGTGACCACCACACGCCCCAGCATGGCAATCATTAAGCACATGCTCCGCTTCTTCGTGAGTCAAACAATGACGAAGGATAGAATCCTTTCCTTGACGATACAAAGTGTCACCGACGATGGTATAATTTTTAGCGTGGTGTTTCACATGCCATCGTTCGTCTCATGAATAGTGCAAAGGAAACTTCAAAGTTTGAATATATATAATAATATCCCCATACCAAGGGTCCTCGGACGAGATAAGAAATAAATTCTCATCCACAAAGGAATCTTCATGGAAAAGATCCTCATCAAGTCGAGGAAGGTCCGACATGAGCTCAGCAAAAACCAAGGATTTCACTGACTTCGCCGAAGCAAAATTGAGATCAAACTCCTGAAGGATCACAATCCATTTATTGTACTTCCCCCCTATAAGACATCGTGATAGCACGAACTGAAATGGATTGATATGCGCTATTACTGTGGTTTTTCTAAGCATGATGTAGTGTCACAACCGTGGAATGCATGAACAGTCGCAAGTGCCAACTTTTCCACATGAGTATATCTCAGCTCAACGCCTACTAGATTTTGACTAAGGTAATAGATCACATGCTCCATGAGCACATCATCAACCTGAACTAAGACCATGCCAATCGTCTCTTGAGACGCAGCCACATAAAGTATAAAATCTCTTGCAAATTCGGGTGGACTAAGCAAAGGGGCTGATACCAAAGCTTTCTTAAGAGCATCAAAAGACTGCTGAGATCGCTCATCCCAGATAAATGGTGTGTCTTTCTTCAACAAGTGCGCAAAACATTTGGTAAAACTAGGATTATTTACTACAAAGCGACGTAGAAACGTAGCTCTCCGTTGGAGGCTCTGAAGTTGAAACAAGTTGCGCGCAGGAGGCAACTGAAGTATTGCCTCAACTTTAAGAGGGTAGACTCTTGTACCCTCTTTCGAATCTATGAATCCTAGAAGGCGACCTATCCTCACAACAAAGACACATTTATTGGGATTCAATCGAATTTTGTAGCATATACATCGTTCAAGAATCAAACGGGGCTGCTTGGGGTGGTCCACTCTCTTGCGAGAATGGCCAACAAGATTATCCAAGAAAACCTCCATTATACGCTTAAGGTCGTGAAAGGCTAGGTCATAGTATGCTGAAATGTAGCTCCGACATTTTTAAGGATGAAGGTCATTTTCTGGTACGCAAAGGTACCCCAAGGACAAATGAAAGTAGTCTAATGTTGGTCCTCGGGTTTGATCTGAATCTGGTTATATCCCGAAAAGCCATCCATAAACGAAAAAACTTCACTTCCCACACAAGCATCCAATATTTGATCTACGAATGGAGTAGGAAAATTGTCCTTTGGACATGCACGGTTCAGGTCTCTAAAATCAGTGCATACACGGATCGTTCCCTGCTTCTTATATAGAGGAACGAGGTTTGACACCCATTCGGTAAGGGGAACGGGGTAGATAAAACCATCCTTGAGCAGTTTTTCCACCTCTTCCTTAATTGCGGCCGCCTTCCGAGGGTTCACAGCACGAAGGTGTTGTCGAACCGGTTTAGCGTTAGGGTAAGTTATAATCTCGTGTTCAACAATGCTGGGGTCTATTCCTGACATCTCCTCATATGACCAAGCGAAAGCTTCCCAGAGTTCCTTAAACAAATCAGTGTAAGTACGAACCTCTTTAGGATAGAAATCAACACCGACATAGATGTTCTCAACCTTTCTAGGTGTACGAGAAATGTCGATCGGTATGGTAGGGGAAATATTAGCCATGTTCCCCTCTGCAAACTCTAAGGAGCCACAGGGTGACCAACAATGTCAGCAAGAGTCATCCTAAAATCGTCTTGTTCCATAAGATTAGGATTGGGAAGAAAATGAGAGCGATGATGCATGTTTTCCCAAGGTCTCTCACTACCACACATAACCTCAACAATAGCTTCATCTGAGGGTAAAGTACTATCAAGGCATTTGTGCAAACAAGATGAGTCGACTACCCATTCTAGCAGCATAACGGGATCTTCCTCCTCTGTCCGTGAAGAGGGGAAATCCGGCTCTGCAGTGGCTTGTTGAATATCTTGATATGCAAGTTCAGCAGTAGACAGTGGAATATCCATTCGAACGTGTGCAATGTCTCCATACGTGGAATTCGCGGACGGTAAGGTCCATGAATTATCGAAATACGAAGGACAGAATGGTACATTATTCAAAGGAGGAGACGCATTATTGGAAATGGTTCCAATAAAAGTAATGGGTGAAGGGAAATCATAAGATCCCATCAATGAGGGGTACAATCCGACACCCATGTTCCCAGTTGCTGGCTAAGAATCTATAACTTGCGGGACTACTGATCCCGTAGATGCTGTGGAATAAGGACTAACGAAATCCAGCTGGTCGACTGTCACAATATTGCCTTTGTGTGGAAAGAAAATAACTCTAAATATATTAGATGCGACCGCTTTCACAGCGTACATCCAATTCCTACCTAGGAGAAGGTTGTATTCGATGGGTGCATCAACCACCTCGACTTCAATAGGCACATGTTTCCCACCCAAGCGGACAACAAGGGAAGGGATAATCCCATGCGGCTTAAATGACCAACCGTCAAATGCAGTGAGCATTGTCCTAGACGTGGATAAGGGAGGAGAGCCAAGATATTTCCAACAAGATAAAGACATTACTGACATAGAAGCGCCTTCATCAACCACCATTCTCTTGAAAAAATTCTGAGGGCACTCCACATGGATTTGAAAAGCCACGTGGTAAGGTAAGCGAGGTTGAACGTCAGTAGTATCAAACTTGATAGCGTTAGGACTCCCCCCATCCTAAACTACTAAGGCCCTCAAAAGGGCATGCCTTTGAGAAGGACATGCTTGTAAAACTTCAAGAGCCAACATGGCACACGGAGTTTGGCCCAAATCTTCTACAATAGAGTAGTTATGGGCGGCTCGAGCATTGGGATTATGCATAGAGCGCTTGATAACACCTTTCAGTATCCACGGCATAGTAGAGGGCTTCTTAATATGCAAGGAAGTATTAGGAAGAGGAGGAGGATCATTCCCCATATTCGGTTGTGGTGCACCATAATCGTGTTGACGAGTAGCAACACTAACCTCTGATTGAACCATATTCACGCATCCATAACCACTAGTATTGGAGGAAGACGTTGTAGTCTCATTAGGTCCATAACCAATAGAGGGAGCATGCGAAGTAGTGTTCTAATGATGTGGAAGGGGATCTTTCAACACAGTTGGGATTTGTACAAGATGCTTCGATGCTTCTTCGATTCGAGGACACAATTGAGTAAGATGATCTTCCCCGCAAAGATTGCAAGGGAATTTCACCTTACGCCTAGGTTTTCGGTCCCCACCAGCATTTTCTCCTTCCCGAGGACGGTTGGAATTCTCTTTACGAGGAGTATTACAATTACTATTATTGTTCCCATTGTTTCCACCCTTACGGTTGTTTCCCTCCTTCTTACCAACAGGTTGCTGGTTACTCAATGGGTTCATCGATTGCACAGCATGTACATCGGACAATGGAGTGGAAGTGGACAAGGTGTTAACCTATCTGGGAATAGATTGGTTAAGTGACAAATTTTGCATTTGATTAGCAACCAAATATATAGGTCGAGTACTTGCGGATCCAACAATGCCATCGGCATGTGGTCCAGGAACTGACTTGGGCTCATGTCGTGTTCGCAGTGCGTCAGGAATAATATCATATAAGATGCCAGACTGAGAATATAGTAAATCTAGCTGCTGGAATTTTAAGATAGCTTGTTCCTCAGTCATAATGCTGGACATCGAAACATCCTTAGCAATATATGGAAGCAAATACTTGAGAAACCATTCCAACAGAAACTCTAGATGAATGTTGGCTTTCACTAACCTCTTTCATCGACGCCACTCTTGAACGTGGTCAGAAATGTGCGTGGCCTTATTTTGGCGGAAGGTAGACAAGAGTTCAGTGCCAGTATCGCAGCGAACTGGCAGCTGGAAATGATCCAAGAAAACCAAGGCTATCTCATTGAAACCCCTATATGTGCCCCCAGGCAACTCAAAATACCACTTCGCGGCTTCCCCCATAAGGGTGCGTTGAAATAGTCTCAATCTAATGGAATCATGATTTAACGAGTTGGATGAGCACCAAAGGTGAAAACTCGTGACGTGATCACCTAGATCCTCACCCCCCTTCCCCTAAAACTTGGGAATGTCCGAAGGGAGCTTGGTAGGGACTAAACGCCAATTAGGATCATGACACACCAGATCATTCGTGAGCTTCGAAAGATCCAAAAGGTCTAATCGGGCAAGGAACGAGAGTTGTGGCTGGAAAGCTTGAGTATTATCTCCAATAAAAGGTTGATTGTATGGACCTGAAGGATAAGATGGACCATAAGATTAACCATGACCATTAAAATGTTGATTATACGGACCTTACAGACCATAAGTTTGACCATGGCCATAAGGTTGATAGCCTCCTCCAACCTGACCCGTGTGAGAGTAAGTAGGTATATATGCATTTTGAGCACCATAGTGAGGTGGGTTGTAATGAGGGCCAGCACCGACTGTATTATAGTAAGGGTTACCACCATAATTATGGTCATATAATTATTATTCACAGCAGGAACCATGTTGTAATGACCATGATTATAAGGTATGTTCCCACCCCCTATGTAAGCATTATTAGTAGTGTGAGCAGTAGTGTGGTGACCATAAGTATGAGATGCATTCCCAACTCCAACATTGGCATTACTAGTAGCAGTAACGGTGTTGTTGTGACCATGAGTATAAGGTATATTCCCACCTCCTACATTAGCATTACTAGTAGCGGTGGCAGACATAAAATTATATGGTATGTGTCCACCCCCGTTATTAGGAGGATTGTTAACATTAGCAAAATTGGTCCTAGTTTGTTGAGTCGAGGCAAGTGTATTGAAATGTGGATAGCAACTCGTATTCCGAATAGTGTTCCTATTAGGATGGGTAGTCCTAGGAAGCGGTCCTCCTCCAATATTTGAATTGTTAGGAGGGATATGACTAGTCCCCGTAGTATGTGCATGAGTAGGAAATGTGGTGCCCCCGACGAGGGTATTTCCCCCACTGGGTGCAGTGTTGCCAACACCATGGCTAGTTCTAGCATTACTACCGAACAAAGCGGATGGATCAACTCTGTTTTATTCAGGCATACCAAGAGAGAACAGGGTAGCATTCGTAGTGGTCGCAAGGTGGGTGTTAACATGCAATTTTGGCATCCCATGTAAGAAATTATGTGGATTCGAAGGATCAAACGAGTCATCCTCGGGTGGATTAGATCCAAACAAAAGAGTTTGAGGATCTGGTATCAATGGATCACCTCCCTAATCCTCTCTAGGACTAGGAGGATGAGAGGCATCTTCGAGTCTACCTGACGGAGTCGTAAGGAATTCTTCCATGCCAAAACCAATGTAAATGTTGGCACGAATTGCGTCAAAGGAATCCGAAGATGCAAAGGGAGCCTTCTGGTGTCCTCTCTCAACATGGCATGTGACTTCATCGGCTGGTAAACCAGCCAAACGACGAAATCGATGGAGAGGAGGACCTCGCGCCACGATATCAAAGCGTTCCCTATCGACCAAACTAACGATCAAAGAATCAAAGAGCACACACCTAAGAAACTACATCCAAATGCACACAAATAGGACTAGCTCAAGGAGCTCCCGACACTACAGCCTGTATGTCTCACCTAGGAGAGGCTTGAGACTCCCAAACTATATCCGGAGGTAACAGAATCAATTATAAGGGTTCCTAGAGTTCACTACGTGCACAAGGCCAAGACCCTCTACAACAAACAACTATGTTGTCCAACCCCTATCTGACTCAGGATACGAATAGTATAACCACTGCAAGCACCCTATGCAATACTTAGGTAAGGCAACTAAAATCACCACAATATAACCAATGCTCAGGGGTACAGTCGCAGGTGGGATCCTCGTATGGGAAGGGTAGCTAAGCCTGAAACTTAAGAGGGTCAAATCCCCCAAGAGTCCCAGATACGAACAAATCCTGGAAATATCTCCCACGTTTGGCCAGTATTGGAGGGCTATCTCCACAACCAACCTACCGTGACCTCATGCTTAACTCTGGTCTGAGTAGAGATTCTTGAGAACACTGATGTATACCATGGATTTCACCACTCCCTGGTCAGAGAAATAATGTTTCGTCTATTAGTCTTGGATTGTTTACTCATAATGATCTGTTCCAAGACTCTAAACCTATACTAGTTGGTGTACCCTATAAAATGAAAATCGTTCTAATCAATTTTAAGATTAAGTGTTAATTTTAGGTGGCTGTGATTATTCAAAGGATGTGGTCGTGAAACTAATGATGTGTATGAATCAATAGTATGCACAATCGTCAAACTCTAGACTCATCTATCCAATAAAAACAATGCCACTAGAATGAAAATCAATCCAACGGTTCGAAATAAAATGTAATTCTTTTAAATTTCCAATTCGCAAGCAGATCCTAGATGAAAGCACAAGCACTCAGATGCAGAATGTAATACATAATTTTTTTTTGTATTTTCTTTTATAATGAAAAGGAAAATGCAAAACTATGTTTTTGTATTTTTCAATATAATGGAATGAAAAATGCAAGCAAAATCTACCTATTTAGTTAAATAAATGCAGAGCAGATCACTAATACAACCGAGCAATTCCCAAACAGTGAGATCCAGCCAATGTAATGAGCCAGAAAATTAAAAAATGGTGATAAACTAACAAATCTCAAAATAGAGAGAGAGAGAGACAGAAAAGTTTTTGGTCACTAACAGGGCATGAAACAGTTAGGAATAAGGACAACTAAGACTCAGGAACACTCAATACCAACCCAGCAACAATCCAAGGCCATAAACAAATCAAATCCAGAGTTGTACACTACTGTCGAAGGAAATAATGCGGGTAGACGTGGGCTAAACTAATTTGACCCGCTTACAGGGAAAGGAAAATGAGCAAATAAAGAGTCCAATGACCCAGAAAAAACTAGTTTTCTATAGTGTATCCCAACAGCCAACCAAAGACACAGAAGCTCAACACATAGCAACTCTAAATGAGGACTAAAGCCTAAAAATCCCCGAAAATGGATGTTCTCCCCAGCAGAGTCACCATTTTTGTTACGATGAAAAATTCCTATGGCTTGGGGTAGACCACAACAGACAGCTGACTACCAGAAAATGACTCAATTCCCAATGCAATGCTATTATAAATGACAATGCTAAGACAAAGGAGAAAATACCAACCTTCTACCAGATGTTCGATGTAGATCCCTGTTGAGCTTTGAACTTTTACACTTGGACCTGCAGATTAACCTCAACAACAAGTACAAGCAAGTGCATATAATATATGAAATATATTAGCATAATCAATAGCATGATCCACGATATAATAAGCAAATATAAACCAATGTAATTAAACAATATTCACAATATCATTTTGGACGAGAGAATGAGTATTTCCATTAATAAATAACAAGAAGTACAATATACGACCTCTTGCCGGCAACCAATCTGAACCAAGAACTGGTTCTCTCCACTTGTGCCTCCACCACTTCAATCCTCCATGGAATGGAAAACTCAAACTAGGATAGGATTTTGGTAGGTGAACATAAGGAGTTCACAACAACAAGGATCAAATGAGTGTAGACTCAAGTCATGGAAAAAATCCACTAGAGTTATCTTGCTCTCTCTTTCTCCTCCCTTCCATATGCCATAAGTGTTGAATATATAGCCTTCCAAAGGTAAGTGAAATGACACATCAAGACGTTTCGGGGAAAATGGAGGGCCAAAGGTCACCCTAATACCGCTTTTTGGGAGTAAAAATAATTTTCTAGTGATATTTACCATTTTACTTGTCGCCCGTGGGATATAGTGGAACAACTCACGTGTAGGTTGGCTAAAGTGGAACAACTAGCATAGAAGAAGAAAAATAGGGAAAAAGTTTATCTGAAGGACATATAGTGCATCTGAGTCAGTGAAATGGATCCTGTAGGCCAAAGAGTGTTGATGCTCAACAGGTGGAAAATTAAGTTGTAACACGTAGTGGCATTCGAATTCATTTGATTGTATTCAGTTATTATTCACTATTCACAGTGTCGGGCTTACAACTAATGTATGATACAACAGTTTTTTCCATTTCATGTGTAATGAGTGATTATTGATTCAACAATTCGTCTTCTTTTCTCTGCTATTCTTGAGTGATTTTTAGTGAGGAATGCTACAGCTGAGTGATCCTACTCCCAAAAGATCACATGGTATCAGAGCTGACATGAGATATTCAAATTGCAGTAGTAGCAGTTGTAGCAATTCTTTGAGCAACTGTCTTTCATTGAGCACCAGAAGCCTCTGGGTTTCCACAACAAATCCTGGTGCTATTTCCTTGAATTCACTGGAGCAATCCAGTGACGTATAGCCAGGTGTGAAAGACCCAGTCACATGTGATCAGTGTCCTAAGGCAGTGTTCAATTCGAATTGGAGCAGATCTCCATTTCATAATTCTCATTTGTTTTTCAGGATTATCCTCTCTTCAACTTTGAATTCTTTAGTATCATGGATCTCAAGTTGAATTCATTCAACTACTTCGAATGGAAGGAAAAGATGGACATATTATTGAAGTCGAAGAGCCTTTCTAGAGTGGTAAATGGCTCTGTAGTTGAGCCCACTGGTGCAGTAGAGAAATACAAGTACTTAGACAAGCTTAGTGAAACAGTAGGACTACTGCTACTTAGCATTTATGAAGACCTACACTTTCATGTTATTGATCTGAAGAATCCAAAGGAGGTTTGGGACAAGCTTGAATCTATTCTTGGTCAGAAGGATGACTTGAAGGGTCATAAATTGGAAAATGAGCTTATCTACTTGAGCCCAAGTAATTTCAAAACTATCACTGAGTTTCTCGATAAGTTCAAGAACCTGATTTCACAGTTGAAGAGGTATGTGATTGAGAAGGAAGAGAAACAACTCATCATTTCCATTCTGTCGAATCTAGCCCTGATTATTCAGTGTTTGTTTTGACCTTCCATTCAGCAAAGTTGTCCATTCTAAGATGGAAGTTCCCTTCTCTTGAAGACTTCATCCAATATCTCACAATTGAGGAGGAGAAGCCAGTGCACATGGGAGTGATAAAAACCAAATTGGATTCAGCTCTTGCATCCACTGAGATGAGAAGAGCGAATGGTAAAGGAAAACAAAAAAATTCTGATAGAAAGTCGAATGACCAAAAGCAGAAGGAGGCTCCAAACCAGTCAGATGAAGTTTCGAATCCTAAGAAGGACAAGACATATCAAAAGGGAAAATCCAAGTGCACATACTGCAATAGAGTATATCACCCTGAGAGTTCATGTATGAAGAATACCATAGATCTCGTGGCTTATCTTCTTGAAAAAAATAATCTTCGAGTACTTGCATGTTCTTTAAAGAAAGAGAGTGAACGATTTGGATCTTAGAACAAAGAGAGATGACATGCCCTCATGGTAAGTGCATCAACTCAAACTTCCTTCATCATAGATTCAGGAGCATCAAGACACATGTATTTCTCCAAGGATCTCTTCACTGGTTTCGAATCTACTGTTGGACCATCCATCATTTTCGGGAATGATTTTGAGGTCTCCTCTGAGGGCATTGGAAGAATCAAACTTGATCATGGGTACTTCTCAGATGTGATCTATGTCCCCACTCTCACTGTTGGGTCACGGATTTGTCCCTATTTTTATTACTTATTTCATCCGTCTTCTTCCTATTATCACCCATTTATCATTCCATTTTCCATCCATTTGTTGTAACTGCTCGATAAATTCCATATTAATCTTATTGATGATTTAGTGGTTAATCATGATTATTTTCCTTTATGTTTGATGAATTGAAGACTCTTATGCATAATTTTATTGATGATGGTTTATGGAGTGATTGTTCATATTAGCAACTGTAGCAGCCATGGTTCAAGCCTCCAAAGTTGGCATGCTAGCACACGTCCACATGGATATTTCACAACATGGTTTCAGCTTATGATTAATTATGTCGATTTTTTATTTCAATTTGTGCCCAAGTCCAACATGGCAGCCTCCAGCTCATGATCAAACAACCTCAACCAAAAACGTGTGTCAGATAAGAACACAGTGATTCATGTCTCGATTTGCGGGCATATGGAGAAGAATCTCATAGATCCAAGACACAATTTTTGTGCATAACAGCCCCAATTACCTGATTCACAAGGAAATCTCCAAACAAAGCTACAGTTTGAGATATACAGCTGGTTCTTTGAATGTGTAATTCTCATAATTACTGTTACGGCCGGTTTTACAAATTAGCAATTGGTTGAAACAGATCACAAGTTCAGGATTCGGTTTCTCATTCTCCTGAGATCATTTTATGTATAAATATGTAGTCATTCTGATGTATTGGGGGGAAGAGAGAAATAAATGTTATGCTGTAGGATTTGATCCAGAACTCTGATGTAATGATTTCATTCTGATAATACATGATGGCAGTTTCATAATCTAGAGTTGTAGACTTTCATTGTGGAGTTCCAGCTCTACTCAGTGGAGGAAGGGCCCTCTTCCTTGAGCAAATGTTGATAGTGTTGATTGTAGTTGTGTAGATTTGTTTATCATTTATTTCATGCTTTCATTCATTCATTAGATTTATCATAGATGTTTTCTTGTTAATTCATTTTGATAGATCGTTGGACAACATAGCATTTCTTTCAGATTTATGCAATTAGATCTTGCTTCATAAGAGTTGATTTTGTTTGAAGTGTGATTAGATTAACAGTTTGGTATTATGAATAGGTTTAAGGTTTGAATTATTTTCAAGAAGGTGTGATCTAGTTTACAAATAGTTTTGATTTCATACCAATAGATCAACAGTGTCAGGTAGAAATTGTGCTTGCATAGATCCTGCATGATAGCTTTGAAATAAAAGACTTCCTCGGGTTGATAATTTATGTTTGGGAGTTTCAGTTGTTTAATTAATTAGACATTTAATCCAACCAACATTTTGGCGTCGTTGCCGGGGAAGTTATCAATGGTGCAAAAGTATATCTGACATTTTTTTGTAGATGCATTGTTAAAGTAGAGCATGTAGGTTGCATGATTACTTTTCAGTTTATTCAATTTTCTTTGAGTGTGATTTTTTTTTTTTTTTTGCATTTAGTTTTATTTCATTTTCAATTTTTGGAGCTTAAATATTATCATTCCCCTTAGTGGTGTTGTAAGCACCACCCATTATACTAACCCATTGACAGGAACATTTGAAGAAGGAGCTTACAGATAACACACGAAGAATCTAATGAAGAGATGGCAGGTAAAAAAGATGCAAAATTTGTTACCTTCGAATTTCCCATCAGAGATTCAAGAGGAGTGGCACCAACGAAAAGCATTGCCCCACATGTTCTACCAAATTTTCACAGTTTGGAAAATGAAGATCCTGATGTATTTTATTTGAATTTGAAGTACTTTGTAGAGGATATGATCGCACTAATGATCAGAAGTTAAATGTATTTCCCCTTACTCTAAAAGGAACAAACCTCCGATGGTTCATGAGCCTCGATGGAAATTGTATACAAACTTGGGGAGACATGAAACATGTATTCTTGAAAAGGTACCAAGATTATTGCAGGGTCAATGAAGATATCTTCGAATTGACACAAGGAGAAGAAGAGAATTTGGAGGAATATGTTGAACACTTTCAATACAACCTTCAACGATCAAAACAAAGGCAACTCGGGAAAGAGACCTTAAAAACACTTCTACTCAAGGGAATCCAAGATGAATCTTTAGAAATCTTAAATTTGATGGGAACAGGTGATGTATTTCAGTTAGAATATGATGATATTTGTGAGTTATGTAGAAGGTATTCAATAGGAAACTTCAATACTGGTAAGAATTCTAGTAATCCTTATTTTCAATCTTTGAAATCTACTACAAGAACAAGAGTTATGGGAGCTGAAATCAGTAATTTATTTGAAAATTCTAATGCTGATATCATTGGTTCACTAAATTCACAATTGGGTGTTTTGCAGGTGAAGGAAAAGCATGAGGAATTTGAAGAAATAGTTTTCCCTCGGTGCCAGAAGAAACATCTTGCAATAGATTGTCCTTTGGATAGTCTCACAATTTGTGGCATATGTGACTCGAATCATTCCACAGATCGTTGTCCCTCCTTACCAAGGATGAAAGAAACATATCAAAGAGATCTGGGAGTTGCATCCAACTCGTTGCAACAGTCATGGAAACCATGGCCTACATGTGTGGTTCAAAACTCTATCCCTCTATTTCCTTACTCTCATACTCAATCATTGAATACTCCTTCTCCATGGTAGTTGTTGCAGCCTCAATTTAACTCTTACCTACGTTATCCACAAGGTTGGAATGGCCTATCTTATGATCACATGGCCACTTTCCCTCATGCTGTAACACCACTTGGTCCTTCAAGATCATCCTCACAAACAAGTCCTCTACATCAGCCACATCTATCTTCTCATCAAACTCCTTGGTATCCAACACAATTTCTTGTCCAATCCACCATCCACCCTAACCATAATAAAGCAGTACAGTATGCTTACAGTGTTGAACTGCAAAATTTTCCTACATTTCCCTCATGTTCTACCTCACCTACACCACTGCAAAAAGACTGTGCACTATTGCAACAAATCTATACAAGGCCTGAACATGTTTTAAATCCAAGACTTGGAAGTGAAGTTTCTTATGATCATCAACAAGTTAACAAGATCAAAAAATTTTATGAACATACATTTGAACAAAAGATTGAATCATCCTTCACATCATTAGATCCGAATCTCTTATGCATTCAGGAAGATCAGTTTAATAAAGAGATTCATGGTGTAACAACCATGAGAAATCATGGGAACAAAGACTATATTGAAACCTGGTTTCAATCTGTTATCAATCTACAGTATCATTCCTTACTTCACCAATTCTTGGCACCATCATTTCAAGAGGAGTTGACCTCTCATATCCTAGCATTCATAAATTTATATTTTTCTGTTGGGAGTATGAGAATACTTGAGTTATTTCTTTGAAAGTGGCTCCATTGGAAGTTCTCCTACACTTGAGAAGAATTTTTTATTTCCTAGTAGTGGTTCGAGTTTTTTTTTTCTCACTTAGATCTAGGATGCATAGATAGTATCATTTTGTTTTGAATAAGAACTCTTGGACACATGGTGCAATAAGAGCCACCCATATTACTAATCTCTCTTTTTCAGGAAGTGGGTAAGAGGAAGGAAGCATTGGTGAATGAAGACATTACGGGAAAAGGAGCCAAACGATTATGGAAGCATTCAAGATTGAAACTTATGCGATCATCATGTTACGTGTTTAGTTTTTATTTCTATATAACACATCCATAAAAATACACAGACTTTATTTCAACATTATATCATTTTTAAGAGTTGCAGCTACAGCTGTAACACGCTTTGTAAGTCAATCTAGTTACTCAATGCTTGAATTTTTTTTTTTTGGTATGAGTGTGTGTTTTATTTAAATTTATACCATTAAAAACATTCACACCTATTCCGGTCACTTTTTGGGAGCCAAATTTCATTTATTGGATTCTTGTGGCATTTTGGGCTTATTGGGATTCGCTAAAACACTATCGGGACAGTCCTATTTTGAGGGACCATACGGGATTGTTTTTAAAACTTGCTTCTATCCAAAGTATCCCTTTGAGTCTAGTTTCTAATCCAATTGGAATTTTTCAATTTGGTTTTCAAACAAAAACCATATGGTTGAAATACTGACTGGAGGAAGAGTAGGCAGCTCAAGAATAGAGTTGGGACAGTCACATTTTGGGAGACCTAATTGATGAATTTTTAAAACTTGTTTCTATGGAATATTCTCATATTAATCTAGTTTCCATCACACTTTGAATCACTCAATTTCATGTCGTGTTCACAGTGCATCAGGAATAATATCATACAAGATGCCAGACTGAGAATATAGTAAATCTAGCTACTGGACTTTTAAGATAGCTTGTTCCTCAGTCATAATGCTAGACATCGAAACATCCTTAGCAATATATGGAAGCAAATACTTGAGAAACCATTCCAACAGAAACTCTAGATGAATGTTGGCTTTCACTAACCTCTTTCATCGACGCCACTCTTGAACGTGGTCAGAAATGTGCGTGGCCTTATTTTGGCGGAAGGTAGACAAGAGTTCAGTGCCAGTATCGCAGCGAACTGGCAGTTGGAAATGATCCAAGAAAACCAAGGATATCTCGTTGAAACCCCTATATGTGCCCCCAGGCAACTCAAAATACCACTTCGCGGCTTCCCCCATAAGGGTGCGTTGAAATAGTCTCAATCTAATGGAATCATGATTTAACGAGTTGGATGAGAACCAAAGGTGAAAACTCGTGACGTGATCACCTAGATCCTCACCCCCCTTCCCCTAAAACTTGGGAATGTCCGAAGGGAGCTTGGTAGGGACTAAACTCCAATTAGGATCATGACACACCAGATCATTCATGAGCTTCGAAAGATCCAAAAGGTCTAATCGGGCAAGGAACGGGAGTTGTGGCTGGAAAGCTTGAGTATTCTCTCCCATAAAAGGTTGATTGTATGGACCTGAAGGATAAGATGGACCATAAGATTGACCATGACCATTAAAATGTTGATTATACGGACCTTACAGACCATAAGTTTGACCATGGCCATAAGGTTGATAGCCTCCTCCAACCTAACCCATGTGAGAGTAAGCAGGTATATATGCATTTTGAGCACCATAGTGAGGTGGGTTGTAATGAGGGCCAGCACCGACTGTATTATAGTAAGGTTTACCACCATAATTATGGTCATATAATTATTATTCGCAGCAAGAACCATGTTGTAATGACCATGATTATAAGGTATGTTCCCACCCCCTATGTACGCATTATTAGTAGTGTGAGCAGTCGTGTGGTGACCATAAGTATGAGATGCATTCCCAAGTCCAACATTGGCATTACTAGTAGCAGTAATGGTGTTGTTGTGACCATGAGTATAAGGTATATTCCCACCTCCTACATTAGCATTACTAGTAGCGGTGGCAGACATAAAATTATATGGTATGTGTCCACCCCCATTATTAAGAGGATTATTAACATTAGAAAAAGTGGTCCTAGGTTGTTGAGTCGAGGCAAGTGTATTGAAATGTGGATAGCAACTCGTATTCCGAATAGTGTTCCTATTAGGATGGGTAGTCCTAGGAAGCGGTCCTCCTCCAATATTTGAATTGTTAGGAGGGATATGACTGGTCCCCGTAGTATGTGCATGAGTAGGAAATGTGGTTCCCCCGACGAGGGTATTTCCCCCACTGGGTGCAGTGTTTCCAACACCATGGCTAGTTCTAGCATTACTACCGAACAAAGCGGATGGATTAACTCTGTTGTATTCAGGAATACCAAGAGAGAACATGGTAGCATTCGTAGTGGTCGCAAGGTGGGTGTTAACATGCAAGTTTCGCATCCCATGTAAGAAATTACATGGATTCGAAGGATCGAACGAGTCATCCTCGGGTGGATTAGATCCAAACAAAAGAGTTTGAGGCCCTGGTATCAATGGATCACCTCCCTAATCCTCTCTAGGACTAGGAGGATGAGAGGCATCTTCGAGTCTACCTGACGGAGTCATAAGGAATTCTTCCATGCCAAAACCAATGTAAATGTTGGCACGAATTGCGTCAAAGGAATCCGAAGATGCAAAGGGAGCCTTCTGGTGTCCTCTCTCAACATGGCGTGTGACTTCATCGGCTGGTAAACCAGCCAAACGACGAAATCGATGGAGAGGAGGACCTCGCACCACGATATCAAAGCGTTCCCTATCGACCAAACTAACGATCAAAGAATCAAAGAGCACACACCTAAGAAACTACATCCAAATGCACACAAATAGGACTAGCTCAAGGAGCTCCCGACACTACAGCCTGTATGTCTCACCTAGGAGAGGCTTGAGACTCCCAAACTATATCCGGAGGTAACATAATCAATTATAAGGGTTCCTAGACTTCACTACGTGCACAAGGACAAGACCCTCTACAACAAACAACTATGTTGTCCAACCCCTATCTGACTCAGGATACAAATAGTATAACCACTGCAAGCACCCTATGCAATACTTAGGTAAGGCAACTAAGGTCACCACAATATAACCAATGCTCAGGGGGACAGTCGTAGGTGGGATCCTCGTATGGGAAGGGTAGCTAAGCCTGAAACTTAAGAGGGTCAAATCCCCGAAGAGTCCCAGATACGAACAAATCCTGGAAATATCTCCCACGTTTGGCCAGTATTGGAGGGCTATCTCCACAACCAACCTACCGTGACCTCATGCTTAACTCTGGTCTGAGTAGAGATTCTTGAGAACACTAATGTATACCATGGATTTCACCACTCTCTGGTCAGAGAAATAATGTTTCGTCTATTAGTCTTGGATTGTTTACTCATAATGATCTGTTCCAAGACTCTAAACCTATACTAGTTGGTGTACCCTATAAAATGAAAATCGTTCTAATCAATTTTAAAATTAAGTGTTAATTTTAGGTGGCTGTGATTATTCAAAGGATGTGGTCGTGAAACTAATGATGTGTATGAATCAATAGTATGCACAATCGTCAAACTCTAGACTCATCTATCCAATAAAAACAATGCCACTAGAATGAAAATCAATCCAACGGTTCGAAATAAAATGTAATTCTTTTAAATTTCCAATTCGCAAGCAGATCCTAGATGAAAGCACAAGCACTCAGATGCAGAATGTAATACATAATTTTTTTTTGTATTTTCTTTTATAATGAAAAGGAAAATGCAAAACTATGTTTTTGTATTTTTCAATATAATGGAATGAAAAATGCAAGCAAAATCTACCTATTTAGTTAAATAAATGCAGAGCAGATCACTAATACAACCGAGCAATTCCCAAACAGTGAGATCCAGCCAATGTAATGAGCCAGAAAATTAAAAAATGGTGATAAACTAACAAATCTCAAAACAGAGAGAGAGAGAGAGAAAAAAGTTTTTGGTCACTAACAAGGCATGAAACAGTTAGGAATAAGGACAACTAAGACTCAGGAACACTCAATACCAACCCAGCAACAATCCAAGGCCATAAACAAATCAAATCCAGAGTTGTACACTACTGTCGAAGGAAATAATGCGGGTAGATGAGGGCTAAACTAATTTGACCAGCTTACAAGGAAAGGAAAATGAGCAAATAAAGAGTCCAATGACCCAGAAAAAACTAGTTTTCTATAGTGTATCCCAACAGCCAACCAAAGACACAGAAGCTCAACACATAGCAACTCTAAATGAGGACTAAAGCCTAAACATCCCCAAAAATGGATGTTCTCCCCAGCAGAGTCACCATTTTTGATACGGAGAAAAATTCCTATGGCTTGGGGTAGACCACAACAGACAGCTGACTACCAGAAAATGACTCAATTCCCAATGCAATGCTATTATAAATGACAATGCTAAGACAAAGGAGAAAATACCAACCTTCTACCGGATGTTCGATGTAGATCCCTGTTGAGCTTTGAACTTTTACACTTGGACCTGCAGATTAACCTCAACAACAAGTACAAGCAAGTGCATATAATATATGAAATATATTAGCATAATCAATAGCATGATCCACGATATAATAAGCAAATATAAACCAATGTAATTAAACAATATTCACAATATCATTTTGGACGAGAGAATGAGTATTTCCATTAATAAATAACAAGAAGTACAATATACGACCTCTTGCCGGCAACCAATCTGAACCAAGAACTGGTTCTCTCCACTTGTGCCTCCACCACTTCAATCCTCCATGGAATGGAAAACTCAAACTAGGATAGGATTTTGGTAGGTGAACATAAGGAGTTCACAACAACAAGGATCAAATGAGTGTAGACTCAAGTCATGGCAAAAATCCACTAGAGTTATCTTGCTCTCTCTTTCTCCTCCCTTCCATATGCCATAAGTGTTGAATATATAGCCTTCCAAAGGTAAGTGAAATGACACATCGAGACGTTTCGGGGAAAATGGAGGGCCAAAGGTCACCCTAATACCTCTTTTTGGGAGTAAAAATAATTTTCTAGTGATATTTACCATTTTACTTGTCCCCGTGGGATCTAGTGGAACAACTCACCTGTAGGTTGGCTAAAGTGGAACAACTAGCGTAGAAGAAGAAAAATAGGGAAAAATTTTATCTGAAGGACATATAGTGCATCTGAGTCAGTGAAATGGATCATGTAGGCCAAAGAGTGTTGATGCTCAACAGGTGGAAAATTAAGTTGTAACACGTAGTGGCATTCAAATTCATTTGATTGTATTCAGTTATTATTCACTATTCACAGTGTCGGGCTTACAACTAATGTATGATACAACAGTTTTTTCCATTTCGTGTGTAATGAGTGATTATTGATTCAGCAATTCGTCTTCTTTTCTCTGCTATTCTTGAGTGATTTTTAGTGAGGGATGCTACAGCTGAGTGATCCTACTCCCAAAAGATCACATGGTATCAGAACTGACAGGAGATATTCAAATTGCAGTAGTAGCAGTTGTAGCAATTCTTTGAGCAACTGTCTTTCAATGAGCACCAGAAGCCTCTGGGTTTCCACAACAAATCCTGGTGCTATTTCCTTGAATTCACTGGAGCAATCTAGTGACGTATAGCCAGGTGTGAAAGACCCAGTCACATGTGATCAGTGTCCTAAGGCAGTGTTCAATTCGAATTGGAGCAGATCTCCATTTCATAATTCTCATTTGTTTTTCAGGATTATCCTCTCTTCAACTTTGAATTCTTTAGTATCATGGATCTCAAGTTGAATTCATTCAACTACTTCGAATGGAAGGAAAAGATGGACATATTATTGAAGTCGAAGAGCCTTTCTAGAGTGGTAAATGGCTCTGTAGTTGAGCCCACTGGTGCAGTAGAGAAATACAAGTACTTAGACAAGCTTAGTGAAACAGTAGGACTACTGCTACTTAGCATTTATGAAGACCTACACTTTCATGTTATTGATCTGAAGAATCCAAAGGAGGTTTGGGACAAGCTTGAATCTATTCTTGGTCAGAAGGATGACTTGAAGGGTCATAAATTGGAAAATGAGCTCATCTACTTGAGCCCAAGTAATTTCAAAACTATCACTGAGTTTCTCAATAAGTTCAAGAACCTGATTTCACAGTTGAAGAGGTATGTGATTGAGAAGGAAGAGAAACAACTCATCATTTCCATTCTGTCGAATCTAGCCCTGATTATTCAGTGTTTGTTTTGACCTTCCATTCAGCAAAGTTCTCCATTCTAAGATGGAAGTTCCCTTCTCTTGAAGACTTCATCCGATATCTCACAATTGAGGAGGAGAAGCCAGTGCACATGGGAGTGATAAAAACCAAATTGGATTCAGCTCTTGCATCCACTGAGATGAGAAGAGCGAATGGTAAAGGAAAACAAAAAATTTCTAATAGAAAGTGGAATGACCAAAAGCAGAAGGAGGCTCCAAACCAGTCAGATGAAGTTTCGAATCCTAAGAAGGACAAGACATATCAAAAGGGAAAATCCAAGTGCACATACTGCAATAGAGTATATCACCCTGAGAGTTCATGTATGAAGAAGACCATAGATCTCGTGGCTTAGCTTCTTGAAAAAAATAATCTTCGAGTACCTGCATGTTCTATAAAGAAAGAGAGTGAACGATTTGGATCTTAGAACAAAGAGAGATGCCATGCCCTCATGGTAAGTGCATCAACTCAAACTTCCTTCATCATAGATTCAGGAGCATCAAGACACATGTATTTCTCCAAGGATCTCTTCACTGGTTTCGAATCTACTGTTGGACCATCCATCATTTTGGGGAATGATTTTGAGATCTCCTCTGAGGGGATTGGAAGAATCAAACTTGATCATGGGTACTTCTCAGATGTGATCTATGTCCCCACTCTCACTGTTGGGTCACGGATTTGTCCCTATTTTCATTACTTATTTCATCCGTCTTCTTCATATTATCACCCATTTATCATTCCATTTTCCATCCATTTGTTGTAACTGCTCGATAAATTCCATATTAATCTTATTGATGATTTAGTGGTTAATCATGATTATTTTCCTTTATGTTTGATGAATTGAAGACTCTTATGCATAATTTTATTGATGATGGTTTATGGAGTGATTGTTCATATTAGCAGCTGTAGCAGCCATGGTTCAAGCCTCCAAAGTTGGCATGCTAGCACACGTCCACATGTATATTTCACAACATGGTTTCAGCTTATGATTAATTATGTTGATTTTTTATTTCAATTTGTGCCCAAGTCCAACATGGTAGCCTCCAGCTCATGATCAAACAACCTCAACCAAAAACGTGTGTCAGATAAGAACACAGTGATTCATGTCTCGATTTGCGGGCATATGGAGAAGAATCTCATAGATCCAAGACACAATTTTTGTGCATAACAGCCCCAATTACCTGATTCACGAGGAAATCTCCAAACAAAGCTACAGTTTGAGATATACAGCTGGTTCTTTGAATGTGTAATTCTCATAATTACTGTTACGGCCGGTTTTACAAATTAGCAATTGGTTGAAACAGATCACAAGTTGAGGATTCGGTTTCTCATTCTCCTGAGATCATTTTATGTATAAATATGTAGTCATTCTGATGTATTGGGGGGAAGAGAGAAATAAATGTTATGCTATAGGATTTGATCCAGAACTCTGATGTAATGATTTCATTCTGATAATACATGCTGGCAGTTTCATAATCTAGAGTTGTAGACTTTCATTGTGGAGTTCCAGCTCTACTCAGTGGAGGAAGGGCCCTCTTCCTTGAGCAGATGTTGATAGTGTTGATTGTAGTTGTGTAGATTTGTTTATCATTTATTTCATGCTTTCATTCATTCATTAGATTTATCATAGATTTTTTCTTGTTAATTCATTTTGATAGATCGTTGGCCAACATAGCATTTCTTTCAGATTTATGCAATTAGATCTTGCTTCATAAGAGTTGATTTTGTTTGAAGTGTGATTAGATTAACAGTTTGGTATTATGAATAGGTTTAAGGTTTGAATTATTTTCAAGAAGGTGTGATCTAGTTTACAAATAGTTTTGATTTCATACCAATAGATCAACAGTGTCAGGTAGAAATTGTGCTTGCATAGATCCTGCATGATAGCTTTGAAATAAAAGACTTCCTCGGGTTGATAATTTATGTTTGGGAGTTTCAGTTGTTTAATTAATTAGACAATTAATCCAACCAACATTTTGGCGTCGTTGCCGGGGAAGTTATCAATGGTGCAAAAGTATATCTGACATTTTTTTGTAGATGCATTGTTAAAGTAGAGCATGTAGGTTGCATGATTACTTTTCAGTTTATTCAATTTTCTTTGAGTGTGATTTTTTTTTTTTTGCATTTAGTTTTATTTCATTTTCAATTTTTGGAGCTTAAATCTTATCATTCCCCTTAGTGGTGTTGTAAGCACCACCCATTATACTAACCCATTGACAGGAACATTTGAAGAAGGAGCTTACAGATAACACACGAAGAATCTAATGAAGAGATGGTAGGTAAAAAAGATGCAAAATTTGTTACCTTCGAATTTCCCATCAGAGATTCAAGAGGAGTGGCACCAACGAAAAGCATTCCCCCACATGTTCTACCAAATTTTCACGGTTTGGAAAATGAAGATCCTGATGTATTTTTATTTGAATTTGAAGTACTTTGTAGAGGATATGATCGCACTAATGATCAGAAGTTAAATGTATTTCCCCTTACTCTAAAAGGAACAAACCTCCGATGGTTCATGAGCCTCGATGGAAATTGTATACAAACTTGGGAAGACATGAAACATGTATTCTTGAAAAGGTACCAAGATTATTGCAGGGTCAATGAAGATATCTTCGAATTGACACAAGGAGAAGAAGAGAATTTGGAGGAATATGTTGAACACTTTCAATACAACCTTCAACGATCAAAACAAAGGCAACTCGGGAAAGAGACCTTAAAAACACTTCTACTCAAGGGAATCCAAGATGAATCTTTAGAAATCTTAAATCTGATGGGAACAGGTGATGTATTTCAGTTAGAATATGATGATATTTGTGAGTTATGTAGAAGGTATTCAATAGGAAACTTCAATACTGGTAAGAATTCTAGTAATCCTTATTTTCAATCTTTGAAATCTACTACAAGAACAAGAGTTATGGGAGCTGAAATCAGTAATTTATTTGAAAATTCTAATGCTGATATCATTGGTTCACTAAATTCACAATTGGGTGTTTTGCAGGTGAAGGAAAAGCATGAGGAATTTGAAGAAATAGTTTTCCCTCGGTGCCAGAAGAAACATCTTGCAATAGATTGTCCTTTGGATAGTCTCACAATTTGTGGCATATGTGACTTGAATCATTCCACAGATCGTTGTCCCTCCTTACCAAGGATGAAAGAAACATATCAAAGAGATCTGGGAGTTGCATCCAACTCGTTGCAACAGTCATGGAAACCATGGCCTACATGTGTGGTTCAAAACTCTATCCCTCTATTTCCTTACTCTCATACTCAATCATTGAATACTCCTTCTCCATGGTAGTTGTTGCAGCCTCAATTTAACTCTTACCTACCTTATCCACAAGGTTTGAATGGCCTATCTTATGATCACATGGCCACTTTCCCTCATGCTGTAACACCACTTGGTCCTTCAAGATCATCCTCACAAACAAGTCCTCTACATCAGCCACATCTATCTTCTCATCAAACTCCTTGGTATCCAACACAATTTCTTGTCCAATCCACCATCCACCCTAACCATAATAAAGCAGTACAGTATGCTTACAGTGTTGAACTGCAAAATTTTCCTACATTTCCCTCATGTTCTACCTCACCTACACCACTGCAAAAAGACTGTGCACTATTGCAACAAATCTATAAAAGGCCTGAACATGTTTTAAATCCAAGACTTGGAAGTGAAGTTTCTTATGATCATCAACAAGTTAACAAGATCAACAAATTTGATGAACATACATTTGAACCAAAGATTGAATCATCCTTCACATCATTAGATCCGAATCTCTTATGCATTCAGGAAGATCAGTTTAATAAAGAGATTCATGGTGTAACAACCATGAGAAATCAAGGGAACAAAGACTATATTGAAACCTGGTTTCAATCTGTTATCAATATACAGTATCATTCCTTACTTCACCAATTCTTGGCACCATCATTTCAAGGGGAGTTGACCTCTCATATCCTAGCATTCATAAATTTATATTTTTCTGTTGGGAGTATGAGAATACTTGAGTTATTTCTTTGAAAGTGGTTCCATTGGAAGTTCTCCTACACTTGAGAAGAATTTTTTATTTCCTAGTAGTGGCTCGAGTTTTTTTTTTCTCACTTAGATCTAGGATGCATAGATAGTATCATTTTGTTTTGAATAAGAACTCTTGGACACATGGTGCAATAAGAGCCACCCATATTACTAATCTCTCTTTTTCAGGAAGTGGGTAAGAGGAAGGAAGCATTGGTGAATGAAGACATTACGGGAAAAGGATCCAAACGATTATGGAAACATTCAAGATTGAAACTTATGCGATCATCATGTTACGTGTTTAGTTTTTATTTCTATATAACACATCCATAAAAATACACAGACTTTATTTCAACATTATATCATTTTTAACGGTTGCAGCTACAGCTGTAACACGCTTTGTAAGTCAATCTAGTTACTCAATGCTTGAATTTTTTTTTTTTTGGTATGAGTGTGTATTTTATTTAAATTTATACCATTAAAAACATTCACACCTATTCCGGTCACTTTTTGGGAGCCAAATTTCATTTATTGGATTCTTGTGGCATTTTGGGCTTATTGGGATTCGCTAAAACACTATCGGGACAGTCCTACTTTGAGGGACCATACGGGATTGTTTTTAAAACTTGCTTCTATCCAAAGTATCCCTTTGAGTCTAGTTTCTAATCCAATTGTAATTTTTCAATTTGGTTTTCAAACAAAAACCATATGGTTGAAATACTGACTGGAGGAAGAGTAGGCAGCTCAAGAATAGAGTTGGGACAGTCACATTTTGGGAGACCTAATTGATGAATTTTTAAAACTTGTTTCTATGGAATATTCTCATATTAATCTAGTTTCCATCACACTTTGAATCACTCAATTTAAATATCGTATGACAAACTTATGACCAACATACTAACTGATTGTCATAAATCTGCACTAAGAAAACTCTGCTTTCTCAGCTGTTCATTGGCATATTTGACCCATCAATTCGTATCATATTAAAACCTTGTTTCTATTGGAGTTACATATATGAATACACTTTCACCTCCAATTGGAATCACTTCAATCCGTTATCAAACGAAAAAGTTATGCCTAAAACCGTGATTATTGGTCTAGTCCATAATTCAAAAAACACCTTGTCATGCACGCTGTTACTGAGCAATTTTGGAATATCATTACATAGAATTTTAAAAACATGTTTCTAAAGGACATAGAACTATGAATTTAATCTCATTTTTCTTTTGAATCACTCAAATTGGACAAGGAACGAAGAATTTATGTTCGGAATACTGTTGGTGATTCTAGATGGCCATCGCTCTCCCGCAGGTATAAAGTGGATTTTGCTTCGTTCATTTTTTTCTTTGGATTTGTTTTATAAGTAATTGCTTGTTGTTTTTTCATATGTGGTGGGTGAATAGAGACCAATCATCTCTCTTTTTCCATCATCTCATGTTTTATTGCAGGTAAGTGCTAGGTTTTTGTAGGTCCTTAGAAGAAGAAGGTCAATGCTTTCACGAGTGACTCTTGAAGACTTTTTCTCAAATTGCAAATCCATTGAGCACATAAAAAAAAATTGAGAGATTGATGTGCAAACCATACAAATTCCAATGTTTTCGACGTCAAGTCCCATTTCTACATGCCAAGAATCCTTTTAAGACGACATTATGCTCATCATCGTCATTCGCCAACACCATGATATGCTTATGCATTTCCTTTTTGCCTCCACCATTCCATCACTTTCATGACCTTCTGCTCCATTCCATCACTCCCATACTATCAACTCCACTCACACCTAACCCATGGATAATGTCTCTCAGCTCTCTTACATGCTGATTCACCCCCTATCCTTTTTATTTTACCAATAAAGCCTACCTGTTGGAGAAAATCTTCCATCTCTAGTTCTTCACAATCATTTGTTTTGTACTCATATTGGATGATGTGGAACTCATTAAGGTCCACCTTCCAATGGTCTTGTCCCATCGACCTCAACACACTATATGGGCAACAAGACTTGAGTGATGCATAATACCTTGGAATTTACATGCATCAATGGTAAATTTCCTCGCTGATGATCAAGGGAATAAATCAATGTCTCTTGTTTGTCAGATCCTGTAGGTGACTCGACTTCAACACATACATTCATACCTAACAGGTTGTACTATTGTACCTTGATAGCTCATTGTCATCACTAGTGATTTGTCTCGTGTTGGTTAACCATTTTCATTATTGATTGGTAATCCAATGAAGTTTCTCCATGTTCAACTTCAAGAACATTCATTTGCATGGATTAACTTGTACATAAGCGCGGATATCGGATGAAGACTATATATTTTTATTGTTCCAGCAGTTCAACAATATTCTTTTCATTCAGTTGGCAACATTTGTTTTAAGTCAACTTGCATAGTTCCTCATCATGGATCAGATTCTGCCTTCATGAGCTTCATCTTCCAGCTACATCTCTCAGCAGTAGTTAACCAAGGCTTCCAATGAGGTAACACTTGAGGTAAAATAGCATGAGTTTTTGATTTATTGAAGATTTAGGAATATGTCATGAAAACCACTATGCATTCTTCATTTCTATTTCCAATTTCTATACATTCTTCATTACCTATCATAACCATACCATCTTTTATCTATTCACTTCCATCATTTCCCACTCAATTCTAAACCCTCACCATTCCACTTCATGTACACCCAAGTCAAGTCCTTCCCAACATCCGAGCATAAGTAAATGAGTTGTTGCTGCCACCCAAGAACCAACAGAAAAAAAGGGGACGAGATCATGTTGTGCACTGCCATATTAGCAAGGTGAAAGTTAGAGTTATGGTTACCTTGGTTCATATCCATGATGTATTAGTTCATCTCATGAAAAATGGATTGCAATCATACATATCATAAAGCTTTCATGGGCTATGAAGTTAATGGATGTTTCAGGAAAGATTACAATGCCAACCATTTCATTAATGCATGACCCTCCCATATGAACATCGTGTTTGTCTGCACATTCTTCCTGCTTGCTGGTACACATCATTGTTTGGAAGTGGTTTATGTGCTCTTAAGATTTATCAAGGGAGCATGATAATGGTTGTCTTGGGTAGTAGCATGGTGACTTTGTGGCAGCTTCTGTTGCAATTATGGGAATATTTTTATTGCTGAATACATCAATGCTAATAGAAGGGAGTCGTTATTAAAAGGAAATTGAAACAATGTCTCTACTCAAAAATTTTATTTTATTTTATTTTATTATTATTATTATTATTATTATTATTATTATTATTATTATTATTTATTTATTTTATTTTTTAATTTTTTTTTTTCCTGTAGTGGCTTGTTTCAGAGCCACTTATCCCTATTGCATGGCAACATAGGCTTCTTCCCAACATATTCTAGAGTCCAATCATAAGACAATTCCTTGTTTCTACTCTTCAAAAACCTACAGCAAAATAAGCATATACTTCCATAAAATAGAGAATGCATTTCAGAGGTATGTGTCTCTTGGTTTCTAGATGCATACATTGATCAATAATTGCTGTTATAAACACTTCAATGCTGATATATGATTGGTTCTTTATGAAAAATGGATCTCCATGCCCTAAATCAGATGGTTTATTCATGTGACTTAAATAAATCACATTTCCAGCCTCATCCTTAGTGCTTGCTGCTCCACGTATGGATCATTAATGATTCCTACAATAGTAAACATTCTCTAATGATCATCTTCAGCATGAAGCCACAACGGAAACAAAATTTAATCACAGATATTTTAGTAGCCTAGAACATATAGCAGATATGGATATGATCATTCTTGATGACAACATGGTCACTATGAGTATTTTGGAGTAGGGTGATTCACATATACAGCTTGGTTCTCCCATATTATGTGCCTTAGATCATTTTCTTTTGTGCATGATTGACAAAGAAAATAAGTTTTCTTGGAAATTTATTGATGGCTTGGTTCTTTGAGATTCTCATTCTTAGTTTGCTATGGGCTTTATGCTTGCTGCAATTAGGTTTCTAGTGCCATATGCTATCATTAATATTTTCATATTATACCATGGAAACGATAGAGAGGATCTCTTGAACTACTCTAAAGCAATCCTACCATACATAACAATTGAAAAATGGCCATTTTCAGCAGCAAATAAATTTTATAACAATGGGAATGATTGATGTGTAGATCAAAACTTGTTTTATGCCTTGAAGAGTCTCATCATAGCATGAATACATGATGTATCATCAGTTTGGGGGAGATGGCTATTTTTAACTTACCTAAAAACTCATCTCTTCCATGAGGACATGGAAATTATTCAGTTTGGGGGAGAAGAAGATTTATCATGCTTGCTAGTTTTCCATTCATATTACTCATGCACATTATTTTTCCATATTTAGTACAGAATTTGATTTGATCATATCTTGCAATTGGTAAGTTGGATATTCATGAAACTTGGACAGAGAATGCATGACAACAAGAAGAACAGATCTGGTAAGTTTTCATCCCAATCCAATGCAAGGTTTTCGAGAAATTTGCCACCATCACCTACAGCCATTTTGCCTATATCTCGAGATCTGTGCATCAGATGAAGTTGAGCTTTGGGGAGAAGAAGCATTATGTTAAGAGGAAGATACTCACCAATTTTCAGAAGAAAAAAAAAAAAAGCATACTTCACATATTGAGAAAAAATGGCCATCATCACCTACAGCCAACTTGCATTTTTCTCAAAATCCGTGATGTGGGTATCTCTGATTTTCGGTGTGGAGATGCATTGGACTTTAGTGACTTGCTTGCAAAATTTCAGCCAAACCCAGTTTGTATTTTGGGAGAGATTAGTTTAAGAAGTTTGCTGCAACACCAGCTGTGACTCCACCAATATTGTCCTTTTCCCTATTCTAGCAACTGTGACTCCGCCAAATTCTCCGCTAAATGGTTGGAACTCCGCTAAATTCTTCGCTAAATTTTTTGCACAGCTGTGACTCCACCAGATTTGGCCATTTTTTGCAGTTGTTACTCCGCCATATTTGGCCATTTTCGCAGCTATTACTCTGCCAGATTTATCCATACAGCAGCTGTTACTCCGCAGCTGTTACTCCAGTAGCTCTTACTCTATCAATTTTTCAGCTGCAACTCTTCTGGCTGCAACTGTGCCAATGGTCAAATGAAAACAACAATTGAATAAGTTCTTCTAGTTTGGATGTTGCACATGTTTCGGGTTGCATGAGGACATGCAACAAGTTCAGTTTGGGGGAGATGTTGGGTCACGGATTTTTCCCTATTTTCATTACTTATTTCATCCATCTTCTTCCTATTATCACCCATTTATCATTCCATTTTCCATCCATTTGCTGTAACTGCTCGATAAATGCCATATTAATCTTATTGATGCTTTAGTGGTTAGTCATGATTCTTTTCCTTTATTTTTTATGAATTGAAGACTCTTATGCATAATATTACTGATGATGGTTTATGGAGTGATTGTTCATATTAGTAGCTGTAGCAGCCATGGTTCAAGCCTCCAAAGTTGGCATGCTAGCACACGTCCACATGGATATTTCACAACATGGTTTTAGCTTATGATTAATTATGTGGATTTGTGATTTCAATTCCAGCCCAAGTCCAACATGGCAACCTCCAGTTCATGATCAAACGACCTCAACCAAAAACGCGTGTCAGATAAGAACACAGTTATTTGTGTCTCGATTTACGGGCATATGGAGAAGAATATCACAAATCTGGGACATGGGTTTTGTGCGTAACAGCCTTAATTACCTGATTTATGAGGAAATCGCCAAACAAAGATACGGTTTGAGATATACAGCTAGTTCTATGAATGTGTAATTCTCATAATTACTGTTACGACAGATTTTATAAATTAGCAATTGGTTGAAACATATCACAAGTTGGGGATTCGGTTTCTCATTCTCCTGAGATCATTTTATGTATAAATATGTAATCATTTTGATGTATTGGGGGGAAGAGAGAAAGCAATGTTATGCTGTAGGATTTGATCCAGAACTTTGATGTAATGATTTCATTCTGATAATACATGCTAGTAGTTTCATAATCTAGAGTTGTAGACTTTCATTGTGGAGTTCCAGCTCTGCTCAGTGGAGGAAGGGCCCTCTTCCCTGAGCAGATGCTGATAGTGTTGATTATAGTTGTGTAGATTTGTTTATCATTTCTTTCATGCTTTCTTTCATTCATTATATTTATCATAGATGTTTTCTTGTTAATTCATTTTGATAGATCGTTGGCCAACAAAATATTTCTTTCAGATTTATGCAATTAGATCTTGCTTCATAAGAGTTAATTTTGTTTGAAGTGTGATTAGATTAACAGTTTGGTTTTATGAATAGGTTTAAGGTTTGAATTATTTTCAAGAAGGTGTGATCTAGTTTACAAATAGTTTTGATTTCATACCAATAGATCAACAGTGTCAGGTAGAAATTGTGCTTGCATAGATCCTACATGATAGCTGTGAAATAAAATAATTCCTCGGGTTGATAATTTATGTTTGGGAGTTTCAGTTGTTTAATTAATTAGACAATTAATCTGACCAACACTCATTGCTAATCTACTTCCAGTATATCAGATGACCCATACTGGAGAGCCCAAGAGGGTGATCTTCTCTCCAAATGAGGTCAAAATTCAAGACATGGTATCAGGATCTACCATTGCAAAAGGTGTGTCCAACCACAAGTCGAAACTCTATGAGTTCTCCCATTTTCTACCTCTCTTTAAACAGTATGCTTTTCACACTCATGCAAATGAAGAGAGTAGGCTATGACATAAAATATTTGGGCATCTCAACTATCAATACTTGCAAGACATGCATACTAAAGAGATGGTTGAAGGGATGCCCAAGATAAAGTTTTCCCAAGGAACCTGCAAAGATTGCTTGAATGGAAAAGATCCAACAAATAAGGTTGAGAAAAGGAAGATTCAGAAGGTAGAGTGAATGCTAGATCCAGATCCACAAGAACCTGAAGATCTAGATCCTAAGGTTGGAATTCCTATTGAAAAATGGGCCACCACTACTGCTGCATCCACCAGTGATCTTTTTAGAGATCCACCATCTTCAAGAACAACCAGATTTGATCTTCTCTCTCACACAGATCCATTTCTAGCTGAGAGATTCTTTCTTATGATTGGATCAGATCCAAATACATTTTTTGAAGCCTACCAAGATCCAAGATGGATAGCAGCTATGGATGAAGAGTATGAGTCTCTTCAAAGAAATGAAACTTGGGAGCTTGTTTCTCTCCCTCCTGGGAGGAAGCTTGTTCAATGCAAGTGGGTTTACAGAACTAAGATGGACTCTTATGGGGTCACTAGAAAATACAAGGCTCGACTGGTTGCAAAGGGTTACTCCCAATTCCATGGGATTGACTACTCAAAAACATTCTCTCATGTTGCTAAGATGGATTCCATCTATCTTGTTCTTGACCTTGCTGCATCCAACCACTGGGAAGTGCATCACATGGATGTCAAGGGTTCTTTCCTTCATGGAGATTTATATGAGGAGATCTACATGAAGCAACCTAATGGGTATGTTGAAGACTCTTCACTGATATGCATATTGAGGAAGTCCTTGTATGGAATCAAGAAAGCTCCCTGATCTTGGTATGCAAAAATGGACTCCTTCCTTCTGTCACAAAATTTCATGAGATGCAAATTTGATTCGAATGTCTATATGAGACATGAAGGTGACTCTCTGCTTCTGATTATTCTATATGTTGGTGATCTATTGCTTACTGGGAGCAACACTTCATGCCTCAGATCTATAAAAAAATCTTTGCATAACTCCTTCTCCATGTCGGATCTTGGATGGTTGAGACAATTTCTTGGTCTTGAAGTCGCTCAAAGTGATTCAGGAATCAAGGTTGCACAATCCAAGTATGTTTCAGATCTGCTTGACAGGTTCCATATGAGCGAATGCAAGCCATCAACATTTCCTTTTCTTTCAGGGATCATCCTTGAGGATGGTTCTTCCACACCTCTGTTGGATAGTACACTGTATCAGCAGTTGATTGGGAGTCTATTATTTCTTACACACACTCGACCTGATATTTCCTATGTAGTCAGCGTTGTCTCCAGAAACATGCAGGAGCCTCATGAGCTTCACTGGAAGGGAGCAAAGATGATATTGCATTACTTGCAAGGGACAAAGACCTATGGTATTCATAATGTAGTTGGGTCTCCTCTTAACCTTTTTGGCTATACTGACTCAGATTGGGCTAGAGATAGCTCAGATCGAAAGTCAACATCTGGTTTTGTTTTCAATATTGGATCTGGACCTATCAGTTGTTCGAGCAAAAATAAGATTGCTTTAGCCCTTTCTTCAGTAGAGGCCGAGTATAGAGGTGCAGTCAATGCAGCCACACAATGCATCTGGTTGTGGGGCATCTTGTCATAGTTTGGGATTCGATTTAGTACTCCACCAGTCATTTATTGTGACACTCAAAGTGCTATAAGGATTTCTACAGATATGGCTCTAAGAAAAAGAACCAAACACATCAAGATACACATGCATTACATCCGAGGATTGGTGCATGATCGCACCATATCACTTCTCTACCTTCCGACAGAAGAGCAAATCGCAGATATCTTCACTAATACATTCTCAGTGAAGAACACTTCCCTTAGATCTCTTCTTGGGGTGAGTGTTGTACATTATTGATCATCCTACCACAGTCTATCTTAAGGGGGGGCTTTCTTCCCACTGGATTTTCCCTCTTTCCTCACTTTATTTATTTAGATTGTTGTATGGGGTGACCTTTGGTCTCAGTTACCAGGTCCCTACCATTTTAGTTGTTCCTCATAGTTTGGCTTGCAGGGGGTGTTGGAATATTCTCACCATCAATTTTATATTTGCATGCCTGCATGCCTTTTGCATGCATCCAGTCATCATGCATGCATCTACATGCAAATGCATGCATCCATTCATCAGTATGGTATTCTCCCAGCACCTAGTCCTCAGTATTTCAACACTAGGAGCATATTTATGCTTAGTTCCAACCCTCCTATTCATATATGCACCCTTGATTTCATAACTAGAGTACAAGTGCGCCCTCTTCCATCTATTTAGGAGATTCTTTAGTTATTTCCTTGATTAGTGGATCTTCTCCTTGATCTGAGGACTGATTACTATTTTAACTGACTAAACCACTTAGATAGACCTCCAAAGAGACTAGATCATCTATATTGACTACTGACAACTCCTCATGCACCCTCATTGGAGTCTCCTTCCCTAGATTAGTGCCCATACACTCAGTTAGACTCATTTGACTGACTATTTGACTGTTGTGAATACTACCATTGATTTGGGTGATGTCTCCAATGCTATCCAAGCCACACATTGACAAGAATTCAAATGACCTTAGTGGCATTTGAATTCTAATGATTGTATTCATTTATTATTCACTATTCACAGTGCCAGCTTACAACTAATGTATGATACACCAGTTTTTGCCATTTCTTGTGTAATGAGTGATTATTGATCGAGCAGTTCTTCTTCTCTTCTCTGCTATTCTTGAGTGAGTTTTAGTGATATCTGCTACAACTGAGTGATCCTACTCCCAAAATATCACCTTGACTACATGGACAATAACATTTCCTATCACCCTTTCTTTTCAATCCATCCCACAATCTAGCAAGCAATTCTTGATTTTGTTCTTCTAGATCAGGAATATTGTTATGTGACATTTTCTAATACCAAGGTTTACTAATGATTATCAATCTTAAAAAATCAAGATCCACACTTCACTATTTGTAATCACAGTAACAACTTAAATAATTGTGGTTTTTTGTACAGAAAACAGTATGTGCAAAGATTATAATTTCTGCAATCTGTCGCTTGTATAGAAAACATGTTGGAACATTCCTATAATTGATATTTTCTTAAAATAAAGGATCATCAGATATATGATGACCTTACTACAGTGACCATTATAACCTGAAAACGTCGAATATCCGACAACACTAATCTATTGACCCTTGTAACCCAAACATGTCATATATTCGAATTTCCCTCGGAGACGTCAGTTATTCGACTGTACACGTCGAATATCTAACTAAAGGAGTAAAAAATTCGACGATTGGCGGAAATGCGACAACTCCTGGGGTCAATTTTTTTAAAAAGAAGGGAAAATACGCAATTATAAAGGTGAAATATGACAACAATGTTAATTTCGTCATATTTTGTCATCATATTTTGCGTTCAAATATAGTTGTGCCATCTATGTATCTACCTCTAACCCTTTAACACCCCCCTATCATTCTACCTCTAATTGCTCTGCACTCCCCAATTGATTTTAATGTTATCATCACCAAACCAAGCAATATAGTTGTAATTTTAAATATCGCGTATGCATTTTAGTGAACAAAAACACATACACATTATGGTTACCTACACTCCTAACCCCTTAAACTGCCTAATACACCCCCTCTACAACTCCCAAAGACCCCAACATTAATCTAACAGGCCTCCCACAACCCACTAAAACCCACTACTCCTACTTACCCTAACAACCCCCATCCTACTCTACCTCTAACCCCTCCCTCCTCTCCCTTTATGCACCTACCCATGTCTCTCCTCCACCTATCCACAACTCCTCCTCTTCCTCTCTCTTGCTTTCCCCTCTTCCACTAACACCCTATCCTCCTCCTCCTTCCCTCTCTCTCTCTCTTTCTTCCCTGCATAACTTACCCTCAATATCCTAGCAACCCCCCTTGTCTCTACCTCTAATCCATTAACACCCCCCTCTCACTATACCTCTAGCCCCTTACCACCCCCCAATGTCTCTCCCTTACCTCTCTCTCTATCTCTAACCCAAACACCCACACTCATCACCTATACACCCCCTTTATCTCTACTCATCCTACATTCCTCCCCAAATCCCTAACCTCTCTCTCTCTCTCTGTCTCTAACTCTTACTAACCCCCTCTCTAACTCTCTCTCACGCCCCTGCTCCTCTATATACACCTAACACCCACCCCTCTCTCTCTCTCTCTCTCTCACACACACACACACACACACACACATCTCTATGCCGCCCCTACAACTAACCCTCCTCTCTCTCTCTCTCTCTCTCTCTCTAACGCTTACTAATCCATTCTCTCACTCTCTTTCTCCCTTTCTCCACTTACCGCCAATATCCTAACACCCCACTCTGTCTTTACCACTAACTCATTAACACTCTCCTTCTCTCTCTATCTCTAACCCCTTACCACCCCGCAATGTCTCTCTCGTTACCTCTCTCTCTCTCTAACCCAAACACTAATGCTCCTCACGTATACCCCCCTTTCTCTCTAATCACCCTAAGTTCCTCTCCAAACCCCCAACCCCCCCCCTCTCTCTCAATTCCCCCCTCCCTCTTTCCCCTAACTCATACTAACCCTCTCTCTCTCTCTCTCTCTCCCCCCTACTCCTCCACTTACACCTAACCCGACCCCCCTTCTCTCTCTATCCCCTCCTCTCCCTAACACTTACTAACCCCATCTATAACTCTCTTTCTCCCCTACTCCACTTACCCCCAACATCATAATACCCCACTATTTACCTACCTCTAACCCTTTAAAAAAAAACCTCTCGATCTACCTCTAATCCCTTAGCACCCCCTATTTCCTTTTAATGTTGTCATCACCAAACCAAACAATATAGTTGTAGTGTTAAATACTGCATACACATTTTAGTTAACAAAATGCATACACATTATGGTTACATACACTCCTAACACCCCAAAACGCCTAATACACCCCTTCTACAACTCCCAAAGACCCCCACATTAATCTAACATATCCACCCAACTCACTAACAGCCCTTCGTCTAATTCGAATTTTAGGGGGCATGTGTTCTAAATTCATATGTATAAGTCATAAAATCATTAAATGGAGAGGCCACCCTCTCTCACTCATCATAAAATAATAAAATGGAGAGGACACCCTCTCCCATCCATGGTTTTGGAATCTTCCATGCATCCCACAGTTTAGAATACACCCATCCATGGTATTTGGTATCCCATGGTTTTGTTCCATGGTATGGCTTCAAGGCACATTGTAATAATATTATATAAAGGGATATATGACTTCTCAATAAAGCAAGCCATTATTTTTGGCATCCTACCTTTCTCTTATTTTATTGATTTATTATTGGGTTATTGGTTCTGATTTCCTTTCTTAGTATAGTTTGAGAGGTGAGGCTCAAAGAACCCTCTTTGAGCCTCACCCCTCCATGTGGCATATTTAGTCTATGTTTCTTTGTCTAGACTATTCACAGCCCAGATCTCACTGTTGTGTCTTTCTCACATCTGTTCCATTGTCTTATTTATCTTTGAGGTTATATCTTCTCCTCCTCTCTCGGCATTAAATTCTTTCGGGTCTCATTCCCCAAGATCTAGATCAATGGTATCAAAGAAAATACGCTCTCCTTCGGAACAAGGGTTTGAAGCTTACTGTGGATTCCAATATTTTCTAACCTCGGATATTCATTCACCATTACAAAGAGAACCATAAATGGATATAATACATCCATTGGTATGAAAAATTTTCAATAATTCTACAGGGTGTCCATGCTTCCCATGGAGGTTCCACAGCCTCTACAACAACCCATGCTGCTCTACAAACCATTGTCCCTCTACATTCGACACTCTCACATTCAGAAACTTTTAGAGGGATGTTGTGAAATCTACTGGACATTTCAGAGGGTGTACCATAGAACATTTGAAATTTTTTTCCATCATCTCAAATGTGTATTTCACGGAATTTCATTTCATTTCCTGGTTTGTGAGATATGCTTCTTTGAAGTAGCACATGTTTGTACACAATGCGGTCGTGCATACAACAAATTTAAACAAGTACTACAGACTCCATAAAATGTTTCAGAGGCTCTATCCTATCTCATTGGAAAGGTATTTTCGTCAGCTAAAATGGGTATTTTTTGGTTTTTCATTTGGCTTTCTAGTTTGAGAGATATCACTTACTGAACATATGTCTGCAAAATAGTGCGCACACGTATTCTGAGCTTCAACAAACATTTTCTCACTCTCTGGGACACCACAGAGAAAGTATGTTATATGGATGGAAAGGTCTTTTCGATATCTCAAATGGTTCTTCAACAAAATTCAATTTCATCATCTGCATCAAAAGCTATGAATGGATTTGCAGCAAGACATCAACTACACCAAAGATCATGAATTTTTCAATTTTTGGACTTTTATGAAATCCTATAGTAATCATGGTTATGGGTTAAACACACAAAACCCATTGTTATGGGTCAACCACGCAAAACCCATGGTTTTTGGGAAACCACACAAAACCCACATTTATGTATTGTAATCATAGTTATGGGTCAACCACACAAAACCCATGGTTATGGGTTAACCACATAAAACCCACGGTCAATGGTCACAAAACCCACGATTATGGGGCAACCATAGAAAACCCACAGTTATGTATTGTAATCATGGTTGTGGGTCAACCACATAAAACCCACGGTTATGGGGAAACCACACAAAACCCATAGTTATGTATTGTAATCACATTTATGGGTCAACCACACAGAACCCACGGTTATGGTTTAACCACACAAAACCCTTCTCTTCATTGCTAACTAGCACATTGTAATCATCGGTCTCTTTTTAGCATGAAATGATGGGGACCATCATTTTCTAAGGGGGGAGGAATGATTTGAATTTTAGGGGGATATGGTCTAAATTCAAATGTATAAGTCATAAAAGCATTAAATGGAGAGGCCACCCTCTCCCATTCATCATAAAAGCATTAAATGGAGAGGCCACCCTCTCCCATCCATGGTTTTGGAATCTTCCATGCATCCCACATTTTAGAATACACCCATCCATGGTATTTGGTAGCATGTGGTTTTGTTCCATGGTATGGCTTCAAGGCACATTGCAATAATATTATATAAAGGGCTTTATGCCTTCTCAATAAAGAAAGCTATTATTTTTGGCATCCTACCTTTCTCTTATTCTATTGATTTATTATTGGGTTATTGGTTCTGAGTTCCTTTCTTAGTATAGTTTGAGAGGTGAGGCTCAATGAACCCTCTTTGAGCTTCACCCCTCCATGTGGCATATTTACTCTATATTTCTTTGTCTAAAATATTCACAGCCCAAATCTCATTGTTGTGTCTTTCTCACAGAAGTCCCATTGTCTGCTTTAGCATTGAGGCTATATATTCTCATCCTCTCTCGACATTCAATTATTTTGAGTCTCATCCCCCAAGATCTGTATCATCCTCCTTTTTCCCCTAACAACCCATGTACTACTCCACCTCTAACCCCACCCTCCTCTCCCTTCCTACACCTACCCATGTCTCTCCTCCACCTACCCACAACTCCTAAGCCTTTATAAATCTCCCCCCATTCCAGTAACAACCCCCTACTCTCTCTCTCCCACCCTCCCTACTCCTCTCCCTACCTCTAACCCCCCCTCCTTTTCCTCCTCCTTCTCTCCCTCTACCCTCTTCCCCCCAACTTTTACTAACCCCCTATCCTCCTCCTCCTTCTCTTACTCTCTTTCTCCTTTGCTCCAGTTACCCCCAATATCCTAAAAAACCCCTTTGTATCTACCTCTAACCCCTTAACACCCCCCTCTCTCTACCTCTATCACCTTACCACCCCCCATAGTATCTCCCTTACCCATCTCTCTCTCTAACCCAAACACCCATGCTCATCGCCTATAGTTCCCTTTATCTCTAATCACCCTAAGTATGACCCCTAACCCCCCCCTCTCAACTCTCCACCCCCCCCCCTCCACCTCCCCACATCTTCCCCCTAATTCTTACTAGCCCCCTCTCTCACTCTCTCACACTCCCCTACTCCTCCACCTGCACCTAACCCCCACCCCTCTCTCTCTCCCTCAACCCCTTAACACACCACTTCCCCATTGGTTCTCTCTCTCTCTCTCTCTCTCTCTCTCTCTCTCTCACTCTCTCACACACACACACATCCATATGCCTCCCTCTACCGTTAACCCCTCTCCTCTCTCTCTCTCCCCCCCTCTCCCTAAAACTTACTAACCCCTTATTTCACTCTCTTTCTCCCTTGCTCTACTTACCCCCAATTTCCTAACACCCCACTCTGTCTCTACCTCCAAACCATTAACACTCCCCTTATCTCACTAAATATAACCCCTTACCACCCCATAATGTCACTCATGTTACCTCTCTCTCTCTAACCCAAGCACTCATGCTCCTCACCTATACCCCCTTTCTGTCTGATCACCCGAAGTTCCTCCCCAAACCCCTCTTCCCCCTAAATCATACTAACCCCCTCTCTCACTATCTCTCACTCCCCTACGTAACCCCGACCCTCCCAACTTTCTCTCTCTGATCCTCTCCCTAACCCTTACTAACCCCTTCTATCACTCTCTTTATCCCCTACTCCATTTACCCCCACTCTCTTGACACCCACCTCTATCTCTACATCTAACCCCTTAACACTCCCCCTCTATCTCTACCTCTAAAACCTTACCATACCCAAATCTCTCTCTCTCTCTCTAACCCAAACACCCACACTCCTCACTTATACCCCCATTTATCTCTAATCACCCTAAGTTTCTCCCCAAACCCATACCCCCCTCTCTCATTCTCTCTCACTCCCCTACTCCTCCAACTACACCTAACTCCCACTCCTCTCTCTCTCCCTCAACCCTTGTTGTAGGTACAACAGATCCCATGCTTCATTTGATCATGGGAACCCCAAATTTTGTAAATACGAAGGTATTTAGGTAGCTTCCTTATCAAAAACGAGATTTTTTTTTTAAACCTTGTTTGTATGATCTCGTATCTTTGTTTTTGGTTTGTGTGATTATCAATTTTTTTCTCTTTGAAAATTTCTTAGTTTTGGTTGTTTTCTTAGATTGTGGAAATCTTTCTTTTTTTCCAAAGTGTCATTTTTTTCCCGCAAATCTGAAACCCGAAATCCTGAAATCCTGCAATCTTGCAATCGTGGATTGCAGGAATTGTTTGTTCTTTCTTTTGGAATTTTGTCAACCCGCAACCCGAAACTGCGGGTTGTGGAAGGACTGTGTTAATATTTTTGGAAATTTCGATTCCACAACCTGAAACCCAAAACCCGCAAATTCTGGATTTCGGATTGCGGAAACTCGTTATGTCAATAAATCGTGTTGTGTATTCCTGAAACCCGCAAATTGCAAATTGTGGATTGCGGGATGCGGGAAAGTTATTTTGATTTTTAAACATTTTTTTCATTTCCAAAACTCGCAACCTGCAATTTCGGGTTGCGAATTTCGGAAACACTTTTATCCGTTCTCTTGCAATTTGCAAACCCGCAACCAGCAATTGTGGATTTCGGATTGCAGGAATTTTGAATAAATTTTGAAAATAAAACTCATGACCCGATCCCGCATCCCGTAGGGGGTAAGCTCAGCCGTTTGTTTTCTCTAATCCTATGGTCTATATTTGATCCGACCAAAAATCCATAACTATTTGATTTTTCCTATTTTTCATTATCATTTTCACTGTCGAAATTTACTCTACTACGTGGATTTTTATTGTGAATTTCTTACCAGGGTCATTCTCACGAATTTTTAGTTATTTTCAGGTTGGTTTGTTGTAATTTCTACAGTTGGTATTTACGGTTTTCCTGTTTATGGCTTAGTTTTGATTTTTTTTATCTACCAAAAATTCCAAGCTTTGCCAAGATGTCAAGGAACACTCTGTTTAAGACAATCCACAGGGATTTGCTGACTAAAGACCCAAATTTTGGTATCTTCTTAGATACCAGTGAGAGGGTTACTGAAACGTATCAAATGGAATGGTCCATAATATACTCATATTTTGATAATGATTATCTTTCTGACATTAAGGAAGACCAAACTGCATATGAGAAGATTAGGGCTTCTCAAATCCATGACATTGCTGCCCAGCCCACTGTCTTACCTTACACTGATCCAGTTAAATGGATAGTGGAAAATGATAACCCTATGGACTGGTCATTCAATGACAGTACAGGGTCACAATTGACAACCTTCTGCCCTGGAGTCTTTATCAGAGCTTTTGCTCTTAATCCGGCTGCACAGACCCTTAGCCCTGAGTTCATACAATCCTCTAAAACTAGGTACAATTTCGACGAGATGATGAAGTCATGGATGGTTAAACCTAACAGTTTTGTGCCAAAGGCTGATAACCTCTACCCGATTGTTTGGTTTAGGGATCCTTAATCCTTACTGGAATCCATGCTCTGTAGGCTCTTTGTCCTTCCAAATTGTTTAGTTTTCAAAGCTGAATGGGATCCAATAGCTCATCATGTTTTAACAACAAGAGAATCCTTCCCTTGGGAGCCTATCCTATATTCAGAACATAAAACAACAATCCAATATTATCAAAAGGCACCTACCTTGAGAAATCCACACTTCTTCTTGTCAGCCTTCACTATTGATGTATTTTTCCTTGAGTTCCAGTACCCTAACTTGGGATGGAATTGGAACCCTTTAGATCCATCAGTTCACATCTATCACTCAGGATTGTGGGAAAGCAATTTTGTACCATTACTTTATGACATTTGTGATGATTTCATGGGCACTATTTACTTCAAGATATTCAAATAGGAGGCACCTGCCTTCTCAGATGATTCCAGAACCTTAATCAATACAATTGGTGATTGGTATGTTTATGAGTCATTTTCATATATCAGAGTCTGGGGAAGTGACACTGTTCATCTTCTGCCTAGAATAGTGCCTGATAGATTGGTCATTCAGGAAGTCTCCTATCAGACTGTTACTAATGGTTTCTACAGGAAAATTACTGGTCCCAAGAAGAAAGGATGGCCCAAATTTTCTTTGAACCTTGGGTTATTGGTCATCCCAACCTCAAATTGGGCTACAGTGCTTGGTGACTAGGTGGCCCCTCTAAAATTGGGTTTTTCTCCCAAAAGGAAGCATGATCCTAAGAAGTTCCTTGATGCACATTTCAAACAATATCATATGAAGATGAATTATCTCCATGAAGAAGTTCCAGATGATTCTATCTACCAAGGAGTGAATACATTTTCTGAGGTCCTGTATAGGGCCAAGTGTCAAGAAGAACAACATCAAATTATGGCATATTAGAGAGAAATTAAAACTAAAGTCTACAGGCAAAGAACAATGGAGATGAATCTGATTGAGCAAGTGAGAAGAGATTAAGAAAAAAATCAGATCCAAAAGGATAATGCCCCTCTAATGCTTACTTATCCAGATGGATATAAAGGTAAAGTTCCTATGGAGAATCCTCCTCAGGTGAAAGCAGCTGAACAAGTCAAAGCCTTGTTGCAGACCTCTCATCATTTCCAGCAGTAGTTAGCAAAGCTTCATTTAGTATTGGACACTCAAACAGTTGAACCTCCTAAGCTTACTATGGATGTTCAAGTGACTGCTACAACTATACAGGTAGCTGATGATTTGATAACAGCTGAGGTCAATCTAGCTAAAATACAGAAAATCCAGATCCATGCATCACAGGTCCCTACTATTGATCTCATTGATAGTGATGTTGATTATGGACCCAGTCCTCCAGTATCAGTGACTCAAGAAGTAACTGAAGGAGTGACTAAATATTCGCAAGCAGTTACAGATTTGTTAGACACTATTGAAATGGATCACCCTTTTTCTGATCAATGGGTATTGGAGGTGACTACTGCCCCTGACCTCACAACTTCATCATTTTTGTTGTCATCTATTCAGGATATTTCTGCTTTGTCTCCAGGGGTGATGCCACCATTCTCCATAACACAACTTTTTCACACTTTGACTTCCAAATCCACCCCATTTTCAAATAACTCAATTCCATGTACTATTCCCTCGTCTATTTTTGCAGAAGTCCAGTCTTCGAATATCCCTCTGCAACTACCCATATATAATTTGTCATCATCCACCACTGATGAGCCATCCACAGTTCTTCCTCCATCATCACCTGCTACTGATGATCATGTTTCACTTTCTGAAGCCTTCACTTCAATCCCTTCTCCAACCCCTGTCCCATCAATTCCTCTGATTATCTCTACCCCTTTGACTACTCCTCAAGTTACCATACCTATACCCAATCCCACTGTCACGCAAACACCTTCATTGATTTCAACAGAGAATGTCATTTCAATTACTTTTGAAATGATAATTGAATATGAAAATGATGTTGTAGTCCCTCTTGGGCATTATTTTTACAGTAAGGAAAATAAAGCAGTGGTAAAGAGGGGAAAGAAGAGGAGCAGGGATCAAGGCGCATTAGAAGTATATGTTCCCAATCAAATAATATATGCTCATCAAACCAATGACCCCCAGATAGGAGAAATTGAGACAGCCACAGCCTTAGGAGCATTTGCTGGTGCAAACCTTGATTCAATCTAGATACTAAATAGGGAGGTTGATTTGAAGAAGGAAGATTGTTGGAACGGGATAGATCCACAATAAGTGTGGAAGCCGATAGATGCGAAAGGGTCACTCCACGGAAAAAGGACCTTTCACCATTTTTGCGGAAGCATAAGATTTGTTAGATTAGTCGAGTCGGCCATGTGGGCTATTTTTTAATAGAATAGAATAATATAAATAGAGTAGGATTGTAAGCCTAAGGGTATCGAAGTTTTGTATATTAATCCTATCTTTTGGGTTCGGTTGTATCCGTGATATGATGACTTGACAGTTCTGTGAGGTTTATTCCGCGGGTTTTGATGAATGAATGAAGATATTCGGTTATGACATGAATTATGTCGTTGTGCAATGATGTGATGATGAATAATGGGTTATGTGAATGTTTCTTGTTGATTAATGTGAATGTGTTGTTGAGTATGTTCTGATTATATGCATTAGGAACTGTGAATGATTTATGCTGTAGATGATTACTTAATAATATGTTATGAATGCTGTAATATTTGGTTAATGTGCACATATCCTCTACACAACTACGGAAGCTTGGTTCCAGCAGCCCTCGTATCCGCCTCGAGTGAGACTGCACTTGCTCTACAAGTGTTGCTACAAAGGGTTACACCTTTCCAGGCCGGTGTATAAGAGAGTTAAGTTGATAGTTTGTTGGCGACAATGCAGAATGAACCCCTGTCGATAGAATCTGCATCAACAAATGGTTCCATTGCCGGGACCCTAAGGAAGAAGGAAAGAGGACATGCGGTGGCACCCGAAAAAACTAGATATCTAGGAGTGGTTCGATAAGAAGGCAAAATAATTCGTAGGAAGTGAGAAGCGATATCCTAAGCAGGTAGCAACCGATTGGTTAGAAATATACATTTACTCAAATATTCACGAAACCTTTTTCTGTGAATTTTCGGTGTTGTTGCATGAGTGGCTGGCATAATTGACGTTCCGCAAGAACCACTGCCAGAAGACTGAACCTAAGTGTTGGACCCCGGAGTTGGTGCGACATCTGAAGCAGGTCAATAAAAAAGTATCATGAGCTATCGATTTCTGGGTAGACAGTATCCTTGAAGGGTACATAACTGATTTCACGGTAGATACTATTAAGTCATACAACAACACCAAAAGAAATTTCTTCAGGGGGCCAAGAGGAAGATTTTTTTCATCGTTAAAACTGTGGATTAAAATGCTTTTCTGCGAAAAATGAATATTGAGGATGTCGTCTGATGAGTACAAGAATTGGTGTGTGAGGGTGAAGGTATCGCATAAATGCGATTCTGACAGAAAGATGTGGTAGATGGACATGAGCGACGACGAATTTTAAAGGGAAGCTGATGAAGAGTGTGGTCTCTTGAGAAGTGGATCAATATTTTGGCATCCTGAGAAGAAGAGGAGGACTGAGAGAGAGTCTCCTGAGAGGACCGGAATAGAGAACCATGAGAGAGGACCACAGGGAAGGAAGTGACCTCATTGCGAAGAAGACATCAACTAGGCTACCGCAGAGTTTCCCTACATGCAGCGGCAAGAGTAGCGCTTCAATGAAAAACATTACTAGCAACGTTAGGATGGAAGATGAGGCAAAGATGCCTACATTTCAAGAGAACGGGACAAAGGATGATGAGATAAAGATGGGACAGCTAGTGACGACCCTTAGGGGTCGGGCGTTAGACTGGTACATGAAGTTTGTAAAAGTTCCGGTAGGGATTGTAGCCAAAACAATGGAGTAGTTCAGAATGGTGATGATTGACGAATTTAAAAAATCAAAATCTGAGTCCCAATATGTTACTGAGCTTAAGGAGATTAAGCATTTCCTAAATGAGTCAGTGTGGGAATTCGACCAACGATACAAGACATTAATAGAGAAAGTGAGCTTTCCAATAAATGAGCTGCAACATAAAGGATGGTTCATCGCAGGAATGGTATCGCATATCCGAGGGTCGTTGATGCAACAAACAGTTGCAACATAGGCAGAAGCATTAGAAAGCGTGATGAAGCTAGAGGCTTCACCAATTGGCGATGCAGGAATGGGAATGGTGTTAACACCCAAAAAGTGCTCACTAGCTCATTTCCTTATTCACATGACCCATTTGTCCACTTTTTCACCATTTGAGCCTCTAAGGCCATCAAAAGCTCACCAAAAGACCTTAATACACCCCTTTTTCCACTCAAAATGAATATTTTTCCTCAAAAAGCATAAAAAACCCTAAAAAGGGTCCAGAATTCCCAAAAATATTAAAAAGGGAATAAAAATATTCAAAATATTCAAAAAAGGAAAAAGGAGGGAAAAGGTACCTAAACCATGTTGGTCAATACCATTGGTTTCCTCAAAACCATAATGGTATTCCCCACCACCAAAAACTATAAAAAGGTGGTAGGGGCTCCTCACTTTCCATCCATCCATCATCCTATCCTCATGCTGTCAAAATCTCTCATGAGTTCTTGACCATTGTAGCAATCTTGGAGAAGAGACCTTTGGAGCTTGGAGCTACTCACCTTGGAAGTTGCTCAACACAAATCCTCACCATTTGAGGTATCTTAATACAAAATACTCATTCTTTTTATTTCTTGTTCTTGAATCATTTTCAGAAAATTTTATTTGTTATATGCACATGTTAGTTTAGTTTAGATTCAGATTTATAATTTTTTTTTGCTTTCAATATTTGAAACTGCTATCACTTGTTGATAGGTGCCCATAGCACCAAATCTTGGTTGCAAAACCAAGCTAACAGTTTTTGGCGACTCCGCTGGCTTCAAATTCTTAGATCTTAGTTTTTTTAGTTTTAATCATTTTAATTCATAGATCTTCCATCCTAGACAGCAGATCCATTGTGGTTCTAGATCTTGGTCCCTTCTGTTGCCATTAACAGCCTGAAATTTCCATTTTCAGGTTCATTTTTCGGCGTCCGTTTTCGGCTTTTGCCTCGCGGTTTTTTTCCTGACAATCGCGCGGCTCATCACGACCTAGCGGATTTTTTCCACGACGTGCGCTGCGGCTTCACAGCCATTTTACGCGATGCACATCACGGCTTCACGGCCATTTGCCGCGCTGCACATCGCGAATGTGTGACGAAAACCCGCACTGCACATCGCGGCTTCACGGCCGAAACCCGCGCTTCCCATCGCGACTGTGTGACCGAAACCCGCGCTGCACATCACGGCTTCGCGGTCGAAACCCGCGCGACCCATCGCGACTGTTGTCCCGAAACCTGCGATGCAAGTTTTTTCAATTCGGCCAATTTTTTGAAAATTATTTTTTGCTGTATTTTCTGCCCATTTAGCATATTTTACAACCTTAATTTTTCTTCATTTTTACAGCCACATTAAATCTTTTACTATTTAGAATGCTCATTTAAAAGACTTTTTAAAAATTTTCAGTAATTGAAAGAGAGATTTTTCTACATTCTTTAGATCAAGGTTTTACTGTTTATTTTCCCAAGCAACTTTTAAGAGATCCATTTATTTCTTGAAATATTTATGTTATTTGCTTTCCTTCAAATTATTTCAAAGATCCATTATTTTTAAATAGTTTTTCAAGCATTTACATTTCAAAAACGCCTTTATTTTTTGCAAAACTAGAAGCGTCTTTTCTTTCATTTGTAATCAATCGCCCAAGCGAGGCAAATCAATTTCAGTTTAAATACCCCACATGCACTCACTCTACCACATAATTTAAACTGAGCCTTAAAATTTACCTTTAACTCAACAAACTTTTAATCCCACTTGGGGAGCACTTAAAAGAATTTTTTAGCTAGGTAGAATTGAGGGGATAGGTGTTCCAATAACACCCCTCAATTATTACATTTGAGACATAGTGGTTGTCCTCTACGGTACCAAAATCCCTTATAATTTTGACACGGTTATCAACCAATTTATTGGGAAGGCCTCTCCCTTAGGAGGGTTGAAGTAGCCAGACTGGTTCCGGAAGTCTGAGTGGAATACCGCAATCCATTCAGTAACCAAAGGATACCTTTCGAAGTTCTCGGTGTACACCCCCTTGGTGTACAACGACGATAGAACCAAACTGCATATTCACCCAACCGAACGTGTCATGAACGGGGTATCCTAGTTTCCACTCTTTAGGATTGTCTACCCGATATCCCTCCCGGTAGGGCGATATCTAGCCGTTGAGTCAAAACTCTATATTCTCTGACTTTGATTTCATCACCTTGCAGAGGATATCGTTTGTTGACTCACAATACTTCTAGTTAGGTGTTTGCATGATACATTACCCACCTTTGGTCTAGTAACACCTCTTTTTTCTAGAAACTGTTTGACCTTTGGTATTCTGACCAATTTTGTTGCATCCCTCCACTTATTATAGCACAACTGCTATAATAAGTGCTTTTTGAGGTTGATTTTTGGCCTGAGATCCTTTATTTTTTCACTCCCCATTTGCACTCATTAATGCATTAGGGTTTCGAGTTTTTTACATCACCACCTTACACTGAAATTTAAAAAAAAAAATTCTCACCATTGAGAATTTAAGACGATCTCATCGTCTTCAAGGTGAACCCCCCTCAGTTCAGTCTACTTGGCTCTACACGTCATCGACGTAGAGCCTTATCCCTTGACTCGACACATCATCGACCAAACATACAGTCTTCTGATTCTGACATGCCTCACTTCACATCTGATTCTGAGGCTGAATCCGAAAACCCTACTAAAATATCACCAACCAACCTCATGGATGGACCACAATACGACCCACTTTTTACCAGTACTATTGGAGATACATCCACAAACCCTTCTGCTACTGTGCCATCCATGGTAACAACAACCCCTCTAGGCATGCCTAATATGGGGGACACTCCACCTTTAGGTATGCCCAACACAGGACTACCTCCTATTATGGGTATACCAAACATAGGAATCACACCACCTGTCATTACCACAACCTAGATCCCAGGAATTCCTGGCACTATTCCTAACCCTGGTGTAACCCATGTTGCACTTGGAAACGCTGGCCCATGCCAAACCACAATGGTTGGAGGACACATACCTTCAATACCTAACATACCCTTAGGGGCTACTGGACCACTACATAATGCCACCATGAATAGTTGTGTCCCAGTCACTACGCCACTCCCATCTGCTAGTTTACCTTACATGGCTAGTCTGAACTTACCAGACTTAGCCAGGCTAACCAACGATCCTAATAGGCACAACCCTACATGGCCACCCATGCCTGCAAAGCTCTCATCGGCCATCCCCAAGTTTGAAGGAAAACCTGGGGAGGACCCCCAAAACCACATAATGTCTTTTCACCTATGGTGTTCATCTAACTCCATAGTGGATGACTCCATTCGACTGAGACTGTTGCAATGAACGTTCACTGGCTCTGCAGCCAAGTGGTACATCGAACAACCACATGGGACACACCATACTTTTACGTCTCTTGCCTCCACTTTCCTTCAGTTTTTTCAGCTACCTATACGCTACGATGCAGGAGTTGAAATACTGTTGTCTTGCAGACAAAACACAGCTACCCACATCACCGACCACATCCATGAGTGGTGCAAGCGTCGTAGCCTCTGTAAGATAAAACTGGATGACCGTATATTTCTGGACTGGTTCCTTAAATCACTCCTACCCCTCATAGAAAAAGACGTCGCTTCCGAACAACACCAGTCAGAGGAAGAAGCTATCCTAAAAGCTCAGCAATTCGACCTGATTTATGCCCAATCAGGCTATCTCTACACCATCATACCAGACGCCCCATGAGGCGATTCTTCACGCGGTGACGCTCCGGGGGAATCACATGCCACTGATGGTATTATTGTCCAAGTCACGATGCAAATTAAACCTTTTAGCATGGTGAGCACCATAAATGCCCCAGAACTCTCTAGGGATACATCTAATTCTGGAGCGACAACTTCGTACGCTCCAACGAATCAGACTCATCACACTCATGGACCCTCTTGTCCACAACATTGCTATGGGAAAGCGCCATTGACATATGTACCACCCACATACTACAACCAACTGGCCACCTATAACCCAATTCATTTACCAGCACAACCAATGTATTACCCACAGCAAGCTACAGCAGCTAACCCAACACCTCCAATAGCTCACGGTTATCAACAACCCTAGCAGGAAACTGGACCACCTCCAGCCCCACCAGCTTATTATTTACCGCAACCTGCTCCCACACCTACGGCACCCCAAAATCCTCCCACTGCTCAAGGGAAAGTGTACACACAACACAATCAGCCCCAACATCAAAACAACCAATGCAACCAGGGTGGACAACAAAACCGTGGAAGAGGACGTAACCGCGACAATACCCAACAACATAATCAAGGTCCACCACCTCCCAATCCTCCAAATAATAACAATGTTGCTCCTCCCAACCAAAATCCTGATCATCATCCCAAGCAGCCAAAAAACAATAATCTGAGAACAAACCACCCATGTTCTATATGTGGAGTCTATGGACACTACACTCATAACTGCCCCCATTTAGAGAAAGCACGTAAACTTTGGGCTGACGATGCTCAACGCCAGGGCCACGCTGGACAACTAGCTCCACTCAATCAACCGAAACCAATGATATTACAAAACCCATTGCCAAACCAGGGAGTAGTAAATACTCACCCTATGGATCCCCCACAAGGATCTATTGCACCCCAGAAGCAAATCACCTATGCCGCAACTGATTATCAACATGCGGATCCAAGCACACACCATTTATTAATGATGTCATCCAATGACATCAACCTCCAAACTCGTAGGAATCAGTATGGCCCACCCCCAGAAACTCCTCCCACTGACGCATCCACCTCCCTTCCACCAAATCAACCACTACGCATACCAAATATGCCATTGGACGGAGGGACCTAAAATCCCTCGCATCCCTTTGCGAAGGATTAACAACAATCCTAATGCTCGCGCAACATCCAATTATAACATCGTGGAAGACCTAGCACAATCCCCCACTGCTATGTCTGCTTTAGAGGTACTCAAAACATGCCCTGCACAACGAAAACTACTATTATCCGCCATCGGAGGAGTAGACCCTGACGACACACACATGATGGCTTTCGACTTAGACCAAGCCGAACCTCGATTGCCATCAAATGTAGCTTTCCAAGTATCAGTAAACATTCGAAACCTTGTTGTGCATCGATGCATCATCGATGAAGGAGCCTCCACCTGCGTTATGTCCACCCTTGTGTGGCAGAAGCTTGGCTCACCCGCTTTACAACCATCCACCACAGCATTACGAGCTTACGACGGACGCTCAGCTCAAGCACAAGGTCTTTTAGCGAACGTACCTGTAGAACTAGGCGGAAAATTAGTTCTTATCGACATCGAAGTGATCAATGCCCAGCTTGACTACAACCTCCTTCTTGGACGTAGTTATATGTACAAAATGAAAGTAGTGGCTTCATCTGTTTTTTGACTCATGATGTTCCCACATGAAGGACGCGTTATCAAGATCGATCAACTCACATATTATGATCCTAACGCCCCCGCATCTCCTTAAAATGTGCTACCAATGATTGAACAAACCATTCAAAATGCACCAACATCATTTGTGTCGTCAATTGGTCCTGGAATCTACACCGAGTCACCTATGACTTCCACATTTCCATCGATCTTACCACCGTCACCGATAACAAAATCATCAGATTTGTGCACCCTGTCGCACACCACACATGTAGCTAGGGTTTTACCCCTAGCTTGTGCAAATGAGCACCTACTAAGGAGAAGGGACTCCTTAGTAGCAGTTCAGTAAATTGTAAATTAAAATGCTAAAACAGAAATATAAATTACTCTAAACATATGCATGAAACAGAAAAACAAGATATGAAAAATGGTTTTTGTATTGATTTGACCTCCAATGTGAAGGTTGGTGAAGCTCTTGCAATATCCAATAGGGTTGCTCCAAGCTCCAACTTGCTCCTTCTCTTTCTCCAAATGACGGGAATGGGCCAAAAGGGGCTCTCAAGGTGAAAGTAGCTCAAGGGTGAGCTAGGGTTTCAAGAGAGATTTTGGCAGAGTAAGGGTATACTTGATTGTGGATATGAAATGAGGGGTCTCCATCACCTATTTATAGTTTTTTGGTGGTGGAGTGTTGGCCCATGGTTTTGGGAACCAAATGGTTTAGGTCAGCTGTATAGGGTTTTTTCCTCCTTTTTCCTCATTATTTTATATTTTTTATTCCCTCTTTAGAGGGTGTTTGCTATTTTAGAGGAATTTTGGATATTTTTTGGAGGAAAAGGGGTTTTTTAGCCTTTTTGTGGCTTCTTTGATGGTTTTGTGGCCTTTTGGAGGCTTTTTAGCGAGATGTTCAGGGTTTTTAAGGGAAATATGGTAGGAAAATGGAAAAATGAGTCATGTAATGGGGTAGATGAGGTAGTGAACACTTTTTGGGTGTTAACATATTGCCCCCTGATGTGTGAGGGCGGAAGCTCATCGTATGGCCGATGGACATCATAATTCAAGTAAGGTTTTCCTGGGGTGTGGAGAAGAGAAGAAACAAACTGAAGCCCGGAACAACCATCCGAACAAACTGCAAGAACTAAAAGTACATAACCTCAATAATGGATGAGGAATCATCTGATCATATGGACGAGGCGGGCATACCCATTCTCGTATAAGGATATAACATAATAATAACAAGGTGGTCCAAAAAATGGGGACCTGGAATATACATGACCTCAAATACTGAATGAGGAATAATCTCAATATATGGACGAGGTGGGCATACCCATGCTCGTATCAAGATACATAAAAATAACTGTAAGGCCCGAAAAAGGGGGACCTGTAGGATACATAGAGAACCACTGTGTACATCATAAGGGTCCAGAGAGGACACAAATCTGGGACATACTGCTGGGCTGATCATGTCTGAGCTGAAGTATTGATACACTGGAATGACAACAGTGCTACTGAGTGTGGTACCAAAGGAACTAATGAGCTGCTGGAGCAGAGTGACAAGGGGCCATACTCTCAATGGTACACTGAACTGGGATGGAACTGGGACTGAACTGGGTACTCAAGGAATCATATAACTGGATGGCTTCCGAATACAATCGCCAATGCAACCCGGACATCCACAAGAACATATAACTGGTTGTTCCGAAGTGACTCACCAATGTGCTAGAGTTGGGGGAAATCCAGGGTCTTCGACAAATCATGGAAGGGATGTAAATCCTACGCGATTCTCAACGATGCAATCAAGGTGCTGAAGTCGAGCATGTGAGAAACAACCATTCAGAGAGGCAATGATGATTCCTCCCAAAATGGTCCATAGGAACTCACCACAGATGGTGATGGGTCCAAGGTGCAGGGGCCTCTGGGTATATCCTCTGGAATAGAGGGGTTGTCGTCGACAGAGGGAGACCTGCAACTATCAAGGCAATGATGTTTCCTTGAAAGGAGCGCAAGGTGGAGAACCGAAATGTGATAGTACTGATGGCAGGACTGACAAACTGGGGGGGAATAACTGGGCAAATAGAGTGGGTGGACTCAAACTTCCTTTGTTCAAAGTATGATAACGGGGATGATCGAGCAGCATATGAAACTGACTGGTAGGAAAGGGATCATAGCTGTAATGGATCAAGGATGGTGACTAGGCTGAGGGAGACTCAAGATGGTATAACATGGCAGGAGACTGTAGAATACTCTGAAAAAAGGTGACCTGATTGGGGGTGCTGCCGAGATGATCGATCATAGTGCCAGGATGCATGGGGGGACTTCTTCATGGGTTAGGGAACTAGAAGAAGTGGGTGAAAAAATGGTACTATCGTGTGGATTTATACGAGCCCAAGACAGTTCATGCTCGTGAGTGCTTTCAATTTTAAGGAGTCTGAAAGCGATAAGAAAACTCTGAAATAATGGAATGGTACTGTCGTGTAGATTTTACGAGCCCAGGATAGTTCATGCTCATGGTTGCTTTCAATTTTAGAGAGTCTGAAAGCGATAAGAAGACTCCAGGGGGTTGCTTTTTCGTGTGTTAGTCTTCAAGGCCCAAAGAAGCATAAAAGGATGCAATGAAGAACTCTTATAGCCGGTGTGACTAGAGTATTCCTTTTTCGTAATTAGTCTACCAGGTCTGGAAAAGCGGTAAACTTATACTAGATAGACGCCCTTTCAGGTACTTTAATGAGCATGAAAGGAAGCAAGATTGCTCGGCGATCTTTTCATTGTTTTAGGAGTCAGAAAAGAGGTTAACAGAAACTCCCTAAGTGCCTTTTTCGTAAAGGACTTGTCCGGCCCGAAAAAGGGATAAAAATATACCGAACAAAAGGAATGGCCAGGCAAGGAGGAAGTGCTCAATCAAGGAACATTTAAAATGACCCAGAACGAGGGTGGGGGGGAACACTGGTGGGCCTCCTTGCGGGATAATGAATCGTGGCAAAATAACACAATATTTGCAGTATGACAGGAGTGGATGGCTCATGCAAAAAATGTGGAACAATCCGATGGCGGTCGATGTGGCATGCAAATCGACGTAGCAAGGTGTCGGGACACAATGTTGAAACTGTACCAAGTGAGAACGAGAAATGATCTCAAGCATCATCACGAGCTCGGAAAAATGAATCCGGTGATATAAAGGGTGTCAACAATGGATAACGGTTGATGTGGCACGTAAACTGAGGCGACGTGGGGCGTTTTGGAAAAAATACCCGAAAAATCTGGGGGTGAGAGCGAGAAATGATCTCAAGCACCATCATCGGCTCGGAAAAATGAATCCGGTGAGATAAAGGGTGTCAAAAATGGATAACGACCGATGTGGCACGTAAACCGAGGCGACGTGGGGCGTTTTGGAAAAAAAACCCAAAAAATCTGGGGGTGAGAGTGAAATGATCTCAAGCATCATCACCGGCTCGAAAAAATGAATCCGATGATATAAAATATCTGAAAAATGAAGAGCAGCCGAAGTGGCATGCAAACCGAGGCGACTGGTGGCGTCTAAAAAATGTGTTAAAAAGGACGGGGAAAAAATAATGCAACGAGGTGACCATCAGGACGGTCTCGTCGTGCTAATTCCAATGGTGGAAACGATTCGAAAAACGGACTCCGTATGGGTTCAGAATGGCCAAAACAAGAAAATGTCAACGGACTATAAATAGTGAGTGGGTCCAATATGACAATTGTCATTTGTACTATTTGACTTTGACTAGTGATCAGAGTGGACCAGAGGTGAGGTGGTGTTTCTGGAAGATCTGACCAGCCGATTTCAGATCCGGGAGATACAGGTATTTCGTCAAACTCATACCTGCACATTTTTTGGGTTCGGGGGGTGGGTAGTGGGTCCCAGGGGTTATTTGTATGGTCCACATGGGGTGGACCGCGGGTTTTCAGGAGGGAGCCGTGGTTAGAGACCGCGGGTTCCATGGCGGATGACGCGCGTGGAGATCGCGGGGTTCGAATCGGAACACACGGTCTGGGACCACGTGTTTCGAGGCTGAACACGCACTTTGGTACCGCGTGTTCGGGACTGACAGTCGTGGTTTTGGACCGCGACTGTGGGTCAAACAGCCGCGGTCGGAAACCGCGGCAAGGGGGCCTAAAGCCACGTTTTGGAGCGAGCTGTTAGGACTTCCTCGGGCGGGTGGGGGGGGGGGGCAAGGTTTATTTCTTTGACATGAGTCTGATGAGTGTGCCTTGCGTGTTTGACATGATGCCGCTGGTACTATGGAGAGAGCGGGAGATCCCAGATGAGATAGTGGCTTACATCTGGGACGATGGTCATGTGCGGGCGATGTTGGGAATGTGCGGACTGCTGAAGTTCGCACAGGTACCCATGATGTGTTCGGCAGGGTTGCTGCTGAACCGGCTAGTGAGTTTCTGGGAGCCAAACATACAGGCTTTCAGGGTGCAGGGTGAGAGGGTGGACCTCACCCTGACATATGTATATTTCCTGACGGGGTTGCCCTGTCTGGGTAGGGTGGCGGATACGCAGCCGTGAGTATCTGCCGATGTGGATATGGAGGACATGCTGGAGTGGTACTGTGCTCCAGAGGCTAGGGTGCATAGGAATGCACTCCGGGTGATAGACCTACAGGAGCCGGCGATACAGGCGATTGCAGCATGTGTGGTTCATGTGTTGGGGTCTCAGTCACCGGAGAAGGTGTCTGGGGGCCAGATGCAGCTGGTGGAGCGCGTACTGGATGGGGTTTACTATGCGTGGGGCCAGATGTTCCTTACCTGTGTACAGCGACAGCTGACAACGGCGAAGGAATCTGGCAAGGGGTTTTTCTACGGTTCCTTCCTATGTGCGTTCTTCATGGAGAGGATACCCACCCTGCGGCCGCGGGTACTGATCAGGGTAGGAGGGTTGAGGGAGCCGCGGATGGTGCGGTGGGGGGAGATGATGCACCGCCGGGGTGGCGGTGAGGTGGGTAGGTACCTTACCCAGGAGTTATACCTGCAGTGGCTACAGATGCCACTACCACTGGACGACTATCCGTATAGGGATATGGACTACATGGGAGACCCAGAGGCACCGCGGGCACCAGGACACGCATGGGGACCAGACGGTACGTATTGATTTTCTTGCATGTTAGGGATGTCAAGATTTATGTATGATGTGTGTTATGAGATATACTGTTACTGACTGATGTGTGATCTACAGATGTGGGTCCGAGACCACCGCCAGGGCACGTGGGGCGTATGGGACATGTGGCGGTACCAGCCCTGCCCGGCCGAGGCGAGGTGCGTCGACGGGACGCCGAGGGGGCTTTGGAGTCCGTACGAGTGTTGCTGGATCGGTTACTAGTTGGAGTGACCGACGAGGGATGGCGGGATGTGGATCCCGATGTAGTTCAGGATTGTATGAGGGCACCCCGGGAGTTCCGATCGATTGCGATCCGGGTGGCTATCTTGGCAGATAGGGCCCGGGCACAGGAGCCCGCAGGGGATGAGGATTTTCCAGAGGAGGAGCGAGGGGAGGACTCAAAGGTAGCAGATGCAGGTAGTGATGCAGGGTATGACTCTCATTAGGGAGTACAGGGGACTCCCCCCGAGTTTTGTAGTTCCGGCATGTATCTTATGAGATGTATAGATATTTTTTGTGTATAGATGAGTACGGGGGTACTCAGGACATGTATAGCTGATGAACATGTATTTTTTAATATATATATATGCACGTGGATGCACCTTTTAGTGATGATGTTCTAGTTGTACGCACGTGGATGCACTTATGTTGTGTTGTTTGTGTGTACTGCACGTGGATGCAAGTAGTATAGGATGTTGGGCACATGGATGCCCCTTGTGTATGTTATGTGATGTATTGCATATGGATGCAACACTAGGTATGTAGGACTAGGCACGTGGATGCCCCTGTATCTGAATGTGTTTGTATTTTTTATTGCACATGGATGCAAATGTTTATGTGATGATAGGCACGTGGATGCCCCTTGCAATCTTTTTGGGTTTTTATATATGTTTATGAGATGCTATGAGATAATAATGCATGATGGATGTTTTTACATGGTGTGATTGATGTGCCAATCTAGGATGTTGTTAGCCATTTGATCTGCGACACTATTTTGAGCGCGTGGGACATGGGTGAATGTTATGGATTCAAACTGTCGGCTGAGTTGTTTTGTGCGCAGGAATTTTCTAAAGAGGCAGGGATCACGCACCTGGTAGCAGTTGTTGAGCTGGGAGACAAGCAGCTGGGAGTCAAGGAACACATGAAGGTGACGTATGCCTATCTGGAGGGTGGCAGTCAGGAGATCGGTCACAGCATCATACTCCTCCTGGTTATTGGTAGCAGTGCCTATGCAGATTCCGTCAAGTTGAATCATTTCATGGGAAGGGGAATATAAGACCCATGCTGCAGAAGCCATCTTGGGAGACCAGCGGCTTGCTCCATCGGCGAAGCCGGTGTAATAAGGTGGATGATGGTACATCTGTGGTCATGCAAAAATGAGGAATGTAAGATCGCGGTAAAAAAGGTGAAAAACAAAAAAGAGAGCAAATTGTACAATGCGAACCAATGGGGCCGCGAGTTATTTAGGGATAAAAGCGTTTAAGATACAACCCATTACGAGGGTTGCGCAAAGGGTGACCTTCGGAGTTGGCTAAAATGTATGCCCCCTTGCCGAGACAAGTCTGCACGATGTAAGGGCCTTGCCACATGGATTCGAACTTCCCTTTGCCGGTTTTGTCATGGGCTTGGTCATAGGCGAGGACAAGGTCCCCTTTGTGGAAAGTTCGAGGGTGTACATGTTTGTCTTAACCAACTTTGGAGCGGTTCTTGGAAGCTTCAATGGTCTGGAGAGCAGCACGACGGTCTTCATCGGCTTGTTCGAGGGATAGCAGACGTTGCTCAAGTGGGGAGGTATCGGGGAGAAGCTCAATGACGATATGTAAGGCAGGTATCTGACACTCGATGGGGAGGACAAATTCAACACCGTGAACTAAATGAAACGGGGTAAAACCAGTGGCGGTTTTAGTGGATGTACGGTAAGCCCATAAGGCGGGGAAGAGCATGTGGTGCCAATTGGACTTATGTCAGTCAACAGTGCGTTGGAGGATGGTTTTTAAGATTTTGTTAATGGCCTCGACTTGGCCGTTCCCTTGGGGGTAGTAAGCAGAGGAAAATTGATGTTCAAACTTGAGGAGGGTGGATAACTCGTGCCAAATGGAATCTTTGAAGTGGGAACCATGGTCTGAGACCAACTGTTTAAGAACCCCGAATCGAGTGATAACATGGTTAAAAAAGAAACGGGCAGCGGTGTCAGCGGTACAATTGAAGGTAGGCATGGCTTCGGCCCATTTGGTGAAGTAATCGATGGCGACAATGATGTATTTGTGGTCGTTGGCAGACGGGGGTCTACACTCCATGAAGTCGATGGCCCACTTACAAAAGGGACCAACGGTGACGACTAGGTGTAATGGAGCAGGAGGTGTCCGGGCTTTGGGGGCGAAAAGTTGGCAGTTATGGCAATGCTTGACCGCTGTGATGTAGTTGGTAAAGAGTGTGGGCCAGAAATATCCGGCGCAGACGACCTTCTGGGCGGTGGCCATTCCAGAGAAATGGCCACCGCAGGCACCGCTATGACAGTCATTGAGGACGTGCTCAGCTTCCTCGTGTGTAAGGGAACAACAAAGAATTGTGTCAACCCCCTGCCGGTAAAGGACATCTCCTAGGAGGAGATAGCAAGAGGCCTGGTGATGGATATGACGACGTCCATTGCGGGTGACTTTGAGTCTGAACTTCTACGTGTGTAGGTATAGCAAAATATCACCGTACCATGGGTCATCAGATGAGATGGTGAACAAATGATTGTCGGGTAACTCATCATAGATTTGGGGGGACGGTAGAAGGGAGGGGAGATCGGTGATGGGCTGGGCAAGTGCGAGGGCTTTGGTTCTCTTAGGGGTTTTGAAAGTAAGGTCATATTCCTGGAGGATAATGACCCATTTAGCAACACGACCTTGCAGTAGTCTCCGGTTTAGGAGATAGATCATGGGGTTCGAGTCGGCAACGACTGTGGTATGACTAAGTAAGATGTAGTGTCACAGTTTTTGGACGGAAAAGACCACAGCTAGGGCTAGTCTCTCCTCATATGGGTAACGTAGGGGTGGACCAGACAAGGTTTGGCTGACGTAGTAAATGACATGCTCTTGGTGAGAGGCGTTGTCTTGAACCAAGACTCCGGACACAGCATGCTCGGAGTCCAAGACATAGAGGATGAAGTCTTGAGAGAAATCCAGAGGGGAGATCAAAGGGGCTTGTGTGAGAGCTTTCTTGAGGGCTCCGAATGCAGCTTCTGCTTGCTCATCCCAGATGAAGGGTATGTGGGTACAGAGCAGGCACAAGAAACCATGAACGGTAGTGGCGTAATCAGGAACAAAATGACGGAGGAAATTGGATTGCCCCTGCAGACTTTGGAGCTGTCGGAGCGTACGAGGAGAGGGAAGGTCTAAGATGGCTTGGAATTTCAGGGGGTCAACAGTAATTCCTTTCTGAAAAACAATGAAACCCAACAATCGGCCTGCCGAAATGCAAAAGACGCACTTGTGTGGGTTCAAGCGGATTTGGTATTTGCGACAACGCAGAAAAACTTGTCGAAGGTCATTAAGGTGGTCTGATCGTTTCCGGGAACAAGCTGTAAGGTCATCAAGGTAGACGAGTAAGATATGGACCAGCTCGTGAAAGCAATAGGTCATGGCCCGCTAGAAGGTGGCACCACCATTTTTGAGGCCGAAAGGCATGACATGATAGGAAAAGGTGCCCCATGGGGTGGTAAAGGCAGTTTTGTACTGATCCTCCTTTCGGATCTGAATCTGATTGTATCCAGAAAAATGGTCCATGAAAGACAGGACTTCATGCCCCACACAAGCATCAATGAGCTGGTCAATAAATGGCGTGGGGAAATTGTCTTTGGGACAGGCACGGTTTAAATCTCGGAAGTCAGTGCATACTCTAATGGTGCCTTGTTTTTTGTTAATGGGAACGGGGTTTGAAACCCAGTTGGTATAAGCAATAGGATAAATGAATCTTGCCTTGCGAAGTTTCTCAATCTCTGCTTTGACAGCTGGGAGATTTGAGGGATGAATGGGACGTTGTTTCTGATGAAGGGGGGGTACATCAGGCCATGTGTCAATGTGGTGTTCTATAATGGCAAGGTCCAGACAAGGCATTTCGGTATAGGACCAAGCAAAGACATCACGGAATTCCTGGGAGAGTTTTTTGTACTCCTCAATCTCAGACTCACTGCAAGAGGCTCCTAAGGTAATGATTTCAAGAGCACCAGGTGGGTTAAAGATATCAATGTGGATAACGGGAGAGATATTGGCCATGTTACCTTCCTCAAAGGAATCCGGAGCAGGAATAGGGTCCTTAAACCAGTCGACCTTGGTAGGAAGGAAATCTTTGTATTCAACCGCAAATTGGGTAGCGGTGCTAGAGGAAGACGCTTCTGGGAGGAAATACGAACGATGGTGCATGTCATCCCAGGGATACTCTGGGGCAGTGAGTGTCTCAAGAATCTCCTCATCAGTACGGAAAGTTTGGGCCGTCAAATCGGTTGACGAGGGAATGGTAGATGAAGAGATAATGTAAATGGTGTTGATCTCCCCGGATGGGGGTGAGATCGGGGGGTGAATCTCTTCAATGGTGGGTGGTGCCGTCTCAAGATCCAGATTGTTCATCTCATAGAGAGCTGCTCTGTAATCGGGGATATCGGGACAGTGATGTGAGTAATGCCCGTAAACACCGCATATGGCACAGGGGTGGTTGGTACGCAGGGATTTATATTTTGGCTTGGGCGTGGGGTCTAGTTTGACAACCGGGATATTGGGGTCATCGTCAAGCATCTGCATGTGTTCCTATAATGCAGGTAACTGTGGACATTGATGAGTCGCATGGCCTTACTCATCGCACAACGAGAATTTGGGAGGAGCACGAAACACGGGGGGTTTTTTTACTGTCTTGGGAAGTGGTACAGCAGTGTAAGGTTGGGGGCCTCTGCCCCCAGTGGATTTGGGAGGAGGAGGGGGATTTGTGGAGGACGAAGGGGTAGCAACACCGGGGGGTGGCTGAATGGTAGTAGCCATGGGTTGCACCGGTTGGAGGACGATGCTTGGTGTCGACAGGGGAACGGGAGGCGAAAGATACCAGACGTGTAATCCCAAGGTTAACCCAAGGAGGCTAAGGGTAGCCATAACCGGGGTGCTTACTACTCCCGATGGAGGGACTAGGAAGGGGATTGTGTGGATAGGTGTAACACCAATGCGGCTAGGTACCAATGGTGGTTTAGGAAACAAGGGTGGTTGATTGTTAGTTGTTTGGTTATCGTGGGACAGGGTACATAAGTCAGATACTTCGGGCGTAGATGACGTGGGAGGAATAGATTGGAAGGTGGATGTCATCGGCGGGTCTGAGTAAACTCCAGGTCCCAAGGAGGAAACAAACGAGGTAGCGGCACCATTAACAGGTTGTTCAACCATGGGGAGAACATTTTCGGGTGCAGTGGGGGCATTTGGATCATAGTAAGTGAGTTGGTCGATCTTGACCACACGTCCATCATGGGGGAACATCATGGTACGAAAGACAGAGGAAGCTACCGCCCGCATAGCATAATGTAGCTGCGACCAAGTAAGAGGTTGTAATCAAGCTGGGCGTTGATGACCTCGGTGTCAATGAGGACGGTTTTACCACCTAACTGGACAGGGACATTGGCTAGGAGACCTTGGGGCTGAGCCGAACGACCGTCGTAGGCACGTAATGCAGTGGTGGACTGCTGAAGGGTAGGGGATCCCAACTTCTGCCATACGAATGTGGACATAACGCATGTGGAGGAACCTTCATTGATGATGCACCGATGGATGACAAGATTCTGAACGGAAACAAAAACTTGGAATGCTAAGGTGGAAGGCAGGTGGGGTTCGGACTGGTCCAAATCAAATGCCATCAAATTCGAATCATTCGGGTCAATAGCCCCAATGGCTGACAGTAAAGTATTACGCTAGGAAGGGCATTTTTTCAAAACTTCTAACACAGACATGGTTGCGGGGGATTGGGCTAAGTCGTCTACAATGCTGTAGTTTGACGCAACGCGCGCATTGGGGTTATTGTTGATATGGCGAAGTGGGAAACGAGGTGCTTTGGAAGCGCCATCTATTGGGGGTGGAGGGATACATAATGCCTGATCAGTGGGATGAACGTTAGTGGTTTTATCGATGGGAGGGGCTTCAGAGGTGGAGCCATATTGGTTTCGACGGGTCTGGAGGTTGACATCAGCAGATGACATCATAACCAAGTGGTGGGTACTTGAGTCAAACATGGGTTGATCAGGAGCGGCGTAAGTGATCTGTTGTTGGGGTGGCACATTGGCTTGAGGGGGAGCCAACGGCTGAGTGTTCACTACGCCTTGGTTTGGTAAGGGGTTTTGCATCACTAAAGGTGGTTGCTGAGGTTGTGGGGGGTTGGGCGGTGTTTGAGGAGCCGCATGTCCTTGGCGATGGGCATCATCAACCCAAAGTTGCCGAGCTCACTCCAAGTGTGGGAAAGCATGTGTGTAGTGGACATAGACCCCGCAAATAGAACAAGGATGATTCGTTCGCAAATTAGGGTTTTTAGCCTGCTTGGGCGGGCGATCAGGGTTTTGGTTAGCGGGGGCCGCATTATTGTTGTCTGGGGGATTAGGCGGTTGACCACCTTGGTCAGGAGGCTGGTTGTTTCCACGATTACGGCCCTTACCGAGGTTTTGTTGGCCCTGGTTTCGTTGGTTGTTTTGGTTTTGCTGCAGCTTTTGTTGGGCATATACTTTCCCTTGGGCAGCAGGTGGGTTTTGAGGTTGTGCAGGTGCGAGAGCAGGCTGCATTGGATGATATGTAGGTGGAGGCTGCGCAGGTCTGGCACCTTGAGGGGGTTGCTGATATGTCTGCGGAGCAGGTTGTGGGTTTGTCGCAGGGGCTGCCTGTGGTAGGTAATAAGCAGGTTGGGCGTGGGAAGGTGCAAGAGCTGGTGCATCCTGCTAGTGGTAATAGGGCTGAGGTGCGACCGGGGTGGTGTAAGCGGGGGGAGCATGACCGAAGCACTGAGGTAGACAGGTGGGTCCATGGGAATGGTGGTGATGTGTCATAGGAGCATACGAGTTGGTTTCTCCAGACTGTGAGGTAGCCCACGAAAGGTCGGGGCCAGGGTTAGGACGTGCTATGGAAAAGGGTTGGGGATGCGAAGAAACACGGTCGATGATGCCGTCTATAGCATGGGATGCCCCCGACGCATCGTGCTGGGAGGAATCGCCGCGAGGGGCGTCAGGTATAATGGTATAAAGGTAACCTGACTGGGCGTATATGAGGTCGAACTGCAGTGCCTTAACGATGGCCTCTTCTTCAGACTGGGGTCTTTCGGAAGCTACATCCTTAGCAATGATAGGAAGAAGGGATTTGAGGAACCAATCTAAAGAAGATACGGTTGTCTAATTTGATCTTACATAAGCTACGACGACGACGCCACTCATGAATGTGGTCCGTGATGTGGGTAGCCGTGTTTTGTCTGCAAGAAAGGAGAATCTCAACGCCCACGTCGTAGCGGACCGGTAATTGGAATAACTGCAGGAAGGTCGAGGCAAGGGAGGTAAAGGTGGCATGGGTCCCATGGGGTTGCTCGATATACCACTTAGCTGCAGAGCCAGTGAAGGTGCGTTGTAACAGATGAAGGTGAACAGAGTCATCCACTATGGAGTTGGAGGAACACCATAGATGGAAAGACATAATATGGTTTTGAAGGTCCTCACCTGCCTTGCCCTCGAACTTAGGGATGTCAGAGGGGAGCTTGGTAGGCATGTGAGGCCATGCAGGGTCGTGTCGGATAGGATCGTTAGTCAGTCTGGCTAGGTCAGGTAGGTTGATGCTAGCCATAAATGGCAGACTGGAAGAAGGATGTGACACAGTAGTGGGTTGGACCAAGTTGGGGCAATGCCCCCAAGTGGAGGGACAGGGTTTGGGATGTTGGCCCCAAGTGGGGGAACTAAGGTATAGGAGGGTCCTGCACCACCATGGGTGGTGTGAGTCACTGGTGGAGTGGTGGTAGATATGCCAGGTACTGGAATGGGTATGGTGACCGGAATGGTGGACGTGGCCCCCATTGAGGGCATACCCAAAATAGGTGTGGTAACTGGTGTAGTGGTGGATGTGCCACCAATGGTCCCTACAAGGAAAGGAGTGGAAGTCGTTCCAGCCATGGGGCTAGTAGGGGCAGTTTAAATGGGGTTCTCAGACTCTTCCTCAGAATCGGAGGTAAAGTAAGGGGCGTCAAGATCGGGTGACGGAGTCCTATGCCGCTGATGAGTGGAGTCAAGTGACAAGGCTCGAGATCTATGATAAGTGGTATCAATTGATGAAGATCTGTGTCTATGACGGATGGTGTCAAGTGAACCGTGCTGTGGGGGCTCGCCCCGGAGGCACCGAGAATGTCTCGGGGACTCAATGGTGACAGATGGTGTCAAATCTCTGGGGGTTGAGGTGAGTAAAAAACAGCTCAAAAAACCCTAATGCAACCGATTGTGTAGAAGGAGAGCTCAAAAAATAGGGCACTCAGGCCAACAACCAACTTAAAACACCCACTGTAATAGCTATGCTACAATAGGTGGAGTATTAACAGAAATGGTCAGAATACCAACAAGCAGCATGTTTCCTAAAAATAAAAAATGGTGGACTCACTAGACCAAAAGGAGGTAAGGGAGCAAGCAAACACCTAACTAGATAGTATTCTGACTCAACTAGACATATCCTCTGCAAGGTGATGAAATTCAAGTTAGACAATATGGATAGGAGAGCCAAGTGGCTAAGATATCCCCCTACTGGGAAGGACACTAGGTAGTCAATCCTAGAAGAATGGCAACTAAGATACCCCATTCATGACACGTCCAGAAAGGTGAATCTGCCATTTGGTCCTTTTACCGCAATACCCGCATACAGGGATATCCCGAGAACTGCGAAAGGTAGACCTTCGGTTACTTAATGGATTGTGGTATTCCACTCAGGCCTTCGGAACCAGTCTGGCGAATTCAACCCTCCTAGGGGAGAGGCCCTCTGGTAAACTGGTTGCGACCGTGCCAAAAAATACTAGGGGATTTTGGTTCCCTAATTGGACAACAACTATGTCTCAAGTGTAAGCAACCGAGGGGTGTTATTGGAAGCCTATCCCCCCGATCCTACCTAACTACAAAAATTCTTTTGTGTTCCCCAAGTGGGGTTAGAATGTTGGTTGTGTTAAGTAATTTTTAAGGCTCACTTGAATTAGGTGACAGAGTGTGTGCGTGTGAGATGATGATGAACCCAAGTAAAAAGTGCCACTATGGAGGGCAACTTTCTAACTAGCAATAACAAGACAGAAATTAACTTTTAAAATGCACAATTTTCTTTTTTCAATTTAAATTGCTGAAAATGTAAAAATGATTCTGTAAATGAAACAGAAATAAAACTGCAAAAAAGGCTGAAAGGAAGGGTGGCTGCAGGTAGGACAGATGGCTGTGCTGGGGCAGAAAATAGTGCAGGAAGCAGGGTTTAAAACAGAGAAAAAAGCAGAAAAAAGATCGCGGTTTTTTGGCAAATTTGAGCGGTCGGACTGCGGAAAACAGCTGAATAGTTGCAAGCGGGTTGCGGGTTTTGGGCTGAAAAACGCAGTCGGGATGCAGGAAAAATGCCGAAAGGAGCCAGCGGGTTGCGGAAAACTGGCTGAATGCCACAGGTGGGATGCAGGAAAAACGCCGAAAGGCACCGGCGGGTCGTGGGAAAATGGCCGAAAGCCACAGGCGGGACGCAGGAAAAATGCCGAAAGGCACCTGCGGGTTGCGGCAAACTGGCCGAAAGCCGCAGGCAGGACGCAGGAAAATCGCTGAAAGGCGCCGACGAGTTGCGGGGAACTGGCCGAAAGCCACAGGCGGGATGCAGAAAACAGGGTAATAGCCGCAGTTAGACCGTCCCAAACAGGCTAATAGCCGTGGTCGGATCGCAGGTAACAGACTGAAAATGGCCGGCAGGTCACCGGAAACAGTCTGAGAGCCGCGGTCGGATCGCAGGTAAGTGCCTGAAAGACGTGGTCGGAACGCGACTGCAGGGGGAAAAGACGCGGTATACGGCGGCCGAAAGGGACAGCCGAACAGAAAAAAATATTTAAAAATTGTAACCAGAAATTCAAACCTAGGGGAGTCGCCAAAACTGTAGCTAGGGTTTTACCCCTAGCTTGTGCAAATGAGCACCTACTAAGGAGAAGGGCCTCCTTAGTAGCAGTTCAGTAAATTGTAAATTAAAATGCTAAAACAAAAATATAAATTACTCTAAACATATGCATGAAACAGAAAAACAAGATATGAAAAATGGTTTTTGTATTGATTTTACCTCCAATGTGAAGGTTGGTGAAGCTCTTGCAATGTCCAAGAGGGTTTCTCCAAGCTCCAACTTGCTCCTTCTCTTTCTCCAAATGATGGGAATGGGCCAAAAGGGGCTCTCAAGGTGAAAGTAGCTCAAGGGTGAGCTAGGGTTTCAAGAGAGATTTTGGCAGAGTAAGGGTATACTTGATTGTGGATATGAAATGAGGGGTCTCCATCACCTATTTATAGTTTTTTGGTGGTGGAGTGCTGGCCCATGGTTTTGGGAACCAAATGGTTTAGGTCAGCTGTATAGGGTTTTTTCCTCCTTTTTCCTCATTATTTTATATTTTTTATTCCCTCTTTAGAGGGTTTTTGCTATTTTAGAGGAATTTTGGATATTTTTTGGGGGAAAAGGGGTTTTTTAGCCTTTTTTAGGCTTCTTTGATGGTTTTGTGGCCTTTTGGAGGCATTTTAGGCCTTTTGGAGGCTTTTTAGCGAGATTTTCAGGGTTTTTAAGGGAAATATGGTAGGAAAATGGACAAATGAGTCATGTAATGGGGTAGATGAGGTAGTGAACACTTTTTGGGTGTTAACAGTGTGTTTCAATTCAAGAGTGCTTCAAGTTAGTCAGTGAATATTCAAGCACCATTGCTTGATGGGTTCGAGCAGAGAACATAAACAAGGTTTTAATATGAAGACAACCAGGTTTGAAGTATGGGAATGGGATCGAAGGTAGCTTTGTGGGGAAAGGAAGGGGAAACTAGGGCATGAGTTGATTGAGTGAGATACTCGTTCATTGGTTGAGGTTTTGATTTCCTCTAATGTTTTTCCTCAATGGATTAAAGTGAAAACCCTAGATTTTAAAATCAAATGGATGGGGGTGGAAATACAACCATGGTTATTATGGTTATTTTGTTTAGTTGATAATCACAAGAAAAAATCTCATTGGGTGTAGTGTAGAGGTAAAGGTGCAATTTATGAAGTTGTAAATAATTACAAAACAAATCCCAAGGTGCCACAATAAATTGACAAATGGAGCAAGTATAATGAAGGGCCTACTAGGAAACAGTGTGGGTACCTGAAATTGAGATGGCATCTTTGCTTCATCTTTGGTGGTAGTGCGCATCCTACTTGATTTTGGAAAACCTCGTGATTACCCCCCCCCATTTTTATTTTCCTTTTATTTCTTTGTGAACTTCTTTTAGGTCATGGTTGTGATTGTGTTATGTCAGTGAGAAAAAGGTGTAATGGACATCCTACTCACTTTTGGAAAACCCCATGATTTCCCTCCTTTTCTATTTTCCTTTTATTTCCTTGTTAATTTTTTTATGTCCATGGTTGAGATCATGTTATGTCAGTGAGAAAAGGGATTTTATTTTTGGCGCAGTGAGGAAATCCATATGGTACTTACCTGCTCCGAGCCCCCCACCGACTCCGACTGTTATTTTACAATCGGTACAACCTATCACTACTACCAGCCACCCACCCCCTCCGGTCACTCATCTGCAAAACAGACCACCCCCAATAGTGACTACGACATCAACATCTAGAAACTCCCCACCTCCGTTACGGAACACAGGGGGCAGAGGCCCACCAACTTATAACAATGGACTCATAACTCACACCCCCCCAGCAACCCCCAAGGTAGCTAAAAACCCCCCAACTATTCGTATTCCCCCTAAGTGCTCGTTTTGTGACGACATAGCCCATGCCACTCATCAATGTCCACAATTACCTGCACTCCAAGAACACATGAATATGTTGGATGATGACACCGGGATTCCAGTGGTAAGACTAGATCCACCTCCTCACCCTCGCGGCAAAATGCTCCGCACTAACCACCCTTGTGCGATATGCGGCATTTATGGCCATTATTCACACCATTGCCTTGATCTCCCAGATTATAGAGCAGCCTTGTACGAGATGAACAATGCCGACTTAGAGATATCTCCTCTCCTCATCGAGGAGATCTACCCTCAGAAATCATCTACTTCGGAAGAAATCAATACCATCTATATGATTTCAACCACATACAAACTAGAACCCGTCGATTTATGGTCTGATTACTTTCATACTGACGAGCAAATTTTAGAAACCCTCACTGCATCAGACTACCCTTGGGACGATATGCATCATTGCTCATACTTCCTCCCTGAGGCATCTACATCCACCACATAAAACCAACTATCAGTCGAATCAAAATATTTCTTACCAACTAACGTTTATTGGTTAAAAGACCCCATCCCAGCAGCAGATGCCTTCAAAGAAGGGAACATGTCCAACATTTCCCCTATTATACAAATCGACATCTCCACCACACCTGGAAAACCTGAGCTCATCTAGCTAGGCGCATCATGCACTCAAGCGGAAATTCAGGAATATAATAAACTCTTCCAAGAGTTTCGTGATGTCTTCGCCTGGTCTTACACCGAGATGCCTGGCCTCGATCCAAAAATTGTGGAGCATCACATCGACACTTGGCTTAATGTGCCTCCTGTCTGACAAAAAAAATAGCCCATTCACCCGTCCAAGCTCCCAGTTTTTAAAGTTGAGATTGAAAAACTGCAAAAAGCAGGATTCATATATGTTATTTCCTACACCACCTGGGTTTCAAACCCAGTGCCAGTAAACAAAAAAGTGGGCACCATATGCGTTTGTACTGATTTCCGAGACCTCAACCTCGCTTGTCCCAAAGACAACTTCCCCACACCTTTCTCTGACCAACTAATCGATAAATGTTCGGGACATGAGGTCCTTTCATTTATGGATGGTTTCTCCGGATATAACCAAACAAAAATCTGTAAAGAAGATCAATACGAAACAGCTTTCACTACCCCATGGGGCACCTTCGCCTATCGCGTAATGCCTTTTGGTCTCAAGAATGCTGGAGCCACCTTCCAACGTGCCATGACTTATTGCTTCCACAATCTACACAAGATCATAAAAGTCTATCTGGATGACCTCACCGCTCGATCCAAGAAGCGATCTGACCATTTAGATGACCTTCGACAAGTTTTCATGCATTGTCAAAAATACAACATCCGCTTGAACCCTCTCAAGTGTGTCTTTTACGTTACATCAGGTCGCCTACTAGGGTTTGTTATCTCAGAAAAAGGCATCACTATAGACCCCTTAAAAGTCCAAGCCAGTCTAGAATTACCGTCACCCCATACATTAAGACAACTTCAAAGCCTTCAAGGGAGGTCCAATTTCCTCCGCCACTTTGTCCCTGACTATGCCACAACGGTGCATGGTTTCCTACGACTACTACGTCTACATACCCGTTTCATATGGGACCAACAAGCAGAGACAGCTTTCACTGATTTAAAGAAAGCACTCACAAACGCCCCGTTGATTTCTCCTCCAGATTTTGCAAAATATTTCACCCTCTATGTTTCAGCATCTGAACATGCCGTATCTGGAGTTCTTGTACAAGAAGATACTACTCGCCAAGAGCATGTCATCTACTATGTGATCCAGACCTTGTCCGGCCCACCCCTCCGCTACCCACATGAAGAAAAGATGGCCCTCGCCGTCGTCTTTTTAGTACAAAAGATGCGACATTACATTCTCCTGAGCCATACCACAGTCATAGCCAATTCCAATCCTATGGTTTACCTCTCCACGCGTCGCCTTCTACAAGGCCGCGTAGCTAAATGGGTAGTTATCCTGCAAGAGTACGACCTAACTTTCAAGACCCCAAAGAGCACCAAGGCCCTAGCACTCGCTCAACTCATCACAGATCTCCCATCCTCTTCGTCATCACCCGCTATCAAACGGATCTCATTGACGATCACATTTTCATCATTTCTTCTGATGACCCATGGTACGACGACATCTTAATCTACCTCCTCACACAAAAATTTCAACCCCACATCGATCATGACGAATGCCATCGTATACGACACCACACCCCCCGATACCTCCTATTAGGTGATGTCCTTTATCGACGTGGCGTCGATACCATCTTATGACACTGCCTATCTCATAATAAGGTAGAACAAGTCCTTAATGACGGCCATAGCGGTGCCTGCGGAGGCCACTTCTTCGGCATGGCCACCGCTCAAAAGATCATCCGCACATGTTACTTTTGGCCTTCATTATTTACTGATTGCATCACCGCAGTCAAACATTGTCAAAACTGCCAACTTTTTTCCCCCAAGGAAAGAACCCCACCCGCCCCCCTTCATCCAGTCGTCACTATCGAACCATCCTGCAAATGGGCCATCGACTTCCTCAATTGCAATCCCACGTCAGCCGGTGGTCATAAACACATTATTGTGGCCGTAGATTATTTCACAAAGTGGGCGGAAGCCATGCCAACTTACAATTGCAAGGACGACACCGTAGCACGTTTTTTCCTCAACCATGTTATCGCCCGTTTTGGAGTGCCAAAACAACTCGTCTCAGACCACGGCTCTCACTTCAAAGATGTCGTCTGGAGAGAATTATCAACCTTACTGAAATTTGAACACCATTTCTCCTCCACCTACTACCCCCAAGGAAATGGCCAAGTCGAGGCGATCAACAAAATTTTGAAAACCATCCTCCAGCGCACTGTAGACAAACACAAATCAAATTGGCACCACATGCTCTTCCCGGCACTACGGGCATACCGCACGTCAACCAAAACCGCCACCGGTTTTTCCCCTTTCCATTTAGTTCACAGTGTCGAATCCGTCCTCCCCATTGAGTGCCAGATTCCAGCCCTACATATGGCCGTTGAACTCCTATCGGACACTTCCCCAATTGAGCAATGCTTACTACTCCTGGAGCAGGCTGATGAAGATCGGCGCACAGCCCTTCAAACCATGGAATCAGCCAAGATCCGATCCAAACTAAGTTACGACAAACATGTCCACCCAAGAAATTTTACTGAAGGGGACCTTGTCCTCGCCTATGATCAAGCTCACGATAAAACTGGGAAAGGAAAGTTTGTGTCCATGTAGCAAGGCCCATACATTATACACACTTGCCTCGGACAGGGGGCATACATCCTGACCGATTCAGAAGGCAACCCCCTACGCAAACCACGCAATGGGTTGTACCTTAAGCAATTTTACCCATAGCAAATCTAATGGACACCACTGTCCATTATTGTACAGTATTATTTTGTTTTTTACAAAAAATTCAAAAAACCTAAATATTTGTTTTCTCTGCATGACCACAGATGGATCCCATTCCACTCTGCTACATCGGTTTCACTGATGGTGCAAGTCATTGGTCCCCCAATATGGCCTCCGCAGCTTGGGTAATATATTCTCCTTCACATGAGTTGATCCACATCGGCGGAGTGTGTTTAGGTGCCGCCACCAACAACCAAGCTGAATACGATGCCGTGACCGATCTCTTGGCCGTAGCTCTCCAAATGAGCATATGTCACCTTAACGTTTTCTTGGACTCACAAATCCTTATTTCCTAGCTCAACAATGATTACCAGGTACGCGATCCCTGTCTTTTCAGAAAATTCTTGCGCACTGAACAAATGGTTTGACAGTTTGAATCCATTTCATTCACACATATCCCAAGGAATCTCAACAGTGTAGCAGACCATATGGGAAACAACATTCTTGACTGGCACACCATTCAAACCATAGCTTAAACAAAAATGCATCCACATGCATAACATGTGCCTCCACGGGCATATATAAAAACGACAAAAATGCATCCACGTGCATAACATGTGCCTCCACGGGCATATACAAAAATCAAAATGTTGCATCCATGTGCATAACATGTGCCTCCATGGGCATACAGAAAATCAAACATGCCTCCACGGGAAAACAAAAAGACAATGAATGCATCCATGTGCATAAACAACTATAAACCAAACCATATATATATATACATCATAATATAGTCAAACATGTCATAGGTGCCCTCAGCACCCAATATACAAAAATACATCAGCCGTACAAAAAAGTACTTCCCCATATGCTCATCAGCATTTGGGGGCAGACACAAGATCATCTAATCATCACGGTCTGCAAGCTCCTCTGGTGCCTCCTCCGTTGGCCCCATCGGATCATGCCGAGCCCGAACTCTCCTCTTCACCGGCCCCGCTGGATCATCTCATAAATGAATCCTCCCCTCCCCCATCCCTGCCGGATCATGCCGAGCCCCATCCCTCCACTCAGCCGCCAACAATGTTGCTCTGAGCAAGATCGAGTGCCACTCACGCGGCGCATCGAAACAATGCTCGACGATGTCTCGATCCAAATCCCTCCACCCATCCTCTGGAAATCCTGCTAGTATCATGTCTAGTGTCTCTCTGACACCCTCCACGACATCATCTCGAGGCCCATCTCCTCGATTGCGAGCCCCAAATCCTCGAGCATGCGAAGGTGGTACCACTACAGGAGGTGGAATGACCACCATCGCCTGTCCCCTACGAGCCACATAGTCGGCCGGTGGTATAGGACCAACATCTACACAATCACGCAAGTAAACCGTCATATAAATATCTAACTATAATCATAACAAACACATCTACAACACATGATATAGTAGAGAACAAAACACAAAACATACCATTTAAACCCTATGCCTGTCCCTGGGTTCGAGGAATCTCCGGATCTCCTCGATAATCCATACCATCATATGGATAGTCCTCAATCAGTAGGGGGATCTTCTCCCATTGCTCATACATATCCTGCGAAAAGAACCCGCGGATACCACCACCACTGCGGGGCATCATATTCCCCCACCGCACCATACGCGGCTCGCTCACCAAACCATCTCAAACCGGCACCCGCGGCCGCAAAGTCGGTACCCACTCAAAGAAAAAACAACACAAAAAGGAGGCATAGCAGAACTCTCCCCCCTCCCGACTGACCTTGTCCAGATCTCTCCGGACACCAGCCAAAAACATCTGACCCCATGCATAGTAGGTCCCCCTCAGCACAGAATCCACCATCATCATTTGTCCCCCCAACAAACGATGTGGCACCACGGCACCCAACACCCGCAGAACACAAGCCCCAACAGCCTGCATGTCCCACTCCCGCAATGATCTCAAGCTCAAAGCGATGTTCTGCACTATCGCCCCAGCAACACAGAAGGTCTCCAGGAGATCCTCCATGTCCACACATGTCGGGATCCTCGGTAGAAGATCCCCCACCTCCCCTAAGCAAGGCAACCCGGTAAGAAAATATACATCAGTAAGGGTGATCTCCAACCTCTCACCCCCAACAATAAAGGCACCCTCTGCAGGGACCCACAAACTCACCAATTTGTTCAGTATCGGTCCTACTGAACGCATCGGTGGAATCTGAACAAAATTCAGGAGCCCACTCACAGCCAGAGCCTACCGGACCCCCTGATCGGTCCGAATCCGAATCATCAAGTCCTCCTCCATCTCTCGCTCTCGCCATGACACCAATGGCCTCCTCAACATCCTACCAAAGAACAAAGAAATTTTTTAAAAAACCAAAAAAAAAAAAAAAAAAATTCCATTGCGGCTTTTCCATCAAAAGCCACGATGATCATTGCGGCTTTCATCCAAAAACCCACGATGATCATTGCGGCTTTCATCCAAAAACCCGCGATGACCATCGTGGGTATTGACCACACATTCGCGATGAACATCGCGACTATCAACCCCACAGTCGCGATGAACATCGCAACTGTCAGCCCTGAACCCACGATGAACATTGCGACTGTCAGCACCGAACTTGCGATGTCCATCACGGAAAAAGACTCGAAACCCACGATATTCCATGTTGGAAGGCCAACATGGAATTTCGCGGCCTTCAGGGGCCCGCCGCTAACCAAAAAAGACATAATCAAAAGGTCTAAGGCGAATAAGGTTACCTGAAACTCACGGAATCGAAAACCAACGATCAAATCTCCTGGAAATCAAGAAAGAGCTTTGATTGCTCTGCCAAACTCACAAGTAACAATGACATGTCATAGGGGCCCCACACCCTATTTATAGAAATTTCACCATTTTTCAAACAACCATTGCGGTATCATACGACGTCCGTTCCTCAAACCGTTGATACCGGTTAAATCAGCACAGTGAGAATTTCATGATAGTTCTTTCCTTTTCCTGTTTTCACTAGGTCCATTTTTTGAAAAACATTTCACGCCCTCGGTGCCTCGGTTTGCGTGCCACATCGGCCGTTCTCCATTTTTTAGAAGTCTTATATCGTCGGATTTAGTTTTCTGTGCTCCTGATGACGCTTGAGATCATTTCTCGCTCTCACCTCCATATTTTTTGGGCATTTTTTCCCATGCCCCTTCCTCCCCTCGATTTGCGTGCCACATCAGCCGTTCTCCATTTTTTACGAGTCTTATATCGTCGGATTCAGTTTTCCGTGCTTGTGATGACGCTTGAGATCATTTCTCGCTCTCACGCCCAGATTTTTCAGGCATTTTTCCCATGCCCCCTTGTCACCTTGGTTTGTGTGCCACATTGGTCGTTCTCTATTTTTTACAAGTCTTATATCGTCGTATTCAGTTTTCCGCGCTCGTGATGACGCTTGAGATCATTTCTCGCTCTCACGCCCAGATTTTTTGTGCATTTTTTCCCATGCCCCCTTGTTGCCTCGGTTTGTGTGCCACATCGACTATCGTCCATTTTTTACGAGTCTTATATCGCCGGATTTAGTTTTCGTGCTCGTGATAATGCTTGAGATCATTTCTTGCTCTCATGCCCATATTTTTCAAGCATTTTTCCCATGCCCCCCATTGCCTCGGTTTGCGTGCCACATCAGCCGTCGTCCATTTTTTACGAGTCTTATATCGCCAGATTCAGTTTTCTGTGCTCGTGATGATGCTTGAGATCATTTCTCGCTCTCACGCCTAGATTTTTCGAGCATTTTTCCCATGCCCCCTCGTTGCCTCGGTTTGTGTGCCACATCGTCTGTCGTCCATTTTTTACGAGTCTTATATCGCTGGATTCAGTTTTTCGCGCTCGTGATGATGCTTGAGATCATTTCTTGCTCTCACTCCCATATTTTTTGGGCATTTTTTCCCATGCCCCCTCGTTGCCTCGGTTTGCGTGCCACATCGGTCGTTCTCTGTTTTGAACAAGTCTTATATCGTCGGATCCAGTTTTTCGCGCTCGTGATGATGCTTGAGATCATTTCTCACTTTCACCCCATAATGTTCGAGTATTTTTTCAAAATGCCACCCATTACCTCAGTTTGCGTGCGACATTGGCCGTTTCCCCTTTTTGACAATCTTTATGTCACCGGATCTAGTATTCCGCACTCATGATGGTGCTTGAGACCTTTTCTCACTCTCATCAATCCCTTTTTCTTCGGTATAATTTTACCCATTTTTTGGGCCGAGCAATCCCTTTTTACGAAAAAGGCACTTAGGGAGTTTTTGTTAAGCTCTTTTCTGACTCCTAAAACAATGAAAAGATCGTCGAGCAACCTTGCTTCCTTTCATGCTCGCTAAACGTATCTGAAAGGGCATCTACCTGGTATAAGTTTACCCCTTTTCTGGACCTTGTAGACTAATTACAAAAAAGGAATACTCTAGTCACATCGGCTAGAAGAGTTCTCCATTTGCATCATTTTAAACTTTTTCGGGCCTTGGAGACTAACTTATGAAAAAGAACACTAATGGAGTCCACTTACCGCTTTCAGACTCTCTAAACATGAAAGTGACCACAAGCAATCACCATCCTGGGCTTGTAAACACCCACAAGATGGTACTCACAACCACTGCAGAGTCTTCTTATCATTTTCAGACTCCTTAAAAATGAAAGCACCCATGAGCACGAACAGTCCTGGGCTCACAAAATCCACAGGACAGTACCATTTCAGAGCACACTTTTATGCCTTCTTGGAGTTCATTAAAACTACGAAGAAGGACCCAATGGTGCTTCTCGGCGCCACAATAGATCACGTCTACTCATATGGCAGCTTCCCCATTTTGGTCACCTTTGTTCAAAGTATTCTGCAGCATGTCACCCTGAGAATCCCTCGACAGCACCCATTAGCTCGCCCCCCCCAGAGTTAATACATACCCTTCAGTCCTTAAAAGCTATGATCCCCGCACCTACAAGTCAGTTCCCTACGCTGCCAGGTCAACCATGTCATCATGCTCTGAACAAAGGAAGTTTGACTCTACCCACTTTATGACCCCAATTACTTCCCATCCCCACGAGTATGCCAGTCCTACCATCAGTACTACCACATGACAACCAAATTTATTCCAGAGGATAGACCTAGAGGTCCCTGTGTCTTGGAATCATCACCATTTATGATGAGTTCCTACGAATCATTTCGAGAAGAGTCCTCAGTGCCTCTCCAAATAGTTGTTTCTCACATGCTCGACTTCAACACCTTGATTGCATTGTTGAGACTCGCACAGGGTATTGGTCCGTTCAGTTATTTGTTCAAGACCCCGAATACCACCTGACTCTTCCACATATGAGAGTCTACCTACGGAAACAACCAGTTACATTTTTTCTATAGATATCCGGGTTGCGCATGGTGACAGTTTTTTGATGCACCCCAGTTTAATACTCCCTCGAGTACACAGTTACATGTACTTCTCAGAGATGACTCACAGTCATTGAGTCCCTACAGATGTTGGACACCTTCAGTTTCAGCAGTTCATCAACCCTTCTGAGACCTTATTCAGAACGGTTGACGCTTTATTCCAGTGTACCGGTTATTGAGATCAGTCATGTTATGATCATGAGTACATCCCAAACTAGTGTCCCCTTTGGACCACTATGATGTACCAGCAGATTTTGTATGTATTATTCAGGTCCCCCCTTCTTGGGACTAATTGTTATGTATATGTCTTAATACAAGCATGGGTATGCCCGCCTCGTCCATTATCAGAGATTATTCCTCATTCATATTGAGGCCATGTAATATTGTTTATTTTGCAGCTTCCAAGGGCCGTGGATCTAGTCTCCAACCGGTCTCTTCTCTTCCCCAAACCCCAGAAAAAAGACAAAAGAACTATGATGTCTATCGGTCATACGATGATCTCTTGCCCTCACACATCAGGGGGCAATCTGTTAACACCCAAAAAGTGATCACTAGCTCATTTAATTATTCACATGACCCATTTGTCCACTTTTTCACCATTTGAGCCTCTAAAGCCATCAAAAGTCACCAAAAGACCTTAATACACACCTTTTTCCACTCAAAATGAATATTTTTCCTCAAAAAGCATAAAAAAACCCTAAAAAAGGGTCCAGAATTCCCAAAAATATTAAAAAGGGAATAAAAATATTCAAAATATTCAAAAAAAGAAAAAGGAGGGAAAAGGTACCTAAACCATGTTGGTCAATACCATTGGTTTCCTCAAAACCATAATGGTATTCCCCACCACCAAAAATTATAAAACGGAGGTAGGGGCTCCTCACTTTCCATCCATCCATCATCCTATCCTCATGCTGTCAAAATCTCTCATGAGTTCTTGACCATTGTAGCAATCGTGGAGAAGAGACCTTTGGAGCTTGGAGTTACTCACCTTGGAAGTTGCTCAACACAAATCCTCACCATTTGAGGTATCTTAATACAAAATACTCATTCTTTTTATTTCTTGTTCTTGAATCATTTTCAGAAAATTTTATTTGTTATATGCACATGCTAGTTTAGTTTAGATTCAGATTTATAATTGTTTTTTGCTTTCAATATTTGAAACTGCTATCACTTGTTGATAGGTTCCCAAAGCACCAAAGCTTGGTTGCAAAACCAAGCTAATAGTTTTTTATGGAGTTAGATGAATACCATAGGTGAAAAGACATTATGTGGCTTTGGGGGTCCTCCCCAGGTTTTCCTTCAAACTTGGGGATGTCCGAGGGGAGATTTGTAGGCATGGGTGGCCATGTAGGGTTTTTCCTGATAGGATTGTTGGTTATCCTAGCTAGTCTGGTAAGTTCAGACTAGCCATGTAAGGCAAACTAGCAGATGGGTGTGGCGCAATGACTGGGACATAACTATTCATGGTGGCATTATGTAGTGGTCCAGTAGCCCCTAAGGGTATGCTAGGTATTGAAGGTATGTATCCTCCAACTGTTGTGGTTTGGTATGGGCCAGCGTTTCCAAGTGCAACATGGGTTACACTGGGGTTAGGAATAGTGCTAGGAATTCCTAGGATCTGGGTTGTGGTAATGACAGGTTGTGTGATTCTTATGTTTGGCATACCCATAATAGGAGGTAGTCCTGTGTTGGGCATGCCTAAAGGTGGAGTGTCCCCCATATTAGGCATACCTAGAGGGGTTGTTGTTACCATGGATGGCACAGTAGTAAAAGGGTTTGTGGATGTATATCCAATAGTACTGGTAAAAAGTGGGTTGTATTGTGGTCCAGCCATGAGGTTGGTTGGTGATATTACAGTAGGGTTTTCGGATTCAGCCTCAGAATCAGATGTGAAGTGAGGCGTGTCAGAATCGGATGACTGTATGTTTGGCCGATGACGTGTCGAGTCAAGGGATAAGGCTCTACATCGACGATGTGTAGAGTCAAGTAGACTGAATTGAGGGGGTTCACCCTGAAGACGACGAGATCATCTTAAATTCTCAATGGTGAGAATTTTTTATTTTTTATTTTTGTAATTTCAGTGTAAGGTGGTGATGTAAAAAACTCGGAACCCTAATGCATCAATGAGTGCAAAAGGGGAGTGAAAAAATAAAGGCTCTCAGGCCAAAAATCAACCTCAAAAAGCACTTATTATAGCAGTTGTGCTATAATAAGTGGAGGGATGCAACAAAATTGGTCAGAATACCAAAATTCAAACAGTTTCTAGAAAAAAGAGGTGTTACTAGACCAAAGGTGGGTAATGTATCATGCAAACACCTAACTAGAAGTATTATGAGTCAACAAACGATATTCTCTGCAAGGTGATGAAATCCAAGTAAGACAATATAGAGTGTTGAATTAACGGCTAGATATTCCCCTACCGAGAGGGATACCAGGTAGAAAATCCTAAAGAGTGGCAACTAGGATACCCCATTCATGACACATTCGGTTGGGTGAATCTGTAGTTTGGTTCTATCGCCGCTGTACACCGAGAACTTCGAAAGGTATCCTTCGGTTACTAAATGGATTGCGGTATTCCACTCAGACTTCCGGAACCAGTCTGGCTACTTCAACCCTCCTAAGGGAGAGGCCTTCCCGATAAATTGGTTGATAACCGTGTCAAAATTATAAGGGATTTTAGTACCGTAGAGGACAACCACTATGTCTCAAATGTAATAATTGAGGGGTGTTATTGGAACACCTATCCCCTCAATTCTACCTAACTGCAAAATTCTTTTAAGTGCTCCCCAAGTGGGGTTAAAAGTTTGTTGAGTTAAAGGTAAATTTGAAGGCTCAGTTTAAATTATGTGCTAGAGTGGGTGCAAGTGTGGTATTTAAACTGAAATTGATTTGCCTCGCTTGGGCAATTGATTACAAATGAAAGAAAAGACATTTCCAGTTTTGCAAAAAATAAATGCGTTTTTGAAATGTAAATGCTTGAAAAACTATTCAAAAATAATGGATCTTTGAAATAATTTGAAGGAAAGCAAATAACATAAATATTTCAAGAAATAAATGGATCTCTTAAAAGTTGCTTGGGAAAATAAACAGTAAAACCTTGATCTAAAGAATGCAGAAAAATCTCTCTTTCAATTACTGAAAATTTTTAAAAAGACTTTTAAATGAGCATTCTAAATAGTAAAAGATTTAATGTGGCTGTAAAAATGCAGAAAAATTAAGGCTGTAAAATATGCTAAATGGGCAGAAAATACAGCAAAAATCCATTTTCAAAAAATTGGCCGAATTGAAAAAAATTGCATCGCGGGTTTCGGGACAACAGCCGCGAGGGGCCGCGCGAGTTTCGGTCACACAGTCACGATGGGCCGTGTGGGTTTCGGTCACACAGTCACGATGAGTCGTGCGGGTTTCGGCCGCAAAGATGCGATGTGCAGCGCGGGTTTTCGTCACACAGTCGCGATGTGCAGCACGGAAAATGGTCGCAGAGCCGCAATGTGCAGCGCGTAAAATGGCCGCGAAGCCACGGTGCGTCGCGCGAAAAAAAGCCGTGAGGTCGCAATGAGCTGCGCGACTGTTGGGAAAATAACCACGAGGCGAAAGCCGAAAACGGACACCGAAAAAACGAACCCGAAAATGAAAATTTCAGGCTGTTAATGGCAATAGAAGGGACCAAGATCTAGAACAGCAATGGATCTGTTGTCTAGGATGGCATATCTATGAATTAAAATGATTAAAACTAACAAAAACTAAGATCTAAAGCAAAAAACAATTCTAAATCTGAATCTAAACTAAACTAGCATGTGCATATAACAAATAAAATTTTCTGAAAATGATTCAAGAACAAGAAACAAAAAGAATGAGTATTTTGTATTAAGATACCTCAAATGGTGAGGATTTGTGGTGAGCAACTTCCAAGGTGAGTAGCTCCAAGCTCCAACGGTCTCTTCTCCAAGATTGCTACAATGGTCAAGAACTCATGAGAGATTTTGACAGCATGAGGATAAGATGATGGATGGATGGAAGGTAAGGAGCCCCTACAACCTTTTTATAATTTTTGGTGGTGGGGAATACCATTATGGTTTTGAGGAAATCAATGGTATTGACCAACATGGTTTAGGTACATTTTCCCTCCTTTTTCCTTTTTTGAATATTTTGAATATTTTTATTCCCTTTTTAATATTTTGGGGAATTCTGGACCCTTTTTTAGGGGTTTTTATGTTTTTTGAGGAAAAATATTCATTTTGAGTGGAAAAAGGGGTGTATTAAGGTCATTTGGTGACCTTTTGATGGCTTTAGAGGCTCAAATGGTGAAAAAGTGGACAAATGGGTCATGTGAATAAGGAAATGAGCTAGTGAGCACTTTTTGGGTGTTAACAAATGGACAGAGTTCAAGCACAGTTGGCCAACTTAACACTTCAATTGGAGGATATAAAGAAGGGCAAGGAGATCCGTGGAGACATATGGTGTATCATATGTAGAAGGGAGGGGCATCATAAGGACAACTTCCTAGAATTCAGTGAGTATTTTCAGGTGGGGGCACCAAACCCCCTTTGTCAAGGGGAAATGCCATGGTGTACTATATGTCAGGCCAGAGGGCATTGACCGAAGGAGTGCGTATATCTGCAAAAGATGGTATCAAATCCAGGAAACTTATACTACAATTTTTTCCAATCATTTGGTCATGATGAGAGGGACTGCAAGGCCTATGACTTGCTGCAAGATTGAACAGCCAATACATATTTTATGAAAGGAGAGGAGCCGCCAGTGGTGCAGCAACAATCGCAGTATAACCAACCGCAGCAATACAACCAAGGGATATACGGGTAGCCGCAGTATGGGCACCCGCAGTATCCCCCACCACCGTATGGCCAATCACAGTATGGGCAGCAACAGTATCAGCAGTTCAGGAAACCGCAGTACCAACAATATGGACCGCCACGCGGAGGCTTTAGGGGAGGATTCTGTGGGGACCGAGGTGCAGGTATGGGATGTGGAGGAGCTGTCAGACGAGGAAGAGGAACAATTGTTTGTTACAATTATGGAAAACAGGGGCACTACCAGCGAGATTTCCCGAACCCCACGCCGCATTGTATACACTACGGTGCCATAGATCATAGTATAGAAGACTGCCCTCAGCTTATTGTGAAATGGAAAATGAAGCAGAACCACAACTCAAACAATTGAAATGCGCTGCCTACCATACATATGATTTCAACAGAAGCTAAAGGCACCCATGCGACTGTTGGAGTAGTGACACAAGGAGTTGTGGTGACTGGGGTCGAGAAGCCACATACCAATATCAGGCCAACACAAACACAATGGAAGCAGGCAGACGGTGGCATGGAAATCGAAAAGGACACTATTTCGAAGGTATAGGGTGACACGAGAAATATGAGGCAGGTACCTCTTGAGGAAGAAATCTATGACATGCCACCAACGTTCGACCCGACGAAGTTGCGAAGGAAGGAAAACACCTTAAAATCCTTCTTGGGAAGATTCCTAGATTTAGCAAAAGACCTGGATGTATTGGAAGAAATAGTGAGTCTACTACAACGACGAGGAGGTGCACGATTGGAATAGAGGGTTAATCACATACATAAAAGGAAGACAGCTAGGGAGATGTGGATGTCGACACAGATTGGAGAGTTTGATGTCGACTCCATCATTATGGATTTGGGTTCAGAAGTGAATATCTTGACTAAGCAGACATGGGAGACAATAGGTAAGCCGCGGATGACGTGGTCACCAGTACAGTTGCGACTAGCGAACCAGAGCAAGGACACCCGCTCAGTCGGGTATGTCAACTTCCAGTTGAAATAGAAGGGCTCAGAACGTATGCGGATTTCGTTGTTATTAATATTGTAGATAACACCAGTCCCTATCCGGTACTATTGGGGATAGACTAGGCCATGGAAAATCAAGCAATCATTAACTTTAAGAAAAATATAATGTCATTCAATAATCAAGAAATGAAAGTTGTCGCACCACTGGATCCAACGGAAGGGCTATGCTACACGGAGCCAGCTAGAGACAAGCTTATGGAAGGATGGGATAATTTGTACAACATTTCTGAGGATTATGTTAAACCCACCACAAATGGAGAACTAGAATGACGTAGTGACAGCTCGGCATCCTCCAACTTAGATGAGGCCCTTGAGAATTGGCAGAACCAGATGCATGAAGTGTCCTTTCGAAGATGTGCATGGATAACACAGTCCCTGTGAATGGTAGCATCAGAGGAGTATGCGTTACCTACTTATGAAGGATTTCCCAACTTGGACACATTCTTCACTGAATTTGAGGAGAAGGTGGAAGAGCCACAACGTCTTCTGACCCTGGAGGAATCCCTTAAGTATACTCTTGTACGATGGTGGGAAGCGCATAAATCAAACATCACATCTTGGCCACTATGCCGATGCCTCATGGAGATTCGGTTCGGTGAAGCAGCGAAGGACGACCATATGCGATATGATGGACAAGGAGACCCAAAGGCACATCTAAATGCCTATCAACATTGATGGGGATCGAGAGCACGACAAGAGTGGGTACATGCATTTGTACACACATTGGATTAGGTATCGCGGAGCTAGTATGTCACAGCAGAACTGCGTTGTGTGACAACATCTTGGGAGTAGCTTACGATTGGTTTCATCCAAACGTTCTCATTCAAAGATATAAATCCCTTAATCCACACCACGCTACAAGTGATCCACGGAAAGATATTTGAAGAGGTACCAACCGGACAACCAATGGCACTCCAATGGACTGCGATACCAGAAATGTTGATGGAGTGTTACAATGTCACCGAAGAACCCGAAGATGATGATGACCCTCGTGCCACGCATGTACCGGAATCAGAGGGTAATCGCAGTTTTGTGGCACCAGACATACCGTCAAACAAATTTTAGCAACCATTAAAGATCAAGAAGGTGAATATTGGGTCAGAGGAAAACCTTAAGTTCGTAAGCATCAGTGACTATTGGGACAAGTCGACCATTGTAAAAATGACCGACCTACTACATGAGTTTCAGGATTTGTTTCCAACAAAATTCTCAGAGGTGAAGGGAATTTTTGGAAATTTAGGGGAAATGAGGATTTCCCTGGAACCCGGTACGAAACCAGTTACGCAACAGCCATATCGATTGAACACAAGTTACAAGGAACGAGTGCAAGCTGAAATTGAAAGAATGTTGGAGGCAGACATTATTGAACATGTCGAGGAATTAGATAGGATCATTCCAATGGTTGTTCAGGACAAGAAAACTGGAGAGGTACGAATATGTGTCGACCTAAGAAAACTGAACGATGCCTACTTACATGATCCATTCCCAACTCCATTCCCAGATGAAGTGCTCGAAGGAGTAGGCGGTCAGGAGATATATTCCTTTACAAATGGATTTTTGGGCTACCACCAAATCAAGATTTTCAAAGAAGATCGACACAAGACTACATTTGTTACAGAGTGGCGTTGCTTCCAGTACACAATGATGTCATTTGGATTAAAGGATGTCGCAATATTTTCCAGAATAGTGGTAGCGGCATTCAAGGATTATATTCATAAGTTCCTCGCTGTCTACATGGATGATTGGATGGTATATGGGCTGGTCAAAGATCATGTCGCAAACTTATGACTTATGCTAGAACACTGTCGACAGCACCAAATTTCCCTAAACCTCAATAAATGTATCTTTTGTGCTCCGTTTGGATACTATTGGGACACATTGTCTGTCGCGAAGGAATGTTGGTAGATCCGGCGAAGATTTCCATTATTGTTGACCTCCCACCACCAAAGACGGCCAAACAACTAAGAGATACATTGGGACACACCGATTACTATAGAAAATTCATTCGAGTTTATGCAACCATTATAGCGCCCATGGAGAAGTTACTAAAGAAGGACGCAAAGTTTGAATGGACCGAGGAATGTCAGAAAATATTGGACATATTGAAGGAAAAGATGGTTGCAACATCGATCCTCTCATTCCCGGATTGGACAAAGGAATTTCACGTACATATCGATGCGTCATCAGTCGCACTGGGCGTTAAACTTGCCTGATCAGGAACCAGCGACACTGACCACCCGATAGCATTCGCAAGTAGAAAATAATCTACTGCGGAGAGGAATTATATGACTACCGAGCAGGAACTGTTTGCAATGGTCTATGCTTTGCAAAAATTTCGGCATTACCTCTTAGGAGGCCACTTCTAGATGTTTACGGATCACTCTATGCTGAAATACTTGGTGAACAAGCCTATGTTGGGGGGGAGGATCTGCCGCTGGCTATTACTATTTCAAGAGTTGGATTTTGAGATTATCGTAAAACCGAGATGATTGAACGCAGGACCTGATCACCTCTCACGGATAGAATCAAGAGAGGAACCAAGGAGCATAGATGAAGGATTGTCGAACACTCAGTTTTTTAAGATTGGCATGGTCGATAACCACTATGAGGAAATCATTCAATCTTGGCGACAGGAGAGGCACTGACCGAGCTCACTAACAGCCAAAAGAAGCAACTGGTTGTTTGAGCAGCAGACTTTCAGCTAATTGCAGGAGAGTTATATAAAATGGGCCCAGATGAGATTCTGCGACGATGCATCCTTCCTCATGAACAAGAACAGATTCTGTCAGAATCTCATGATGGAATTGCTGGAGGTAATTACGGTGGACAAGCAACTGCGAGGAAAATCCTTCGAGTAGGGCTATGGTGGCCAACTTTGCATGGAGATGCTGCAGATTATGCAAAGAGCTACGACGTATGCCAATGCATTGGGAATCCCTCACGTTGCGATGAAATGCCACTAGCACCACAAGTAATGCTATAGGCCTTCGAAAAATGGGCTGTTGATTTTGTGGGACCCATCAACCCACCTGGGAAGAGAACAGAATCGCATTACATCATCACTGCAACAAATTACCTAATGGGCTGGGCGGAAGTTGTACCAGTAAAAGAATGTTCTACTGCAACCACAGCACAATTCCTATTTGACAATGTGGTCACCAGGTTTGGATGCCCAAAAGTCTTGCTAAGAGACCAAGGGACGCACTTTTTAAACCAAACAATCGCCGCGATGACAAAAGAGTATGCCATAACACCCTCAGGAAAATGGGACAGTTGAGGCGTTCAACAAGATATTGGAGCATGTTCTCACCAAGGTGTGCAATGTGAACCACGATGACTGGGACCTAAAAATCCCAGCAGTCCTTTGGGCATATCGCACCACATGCAAGCGATTGACTGGCCAGACTCCTTTTAAACTCGTTTACGGCCAGGAAGCAATGATGCTAGTGGAATACATAGTACCGAGCTTACGCATCGTCACAACAACAAGGATGAACGATGATGGCGCGTTGGAGGAACGGTTGACACAACTAATACAGCTTGGCGAAGATCGATTCATCACAGGGTTTCACCAGAAGGTAGAAAAGGACCGCCAGAAGGCATGGCACGACCACCATGTTAAGACAAAACAACTCCATAAGGGAGATACAGTTCTGTTGTATGATAGAAAATTTTTGAAACACCCTGGCAAGTTGCAAATGCACTGGTTGGGACCATATGTTATCACTTTTATCACCAACGGAAACACAGTACAATTACAGAGCTTGGATGGGGTACTGTTATCAAAATTAGTCAATGGGAGTAGGTTGAAGCCCTATCACCATGATCCGACGCAGAGTGGAGGAGGACCAATAGAAAAAATAAAAATAAAAAAATAAAAAATAAAAAATAAAAAATAATGATATACATACATCGATGCGGAAGATAAGGGGTGGAAAATGGCGCACCAGCCGGAGGGGAATGTGCACAAGAAGGGGTTGTATCATAGTTTGGAGTTTGGACTGCGACAGCGGTAGGATTGCGATCCTATCACATCATCAAGGTGTGAAGAACCTGCAACAATTAATTGATAAAATGCACAATATATGAGATCACGAAATATTTTATTGATCGCAGGCCACTTCGAGGAGGAAACCTCCTTTGAGCAAGCTCAATACAAATAACTTCATGGTGCCTTCATAGGCCTCAACACACACTTATATATTAATTATAGGCGCCAATACTATGGGTCAAAACCATGGGCCAATACAAACTATGGATCAACAATACTACGGGCGACTTACAAAGCATATGCGCCAAACAACAATAACACAAACTATGGATCAACAATTACTACGGGATGACTTACAAATCATATGCCTACAACAAAAATATACTAACAAAGTAAAGAAATGGGTTCCTAACATACCCCCCCCTTAGAAAAATCTTTGTCCTCAAATCTTTATATGTGGGAATTATTGTTGAATCTAAAGGAGTGGTTCCCATGTAGCATCCTCTGGTTGCATGTCGTCCCACTGAATTAAGAACTTTGTGACAGAGTGAGAGCAAACTTGATGAGTGCACTTATTGAGGATGGCCTCCGGCTCCAAAAGGATGGATCCTTCATTATCCATTTTGGGTAAAACAGTTTGTCCTCTGATGTTGGTGCCAAGAACTTTCTTCAGACAAGAGACATGAAATACTGGATGAATGCGGGAAAAAGGAGGAAGTTCCAATTTATAAGCAATGGACCCAATCTTCTGAAGAATCTGATACGGCTGGAGACAAAGAAAAACCATATCACCTGCTTGAAAAGTGCACTCAGAATGGTGTTGATTGGCTTGTTGCTTCATGCGATTTATTGCCATCTCAAGATTGTCCCACAAAATGCGAAGAATCTGATCGCGGTTTCGAAGGACTGTGTCAACTTCCTGAACTGGTGAATTGTTGGGGATGTATGGAAGAAGAAATGGCGGTGCCTGAGCATAGACTGCTTCATATGGGGTCATTTTAGAGGCAGTGTGGTAAGAGGTATTGTACCACCATTTAGCGAGAGGGAGACACTTTGGCCAATGATGTTGTTGTTTAGAGGTGAAGCAATGAAGATAAGTTTCCAATAATTTATTAATAATTTCAGTCTGACCATCTGTTTGTGGGTGATACCCTAAACTCATATTCAGTTTGGTGCTAGTGTGGTGAAATAGTTCTTTCCAAAAATGACTGGTGAAATTCGCATCACGATCCGAGACAATGGAAGAAGGGATGCCATTAAGATGAAACATCTAGTCCAGGAAAATTTGAGCAACTGAGGAGGTTGTATAGGGATGGCTGAGAGCACAAAAATGAATATATTTGGAGAGGCGATCAACCACAACCAAAATAACTGTCTTCCATCCATATTTAGGGAGCACTTCAATGAAATCCATAGAAATATTTGTCCAAATCCGTGTAGGTATGGGAAAGGGTTCGAGCAATCCAGGAAGGAGTGTCGTTTCACCCTTATTGCGTTGGCAGGTATCACATTCAGCCACCATCTGTTGAATTGTCCTTTTCATGCCCTGCCAAAAGAATTTATGCCGTGCCCGCTCATACGTTTGAGGAACCCAGAGTGCCCTACCGATGGAGAAGCATGGAGTTCATAGAAGACATCCTGTTGAAGATCTGTGCTCTGGGGAAGCACCAGATGACCCTTGTATCTTAGGGAAGCACCAGATGACCCTTGTATCTCAGGGAAGCACCATCCCAAGAGTAATGTGTTACAGTAGAAGGGTTGTTGGCCAAGTGTTAGATGATTTGAGATAATGAAGAGTCATTGACATAGCCCTGTTGAACAAATTGCAAACAATTTGGAACAGGCATAGAAATAGCTGAAAGAGAATCTTGGTCCTCAAATGTGCGAGAAAGAGCATCCGCCACAATATTGTCCTTACCCTTCTTGTAAGTGATCTCATAGTCATAACCCATGAGTTTTCTAACCCATTTTTGTTGTGCTGGGGAGGATACACATTGTTCTAGGAAATATTTCAGACTCTGGTGATCAGTCTTGATGCAGAAATGATTCCCTAATAGGTATGGTCACCACTTCTGTAATGCATGCAAAATAGCCATCATTTCCTTCTCATATGTAGAGGTAGCTAAATTATTACCTGAAAGGGATTTGCTGGTGAAAGCAATGGGGTGTTCATCTTGAAGGAGAACAACACCAAGTCCATTGCTGCAAGCATCACTCTCAATAGTGAAGGGCTTGCAAAAATCAGGCATAGCTAGAACAGGTGTAGTACACATAGCATGTTTTAGTTTGTCAAATGCACACTCAATAGCATGTGTCCATGTAAAAGCATCCTTTTTCAATAGAGCAGTTAATGGAGCTACAATCTTCCCATAATCCTTGACAAACTTGCGGTAGTAGCCAGTCAACCCCAAAAAACCACGAAGGCTCTTGAGTGTCTGAGGATGCGGCCAATTGTTCATGGCAACAATTTTGGCAGGATCCACGTGAACCCCTTGTGCTGAGATAATGTGCCCAATATACTTGACTTCCTTCTATCCAAAAACACATTTAGACTGTTTGGCGTGGAGATGATGGTCAAAGAAAAGTTGCATTACAAGATCCAGATGCTAGAGATGTTCAGCCCAGGTTTTACAGTAGATGAGGATATCATCAAAGAATACCAGAATGAATTTCCACAAGTAGGGCCGAAATATTTTATTTATCAAGGCCTGGAATGTGGAAGGAGCATTAGTGAGGCCAAAGGGCATGACCAAAAACTCATAGTGGCCATCATGTGTGCAGAAAGCTGTTTTAGGGATATCATCCTCATGAACCCGAATTTGATGATACCCAGAACGAAGATCCAAATTGGAGAAAAATTGTGCACCATGAAGCTCATCAACAATAGGAATTGGAAACTTATCCTTGATAGTGAGGTGATTAAGTGCTCAGAATTCAATGCAGAGGCGCCATGACCCATCGTTTTTGCAGACAAGAAGAACTAGTGAAGAAAAGGAACTAGTGCTTTGGCGAATAATACCTTACTTCAGTAAGTCCCGAACGAGCATTTTAATATCTATTTTTGGTGAAATGGGTAGTGATAGGGCCTGATGTTGGGAGGAACACTTTCGAGAAGGAGCTGAATACTATGGTCCTCTCGCCTTGAAGGTGGAAATCCCACTAGTTCAGTAAAGACACCTGTATATCGATCCTGAATTTGTTGTAGATCCAAACGAGTAGTGGAGACAGCTGATGGTTGCATCTGAATGGAATGGACCTGAGCGATGACACCATGTGAACTCTTCTTAAGGAGTTTTTCCATGCGATGTGAACTAATGATGCTGAGAGACCCTAGTTGTAAGCTTGCCAATGTGTGTTTTTTTCCATTGGGGGAAAACTGCATCCAAAGTTCAGCAAAATCCCATAAGATGGGGCCAAGTGTGCATAGCTATTGAGCGCCCAAAACCACATCACATCCTCCTAAGGCCAAGGCAAACATGTCAGAGCGCAGGTTATAATCTCCCATAGAGATACGCACATTACGAAACTTCCCTTTGCAAGGTAAGGTGCCCCCATTATCAACCATGACTTCAAATTTGGAGCAAGGATTTATAAAACAATCAGCCTGTTTGGCGATCCGAGGGTCAATGAAATTATGAGTGCTACCAGAATCAATGAGTATTGTAAGAGGAAGCTTATTGAAGTAACACCTGACCCGCATGGTTTGTGGAGTGGTGAATCTAGCTAAAGCATGGAGAGATATCTCTGGCTGGTCATCCTGCGACGGAGGGTCAATAGGCGGCTCCGGAATGTCGACCTGAGCAACCACTGTATCTGGGGCTTCTTCACCAAGTTCAGAGGCAGGCGGAGAATCCATATCCAAGAGATAGAGCTTTCGTTGAACACATCTATGTCCTCGAGTGAATTTCTAATCACAATTATAACAAATCCCTTTTTCTCTACGTGCCTGCATCTCGGTTTCAGACAAATCCTTGATAGGAGTTAGTCGAGGAGCTAGCGAGATGGGAGGTCGTTGAGAACCCATATTTCGGAAGGGAACAGAAGTGGGTTTGGAGCGTTGTTGGGATGCAATATTGTCTTCTGCCAACTTAGCCAACCCTAGGGCTTCCATCATTGTGTTGGGACAGAACATTTTGACCTCAGAGCAGATTGCATCCTTTAGACCACTGATAAATAGAATTCATTAGGCAATCCTTCGGTGTGGTTGGCTAGTTTCTCAAATTCGGTTTGGCACTCTCTCACAGTGCCAATTTGGCGAAGTTTAGTGAGGGCTCCTGTGAAGTCATCAAAAGCACTAGGACCAAATCGTTGCAAAAGGACCAGGCAAAAATCTATCCATTTGGGCTCTCCATGAGCCTTGATGTACCAACGGTACCATTGAACAGCTTCCTGTTCCAAATGAAAGGATGCAAGTGGAACTTTGTTGACATCAAAAGTATTATGCAGATTGAAATACTATTCTGCATGATAGATCCATCCAGTCAGATTATTACCATTGAAGCGAGGAAAATCAAGCTTCGGACCATGGAAATTGCTGGAAGAAGAGAACCCATTGTCTGATGAAGACTCAGACTGTCGTTTGTTGTTCATGGTTGAATGCTCAAGATGGAGGCCAAGAAATTTTTCATCAAGATCCTGGAGTTTGGCTTGCTCTGCAAGTGCTTCTTCCATGGTTTTTGCTCCAGCGCGGGTGACAACCATAACCCGGAGTTTTTTTTTTTTTTGAGTGGGTAGAAAAACAAAAAAAAAAACTAGTTCGATAAAGGAAAATCTAGATTTGGGAAAAAATTGGAAGGGTAATTTGGGTTTGACTAGGTTTTGGACACTGTCGAATGGATAGGGAAGCAGAAAATGAGGATTTCAAAAGAGGGGTGAAAGAATGAGAAAATTTGGTAAAGAGCGACAAAGAAGCAAAATTAGGAAAGGAACTTTGTGATTAAATTTGAAGGCAATTGGGTGAAATCTGAAGTTGTGGCAAACCCTAAAAATAGACAATTATGGGATTTTGGGCTTTAGGAAGTGGAATTTGGGATAGGGTCATCAGGAATGAAATATGTAGAATGGGATTACAAGGGTGTCAAGGAATATTCAAGGGAAACGGAGTGAAAATAAGGGAGATATGGCCAAAAAATAAAAATAAAAAATTGTTTTTTTTTTCTAGAAATGGATCTGCAATGGCACGGAAGGGATCTGAAACAGATAGATCTGCAACAACGTGGAAGTGATCAGAAACAGAGGGATCTGAAATGGCACCAAATGGATCAAAAATGGCTGGATTTGAAATAGATCTGGAAGGGCTTTCAGAATGGATCTGAAACGGCGTGGAAGTGATCAGCAACAGTTTAGCTGAAAATAGATATGGACCCCAGGTATGTACGGCTTCCTAACAGTTCAGGGGTTTCACTCAGCCACCAATGTTGTCTGACAACTTGCGTATTGGGAAAGTACTCCTCACTCCACGGCTCAGGTAAAACTGATAACGGCTTTGCCACAAACAACAACTCTTAGTTTACCTCACAGGTGGGAACTAATCAATCAGGTAGGGGTCATTTCCCTTTTCACTAGCAGGTCCTCGCAATGGGACAGCTACTTTGGGGTTCCTGTGGTACTCCTCACAATGATTTTTAGGGCTTATGCCCAAGTACTTCCCATAGTTAAGCAGATAGGGATTATTTCCAGATCCGAACCTACAACAGATGTGAAAAAAAAATTTGCCAAAAATTTCACCCAACGAGCCCAAGAAAGTGCTCTGATACTAGATGTGAAGAACCTGCAACAATTGATTGATAAAATGCACAATATATGAGATCACAGACTATTTTATTGATCGCAAACCACTTTGAGGGGGAAACCTCCTTTGCACAAGCTCAATACAAATAACTTCACAGTTCCTTCATAGGCCTCAACACACACTTATATACTAAGTCTAGGCGCCAATACTATGGGACAAAACCATGGGCCAATACAAACTATGGATCAACAATAATACGGGTGACTTACAAAGCATATGCGCCAAACAACAATAACACAAACTATGGATCAACAATTACTATGGGATGACTTACAAAGCATATGCGTCCAACAACAATATACTAACAAAGTAAAGACATGGGTTCCTAACACAAGCAAATGGGACTTTTTCAAATGACGGGTCTTTTTGGAAAATATGATTATTAGTTGGCCTGGATCGGCGTCGACACCAGGCATTTTTGGCACATAGCAACACACCGAGGCAGCATGGTCGGTGGCACCATGGATGATAGTTCACACGGGGATGACAAGAAGAGTAGCAGGGAGCAGTATGGTCACCCATCACGCACGTAGGAAGCTCGGTCACCACACGTAGGAAAAATGATGACAGAATCAATACATTAGGTGAACGGATTCGCTAAGGGTTTTCGAAGCAGGCACCCCGGACGAGAGACATGCATAAATGCAAGCACCAATGGTTGAGAAAAGCACAAAGGTAGTTACTAGAGGCAGGAAATACATGCCACGAGTAGGTCAGGTAATTGCATAAGTTAGGAATTCCAAGGAGGCTGTGGATATGATCCATTTCATTTCATGCGGTAGCACACCAGGGATGTTGCGGGCCAGAACGATGAGTGTGCATGAACACCTTGAGCAGGAAGAAGATTGGGCGCTTGGGTGTCACAGAGATGAGATTTCATCTGGGATGTCTAAGTACTTGGTAGTAGTTCAAAGCTTCATGGCCCCAATGACCACCAGAAGAACAGGGGTGGAAGCCCTCTGGCCCCGATAGGAAGCAATCCAAGGCGTGAAACAGATGTGTCGGAGAATCCAACATGTTTCCCACCTTGGCGACATTGATGACTTACGTCCAAGTCTGGAATGCACATGGAGTGAGCCAACAGAATCTATAGAGGTAGATGATCAAGGTTTCCAGAGACTAGAGGATGAGTGCAAGAAGTACATGACAACGAACCAGAAATCGACGGACGAAGATGAGAAGTACACAACAGTGAATTCCAGACAGCAAGAACAGTTTCAGACACTGTGCACCATGATGGATGGGAACACACCAGTAGTGTCTAGCTAAGGTGGCTTGGGACGAGCCACAAGATTTTTTTTGGGACCCGTTGGCATGGGATATATCCACAGTAAGTGCGGAAGCCGACAGATGCAAAAGGGTCACTTTGCGAAAAAAGGACCTTTCGCCATTTTTGCGGAAGCATAAGATTTGTTAGATTAGTCAAGTCATCCATGTGGGCCATTTTGTAATAGAATAGAAGAATATAAATAGAGTAGGATTGTAATCCTAAGGGCATCGAAGTTTTGGAGATTAATCCTATCTTTTGGGTTCGGTTGTATCTGCGATATGATGACTTGATAGTTCTATGTGGTTTATTCCGCAGGTTTTGATGAATGAATGAAGATGTTCGGTTATGACATGAATTATGTTGTTGTGAAATGATGTGATGATGAATAATGTGTTATGTGAATGTTTCCTGTTGATTAATGTGAATGTGTTGTTGAGTATGTTCTAATTATATCCATTAGGAACTGTGAATGATTTTTGCTATAGATGATTAGTTAATAATATGTTATGAATGTTGTAATATCTGGTTAATGTGCGCATATCCTCTACACAACTGCGGAATCTTGGTTCTAGCATCCCTCTTATCTGCCTCGAGTGAGACTGCACTTGCTCTGCAAGTGTTGCTGGAAAGGGTTACACCTTTCCGGGCCGGTGTATAAGAGAGTTAGGTTGATAGTTTGTTGGCGACAGTGCGGAATGAACCCCTGTTGATAGACTCTGCATCACCAAAGAGTTGGAAAGGCTGCAAGAGGAGTTGGTAAATACCAGGGAGGAACATGAAATTTATGTTGCTAATCTTAGGAGGATATGGGGAAACAGGTTAGAATATTTGGAGCGAAACAATACTTCTCTGCAGGCTGAACTTCGTAATGTACAAACTGATAACTTTGCCAATACACAGAAGATAGTCTTACTGCAAAATCAATGTGAGGATTCAACTGCAAGTGCAGCCTCTTCTAATTTCTTTAAGCTCTCACCCCATGAATTTAAGGATTTTTCCCTGCAGGTCAATGAAGAACATCATAAATTGTTGGAGAAACTATTTAACACCCTTAATGAGGTTAGGGAAACTCACATGGCCTTTGGTAAGATGTATGGTGCCCTGGAAGAGCAGAAAGCCAAAAGGCTGCAAGCTTCTCACACAAGTTAGAATATTGGTGAGTGGCAGAGGTATATCAAGGGCATACGAGAAAACATCCCTATTCTTAATAGTTTTAATTTTAAGAATATCAGAGGTGCATTGAACACTTGGCTTGAGCTTAATGAGTTGGTTGAAGACATCCTTAAGAAAGAACAGGCTATGTGCAGCAGGCGATGGTATGCAGCAGATAACATTTTGGAATTGCTACAGTTCTCAGCCTTCGAGCCAATTGAAGATGCGTGCCCACCCAAGTTGATAGTTGAGAAAGTCGAATGCAGGTGCGAGGAGGCCAAGGAGGTAATTTAGCGCCTTGAGGAAGTCAAGATTGATGATGTGGATCGATTAATTAGGAAGCCAGTTGCTTTGGAAGGAAAAATCCACATTTACATCCGTATTTGGCATAAATTAGCTAAGAATGAGATGGAATCATTCGAATGTAATGCCCAGCTAGGGCTTGAGTCAACTAACTATCCAAATGTGGATGAGTTGTTAGGGATTTGGGACAAATGGAAAGTTTTTCTAGGCCATTAGTTTAGTTTTGATTTTGTATATCCCGGTTTGTGGGAATTTACTCCTTGTATTATTATTTTGTAACTCTTATTTAAAGAGATGATCTCTCGTAGAGAAGGATGATGGAATTTGGAGTAGAAAGTCTGCAGGAGACACTCGAGATGCCTTGTTTTGATACAAGCTTGTAATTTTTTATAGACTGTCATTAAATACAGTAAATTTATTTTCATATCTACTTTTTTCTATTTATCAAGTTTGTTTGATGAATGTGATTTTACTCCAAATTGCTTATCTAAATACTGTTTCAATATTTTGCAATTCATTAAGTGCAGTGATCAATGGTTCTGGTTTTTCTTTGCTAATGATCTGTGTGCTCAAGGTTTTAAGAGAGTTTATTCAATTATAGCTTTTATCGATTTCTGCAAATGGTTCTTTCAGTAAAAATATAATTGATGTTAATTTTTCAATTAACATATCAGTTACAGGTCAAACCTTGAATGCATACAACCCTCAATTTTCTATTGGTTAATTTTAATTCATTAATTGTAATTTGAGCAGTTAAGTCATTGATCTCTTCTACATTTTTGTTTAATTGATGGATGTCTTTACCTATTTACATATCAACTTGACCTGCACTTATCTCAAGACACCTTCTTAGAATAGATATAACTTAGTTTAGATTCTCTTAAGTAGATTTGTGTTTACAAACCTTTTGCACTTTGTTTTTCTTCGATGGAAAACTAATCCCTTGGATCAAAACTTACCAACACATAAAGTGCCAGCAGAGGCCGAATATACATGGGAGATTACTATACCAAACAGGCTGGGGATAGAACTATCCTTGCATAGGACTTTTTGAAGCCTTTCAATATGGGTTTTCCTCCTCTACTGAGAGCTTAGGAACCCATTCCAGCACCTTGCACACCCTGCACATCCGAGGCCTAAAAAAATGGCACTAGAAGGAGGGCCAATAGTAAACTATTCCTAAACAGAATACTCAGAAACCTCCTCCAGCAAGAACATCATCAGTTGTCACTCATATTCAATCACATGCTTCTACATCTGAACAACAAACAGTCTTACAACCAGTGCAACATCCCAATAATATCCCTGCAACCCCTACAGCTCACTGATATCCTAGAACAGGATATATCATCATTATATCACCCACTAGAGGACCTATATCACTTGAATAGATACTCAAAATTTCTAATGATAGTGCTTCTAGGTTACAAAAGAGGATCTATGTAGAAGGAAATCAAGGATTAGCAGCAATTCACCAAGAAAATACTAATACACAGGCAAATATTCAAGATGATCAAGATAATAAAAATTTAGTTGAGCAGAATACTGAGCAAAATAATTCATCAAACCAACAGCAATTCCCTAAATTTGATCTTGATTTATTATTTAGTGAAATAGAGCAAGTCTCACTCATTACTGCTTCAGGTGGACCACCACCATCTCCTCCTTCATCATCATCCCCCTCATCTGAAATTGATCATTCTTCTATCTCTTAATCTAAAGAAAAAGAAGAACAACCTATGGTTGGGGAAGGCCAAAATAGACCTTGGCTTGACCAAGATGTTGTATTCATACTTGGGGATCAACATAGATTTCCCAAAAACCCTGAGAAATGGCTGCCTAAGTTCAATCCAGATGATAAGTCACCTGCAATAGATCATATCAAAAATTTTATGCAGGCCATTAGGCTTAGGAGTGTTGTTCATGAATATGTGGTTTGCAGACTCTTCCCTTACACATCTGAAGGGAAGGAATCAACATGGTATTTTTCCTTAGAAGCCAAAACTATAACTTCATGGGATGAGTTTGAAAAATTGTTTATCCAGAAGTTTGGAAATGATAAAAAACCACAGGATTTAGTTTTGGAGTTATCTTCCATGAAAATGAAAGGTAAAGAAAGGGTCAAAGATTACAATCAGAGATTTTATTACCTAAAGAATAGAATCCCTGCCACTATTCTTCCTATAGAATAGCTTTTGGTTGCTTATTATGAAAAATGCCTATCTGTACCTATTGCAATGTGGGTCAAAAGGGCACACAAAGACAACTTGTTTGAAGCTTATGCTGAAGCCATTCAAGTCGAAAAGGATATCTATTGTCTGAAAGATAATCACGATGCTTTAGAAGAACAACCTTCTACATCCAGGAAGAAAACTGATAATGCTCCCAAGCCCACTACCCAAAACAAAGATCCCTTTGAAATGACTGATATTAAGAAGTTTCTCCAGAAAATGTCAAATGAGATGATTGATCTAAAAAAGAATAATAATGAGAATCAAAATAATAATAGAGGTTTTGTAAGGCCACCTTTTAGAAGACCTTATCAACCTCCCCAAAATCCACCACCTCCTAATCCTAATGAAGGATTGACTTATAAAGAGATCTATTCCATCTTCAAAGCCCTAGCCACTGAATCACAAAATGTCCCTGAACCTTCTGATGATCAAACAAACCAAGATCCACGGTTACCTGAAGGAGATGAAGAAGAGGATCCACAGATTAATACTGTTAGCTATTTCTCTGAACTACCAATGAATGAGGAAGAAGAAGAACCTGAGACAGTGTTCAATGTTCAACATCCTTATAATACTAGATCAAGACCACAACCTGATCAGGAACCTTCATCTTCAACAGCACCTCCCAACAAAAGCAAAATTGTTCCTCAAAAGGATACATTTATTCCTGAATTGGAATACAGTTTGGCTGAAGATTTGAAAAGAGTTAAAGCAAATATCTCTTTATTTGAACTTCTGAAAATCCCTTCTATGAGGGATTCTTTGCCTAAAAGTATGATAATCAAACAACCAAGAGAATCACAAAACAATAACTTAGACTCTTTTACTAAACCAGATGAGCATAAAACTGGAAGCAAGAGGACACCTCCTTTCTTTCTTACTGCATTTGAAATCTTCAACAGAAATGTACACAATTGCATGATAGATTCAGGTGCTTCTTCCAATGTGATGCCCCTGTCTATCTGCAGGAAACTTAATGACACTTGGAAACCCTATCCTACTCAAATTGTCCAGCTTGACAGATCTAAAGTAAGAGTAGTGGGGAAATTGAGAAATGTGTTGTTGACATTACCTGTCGATCCTCAGATTCACCAGACCATTGATATTGTTGTAGTTGACATCCCTGAAGCCTATGGAATGTGGCTGAGCAAAGATTGGTCAGAGAAGATCAAGGGCTACTTTTCCAATGATTGGTCTCACCTATGGCTACCCTACAATGGACAACCAAATAAGATTAAGATCAGTAGGGAGCCATTTATGAAGCAAACAGTCACTGATCTTAATGATTCGAGTGATCCTGCTTGTTATTTCAGCTCACATATTGAACATTTTACATTTGATACCTTTTTGGGGGATTTGCCAGCCGATTCTTAACCAAAGAATGTACAAAATGAATCTCAGATTGCCAATGTTACCACTGTACCATTCTCTGAAACTATTGTACATAATGTGTATAATGTTAATACAAATTTTAGGATTGATCCTGCTGCATGGAATTTATTCTTTGATGGCTCCAGATCCAAGGATGGAGCTGGTGCAGGTGTTGATGTATATGTAACTTCAGAATGTATTTCATCTGTGTATTTTATATATATTCATTGTACCCTTATAAGAGATGTGTTATTCCTCTATAAGGAAGTGTCGTCATGTGGATTGACAAGTGTCGCAAGTGTGTGTATTTGCTGATGGGTTATTAGACCACCATGTGGGGTCGGCCCTGAATTATATATAATATAATGTGGATGTATATACATAGACAAGTCGGCCCCATAAGGTCACTGGGAAAAAAGGTTAGTATAAATAGAGATCGGAGATCTCTAGTTTACTCATTCGAAAAAGCAACTCACTCTCACTTGAAAAGTGGCGCACTAGTGAGGAGGAGGATCATCTGCTATCAGGAGACTATCTCAGTGTTATTTGGTTGTACTTTTGGTTGAGCCATTTCTCTCTCTATCTCTGGGGAAGTTGTGGGGTTTTTCACCTTAGGGTTTTCCCCATGGAAACTCTGTGTCTCTTGTCTTTATGCTTTTGATTCTTGTGATGCTTTCCATATTGTGATTGTCATGCATTGATATACTGTAGATGTTATTCTCTCAGCAAAGATCCTAGAGTATTGTGAATTAATGCTCAAAATTTAACATGGTATCAGAGCTAACCTGAGAAGAAGACATTTTGCAGTGACGGAAGCTTGAGTTCCTTGTTTATTGGGTTTCTTTCCAAAGATGTTTGAAAATCAGTATAGTAGATTGACTCTACTCATCAAGGCGCATCTATCTGTCCAATCAGAACTCAATTCCGAGCATTTTCAGATTTGGCCCTAAAAATTAAGGTTTCCACAAAAATAGAAATTTCTGGAATCTGAAGACACAACTGGAAGGTCCTTGCAAAAATCGAAGTTTAGAGCTTTGGATCGAGATTTTTGGCTAAGTAGATCTCCAGGAAACTCAAACCCTAATTCAGGGCTCTCCCTAATGAACCCGGGAGGACAAAAAGGCAATTCTGAAGGGCAAAAATTTGCTGATCTCAAATTCTGAATACACCAGGCTGATCAGCTCATCAAGGCACATCTTTCTATCCTTTCAGAAATTTGAAATTCACATTTTGAATTTTTAGGGTTTTTTCGACAAACCCTAATCCGGGACCAGATCCAGTTTTCAGCATTTCAAGTGGTAAGACATAAATCTTTTCTATTTCCATTTGAAGTACTCTTTAAGATGTCTCTCCACACCAAGTTTGAGGATAAGCTTGAAGGGGCTGATAACTTCCGAGCCTGGAAGTATAGGATTGGGTTAATCCTGGAAGAGAATGAGTTGGACTCATATGTGAAAGAAGACATCCCTATCCCAGAGGATGAAGAGGCCAAGGTATTGCATAAGAAGAACTTGGTCAAGGAAAAGAGAATCATTGCTGATTCTATCAAAGACCATCTCATACCCCATGTGTCTTCTCTTAAGACACCCAAAGAGATGTTTGACTCTTTGACCAAGCTATTTGAAGGGAAGAACATAAATCGGAAGATGACCCTGCGGAACCAATTGAAAGGAGTAAAGTTTCAGAATGGAGATACCATTCAATCTTATTTTTCAAGGGTCTCCCAGATCAAGGAACAACCAGAAGCAGTGGATGAAATGGTGGAGAATGGTGAAGTGGTAATGACCACTCTAAATGGCTTACCCAGGTCATGGGATTCCTTTATCCAAGGAATTTGTCCAAGGAAGAAGTTGATCTCCTTTAGTAGACTACGGGAAGAATGCTCACAAGAAGAAGCAAGGCTTGTGGCACGAGAAGAAAAGATGGGGAATTAAGATCAAGCTCTCACAGCTCACACCAAGAAAGGGAAGTCCAAGAGAGAGCCATCTCACTCCAAGAAATCTTCACATCACTTCAAAGAAAGAAGAATCTGCTTCACCTGTAATGAGAAAGGACATATTGCCATAAATTGTCCCAAGAACAAGAAGGACAACAACAACTCCAACAAGAAGAAGAAGGGCAGCAAAAGAAGGTTTCATGCTCATGCTGCCGAGGATGATGAACCACCCAAGAAGAAGGCTAGGGAAGAAAGTGAAGATGACTCATCAAGTGAAGAAGAGTATGTTCTAATATCTGCTCTCACAGGTACCATCTCCCATGGTTGTAATGATTGGTTGATTGATAGTGGGGCCTCCAAACACATGACTGGGTTTAAGGAATCTTTTGTGAATCTATCTGAACATGAATCACCCCATAAGGTGAAACTTGGGGATGATTATCAATACCCAATCAAAGGAAGTGGTGAAGCCTCCTACAACCTAGATTCTGGAAAATCTTTGAAGATGAAAGAAGTTCTTTATGTACCTGGGCTCAAGAAGAACTTACTCTCAATCTCTGCATTAGATGCAAAAGGTATGAGGGTTGCATTTTTGGATGGCCAAGTCCTAATGTGGCCAAAGGGAAAGACCATATATGATGCAGTAGTGATTGGAGAGCAAGAGGGAGGTTTGTATAAATTGAAGGGACAACCTGAACATGCCATGGTGCATGAATCCATGGAGCCAAGTGAACTTTGGCATAGAAGACTTGCTCATATGCACTATAGAGCACTTCCAATTGCAAGCAAGGCTGTAGAGGATCTTCCTGAAATCAAGACCAAACATGAAGGTGTTTGCAAAGGATGTGCAAAAGGTAAGAACACTAAGAAGGCTTTCCCAAGCAGTGAAAGGAAGGCAAAAGACATCCTGGAAATCATCCACTCAGATGTATGTGGTCCTATGCCATCCAGTTCCCTGAGTGGGTATGTTTACTATGTCTCATTTATTGATGACTTCTCCAGGAAGACTTGGGTATACTTCTTGAAGAACAAAGATCAGGTGTTTGATAAGTTTAAGGAATTCAAAACCTTGATGGAGAATCAAAATGACAAGAAGATCAAAACATTCAGATCCGAAAATGGTGGAGAATTCACCTCAGGTGACTTCAAGAAGCTTTGCAGTGATTCGGGGATTAAGAGGGAGTTGATTGCTCCTTATAATCCTCAACAAAATGGAGTTGCAGAAAGGAAGAACAGAACTATCATGGAAGCATCAAAGGCAATGCTGCATGACCAGGATATACATATGCATCTATGGGCAGAAGCAGTTAGAACAGCTGTATATGTGCGGAACAGAACTCCCCACAAGATATTGGACAACAAGACACCAGAAAAAGGTCTTTTCTGGGTTCAAGAAGATTGATGTCAGCAAGGATGAATATAAGTTCAAGGACAGGTAATCCAGGAAGCAAAGATCAAGAGGGAGCACACTCCAGCAGCTCCGGCAAGGATGCATATTTTCAGAGGGAGCTGACCATCTTCCTACATTCCACAACAGAAAGGTGTAGAAGAAGCTACTTCAGCAGCCCCTGCCAGGAAGCAAAGATTCAGAAGGAGTCCACCCAACAAACAAACAAAGATAAGTATTTCAATTATCATTTCTTGTCTATTTTGTTTGTTTAAATAATATTATGCTTATGTTCCTAGACTTATTAGATGTATTGTGCATATTTGAATGATTGCATTAATGAACAGTATACTACTAATATGCATGTGATGGGTAAGTGGCCTATGGCACTATACAACATTCCAGTGCTACTTATCTAGAATGAAACCTCTTTGCTGACATGTTGGGAGTAGTGCAAACTCTTAACAATGTTCTGGTAGAGACTGGAAGGCATCTAGAAAGTTGTGGAACATGGATAAATGTTGTATTGAAGCATTGGCTAAGATAACTGCATGACTGCATGACATATTTCTTTATGTGTAAAGAATCTGTTCTGAAAATTATGAGATGTTTCTAATCATGCAATTTAACTTGTTTTGTAGGAAAGTCTGTATATCTTCACCTACAAAAGAAGGAATACAACATTTGTTCCAGCATCAAAGATATCTATTGAAGATATTGAAGTTCCCAGGATCTGGGATGAAAAAAAATGGAATGCCATGATCCATCGATCATGAAGAAGATGTTTGGGATGCAGTCCCAAGACCTGACAGGGAGTCATATGTGTGCATATTGAAGAAAGCCTTTTATGGCTTGAAGCAAGCTCCCAGAACCTGGTATGGTAGGATGGACAGTTTCCTATCTAGTTTGGGCTTTACCAAGAGTAAATCAGATTCCAACCTTTACTACAAGGTTGAGGAAGGGAATCCTGTGATTCTACTCCTGTATGTCGATGACTTATTTGTAACAGGAGATGACAGACTAATTGCAGATACTAAGAGGAAGCTTGCTGTTGAATTCGATATGAAAGATTTGGGAATGATGCACAATTTCCTAGGCATGGAGGTGTGGCAGAGTGCAGGTGGGATCTTCCTTGGTCAAGGGAAGTACACAGTAGATATCCTGAAGAGATTTGGGATGATGGATTGCAAGGCCATGGCCACACCTATGGCATCGAATCCGAAGCTTCTATGTGATGCTTCATCTGAGCCGGTTGATGTCTCCATGTATCGTCAGATTATTGGGTCCTTGATGTACCTGACGAACACAAGACCAGACATTTGCTTTGCTGTGAACACATTGAGCCAGTTCCTGACGGATCCGAGGAGTGTTCACCTGATTTCTATAAAGCATGTTGTGAGGTACCTGAAGGGTACAGTGGATTATGGGCTCAAGTATAAAGAGAATCAAAAGTTTAACCTGCAGGGTTATGTTGATTCAGATTGGGCTCGCAGTGCTACAGATAGGAAGAGCACATCTGGGTGTTTCTTCAGTATGGGATCAGGTGTGATCTCTTGGTTTAGCAGGAAGTAGTCCTTTGTAGCACTGAGTACAGCTGAGGCAGAGTATGTTGCAGCCTGTTCAGCTAGTTGTGAGGCAATATGGCTACGAAAGCTACTGTCTGAGTTATTTGATCTCCCGTTGGATGCTACTGGTATCTTCTGTGATAGCCAGAGTTGTGTGAAGCTGTCCGAGAACCCAGTGTTTCATGATAGGTCAAAACACATAGAGATCAAATATCACTATATCAGTGATATGGTGCAGAGAGGAGCTGTAAAGCTCCTGTATGTTGCAATGGACGAGGAGATTGCAGATGTGCTGACGAAGCCACTAGCCAGGGTGAAGTTCGAGTACTTCAGAGAGAGGCTTGGTATTCTTCAGATCGAGGACACTTCAAGGAAGAAGTGATGGACACATCTGCTGAAGCCATTCCAAGCATGTTGGAAGGAGGATCCTTCACATGGCTGTGGATGTAAGCGCTGGATGATGAGCATCAGGATGATGTTCTGGTTTTTGTTGGATATGATCAGTTGGATCATTTTTATGTATGTATGTATGCATCATGTTGGATGCTGGATATGATCAATTGGATCATTTATATGTATGTACGCATCATGTTGGATGCTGGATATGATCGGTTAGATCATGTATATTGATATGTATCAGATATGATCAGGTAGATCATGTATGTTGATGGATACATTGTGTGGATCATGTATCTATGTATTAGGTGGATACACTATGTATGATGATATGTATCAGGTAGATACGTGGTGTGCATCAGATGGATGCATTGTATGATCAGGATGATCATGGATGATGAGCTTCTCCAGATGACATGCAACAGGATGTTGCAGTGATGATGATCAGGGTGATCATGTGTACATCAAGATGATGTTTGATGAGTATCAGATGATACTTTGTGGCCGCGGATCAGGTTGTGTAGGTAAGCATGTAATTTGTGCCCTGGGAGATTTGCAGATGGTCTTTCGAGGTTTTTCCTATGGCATGTAATTCGGTGCCCTGGGACATCTGGCAAATGCTCTTTCGAGGTTTTGCTTGGGAGGACATATAATTTGTGCCCCGGGAGATCTGCAGATAGTCTTTCGAGGTTTTGCCTATGGCATGTAATTCGGTGCCCTGGGATATCTGGCAGATGCTCTTTCGAGGTTTTGTCCTATGGCATGTAATTTTCTCCTGGGAGATCTGGACAGGATGAAAAAGGCCTAAGATGCTTCAGCCAGATTTTGCCATGACCACATGTAATTTGCTCCTGGGAGATCTGGACAGGATGAAAAAGGCCTCAGATGCTTCATCCATGTTTTGTGGTGGACCACATGTAATGTGCTCTTGGGAGATCCGACAGGTAGAGTCATGTGCTCGTAACAGCCTGGGATGCTTCAGCCAGGTTTTGTGGTGAGATCACATGTAATGTGATCCTGGGAGATCTGACAGGTAGAGCCGTGTGCTCGTAACATCCTGGGATACTTCAACCAGGTTTTGTGATGGGTCACATGTAATGTGCTCCTGGGAGATCCTACAGGTAGAGTTGTGTGCTCGTAATAGCCTACGATGCTGCAGCCAGGTTTTGTGACGCACGTAATAAGTCCTGAGGATTCCACAGTATGGCCAGTGATGATGAAGACCTGCAGGTGGTGGGCCTACATCCAGTATGAAAAAGGACTGGCTCTGTAGAACTTCCTATGAAGAGTAGAGTCAGAGATTGGTTGAGATAGCAGCAGCAGTGACGATGATGATGACAATGCATCGATGACGATGATCCAGAGAAGAAGACTTGTCTAGCAGATCTGTGTCGAGAAATACCTTCCTAGTTAAGATGGAGTGCTGATGTATATGTAACTTCAAAATGTATTTCATCTGTGTATTTTATATATATTCATTGCACCCTTATAAGAGATGTGTTATTCCTCTATAAGGAAGTGTCGTCATGTGGATTGAAAAGTGTCGCAAGTGTGTGTACTTGCTGATGGGTTATTAGACCATCATGTGGGGTCGGCCCTGAATTATATATAATATAATGTGGATGTATCTAGATAGACAAGTCGGCCCCATAAGGTCACTGGGCAAAAACGTTAGTATAAATAGAGATCGGAGATCTCTATTTTACTCATTCGGAAAAGCAACTCACTCTCACTTGAAAAGTGGCACACTAGTGAGGAGGAGGATCATCTGCTATCAGGAGACTATCTCAGTGTTATTTGGTTGTACTTTTGGTTGATCCATTGCTCTCTCTATCTCTGAGGAAGTTGTGGGGTTTTTCACCTTAGGGTTTTCCCCACGGAAACTCTGTGTCTCTTGTCTTTATGCTTTTGATTCTTCTGATGCTTGTCATATTGTGATTGTCATGCATTGATATACTGTAGATGTTATTCTCTCAGCAAAGATCCTAGAGTATTGTGAATTAATGCTCAAAATTTAACAGCAGGTTGTGTCCTTATTAATCCAAAAGGGACTAATACCATGATTGCTTGTAGACTTGAATTTGAATGTACAAATAATATAGTTGAATATGAGGCTCTGGTGCAGGGACTCAAAAAAGCTATTGATATGGGTGCACAAGTGATAGAATGTTTTGGTGATTCGTAAATTATAGCTAAAAAGGTAAGGAATAAGATACATTGATTGTCTCCCCATTTAACTAAATATCAAAATATGGTAAAAGAACTCACCAATTCTTTCACTGCATTCAACATCAAGTCTGTCGCTAAGTCACAGAACTTTGATGCTGACCTTTTAGCAAATACTGCATCTAGGATGATTCCACCAGAAGGCTTGTCACCTAAAATTTTTTCAATAGAACTCATGTATAGGCCTTCCATCCCTGATAATGTAACAATATGGAAAGTGTTTGATGATGATCAGCAGATCCTAGACTTTGTCTCAGCTCAAGATACCTTTCAAGATATGGCGATAGAAGAAGCTGAGAATGAAAAATATTTGGATGATCCCTCCAACATCATTACAAAATCAGTGATCAACCTACAAACGTTCTATGACTTACAAGATAAGTTTAAACACAAGACCAACTATAAGACACAGAGTTCATCTTTGAACTATGAGCCAGTCAACCTTAGTACTGGATAGAATCACTGATTTATTAACCTTGGATTTGACTGATCTGTTGAAGAAAAAAGAGCTTTCATCAGATTGTGTAAAGAATACAAGGATTTTTTTGCATGGACCTATGACGAACTGAAAACCTTTGATACTATAATTATGCATCATAACATACCGATGAAGCCAGAAGTGAAACCTTACCAACTGAAACTAAGGAAAATGCATCCTAGATTGGAACCCTCTTTAAAGAAAGAACTTGAAAAGTTACTGGAATCTCGAATCATATTCCCTGTGAGACACACATAATGGATAGAAAATTTAGAACTTGTTCGGAAAAAGAATGGGGAAATCAGACTTTGTGTCGATTTCAGGAATTTGAACAGAGCTTCTAAAAAGGATAACTACCTTGTTCCTCCCATGGAACAGATTCTACAAAAGGTAGCTGGGTCAGAGATGTTCTCTCTCCTGGATGGTTTTTCAGGATACAACCTGTTGAGATATTGTAACTTCTAAGAATATTATATTTGTACTTTATTATTCCAGAGATGTTTCATTCCTCCGTGAAGATCTTATTGTATATCCGGAGATGTTTATTCCTCCGTCGGAATGTGGTAACTTGGGTTATTAGACTTCCCGAGTGGGGGTCGGCCTTGTATGTGTTATGTGGGTCAAAGGGTTTGTAGACCACCCTAGTGGGGTCAGCCCAGTTAGTTTTAATGAGGTATTTAACCCAATGGTTAAATACGAGCCTACATGATTTGTGTAAAAGACAAGTCGGAGTAGTGTATAAATAGAGGAGGTGTATTCATCATTTAACACACACTCACTCACTTGAGAGTAGCGCACTTATGAGAGAGAGGTATTCTATGGAGAAGGAGGAGCTTATGCTCAGGGTTACATCTTTTTTATTTGCTGGTCATCTATATTGAGGAAGCTTTGCTGCGTTTTCTACCCCATGAGGGTTTCCCAGGATAAATCTGTGTCTCTTGTGTTTATGTTGTGCTTGTTGTTTCTTCAGTGATCCTGTATATGCTATTATTGTGAAAGGGAATGTAATGCTGCTATTTTCTGTCTTATCATATTAAATCTTAACATGGTATCAGAGCTAACCTAAAGGAAGGCAAGGTATGGCACTTACGACACTTGCTTCACTTGCAACAATTTGAAGGTTTGGGTTTTACATAGCAAAAACCAGTCATCGTGGAACTTTCGCTATAAATACATTTTCGCGCAGTTTAAGGATCTAAAACCTTTACAAGTCGTAGATAACATCCCCAGGTACCTTGTGTCCAAAGGGAACCCTCAGATTCGTTGTACTTTGTGAGTTATGATCAGTACAAGTTAGGGTATCTGCCTCTTCCAGATCTCAGTCAAAATCAGGTGACCTAGGAAAAAAGGTAATAACTTGGGCTAGGAAGCTCCAAATGAAATTTCATAAAAAGTGATAGGTAGTACATAGACTTTACTATCTCAAGAAATGTTTTCAAAGGCCGAAGCGGAACCAATGACACGTGGCACGCCGTACAAGTTTGCTCTCCTGTTTTATCCCATAAACAGGTCATGTTGCAACACTTGGAATAACTCTCTCTCAGAAAATCCAATTGAGGTCAGACCTATCGGGATGGAAAGATGACAGGTCAGGATACAACAAAAATAGTTTTCAGACCTTGTGGAGCGAAAAGTTCAAAGTTACAGCAGAAACAATAAGGTACATATTTCTGTCAAAACAAAATTATTTTTGGAGCACCTTCATTCATGGCTTCCGGAATTTAGCGTTTCGAAGAAAGTTAGAATTTTTGGAATTAGAATTCACGGCTGAATGCTACTCAGGAAAATCGAAATTTGAGTCCAAGAACAAATTTTTTGGTTGGGTAGAAGACCGGGCTTGATCAAACCCCAGTTTGGGATTTTGATCGGAAAGATGGAAAATTAGGGCTTCAGCAAAAGTTGGAATTTTTGAAGTCTGTAACCACGGCTAGAAGCTCCTTAAAAAAATAAGATTTTAGAGCCTTGGATCAAACCTTTTGATTGGGTAGAAGGGTGGGCTTCATCAAACCCTAGTTCGGGATCCTGTCAGAAGATCCAGAAGTTTCAAAGGCAATTTTGAGGGGTCAAATTTTGGAGATTTCAAAATTGAAGTATGCTAGTTTGATCAACTCAGCAAGACACATCCTTCCATCCATTCAGAAGTGTGAAAGTCAAAGATTGAATTTTTAGGGTTTCTCTAACAAACCCTAATCAAGCTCTAGATCAATTTTTCAGGGGGAGTTGAGGCTAAGTCCTTACGTAAGAAGACTACAAGAAGTCTCGACAGGTATGACTTAAGGAGATACAGGTATGTCTTGAAATCTGATTCTTGATTAATTTCATAATATGTTTGTCCTCATATTATTCAGGTCAGTACAATCTCGATTAATGTTAGAATTGTCTTATCACCCTAGTAATAGTATGAATGCATGTGAATGATAGAAGACATTCATTGTTTAGGGATTGTTGTTGTAGCAACATTCCCCCCCAAAATTTTGTACATATTGGGGCCCCTCCATTTTTCTAGAAAGACTGCTGTAAGAGGTCAATTCTCCCTTTATTTTCAACTGAAAATCCTGCTTTGAGAGTTCCAAGTTTTTCTTCCTCTAAGGATAAAATTCGTGAAGTCTTCCTAAAAATCGCGGAATCATTTGAGAAAGCCCCCGCAGTTGTAGAAGTATTCGAGTCTCCCTCCCAAAACGGCGGAAGCCATTTGTATAAGCTTCTCGAAAAAGGACTTAGAAACGTTTTCCAAAGTTTGCGGAACGATTTGAAGAAAGCTCCATCGTTGCGGAACCATTCAACTTATCCTCCCGAAACTGCGGGAGTCATTCACCAATCCGTCCCGAAACTACGGAAGCCTTCAGGTTATCTTTCTGAAACCCCATGGAGACTTAGAAATTTTTCGAGTTGCGGGAGCCTTCAACTTATCTCTCCGAAACAGCAGAGCCATTCGCCAATCCATTCCGAAACTGCGGAAGCTAATTGCGAAAGCTTTCCGCAACTTCGGAAGCATTCACGAAGCCCGGCCGAGACTTAGAAATTTTTCAAGTTGCGGAAGCCTCCACGTTATCTTTCCGAAAGACTTAAACGTTTTGCAGAACCTTTTGGGTTTCCCTTCCGCGACTGTGGGAGCCTTTTGCGGAAGCCTTCGCATTATTTTCCCCGAAAAGCCACCGGAGGACTTAGTCTCTTTTAAAAAAATCATAAGTTTTTCTCTCGAAGTGGCGGAAGCATTCGCGGAAGCCTTCCGAAACTGTGGAATCGTTTTATTTATCCTCTCGAAATCCCACAGAACACTTTTCAAAAAAACTTAGACATTCATTCAACTTGCGGGAGCCATTCGTCAATATCTTCCGACACAGCGGGAACCTTCGTGGAATTGTTCCGCGATTGCGGAAGCCATCGGCATATCTCCGCCAAAATTGCGGAAGGAGATCCATTATTCTCCCAAAGCTGCATCTCCAAAGGTTGCATGGTGGAAAGATTCATCAATCTCTTCCGAAACGCCGAGGGTGTTCACCATAGCATCCCGCAATCACGGGTGGAATTCGTAAGTCCGCCCCGCAAAGTGACGGTCGTGCACAACTATCAAGGTGGATTGAAAAGACCACAACGTATGAACTTTAAAAATGTTTTAATGGCGCCACCCACCGTATTAAACACCGCACGTGTCCAACTCGTTTAAATGGATGGTTGGGGTTTGGACCGACCACATTGTTTTTTTTTTCTCGATTAACAAACGCCATTGGGACACCGCACCAGACTACTCCATCTCAGCTCATCCATGTCCGTGTCCACCTCATTCAGCCATCTTCACGGTGCCAGGTAGGATTTTTAACCGTTATTTTTGTCCCTTTTTCCATGTCAAGTTACCCTTGAGATTTTTTCCCGTCCATGGCATGGCCATATGTCCATATTTGTTTTTATTTTTAAGGCTGCCGAAGCCCCGTAGATTCGCAGCTCTTCCAAATCCATAACCATCTTTACCCGAGTTTCTCCACCGGCTATATTTCAAGCGTCGTCACCCTCACTTAAAATCTAAGCCGACCACACAGCATCTCATAAATCTTACTACTAGCGGTGATGGTCGGATGAGATCCCTCCTCTTTTGATGATTGTGTTCCGACCCCTGGTTTCGTCATAATATTACTTCAATTCGAGCTCACCCGCTATTAAACGTTCGAAGTACAACCATGGAAGACACCCTCTCTCCTAGGGCTAGACCGGGAACAGATTGTTTCCGCAACGTATACTTATCCTTTCGGGAACACTCCAAACTTTGTCCATTTAAGAGAATCAAGTCTCTGTAGCCATATTTCTTGTTTGGAAGTGTTTTACTTTGCTTCCCCAACATGCAGCTTCCTAGTTTGTTTATATATCTCATTAGCATGTTGAGGTGATCCTTGTTTTGGTTAAATATCTCAAACAGGTTACACATCTTTTATAATGAATTGTATTTGGTTGCTAGCAGGGATAAAGCAAGATGCCAAAAGGTGGTAGGAAGAAGGCTAAAATGATGGAACCTGAACCAGTGCCACTTAGGACTGAAACCATGTTTCAAGATACTAAGTGCACCACCAGTATTCCTCCCGAAATCCGCTGGGGCGACATTTACAGGATGATCTGGGACCAAGATCTCTCAGATATGTTGCTTGAAGAAGGGCAGATCTATCTCAACATTAGAACTTCGGGCATAGCTAAAGCTTCTACCCGCCCTGAGCTGTTCCCATGTTCTGAAGTAATCGGGTGGATACTCAAACATACTAATACGGAGACAAGAGTATTACATGACATCGGGAAAATAGCCATTGCCTCATTCCACCCAACATATCTTGCCGCAGCATATAAATTCCCACATCCCCAGCAAGCCCTGAGTGATGAATGGTTGGGCCAGATGAACAATATTGAAATGGCCAAGAAATTATTGGTTGCAGGAAAGCACTTAAGAAAGAGAGGTAACGACGAATATGATGTGCAGAATCTAAGACCTCCTTTTAGGTTAATTGCCCTGATGTTGTGCAGAATCTTCGGTATGCCTGATGGCACCGTATACAAGATATAGTGGGTTCCCATCATCCATTTCGTGGCATTTAAAGGAACTGTGTTTGACTGGGCTACCATCCTGTCAGACAGTTTGGCATCAATGGTGGTTGCTGCAAAAGAAGGTATGGCCTTAAAAAAGGCGAAACTTTACATGTCTTCATATCTTATTGATTGTGTTTTGGCCAAGCTATCTTTTCCTAGCTTCGGTTGCACGTGGGATAAGGCCAACACCCTGGTTTACACTACTTTCAGGATGATGTGGGCTCAAAACTACAAAGCCAGCTATAAGCTCATCTGTGAAGGGTTCATCATGCCCCTATATGAGCAGATATTCAAGGAGGAGCCCAACTGTCTGTCGGAGAATGCTATGGAGATCCTTGAAAACTACGGAGATTTTTTATTTTTCAGAGCAAGGCACCTACCTCAGAATGTTCGGAGGGACTACTAAAGCTCCATAGATTTTGCCGAGGTATGCTACTGACTATGTGGTCCTCAAGGAGGCCATGAGACAAATTTTCCTGGATGGAATTGGAGCAGTGCTTAACAAACAGCATAAGGCTTCTTTCCTGCCTTTTCCCTCTGCATAGGAGCATAAGAGTTCTCAGGGGTTGCCTCAGCTGAGGAGTTTGTTCAGGAGCTGAAATCCTTCCACTTCGGCGAAGTAATTTTCCATAGAAATGACAGGCGGGGAAAAGTTGCCGAGCATTGTAAAGAAATTTATGCTCATTTTGAGTACGCTCATTATTATGATGTCGTGGAATAAGCATTCAGAGGCATCAACAACATGGCTGAGCTGCGGATCTGTCGCCAAGGCAGTAGAGCAAGCTCTAGTTCTAATAGGCCCAGAAAACCAGCGAGCAGAAAGACAAGGAAGCAGATGATGCCCGAGCCCAAGAAGAACAACGGTTAAGAGAGGAAGCAAGGTTACTGCAAGAGGCTGAAGTTGCCAGATTGCAGCAGGAAGCTGAGGTGGCAAGAGTGCAGCAAGAAGTAGAAAGCGAGAGGCTGCAGAAAGAGGCTGAGGAAGCCTAGCAACGGAAAGAGGCTGAAGATGAAAGGCAGCAGAAAGAAAATGAAGATCAGTCGCAACTTGAAGGAGACGAGAGAAGGAAGCAAGCAGAAGTAGGGCAGAAAGCGGAAGAAGAACTAAAAGCAGTTGAAGATGCCCAAGCAGGAGACCCCGACACCCAGGACATGGAAATAGACGTACCTCAAGCAGGTGTCTCTGGCACTCAAAATGTGGAGGCGGACATAGCACAAGCAGGTGTCTCTGGTACCCAAAATGTGGGAACAGATCCAGCCCAGGAAGTCCAGACCCCACCCGTGGAAGCAGAAATAGATATTATAGATCTCCCAATCGTCCCGTATACTCCATCGTAAGAGCATACCGTGTCCATATGGGATGAATTTTTCTATGATAAGAAGAGGAAGGCAATGGTCCTTAAATCGGAAGAGAGGATAAAGAGACTCTTCCAGGAAGATATTGCTACCCACCGGTGTTATACCTCCATTTTCGACAGTGTCGCATCTCTACCACAGAACGAGTTGACGACACTTCCCCTACTGCTTTAAACCATCCAGAAGAGATAGATGATGTGTAATCCTTGAAGGGAAATCCACCCTGACAGGTTTTAACCTAGCTGAGACTTTATTTAACCACACTACCGCGCCTTGCTCAGTTATGGGTACGCGGTAGTCCACACTACCGCACTATGCTTTGTCCCTTCCACGCAGTACTATCGCGTTATGCTCATACTGTAGGGCGCGGTACTATTTTTATAGTCTTTTTTCCATGGCTTGTGGGATTTTGGATTTTCGAAGATAATGGAAGATTGGGGTCCCTGATTCGATCCCAACTCACTTTCTGTGATTAGAAACCTTGATCCACTTATCTCTCCCTAGATCCACCCATCTCTCTTGTTGGTTAACCCTACCATACACTATAAAAGAGAGGCATTCCATGGGGAAAAGGGAGGACTCTTGAAGTACCAAACTTATGATCTTGCAGCATTGTGGAGATAGCTAGAGGAGAAGGCACTTGGAGCTAGAAGATTGGCTTGGACATCAAGCAACCTTTTTGTAAGCATTCTTCAAGTTGTAATAAGATAACTTGTCTTGTCTTTCCCATTTCATGTGTTTAGCATAAGTTCTTAGCATGGAATGTATCTAATCTAGATTTGAATCTAATCTTTACATTCAAGGTATTTGGAAGCTTGTATGTTTTTCCTTTGGTTGATCTTAACAGGTTCTACATTGGAGCTTTGGATCGAGAGCTAAAAGCGGGACAAACGTCAGATTGAAAGGTGTGTCTTATCTCTCATTGTTTCTGAATACATTTAATCTTGCTGTAAAAGTTAATTCAGGAATTTCAAGGTAGCACTTGTTTTGACTTGTTTCTTGCTTTAGAGTTAGTTGAGAATCTACTTTAAAGTTAAGAGAATTTTGACTTATCCGTAGGGAAAAATTCTACATAACAAGAATGGCGACTCCGCTGGTTTTGATTTTTGTTTGATTGATTCAGTTCACTGTCATCCATCTGTTGATTGTGATTTGTTTTATTGCACTTCAAACCAGTTTGAATCTTGGTCTTTTTTGACCTTTATTCACCCCTCCTCGCTGTATTTTTCTCCTTGTCTGATCACTGAGTCCCCTGGGTTAGCAAAAACCCTGAAAACTTCATTTTCTTTTCTCAAGTTGTGCTTTTTCCTTACCTTGCCATAGTACCGTGCCCCCAGAGCTGCTTCTAGCGCGGTAGTACCGCATTCTCTGCATTAGTACCAGAGCGGTACTGTCACAGTACCGCGCTCCAGTCAGACCCTGACACGCGATAGTGTCTGCAATTTGTCAATTTTTTTTTTATTTTTTATACTTGCTTGGTTTCCTGAGTCTCTCTCTGCCTTAGGTAGTGTTTACTGTTGCCTATTAGCATCCTGTTCATTTTATAGTCTGTGTGGTCTGATTATCTTCTTGTTGTTGGCTTGATTTGTTTGAATTAGTGGCATTTTTGACATATTGGATCATTTTTCCAGTTTGATTGCACTGGCTTGATTTTTTCACCACAACCAACTCAACACCACTATTCTCTATTACTGAACCCTGTAGCTTTACAGTCACATTATTTTTATCATTTTCAGTAATTAAACAATTATCATTTGAGAGCAATTCTGTTGTTTGAATTGAAAAAGTCTAGTAACATCATTTTGCATTAGGAAATGAACCATTGATTTTTGCCACAAAAAATTCTCATAGTTGAAGCATTGTAGATTGTAGGATTAGTGCATTAAAAGGAGTGTTTATTTCAGTTTGGCTTTGTTTACAAAAAAGAAAAGAAAAAATCTTTTACTTTGATTTTTGATTGCTTGTGAAAATTTTCATGCATGTTTGATCGAAGAACTCTCTCCTTCCCTTAGCTAGATTTCATCGAAGACAAAGGCTTATTTTTTATTCATTCTCATTTGCATGGTTTGAGTCGTCATAACACCATCAAGTTTCACGTCCACTACCTGATTGAGTAAGACAACCACTAAAATTAATCTCCCTAATTAAACCAACTTTAACCTCACTTGAGGAAATCAAAAGAATTTGGTAGTTAGGTAGGACACCGGGGATAGGCATCAAAATAATTCCCCCTTGTCATTTTCATCTGAGACATAGTCGTTGTCTTTAGGGAACTAAAATCCTCTAGTATTTATTGACACGGTCACAGCTAGTTTGTGGAGGGGCCTCCTGACTGTTTTTAACTTTCAGGGGTTAAACGGCTGCGAGATTGAGAACTAGACGGACTCTATGGAATACCGCACTCCACTTAGCCCTAAGGCAACATCGATCGTTGTCTTCTTCTGAAGGTTGAAGTGCCCAAAACCTTTTCCGATGTGTCATGAACGAGGTAGCTTAGTATCTATTCTACTAGGGCTCTTTTACCCAGGATCCCTTTCGGTAGAGGGATATCCTTCTTATATCGGTCTCTCATGTTGTATTGTTCGACTTGGATTTCATCACCTTGCGAAGGATACAGATTGTTGAGGTCTCCATCTCTTAGTTAGGAGTTTGCTTGTTATCTCATCTTTGTAGAGGGTCATTCTTCTTTGTAGGGACTGCTGTTGGCATTTTGGCCATTTTTTGTATCAGCTCGCTTATTGAGACAGCGGTCTCAGTATAGATTTTAGAGCTTGCTTTTTTGTCCTGTGAGCCTTGCTTTTTCTAGCTCCTCTTCTGCACACTCGGCTACATTAGAGTTTTTGAGTTCTTTGTTTACGACATTGCCCCCGATTTTCATTTTCCTGTCATCATGTCAGAACAACCACGAAGGTCATGAAGAATACAGGACCAAAGCCCTCCACCACCACCACCACCACGGACTTCTGGTCCGCCTCCATCACACATTCCTGCTCCTCCTGGCCGTGGTGCTGGTCGAGGAAACATTCCACCACTGATACGTACAACATCTTCAGTTCCGCCTGTAACTGCTACTCACAGCACAGCCTCAGAATCTACTGCAGCTTCTGCAACCACTAGCATATCTGAGACTTCCACTGTCACCTCACCCACTATCATTCCAGATATATCTGTCACAGTGGACACAGTTACAGCAGCTGAACCTAGTACAACCCAAAGTACTAGACCAGAGGTCATCCTTCTACCGGATGTCAACACTTCCCATCCATCAGACACTTTTCACGATGACACAAACGGATCTGTTGGTACCACCGAAGGGTCCGACCAGGACATACCTGGCTTGATTTTAGTCCCAGGCGGATACGTTGAAATCGTTGAAGATACTCGACTTCCTGACACACCTTTTGAACCTGATTATGGCTTCATTACTTCCCAGGTGGAACTTCCGCCTGTTATCACTACGTCACCCAGTGTTCATCCTTAGGAGACAAGTTCTTCTAGCAATGTACCTCGTACTATAGACCTACCCAACCTCCCTCCGGGACATGAAATCATGGCTTCCATCCAGTCTAGTATGGTTAGTCTAGCGAACTCTCCGTTAGCATCGGCACAGTTTAGACACAGCACAGAGAAAATGCTCTCGACAGCGTCTAGATATCCCCCCGTTTCTCGTCCTTCTGACTATAGGGATCCCAACATCCCGTCTAGCACAAAGTTTCGTCACTCCTTTGCAGACGGCTCAGGACCTTCGGACTTTACTATACCTAGGTTCCCGCAGGATCCCCAAAACCCTTTTCAGGATATGAACTCGGACCCAGTTCTCGATGGTCCTCCTATCATTGAACACGTTATGGACGACGCCGATACCCCTGGGCTAAATTCCCCACATTTGCTGCCATCACCCATTTTTGGCGCACATTCTATGAGGGATAACCTAATTTTTTCTCCGTCCTCTCCTGTCAGATACGGACGACCCCCTCCGCAAATCGACACTTTTGGCGCCGTTGGCCAATCCACACTATCATATTTGGCTAGCGGCAGAAGAACATCTAGTCATACTGCTGGATCTTTCGTTTTGACCGGAGGATCACCTTCAGCCACCATTTACACTATCTCAGGAGGTGGACAACCGACTGCAGTGATCCCTAACTCCAACATACAAACCCCCCCTGGTGGGCCATCAACCCAACCAGCCGGGGGACAACCTTTTGTTGGGAACTCCATTGTTAGTCAGCAACTTCCTCCTATAGGGTCATCAACCCAACTAGTTGGAGGACAACCTTTTGTTGGGAACCCTGTTCCTAGTCAACAGCCTCCTCTTATAGGGCCATCCAACCCATCTGCTGGCGGACAACCCATTGGTTCCATCGAACAACTCTCCCAACCAGCAGCATCTGCTCAGTATGGTATGTACAACACACCTAGCAGCGGGAAACCTTATTCCGGTGTTCCAACCGGACCTCATTCTCAACCTCCCCCGTCAGGTATGCTTCCTTCTTGGGACCCTCAAATCCCACAAAGTGGGGCGTACTCACTTTTTGGAAACTGGAACCAAGCTCGGGGGCAATCTCAGATTCCCCCCAACTTGAATTCTGGCTTCCCTTACCCTTCAGCTGCTACAACTCCATGGAACCCATCACTTCAATTTCCACTCGCTCCCCAAGCAGGAACGAGCCTTCCATGGACACCACCGTCGCAGCCACCCCCCAACCCTGCTATGGGAAACCTTCCACTTACACAGTATAGTGGTAACATCCCTGGAACACAACAATTCCAAGGAACTTTTCACCAACAAGGAACAGCAACCATTCCTGGGTATCAACAACCCCAGGGTACCATACCCACTCAGCAGAGCACCTACCAACCGGTTGCCTACAATCAATCGGTTAACCAGATGGATTACTATCCACAGAACTTCCAGCAGTATCCCCCAGGAAACACATATGGGTATAACACGCAGCAGCATGCTATGTAGGGCCCTCCAGGTTTCTCTGCACCACATGGTTATTACTCATACCCGCAGACTAACCGTCAATCCCCTTATTGGCCACACTTGACTTACCTAAATTGTCGAGGCTTATTAACGATCCTATATGGCATCAACCTCACTGGCCACCTATCCCAGCCAAACTACCATCGGACATTCCCAAGTTCGATGCTAAGCCTGGGGAAGACCCCAAGAACCACATGATGACCTTCCATCTTTGGTGTTCATCCAACTCCTTGATGGATGATTCCATCCGACTTCGGCTCTTCCAACGTATGCTTACCGGAACGGCAGCAAAATGGTACATCGAGCTGCCACAACACTCTTTTCGTGATTTCAACACTTTGGCTATGCAGTTTCTGACTCATTTCCAGCTCCCCATCCGGTATGAGACTGGAACAGAACTGTTAACCTCACTGCGTCAAACCACTTCTACACATATTTCGGATCACATCCATGAGTCGCGACGACACCGTAGGCTAATTAAGGCACCTATTCCAGATCATCTACTCGCTGATTGGTTCATGAAATCGTTTTTTCCTCCCATAGCTAGAGATATCGCTATGCGTGGGCCGGTTACAGAAGAACAAGCCATCTCGGCAGCCCAGTACATGGATTTGGTATACACTTAATCCGGTACTTTACATGAACTTCTTCCTCATTCCTCCCGCGTTAACACTGATCCAACCAAACCGACCACTGAACCTCCCATTGATGGAATCATCGATTCAGTCAAGACCCAGCCTGCTACCAGCTCGACGGGACAACAAGCTTTTGCTTCCCCCGCTTTTACCTAGGCTACTTCAAAAACAACTACTTCTCCTGCTGTTTCCTCCGAGGTGAACGCAGTTCAATCTAGGTCACAACCATCCGAGGGAAAGAAGAAAAACAATCGTGGTAAACCCAAGAAAAACCAGCAGGAGAACCCCAAGCCACAACCCACCTAGAATGACCAGAAACCACGTCGGAAAGCTAAGTTTCCCTGCTTGATTTGTCAAGATGATCATTACACGCATGATTGTCCCTACAAGGACGAGGTCAACAAGTTCGTTAAAGGATCCTCTCGCCTGGCAGTGTTAACTGACTGACCCTTTCCCCCAACAGCAACAGCAAATGGTTGCCCAAGAGTCCCCACAAGGGGGCAACCCGACCAATCCCACCCGCGGAGAGACATCCACAAACCGCGAAATCCTGATGACGAGTAACCAAGAGGTTCATATAACCACTCGTTCAAAGATGTATGACAACCCTACAAGTTCAAACAAACAATCGGAGTTAGCCAAAGGCAAATCTCCTATTGAAGATCCGATTCCTATTCCCCCCTACCGGTCATCTCCATATCGAGAGACCGCTGATGGACATAGTGCTACGCCCACCCAAGGGCACCATATGAAAGGCGACATTTAATCCGAATGCGTGAGCTGCCCAAAACTACAACATTGTTGAGGATTTGGCTCAAGCACCTTGCGCCATGTCGACTCTCGAGGTTCTCCAACACTGCCCCACACAGCATAGAACCCTACTTTTAGCACTGGGGGCAATGGACCCAGATACTTCAAACTCCATCATGTTTAACTTGGAGCACGCCAAACCTAGGCTTTCTCACCAGTTAGCCTTCCAGGTGCATACAAAAATCCATGGAAATATCATCCATCGCACTGTGTTAGATGAAGGTGCTTCCACGTCGATCATGTCTTTGAACTGTTGGAGAGCCTTAGGCTCACCCGAGGTCACAACTTCTCCTACTACACTCAGGGCATTTGATGGACACGGTTTTCAACCTTATGGACTCATTCCCTCAATTGGTGTCGAACTGGGGGGCAAAACAGTTTCCGTACACATTGAAGTCGTAGATGCACCATTGGATTACAATCTCCTCCTTGGACGGAACTGGTTTTACGCCATGACCGCCATAGCATCTACAGTCTTCCGGATTGTGCAATTTCCTCATGAAGGGAAAATTGTCACTATTGATCAACTGGATTACTGTATCCCAGACTCCCATCCAAACTCCGCCAACACCGTCCCATTATTGGATCAACCTCGGTACCGGTTCCAAGACATTGGTGTTGGTCTTATGAAGGATTCATCCTTTATTGGAGTTTTTCCAAAGCTGGGAACCCATGTTCAACCAGTTAACATGATTTCATCGAATATCACCTCTTCCAATGATTCATGGGTGATTCCGAGTCCCTCTCAGATTGAAGACTACGGCAACTCTATGCCTCTGAACAGAAACCTCGTAGCATATAACGCGATCCAATCAGCCCCCGATTGGGTCGACTGTTCTACTCATCATTCCGTGGCACAGCCCTCGGCTGAGACTCATCCATACCCACCACTTTTTGATCCTCTCAATTTGATTTTTCCAACCGACGAATCAATTATGGAGGTTATGTGCAGTGATGAGCCACCATGGGGAGATTTTCATCATCGATCTTCATTCGCTACCATTCAGCCACTTGAGCCTGATACAAAACCCAGCACTTCACTTGGGATGGTTCAAACCAAGTTCCCCACTTCTCTCAACGAGGTATTTTTCGAAGGAAACTTGGCCAATCTTATGGCAACCACTCCCATCGATATTTCAGTGAAGCCTGGTATCGTGGAAAATGTACACATCGGCAAAACATGTACTCCCCTCGAAACAGAGTTCTATAGTGCCTACTTCAAAAATTTCCGCGATGTTTTTGCTTGGAGTTATGAAGAAATTCCAGGAATAGACCCCTCGATCGTGGTCCACAAAATTCCAACTTTCCCTGGCGCCCGACCTGTTCGGCAAAAGCTTCGACCCATCCATCCTCGTAAGGCAGCCACCATTAAAGCAGAAGTTGAAAAACTTTTGCGTTCTGGTTTTATCTATCCTGTCCCATTGACAGAATGGGTATCCAACATCGTTCCCGTAGCCAAGAAACAAGGAACGATCAGAGTCTGTGTTGATTACCGTGATTTGAAAAAGGCTTGTCCGAAGGACAACTACCCAACTCCGTTCATCGACCAGATCATCGATAACTGTGCCGAAAGTGTCATCTTTTCATTTATGGATGGCTTCTCTGGTTATAATCAGATCTATATCCTCCCAGCCGACCAGCACAAAACGGCCTTTATCTGCCCTTGGGGGATTTTTGCATATCGAAAGTTACCTTTTGGCCTGAAAAATGCCAGGGAAACTTTCCAATGGGCGATGTCCTACGCATTTTATGACATCAAACATATTGTAGAGCCATATCTTGATGACCTTCCCGCTCACTCCCGGACCCAGGAAGACCATCCAGACCACTTAAGTGCCATTTTTTAAAGGTGTCGTCGCTACAATATACGTTTGAACCCGCATAAGTGCGTCTTTTGTGTAGAAGCCAGAAAACTGTTGGGCTTCATAGTCTCCAAAGACGGGATACGTTTAGATCCCGCAAAGGTAGCAACTATCGTAGCCCTGCCTTCACCCACCAATATTCCAGAACTTCAATGTTTGCAAGGGCATGCAAACTTTCTATGCCATCTGCAATCTGTCCGAGATAACAAAAGGCTACATGCGGCTTCTCAAGAATAATGTTCCCTTTATCTGGGATGACGAAGCCCAACGCTCCTTTGACAATCTAAAGGCAGCCTTAACCAAAGATCCTGTGATTCAACCCCCCGATTACACACAGGACTACGTCCTTTATCTCGCAGCCTCGACTTCCACCATCGGTATGGTGCTAGTCCAGGAAGACCCAAACGGCATAGAACATGTGGTATATTATCTTAGTAAGAGTCTTCTCGACTCCGAATCTCACTATTCACATGTTGAAAAGCTGGCTCTGGCAACAGTATTTGCTGTCCAGAGATTTCCTCACTACATCTTACTCCGTCGGACCACTGTTATAGCCAACTTCAACCCGATGTATTACATCCTCACACGTCAGGTGCTCGGGGGAAAATACTCTCGTTGGATAGTCATCCTTCAAGAGTTTGACTTGGAGTTTGTCAAGGCTAAGTCCAAGAAGTCTTTGGTCTTCGCGGAGTTGATTTGTAACTTGCCCCGTGCTACTGAGCAATCCGAGCCCATTGATTCTCTTCCTGACGAATCATTGTTCCTCATTAGCAAGTCTGATCCATGGTACGGGGATATTCTTTTATATCTCCAAACCCAACACTTCCGTCCCGACCTCACTCGCGATGAACGGTGACGCATCCAACATCACGCAAAATACTACCTCATAGTCAACGATACTCTTTATCGACGTGGTGTCGACACCGTCCTTCGATGTTATTTGACCTTAGATGAGGCGGAACGCGTTCTCAATGACTGCCACGCTGGAGAATGTGGTGGTCATCTCTCTGGGATGGCTACGGCCCAGAAAATACTGCGAGCAGGATACTTCTGGCCCTTAATTTTCAAAGACTGCATTGAAACAATCAAGAAGTGTCCGCCATGTCACTTCTTTCATAGCAAAACACGCTCGCATCCTGCTCCACTCCATCCTGTTATTGCTGTCGGCCCTTTTTCCAAATGGGGCATCGATTCCATGCACTCTAAGCCCACTTCAACCGGGGGGCATAGCTATGTCATAGTAGCTGTCGACTATTTTACAAAATGGGCTGAAGCGATGCCTACTTATGCTGAGGACGGCAAAACAGCAGCGCAGTTCATATTCAATCATATTATAGCTAGATTTGGTGTCCCACAGTCTATCGTGACCGATCATGGTTCCCATTTCAGGAACCATATGATCGAAGAACTAAGTGCCAAGCTGGGTTTTCGTCATGAAAACTCAACCCCGTATTACCCACAAGCTAATGGCCAAGTTGAAGCCATTAACAAAGTCCTGAAACGAATGATTCAGCGCATTGTGGGTACCCAGAAATCCAACTGGCACTCAGCTCTATTCTCAGCACTATGGGCATACCGAACCTCAGTGAAAAGTGCTACTGGGTTTACACCATTCCAACTGGTGTATGGCCTAGAAGCCATCTTGCCGATTTAATGTGAAATTCCATCACTCAAGATAGCCATAGAGCTACTTCCACACACCACTTCTGAAGAGGAACGGTTTCTATACCTAGCTAAGCTAGATGAAACCCGCCGCGACGCTGCTTTAGCTAATGAAGCTCACCAAAGTGCGTCAAAGCTCAATATGACAAATCCGTTCAACCTCGGATCTTCAATGAAGGTGATCTCGTACTTACATATGATCAAATGCACGATAAGCTTGGAAAAGGTAAACTTGAATCTATGTGTTACGGCCCCTTTATTGTAAAACGTGTCTTGGAAAAAGGAGCTTATGAACTAATCGATTGTGATGGTATTCCATTGGCACGGCCCCACAACAAGCTATACCTCAAACGTTTCTACGCGTGAGGTTACCCTACACGGGTTACTTGTTGTACATAATGTACTTAGTTTGCTTTTACTTTCTTTTTGGTGTGCGCGTGGACCTCATGTATCCACTCTTACGTTGACTCGTGAATTTATGCGCAGATGTCTGCCTACTTTGGATTCGTCGACGGTGCAAGCCGACATACCCAGAATCTCGCTTCCATAGCATGGGTAATCTATTCCCCCACTGGCGAGTTGATTTCTTCAGGAGCCAATTGTTTAGGTCCTGCAACCAACAATATCGCGGAGTACCATGTAGTCATTGGTCTCTTAACGGAGGTTGCTTCACTCAGAATTGATTCCTTGTCAGTCTTTTTAAACTCCCAACTCGTGGTTTCTCATCTAAACCGTGTTTACACAGTTCGCGATCCTATACTACTTCGTTTATTTCGAAGAGTACGCCTCTTGGAACGATCATTTAATTTCGTTACATATCAACACATACCGAGAGAATTCAATTGTATAGATGATTCATTGGCTAATTACATTTTGGATTGGCATCTTGCCCACACATAAACACATCATAAAAGATAAAATGCACAAGTCATTGTAAATATTTAGATCATAAATAGGTCCATATCACTGTATATAAGAGTGTTTTTTCCAAAATACATAAAGTTTGTGTCAAAGACAAAATTTGGGACCAAATACCATACAAAATTTGGCTCTCAAAGCCAACATATCGTGTACATGCCGCAAAAAGATCAAAGGCTATCATCTATGGAGATCTAGGAGACCTATCATGTCCCTCGTCGGACTCCTCCCGCTGCTGGTGGTAACATACTACAGCTCAAACCACCTTACGAAGAAGTCAACTGATACGACCAGGCACACCTACAGTATGCCGCTGGAGATGATAAGGGATGTCATCCATCCTCATAGCAGGGATACCATGAGTCAACCCCTGTAAGTTCCTCTCAATGTACCGAACGCCTCCTGCTTCGTCTTCGTCCTCCTCCTCCCAGGAACAGCTTGACGATCAACACCACCACGACGTAGTGGCGAGTACCCAGCTGGTCTCTGTGGTCCACGGTCTGCAACATGCATGCGAACATACATTAGAAGTCTTTTACACATTCTAAAAAAGTAATAAAAATTAAATATTCAAAAAAGGAAAACATACATATCCATGAAGGTCATACCTGAGTTGTCCCAATCATCATCCTCTGGCAGTGCCAAGTCGATGTCCTCGCGGAAATCTACCCCGGCATAGGGGTAGTCATCAATCATAACTATCTGCTCCTCGAGCCAGGAAAAGAAATCCTCACCAAAGACTAAGCGCTGAGGTCCCCCAAGACGTCCAGCATAATCACTCCATCGAGCCATCCATGGCTCAGTAGGTGGACGAGGAGGCATAGATATATGCGGGCACAATAGTGGCACCCTCGACAAAAAGAAAGTGACCAGGATGCTCCCATAGCCAAATTTGGAATTTTTTTCATTTCTACACTTGTGCACTTTTTCTTTGAGATTGGCCAACACCGCCTCACACCAGTTAAATACTGTTCCCCCCATACACTCCGCTACGACATTCACTTGTGTACGGGACGCCTGATGTAGACCCACACTTCCTGCTGCACGCGTAATGGTGAACAGTACGGTTTTTACCGGGAGTTCTATAACATCCTTTATGGCCACCTTCCCGCTTTTCTTACTTGAACCCTGATGGAAATACCGAGCAATCAAGTCATCTGTACTCGTTTCTGAGGCTGTGTATCTAGTGAAGTTCACCCGAGCCCCTCTTTTCGAGAGGCCTGTGAGGAAATAAATATCCTTGAGTTGAATTTCGAGAACATGCTCTCCCACTCAGAAAGCTTGGATGTCAGGATCCCATAATTGAATAAGATGAGTGAGAAGCTTGGGTTGCTGACGAATCCCTTTGGTCTTAAAGAACTTCAACAAACCACACTCTCGCAATGTGGTCACAGTTGGTAAATGATTTTCAGCTGCCAAATCATCTACTTCGTGCTATCTTTCTTTCCAGCTAACCATTTTGATCCAAACGAGTTGCAAACTCCTGCAAAAGGTCAGGGGAAACTTTCAGTAACTATTTAACCACTCAACTTCAGCGAAAAATTTGAGAAAATTTGATTTTGTCATCTTAATTTTTGCCTTCATCCCATCTGGGATTTTTCTTGCCATGCGGTACTGTACAGTACCGTGCCTCGGTTTGGAACCTCAGCATGGTACTGTTTAACAGTACCGCGTTTCTCGATAGAGCCCCCATGCGGTACTGTGAAGGGCGATTTTTGCCCAATAGGGCTTTCCCAAAAAATCAGTTTTCCTTACTGAAAGCAAAAGAGTCATGCTTGAAATGAAAGAGCAGTTTAAGAACTCTTACCTGACGCAGACGGTTGTTGAAATGGTGCCCTGAAACTCCAGATATGGATCCTTGAAGTTTTGCTCCTCAAATGGGTAAAAATCTCCTCTTTGGGTAAAAACACAAATGAAATGGTAATTTCTATTTTTAACCATCCTTTTATAGTTTTTTCACCTATTTTTTAATTATTATTTTATATGGTTAAAATAAAAAACCCATTTCACATTACTAATGCCTGATTTTATGAGCATTTATTGACAGGATCTCTTGTAAAAGGCGATATATTCACACTGGCGTTTATCCATCATCTGACCTTCATTTTCAAGCCTACTTTATCTTTTTCGTGCTCTGGATTTAAAACTTGAAAAAAATTCCAAGCGCTTTCACACTCTTCTCGTGCTTGTCAAACCCAAGAAAATGGTGTTGAGTATGGCCAGCTTTACTCATACTCGTTAAATGATGAGGAAAGTATTATCCTGGTTGTATTTTATTCTTTTCTCGGACCAGAATAATTAAAAATTACGAAAAAGACCATAGGAGTCCATAGTTAAGCTCTTTTCAGACTCCCTAAAATTGAAAAGATTTCCAAGTGATCTTGACTCTTTCACACTTGTAAACGTATTTGAAAGATCGTCTATTCGGTGATAGGTTACCCCTTTTTCGGCCTGTCTAGACTATTTACGAGAAAGGTATACCTCAGTCAAATTCGGCTGGGAGAGTTCTCTCGGGAATTGTTTTACACTTTTTCGGGATCGAGGGACTAAATTTATGAAAAAGTACATTATGGAGCCTCCTTTAAGTTTTTCAGGCTCTCTAAATATGAAAAACTACCGAGTTTTCCTTCCTTGGACTCGTTAAAGTTTTAAACATCGAAAGACCCACTTTGGGACGAACCCCTCCTTTCTCAGGTTCGTAAAACATGTGAGATTGGACTCATCCATGAGATGAGCTACACCGAGCATCTGTTATCCTCTTCAAGCTCGAAAAACAACAAAGAGGTACTCGTCTATCATGTCGGGGGAATATGGGGGGATAATTCAAGTTTATTTATGGCAGCTTGTCAGTCATTACCTTTGAACATGGCATGTGTCCGTTTCTTGTCCAAATTGGGTTTCCATTTTTCACCGAGTTATGGTCATCATCATGAGTCGTCTCCCTGGCCACGAGCCTACTCATCTGGTGTCTATCCTCTGTTGTCAATAATCCCTGCTGCCAAGTCCTATTACATGCCGTTATATGTTCAAAGGGTTGCATTGTTTCGAGTCGTTCATTGTGTCAGACCTCCACTATGTCAGTACATACTCCATTGTTTCATCATCTTATCATTCGTGCCGATTTCGTGTCGATGATGTGGGAATCATTATGGCCCACCTTCGACGAGTTTATTCCCATTGACACCAAATCACTATCCGGGAATTAGACTTAGAGGTCAACCATTAGTACCTTGGTACCTGCATGCCTCAATGGCAGGTTTCCTCATGTTCGACAGTAGGTTCACATCATTGACCTCTGATCGAATGATCTCTCGAATGCTAGACATCAACTCATTTATTCGCATTTCGTTGAGATGTACTTCAGATACCTTGGGGATCATCCTCGTCATTGGTGATTTCCCTCGCATTTGTTAACGGTTCACATCATTGACCGGTAATCAAATGGTTTCTACCATGTTCGACTTCAACACCTTGTAATCACATGGTTAGATTTGTATCCTTTGCGATCGGGTAGAAGACCCTGGGAGTGCCTCAGTATCTTGATTTCGCCCAGGTTGCGATGGAGATGTCCTTTGTATTGTCACACAGATCCACTTATTGTATTGGTCGTGGCTGTGTCATTATTGTCTCATGGATCTACGCTTGTTCATAGTATCCATGGTCTGTCTACAGTCTATGTCATCTCAGTACTCATGGATCTACAATGTATTGGTCGACATCCATGCTTTGAGTCATTTGTTTTCGAGCATGGGGATGCCTGCCTCAGTGGTATATCTAACACTTTGTTTCTGTTTCAGCTCCTCGTCGCCTCACACTTTAGGGGGCATCTGTTATACCTCCATTTTCCACAGTGTCGCATCTCCACCACAGAACGAGTTGACGACACTTCCCCTACTGCTTTAAATCATCCAGAAGAGACAGATGATGTGTAATCCTTGAAGGGAAATCCACCCTGACAAGTTTTAACCCAGCTGAGACTTTATTTACCCACACTACCGCGCCTTGCTCAGTTATGGGTGCGCGGTAGTCCACACTACCACGCTATGCTTTGTCCCTTCCACGCGGTACTATCATGTTATGCTCAGACTGCAGGGCGCGGTACTATTTTTATAGTCTTTTTTCCATGGCTTGTGGGATTTTGGATTTTCGAAGATAATGGAAGATTGGGGTCCCTGATTCGATCCCAACTCACTTTCTGTGATTAGAAACCTTGATCCACTTATCTCTCCCTAGATCCACCCATCTCTCTTGTTGGTTAACCCTACCATACACTATAAAAGAGAGGCATTCCATGGGGAAAAGGGAGGACTCTTGAAGTACCAAACTTATGATCTTGTAGCATTGTGGAGATAGCTAGAGGAGAAGGCACTTGGAGCTAGAAGATTGGCTTGGACATCAAGCAACCTTTTTGTAAGCATTCTTCAAGTTGTAATAAGATAACTTGTCTTGTCTTTCCCATTTCATGTGTTTAGCATAAGTTCTTAGCATGGAATGTATCTAATCTAGATTTGAATCAAATCTTTACATTCAAGGTATTTGGAAGCTTGTATGTTTGTCCTTTGGTTGATATTAACAGGTTCTACATTGGAGCTTTGGATCGAGAGCTAAAAGCGGGACAAACGTAAGATTGAAAGGTGTGTCTTATCTCTCATTGTTTCTGAATACATTTAATCTTGTTGTAAAAGTTAATTCAGGAATTTCAATGTAGCATTTGTTTTGACTTGTTTCTTGATTTAGAGTTAGTTGAGAATCTACTTTAAAGTTAAGAGAATTTTGACTTATTCGTAGGGAAAAATTCTACATAACAACCGGGAGACCACAGTAATGCAGAACACAAACAAGGCTCCCTTAGCTATGGCATCCGCCATTGTAGAGTCAGCAAAAGCATCGCTGGACAATGTGGATGATATAGTTAAAGAGGTTGAGTCAACAAAGAGGAGAGCTCGCGTGCTACAACATACTGTAGCTAATGAGCAAGCCTACAGGGATCTCTTGGTGAATAGGTATAATCGCCTGTCTGTTGAGCATAAAGAACTGTCAGACAGGTATAACCAGCTACAAGAAGAAAAGGAACAACTGACAGTCTAGATGATGATTGTAGAGGCAGAAAAGAATGAGGCAGGAGCCAGAGTGTCCCATCTAGAAGCAGGCAAGCTAGCATTGGTTGAACAATTAGAGCAGGCAGAGAACAGAATGATAGATATGTCCCTCTTCCATGAGCTATCCTGCAGCATCCTGAAACAAATGCATGACACTCAGGATCTAATTACTGATGAAGTATGCAGGCTCAAGACCATGGTGGTCATATTAAAGGAAGTTAATATAGAGGCCAATAGGCTTAAAGCTAAATATACTCAGGTTAAGGCAAACATCCTAAGCCAAATAGAAGGGAGAGAAGGAAAGGTGGATTTCCCCAAGCATCTCCCATTCAAATCTGTAGATGTCTTCAATGAAGACATAGCCCTTTTGGAATTTTGGAGAAACTGTAGCATTAAGCTGATAGCCAAGATCCGAGGGACAATGGATAAAAGTAACAGTCTGTATCAAAGAATCCATGAAGTGCATGACAAATGCAAGTTGAGTTTCCCTCAGTCACTTGATGATTTCCCGAGCAGAGAACAACGTTTATCTGAGCTGAAGGAAGAGCTGGGAATCCAAACTGAATATGTGAAGAAGATTGATGTCTTAGCCATTGATGACATCCATCATTATATTGGTATGTCATCAATACATAGTCATCTGCTCAAAGAAATGCATCAAGCTGCAGTAGCATAAATTCAAAGTATTGGGGCAGAGCTTGGTAAACATGTAACTTCCTAAAAAATCTTTTTCCCTGCCTCAACAAATGTAGTTATAAGGGACACTGGTGTATGGTATAGTTACATTGCAGAAGAAGAGAAGAAAGCAGAAGCACCAGCTGGCTCGATTTCTTCTCTCCCGGAAGCAGCAGTAGTCCCAACTAGCTCAATTTCTCCTCTCCCACTAGCAGCAGCAGCAACAGCTGGTTTGAGCCCCTCTCTTCCAACTGAAGCGCATGCCCATGAGTGAAAGCGCTAATATTAGAGCATTAATTCTTATATTTTGTATTTTAGGCTTTCATATGTATAAAACGTGGAGCTATGGGACAGCTGTCGTTTTTTCTTTTAAAATAATTTCTGTTAAGGAAGGAGTCACACATTTTGTTTGTTATAAGGAAAAATTTATGTAGGTGACAAGTGTAAAAGGCCAGGTGGCAGCCCAAAGGGCATTTTGTAATATTATAAATAGAAGTTAGGAAGTAATGAAGAGGACTTTTGGCAGGGAATTATTTTCTAGACTTGTACAAGCTATCTTGCACATGTTTCAAGAAAATAAAATCTTCCTAATAAGAGCCTGAAGGGATGTCTTTGCATGAGAATGAAGATTGGATGCACTATGTATTATTCATGTGTCTGCTATACTTTGCTATGAGATCTTTATTACTGTCTTGAATTATTTCATTGTATTAAATGATCTTGCTTCTCTCTGTGCAAATGAATTCTCTCTTTCATGAGTAATGAACTGTGTTACATTTAATTAGAAGCTATCTTCTGATATCTCTTACCTTTGCTGTAGCTTTATCTTTAAGATTTAAATGGCTGTCTGCTTATTCTTTAGATAACTCCTACAGCTCATTGCTCATACTTTCAATTTGCTCCTTGCAGGGATAGTTAGATTTATTTAAGTTTTAGACATAGATCTGTTTTCTAGTTCTGCATTTAGATTAAAATAGTCTAGGCACTTGCATATCATTATAAAACATAAAATAAAAAGAACGGTGGATCGGGCCATAACCGATATAATTGGAATAAATCTCCAAAACCATGGTTGCTAGAACCGCTAACCGGACGGATTCCCCATACCAAACGGTGGACAATCTAATTGGGATAGTTTACCGGGGAGAATCCCTTTCTGATTGATGCTGCGATCTCCGAGGCATCAATAGTTTTTGGCGCTAGAAGGAGGGCCTGAAAGTGCATGGCTGATAGAGGAAAATCTCCCACTGTCATAAATGTCACTGAAAACCCACTTAAAGAAGGCATTTCAAACATCCTAGATCTTGAAATATTAAATCAAGAAAGCCTCCTTTCTGATCCTGAGCCTCAAGAAGCATTATACGCTGTACCTTTTGCAGAAATAGAAGACTTGAGGAGGCATACACAATCCTACGTTAGACAACTAGGTGGCTTAAACGCGGTGAATTTTTTCCCTAAGAAAAGTACCCCTAGAAAAGAGCCACAATACACCCGTGATTCGATGCTTGTTCAAAGTTTTGAGGAGCTTGTGAATTTAACTTTAGAAGAAATTTCAGACCCTCTAAACAAGATAGATCTTGAAAACTCATAAAACATTTCAGATCAAGAAGGCCTTGGAGAACTTATTATTCCAAAGAATACTCCACACAATTCACCTTACAATTCTCCGCCAGAGTCTCCACATAGAGACATGGTTGTACCTGCTTGGAGAGCAAGGGGAGCGCTGAATCTAGCTAGGCCATTCCATAATCTTCCAAAAAATCCAGAAAAGGTCTTACCTAAATTCGACCCAGGGAAAGCCATTTCAGCCGAAGATCATCTCAAGAGTTTCTACTTAGCTCTGAATCTTTTGAACGTGCAGCATGAAGATGTAGTCTGCGGACTTTTTCCATACACATTCGAGCCAAAAGTATCATCCTGGTACTTTAGCTTACAACCCAGCTCGATCTCTAGTTGGGATGAATTCGAAAACTGTTTTTTGAAGAAATATGGAAACCAAAAGATTGTGGCAACACTTATGAAAGAACTCTTATCCATGAGAATGGAAAAGAAAGAAAAGGTTCAAGACTTTAATCAAAGATTCACAATGCTTTTAAATAATTTCAGTGAAGCTAATAAACCAACAGAGGAATCTCTGATTTAATATTATACGACAGCTCTTGAAGGACCCATAGCAATGTTCGTTAAAAGATCCAAGAAAACTACCCTGATAGAGAACTTCGAAGAAGCTGATGGCATTGCTAAACATGCCTTAGATGTAGAACCAAAACCAGCAGCCAGTAAAAAAACCTTGCTGCTCACTAGAGGTAAAGAAGAAACATCTACAGACATGCAAAATGTAGTCAAGATGATGCAGAAGTTATCCAATAAGATTGTAGATCTCAAGAAAGATAAGGCTGCTAGCACATCTAGGAAACCTTTCAAGCCATTTTATAAAAAGAGAGAAGACAGTGATCAAATTCATCCACCCATGAACACTTCTCCTGTTTTAAACCTCAATGAAATCGGGATGGAAAACTTCTGTACCTTTCATCAAGAACCGCATTCTGAAAAGAGCTGCCCACAATGGATTAACTCCATGAGTTTAGTCATGAAACAAATGTTGGATTCGCAGATCCCAGACCAAGATGATTCTCTAGAGGAATCGAGCCCTGAGTTAGAGGAACCAACCCCGGACACTACTATGGTGCTATGGGATTGGGTACCTATGACTGAATTAGCTGAAGAGGATCCCATGGAAAGCTCTCCCTCTACCATGAATGTTTCTACTCGCAGCAAAGGGCCTATTATGGATCCTGTGCCCAACTCGGCTCCTCCTAAGCCTAAAGTTTCAAAATAACTGCCTAGAAGACATATAACAATTATTCCACCACAGCCCAAAGTTAACTAAACAATGGCCAAACAGCCAAACGCTGACACCATAGTTCAGCCACCGAAGGTCACGATGAGTAAAACAGATCATCCAGCTCGAATTGGGAACGAGTCTGACATAGGATATGACATTATTGAAGATATAAAGAAGGTCAAAGCAAATGTGTCAATATTTGACATGTGCATCTTGCCCCATCAACGAGACAAGCTACTGCATGTTCTGCAACCCCATATCAGCACTCCATTAATGGACTCTCAAGAAAATCCCGAAATTAATGAAGCTAGCATCGGAGGGAAATCTAAATCTCAAACATTGCCATTCCTATTGACCTTTGAAATTTTCAACCACAATGTTCACAACTATTTGGTATATTCTGGGGCATCTTCAAATGTCATGCCACTGTCAATTTGTAAAAAAATTAATGGGCATCCTATGCCATCTCCATCCCAAATTATCCAATTAGATAGGACTGATGTCAAAGTGATTGGGGAGATGAAAGATGTTCTCATTAGATTATCAGCTGACTCTAGAGTCTGTCAGTTTATTGACATAATGGTGGTTGATATTCCTGAAGCCTATGGTCTGATCTTAAGTAGGGACTGGTCTACCAAGCTAAATGGCTACTTTGCCACTGATTGGTCTCATCTATGGTTTCCTTATCAGAATAGGCAGAATCAGATCAAATTCCTAAGGGAACCACACATGAAGCAAAACGTAACTCAATTAGAGGAAAAAAATGAAGCTGTAACCTTCTCATCCTCGGTTCTCGGGAATTATTTCTTAGAAATGGATCCGAGTAATTATCAGTCTGAAGCCATCAGCCATGAATCTGATGAACAATCCGATCTCCTTCATTTCTCTCGGACTGATGATATTGACTGTAATATAGTCAGTTTAGTTACTGATTTAGATCACAGAGACACTAACTTAGTTGAATCTAAAGATATTTTCTGGACATTATACTTTGATGGTTCTAAAACCTTGGAAGTATCCGGAGCCGGTTGTGTTTTGATGGATCCAAAAAGAAACAAGTATTTTTTGTCCTGTAGATTAGAATTTGATTGTACTAACAACACCGTTGAATATGAAGCTTTGGTACATGGATTAAAGAAGGCCATTGATTTAAATGTTAAGTACCTAAAGGTTTTTGGTGACTCAGAGATAGTTGTGAGACAGGTAAGGGACACCATTCACTGTCTCTCACCTCATTTGAAGGGTTATCAGGCTGAGGTATGGGATTTAATTATGCATTTTGACGCTTTCAATATAAAATTGATTCCTAGATTGCAAAATTCTGCAGCTGATTTGTTAGCAACATCTGCTTCTAGATTGGTGCCATCGAATAATAAATGCTCTATTGAATTGATTTTCAGGCCCTTCATTCCCGATAACATCACAAACTTTAGAGTCTTCGATGATGACGAACAAATTATCAGCTTTCTGATGAACGAAGATAGCTTCCAAGGAGCTGCAATAGATGAAGAAGAACACGATGCTGATTTGAAGAAGGATGAGAAGAAAGGAAATTTTATCCCCAAAGGGGTAAGGTCCCTCGAAATGTTGTTCGATATTCAAAATAAGTTCAAAAGGCCAACTAATACCAAGACTAACAGTTCATCAATGCAACATGAGTTAGTTAATTTGGGTAGCGAGGCAGAACCAAAATTTGTCAACCTTGGCAAATGTTGTTCACCAAGAGAAAGAGATAGGTTCGTCAAGCTGTTTAAGCAGTATAAGGATGTTTTTGCATGGGCTTATGAGGATTTGAAAACGTATGACGTCCGCATTATTTAGCATGTTATACCAATGAAAGTAGATCTCAAGCCATTTTAGCAGCAGTTAAGAAGGATGCATCCTACTCTAGAACCGCTAATTCAAAAGGAATTAAAAAAGCTCCTGGACGCTAAGATAATCTTTAAGGTCCGACATTCTAAGTGGGTTGCTAATCTAGTCCCTGTGAGGAATAAATCAGGAGAAATAAGGCTATGTGTTGACTTTAGGAATCTAAACAAGGCCTCGAATAAGGACAATTACCCAGTCCCTTCAATGGAGCAGATTCTCCAGATAGTGTCAGGCTCGAAACTCTTCTCCCTCCTTGATGGTTTTTTTTGGTTACAATCAAGTACTAGTAGCCGAAGAGGACAGGCTGAAGACTACCTTCTGCACTAAGTGGGGAACTTTCGCATACAGAAGGATGCCTTTCGGCCTAATAAATGCAGGAGCCACATTTCAGCGAGCAATGGATGTTGCTTTTCGAGGATTGGGTGGTCGTTGTGTTTTTTTTTATCTGGATGATGTGACGGTTTTTTCTAAGAAAAGAGAAGATCATGTTCTTCACTTAAGGTAGATTTTTTATCGTTGCCGAAAATATGGTATTTCTTTGAATCCCAAGAAGAGTGTGCTTGTTGTCCTTGAAGGTAAATTGCTTGTTCATGTCATCTCAAAACGGGGAATCTCAATAGATCAAGAAATGGTGGAGGCTATCAATAAGATCCATATGCCCCATGGCAGGAAATCTATGCAGTCGTTTATGGGTACTATTAACTTTGTCCGCAGGTTTGTCCCTGATTTCGCTCAAATTGTTAAACCCTTGCAGCAAATGATCAAACAGAGCATACAGTTCAAGTGGACGGACTTAGAAAAGGATGCATTCAGGGATATTAAGGAAGCTATAGCCAAAGCTCCTTCCTTAAGAAGCCCAGTTTTTGATAAAGATTTTATCCTATACACGTTTGCTTCGGATGATTCCATTGCTGCGGTACTTACCCAAATGTGGAATTAGGAGATGAATACCCGATTTCGTTCATGAGCGCTGGTCTGCAAGGCGCTGAGCTGAACTATCCCATGGTTGAAAATCATGCATACATTGTCTTCAAAGCAGTCAAGCAGTTTAGGCCATATATTCTTAAGAACAGAACTAAAGTTATAGTTCCCCACCCAACTGTTAGATCCCTTTTCGTTCAAAAGGAACTAGGAGAAAGGAGGGGGAACTGGGTCACAGCTCTTCAAGAATATGATTTAGAATTTAAACCAGGCACGATCATCAAAGGGAAAGGCCTATGCAAATTACTTGCGGGAAACTCGACTGATGAAGAGCAACATTGGAAGAATGAAGCTGAGCTAAATTCAGTTGAAGTATATCCTATCTTCTCAACTCCCCAGTCATGGTATAGAGATCTGGTGCACTATTTACAGCAAGGGTACATACCTGAGCACTGGAACTCTAAACAAAGAAGGGCACTCCGGTTGAAATCAGCACCTTATAAAATCATTGATGGGATACTTTTCAGGAAGAATTATGATGGATTTTTCCTTAGATGTCTAGAGAAATAAGATGCAAGTAAAGTTGTTAAAGAATTGCATGATGGCCCCGCAGGTGGACATTATTCAGGAGAGACAAAAACACACAAGATACTGAGAGCTGGATATTATTGGCCCACTCTGTTCCGAGATGCCCACACGTATGCACGGAACTATGATGTATGCCAAAGAAGTGCCGGGAAGTTACCCAAGGCAGCAGGACCCCTGCAGTCGGTTATTATCTCTGAGCTTTTTGAGCAGTGGGGTATAGATGTTATCGGAGAGATAAATCCAAATTCTTCTTTGCAACATCGATACATCCTGACGGCTACTGACTACTTCACTAGATGGATGGAGGCTATCCCATTGTGCAAGATCAATGAAGACGTGGTCATCAGCTTCTTGAAAGACAACATCATAACCAGGTTTGGGGTTCCAATTTCTCTTGTTTTTTATAATGCTACCTATTTTTCGTCTCTCAAGATAAATGAATTTGTTTATGAATGGGGAATCAAACTGCATTATTCATCCAATTATTACCCTCAAGGGAACAGATTAGCTGAATCCTCAAACAAAAATCTGATTCGGATTCTTAAGAAAAATGTGATAGAAAACCAGAGAAGTTGGCATATAGCTCTCCCAAACGCCTTATGGGAAGATAGGGTGACCCCAAAGAACACATTGGGGGTTTCCCCTTTCACTCTTGTTTATGGCAAGGAAGCTTTCCTTCCCCCAAACATCTTACTCCCATCCTTACAGTTATCCCAAGCCTCGTGGGGTTCTGGTAGCCAAGTCTTACAATCCAGTATCAATACCCTGCTTCAACTTGAAGAAGCCCGACAGAAAGCTAAAGACCGATTCCATCAACACCAAGACATAGTTAAGAGATGGTTCGATAAGAGGAAGTCCGGTAAAAGAAGTTTTGAAGTTGGGGACTTAGTCCTGAAATGGGACCATAATCATGAAGGCAAAGGAATGCATACGAAATTCCAACATTTATGGGTAGGCCCGTACCAAATTTCGGCAAAGATAGGCCCATCCACTTATAAATTGACAAATATCGAGGGAGAAGAAGTAACCCTTCCTCTCAATGGCCTCGCCCTGAAGCAATACTTTGCATAGTCTCGCTGAGACTTTTTGTACATAATTAAAATTTTATTTTATTGTTGCTTTAGCCTTGGCCATTTTGTTTCTTTTCTTGTCATTTGAACCTTTGCAACAAGTTTGTTTTCCGAATGCCCTTGTGGTTGAGTTTCACATCAAAGATAGGTCTCTTAAAGAAATCTCACAACCCATGAGTCCGGAACTATGCTCGAATACAGTCTATCTATGTATTGTGCTCTCGTTGAAAGTTTTTCAGAGGGAAGGAAGCCTACTCTCTTAGTCACACTAATCCTGTTTAAATAGCAGAAAACTATGACCATCTTTATTACTATCTTTGGGCTCCACCCACTCTCACACTTAAAGACATATCAAGAAGGTTATTAAAGTTGGACCCATGGAAAGTAGCACATCTCGAAGACATAGGGTATTGAAATGACTCCATGCTGCAAATTTTAAACAGCCAAAATGGCTTATATTCAAGGGTCTGTTTTCCAGAGATTCTCGCCTCAACTAAAGCATGGCTGAGACAAAAGAAAAGCATGTAAAATCTAGAATGTCGTCCAAAAGACACAGCCCAAAATAGGCTTCTCTCCGTCCGTTAGGCTTGATCAAGACAATAAAATCTCTAACTCACACAAAAGGACATTATGGATTGAGGAGCCTAAATCAAAGATCATGACTAAAGAAAATATCTCTGGAAGGCTCAAACAGCTAAGCTGTCCAAAGTACAAACATCCAAAAGGATGCAAGCAGCATGGGAATGAGGAAAAAGAGCAATAATGTCCATGAGAAAGTGTTGCAAATCCTGTGGAGTCCGACTGTAGTAGCCATCCGAAAGATGATCCTTCTAAAATGAATCCCATATGTTGTCCCTTTGAGAGTTTTAAAGATGTCTCTGTCAAAGCTCCCCTTTCCCCAATGGCTAGCAGGTAAAGTGCCTTCTTCCTTCACAAAAATTCAAATGCTCAGCTGAATATTGCACATAAGATGGATGTCTTTGATAAGGTTTCGGATCGTGGAAAATAAATTTTTCACAGATCTGTGTTCGCCAGCGACTCGCCAATTGTTGTTGCAGCAACATTCCCCCCCAAAATTTTGTACATATTGGGGCCCCTCCTTCATTTTTCTAGAAAGACTGCTTTAAGAGGTCAATTCTCCCTTTATTTTCAACTGAAAATTCTGCTTTGAGAGTTCCAAGTTTTTCTTCCTCTAAGGATAAAATTCATGAATTCTTCCTAAAAATCGCGGAATCATTTGAGAAATCCCCCGCAGATGCGGAAGTATTCGAGTTTCCCTCTCGAAACAGCGGAAGTCATTTGTATAAGCTTCTCAAAAAAGGACTTAGAAATTTTTTTCGAAGTTTGAGGAATGATTTGAAGAAAACCCCGCCATTCCGGAACCATTCAACTTATCCTCCCGAAACTGCGGGAGTCATTCACCAATCCGTCCCGAAACTGCGGAAGCCTTCAGGTTATCTTTCCGAAACTCCGCGGAGACTTAGAAATTTTTTGAGTTGCGGGAGCCTTCAGCTTATCTCTCCGAAATAGCGGAGCCATTCACCAATCCGTTCCGAAACTGCGGAAGCTAATTGCGAAAGCTTTCCGCAACTTCGGAAGCATTCACAAAGCCCGACCGAGACTTAGAAATTTTTCAAGTTGCGGAAGCCTCCACGTTATCTTTCCGAAAGACTTAAACTTTTTGCGGAACCTTTTGGGTTTCCCTTCCACGACTACGGGAGCCTTTTGCGGAAGCCTTCGCGTTATTTTCCCTGAAAAGCCGCCGGAGGACTTAGTCTCTTTTAAAAAAATCATAAGTTTTTCTTTCGAAGCTGTGGAAGCATTCGCGGAAGCCTTTTGAAACTGCGGAAGCATTTGCTTTATCCTCCCGAAATCCCATGAAAAGCTTTTCAAAAAAACTTAGACGTTCATTCAACTTGCGGGAGCCATTCGTCAATCTCTTCCAACACAGCAGGAACCTTCGCGGAATTGTTCCGCGATTGCGGAAGCCATCGGCATATCTCCGCCGAAACTGCGGAAGGAGATCCATTATTCTCCCGAAGCTGCCTCTCCAAAGGTCGCATTGCGGAAAGATTCATCAATATCTTCTGAAACGTCGAGGGTGTTCACCATAGCATCCCGCAATCGCGGGTGGAATTCGTAAGTCTACCCCGCAAAGTGACGGTCGTGCACAACTATCGAGGCGGATTGAAAAGACCGCAACGTATGAACTTTAAAGATGTTTTAATGGCGCCACCCACCGTATTAAACACCGCATGTGTCCAACTCATTTAAATGGACGGTTGGGGTTTGGACCGACCACATTGTTTTTTTTTTCTCGATTAACAAACGCCATTGGGACACCACACCAAACTGCTCCAGCTCAGCTCGTCCACGTCCGTGTCCACCTCATTCAGCCATCTTCACGGTGCCAGGTAGGATTTTTAACCATTATTTTTGTCCCTTTTTCCACGTCAAGTTACCCTTGAGATTTTTTCCCATCCATGGCATGGCCGTATGTCGTTATTTGTTTTTATTTTTAAGGCTGTCGAAGCCCCGTAGTTTCGCAGCTCTTCCAAATCCATAACCATCTTTACCCAAGTTTCTCCACCGGCTATATTTCAAGCGTCGTCACCCTCACTTAAAATCTAAGCCGACCACACGGCGTCTCATAAATCTTACTACTAGCGGTGATGGTCGGATGAGATCCCTCCTCTTTTGATGATTGTGTTCCGACCCCTGGTTTCATCATAATATTACTTCAATCCGAGCTCACCCGCTAATAAACGTTCGAAGTACAGCCATGGAAGACACCCTCTCTCCTAGGGCTAGACCGGGAACAGATTGTTTCCACGACGTATACTTATCCTTTTGGGAACACTCCAAACTTTTTCCCTTTAAGAGAATCAAGTCTCTGTAGCCATATTTCGTTTTTGGAAGTGTTTTACTTTGCTTCCCCAACATGAAGCTTCCTAGTTTGTTTATATATCTCATTAGCATGTTGAAGTGATCCTTCTTTTAGTTAAATATCTCATAACAGGTTACACATCTTTTATAATGACTTGTATTTGGTTGCTAGCAGGGATAAGGCAAGATGCCAAAAGGTGGTAGGAAGAAGGCTAAAATGATGGAACCTGAACCAGTGCCACTTAGGACTGAAACCATGTTTCAAGATACTAAGTGCACCACCGGTATTCCTCCCGAAATCCACTGGGGCGACATTTACAGGATGATCCGGGAACAAGATATCCCGGATATGTTGCTTGAAGAAGGGAAGATCTATCTCAACATTAGAACTTCGGGCATAGCTAAAGCTTCTAGCCGCCCTGAGTTGTTCCCATGTTCTGAAGTAATCGGGTGGATACTCGAACATACTAATACGGAGACAAGAGTATTCCATGACAGTGGGAAAATAGCCATTGCCTCATTCCACCCAGCATGGATACTCGAACATACTAATACGGAGACAAGAGTATTACATGACAGCGGGAAAATACCCATTGCCTCATTCCACCCAGCATATCTTTTCGCAGCATATAAATTCCCACGTCCCCAGCAAGCCCTGAGTGATGAATGGTTGGGCCAGATGAACAATATTGAAATGGCCAAGAAATTATTGGTCGCAGGAAAGCACTTAAGAAAGAGAGGTAATGACGAATATGATGTGCAGAATCTAAGACCTCCTTTCAGGTTAATCGCCCTGATGTTGTGCAGAATCTTCGGTATGCCTGATGGCACTGTATATAAGATACAGTGGGTTCCCATCATCCATTTTGTGGCATTTAAAGGAACTGTGTTTGACTGGGCTACCATCCTGTCAGACAGTTTGGCATCAATGGTGGTTGCTGCAATAGAAGGTCTGGCCTTAAAAAAGGCAGAATTTTACATGTCTTCATATCTTATTGATTGTGTTTTGGCCAAGCTATCTTTTCCCAGCTTAGGTTGCACGTGGGATAAGGCCAACACCCCGGTTTACACTGCTTTCAGGATGATGTGGGCTCAAAACTACAAAGCCAGCTATAAGCTCATCTGTGAAGGGTTCATCATGCCCTTATATGAGCAGATATTCAAGGAGGAGCCCAACTGTCTGTCGGAGAATGCTATGGAGATCCTTGAAAACTACGGATATTTTTATATTTCAGAGCAAGGCACCTACCTCAGAATGTTCGGAGGGACTAAAGCTCCATATATTTTGCCAAGGTATGCTACTGACTATGTGGTCCTCAAGGAGGCAGTGAGACAAATTTTCCTGGATGGAATTGGAGCAGTGCTTAACAAATAGCATAAGGCTTCTTTCTCGCCTTTGCCCTTCTGCATAGAAGCATACAAATTCTCAGGGGTTGCCTCAGCTGAGGAGTTTTTTCAGGAGCTGAAAGCCTTCCACTTCGTCGAAGTAATTTTCCATAGAAATGACAGGCGGGGAAAAGTTGTCGAGCATTGTAAATAAATTTATGCTCATTTTGAGTGCGCTCATTATTAAGATGTCGAGGAAGAGGCATTCAGAGGCATCAGCAACATGGTTGAGCTGCGGATCTGTCGCCAAGGCAGTGGAGCAAGCTCTAGTTCTACCAAGGCCCAGAAAACCAGCCAGCAGAAAGACAAGGAAGCAGATGATTCCCGAGCCCAAGAAGAACAAAGGTTAAGAAAGGAAGCAAGGTTACTGCAAGAGGCTGAAGTTGCCAGATTGCAAAAGGAAGCTGAGGTGGCAAGAGTGCAGCAAGAAGTAGAAAGTGAGAGGTTGCAGAAAGAGGCTGAGGAATCCCAGCAGCGGAAAGAGGCTGAAGATGAAAGGCAGCAGAAAGAAAATGAAGATCAGCCGCAAGCTGAAGGAGAAGAGAGAAGGCAGCAAGCAGAAGTAGGGCGAAAAGCGGAAGAAGAACTAAAAGAAGTTGAAGATGCCCAAGCAGGAGACCCCGGCACCCATGACATGGAAATAGACGTACCTTAAGCAGGTGTCTTCGGCACTCAAAATGTGGAGGCAAACGCAGCACAAGCAGGTGTCTCTGGTACCCAAAATGTGGGAACAGATCCAGTCCAGGAAGTCCAGACCCCACCCGCAGAAGCAGAAATAGATATTATAGATCTCCCAATCGTCCCGTATACTCCATCGGAAGAGCATACCGTGTCCAGATGGGATGAATTTTTCTATGATAAGAAGAGGAAGGCAATGGTCCTTAAATCGGAAGAGAGGATAAAGAGACTCTTCCAGGAAGATATTGTTACCCACCTGGAGACCATAGTAATGCGAACACAAACAAGGCTCCCTTAGCTATGGTATCTGCCATTGTAGAGTCAGCAAAAGCATCGTTGGACAATGTGGCTGATATAGTTAAAGAGGTTGAGTCGACAAAGAGGAGAGATCGCATGCTACAACATACTGTAGCTAATGAGCAAGCCTACAGGGATCTCGTGGTGAATAGGTGTAATCGCCTGTTTGTTGAGCATAAAGAACTATCAGACAAGTATAACCAGCTAGAAGAAGAAAAGGAACAACTGACAGTCCAGATGATGATTGTAGAGGCAGAAAAGAATGAGGCAGGATCCAGAGTGTCCCATCTAGAAGCAGACAAGCTAGCATTGGTTGAACAATTAGAGCAGGCAGAGAACAGAACAATAGATACGTCCCCCTTCCATGAGCTATCCTGCAGCATCCTGAAACAAAATGCATGACACTCAGGATCTAATTACTGATGAAGTATGCAGGCTCAAGGCCATGGTGGTCATATTAAAGGAAGTTAATATAGAGGCCAATAGGCTTAAAGCTAAATATACTCAGGTTAAGGCAAACGTCCTAAGCCAAATAGAATGCAGAGAAGGAAAGATGGATTTCCCCAAGCATCTCCCATTCAAATCTGTAGATGGCTTCAATGAAGACATAGCCCTTTTGGAATTTTGCAGAAACTGTAGCATTAAGCTGATAGCCAAGATCCGAGGGACAATGGATAAAAGTAACATTCTGTATCAAAGAATCCATGAAGTGCATGACAAATGCAAGTTGAGTTTCCCTCAGTCACTTGATGATTTCCCGAGCAGAGAACAACATTTATCTAAGCTGAAGGAAGAGCTGGGCATCCAAACTGAATATGTGAAGAAGATTGATGTCTTAGCCATTGATGACATCCATCATTATATTGGTATGTCATCAATACACAGTCATCTGCTCAAAGAAATGCATCAAGCTGCAGTAGCAGAAATTCAAAGTATTGGGGCAGAGCTTGGTAAACATGTAACTTCCCAGAAAATCTTATTCCCTACCTCAGCAAATGTAGTTATAAGGGACACTGGTGTATGGTATCGTTACATTGCAGAAGAAGAGAAGAAAGCAGAAGCACCAGCTGGCTCGATTTCTTCTCTCCCGGAAGCAGCAGCAGTCCCAACTAGCTCAATTTCTCCTCTCCCACCAGCAGCAGCAGCAACAGCTAGTTTGAGCGCCTTTCTTCCAACTGAAGCGCATGCCCAGGAGTGAAAGCGCTGATATTAGAGCATTAATTCTTATATTTTGTATTTTAGGCTTTCATATGTATAAAATGTGGAGATATGGGACAGCTGTCCTTTTTTCTTTTAAAATAATTTCTGTTAAGGAAGGAGTCACACATTTTGTTTGTTATAAGGAAACATTTATGCAGGTGACAAGTGTAAATGGCCAGGTGGCAACCCAAAGGGAATTTTGTAATATTATAAATAGAAGTTAGGAAGTAATGAACAGGAATTTTGGTAGGGAATTATTTTCTAGACTTGTAGACGTATGTATTTGAGAATGAAGTCCTAAATGAACAGGTAAGGGGATTGGATCATCCTCGAACTTTGGTCCTTTGAATTGAGCCATAGACAAGATTTCTCCGAAAATAAAGTCCTGAATGAACAGGTAAGGGGATTGGATCGTCCTCGAACTTTGGTCCTTTGAATTGAGCCATAGACAAGATGTCTCTGAAAATAAAGTCCTGGATGAACAGGTAAGGGGATTGGATCGTCCTCGGACTTTGGTCCTTTGAATTGAGCCATAGACAAGATGTATCCAAAAATAAAGTCCTGAATGAATAGGTAAGGGGATTGGATCGTCCTCGGAATTTGGTCCTTTGAATTGAGCCGTAGACAAGATGTCTCCAAAAATAAATCCTAAATGAACAGGTAAGGGGATTGGATCGTCCTCGGACTTTGGTCCTTTGAATTGAGCCGTAGACAAGATGTCTCCGAAAATAAAGTTTTGAATGAACAGGTAAGGGGATTGGATCATCCTCGGACTTTGGTCCTTTGAATTGAGACGTAGACAGATGTCTCCGAAAATAAAGTCCTGAATGAACAGGTAGGTGATTGGATCGTCCTCGAACTTTGGTCCTTTGAATTGAGTCGTAGAGAAGATCTCTCCAAAAATAAAGTTCTGAATGAACAGGTAGGGGATTGTATCATCCTCAAACTTTGGTCCTTTGAATTGAGTCGTAGACATGAGGTCTCCGAGAATTGAATGATAGGACTGTATCATCCCTGGACCTTGGTTCAAAAGGTACATGATAGGACTGGATCATCCCTGGATCTCGGTTCAAAAGGTACATGATAGGATTGGATAATCCCCGGACCTCGGTTCAAAAGGTACATGGTAGGAATGGATCGTCCTTGGAACTCGGTTCAAAAGGTACATTACAGGATTGCATCATCCATGGACCTATGTCCTAAAGAGAGCAGGATAGATCATCCTGTAATATGATCGTGTGTGTTGCAGGGTATGCTGCTATTGTGTGAATACTTGTATTGATGATGTGTATACTTGTATTGTGTGGATACTTGTATTGATGATGTGTATACTTGTATTGGTGTGGATACTAATACTATTGATCTAGATGACGATGCTACTGATCGTATTGATCTAGATGACGATGTTGCTGATCGTGTTGATCTAGATGACGATGCTGCTGATTGTGTTGATCTAGATGACGATGATGCTGATCATGTAGTTTGAGATGATCCAAATGCTGTAGATCGTGATGATCCATATGCTGTAGATCATGATGAACCAGATGCTGTAGATCGAGATGATGTGACGATGCTGATCATGTTGATATAGATGACAATGTTGATGATCGTGTGATGATGATGCTTATGATCATGTGATGACGATGCTGATGATCGTGTGATGATGATGTTGATGATCGTGTGATGACGATGCTGATGATCATGTGATGACGATGCTGACGATCGTGAGGATTCAAATGTTGATGTTGCTTTAGTTGTTTGAGTGCTGCAGAAGATAAGGACTCAATACTGAAGATGTTGTTCCAGTATTGAAGATGTTCCAGTAACTGGTTGAGTTACTGATGATGTTGAGAAAGCTTCCAATGATTTATAGATGTATCATGTTGATGACTGCTTGCTCCTGCAGATGTTGTTATAATATCCTTCTCGTTAAGGGGGAGTGTTGAGATATTGTAACTTCTAAGAATATTATATTTGTACTTTATTATTCCATAGATGTTTCATTCCTCCGTGAAGATCTTATTGTATATACAGAGATGTTTATTCCTCCGTCGGAATGTGGTAAGTTGGGTTATTAGACTTCCCTAGTGGGGGTCGGCCCTGTATGTGTTATGTGGGTCAAAGGGTTGTTAGACCACCCTAGTGGGGTCGGCCCAATTAGTTGTAATGGGGTATTTAACCCAATGGTTAAATACGAGCCTACATGATTTGTGTAAAAGACAAGTCGGAGTAGTGTATAAATAGAGGAGGTGTATTCCTCATTTAACACACACTCACTCACTTGAGAGTAGCACACTTATGAGAGAGAGGTTTTCTATGGAGAAGGAGGAGCTTATGCTTAGGGTTACATCTTTTGTATTTTCTGGTCATCTATATTGAGGAAGCTTTGCTGGTTTTCTACCCCATGAGGATTTCCCAGGATAAATCTGTGTCTCTTATGTTTATGTTGTGCTTGTTGTTTCTTCAGTGATCCTGTATATGCTATTATTGTGAAATGGAATGTAATGCTGCTATTTTCTATTCTAGCATATTAAATCTTAACACAACCAAGTCATGGTTTCCCCTGATGACCAACTGAAAACAGCTTTCAAAACCCCCTGGGGTACTTTCACCTACAGGAAAATTCCCTTCAAACTGATTAATGCAGGAGCCACATTTTAGAGAGATATGGACATAGCTTTCAGAGGTTTGATGCATAATTTTGTCATAGTGTATCTATATGACATCACTATTTATTCGAAGAAACGACATGAACATTTACCTGCTTTGAAACAGGTTTTTGAACGCTGCAGGAAGTACGGAATTTCTCTAAACCCCAAGAAGTCCATATTTGCATTAATAGAAGGTAAGCTCCTGGGTTTAATTGTTTCCAAGGAAGGTATGATAATTGATCCTAAGTGCACTTATGATATTTCAAATATCGGTTTGTCTGGTTCCCGCAAATCCATGCAATCATTCCTCAGTAAAATCAATTTTGTACATAGGTTTGTTCCCAATTTTGCACAGATTGTTAAACCTTTGCAACAGTTAGTTAAAAAGGATGTACAGTTTAGTTGGTCGCAGAAACAGAAAGATGCATTTGTTGAAATTCAAAGGGCCATTGCAAAAGCTCCTGCTCTGATGTCCCCATATTTTAACAAGGATTTTATTCTATATACTTTCGCTACTGATTTTTCTTATGCAGCTGTTTTGACACTGAAGCATGACAATGATACTGAGATTCCAATTTCATTCATGAGCTCAATGTTTAAGGGAGAAGAACTTAACTACTCCCAAATTGACAGGCGGGCTTATGCAGTTTACAAGTCTGTTAAATATTACAGGCCCTACTTATTGAAATCTCAAACCAAGGTAATTGTGCCATACGCTGCCATCAGAAATGTGCTGGTCCAGAAAGAACTAGGCGAGAAAAGAGCCCATTGGATAATAGCTTTGCAGGAGTATGACCTAGAATTCGGGCCAGCAAAGATTGTAAAAGGGCAAGGTTTGTGCCTGCTTACTTCCCAGTCAAATGATCCTGTTCAACAACATACTGAGTGGGAGCAGGAGGAAAATATTCCTACATGTTTCGTTAATGTCATAGATACTCCAACATTTGACTGGTATGATCATATCAAGTTTTTTCTAAATCATGGGTTTGCTCCTGAAACCCTTGACTTCAAAAAACGCAGAGCTTTGAGATTAAAGGCTGCTCCTTATCAAATTATTAATGGATTTATGTTTAGAAAAAATTATGATGGAGTTTTCCTTAGGTGTTTGGAGAAAAATGAGACTGATGACATTCTTTTTCAATTTCATGCAGGACCTGCTGGAGGCCATTTTTCAGGTGAAACCACAGCACACAAGATTCTGAGAGTTGGATATTATTGGCCTACTCTGTTTAAGGATCCCTACTCTCATGTTAGAAGGTGAAAACCATGTCAAAAGTGTGCAGGGAAATCCAAAAAACCTACTTTTCCCCTGCAGCCAGTAACAATTCAGTTTCCATTTCAGTAATGGGGACTGGATTTTGTTGGACCAATTAATCCCACCTCCTCCCTTCAACATAGGTATATCCTTACAGCAACTGACTACTTTACTATATGGGTAGAGGCAGTTCTTCTTAGGCATTGTAACACAAACCAAGTAATTTCTTTCCTTGACAGCCAGATAGTTACAAGGTTTGGTGCTCCAAAGTACCTTGTATTTGATAATGCATCCTAATTTTCCTCAATTGATTTGACACAGTATGCCCTTGAAAGAGGGATCAAACTAGAATTTTCTTCCAATTATTATCCATAGGGTAATGGGCTTGCTTAATATTCAAACAAGAACCTGATTAATATTTTGAAGAAGACAATATCCTCCCATCACAATTAAGATTGGCACACACAACTTTATAATGATCTTTGGGAAGATCGAATTACCCCAAAGGAAGCTATTGGAAACTCTTCCTATTGTCTGGTCTATGGAAAGGAAGCCATCCTACCATCTAACCTTACCATTCCCTCTTTACAACTATCCTAATCCATTCAGGAAGATAATTCCTCTCCTCTTCAGTAGAGAATTGATACCTTGCTTAAGCTAGAGGAAGACAGGGAAATGGCTAAAAATAAATTGTATCATCATCAGTAGATGTTTAAGAGATGGTTCGATGAGAAATCCTCTTCTTACAGGGAATTTTCAGTAGGAGATTTGGTATTAAGATGGGATAAGCAACATAAGGATAAAAATTATTATACCAAGTTTCAGCGCCTTTGGCTAGGACCTTTCATTATTACAGAAAAGATTGGTCCTAGTACTGTTCGATTACAGACATTGGAAGGGGTCATTGACACTTATCCAGTGAATGTTTCTCTGCTAAAAAAGTATTTTGTCTGAACTACTTGATGCACTTTGTACATAGGTTTGGTGTGTTTTGCTTTTTTCTTTGTTTTGATTGGTTTTATTTTAAATAAACTCCTCACATTTGGTAATGGTTGATGGTCAGTTTGTCTCTGGGATAATCTGAAGTTTTGGAATGCTCTGTCAATCTTGGATTTTATCAACCTATGTCAGAATTTGTTTTACAAAGAATAGACAGTCATTAATTGCATAACTTTGGTTGTTACCTTTCCACCTTGGTCATTATCTTATACATGCTTTATTTGTTTAATTAAGGTTGTGGAAAGTTACTGGCTTTCTTGTCTTATGTTTCATTAGTGTAGCACAACATATCTCAATAACCTGGTCAACCTTTATCTTCTATGGATCCTATCACAGTCACTTTGAAAATGATATTACTTAATAATTGTGGATTACAGGATGGGGGGTCTTATTACAAGCCATCCCATTAGGTTCATAGATGTGGGTGGAATGACAGCTTCACACCAAGCCACCAAATTTGGAAGATGACTTTCATTTTACTGAAAGGTGGAAGATCTTATCATAGGTCGGTCCATTCATGATCTGCAAAGCATCAGTGAGTAACACCACTATCATATGGTCACCAAGCCAAGGTGGTGTCCTGTAATTCACACCCTAATAAAAGTTTTGTTTTACTTTTTCTTTATAAGACAATATTGCATGTAAGGACAGGGGGGTCCTATCACAAGCCATCCCTTCCATGATCATGGGTTTGATTTTGGACTGAAATTATCTTCATGTGGTCACCAAGCCATGATAGTTGCTTTCAGTGTTATAGCTGGAAGACAAGGAGTCTCATTACTGAGCTAGCTTGTTCAGTTTCCATATCAAGTTTGTGAATGGCATTACCAAAATCTAATCACCAAGTCAGGGCAGTGGTCTTATGTCAACAAGGTCTTATGCACAGATTTTATGTTTGTTCTATTTTTAAAAAAAAAGGGAAAAAGAGGAATAAGAAAATGAATAGATTGGTAATAATGTATCTATATGTAAATAAAGCATTTAATAAGTCAAGGTGATTTATGATTTGGATATCCAAAGTATTGTGAAGCTTACCCCCAGGTTCATCAAAAAGTTATCTTCCTATGATTACATAATGGCAAAGGGTTCCTATTGTTTCTTAAATCTCCTTATCAAATTTTCATTATCTTTAAATTGAACATGGATGGGAGTATATCAACCTTATTTTTTCTACTTATTGATTGTCCTTTTATGAAGATTTTCTAAAATTTCAAGGTGAAAATCAGTTGGCTGACATACTTTCTTTGACTGAAGTTTTGTTTGCAGAGATAACTAGTTCTTCCCAGTCAATCGCCATTTGTTGTAGGTACAACAGATCCCATGCTTCATTTGATCATGGGAACCCCAAATTTTGTAAATAAGAAGGTATTTAGGTAACTTCCTTATCAAAAATGATATTTAAAAAAAAAAAAAAAATCTTGTTTGTATGATCTCGTATCTTTGCTTTAGGTTTGTGTGATTATCAATTTTTCCCTTTGAAAATTTCTGAGTTTTTGGTTGTTTTCTTGGTTTGAGGAAAGCTTTCATTTTTTCCGAAGTGTCATTTTCTTCCCGCAAATTCGAAACCTGAAATCCTACAATCGTGGATTACTGGAACTGTTTGTTCTTTCTTTTGGAATTTCATCAACCCAAAATTGCGGGTTGCAGAAATGTTGTGTTAATATTTTTGGAAATTTCAATTCCGCAACTCGAAACCAGCCAATTCCGTATTTCAGATTAGAGAAACTCATTATGTCAATAAATCGCGTTGTGTGTTCCTGAAACCCACAACCTGTAAATTGTGGATTGTGGGATGGGGGAAAGTTTTTTTGATTTTTAAACGTTGTTTTCATTTCTAGAACCTGCAACCTGCAATTTTGGGTTGCGGATTTCGGAAACACTTTTATCCGTTCTTTTGCAATTTGCCAACCCGCAACCTATAATTGCTGATTGCGGATTGCGGGAATTTTGCATAAATTTTGAAAATAAAACTCGTGACCCGATTCCGCATCCCTCACGGGGTAATCTCAACCGTTTGTCTTCTCTAATCCTATGGTCCATATTTGATCCGACGAAAAATACATAAATATCTGATTTTTCCTATTTTTCATTATCATTTTCACTGTCGGAATTTACTCTGCTACGTGGATTTTTACTGTGAATTTCTTACCAGGGTCATTCTCACGAATTTTTAGCTATTTTCAGGTTGGTTTATTGTCGTTTCTGCATTTTCTATTTACAGTTTTCCTGTTTATGGTTTAGTTTTGATTTTTGTTTTATTTATTTACCAGCAATTCCAAGCTTCACCAAGATGTCAAGGAACACTCGGTCTAAGACAATCCATAGGGATTTGCTGACTAAAGACCCAAATTTTGGTATCTTCTTAGATACTAGTGAGAGGGTTACTGAAACATATCAAATGGACTGGGCCAAAATATACTCAATTTTTTATAATGATGATCTTTTCGACATTAAGGAAGACCGAACAGCATATGAGAAGATTAGGGCTTCTCAAATCCATGCCATTGATGCTCAACCCACTATCCTACCTTACACTGATCCAGTTAAATGGATAGTGGAAAATGGTAACCCTAAGGACCGGTCATTCAATGACAGTACAGGGTCACAATTGACAACCTTCCGCCCTGAGGTCTTTATCAAATATTTTTCTCTTGAGCCAGTTGCATAGACCCTTAGCCTTGACTTCATACAATCCTCTAAAACTAGGTACAATTTCGATGAGATGATGAATTCATGGATGGTTAAACCTAGTAGTTTTGTGCCAAAGGCTGATAACCTCTACCTGATTGTTTGTTTTAGGGAGCCTTATTCCTTACTGGAATCCATGCTCTGCAGGCGTTTTGGTCTTCCAAATTGTTCAGTTTTCAAAGTTGAATGGGATTCAATAGCTCATCATGTTTTAACAATAAGATAATCCTTCCCTTGGGAGCCTATCTTGTCTTCAGAACTTAAAACAACAATCCAATATTATCAAAAGGCACCTGCCTTGAGAAAGCCACACTTCTTCTTGTCATCCTCCATTATTTATGTCTTTTTCTCTGAGTTCCAGTACCCTCACTTGGGATGGAATTGGACCCCTTCAGATCCACCAGTTCACATCTATCACTCAGCATTGTGGGAAAGCAATTTTGTACCATTGCATTATGACATTTGTGACCATTTCATGGGCACTATTTACTTCAAGATATTCAAACAGGAGGCACCTACCTTCTTAGATAATGCCAAAAACTTCATCAATACAATTGGTGATTGGTATGTTTATGAGTCATTTTCATATATCAGAGTTTGGGGAAGTGACATTGTTCATCTTCTACCTAGAATAGTGCCTGATAGATTGGTCATTTAGGAAGTCTCCTATCAGACTGTTACTGATGGTGTCTACTGGAAATCTACTAGTCCCAAGAAGAAAGGATGGCCCAAATTTTCTTTGAACCTTAGGCCATTGGTCATCCCAACCTCAAATTGGGCTGCAGTGCTTGGTGACCAGGTGGCCCCTCTAAAATTGGGTTTTGCTCCCAAAAGGAAGCATGATGCTAAGAAGTTCCTTGATGCACATTTCAAACAATATCATATGAAGATGGATTATCTCCATGAAGAAGTTCCAGATGATTCTATCTACCAGGGAGTGAATACATTTTCTGAGGTCCTGGCTAGGGGCAAGTGTCAAGAAGAGCAGCATCAGATTATGGCATATTAGAGAGAAATTAAAACTAAAGTCTACAGGCAAAGAACACTGGAGATGAATCTGATTGAGAAAGTGAGAAGAGATAAAGAACAAAAGCAGATCCAATAGGATACTGCCCCTATAATGCTTACTTATCTAGATGGATATAAAGGTAAAGCTCCTATGGAGAATCCTCCTCAAGTGAAAACAGATGAATAATTCAAAGCTTTGTTGCAGACCTCTCATCATTTCCAACAGCAGTTAGAAAAGCTAACTTCATTATTGGACACTCAAACAGTTGAACCTCCTAAGCTTACTGTGGATGTTCAAGTGACTCCCGCAACTATACAGGTAGCTAATGATTCGATAACAGCTGAGGTCAATCCAGCTAAAAGACAGAAAATCCAGATCCTTGCATCACAGGTCCCTACTGTTGATATCATTGACAGTGATGTTGATGATGGACCCAATCCTCCAGTATCAGTGACTGAAGAAGTGACTCAAGAAGTAACTGAAGGAGTGACTGAATATTCACAAGCAATTACAGATTTGTTAGACACTATTGAAATGGATCACCCTTTTTCTGATCAACAGGTATTGGAGGTGACTACTACCCCTGACATCACAACTTCATCATTTTTGTTTCCATTTATTCAGGATCTTTCTGCTTTGTCTCCATGGGTGATGCCACCATTATCCATAACACAACTTTTTCATACTTTGACTTCCAAAGCCACCCCATTTTTAAACAACTCAATTCCATTTACTATTCCCTCATCTAATTTTGCAGAAGTCCAGTCTTCGACTATCCCTCTGCAACTACCCATATATACTTTGTCATCATCCACCACTGATGAGCCATCCACAATTCTTCCTCCATCATCACCTGCTATTGATGATCATGTTTCACTTTCTGAAGCCTTCACTTCAATCCCTTCTCCAACCCTTGTCCCATCAGTTCCTCTGATTATCTCTACCCCTTTGACTAATCCACAAGTTACCATACCTATACCCAATCCCACTGTCACTCAAACACCTTCATTGATTTCAACAGAGAAAGTTATTTCAATTACTTCAGAAATGATAACTGAAGAAGATGATGTTGTAGTCCCTCTTAGGAATTTTTTTACAGTAAGGAAAACAAAGCAGTGGTAAAGAGGGGAAAGAAGAGGAGCAGGGATCAAGGCGCATTAGAAGTATCTATTCCCAATCAAATAATATGGGCTCGGCAAACAAATGACCCCCAAACAGGAGCAATTAGGACAACCATAGCCTTAGGAGCATTTGCTGGTGCAAACCTTGATTCAGTCCAGATACTGAATAGGGAGGTTGATCAGAAGAAGGAAGAGTTGGAAAGGCTGGAAGAGGAGTTGGTAAAGAGCAAGGACGAACATGAAATTTATGTTGCTAATCTTAGGAGGATATGGGGAGACAGGTTAGAATATTTGGAGTGAAACAATACTTCTCTACAAGATGAACTTCGTAATGTACAAACTGAGAATTATGCAAATACACAGAAGATAGTCTTACTGCAAAAGCAATGTGAGGATGCAACTGCAAGTGCAGCCTCTTCTAGTTTCTTTAATCTCTCCCCCCAGGAATTTAAGGATTTGGCCCTGCAGGTCAATGAAGAACATCATAAATTGTTGGAGAAATTGTTTAACACCCTTGATGAGGTTAGGGAAACTCACATGGCCTTTGGTAAGATGTATGGTGCCCTTGAAGAGCAGAAATCCAAAACGTTGCAAGCTTCTCAAGCAAGTCAGAATATTGGTGAGTGGAAGAGGTATATCAAGGGCATACGAGAAAACATCGCTATTGTCAATAGTTTTCAGTTTAAGAATATCAGAGGTGCATTGAACACTTGGCTTGAGCTTAATGAGTCAATTGAAGACATCTTTAAGAAAGCACAAGCTACGTGCAGCAGGCGATGGTATGCAGTAGATAACATTTTGGAATTGCTACAGCTATCAGCCTTGGAGATCATTGAAGATGATTGCCTGCCCAAGTTGATGGTTGAGCAAGTCAAACACAGGTGTGAGGAGGCCAAGGAGATAATTTAGCACCTTGAGGAAGTCAATATTGATTATGTAGATCGATTAATTAGGAAGCTAGTCACTTTGGAAGGAAAAATCCACATTTACATCCGTATTTGGCATAAGTTAGCTAAGAATGAAATGGAAACATTTGAATGTAATGCCCAACTGGGGCTTGATTCAGCTAACTATCTGAATGTGGATGAGTTGTTAGGGATTTGGGACAAATGGCAATATTTTCTAGGCCATTAGTTTAGTTTTGATTTTGTAAATACTAGTTTGTGGGAATTTAATCCTTGTATTATTATTTTGTAACTCTTATTTAAAGAGATGATCTCTCGTAGAGAAGGATGATGGAATTTGGAGCAGAAAGTTTGAAAAAGAGACTAGAGATGCCCTGTTTTGATACAAGCTTGTAATTTCTTACAGACTGTCATTAAATACATTAAAGTTATTTTCATATCTACTTTTTTCTATTTATCAAGTTTGTTTGATGAATGTGATTTTACTCCAAATTGCTTATCTAAATACTGTTTCAATATTTTGCAATTCATTAAGCGCAGTGATCAATGGTTCTGGTTTTTCTTTGCTAACGATCTGTGTGCTCATAAGGTTTTAAGAGAGTTTATTCAATTAAAGCTTTTATCGATTTCTGCAAATGGTTCTTTTAGTAAACATATAATTGATGTTAATTTTTCAATTAACATATCAGTTACAGGTCAAACCTTGAATGCATACAACCCCCAATTTTCCATTGGTTAATTTTAATTGATTAATTGTAATTTGAGCAGTTAAGTGATTGATCTCTTCTACATTTATGTTTAATTGATGAATGTCTTTACCTATTTACCTATCAAGTTGACCTGCACTTATCTCAAGACACCTTCTTCGAATAGATCTAACTTAGTTTAGATTCTCTTCAGTAGATTTGTGTTTACAAACCTTTTGCACTTTGTTTTTCTTCATTGGAAAACTGATCCCTTGGATCAAAACTTTCCAACTCATAGAGTGCCAGCGGAGTCCGAATATCCATGGGAGATTACTATACCAAACAGGCTGGGGATAGAACTGTCCTTGCGTAAGACGTTTTGAAGCCTTTCAGTCTGGGTTTTCCCCCTCTTTTGAGAGCTTAGGAACCCATTCCAGCACCTTACACACCTTGCACATCCGAGGCCTCAACAACCCCTTAACTCACCATTGCCCCATTGGTTATCTCTCTCTCTCCCTCAACCCCTTAGCTCACCACTGCCCCATTGGTTCTCTCTCTCTCTCTCTCTCTCTCTCTCTCTCTCACACACACACACACATGTACACACGGAAATCCATATGCCTCCCCCTACCACTAGCCCCCCTCCTCTCTCACTCTCTCTTCCCCCCTCTCCCTAACCCTTAATGGCCCCTTTGGATGTCTAGGTATATAGAATGATCATCTTTCATGAAGGGGGGATATAGAGAAAGATATGAGTAGGAGGGAGAGAGAGAGAGGGGGGGGGGTTGCAAAGAAGTAAGGTGATTAGATGGACATATGGGGTTAGGGGTAGTTGGACTATGAGATAAAGAGGGTGTGGGGGTTAGCAATGCTTAGGAGGAGGAGGGGGATAGAGGGAGAGGAGGGAGGGTTTAGTGGAAGGGGGTGAGTAGGAGGGTGAGAGAAAGAGGGATATTGGGAGAGATTCAAGGGTGTGATTGTGGGGTAGGGTGATGAGGGGATTAGGGTTAAAGAGAGAGAGAGAGGGTGGGTTAGGGGTTTGGGGAGGATAAGGGTGATTAGAGAGAAAGGGGAGTATAGGCGAGAAGCATGAGTGTTTGGGTTAGAGAGAGAGAGAGGTAAAAGGAGAGACTTTGGGGGGTGGTAAGGGGTTAGAGGTAGAGACATAGGGGAATTTTTAAGGGGTTATAGGTAGAGACAGAGGGGGGTGTTAGGAAATTGGTTAAAATTGGAGCAATGGAGAAAGAGAGTGAGAGAAGGGGTTATTAAGTGTTATGGAGAGAGAGAGAGAGAGAGAGGAGGGGGGTTAATGGTAGTGGGATGCCTAGGGATGTATTTGTGTGTGTGTGTGTGTAAAGAGGGGTGGGTGTTAAGTGTAGGTGGAGGAGTAGGGGGGTGATAGAGAGGGTTAATAAGAGTTAGGGTGAAGAGGGTGGGGGGGTGTGTTAGTGGTTTTAGGGGGTTAATACACATGGTGTTTTGGTTTATGTGTATTAGACATTTAATGATCCCTTAGCCGTGGAACCACCTTCTTAAATGCTAGTAAACGTTACTAGAACAAAATGCATACACATTTTGTTTCTGTATAGATAGAACTAGTCCCTATCCGAGAGACACTCTAATAGTCTTGAAGGAAAATACAGTGCGCGTGCAATTTCTTGTTTCAAACAGTGCATTCACTCTCTCCATTACAAGAACAACACACAAATTGATGATTGCATTCACCATCTTCCTCACAAGTGTATAAGGATTGCTTCAAGAACCAAAGACATTGGACAAGGTTCAAGAATCCAATGTAGGTGGGCATTAAGTGTAGGTGGAGGAGTAGGGGGGTGACAGAGAGGGTTAATAAGAGTTAGGGTGAAGAGGGTGGGGGGGTGTGTTAGTGGGGTTAGGGGGTTAATAAACATGGTGTTTTGGTTTATGTGTATAAGGTGGGAGTTAAGTGTAGGTGGAGGAGTAGGGGGTGATAGAGAGGTTTAATAAGAGTTAGGGTGAAGAGGGTGGGGGGGTGTGTTAGTGGTGTTAGGGGGTCAATACACATGGTGTTTTGGTTTATGTGTATTAGACATTTAATGATCCCTTAGCCATGGAACCACCTTCTTAAATGCTAGTAAACATTACTAGAACAAAATGCATACACATTTTGTTTCGGTATAGATAGACGATCTCCACCATTGATTTTCTTACAATTGAGGAGTATCAAAGGAAATATCTCATTGATCATTGTGGTGGAGTATGACACAATTGAGAAAGAAAAATACTAATCTTGGAGAATCTCCAATTAAGGAGCACCATAGATCATTGATCATTGTGGTCATGGGAAATATACACTATCAAAAAAGAAAATATACAAGGAAGAAGCTACTCGATGAAATCATCAAATAATTTAGAGAAAAGAGAATAAATGACATGACCAATCGGAGACATTCTATGGACACTTACCCAATTCCAGTTGTAGAGGATGCCATGATTCATACTACCAATCCACAACAAGAAAGACGAAAGAACTCACTTGAGAGGGATTCAATTTCCACAACAGTTGAAAAACAAGCACCTCGTGGAACTGATCAAGGAGTAAAACGTAGGTGCACACCAAGGCCACCTGAAACAATTGATGATTTGGAATCTTATGGTTATAAAATTGATGAATTTAGAAAAAAATTGCATGTCGAACATATGTTCAAAGAATACTATGTCATTGAGATTGTCCAAGAGGATGTCCAATTGCCACCATCCAGCTTCCAACAAGAGAGGGAAGGACATGAAGCTCCTCTTGAAATTCCAGATTGGCCAAGTGATGAAGCTCTAACCTCCATACCTCAATTAACAAGTTCACCCTGAAAAACTCCAAAGCATATACAAATTGATGAAAGTATCATTGGTTCACTTGAAGGTACGTTATCTAAACGGAGTATTGCATATCAAACTCAACACATATTTGTTAATTATTTTGATTCTAAATGTGATGAAGATAAATGTAAATTATTTTTATCATTATTAAAATCTAGGTGTATGATTGTTGTTAGGAGAAAGTTAAGGATAAATATGATAAACAGTTATGAACCAAGTTCTCATATTTTTAGACGTTTAGTATATGCATTTTGTACAATTGCAAATAAATATCTTTCAAAGGATCGCAATACGGCTCGTTGTGTGTTGTCACAATCAATCGTAAACAAAAGCACTAGGGCCCTCCGTCTTCTTAATCCTACATCTAAAATTATTAATTTGAATGTCTAAATACTTTGTAGGTATTTTGTTAGAAGAGATAGACTTGAAACTGGTCAAACAAACGTCTTGGCCCTTCATTGGTAGGTTTCCATGCTTTGATATGAAGCTCATTGACGTGGTAAAGGGACTTCTGCAAGATTTTTGGCATGAAAACACTATACCTTCTTCCAACCAAAAATATGTACTAAAATTGAGAAGGGGTTCAATGGATCGTGAACCTCACATTAAATATTTTCTTGACATGAAAAAAACATAATTATATGATAGATTTAGGCATGAAAATAATGAACTTAACTTGGGCCAAATATCCTTAGAGAAATGCAAACCATGGTATGTTAAAATAAACAAAACTCGTAACACATGTTGTTGTCGATAGCAAATTGAATACAGTTATTATTTTGATGCACACACACAAATAGATATATATATATATATATTCATTGGAACATGTCATAGGGAAACCCTCAGGTACTTCCCCTCAATTTGAGGATGGTACCCAAGGTAAACCATCGACCCTAATTACAGGGCCTAAGGGGACATCAAGTGAGGCTCTTATATAGCAATTATAGCCACCCAAGGATTTGACCCCGGGACCTTCTGCTCACAACTTACAGCACTCAACAACTTGAGCTAGCCCATCGGGCTTCACACACAGATATATATATCTATATCTATCTATATATATATATATATATATATATATATATATATATATATATATATATATATTTCGTATTCGTATATTTCATAACACTCTTGTGCAGAAATGCTCGGCTACATTGCTACCAACGTCATCTAGAGAATTTATTCATAGCATATTGTGCAGAACGCCAAAAGGTTGCACACTTTATTAAATATTTTGTGTAGATGGGACATGCCTAGGGTGCGGTGGAATGGCATTATTAGATACATGCATACATGTGACCGATGAGCATGAACTTGGGAGGCAGGAGGTGAACTTGTAGTCATTTAAATATGACACATATTATATTGATGGATGGAATGAAAGAAAAAAATACAATTGGTCACTTCTCAGGTTAGTAATGAGTACTTGAATACTATTTCCCTCTTCAAATTGAAATTTCATGTATAATAATCTATTGATATATGTCTTTATTGTTGATCTACTAGGTACGGGTTAGCGACTTCATGGAAGATGTTGGTTAAAATTATTGATATTTAATTCACCTCAATTTAATTTATCAACCGGAGAATCGTAGACTTTGAGCTGCTACACTATATGTGCGGGTGAAGTAGTCTCAATGCTCATTCCTTAGGAAACCCTAATCTACTTACAACAAAAATGAAGCTAATCCTAAATGACTAATGCCAAGGATCATTAGGTCTGTACTACAGAAGAGGAAACTAATTTACTAATTCATATCTCACTGTTGAACTCAAAAACAACCAACAAGGAATTTCCAAATTGCAATTTTATGATTTTTAAAACAACACAACCTGCTAAAGAAATAAACACAATCTTAGGCTACAGCAGTCTTAAAAGCAACTAATAATCTCTACAGCAATCTAAGTTATTGCAACCACAATCCATAAAAATAATCAACCTGTTCTCAACCAAATGCATATACTTAATTGGCTTTATTTCCTAACTAAGTTTCAAATCTAATGTTTAAATCCACACAAATATTTCTAAATCTGAAATAACCTATGGCCTTTTAGCTTAAAGTTGTCACTACACACAGTCTATCAAAAGAGAGCTTGGCTGTTTAGTGAAATTTCAATGTACTCTGTTTATGATTTTGTGCATACAAATGCACATAATAGAATACTAAAACTCTTCAGACTCTGCTTATCAATATATGTTAAAACTGTGTAATAGACATTCACTAGTTTTGGTTTCTACTATAAAACTAATTATCAATTCAAGGAAACAATGTTATAAACAAGAACTCCTTTCCAAAAATCATTCTCGTACAACTTCAGTTTCTATTCAATCTTTCATTCAAAAAGGAATAAACCTCAAATGCTTTATGATGACAGTCTTCAAACCCTTGGCTCTTTTGCAAATGATGCTCAAATATTGCAAATTCGACAGTAAAAGGATAGGTTGTTTATAAGCCACTCTCATGCTGCAACACAAAGATTTTAATATCTAGAGTCAACTCATGATTCATGTACCAATATTACACACTGGAGATTAAAGAAAAGATTTAAATCCAAGCCATTTCTTAATTCATTTTACAGTCCCGTGAATAAGACAATTTCAAAACCATTCCTGTAGCTATTGTTATAATACTGTATGCTAGTAAAATGGAATATAACACTCAATCTATTCGAAATCATTCATAAAATTGAATCTACCATAACCTACATCAAATTGATCACACGATTATGTATACCCTAGGCTTTAAACAACAGTTTATCCTAAAAACCAGAGGAATTCTGGAATTCAAACCGTTAACAAGCTCAATCCATTATCATCAACTGTAAATGCTATTAACTAATAATAACAGTCACGCCTTCTATTGTAATCCAGTGATGAGCAAACCATTTATATTCTGAAAAGAAATGTGAAATGATAAAACCGCCAATCTTACTGCAAACCACACACTACTGGAATATCACGATTTGGTGTTGAAGGTGGGCCCTGCCCTCAATGCCTCACACACTTAAATCACAGATCTGCTAAAATCACACACTGAATCGTATTGATAAAATGAATTTTGTACAAATCCTCCCACTTAGGGTTTCCACAGTTGCTTTTATACTGAATTATACAGAGTGAAATTGCCCTGGAAACAAGGGTCGATATGAATAACAACCCTCAGATATCTCAGTAATTCTGAGCCAAAAATGAAATCTCAGATCCCAGAATATACACATATCATTAAGGAGAAAATAACAACAACCCTTGATCAAAGATCATGCCTAAAATAGCAGTGGAGTAATCCTCAAAAGCATCTGAAAAATGATATGGATCCAGGAAAAACGCCCTTATTGTAGATCGAATCCCCGATCTCTGCATAAACCTCCTTTGAACGCTGGGCCAGGTAACCAAACGAACCCTGTATAAAAAAGAAACCAATCTTATTGTTAGCATATGGTTTAATGAAACCTAAAAACCCAAAACATATGCATAAAACAAGAAAATACAATAAACAAATAATTAAAATCACTTACCATAGCTTTAGCAGTGTTGACCTCCAAAAAGACACATAAATCTGATTATTATTGGATCCATTAAGACTTTAAATGCTAGAAAACAGTACATTGAATGGGCAAAATAGAGGACCAACATCTCCCCCAGACTGAAGGTCTTGCATGTCCCAATGCAAGGGAATTTCAGATAGACAAAATTTAAATCTTCAAAGTGGATTGTCAATCCTTGGACCCAACTCCAGAGACTGAAGCTGAGGTATTAAACAGGACTTGCACCTGAGGAGGAGAGGGGGCAGAGTGTTGCTCTATGCTAACCAACTGTTCAAACTGTTTGTCCTTTTTCTTTAACTGTTTTCGAAGGCTGTGATTTGTCCCTTTAACTTCATCAACCAGGGTTTGCAAGGACACTATTCTAGCCTTTAAAATGGCATTTTCTTGTTTGACAACCCGATCCAACCTCACATATTCTTGTAGCTTCTTTTTCAATTTGATATTCTTTTGCCTAAAATAGTCAATCCCCTGTGCTGAAGCCTCTGAACCAGATCTGGAAAGTGATGCCCTGACATATTTTAAACTCGATTTGGAAGAGGATACTTTGACAGATTTCAAGCTTGACTTTGAAGGAGATCCTTTGGTATATTTCAGACTCGATTTTGCAGGGGATACTGGCAGCAAGGGTTCACTGACAGGACTCAACGATGCAGAATAATGAGGAGAACCAGGAGAATCGGAGTTAGCATGGGTAGAGGAAGCATCGGATGATGACAACTCAACTTGAACAGGTTCTTTACCCTTAGATCCCTTTCTCCCCTCTTTAGCGGCCATGCTGCGAGTAAAACGTCTATTTGGCAAAACAACCAAATTTTCCTGCTCCTTATCCCCCCCAGACCGAGAGCTAACACACTGCCTTTTAGAGATTGGGGGCTTCTTAGCATATGATGGAGCAGTTTTCTTGCAGCTATTAACAGCGGGTTCCTGAGGATAATCATCTTGAGGAATTGAATTGTTTGTGGAGGAAGCTTTCTCCATTAGATCAGGAATACCAGGCTCACCTGATTCATTCCTCAAGGGTGACTGAAGATGAGGGTTAGAGAGTTCATACACAAACTGTTCCCATCCCCGACCTTGCTTCTTTAACTCAGCTAAAATGAGCATTTTAATAAGCCCATGATGGTAAAGGCTATGAGTTGGATGCTCTAAGTTCTTCCTCACTTGCGAAGCCATCTTACTCAAACTTTTCCAAAAATAAAATGGAAAGTTCAGAAGCTTACCAAACTCGAAGTGAGCTAGAAGATGAAAATGACAGGCCTTGTAGGTGGAGAATCGACCTTCACAGGTAATTAGCTTGGTGATGATCATCAAGGAATTATGAAATTCTTCTCTGACCCACAGCTTGGAGAAACCCTTCTCACCCTTCACAGCCAAATATTCTGGTTTGAAAACACAGTCATATTCTTTTCGTGGCAACCGAAAATTCTTAAACCATCTATCACCGGTGCGTGGAAGTCCCGTGGCAACTGAAATGGACTCCTCTGTCACTACAAACTCCAGGGCCCCCACTCTAGCAGTATGCCCATCGAAACTCAGGGCGAATTGTAAAGAGACAGCGTCATCGTGGCCCTGTAAATTAGTTAAAAATGCATGCCATCCAGCCCGAGTAAACATATCCTTGCATGCAACGAACTCAGGGATGGCTAATAGCTGCTCATACGCAGAGGGTTCATGCCGGTTGAGCATGGTGGGGACACGAAGATGGCGAATTAACAGAGAATTAGCAGAGGATTCGGACAGGTAATTCGCAGGCAATGACAATGGTGAGGATAGAGATTGTAAAAACCCGAATGAACATGGTAAAACAATGATAGGAAGTGAGGCTAATGAAGACAAGCATCGTGACAAGAGAAAATCATTACAAGCGGTGGCACACACTGCCCACTTCGCAGGGAATGATAACCATGAGGTAACACGTTTTAAACTAAACTTAATCTCATAACACGTAAGAACCCCAATTATAATAGAACAAGGTTATAATTCGTTTTATCCAAGGTTGCCAATAATAGAGGATGAAATATTATCAAAGGTATTTAAGGTAGTTCATAACTCATCGAATTTTCATATAATGGCAAAAATATTTAATTATAATCCTTATTAATAATTAAGATTTAGCCAATCGTACGCCTTTCCTTACCTCCATCAACGTCCATTACCATATACATGCCAATTTCCCCAAGATAACTTCCAGCACTCCTTACGGTACTCAATCCGGCACTTTAACAAATACAGCAGTGCTTTTAGGCTGATAACGATGCACAACAATTTACCAGTATAAAGGTAAGTACCAGCATCTGGAGCAGCTGCTAGGCTATGAATAGTAATGTAAAACCATTAATCTCTCAAATAAACATCCTTGGATGAGTTCATAAGCAGATAGACTGGATTAAAAGATTCGTTGGACCCTCAATAGTTTTTATGGCATGATTTCCTTATTGTAAGGTTGCTGCTCTATCTAGCCACACAGGAAACTCAATTGTGCTATGAAGCCATCTTTTATTGAAAATACAAATAACAATCAAAAATGCAGACTTCAATCAATCACTCATAACTCAATAATCAGAAATGCAAGCTTCATCAATCACTCATAACTTAAACAATCAAAAATTCAGACTTCATCAATCAAAAATTCAGACTTCATCCTTGTTATCCATACAGAACTCTTTCCACCAGGACATATGCCACAGGACAAGGAAAATAGCAGCAGAAGCTAATGGGGTACTGGTCCATTTTGACTCAGCTTCACATAGGATAATTTGAGTAGTAGAACAAATAGTACTACATTTCTCAGCTATGTTTTAGGCATCAAACATAAACCTTCTTTTTTAGAATCAGGTAACCCAAAATGCAGAACAGTTGGAGATGATTATCAACTGGCTATCATTTTATTTTTAATGAATTTAATAAATTTTAATTAACCATCCTCATGGATTCTCTTTTACCTTCACATAGGTACGTTGTTCACATAGACAAGTATAGATGAGGCTGTTAAAGAAGATATTAAAGTCAGAACCCACTTCCAGCAAGCCTGGTCAGTACTCCGGTGGGGTAACTATAACATCTTAAGAAGCTTCTTCCCCAGACAGACGTCCCATTGCCAACAGGCCTGTTCAGAACCCTGATGGGTTTGTCTGTTCATACCACAGGTCGGTACCCGCTGCCAGCAGACCTGTTCAGTATCCCGGCGGGTTAACCTCTTACACCCTTTTTCTATCAGAGGCTCTTGTCCCAATTTCATCTTAAAGATAAAATTTATGATTTGCTCAAGCATAGATGAGTGGGGGAGCTGCTCTGAAAACCATCTAGGAGTGGGATGGTACTAGAATTGGAAGAGTATTCTTTGTATATGCCTGTAAAGATTTGCCCATATGAACAACTAACCTTCGTAACTGTAGAAAGTGAAAGTCATAAAGTGGCTAAAGACAGTATATATATATGTGTTTAATATTATAACAGCCAAGAGATAATAACCCCCAAACTGCCCGATCTTGAACACCTTTTTAACATGATGCCTATCTTAAGAATAACTTCATGCCCATAGCTGTAACTAACATCAATTCCCACTCTTTATCCAGTGTGAAACCAAATCAAATGGTCCTAGCAGCCCATAGGTTCATAAGCAGGAAATATTTAGGAAGCTTAAAGCATTAATGTAGGCAATGCCTGGTGGGCAAGTACTCTTATGAATAGCCAAAACGGTTCTGAAAAAATCTGACACACAAATGCAGACATTCCAATAAATCAGTGAAACTCAGAAATTGACCCAAATTTACAGTCCGTAAAGATGTTTTGCAAAAATAATCAGAAAAAAAATAGAGTCGTGATAAAACACCTCCCTTAGGTTTCAAAACATTCTGAGTCTTACTAAAAAGAATATCTGCACCCTTTCGAAAAGAGAAAAAAAACAATCCCTGTACATATGTACAAAAAAAAAAAAAACAATTCCATTGAAGATTACTGAGAGAGAGTAGGAGATGAGGAAGTCTTTTCCTCACCTACCAGTTCTAGTTCAGACTGTTGACTCATGTTATGGATGAACTCTTGCTTAGAGAGAGGTTTATGATATACTTTTAATCGATGTCCATTCACTACAAAGGCAGTTTGTTCTTCATCTATTGTTTTTATTTTGACAGAACCATTATCAAAAACAGTCACAATTTCATATGGCCCCATCCATCTAGTGGTAAGATTACCTTTGAAATGTTTGAATCGTGAGACAAATAACAGAGCCCAATCACCTTCTTCAAAAGTCTTCTTCTTCAAAAATTTATCATGCCACTTAGTCCGCTGATTCTGTATCAACACAGTTTGTTGGACAGCATCTTGTCTAATTTCATCAAGTTCATTTAATTGCATTAACCTCTGCTCCTGGGCTTCATCTAAATTCAGGCTCAGTTGTGCAGCAGTACGAAAAGTTTTCACCTGAAATTCTATAGGAAGCAGGACCTGTTTACCATAAACAAGTTGATATGGGGTATACCCTGTGGTATTTCTCCACGTAGTTCTGTAAGCCCACAATGCCTCGGGTAGCCTGTCTGCCCAGTCCTTGTGATGTAGCTGCACAGTCTTAGTTAAAATGGATTCTAGCACTTTATTGGTTGATTCCACCTGACCATTTGCTTGGGGGTGGTAAGGAGAAGATTTATAGTGCTTAATTCCATATTGTTCTGTAAGTGCTTTCATTGATTTAGAGACAAACTGTGCTCCATTGTCAGTCACAATTTCACGAGGAATGCCAAAACGAGTAAAAATCTCTTCGTAAATAAATTCTATGACTGATTTCTCAGTGGCCCTCAATAGAGCTTTTGCCTCAACCCACTTAGTCACATAGTCAGTGCATACTAAAATATATCTCTTTTTTCTTGACATTGGTGAGATTGGGCCAACAAAATCCAATCCCCATTTTTCAAAAGGTTCAATTTGTACCTGGGCTTGTAAAGGCATTTGATCAGCAGCAGTGGGTCTCCCCATTCTTTGACAGCTATCACAGCCCTGTACATACTTCTCAGCATCTTTAAAAAGGGTAGGCCAGTAATACCCTTGATGTAACACCTTATATGCTGTCCGCTTGTCTGAAAAATGGCCTCCACAGGGTCCATCATGACAGGCTTGGAGGATGTCACACATCTCATCCTCCCTCACACACCTCCTGATAATCAGATCTGGACCGGTTCGAAAGAGGTCATTACCCACCCATGAATAATTTGCACTTTGCTGTATGATTCTTCGTTTTTCGTAAGATGACAAATGAGTAGGTAATTTCCCTGTAACCAAATAGTTGGCTACATCTGCAAACCAGGGTGTTTTAATAGAAACAGCAAACAAGTGTTCATCAGGGAATGTATCATCTACAGGAACATTATCATCAGCATGAGTCAATCTGGAGAGGAAATCTGCAACCAGATTTTCCTTCCCTGGTTTGTCAACTATGGTAATGTTAAATTCCTGTAACAAAAGTAACCATCTAGTAATTCTGCCACTAGTGATTGGCTTATTCATTAAAAATTTAATAGCAGAATGGTCGGTGTGAACAAATACCTCGTAACCTGTAATATAATGTCGGAATTTATTGATGGCATGAACTACTGCTAGAAACTCTTTCTCAGTCACTGTATAGTTCAGTTCTGCAGGTGTTAAATTTTTACTGATGAAATAAATAGCATAGGAGGACTGATTTTCTTTCTGTCCGAGCACTCCCCCCAAGGCAGTGTCTGAAGCATCAGTTTGTATATGGAAGGGCAAAGACCAATTTGGCCCCCGCAGAACTGGTGTTGAAGACAATTCTGACTTTAATGTGTCAAAGGCTATCTGACAGTGTTGATCCCAATCAAAAACACTATCTTTGGCCAACAATTTGAACAGTGGGGCTGCTATCTTTGTAAAATTAGCAATAAACCTACGATAGTACCCTGCATGTCCCAGAAAACTTCTGACTTCTTTTTGTGTAGTTGGTGAAGATAGACTAGTAATGATTTCAATTTTTGCTGGGTCAACCTTAATTCCTTCTGATGAAACATGGTGCCCTAAAACAATACCCTCAGTTAACATCATCTTACACTTTTCATGGCTTAAAGCAAGATTTGTTTCTTGGCACCTAATTAGAACTTTCTCCAGATTATCCAAGGCTTCCTTGAAATCATTACCATAGACTGTAAAATCATCCATATATATTTCCACACAGTCATGGACCAAATCAGCCAAAATACCTAACACTGCCCTCTGGAAAGTGGCAGGAGCGTTACACAGTCCAAATGGTAGCACCTTGTAAGCATAAGTTCCCCATGGGCAGGTAAAAGTGGTTTTTTCTTGATCCTCTGGGGCTATTCTTATCTGGTTATATCCACTGTATCCATCCAGAAAAGAAAAATATTTCTTTCCAGACAATGTATCTAAAACCTGGTCTATGAAAGGAAGAGGGAAGTAATCTCTGAGAGTTGCTTTATTTAACTCACGAAAATCAACACATATTCTCCACTTACCTCCCTTCTTTGGAACAATCACCAACGGAGATACCCATTTGCTATCAGAAATGGGATAGATGAAATCTGCATCCAACAATTTTTGTAATTCCTCCTTCACAATGTCTTTAAGCGCAGGATTCATTCTTCTCTGTGGCTGCCTTACTGGTCTAATATTTTCCTGCGTATAGATGTGATGCATGCATGTGTCAGGGTGAATGCCTTTCATATCTGTATAAACCCAAGCAAATGCCCCAGCCTGTGCTTTGAGTAAATTAACTACCTGATTTTGCTGGCTTTGAGACAGATTCCCATTAATAAACAAAGATCTCCCTGGACTAATCTCCATTGGTATAGTTGCAGCTTCAACCTTCTCATCTATAAATAAAACTACTGATGATGAGGTGGCTGAAGGGTAATAGTGTTCCTGAAAATCTTCTGTGAAAACATTGTCTAAGTCAGAGAAGGACTGAGGGTATTCAATACTAGTGGTGGCTGAAATAAATTGATCTAGGATATCATCCTCAGTCTGGTGTTTGAGCCCCCTAGTTTGACTGATGGACAGTAAGGGTTGTCCCACATCCTCATCCCCATAGGGATTCTCTAACCATAACATGTTTTCCGATACAGGCTGTGCTGGAGGATAAATAATTAGGTTTTGTAGAGAAGTGCCATTTGATATAGTTAAAATACCTTCTCTGCATCCTATAAAGGCATTGGCAGTGGCTAACCAAGGCCTGCCTAATATAACAGGATGTTCCCCCATTGGGTGTTTGGTTTGGAGTACCAGAAAATCCACTGGATACTCCCAAGAAGCTACTGTGACAGTAATGTCATCTAAGGCCCCCACAGGTTTGACTGTGCTCCTATCAGCCAACTCCAAAATAGTAGGAGTAGATCTGAGGAGATTATGCAACTGAAGTCTCTGCATGGTGGTCATAGACATGACATTAATGGCAGCCCCCAGGTCAACTAGAGTGTTTCCTATTGGAACCTCATTGATGTAAATGGTCACCACTGGATTCCCAGGATTTGCAAATTTTGGAGGTAAGGGGCAGTCTGAAATATAATTAGACAGCTGGCCTAAAACATTTATCTTGGGTGGATCTTTCTGTTTTCGACCAGGTTTCTTTAAGCACAGTTCCCTTACCAACTTTGCATAAATAGGGACATCCCTAATAGCCTGAAGTAATGGAATTTTGATGCAAACGTTTCTCAACTCACTTTCCAAATCAAACTGTGGACGCATCAGAGGATTCTCTATTAATAACCTCTCTGGGTAAGGGGGGTTGTTATTTACCTGTGGATGAGCAGGTGGTTGGAAATGAGTTCCCAGTGCTTGAGTATTTTCTGAGGCAATCTGCACTTCTTCTTCCTCTGTAATCTCTTTTTCATCGCTTTCTTCTCCAGTCTCTTCATGAATAATCACTGCTGGAGGGGTTTTATTTAATGTTTTCCCAGACCTTAATTGTATTTCCTATAAAGGAGCTGAATGAATTACATAAGTTGGAGCCATCTGAATTTCAGCATTATTAAGAGGCTGGGGGGGGTCGGTTATTAGGGTTTGGGATGGGTTGGGCTGGCAACAACGTGGGTCGAGGTGGATTTGGATTTTGATATTGTTGTGGAACTGGGGGTATAGGAGGAAGGGTAGGTGGTGTAAAGCCTGGTAGTAGTTGCTGTATATTTGGTGGCATTGGACAGTAACTAGGAGGGGTGGCTGATTGTGTTCCTCCATAGGGTTGTCCTTGTGGTCCTCCATATGACTGTCCCCGCCAGCCTTGCTGCCAAGGCTGGGTTTGAGTAGGTTGAGAGGGCCAATTCTGCCACATTTGTGGACTCCATGGCTGCTGAGATTGCTGCATGGGATAATAATATGCAGGGTTCTGGAAAACAGGCTCTGGATACATGTTTTGAGGTCTAGGCTGCCAAGGTCTTCTTGATGCATCGGTAGGTTCAGCATTAAGCTTGTAAAAAGCTTGCAGTTCTGGTAAAGAAGGGCAATTGTCAGTTGGGTTTTGAGCAGAGCAAAGAGCGCAGACTGAAATGGTATTTAGAGGGCACTCCTTCAAAGGGTGTCTTTTTCTACATTTGGGGCAGAATATGTGTAATGCTGCTATGTCCTCCTCCTCTTGCCGTTTCTTTGTCTTCAATGCATCAAATTGGGAGCTTAAGGTGCCTAAAATGTCAGTTTTGAAATTTTCTAATAGGTTTCCCAATTCAACTCTTGTGACCCCACTAGTTCCTGTTGTTCTAGAAATACGGGAAGGACCTTCCCTTGTGCTTTTTCCTGCCTTGGCTCTACTCCTCGAATACTTTCTGCATAGTTCAGTAATCTCCTCAAAGGATTTATGAGATACATCACCTGATGCCATCAAGTTGAGGATTTCCACATATTCATCCAGGATCCCTTTTAGAAAAAGAGTTCTGACTGCATCCTCCTGTAAGGTATTATACATAGACTTCTGCAATACAAAGCAGAATCGTTCTAAGAAGTCCTCCAGACTCTCTTCTTCATGCTGTTGCATTTTAAAGATATCATTCTGGGAGTCTCGAGGCCCACAGTAGTCTCGGTATTTTCTGAGGAAAGCACTCTTGATTTGTTCCCAAGTTCGGATGGTGGATTCCCCCAAGCTCATAAACCATCTAAGTGCAGAATCCTTAAGGGTGGCTGGAAATAGTTTTAACTTTTGAGCATCCTGTAGATAATTATAACTCCTACATAAGATGTCAAACTCAAATAGAAAGGTATCCGGATCTTCAGTACTTTTCCCATAGAAGGTAGGTAATGAAGATGCTGGGATATTTTTCATACTGACATCCCGTGTAAGATCCAGAATGGGGAAGCCAAAAGTTGTTTCAGTTCGTCCCTCATGTTCTCCTTCTCCTTCCATCTGGTGTCCAATTTCCTGATCACTCATGACAAGAGGGTTTCTAAACCAGTTGACACCTAACCTGTCTCTTCTTGGGGATAGAATAAAATCCCAATGGTCTGGCCTAGGCCAAGTTTGAAAATTGAAAGGTAAATCTGTAGTGGATTCTAATTGAGAAACCACCGGATTCTGGTTATGTTCAAGAAGGAAGTTCACTTTTTCTATGTTCACTGTGTCAACCAAATTAGGATCTTCCTTTAAAGGTGAAGCTTGTTGGATCTGTGGGATTTCTTCTGAATGTAACTGTTCACTGAGTATAACCTCAGTTCCTACTGGTTGGGTCCCAAATTCCACCAAATTCTGAATGTTGTTGTTTTCAGTTTCGTTGCCGGTATCCCTATCCCTAGGGTTAGTGAAGGGGGGGGTTTTGTTGTTTCCAAAAAGATCAGAATGAACCTTAATGAATCTACCCTTACTATCTCTAGGTCTCATCAAAACAATTTCTAAAAATAACAAAACTTTTAATCAAAATAAATTGAAAAACCTGTGCCACAGTTGGGTTTGAAGGAACCTGTTATGAAATGCGCAAGTTTGCCTTACCAATCCTCCTCCTACAATCTGCCACAACTAGTCACACCTAAAAATTGCTGTAAAATTAGATTTCTGGAATTAAACACACCTCACTTACAAAAGGATAACCACACTTGTAAACACTTTTTACAGGAAAGATAAACACACTTCTTGTAATAAGTCAAACTTGTGAAGAAAAACAATCACACTTACTAGCAGGATACAACAAAAATTTGGGGTAACCCACTAAAGTGGCTGCGGCAGGCTGTTACACCATGGGAATCCCAAAGTGAATTCATCTTTGCGTCTTAATGTTTCCCCTCCACCTTGTTGTGTAAAAAAAAAGATCCTATCTACCTGAACTTCTCAATCAATCAATTCAAAAAAATGAGCAAAATACCAGCTTACCTTGGAGCAACTCCCCGGCAACGGTGCCAAAATGTTGGTTAAAACTATTGATATTTAATTCACCTCAATTTAATTTATCAACCGGAGAATCGTAGACTTTGATCTGCTACACTATATGTGCGGGTAAAGTAGTCTCAATGCTCATTCCTTAAGAAACCCTAATCTACTTACAACAAAAATGAAGCTAATCCTAAATGACTAATGCCAAGGATCATTAGGTCTGTACTACAGAAGAGGAAACTAATTTACTAATTCATATCTCACTGTTGAACTCAAAAACAACCAACAAGGAATTTCCAAATTGCAATTTTATGATTTTTAAAACAACACAACCTGCTAAAGAAATAAACACAATCTTAGGCTACAGCAGTCTTAAAAGCAACTAATAATCTCTACAGCAATCTAAGTTATTGCAACCACAATCCATAAAAATAATCAACCTGTTCTCAACCAAATGCATATACTTAATTGGCTTTATTTCCTAACTGAGTTTCAAATCTAATGTTTAAATCCACACAAATATTTCCAAATCTGAAATAACCTATGGCCTTTTAGCTTAAAGTTGTCAATACACACAGTCTATCAAAAGAGAGCTTGGTTGTTTAGTGAAATTTCAATGTACTCTGTTTATGATTTTGTGCATACAAATGCACATAATAGAATACTAAAACTCTTCAGACTCTGCTTATCAATATATGTTAAAACTGTGTAATAGACATTCACTAGTTTTGGTTTCTACTATAAAACTAATTATCAATTCAAGGAAACAATGTTATAAACAAGAACTCCTTTCCAAAACTCATTCTCGTACAACTTCAGTTTCTATTCAATCTTTCATTCAAAAAGGAATAAACCTCAAATGCTTTATGATGACAGTCTTCAAACCCTTGGCTCTTTTGCAAATGATGCTCAAATATTGCAAATTCGATAGTAAAAGGATAGGTTGTTTATAAGCCACTCTCATGCTGCAACACAAAGATTTTAATATCTAGAGTCAACTCATGATTCATGTACCAATATTACACACTGGAGATTAAAGAAAAGATTTAAATCCAAGCCATTTCTTAATTCATTTTACAGTCCCGTGAATAAGACAATTTCAAAACCATTCCTGTAGCTATTGTTATAATACTGTATGCTAGTAAAATGGAATATAACACTCAATCTATTCGAAATCATTCATAAAATTGAATCTACCATAACCTACATCAAATTGATCACACGATTATGTATACCCTAGGCTTTAAACAACAGTTTATCCTAAAAACCAGAGGAAGTCTGGAATTCAAACCGTTAACAAGCTCAATCCATTATCATCAACTGTAAATGCTATTAACTAATAATAACAGTCACGCCTTCTATTGTAATCCAGTGATGAGCAAACCATTTATATTCTGAAAAGAAATGTGAAATGATAAAAACGCCAATCTTACTGCAAACCACACACTACTGGAATATCACGATTTGGTGTTGAAGGTGGGCCCTGCCCTCAACGCCTCACACACTTAAATCACAGATCTGCTAAAATCACAAACTGAATCGTATTGATAAAATGAAGTTTGTACAAATACTCCCACTTAGGGTTTCCACAGTTGCTTTTATACTGAATTATACAGAGTGAAATCGCCCTGGAAACAAGGGTCGATATGAATAACAACCCTCAGATATCTCAGTAATTCTGAGCCAAAAATGAAATCTCAGATCCCAGAATATACACATATCATTAAGGAGAAAATAACAACAACCCTTGATCAAAGATCATGCCTAAAATAGCAGTGGAGTAATCCTCAAAAGCATCTGAAAGATGATATGGATCCAGGAAAAACGCCCTTATTGTAGATCGAATCCCCGATCTCTGCATAAACCTCCTTTGAACGCTGGGCCAGGTAACCAAATGAACCCTGTATAAAAAAGAAACCAATCTTATTGTTAGCATATGGTTTAATGAAACCTAAAAACCCAAAACATATGCATAAAACAAGAAAATACAATAAACAAATAATTAAAATCACTTACCATAGCTTTAGCAGTGTTGACCTCCAAAAAGACACATAAATCTGATTATTATTGCATCCATTAAGACTTTAAATGCTAGAAAACAGTACATTGAATGGGCAAAATAGAGGACCAACAGAAGAATTCTTTGAAAATACAAAACAATATGTAAAGTATGTACATGTGGCTCATTTGTAAGATGATCATTTTAGAATGTGCAGGGATACATTTCATGTTGGTACTATCTTATCATGGTCAATTTTGTGGAAAACTACACTCTTCAACCACAAAATGAGATTCAGAGTAAATGTTATCACTCAGACCAAGTTAGCATAATGGTCCATATCACCTATAGACATGGAGCACATAGTACTAAAGACAACAAGTTTATAATGAAGGAGTGTCACTTCTACATAAGTGATGACAAGTGTCACGACTTGGATTTTGTACAACACGTATTTCAATTGTTCTACAATCACTTGAAGGATAACAGTATACAATTGGAACAACATTGGATTTGGTTTGATGGTTGTGCGGGGAAATTCAAAAATGATTGTGTCTTTCAATGGTTGTGTATGCTCCACAAAAGGCACAAGGTGCCACATATTTGGAACTATTTCGAGACTAGACACGGAAAAGGGGAACATGATGGAGAAGGTGCATGCATCAAGATTGTATTACGTAGGAAATAAATGAAGTTCGCATCTATTTCACTCATCCAAGATGAAAAGACCATTGTTGAATGGTGTTATTTAGTCATGGGGGAGGGATTAAGAAGGCAAGAAGATCAATCAACCAGGAAAGCACATTTACATATATAATTTCGGAAAGTGGTCGATGTAGATCAATCACAAATATATGAGTGCAAGACCATCCATGGAAATTGTACATTTCATTTAGTTAAAATGTCGGACAATGCTATAGTTGAAATGTGGCAAGGAAAATCTGTCGTTTTTGTTCTCCATGTAGTAGTGGTGAATCGCACAAATCTATACTCATGGTTGAAATCTAGGACCATGTATCACTCCCCATTGGTCAATGTATAGATACAGAATTATGCCAGTTGGAGGAGGACCAATCAAGCATTTCACTAGACTGTGACCACATATAAGATCTCGTACAACCAGTTTCGATTAATATTTTGATAATTTTGAAATTTTTCACAGATATTTTTGTCTATTTAATTGACTCAAATGTTGGCACTCTATTTTTTGCAAGGAATATATACGCGTCAATTTCCCCAAGATGAAATGCATGGTGCACTGAAAATTGTATGGCACATTGCTTGGAGGGGAAGCAGGCCCTCAATGTCTCATTAAGGGACTCAGAAAGTAAAAAAAGGTATGTATTTGAATATTATAAACCAATTCAGATTATATACCATTATACAAACTTAGTTATTAGCACAAACCTCCAGCTGCAAACAATGAAAAGAAATAACTCATCAAATGTACAATACTTCTTTCCTTACTCCGAGTACGAGAGGTTAAAGGATATCGTTGGTATTAGAGGTGATCCTGATTGTCTACTCGAATGAGCACATGTAGGTAGTTAGGTATGTGGTATGCATGTTATTTTTTGTACTATATTATAGGTAAGTGGTGTACATGTATATTTTGATTTTGTTTCACGGCCACATTGATTATTGACATTAATATTTTGACTATTGTATTCAAACATTCATAGCTTAATAGATTGACAAATTACATAAACATATACAACTAGATAAATTGCACAAATTTCATCATGGGTTTGTTGTCTTTTTTTTCTCCCATTTAAGTACACCATAAGATATATATCGACACCATGCTTATTTCCACCATGAACATCACTACCATCCTCCTCATGGCCATGTTGTCACCATCACCATCCCATTTTTCATCATTTCCATCATCCAAGTACACCATAATATTATCATCCATCACCCACACCATCCTCATCCTTAACTCATCATCATCACCATCATTCCATGTCATCATTACAATACATGTCATTATCATCATCTTCCTCATTTTTGTTGTTTTTCATCATTTTCATTTTCATCATCATCATCCATGTTTCCATTGTTTTCATCATCCAAGTACACCATATGATTCTCATCCATCATCCACACCATCCTCATCGTCTCCATTTTCATTGCCAACATCTCCATTCCCATTGGTATTGACATTGGCATCCTCATGTCATCATCCTCATCCTCATCATCGTCGTCATCTTAATTTTCATATTTTACATCATTTTCATCATCCAAGTACACCATAAGATTCACATCCATCATCCACACCATCCTCATCATCGCCATTTTCATTGCCTCCATCTCCATGCCTGTTGGCATTGGAATTGGAATCCTCATGGCATCTTTTACATCATTTTCATCATCATCGTCCCTTTTTTCATCATTTCATCATCCAAGTACACCATAAGATTCTCATCCATCATCCACACCATCCTCATCGTCGCCATTTTCATTTCCAACATATCCATGCCCATTGGAATTGGCATTGACATATGCATGTCATCATCCTCATCCTTGTCCTCATCCTCATCATCGTCGTCATCATCATTTTCATCATCACCACCCCCGTTTTCATCGTTTCATCATCCAAGTACACCATAAGATTCACATCCATCATCCACACCATCCTCATCATCATTTTTTTCATTTCCACCTTCTCCATTCCCATTGGAATTGGCTTGGAATCCTCATATCATCATCCTCATCATCATCATCATCATCCTCGTCATTTTCATCTTTTACATCATTTTCATCATCATCATCCTTTTTTTCATTTTTTTCATCATTCAAGCACACCATAAGATTCCCATCCATTATCCAGACCATCCTCACCGTCTCCAATTTCATTTCCAACATCTCCATGCCCATTGGAATTGGCATTGGCATCCTTGTGTCATCATCCTCATCCTCATCATCATCAACATCATCATCATCATCATCATCATCATCATCATCATCATTTTCATCTTTTACATCATTTTCATCCTCATCATCCCCTTTTTCATCATCCAAGTACACCATAACATTATCATCCATCATCCACACCATCCTCATCGTCACCATTTTCATTGCCACCATCTCCATGCCTGTTGGCATTGGCATTGGCATCCTTGTGTCATTGTCCTCATCATTATCATCATAATTTTCATCATTTTCATCATCATCACCCCCTTTTTCATTATTTTCATCATCCAATTACACCATAAGATTAACATCCATCATCCACACCATCCTCATCATCACTATTTTCATTGCCAACGTCTCCATGCTCATTTGCATTAGCATTGGAATCCTCATGTCATCATTATCATCATCATTTTCATCATCCTCGTGGAATTGGATTCAACATGTGTCCCTAAAATCCTCTAGGATGCAAGTTTCAACTAGCAATAAAATGATTTCCATGGATTGGATCGACAAACCGTTGACTCCATTGGAATCAAGACACCATATTAATTCTGGGGGTGCCCCTCTCCTCTAGGTCCATGGCCCAAAGAGGGCCTTTTAGTACATTTTTTTAAACTAGGGTTTCGCTCAATAAGAGACGGTTCAATTCTTTCACATAGGGGTCAACTTTGGGAATTCCTCAACTAGGAATTTGTGGCTAGCGTTCCCACGTGGAACCTTCCCAAACAAACTTGCAGGATCTCATGGAACTCAGTTATTCATTGTGGTTGTAATTATATGCCCCCGATAGGGATTCAACATGTGTCCCTGAAATCCCCTATGAGGCGAGTTACAACCGGACATAAAATGGTGTCCATGGCTCGGATCGATGAATCATTGACTCTATTGGAATGAAGACACCGGATTAATGCTTTGGGTTCCCCTCTCGTTTGGGTCTGTGTCCTTGTTGGAATATTCTCACCATCATTTTTTATATTTGCATGTATGCATGCATCCAGTCATCAGTATGGTAGTCTCCAAGCATCTAGTCCCCAGTTTTTCAACCCCAGGAGCTTGTTTCTACTCAGTTCTATCCCTCCTAGCCACATATGTTCCCTTGTTTCCATCGCTGGAGTACAACTGTGCCCTCTTCCACCTATTTAGGAGTTACATCAATCAGTTCCATGATTAGTGGATCAGTTCCTTGATTTGAGGATTGGTTTCTTAGTTGACTGACTGAAGCACTTATATAGAAACCTATAGAGGCTAGTTCAACTCTATTGACTACTGACAGCTCCTCATGCACCCACATTGGATTCTTCTTCCCTATATGTGTGCCACATGCACCAGTTAGACTCATTTGACTGATATTTGACTATTTGTGACTACTACCACTGATTGGATGATGTCTCCAATGTCATCCAAGCCACAAATTGAGGAGAATTGGAATGACCTTAGGAGTATTCGAATTCATTTGATTGTATTCAGTTATTATTCTACTTTCACATTTCCAGCTTATAGCCGATGTATGATTACAACATTTTTTATAATTTCTTGTTTTAATGAGTGATTATTGATTCAATTCTTCTTATTCTTATCTCTGCAATTCTTGAGTGAGATTAGTGAGATTTACTCTAGCTGTGTGATCTATCCTGTAAAATATCACATGGTATCAGATCTGGAGTCAGCTATTCGAATTGCAGTAGCAACAGTTGCAACAATTCTTTGAGCAACTGTCTTTCATTGAGCACCAAAAGCCTCTGGATTTCCACAGCAATTCCTGGTGCAATTTTCCTGAATTCACTGGAGGAATCTAGTGAGGTCTATCCAGGTGTGAAGGATCCAGTCACATGTGCTCATTTTCCTAAGGCAGTGTTTGATTCGAATTTGCAGCAAATCTCCATCAACAATTTCATTTGTTTTGCAGGTTATCTCCATCATTCGAATTCGTCTTCAATTCGACTTCAACATCTACCAATGTATCTAAAACTGAATTCATTCAATTATTTCGAATGGAAATCCAAGATGGACATATTCATGAAGTCCAAAAGCCTTTCTAGAGTATTGAATGGCACTGCAGTCGAACCCACTGGTGTAGTTGAGAAATCTAAGTACTTGGATTAACTTGATGAAGCAGTAGGACTGTTGCTCCTCAACATTTCCGAAGACCTCCATTTTCATGTCATAGATCTAACAAATCCAAAAGAAGTTTGGGACAAGCTCGAATCTCTTCTTGGACAGAAAGATGACTTGAAAGGTCACAAATTGGAAAATGAGCTCATCTCCTTGAGCCCTTGTAGTTTCAACTCCATCACTGAGTTTCTAAACAAGTTCAAAAATCAGATTTCACAATTGAAGATATATGGGATTGAGAAAGAAGAGAAGCAACTCATCCTTGCGATACTATCAAAACTAGGCCCTCACTACTCAATATTTGTCTCTACCTTCCAGTTAGCGAAGCTATCCATCCCAAAATGGAAGTTTCCCACACTTGAAGACTTCATCCGGTCTCTCACACTTGAGGAGGAGAAGTTAGTTCATATGGGAATGATAAAACCCAAGTTGGATTCAACATTTGCTGCCACTGAAATGAAGAGAGCGAATGGCAAGGACAGGCAAAAAAAATTTGAAAGAAAATCAAATGAGTAGAAGCGGAAGGAGGCTCCAAACCAATCCGAAGGAGTTTCGAATTCCAAGAAATATAGGCAAACTCATAAGGGGAAATCCAAATGTACCTATTGAAATAGAGGATTTCATCCTGAGAGTTCAAGTATGAAGAAGACCATATATATCATGGCTTCACTTCTTGAAAATAATAACCTTCCAGTACCTGCATGTGCTAGGAAGAAAAAAGGTGAACCATCAAGATCATAGGACAAAGAGAGATGTCATGCTCTCATGGCAGGTGCATCAACACAATCCTCCTTCATCATAGATTCAGGAACATGAAGGCACATGTATTCCTCCAAAGATCTCTTTAGTGGTTTCGAATCCACTGTTGAACCTTCCATCATGTTGGGGAATGATTCTGAGGTCTCCTCTAAGGGGATTGGAAGAATCAAACTTGATCATGGTGTTAGGAACCTATGTCAACCCTTCTCTTTACTATGTTAGTATATTGTTGTTGGACGCATATGCTTTGTAAGTCGTCCCGTAGTATTTGTTGATCCGCAGTTTATATTAGCCCATAGTATTGACCCATAGTATTGGACGCATATGCTTTGTAAGTCGTCCTATAGTATTATATGTCCCATGGTTTTGACTCATAGTATTGGGCATAGACTTAGTATATAAGTGTGTGTTGAGGTCATTGAAGGCACCGTGAAGTTAATTGTATTGAGCTTGCTCAAAGGAGGTTGCCCCCTCGAAGTGGCACGTGATCAATATAAAAGTGATTCTGTTCTGTTATTTCTAATATATTGTGTATTTGCATTAATTAATTATTGCAAGTTCATCCCATCTGGTATCAAAGCACTTTCCTTGGCACAAGTGGGAAATTTTTTTTCTTTTTTTGGGTGGCGACTTTCAGATCAATTTCTGAAACTTTCTGCACAAAATCAGAAGAAACCGATTGCATATCTGAATTTTTCTTTCAAAAATACGCAGTTTCAAAAAAAAAATCATCTCATTTGGAGTTCTAAAAGTGGAGATATCGCGGATTTAAAATCAGCAATTTTTCAAAATTTCGGTGACGGCCGCGGAAATTGTGGCGAGAAAATATTTTGACCAATTGCCCAGATTTCTATTCCGCTTTCAAAGATAGAAGCAGAGTGGTTGTTCCAGTTCCGGAAACATGCTATAATAGCGATTCTGAGCAATATAGATCCGGTTTTTGAACATTGGGTGGAATTTCTGCCCAAATTTTTTCTGTTGCAGGTTCGGATTTGAGAATAATCTCTATCCGCTTAACTGTGGGAAGTACTTGGGCATACGCCCTAAAACTCATTGTGAGGAGTACCAAAGGAACCCCGAAGTAGCTGGCCCATTGAGAGGACCTGCCAGTGAAAAGGGCAACGACCCCTACCTGATTGACTAGTTCCCACTCGTGAGGTAAACCAAGAGCTGTCGTTTGTGGCAAAGCGGTTATCAGTTTTACCTGAGCCGTGGAGTGAGGGGTACTGCCCCAATACGCAAGCCGTCAGATAGCATTGGTGGCTGAGTGAAAACCCTGAACTGTTAGGAAGCTGCACATACCTGGGGTCCATATCTACTTTCAGCTGAACTATTGTCAATCACTGCTGCGCCGTTTCAGATCCATTTTGCAAGCCGTTCCAGATCCAGCCGTTCGGCGTTGTTCCAGATTCCTTCTGAGCCATAGCCACTCCAGTCTGTAAAAAAAAAAAAAAATCCGAACTGTAGCCGCTCCAGTCTGAAAAAAAAATAAATAAATAAATAAAAAACAGTTTTTCCTCCATATCTCCCTTGTTTTACCTCTGTTTCCCTTGAAATTTTAAGGGAACCCCTGTCATTCCATTCTGCATATTTCATTCTTGAGGACCATATCCTCAATTCCCCTTCCTACAGCCCGAAATCTCACATTTGCCTATTTTTAGGGTTTGCCATAACTTCCTCAAATTTCACCCAATCACCTTCAAATTTTACCACAGAGTTCCTTTCTGAATTCTGCTTCTTTGTTCCCCTCTGCCAAATTTTCCCATTCTTTCACCCCGCTTCTGAAATCCTCATTTTTTATCCCTATCTATCCAACAGTGTCCAAAACCTAGTCAAACCCCAATTATCCTTCTGATTTTTTCCCAAATCCAACTTTTCCCTTACTGAAGTAGTTCCTGTTTTTGTTTTCCTACCCAGTCAACCAAAAAAAAAAAAAAACCTGGTTATGGTTGTCACCTGTGCAGGAGCACACACCATGGAGGAAGCATTGGCAACCATCCAAACCAAACTCCAAGATCTGGATGAAAAATTTCTCAGCCTCCATCTGCAGCATTCAGCCATGAACAATACCAGACAGCCAGAATCTTTTGCAGCCACCGGGTTCTCTGCTTCTAGCAATTATTGTGGGCCGAAGCTTGATTTTCCTCACTTCAATGGTACTGACCCGACTGGATGGATATACCGAGCAGAACAATATTTCAGTCTGCATAATACTTTTGATGTTCAGAAAGTTCCACTTGCATCCTTTCATTTGGAACAGGAAGCCCTTCAATGGTACTGTTGGTACATCAAAGCTCATCCCGAGCCAAACTGGACAGATTTTTTCCAATTCATTTTGCCACGATTTGGTCCTAGTGCTTTTGACGACTTCACAGGAGCACTCACTAAACTTCACCAACCTGGCACAGTGAGAGAGTATCAGATGGAATTTGAGAAACTAGCCAATCACACAGAAGGATTATCTGATGAATTCTACAGGAGTTGTTTTATTAGTGGTCTCAAGGATGAAATCCGCTCAGAGGTCAAAATGTTTTGTCCCAACACAATGATGGAAGTCCTAGGGTTGGCTAAGTTGGCCGAGGACAAGATCGCAGCTCAACAACGCTCCAAACCCAGCTTTGTTCCCTTCAGAAATATGGGTTCCCAACGACCTCCCATCACGACTGCTCCTCAATCAACTCCTATCAAGCATTTGTCTAAAATAGAAATGCAGGCACACCGAGAAAAAGGGCTTTGCTATAATTGTGATGAGAAATTCACTCGGGGACATAGATGTGTTCAACAAAAGCTCTATCTCTTGGATGTGGATTCTCCGCCTGCCTTAGAACTTGGTGAAGAAGCTACAGATACAGTAGATGATCCGGTTAACATGCAACACCCGCCTGTTGACACCCCATCTCAGGACGACCCACCCGAGATCTCTCTCCATGCTGTAACCGGCGTCACCACCCCACAAACAATGCGGGTTAGGGGATACTTCAAGAAACTCCCTCTTACCATACTCATTGATTCTGGTAGCACTCATAACTTCATTGACCCTCGAATTGCCAAACAGGCTGATTGTTTTGTCCATCCTTACTCCAACTTTGAAGTCATGGTTCCCAATGGGGGCACCTTACCTTGCAAGGGGAAGTGTCACAATGTGTGTATCTCTATGGAAGATTATAACCTACGCTCTGACATGTTTGCCTTGCCCTTAGGCAGATGTGATGTGGTTTTGGGCGTTCAATGGTTACGCACACTTGGCCCCATCTTATGGGATTTTGCTGAACTTTGGATGCAGTTTAAAGTCAATGGGGCACAACACAAATTTAGGGGCTTACAACCAGGGTCTCTCTGCATCATCATTTCACATCGCCTGGAAAAAATCCTTAAGAAGAATTCACATGGTGTCATCGCTCAGCTTAATTCCATTCAGATGCACCCATCAACAGTCTCCACTACTCCCTTGGATAGATATGCAGGTATCTTTGTTGAATGAATGAGCTTGCTTCCTTCAATAGACCTTTCTGGTAAGAATCTAGCCACATCTACCTCTCAGCAGGAAATGATGGCTATTTTGCATGCAGTACAGAAGTGGCAGCCATACCTATTAGGCAATTATTTCTACATCAAGACTGATCTCCCGAGTCTGAAAAATTTTCTGGAACAATGGGTCTCCTCCCCAACACACCTGCAATGGGTTATCCAACTCATGGGTTATCCCTATGTGATCACTTACAAGAAGGGTAAGGACAATATGGTGGAAGATGCTCCTTCTCGCACAATTGATGACCCAGTTTCTCTTACAGCTCTTTCTCTGCTTGTTCCAAATTGGTTGCAATATGCTCAACAGGGCTATCTCTTCTATGAACTCCATGCTTCTTCATCAACAGGGCACTCTGGGTTCTGCAAAATGTATGACCAGGAACAATGTAACTTCTTTTGGCCGGGACTAAAAATGACAATTCAACAGATGGTGGCAAACGATGATACTTTCCAAGTCAACAAGGGGGAACCGACACTCCTTTCGGGATTGATTAAACCCTTGCCCATCCATACACAGCTTTGGCCAACTATTTCTATGGATTTCATAGCAGCACTCTGGTGGTACAATACCACATCTCAAAGGACACCATATGAAGCAGTCTATGGAAAAACACCGCCAGTTCTTCTTCCATACACCCTTAGCAGCTCCCCAGTTCAGGAAATTGACTCGGTTCCTCGAAACCGCGATCAGATTCTTCTCATTCTGCACGACAATCTTCACATGGCCAGAATTCGCCGGAAACAACAAGCCGATCAGCACCGTTCTGAACTCATTTTCCACGCAGCTGACAAGGTTCTTCTTCATCTACAGCCTTCCAAGCAATCCTCCTTGACACTCCAAAGGCGTCAGTGGCTCGAAATGCAAACCGAGGAACCACTCCTTCAGATTCTGCAGCAATTTCTCCAACCAAAGCTTTGAGGACAAAGCTTTTTCTAAGGGAGAGGGGATGTTAGGAACCTATGTCAACCCTTCTCTTTACTATGTTAGTATATTGTTGTTGGACGCATATGCTTTGTAAGTCGTCCCATAGTATTGACCCATAGTATTGGACGCATATGCTTTGTAAGTCGTCCTGTAGTATTATATGTCCCATGGTTTTGACTCATAGTATTGGGCATAGACTTAGTATATAAGTGTGTGTTAAGGTCATTGAAGGCACCGTGAAGTTAATTGTATTGAGCTTGCTCAAAGGAGGTTGCCCCCTCGAAGTGGCCCGTGATCAATATAAAAGTGATTCTATTCTATTATTTCTGATATATTGTGTATTTGCATTAATTAATTATTGCAGGTTCATCCCACATGGGTACTTCTCAGATGTGCTCTATGTCCCTACACTCACTGCTAATCTACTTCCAGTCTACTAGATGACCCACACTAGAGATCCCAAGAGGGTGATCTTCTCTCCAAATGAGGTCTAAATCCAAGACATGGTATCAGGATATACCATTGCAAAAGGTGTTGCAAACCACAAGTCGAAACTCTATGAGTTCTCCCACTTTCTACCTCTCTCAAAACAGTATGCTCTTCACACTCATGCAAATGAAGAGAGTAGGCTATGGCATGAAATATTTGGGCATCTCAAATACAAGTACCTGCAAGATATGCATACTCAAGAGATGGTTGAAGGACTACCCAAAGTCAAGTTTTCCAAGGGAAACTGTATTGGTTGTTTGATGGGCAAGCATCCAGAAAATAAGTTTGAGAAAGGGAAGGCAAGGAGATCCTCTCAGCCTCTAGATCTTATTCATAGTGATGTTGCAGAGCCATTACCAGATCTATCTTTGAACAAGGCAAGGTATATTATTAATTTTATTGATGATTATTCAAGATTTACATGCGTATGCTTTCTCAGATTAAAATCAAAAGTGTTTGGACACTTTAATTTTTTTAAGTCTTTTGCAGAAAAGTTTTTAGATAGAAATATCAAGGCCATTCGCACTGATAATGGAGGAGAGTACATCAAAGGTGACTTTCAAACCTTTTATGCTGAAGAAAGAATTGATATGCAACATATTGTTCCCTACACACCACATCCGAATGGTGTTGTAGAGAGAAAGAACATAACATTAAAAGAGATGGAAACCTGCATGCTAAACTCGACAAGGTTGCACCCTAGTCTTTGGGAAGAAGCCATCAACTGTGCTTCCTACCTTCAAAACAGAGTTCCTCACAAAGGACTCAAAGATATGACTCTTTTCGAAGCATGGATGGGATACAAACCTGATGTGTCTCATCTCAGAGTGTTTGGATCCAGAGCATGGGAAAGGATTCCAATATAGAAAAGTAGATCCCTAGATCCACAAAGCAGAGAGTGTATTATGGTTGGATATGCATTGAGTTCAAACTCCTACAAGCTTCTGGATCCTTATACTATGGCAACATTCCCTTATAGGAGTGTACAGTTTGAAAAATGGCCACTTCATGATGCTCATCCTGTTGAGCAAGAGAGCTTACATACCACGCCACCACTACTTGATGAGAAAGAGAGTGAATCTTCATCAAATGAGAGTTCAGATTCAGAGTATGAAAGTGAAGATGATGAAGAGCGAATGCTAGATCCATATCCAAAAGAACCTGAAGATCTAGCACCTATTAGTGAAGATGAGCGAATGGAAGACCAATATCCTTGTATACAACTTACAGATCCTCCTCTTCCTAGATGGGAAGCCACTGCTCTTAGATCTGTCATAGATCTTGATGGAGATCCACTTGATCCGAGGAGAACCAGATCTGATTTTTAGAATGGAAGGTTTCATCCTTCTCACATTACTAATCCATTTCTTTCCGATAGATCTTTCTTCGGTGGAGAAATGCACTTACCATTTGGGGTGACTGATGTACATGATTGATTATCCTATCACAGTCTATATTGAGGGGTGCCTTCCTTGATTATCCCTCTTTCCTCAATTTATTTATTTATATTGTTGTACGGGGTGACCTTTGGTCTCAATTACCAGGGCCCTATTAGTTTTCAGTTACTTCCTCATAGTTTGGCTTGCAGGGTGGTGTTGGAATATTCTCACCATAATTTTTTATATTTGCATGCATTCTGCATGCATGCATACTACATGCATCCAGTCATCAGTATGGTAGTCTTTCAGCACCTAGTCCCCAGTTTTTCAGCCTCAGGAGCCTGTTTCTACTCATTTCTATCCCTGCTAGCTATATATGCACCTTTGTTTCCATAACTGGAGTACAACTGTGCCCTCTTCCACCTATTTAGGAGTTACATCAGTCATTTCCATGATTAATGGATCAGTTCCTTGATTTGAGGACTGATTTCTTAGTTAACTGACTGAAGCACTTAGATAGACACCTACAGAGACTATTTCATCTCTACTGACTACTGGCATCTCCTCATGCACCCACATTGGAGTCTCCTTCCCTAGATTTGTGCCACATACACCAGTTAGACTCAGTTAGACTCATTTGACTGATATTTGACTATTTTTTACTACTACCACTGATTGGATGATGTCTCCAATGTCATCCAAGCCACACATTGAGGATATATCAAATGACCTTACGATTATTCGAATTCATTTGATTGTATTCAATTATTATTCTACTTTCACAGTGCCAGCTTACAGTTGCTGTATGATTACAACAGTTTTTTTCATTTCTTGTGTGAATGAGTGATTATTTATTCAATTCTTCTTCTTCTTCTCTCTGCAATTCTTGAGTGATATTAGTGAGATTTACTCTAGCTATGTGATATATCCTGTAAAATATCACAATCCTAGAGAGTGTCTTTTAGTACGAATTTGGAAACTAAGGTTTCACTCAATAAGAGATAGTGCAATTATTGCACATAGGGATCAACTTTGGGAATTCCTCGACCAGGAACTTGTGGCTAGCATTCGCACATGGAACCTACCCAAACATATTTACAAGATCTCACGAAGCTCAGTTTTGCACCACAATTGGAATTCTATTCCCTCGGTAGGGATTCAACATGTGTCCCTGAAAGCCTCTAGGAGGTGAGTTTAAACTAGACATAAAATGATTCCCATGGTGCATATCGATGAACCATCGACTCCGTTGGAATGAAGACACGAGATTAATTCTAGGGGTGTCCCTCTCCTCTAGGTCCAAGGCCCAGAGAGCGTATTCTTGTACGGTTTTGGAAACTAGGGTTTTGCTCAATAAGAGACAATGCAATTCTTGCACCTAGGGGTCAACTTTGGCAATTCATTGATCGGGAACTTGTGGTTAGAATTCCCATGTGGAACCCACCCAAACATATTTGTACGATCTCACAAAATCATTTCTACACTGCAATTGGAATTATATGCCTCCGGTAGGGATTCAACATGTGTTCCTGAAAGCCTCTAGGAGGCAAGTTTCAACTGGCCATAAAATGATTCTCGTGGCTCGTATCGATGAACTTTTAACTCCGTTAGAATTAGGACACCATATTAATGCTAGGGTTTCACCTCTCCTCTGGGTCCATGGCCCAAAGAGAATCTTTTAGTATGGTTTTGGAAACTAGTGTTTCGCTCAATAAGAGATAGTGCAATTCTTTCACATAGGGATCAAATTTGGGAATTCCTTTACCAAGAACTTGTTGCTAGTGTTCCCATGTGGAAAATACCCAAGAACACTTGCAAGATCTCACAGAACTCAGTCCTGCACCACGGTTTAAATTCTATGCCCCCAGCAGGGATTCAACATGTGTTCCTAAAATCCTCTAGGATGCAAGTTTCAAATGGCCATAATGTAATGCCCATATTTTGATTCGGCATATTTATTAGTTAGACACACCATACTTTATTTCTTATATATTTTGTCAAACTCAGCTCGACTGAGTAAACTATATTGGACCTCATTATATGATGTTACTCTGTCTTATGATTTCACCATGATTATGATGTTACTATGTTATGCAGTTATGATGTCATGATTATCATATGATTTCCTTATTTTACGATTGCAGTATATGTTTATATGTTTTCCTTAATGAAATGTGAAATATATGATTCAGTACGTGGATACCATCTTCTTATATGAATTGCTGAAATGTTATATGTCATACGCATCTATGATGAGCTAAAAGGTTACCTGAAATAAAATGATAACATGGATCAATTGGCGATCAATGGAAAATGCTTTCCATAAATTGTATTTTTGCAAAACACTAACCTACAGGACACAGGGGCTATGGGATAGCCAGTTACTTGATCTGATATATAGTGGAAAGGAAAAACATGTTCATACAGCAAACCTTAGCAGCCAAAATGAGGATACGATAACACAAACTGATAATCCCGATAGCAGCAAGTATGAGTTGATAAGGGCGTAGGCCCAGTATGTTGAGAGGGATGGATGTGTTTCCCACCCTATGTTTCCATGAGACCCGAGGTCGTGGGAGGGCCGTGCTGAGACACGCTCCCCATGTTGTTGTGATGACGATGGTCGGATGCCTGCTAGGGGAGGATAGGTCCGCTGTTCAGCCGACGCTATCGCTCTCAAGTTCTATGTGGTCAGATCGGTGAGTCCGACATCCACTGTTGTACTAGCAGAGGGAGGATAGGGAGGATGCTGGACGTAGGTTATGATGGGAGGATGTGTAGTTAGTACTGTTGGGGGTTTAGTATTCCTTGATTCCGAGTTAGTGGAAGTAGGCACCCTTCCTATACTTGATTGATTAAACTAATGTAAACATAAAGACAATGATGTTAAATCATAAAGGGTTAACTGTTAAATAGCCGAGGATGTTAAAGTAATTATACTATATATATTATGCGTGCTCTTCTGCATGGGGGTAGATACTATTATTAGTTAGCAAGTAGGCATAGGCGGAGTGGGGTTTGTTTATAGTACATGTCCGACATGTGCATACACTGGCCATGCATGCACACCTTGTACGTGTACAATATTACTGGTGTATAACATACTTGTCATGCTTGAATAGTAGTATAAATGTCATAGATAACTCAGTTCAGGATACATCAATCAACTTAGGTAATGAATGGTTAGGTTGTCAACGTGTAAATAAGTGAATTGGTAATTATATGAAAACATTGTAATAATAAACTAAGACAAGTATCGTCAGTTAACATTGTCATAGAAGAACTGTTGTGAATAGGGTAATGATAGTGTCTAATTAATTAGTAAAATTGTTTAAGCCCTCACAAGTGCTTTGTTTATAATAACAAGGATGCTATGTTGATGATAGGGTACCCATGTGATAAACAAATAATTAAGAATACTATGATCGATTCACCTTTTATTATTGTCAAGGGGTGATTTAATTATTATTATTAATTAATAAATGATATTCCAGCAACATTTATATCCCTATCGTAACAAATGCAATATAAGTAAGATTTAAAATATTGATTTATAAATTAATATTACGTGATTAATTCCATTTCAGAGTTAGCCATAACAAGATAATCCTTTTTGGAATAACCGTGATGTGATGGAAATGGATATTTAATTATTCAATGTTAATCTTGGAATTTAAACCTCAAGCTAAAGTAGCCTCGACGGATAAGGTGGATCATTAAGACACATCATGTCCAAGTTGACAAGGGGCAACTAATTATATAATATTTTATTAAATTACATTAATAACATTAAAATATCAAGGACGACGGATAGACTTGTATTTAATGAAACTGTCCCGAATGGATAACCTTGGGGTGATAATTCCCACCGTAATAAAAAAATTACGACCGTCAATCCAAAACCAAAGGGATTTTCCATAAGAGTAATTAATTATACTTTTTTATAATGAGACGTGGATGAATGAACTAGGGAAAGGAGTAAAGGTTTGAGGGGCTCGAGAGGGGGAGTTTGGGGCGGTGGAGTAAGCCCAAGGTCTTCTCGAGGATGGACATGTATATAGAGGGGGAGAAGGTTGAAGGTGGGGGAGGTTTTTTTTATTGGGGAAGAAAAGAAGTTTGGAGAATAGAAGTTGGGAGAACAGAAAGTTTGGCGAACAGAAAGATTTAAGAACAGAAGGAAAGACTGCTCTCGGGATTATCAGATTGTGGGCTCGGGGGCTTGGAAATCCTTTGATTTCCAAGGGCCAGCAAGATTATAGCTGGTCGGTAGGGTGGACACTTCAGTTTGGCTGCCTAAGAGGTTATACAACCTGCTACAACTTACGGTTAGCATCAGCATCAGGTAATTTTTCTTGATTATTTATTTTATTAAATTATTATGTGGAAACGAACTTTGAAACCTGCTTATACCTTCTTCCAGATTTATGATTTATTAGGATGAACATATTCTTATGCAAAAAAAAAAACTACAAGTTGTTGAAAGAAAATATTGATATAATAGTTATTCTATTAAATGCGAATGTATGATTATTGAAGACAACACAGTATGCTAAACATCATTTAAAAACGTAGAATTTTCTTCAAAAATTTACTCACACATACCTGAATGAATTACTACATGGGAAATTAACTTAGAAATTTACTTAGTGCTCTGCTGTAAAAACCAGAGCACTACAGATGGTATCAGAGCCTTTGTTCAGACTCTTGAACCTAGAGGCCTATTCATGCTTACCTGCACAACGATAACGACAATTACATTAAAAATATATATAAATATATGGAGGCACCATGTAAAATCCTGTATAAAAGAGAACCTAAGTATAAACAAGTAGCAGTGATTTTGAACTTACCACAATCTATCTGCATATAAATTCAACTATGGGCCACCTTTTTAGGGCACGTTAACTTGGATCATGCTAGAAGTGGCTTAACAGTGTGTCGTGATATACATTAACAAAATCGATTGAATAGCGTGCTCTTTAAATAAATTTGCATTATTAATAGTCGGTGCAAAGCATCCTTGAGTTCCAAAAATAGACTATCCATCAAATTCTTCTGCTAAACAAATATTTCCCTGAGAAGAATGAAGGAAGAATTGTACAATACCTACCTTCGCGTTTGATAAGCTTGCACAAGCTTTTCAAACTGCACATAAATTTATGCAGTCTCTTTCTCGGAAGAATCGAATGCTTGGCTAAATGCAGATATACACAAACCTTGGCAAACCCTTTTAAATGTGAAGAACCACGTTATAAGACTTAGGAATCGAATTCTGAATTGTGAGAGCAAGAGAAGAATGGATGGCAGTCCATTTCTTTCAATCCAAATCCGCAGGTCGATTCTCTTCTGCAACATTAAAAATTATAAGAATGAAAATATGACGCACTGCCAACTGGCCCTTGGCCACTGCCAGGATTCCCATTTTGCTATGGTCTGCCTCATCGCCTCATCCGAGTGGCACATCAAAAAGGGATGAGGCTAGATACAAGTCGCACGTGAATTTGGTAGATCAGATAACCACCAGACCTGGCACCTAAGTCCAGAGAAGCCCATTTTCTGCAGTGCAGAGCCAACTTCAGGTCACGTTTCTTTATGCAACTTTCAAAAAAAAAAAAAAAAAAATTGAAATTAAATAGGATGATGCAGAGAACAGACTTAATGGGTTCATCTACAGTGAATTTATTTAAAATCTTGATAGCAAAGACGACCAAATGTGTTGTTGTGCGCCAACCAGACACCCAATGGGGACCGGTTAGGTCGAGCCCTGCGTTTTCCAAGTGATGCGAATAACATAAATATTGATGTAAACTAATTGTATTCAGGTTTTAGAATTCACGCAATGGGGACCGGTTAGGTCGAGCCCTGCATTTTCCAAGTGAGGCAAATAATATAATTGTGTGCCTGCACGATCAAACAGAAGCCATCCTAAATACTGAAAGCCATCTAGCATTTAGTGTGGACATTAAATCAGTATTAGTTAATTATGTTTCTAACAGACGACAAGAAAAAGTAATGAAAAGAGGAATGACCTGCAAACTTCAATGTAGCAAGGGTTTCCTGGTAAGAAGCTGAACAATATAAACATCCATACACCATGGGACCTGAGAGTAACAAAGATTAATTAGGCCAATTTCTGGCGTTAAATGTTGCAGATAGAGATTGTTGTCGATGAAGGCGTACTTAACCTAAAACTGGGCCTCTGCCAGCTTCATCGATGCCCATTATGCATGACTTGCCAGCCCAATCAGGGAGAGGATTCGAACCCACGATTATTCTCGCGAAGTGCACTCTCCTCCTCAGTCCCTTTTGATTATCCTTACTTCTGTGTTTCCTGAAAGAAATTGCCCGCCAGATGGCAACTAAGTCCCTCTCCAGGGGGAATGCGCACTTGGTTTCCCTCTCCTCTTCCCCCATTTGCAAGGGTGTGTCCACTAAAGCGGCAGCAGCTAACGTGCTTATGGTTACAGGATTGGAAAACAACCCGAGCGGGATTGAATTGTAAGCAGATTGCTGCCAAAGAATATGATCGGGCCCTGAATACGGTTATCCTCTCGAGCCAAGGGCACACCACTGGGAGTCGCCTGCCCAAGCCCATACCTATGCCCTCAATAACTATTGAAATTCGAAATGCCCAGCCACACTAAACTACAGCCCAAGCGCTAAGCTCAGATAAGAGTCTAGCCCAGATGCTCTTTTATCTCCTGTATAAAACAGATATATCAGGACTGCATCATCCGCCAAGCCGAGGGGAAACACGCATCTTCCACTGCACTGTTCACAGCAGGACGGCAAATAATCTTGCGCATTTTCTTTCCGCATTACCTTACCTACGTATACAAACAACTCCTCAATTCTTCAATCTATGCAATTGAGTTTCTTAGAATAAGTAAGCCCAGATCCCTGGATGCCACCAACAAGCTGCAGAGATTTGAGAAACTGGATTCCACAACGTCAACCCCGTCAAATCAATCTGAAAGGAATGATAAACACCGTAAAATCGAGCAGTACAGATAAACATAGTCACTCTCATATGCGCCTGTCAGGATGAATGTGAAGAGCGCTTTCCTCAGTAGGACGTTGATGCGCAGGTTGAATGTCGCCCCTCCCAATAGCAGGGCCTCCAGTGTTATGATCCGTGGTATGTTGCGGCCCATGCGTTGGAGCACCTAAGAGTTGCAGACCCAAAATTAATAGAGAGGAGGCACGGAGTTGACGAGCCAGAAAGGAGAGGAAAAGGGAGTTCACGCGCGCGAGGGGGTGGAGAATTGATATAAGGAAGATTGCCTTCAACTGTGGCTCCTCGCCGGAGTCCGCCTGGTAGCATGCACACCAGCACGTGGCATGCATGCAGCCCGATCCGTCCCCGTGGGCTCCCTTGTACCATTGGATAGGCAAACGGTGGAGGAGGTCTTGGGTGTGAGGAAGGACAAGTGTGGCTAGGCTGGAAAAGGCGGATGGAGGTGCCGATTGTGGAAAGGGATAGGAGAAGGTAACGTGGAGTGGGAGATACGAGGAGGTAGGTAGGGTGGACGCACGTGCGTGAGATGTTATAATGTTTAAAAAAAAAAAAAATAAAGAAAAAAAAAATATATAATAAATGGTTTAAAACTTTTGTTTAATGTTTTAAATTGTTTAAATGTTTAAACTTATTTAAAATTTCAAATTTTAGTTGTAAATTAAAATATCTGCATGGTGGGATATTTCTAAATAATTAATGTTTAAAATTATTTAAATTTAAAATTTATAAACAACTTTTTACCGGTTATATTAAAATATCTGCATGGTGGGATATTTCTAAATAATTAATGTTTAAAATTATTTAAATTTAAATTTATATTGCATTAAATTCAATTATTTAAAAATTCAATTGTAGTTCTTTCAAAATTGATATTTATGATAGATATATATTGCTAAAAGTATGGAGATATAATTGTAAATTTAATGCAATACATATATAATAGTTTTTAGGTTGATTTAAAAACCACATAAATAAAAGTTAGATGGTAATTAGAGTCTCTATGTTTAGGATTAACTTTAATTAAACCTAAGGTTGATTAGAGGATTCAGAATTTTAAGATAAATTAATGTCAATTAGGTTGTTTAGATTAAAGGGCAACATTTAAAGTTAACTAAAATAGAGATATTAAAAATTTTGCCGAGATTTCAACTCCTAGTCGAAGGGATGAAAGAGACCCGGAATCTCAAAAACAAGACACCGTTAAGACCAGCATGACGAGCTGAACACCATGACAAAGATTGTTTAATAAAAACGACTATAGATTTTACTGCGCTAATCCTGACAATCTGTTATCTCACGATGCAAGTTATTTCTTATGCATAAGTATAAGTGTATGAATACCTACATTTTAGTTCCGCATGTATTTGATTGAACAGCTAAGGACATGATTTTATTTTTCAAACAAACTCAGGAACTATCATGGTAACAACACGCAGAGGTCGAGGACGGGGTCAAGGTCGACCACCGTCACCACCACCTCCGCCACCGCCAACACCGACTACCACCTCAACACCAGAAATGCAAATCATAATGAGGTCATTGGAGGCTATTATGACCACGATGAACAGGCAGTCGGAAAGGGCCGCCGAGGTGGAAACCACTCAAGTGAGTCGAGAGAACTCTGAAAGGGCACATGGCCCAAGACTGGAACCGCTTCAGGACATATCGAGGGAGTTGCAAAAGATAAAGGTTCCAGAGTTTTCTGGAGGACGACCCGGTAAGCATGCCGAAGCATGGCTGGAAGGCATGAAGAGATGCTTCGCATTGAATGAGTACACATCTAGTTCCAAGGCTAGGATGGCCGTCTTTCAGCTTAAAGGTGATGCTTTGAATTGGTGGTCAGACCTCGAGAAGCAGTTGCACCTTACTCCTCTTACAACTTCTTGGGAACTGTTCGAGGAGAGGTTCCACATGAAGTATTTGCCAAATTATTACAAGGAAGAACAGGCAGGTGCACTCCATGCCTTAGTACAGGGAGACAAGACAGTGGAGGAGTATGAATCTCGATTTATGGAACTGGTAAAATATGTTCCTTACCTTGATGCAGATGATTGTCAGGTAGAGCGTTTTGTGTATGGACTTAACTACAAGATTAGAGCTGCTGTGCGGATGTGGAAGCCAACTTCAGTTGCCATGGCAGTTGAGTATGCTCGTTATGCAGCTGATATGTCAGATGGAAAAGGGGGGTAGTAAGTTGACAGGAACCAATCAGTATGTTACAGGGAAGGCATCACGCCCTTACTTCAGGGGAGGACAATCTAGGCCTCCTCTTTACGGTAACAGGTTCACACCGAGGGGCAATACTTCAGTTAACTCAATCTCACAGGCATCATCCGCAACCCACCAAAGCCAGGGACGTACACAGGGAAGTTCCTATAGAGGAGCAAGGGGTTTTAGAGGAACCAGGGGAAGGAACTCATCTCAGAGGATTCCTTCGGGCAACAGGCAAGCCCCTCCCAATCTCTCTTGTTGGGGATGCGGAGGTCCTCATTTCCAGCGAGACTGTCCCAAGGGTCAGTCAAGCAGCAGGCACAGGGAAGGAAAAGCACCCATGGATAGTTCGGGTAACAGTCATCGGATTCATGCAGCGGTGCATAACCACCAGGCAGAACATCAGTCTACCGTAGTAGAATCCACGGGTAATGTAAACAATGTCAAACTTAAAATTTTGTTTGATCCAGGAGCAACTGATAGTTTTATTTCACCATTTGCATTAGATAAATGTGGGTTGGCAGCCTACGAGCACGATGATTTCAAACTGGTTGAAATGGCTTCAGGAGCTAAGCAAACAGTAGGTCTTAAAGTGAGAAGTTGTGAGGTTGACTTAGGAGTATGCACCACTAAGTTGGATGCTTATGTCACCAATTTGGGGACTTATGACCTCATTATTGGCATGGATTGGTTAGAAGGCCATAGAGCTTTCTTAGACTGCTATGCGAAGAAGGTGTTGTGTCTCGATGATGAGGGAAGGACAATTCAAATCCAAGGCTTGAAGAGGAAGGTATCCCTCCGTTTCATCTCTATGGTGAAAGCTAAGCGGTGCCTAAGACAAGGATGCCAGTTGTTCGTAGTGGAGGCCGTGAGCGATAGTAAAGGACCTTCCTTGAATTCGTACCCAGTACTTTCCGAGTTCAAGGATGTCTTTCCGAAGGAATTGCCAGGACTACCTCCAGAAAGAGAGCTCGATTTCACAATCGAACTAAAACCTGGTGCAGAACCTATCTCAAAAACTCCTTATAGAATGACAACTCCAGAGCTCCGTGAGTTACAGATCCAGTTAAAAGAATTGCTAGATTTGGGACTGATTAGACCCAGTATCTCACCGTGGGGAGCACCAGTGATCTTCGTTAAGAAGAAGGATGGATCTCTACGACTGTGCATAGATTACAGAGATTTGAACAAGGCCACCGTGAAGAACAGGTATCCCATACCAAGAATTGATGACCTCTTTGATCAAATGAAAGGTGCGTCAGTCTTCTCAAAGATTGATTTGCGATCAGGATATCACCAGTTGAGGATCAAGGAAGGCGACATTCCTAAGACTACCTTTCGAACTCGATTTGGGCATTACGAGTTTGTAGTGGTACCATTTGGTTTGACCAATGCTCCAGCTGTATTCATGAGCCTCATGAATGGGGTCTTCCGGAAATACTTGGACCACTTTGTTCAGGTCTTCTTAGATGATATCCTTATCTATTCTAAGAATGAGAAGGAGCACGAGGAACACTTGCGGTTAGTCTTGACATGCTTAAGGGAACACAAACTTTACGGTAAATTGTCAAAGTGTTCCTTCTTCCAAAAAGAGATTCACTACTTGGGGCACATCATCTCAGGTGAAGGGATCTCTGTGGACCCAGAAAAGGTAAAGGCCATTGAAGATTGGCCAATTCCAAGGAATGCTCATGAGGTGCGCAGCTTCATGGGGTTAGCAGGCTATTACCGGAGGTTTGTGGAAGGATTTTCTAAAATTGCAAAACCTATTACCACCTTGCAACGCAAGGGAATCCGGTATGAGTGGACCGATGAATGCGATGCCGCTTTTACAGAGTTAAAAAGATTGTTGACAAGTGCACCGATCTTGCGGGTACCAGACATGGATAAAGATTTCATGGTATGCACCGATGCCTCGAAGCAAGGATTAGGAGCGGTGTTGATGCAGGAAGGTGGGGTAATAGCTTATGCATCTCGAAAGTTGAAACCTCATGAGGAGCAGTATGCCACGCATGATCTAGAATTGGCAGCAGTAATGTTGGCACTAAAATTATGGAGGCACTACCTAGTTGGTAGAAGCTTCACCCTTAAAACAGACCATCAGAGCTTGCAGTACATATTTACCCAAAGGGATTTGAATGCTAGGCAAAGGAGATGGAGTGAGTTCATGAGTGAGTATGACTTTGGTATCTCTTACATCAAAGGAAAGGAGAATGTGGTGGCAGACGCTCTAAGCCGAAGGCCGAGACTTTTCTCCTTAATTCCCTTGAAGGTTGACTTGAGGGAAAGGGTACTAGGACAACTATTGGGCGATAGTTGGTATCTAAAAGTAACCTCAGCTATTCAGAATGGAAAGAAACAGGAATTGAAGTATGATGGGTACCATCTAGAGGAAGATGGATTGTTGCGGTATCAGGGAAGGATGTATGTTCCTAAGGAAGGTGATATCAGGGAAACCATCCTTAGAGAGGCCCATAGGTCGCATTACTGTGCGCACCCAGGGGTGAAGAAGATGTATGCTGACATGAAGCAACTCTTCTTTTGGCCAGGTATGAAGATGGATGTAGTGGATTTTGTTTCGAAGTGCCTTGAGTGTCAACAAGTGAAGGCAGATCATCGTCACCCGGCCGGTCTCCTACAACCGCATGATGTCCCTATGACTAAATGGGAAGTCATTTCCATGGACTTCGTTGTAGGATTACCACTCACATCTCTGAGACATAATGCTATTTTGGTGGTAGTCGACAAACTGACCAAAAGTGCTCACTTCATTCCAGTCAGAGACACCTATGATGTGACAGATGTGGCAAGGGTATTCATAAATGAGATTATACGTCTTCATGGAGTTCCTAAAAAGATAATCTCGGACAGAGACCCTAAGTTCACCTCCAGATTTTGGACAAGCATGCAGTCAGCATTAGGGACACAGTTGAACTTAAGCTCAGCTTATCACCCCGAGACAGATGGACAGACTGAGAGGGTGAATCAAGTGATGGAGGACATGCTTAGGATGTATGTTATGGATCAGCAGACACAGTGGGAGAAGTATCTTCCTTTAGTGGAGTTTGCATACAACAATAGTCATCACAGCTCCATTGGTATGCCACCATATCAGGCATTGTATGGGAGGCCGTGCAGGACACCACTCAGTTGGGACAGGTTAGAGGATCGAGTTTTAATTGGGCCTGAATTGATTCAGGAAATGGAAGAGCAAGTGATACAGATTAGGCAGCGGCTGAAGGAAGCACAGGATAGGCAAAAGAGTTACGCTGATACACACAGATCAGATAGAACTTATGGAGTAGGGGATCGTGTATTTATTCGCATCAGACCAAATAAAAGTACCATTCGGTTTGGGAAGGGTACCAAGTTGTCACCTCGCTTTATAGGTCCATTTGAGATTCTTGAGAAAATCGGACCAGTTGCTTATCGTCTCGCGCTGCCACCCCACTTGCATAAAACTCATAATGTATTTCATGTTTCTGTATTACGACATTACATAGCTGATGAGACTCACAAAATTCATTGGAAGGAATTGCAGGTCTCGGACGAGGGAACCTTCAGGGTCGAACCATTACGTATACTTGATCGTAGGGTTCGACAGCTCCGTAGTCGCCATGTGGACCAAGTTAAGGTCCAATGGGACAAGTATAGCCCAGGGTCTGCTACCTGGGAGGATGCAGAGACCATGCGTCGAGATTTTCCCTCACTATTTTGACCATAACTTCGGGACGAAGTTTCCCGAAGGGTGGGTGTATGTAATGCCCATATTTTGATTCGGCATATTTATTAGTTAGACACACCATACTTTATTTCTTATATATTTTGTCAAACTCAGCTCGACTGAGTAAACTATATTGGACCTCATTATATGATGTTACTCTGTCTTATGATTTCACCATGATTATGATGTTACTATGTTATGCAGTTATGATGTCATGATTATCATATGATTTCCTTATTTTACGATTGCAGTATATGTTTATATGTTTTCCTTAATGAAATGTGAAATATATGATTCGGTACGTGGATACCATCTTCTTATATGAATTGCTGAAATGTTATATGTCATACGCATCTATGATGAGCTAAAAGGTTACCTGAAATAAAATGATAACATGGATCAATTGGCGATCAATGGAAAATGCTTTCCATAAATTGTATTTTTGCAAAACACTAACCTACAGGACACAGGGGCTATGGGATAGCCAGTTACTTGATCTGATATATAGTGGAAAGGAAAAACATGTTCATACAGCAAACCTTAGCAGCCAAAATGAGGATACGATAACACAAACTGATAATCCCGATAGCAGCAAGTATGAGTTGATAAGGGCGTAGGCCCAGTATGTTGAGAGGGATGGATGTGTTTCCCACCCTATGTTTCCATGAGACCCGAGGTCGTGGGAGGGCCGTGCTGAGACACGCTCCCCATGTTGTTGTGATGACGATGGTCGGATGCCTGCTAGGGGAGGATAGGTCCGCTGTTCAGCCGACGCTATCGCTCTCAAGTTCTATGTGGTCAGATCGGTGAGTCCGACATCCACTGTTGTACTAGCAGAGGGAGGATAGGGAGGATGCTGGACGTAGGTTATGGTGGGAGGATGTGTAGTTAGTACTGTTGGGGGTTTAGTATTCCTTGATTCCGAGTTAGTGGAAGTAGGCACCCTTCCTATACTTGATTGATTAAACTAATGTAAACATAAAGACAATGATGTTAAATCGTAAAGGGTTAACTGTTAAATAGCCGAGGATGTTAAAGTAATTATACTATATATATTATGCGTGCTCTTCTGCATGGGGGTAGATACTATTATTAGTTAGCAAGTAGGCATAGGCGGAGTGGGGTTTGTTTATAGTACATGTCCGACATGTGCATACACTGGCCATGCATGCACACCTTGTACGTGTACAATATTACTGGTGTATAACATACTTGTCATGCTTGAATAGTAGTATAAATGTCATAGATAACTCAGTTCAGGATACATCAATCAACTTAGGTAATGAATGGTTAGGTTGTCAACGTGTAAATAAGTGAATTGGTAATTATATGAAAACATTGTAATAATAAACTAAGACAAGTATCGTCAGTTAACATTGTCATAGAAGAACTGTTGTGAATAGGGTAATGATAGTGTCTAATTAATTAGTAAAATTGTTTAAGCCCTCACAAGTGCTTTGTTTATAATAACAAGGATGCTATGTTGATGATAGGGTACCCATGTGATAAACAAATAATTAAGAATACTATGATCGATTCACCTTTTATTATTGTCAAGGGGTGATTTAATTATTATTATTAATTAATAAATGATATTCCAACAACATTTATATCCCTATCGTAACAAATGCAATATAAGTAAGATTTAAAATATTGATTTATAAATTAATATTACGTGATTAATTCCATTTCAGAGTTAGCCATAACAAGATAATCCTTTTTGGAATAACCGTGATGTGATGGAAATGGATATTTAATTATTCAATGTTAATCTTGGAATTTAAACCTCAAGCTAAAGTAGCCTCGACGGATAAGGTGGATCATTAAGACACATCATGTCCAAGTTGACAAGGGGCAACTAATTATATAATATTTTATTAAATTACATTAATAACATTAAAATATCAAGGACGACGGATAGACTTGTATTTAATGAAACTGTCCCGAATGGATAACCTTGGGGTGATAATTCCCACCGTAATAAAAAAATTACGACCGTCAATCCAAAACCAAAGGGATTTTCCATAAGAGTAATTAATTATACTTTTTTATAATGAGACGTGGATGAATGAACTAGGGAAAGGAGTAAAGGTTTGAGGGGCTCGAGAGGGGGAGTTTGGGGCGGTGGAGTAAGCCCAAGGTCTTCTCGAGGATGGACATGTATATAGAGGGGGAGAAGGTTGAAGGTGGGGGAGGTTTTTTTTATTGGGGAAGAAAAGAAGTTTGGAGAATAGAAGTTGGGAGAACAGAAAGTTTGGCGAACAGAAAGATTTAAGAACAGAAGGAAAGACTGCTCTCGGGATTATCAGATTGTGGGCTCGGGGGCTTGGAAATCCTTTGATTTCCAAGGGCCAGCAAGATTATAGCTGGTCGGTAGGGTGGACACTTCAGTTTGGCTGCCTAAGAGGTTATACAACCTGCTACAACTTACGGTTAGCATCAGCATCAGGTAATTTTTCTTGATTATTTATTTTATTAAATTATTATGTGGAAACGAACTTTGAAACCTGCTTATACCTTCTTCCAGATTTATGATTTATTAGGATGAACATATTCTTATGCAAAAAAAAAAACTACAAGTTGTTGAAAGAAAATATTGATATAATAGTTATTCTATTAAATGCGAATGTATGATTATTGAAGACAACACAGTATGCTAAACATCATTTAAAAACATAGAATTTTCTTCAAAAATTTACTCACACATACCTGAATGAATTACTACATGGGAAATTAACTTAGAAATTTACTTAGTGCTCTGCTGTAAAAACCAGAGCACTACACATAAAATGATTCCCATGACTTGGATCTATGAACCATCGAAACCATTGGAATCAAGACACTGGATTAATTCTATGGATGCCCCTCTCTTTTGCGTACATGGCCCAAAGAACGTATTTTAGTACGGTTTTGGAAACTAGGGTTTCACTCAATAAGAGACAGTACAATTCTTGCACATAGGGGTCAAATTTTGGAATTCATCAACCAATAATTTGTGGCTATCGTTCCCATGTGGAACCCGCCAAAACACGCTTGTAGGATCTCACGGAACTCATTTATGTACCATGGTTGGAATTCTATGCCATGGGTAGGAATTCAACATGTGTCCCTGAAAGCTTCTAAAGGCGAGTTTCAACCAGCCATAAACTGATGAGTGTGGCTCAAATATACAAACCATCAACCCCATTGGAATCGGGACATTAGATTAATTCTATGGGTGCCCCTATCCTCTGGTTCCATGGCCCAAAGAGTGTCTTTTAGTACATTTTTGGAAACTACAGTTTCACTCAATAAGGGACGGTGCAATTCTTGCACATATGAGTCAACTTTGGGAATTCCTTGACCAGTAACTTGTGGCTAGCATTCCCATGTGGAACCCACCCAAACACACTTACAAGATCTCACATAACTCAGTTTTGCACCACGGTTGGAATTCTATGCCCCCAGCAGGGATTCAACATGTGTCCCTGAAAGCCTCTGGGAGGTGAGTTTCAACAGACCATAAACTGGTGACTATGGCTCAGATTGATGAACCGTTGACTCCGTTGGAATCGGGACATTATATTAATGCTAGGGGTGCTCCTCTCCTTTGGTTACATGTCCCTTAGATGATATTTTAGTACAGTTTTGGAAACTAGGTTTTTTCTCAATAAGGGACAGTGCAACTCTTAGAGAAAGGGGTCAAGTTTGGAAATTCCTCAATCGAGAACTTGTGGCTAGCGTTCCCATGTGGAAACTTCCTAGACACACTTGTAGGATCTCCTGAAGCTCGCTTTGTTGTATGATTGGAATTCTATGTAAGACCTCCCAGAATTTTTTGGGGCATCCAATTATTCATACACGTCATTTATTATGTGTTGTTAATCATGAATGAACTCTAAGTTTTTTTTTGTCGATGATGGTTGTGCATCCCATATATTTGTTAGATGAAATTCATCATGCCAAATGACAATTTCATATTTTTGGGACACACAGGTGCATCACTTACATGTGTCACCTATGTGCATCCTTTATGATTGTTAGGTTCTTATGTGGGTAAGGTGCTTATGTGTTCCACTTAGTTGCGTCAGTTTCTTAAGTGTGTTGGGTGCTAATGTGTGTTAGGTATGCTGCAAAGTGACTTAAGTGGTTAGGTTTAGGATCATTAGTAGGTTATGTGTTGGGTTTTTAGGGGTAGTGGTTTATTCATAAATGAGGTTGAAGTTATACGGATTAGTGTTATAGGGGTTGCGTGGGTCAAGGTAAAAGATAAGCATCACTTATGTGGGAAAAATAAGTGTGTTTCATAGGTGTGCCATCTATGTGCAACCTTTAATATGTCCAATAGGTTATTATGTAGGTCAGGTATTTATGTGCATCAGTTGGTTCAACATATGTGCATGATGAATTTGATCCTTAACCCAAGTAATTCACGTATTAGGAGAATAGTAGTTCATAAATGAGAAACATGATGCTATGAGGTGACAATAAGAATTCTTGTGATGCAAATGGTTTGTTCTTTATGGATGCCACTTAATTACATTGGGTGCTTATGTGACTTAGGAAAAAAATGAGATGCATTAGGTGGTTAGTGGGTTAGGATAAAAGGGGCATGAGTGTATTTGGTGAGTTGTGAATGGGGAATATGATAAAAGGATTAATGGTTTAGTGGTCAATGGTCATGTTATTAGGATAGTACATCACATTTAACTTATGTGCACCCATTCATTTTTTTATATGAGTGCCATCACACTAAAATTTAACTTGCTTATATGGGTTGGATGAGTGCATCACATGTGTGTGAGAGTCTAGATGCATATCCTATGTGTGTTTGTCACACTTGTTCAGTTCTTAAGTGGGTTACGAGTCTGTGTACATCACTTAATTGTATTAGTTTATTATTGTGTAGGTTAAGTGTGTTAGTATCTTATGTGGATTAGGTTCATCACTCACGTAATTTCACATCATTTCATAAAATTTGATTATGGTCAAGAATATCAAGTAAATGTTCATTGTTGTCAATACAATTTAACATTGTTAATTTAAAATTGTATATGCAGTTGGATTGTGGTCAAGAACATCATAAATGTGCATTGTTGTAATTATGTATTTTTCTCAATTTTATGACTAATATATCTCCATGCAATCGTCCAATCTATCAAAAAAGGGTCCAACATTACACATAGACACATTATCATCCACACATGTATGATCACACTTAAAAGATGCTATGAAGATGTCAAGAGACAAAATGAAATATATTATATCCTGGAAGTTTCAATACAAAAATAGACGTCCCTTAGCTGGCATGTCAATGTACATGTATCAAAAAGCTCAATGATGTACATGTAAATGAAAGTATGTATGTCCTAGACTACACATCAAAACTCTAAATTTATCTTGTTTTTCCATGACTCTAATGCACTTTGCCTTTGTCTAGGACCGGTGTGCATATCAGGAGACTGCAAGTCAAAGATCAAATTTCTTGATCAGCTAACTGAACTAATACTCAAGCACTAACAAACTTTAAAAAAAAATATGACTCAATTACTTGTAACAAACACTCAGTGAATCCATCCTAGGTATAGATTCCTATGGTGTCCTCCTCCTTGTTTAAATCCTCTTTGCAAAGGTAATTTGCGAATAAAATATCCTATGTCAATTAACTCAACAATTATCAACATATATGCATGAGAGAGTACTAACTTGAATTTTGTAGATAATGAACATCTCACCGAAAAAATATGCTCTAGGGTAAGACACTGGGTTTCTTGTGTAGCGAGCAGAGCTATAGGTTGAACATGACCCTCAATTGCATGAACTATTGGACTAGAGGATTGAGGATGCATTCACCATATGTTAAAATAGTTATACATCATGCATGTGAATACACAATACAAATGAACTGAGTGCAAATATTGAAGTAGATGTACCTATGCATGACTTATTCCCATTGTAGATGTAGAATTAACTGTTGCATCAATGACCCCGTTGAGGTATGGCATGGAGGGCTCTCCAGCCTGGTGCTATAAACATGTGAAAAAAACATATTAAGAAGAACAAGTTGTGGATTTAAAATTGAAAGAGATAACCAACAAATGTCATCAAAGGCTATACATTACCACGGAATAAGTAGGTTCATTATCATGGACACCCACTCTTTTTATGGAAGAGGGTCGTATGATCTAGACAAAACCCTTGTCTACATTTGGACTGCGGGGAGATTCAAACCAAAGCGATGGTGCAATGATTTGGGTTGATCCCTGGAGTCAGAGAGTGTCAAGTTGTAGTTATACATGCACATGAATGAATGGAAAAAGATGTATTGAAAACTAACATGTTGTAATACTTGCCTTTGTTTGGAACGTCTCTACCCCATGGGAGGGATCACTACTAGCAACTCCTTGCCCCTATACATACTCAGTTAACGCCTGCAAGTTTATATATTATTTAAATATTAGCAATATATAAATTATTACAATAAGAAAAAAATAATTCAAACAAGATTAAGTCATTAACCATGTACTAACCTGGATGAAAAAATCATAGAGGCCATTCACGGGGATCTCACTAAGATCAATGTCTCCTACATCCTATTGAGAATCTTGTTCCTATAACTTAAAAAATTGTAAATATTAGGCCATCTAACATTAATGAACTAATATGTGTTAACGAAATGACATGTATTAACAAAATGACATGCCGAAATATGACCTCAGTGTTAGCTGTTTTCGCCTCATATACAACAACACCTGGTACACTATCACCCCCTCTAGAGGCATCAAGCTCTTGCAAGATTAAAAGTTGTATACATTAACAATATTAATATGTGTACAATATGGAAAAAATAATTTCAATGAAATTAGTGTTTTGACCATGTACTTACCTGACTAGAAGTCATCGAAGAGGTACCATGTCTTGGTCCACAGCCATAGTAGGACTGACCACATGTCGTGCACACGTGTGTATCAATGTGGGGCTCATGGGATGTCAGTCTATACCCACCCCTAGATGATCATATGCCACCAAAATATGATGGTTAAGCCCCACCAGAAGAAGAGGGCTTTCCTGGTCAATAGTTGCGTTATGGTGGACAATCACCTGAGCTAGCTTCAGAAACACCTCTTGTGTTTGGGGAATAATATGATGTGAAGGAGGGACATATGTCCTAGGTAGCTAGCTATGAGTATGATGTATGGTAATATTGGCATCTCGATCCCTAACATTGGGTTAGTTTTGGGGCATCCCCATACAAGCGCCCTGGAACGCCAATATATAAAAATAATTTACATGTTTACCCAGAAAAAACTCAACATACAACTTCCGGAGGAAGTATAGTGGTAGTTCCATGTTGTTGTGTGGTGTAATATCAAAAACCATATACCATCTATCCATCCAATGATCTCAAAATGGTTGATATGTGCACCACTCAATCGAATTATGTGCTCTGTTGGTATTTGGATTTTTATCCATTTCAGGCACTCTGAAATGTCCATATTTTTGCTCTTTTGTGATTTTCATCTACTTGACTTTGTTGTCACTCAATCCATTTGCATGTTCTTTATGTTTTCTTTCTCTATATAATTCTATGTTGTACAACGCATTGTTAGAGCGGCTAATAATGTCTATGATAGCATCCAATGACACTGAAAGGGAGCGACAGAGTTCATCTCCACCCCTCCAAGTGGAACCGATCTCTCTCAAAAGTGAAATCTGTCTCAATATCTTTGCAATAGGATCCATAGTAGCTACTGCAATCACAAATAGAAAAAATATATATCATTAGAAAAATACACATGGTATAATGACATCTCTAAGAAATGAAAAATGTAAAAATAGTGTATAACAAATAATGGCATGAACTATTTATAATTGAACAATTTCAAAAATGAATACACATTTAACATTTTTCCATCCTAAATCTATGGCGTATATGTGTATTAATTTAAATTTACATATACATGCAATAAATGTCCTATGTGTATATGTCATGGCAAGATTCTCTACCTTATTTTAAGGCTTGGATTATGAAGTTTCATCAAAACTGTAGGGTGTTGACTAATGCCCTTGGAGGACCAACTCTAAGATTTCAAGTAGAGGCAAGGGCTAGATCCTAGAGGGGGGGAACGGGTTCTATTGATGAATAAAATCCCAATATGAATTCCACTTGGTCTTTTTTTAGTTGTATTTTAGGGCAGATATAAATTCCACTTGATATATTTTTTAGTTGTATGCAACCTTGATATACAAATGAGAAACTTTGCATATTTGTGAATAGTGGTTTGGATTCATAAGCACGCTCATGGATATATATGCATCTAGTGAAATTGATTTAGTTTTTATGTGTAAATTGGGGTTTTGATTTCTTTTGGGCATACAAATAACTAGAATTATGGTTCAATTTTTTTATGGCATACAAATTAGTGAAAATAAATTATTTTGAAGGATGGATTTTGATGTAAATACCTTAGATGGAGGAGAATGATTCCCAAGGTGGAAGACGGAGGCCCTTCTCACACAAATCGCGTTCACCAATACGCTCTTTGGTCGCCCGAAATCATTGCATGTCACTGTTGTGCAGAAAATGATGAGTGCAACCCATTTTGGGGCATAAAAAATGTTTTACAAAATGCATACGCATTTTAGAACTCCATAATGTGTGCGTGTTTTGTTTAACAATCCTACTTGGAATTCACCATGGCAGGCTTGGGACTAGGTTTCACAGGCTCAGGATTGCTTTGGATCAATTATATTTTATAGAACTTGAATGAGTTTCTTGAATCTACCATTGCATATAAAAGGTCCCTCAACTTTGTGCACACACACTTCAACAAGAGTTAACCCATAACCTTTACACTACTGACAAAATTGAAATTTAATACACAAACTTGTGTCGTAATATTGTAAATGGAATACTCATTAAGAAAATAAAGTAAACCATAAATATAATGAAAATAAAAGGTATTATGGATATTGTTTAAATTGCATATAGATATGCTAAAGAGAATTTCAATTCCACTTTAAACATTCAAAACAATATAGTAACCAAAACAGATGAAGTCTGCATAATAAAATAGAAGTAGATATATGATTCTATCCATACAAAATATTCTTAGTATTGGTTAACCAAACTATAATTACAATCCTTAAAAAATTTAAGAATGTGAAAGGGATATTTTTGTCCTTCTAGGGTTTCTATTTTTTCAATTGCCTACAATGCACAGGATTGTTGACAATTAACCCACACTGGCAATTTCATACTAAACAAATTGTATAAGTTATGGCTATCCAAATATTGTAAGAAAAATTATTATTAATAATCCTGAGCTCATGGGTGTAGATTCCTCATACCTGGGGTAAGAACATCCAACCTAGTATTGTGAAAGCACCATGATTGGGTGAAGAAATCCAGACATCATGAAAACATACCTCGAAAAAGGGTTAGTCAAGAGATTATTTGGGGAAGGTAATTTGAATGAAGTTATAGAACTCGACGCATAAGGGAAAAACAAGTTACCTTGCTAGAAAATTGAAACTCTTGGCACCATATTATATATATATATATAGATTGTTGGACTTAGTGTTGTATATATATATATATATATATATATTGTTGGACTTAGTGTTGTGTGTGTATATATATATATATATATATATATATATATATTGTTGGACTTAGTGTTGTGTGTATATATATATATATATATATTGTTGGACTTAGTGTTTTCATTGATGATGTCAAATATGATTAGAATGTATGAGAACATAGGATTGGAATGCATGAGAAGCTTGAAGGTAGAAGTATATAGAATGTAATATTGTTGGAGCTAATGTTGTCATTAATGTTAAATAGGTTTGAATGCATGTGAATCTTGAAGCCAGTTTTAAGAAGTATATAAAACAGGATCGTCATCGATGATTAATAACAATGTGACATCAAGAAAAATGAGATAATTGTTGAAATGCATAGTTAGAAAAATAGGAAAAGGATGCAGATGTGTACACAAGCAAGTGATATGTCGAAGTGCACAACAAATAGTTGGTATTCTGAAAAAGCACAGCCAGAGTAGTAAAGGATGCACATGTGTACACAAGCATGCAGATGACAAGTGCATACAGAAAGCTAGGAAGGCAAGGTAATCTTGTGAAAATTCAAAGTTTGCAGTAATCTCAAAGTGCACAGTCTATGGAATGTCGAAGTATGCAGTTGGTAAAATTTCGAAATGCACAAGTTGGTGAAATTTCAAAGTTTGCAATAACGGATTTCGTAGTGTGTGTCGAATATCGAAGTGTGTAGTTGTCAAAATGTTGAAATACACAAGCTCGTGGGATGTTGAAGTTCACAGTAGATGAAATGAAGAAGTTCGTAGTGTGTAGATTAGTATCAAAACGCACAAAATGAAATGATGAAGTCATCGACAAGAAGAGATCTGATCGACTAGAAAATCACTTCGATGAAAAATGCAGAAGACTTAAACAACAAAACAAATGACACTAAATCAAGACAAATGCGCAGATGAAATTGGACAATGAAATCCTTGGTCAACTCAAGTTATTCATGTGGGAAAACTTAACCATGAAGTAAGTATATGGGAAAACTTGATTATGAAGGAAAAAATATGGGGTGTCACCGACAAAGAGAATCCCCTAAGAGTGGTCCACTTAAGAAAATCATGTCAATATAAATAAACAAATATTGAAGCATATTTAGGTGTGGTTGTGTGGATTTGAGAAAGCATGTGGAGAAAACTCTAAAATTGTGAAGATGAATACAGTCGAAGAAAAATATTAGCTTATTGATATAGGGTATATTTGCTAGTGAAGCCTAAGAAAGATGAAGTGACAAGGTGACAAACATACAAGGATTCATCCCAACGAAACAATAATTTTTTGGGTTAATAAAAAACGAAGTAATTGGTTCCAAATAGACAAGGATACAGTGCAATAACATTTTATATTGAACAAAATAATGTCACAGTGATGGAGACTCAAATTTCAGGTTAACGGGAAGATGATTGGTAGAACGGAGAAAATAAAGTAGCTGCTATTTGAAGCACATGTTGCATAATGAAATATTCATCAAGGTTGGAATGTGTAGATAAACTTGCATATTGAATTACACAGTGGATGAAGGATTTCCATATTACAAATTGTGAAGCGCAGTTACAGTTGAAGGAATTTTGAAGATGAAACTTGCATCAATCATGACTATTTTGCATCATTGGAGATTAGTGTCTACACTTGGAAATCTAGGTATTGTCCGCAAGATGAGTCTTGCATCGAGGATTGGATTCATCGGGATAGGTTGGATTATGTCTGCAATATGGGTCTTGCATCGAGGATTGTATTCCTCATCCCTCAATTGGTGCTGAGAACCCCAAAGATTGGTGTCTTCTACAACTGATGTACTTGTGAATTATCAAATTTTAAAATACATATCTTGTGTATATCTTGATTGTGATGCTTATTGTATACATATTGCAACATTAATGATGCATGCTCAATAGTAGTGCTTAAACAGATAAAATTAAAGTAAAACAATGTAAGACACTTATTCACCCCCCTCTCAATGTCTTAGTGTGTTCTAGTATATATATATATAATTTTTACCTGCAACTTCCTAATCATATTTCGACCTCACCTTCACACCCATGAGGCTAAAAAGTTAATAGAATTCATTCTAAGATCATATACGCATCATAAGATCATGATACTAGAAATTGCTAGCAACCCAAGTGCTACGTCCCTCTCCTTCTATGTGGAATGTAGTGAAGTCTAGAGCCTTCCCTTCGAACCCCAAATGCCAAAGAGAATGGGAGATGAACTTGTTAAAGTTACAACATCATTATTCATTCTCCGAGTCAATCTTATGTGACAATATTGAGCCTCATATGTCGAGGTAGTGCCTTATAGGAGCCTAAGTTGGACTCAGGAAACTTGGAGTAGAATCTTGAGTTGGACTCAAGAATGACTAAGCTTTATGTGTGAAGCTTAAATCCTCATGTGTTGAGTAAGTGCTTTGTATGTCAAAGTGATGGTGTTGTACAGTCTTGTTTTCCAAGACTAAGGTCTTGTGTGTCAAGGAATATACTCATGTGTTGAGGTAATGCTTTGCTTGTTGAAGCATGAATGATGTCCGATGTACTACTAACCATGGTCTTAGAGATGGATAATTTATTAAGTCTCCTCTAGAGACTGACCACCTCTAGAGTGAATTACTTTAGCATATGACCACTTGGAAAGAGAGTAGAACGAGATGATCACATCATTGGAAAAATATCCTTAGTATATTTGATATGATAAAAAATTAAGTTGGCACAAGTTGACCATGTAGATAAGACACGAGATAAAGATAAGATGAGTTAAGATAAGAGAGAACTTGAATTTTTTGACTTCAGTGATCAATGTGCTAAAAGACTTAGTTATGTGTTAACAATAAAGACTTGTTAAAAGAGTTAACTAAAGTGTTAACAAAGAAGATTTAGTTAACTAAGTGGTATTCATGACGACACTTGAGTTACGACACTTACATGTCGACACTTGAATTAAACTAAAAGATGAAACTTGCATGACGACACGTGATTTAAAATAAAAGATGACAATTGAGTTATGACACTTGATTTGTGACACTTGAGTTGCAACACTTGAGTTGCGACACTTGAGTTGTGACATTTGAGTTACGATACTTGAGTTATGACACTTGAGTTACAACACTCGCATTATGACACTTCAGTTAACCACCTAACTAAGTGATATAGCATCCAGCTGAAGGTCGAGTTAATCCTGAAGTCAAAAGAAAAATATAAAATCCAAAGCATGAGAAGTATGGTACACTTGTTATGTAGGATTGATGAAACCAATGTCAAAGAAAATTCTCTCTTGAAGGAAATTCACAACTTTTGTGCATGTGACCAAATCAGTGAATTGGTTTAGTGCAAAATATTATTCTGAGTTCTCTTATTTTCATCTATATCTCTTGATCTGTAATTGCAACAGTGGTGCTTGGTATTTCTCTCTGATATCTAACCAGGGGTGCTTTATGTAATATTCTCATTGTAAAGGAAACATTCTATGCTATCTATCAATATCCTAAGGAATATTTTGTTGAGTTTTTATCCCTCAAGCTATAGAGGGTTTCCCCCAGGGTAAATTTATGTGTCGGCTCCGGATGTTTATGCTTCTAATTATTCATTGTTTTCAAGTACTATTTTAATTCCACAGTTAATATTAAAAATCAACGGAAAAATTAAAACCTTTATTTGTAAATTCATTAAATGGGTAGTACGGAAGATTCAACTAGCATGCCACTCGCCAGCTCTTACACATGCAAACACCTAGTGCAAAGGATGGGTAATTAAGGGAGTAGGTAAACTTTTGAACTAGTCATCCTTCATATTGACAAGTGTCCAATGAAACAATGTCAAATATTTTGTATGAATGTACTTATCAATGTGTTTTAACCCTTTCATAAATCACACCTATTATTTAACGCATTTGACCATCAATATGGTTACAAAATCTACAACCAATTGAAAGCATGTAGTAAGATTGGAATGAGATACAATAATGTGTTAGTAGAGAGCTAACACATAACTCATAATAGGTTATCAAAATTCTAATGCAAACAAGTCATGCTTTTAATCCCTTGGAGGATTAACCAGAAAGATGTATATGAACCATTTCCCATGAGTAATCAAAAGAGAGGATTCTCTTAGATTATGAGGCTCTAATAATACCTTTCTAAACCTATACAAAAAATGAAATAGGATTATAATCAAGGTGATAAGATGTATATCAGGTGATGTTAGGTACCTCAATGAGTCTCCTATACAAATATATTAAATTTAACCTTTAACCTGCAAACAACAAAATGGTGTTCAGTAAATTAGATATTGTAGTAATAATAATTGAGTATCCTATGTCAAATGGGTTTAGCCTGAGTGGTTGAGTTATTAGACTGTTATCCGCTCCACCCAGGTTCAAGTCTCGGCAGTGACACTTTCTCTTAAGTGAGTCATTGAGCTCTTTTGGAGGTCTACTAGCCAATTAACCACCCTTCCTATGTCTCCGGACATCGGGGAGGTTAACGTTGACGTAGTGGGGAACCGAAAAAATATGTTGTTCCGTGAACCACAAGAAAACAAATGAGTATCCTATGTATTAATAATTAAAGTAAATAGAGAATAAACAATTACAAAAGAAAAAAAATTGGTAAGTATGATGGTCTCTTAGAGGAGACATTACAGTTTATCAAATATGATTTCCAGCTTGGTCTAAGCCGCATCTAGTTTGTCAATTAGTTGAACATGAAATCTCAAGTCATTAGAGATTGAAATCCATATTAATCCATGTGTTTTATCATTTTTACTATCCCATTTGGATTACTTTGAGGCATTAGTGGGGTAGTTTCATTTCCCAATACAATTCGGTAAATTCCCCTACTGTAGGACATCCTCCATACAAGCTCTCAATGAGAAGTAGTTGGTATTGGTAAGTACAAGATCACTTGGACTAGACATATTGTAATACATATGTAATATTGGTTCAAAATCATGAACAAATGGTATAAATGCAAATATTTCAAAAAAATAGGAAAATAATAATAATAATAATAATCAACACTAAGAATGGACTCTAAATGTCAAATTTATGCATTTTCGAAAAATAGCCCTCCCATAATATTCCTCTTCTTTCCCAAATTCATTCTAGTATGGACATCTAAACTTGCAATCTTGGAAATGTCGGTAAACAATGCTTAGAGGATTATGTCTTATGAATCTCTCCTCACCAAAACTAAACACTTCAAGAGCCTCTGCTTCCTCTTTGGATTCCTTGATATTTGATACACCATATTCTCCTACAAAATATAGCATGGGAGGACATAATACTTTCTTTGTTGCATAGAATAGTGCACCCACTCCATTAACAAAAGTTTGATAGGAAATTTCCCATAGCACAAACTTGTCTAGGATGAACTTTGGAAGGAGATGTGGGATCCTTGTAGCACTAAATACTCTTATATATGTGGCATTCTCTATCACATACCATTCACCTATGGCACGAATTGTTTGCACAACATTTATGATATGCATTGCATAAGTGCAAAAAAATCAAGTTATACATTGGTGCCATAAAATATTCATAGACCTTGGTACAATGAATTTTGAATTTATGCCCCTAGAGCATATTATTGTATATATGTACAAGAGGTTCACTAGACTGCCAGTACCATCCTATTTCTAGAAAACTATTATATTCACATTTTATTTTCACCAAGTATGACGACATAAAGAACGAAGGTGGGATGCCCGCAATAGTGTCTTTATCTTTGGAAATAACCTGTGTTCAAGAAGCTGACAAAATTGAGGCCCAAATGATGGTTGTGCCTACTTGTGTTACTTGATGAAATAAAGGAACCCTAGATTCCCTAAACTTTGTAGCATCATCTTCACCTTGTAGTATTCTTAACATAATTGCAGTAACTCTGTAAACGGTCCTCAGACACTTGGTGGGATAGATTCTTACTTTTATGGTTCTAAATTATTTATTATTAATCCACCAACTCTTCAAAAGATCATGATAACTAATGGTGAACTGCAAAACCCACTATTTGGACAAGTATGTCTAGTGGGTGAGGAAGTTATAATATACACCCAATTTTAAGGGTTGGAATGAAGCAATAGCCCTTCCTTCAGCATCCTTGATCAATCGATTTTATATATGTGTGTGACTAATCATCCATGATATTACTTTTGCACATGGGAGAACCTTGGTATAGAAGCCACTAGGGAAAATTTTTGGGGCTAAATTTAGCCCATGGGCTATTTTTTTACCTTTTTTCCAAAAAAGGATTCTCTAATTTCCATTTTATCTCTAAATCGATTCACCTAAATTCCATGGGGTACAAGTTTTTTACTCTAAAAATGGCCAAAATTGTCTTGAAACTAGATAAATCCTTAGAAATTTGAATCTTTTTAGAAAAATATCGCCCAAGATTTTAGTGCCAGAAATTTAAGAATTAGTAAGATTCACCAAGGTTTATACACTTAAAGAAAATTATGGATCCTTAAAATTTTCCATGTTGTGAAGGGTTGAACTTCTAATCATTTCATACACTCTGCATCAGGATTGATTTCCCTAGGTGCAAGTAGTAACTCATGATAGATTTCTTCTCTAAACATCTGATAAATTTCACCATGCATATAATTGTTGTTGTTGTCAATATTACACATGGCATCTCCATAACAGGGATCAAATATAGTGATGTCCAGTTTGATTTTAGGGTCTAACGATTCTTCTCTTTTTCAGTTTATTTCCACAATCACATGTTTCTTCTTCCTTTTACTTTTGGAACCCATTTACATTATGCATTTCATACATAAGAACAATAAGCAGAGTCCAAGCAAGTAAAAAAAAAACTAATTTGTAGCATATCGTTTGGGTTTCTTGGATCTATGCCATAATAAATAAATTATGTGAGGAAAGGAATTTTAATGCTATCTAAATGAGGGATTTGGAGACAATTTAAATATTTGGACTATGCAAAGAAGTTATGGCCAAATCTTGGCATTGATTCTTCTGATTCCAATTTGAGGATACTTTGTGGGATTGGTCCCAAGTTGGATTCTTAGGCATTGGTTTTCTGAGAGAGTGCATTGATCATTCATATGGAGATGGTGATTCCCTGGGATAAGGGGGCATGGAAAAGGGAAACAACAAGGAAGATAGGTTTTTCAAACCAATAATTGTTGAATCGGATGAATCTAATATACGCAAAACTAACAAGGTTGGTCAATTGGTTGGAAAATGGGCCAGCAAGATTGTATTTAGTTGTCCCTTCACCCTATATTACGGGTTGAGTAAATAAAACATAATGGTAAAATGTTCTTACCTTTAAAATGGGATAAGGTAGGCTCACTGAACATGCAATGGGATCCATTTGAAAATAGTTGGTATGTTTCTCCTTTGGACAAATGGTCATAGATGGAAATGACGAATTTGTTGATTGAGGGCACTAAGGTCAAGGTTGTTTCCTTTGGATGTTAGAAGTAGCAAATAAAAATGGGTTGTGTAGCCCACATTTTTCACCATTTTTAACTATGGGGGTAAAGTGATCAGCACAAATATTTCTTTTAATTGAACTTTATTTGGGCTCAATATCTCACAATCGACATCATTTGCACAATATGATAATATAATGTAGTTTTAGAATTTTAGAACCGATGATATGTGTAGTGTGTCAAGGTAAAAAATTTATTGCAATATATTGCAAGGGTACAAATTTGTTAGGCCTGCAATATGCCATGGGTATAAAAATATTTGGGATGCCATCACATCACAAAAAGGAATTTTTTGGGATTTCGACACATTGCAGAACATTTTTTTAAAGGGCAACGAGATGATACTTACACTTGAGATCAACAATACATCATCTGGAACAGGATGATATTATCCTAGGAATGTGGCATGTCAACATGGATAATGGAGCACCAATGGGTTATTTCAGGTGGTGTGGTTTTCCTTGAATAACAATGATGATTCAGTCCACATTTGTGGATATTATCCAATGATGGTTGTCCTCGTTGTGGGTTGACAACTCAATTACGATAAGTTTTTCCATATTCAAAGAGGGGGTATGTATGTATGTATGTGTGTGTGTGTGTGTGTGTGTGTGTGTGTGTGTGTGTGTGTGTGTGTGTGTGTGTGTGTGTGTGTGTGTGTGTGTGTGTGTGTGTGTATATATATATATATATATATATATATATATATATATATATATATATATATATATATATATATATATATATATATATATATATATATATATATATATATATATATATTGAATTGCTACTTGGGTGAGAAACCCATACCTAATAATTTTGGATCACTAAGACTATGTCCATAAATTAGATATGCAGTGAATTTTGGGAACCCTTCCCATAATATCCGAATGGAGGATGATATCAACTCTAACCACAAGATTGGTTGGTAAACCCAAGGGAGTCAACTAGATTAGAATCTATAAACTCTTCATTTGTAACATGTATCTAGCATACAGTCCAACTAATTGAGCTAACCCTTGGGGTTTTGTTTATGTGCACATTTATGCATTTTGTTTTCAAGGAAAATCTCACAAGAAACTCAATGGATGTTTACCCACCTAGAAGGATTTGAACCAAAACCATGCATATACATATACATATATATATTAATATTATCATGTACATATATGTGTATGGGTATAAGTTCCTTATGAATGTGTTAATAACTGAAGTTGTAACATGAAGAATCCATGTCTTTCTTGGTTGAATACTGGGTTTACTTCAATATAGAAAGTAGACTTGTCTTGGATAAGGAAAATAAGAGTAAGTCCATAATGAAGACTTTACTATAATGTTCAAATATAAGAATTACAAAGGGCTCTCATCTTTGTTGAATCTAATTGTTACAATTAAAATTTTGAACTATGATTGGTAATTTAATCAAGATATATCACCATCATATGGTTGTGATCCATATGTGATGATTGATTTTTCTTGTGGGGAAATTCAAGGGATGCTTTCCCACCCTGGGTGATTTGAACCAAGAACATGTTGGCACAAAATTAGCCAAATTCCCAACAAAATTGATGACCACACACACACACACACACACATATGAATGTGAATAAATGAAATTGTAACATGAAAAATCCATGTGTTAGTTGGTTGAATATTGGCTTTGTCAAGAAGGGAAAACAATTAAATAGACTTGTCTTGGATAAGGAAAACAAGAGTAAATCCATAATGAAGAATTTACAATCACATTCAAAGATAAGCATTGTAGAAATATCTCATATTTTTTTAATCTAATTGTTGTATTGGTAGCTTGAATTGTGATTCATAAGTTAATCAAGATATATCACCATCATATGGTTGTGATGCATATGCAATGATTGATTTGTCTAGCGAGGAAAGATGTTAGTTGATGCACGCTTGAAAGTGTTGGAGGGAGCTATTGTACATACATTATAAGCCGGTGTTGTGTCTTAGTCATGTTAAGATAATTATTTTATTCATTTTTTAGTGGGATTCCCTTTGTAGAAGAACTCTAGAGGCGATAAGAGGCAAGTGTCCCAAAATATTCTTGTTAGATTATTAACTAGGAAAAGGAAGGACTTTCTTAGGGAGCATATGTGCAATAGAGATTTACCTAAAGTTGAATTGGGGAGTGGTTGTAAGGAATTGATAACTTGGATGAATATATACCATTGATATTCATGATATGCACTAGCTTGGATCTAACACGCAACACTATATTTTGGGTGTGTCAAGAAGACCATAACCCAATATGCAAAACATCGATGCTCACACATGGAAACTATAAGTCGATCACATATTCATACAAATAAGAATTGCATTAATTTAGATTTTATATTTTGTTGATGAATATATATGCTTCAATGTTGAATTTGAAAATCATGTAATAAGAATAAGGATGGCTATGATAATTATGCACTCCTCTAATTATTGACATAGGTATACACTTAAATGCTAAGTTTTGGAAGCTCTCAAATCACTTGAATGGAATTAAAATACCATGTTGTTCATAAGGGAAATTGGGTAGACCACAAATGGTGGATAAAACTATAAGTAATTTGACCTTACCTTTTTTATAGCTAGCCTAATGCAAGTTAACAATGTACAAATAAGTAATAGTGAGAATATTCAATATTGTTGGTATGATGAAATCCTTCTTTCATAGGTGCATGGGAACACAATAATATGGAACTAACCTTATATCTTTTATATACCTTTGTCACAGGAAAGCAAGAGGACATTCTCTCATTGTTGTATGATTATGCATCAAGGCCAATGTTATTCTGGTAGAGAATGTTACACAACATTTTTTTGCCATTGGAACATATGGAATTATATAATGTAAAAATGGTTATGACATGTTTATTTTGGCATGTTTTAAGCCATATGATATGATTTATATTGATCTATATTATGTAAAAATGGTTATGACATGGTTATTTTAGCATGTGTGAATTCATATGAGATAATTTTTAATGACTTTGTGATGTAAATATTGTAAATATATTGTATATAGGGTCCTAGTGTAAAGCCTGGAGCCAAAGCTAACTAGATAATGAGAAAGTCTAAGTTGTACTCTGATTTGGGTTTTACTTTATGTCTCATAGTGATCATGTGGTATTTGTTTTGGAATGAATATTATGTATCACTGGAAAATTCGGCTTATAATAATTATGAGAAATTAGGGTTCGGTAAGAGGCCTCCCGAAAAAAATAATTAAATAAGAATAAAAAATTGTGGATGGAAAGAAAGAAAACTACTATTTCTCCACATATTTTCAAATTATTTTAGTATAGTTTACAAAAAAGTATCAAGTATAAATACTCATTGAATTGTGGACAAAAAAAAACTACCATTTGTTTATGTATTTTCAATTTATCTCATTATAAGTTTACTAAAAAGTATGAATTCAATTTTTCAACCAAAAATTAGATAGACTTGATACTTCTAATAAATTTGTATTAGGATAAATTAGAAATACATGAAAAAACATGTTTCTCATTTTTTAAAACACAATCATTCATGGTTTTCAATATATCTCATGATACATTTTTTTTGTAAGATAATTTCATATTATATAAAAGGAGAAAATTACATCAGGGAAAAACATGCCAAAGTTCTGTTGGTCACTTGCAGTCCATGACTCCTTGACCTTGAAACAATGAAAGATATCATAGCACTCCCTTTCCCCAAACACTAAACCAAAATTACAGATACTAAGTATTATGTACCTACATTCCTGACAATCTTATATTGCATTACAATTTAAACTATAGGAAAAAACCCATACAGTAAAACACCTAACCGTGCCAGCACTAAAACTACTAACAGACCAACTAGCATTAACACTACTAACAGACCAAAATGACATAGATCTCCAAACCGCAACCAACCTTAGGACAGAGACCCCGAGCACAGATAAACTTCACGGTAGAATGTATGGTAGGTCTGGAAAGTTCCATTGCTAACCCCCACTTGTAGAAGAGTCTTGAGCAGTTGGGTAGCAGAGACCTAGAGAATGCAGAATGGCATCCATCTTCTGGTGCATCACCTTTGTCTCGTCGTAATCTGCCTTCAAAAAGTGAGGTGAGGGTCCTTCGCCATCCACCTTCTCCATCCTTTCCCACACCACATGCCCCATCAATTTCTTCATTACCCATAAGAGCACCACTGTCCGTTCATAGAGACTCAGGCGAGCAGTGTTGTTTCCTAGGTCCATTACCCACTCTTCCACTTTCCTGCATTCCTCATTCAAGGTATCTTTATCCAGCTCCCACCATAGCTTCTGTTTCACGTACTTTATTTCCTGTTGGATGGCCACTAGTAATCCCATCTCGAACATGTGCGCCCCCTACATTGCTTTCTTTTGCACCAAGGTAACCCTTTGAACCTCATCCCCTGGTACCTCTTCTCTTTTTTTTCTTATTCTGCAACCATACATATTGCTTTCTCGCTCCTCCACACGGTGGCCTTCCATATATCTGATAGTTTGGAATGGCTCTTTCCTATTTAATAGAATGATAATGGCAGAGTCCATGCAAAGTAGATACTTGCTCGCACGTCAAATTGTGAGGAACCTCCAACAATTAATTAATGAAAATGCACGATATATCAAAAATAACAGAACACAAAATAGATTTATTGATCACAGGCCACTTCAAGGGGGAAACCTCCTTTGAGCAATCTCAATACAAATAACTTCTAGATGCCTTCATTGGACTCAACATGTACTTGTATACTAAGTCTATGCGCCAATACTATGGATCAATACCATGGAACATATAATACTACGGGACGAATTACAAAGCATATGTGTCCAATACTATGGATCAATACCATCGAACATATAATACTATGGGATAATACAAACTATGGATCAATATCATGGAACATATAATACTATGGGATGACTTACAAAGTATATGCGTCCAAAAACAATATACTAACAAAGTAAAGAGAAGGGTTGACATGGGTTCCTAACATCCCCTCCCCCTTAGAAAAATCTTTGTCCTCAAAGATTTAGATGTGGGAATTGATGTTGAATCTGAAGGAGTGGTTCCCATGTAGCATCCTCTGGTTGCATTTTGTGCCACTGAATTAATACCTCTATGATAGATCGAGAGAGAAGCTGATGAGTGCACCTATTGAGGATGGCCTCCAGCTCCAAAAGGATGGATCCTTCATTATCCAGTTCTAGTAAAATAGTTTTTCCTCTGATGTTAGTGCCAAGAACTTTCGTCAGACAAGAGACATGAAATACTGAATGAATGCAGGAAGAAGGAGGAAGTTCCAATTTATAAGCAATGGACCCAATATTCTAAAAAGCCTTATAGGGCCCATAGAACTTTGGAACAAGCTTATGATGCCCTTTGAGTTTCAGGGAGGATTGCTTGGAATGATGTAGACAAAGAAAAACCATATCACCTGCTTGAAAAGTGCGCTCAGAATGGTGTTGATCGGCTTGTTGTTTCATTCGAATTCTTGCCATGTGAAGATTGTCCTACAAAATCCAACGAATTTGATAGCAGTTTCAAAGATCCGTGTTAATTTCCTGAACTGGTGAACTGTTGAGGGTGTAAGAACAAATGTCAATTCCTAACCTTAGATTGCTTCATATGGAGTCATTTTAGATGTAGTATTATACCACCATTCAGTGAGAGGGAGCCACTTCTCCCACTGAGGTTTTTGTTTGGAGGTGAAGCAACGAAGATAAGTTTCCAAACATTTATTGGTAATTTCAGTTGGACCATCTATTTGTGGGTCAGACCCTGAAATCATCTTCAGTTTGGTGCCAGTGTGGCGAAATAGTTCTGTCCAAAAATGATTGGTGAAAGTTACATCGCGATCCGAGACAATGGAAGAAGGGATTTCATGAAGACAGAAGATCTGATCCAGGAAAATTGTGCGACTGAGGAGGTTGTATAGGGATGGCTAAGGGCACAAAATTGACTATATTTGTAGAGGCGAGAAACCACAACCAAAATCATTGTCTTCCCTCAAGATTTAGGGAGCCCTTCAATGAAATCCATAGAAATATCTGTCCAAATACGTGTAGGGATGGGAAAGGGTTCGAGCAATCCTAGAAGGAGTGTCGTTTCACCCTTGTTGAGCTAGAAAGTATCACATTCAGCCACCATCTGTTGAATTGTAGTTTTCATTCCCTGCCAAAAGAAGTTACGTTGTGCCCTCTCATATGTTTTGAGGAACCCATAGTGCCCTGTCGATGGAGAAGCAATGAGTTCATAGAAGACAGCATGTTTAAGATCTGTGCTTTGGGGAAGCACCAAATGACCCTTGTATATCATGGAAGTACCATCCCAAGAGTAATGTGGTATAGTAGAAAGGTTTTTGTCCAACAGTTGGATGATTTGAGATAATGAGGAGTCATTGACATAGCCCTATTGAACATATTGCAACCAATTTGAAATAGGCATAGAAATAGTTGAAAGGGAAACCTGGTCATCAAATGTGCGAGAAAGAGCATCCACCACCAGATTTTCCTTACCCTTCTTGTAAGTGATCTCATAGGGATAACCCATCAGTTTTCTAACCCATTTATGTTGTGTTGGGGAGGAGACGTGGTGTTCCAAGAAATATTTCAGACTATAGTGATCAGTCTTGATGCAGAAATAATTCTCTAAGAGGTATGGTAACCACTTTTGTACTACATGCAAAATAGCCATCATTTCCTTCTCATATGGAGAGGCGGATAAATTCTTACCGAAAAGGGCTCTTGAAGGTGGCAATCCCACTGGGTCAGCAAAGACACCTGCATATCTATCCAAAATTTGTTGTAGATACAAAGGAGTAGGGGAGGTTGTTGATGGGTGCATCTGAATGGAATGGAGATGAGAAATGACACCATGTGAATTATTCTTAAGGATATTTTCCATGCGATGTGAACTGATGATGCAAAGAGACCCTGGTTGTAAGCTCGTCAATGTGTGTTTTTTCCCATTGACTGAAAACTACATCCAAAGTTCAGCAAACTCCCATAAGATGGGGCCAAGTGTGCATAACCATTGAGCACCCAAAACCACATCACATCCTCCTAAGGCCAAGGAAAACATGTCAGAGCACAAGTTATAATATCTCATAGAGATACACACATTGCAGCCCCCATTGGAAATCATGACTTCAAAGTTGGAGCAAGGATGGACAAAACAATCGACTTGTTTGGCGATTTGAGGTTCAATGAAGTTATGAGTGCTACCAGACTCAATGAGTATTGTAAGAGGGATATTCTTGAAGTAACCACTGACCTGCATTATTTGTGGGGTGGTGACTCCGATTAAATCATGGAGAGATATCTTTGGGTGGTCATCCTGAGACGGAGGCTCAACAGGAGGTTGTTGAATGTCGACCTGATCATCTATTGTATTTGGAGCTTCTTCAACAAGTTCAGAGGCAAGTGGAGAATCCACATCCAAGAGATAGAGCTTTTACTCAACACATCTATGGCTCCGAGTGAATTTCTCATCACAATTATAACAAATCCCTTTTTCTCTGCATGTCTGCATCTCTGCTTCAGACAAGTGCTTGATAGGACTTGGTTGAGGAGCTGGCGTGATGGGAGGTTGTTGGGAAACCATATTTTTGAATGGAACAAAAGTGGATTTGGAGCGTTATTGGGTTGTGATCTTATCCTCCGCTAAATTAGCCAACCCTAGGACTTCCATCATTGTGTTGGGACATAACATTTTAACCTCTGGTCAGATTGCATTCTTGAGACCATTGATAAAATAGCTCTTGTAGAATTCATCAGACAATCCTTCAGTCTGATTGGTCGATTTCCCAAATTTTGTCTAATACTCTCTCACAGTTCCAATTTGGCGAAGTTTAGTGAGTTCTTCTGTGAATTCATCAAAAGCACTAGGACCAAATCATTGCAAAAGGAGTTGGAAAAAATCTGTCCATTTTGGCTCTTCATGAGCCTTGATGTACCAACGATACCATTCAAGGGCTTCATGTTCCAAATGAAAGGATAGAAGTGGAAATTTGTTGACATCAAAATTATTATGCAGACTAAAATATTGTTCTTCCCGGTATATCCATCCAGCTGGATCATTACCATTGAAGCGAGGAAAATCAAGCTTCGGCCCACAAAAATTGCTGGAAGAAGAGAACCCAGTGTCTGCAGAAGATTCTGGTTGTCGTTTATTCTTTATGGCTGAATGTTGAATATGGAGGCTGAGAAATTTTTCATCCAGGTCTTAGAGTTTGGTTTTTAGGACTGCAAGTTCTCCTCCATGACTTTTTCTCCTTCGCGGGTGACAACCATAACCATGAGTTTTTTTTTGTCAATGGGTAGAAAAACAAAAACAGAATCTTCTTTAGTAAAGGAAAATTTGGATTTGGGAAAAAATCTGATGGGTAATTGGGGTTTGACGGGGTTTTGAACACTTTCTGATGGACATGGAAGCAAAAAATGGGGATTTCAGAAGCAGGGTGAAATAATGAGAAAATTTGTCAAAAAGGGAGAAAGAAGAAGAAATAGGAAATGAACACTGTGGCAAAATTTGAAGGCGATTGGGTGAAAATCGAAGAAGTTAGGAAAAACCCTAAAAGTAGACAGATGTGGAATTTCTGGCTTCGAGAAGTGGAATTTTGGATAGGGTCCTCAGGAATGAAATATGCAGAATGGGATGGAGGGGGTGTTAGTGAATTTTCAAGGGAAATGGATTTAAATCAAAGAAGATATGGTGAAAAAGCATAATTTTATACTCTTTTCGGATGGATCTGCAACGACGCAGAAGTGATCTACAACAGTTCTGGAAAGATGTAATCTACAATTTATCAACTGTAAATAGATATGGACCCCAGGTATGTGCGTCTTCCTAAATGTTGAATATTGTAACTTCTAAGAATATTATATTTGTATATTATTTATTCCGAAGATGTTCCATACCTCCGAGGTGATTCTATTATGTATCCGGAGATGTTTATTCCTCCGAAAAGTTGTGGTAACTAGGGTTATTAGACCCACCATGTGGGGGTCGGCCCTGAGATCATATTTTAGGGGTTATTAGACTTCTCCAGGAGAGGTCGGCCCCATTAGGTATTTTTGTTGGTCGGGAGTTAGTATAAATAGAGGAGGTGAACTCCTAATTAGATACACTTGCTCACTTGAGAAAAGTAGCGCACTTGTCTGGGAGATTTGCTAAGGAGAAGAAGAAGGAGGGAGCACATCTTGTATTTTGGTTGATCATCTTATTGAGGAAAGCTTTGCTGGGTTTTCTACCCCATGAGGGTTTCCCAGGGTAAATCTGTTTATATCTTGTGATTATGCTTCTTTCAGTGATCTTGCTAGTCTATTTGGTTTAAACTTAGCATGGTATCAGAGCTAGACTGAATAGGACATCTTTCACAAGGTAAGAATCTCTCTCTCTCTCTCTCTCCGGTGAAGTTTAGGGTTTCCACGAAAAGTTTGTATTGTTGAAATCTGATTACATGGCTGGATAGCCCTTCTCAAGACAAATCTTTTAATCCCTAGATCGAACTTTTTGGTTGGGTAGAACTTCGGGAAAGTCAAACCCTAATTCTACCAAAAGTGCGATAAACCAGAAATTGGTTTCAGTAGAAAGTTGGTATTGTTGAAATCTGATTACATGGCTGGATAGCCCTTCTCAAGACCAATATTTTAAGCCCTAGATCGAACTTTTTGGTTGGGTAGAACTCCGGGAAAGTCAAACCCTAATTCTACCAAAAGTGCGATAAACCAGAAATTGGTTTCAGCAGAAAGTTGGTATTGTTGAAATCTGATTACATGGATGGATAGCCCTTCTCAAGACAAATCTTTTGAGCCCTAGATCGAACTTTTTGGTTGGGTAGAACTCCGGGAAAGTCAAACCCTAATTCTACCAAAAGTGCGACCAAAAGTGCGATAAACCAAAAATTGGTTTCAGCAGAAAGTTGGTATTGTTGAAATCTGATTACATGGCTGGATATCCCTTCTCAAGACAAATCTTTTGAGCCCTAGATCGAACTTTTTGGTTGGATAGAACTCCGGGAAAGTCAAACCCTAATTCTACCAAAAGTGTGATAAAATTCTGTCTCAGGCTCCGGAAAAGTAAAAGGTAACTTTTCAGGTAAGTACTACTCTATCTCTTGGACTCCCCCAAGAGAAGATGGCTCCAAACACTAAGCTTGAAGACAAGCTAGAAGGTATAGAGAATTTTCGGGCATGGAAATACATAATTGGTCTCATTCTTGAAGAGAATGATCTTGCTCATTATATCAAGGATGAAGTTGTAGAACCAGAAGGAGATGAAGCCAAAGAAAAGCATAGGAAGGATTTGATTAGGGCAAAGAGAATCATAGTTGATTCTATTAAAGACCACTTGATTCCCCAAGTGGCCTCCAAGAAGACTCCAAAGGAAATGTATGATGCCCTAGGAAGAATGTATGAAGGAAAGAACATCAATAGGAAGATGAACCTAAGGACTCAATTGAAGAGTACCAAGATGCACAAAGGAGAATCCATTCAAGACCACTTCTCAAGGGTCTCACAAATCAAGGAGCAACTAGATGCAATTGGTGATACTCTTGATGAAGATGAACTTGTGATGACTGCTCTCAATGGTCTCACTAGACCTTGGGAATCATTCATACAAACCATGTGTGCCAGAAAAGAGAGCATGAAGTTTGATATAGTATGGGAGGATTGTGTTCAAGAAGAAGCTAGGGTAGCCAACAGAGAATCTCTTCTCAAAGAGGATGACCAAGCTTTGGCCACCCATACCAAAAGAAGAAGAATGGGTCATCTCAAGAAAGTTAACCACAAAGGATCTCAACACTTCTCTAGACCTAAAAAGAGAAAAGGACCCAATCGAGTAAGAGATCTTTCCACAGTCGAATGCTACAGTTGTCATAAAATAGGACACATCTCCAGATTTTTTCCTTCACAAAAGAAGAAGTTTGTCCACAAAAGACACCATGCACATATGGCAGAAAATGATAGTGAAGAAGAAGAAGAGGAAGAGGTAGAGGTAAAGCCTAGAAAGAAAAGATATAAAGTGAAGAAAGAAGATCCAGAAGAATATGTCCTATTCTCTGCACTCTCTGGATCTGTATCTCCTGGAGAAGATACATGGCTCATTGACAGTGGTGCTTCTAAGCACATGACAGGTCAAAGAAAGACTTTCTCAAATCTTGAAGAAAAGTCTTCTACACAAAAGGTATCTCTAGGAGATGACTACCAATATCCCATCAAAGGAATTGGTGAAGCTAGCTACAAGATAGATTCTAGAACACCTTTGAAGATGAAAGTCATCTTATATGTACCAGGTTTAAATAAGAACCTACTCTCTATCTCATCACTAGATAAGAAAGGTTTTAGAGTGGATTTCATAGATGGACAAGTAATCATGTGGTCCAAAGGAAAGACAATTAAAGATGCAGTTGTCATTGGTGAAGAAGAAGGAGGTCTCTATAAGCTCAAGGGTCATCCAGAAGCTTCCCTTGCTCATGAGATCTCTAGCCCCAGTGAGCTATGGCATAGAAGATTAGCTCACATCAACTATAAAGCCTTACCCTATGTAAGCAAGGTAGTCATAGGATTACCAGATTTGAAAGTTGATCATGATGGCTCATGTAAAGGATGTAAGAAAGGGAAAAATATCAAGAACCCCTTTCCAAAGAGTGAAACAAAGACTAAGAACATTTTGGAGCTAATACACTCAGATGTATGTGGACCAATGCCCACTACTTCTCTAAGTGGGTTTGAATACTATATTTCATTCATTGATGACTATTCAAGGAAAACTTGGATATACTTCCTGAAAGGTAAGAATGAAGTCTTTGGAAAATTCAAAGAGTTCAAGGCTCTAATAGAAAATTTATCAGAAAAGAGAATCAAAATTCTCAGAACAGATAATGGCGGAGAATTTACCTCAAAGGAATTTGAAGGCTTTTGTAAAGAAGCTGGAATTAAAAGGGAACTAACCACTCCCTATAATCCCCAACAAAATGGGGTGGCTGAAAGGAAAAAATAGAACAATCATGGAAGCTGTGAAGACTATGATACATGACCAAGATCTTCCCATGTATCTGTGGGCTGAAGCATCCAAGACAGCAGTTTATGTGCAAAATAGATTATCTCATAGTGCTCTTGATTTCAAAACTCCAGAAGAAGTGTTTACAGGAAAGAAGCCTGAGGTAAGTCATCTTAAAATATTTGGGTGTCCTGTGTACATCCACATTCCAAAAGAAAAGAGAACCAAGTTGGACCATTCTGGTAAGAAGGGAATATTTGTTGGTTATTGTGAATCATCCAAAGCCTTCAGAATTTACATTCCAGGTTTTCATCACATATAAATAAGTAGAGATGTAACATTTGATGAAGAAGCAGCTCTCAAGAAATCCAGAAAGTGCCAACTTGAAGAAATCTATGAAGAAGATACATCTCCCAAAATCACAGAGGCTGTGCCCATTCCTGAAGATAATTCTCCAGAGGATCATGACATGTTGGAACCACAAGAGCCTCCTATTACAGACTTATCTAAGAAAAGGAGGCCAGCATGGGCTAGAGATATTATTCAAGGGGCTAAAAGATATGGAGCTCCTGAAGGCTCCACTAGAGAAAGAAAGAAACCAAAGCTAGTGTCCAACTACATGGCCTTGATGTGTGATCTAGTGGATCAACTACCTACCAGCTACGAAGAGGCAGCTCAGAAGAAAGAATGGGTAGAAGCAATGACAGAGGAATATCAGTCAATAATGAAAAATGATGTTTGGGATATAGTCCCCAAACCAAAAGATAAAAGTGTGGTTTCTTCCAAATGGATTTTCAAGATAAAACATGCTGCAGATGGTAGCATTGAAAAATACAAGGCAAGATTTGTAGCCAGAGGATTCTCTCAGAAAGAGGGAATTGACTATGAAGAAACATTTGCACCAGTTGTTGGGTATACTTCAATTAGAACTATCATGGCACTTGCATCCATGATGAAGTGGAAATTGCACCAAATGGATGTTAAGACATCTTTTTTGAATGGTGTAATTGAAGAAGAAGTCTACATAGAACAACCACAAGGATTTGAAGTCAAGGACGGAAGGACCCATGTATGCAAACTGAAAAAGGCATTATATGGATTGAAGCAAGCCCCCAGGGCTTGGTACGGAAGGATTGACAAATTCTTAACAAGCATGGGCTTTACCAAAAGTAAAGCTGACCCCAATCTTTATCTCAAAGTGATGGATGATGAACCAGTTATATTGTTTCTATATGTAGATGATCTATTTCTAACTGGAAATGAGAAACAAATTATTGAAAGCAAGAAGAAGCTTTCTTCAGAATTCGAGATGAAAGATCTCGGATTAATGCACTACTTATTAGGCTTAGAAGTATGGCAAGAATCAAAAGGAATCTTTCTAAATCAAGGTAAGTATACTGTGGAGATTCTCAAAAGATTTGATATGTTGGAGTGTAAAGCCATGGCCACTCCCATGGACTCCAACTTGAAGTTCTTAGTTAATGATTCATCAGAATTAGTGGACATAACTCTATATAGACAAATCATTGGATCATTGATGTATTTAACAAATACTAGGCCTGATATATGCTTTGCTGTAAATACCCTAAGTCAGTATTTAGTAGAACCTAGAAAGGTTCACTTAATAGCTGCAAAGCATGTAATGAGGTACCTAAAAGGTACATTAGACTTCGGTCTATATTATCTCGGAGGTCATGAACTCAGGTTACATGGTTATTCAGATTCTGACTGGGCAGATAGTGTCTCAGACAGAAAAAGTACTTCAGGTGGATGTTATGGTCTTGGATCTGCTATGGTTTCATGGTTCAGCAAGAAACAATCTAGTGTGGCCCTCAGTACTGCTGAAGCAGAATATATAGCTGCTTGTTCTGCCAGCTGCGAAGCAGTATGGCTTCTGAAACTATTATCTGGAGTGTTTGACTTAGAAATGGATGCCACTGTGATTATGTGTGATAATCAAAGCTGCATTATGACTGAAAATCATGTGTTCCACGATAAGTCAAAACACATTGAGATCCGATACTTCTATATACGATATATGGTGCAGAGAGGAGCTATCAAGCTCGAGTACATAAGCACTGAGGATCAGATTGCTAATATCTTGACTAAACCTCTGTCTCGAGTAAAGTTTGAATACTTTCGAGACAAGCTTGGTGTAGTTCAAAAGGACCCTCCTCGAAAGGGGGAGTAACATAGTATCTGATAACAAGTCCATCTCATCAATGATGAGGTTACCTATTTACTGCACTTAGTTACTTAGAATTATTTAGATTTAGGACTCTTATATTTTTACTTTTGATGATAGATGTATACATGCTTTTGATGATAGATGTATTAGTGAGAATACATGATTTTGATGATAGATGTATTAGTGAGAATACATGCTTTTGATGATAGATGTATACATGCTTTTGATGATAGATGTATTAGTGAGAATACATGCTTTTGATGATAGATGTATTAGTGAGAATACATGCTTTTGATGATAGATGTATACATGCTTTTGATAATAGATGTATTAGTGAGAATACATGCTTTTGATGATAGATGTATACATGCTTTTGATGATAGATGTTATTGATAAGGATACATGTTTTGATATACATGTTTTGATGATGAGGATACATGTTTTGATATACATGTTTTGATGATGAGGATACATGTTTTGATATACATGTTTTGATGATGGGATACATGTTTCGATATACATGTTTTGATGATGAGGATATATGTTTTGATATACATGTTTTGATGATGAGATACATGTTTTGATATACATGTTTTGATGATGAGGATACATGTTTTGATGATGAGATACATGTTTTGATACACATGTTTTGATGATGAGATACATGTTTTGATATACATGTTTTGATGATGAGGATACATGTTTTGATGATGAGGATACATGATGCCTGATGTATTGATATATGTATTTGTATGGATGAAGATACTTGTACCCATATTGATGAGAGGATTGTATCATCCGTGGACTTTTAGTCCTAAAGTGATCCGCAGACAGATGTCTCTGAGAGTAAGAGGATTGTATCATCCGTGGATTTTAGTCCTAAAGTGAGCCGTAGACATGATGTCTTCGAGAAAAAAATCCTGAATGAACAGGTAAGGGGATTGGATCGTCCTCGGACTTTGGTCCTGTGAATTGAGTCGTAGACATAATGTATCCGAGAACAAAATCCTAAATGAACAGGTAAGGGGATTGGATCGTCCTCGGACTTTGGTCCTGTGAATTGAGCCGTAGACATGATGTCTCCCAGGACAAAATCCTGAATGAACAGGTAAGGGGATTGGATCGTCCTTGGACTTTGGTCCTATGAATTGAGCCGTAGACATGAGGTCTCCGAGAATTGAATGATAGGACTGGATCGTCCTTGAGCTTCGATTCAAAAGGTACATGATAGGACTGGATCGTCCCTGAGCTTCGGTTCAAAAGGTACATGATAGGACTGGATCGTCCCTGAGCTTTGGTTCAAAAGGTACATGATAGGACTGGATCATCCCTGAGCTTCGGTTCAAAAGGTACATGATAGGACTGGATCGTCCCTGAGCTTCAGTTCAAAAGGTACATGATAGGATTGGATCGTCCCTGAGCTTCGGTTCAAAAGGTACATGATAGGACTGGATCGTCCCTGAGCTTCGGTTCAAAAGGTACACGATAGGACTAGATCGTCCCTGAGCTTCGGTTCAAAAGGTAAATGATAGGACTGGATCGTCCCTGAGCTTCGGTTCAAAAGGTATATGATAGGACTGGATCATCCCTGGACTTCGGTTCAAAAGGTACATGACTGGATTGCATCATCCATGGACCTATGTCCTAAAGAGAGCAGGATTGATCACCCTGTAAAATGATTATCGTGTGATGTCGATGCTGATGATCGTATGATGACGATGACGATGTTGATGATCGTGTGATGTCGATGTTGATGATCGTATGATGACGATGACGATGTTGATGATCGTGTGATATCGATGTTGATGATCGTATGATGACGATGACAATGCTGATGATCATGTGATGATGATGCTGATGACGATGCTGATGATCGTGTGATGACGATGCTGATGACGATGCTGATGATCGTGTGATGACGATGCTGATGACGATGCTGATGATCATGTAATGACGATGCTGATGACGATGCTGATGATCATGTGATGATGATGCTGATGATCATGTGATGACGATGCTGATGATCGAAGTGATGTCAATGCTAATGATCGAATGATATCGACTCTGACAATGTTGATGTTCCAGTAACTAGTTGAGTTACTGATGATGATGAATTGAAGAAAGCTTCTGATGATATATAGATGTATCATGTATGATGTAGTCGATGACTCGTTGCTCCTGCAGATGTTATTATAATATCCTTCTCGTTAAGGGGGAGTGTTGAACATTGTAACTTCTAAGAATATTATATTTGTATATTATTTATTTCGGAGATGTTCCATACCTCCGAGGTGATTCTATTGTGTATCCAGAGATGTTTATTCCTCCGAGAAGTTGTGGTAACTAGGGTTATTAGACCCACCATGTGGGGGTTGGCCCTGAGATCATATTTTATGGGTTATTAGACTTCTCCAGGAGAGGTCGGCCCCATTAGGTATTTTTGTTGGTCGGGAGTTAGTATAAATAGAGGAGGTGAACTCCTCATTAGATACACTTGCTCACTTGAGAAAAGTAGCGCACTTGTCTAGGAGATTTGCTAAGGAGAAGAAGAAGGAGGGAGCACATCTTGTATTTTGGTTGATCATCTTATTGAGGAAATCTTTGTTGGGTTTTCTACCCCATGAGGGTTTCCCAGGGTAAATCTGTGTCTATCTTGTGATTATGCTTCTTTCAGTGAGCTTGCTAGTCTATTTGGTTTAAACTTAACACTAAAGGTTCAGGGGATTCACTCGGCCACCAATGCTGTCTAACGGCTTTCATATTGGGGCAATACCCCTCACTCCATGGCTCAGGTAAAACTGATAAGCACTTTGCCACAAACGGCAGATCTTGGTTTACCTCACGGGTGGGAACTAGTCAATCAGGTAGGGGTCATTTCCCTTTTTGCTGGTAGGTCCTCTCAATGGGCCAGCTGCTTCGGGGTTCCTGTGGTACTCCTCACAATGCGTTTTAGGGATATGACCAACTACTTTCCACAATTAAGCGGAGAAGGATTATTCTCAGATCCAAACCTACAATTGAAAGGAACAATACAGATGCAAAAAAAGAAAAAACAATGGCTGAAATTCCACCCAACGAGCCCAAGAAAGTGATCTGAAACCAGATGGGAGGAACCTCCAACAATTAATTAATGAAAATGCACAATATATCAGAAATAATAGAACACATAATAGATTTATTGATTGCGGTCCACTTCGAGGGGGAAACCTCCTTTGAGCAAGCTCAATACAAATAACTTTGGGATTCCTTCATTGGATGCAACATGTACTTATACACTAAGTCTATGCGCCAATACTATGGATCAATACCATGGAACATATAATACTACGGGATGACTTACAAAGCATATGCGTCTAATACTATGGATCAATACAATGGAACATATAATACTATGGGCTAATACAAACTATCGATCAATACCATGGAACATATAATACTACGAGACTACTTACAAAGCATATGCGTCCAACAACAATATACTAACAAACTAAAGAGAAGGGTTGACACGGGTTCCTAACAGTAATGTCGCCACCTTTCCATTACCTATATAGGAAATTGTCATTCTTGGCAATAATTAGCTTCGTACAGACCATTAAGATCTTCACGTGCTCCGTAGTACTGTGTAGATGCATCCTAATCTGTTGGCTAGATCTTCCACCCACCATGATCATATATTCACCCGCTATTTTTTGTTTTGAAAAGACTTCAGAAAGGAAGGAATAAATGGTAGTTAAGGCCATTCCCCCACCTCCAAAAATCCTCGACTATCTGGCTTGAAATTCCTTCCGTCATATGGCTAGAAGAGGGATCACTTGTTGTCCTTGCTCTTCCATTTCATGATTTCGCATCATGTCCTAGATCATAATCTATATGCACCTATACTGGACCGTCTCATCATCTAATGCCACCCACACTCTAGCATTAATAGATCGACAGGTATTAGTCCCAAGGTTGGACAGAATGTCCTCCAACTTGTTTACATTCCTCTTGACGTGGTTGAAAGTGAGAGCCAACATGGGGTGCATAATCTCAGCTAGCTTTTCCAATATCCCTTCTAACCTCCAAGACGTGGACACCTTGTTGCTGGAGTTTCTGTGGTGTATTTTTGTTGCCATATTTAAGACAACCTGGGAGTCCCCCTCAACAATTAAAGGGGTCTAGCTGTGCTGAATGGCCATCTGTACTCCATGTATTAATCCTTCCACCTCCGGAGAATTGTTGGAGTCTGTGCCAATGAAACCAGTTCTGAAACCTTGTAATTCTCCTTTGTGGTTTCTGATGATGCAACCAAACCCTATTGGCCCCAGATTCTCCTTAGTGGCCCCCTCAAATATGAGTTTGAAAAAACCCATAAGCGGAGGTGACCATAAATCTGGGCTTGTTTTCCCCACCGATTACTTCAAAGGTCTACCAAAACTTTGAAGTGGCCCTGAGATTCCCCAGGCCTTTAGGATGAAAGACTCAGATGTATTTGATTCCCAATCTGAGTTTTCCCAAGTTTGCATTTTAACCATTTCAATCATCTTGTTCCTTATGATGTTCCAAACCCTATCTTCATTTCCACCTAATTTTCCTAGGAATTCTCGGGAGTTTCTCTCCATCCATATTTCCCAGACCAAAAAGCATGGGAAAATATTCCATAGGAGGTTGACAATTGGGTTTTGGAAGGGGTCATTCGTCCAAGAAGAAAGGGTCTAGTCAGGGTGGCCTCTTAGTCTATTTGATCTTTTGAAGGCAATGGAACCACAGTCCCATAAGTTCACTGCAAAAGGGCTCAAATCCAAGAGGTGGTCAATCGTCTCTTCCTCATTAGTGCACATGCAGCATCGTTAAGGGCCTTGCATTCATATTTTCTTGATATTTTATCCCAAAAGGATTTGTCTTCTAATAAAAACCCAGATAAAGGTAGAAATTTTGGGCCATAGTTTCACTTCCCATAGATTCTTCCATTTCTTATCAAGAGGTTGGTTGTTATAACCTGTCCAAATATTGTAGGATTCTTTGATGGTAAATGAGCCTCTTGGTGTGAACCCCCAGGGAAGTCTATCCTCCCCCATATGGAACCTAATTTTTCTGTTGTCTAAGGATTCTTCGATCCAATCAACTTCCTCCTCAGGTCCCAATTGTTCCCACCAGTCCTGAGGGGCCCAAACTCTATAATATGGCTCAGTATCTGAATTCACCCATAATTCATTTACCTTTGTTTTGCCTATATTTATACACTCTTGTATGAGCTAGGGAGCATCTAAAATCTAGACCAAAGGTGGAAATTGTTTCCATGATTCCTCCCATGAAAGAGCTCTTTTCCCATTTCCGATTTCCCAAAAGATGTTAGGCTAGAATAATCCTCTCCCTTGGCTGGTAGTTTTCCAAATCTGTGACCCTCGAATCTCCTCGGAGAAGTGGATAAGGTTTCCCTTCTCCCACCCACCAGCGTATTTCTCTTGCCACATTTTTTCCCATGGTTCTTGATTATGGGTAACCCATCTCCAGTAGATCTTGTCCCCACTTACATAGTTAACCTTTTTAGGGTCACATAGAATGAGTCCTCCATATTTCTTTGGAGAACATATGGTTTCCTAGTTCATGTTGTTGCAGCAACATCCCCCCCAAAACAATTTTGTACATATTGGGGCCCCTCCTTTAAAAATTTTAGAAAGGCTGCCTCAAGGGGCCATTCCCAGCTTTTATCTTTTGCTTTCCAACAGAAAATCTTGCCATAAACCTTTCCAAATTTCTTCCAAGGAACAGAAAAGGAACTTAGAAAATTTTCCCAAAATTTTGGAGCTTTTCAGACTATCTCCCCGCAGTTGCGAAATTTTTTTATTTTTCATCCCGAAAGGTAGAAGCCTTTGTTTAACCTTTCGAAAAGAAACTTAGAAACTTTGTTTTGAAAAGTTGCGGAACGTAAGAAAGAAACTCCGTGGAAACATTCAGCTTTTGCTCCCGAAACGGCGGGAACCATTCGCAAGAACATCCCGAAAACTTAGATTTTCCTCTCGCGGTTGCGGAAACTATTTGGGAAAGTCTCCCGACATTTCGGAGTCTTTCAGGCTATCTTCCCGCAGTTGCAGAAGCCAAACGCATAAGCTTCTCGAAAATGACTTAGAAAAAATTTTGAGCGTTTGCGGGACGTAAGCAGGAAGCTCCGCGGAGCCTTTCAGTCTTTTCCCCCGAAGCGGCGGAAGTCTTTTACATAACTCTCCCGAAAATATTTGGAAGTTCTTGTTAAAAGATTGCGGAAGCTATTGAGGAATTGCTTCCGAAACGGCAGAAGAGTTCAACAAAGCCGCCCAAAACTTGCGGAAGCCGTTCGCATAAAAATCCCGAAAAAGACCTAGAATTTTTCGTTGGAAAGTTGCAGAAGCCATTGGATAATTCTTTCCGAAACGGCGGAGCTATTTGTCAAAACTTTCCGCAGCTGCGGAGGAATTCGGATTTTCCGTTCGAAACGGTGGAATCCATTTAGCATAAACTTTCCGAAAAGGGACTTAGAATTTTTTGAAATTTTGCGGAACGCACCAAGGAAGCTCTACGGAACCATTCAGCTTTGTCTCCCGAAATTGCAGAGCCTTTCGGGCTATCCTCCCGCGGTTGCGGAAGCATTCAAGAATTCCTTCCGAAACAGCGGGAACCATTCGCTAAATCTTTCCGTAACTCCGCAAGAACTTAGAATTCTTTGTGAAATTTGCGGAACAAGTTGGCTTTTCCTCCCGCAGTCGCGAAAACATTCACATCAACTTGCCGAAACACCGAAACGCTTAAACCTTTCCGGAACGATTCATAAAAGCCGCCCGTAACCACGAAAGCTTTCAAGTTATCCTTCCGAAACGACGGGAAGCATTCACCATATCCTCCCGAAACCCCGCGAGACTTATAAAATTTTTGAATCGCGGAAGCTATTGATGAATTTCTCCCTAAACAATGGAAGCTTCCGCGTTATCCTTCCGAAGGACTTGAACTTTGTGGAACGTCTTGGTGCGGGAACCTTTTACGGGAGCCATTCGCCATTACCTTCCGAAATGGCGAAAGCGTTCGCTATATCCTTCCGCAACGACGGGTGGAATTCATGAGTCGGTCCCACGAACTGGCGGTCGCACGTAGATCAAAATTTCTTGACGTGACCGCGGCATACGATATATTTAAACTGCGTTTTAAATACGCCAACCACCACATTAAACTCGCACGTGCCCGGTCTATTTAAATAGACGGTGGGGGTACAATCCAACACATTGTTATTTGTCGATTGGCAAACCACTGTTGGACGTCGCGCGACCACTCCAGCTCAGCTCACTCGTCCACGTTCACGGCCACCTCATTCAGTAATCTTCATGGTGCCAGGTAGGAGGTTTTAACCGTTAAATTTGTATTCCACGAGTCAGATTACCTTTGGGTGTTCTTCTTTTTCAAAGACAATAGAAATTGGTTGGATTTTGACGGGCAAAATGCCCGTCATGGGCTATTTTTCCCGTCAAACGGCTTAAATTGCATATTTCCCGTCATATAAAACCAAGGAATTGTAAAACATTTGCATATTATGTAAAGAGCGTAAGTGTAGTGCTCTGGTTTTACAGCAGAGCACTATGTAAAATTTCAGGGTTAATTTTCTACGTTTTAAACTTTATCAGTTTATGGAAGTAAATTTCTAAGAATTACTATGTGCCTAAATAATTTTTAGTGTACTGTCGTGTTTTCACTACCTTACATTCGTAATTTAAAATAGACAAACATATCAATATTTCCTTTTCAACAATCATGTTCTAGCATAAGAATATGTTTCACAACTCAGTAAACCAGTAAATAGCAGTAAATCAGTAACTAGCAAGTTATGCATGTTTACAGTAAGTTTTAGCATAATAGTAAATAACGGAAATTACCTGATGCTGATGCTAACCGTAAGTTGTAGCAGGTTGTATAACCCCTTAGACATCCAAACTGAAGTGTCCACCCTACCGACCAGCTATAATCTTGCTGGCCCTTGGAAATCAAAGGATTTCCAAGCCCCCGAGCCCACAATCTGATAATCCCGAGAGCAGTGTTTCCTTCCGTTCTCAAAATTTTTCTGTTCTCCAATCAAACTTTCTGTTCTCCCAATCTTCTGTTCTCAAAACTTCTTTTCTTCCCCAATCCAAAAAAAAAAACCTCCCCTTTCTCCAAGCTCTCTCCCTCTATATAATTTCCCTTCCTCGAGAATATCTTGGGCTTACTCCACCGCCCCAAAATCCCCCTCTCGAGCCCCTCAACATTTACCCTTCTCACTAGTTCATTCATACACGGTTCTTTATAAAAAAATGTATAATTAATTACTCTCATGGAAAAATTAGTTGGTTTTGGATTGACGGTCGTAAATATTTATTACGGTGGGGATTATCACCCCAAGGTTATCCATTCGGGACAAGTTTCATTAAATACAAGTCTATCCGCCATCCTTGATATTTTAATGTTATTAATGTAATTAATAAAATATTATATAATTAGTTGCCCCTTGTCAACTTGGACATGATGTGTCTTAATGATCCACCTTATCCGTCGAGACTACTTAGCTTGAGGTTTAAATTCCAAGATTAACATTGAATAATTAAATATCCATTTTCCATCACATCACGTTTATTCAAAAAAAATGATTATCTTATTATGGCTAACTTTTGAAATGGAATTAATCACACAATATTAATTTATAAATCAATATTTTAAATCTTACTTATATTGCATTTGTTACGATAGGGATATAAATGTTGCTGGAATATCATTTATTAATTAATAATAATAATTAAATCACCCTTTGACAATAATAAAAGGTGAATCAATCATAGTATTCTTAATTATTTGTTTATCACATGAGTACCCTATCATCAACATAGCATCCTTGTTCTTATAAACAAAGCACTTGTGAGGGCTTAAACAATTTTACTAATTAATTAGACACTATCATTACCCTATTCACAATAGTTCTTCTATGACAATGTTAACTGACGATACTTGTCTTAGTTTATTATTACAATGTTTTCATATAATTACTAATTCACTTATTTACACATTGACAACCTAACCATTCATTACCTAAGTTGATTGATGTATCCTTAACTGAGTTATCTATGACATTTATACTACTATTCAAGCATGACAAGTATGTTATACACCAGTAATATTGTACACGTACAAGGTGTGCATGCATGGCCAGTGTATGCACATGTCGGACATGTACTATAAACAAACCCCATTCCGCCTATGCATACTTGCTAACTAACAATAGTATCTACCCCCATGCAGAAGAGAAAGCATAATCTATAGTATAATTACTTTAACATCCTCGGTTATTTAACAGTTAACCCTTTACGATTTAACATCATTGTCTTTATGTTTACATTAGTTTAATCAATCAAGTACAGGGAAGGGTGCCTACTTCCACTAACTCGGAATCAAGGAATACTAAACCCCCAATAGTACTAACTAACACATCCTCCCATCATAACCTACGTCCAGCATCCTCCCTATCCTTCCTCTGCTAGTACAACAGTGGATGTCGGACTCACCGATCTGACCACATAGAACTTGAGAGCGATAGCGTCGGCTGAACAGCGGACCTATCCTCCCCTAGTAGGCATCCGACCATCGTCATCACAACAACATGGGGAGCGTGTCTCAGCACGGCCCTCCCACGACCTCGGGTCTCATGGAAACATAGGGTGGGAAACACATCCATCTCTCTCAACATACTGGGCCTACGCCCTTATCAACTCATACTTTGCTGCTATCGGGATTATCAGTTTGTGTTATCGTATCCTCATTTTGGCTGCTAAGGTTTGCTGTATGAACATGTTTTTTCCTTTCCAATATATATCAGATCAAGTAACTGGCTATCCCATAGCCCTTGTGTCCTGTAGGTTAGTATTTTGCAAAATACAAATTTATAGAAAACATTTCCCATTGATCGCCAATTGATCCATGCTATCAAAAATCATTTTATTTCATGCAGCCCTTTTAGCTCATCATAGATGCGTATGACATATGACACTTCAATAATTCATATAAGAAGATGGTATCCACGTACCGAATCATATATTTCACATTTCATTAATGAAAACATATAAACATATACTGCAATCGTAAAATAAGGAAATCATATGATAATCATGACATCATAACTGCATAACATAGTAACATCATAATCATGGTGAAATCATAAGACAGAGTAACATCATATAATGAGGTCCAATATAGTTTACTCAGTCGAGCTGAGTTTGACAAAATATATAAGAAATAAAGTATGGTGTGTCTAACTAATAAATATGCCGAATCAAAAATATGGGCATTACATACACCCACCCTTCGGGAAACTTCGTCCCGAAGTTATGGTCAAAATAGTGAGGGAAAATCTCGACGCATGGTTTATGCATTTATGCAAGTGGCGGGTCTTGGCCATACATGTCCTACTTAGCTTTGACTTGACCAAAGATGCTGATATTATCTTATAATTTTACTTCTCTTATCTCATGATATGTGTTCTAATACTTAAAGAACATTTAGATTAATCCTTTTGTTGGATCTCAATATTATGCCTAGAATGCCTAATGTTATATTCATGTTCTATCCACATTAGTATCCTATTTCCTACCTTTTTACAATATTCTTTAAGTTACATCACCCAGATAAGTTTACCCATCACACGACGGAGTTACCGAAGCTTATACTGATCCAACTTGGCATGGAATAGTCAACGATTTAAATGGAGGTTTTTAGAACTCATAATTTGTATTCACTCCATGCGCAACCATCAAGGACCCTTAAGGTTGGTATACCTCTTTTAGGGGAAGAAGGTTCATGCCCTCTAAATCCTAAGTTCATACTTTATTATTTCATTATTGGTAATATGCAATAACATTTAAGTATTATAACATTCATTAAAATAGGAGAACTATTATCGTTTTACAAAGTTTTAATGGCTATTTTTATCAAAACACAATTGTTATCATGTCTGTTTATTATTCTCTCCTTTTAAACTAATATAATCTGCTGGGAAACCATTACTTCTTCAATTCCTTAAGAATTTCATAGCTAGTTTTGTTCCCATCCTTACCATCACAAAGGTAATTACTAGTATTTATCCTAGTATGCCATTGTATTTGTACATCACCACTCTTCCTACCCACACAAGCGAATTTTATTTACTTTGTAAAGGCCTTAATCTACTCCTACAAGTTGAACGAAACATTATTACTTAATATGTTCAATCATATTAGAACTTCATAGCAACCGCTTTAATCGAGTTAAGTTGAGGATTGCACTGAGAATCTTATGAATCTCTTATTACTACCCAAGATCTTCACTATATTAGGTATGATTAATCAAAAAATAAATAAATTTTATTTTATTATTAATTTTTTTTTTTTTTCAAAAAAAAAAAAAAAAACCTTATTGCACCGTTACACCAATATTTAACTGATTTATTCTAAGGCCATGTACCCCCTTAATAAAATCGTTTTTAATAAGCTTTATATGCAATCTCCTTGTTTAAGTGCATGGTGTTTTCCATAATGCGATTCAAAAGGATACCGTGTCCTTGTATCGAGCAAATTTACTTCCATCCCTTTTCTTATCTAAAATATATAATGTATTTTCTAAGTCTCTCTCTATCTCTCACCTACATAACATTTCATATCTTAACTTTTCTCAACTAAAATACTTGTGTATGATTACATTTATTTATATTTTTAAATGAAAATTTTATTTGTAAATATAATTATGAGGTGTTCACGAGTTTTCACTTTAATTTGTACTTTGTACCCAGTTATCTATATACACACATTGATGTTTGTGTAATTTGTTGTGGGGACCTAGGAACTCAAAGTTCAAACACCACTCCATGTTTATTTAACCATCTTCTCTTATTCCACACAAGCAAAGTTTAGATGTGGTTGACCTAACAAATGACACCTTCACATAACCACCAAACATGTTAATTACTTAACATGTAAAACCATTCAATAAAACTAAATTATGTTACTTAGCATTGTAACTACTGCATTCTACGAAAATAGATTAAAACACAAATTTTCCCTTCTTAGTGGATATGTAAAAATTACCACTCCTTGTAATACTCATTTGAATTATTCTAGATGGTTGTAAAGTGTTAACTTTTAAATTGATCTTTTGGCGTGAGTGAATGTCTTGTATTTTGGCATATATTTCTTTTATCATAATATTGTCAACCTAGTTCCAAGTAAACTAAAATTATAATTAAATAAGCTTTATATATGAAACACAAAATTTATTTATTTTTATTTATTTATTTTTTATTTTTTTTTTCTTTTATCCCAAATATATATACATATATATATCACTTATATAAATAAAAGGAATATTGTATGTTGATAACTCATATTTGTATTACATTTGATTTAAGGAATATTGTATGTGGGAGAAGGTATGTTATAAGCACCATAGAATTAAAGCTTTATGTATAATATCATATCATGCTATCTGTTCTAATTGAATTTGAATCTCCCCATATTGTTGTTTTATGTAATAACATTGCAAATGAAATTTAATGAAGTCAAAGCTTTTCTGTAAAACAATATGTGATCTGTTTTGATTTATTCATACTTTGTAGATATACTTTAGGTGTTTTTTTTTTTTGTTTTTTTTTTTTTTTCTTAAAGAAAAACTTAAATTGTCAAAAACATAGCTGACTAGGTGAGCAAAACAAATAATGCTCAATGTTCATCAATGCATTCACATAATAAATATAATTATATCTGAAACAAAAGATCTCGTATGGCATGGATATCACATGTTGATGTGAATTGGGGTCATTAAAATTGTTAAAGTTTTCAAATTATTTTAAGTTAGTGTCATTTCTATTCAAGCTAGAGCTCACTAAGTTTTATATAATTATATAATTTGGATATTTTGATAATCACAAATAGTTACTTTTAGAATCTAATATAATTGATCGATCGACACATGGCAATATGAGATTGTAAATTGTTTGCATATATTTCAAAGTGTTAAAATAGGATGATCTTTTTCCTTTTTATTTTATATCATTTTATATATCATTATGGCAGGGATGATGAGGTCCGGAAATTCTTAGCAAGGGCTTACATCCGGTTAGAATAAAGTTATTCAAAACCGCCATGTTGCTACAACTAATGGGTTATGATAATATTATCATGTATGTGCGGTCATCATAATGTTCTTTATATATATACATTCGAAAAAGTTCTCACCTGGTCGCAGAGGTTTATATCACATAGAGAGAAGTGTCACACCGTAAAGAGATCTATCTCGTTGAATTCTTTACAGCTTTAATTTCCAGCAAAAGAAATTGACATGGATACCATCTATTTCATTAAACAACTGCCAAATATACATTATTGTCCCCTAGATCGCTCGAGGAGAATAAAAGCACACCATTGTCAACGGAGCTGTCCTAATATATATAAATTAGCTCGGTCTGAGAGTTTATAACATTTAACAACTTAAATATAAAAAAAAATATTTATATATATATATGTATAAATAAAATTACAATCTGGTATTTATAACAAATTAATTACTTAATTAATAATAATTTTTTTTTTTTCTAACCCTACCGCTACCACGCCTAAGATCATGCTGCCTATTTCGTCTAGCCACATCCATGCAAAAGTGGGTGTATGCTTGAAGGCCACGCGGCCCCTCGTGGTAGTCCACCGCCATGCAAAAGTGCGAGTACGCATGAAAGACACGTGGTCTCTCCAAGCAACCCACCGCCCTGGGAAAGTGGGGGGGGGAAACCCTAAATAGGGTCAATCCCCAAGGCGCGGCCATTTTCACCCTCTCTCCTGAAGTTTTAGCTCTGCAACTCTATGCAAGCTCGCTTAGGGTTCCAGATAGGAAGGAGCTTTTGATCCAGTTCAAAAATTGTTGTTGTGATTGCTTAATGAACAGAGAGCACAGGAGGATTCAAATTGAGGCTTGTCGTGTTGGGGTATTTCGGGCATTTCCTGCAAGGAGTTTTCTAAGAAGCCGGCGATCTCAGGAGGCCACGGTTTCCCCCTTGCTGGCCGGGCAGGGAGCCTTGCAGGGAGTTTTAAAGGGCGTGTCGAGCTAGGCGTCGAGTATCTTCTTGCCCTCTTCGGGTAAAGCCAGATGCACTTCATTTTGCTGCAGCGCTGGTTTTAAAAATGGCATTTTCATTGAACTGGCACCTGGCAGGCAGCACAGTGTGCTGCGACACCCTTTTAAAAGCCACATGGAAAGGGACTTTTCCTTCTCCTCAGTTTGATGAATGAAACCCTCGCCACTGTACTCTGAAATCTGTACAATTTTGCTCAGAAAAAATCCGGGTACCGTGTACGAGTATTCAGACACCATGCTGTTACGAACCTCAGGTCACAAACTGTCTAATCTACAAGTTAGGCTTCCATAGATTATCCAGTGGAAACTTCGGTCTCCAGATACAAAGCAATTTATTATCCATCGCTTCAACCTCAATCGCTATATCCCGGCTTCCATAGCCTGGATTGTTTGTTATTTTCCCCAGAAATGGCTGTATAAATCTGAGCAATGGCGAGTAAGAATAGGGCTAAGATTATGTTTGGAATGATTATATGGATGTTACAATGCAGTGGAGCCAAAGAATACGTAGTAGGAGGAGCATTTGGAAGGTGGGACGTGCCGTCCATCTCGAAGGTCAACTATACATTATGGGCATTTTACAACGTCTTCTGGGTTGGCGATTCCCTTCGTCTGTAAGTCAATCTTTCCTTCACTACTGGCCTCCGGTATGCACATGTATATAAAGCAATAAACCAAAGGGGAATCCTATCACATGGACTTGTTCGGAGGAGCTAGGGGTGCACCTCACAACAAACTGGCACACCTGCCTGCCTGCATGAATGAGACTACCATAGCCCTTTATATAGTCAGATTGGCCGGATCTGCAACTAGAGAATTGAAAACTATAACCGCGACTGGAGACCCCTAAATAAAAATAGAACGATTGCCTGAGCCGCCATAGTGACCATGAATTATGAAGGAAAGGTGGCATATCTGGATAGTGTGAACGTGGCCTTATGATAACTGGTAAATTTAGGAAGGAAAGGCCTCTATTGGTGACCAAAACAACCCAGGTATTCTATGAGCGGTAGCTCTCGTAATCATGTTCCTTCGTCCTTTCATACATATCTGGACTTTGACGCATTTGTGGGCATCTATCGTTTGCCGTGACCAAGATTTCACTCAGAATCCGCAGTGCAGAGTTAGGGGGAGATTTTTCCTTCTTCTTGGAGTTTTACTGATAGATTAGCATGGCCAGAGGAAGGAATGAGGATGGCAGCCAGTAGGAGAGCTATCCCTCATCTGCTCCTTCTCATTAGGGAACTACTGCGTTATATATGTTCGCTTGTATCATTGGGCCAGGCGGTTTGTTGCGTACTTACTGTGTGGATCGACCCTGCAAATGCGGTAAGCTGAAGGTTGTACTTATATTGATTTATATTTTAAGCCTGTTTTTGAATGTGTCACATGTCTACCTCCCTAGAATAGAATTTACACATTCAACACTAACAAGACTTTAGATTTCGATATCCCTTCTGCAAACTTAATTACATTCTTTAACCTGGTTGTATGCAATATATGCATTCATTGCTGAATCAATGAAGATCAAATTTAAAGCTAGTAAATAGAAGTTTAGCGCAATGCTAATTTCCGATTTTATTTAAGTGATATCTATATTACCGCTTGGGTTTTACCCATTTCTTTCTGAGATCGAATCTCCGCAGCACTGTTTATTTACTGTTAAAAGTCTACTATTGATCATTGTGCATTTCTGAGTTTGTGTTTGGCGTATGTTTATATGAACTATGCATAGGCGCATTCTTCAGTGGTCATCGGCTCCCGCCATCGCAAAACAACCAAGGCGTGGGCTTTGAGAGCTATATTATACCACAGTAAGGTGCTGTAGCAGTCACCTTCATCTACAGGTATCAAAAGCTTCAAAAGAGTTTTACCGTATAAACAAATTCACGGCAGTATTTTCTAATCCATCAGTGTAAGACTTCAAAATCGAATGCCTCAAACGATTTTCCTTTTCTTCTTTTATTTTTTCCCTGGCAATGAATCACAAGTATTACACTTGAATGTGGCCTTCTTTCTTAAATGCTGAGCTGGTTATATTTTGGCTTCAATTTCATTATGTGCTTGCTTAGAAATTAGGATGCTGGCCTGTTGTCCTGTCGCTTTTTCTTATTTTCTTTCTAGATTTAATATTTAGCTTTAATAGTTTCATTTCATTAAGCTTGCTATATTTTTTTTTCTTTTCCATGTTTTTCTACATACTAATATGATATTATGATAATATTAGAAGTTCACATTGCAACACATGTTCACTCTTAATATATAAATAATATAACGTGCATTGCATGTTATTATGTTTTGATAGCTGCTATTGTAAATGTGCGGGGACCTCAGCTGCTATTTACTGTTTTGTTTGTTGCGGCTTGCAGGTGTAAGCCGAAAATATGTAACTCCCAAGTATATATGTATATATATCCCTGCAAAATTTTAAATTAGATTAAAATTATGTATCTTTGCACAATTTTAAAATTATTAGTTTTGCAAGTTACTTACCTTGTTTTTTTTGAATTCCGTGAATTTAGGAATAGATGATAGTTTCTGGATTTTATCCTCCGGTTATATATAACAAGTCCTAGTTCACATTTTATAGAATAAGTAACACAGAGTTTATATTCTAGGGGAATAATTTTAGCTTATCACTTAGAAATAAATGAACTGGAAATGGTAGGGGAATTCTGTATTTGATAAGATATATAAATTTAAGTCGAATATACATGCACATTCAAATTGACTGAGTCCGCATAAGTACAGTCTATAGCTTGGATATCAATAGGGATATTGTAAGAAGTTCATAATTTAAATAATAAACTAAAATCTATAACCCTGAAAATGTGCATATGTTTGGTAGATTAGCGTAGAATTTCCATCGTTTGGAGATCCTCATTTTTTTTTTGATATATATTCTTTCATTTTCTAATGTTATTCCCATTGTCCTTTTGCATGTGTACCTTGGAAGCTTACTACGGCTGGAGGTCAGGTAGGTAAATTATCAAGTAGATTTTCTAGGTGAAGCATGAATAGGCCTGTAGGTTCAAGAGTCTGAACAAAGGCTCTGATACCATCTGTAGTGCTCTGGTTTTACAGCAGAGCACTATGTAAAATTTCAGGGTTAATTTTCTACGTTTTAAACTTTATCAGTTTATGGAAGTAAATTTCTAAGAATTACTATGTGCCTAAATAATTTTTAGTGTACTGTCGTGTTTTCACTACCTTACATTCGTAATTTAAAATAGACAAACATATCAATATTTCCTTTTCAACAATCATGTTCTAGCATAAGAATATGTTTCACAACTCAGTAAACCAGTAAATAGCAGTAAATCAGTAACTAGCAAGTTATGCATGTTTACAGTAAGTTTTAGCATAATAGTAAATAACGGAAATTACCTGATGCTGATGCTAACCGTAAGTTGTAGCAGGTTGTATAACCCCTTAGACAGCCAAACTGAAGTGTCCACCCTACCGACCAGCTATAATCTTGTTGGCCCTTGGAAATCAAAGGATTTCCAAGCCCCCGAGCCCACAATCTGATAATCCCGAGAGCAGTGTTTCCTTCCGTTCTCAAAATTTTTCTGTTCTCCAATCAAACTTTCTGTTCTCCCAATCTTCTGTTCTCAAAACTTCTTTTCTTCCCCAATCCAAAAAAAAAAACCTCCCCTTTCTCCAAGCTCTCTCCCTCTATATAATTTCCCTTCCTCGAGAATATCTTGGGCTTACTCCACCGCCCCAAAATCCCCCTCTCGAGCCCCTCAACATTTACCCTTCTCACTAGTTCATTCATACACGGTTCTTTATAAAAAAATGTATAATTAATTACTCTCATGGAAAAATTAGTTGGTTTTGGATTGACGGTCGTAAATATTTATTACGGTGGGGATTATCACCCCAAGGTTATCCATTCGGGACAAGTTTCATTAAATACAAGTCTATCCGCCATCCTTGATATTTTAATGTTATTAATGTAATTAATAAAATATTATATAATTAGTTGCCCCTTGTCAACTTGGACATGATGTGTCTTAATGATCCACCTTATCCGTCGAGACTACTTAGCTTGAGGTTTAAATTCCAAGATTAACATTGAATAATTAAATATCCATTTTCCATCACATCACGTTTATTCAAAAAAAATGATTATCTTATTATGGCTAACTTTTGAAATGGAATTAATCACACAATATTAATTTATAAATCAATATTTTAAATCTTACTTATATTGCATTTGTTACGATAGGGATATAAATGTTGCTGGAATATCATTTATTAATTAATAATAATAATTAAATCACCCTTTGACAATAATAAAAGGTGAATCAATCATAGTATTCTTAATTATTTGTTTATCACATGAGTACCCTATCATCAACATAGCATCCTTGTTCTTATAAACAAAGCACTTGTGAGGGCTTAAACAATTTTACTAATTAATTAGACACTATCATTACCCTATTCACAATAGTTCTTCTATGACAATGTTAACTGACGATACTTGTCTTAGTTTATTATTACAATGTTTTCATATAATTACTAATTCACTTATTTACACATTGACAACCTAACCATTCATTACCTAAGTTGATTGATGTATCCTTAACTTAGTTATCTATGACATTTATACTACTATTCAAGCATGACAAGTATGTTATACACCAGTAATATTGTACACGTACAAGGTGTGCATGCATGGCCAGTGTATGCACATGTCGGACATGTACTATAAACAAACCCCATTCCGCCTATGCATACTTGCTAACTAACAATAGTATCTACCCCCATGCAGAAGAGAAAGCATAATCTATAGTATAATTACTTTAACATCCTCGGTTATTTAATAGTTAACCCTTTACGATTTAACATCATTGTCTTTATGTTTACATTAGTTTAATCAATCAAGTACAGGGAAGGGTGCCTACTTCCACTAACTCGGAATCAAGGAATACTAAACCCCCAACAGTACTAACTAACACATCCTCCCATCATAACCTACGTCCAGCATCCTCCCTATCCTTCCTCTGCTAGTACAACAGTGGATGTCGGACTCACCGATCTGACCACATAGAACTTGAGAGCGATAGCGTCGGCTGAACAGCGGACCTATCCTCCCCTAGCAGGCATCCGACCATCGTCATCACAACAACATGGGGAGCGTGTCTCAGCACGGCCCTCCCACGACCTCGGGTCTCATGGAAACATAGGGTGGGAAACACATCCATCCCTCTCAACATACTGGGCCTACGCCCTTATCAACTCATACTTTGCTGCTATCGGGATTATCAGTTTGTGTTATCGTATCCTCATTTTGGCTGCTAAGGTTTGCTGTATGAACATGTTTTTTCCTTTCCAATATATATCAGATCAAGTAACTGGCTATCCCATAGCCCTTGTGTCCTGTAGGTTAGTATTTTGCAAAATACAAATTTATAGAAAACATTTCCCATTGATCGCCAATTGATCCATGCTATCAAAAATCATTTTATTTCATGCAGCCCTTTTAGCTCATCATAGATGCGTATGACATATGACACTTCAATAATTCATATAAGAAGATGGTATCCACGTACCGAATCATATATTTCACATTTCATTAATGAAAACATATAAACATATACTGCAATCGTAAAATAAGGAAATCATATGATAATCATGACATCATAACTGCATAACATAGTAACATCATAATCATGGTGAAATCATAAGACAGAGTAACATCATATAATGAGGTCCAATATAGTTTACTCAGTCGAGCTGAGTTTGACAAAATATATAAGAAATAAAGTATGGTGTGTCTAACTAATAAATATGCCGAATCAAAAATATGGGCATTACAGTAAGATTGTCTTTGCATTTTTTATTTTCGTCTGAGACGTGGCCGACAGGCATTGGTCGGAGGTATCGTTGTTTCCTTTTTTAAGCCCCGTGGGTTTCTAATTCCACTAAAATCAAGCTAAAAGAAACTATGGCCGCCCGGGCCTTTTTCGTTAGTCTTTCTCCGGGCGCCATCACCCTTGCTCAAACCAAAACCCACCATAGAACCCCTCGTCAGGTGATTTAGATAGCAGTGGCGGTCGGAGCCCTCGCCTGCTCATGAATACGAAAGCGACCCCGTACTCGCCTGTTCATAAATATGAAAACGGCTCCCTATTTCGTCATAGAGTTATTTCACCTCTGACTTCCCCGCCGTTAGCCATTTGAACCGCAACCATGACGATAGATACCACCCCTTCTAGAGGCTGGGCCAAAAGCAGATTGCTTCTGCAACACGCTTATCCGCTCGGGAGCATTCCAAACCCATCCCTTTAAAAGAATCAAATCTCTATAATTATGTTTCATGTTGAAATGGTGTATTTTGCTTCCTAAAATGCAGCTTCACATTTTGATTTTATCTCATTCACATATTAAAATGATGATGATCTCTGTTAAAATCTCACAGTATGTTGCTCAATTTCATAATGACTTGTATGTGGGTGCTATCAGGGATAAGTCAAAATGCCAAAAGGTGGTAAGAAGAAGGCTAAGATGACAGAGAAAAAGCCTGCACCACTTAAAACTGAGACCTCACTCCAGGATACTAGGTGCACCACCGGTGTTCCTCCATAAATCCGCTGGGGTGACATTTACAGGATGATCCGAGACCAGGATGTCCCGGACATGTTGTTAGAAGAGGGGCAGATTTATCTAAATATCAAAGCTTCAGGCATAACCAGAGCTGCTACCCGCCCTGAACTATTCCCCTGTGCTGAAGTAATCGGATGGATACTCCAACATGCCGATGCGGAAGGAAGAGTGATAAATGATAGCGGGAAAGTAGCCATTTCCTCATTCCACCTAGCATACATTGCCGCAGCCTATAAATTTCCCCGCACCCAGCAAGCTCTGACTGATGAATGGTTGGGAAAAATGAATAACGTTGAGATGGCCAAAAAGCTACTAGTCGCAGGCAAACATTTGAGAAAGAAAGGAAATGACGAATATCACGTACAGAATCTGAGACCTCCTTTCAGATTGATCGCTTTGATGCTGTGCAAAATATTCGGCATGCCCGATGGCACCATGTATAAGATTCAGTGGGTCCCTATTATCCACTTCGTGGCGTTTAAAGGAACTATGTTTGACTGGGCCACTCTCCTATCAGATAGTTTAGCCTTGACGATAGTTGCTGCAAGAGAAGGACTAGCCTTGAAGAAGGCATAATTTTTCATGTCCTCATATCTGATTGATTGCATTTTGGCGAAGGTGGACTTCCCCAAATTGGGCTGCACATGGGATAAGGCCACCACCCCGGTTTATACCGCTTTCAAGATGATGTGGGCCCAGAATTACAAACCTAGCTACAAACTCATCTGTGAGGGGTTCATCATGCCCCTATATGAGAAGATATTCAAGGAGGAGCCCAACTGCCTGTCAGAGAACGCTGTGGAAGTCCTTGAGGATTACGGGGATTTTTACTTTTCAGAGCAAGGAACCTACCTCAGAATGTTTGGAGGGACTAAGGCCCCATACATTTTGCCGCAGTATGCCACAGATTATGTGGTCCTCAAGGAAGCAGTAAGACAAATATTCCTGGATGGAATTGGAGCAATACTCCACAAACAGCATAAGGCTTCCTTTCCCCCTCTACCTTTCTGCATAGGTGCTTACAAGTTCTCGGGGGTTGCCTCAGCCGAAGCGTTTATTCAGAAGCTGAAAGCCTTCCACTTCGGCGAGGTGATCTTCCACAGGAACGACAGGAAGGGAAAAGTGGCCGAGCACTTAGGGAAATCTACGCTCATTTTGAGTACTCTCACTATCCCGATGCCGAGGAAGAGATATTCAGGGGCATCAGCAACATGGCTGAGCTACGAACCTTTCGCCAAGGTAGTGGAGTAAGTTCTAGCTCCACCAAGATCAAGAAGACCAGCCAGCAGAAAGAGAAAGAAGCTGATGAGGCCCGAGCTCAGAAAGAGCTCAGATTAAGAGAGGAAGCAAGGTTACAGCAGGAGGCTAAGGAAGCCAGATTGCAGCAGGAGGCAGAGGAAGCCCAGCAGCAGAAAGAGGCTGAAGATGAAAGGCTACGGAGAGAGAATGAAGATCAGCTGCAAGCTGAACAAGCTGAGAGAGAAAGGAAAGCAGAAGAAGAGCTGAAAGCAGGGGAAGATGCCCAAGCAAGTGGGTCCTGTATCCAAGACATGGAAATAGACGCATCTCAAGCAGGTGGCTCTGGTACCCAAAATGTGGGACTAGATCCAGCTCAGGAAGTCCGGACCCCACCTGCTGAAGAAGAAATAGACATTATGGACCTCCCAATTGTCCCGTACACTCCATCGGGAAAACATACGGTGTCTGGGTGGAATGAGTTTGTCTATGACAAAAAAAGGAAAGCAATGGTCCTGAAATCGGAAGAGAGGATCAAAATCCACTTCCACAAGGACATCATTACCCACTGAGAGGTCACTATAATGCAGAATACAAATAAAGATCCCTTTGTTATGGCATCCGCAGCTGTAGAAACAACAAAAGCATCACTGGACAATGTAGGTGTTATAGTTAGAGAAAATGCATTGACAAAGAAGAGAGCTCGTACACTACAATAGACTGTGGCTAATGAGCAAGCCCACAGGGATCTTGTGGTGAACAAGTATAATTGCCTGTACGCCGAGCATAAAGAGCTGTCAGACAAATATAACCGGTTAGAGGAAGAGAAGGAGCAGCTATCAGTCCTAATGATGATTGAAGAAGCATAAAAGAATGATGCAGTAGCTAGAGTGTCCCAGCTTGAAATAGATAGGCGGGCATTAGCTGAGCAATTGGAGCAAGCTGAGAGCAGAATGATGGACGTGTCTCCCTTCCATGAGTTGTCCTGCAGCATTCTGAAGCAAATGCATGACACTCAGGAGCTAATCACTAATGAGGTTTGCAAGCTCAAGGCCATGGTGGTCAGTTTAAAAGAAATTAATGCGGAGGCCCATAGGCTCAAAGCCAAGCATACCCGTGTTAAGGCAAATATCTTGAGCCAGATAAAATGGTGAGAAGGAAAGGGGGATTTCCCCACACATCTACCATTTAAGTCTATGGAAGGTTTTAATGAAGACATAGCCCTTCTAGAATTCTGTAGGAGCTGTGGCAATAAGCTAATGGCCAGTGTGCAAGGGACAAGGGATAGAATCAACGGTCTGTATCAAAGAATCAAGGGAGTGCATGACAGGTGCAAACTGAATTTCCCACAATCCCTCGATGACTTCCCGGATTCAGAACAACGCTTGGCAGAGCTAAAGGAAGAGCTGGGCATCCAAATCGAATACGTGAATAAAATTGATGTCCTAGCAATTGATGACTTACAACATTATATTGGAATGTCATCAGTCCACAATCATTTGCTCAAAGAAGTGCATCAAGCTGCAGTAGCAGAAGTTCAAAGCATCGGGGCAAAGCTCGCGAAAAATGTGACTTCCCAGAAAATCTTGTTTCCTGCTGCAGCAAACGTGGTCATAAGTGACACTAGTATCTGGTATAGCTACATAGCAGAAGAAGAGAAGAAGGCGGAAGTAGCAGCTCTGGAAGCAAATCCAGACTCTTCTCTCCCAGCAGTGGCAGATATTCCATCCAGTTCGACTCCTTCCTCCCAAGCCATTCCAGCAGCAGTGAGTTCTATTCCCTCTTCTCCAGCAGTGGCAGGAACTCCATCCAGCTCAATTCCTTCTTCCCAAGTAGAAGCAGTAGCTCCAGTGGTTTCGAGTGCCTCTCCTAAGGCAACAGCAGCAGCAAATGTTGATTTGAGTGACCTCTCTTCAAGCTGAAGCACACGTGCAGGAATGAAAGCGCTGAGTTAAAGCGTGAACTCTGTTTTTTTGTATTTTTGGGACTTTTCATATGTGTAAAAGCGTGGAACTATAGGACAGTTGTCCCTATTTTCTGTTAAAATAATTTTGTAATGAAAAGAGAGTCACATTATGTCTGTTATAGAAGAAATTCCTATAGGTGACAAGTGGAAGAGGCCAGGTGGCAGCCCAAAGGGAAAATTTGTAATTATAAATAGAAGTTAGGAAGGATTAGAGAGGACTTTTGGCAGGGGATGAAATTTTGAGACTTGTACGAGCTATCTTGTATTGGTTCTACGAAAATCGAATTTTCTAATTAAAGACTGGAGATGGATGTTTTGCATGGGAACGAAAGATGGATGTGTATTGGACTGTTCTGGTGATTTCCATCCTGTAATGTGAGATCTTTCTTGTTATCTGAACTATTTCTTTGCAACAAATGATTTTGCTTCTTTCTGTGTAAACGATTTCTCCATTTCATGAGCAGTGAATGTGTTCTATATTAAATCAGAAGCTATCTTCTGATATATTTATCTTGGTTGTAGCTTTCTCTTTCTGATTTAATGGCTATCCATTCTTTCTTTAAGATAACTCATATAGCTCATTGTTCATGCCTTTAAATTTGCTCCTGGCAGGGATCGTTAGATTTCTTTCAGTTTATTTTACACTTAGATCTGTTTCTTTCATTCTTTCCATCTAGATTAGATAATTTTGCTTCTTTCTTTGATGAGTAATGAAATGTGTTTTATGTTAAATTAGAAGCTATCTTCTGAGATCTTCTATCTAGCTGTAGCTTTCTCTTTAAGAATTAATGGCTGCCTGTTCATTCTTTAAAGATAACTCTTATAGCTCATTGCTCACCCTTTAAATGTGCTCCCTGCAAGGATAGGTAGATTTAATTCAGTTTTTAAGACTTAGATCTGTCTTAGTTTTGCATTTAGATCAAATATAAATTAGGCACTTGCATCTCATTAAAACATAAAACCCAAAAGAAAGGTGGATCGGGCCATAACCGGTATAATTGGAATTAAACTCCAAACCCACGGTTGTCGGAACCGCTAACCGTACGGATTCCCTGTACCAAACGGTAGATAATCTAATTGGGATCATCTATCGGGGAGAATCCCTTTCTGATTGATGCTACGATATCCGAGGCATCGACAGTTTTTGGCGCTAGAAGGAGGGCCTGAAAGTGCATGGCTGATAGAGGAAAATCTCCCACTGCCATTGATGACACTGAAAACTCGCTTAAAGAAAGCATTTCAAACAGCCCAGATCTTGAATTATCAAATCAAGAACGCCTCATTTCTGATCCTGAGCCTCAAGAAGCTTTATACGCTGTCCCTTTTACAGAAATAGAGGATTTGAGAAGACATACCAGATCCTACGTTAGGCAGCTAGGTGGTTTAAACGCTGTCAATTTCCTCCCTAAGAAAACTACCCCTAGAAAGGAGCCACAGTATACCCGAGATTCGATTCTTGTTCAAAGTTTTGAAGAACTTGTAAATTTGACTTTGGAAGAAATTTCAGACACTCTTAACAAGGCAGATCCTGAAAACTCAGACAAAATTTCAGACCAAGAAAACCTTGAAGAACTTATTACTCCAAAGAGTACTCCCCAGAATTCACCTTACAATTCTCCACCGGGGTCTCCACATCCAAACATGGTTGTACCTACTTGGAGAGCAAGGGGAGCGCTAAACCTAGCTGGACCATTCCATAATCTTCCAAAAAATCCAGAAAAGTTCTTGCCTAAGTTCGATCCAGGGAAAGCCATTTCAGCGGAAGATCACCTCAAGAGTTTTTACTTAGCTCTGAACCTTTTGAACGTACAACATGAAGACGTATTCTGCAGGTTGTTCCCATATACATTCGAGCCAAAAGTATCATCCTGGTACTTTAGCCTACAACCCATCTCAATCTCTAGTTGGGATGAATTCGAAAATTGTTTCTTAAAGAAATATGGAAACCAAAAGACTGTAGCAACACTTATGAAAGAACTCTTATCCATGAGAATGGAAAAGAAAGAAAAGGTTCAAGATTTCAATCAAAGATTCACAATGCTGTTAAATAATTTTAGTGAAGCTAATAAACCAGCGGAGGAATCTCTGATTGAATACTACACTACCGCTCTTGAAGGACCAATAGCAATGTTCGTAAAAAGATCCAAGAAAACTACCTTGATAGAGAACTTTGAGGAAGCTAGAAAGGTAGAAGAAGAAGCTGATATCATTGCTAAACATGCCTTAGATGTAGAACCAAAACCAGCAGCTAGAAAAAAACCTTTGCTGCTCACTAGAGGTAAAGAAGAGCCATCTACAGACATGGAAAATGTAGTCAAGATGATGCAGAAATTATCTAATAAAATTGTAGATCTCGAGAAAGACAAGGCTGCTAGCACATCTAGGAAACCTTTCAAGCCATTTTATAAAATAAGGGAAGACGGTGATCAAACTCATCCACCAATGAATACTTCTCCGGTCTTAAACTTGAATGAAATCGGGATGGAAAATTTCTGCACTTTTCATCAAGAACCACATTCGGAAAAGAGCTGCCCGCAATGGATTAATTCCATGAGCTTAGTCATGAACCAAATGCTAGATTCACAGATCCCAGAACAAGATGATTCTCGAGAGGAATCGAACCCTGAGTTAGAGGAACCAACCCCGGACACTACTATGGTGCTATGGGATTGGGTACCTATGACTGAATTAGTAGAGGAGGATCCCATAGAAAGCTCTCCCTCTACAGTAAACGTTGCTACTCGCAGCAAAGGCCCAATTGTCGATCCTGTGCCAAGGACAGCTCCTCATAAGCCTAAAGTTTCAAAAGAACCGCCTAGGAGGCACATAACAATTATCCCACCATAGCCAAAAGTCAGCCAAACAGCGACCAAGCAGCCAAGCGCTGACACCATAGTTCAACTACCTAAGGTCACAACGAGTAAAACAGATCAGCCAACTCGAGTTGGGAACGAATATGACATAGGATACGATATTATTGAAGATATCAAGAAAGTCAAAGCGAATGTGTCAATATTTGACATGTGCAGCTTACCCCATCAACGAGACAAACTGGTGCATGTTCTACAACCACAGATCAGCACTCCATTAACGGATTCTCAAAACAATCCTGAAATTAATGAGGCTAGCATCGGTGGGAAATCTAAATCTCAAACATTGTCGTTCCTATTGACTTTTGAAATTTTTAATCACAATGTCCACAACTGTTTGGTAGATTCTGGAGCATCCTCCAACGTCATGCCATTGTCCATTTGTAAAAAGATTAACCGGCAGCCTGTTCCATCTCCAGCCCAAATTATCCAATTAGATAGGACTGTTGTCAAAGTAATTGGGGAGATGAAAGACGTTCTCATTATACTTTCAGCTGACCCTAGAGTCTGTCAATTCATTGACATAATGGTGGTTGATATTCCTGAAGCTTATGGGCTGATTTTAAGTAGGGATTGATCTACCAAGCTGAGTGTCTACTTTGCTACTGATTGGTCCCACCTATGGTTGCCTTATCAGAACAGGCAGAATCATATTAAAGTTCTTAGGGAACCTCATATGAAACAAAACGTAACTCAGTTAGAAGAAAAAAATGAGGCCGTAGCTTTCTCATCCTCGGTTCTGGGGAATTACTTCTTAAAGATAGATCCGGGTAATTATCAGTCTGAAGCCATTAGCCATGAATCAGATAAACAGTTCGATCTCCTTCATTTCTCTCGGATTGATGATGTTGATTGTAACATAGTCAATTTAGTTACTGACATAGATCACAAAGAAACTAACTTAGTTGAATCTAAAGATACCTTTTGGACATTATACTTTGATGGTTCTAAAACTCTGGAAGGATCTGGATCCGTTTGTGTTCTAATGGATCCAAAAAGAAACAAGTATTTTTTGTCTTGTAGATTAGAATTTGATTGTACTAATAACACCGCTGAATATGAAGCTTTGGTACATGGATTAAAGAAGGCCATTGGCTTAAATGTTAAGTACCTGAAGGTCTTTGGTGACTCCGAGATAGTTGTAAGACAGGTAAGGGACACCATTCATTGTCTCTCACCTCATTTAAAGGGTTATCAGGCTGAGGTATGGGATTTAATTATGCATTTTGACGCTTTCAATATAAAATCAATTCCTAGATTGCAAAATTCTGCAGCTGATTTGTTAGCAACATCTGCTTCTAGATTGGTGCCATCAAATAATAAATGCTCGATTGAATTGATTTTCAGGCCTTCCATTCCCGATAACATCACGAACTTCAGAGTCTTCGATGATGATGAACAAATTATCAGCTTCCTAACAAACGAGGATAGCTTTCAAGGAGCTGTAATAGATGAAGAAGAACACGATGTTGATTTGATGAAGAAGGATGAGGAGAAAGGAAATTTCATTCCCAAGGGGGTAAGGTCCCTCGAAATGCCGTTCGATATTCAAAATAAATTCAAAAGGCCAGCTAATACCAAAACTAATAGCTCATCAATGCAACATGAGTTAGTTAATTTGGGTACCGAGGCAGAACCAAAATTTGTCAACCTTGGCAAATGTTGTTCACCAGGAGAAAGAGACAGGTTCATCAAATTGTTTAAACAATACAAGGATGTTTTCGCATGGACCTATGAAGATCTGAAGACGTATGACGTCCGCATTATTCAGCATTTTATACCAATGAAAGCGGGTGTCAAGCCATTTCAGCAGCAGTTAAGAAGAATGCATCCCACTCTAGAACCGCTGATCCAAAAGGAATTAAAGAAGCTCCTGGACGCTAAGATAATCTTTAAGGTCCGGCATTCTGAATGGGTTGCAAACTTGGTTCCTGTAAGAAAGAAGTCGGGAGAGATAAGGCTATGTGTAGATTTCAGAAATTTAAACAGACCTTCCGATAAAGACAACTACCCCGTCCCTTCAATGGAACAAATCCTTCAAATGGTGTCAGGATCCGAATTGTTTTCTCTCCTCGATGGTTTCTCTGGCTACAATCAAGTGTTAGTAGCCGAAGAAGATCGTCTTAAGACTACTTTTCGACCTAAGTGGGGGACTTTCGCATACAGGAGGATGCCATTTGGTCTGATAAACGCAGGAGCTACATTCCAAAGGGCGATGGATATTGCCTTCCGAGGATTGGGTGGACAATGCGTGGTTGTATACTTAGATGATGTTACAGTCTTTTCAAAGAAAAGGGAAGATCATGTTGTTCATCTAAAGCATATTTTTTATCGCTGTCAGAAATATGGTATTTCCTTGAATCCCAAGAAGAGCGTATTTGTTGTTCCCAAAGGTAAGCTCTTGGGTCATATCATCTCCAAAGGGGGAGTTTCAATTGATCAAGAAAGAGTCCAAGCCATTAATAAGATTACAATGCCTTACAACAAAAAATCTATACAGTCTTTTATGGGCACCATCAATTTTGTCCACAGATTTGTTCTGGATTTCGCGCAAATTGTTAAGCCATTGCAACAAATGGTTAAACAAAGCATGCAATTCAAGTGGACAGATCTGGAGAAGGACGCATTTAGAGATATCAAGGCAGCCATAGCTAAGGCTCCTTCCTTGAGGAGCCCAGAATTTGATAAGGATTTCATCTTGTATACCTTCGCTTCGGATGACTCTCTCGCAGTTGTGCTCACGCTAAAGGTGGAGCTGGGGGACGAATACCCAATTTCATTTATGAGCACTAGTCTGCAGGGGGCTGAGCTGAATTATCCCGTGGTTGACAAGCATGCATATGCGGTCTTCAAAGCAGTCAAGCAGTTTAGGCCATACATTCTGAAGAACAGAACGAAAGTTATAGTTCCTCACCCAACTGTTAGATCCCTTTTCGTTCAAAAGGAATTGGGAGAAAGGAGAGGGAACTAGGTTACAGCTCTTCAAGAATATGATTTGGAATTTAAACCAGCCACGATCATCAAAGGGCAAGGCCTGTGCAAATTACTTGCGGGAAACTCAACTGATGAAGAGCAACATTGGAAAAATGAAGCTGAACTCAATTCGGTTGAAGTATGTCATATCTTCACAACTCCCCAGTCATGGTATAGGGATCTGGTGCACTATTTACAGCAGGGATATCTACCTGAGCACTGGAACTCTAATCAAAGACGGGCACTCCGCTTGAAATCATCACCTTATCAAATCATTGATGGGATACTTTTCAGGAAGAATTATGATGGAGTTCTTCTTAGATGCCTAGAAAAGGAAGATGCAAGTAAAGTTGTCAAAGAATTACATGATGGTCCCGCAGGTGGACATTATTCAGGAGAAACGACAGCACACAAGATACTGAGAGTTGGTTATTATTGGCCCACTCTGTTCCAAGATGCCCATACGTATGCACGAAACTGTGATGTATGTCAAAGAAGTGCCGGAAAGTTACCCAAGGCAGCAGGACCATTGCAGCCGGTGATTATCTCCGAGCCTTTTGAGCAGTGGGGTATAGATGTTATCCGAGAGATAAACCAAACTCTTCGTTGCAACATCGATACATCCTGACGGCTACCGACTACTTCACTAGATGGACGGAAGCCATCCCGTTGCGCAAGATCAACGAAGACGCAGTCATCAGCTTCTTGAAAGAAAACATCATAACCAGGTTTGGGGTTCCAATTTCCCTTGTTTTTGATAATGCTACTTATTTTTCGTCTTGCAAGATAAATGAATTTGTGTATGAATGGGGAATTAAGTTGCATTATTCAGCCAATTATTATCCATGGGGAAACGGATTAGCTGAATCCTCAAACAAGAATCTGATTCGAATTCTTAAGAAGACTGTGATAGAAAACCAGAAAGTTGGCATGTAGCTCTCCCAAACGCCTTATGGGCAGATAGGGTGACCCCCAAGAACACTTTAGGTGTTTCCCCTTTCACTCTTGTCTATGGCAAGGAAGTCATCCTTCCTCCAAATATCTTACTCCCATCCTTGCAGTTATCCCAAGCCTCTCGGGGTTCTGGTAGCCAAGCCTTACAATCAAGGATCAATACCCTGCTTCAACTTGAAGAAGCCCGACAGAAAGCTAAAGATCGATTCCATCAACACCAAGACATAGTTAAGAGATGGTTCGACAAGAGGAATTCCGGTAAAAGAAGTTTTGAAGTTGGGGACTTAGTCCTGAAATGGGACCATAACCATGAAGGCAAAGGAATGCATATGAAGTTTCAACATCTATGGGTAGGCCCGTACCAAATTTCGGCGAAATTAGGCCCATCCACTTACAAATTGACAAATCTCGAGGGAGAAGAAGCAACCCTTCCTCTTAATGGCCTCGCTCTGAAACAATACTTCGCATAGTCTCTTTGAGACTTCTTGTACATAAATAAAGTTTTCTTTTATTGTTGCTTTAGCCTTTAGTTGCTTTATTTTCAGCCATGTTGTTTCTGTCTTTGTCATTTGAGCCTGCGCAACAAGTTTTGTTTTCTGAAATCCCTTATGGTTGAGTTTCTCGTTTAGGATATATCTTTCAAAGAAATCTTGCAACCCATGAGTCTAGAACTATGCTCAAATAAATTATGTCTGTTGCGCTCTCGCTGAAATGTTCAGCAGGAAGGAAGCCTACTCTGCTAGTCACACTAATCCTGTTCAAAATAGCAGAGACCCATGACCATCTTCATTACTATCTCTGGGCTCCACCCACTCTCACACTTAAAGGCATCCCAAGAAGGTTACCAAAGTTGGACCCATGGAAAGTAGCACCTCTCGAGGACATAGGGTATTGGAATGACTCCATGCTGCAAATCTAACAGCCAAAATGGCTTATATTCAAGAGTCTGTTTTCCAGAGATTCTCGCCTCAATTAAAGCATGGCTGAGACAAAAGCAAAAGACATGTAAAATCAAGAAGGTTGTCCAAAAGGCTCAGCCCAAAATGGGCTCCTCTCCGTCCGTGAGGCTTGATCAAATCAATAAAATTTTTAACTCACACAAAAGGACATTATGGATTGAGGAGCCTAAATCAAAGATCATGTCCAAAGAAAATATCTCTGGAAGGCTCAAACAGCTAAGCTGTCCAAAGTACAAACATCCAAAAGGATGCAAGCAGCATGGGAATGAGGAACAAGAGAAATAATGTCCATGAGAAAGTGTTGCAAATCCTTTGGAGTCTGGCAGTAGTGACCATCTAAAGGATGACCCTCCTAAAATGAATCTCATATGTTGGCCCTTTGAGAGTGGTGAAGATGTCTCGGTCAAAGCTCCCCTTTCCCCAATGGCTAGCAGGTAAAATGCCTTCTTCCCCTCACATGAATTTAAAATGCTCAGCTGAGTATTGCACCTAAGATGGATGTCTTTGATGAGGTTTCGGACCATGAAGAGTAATTTTTCAGAGATCTGTGTTCACCAGTGACTCGCATTGTTGTTGCAGCAACATCCCCCCCAAAAACAAATTGAACATATTGGGGCCCGTCCTTTAAAATTTTAGAAAGGCTGCCTCAAGGGGCCATTCCCAGCTTTTATCTTTTGCTTTCCAACAGAAAATATTGCCATAAACCTTTCCAAATTTCTTCCAAGGAACAGAAAAGGAACTTAGAAAATTTTCCCAAAATTTCGGAGCTTTTCAGACTATCTCCCCGCAGTTGCGAAATTTTTTGAGTTTTCATCCCGAAAGGCAAAAGCCTTTGTTTAACCTTTCGAAAAAAATATTAGAAACTTTGTTTTGAAAAGTTGCGGAACGTAAGAAAGAAACTCCCCGGAAACATTCATCTTTTGCTCCCGAAACGGCGGGAACCATTCGCAAGAACATCCCGAAAACTTAGATTTTCCTCTCGCGGTTTCGGAAACTATTTGGGAAAGTCTCCCGACATTTCGGAGTCTTTCGGGCTATCTTCCCGCAGTTGCGGAAGCCAAACGCATAAGCTTCTCGAAAATGACTTAGAAAACATTTTGAGCGTTTGCGGGACGCAAGCAGGAAGCTCCGCGGATCCTTTCATTCTTTTCCCCCGAAGCGGCATAAGTCTTTTACATAACTCTCCCGAAAAGATTTGGAAGTTCGAGTTAAAAGATTGCGGAAGCTATTGAGGAATTGCTTCCGAAACGGCGGAAGAGTTCAACGAAGCCGCCCGAAACTTGCAGAAGCCGTTCGCATAAAACTCCCGAAAAAGACCTAGAATTTTTCGTTGGAAAGTTGCGGAAGCCATTGGATAATTCTTTCCGAAACGGCGGAGCTATTCATCAAAAATTTCCGCAGTTGCGGAGGAATTCGGATTTTCCGTTCGAAACAGTGGAAGCCATTTAGCATAAAATTTCCAAAAAGGGACTTAGAATTTTTTGAAATTTTGCGAAACGCGCCAAGGAAGCTCCGCGGAACCATTCAGCTTTGTCTCCCGAAATTGCAGTGCCTTTCGGGCTATCCTCCCACGGTTGCGGAAGCATTCAAGAATTCCTTCCGAAACAGCGGGCACCATTCGATAAATCTTTCCGTAACTCCGCAAGAACTTAGAATTCTTTGTGAAATTTGCGGAACAAGTTGGCTTTTCCTCCCGCAGTCGCGGAAACATTCACATCAACTTGCCGAAACGCCGAAACGCTTAAACCTTTCCGGAACAATTCATAAAAGCCGCCCGTAACCACGGAAGCTTTCAAGTTATCCTTCCGAAACGACGGGAAGCATTCACCATATCCTCCCGAAACCCCGTGAGACTTAGAAAATTTTCAAATTGCGGAAGCTATTGATGAATTTCTCCCGAAACAGCGGAAGCTTCCACGTTATCCTTCCGAAGGACTTGAACTTTGCAGAAGGTCTTGGCGCGGGAACCTTTTGCGGGATCCATTCGCCATTACCTTCCGAAACGGCGAAAGCGTTTGCTATATGCTTCCGCAACGGCAGGTGGAATTCATGAGTCGGTCCCGCAAATTGGCGGTCGCACGCAGATCAAAATTTCTTGACGTGACCGCGGCATACAATATATTTAAACCGCGTTTTAAATACGCCAACCACCACATTAAACTCGCACGTGCTCGGTCCATTTAAATAGACGGTGGGGGTACAATCCAACACATTGTTATTTGTCGATTGGCAAACCACTGTTGGACGTCGCACGACCGCTCCAGCTCAGCTCACTCATCCACATTCACGGCCAACTCATTCAGCCATCTTCACGGTGCCAGGTAGGAGGTTTTAACCGTTAAATTTGTATTCCACGCGTCAGATTACCTTTGGGTGTTCTTCTTTTTCAAAGACGATAGGAATTGGTTGGATTTTGACGGGCAAAATGCCCGTCATGGGCTATTTTTCCCGTCAAACGGCTTAAATTGCATATTTCCCGTCATATAAAACCAAGGAATTGTAAAACGATTGCATATTATGTAAAGAGCGTCAGATTGTCTTTGCATTTTTTATTTTTGTCTGAGACGTGGCCGACAGGCATTGGTCGAAAGTATCGTTGTTTCATTTTTTAAGCCCCGAAGCCCTGTGGTTTCTAATTCCTCTAAAATCAAGCTAAAAGAAACTATGGCCGCCCGAGCCTTTTTCGTCAGTCTTTCTCCGGGCGCCATCACCCTTGCTCAAACCAAAACCCACCATATAACCCCTCGTCAGGTGATTCAGATAGAAGTGGCGGCCGGAGCCCTCGCCTGTTCATGAATACGAAAGCGGCCCCGTACTCGCCTGTTCATAAATATGAAAACGGCTCCCTATTTCGTCATAGAGTTATTTCACCTCTGACTTCCCCGCCGTTAGCCATTTGAACCGCAACCATGGCGATAGATACCACCCCTCCTAGACGTTGGGCCAAAAGCAGATTGCTTCCGCAACACGCTTATCCGCTCGGGAGCATTCCAAACCCATCCCTTTAAAAGAATCAAATCTCTATAATTATGGCCAAAAGATCAGCCAGCAGAAAGAGAAAGAAGCTGATGAGGCCCGAGCTCAGGAAGAGCTCAGATTAAGAGAGAAATCAAGGTTACAGCAGGAGGTTGAGGAAGCCAGATTGCAACAGGAGGCGGAGGAAGCCCAGCAGCAGAAAGAGGCTGAAGATGAAAGGCTACGGAAAGAGGCTGAAGATGAAAGGCTACGGAGAGAGAATGAAGATCAGTTGCAAGCTGAACAAGTTGAGAGAGAAAGGAAAGTAGAAGAAGAGCTGAAAGCAGGGGAAGATGCCCAAGAAAGTGGTTCCGGTATCCAAGACATGGAAATAGACGCATCTCAAGCAGGTGGCTCTGGTACCCAAAATGTGGGACTAGATCCAGCTCAGGAAGTCCGGACCCCACATGCTGAAGAAGAAATAGACATTATGGACCTCCCAATTGTCCCGTACACTCCATCGGGAAAACATACGGTGTCCAGGTGGAATGAGTTTGTCTATGACAAGAAAAGGAAAGCAATGGTCCTCAAATCGGAAGAGAGGATCAAAAGCCACTTCCACGAGGACATCATTACCCACCAAGAGGTCACTATAATGCAGAATAGAGATAAAGATCCCTTTGCTATGGCATCCGCAGCTGTAGAAACAACAAAAGCATCACTGGACAATGTAGGTGTTATAGTTAGAGAAAATGCATTGACAAAGAAGAGAGCTCGTACGCTACAACAGACTGTGGCTAATGAGCAAGCCCACAGGGATCTTGTGGTGAACAAGTATAATTGCCTGTACGCCGAGCATAAAGAGATGTCAGACAAATATAACCGATTAAAGGAAGAGAAGGAGCAGCTATCAATCCTAATGATGATTAAAGAAGCAGAAAAGAATGATGCAGTAGCTAGAGTGTCCCAGCTTGAAACAGACAGGCGGGCATTAGCTGAGCAATTGGAGCAAGCTGAGAGCAGAACGATGGACGTGTCTCCCTTCCATGAGCTGTCCTGCATCATTCTGAAGAAAATGCATGACACTCAGGAGCTAATCACTAATGAGGTTTGCAAGCTCAAGGCCATGGTGGTCAGGTTAAAATAAATTAATGTGGAGGCCCATAGGCTCAAAGCCAAGCATACCCATGCTAAGGCAAATATCTTGAGCTAGATAAAATGGCAAGAAGGAAAGGGGGATTTCCCCACACATCTACCATTTAAGTCTGTGGAAGGTTTTAATGAAGACATAGCCCTTCTAGAATTCTGCAGGAGTTGTGGCAGTAATCTAATGGCCAGTGTGCAAGGGACAAGGGATAGAATTAACGGTCTGTATCAAAGAATAAAGGGAGTGCATGACAAGTGCAAATTGAATTTCCCACAATCCCTCGATGACTTCCCAGATTCAAAACAATGCTTGGCCGAGCTAAAGGAACAGCTGGGCATCCAAACCGAATACGTGAAGAAAATTAATGTCCTAGAAATTGATGACTTACAACATTATATTGGAATGTCATCAGTCCACAATCATTTTCTCAAAGAAGTGCATAAAGCTGCAGTAGCAGAAGTTCAAAGCATTGGGGCAGAGCTCGGGAAAAATGTGACTTCCCAGAAAATATTGTTTCCTGCTGCAGCAAACGTGGTCATAAGGGACACTAGTATGTGGTATAGCTACATAGCAGAAGAAGAGAAGAAGGCGAAAGTAGCAGCTCTGGCAGCAAATCCAAACTCTTCTCTCCCAGCAGTGGCAGATATTCCATCCAGTTTGACTCCTTCCTCCCAATCCATTCCAGCAGAAGTGAGTTCTATTCCCTCTTCTCCATCAGTCGCAGGAACACCAGCCATCTCAATTCCTTCTTCCCAAGTAGAAGCAGCAGCTCCAGTGGTTTCGAGTGCCTCTCCTAAGGAAACAGCAGCAGCAAATGTTGATTTGAGTGACCTCTCTTCAAGCTGAAGCACGCGTGCAGGAATGAAAGCGCTGAGTTAAAGCATGAACTCTGATTTTTTGTATTTTTGGGACTTTTCAGATGTGTAAAAGCGTGGAACTATGGGACATGTGTCCCTATTTTCTGTTAAAATAATTTTGTAATGAAAAGAGAGTCACATTATGTCTGTTATAGAATAAATTCCTGTAGGTGACAAGTGGAAGAGGCCAGGTGGCAGCCCAAAAGGAAAATTTGTAATTATAAATAGAAGTTAGGAAGGATTAGAGAGGACTTTTGGCAGGGGATGAAATTTTGAGATCTGTACGAGCTATCTTGTATTGGTTCTATGAAAATCGAATTTTCTAATAAAAGCTTGGAGATGGACGTTTTGCATGGGAACGAAAGATGGATGTGTATTGGACTGTTCTGGTGATTTCCATCCTGTAATGTGAGATCTTTCTTGTTATCTGAACTATTTCTTTGCAACAAATGATTTTGCTTCTTTCTGTGTAAACGATTTCTCCATTTCATGAGCAGTGAATGTGTTCTATATTAAATCAGAAGCTATCTTCTGATATCTTTATCTTGGCTATAGCTTTCTCTTTCTGATTTAATGGCTATCCATTCTTTCTTTAAGATAACTCATATAGCTCATTGTTCATGCCTTTAAATTTGCTCCTGGCAGGGATCATTAGATTTCTTTCAGTTTATTTTACACTTAGATCTGTTTCTTTCATTCTTTCCATCTAGATTAGATAATTTTGCTTCTTTCTTTGATGAGTAATGAAATGTGTTTTATGTTAAATTAGAAGCTATCTTCTGAGATATTCTATCTAGCTGTAGCTTTCTCTTTAAGAATTAATGGCTGCCTGTTCATTCTTTAAAGATAACTCTTATAGCTCATTGCTCACCCTTTAAATGTTCTCCTTCAAGGATAGGTAGATTTACTTCAGTTTTAAGACTTAGATCTGTCTTAGTTTTGCATTTAGATCAAATATAAATTAGGCACTTGCATCTCATTAAAACATAAAACCCAAAAGAAAGGTGGATCGGGCCATAACCGGTATAATTGGAATTAAACTCCAAACCCACGGTTGTCGAAACCGCTAACCGGACGGATTCCCTATACCAAACGGTAGATAATCTAATTGGGATCATCTATCAGGGAGAATCCCTTTCTGATTGATGCTACGATATCCGAGGCATCAACAGTTCACCAGGGCACATTTTTTATGATCACTAGATCTATTCCATAGGAAATTTCGTTGAATGTTCATGATCTCTTTCAGGACATCTTTTGGAGCTTCCATGGCGGAAAACAAATAAATTGGCATGTCTTGCAAAACGGATTTTACTAGTACAAGTCTTCTAGCAAAATTTACAGGTCATAGAGTCCAATTATAAAGTATTTTCCTTATTTTATCCAATAGTTCATACCATGAGCCTTTCCAAACCATTGAGTTGGCTAAAGGGGATCCAAGGTATTTGGATGGAAGGGATCTCTCTTGGAATCCAAGGATTCGACATATATTTAGCCTGGTGATCCTTAGGGTGTTAAAGAAGAAGATATGGGATTTTTGCTCATTGACTTCCAGGCCCGAATATTTGCCAAATTTAATCAAGCATTGTTGGATCTTCCTTGCCTCTTGAACTGAAGGATTCCCCATCAGCATTGTATCATCAACAAACTAGTGATGAGTTTGTATATCCACTCTCGGGTGGATAAGAATCCCCTGCATCTCATGATTACCCTGCAATGCCTTGATAGTTCTTGTCAGTCCTTTTGCCATTATTGTGAATAGGAAGGGAATGGATTCCCTTGTTTAATTCCTCTGGTTGGCTTAAGTAAACCGAAAGGCACTCCATTAAAAAGAATGGAGAAGAAAGTTGTTGATATAAGTCTCAAAATCCATTTAACACAATATTCCTCAAATCCAAAAGCTCTCAACATTTCTCAGATGAACTGCCAATTGAATTTGTCATAGGCTTTAGCGATGTCAAGTTTCAGCATCATCCCAGGAATATTCTCTATTTTGAGAGAGTGAAGAACTTCATGGACAAGGATAATGCCATCCATAATCTGACTGCCTTCAACAAAACCTGACTGCTCAGGGGAGATCAGGGAAGGAAGGATGGATTTGAGACGATTATCAATTACCTTGGTGAAAATTTTGTAGATAACGTTGCAAAGGGAAATGGGTCGAAATTTTCCCGATGAGTCCTCCCCATCACTCTTAGGTAGAAGAGTAATGAAGGTGGCATTGAAAGCAGGGAGAATTTTCTTAGAGAGTCTAGAAATTTCCAAAATCTGCCAAATTTCAGGCTTGATGAGATCCCATAATTAATGAAAAAAGTTGACTATGAAGCCATCTGGAATTGGTGTTTTTCCATTGGCCATTTGGTTCATTTCTTTCTCAACTTCAAGAAGAGTCACTAGCTTCATTAAAAGGTCGTTATGATCTTGAGAGACCAGAGTAGGGATATGCTATGTTATTTTTTCAATGTCTCTACTTCTATCGAGGATCAGTTCAATCATAATGTCTTGAAAATAATGGCCTAATTCCTCCTCTATTTCTTCCCTGGTCTCCAATCTCTCCCCATTAGAATTATTTAACATGATAATTTTGTTCTGCGAACGGTTTTGGGTTACTGATATATGTGGAAGAATTTATTGTTTATTTCCCCATCCTTTAACCAGCTCACTCTAGATTTATGATTCCAAAGAATTTATTCATGTCGTTCCCTCTCATGTAGCCTATTACTTATGCGAACTTATTATTTCTGAAGCTTGGTCATGTATCCTTCATTCATACCCCGAGTCTGTATTTCTTCTAGCCGGGATTCAAGGATTTTTTTATCGGCAAAGATATTCCCAAATTACTCCTTGTTCCATTTCTTGATTTTATCCTTCATCCCCTTCAGTTTTTGTTGAAACTTATACATGCTTTGTCCTTCCCCATTTCTTAATTCAGTCCACCACTGCCCAACTTTCTCTTTGAACTCTAGGTGACCTAACCAGAATTGTTCAAACCGGAAAGGATTTTTAAACTGAGACCCAGGCCTGCTCCACCATGGTTCTACAGGCCAATGGTCTGATCCAACAGCATAAAGAACTGATGATGAGATGTCGCTCCCCAATTCCATAGTTGATTCAGAGACAAGGAAACAGTCCAGGCGAGAGGAAATGTGACGATCTCCCATTCATTTTTTATTCCAAGTAAACTGGCCTTTCCCTAGAACCACATACACCAACTTCAAGTATTCAATTGTGTCTCTGAAAAACCCACATTCATCCTCTAGCCTCCGTCTTCCCCATTTATTTTCCTCCAATGATGTGATAAGGTTGAAGTCTCCCCCCATAATCCAGTGATTCCCCTCCATCCATTTGTGAATATTTCTAATGGACTCAATGAAATTCATTTTCTCCTGGGAGAGATCAGGACCATAAACAATAGTTATGATCCCTCTAACCGGGAATCTGATAACTTCAATCTCTGCAGAAATGAACCGAATATTTCCACTAAAACCATTTATACATACCTTGTTGGGATCCCATAGGATTCCCAGGCCACCTGCCATCCCTCTTGCATCAATGCCCATTTCTTCATTTCCTTTCCAGGATTTCTTTCCTATTCCATGTAGCTGGTCCGTCGAGCATTTTTTATCTTGGAGAAACACAATAGATGGATTTGTCCTCTGTATATTTTTCCTCAAAATCTTATATTTTTTAGGACCGTTCAGACCTCTTATATTCCAGGATACAATATTAATTGATAAATAAGAACAAAGACTTTTATAAGCCTACAGAAACCCTTATGGTAGGGTACTGACCTGATTCAACCAACTTTAGGCCTGCTGCATGTTTGATATGCTGCCCAGCTTCTGAGCTATCTCATCATGCTTACTCTTGTAATATTTATGGGAGCTAGGATTAATTCCCAAATGGTTAGTTTCCCTAGCTTTTATGATTTCCTCCTTTAGTAAAACTACTTATTCTTGGGGGACATATCCTTTCTCAGCATATTCGTATTCTTTTTCAATTCCATCGAGATCTAAGTCCCCAATATCCATATCTTCAACTTCTTCCCCTATGTCTCTTACCAGGTCTTCACTGAAGCCCTCCTCCATCTCTTTGTTTGTTGCCTCAGCTTTATCATCCTTCTCATCCTGTCAATTCTAGTTCTATTGGTTCTAATTATGCAGTAATTTTGTGATATCCTCCAGCTGATCTCCTAAAGCCAAAAATTGATAAGATACGGAGATTCTTTTGGAGGCTTCTATGTTTTCTTCTCTTCTCCCTCCTCTTTTACTTGTTGGGACCATATTAAACCCTTGATCTGTTTTATTATCTTCTTGCTTGGGAATAGAATTCAGAGAGTTCAAAGGACATTCTCTAAATAGATGACCATACTCGTGACATCTGCAACATATGAATGGAATTTGTTCATATTCTAGGGTTTGAATCCAATCTTCATCCTCCCATGACAGTTTGATGGCCTTTGGTAGTTCTTTGGACAAATCCATATACACACATATTCTTGCATAATCCGTGTATCATTGAGCCTTAGTCTAATCCGATACTTTGATGAAGGAACCCAAATTATTTCCTATATCTTCCAGAATTTTTGAGTCCCAATACTCACTTGGCAGATAATAGAGATGGATCCACACTAGCACAACTCTCATATCCTCTTTGTATGGGAAAAACTTCTCCTCCACATCCGAAGGAATAGACCCGCAAAGTAGAAGAAATATGGTCCTCCATCAAGCACTTTATTTATGTCTTCTAGGTTTAGAAAGGAGATGGTGAAAAAACCTTTGGAACCCAGTTGGAGATCATAGTGGCCCCGTGGTTTCCAGGTAGAGTTTATCCACCAAACTAGGGCTTTTTCTAAAGGTAACATTCCCACAAACTTTCCGATAAGAGCGTGATCTCTCATGTATTGGATATGATCCCTAAGTTTTCTCGATTTGATCTGCATTGAGGGGATTAAATAATATTTAGGAATGCACTGACCTATCTTCCTTCCAGTTGAAGGGATATCTAGATTTGGAGCATGATTACCCATTCCATCTCCTCCCACTACCTCCAAAGAGATCGGTATACCCCCGATCTGGAATCCCCCTGACAGGGAGGCCATAGAACCACCCCCCATTACTGCAACCATGGTCATCGTCAATCCTACCACCTCTCAAAATCTCTGAGATCCACTGAATTCCCTTCAAAGCCTCCCATATCATGATACATTTATTAAAAGTATCAAGTCTAGGTAATTTGTGGATACATAATTTAATTCTGCATTGAAACTACATTTTTTCCCTCAAAAAAGTGGTAGATTCTTATTTAAGAAAACATACATTCTATATATGCTTGTACGAACAACATTTACACAAAAAACATTAAAGTGCTTACAATATAGCTTGAAATCAAAAGAACATTGAATTGCATAAAATTTATCTTGATCTCATTAAAATAGGATTATGAAATACCACTACAAAAACTAAAGCAAGCTTGCACATGTTAAACTTCAGAAGAAAATAATAATTGTTCAAGACTACAACGTTTCACACATAATCTATGAATCACATGCTTCAAAACCCACACAATAGTGAGATACATCAATGCCACAAATACCCTGAGTCAAACACTTTGAGTCTATCATCTATCAAGAAACCAAGTTCAAATATGAAAAAACCCTAGACTTGAACCTACTAGAGACTAGAGTCGCAAAGGTGATACTAAATCCCTAAGAGGTCTTTGCATTCTCCTAAGGTTTAATGACGCAAATGCCATGGATTCCACAACCTCCCTCCCCCAAAATTTTACTTACATGAATATTCGTCACCAAGCAAAGTAATAGTAAAGGAAAACATGTTGTGGAGCTTGTTGTTTCCATTCCTCAATACTCCACCTCCATGAAGAGTTGACGCTACATAGAGTAACCACAAAGGAAATTATGTATCTATACTGCCATCACCAAAACCAAGCAGATGAATGATTTGAAATGGATCTGAACATAAGGAAATTGTTGTAAGACACAATGCCTGCAAGTGCAATTCGACAATTAATGAAGGTTAGATAAAAACATAAAGAGCAATACTATTGATAAAAACTAAATGAGACAAAAAAGAGAGAAAACAATGAATTAAATAAAATTAAAAAATGAAAATAGGAGAGAAAAAAAAAGAGGAATGGGAAAATGAAAGGTTAATCTCTTCACTTTCCCATTACCCACCAACTCTCCTATACCTTCTAATAACTTTACTCTTAAAGGGATTTTTAATTGTTTTAACCAAGAGGTGAGGATGCATAAGAGACATGAGTTGGAGTGTAACAAGAGATTGTCGACATGAAAACTAAACAACTATTTGAAGTTGGTTTTCCCATTTGAATTTCTAGGATAAAATATTCATGTTTATAATGTGTTTGATTTTAATGTTGTGCAAGTTTATGTGTAATGTGTTATTCTTAGTGTGTCAATGGTGAAAATGAGAAAGTCCAAATTATATTCCTATTAGTTCACTTAAAATTTATTTCTTCAATATTCATTGAAAATTTCCAACAACTCTAAATTAAGCACCATTCAATTTACTCTATGGTGAGAGATCTATGGATACCAGTAACTAGACTATTTAAATGGATTTATAATTCTTTCCAACAAATTCGGTGTTGGTTAAAACATACACAACAATGGTTTTCTTCTCCACCTCCATACACAGCCCAAGTTGTTTTCCCACAACCATGCATTGCCCAGATATCTTGTAGGAGATCATACACTACCCATGTATCTTCCCCACAACCATACACTGCTACTGGGTGGATTAAGGTTGTATGTAAGCCATACAGGTCATACACACCCTTCATTCACTGCCTTCATCTCCTTGAGGTCGCTTGGAATGCTCGATGGGTGTTGGTATGGTCATTGGAAAAAGGAATAAGTGGAAATCTATGTCATCACATTAATTCATGAGCTCTTTAATTACTCTCCCTCCATGATTTTTGGCATTTAGTAATTACTCTTTCTCCATGCATTTTGGCATTTAGTGGTTCAAATATGCATGGATTATACATTGGGTTTAATGTACATGGTAAAGGCGATTGCTCCCACTATAAAATGGTGTAATCTAAATGATCGATGATTTGCACCTACTTTCCAGTGATTTTTTCAGCCAAAATCACTGCTATATTTGTAATAAATTGAGTGTGGTTTCTATCAAAAGAGATGTAAGAATAATGTGTTGACTATTTGGTGTTATTCTTACATTGACCAATAGACATCATTTTCCAATCATTCCATTGATGAAAATCTAGAGTGGAAAATAGAGTGAGCAATAGATAGTGTTATCACTAATCAAGTAAGTGTAGAGTACTAGATATTATTGGAATTTTCAATTGGTTGTTTTGTGCAGGTTATACTAGAGAATAGGTCATATCACCAATCCTGAACAATATTTTCAAGTAGTTTGCACTCAAAATTGCATTGAGAACAAAGGCCTTGTAGTCATTTTCAATATAGATATCGTTGCATAAGTTTGAGATCAGATAATAGAAATTTAATTCCACGAGGTATCTATGTTTGTGAGGCGAATGGGATATAAATCCCTAATTTACATATCATAATGTACCAAAGCGGTTGAATCCCTGATCATGAAGCAACTACTAGAACTCTGAGGAGAAATCATATCCGTCATGGGTTAAGAAAAAAAAAGATGGATTGGAAGATTTACAAGCCATTAATGTGAAACTTCAAGAAGAGAGTACGCACTTGAAGGAGAAAGTCCAAGTGTATGGCTAGTGGATGGAAAAGATCGAAAAGAACCTTGAGACCTCTATAAAATTGTTTCCATTATTCAAAAATAAATTTGATGAACACCAAGAATCTCTCACTGTGGTTATGGTATATTGGGACTAGAAAATTTTCAGTTTGTATAGCTGGGAGAAAAGTTCATTAAGATGAATAGCTGGTAGGGGAGCAAGCTCACTCAAATGATTTCGTTGTTTCACCTAGAGTTGGAAAAGAAGGAAGAAGCATTGGAAAATTTGCAGGTAGCTATCCAAGAGACCAAGGAAGTAAAGAAACCTTCCATTGCAACTATCAATGCCAATGCCAAGACAGAGACAACTCTAGTAAACTCGCCTTCCTTAGACATTTATCATGAACCATTTGGAGAATTTTAAAAGAATACAAAAGGAATCGGTTCAAAATTGTTAAGGCGGATGGGATACGATAGACAAGGGATAGCCAAGAGAAGACAATGTATATGAAACCCTATTGTAGTTGAAAAAAGGGTCCATCATGAAGGCCTAGGTTTCAATGGCAGAGAAGAAAGTTCCACGGACACCAAGATGACATTCATGAAGGTGAAAGAGGTTTCATAATTGTCATGCACATTAGAATAAAGAGAAACAACAAATGTAGAGGAAATCACACTTCCACTCCATCCTTATTGATCTGTAAACTATCGTGGATATTCCAATGGAATAGTTTGTCACAATGGATCTTAAAATTTATTTATGTTTATTAGATTATCTCCATTGAATGCTAAATAAGTGGAACTAAAAGATAAATAACTAGAGCAAAGAAATATGCATTCCACACAATAAACAAAATATTTATCCTGGGAAAACCCACTACGGTGAAAAACCCATCCATAAATTAGGACTATGCCTTTCTCTTCTATATAGAATGCAAATACAAAGGGAATGGTACTCTCTATGGAGTTACCTATGACTCTGCGGCCAAAAAGGATACTATAAGATCTCCTACCTCCTCTGTTCTACTCTAATATCCACTCATGTGTTGTTATTCAACTATGGAACAATACATTAACATCAAAATAATTGAACCCCTTCTTCTCCTAATGGCCCAGTATTTAACATAGTCTGATAGTCGTCTAGCATTAGTTCTAGGGTTTTTGGATGCCCCAACTCCTAATTAGGGTTAGGGTTTTGGACCTTCTAGAATGTTCTTGAAATTCAACTTGTGACTAGCTTCACATGTGTGATAAATGAGAGATGATGTGGAATCCACTCAGTGCCATGGTGGTAAACTAGATAGGTCAACTTGCGGGAGGCAAAACTTCTTCATACGGACTCCATTTGAGGCAATTATTGGATCATTCGAAAGGTTGTAGAGTGTAGAATCATATGAAGGTACATCACAATGTGATCAACTTTTTTACCCTAAAAAAAATCATTTAAACCCTAGAACAGGCCCCAGAAGGTTCTGGACCCCAAATATGCAAAGTGAGACCTGCCCCTAAAATGGGCCCTACCAACTAATTCATCCAATATATCCACCCAGCAAGCACCAAAATAGATGAAAAAATATATATTGATCCATTTTGGATCACACCTCCCCATTTCGAGGGGTTTTTGGTCCCCAAAATATTTTATTGAATGAGATGAGGGAAGTTTTCTTCTACCTTCTCCTTGGAGTACCATTTAGCCTTGCGTGGAAGTTGTCCTTTAAGCCCTAGCTGCTAGAGTTCATAATGTTCTCACCTGGTTGTTATAGACTTCTTCTGCAAAATTCTTTATGCTGCTAATTCTTCCTGAGCCTCCGGTGCTAATTCTTCTACATAAGGTAAGACATGCTCAAGTTCTTGGTCCAACATGGAAGGTTCATAGAATTTCATATTTTTCACATTCACTACCAAGTAAATGCGCATTTATGGGGGTACACTAAGTTTGCACACATTATCTCCTTGATGCAGATTTATGTGACAAACGAAATGAAAGAAAATATATAGAGAACCACATACACAAATAAATTGCAGGGAACACAGTGATACAGTAAACTCAATTTATATTAAGTTAATGAAACACAACAAATTGTAAAATAAACAAAGCTAGAATGATGGTAGATTTATCTATAAGAAGAGATGTGGAGGCTACGCTCATTTATGACAAGTTGATTACAAAAGGAAGTAGGGACTTTTTATCATAATTGTGAAGGGAAAAAACCCTAAACATCCAAAAACCTAACCCTAGGATATGAACCGCAAAAAGGTTTTTGGGCCCCGAGGTGGTTAGTTGATTTGTCAACTTCACAGGAGCATAGCGTTTGCATATGATATTCGTTTAGGATGCTCGGTAGCTCATTGGAAAGGTCTAGTCAAGAAGTACACATTTATATTTCCCATACTACATTTGGAAATTTCTAGATTGTGGCATCACCAAAAAATGTTGTTTAGGGCCTCAAAACGACCCTAGACGTTTTGGGCCTGAAAAATTGTAAAAGAACTGTCAAACTGGAAAAAATTTATTTTGAGACGATGGAATAGGTGGGTGGCCACTGATATCCATCTATATCATTCCTCCCCCCTTATGAAGTAATGGTATCCCCTGTGTTAAGTTCCTACATTAGATGGCGAAACGTTTGTTGAATTTTACTTCTGGTGAGCCACTTGCCTTGGTGGAGAAATTACCTTGCTTTGACGACTTGGTAGAGTTGAACGCGTTGTTGGTGAGTGATATTCTCATGCGTATCCATGATCTGATCAATTGTAGCCTTCTCCAAATAGTTAGGGTTTAGTTTTGATGCTGCAAACTTCTCTAACACCTCTGAGGTTTCCAACAACGGTCAGAAATATGGGCGAAGGAGCTCCACATTAAATACCATGTGCAAGCAAAGAAAGGGAGGAATGGTTAATTAAAGGGAATTATTATCAAATTCCTTGGTCATGGTTTACACCTCATATATATGTGGATGAAGCTTGAGATGAGGTCCCATGAGCCACGCTTTATACAAATGCAACCAAACCTTATCACCCAACTGAAATTTATGCAGAACTCGATGTTGGTCATGTCGTTGCTTGTACTTGGCATTGGCTTTCACTAGAATGTCATGGAATTGCTAAAAAATGTGTTAAATGCATTCAACAAATTGAGTGGCCTTGTCTGCCTCAGTGCAAGCATCGGTAGATTCCTCTTGCATTGAGGAAATGGGTATAGCTACGTCAATTGGGGCCAATGGTTGGAATCCCAAGCACACCTGGAAAGGGCTATGTCTAGCAGAGTTGTGAAGGGATCTGTTGTAGCTATGTTGAATATATGGAAGAATCTCATCCCATGTGTAGGGATGTTTAGAATTATACATCCTTAGAATATGCACAACCATCCTATTGACCACCTCTGTCTGTCCATTGGTTTGGAGGTGGAAGGAAGTTGATTGGGTGAGTTTGGTGTCCATTAGTGACCATAGGATAGACTATAATGTGCTCAAGAATATGGTGTCCTGATCTAAGATGATATTCTATGGTAGCCTGAAATGAACCCAAACACATTCAAAGAAGAGCTTAGTTGTGGCTTCGATGGTGATGCTCTTCTTACATGTTGTTAGAGTGGCTATCTTAGAGAAGCAATCCACAACCAAAAACATATAGTCATCACCATGCTTTGTTAAAGGTTGTCTTGACATGTAGTGCATGTAGATGGAATCCCAAGTCCCATTGGGAGTAGGAAAAGGGGTGTATAGCCCTTTCTTCTTAATGGTGGTTTTTGCGATGGCACATGTAGTGCATGATCTGATATACTTGTTGATGTCTTGTCCAAGATTCATCCAATAAAAATAATTCTACAATAACACTATGGTATTTTCTATTCCAAAGTACCCTACATGCACCCGACTATAATGTGCTTCCCAAATAAGCTTCACACGCTCGCTTGAAGGAACACAAAAATGACACAAATGGCATAGAATTTATTCCTGGAGATGAAATCCTTCCATTGGTGTTCCTGCACATAATGATTGATAGGTGGAATCAAACTTGGGATCATTGTCATATAGTTGAGACCAATGGGAGGTCTCATGGCCATAATATTTGAGCACCATAGTCAAGGTTTCCAATTGAGGTCGACTGAAGCAATCGATGACTTGATTAGTGTTGTCATTCTTATACTTGATGTTCAGGTGGAACTACTGCAAGTATGTGGACCACTTTTGGTGACGATCATTCTACAAATTCCCTTGTGTTTGCATGAACTGCAAGGGCTTGTGATCGGTGGGGATGACCATCTCTTTGCTGAGAATTTAATGCTTCCATTGGCGACAAGCTTGGACAATGGAATACATTTCCTTTTCATGGGTGGGGTATTTTCAGACTGCATCTGAGATTTTATCACTGTGATATGCCACTGGATGGTCATGATGAGTGAGGACTATGCCAATAGCATAGTATGAAGCATTTATCTCAATTTCAAAGGGTTGTTGTAGATCTAGTAAGGTAAGGACAGGTGTCGAACATAATCACTACTTAATCTCCTCAAATGCTTGTTATTGTGACTTGGCCCAAAAATTATTTGCCTTAGATTCTCCTTTAGTCACCTAGATAAGGGGCCAAGCAATATGCAATAATCCCAACACAAATATGCAATAGAAGTTGGAAAGGCCTAGGAAGATACAAATCTCTGTGAGAGTCATCAGGATCAGCCATTTATGGATGGCTTGGATCTTGGATGGATCCACATGCACACCATGGTCATCCACGATGTATCCCATATACTGAACTCTCTCCATGCCAAATGAGAACTTCTCTATATTGGCATATAACTTATGTTGTCACAAGGTGTTGAGGACCCAATTAATATGCTGCAAATTGTATTCCCATGTTGTGTTATTGATGAGGATGTCATCTAGATATACGACCACAAAATAATTAGTGAATGGACGGAGAGTATCATCCATCATCCTCGTGAAATTTTTTGGAGTGTTAATCAAGCCGAAGGCATGACCATCCAATCAAAATGGCCTTCTCTATATTTGAAGGTTGAATTCTAAATATTGGTTGACTTAATTGGTACCTGATGATAGTCGAACTTCAAATCAATCTTACTAAAATAGTTGGCACCCTTGACTTGGGCGAGAAGTTCGTTGATCCAAGGATTGGATACCGATTTTGGACTGTGATTTTGTTTATATTTTTGTAATCAATATAGAGTTTCCAACTCCCATATTTCTTCTGCACCAACACAATTGGGCTCCTGCAAGGTGAGGAGCTCAATCGGATGTGACCCTTTTGGATTAATTCTTGAATATATCGCTTGATTTCTTCATTTTCCATGAGGGAACACATGTATACTATCCCATTAGGTAGAGGCACCTTAAGTATCAAATCAATTGAGTGTTTTACATTTTAATGTAATGGCGCCCCAATAAGTTTGGTTAAGATGTCTTTGTGTGCTTCCACGATATTGTCCACTTGATTTTGTTGTATATAGAGACCATGTGTGGAGATGGTGGATGTTTCTATGATATTTCATTCACCTTCAAATCAAATCATGAAGAGGACAAATTTCCCAATCTGGGAGATTACCTTCCTTCACTGCTTAGTTGTGATGAGGGACACTACAGTAGGGGTGACTTCCTCTGGTATCCTGTAGAGTTGATTACCCAAAGTAATAATGACACTATAAGGTCTAGATTCATACGCAACATGACGCTTCCACATATCGGGTTTTCCTAAAAGAACATAACAACGTGAGGTAATGTGCTACATCACACATTACCTCATATTTGAAGGGCTTGATGTTGTAGGGTAGATGACATTATTGACTGATGTGGATGTCACATCCCTAGATGATTCACCCAATGTTGTAGGGTTGTGGTTGCAGTGTTGTTTTCAACTTCAATCGTTTGATGACCTCTATCGAAATCAAGTTCTTTTGGCTTATGTTGTCAACAATGCAATGTAGTGGAGTTCCCTTTACCCACATATACGAGTGAAATGAGCGATCACCTTCCTCAATCTCCTTTGGATCGTCGAGATGGATCTTTATGGTATATATGGTGGCATTCAGTTCTGTGCCAATGATCTGCTTCCCCCTGTCTGTTACGCTGGGTTCTGATTCAGAGTCAGAACTAGGATTTGACTTTGAAGCTTTGATCTCGGCCACCAATGACTGATTTGAGTGACATTCATCAGTTTTGTGCCAGGGGCTCTTATGGAACTTGCACCATTTCCCAATATCCTTCTTTGTTTTCTCATTCCCCTTCTTTTCTTGTGGCTTGGATTGGTTTTCCTAGGGCTAGTTGTCCTTACTCTATCCTTTGTTTTGGGAGCTACGGTTACCCTTTCCTTGATTCTATGGCGGACTCGCAGGCCCAAACTCCTGCTTTTTCTTCTACTTGAATTTTTGCTCGATCTTGATAGCATATGCATAAGTGGACCCCAATGCCAATATGTCCATAAACTCCATTTTGGTTTGGATGTACCTATGTGGTCTCCCACTGTATTTAGAACCTAATTCCGCTTGGATTCTTTGATACCCTACTTGGTGCACAATGTATGGAAGGTATCTGTGAACGTTGGCACTATTTGTTCCCTCTCTTGACGCAGTGTGGTCCATCTCATGTATTGGTCGTCATAGTTTCCCATAGGGTAATATTGTTCCTTAATGAAATATATAAAATGGTCCCAAGTGGGATTGGCCTCAAACATTCCATACTCCTATGTTCATTTTTTCTCACAATAATTTTCCCACCAATTTTTGACATGGGGGGCAACCTTAAAGAGTGCAAAGGTTATCTTTTCCTTGTCAAAAAAATCATGGACATAGAAATACCCTTCTAGTGAACTCAACCATTTATCTATGGAATCAACATCAATCTGGCCTTCAAATAAAGGGATATCAAAGTTAACTTATACCTTAAAGGGTGTGGCTCCTCCAAAGTGACTCCTTGATGATCCCTCTGTTGTTGTTGATATCCATCAAAGGATTTGGGAAAAATTGCCCATCATCTCGTAACTCTGTCGTGCAAGGGATTCCTCGAGCAACAACTTGAAAATATCTCATGCTCTATCTTCTCTATTTTCCTCAACCATGAAAGGTGGCTTGGACCTCGAGGGAGGACTTTCTCAAGCTCAACTAGTTCAAGACCATATTGTCTATATCTTAACCTTGTTGGGGACATGCATGGAGAAATAACAAAAGAGCAGGTTTCTCTAGTACCCACTTATCCATATTTATGTGAGAAGTGAAATGAAAGAGCATATATAGAACCACATACATAGATATATTATAGGGAACATAGTGATACAGTAAACTCAAATTATGTTAAGCGAATGAAACAAAACATACTATAAAATAAAAGAAGTTGGAATGGTGGTAGCTTTACCTCTGAGAAGATATGCGACGACTACGCTCATTTGAGACAAGGTGAATACAAAAGGAGGTAAAAGGACCTTTTTATCATAAACATGAAGGAAAAAAAACTAAACATCCAAAAACCTAACCCTAGGAGATGAACCATAAAAAAAATTGCGGGCCCTGAGGTGGTTAGTTGATGTGTCAACTTCCCAGGCGCACAACTTTTGCATACGATCCTTGTTTAGGACGCTCATTAGCTTGTTGGAAAGGTCTAGATGAGAATTACACATTTGTCCCATCTAGAATTCCTTTGGCTGTGTTTGGACTGTGTAATTTCCAAAAAAATGTCGTTTAGGGCCTCAAAACAACCCCAGAAGTTTTGGGCTCGACAAAACGTTAAAAACTACCAGACTAGAAAATTTGTTTTGAGCTAGTGGAATAGGTGGGTGGCCACTATTATCCATCTAGATCAATCCTATATTATCCAACACTTCAGAATGACCATACCATAATTCCTTTATCTTCTTACCAGGCCCCTGCAGTATTTACTTATTCAAGTGCAACCATACTCTATCTCCCACCTTGAACATTTTCTCAACCTTGTGTTGGTCATGTCTTTCCTTGTACTTTTCTTGTGACTTCTTCAATGTCTCATGTACTTGTAAATGGATTTTTCTAATCTTATCAATGAATTTTTCATCTCTTAATGCTTCATCGGTGGTGTCTTCCCTCACTCCCCATTGTTTTCCATAAAGAATATCTAGAGGTGAAGGTGGCAAGTATCCAAAACAAGTTTTAAAAGGGGAATTTGTAATGGAAGTGTGGATTTCTCTTTTATGAGAGTGTTGGATGTAGATAATATGTTCATCCCATTATTCAGATGTTTCTGATTGTAACTGCTCAAAATTTGTACCAAAGTCATATTGACTACTTCTATCTTCCCATATGTATTTGGATGGAATGTTGTAGATCTCTTAAACTTAGTGTCCATTTTCTCCCAAAGTGTGGTCCAAAAGGCACTAAAAAATATAGTATCCATGTATGAGATGATGCTCCTTGGTATCCCAAAGTGCACCCAGGCCTGCTTAAAGAACATGTTTTCTACTTCTTGTCCTTTGATGGTGTTTTTACAAGGCATAAGAATGCACAACTTGTTGAATATGTCAACTACCACAACTAAATATTCATGTCCCTTCCTAGTGGTTGGAATACCACCCACAAAATCCATGGATATGATCTCCCATGGTCTCGTAGGAATATGTAAGTGATGGTATACCCTTGCTTCCTATAATTGGGATTGCTTGTACAACAAATTATGCATCCTTTGATAAACCAAAATGCCATAAACATGCCTTTGCAAGTTGGAAATTGTCATTCCAACACCAAAATGCCTTGCAACTTTGGAAGTGTGAGCCTCCCTCATGATTGGAATCTTTCACCTTTAGGAACATAGAGCTTGTCCAACTTGTAGAGTAACCGATCTTGGATATGATAATCATCCTTGTTGTCACCTTATTATACATGGAATTAGCCTTGTTCCTATTGAAATACATCCTTAAAGTCCTCATATTCTATGTATTCCTCCTTGTATGCATCATGGGTGAAAGGATCCATATGCATAAGAGTACCCAAAGTTGTGATCTTGGTTTTAGGTGGCCTTGAGACTCCATGTATGCCAGCTTGCTTGTACTTCCCCTCTTGTATTTGATGATTACATAGAATTTTTGTAAGAATCCCATCCACTTGTAGTATCGTGTTTGTTGTAGATTAATCTAGGCCTGCAAATACTACAACGGCTAGTGATCAGTGTGAATGATGGTCTCCTTTCCCATCAGATAGTGCTTCCACTTCTTAACGACTTGAACCAAGGAATAGAGTTCCTTATCTTATGTAGGGTAGTCTAGGACTCCGCTATGGAACATTTTAGAATGATATCATACTAGCATCCCTCCTTGGATCAAAATTACTCAAATAGCATACCCACTTGCATATGTCTCCAATTTGAAAGGCTTATGCAAGTTAGGCAATGCGAAAAGTGGTGCCTGAATGATCTTTTGCTTGATCTCTTCAAAGTATTTATATTGATTCCTTCCCCATTGGAACCACTTGTTGTTGGTTTTTATGGAATGGAGAGGCACAACCACAACAAAAAATGAATCTATAAACTTTCAAAGGTATTGTGCTACCCCAAAAAGATCCTAAATTCATTAACATTTGTAGGAGTGGGCCACTTAGTGATGACCTCCATATTTGTAGGATCAATATTGAGTTCTCCTCCAGTAGTCACATATCCTAAATACACCAAATAATTAGCTGAGAAAATTCACATTTCTTGAGGTTTGCTAGCCGTTGATGCTTTTTCAAGGTCTCCAACACCTGCTTGAGATGTGAAACATGCTCTTCCTAGTTAGCACTATAAATCAATATATATTATAAATACACTATCACAAATTAATCTAAGAAAGGACACAATAAATCATTCATCAAATGCATAAATGTAGCTAGTACATTACACAAATCAAAATGAATTACTAACCATTCATATAGACCTTGTCTAGTCTTGAAGGCGGTCTTCCAAGTGTCCTCATGTTTCACTTGTACCTGAGGGTATCTTGATGTTATATCCAACTTGGTGAAGTACTTGGCATGTTGCAACTGATTAGCAAATCATCAATCCTGGAAAGAGGTTATTGATTCATGAGGGTGATATTATTGAGAGATATGTAGCCGTGTGCATCCTCCAAGTCCCATCCTTCTTGGGTATTATGATAATAGGTGACTGTCGCATACCCAAAATCTGAACATTTTATGTTATGAGAAAAACATTATGTTATATGTTATTGTAAAGTTTTTATTATTATTGACCATGTGGGGTCAAGGATGACTGTAATTAATATCTAAAATATTTTATTATTAATAAATAAAAGAGGATACAAATATCCCAAGGAGACTATTGAAAGAGTGCTCATTGACCCACTAGGAGGAATGAACTGGGGTGGAGAGAAAATTAACACTTGGTAGCATCATCAATGCACTTCTAGCTGTTGCAAGTGGAAACTTCCCTACATTTATGGTCATGTTCCCCAAGGAAGTGGAATAAAGTAGGTGGCTCAATAATTGTAAAAACTGACCAAAGACCTGAGCAATCTATTTTACACCCATCAAATTGGAGCAGGAGGCCAATCAAGTTTTACCTTGTGATAATTCTGAACACAAAAAGGAAAAGGAATGCACAAGAGATTCGATGAGGGGAAGGCTAGAGTGCTTGGTGGAGATAATTCTGTTAATCTGAGTTAGTACTGCTATATGCAAAACTCAATATTGTTTAAAAGCAGAAGTCTCATTCTTGAGTATTGTCAACATCACTGCTCAGTTGCAGAAGATAACATTTGCCTCCACACAGCATCTTCGTCCTAGTGGTTCAGTGAACATGCCCGGGGGTCCTAAGGCAAGTGACTTGGTTGTCTTCAGGAGAAGGTTGGGTGGAACGGGCTCCCTTGGGTGTTTGTTTCCCTCTTCAGTATCAGGTTCTTATTGTCTTATTGTTTTTACTATTTATCTTTTTCTGAAGATGTTTATATGTATCATGAATTCCATATTTGCTTCAGTTAGTATAGAGGATAATTATCAATTTGATTTTGTACTGTGAATTGAAGGAATAGATTAGAAATATAGTAAGAATAAATGAAATACTTCTCTGTATTTTTCCACACACAATTATGTGTCGTACTCTAGTACAGAGAAGTTAATTTATAAATATATATGAATGATTGAATATCAGAGTTAGAAGCTGTTGTAAAAAGATCTGTATCAGTAAAAACCATTCTACATTAAATGCAATAAAATATTACTTATCTATTTAACAGAACCCTAAATTGTAATCATTACAAGGTAGGTTAATTTTCAAGAATTATCTCTCATACAGGTTAACATTTTAATAGTATCTCATTGCTTTAAACAGAAGTGACAATCTTCAAATGAAGCTTACTCTCAGAACAAACCTAGGATACATATATAGTAATAGCTCTTTTATAATATGGATTTTAAACAATAATAATGCAAGTACCGGTAAACAAATACCTTATGAATGAATATAGAAACTTTATCGAAATCTAACCCTTAGTGTAAACAATGTATATCTCAATAGCAGTATCATATTCCATAGTACAGGATACTATTTTATAAACAAACAAAATCGAAAACTGGCAATTTTAATATACAGAGTTTCTATCTACGTAGAAAAGTATCCTTATGCATACATTTTTTATTATTAAACAATAAGCGTCATGCATCGTTTTACCACAAAATATCAACCTAAAATATTTTACACAGAGATTATTGAATACACCTAAACATGTTGAGTCGCAATACCTTTCTGGAGAAATATTCTATTCAAATAATACCCCAACTATTAAAATATATAAGGGGTATCTAAGCATAACAACTTTAAGTACTCATCGGCCATACCAAGGTTCAAACCCTGTACATAATCACAAGTCGTAATACTGTAGGAATGATACATAGGAGTTCCAAAACAAGTTAATAAAACAACTAACCAAACTCAATTACATCAATTGCAGGTTAAAAGTCAAAACCCTAAGACCACCTCTCAGGCTTAACAACGCATTACAAACTTTCTTATATTTACAAATACAAACATTTCATAAGTAATACTGGACTTGGGTTCGATACCCGTAAAGGACTCACCTAAGGTGGGTTCGAGACCCGTAAAGGACTCACCTAAGGTTTCATCGAAGTCATATGAACCAGTAGTACGTATAACATTGGGTACATGTATCCACTCTCCAATGTTTGTATAACAAAGAAACAAGCTAATTCATATTACAACCAAACTTTAATATGAGATAGATTATAATCGTTGCCGGTACCAAACAGAAGTCCGGGGCTCGAGCCTCGACTCGCCCAGACTTGGGCCTTAAAATCATTTTCTCTCAAGTTTAAAACTTAATAACTCGTAAACAGAACCGGGGTTCAAACCTCGTAAGTTTCTTAAATTACCGAACCAAAACCTTGTCACATAATGTTCAGGGTTAGGGTATGAACCCTGTGTATATTTATTCATAACTGGAAATATTACCAAAGAAAAACATAAATATCTTTCACCAACAAGAACCAAAAGACTGGCTTATCCCTAAACGCAAAAATAACATCAAAATCTATCCATACTAATATCACAAGAATGCCGAGAGCATTTCTCTTAAACATTAGAGCAATTCAAACTTTGAAACCGAAAAACCATCTTTATTAAGCCATGAAAATTCCTTACAAAAATAGTAGAACTGTTTGGGTCACCAAATGGTACCAAGAAATGTATTTAAAACAATTTCTCATTAATCCAAAATCCAACACTGGCGAAATCAGCTGCCTCCGACTACATCATCGTATCACTCTTCCAGAAGGAGAAGTTAAGTTTTAACCATAACAGTATTCAGGGGTATCCATCTCTTGGGAAGGCCCGAGGCTTACCAAGATGGTCGATGTCGAGCTAAGCTTTAAATCCAAACCCCAAACCGACTGGAGATTCAAGAGGTAAACTCTGCCAAACAGTAAGCAACAGGATTAATAACTTTGACAGTATCTTATAAATCGAATCATAAAAAGAAATAAGAGCCCAGTAAGGTTCAAAATCCCATTACCTTCAGGGTTTGGGAAAATGCAGATCCGAATGCCATTTATTACCACGACCTAGAAACATAAATACCCACGACTTCCATCTCAAAGACCAACAACCTCAGCAAGGTGGAGAATCAACCCTCACGCCATTTGTTAAACGATTATGCGAGTGGTGTAGTAGCAAGTTCATCGTGGAGTCCGAGAGGAGCAGGGCTCTCCAACCTTCAAAAACATTAACCAAACTGCCAAGACCAAAACCCTCATCTGTAGCATTAGGGTTTACATACATGTGGAGACCGGTCCCCAAGGAAATCACGTGGCCTCATTAATGAGCCAGCTATACAACACTTCAAAGTTTATCAAAACACACTTGTCCATAGTTTTTCCATGCAGTATTGGTATGGTAATAATACCATATGCACCACCCTTAGTTTATAGTTTGGACTTATTATTTGTCCACTAAAATATAGCTTGATATAGGTAATACTCCTTTAACCCATAGTATAGGATAAGCATGCTCCAACATCTTTGTAAGGTGCGTTAGGGTGATGAAGACCCCAATTAAGACTTTAAAACAAGAATTGTATATATATATATATATCAAATTAACATATAAGTTATACAAAGCCCCATGCTAACCATGGGCATGTAAACCAGTCCTTAATGAAGGATGGACTTTTACCTGTACATGGTACAGGAACGGAGTTCATTAGCATAAAGCTAAGTAAGCATCAGAATTTCACAAGGATCCCTTCACAAAAGAATTTAAAACATTCAGTACGTGAACGCTAAACAGAACCATAATTACAACCAAAGTGACGATATTAAAGTAGCATAATACATATGTATTAAAGACAAGCATTTGATCATTGAAAAACAAAGATGTTTCAGAATTACGATAGTCCGTAGTTGTCGCTACCAATAAACAAGTTTAACAACATCTTTAGAAATTAATTATACACAATCTTAAATTCCGCACCATAAATATAGTATTATATGCTATATAGAAAAATTTTAATTTTTACGAATTTTAGGGATGTTACAGTGACCCGCAAGGTGAGGTGATTGGTTGTATTATTCCCTACTCCATCAATTTGCTTATTGAATTCTTCTTCTTCTAGAATAGACTATTTATATAGTCCAATGTTTGATAATAGAGAATATGTAAATAGTTGTATCTCATTCTCCATTTACCTCTTAGGAGGTATCCCTCTATGCTCATAGAACACTTCTCTGTATTCCTGCAAAAGGTTATTCAACTCGTGTTTTTATCTTTGGTACATCCCTCCATGGATGCCTTTACTTTTACTCATTCACCTTCTTGTTGATTATGTCTCAAGAAAAGAAACACAAACTTTCTACTTGAATTGATCAGCCTCTTCACTTGGTTGGCACTTACTGGTGAGATCTTCGATTTACCTTTGCGTGCATTGGTGATGAAAGATTTCCCATACTTGATCAAGTGGTATTGGTTTTCTCTCCTCAATAATATCGCATCCCTTTTATACATGTATAGCCGTCCAAATGCTAGACAACAAACATCAAGGGGTACTATGTCTACCTCCACTTCATTAATATAATCTGCACTTATGGAAAATTTATTCTTACACGATTTTGTGAAGTTTTGTATCTTTATTTACCCATCCCAATGGATAGGGGCTAGGATGATCATTTGCTTCCAATTAAATCTTACTTACTAGATATTTTTGTATGAGATTGGCCTATGAACTGGAATCGAATATAGCATCTACCTCAGTTTTCTTGATCTGGATCTTGATATGGAAGTGTTTTGTCATCTCCTTCCCTTCCTTGTGATGAAGGATAATTAGATTCAAATACTTCTGCACTGGAGTGCATAAAATCTTCTCATCCACATCTGAGTTGAATTTGCACCTCTTTGCTTGAATCCATGGCTATAAGGTTATTCTTCTTATCATCCTTCTTGATGTGCTTAGGGTTCATTTCTAGATGTAGCTTCCAACACTTCATCGTTGTTACAATGGTTACATTGGTTTTTTGGATCCTTGCACTGATGTGTCATGTATTTAGTATTCTTATCTTCTCCTTTCCACTTCTTTGTGGTTCACTTTCTATCTAAAACTATTTGGTTGTCCTTTCTCATGGCCTATATTTTCTAGGTATTATGCTTGCATAAAGGCCTCATCAATTATCTTGGGATTGAAGAGCGTCACTTGCTTTTGTAAATGGATATGTATACCCCCATAGATACTTAAGTAGTACGTATGTATCCTTGGGTGAGATACCTAGCATGATCGCCATATTTCTGAATTCGATGGTGTACTCTTGCACATTCTTCCCTTGCCTTTGCTTGAAGTAATTCCAACAGATCCACTGGTCCTCTACATACCTTGATCCAAAATGGATCAATCTATAATTTTTCACCTAATTGTAGTTTTCAAGATTATAAGATTGGGTGAATTGGCTTGTAGGGTCCATTTTATGGGCAGGTATCATTTGTAGATTTGGGGTCAGAAACCTTCTAGGGCTTGTTTGAGGGTCTAAACGATTTTTTTGGAGGTCAAAATTTCATCCCTAGTACCATGCCCCTTCACGTGATTCTACACTACGTGACCTTTCCAACGGTCCAAAAATCACCTTGAACGGACTTTGTATGCAAACGTTATGCCTCCTACAAGTTGACATATCTAGTTGACCACCATGGTACTGAGTGGATTCCACATCGACTCTCATTTATCACACATGTGGATCTAGTCACATGTGTACCTTCAGTAAAATTCTAAAAGGAATAAAACCCTAATGGGGTATGCAAAACCCTAAAATTAACCCTAGGCGGTTATCAGACTATGTTAAATATCGATCCATCAGGAGAATAAGGGGGTTCCATTCTTTTGATGTATTGTATTGTTCCATAGTTGAGCAACAACACATGAGTGGATGTTAGAGCATAATAGATGAAATAGAAGATCCTATAGTATCCATTATGGCCGCAGAGTCATAGATAAATCCATAGAGAGTACCATCTCCTTTGTATTTGTAATTTGACATAAATAGCAAGGCATAGTCCTCATTTGTGGCTGGGTTTTCCACATAGTGGGTTTTCCCATGGTATATCTTGTGTTATTGTGTGGAATATCTACTTATTTGCTCTAGATATTCTTGTTTCATCTCCAGTTATCTGGCATTCAATAAAAATAAGCTAACAAAATAAGAACTAAGTTGTAAGATCTTTTGTGACTAATTGTTCCAGTGGAATATCAACGACAGTTTATGGATCATACCCGATAGGGTAGAACTGGGACTTAATGAGGGATTTTGAAATCCTCCCACTTAGTTACTGATAGATCTCCCTCCAGCCTATGTTCCTATATGTTTCTTTCTCGCCAAGCCAATGTATGGCCCTCTAATTTCATTCGAGCAAATGAAATCTTTTGCTCCTCGTCTATGTTATGGACACTAAAATAAACCTCTAATTTCTACAGCCAATGATTCAATTTTAAAGCATCGATCTCACCATGGTACAAATTGATATCAACTTTCACTTCAATCTTAAATAAAGACTAGGAAGGAATGTTGGTATTGGAACTTGGCTGCTCTTTCTCGAACTCGTTTCTCAGCTCCTTTTTCTGGGTCGCCTTTGTCTTCCAATGTCCCCTCTAATCCGATCTCTGATTTAGAGCCTCCAAAATCACTGAAAGGTCCAAAATTGCTCTCTATATCCACCATGAGGATTGACATATTGTGTGAGATATCGATGACTTGTATTTCTAACTTTGTAAATCCTTACTCATAGTTGATCGTCGCTCCTACACCAGACTCGTCCGCCATGGATAGGGTTTAAAGACTTTTTCTTTATTCTGCCACTAGATCCTATGATTTCCCACAAAACCACAAAGAAAATTGATCTGATACCAATATGATCTGTGAATTGGCGTGGATATTCCACTAGAACAGTTCATCACAAAGGATCTTACAACTTAGTTATTTTTATTAGTTTATTTCCATTGAATGCTAAATAAGTGGAACTGAAAGACAAATAACTAGAGAAAAGAAATACACAATCCACACAATAAACACAAGATTTATCCCAAGAAAACCCACTATGGGGGAAAACCTCACCATAAATGAGGATTATGCCTTGTTCTTCTATGTAGAATGCAAATACAAAGGGAATGGTACTCTCTATGGAGTTATCTATGACTCTGCGACCAAAACGACTACTATAGGATCTCCTACCTCCTTTGTTTTGCTCTAATATCCACTCACATGCTACAACTCAAATATTGAACAATACATTAACATCAAAAAAATGGAACCCCTTCTTCTCCTAGCCTCCCGGTATTTAACATAGCTCAATAGTCGTTGAGAGTTAGTTCTAGGGTTTTTGAATTACCCGACTCCCTATTAGGTTTAGGGTTTTAAACCTTCTAGAATTTTCTTGAAATTCCACACATGACTAACTCCACATGTGTGAGAAAAGAGAGTTTGCGTTGAATCTACTCAGTACATGGTGGTCAACTAGATAGGTCAACTTGCGAGAGGTATAACTTTTTCACACAAAATCCATTTGTGGCTATTCTTATACCGTTGGAAACGTCTCAGAATGTAAAATCACATGAAGGGCCATCAAAAAGCGTGGAATTTTTTACCCCCAAAAAACATAATTTATTCCCTTGAATAGGCCCTTAAAGGTTTGGACCCCAAATATGCAAAGTGGGGCATGCCCCTAAAATGGGCCCTACAAGCCAATTCCATCAATCTCTCCACCTAGTAAGCACCAAAATAGATGAAAAATTATATATTGATCCATTTTGGATCACTTCTTGTGGTAGATTGCAGAAGGGAAGCAATTAGGCAATTGTAAAGCTTCAACCTACACCAACACTTTGAAGAAGAGAAAGAAGAAGAAGGACAAAAACTATGCATCATGCAAGACTCCCTCATTTGTCACAACTACAAGAAAAAATACCATGGTGCTACTAGTTGTTGGTACTTAGAGGTATGTTCATTTTCTGGGAAGAAATGCCATCATGTGGCATATTGTTGGGAGAAGTAAGCCATGCCACAAGTTAGGTTGTTTTCAGACAGGGAAAATTATAAGGATCCATAACTTTCTTAAAGTGTAGAAACTTTGGCGAATCTTACTAATTCTTAAATTTTAAACCATAAAATGTTTGGCAATTTTTTTGTAAAAATATTCAAATTTCTAGAGACTATATATAGTTTATGGACAATTTTGATGATTTTTAGAGTAAAAAAAACTTACCCCATGGAATATGGGAAAATCATTTAAAAAAAATATAGAAATTGGCGAATATTTTTTGGAAACAAAAATCAAAAAATAACCCATGGGATAAATTTTACCACTAAAATTTTTCGTGTTTTTAGAAGAGGAATGACAATAAGACTTTCCCAAACCAATAGCAAACTGAGAGGCAAAAGGAGAAAATGAGTATGTCAAGCTATCCATACAACAATTTTCAATAACTTTTTCCACCACTACAAGTTGAGTTGACATTAGCAAGAAAGATGTTGCCGACTTCATCCAGAGCTTCATCCCAGGAACTACACAACCAATAGAAGAGTGTGTAAATTGAAGCTTCAAGGAGATAGTGGACTCATTGCATCACCAACCTGAAGAGAAAAATTTGTCCAAAGAGTTATAACAGCACATGAATTCATTATCACCATACAAGAGGACATTGAATTGATGTTGACAGCAAAGACAATGCTACTCCAATTGTACCTTTAAATATTCCAAAAGAATATTTCCTTCTTGGATATGTCTCAAACATTGGTGCAAAGAGGTCAATGGCATTCCCTCATCCTTGTACTATTGAAATATTGAGCCATTCCCAAGTCAGTATCAAGATTGTATCATGTTAATGATTTTCACCTACAACTATACAACTGGAGGATTCATCAAACGTTTTGGGGAGAAGAAGTTGCTATGATTACACAAAAAGTAGGTCATTCAAGTGATGTTATTGCAAAGATGGAGTGTTGTGATAGCACATGCAACTGCAAAGAATTGTTTCATGTTTGAAGCAATTGTCCCAATGGATGAAGGTAGTCCACACTTCCTCTTATGGATTCGTTGTGTGATGGCATTTATTGTTGGGATCTCATTGTCGAATTAGTGTTGCATACATTCAACAATGAACAAAAAAGTATCAGAATTCTACTTGGATTCATTGATTGCCAAGATGGACTATCTCCAAGACTTAGAGTGCAAGAGAATTGCATGGTAAAGATGGGAGTGAATTATGATTGAAGAGTTCATATTTGAATATTTCTCATAGCTAAGATTCAACAAGCAGACTTCCATATTATAGGAACAAGCGAGCTAGGAACCAGATCCAAATCCATAGCCATAACCAAAAGCAATAGCCAAAGCCATGAGACAAAGCCAGAGCCAGAGCAAGTTGTAGCCAGGAACTAGAGTTAGAGCCATGTTCAAGAGAAACAAGCATAAGGCATATTGATCTAGGTTGGTTTCCTCTAAGCTCTTGGAGACCAAAAATCCTCTCAATGGGGAGGTGTCATCCAAAATGGATCTGAACACTAGAAAATGGTTGTAAGACTCAATGCCTACAAGTGAAATTTGACAATTAATGAAGGTTGACATAAAGGAAAATGAAAGTATTAAAAACTAAATGAGACAAAAGAGAGGGAAAACAAAGAATTAAATCAATTAGAAAAATGGAAATAGTAGAGAAAGAAAAGAGGAATGGGAAATGAAAGTTCAGTCTATTGGCTTTCCCATAACCCCCCAACTCTCCTATATCTTCTTGTAACTTGGATCTCAAAGGGATTTTTTCTTTTGTTAGCCACGAGATGAATATGCAGAGGAGCCACGAGTTGCATTGTAACCATAGATAGTCGAAATGAAATTCGAGCAACCATTTGAAGATGTTTTTTTCTTTTATGTTTTGAAGGTAAAATCTATGTGTTTATGGGGTGTTTGATTTTAATCATATGCAAATATTTGTGTGAATTATGATACTCTCATTTATATGTAATGTCTCGTTCTTAATGTGTTAATCGTGGAAATGAGGAGGTGCAAATTGTAATTATGTTAGTTTACTCAGAATTTATTTCTCCATTATTCATTATAGAATGCTAACAACTCTAAATTAGATAGTATTCAATTTATTTTGCGATAAAAAATCTATGGTTGCCATCTTAATTGTTGCATTATTTTAGTTGGGTTTTTAATTATGTCTCGCAAATTTTGTGATTGTTAAAGCATACTTAGAAATGGTTTTCTTCTCCACTACCATACAAAGACTAAGTTTCTTTCCCACCACGGTATGTTGTCATGTTATCTTCTAGGATGGCATACATTGCCCATATATCTTACCCATGGCCAGGCAGGCTGTTGTAATGAAGGTCTCTACAATGCTTGCATATATCTCAAACGTTTTCTCATTCTATGGTATGTGTCCTTAGTTTGGACAGTTATTGATGAAGTTATATGGTGACAATGACTTGTATGAGTCATTGTGAGTTGATTCAAATGAACAATCACAACTCTTGTTATAACCTCTGTTTGGATATACATGTTATGACAATTAATTTGTTGCTTTGCATTTGAATAAATATGTGTTTCAATGCTTGGGAAACATATGGAATGCTTAATTTGTTTTGTTGTGTAAAAGTTACAACTATACCATTGGACATATAGCATAACATTATCTAACTCCTAAGTACTGTACATAGCACTCTTGAACTATAACAATCCCTTTGCCTATTCATGCTTAGCACTCTATCACCCAACTTAAGCACATACTTTAGATTTGTAAGCAGTTGAATGTGCTTTCTCATCAAAAGAGAAGCGGGAATGATGTGTTGACTAGTTGGTGTTGTTCTTAAATTAATTGATAGACATCATTGTCCAATCATTCGATTGATGAGAATCTAGAGCTCCAGAGATAGTGAGCAAAGATAGTGTTTTCAGTGGCAGAATAGTTGCAGAGTCCTGGTTAGTGTTGGCATTGTCAATTGGTTGTTGTGTGTAGGTTACACCAAAGAATAGACCATATCACCAAATCCTAAACGATGTTGATGAGTAGTTTGCACTCATAACTACATCAAGAATAGAGGCCTTGTGGTCATTTTAAAGAGTGATATCTCTGTACAAGTTTGAGAGCAAAGAACATAAACTTAATTCTACAAGGTATCGATGCTAGTGAAGTGAGTGGGCTATAAGTCCCTCATTTACATATCAATAAAAGGTCAAACATCATTAAACTCGAATCCAAGAATACCCAATGAACTCTCTTAATCCTCATACCATGGTCCATTGTAAATTGGTATGTATGTGATGTTGAATGCATTTATGAAAACATTATCCCACCGGGTATGGTGAGGTATGTGGTAGTAAGGGAAGGGATCCTTATACCATCTATTTGTTTTGAATTTTAAATGTATTCATATGAAAATATATCATGCCATTTGTATATGTTGGTTATGAGTTTAATAACCAAAGCAAGTGAGGACTTATGGTCCCGTTGTGGTAGTGCATGCCATATGAGATAGTCATGGTTAAGGCCATACTGTGGTTGGAATGGTAATGATATGGTGCTACACAAGTATCCCATGAACTCCCTATTGGTGTTAATTTGGAATGAAACCTCTTTGCCAACAACCAAGGAGTGAGAAAACTCTTGATGTGTTGTTCGGGTGGAGAAGGAAGGCACCCAAATAAGTTAACCAAGTGATTGGGGAGATGGTTGGGTGATGTGTTGAGGCAATAGCCATAATTTCCAAAACATCATGGTGGAATGCATGACATGACGTTATGGTATTCATGAATCAATGCAAGGTGGCATTGAGTGGATGCACATTAAAATTTTATGTAAACATTATGATTGTTTATGCATATGTGTGGGTACATATGTTGAGAGGCATGGTGTGAATACATGGTTGTGGCATATATTTCATTGCAATTCATTAATAACTGAAATGATAGAATTATTGGCAATTATGAGATCATTTCATGAGTTGCCATGGATGTAAGAAAATGATTGCATGAAGAAGGTAGTCATGTTTGATGGGCTACCAGGATGCTCTGTTGGAAGGACAAAGTTGCATGAAATGATATGATTTTGTAATCATGAATATTGAAAGTTTTTTTTTACTTCATATATAATGTGATTGTATCTTGCAATTTTATTGCAACAATGATGCATATAAAGTAAATATATTTCATTGAATTTGAGATATTAATAGATGATAGTGTTTGAATTATTGAGTATTATAATTCTGAGATCACTTCAGTGGCTATTGTAACATTTATAATGAAAATGGTATATGCATGGATACTCACAAAGTGTTTGGCTGATTGAAAATTTCAGATTTCAGGTAGGATTGTCTTGCATATGGAAATGCATGTAAGTCCATAGCAGAGGCATAAAATATCTATTGGTTCAATAGTGAGGACCTCCTACACCTATCCAGGACAACACTGAGGGAAGGGGCACCCGAGGGACTATGCAGCAGAGAAGGGGACCTTACTCGGGCTGTGAGTGGAGGTGAGGTGGGTGCCGAGACTGGATGGAACCCATTAAGATGCCTATGGATCCATAGTACAACCCTTGATTTGGAAATGGCTATGGTGCAATTTCCTTCCATTGGCCTGTTGACCTAGATGGAAGTGATGGCTTGGCAATGGAGAGGGAAAACCAGGTATGGGACTAGTTTGGCACCATAAATGCTTGGTAAATCCAGTCGATGCACTGGTTGAGCATTGAATGTTATGGATCATCCTACGTGTTGGCCAAACATTCGTTAAACGCTTGGTAAATCCAGTCGGTGCACTGGTTGGGCATTGAATGTTGTGGAGTAGCCTGCATGCTGACCAAACATTCGTTATTGTATCCACATGTGATCCAAGGCTTGTAAAGCAAAGAAGGAGCTTGTGGAATAACGTGAAGACGTCCAATATAGATAAGTATTTAATTATCATCTATTTCTTATTCCGAATAATGAAAAATTTCATGTACAATTCTTATAACAACCAAGTTAATACACTGTTGTTTCTTTGTTGAAACCCAGGTAATTGAGGGAAACAAGAACCTTGAAGGAATCCTAAGGATGCATTTGGACATGTGATTGTCCTAGAAAGATCAGTATGAGTAGCAATATAAAATGGTGCTAGTGGACTTGTGTGGGTCCTAGCAGCCAAAGGTTTTGTAGGAAAACCATGGGGAGGGGTTCCCTGGTTGAGAAGCCTTGGACAGACCTTAGACACCGATTGTCATCCCCAAAACAAAGAAAATGCGAGTCAAGCATTCACATTTGAAGTGAAAGAGACCAAGGAGCATGGAACCACAATTGTGGTGGGGCTCCGAATTGGAACAAGATTAAGAGGGGGAAACTCTTACTCTTCTCTTTCATTTCTGATTGATGCATTTTAGAGACAGAAAATTGTTGAATGCATATTATGGATGAAAGTTGATTGTATTTATTTTGCTTGAAATAAATTATGAATGTTGAATTAGCTAATTCCCTATGAAAGGATGAACATGAATGATTTCATTTGTATGTTGGACAAGCATGAAATGTGTGGAAGTCTCATGGATAAAGCATGAACTTTCCATGTCAATTGGGCAAGTAATTGACTGATCTTAATGCTTATGGTATGCTTGGCCTAAAAATATTTGCAATGATGAATTTCACAGGTGAAAATTAAACCAATTGACTGCAGTTGTTACAAGGAAAGTGTTTCTAGTAAGCAAAGTGTGGGAAGTTGTGCACATTGACCATGGCAACAGACCAAAAGATATTTGATTTGGCTGAAAATTTTCTTCAAACAATTTCCAAGACCTAAGAAAATCTTGAGGAAATGCTCAAGCTATAAATGCAATAGAATGAGATGAACCACAAGGTTTTGCAGGACTCTATTTATTTGCAAAATGAGGTAAAAGGAATTCTGGAAGCTATCAGTAGTGGAAAGGACAATGGGTCAATGAAGAGGCATTCATCCAATCAGTCCATTAAGAAATGCTCAAGGATGGAAGACTCAAAGGAAATTGAACAAGTAAATAAAAAGAAGCCACTGAAATGTTGGAAATGTGGAGGAAATCACTGAATCCATAACTGCCCAACAAAGGACAACAAGAAAGATAGTAGCCATAAAGTTTCCATACTTGTGGATCAGCTGGAAGTTAAAGAAAAGGAAGGCATTGTTGTGGAGCAATGCCCACATGTAGAGCTAGAAGGTCAAAGCCAATAGGAGAAGCCTGTAGAAGCCAAAGGACTTGGTCCTGAAAACCCAAAGTAAAAGATGAAATGCAGGAGAAATCTACTACATTTTGTGAATTTTGGACATGTGTAAACAATGTGTAAATATTCCTAAGTGTTGGAACACTGAGGACAATGTTATTCTAAGGGTGAGGGGAATGTAATACCCCCATTTTGGCCCTTAGAATGTATCAACTCGATATGTAAATATTGTGCATATGTGATGTATGATTCCTAGCATGGAGCTCAATGCCAAGGCCCCTCTAGTGAATGCTCGGCCTTAAAGGGATAGTATTTTATATTGTGCTATCCATGTGCTAGTAAGCCATGGGGAAATTGTAAAAGCATGTAAATAATTCTAATTCAAATAAAATACCAAGGGGTTGGCTATGGATGTAACTAAAATGAGGGGGCTATGTGTATCCACTAGGGAGAGGTGAGGGGGTTGTGGGATTGAACCTATGCTGCCAAATGTCACCTTGAGAACCCACTTTGACTTTCCTTGCTGACATTTATTTCTGTTGTAAGGAAGTACTTCAAAAATCAGCTCATGAGATTGATGAAGTATGGGCAGCCCAGAAATTCGTATGGAAAAGTATGGGATCTGTTTACTTGACCCACAAGTCATTCTACCTCATGGGAGGACGTTTTCCCTCATCCCTAGTCCATTGTGAAACAAACAGACTGCTATTCTGAGAATGCTATGCATTCCTAGCTGTGGAAAAACCAAAAATCACAACTTGGAAAGAAGCTACATTTTGAAGTGTAGAAATCACCTAGGAGTTTGTGTGGGAAGTGAAATTCGGAGGGGAATCTATAAATATAATCCCCAGAGTGATTTTGAGAGTGTGAACAGCCCCAAAATTCATGGGAGCACCCAGTTTTTGGGGCCCAAAAGTTGAAATCGTTGAATGAGATTCACGTGGGCAGGAATTGAGGAAGATCCAAGAGTGGATCGCAGTGGGAGAGAGACTCACGGGGTCGGATTTCATGGTAAATCTAGCGAAGGATAAATTATGTTTGGTTTAGAATTCGGGACCAACCATACCTTCCCAGGTCAACGCTGAGGGAAGGGTCTCCTGAGGGACTATGTAGCAGTGAAGGGGACCTTACTTAGGTTGAGAGTGGAGGTGATTGTTGATGTATTTGTAAATTCGGAAGATATTCACTTATATATTGTATTTGTACTTTATTGTATCCCCAACGGAAATGTATTATTCCTCCGATTGGAAGTGTCGTCAGTTGTACTTGCATGTATCGTAAGTTATATTGTAAGTGTCGTAACTTATATTTGATGGGTTATTAGACCACCTTGTTGGGGTCGGCCTTGTATGAGTTGTGTGGGTCAAAGGGTTATTAGACCACCCTAGTGGGGGTCGGCCCAGTCAGCATTATGTTAAGTGGTTAAGTTGGGGCCGACCTAGTTGAGTAAAGGTCAAGTGAGTTAGTGTATAAATAGAGAGTGTGTCTCTCTCATTTTACACATTCTATTATTCACTCACTTCGCATTAGTGAGAGAAGAGGAGGATGCGCACAAGTGGAGGAGGAGCATGCTGCTGAATATATCTATCTCTTGGGTTTGATCATGGTGATCCTTGTATTGATGCTTATTCTATCTCTGAGGAAGTTGCGGGGTTTTTCACCTTCTTGGTTTTCCCCAGTGAAATGTTTTGTGTGTCTTGTCTCTTGTCTCTTATGCTTGATATGTTGTACATGTTGTTCTTTCAATTAAGATCCTAGATCATATTGAATTAATGATAAAAAACTAACATGGTATTAGAGCTAGCCTGAATCAAGGCATGATATGGCATTTATGAGACTTGTTGCACTTGCGACAAATTGCAAGCTAGGGCTTGATATAGCAAAAACCAGTCATCGTAGCACTTTCGCTATAACTCCATTTTTGCGAAGGTTCAGGATCTGAAACTTTTACAGGTCGTAGATAACAACCCCATGTACCTATTTTAAAAAGCACGGAATCTGATTCGTTGTACTTTGTGTTTTATGATCAGTATAATCTAGGGTTTCTGCCTCTTCCATATCTTAGTCATAAACAGGTGACCTAGGAAACAATGTCATAAATTGGGCTAGGAAGCTCCAAATGAAATTCTGTAAAAAGTGACAGTAAGATAACGGACTATAGTTTCTTAGGTAAGTTTTTCAGAGGCCGAAATTGAACCAGTGACACGTGGCACGCCGTACAATTTCGCTCTCCTGTTTTATCCCATAAATAGGTCACGTTGCAACACTTGGCATAACTCTCGCTCAGAGAATCCAATTGAGGTCGGACCTGTGGGGTTGGAAAGATAAGAGGTCAGGATACCACAGGCTAAAGTTTCCAACACAGTGGATTCGTAATTTTAGAGATGCAACAGAATCAATCAGGTGCATATTTCTTTCAAAACATATTTGGATTTTGAGCACCTTCATTCTTGGCTTGTCACTGCTGCGGGAATTTAGGGCTTTGGAGAAAGTTGGAATTATTGGAATTGGAGTCCATGGCTGAATGCTCCTCATCAAAATCGAAATTTAGAGACCAAGATCAATTTTTTTGGTTGGGAAAAAGGCTGGGCTTGATCAAACCCTAGTTTGGGATTTTGATCGAAAAGATGGAAAATTAGGGCTTTTGCAAAAGTTGGAATTTTTTAAGTCTGTGGCCATGGCTGGAAGATCCTCAGAAAAATCGAAGTTTAGAGCTTTGGATCGAACCTTTTGGTTGGGAAAAAGGGTGGGCTTTATCAAACACTAGTTCGGGGACCTGTCGAGTGAATCCAGATGTTTCAAAGGAAATTTTTAAGGGTCAAATTTTGCAGTTTTCAAAATTGAAGTATACCATCTTGATCAGCTCAGAAATCCAAATCTTTCCATCCATTCAGAAGTTTGAAATTCAAAGTTTGAATTTTTAGGGTTTCTCTGACAAACCCTAATCCAGCTCCAGATCCAGTTTCAAGCAAATCAAAGTGGATTGGGTTAATCCTAGAAAAGAATGAATTGGACACCTGCATAAGTGAAGAAGTTCCAATTCCAAAGGGAGATGAGGTTGAGGCTTTACATGAGAAGGCTACAAGCAATCCCGATAGGTATGACTTGAAGAGATACAGGTATGTTTTGAAATTCGTTCATGATTGAGTTTATGATATGTTTGTCTTCATATTATTGAGGTTAGTACAATCTTGATCAATCTTAGACTTGTCTCATCACCATAGTAAAAGTATGAATGCATGTGAATGATAGAAGACATTCATTGATTAAGGTTATGACACTTATGATTGTACTAATGCATTGTGGTGTTATATGAGGTTGATGTTGTCCACTAACATGAAAAGTACAAATCAAGTTCTAGATCAAGAACATATAACCATGGTGACATGAAGACAAAGACTCATGGATCACATAGAAGCTCCACTTACGAGGTATGTATAATTTGGTTCTACAATGGTTAACTTATGAGTTATGCAGGTTACTAAGCACAAGTCATTGAAGAGAACAAGAAGACATTGTTTGGGTATGTTAGACATAACTAGCCAACATGATATTCCAAGTATGTTTTTCCTATATCAAGTTAGAATCCTACCTTGTGTTAGGATCTTATACTATTGTATGAATGATTATTCTTGAAGTTAGAATTTTAAGTAATCAACAGTTTATGCATATTATGTTTCTTACTTTGATTGATGATATGACTAACCAGAAGAGTCCTATGGTCAATAAGAATATGCATAAGTAATATAAGTCCTCCCTGAAACCTTGAATACTAATGCTTGTGACAAATTACCTATGTGTGAAATAATCATGACCATACATGTTAAGTTTATTTAGGATCATAATGTTTTGATAGTATTGAGATTATACTAATGGATGTATGATCATGTATGAGATCTTGAGGATGATACTAGTGCACACTTAAGCATGCATAGTGGTCCAGGATGAATATAAGTTCAAGGACAGGTAATCTAGGAAGCAAAGATCAAGAGGGATCACACTCCAATAGTTCCTACAAGGAAGCAAAGATTGAGAGGGACTCCACCCTACAACTAAACAAAGATAAGTATTTGAATTGTCATATATATGATTACTTAAATGATGTTGTTCAGTCATGTACATGTTCCTAGTTTAGGATGTATATTATGCATTTTAGAAAAGGTTGCATTAATGAACAAGATACTACTAATATAGTAATGGGTAAGTGGCCTATAGTACTGTACAACATTCCATTGCTACTTATCTAGAATGAAACCTCTTTGCTGACATGTTGGGAGTTGTGCACACTCTTAACAATCTTCTGGTAGAGATGGAAGACATCTAGAAAGTTACGAAATATGGATAAATGTTGTATTGAAGCATTGGCTAAGATAATTGCATGACTGTATGACATATGTATTTATGAGTAAGAATTTGTTCTGAAATATATAAGATTCTTCTAATCATGCAATTGAACTTGTCTTGTAGGAAAAACTGTGTACCTACAAAAGAAGGACTACAACATTTGTTCCAGCAACAAAGTTCAAAGAAAAATATCTATTGAAGATACTTCGAGGAAGAAGTGATGGGACACATTTGCAGGAGCCATTCCAAGCATGGTGAGAGGAGGATCCTTCCCTTGGCTGTGGATGTAAGCGTTGTGTGATGAGCATCATGATGATGCTCCAGTTACTGCTTTGGATATGCATCAGCTGGATGCTTTGTATGATCAGTTGGATCATGTATATTGATATGCATCAGTTGGATGCTCAGTTGGATCATGTATATGTATATGCATTAGGACGATGCAGTGACGATGATTAGAATGATCATGTGTGATGAGTATCAAGATGATACTCTGGATGATATGCATCAAGACGATGCTATGATGATGATCAAGATGATGCATTACTTTCTAGGCATGGAGGTGTGGCAGAGTGCAGATGGAATCTTCCTTGGACAAGGGAAGTATGCAGTAGAGATCCTGAAGCGGTTCAGGATGATGGACTGCAAGGCCATGGTCACACCTATGGCATCGAACCTGAAGCTTCTGTGTGATGCTTCATATGATCCGGTTGATGTCACAGTGTATCGTTAGATGATTGGGTCCTTGATGTACCTGACGAACACGAGACCAGATGTTTTCTTTGCGGTGAACACCTTGAGCCAGTTCCTAACGGATCCTAGACATGTTCACCTGATTGTTGTAAAGCATATTCTGAGGTACCTGAAGGGTACAGTTGATTATGGGCTCAAGTATGATGCAAATAAAAAGGTTAACCTGGAGGGTTATGTTGATTCAGATTGGGCAGGTAGTGCTGCAGATAGGAAGAGCACTTCAGAGTGCTGCTTCAATATGAGATCATGTGTGATCTCTTGGTTTAGCAGGAAGCAGTCCTGCGTAGCACTGAGTACAGCCGAAGCAAAGTATGCCGCAGCTTGTTCGGCCACTTCTGAGGTAGTATGGCTTAGGAAGCTACTGTCTGAGTTATTTGATCTTCCGTTGGATGCTACCTGTATCTTCTGTGACAACCAGAGTTGTGTGAAGTTGTCTGAGAACCCATTGTTCCATGACAGGTTGAAGCACATTGAGATCAAATATCACTATATCAGGGATATGGTGTAGAGAGGAGCAGTGAAGCTTCTGTATGTTGCGACAGACGAGCATATAGCCGATGTGTTGACCAAGCCACTAGCCAGAGTGAAGTTTGAGTACTTCAGAGAGAGGCTTGGTTTACTTCAGATCGAGATTCCTTCCAAGGGGAAGTGATGAGTCCGGGGACACAGATGCACATGAGCCATTCTCACATGGTGGTAGGGGTGTCCTCCCATGGTGCAGATATAAGGGCTGGGGCCATTCCGACATGGTTGAAGTGTGTCTTCCCATGGCCGTTGATGTAAGAGCTATGCCATTCGAGCATGGTTGAAGTGTGTCTTCCCATGGCTACGATATAAGTGTTGTGCCATTCCTAGCATGGTTGAAGTGTGTCTTCCCATGGCTATGGATATAAGTGCGATGCCATTCTTGCATGGTTGAAGTGTGTCTTCCCATGGTGTAGATATAAGTGTTGATCCTTTCACAGATGGTTGAAGTGTGTCTTCCCATGCCGGTGAATGTAAGTGCCGTGTGATGTGCATCTGGGTTGTGCTCCGTGGACAATGACGGTGATCTGAAGACGATGAGGTGACAGTATGGTACACAAGTTTTGCAGAGGCATATAATTGGTCCTGAGATGCTCTTGCAGGTTTTGCAGAGGTAGTGTAATCAGTCCTGGGAGATCTTGCAGGTTTTGCAGAGGCAGTGTAATCAGTCCCGAGGTGTACTTACTTGATGGCTTGCTCGCAGAGATGATGAAGACCTACATGGAGGCTAGGCCTACAACTAGCATGAAAAAGGGTTGGCTCTGTATAACTTCCTATGACGAGTAGATTGGAGATTGATTGAGGAGGCAGCGGTGATGATGATGCTCCGTGATCCAGTGGCGATGATCCAGCTCCAGTATTGAAGACTTGTGACGATATGTATTGATGACTTATGTCAAAAGAATACCTTCCTAGTTAAGAGGGAGTGTTGATGTATTTGTAACTTCGAAAGATATTCACTTGTATATTGTATTTGTACTTTATTGTATCCCCAACAGAGATGTATTATTCCTCCGATTGGAAGTGTCGTCAGTTGTACTTGCATGTGTCGCAAGTTATATTGTAAGTGTCGTAACTTATATTTGATGGGTTATTAGACCACCTTGTTGGGGTCGGCCGTATATGAGTTGTGTGGGTCAAAGGGTTATTAGACCACCCTAGTGGGGGTCAGACCAGTCAGCATTATGTTAAGTGGTTAAGTTGGGACCGACCTAGTTGAGTAAAGGTCAAGTGAGTTAGTGTATAAATAGAGAGTGTGTCTCTCTCATTTTACACATTCTATTATTCACTCACTTCGCATTAGTGAGAGAAGAGGAGGATGCGCACAAGTGGAGGAGGAGCATGCTGCTGAAGATATCTATCTCTTGGGTTTGATCATGGTGATCCTTTTATTGATGCTTATTCTATCTCTGAGGAATTTGCGGGGTTTTTCACCTTCTTGGTTTTCCCCGGTGAAATTTTTTGTGTCTCTTGTCTCTTGTCTCTTATGCTTGATATGATGTACATGTTGTTCTTTCAGTTAAGATCCTAGATCATATTGAATTAATGATAAAAAACTAACAGTGATGGGGGTACCTGGCCTATCTGAATCCAGTTGGATATGCATGTAGCTCTGTGGTTGAGACCATTGGCTTAGAAAACTCCTTCCATGTCCCCCCCACTTGCTTGACAGAGACAGTTGTGTGCTGGCTGAGCCTGAATGATTATGCCTAAGGTTGTGAGTGAACCTGAGTAGTTCCTTCTTAGTGGATACATAGCCCCGGCTCGAGGGTGGTATCTGAGTGCTAAAAGAATATAGGCTAGGTAGAGACCTACGGTTGGGTTGGAACATTGCAGTCCATAGCCAATTGCTTGTTGATTTCAATTAAAAGATAAGTGTTTCATGTTGCCTCTGATTATGCCAATTTTATATACATGAATGATTGTTTGTTTATGTCAAAATACATAGATTGATCCAGCTGAATAATGGAACTGAATTCCTGTGCATTATGTTGTTATTATTCCTATGATGAAATGTTGGTAAATGTATTATGTGTGTGTGTTAATATGGTTTAATTCCGTTGTGTATGTTTATTATGCATTGCAAACATATTTAGTTGTGAATAATTTCATAATGTGATACTGGGGGCGAAAATTAGCACCCCTCCTATGTTGCTCATATCCCCTTCAGAGTCAAATCGATGGGAGGGAACGTGACAGAGTGTTCAGAGCAAGAAAAATTATCAGGTTGTTATTCTAAGGAGCTCCCCCATCACCTCTAAAGGGCACCGAGGTGACTGGGGACATGACACCTAAAATGGGCCCTACAAGCCAATTCCACCAATCTCTCCACCCAGTAAGCACCAAAATAGATGAAAAATTATATATTGATCCATTTTGGATCACTTCTTGTGGTAGATTGTAGAAGGGAACTAATTAGGCAATTGGAAAGCTTCAACCTACACCAACACTTTGAAGAAGAGCAAGAAGAAGAAGGACAAAAGGTATGCATCATGCAAGACTCCCTCATTTGTCACAATTGCAAGAAAAAAGACCATGGTGCTACTAGTTGTTGGTACTTAGAGGTATGTTCATTTTCTGTGAAGAAATGCCATCGTGTGGCATATTCTTGGGAGAAGTAAGCCATGCCACAAGTCAGGTTGTTTTCAGACAGGGAAAGTTATAAGGATCCATAATTTTCTTAAAGTGTAGAACCTTTGGCGAATCTTACTAATTCTTAAATTTTAAACCATAAAATGTTTGGAATTTTTTTTGTAAAAATATTCAAATTTCTAGAGACTATATATAGTTTTTGTACAATTTTGACGATATTTAGAGTAAAAAAAACTTACCCCATGGAATTTGGGTGAATCATTTTAGAAAAAAATAGAAATTGTCGATTTTTTTTTGGAAACAAAAATCGAAAAATAACCCATGCGCTAAATTTTGCACCTATTTTTTTTTAGAAGAGGAATGACAATAAGACTTTCCCAAACCAATAGCAAATTGAGAGGCAAAAGGAGAAAATGAGTATGTCAAGCTATCCAGACAACAATTTTCCAATAACATTTTCCACCACTACAAGTTGAGTTGACATTGGAAAGAAAGATGTTGGCGACTTCATCTAGAGCTTCATCCCAAGAACTGCACAACCAATAGAAGAGTGTGGAAACTGAAGCCTAAAGGAGACAGTGGACTCATTGCATCACCAACCTAAAGAGAAAAATTTGTCCAAAGAGTTATGACAACACAGGAATTCATTATCACCATACAAGAGGACATTGAATTGATGTTGACAACAAAGACAATGCCACTCCAATTGTACCTTTCAATATTCCAAAAGAAGATTTCCTTCCTGGATATGTCTCGAATATTGGTGCAAAGAGTTCAATGGAATTCCCTGATCCTTGTACTATTGAGATCTTGAGGCATTCCCAAGTCAGCATCAAAATTGTATCATGTTAATGATTTTCACCTACAATCATACAACTGGAGGATTCGTCAAACGTTTTGGGGAGAAGAAGTAGTTGCTATGATTACACAACAAGTAGGTCATTCAAGTGATGTTATTGCAAATATGGAGTGTTGTGACAGCACGTGAAACTACAAAGAATTGTTTCATGTTTGAAGCAATTGTCCCAATGGATGAAGGTAGTCCACACTTCCTCTTATGGATTCGTTGTGTGATGGCATTCATTGTTGGGATCTCATTGTCGAATTAGTGTTGCATACATTCAACAATGAACAAAAAAATATCAGAATTCTACTTGGATTCATTGATTGCCAAGATGAACTATCTCCAAGACTTAGAGTGCAAGAGAATTGCATGGTAAAGATGGGAGTGAGTTATGATTGAAGAGTTCATATTTGAATATTGCTCATAGCTAAGATTCAACAAGTAGACTTCCATATTATATGAACAAGCGAGCTAGGAACTAGAGCCAAAGCCATAGCCATAACCAAAACCAATAGCCAAATCCATGAGACAAAGCCATAGCTAGAGCAAGTTGTAGCCAGGGACTAGAGTTAGAGCCATGTTCAAGAGAAACAAGCATAAGGAATATTGATCTAGGTTGGTTTCCTCTAAGCTCTTGGAGACCAAAATTCCTCTCAATGGGGAGGTGTCATCCAAAATGAATCTGAACACGAGCAAATGGTTGAAAGACTCAATTCCTACAAGTGAAATTTGACAATTAATGAAAGGTTGACATAAAGGAAAATGCAAGTATTAAAAACTAAATGAGACAAAAGAGAGGGAAAACAAAGAATTAAATCAATTTGAAAAATGGAAATAGGAGAGAAGGAAAAGAGGAATGGGAAATGAAAGTTCGGTCTATTGGCTTTCCCATAACCCCCCAGCTCTCCTATATATTCTTGTAACTTGACTCTCAAAGGGATTTTTTCTTTTGTTAGCCACAAGATGAGAATGCAGTGGAGCCATGAGTTGCATTGCAACCATAGATAGTCGAAATGAAATTCGAGCAACCATTTGAAGATGATTTTTTCTTTTATGTTTTGAAGGTAAAATCTATGTGTTTATGGGGTCTTTGATTTTAATCATATGCAAATCTTTGTGTGAATTATGATACTCTCATTTATATGTAATGTCTCTTTCTTAATGTGTTAATGGCAGAAATGAGGAGGTGCAAATTGTATTAATGTTAGTTTACTCGGAATTTCTTTCTCCATTATTCATTATAGAATGCTAACAATTCTAAATTAGATAGTATTCAATTTATTATGTGATAAAAAATCTATGGCTGCCATCTTAATTGTTGCATTATTTTAGTTGGGTTTTTAATTATGTCTCACAAATTTTGTGATTGTTAAAGCATACATAGCAATGGTTTTCTTCTCCACTACCATACAAACATTGAGCTTCTTTCCCACCACCGTTTGTTGTCATGTTATCTTCTAGGATGGCATACATTGCCCATATATATTCCCCATAGCCATACAAGTTGTTGTAATGAAGGTCGCTACAATGCTTGCATATATCTCAAACGTTTTCTCATTCTATGGTATGTGTCCTTAGTTTGGACAGTCATTGATGAAGTTATATGGTGACAATGACTTGTATGAGTCACTGTGAGTTGAGTCAAATGAACAATCACAACGCTTATTATAACCTCTGTTTGGATATACATGTTATGACAATTAATTTGTTGCTCTACCTTTGAATAAATATTTGTTTCAATGCTTCGGAAACATATGGAATGCTTAATTTGTGTTGTTGTGTAAAAGTTACAACTATACCATTGGGAATACAGTATATAACATTATCTTATCTAACTCCTAAGTGTGTCACACTTGAGCTATAACAATCTCTTTGCCTATTCATGCTTAGCACTCTATCACCCAAATCAAGCGCATACTTTAGATTTGTAAGCGTTGAATGTGCTTTCTCTTCAAAAGAGAAGCGGGAATGATGCGTTGACTAGTTGGTGTTGTTCTTAAATTGACTGATAGACATCATTGTCCAATCATTCGATTAATGAGAATCTAGAGCACTAGAGAGAGTGAGCAAAAGATAGTGTTTTCAGTTGTAGAGTCCTGGTTAGTGTTGGCATTTTCAATTGGTTGTTGTGTGTAAGGTTACACCAAAGAATAAACCATATCACCAAATCCTAAACAATGTTGATGAGTAGTTTGCATTCATAACTACATCAAGAATAGAGGCCTTGTGGTCATTTTAAAGAACGATATCTCTGTACAAGTTTGAAAGCAAAGAACATAAACTTAATTCTATAAGGTATCGATGTTAGTGAAGTGAGTGGGCTATAAGTCCCTCATTTACATATCAATAAAAGGTCAAACATAATTAAACTCGAATGCAAGAATACCCAATGAACTCTCTTAATCCTCATACCATTGTCCACATGAAAAATCACTGCCTCAAAAAATAAACAATAGAGTAAGTCGTCACATTGTCGAACCATTTCAATAGAGTAAGTCGTCACATTGTCAAACCACTTCAAAGACAAATGGACACAAGATCTAGAAAGAGCTTGAAACGTTGTTCTACTCCTTCCACCTACATCTCATTCAATGATGATCCAACAACTATCTACTTGCTACTTGTACTAAACCTACAAAGAGATCAAATTCAAAATATGTAAAAAATATAAACAATAGAGTAAGTCGTCACATTGTCGAACCATTTTCAATAGAGTAAGTCGTCGCATTGTCAAACCACTTCAAAGACAAATGACACAAGATCGAGAAAGAGCTTGAAATGTTCTTCTACTCCTTCCACCTACATCTCATTCAATGATGATTCAACAACTATCTACCCTGATTCAACAACTATCTACCCTTGCTAAGTGTACTAAACCTACAAAGAGATCAAATTCAAAAGATGTAAAAAGATTATTTTGGGGGGGCTTTTTCTCACCCATAAGTTCCCATCATCATCTTGTCCATTGGATGTAGCTTAGATGGTTGGGAGGATTGATTGTTACCCTCCTCAGCCAAGTTCAATTCATCTCTTGTTAAGCCCCTTAACAAATAGTAAACCACCTTAAAAAAATTCCCATCTTCATCTTAAATCTTATTATTGAAAATAATTTTTTTTTAATTTTTCCTTTAAAGACTCATTTTAAAACTCAAATTTCCCTATGATTTTCTAAAGAAATGCTACCCATGATTGAAAACAAAGGACAGGAGGCATCATGTAAGCGGTGGAGTGTGTGAAGCACTCCATAAAAAAGTAGTTTGAGTATTAATACTTCAACGTGAAAAGTTAAATGCTGACTCAGTCAATAATAAACTTATATGCTTACTCACTCATGATAGGAAATTTAGAACCACCCGGGCCATAAGATTAAAGCAGGACTTGGAAATTTCAGGTACTCTATATTATTGGGTGTTGGGCCCAGCAAAAATTCAAGATTTAATTACTCCAAGTAGATAACGATAAAGACCAGATGGCATGAAACACACGTTGGGCATATGTCACAGTAATGGATTATATGGATTTACAGGATAAATTACAACTCAGATCCGTTCAGATCCGGCCAAGGAAAGAAATTGTTTATTGTTGGATTATGTAGCCTAGCCGTGGAGGGATGGATGCTTCTACTACACATCACCTTTTTCTCACCCGAAAACAAAAAAACTCTGCACGGATTTACAAAATTCAAACCTCCGATGATAGTATGCAGGTATTTCCGAGAACTATACAAATGTAATGAGGGCAGCAGCCATAGCCATCTGTTTTATGAGCTACTGCTTGGACTGCTGGGACGTTGTTGTAGTTGGGGCTGGGGGTTTGCTCTTTCAACGAGGTTTTCAGATGTGTTAACTGTTGGCTGCAACATGCCGGTAAAGAACCCAAATGTGATTTCGGGTGAAAACTTATTCTCTCACAGGGAGAAAACCACTTTGCTTTCATGAATTCCAAAGTCCTCCATGGAGGAACATACATAGACATCTTTTCCAGCGATTTTTTTGCAGCTTTCGACATGATTTGCGCAATTTTCATCAGTCTTTCAGTCCGGCCAATATAAATCTCCGGGAGTATCTTAAGAGCTGCCTGGTATTTCGTTGTAGGCCTTGCGATCTGGAACTGAGATCTAAAATCGGTATCAATTATGATACGATTTACAGGGTTAGTTGAGACACCAACGGGAGAATTCAATATAACGTCGATATATTTGTATTCGCCTGATAAAACATAAAAAAACCAGTCGATTAATAAAACTGAGCAGTCGATTGTGAGACTGAAACTGAAAATTCAGGGGGAGGCCGGAATCGAAAGAATTAACAATTGAGGCTCACCTCCAGGTATTCTGCCGCAGCTCTGCCATTTAGTATTACAGAACGCCGCATTGTATCCTTCAAGCTTCAATTGTTTCACAAGGAGTTGTCGAATACAAACACCGTCACAATTTTCGCCGGAACAAACCCTTGGCAAAGGCGTCTCAGCTTCCACATGCAATAAAAGTCCAATAACGTAACGCTGAATATTTCTTTCCTCTGTAGAAATTTCTGATACCAGACCCTGCATAAGTACAAGCTAGTTAATTATCGCATTTCATGCAGAGACCCAGAACAGGAAAAGGGCGAATTGCAATTTATTATTTAATCAAGAAATGAAATCCAGAATCGTCTGTACCTGCAAACTCTCGCTAAGTTTAGAGATCTTAGCATTTGCAATATTACCCTTTTGGTAGAGACCAGAATCAGAAGAAGCTTCGTGCTTCGAATGCCAATTTTCGATAAAATCTTCAACCATAGCAGCGAGATCGTATTCATTGGGTGATTCACCGCCACATTTATCCTGGGTATCACAGGGACCAGCAAGAAGCATGCCATATGCGTTTGGCCTACATGCTTTATGTTTACCAGAATGCCAACAGTTCCTCCCATTGGGGAAATTTCGTCGCCAATTGTTATTATGGGGCTTTTCTTCCTCTGTTAAAGAGGCCGAAGATGCAAATGCAAAACTAGGAATTCCAGGCATCTTTACCAAACAGTGTGGCACCATGAACAAATTCTCTCAATGTTCAACTCACAGGTCAGGGGAATTGAAGCTGAAGCTCTTGCTGTCAAATTTATATTGTTGCATTGTGCAGTATAAGCATGCCGGATTAAGAACAAGACAGTGTGCGCTCATATACTAGCTAACCCCAAACCCTTCAATGGTTTTGAGACGATGTGGAATGGATAAAGACAGGAGATGACATTACTTCTTCTAAGAAGACAAGACAAGAGATTATTAATTAATTTAGAGGTTGCTTCAAACAGCGAAACAGGTTAAGTCAGTTGGAGCGTGTACGTGACTATTTTCTACTATCTAACTAATATTGGCGAACCTGGAGATGTGGACCCTCTTAAATATGTGTGTATAATGCAAGGCTACGTGTGATTGATTACTCGTTAGTATTCAAGAAAACCATAGGCGCAGCTCTCCTTAAAAAATTCGCAGCACCTCAAAACCTCCGGTTCCGGTCTTCCGTTCCAAAACCCCAAACCCTGAGGCTAGATGATTACGACAAAAAAAGTCGCTTTTTTTTCATTCCAAATTGGATAAGAATTTGTATGATTTTGAGTTTTGTTACAGTGAAAAGAGAGATTTTTATGTTGAAAAAATAATGTGAGAGGTTAGTTTTTTGGGTAATGGAGAAGGGGGAGGTCTGACAGCAACCATTAAACTATCATGAGGAAGCGCAAGATTTAGTAATGGGTTATTTAATTATGAAACAATTGACCGAGCTAAACGGTTCTTTAATTATGAGCTAAATTTTTGACGATTTGGATTAAAATCTGGTAGCAGTTTTGGGTCGCTAGAATTGTATAATAGGGATGTCTTAAGAGTAATTGAAGATGCTGAAATCAAAATTGCAATTCCAACAATTTAAATGATTTGTTTTAAAATCTGACAGCAGTTTTGGGTCACTAGAATTGTATAATAGGGGTGCCTTAAGAGTAATCAAGGATGTTGAAATCAAAATTGCAATTCCAACAATTTAAATAGCAATTTCTCCATCACCCGATTCCGGCAAAAAACACAAATAATCTAGATATTAGCTTACTCCGTTGAAAAAGTGTAAGTTGTCTATCCTTTAGTTGCTTACTCGGTTGATTGTGTCTATCCTTCAGTTTAAATTATTGATGGTGACGGAATTACATACTTTGGTGATGAACATAGTCTTGGTACAGAATTGCATACTCCAGTGATGGAGGTCAATCCATTTTTACAAGAATTACATACTTCAGTGATGGAGTTCAATCCATTTTTACAATCAAATATGCAATTTGAACAATGAAAATTGTGATTTCAGTAAAAATGGTATTGTGGGATTAAAATTGCTTAAAAAGTGCAAATTGTCTAAAATTTAGACTTGTTTTCTGGTAACAAGGTGATTTTGAGAAATTGTTGAAATTGCAGTTTTTGGTTGTTGGAATTGCATACTCATGGTACCCACTGGGTAACATGATCGATGGTGATGAAATTGTAGTTTTAGGTTGTTGGAATTGCATACTAAGGGTGCCCAAGGGTTAATTGAAGGAGTGATTTGAGCAAAAATAGCATTTTTGGGTACTTTTTTTCTCATGTGAACCTAATTTGAACTAGTTTTTAGATAATTCTCATAATTTGATGAAATTGCACTTTAAGAAAGCTGAATCTATTTCTATAATCAAAATTACAATTTGAACAATGTAAATCACCTTTTCAACAAAAAAAATCTCATTATTTAAAAAAATAAACATGAAAAATGAGAATTAATGCTTTAAGATTTTATAGCATCAAACTTCAAACACAGCCAAATCTATAAAAACTCTCGCTAAATTCCAAATTTCTATCATCAAAATTGAAGCACAAATCCAAATGGATAAAAACTTACATCACTAAATTCCAAACAATTTTCTGCTCCATAACAGCATTTGGATCACCATGATGGGCACATATTTTCAACTCTCCATTTTTCCGTCCGTGGACGGTGGGAGAGTGGGGCCCTCAGAAGGAGGAGCAGAGAAGAATTTATTCCCGGGTAGGGCAGGGACGGTGGACCTACAGGCTACATGTAGGTCGTCTCGTCATCGCTGTTTATCTTTAATCTGAAATGGTTAGGAACTTAGGACTGCGACTGAGTCTTCCGGCCCCGGCCGGGACCTGTTGAAGCTGGTCCACATCAAATACTGTGCATTTTTCGGAGGCATCAGCAAAAGGACAAGTGCAGATTTTCTGTATCAGAGGACAGATCCGATTCCGACTGGTTACCCGTTTTCACTCGTACGCGGCCTGCTTCCATTGGCCGCTGCCTACTGCTCTGGACGGACTGACGTCATCACTGCGCAATACCCCAACGTTTTTCTTGTCTCGTCTCGTCATGTGCGAACCGCGAGTAAACGTACCCCAGGGGAAGGGAAAAGCAGGGGCAGTATGGCCTCGGCGTCTCGGACCACAGGCCTACCAATTGCTAAAAGTTCTTGGTTTCTGCAGTTGTAGGGTCAAATCTTCGTGCCATACCCTTAGAACAACTTAGTACCCTCAGGGCCTCTGCACGCAACCGTAACGTATTTTGACCAGCCTTTCTAAATTTCTACGGTCTACATCCCATCTTAGCACACCCCAATAATTTTAAAATGGGGGCAGCTTTATCCTCCTGGAAATCCTGCCAGAACAGTGATAGGTTCATGCAAGGTTGTGCAAACTTTTTTTTTCTTCTCTTTTTTTTTGGGGAACTATCCAATCATCCCATCATCCCAATTGAACTCCGTCAATTGGGATGAGTTTGGAATCAGACATAGTCAAGGGAAGCAAGGGAAGCGTGGGACCTACATTCACAGCTTACAGGATATGAACCCTGGGCTCTGGCAGGAGAACTGTCCAACTTCACCGTTGGCTCCGGGACCTCAGCCCCAAGGTTGTGCAAACTGTAAACTCACCCTTAGGCTAATCAGTAGGGTTTTAAAAGAGTAAGCTAATGTGATTTGCATTTATTTATTTATTTGGCAGATTTTTAGTCAAAATTTAGTTGAAGTTACTGGAATTGCAGATTGGACATTGAATCCGTTCTGTAATCAAAATTGCAATTTAAATAATGAAAATCATGATTTTGCAAAAATTGCATGGATTCTAGCAAAAATTGATGGAAAATTGCAAATCTTCTAACATTTAGGTTACCCCTTTTTAATGAGTAGTCTAGAGAAGCAATGATTTGGACAGTTTTCCCAATCATTTTTTTTCCAAAGTCTAACAAAAATTGTTGGAATCACAAATAAATTATTGTGATTGTACAATCCTAGTGCAATGGGTGTTCCATGGGGCAGAATCCAATTTTGTGATAAAAATTGATTTTGAAAAATAAAAGATAACATAATTCCTAACAATAATAACTGAAAAAATCAAAATCCTTAAATATTTAAAGAGCTCCATTTTTTAAATGATATAGAATAAAAAATTGAATTAATAAATACACAAATTCAATATTTACTTTTGAGTTTTTTTTCAATAAAATAGATGTTTCTTCAACAATTTAAAATTAATTTTTAAAATATTTGAAGACAAATTCCTAATGGAAATTCCTATTTAATTATTTAAAACAAAGAATTGAATTAGTAAGTAGATAAACTTTATATATATAATATGTTAGTTTCAGCGTTTTTGATGGGACAGATAAATCTCCTTTAATTACTTATAGTTAGTATAGATTGACATTATGGGATTTTGATTTTACATCTTTGATTTACATGGATTAGTAAAATTTATTTTTTCTTCATTCATTTTATATATTTATTTATTTTTAAAATTTTAGAATCTCAATCATAAAAAAATAAAAAATAAATTTCATAATTATTAAATAAATATATTACTTTTACTAAAACAATGTTTTTTAATTTAAAATTAAATTTCATATTAAATCTAACAAATACCATTCTTTTATCATAAAAATCCTAAAATTTTAATTTGAGTACAACTCTAAATTGCCATATGATAAAATGATACCACTTTGAATTACTATAATGATAAAATTGTATATAGTTAGCTTTTTAAAATTTTAAAAGTTTCTCTACCATTTTCAACATTCCAGTAAAGTTTAACTTTCATTATTAAAAAACAATTATTTTTTACTTTATATTGTTTTATTTAATTTGATATGATTATAATCATGGTAAATTTATCTTAAGATGAAAAAACAGCGTTATTGTCCAAACTTAACTCAGATTAGATAGGGATTAAAAAAAAAATCAAAATCAATAATGATATAAGACTAGACTTTTCGTTCTCTTTTCCTTTTTCATTTATTTTACTGCAGCGTGAGTTAAATCGGGCAACACTAAGTGCTAGTGTTACTGTTAACTAATCTAATCGTTGGTGGATTGAATTGAATAGTAGAAAGCAGCAACATTAACTGTTAGTGTTGCCAAATCTAATGATATGGGTAGTGGTTGATCAATAGAAAAGAGAAACAATAAAATAGAGACTTTATCGACCGACCGGTGGATGAGCTGACAAGATCAAACCTACTAGAAGAGGGAGACATGTACCATATCTCATTAGGAATAAGATGAGGATGAGATTCTCTTTGGTAAATTAAGAAAAGGACATCCTACCAAGGGATAAGATTCTCTCGCCTTAAGTATTAGGTTAATAAGTGAGTTCAACTCAACATGATTTGGATACCAATAACTTTATTTGTAATATTTTTTTAAAGATTAAAGTAATAAATTAAGATAATTGAAGTTAATAGATTCATGAATGAAAAATAATATTTTTTTGGTTATAGGATAACAATTTAATAAAAAATAGGTATGACTAGATGTTTATCTTGATAATGGTGTTATGGAGTGAAAGTTAAAAATGTTTGTGATTGGTTAAGATGAGTTATTCTTTCTTTGAGTAAGAAAATATGTGAACAACCCAAAATTCAAAGGCATTTTGGAAAAGTGGAAGTCTTCCCCATACTCACAATAGTGGTTATTTCACTTGAGTGATGGTACTAAGTTATCACAGGTTTCGCTATCTTTTAGGAAGTTAAGAGAATTTTAACTAAACTAAAAGTAAGTTTGCTATAAAATTAGAGAGGTCTAGTCATATAATGACATGATCTAAATTGTGAACTAGGTTTACTCAAACAATGTGGAGTTTGTACTTCCTCATTTCTACATATTTTCAAGCTATGGATATTAACTTGGAGGAAGCTAATAGACGATTTGCTTACGATTTTGATTTTGATTTATTAAATTGCATTTTTTATTGCATAAATGGGTTCACCACCCTAATTTTGATTGTTTAAATTGCATTTTTTATTGCATAAATGGGTTCACCGCCCTTGATTACAACCTAAAACTGCAATTTCAACAATTTCTCAATTTTAGTTGAAAAGAGTGTAAATGATCATCTTTTAGCTTACACCGATTAACTTGGACACCTTTTTCTTCTATAACCCACTCATCAAACCATTCATTATGCATGACTAGCTTTATATAATCAAATTTCCCAACACCTCAAATTCTATTGTGTATAATAATGTTTGATCACTCCCGCCTTCGATCTCTAACTTTATATCACTGGTGTCAGTGGATCCGGTTGCTGATCTTATCCTTCTCCAACACTAGTTTCAAGCATATATATCGTTGTCACAACTCAATGGCTGACGGCTTATCAAAGAGGGCTTTGGGTTTATCTTCTGGTTTTTTGCACTTTAAAGAATTCTAAGGACCTTCTTTGATATCGGAAGGGACCATGAATCTAATTTCTCTATAATCTTTTTTGTTATTTGATTGTATCTTCCTTTGTAGGACTTGAATTACTGCCGAGTTGTTGCTCCCGGTAGCATGTAGGTTACTAGTTTTTATATACCCGTAGACATTACAGCTTGGTTCTTTTAACCAGCTCGTAGGGGCACTGCTTAGAGGAGTTGTTTTTATATTGAACCTATTGTGGTATGTAATGAATTGAGAAATCTACTCAACTTCCCACCGTTTTTATTGACCATTGTAAGCTGACACATCCTTTTATTAATAGAAAGATGTTAGTTTTCATATGAAAAAAATGTTTCAATTATATCTCATGAATATGTTTTTAAATCTTAGAAAATTTGTTATTAAGGATTTTATAGTCACTTAACTTAATTTTATATGTTTTTGGATATACTTAATCTTCACATTTCACATCTATAAATAATTTTTAAGGTTATAAGTATTTGAAATATAAAGTTCAACGTTTACCCATACCAAACTTATATTTATTTTCTCTATATTTAACATCTATGATTTACCAAACCTACATTGTCTTCATATTTAACATCTATACTTTTTTTTAATTATAAATATTTATAAAACTCAAAATTTACTAATACAAAACCTCCCTCCCCTTTGCAATTATTGTCTTTATATTTAACATCCATGATTTACCAAACCTATATATTCTATATATTTAACATCCATAACTTTTTTAAATTATAAATATTTTAAAAAAACTCAATATTTACTCATATAATTTCTTTACAATCTTTTCTTCGTATATACATCTTACCATCACTTCTCATTCAATATAATCTCATATATATATATAATTTTAAATTATTTTAAAGATTCCCTTTTATATAAATACTTTGTTTTTTATAAAAAAGTCTAATCTTATCTTAGTTTTACTTTATGAAAAGTATATAAAACATTTTTTCCTAATATTCTTGTGAAAATAAATTAGATTCCTATCTTTTATATATAATGTGAAGTAATGCTTAAGTGATTGCTTCACTTTTAGTCAAAGTGTAATACAATTATTAGAGTAGAAACATAACTTTATTGAACATCATGCCATCGTCTTCAAATTTATATATTCCCTTAAATTGGCCAAACATCATTGAATATAAAACTGTGCACGTGAAGTCCAATCGTATATTATATATGAGAAAGTTAATATAGTTTATAAAAAAAGCCTTATGCCACACCTGTCAAAGAGAGTTATCCGATTGAGTAATGGGGTCCATAGGCATATGTTTTAATGTTATTAAGATATTATGTTGATTTAAATGTTGGTATAATCATATTATTTTTTATTATTAATTTATTATATTTATTTGGTTTTTTAAATTATCACATTAATATTATGTTATATATTTCTTCACATTCCAAACATTAATATTATGTTATAATATTTTTTTAATTGAATTGGAATTGGAATTTATATTTTGATGTAACAAATGTAATGTACATTCATTTGTTATTTATAAAGTTGGACTATATACAATTAAAGTTTTATATTAAATAAAATAAGAGTGTTTTGGGATTCTAAGAATCCACCTTTGATATCAGAGAATGCATTTATTTAATAATTTTTTCATCATTTAAGTTGGATTAAGTTAAAAAAATAAAATGGATATAATATTTATCACTAAATTTTACATAAAGGTTAGAGGAGTTTAATGTTTCTTTTGAGTTGAGAGTTGTCACGATAAGGTTATACGAAAAGGTCATCGCCAAATTTAAGAATAATGAGGGCTGGTCAACGGATATAAACTGTAATATTGGAGTTAAGCAAGGTTGACCCCTCTCCCCTACCCATTTTGGCATTTACATCGATAAACTAGAAAGATGTTTAGAAGAAGCAAGTTGTGTCGGCACGATCTTAGCTAGGATAGTTATCATCCTCCTTCTTTATGCTGATGATATTGTTCTTATGGCAAGGTGTACCTTTGATCTCGATAAACAATTAAGAATTCTCAAATATTTATGCTCTAACATGGGTATGACTGTTTACACCTACAAGACAAAAGTTATGATTATAAAATCTAAGAAAGACATGTACGCAAATTTTATTTATGATAACAGTAAACTGGAGGAAGTTACTTCTTACAAATATCTTGGAATTGATATTCATCACGAGCTCAATTAGAACCATAGCATTGAGAAAATGATTAATATTGGAGGATGGAAAGCTTATTTTGGTCTAGAAAATAATTGTAAATCAGCCAAACTAGTCATGTGGGATAAAAAAAGTTCCTCTTTGAAACTCTTGTCATCCATGTTATCTTATACGGTTGTGAAGTATTAGGGTGCAACATTTCTAGAGAATCTTGGAGAAAGATTGAGCAAATCCAGAAGCAGTTTATAACTTATAACCTCAAAATTAAAAGCAATACGCCTTATCTTGTTCTCCTCATAGAAGTGGGTCTTTCCCCCATCAAGAAAATGGCTATGACTAGGTACCGGATGTACAAGCACAAGATAAATAACATGGGAAACGAGAGACTTCCTAAAGTTGCTTTAAATTCAAGTCAAAACCAACTACGTCTCAAGCGAAGTTGGTGTAAAGATATGATGGCTTGGTTAGACCATTGGGGCATTGATGAAAATGACACTTTACAAAATATCGATAATGTCAAAAATATGATTACCTTTAAGTTTAAAGAGAAATTGTGGTGCGAGGAAAATTTAGTGGTTAAGAGAAAACTAAGATACTATAAGGAGGTCATTAACCCTAATTTGGAAGAGCAAAAATATCTCTCAATAGTAACTAGTTCAAAGAAGAAAATTAGCATAGCCAATATTAGAACGAACTCCCATGAGCTTCATAGCGAAACAGAGCGTTGGTCTATTCTCAAAACTCCATGGGAGGAAAGAGTTTTTCATCATTGTGATTCTATGAGCATTGAGGATGAAAATCACTTTCTCTTAGAATGCCCTACTTACATCCACATTAGATATAAGTCTCATAATATTTGCTACAATAAAAACCTTGCTAACCTCCCAACTTGCCAAAACTATAGTGAGCTTGGAAAGCTTTTCACCAAGCTTTTTGAGTATAGGAACAAAAGTTTAAAGCAAATCAAGTAATAACCTTCTTAAGGTTCAATAGACCAAAACTGGTCTCAGTGGACATTAATCATCATCATCATCATCATCATAAGATTTACAAAACAAAAATTTCTATGAATACTAATTATATTCAAGTTTTTACTTACACAATTTGTGTAAAGGAATGGTGACTTTCCTCTTACACAATAAAGATTCATATGAATATTAGTTAAATTCAAGTGTTTATGGGCAATTTATATGAAGGAGGGGTGACTTTGCTTTAAATACTTATGGAAGAGACATACAATCCATGATGCAGTGTTTATTTATTTTTATAACTTCTCATCTTACTCTAAAATAAGATGTTTCAAATAATGAAATTCTAAACGATTCTAACTAGTATTGATCATCTTACTTTTCTAAATGGATTACTTCCTTTCTTGCTCTAGAAGTTTTATATTTTCTTTTGCTACTAACACTCTCTAGAAACACTTCTATAATCCATTACAAAAGAAATTTTTCTCCAATTAAAATTCATTATTTATTTTATTGGTAATTCAAAATCATCTCTAACTCCATCATTAAATAAAATAGAAACACCTTTAATATTAGTTGCCTCCAAATAATTATATTACTAACTAACACTAATTCAATTGGGTTGTTCCCCGGATGCGGGTGACCACATGCCTTCCACCTCGTTCACCGCGCACATGGATCATACGTACAACCAACCCACCTCATGTGGAGATGTCTTCGGCATGCATGAACTCGGCCATGAGATGACGTCAGCTTCACACCTGTCAGCTGGCAACCTGGGCGAAAGCGTTTATTTAAGGGGGGAGGACGAGGGTGATAATCACACTCTCCTTCGCGCGCGTCTGGAATGACGTTCTCTCTCGGTCGGTGTGATATGCATTCAATTTTGCCACCCTTTCCAATGATGACAATCTCTATCATTTATTGCCTCCACAGGAAGAACTTGGCTTGGCTCGACCCTTTAAAGGATTTGGTTGGCATGTTTTATAATCCTACTGCTGCGCTCTGGTTATTCTTTGTGGCTCCCTTTGCTGAGTTTAGGATAATCTTTGTGGTCTCCCCTGTTGCTCTCACTGCCATGATGCCTCGCAACAGAGGTATATCTCGACGTGGCAGTGGTAGAACTAGCTCCAGTCGAAGGTCCAGGGTTTCCATGGACTGGACTGTCATGGACGGTTATGCTCTGTGCATCTCTGCGCAGACTCGCATCCTAATTGATGGGTGGGAAGCTCGTAGGGTGGTGGCCCTGCTCACCTCAGGCAACAATGGTGGTGCCATAAATCACTATTGGCTGTTAAAAAACATGATAAGTACCCTTGTTGAAGAGATGGAGGCAAGCTGACAAGCTAGCACCAGCATTGTGAGGAACATCAACGCCAGCCTGAAAGAGGCCACAGACCACTTGAATACCTTGGACGCTAATATGACCTCGGACATTTTCTCCCTGGGTGGCAATTCTGAACCAGTCGTGCAGGAAAACAATGAGGACGCTGCAGCTCCTGAAGCTCCAAAACCTGGGTCTGCACAAAAAAAGTCCACAGTAAGAAAGGACAAGGGCTCAGCTCCTGCAACTCTCGCGACCGACGCTGCTTAGAAACGTACATGTGCTCCAGGTTCTCCCTCTCTTACTCTCCCCCGTCCAGGGACTTTTGAAGATTTCTATGCTGCTTGTCCCATCCTCGAGGAGAAACCAGACGAGCCACCAACAAATCGCTAAATGGGCTACAATAGCTCCGGGTCATCTATGTGATTATCAGCTTTTTTGTTTTAATTTTCTGTACGGTTTACTTTATAGCAACACCACACAGTATGAAACTTTATTTTTGAAGCAAGTCCCAGTGTTTTTATGGGCAGACTATACCCAGGAGATCTTTATTTTGTATTATGTCAATCAGTTCAGTATTTTTGAGCGATTGGGATGGTGGCTTCACCACTTGAGGCCTCCCCAATCTGCTACAAACATTTTGGTTCTTGATATATCTTTCGACTCTGTTAATTAAATTTCTCTTTGCAATTTAAAACAAAAAAATTCAACTGGGTTGTTAATTGATTGCACCCAAAAAAAAAATGTTCAATGTTTGAATCGTTCCACCAACTTGATGTTCCAATTGAAAGTACTTTCCTACCATGTTATCAAAGGGAAAGAAAGGGATGTTAAATAATGGCAAAAGAAGAAAGTGGCCATCTTTGTCGTGCCACCATCATTATGGAGGTCCTTTGACTTAAACCACATGATTGAAAGGACATAACAAAATAGCAAGGTAATGAAAGGGAAGTTCTGTGAGGTAAGAGGTTGAAACAGAGAAGCATGCCCCACCTCTATAAACAATAATAGAATATTTTAAAGGGGGTGTGCTAGAAACCAACACGACATGTTATTAAAATATCAACGATAGAAACCAACACGACATGTTATTAATATATGAATGATAGAAACCCCTTATGAGCTAAAGAATTCTAAGGCACTTTTTTTCAATATAAAAGGAAAACAATCTCATGGTTGGTTCACTCTTCCTAATCATGAATCATGATATGATAGGATTGTATTTTAATGCATAAGGGGCATGCATATCGAGAAGAGGCAGGTGATAATACAATTGAGGCATTGAAAAATAAAAATAATTTTTTTCTTTTTTCTTTTGCACTTTAGGATTTATATATAGGGTTGATGATTTACGTATAGAGTTGATGACTAGATGATGTAGATATCATATTATTTGTTTTGGTAATTTGGATAATTTTTAAATAAGATAATGGGTTAATAATTTATGAATAGATTATATATTTTTTTTTCACATCGAAAAAAAACAATTTTTATTAGAAAAAGTCATGTCAAAATATACAACGAAGGCAAGAAGCCTATACTTTTTGTGCTGGATTACATATAGAAAACATATTTTCAACCCTATATATATCCCGATACATACAAAAGAAGCACGTTCTTTCCAAAGGAAACGCCTACTGCTAAATACAAAGGAGACATCTGGACTGAAATGATCAATATAGGCTCAGATAACATGACACAAAAGACATCAAAACAGTAAGGTGTCCAATCTGACCAGAGTTCCAGCTATGTACTCTTCCAAGTGAATAATTCCATCCATGGGTCCCAGGATTCTCTTAGAAATTAGGTCTGGAGCCATATTATACTCTCTATAAATATGAAGGAAAGATAATGAATGAAAAGTTGAAATGATTGAGCCCATTCGCTTGAATCATCCATCCAACTCCACCGAGAGTAAGTCATCTCTGCCACAAGCCCAATTGATAATACACTGAGAATCACCAAAGATAGAAAGAGTAAGGATGCCTTTCAACTTGGCAAACCATAACAGCCCCCAAAGGGAAAATTTTAAGCTTTGCTCTTGTATTTGATCCACGCCCTGCTCTCATATAGAGATGATAAGAAAGATGCAGTTATAATTTTAATATCATCCTAGCTCCACACAATCTAGTATGCGCAGCTCCGTAAAAAAATAAATGAAAAGAATGATCGGATTCAGTGAAGGGTTTTGTCACACACAGTTTCATTGAGGGAGAGAAGTTGGCAGAAGAGAAGTAGCCAATTATACGCGAAAAGAGAAAATGAGGAGAGGCCTTCAACTCCTGGAAGAGGAGCCCGTTACGAGCTTTCCAAACGTCCCAAACAACATAACAAATAAGACTAGGATCAACCTATTGACACTCGAACCAGCGTTTGAAATTCCCTTCAAAGGTATCACAAACCCAGGAAAATTGAAAATTCATAGATCATTGCAAATCCTTCCAAAGGACTAGAAAAAATTGACAATTTACAAAGAGATGTTCGACCTCATCCGGTGCAGAATAACATAAGAAGCAACAACTCGACCCACAGAAACCATGTTTGATGTGGTTTTTCCAAGTGAGAATCTTGTTCTGCAGAACAAGCCACATAAAACATCAAATCTTCAGGGGGCATTTGAACCTCCATAGACCATTTTGCCACCATAACGGAGCAACGTCAGCTTCTAGCTCCTTCACGCAGTTATAAGAAAGACTCGCATTCACCCTGCCAGTAGACTTGTTGTATCCCCATATTAATTTATCCTCCTCCTGTGAGAGAGTAATGCCATCTTGTGATAAGGTGGAAGCATACCCCTTCCATTCAGTGTAAAGACCTGGATCCAACAATAAATCTGACGCATCTTTCCAATAAGTAAAGACATTTGTAGTAGAGAGGGAAGCTTGTTTAAAAACATATATATTTCTACGATGAAGTGCAGATACAAGCTCTAGAGAAAGTCTAAAAGAAGGGCCGATCCCCGCAATATGGTCAATGCCCACATAGATTTGTGTACCTCTACCTACAGTCCAACCAATGGAATGGTTAATAACAGGGAAATATTTCAAAAAACTCCGCCACAGATAAGAACCATTCAGATCCTTCTTGCCATTTCGTAACCAAAACACAGGAGATAATCTGTGAATATATTTTGCACGCACCACCTTTCCCCATAAACCAACATCAAAAAGACTACACCACACAGAGTTTGCACACAATGATAAATTAAAATCCCACAGATCTTTTATGCCCCACCCATTGAGATGTTTCGGTCAGGTAAGAGAAGTCCAAGAAACAAGATGGAATTTGAAGTTGATGCCATTACTTGCCCAGAGGAACTGTGTGAAAATATTTCTAAGGGTTGTGATCAACGAAAGAGGAACCAGAAAAAGTGAGAACCAAAAGACTCGGATGCTCTATAAGACCAAGGAAAGCAACGTAAGACGACCTACCAGGGATAAATACTTGAACACCCAAATGTTAATCTTACGTTGAACCTTCTTAACGAGCCACTGCCAATCTGCAATAGTATAACCGAAAGGCTTCAAATAATAACCCAGGTATTTGAAACCATCACCGAGGACTTTCATCTGATAGGGTAAAATAATATTGATCTGAGTCTGCAAGGTGTGATCCTGGCATTGATAATGAAAGGAATACTTTCCAAGACTGATCTCCATACTAGCAGCATCACAGAAAGTGAAGATAATATCTTTCAGATGAGCCCATTCTGCCAAAATACCCCTCCCAAATAAGAGAACATCATCAATGAATAAAAGGTGGGTGATTGTAATAGTACCTGCCACCTTAATACCTTTTATATGGCCACCTTTTCTAGCTTCATTGATCAACAGACTTAAACCTTCAATAGCCATAATAAAGAGATAGGAAGACAAAGGACATCCCTGCCTAAGTCCCATGTTCCCTCGGAAAGATGGAGATGACGAACCATTGGCGAGGACAAAATTTTTTGCAGAAGTCACACATGACATAATCCAATCAACAATCTCCATCGTAGACCAGTTTGAATAAGGATAAATCTTAAATATGTCCAATATATCTTGTCATAAGCTATGACAAGATCCATTTTCAAAATGAAAGCATCCAATTTTTTGTGCTTGATTGAGTGTATGCTCTCTTGAGCAATGCCCACCACGTTCAATAATTGACAGTTATGAAGAAAGCCGAACTGTTCGGCTAAAATATGACATTCAAGAAAAGGCTTCATACATTTAGCAATAACCTTGGTAATGACTTTGTACAAAATGTTACAAAGAGAGATAGGTTGATAGTCACCAAAACCAATCAGTCTGTCAGTCTTCGGGATTAGAGATATATAGGTGGAGTTCAAAACACTCGGAACATGAGTCTTATGTCTAGAATCCTCAACAACCACAGTAATCTCCTTTCCAAAAAGGCTAAAAAAATGTAGAAAAAATTCTACAGTCCATCCGTCCAGTCCCAGACTTTTATCCTTTGAAAAACATTTGAGTGACTTCAATACCTCAACTTCAGTAATGGGACCACCAATAGTGTGGCAAGCATCTTCATCAAAAAAGCGTGGGAAGAGTTTTAAAATATTCAATTGGATTTCCAGGTTATTCCCTTCATTAGCCCTGTACACATCCTTGAAATACCTAGATGCTTCTGCCTTCAGCTGTGAATGATCACAAATGACATGCCCCTGCTCATTTTATAATTCCCAAATAGAATTAATCAACCTCCTTTGGTTAGCATACCGATGGAAGAACTTGGTATTATTGTCACCAACCTTTATCCAAACAACCCGACTCTTTTGTCTCTAGGTTTCTTCTAACTGCTGAAGAATCTTTCTTTTTTCACCCTCCAGGGCTACCAATTTATCAAGGCTAAGCTGATCAAACAACTGGTCATCCACCAAGAGGGAAAGAATTTGAATATCATGATCAATCACCTTGAGAAGATTATAGTTCTCCCTTTTTTTATCTCTTTCCCAGGTAATGACCTCCTTTCGGAGCCAATCAAGTCTCTTCGATAAACACAACAGGGAGAACCATGAAATGAATTTGAGTTGTCCTCCCACCAAACCTTGACTAGCTTACAAAACATAGGATCTTCTAACTGGATAGGATTGAATTTGAATGGGTAAAGAGAGAAACTGTTGTCAAAATCCAACTGTAAAGAAATAGCTTTGTGGTTAGAGAAGCCCACCGAGTAGGCCCAGGATCGGTACCTTCCAACAATATCACAAAGATCTCTTGCCATGAAGAAACGATTGAGTATTTTGGCTATGCCTACTTTCCCGCATCTACCATTTGACCAAGTAGGTACAATAACACTAGGAACAATGTCAATAAGCTTGGCTTCATCGAAAATGGGAGTAAACAGATCCGCAAGAGGATCCAACACTTTACCGTCACCCTAGGTTTCTTCGGGAGAAAGTGTAAAATTGAAATCACCATCTAGAATAAGCTCTGCATCTTGAAGAATACCCCCAATCCTAAACCGATCCCAAAACATCTTCCTGTTTTGATAATGTGCATAGATGTTTAGGATACAAATAACCCTAGAGAGACCCATCAGCTTCCCCTCTACCAAAATTCCTGCAAAAGTATGAAATGCCTTTAGGTTAGCAACATCAGGGTTCCAGGCAGTTAAAGTGCCCCCCGAGATCCCCGATGAATCCAGGGCACAAACCCTCAAGCTTGGTTTGATACAGAGAAAGAACTTCATAGCATCCTAAACACTTAACATAGTTTCTTGAAGAAGTAATACCGTGGGTTTGAACTTCTCCAAAAAATGTTTTAACACAACACGTTTCGGGCCACTACACAACCCTCTAACATTAAAGGAAGAAATAATCATAGGGGCACACACTCGTGGGCCTCTGAATATCTAAGGGTCGAAAAGGAAGGAGGTGAAGAAACAACACTTCTATGCAGGCCTTTCTCAAACAATGAAGTCACTTTGGGGTTACTACAGACAGGAGGAATAACGGGGACAATCCCTTTCCCTCGCTTAGGCTTTCTAGCCTTCCATATGGTCACATTCCCATTCATTTCAATGAAATGGATATGATATTCAGAGAGCCCGAATCTTGAGTAGAAAAAGTAGGAAGAGGGATTCTCACCCCCTAAGGTAAGCCGAGAGGCCTGGGATCAAGGTCCGAAAGAGAAGAAGGGGATAACTCTATACCCAAGGTATTTAAGTCGGTGTCTTGTGCTGAACCAAGGGTGGGTGCACTGGAGAGGACACAGGAGAAGCAAACATGGGACATCAGAGAGCACCACCAACAATATCCCCCCCACTAGGGATAAAACTCGACGACGACACAATATCAGGTGTAGGGTTAATGGTGGATAATGGAAAAGTTCCAGAAACCATGACAGGTGATAACAAGGGGCAGAGTTAAGGTTCAAGGAGGATAAAATATCAGTGGAAGGTATACATTTTAGTAGAGTAGGAACGGTTTTAGAGAACATACCTACACACTCCAAGGCTGAAGAGTAGTCCAACGGAAGCTGGCATTGTAAGTAACCATCCATCCCCTCCTGAGTCAAAGGAGAAATAAAGCTTCTGTTAGTTAACCCACCAGATGCACCAGTTAGACAGAAATCCATGGAGTTACAAACTTGACGACACCGGTGGAAACAGAAAGGTATACGCCAATAATCCAAACATTGTACAAAGGAAACTCCTTCCCAAACCATCTCTATTTCTCCAGGTAAACCCTCGTCATAATCCAAATCCACCAGTAATCTAGGCAAGTTCTGCTCCGACCCCACCAACATTTCTTCTTCAATAAGAATGAGCCTACCGATGGAATTTGCGACCTCCACAAAACCCTTGAAATTCCAACACTGTAATAGGAAATCCGGAAAAATAACTCATAAGTGTCGCCAAGATAACCTTTATTTTCGGGGGTCAAAGGAGGCATACCATCGAGCAAGCACCAAGGAACCAGAACCCAAGACCCAATACTTATTTTCAATAGTCCTCCTGTCTTCCTCCGACAAAAATAGGAATACCATCCAACCATTCACTAACGTTAAGACCCGCGGCATACTATCAATATGCGTCTTCCACTTACACCAAATCCATGCCAGCAAATCAGGGCGAGCAAGCTTCAGATACTCAAATTTTCCTATTAAGGCCCTTTTGCTCAACACAGACACCATTTCGAAGGTGATATCTTTACCAAGTACACAGAGCAGTCTCCCTTTCTTTTCCTTCTCAAAAGTCAGCTGAGGATCGGAAAAATCCTTCTTCAACCCATAATCGGTGTTCTGTCTAGATTTTCTCATAGACGAAACCGTATCACCAAGAGTCTTCCCACCACCATCAGTAGGATGAGACGCCTTCGAGTACAAATGGTGCCCCCGAGATTCCGAAACAACCGTTCAGGGCTCAAAGTCCACCATTGAGTTGGGGTTTGTCCTAACATTCCCAGGGGTAAACCCTCCTCAGGAGAAAAGAGCGCCATAAAACTCCTCGAAATCCGGCCCGATTGTCGGGGGAGAGAAATGGGTGTCATCATCCCCCATGGTACCCATCAAAGGTCAACACCCCACAACCCAGAAAGCACGTGAACCCACCAGCAAAAAACAAAAATACTATTCAGAAAGACCCGCCTTCTACGAACCATGACAGTCAAACAATGGGTTTAAACACATGAATTCCCACTTATTTTTACTTGGTTGGTACTGGGTTTGTCTCTAAAGAGGAAAACTGAATCCAAGAACATTGTTTAACCATCAAGTTGACAGCAAAGAGCAAGGAAACCCTAAAAGAACATAGTCCTTGTTTAAAAACAACATGACCACAATTGAACGTGGGTTCAACAGGGGATTACCACCAACAACCAGCAAAACGGGAGCCTCGTCAGCTCCGAGCCCCCCATCACTGTTTTTGGGTTCCATCCATCCCCATCTCTGGCTCACAACAAACCCCGACTCTCTCAAACATCAAAAGAACTTGAACCTAATCATATATAGATGATCAAGTCACTAAGAGTAATATGTCATAAAGTGGAATTTGAAGACCAATATGTCATAAAGTCGAATTTGAGGCTGGTTAGAAAGGGTAACATTTTTTCTCACAACCACTCAATTACACCCATTTTATGACAGCTATCCCCTTAATGATAAATATACAGATGATTGGAGTTTGTATCAATAAAGATTAATCTAGTAACTCTAAGTAATGTAAGCTTTTTCCTATAAATAATAATAATAATAATTATTATTATTTTATATTAAATACGAAGAAAGTGATATGTTTTTTCCAACTTAAAAAAATACTATATTTCATTGAAATATAAAATAGCTTTACAATCCATACAAAAAAGAGCACCAAAATCCCATCAAGAACATGGACAGACGTCAACAACAAATACAACAAGCCAGCCCAAAACAAAGATAACAACTCACCACAAGTCACCACTTGTATAATAAGGAAAGACCAACCCCCAAAAAATTGTAACATAACTTTTTCATAAAATAGTAAAAAGTTCTATGTCCCTAAAGAAGCACCAGCTTGTTCACTATAAAATATTTTTCCTTCTTCCAGGTCTAAAGCTTGTTTTGAGAGAGAGTCACCTTTCTCATTGTACTCCTTGTATATATGTTGATATTCAATATGAGAAAAATATGTTAAAATATCTTTTATTTTCCTTTGCCAACCTTCTAGTGATGTCACCTACAAGTTACATTTGTTAGATAGCCATTCAATTATAATTTTTGAATCTCCAACCACTTGAATTTGTTTCCTTCTAGCAAAATATAACAAACACCACAAATCAAGCAGCTTCTCTTGAGTATTTGTGCCTCATCCACAATTCATTTTTAAATGGTATTCCACATCACCATTTATCTTTAACACTGCTCCAACACCACACCTCATTCCACACCTCATTCCATGTTCATGCAAAGCACCATCAAAATATCTAATAGGAAGATCATCAATAAAAATAGGATATCTAAAACCCTATCCCTAAACTTTTTATTTTCTCATATCCACCCAAGACCTTTAAGTATATCTTCATAATAGACTTTGACTTCCCCTCTGATGATGCAGGAGCATTAGCTTCCAGGGTTATGAGCAAATGTGTAGTCAGACCTAAGGGTCTAGACATCAGCCCAAGGAGGGGCCATTGTAATTTCCTTGTACCAAGTATCTTATTTCCTAGCGAAGATTGGATAGTGAATATACTTAGGGTTAGTAGTTAATTGATGAACAATTGTGAAGACATCAAAGTTATGTAACGAATCCCTAAAGAAAGGGAATGACTTGAGTAGATAGTTACTTGTTTTTAGTTACTAGTTGAGTGAGTCATATGTGAAGTAAGTGTAGGTCCTAATTATAGAGTTAGGTGGCTAGATTATAGGTAGTTAGTGGAAGAGCTAAAGGGACACTGCTTTTGTAACTGAATGGAATCAAGAGTCTCGAGAAAGAAAAGGGAGAAGAGAGTAACTCTCGAAAGAGAGGTAGAGGAGTTTGGGGTTTTTGAAAAGGAAGCTTTGGAAGCCTACGGGAAGAACTAAGTGATAGGGTTCAGGAGAGGAGAGAACTCAGATAGAGTGTGAAAGCTCTCGGAGATGTATGTACTGTCATTTTTATCTTAATGGAAAATGTTTGTTTCACCATACTGTGTGTTTATTCTCTTACATTCTGTGTATAGTATAACTCAATAATGTTGGTGAATGGTTGTAGTTCCGTATGAGGTTACACTTGTACATGCAGGCTTGATAAGGATAAGACTGGGTAGAGTCATTGGTTGTATGATTCCAGTCTTATGGTTAAATAGCTGGGCAGGATCTCTATATATAAGACCCCAGCCGTTGATGGAATGGGAGTGATTCCAGATCTTGCAGAAGCTTATTGAAGCTTAATAGGACTTTGGAGATCAGAGTACCAGTAGATGTTCGATGCATGTAAAGATAGGAAGCATGCAGGAGCTGTGTTGGGTCTGTGATAGGCTTGAGCACGATGCCATGTGCAAATTGACTGAGGAAATTGCTCTGTGAACAGAGCTGAACTCTGTGTATGTTGATTGAAGAATAGAATACGAGGTTTTAATTCGAGTTGTGATGGGCAGTTAGTAGGCACGAGATTGAAAGTGCAGTGTTGCTCGAGTTGTGGTGTACGTATTATATTGTAGCACATATTGCAGGCTGTGGCAAGTTCAATATAACTGCCATATGCATATGTGTGGGGCGTAGTCATCGATTTCAATTGATGACCAGAGACTACTAATTCTCTGGGAGAATGAGGAAGAAATGGGTGAACCAATGAGGGTGTAGAAAGACTGGTTCAGGAATTTGCAGTCGCCTGAATGTCTGTAAAAGCCCTAGAAATAGAAGGAAATCTCGAGACAGGAAGAAAGAGGGACTGATAATGTGTGGTCGTCGATATCCATTCGAAGCATAGAAGCTTTTAATAACCAAAGGAGAGGGATCTACGAAGAGATCACCAGGATTTGCAGAAATAATGGTTTGACTGTATAGAGATAGGCGTTATGGTCTGTTATGCTGCTTAGGCAGTCGGAGGATTCATAGACATAAAATCCAACGATAGCTGTGCGTTTTGTGAATGATCGAACGTTGGAGAGATGGTTATTTGTCAAGGAAATGATGTGGAGGTCAAGGCGCAGAGTTGAGTGTTTTCATATCATTGCGATAAGGTGAAGATTATGCTACTTGATTATGTGGCCTGAAGGGTGTGTCTTTAAGATTAAGTGCACACTAGAGGAAGATAGAAAGTTAATGATCCTTGGTTAAGGCAGTTCTAAGATTAGGCCTGCTATCACCCTCAAATCAGATTTGATTTCTAAGTTTCCATATTTCTCAACATACATAACATTGAAGCTCTTTCTAATAGAAAGTGATATGTTATAAAGGAAAGGTGACTTTCCTCTAAATAATTTGTAACGGGTGGCAAATCATTTTATCTTCTTATGAACCTCTTGTTATAAATATTCCATTGAGTTTCTTGCCAAACTAATTTATATATATTTTTTTACAAATTTATTATTTTAAATTTGTATTTATTTAAATTTATTCTTATTTTTAAATGACTATTTTCTAAAGTTTTATAAGTTTTATATTTTTTATAAAAAGACATGTAATTTAAAATAACTAGTTGGAGTATATAAAGGGTAAACTTTCATTTAAAATAACTAGTTGGGGTATATAAAGGGTAAACTTTCTTTAAATCGAATAAAGACCAATTTTTTTTTTATAGAAAATGAAAAGTAAAAGCTATATATAAAATATAAAATAAATTATTATGAACATAAATTTGACTATATATATAATTTGAATTTGGATTATTTTATTTTTAATTATGTGGTATTTCAATTATGGGATTATTTCACATTTAGTGAAAATGATATTGTGAGATAAGAAAGTTGAATATCATTTTTATAATTTTGAATGATGTTTCAATGTATTTGGATTGTAAAATAACAAACATGAACATAATGTTTATCATTTTTAAATTGTAAAATAAGAAATATAAACATCATATTTATCATTTTTAATGTTTCAATGTATTTGGATTGTAAAATAAGAAACATGAACATCATGTTTATCATTTTTAAATTGTAAAATAAGAAACATAAACATCATATTTATCATTTTTAAATTTAACTTAAAGAATCAAATGTTAAATTTATATTATTTAATATTAGTATGGAGTTTTTTTATTATAGAGTTTTATAATTATAGAGTTTCTTTAATTTATTATTATTTTTAAATAAGTTAGCTATATTATATTAACATTTGTACAAAATTACAATATCCATTAGCTTGAATTTCTTCAAGGTTGTTTGATTCTTCATAACATTAGTTTGAAATTTGATAAAAATTGACTCCTAGACCCCTTCCTCGAAGGAGAAAACAGGGCTTACATTATGGACTATTACCAATAAACAGTATCCCACTAAATTGGTTAAGGTCGCATGAGGCTGACTACCCTCCCAAAAACAAACCATACTGCAATGGCGAACCATTGGAAATAGAGCAAAGACAAAGCTAAAATAACAAAACATAGAATCGACGCTAAACAACTAAGGCACCTGGGTATTAGAAGAGGGTTGAGCCGCCCCCACCTGACCTTTATCCTCAGCTATCTTGCAAAAACCAGTCTGAACATCAACATTCACCTGAGCATACACCCCCATCTGCGGGAGGAAAAGAATTCCAAGCTCCTTCCCAACTGCATCAATCTTCATGTGTAGAAGCTTGGTGTCCTAAAATAGTTCTTTCCAAAACACCACAGGAATATCATCGGCCTGGTCTTTCGCCTCCCTATTAAGAAGCACGTTGCATAAGAGCCCCTTAATCACCCAGTATAGCATCATTAACTTCTCATAAATCCCATGTCAAGCCCGCGAAGAAACCAGATCCTGACTCCACTGTTCAACTACAGTTGACTCCACCGATGGTGAATTTGCGAACACTTCAATCTAGACTCCCTGTTCAAGAATTCCAATTCTGCTAGGATAGAAGGAGGGATGGACGCTCTGTATCTCCATGCGGCTTTGACAACCCACATCTGCTCATGGTTAGCCCTTCTTTTCCCACACGCGTCCAGGCCCCTCGAAGCCCTGGTGTGATCCATGGCTCCACGTTCAGGCACATAGAGCACAACCCAAGACCTCGAGACATTAAACCAACCAGTTTCACCACCCTTCACAGTGACCACCCTCAATGCCTCGTGTCAGTTAATAACCATGTTGAGGAGGCCTGCGAATCCAGGAAATCCTTGAACATAAAATCCCATATTGGCCGATCTGAAACCCCCATCAGTTTCTATCAAACGATCCGTCCTGCACCCTGTCAACTCGCATCTGTTAATCTTACTGCCCTGCTTATTCTCCATTAAATTATGTCACTTCCTTGCACACGAGCCCCGGGAAGGGGCCCTCCCTTTACCATCTTGTTTACAACGACCTCCCTTGCCACCTGCAAACATTAATGCATGCTTCTTGTGCGTGGCGACATAAGAGAAGCACGTGTCTTGTCCACCATATCATCTCTCCTCCGTCACTCACCCGCATTCAACAAGTTTTTTAATTCATTATTATTATGGTTATGTATTATTTAATTTTTAATTTTATATTTTTTCAATTTAATTTATTAAATTATATCTGTGACATATCTATTATGTGGATGCAACTAGCTACTGTGGGTGCAATAAAGTTTGTGACATGATGTATAATGTCAGATTATCAATGTGGAAGATAATGCAATTAAAAAATTATTATGCAATTCTTAAGAAAGTTGTCTAAAAATAAACGCACATCAAAATCTTTATTTCATATTTATTAACTTTTGAGAGTGTTCTTTTGTAAATGCAAACATTTGTTAGAGTCTAAAATTTGAGGAAATATTATCACTTACAAGGAGTTGATCCCTCTTAATGTTTGATAAACCTGAGCTTAAAATGAATCTAAACCAGGGAAATTTGTAGGGGCGAAATTTCGCCAATTGGCTATTTTTGGGGCTTTTTTTCAAAAAATAAATTCGCTATTTGGTCATTTTTAGTCTCTAATATCGCCTATATTTACATAAAATATGTTTTTTTATCATAATATTCGTCAAAAATTTACAAGTTTCAGTGGTAAATTGTATGTTTCATATTTAATATTCGCCTACCAATCTATATTTATGTTTTTTTCAATCGAAAATAATCGCCTAGAATACTACACTTGAGCATAATTTTATAATCCTTAAAAAATACCCTGATCTAAACTAGTGTTATTTCAATTTTTCTTGATGTCATTGTGTTTTTTTCTCAATAAAGACTTCATGAGAGTCCCCCTTTTATTCAAGATATCTAGATCATGGAGAAAAAATCAACTACCAACCATGATATCAATTAATAACCTTTAGGAACTAGGAGCTAGTTGATATTTGAGCATATGACCTATCGCATCCTCATTGGCAACATACCCTCGTTGGCAACATACCTTGGGCGAATGGTTTTATCAATTGAGCTAAATCCTTGGAGATTCGTTCTCATCACCGTTTGAACTAAATTGGATCTTTAAAGGTTTGAAAATGGCATAGGTAAATTCTATGGTTAATTTTGAGCTTAAGAACCCTTGGTTTTCTATATTTAAAGCCCTAATTCATGCCTTGGAGGAGCTTTTTGTTCCTTCGAAAATGGATAAGGAAAAATTTGTGTTAAGTTATTACATGTAAAGGTTTGGATAAAAGAACGGGAGCTTATTTCTCTATGCTCTATATGCAGTGTGTAGCATTGAGGCATCATGAGGTGTGGATAAGATAGAGTGGAAACCAAATATTACATGTTGCATGTTCCACATTGCGTGGTGCATCGTAGAGGTTGAATGCACATGGAGGTTGTGACAAGGTTGGGTGGAGGTTTTACCATTTGATGGATTCGCAATCACATGACATGACACCACATGTTATCACCTCAACATGGTCACACATGCACATGCACCTCTTCCCACAATCGCACGCTACACTCTACATAGAAGAAAAAGAAGGATCGTTCCAAACATGGTCAATGCTTATCTAGAATGCGACGTGGCCACATCATTTTGTGTCACATGTACATGGAAAACATTATAGGATCACCATGTGGCAATACAAAGGATGACTAAAAGGTGATTTCCTTAACAAAATGAAACCATTATGGTTTCTCTAGTTTGTTTTTCCTTTGAAAGGCTATAAGATCATATGGATGACTGTTAGCCATATGGATGGGCTTCCATAACCGTTCTTGGGATTCCTTTGGCCTTCCATTGGAGGAAGGAGATAAAAGGATAGGATATTGATAGAGAAAGGTGTTCAAACATAGTGGTGCTAGAGGTTTTGTAATGAAACTAAGGGAGAGCTTTAAAGGATGAACATGTAAAAACAAGAAGTTAATTCATGCACACTCTTAGTTATGCAATAAGAAAAGAAGGCTCTGGTAGGGTAGCAAAGAGAGATACAATTCAAGCTATCTCAAAGATTGAATTCTTGAATCATAGATAATTGGTTTATTTGAGGCATTAAAGGCTATTTTGGGAATTTTCCCATGCTATAGCAGGCCAGAAGGACACTCATATATTCATGCAAAGATGAAGAATTTGTCCCAACCTTTGAATCTTTTACCAAATCCAAGATTCTAGAGTGAAAGAAGGAAAATATTTTTGTTGTGTATGTAGCAAGAGGTCACTTATAGTTTGGAAGAAAGTGGAAGCCCTTCCCAAATGCTTGGTCAAATCTAGAGAAAATAAGAATCTCTCTTATACACAAGTGTTTGCCTAGCTGAGTGTATTAAGCATATATTAAGAATGGTACTATTTATTTTTTCCTTAAGTCATTGGCATAGGAATAACAAAGCTCTAGATAATCTTGATTTGTAATCTATTGTCTCATCAAATATTTTGGAGTCAAGCAAACCTCCACTTTGACATTGGTTAAATTCCATTTGAGCTTCTAGGATAAATCCACTATGTCTTCCATTGTTTGATCACATGGATTTGTTGAGTGGAATTCTTTATTTAAATATACGATAAAATATGAAGATAGAAATTGCAATCATAAGATAAACTCATCGCAACAATCGATAATACTAGTACATAACAAGGTTAAATAAACCAACAGTGTAAAGAAACTTAATTTCTGCATTTAACAATATAAAAAAAGACATATGTTTTGGTGAATTACACTGGCCAAAACCTAAGTGAAGATGGATCATATTGTTATCAGTGCAATGTATTATTGGCAAGAGAACATTAAACCAAAGAAACCAGTTCATGTACCCATTAACCTTTGTCAATTCTCAAGGCTATGGAGCATCTTAATTTCACCTTTGAAGTTTTCCTCTAATGTTACTAACATAATTATTAATAGATGACTGTAAATATTATTTGCAGAAGAAATATGCATCAGTATTAACTATTCAACTACAATAACAAACATGAATTATACCATGCATATATTCATAACTATGATGATTTAATTCCATACACACATAATTGAGCATTCTGGAAAATAATCAAATGCATAACAGAATTACAAAGATAACATTTAAGGACACGTTCAAATATTTATCTTTATGGAAATATTCTTCCAACTGGCTACAAATGAAGGGCATTCCTCCTAGCCTTAGGCACTCTATCACACTTAGTCTCTCTCTATTATAGAGGCCACCCCCAATCCAATACTATCTTTTCACAAGGGGGGAGTTCCTACATTTTCCTGCTTCGCCCACAACGTAGATGACTCTCTAGTTCCAAAAACCCCTCTACAACTATCCCAACCAACCAACACTTTCCCCCCTCAACCTACACAGCACCAAGAATGGAATCCCCTTCCCTTCAAGTAGTACCTCAAGCTATCTCAATTCCCTTCCAGTGCTCTATCACAGACTAGCGAAAGAATCTCATTGCTAGGACTCTAGGGATTCTCAACAATAGTCTAGATTTCCTCTTTTAATCAACACAATACACATTAGCAAAAATCCCTCATGGAAACAACTTCAACATGCATGGAAGTGCAATTAACAACCTAATTTCCCTTTTCTCTTGATCCCAATTTCATATGAGAAAGCATGATGTAAGAATGATTGCAAGAATGATAAATGAATCCCTTTAAGATAAAAATGGAACCTCCACTTAGCCCTCATGAGGGGCCCATGTTGCATCCTTTAATGCCAAGCTTAGGTTAAATATAAACAAGGTTAATAAAGTCATGTCTTGTAATTATGGTTTAGGGACTTTGGATAAATTCACTAATTAAGGTTTATAATCAAGGTTAAGGACATAGGTTAGATAACTCACTAAGGTTCTCTCCCCTTATCCCCCTTTCACTTCCCCCACATGTTGAATCATAGCCTCCATCTCTTCTTAATCCTTATTCATTTTTTGTCGTCGGGGTTTTTTCTATTATCAATCAATGTACATCATTATAATACCTTTGGTCATCCTAGACCATATATTGTTGGGTTATAGCCACTTGATCATTACATACACATTTACATTTTGGGGTAAGAAAAAGGGTGTCATATTCCTCTCCCCCTTAAAATTTACATTGTCCTCGGTGCATATCAACGCTAAATACAAAATTACATCAAAATTTCAAAATATATGTGGGTATTCCTCCCACATAGCATCCTCCATCTCTAGTGTTGCTTCCTCAAAGATATAGTGGGTCCATTATACCTTTACTTGCTCTATTTTTCTATTCCTGAGTAACATGACCTTCTTGTCCAAGATGGGCATTGGTTGTACCTACATATCTCCTTTTGGTTCTGCTTGAATGAACCCCCAATCAACAACGGTTAGGATCAGGTACATACTTTTTCAATAGTGATACATGAAACACATTATGAACTTTTGTGTAAGTAGGCAATGTAAGTTCACATGCAACATAACCTATCCTATCTAGGATCTCAAATGACCCACAATCCCTAGTTGTCAAGTTAGAACAACTTCACAATTCTTAGGATCTCTTCTTCTATCTAACATTTAAATAGGCATGCACCCAAACCCATAAATCTCTTGATATTATGCCCTTGTATGCATAAATTTTCTATCTGTCATGTATTATCCTTAAATTTTGCTTGATCTCGACCATCAGCTCTTTCATTTCCTTGAGTAACTTTGGCCCAACTACTACAATGTATGTTGGATTGTCATAATTGATTGGACCATTTCACTTTCTACTATATAGATTCCACTAAGTATATTCCTCCCACTTAGATGGTCTTAGATGGTTTATCCATCACATACATCCTTTTCATATCTCCAATATATTGATTAACTCTCTCTATTTTTCTATCTGTACTCTATGGATGATATATTGTACTTAAGTTTAGATTGGTTTCAAAACCTTTGAATAACCCTTTCCAAAATTTTGAGGTAAAATTTGTATCTCTATCTAAAATAATTTCGTTAGGTATCCCATGAAACCTAGAAATCTCTTTCATGTAAATTTTTGTTCTCTTAGTTTCCTTATGAGTTGACTTGATTGAAATAAGGTGGGAAGCTTTTGTTAAATTGTCCACCACTACCATGATGAAATCATGTTTCCTTGATGTCTTAGTCAACTTAGTGATAAAATCAATTATCATCATTTCCCATTTTCACTTTGGTATTGGAAATGGCTATAACAATCCTATTGGATTTATGTGCTCAACCTTTAGCATCTAACATTCCATACACCTGCCTATATACTCAACAATGTATTTCTTCACTCTTGGCCAAAAGTATTGACTTCTCACTACCACAATTGTATTTTGGTATACAAGAATTCCAACATATGGAACATTATACATCTCATTCATTACATGTTTCCTCCATTCACCAAAATTAGGAACATAAAATTTATTGTTATGCATAAGAATTCCTTCAAATTCCAACTTGTAACCTTCATATTGTTGTTGTATATTTTCCTGTTGTAGTCCTTATTTGACCTTTAGATAATGCTCATATGAGATAACAAATTTAAGAATTATGTTTCTTAAATCATATTTGCACATGCTTATGGTTTCATCATGCATTGCATGTATCCTTCTATCGAGTGCATCAACAAGCTTGTTCTCTTTACCCTTAATTTGTTTGATATACAAATCATTTATTCACAAAGAAATTATAGCCATATTTTCTGCTTGGAATTCAAAGTCTAATGTTCAAATAAATACTTCAAACCACTATGATATGTTCTTAGTTCAAACTTTCTACCCATAAGATAATGTCTCCACATCTTCAATGCATGTATAATGGAAGAAAGCTCTAAATCATATATGAGATATTTCTTCTCAAGCCCCTTAAGCTTCCTAGATTCATAACAAACCACTTGTCCATTTTTAGTAAGAAATCCATCAACTCTCTCTTTGCAAGCATATGTACATACCACAAAATATTCATTTTCATCAACAATCTTGAGAATGGGTACACTGGTGAGTGGTTTATTTAACTATTGGAAACTTTATTCATACTATAAAGTCCATTCAAATTTGACTCATTTATTTTGTAATAATATAATTGGATGTGAAATTTTGGAGAATCCTTCTATGAACCTCCTGTAATATATGACAAGTCCCATGAATTACCTTACTTTTGAAACATTCGTGGGCATATTCCATCCCATAATAGCTTCAATCTTATCTGAATCTACTACTATTCCTCCCTAAAAAATAGTGTGTCCCAAGTATTGAATTTGACTAATAAAAGGAACAATTGCTTAACTTAGCATAAAGTTGATGTTCTCTTAGCACTTGTAGTATCAACCTCAAGTGCTCTTCATATATTTGATTTGGAGTAGATAAGAATGTCATCAATCCATATAATGACAATGTTATCCAAATACTGCTTGAAGATTCCATTCATCAAACACATAAAATTAGCTATTGCATTTGTAAGACCAAATGGCACCACTACAAATTGGTAATGTCCATATTTGGTTCTAAAAGTTGTCTTATTGATGTCTTCCACTTTTATCCTTACTTGATTGTAAATTGATCTCAAATCTATGTTTGAGAAGATATTTTCTCCTCTTAGTTGATCAAACAAGTCATCAATTATAGGTAGAGAATATTTATTCCCCATAGTGACCTTGTTCAGATGTTTGAAATCAATGCACAAGCTCAAGGTTTTCTTCAACTATTCTTCCAACTACTTTTGTGACTCATTCAATTTTGGTGTACTCATTCTATACGGAATCTTAGAAACTAGGGAATCCCTAGGAACCATATAAATCGAGAAAGCAATGGCCCTTTTTGGTGTCAATCCAAGTATTCCATCAAACACATATGCAAACTCCTTTAACACTGGAATGTCCTCAAGACTTGGGATTTTACACTTTGTTGGCTCTTCCACTTGATTTGCATACAATTGGCATCCTTTTTTTAAACATATTTTCAACTGCAAGAGATGAAATACCCCTTATAGAATTAGGCCTTGAAATTCCTTTCACTATCTTTTGTTCTCCTTCTTCATCAAGACAACTAAGAGTCTTGTTATGGAAATCTAGAACAACATGATGTTCATCCAACCAATCCATCCCAATAAGAAAATCATATGAACCAAGTGGTATTATGTTAAAATCTACAAATATATGGAGTCCATTCAAAGGACAACCTTTTACTAACTCACTGATCTTTCTTTTATCTCAGTAGCCAATTGAAACAACCATGATTTATCAATCTTACTTATTTTTAGATGACACATTTCAAGCAAATTAGGATGAATATAACTATGACTTGCTCCACAATATTAACTTCAACCGCAATCATGTTTGACTAGTGATTTGCCTATCATTATCCAAGGCTACATTTATTCTTGGAATGCTTATGGCTACATCTTCCACTGTGGTTTCTTCTTGATTGTTGTACACATTTCTCATTATGTATTCCTTTTGAGGGAATTCTCTATACAAATGATCTCCTTCACTTCCCCAACATTTGATTGTTGCCTAATTTTTTTTCTAAAGACTCTACCATCTCGGATCCACTTTGAGATGGGTAGCTTTATTGATATGTATTATGACCATTTCTTAAGAAAGAAGGTTTAGATCCTTTCTCCCTTTGATCTTACTTATATTTCTTGTTATCTATCCAAGACTACTGAAAATATGCTCTTCCTTTGTTATGGTCATACATGTATTTGGCCTTTCTAATTATCTCTTCAAGAGTCTTGGGATCATCAAACTAAATTTTATCTTTGTAGAATGAAGGTACTCCACTTATGAACCTATGTATTTTTACCTTCTCATCTTTAATAAAGTGAACATATCTCAATAGATCTAAAATGTTTTTCTCATATACTTCCATGGTTGTATTCCCTAACTTGAGTTCAAAGAAATCCTCCATATTCTTGTCATAGTAATGTTTAAAGAGGAACTTCTTCTGAAAATACTTCTTGAATTGTCTCTATGATATTCTCTTTTCATTGATTTGTTTCACTTGAGTCAATTAATCCCACCATATTGAGACTTTTCCTTGCAAATTTTAGATGGAAAATTTGTCTTCCATGTTAGATGAGTAGTTATGCAGTGGAAGATACTTCCTCATCCCCAATAACTAAGATTCAACAACTTCTTCCTTGTTTTCACCATCAAAAGTGGGTGGCTTATTATTCAACAACTTCTTCCTTGTTTTCACCATCAAAAGTGGGTGGCTTAATATTTCTAATATCCCCTTGTGGCTCTTCTTGTAAATGTCTTCCTTTTTTATGTGTAATTGGAGAAACTTTTGGATTACTCCTTGATTCCTGAAATGTGTATGACTTCCTATCTGTATGAGATGGTGAGTAGTAATGCTTATGAATTCTGGTAGAACTTTTGGAGTGTCTATATTTTCCATGGGATCTTCTCCTTGAATATTGTTTCCTTATTTCTCAATATATGAACCTAAACCTGTTATGAATATAAGCACATACACATAAATATTAAATCAAGCACACATTAGACAAAGAAGAATTACAATCTTAGGAAAACTAGTAAACATAATAGATCTATTCTTCTTGGACCAATATGTCCAAGGATGACCAATTGGGGCACTTCCGGCCACACTTAGGCCAACACTGGCCTCCTTAGGAACCTTGCAATGGAGTTTCTCAAGCCTTTATGTAGTCTTCTTCACAAGTAATATCATGGGCCATTACCATGGGACACCAAATACCATGGGCCCAAAAACCATGAACTGTAGACATCCATTTGACTCTTTAATCGAGTCAAGTTTACCTAACAATCCCCCCCTTTAAAATTGACTTGGGGTAGTCGCTAACCCCCTGGAATTGAAATACGACATGTCCCCCCTCTTTGTCTACCTAAATCTACATAGGTGACTCACCAACCAGGGGTACGCATGCCTAACCAAGTCTTACAACCATATGCCCATTTACATTGTGGATAAACCCAACTATCATACATGTGCTTAGATTTTAGTGTGCTAATCACTTCTTCTTCGTCTTTGTCTGCTTCCATGTGCTTCTTTCAATACGTCTACCTTTTCTACGTGCAAACAATTCATCATTGACGTCCATATAAAAAGGAATCTATCTACCATAATACATGGGTCTTCAGTCGCTGTAATGTCTAGTTCTCTAGGAATCCATTTCACTTGCGTGGTTCATCAATACACTAGACTCTTCCTTGAGCATAACCTGGTCCCAACACAATGAGATTATTCCATCTCACCCCCCCCTTTAATTGAAGACTCAACCTCTCTGATTTCACACCAAGCTAGCATACAAGTACACTTGCCACCCTCGTAGCTACCCAAGTGGTTCATTCTAGAACTTGATGCCACATCCTCTTCTACACATAAGAGGGATACACCTACTCCAATACATCATTAGTGGAAAAAGTCAAAACTCCGACAGAACGTTTCGACGGTTTGCTAAATTTCGTTGTTTCACATACTATTGGAATTGCGAGGAAAGGACCAATTTTCGTTGGAATTTCCACGTCAGTATTTCGAATTTCCCAACATTCATCGGAATTGCGACGAAAATTGTGCTTTTCGTCGCAATTCTGACGGTATCTGAAATGACGAAATTCAGCAAAACGTCGAAACTTTTCGTCGGATTTTTGACTTTTTCCACTAGTGTATGTATGCCTAAACACGGGGAATCAACTCTAACCGGGAATCAAAAAACTCTAGGGTGTTGGGTACAACCGATCATGCACCCGTTATAACATATGATCAATAATTTCAACTTAGATACAAAGACATTCAATGTTTTTTTTGACAAATTGCTTCAACAACATCAACTCTGGCTTCATCACATCACTGCCCCTTCATAAGTTGATTTAGGGCATCAATTTCAAGTTTGGGGAACCCTTCACTCTAAACCCAAAAAACAAAAAAAATTACCTTCAAACATTATGCTAGCCACTTCCTTTTTCATATCATAAAAATAAGATCCTTATGAAAGTAAATTCCACAAAACATTTTATAAGATGGTGTGGTCACAAGAAAGTTTCATAACACAAACAATAACCTTTTTGAAAACCTACATGTATCTCTCTTTTAATGTGGCCTTTTACAAAAAAAAATCGTTCACTCAACTTAAAGGCATGGGATTGCTCCACGCTTTTCAAAACACCTATTCACCTTTTTCTTGCCGAATGGATCTGCCATGCACAGATCGGATTTTACTCAGGCAGATCTTCTCCTCGTATTTCTCCATGCGATTTGATCCTTCCTTTCGCATGGGGCAATCTCACGGCTCCTTCCTTTCTAACGTTGTCTGCAAATTCATGAGAAGAACTTCTCCACCTGCGCAGGTTCCCACAGACGATGCCATATCTATGTTTTTCCTTCAGGTACTGATCTTCACAATAGCTGCAAAATGACAACATGTGCTTGATTCAATAGCTCTCAAATACAGTCATATCTACACTTCTCCTTACCTAATTCCAGCCACAACGAGTTACTTCAAGCATTTACCCCAGCTGTCCTTCACACTGCCTGCCTACCTCAAGCTAGCTTCTTCACACAGGCGGATCCAATAACTTAGATCTTCCTTCACAACAATGCAGGACTAGGGTTTCTTCTATGTTCCCATCGTCATCCTCCTCTTCCATCGAGAGTTCCTCCATTGGATTAACCATGCTTGGCATTCGGTGGCAGCTCCTCCACATAGGCTATATGCAAATAGTATTTTTACACTATATCCTCCCTCACACACGATGAGTCTAACATGGGTAGTCATATCTCATGGCCAAATTGAGGCCATGGCCATGAGCTATGCATCCCGCAAAGTGTTGTAGATAGTAGCCACCACTAGTCTCTGCGATATGAGTATGGAGAGGCACCCACTGATTCCTCAATCTCTTTACAATCCGCGGCTTTCGTTTTCATTAGCAGCTTCCCACAAATTTATTAGATCTATACTTTCACATCCAGATCTTGTGATCTCTACCAACAAAGATGTAGATCCACTCACAGATCCACGTTCCAGGCCTCCACCAAAAATCAGTCTTGTCCTTTACCACCTTCAAGCTAGACTAGCACAACCATAGCTCCATAGCTCCGATACCACTTTTATGAATAGAAGCACACACACATAAATATTAAATCAAACACACATTAGACATAGAAGAATTACTTTGGAAACCCAATCCTGGGAAAACCAACAAACATAATAGATCTAATAGATTCTTCTGGACCATTATGTCCAAGGATGGCAAATCTGGCCACTTTTGGCCACACTGGCCTCCTTAGGTACCTTACAATGGATTTTCTCAAGCCGTTATGTAGGCTTCTTCACAAGTAATACCGTGGGCCATTATCATGGGACACCAAATACCATGGGCCTGAAAACTATGAACTATAGACATCTATTTGACTATTTAACCGAGTCAAGTTTACCTAACAAAACCAATCTGAATTTGCCTCTACAAGTGATTTAAGTTGTAAATTACATGAGTATTCAATTGATTTTGCTACTCTTGAGCTCTTTGCATTCTTTTATTAACATCTCTATAGCTATTCACCTCCATCTTCAAAACCTTCACTATTTCTATTAATTCTAAGGCTTGAATAATTCCTTTGTGTTCATTAGATTCTACTTCTTTATTACGCACGCTGATATTTTGACCTTACAACTTCTTCATGGTTGCATGGATTTTGCCCATGTTCATTTTCCTTCTTCAGTATTGATCGAGAAACTTTGAACTGTAATTATCCTTGATGTAACTTTGCATCTGCAAAGTGTTAATAATTTCCATAATTTTGTAAAAAAATCTTATATAGATGCATTATGGAAAACTACCCATTTGACATTTTTTTTCAAATTGAGGTTACATGCCCTTTTATTTGTCCACTTTTCAAAACATCTAAAGTACTTCTTCACGATTTAGTTATTTATATTTATTCTCTTATTGATTGAATTTCTAATGATGGTAAACAAAGTACTTCTTCATGATTTAGTTATTTATATTTATTCTCTTATTGATTGGATTTCTAATGATGGTAAATGTACTCAATTTTGGGCTTAGAGATGAAAGTTACAACCCTTCAAAGTTACCAATTTTTGCACCTTTCAGATAGGTGCATTTAATATCAAGGACCAACTTTTGACACCCATAAAGAAAAATATAGGAAGAACAAAGAAAATTTATGTTTCAAACATTGAATAATTATCATTATGAGTACTCAACAACTTTCATATCATGGATTTGATGTTCCGGTCATTTTCTGCATAAATTTGGAATTGTCAACTTTGCCCTTTTTCCAATTTCACCGGACTTGAAATTTTTGGTGAAAACTACCATCTTCCAAATGGAGAAAAACAAGAAAAAATTACTTGAAAAATGTTTTTCAGACTTATACTGAAGAGATCAAGTGCCCAGTAAGAAAAAAATTATGGGCGATCACTTTTCCCTTCCTCCAAATTTTCCAAAATCACTAAAAAGTCTCCCATTATAGTGAATTTTGGCATATTTTTGCATCTACACTCCAAACCCTTTGAAATTTGGCCAAATGATCCATTGGTTTCATTATGCAAATTCCATTTTCAATAGAGATTGTATCAATGAGTGATCCCCTAGTCTTCAAAAACCACTAATTGCCAATTTCTGGAAATTTGGAGTTGAATGGGCCAACACTCATCTACGACACATTTATAGTCCTTAGTACTACAAACTTAACCTTGAACTTTCCTCAAATTTCAAGATAATCTTATGGACCTGTTATGACCAAAACAATATTTTGGCTCCATGTTTCATTTTTAACACAAATGTTTTTGTTTATTGACATGGCATGACACATGGTTGTTTATGTGTAGTGGGGTATTATGTGTCAACACCTATGTCTTCCATGAAATTACCCCTTGCCAACCTTACCTTGTCATATTGGCCCATTTTTCCTTTCTTTGCTTGATTTTATAAACTATTTATTATTTTATGTGGCCACCCAAAAATTTACGATTGTTCATTCATCCACCTGGCGCGATCCTTTGGTTGATGTGATAAGTGCCCACCACTTTATCCTTTAATCATGCACATTCATTTGATGGTGGTTCTGCATGGACATGTAGTAGTCATCTATCCATGTTGAAGGTAGAACAAGGAAGTTTTTAACAAGACCCTCACCCTCCAAAATGTTAGACTACCTTTACACATGATGTTTCCTTGTCATGAATTTTGGAGCTCAAATTGTTGTTCCCAAAACCATAACTTGGAGCTCCAAAATTCACATATCACCAAGTCCAAAACCACCTTCCTCTTTGATGCATATGGATTTCACCGAACTTGTCGTGCACATCAATCCTTTTCAAAGGTTGTACCCTACCAACCTTCAACATACAACTTTGCCTCGAAAATGGAAAACCAATGGAACACATGGTAATCTCACAACCATTTCAAATATTGATAAGTGCTTTCCAATACCACCATGTGAGCCTCCAAAAACCACCAACCTCTTTGAAACCACCTTATGAATCCTACAATGGATTTACCTTTTACACATCCCTCTTATGAAATTTTCAATTCCATTGTTAATCAATTCACTCTGGTATCATTAGAAATGAGCATCTTAACAAATTCAAACTTCATTGTTGATTAATTCAACTCCAATGGTGGACATCTAAAATGTGCATTTCACCAATTTTCCCATTTTTCAATAGAGCTGAATTTATATATATCATCATTATACCAACAATACTTCAATGCCATTACTCTCTATCAATTACAAGATTGTACACTTCTCTTCCTTGAAATTTTAACAAACATATGGCCTATTAAATGAATTTTCCCCCAAATTTTCCTCATTGAGGCATTTTGTTAAACACTTGATATGTAAAGTGTAGTTTATTCATGTACACATAGATTTCTGGCCTATACAACCCTAGTGTTGTAATCTAGAGCCAATACTACTATGTCACATACCAATTACCTTTGTCCACTGTCAAGGCTATGTGGTATCTCAATTTCACCTCTAAATTTTTTCTTTAATGTTACGAACATCATTCTTAATAGTTGATGATAAATATTATTAGTGGAGGCAAGCTACACCAACCTTATTGATTTAATTGCAATAAAAAACATGAATTCTACCATGCATACATCCATAGCTATGATAATTTAATTCCGTACACACATAATTGATAAATATTGAAAATAATCAAATGCATAATAGAATTATAATCATGACATTCATAGACACATTCAGACGCTTATCTTTATAGAAACAATCCTCCAATTAGATACAAATGAATGGCGTTCCTTCCAACGTTAGGAACTCTATCACACTTAGTCTCTCTATGATAGAGGCCACCCCTAGGATGAGGCTATCATTCCACAAGGATGAATTTACTACAATTTATTTCTCATCCCACAACCTAGATAACTCTCTGGTGCCAAAATCCCCTCTACTTCACAACAATAGAAATGGGATCCCCTTCTCTATAAGAAGTCCCTCAAGCTATCCCAATCCACTTACAGTGATCCAACACAAGTTGGAAAGGGAATCTCATTGCCGGGACTCTAGGGATTCTCTCATTTGTAAACAAGTTTACTCCTCTAATCAATACAATATACATTAGGAACAATCCCTCATGGAAACAACTTCAACATTCATGGAAGTGTAATTAACAACCTAACTTTAATTTTTCCTTGCTCGCAATTTCATATTAGTATGCATGATAGAATAATGATTGAAATGGTGATGAATGAATCCCTCTAATCTCAAATTGCAACATTATATTTGCATCTCATGAAACTCCACATGGCCCTCATGAGGGACCCAACTTCCACCCTTTAATCCAAAGCTTAGGTTAAATATAAACAAGGTTAATTAAGTCGTGTCTCTTAATCATGGTTTAAAGACTTTAGCTAAATTCACTAATTAAGGTTTATAATCAAGGCTAAGGACATAGGTTAGATAAATCACTAAGGTCCTCTCTCCATATCCTTCTTTTAATTTCCCCAATTGTGGAATCATAGCCCCCAATCTTTCTTCATTTACAGTTGTCCAATATTTTTATAGTATCAATCAATGTACATAATTACAATAACTTTGGTCCTCCTAAATCATATATGTTTGGATTCTACACATAATCATTACATACACATTTACATTTTGGGGTAAAAAATGGGGTGTCACAAGCCATGGGTAAGGATTTGAAAAGAGAAATGCTAGAAGAGTTGAAATCCATCAATGAGCATATTCAAGAACAAAATCATTGGTAGAGGGAGAACATGTAACCCTTAGGGAAGAATATTGAAGAGTTTCCATGTGAGCCCCGAGACTCATAATATTTTATGGGTTAAGTAATGGAATAGCTAGTGATATACAAAAAATACATCACCAATAACTTGAAAAGTTGGGATTTGTTCAATGTTCATCTTGTGTATTTGGGAGAGAAGGAAATTCGATTGGGAGGTCACAAAGATAAGAGGTGTACTTAGATGATATCCCATCACAACAAGAATTGGCATCTAAGGAGGAAATGTTGACAAAAATTCAAGTATAATTCCAAGAGATGAAGGAAGAGGCAAAACCTCCCACTTCTATAATAGATGCTTGCACCATGATTGAGACAAATGTGGTAAGAACATCCTCCAAATCCCTTTTTCATTTTGACCTCAAACAAAAGGATCTTTTGGTATTTTGAATTGTATGCACAAGGCATATATAGGAGCTCTAAATTGATGAAGAAAATGGGCTACAATGGTCAATAGCTGGGAAAGAAAGGAGAAGGGATAAATTAAATATTGTAGTGGAACCTAGGTTGAAGCATGAAGGCTTAGGGTTTAGTAGTAGAGAGAAAGTGGGTGAATGCTCTACAATTATGAAGGATAAAGAATGCAACCCAGCTCTAAAAGTTTGGCTTTAAGATAAGTTAAGACCACTAGGATCACTTCTGTCAAGGAAAATGAGACTAAAGCAAAGGCCACTTTAAGTGAAGAAAATATAATAGTAAATGGAATAGAAAATACAACACTAAATGAAGACCATATTATTATTATTATTATTATTATTATTTTTTTACATAATTAAGTATGAGTAGTACCACAATATAATATTTTTTCTCAATGTTGAATTCCCCATATCGTTAGAATTCTAATTAGAGTTCTACATCATTGAGAACATTGATTTTCTACATTGTTGACTTTCAGCGATTGAAGGTAAGTTTACTGCAAGATTAGATAGCTCTGGAGGTGTAATGGCTGGTCCAAATTGTGTACTAGGTATACTCAACTATATCATGGATTCTTCATTATACAATAAGGTTCTGCTGCCTACTTTACTCTAATATCAAGTTTCAACCCTATGCTTTCCCACATCATTTTCTCACCCAACCTTAGTGTATTTTCACTAGATTTATTTGCAATGTTCCATGGTGTAGGAAAAAACACTATGGATTTTCTACCTCCATGTTTCCTCATACTTGGACTAACCTTCCATCCATTGACTCATAGTGATGTTCATATGTTTTCATGCCATGAGATGGTAAGCTTCAAGTAGTATTGTCGTTTTCTTTTCACGTGTATTGTCCATTGTTTGTCTTGATTGCATTCTTGTATTTGACTTTTCAACACACTTTTCTCTTTTGGGCACTCATTTCTTCTATAACCCACACTTCAATCCATTCTAGTATGCTTTGTTGGTTCATTGTTTTATTTATATTTTTAGCTCTCATTCATTGATTTTAACTAGATCATGTCATTATGCAAGACTACCATTTTTTATTCATATATAATCAATTTTCTAAGTGCCTCAAATTATATTATGTATAGTGATGTTTCAATAGTATTTCATTATGGACATTGTCTTTTACTCTTAAAAAAAACTTGTTATTAGTTTTTTCTACACTCACCCAATTTGGTTCTATATACTCTTAGATATACCTAGTCTCCACACTTTACATCCATAAATAATTTTTGGGATAAAATGAAGCACAATATTTTCCCATACTAAACACATATTTCACATCCATTTAAATTATTTTTGAGATTATGAACATTTGAAGGAGAGAATTCAACATTTACTAATATAGAGCTTATAGTATGTTACATCAAGGATATGTTTGGTCAATTTTCTTATACACTTTTCTTATGTATACGTTCCATATAATTATTAAAGAATATGTTTGGTCAATTTTCTTATACACTTTTCCTTATGTATACGTTCCATATAATTATTAAAATTTAATTTCAAATATATACTATTTTAGATTATTTTAGTACTTCCTTAATGAAGTAATTCATAACTATTTTTGTTTTTTTATAAAAAAAATATTGTATTAATTTTATCTTCATAAACTTAACTGAAATGAAAAAATATAAAACCTTGATTACATTTTTTATATATAATTGACGTAATATTCAAGTTATTAAAGTAATTCATAACTTTTTTTTAAAGTTATTGTATTAATTTTATCTTCGTAAAATTGAAAAAATATATAACCATTATTACTTTTTTTTATATGATTTGAGGTAATATTCAAGTGATTACCTCGCTTTTAGTCAAAGCGATGGTTTGTTTAGTTCAGGTATTGGGTTACAAACATAACATTATTAAACATCATGCCACCATCTTCAATTTCATAAAAGCCCTTTAATTTGATTAGATTTGAATTTTTGTTTTATAACTCCCTCATTACTGGCATGCTTGGAATAGATGGTAATTAATTTTGGAATGAATATATATATAGATAACTCCCTCATTAATGGTATGCTTGGAATAGATGATAATTAATTTTGGAATATATATAATATATATATATATAATTCATGAATAAATAAAATGATGCTTTTTACATTCATGGATGACATGCTTGATAAACCTATCGACATATATATATATATATATATATATATATAACTCCCTCATTAATGGCCTGCTTGGAATAGATGGTAATTAATTTTGGAATATATATATATATATATATATATAATTCATGAATAAACAAAATGATGCTTTTTACATTCATGGATGACATGCTTGATAAACCTATCGACATAGACTAGTGTGCCTTAAAGAAATTCACATCAAGAATATTTTAGCTTAGAACTAGTCAAATGCTTAGCAGCAATAGTGACAATTGGTTGAGCTAACCCTCGAGGATTATGTGTGTGAATATGTATGCATACATATATATGTTTATTTAATATTAATATACTACATTGACTTAATTATTACCAACATAGGTCCATCTTAAACCCGGATCTATTAAGCACTAAGAGGGATCCAATTTCTTGAGATGTAATTTTTTCTTGGTGTATAAAAAATTAAGATAAATCAAATTCAAAGAATAGTCATGATGATTCTATTAGCATAATATATATTTAATTTCATTAAAACATATGTAAAAAATTTATAGTTGACATGTTTTTTTTATATTTTATATTATTTATTATTATTAAAATATGTCACATTACATTGCATCTCATTACATTACAACATCTTCCCCATACTGGGTTGTAAGCACCTCGCTACTCTCAGTGCAATTATTATTATTATTATTATTGTTTTTTTTTGTTGATCTATACCACATGAACATTACAATATGTTACACCTCGCATTCACATTGGATTGTGGAATGCACCTATTAACACAACAAATATGATATACATCCAAATTTGTCACATGTATGGTTGGGAAACACACAACCAAAGTTTCATATTCAATAAAGTAAGTTAGATAGCTAATGGATTGAACCTTATATGATGATCTTTACCAAAGTTTATTTTTAGGATTCAACAAATTTTGATTTTTGTTGCTTGAATGGGGAAATCGATTTGTTGAAATTTTATAGGATGTCTATGAATTCATCTATGACATCAAAATTTAAATGTTTATTTTGCAATTTCTTGCATGATTTAGGTTATATTTTTCTTACCATATTTTTTATGTTTCATTGGAAAAAGGCTCAAGTTATCTAACTTTCATATTGAACCATTGACCTCTAAGCTAAACTAAAAAACAAAATGAGTCTAATATTCATCAATCATTTACTAAACAAACTCTATAAGATAAAGATTCCAATAATAGGTGTTACACTAAAGTTTTTAATTGGCCAATTTGCTTGATTGGGCATAATGGTTAAGAACATGTGTTTCCTCCTAAGGGGTAAAAGGTTTAAATCTAGAGGGAGATAGGGTATGCACACCTCCATATACTTTAATAATCAATCATTGTGCAAAAGGGGTCCACTGTCCAACAAATAAGAGGATCTCATACACCAATTTAGGCTTTGGGCTAAGCTATGATCTTAAAAATATATTACTATTATTATTAACGTAAAGGAGGGGTGAATTTCCTAAAAAACTTGATCAAAGAGTCATACAACTCCCCATGATGTTGTGATTCTTCTCTTATTTCCCCCTTAATTTTACCCATCACTTCTCATTAGACTATGAAACAAGATCTTTAAACGCCAATGAAATCCTAAATATTCCTACTTAATATTGACCATTTTGTATTTATCATCGTCCTTGTCTACATGGATTACTTCATTCGTTGCTTTGAAAGGTTCCTCCTCTTTTACTACTTACACTCATAGAAACTTCTAAAAGTAAAAAAAAAACAAATCTATCATGAAAGCTTTTTTTTTTCCAAGGAAAAAATATCATAATTCATTATATTAACGAATCACCTTCTTCATGGCCAAAAAAACAGTTGCGATTACAAAGTGAAATACCTATGGAGGGTATGTCTTCAGAGTCAAAACAAAATTACAGGGCTATTCTTCAATCTCTTTGTCAGATGGAATGGAGATTTATTTCTCCCAGTATACTCATATACATATTAGTCATTATAATCATAAAAAAAAGTATGCAATAGAAGTCCATACAATCTAGATGACCATCAACCTATCTGAGAGTTTGAAAGAAGATAAAAAGGCCTCACAATATAAAAATTTCAGCATTTATTCTATACTGGAGCCCTGCAAAGATATTAAAAGACAATATGTCCCTGATCATCCTCAGTAATAGTGTCATTCATGCTCTCCCATTTCTTCCAGACACCATCTCTGAATTGTAGCCCATTTTTAGATAGTTGATATGATGTCATATTCCTCTCTCTGAACACGTGTTGAAAACTGATATCATGGAAGCATGCGGCTATTCTGACCAATTCTTCATAAACATGATTTAAGAAGATGTTCTTTGGTGGTCTTCTATTCCTCATTCAATTGATTACCAGTTTAGAATCACCAAAGAATTGAATTATGTGTTGCCCTTTGATAGTGCCAACTGTAGGGTGATATTCAGTGCTGATAATTTAGCTTGGTTATTCAAACATTGACCCAATGCCACTGCAAATTTTGTCCAGTATTTTGTTGATGTATAAATGATAGCTCCATCCCCTCCCATAGCAGGAACCCCTTGAGAGGCACCATCAAAATAGAACCAATGATAAGATCTGTCCACCCTTTCTTTAGTAATAACTCTAGCCTTCTGCTTTATCTTCCCTTGGGGCATGGAATCCATGATGGCCAAAATTTTAAAAGCATAAACTTCTGGAGGGATATTGCAATCCTAAAAAACAACCTTGTTCCGTGCCAAGCAAGTGCTCCAAATCAGGAGGACTGGGAGTGAGCGAAAATCAGTAGATAAAGGAGAGTGGAACCATGATTTTAGTGCATCTTGTAGGTCGTGCCCATACTAATCAAATATAAAACCTTTTACTTGTTGAACAATATCCCACATTATATGCATATAAGAACATTGAATAAACAGATGAAATATGGATTCATCATTGTCTCTGCATAGAGGGCATCGCCCAGGGCCTTCATAAATTTTGCTACTAAGAAAGTCCCATACCGGAACTCTGTTTGAAATGGATAACTAAGAAAATAATTTAGAGGGCATTTTATTTTCTAGATCTCCAAATGCCATCAGGTTGGTTCATAGTTTACCCCTTCTTCTCTTAACACTTTAAATCCTAGTTTTGGGGTATATTTGTAATACCCCCATTTTGACCCTTGGCATTATTGGTTTAATGTGTAAATATTGTGCATATGTGATGTATAAATTCCTAGCTTGGAGCTCAAGGCCAAGGCCTCGCTAGTGAATTCTTGGCTTTAAAAGGAAAGTAGTTTATATTTTGGGAACCATGTGTTAGTAAACCATGGGAATTGTAAAATCATGTAAATATTTATGATGTAAATACAATTTAAATAATGGATATGGAAGCAACTAAAAATGAGGGGGGTGAAGGTATCCACTAGGGATAAGTGAGAGGTTGGGGGATTCAATCATTTGTTGCCAAGTTTCATTTGGAGAAGCAATCTTGAATAGCATGTTGACATTTAATTCTGTTAGGAAGAGGCAGCTGAGAATTCAACCCATGAATTTAATGGAGCATGGGAAAACTCATAAATTCGTATTGCAGGTTATGGGCTCAGTTTACTTGGTCCAGAAGTAAAATTCCTCATGGAAATTTGTTTTTTCCATCATCCCAATTCCATTGTTGTCTAACCATACATCATTTCTCAACCATTATGCATGCCCAACAATGACGAATTGCAGAAATTGCAAATAAAGAAGAATCCACGATTTTGAGTGCCAAAAATGTCCAAAACTTGATGTGAGCAACAAAATCCAATTGGGGAATCCATAGAAATCAACCATGGGGTGAAATTCAGAGTGTAAAATGCCCAGAAATACATAGGAAAACCCAGATTTGGAAGCCCGAAAATTCAATTCCGTTTTGGGAGTCACTTGATCAAAATTGGGAAAAATCCAAGAGTGGATCGAATTGGGGGAGAGACCAGAGGTCGAAATTGCTTGATAAACCCAATGAAGGCAAGAATCTCCGTGGATCTAGAAGCTTGGACCTTTCTATGCCCACCCTAAAGAGCATTGGATGGAAGAGGTGCTTGATGGGTTGTGTAGCAGAGAAAGGGACCTTCCTTGTGTTGGGTGTGGCAGGTATTGTGGGTGCTAGGGCTATCTAAGATTAGTTGAGATGCCTATAGCTCTGTGGTTGAGCTCACTGGCTTAGCAATATCCTTCCCTATGTCCATGCATGCTTGGAAAACCCAGTTGTGTGCTGGCTTAGCATGAGTGATTGTGCCTGTGGCTGTGAGTGAGCCTAAGTAGTTCCTCCTTAGTGGATACATAGCCTAGCTCGGGGGGGGTCTCTTAGCTAAAATAATATAGGATGGACAAAGACCGATGGTTGGGTGGAATGTTTCTCTCCCATAGCCAGTTGCTTGGCAAGTTTCAATCAAAAGATAAGTGTTCACTTTTGTTTTTAACTATACCCAAATTTATTTATTATGAGTGACTGTTGCTTATGTTAAATTGAATGAATGAGCCAATTTGAATTGATGCAATTGAATTCCTGTGAATATCATAAGATGAATTTATATATGTGCATGATTTGATTGTTATCCATGTGTTGAATATGCTGATATATGCATGTTGTGTGTGCACATAGAGTTTAATTTCGTTGTGTTTGTGATCATACAACTTCACATTCATTTAGATTTAAATGAAATTGATAATACAGCCTTAGTGTGGAATTCTAGCACCCAATGGATCCATCATGTTACCTCTGCCGGTCGGTTTGATGGGAGGGGACGTGAAAATATTTACCTTTTGCTTAATTCCCGCACCAAATAATCTCATCGACTCTTTTAGTCAGTCATATGCGATTATTCTATAGAGAAGAGATATAATTTTCCCACATAACCTTATCAGCCTATTGAAAGCCCAAAAACTATGCTTTATTCCATTCTTGACTACGTAGGTTGGTGTTCGGAACATCATTAATATGAGCAAGAAAAAAATACCACCGATCCTGTAGCGAATCGATCATATGATTAGGAAACCTGTGACTGTCCATCCTCCAAATCCAAGGATCAATGCTGAGCCTGACTTTTCTTCCATCGCCGATGCACCACTGCAGCAAGTCAACAACCAGCTCAAATACTTCAAGGGTCACCTTCTAGATAGTGGATATATTTTTGCAACTTTTAAAACTATCTCTGAACCAATCTTCAATGGATAGAGGAGAGATATACTTTTTATATACCGCTTGTGTCCATAGAGTATTAACATTTAAGATCCTCCAAACACTCTTATCCGAGAGGGATCTAGCAGAAAGGATAGGATGCTTTAGCCCCATCCTCCATACTCCTTGGGCATAGTAAGTTTGTCCCATGCAATCCAATGGAAAGGCTTTTGCACCTTCTGTCCATTCCATAGAAAATTAAAGCATATCTTTATGATGTGATTCATAGTACCACTGGGAACATGTGCTATAGTCACCTAGTAGACTGAGATGGCTTCAAGAATGGATTTTAGTAGGACCAATATGCCACCCCTAGAGAGCCAAATATTACACCAGAGATGGATTCTATTTTCTATTTTGCTAACCAAACATGTTATACAACTTGACGAGAACCTGACATTGTTCTCATTTTTTTAATGGTCAATTTTAGTAGTTGTTTTTTCCTCTGTTTCATAAAGTGTGTATACTGGTAGCACCATTTTTAATTTTGAGCCATTTTTTTGTGATTTTGAAACTTCTTGGTCATAAGAAAACTATAACTTTTATTTAGAAGGTCATTTTTTCAAAGTTTACAAAAAAATCTACATTTAGTAGCTAGTTATAAAGAAAAAATACACACTTTTTTGAATTTTTGTTACTTTTAGAAACCATTTAGAATAAAAATTATATATATTTTTGAAGTTTTTTTTTAAAACCTTTTTCTCTTAAATAAATAATTTTATGAGCGAATTTGTAAAAAAAATGAAAAAAAGTCATTTCAATCATTTTTTTAATGCATTTTAAGCCTTTTTTTTTATGTATAGAAGTAAATGATTTTTTTTTTTAAATTGACAAAACACTCAAAACGCGGCCCCAAAAAAACAAAAAATAAAAAATAAAAACAAAATAAATAATTAAATACAGTAAAATTTAAAAACTTAAAAACTTAAAAAAATAAAATTTTAAAATTTAAAACTAAAATTGAAAATAAAAAATTTCAAAACTATAAATAAATTTAAATTTAATATATATATATATATATATATTAAATCAAATTAAAAATTAAAAAAAATAATTTTAAATTATATCAAAAAATTTAAAATAAAAAAAAAAACAAGCAAAACCCAACCACTACCCCTCCCAACCCTCTCCCCTACCCCCTATCCCCTCTCCTCCTACCCCCTATCCCCTCTCCTCCCCCCCTCCCGCCACCCCTACCTCCCTACCTCCTCTCCTCCCCTCCCTCTCGTCCCCCACTTCTCTCCCCCCTTCTTGCCCCCTACGCCTCCCCCCCCTCCCCCTCCTCGCTGTGCAACTAGACCCTCCCGGGGAGTGGCTCAATTCTGAGAATCGTACCGCTTGGGGGAAATAAGGAGCGACGCTCCTTCTTTCGCCCAAGTGCCGTTTCTATGCGGCAGCGTGATTCTCATAATCGTGCCACTCCGCGGGAGGGTTCGGTTGGGCAACATGAGGGCGACGGGGGCGAGGGAGGGCATGCGTTGCGAGAAGGGGGGAAAGGGGAGGGGGAAGGGGGATGGGAGGGAGGGGGAAGGGGAGGAGGTAGGGAGGGAGGGGCGACAAGAGGGGGGGAGGAGGGAGAAGGGGAGGAGGTAGGGAGGGAGGGGCGATAGGAGGGGGGGAGGAGAGGGGAGGGGAGAGGGGGTAGGGAGGTAGGGGAGGGCAATGAGAGGGTTAGGGAGGTAGGGGTTGGGTTTTTTTTTGTTTTGTTTTTTAAATTTTAATTTGTTTTGAAATTTTTTTTTTAATATTTTTTTAATTTAATATTTTTTTATAGTTTAAAATTTTTAAATTGATTTAAATTTTAAATTATTTGTTTATTTATTTATTTTAAATTTAGTATTTTATGTTTTTTTTCAAATATTTTTATTAAATTTTCTATTAATTTTTTAAAAAAGTTTTGTTTAATTTGAAAAAAAAAATTTAAAAAAAAATTTAATTGTATTTGATTTGTAAGTTTTTTTAAATATTAATTTTCCTTATTAAATTTATATTTTTTTGAAATTTGTGTTTTATTATTTTTTTTTACAATTTTTCTTAATTTTTTTTTTTTTGGCAAGTGGTAGTACCCCCTGACTAGCAGGGTTCGCCATTGGTTGAGAGACCACGAACCAGGGGCATCTAAGCCGTCAAAATCACCTGGGGATCGCACCAACCCTTAGCATGGTTGGATTTTAGTATCCACGGGGTTTCGAACCGGCGACCTTTCCGCTTAGGGGTGTCTTAATCATCATCCGCCACTAACTATTCTAGATCTCATGGATAAAATTTTTTGTTTTATAGGTTTTCTTGTAAGGTTGTATTTTTTTTGGGGGGGGGTTGAATTTTTTTGATAAATTTTGCATTTTTGCATTTTCACATTTTTGAATTTTTTTTTTAAATTTTAGGAGGTCCACTTTTCAATGCAAGGTTCAGTTTAGGGTTTCGATTACAATGATACCACCCATGGTTCATTTTCAGGTTGATTTTTGGTGCTTTTGTTGCAAACACAATCATTTTTATAACTCGAGTTTTCATTCTTTATAAATAGTTGTTGTTTTAGAGTATACTGCATTTCCTCTTTCCCCCTTGTGCCCCCAAATATCATAACTTATACATTTTATGGTTTAATATATAGTTTTATGATGAATAATATCATAAATTCTTTTATTTTATATGAAAATTGCGGTGAAGTATTTTCTTGAATAATTTGTGTTTAACTCAGTGCTAGATTTATATAGTGTTACTAAGAGATTTAATAAATACAATGATATAATATTTTCCTTTTTTGAAAAAGTGTGCTACCAGTAGCATTAGTTTTCAATTTAGGGCTAGATTTTAAAGTTTTTGTAAACAACATAAGGATTGTTTTGGTCCATGTCTATACTTTTAACCACAAAAAAAGTTGTGCTACCAGTAGCACCACTTTTTGATTTGGGGTTTTTTTTGGTGTTTTTTATGCAAAATATGAGTTTTTATGGCTAGAGTTCTTGTTTTGAGTATAAAGTTATCGTCAGGTTGTATAACTTGTTACCAGCCAAGACTAGTCCTTTTTACCATAGTCATTTAGCTTGATATAAAAACCTAGATAGTTGATCCCTTGGTCAATATTCACCTCATTGTAAGGAATCTGTGTTCTAATGTAGTACTCCATTTCATGGTCTAAATTCATAAAGGAGACTGTCGACTTCAATACATTGATAGTTATACCCGTGGAAATATAAAAAAGTTTCCAAGATCGCAAGCAGTTTTGTGATATCTCTGCTAGATCTGTTAGTAAAAATCAATATATCATCTACAAATAGTAGATGTGATATACTGATATTATCTGCGATCTTAATCCCTTCAAAAGATCCATTTTCCTTTTCCAATTGTATGGACCTACTTACTCCTTAGACAATCAAAATGAAAAGAAGAGGTGCTAAGGGGAAACCCTGTCTCAACCCTCTATGAGGTCTATAAAAACCAGATGCAGAAGCATTTATCGGGACAACATATGATACAGTTTGAACACAGGACATCATCCAATTTACAATAGAGAGATGAAATCCGATTTGCAACAAAACCAACCTCAAACATGTCCAGTTTACCTTATCGTATGCCCTATTGAGATCAATCTTAAGAACAACAATGAGAAGAGTTCGAACTTTAACAGAATGTAAGACTTCATGTGCAGTTCCAACAATGTCATGGATTTATCTCCCCTCAAGGAAAGCAAACTATTCGATGGATATGACTTTGGATAAAATCCCTTTAATTCTTCTGGCAATATTTTTTGCGGTTTTCTTGTAGATAACATTGCACAAAGATATGGGTCTATAATCATTGAAAGTAGACCCCTTATCATTTTTTGGTATGAGTGCAATGAATGTTGAATTGAAAACAACAAGAATCCGACCCTTTATCCTTGATTCCTCAATAATGACTCGTTTTGATCCTCAGACACCATGTGGGGATATGTTGCAGTTAGACTCATCATTTGGAGCACAAAAATCTCATGTTCTTAAGAATAATTTTTTTTGAAATGTTGAACCCCTAAATTTGGCAAATCCTGAAAGCCCGAATGTTCATTTCCATCCTCATTTTGTAGCTCCCAAATATAATTAGTATTTTTCCGATGTTGAATATGGTTATGGGAGTATTTAGTGTTATTATCTCCAAGTTGTAACCATATAGCTCTCCTTTGGAGCTTGGTGGATGCCTCCTCCTCAAGTAGTAGTTGTCTTTTTTGTTTCTCCAACTGAATAATTTCATGTATCTGTTCAGTTGAAAAGTACCCCTCTGGAAACCGACTGTGAAAATCTTCAACAGTTGCTTCAATATTTCTTAATTCCAGAAATTGTTCAAGTCTCTTTTGTGATATCCGAGGAACAACCAATGTTTTAGTCAGTCAGATGCGATTATTCTATAGAGAAGAGATATAATTTTCCCACATAACCTTATCAGCCTATTGAAAGCCCAAAAACTGTTCTTTATTCCATTCTTGACTATGTAGGTTGGTGTTCGGAACATCATTAATATGAGCAAGAAAAAAATACCCCCGATCCTGTAGCGAATCGATCATATGATTAGGAAACCTGTGACTGTCCATGCTCCAAATCCAAGGATCAATGTTGAGCCTGAATTTTCTACCATCGTCGATGCACCACTGCAGCAAGTCAACAACTAGCTCAAATACTTCAACGGTCGCCTTCCAGATAGTGGATATATTTTTGCAACTTTTAAAACTATCTCTGATCCAATCTTCAATGGATAGAGGAGAGATATACTTTTTATATACCGCTTGTGTCCATAGAGTATTAGCATCTAAGATCCTCCAAACACTCTTATCCAAGAGGGATCTAGCAGAAAGGATAGGATGCTTCAGCCCCATCCTCCATGCTCCTTGGGCATAGTAAGTTTGTCCCATGCAATCCAATGGAAAGGCTTTTGCACCTTCTGTCCATTCCATAGAAAATTAAAGCATATCTTTATGATGTGATTCATAGTACCATTGGGAACATGTGCTATAGTCACCTAGTAGACTGAGATGGCTTCAAGAATGGATTTTAGTAGGACCAATATGCCACCCCTAGAGAGCCAAATATTACACCAGAGATGGATTCTATTTTCTATTTTGCTAACCAAACATGTTATACAACTTGACGAGAACCTGACATTGTTCTCATTTTTTTAATGGTCAATTTTAGTAGTTGTTTTTTCCTCTGTTTCATAAAGTGTGTATACTGGTAGCACCATTTTTAATTTTGAGCCATTTTTTTTGTGATTTTGAAACTTCTTGGTCATAAGAAAACTATAAATTTTATTTAGAAGGGCATTTTTTCAAAGTTTACAAAAAAATCTACATTTAGTAGCTAGTTATAAAGAAAAAATACACACTTTTTTGAATTTTTGTTACTTTTAGAAACCATTTAGAATAAAAATTATATATATTTTTGAAGTTTTTTTTTTTAAACTTTTTCTCTTAAATAAATCATTTTATGAGCGAATTTGTAAAAAAAATGAAAAAAAAGTCATTTCAATCATTTTTTTAATGCATTTTAAGCCTTTTTTTATGTATAGAAGTAAATGATTTTTTTTTTAAATTGACAAAACACTCAAAACACGGCCCCAAAAAAACAAAAAATAAAAAAATAAAAACAAAATAAATAATTAAATACAGTAAAATTTAAAAACTTAAAAAAATAAAATTTAAAAATTTAAAACTAAAATTGAAAATAAAAAATTTCAAAACTATAAATAAATTTAAATATATATATATATTAAATCAAATTAAAAATTAAAAAAAATAATTTTAAATTATATCAAAGAATTTAAAATAAAAAAAAACAAACAAAACCCAACCACTACCCCTCCGAACCCTCTCCTCCTACCCCCTATCCCCTCTCCTCCTACCCCCTATCCCCTCTCCTCCCCCCCTCCCGCCACCCCTACCTCCCTACCTCCTCTCCTCCCCTCCCTCTCGTCCGCCACTTCTCTCCCCCTTCTTGCCCCCTGCGCCTCCCCCCACTCCCCCTCCCCGCTGCGCAACTAGACCCTCCTGGGGAGTGGCGCGATTCTGAGAATCGTACCGCTTGGGGGAAATATGGAGCGACGCTCCTTCTTTCGCCCAAGTGCCGCTTCTATGCGGCAACGTGATTCTCATAATCGTGCCACTCCGCGGGAGGGTTTGGTTGGGCAACACGAGGGCGACGGGGGCGAGGGAAGGCATGCGTGGCTGAAAGGGGGAAAGGGGAGGGGGAAGGGGGATGGGAGGGAGGGGGAAGGGGAGGAGGTAGGGATGGAGGGGCGACAAGAGGGGGGGAGGAGGGAGAAGGGGAGGAGGTAGGGAAGGAGGGGAGACAGGAGGGGGGGAGGAGAGGGGAGGGGAGAGGAGGTAGGGAGGTAGGGGAGGGCAATGAGAGGGTTAGGGAGGTAGGGGTTGGGTTTTGTTTTGTTTTGTTTTTTAAATTTTAATTTGTTTTGAATTTTTTTTTTTAATATTTTTTTAATTTAATATTTTTATAGTTTTAAATTTTTAAATTGATTTAAATTTTAAATTATTTGTTTATTTATTTATTTTAAATTTAGTATTTTATGTTTTTTTTCAAATATTTTTATTAAATTTTCTATTAATTTTTTTAAAAAGTTTTGTTTAATTTGAAAAAAACAATTTAAAAAAAAATTGAATTGTATTTGATTTGTAAGTTTTTTTAAATATTAATTTTCCTTATTAAATTTATATTTTTTTGAAATTTGTGTTTTATTATTTTTTTTTACAATTTTTCTTAATTTTTTTTTTTGGCAAGTGGTAGTACCCCCTGACTAGCAAGGTTCGCCATTGGTTGAGAGACCACGAACCAGGGGCATGTAAGCCGTCAAAATCACCTGGGGATCGCACCAACCCTTAGCATGGTTGGATTTTAGTATCCACGGGGTTTCGAACTGGCGACCTTTGCGCTTAGGGGTGTCTTAACCATCACCCACCACTAACTATTCTAGATCTCATGGATAAAAATTTTTGTTTTATAGATTTTCTTGTAAGGTTGTATTTTTTGGGGGGGGTTGAATTTTTTTGATAAATTTTGCATTTTTGCATTTTCACATTTTTGAATTTTTTTTTTAAATTTTAGGAGGTCCACTTTTCAATCCAAGGTTCAGTTTAGGGTTTCGATTACAATGATACCACCCATGGTTCATTTTGAGGTTGATTTTTGGTGTTTTTGTTGCAAACACAATCATTTTTATAACCCGAGTTTTCGTTCTTTATAAATAGTTGTCGTTTTAGAGTATACGGCATTTCCTCTTTCCCTCTTGTGCCCCCAAATATCATAACTTATACATTTTATGGTTTAATATATAGTTTTATGATGAATAATATCATAAATTCTTTTATTTTATATGAAAAGTGTGGTGAAGTATTTTCTTGAATAATTTGTGTTTAACTCAGTGCTAGATTTATATAGTGTTACTAAGAGATTTAATAAATACAATGATATAATATTTCCGTTTTTTGAAAAAGTGTGCTACTAGTAGCATTAGTTTTCAATTTAGGGCTAGATTTTAAAGTTTTTGTAAACACCATAAGGATTGTTTTGGTCCATATCTATACTTTTAACCACAAAAAAAGTTGTGCTACCAGTAGCACCACTTTTTGATTTGAGGTTTTTTTTGGTGTTTTTTATGCAAAATATGAGTTTTTATGGCTAGAGTTCTTGTTTTGAGTATAAAGTTATCGTTAGGTTGTATAACTTGTTACCAGCCAAGACCAGTCCTTTTTACCATAGTCATTTAGCTTGATATGAAAACCTAGATAGTTGATCCCTTGGTTAATATTCACCTCATTGTAAGGAATCTGTGTTCTAATGTAGTACTCCATTTCATGGTCTAAATTCATAAAGGAGACTGTTGACTTCAATACATTGATAGTCATACCTGTGGAAATATAAAAAAGTTTCCAAGATCGCAAGCAGTTTTGTGATATCTCTGCTAGATCTGTTAGTAAAAATCAATATATCATCTACAAATAGTAGATGTGATATACTGATATTATCTGCGATCTTAATCCCTTCAAAAGATCCATTTTCCTTTTCCAATTGTATGGACCTACTTACTCCTTAGACAATCAAAATGAAAAGAAGAGGTGCTAAGGGGAAACCCTGTCTCAACCCTCTATGAGGTCTATAAAAACCAGATGCAGAAGCATTTATCGGGACAACATATGATACAGTTTGAACACAGGACATCATCCAATTTACAATAGAGAGATGAAATCCGATTTGCAACAAAACCAACCTCAAACATGTCCAGTTTACCTTATCATATGCCCTATTGAGATCAATCTTAATAACAACAATGAGAAGAGTTCGAACTTTAACAGAATGTAAGACTTCATGTGCAGTTCCAACAACGTCGTGGATTTATCTCCCCTCAAGGAAAGCAAACTATTTGATGGATATGCCTTTGGATAAAATCCCTTTAATTCTTCTGGAAATATTTTTTGCAGTTTTCTTGTAGATAACATTGCACAAAGATATGGGTCTATAATCATTGAAAGTAGACCCCTTATCATTTTTTGGTATGAGTGCAATGAATGTTGAATTGAAAACAACAAGAATCCGACCCTTTATCCTTGATTCCTCAATAATGACTTGTTTTGATCCTCAGACACCATGTGGGGATATGTTGCAGTTAGACTCATTATTTGGAGCACAAAAATCTCATGTTCTTAAGAATAATTTTTTTGAAATGTTGAACCCCTAAATTTGGCAAATCCTGAAAGCCCGAATGTTCATTTCCATCCTCATTTTGTAGCTCCCAAATAGAATTAGTATTTTTCCGATGTTGAATATGGTTATGGGAGTATTTAGTGTTATTATCTCCAAGTTGTAACCATATAGATCTCCTTTAGAGCTTGGCGGATGCCTCCTCCTCAAGTAGTAGTTGTCTTTTTTGTTTCTCCAACTGAATAATTTCATGTATCTGTTCAGTCGAAAAGTACCCCTCTGGAAATCGACTGTGAAAATCTTCAAAAGTTGCTTCAATATTTCTTAATTCCAGAAATTGTTCAAGTCTCTTTTGTGATATCCGAGGAACAACCAATGTTTTAGTCAGTCAGATGCGATTATTCTATAGAGAAGAGATATAATTTTCCCACATAACCTTATCAGCCTATTGAAAGCCCAAAAACTGTTCTTTATTCCATTCTTGACTATGTAGGTTGGTGTTCGGAACATCATTAATATGAGCAAGAAAAAAATACCTCCGATCCTATAGCGAATCGATCATATGATTAGGAAACATGTGACTGTCCATGCTCCAAATCCAAGGATCAATGTTGAGCCTGACTTTTCTGCCATCACCGATGCATCACTGCAGCAAGTCAACAACTGGCTCAAATACTTCAACGGTCGCCTTCCAGATAGTGGATATATTTTTGCAACTTTTAAAACTATCTCTGAACCAATCTTCAATGGATAGAGGAGAGATATACTTTTTATATACCGCTTGTGTCCATAGAGTATTAGCATTTAAGATCCTCCAAACACTCTTATCCGAGAGGGATCTAGCAGAAAGGACAAGATGCTTCAGCCCCATCCTCCGTACTCCTTGGGCATAGTAAGTTTGTCCCATGCAATCCAATGGAAAGGCTTTTGCACCTTGGGTCCATTCCATAGAAAATTAAAGCATATCTTTATGATGTGATTCATAGTACCACTGGGAACATGTGCTATAGTCACCTAGTAGACTGAGATGGATTCAAGAATGGATTTCAGTAGGACCAATATGCCACCCCTAGAAAGCCAAATATTACACCAGAGATGGATTCTATTTTCTATCCTGCTAACCAAACATGTTATACAACTTGACGAGAAATCAACATTGTTCTCATTTTTTTAATGGTCAATTTTAGTAGTTGTTTTTGCCTCTGTTTTAGAAAGTGTGTATACTGGTGGCACCATTTTTAATTTTGAGCCATTTTTTTGTGATTTTAAAACTTCTTGGTCATAAGAAAACTATAAATTTTATTTAGAAGGGCATTTTTTCAAAGTTTACAAAAAATTCTACATTTAGTAGCTAGTTATAATGAAAAAATACAGACTTTTTTGAATTTTTGTTACTTTTAGAAACCATTTAGAATAAAAATTATATATATTTTTGATTTTTTTTTTTTTAAATTGTTTTCTCTTAAATAAATCATTTTATGAGCAAATTTGTAAAAAAAATGAAAAAAAAGTCATTTCAATCATTTTTTTAATGCATCTTAAGCCTTTTTTATGTCTAGAACTAAATGATTTTTTTTTTAAATTGACAAAACACTCAAAACACCCCCCCACAAAAAAAGAAATTAAAAACAAAATAAATAATTAAATACAATAAAATTTAAAAACTTAAAAAAATAAAATTTTAAAATTTAAAACTAAAATTGAAAATAAAAAATTTCAAAACTATAAAAAAATTTAAATTTATATATATATCTATATCTATATATATATATATATATATTAAATCAAATTAAAAATTAATTTTTTTTTTTAAAAATTATATCAAAAAATTTAAAATAAAAAAAAACAAACAAAACCCAACCACTACCCCTCCCAACCCTCTCCCCTACCCCCTATACCCTCTCCTCCCCCCCTCCCGCCACCCCTACATCCCTACCTCGTCTCCTCCCCTCCCCTCCCTGTCGTCCCCCTATTCTCTCCCCCCTTCTTGCCCCCTGCGCCCTCCCCCTTCCCCCCTCCTCCCCCTCCTCGCTGCCCTTGTGCTGGTCAACTAGACCCTCCCACGGAGTGGCACGATTCTGAGAATCATGCCGCTTGGGGGAAAGAAGGAGCGACGCTCCTTCTTTCGCTCAAGCGCCGCCTCTATGCGGCAACACGATTCTCATAATCGCGCCACTCCGCGGGAGGGTTCGGTTAGGAAGCACGAGGGCGGCGGGGACGGGGAAGGGGGCGAGGGAGGGCATGCGTGGCGGGAAGGGGGGAAAGGGGAGGGGGAAGGGGGATGGGAGGGAGGGGGAAGGGGAGGAGGTAAGGAGGGAGGGGCCGCAGGAGGGGGGGAGGAGAGGGGAGGGGAGAGAGGGTAGGGAGGTAGGGGAGGGCAATGAGAGGGGTAGGGAGGTAGGGGTTGGGTATTTTTTGTTTTGTTTTTTAAATTTTAATTTGTTTTGAAATATTTTTTTTAATATTTTTTTAATTTAATATTTTTTATAGTTTTAAATTTTTAAATTGATTTAAATTTTAAATTATTTGTTTATTTATTTATTTTAAAGTTAGTATTTTATGTTTTTTTTCAAATATTTTTATTAAATTTTTTATTAATTTTTTTATTAATTTTTTTAAAAAGTTTTGTTGAATTTGAAAAAAAAGAAAAATTAAAAAAAAAATTGAATTGTATTAGATTTGTAAGTTTTTTTAAATATTAATTTTCCTTATTAAATTTGTATTTTTTTGAAATTTGTGTTTTATTATTTTTTTTTACAATTTTTTTTTGGCAAGTGGTAGTACCCCCTGACTAGCAGGGTTCACCATTTGTTGAGAGACCACGAACCAGGGGCATCTAAGCAGTCAAAATCACCCGGGGATCGCACCCGGCCTGGACCGGACCAACCCTTAGCATGGTTGGATTTTAGTATCCACGGGGTTTTGAACCGACGACCTTTCCGCTTAGGGGTGTCTTAACCATCACCCGCCACTGACTATTCTAGATCTCACGGATAAAAATTTTTGTTTTATAGATTCTCTTGTAAGGTTGTATTTTTTTTGGGGGGGGGTTGAATTTTTTTGATAAATTTTGCATTTTTTCATTTTTGCATTTTCACATTTTTGAATTTTTTAAAAAAATTTTAGGAGGTCCACTTTTTAATCCAAGGTTCAGTTTAGGGTTTCGATTACAATGATACCACCCATGGTTCATTTTGAGGTTGATTTTTGGTGTTTTTGTTGCAAACACAATCATTTTTATAACTCGAGTTTTCGTTCTTTATAAATAGTTGTCATTTTTGTTAAATTTTTAGTATTAATTCACAATACTATAGGATCTTTGCTGAGAGAATAACATCTACAGTATATCAATGCATGACAATCATAATATGACAAGCATCACAAGCATCATAAGAATCAAAAGCATAGAGACAAGAGACACAGAGTTTCCGTGGGGAAAACCCTAAGGTGAAAAACCCCACAACTTCCTCAGAGATAGAGAGAGCAATGGCTCAACCAAAATACAACCAAATAATACTGAGATAGTCTCCTAGCAGATGATCCTCCTCCTCCTCACTAGTGCGCCACTTTTCAGAGAGAGAGATAGTTACTTTTCCGAGTGAGTAAAATAGAGATCTCATATCTCTATTTATACTCACCTTTTTGCCCAGTGACCTACTGGGGCCGACTTGTCTACTTAGATACATCCACATTATATTATATATAATTCCAGGCCGACCCCAAATGGTGGTCTAATAACCCATCGGCAAGTACACACACTTGCGACACTTGTCAATCCACATGACGACACTTCCTTATAGAGGAATAACACATCTCTTATAAGGGTACAATAAATATATATAAAATATACAAATGAAATACATTCCGAAGTTACATATACATCAACACTCCCTCTTAACTAGGAAGGTATTTCTCGACACAGATCTGCTAGACAAGTCTTCTTCTTTGGATCATCGTCATCGATGCATCATCATCATCATCGTCATTGCTGCTGCTATCTCAACCAATCTTTGACTCTACTCGTCATAGGAAGTTCTATAGAGCCAGTCCTTTTTCATACTGGATGTAGGCCCACCACCTGCAAGTCTTCATCATCACTGGCCATACTGTGGAATCCTCAGGACTTATTATGTGCGTCACAAAACCTCGAAAGAGCATCCCAGGCTGTTACGAGCACACGGCTCTACCTATAGGATCTCCTAGGGCACAAATTACATGTGACCTCACCACAAAACCTCGAAAGAGAATCCCAGGACTGATTACGAGCACAAGGCTCAACCTATCAAATCTCCCAGGGCACAAATTACATGTGGTCATGGAAAAAGCTCGAAAGAGCATTTCAGGATGTTACGGGTACACAACTCCGACCTGAAATCTCCCAGGGCACAAATTACATGCCATAGGACAAAAAATCGAAAGAGCATCTGCCAGATATCCCAGGGCACAAATTACATGCCATAGGCAAAACCTCGAAAGACTATCTGCATATCTCCCAGGGCACAAATTATATGTCCTCCCAAGCAAAACCTCGAAAGAGCATTTGCCAGATGTCCCAGGGCACCGAATTACATGCCATAGGCAAAACCTCGAAAGACCATCTGCAAATCTCCCAGGGCACAAATTACATGCTTTTCTGCACAACCTGATCCACGACCACAGAGTATCAAACTGATACTCACCATACATCATCCTGATGTATCCATGATCATCCTGATCATCATCAATGCAACGTCCTGCTGCATGTCATCTGGAGCAACATCTTGAAGCTCGTTATCTATGATCATCCTGATCATCACTGCAACGTCCTGCTGCATGTCATCATACTTGATCCACCTGATCATCAATGCATCTACCTGATGCATACCAAGTATCTACCTGATACATATCATCATACATGATCCTCCTGATCATCAATGTATCCACCTGATACAAATACAAATACATGATACATATCATCATACATGATCCACCTGATCATACAATGTATCCACCTGATACATATACAGATACATGGTCCAAGCATCCAACATGATGCATATACAAAATACATACACATGATCCAACTGATCATATCCAGCATCAACATGATGCGTACATACATACATAAAAATGATCCATCTGATCATATCCAACATCCAACATGATGCGTACATACATACATAAAATGATCCAACTGATCATATCCAGTATCCAACATGATGCGTACATACATACATAAAATGATCCAACTGATCATATCCAGCATCCAACATGATGCATACATACATACATAAAATGATCCAACTGATCATATCCAAGCAAAAACCAGAACATCATCCTGATGCTCATCATCCAGCGCTTACATCCACAGCCATGTGAAGGATCCTCCTTCCAACATGCTTGGAATGGCTTCAGCAAATGTGTCCATCACTTCTTCCTCGAAGTGTCCTCGATCCGAAGAATGCCAAGCCTCTCTCTGAAGTACTCGAACTTCACCCTGGCTAGTGGCTTCGTCAGCACATCTACAATCTGCTCATATGTCGCAACATATAGGAGCTTCACAGCTCCTCTCTGCACCATATCCCTGATATAGTGATATTTGATCTCTATGTGTTTCGACCTGTCATGAAAAACTGGGTTCTCGGACAGCTTCACACAACTCTGGTTATCACAGAAGATACCAGTAGCCTCCAACGGGAGATCAAATAGCTCAGACAGTAGCTTTCGTAGCCATACTGCCTCACAACTAGCTGAACAGGCTGCAACATACTCTGCCTCAGCTGTACTCAGTGCTACACAGGACTGCTTCCTGCTAAACCAAGAGATCACACCTGAAGCAACACCCAGATGTGCTCTTCCTGTCTGCAGCACTGCCAGCCCAATCTGAATCAACATAACCCTGCAGGTTAAACTTTTGATTCGCCTCATACCTGAGCCCATAATCCACTGTACCCTTCAGGTACCTCAGAACATGCTTTACAGCAACCAGGTGAACACTCCTTGGATCCGTCAGGAACTGGCTCATTGTGTTCACAGCAAAGCAAATGTCTGGTCTCGTGTTCGTCAGGTACATCAAGGACCCAATCATCTGACGATACATAGAGACATCAATTGGCTCAGATGAAGCATCACATAGAAGCTTCAGATTCGATGCCATCGGTGTGGCCATGGCCTTGCAATCCATCATCCCAAATATTTTCAGGATATCTACTGTGTACTTCCCTTGACCAAGGAAGATCCCACCTGCATTCTGCCACACCTCCATACCTAGGAAATAGTGCATCATTCCCAAATCTTTCATATCGAATTCAGCTGCAAGCTTCCTCTTAGTATCTGCAATCAGTCTGTCATCTCCTGTCACAAATAGGTCATCCACATACAGGAGTAGAATCACTGGATTCCCTTCCTCAACCTTGTAGTAAAGGTTGGAATCTGCTTTACTCTTGGTAAAGCCCAAGCTAGATAGAAAACTGTCCATCCTTCCATACCAAGTTCTGGGAGCTTGTTTCAAGCCATACAAGGCTTCTTCAATCTGCACACATATGACTCCCTGTCATGTATTTCAAAACCGAGTGGCTGTTCCACATATACTTCCTCTTCTACTACACCATTCAGGAAAGCAGTCTTGACATCCATCTGGTGTATTTTCTATTTCATTGCTGCAGCCAAGGCAAGTACTGTTCTGATGGAAGTATATCTGGCTACAGGTGCAAAGGTTTATTCATAATCTATTCCTTCTTTCTGAGAGAAACCACGAGCTACGAATCTTGCTTTGTATTTTTCTACACTGCCATCTGCAGCGTGCTTGATTTTGTAGATCCACTTGGAAGTCACAACAGACTTCTCTTTAGGTCTTGGGACAACATCCCAAACATCATTCTTCATTATTGATTGGTATTCCTCAACCATAGCATCCTTCCATTCTTTCTTTTCTGCTGCCTCTTCATAACTAGAAGGCTCTTTGTTCATAATGTCACAGAGTAAAGCAACATAACTGGTGTGTGATCTGGTTCTCTTCTTTGCTCTGTGTTCTTCTTCTGGAATGCCAAATCTTTCTGCATCATGAATGAGCTCTCTAGCCCATACAGGTTTCCTCTTGTGAGAGTTATCCTCACGGGGTGGATCTACAGGTTCTTGTGGATCTTCAAACTCACGAACAGTTTCTGGAACTGCTTCAGTCATGATAGTGTCCTGAAATCTTGTTTCCTTAGGTTCTTCATAAATTTCGGTAGGTGCCTTTCTTGATTTGATGAATGCTGAGTTTTCATCAAATGTTACATCCCTACTGACATCAATTTTATTGAACCCTGGAAAGTATATTCTGTAAGCCTTCGAGCTTTCACTATAACCCACAAAGATGCCCTTCTTTCCTGAAGGATCTAGTTTAGTCCTCTTCTCTTTTGGGACATGAGTATATACTGGACAACCGAATATTCTGAGATGGCTGACTTCAGGTTTCTTACCAGAAAAGACCTCTTCTGGTGTCTTGTTGTCCAATATCTTGTGGGGTGTTCTGTTCTGCACTGTTCTAGCTGCTTCTGCCCATAGATGCATAGGAAGATCCTAGTCATGCAACATTGCCCTTGCTGCTTCCATGATAGTTCTGTTCTTCCTTTCTGCAACTCCATTCTGTTGAGGATTATAAGGAGCAGTCAACTCCCTCTTAATCCCTGAATCACTGCAAAGCTTCTTGAAGTCACTTGAGGTGAATTCTCCACCATTGTCATATCTGAATGTCTTGATTTTCTTGTCAGTTTGATTCTCCATCAAGGTTTTGAATTCCTTGAATTTATCAAGCACCTCATCTTTTCCCTTCAAGAAGTATACCCAAGTCTTCCTGGAGAAGTCATCAATAAATGATACATAGTAAACATACCCACTCGGGGAACTAGATGACATAGGGTCACATACATCTGAGTGGATGATTTCCAGAATGTCTTTTGCCTTGCTTTCACTGCTTGGGAAATCCTTCTTAATGTTCTTACCTTTTGCACATCCTTTGCAAACACCTTCATGTTTGGTCTTGATTTCAGGAAGACCCTCTACTGGCTTGCTTGCAATTGAAAGTGCCCTATAGTGCATATGAGCAAGTCTTCTATGCCAAAGTTCACTTGGCTCCATGGATTCATGCTTCATGGCATGTTCAGGTTGTCCCTTCAATTTATACAGTCCTCCCTCTTGCTCTCCAATCACTACTGCATCATCTATGGTCTTTCCCTTTGGCCACATTAGGACTTGGCCATCAACAAATGCAACCCTCATACCTTTTGCATCTAAAGCAGAGATGGAGAGTAAGTTCTTCTTGAGCCCAGGTACATAGAGGACTTCCTTCATCTTCAGAGATTTTCCAGAATCTAGGTTGTAGGAGGCTTCACCACTTCCTTTGATTGGGTATTGATAATCATCCCCAAGTTTCACCTTATGGGGTGATTCATGTTCAGAAAGGTTCACAAAAGATTCCTTGAACCCAGTCATGTGTTTGGAAGCCCCACTATCAATCAACCAATCATTACAACCATGGGAGATGGTACCTGTGAGTGCAGAGATCAGAACATACTCTTCTTCACTTTATGAGTCATCATCACTACTACTTTCTGCCCTAGCCTTCTTCTTTGGAGGTTCATCATCTTCGGAAGCATGAGCATGATATCTTCTTTTGTTATTCTTTTTCTTTTTGTTGAAGTTGTTGTTGTTGTCTTTCTTCTTCTTGGGACAATCTGAAGCAAAGTGTCCCTTCTCATTGCAACTGAAGCATATGAGATCTTTCTTATCTTTATGATAATGGTGGTGAGAGGATTCTTCTATTATGAGATGATTCCTTCTTGGATTTACCTCTTTTGGTGTGAGATGCAAGAGCTTGATCTTCACCTCCCATCTTTTCTTCATGAGCTATAAGTCTAGCTTCTTCTTGAGAGCATTCTTCCCGAAGTCTACTGAAGGAGATCAACTTCTTTCTTGCACAAATTCCTTGAATAAAGGAATCCCATGACCTGGGTAGGCCATTCAGAGTGGTCATCACCACTTCACCATTCTCCACCATTTCATCCATTGCTTCTAGTTGTTCCTTGATCTGGGAGACCCTTGAAAAATAAGATTGAATGGTTTCTCCATTCTGAAACTTTACTGCTTTCAATTGGTTCCGCAGGGTCATCTTCCGATTTATGTTCTTTCCTTCAAATAGCTTGGTCAAGGAATCAAACATCTCCTTGGGTGTCTTGAGAGAAGACACATGGGGTATGAGATGGTCTTTGATAGAATCAGCAATGATTCTCTTTGCCTTGACCAAGTTCTTCTTGTGCAATGCCTTGGCCTCTTCATCCTCTGGGATAGGGATGTCTTCTTTCACATATGAGTCCAACTCATTCTCTTCCAGGATTAGCCCAATCCTATACTTCTAGGCTCGGAAGTTATCAACCCCTTCAATCTTATCCTCAAGCTTGGTGTGGAGAGACATCTTTAAGAGTACTTCAAATGGAAATAGAAAAGATTTAGGACTTACCACTTGAAGTGCTGAAAACTGGATCTGGTCCCAGATTAGGGTTTGTCAGAGAAACCCTAAAAATTCAAAATGTGAATTTCAAAATTCTTAAAGGATAGAAAGATGCGCCTTGGAGAGCTGATCAGCCTAGCACATTCAGAATTTGAGATCAACAAAGTCTTGCCCTTCAAAATTTCCTTTTTGTCCTCCTGGGTTCACTAGGGAGAGCCCTGAATTAGGGTTTGAGTTTCCCGGAGATCTACCCAGCCAAAAATCTCGATCCAAAGCTCTAACCTTCGATTTTTGCAAGGAGCTTCCAGCTGTGCCTTCAGTTTCCAGAAATTCCTAATTTTGTGGAAACCCTAATTTTTAGGGCCAAATCTGAAAATGCTCGGAACTGAATTCTGATTGGACAGATAGATGCACCTTGATGAGTAGATCCAATCTACTATACTGAATTTCAAAAATCTGTGGAGAGAAACCCAATAAACAAGGAATACAAGCTTCCGTCACTGCAAAATGTCTTCTTCTCAGTTAAGCTCTGATACCATGTTAAACTTTTAGTATTAATTCACAATACTATAGGATCTTTGCTGAGAGAATAACATCTACAGTATATCAATGCATGACAATCATAATATGACAAGCATCACAAGCATCATAAGAATCAAAAGCATAGAGACAAGAGACACAGAGTTTCCGTGGGGAAAACCCTAAGGTGAAAAACCCCACAACTTCCTCAGAGATAGAGATAGCAATGGCTCAACCAAAATACAACCAAATAATACTGAGATAGTCTCCTAGCAGATGATCCTCCTCCTCCTCACTAGTGCGCCACTTTTCAGAGAGAGAGATAGTTACTTTTCCGAGTGAGTAAAATAGAGATCTCCTATCTCTATTTATACTCACCTTTTTGCCCAGTGACCTACTAGGGCCGACTTGTCTACTTAGATACATCCACATTATATTATATATAATTCCAGGCCGACCCCAAATGGTGGTCTAATAACCCATCGGCAAGTATACACACTTGCGACACTTGTCAATCCACATGACGACACTTCCTTATAGAGGAATAACACATCTCTTATAAGGGTACAATAAATATATATAAAATATACAAATGAAATACATTCCGAAGTTACATATACATCAACAGTTTTAGAGTATACTGCATTTCCTCTTTCCCCGTTGTGCCCCCAAATATCGTAACTTATACATTTTATGGTTTAATATATAGTTTTATGATGAATAATATCATAAATTCTTTTTATTTTATATGAAAAGTGTGGTGAAGTATTTTCTTGAATAATTTGTGTTTAACTCAGTGCTAGATTTATATAATGTTACTAAGAGATTTAATAAATACAATTTTAAATTATGATACAATGATATAATAATTACGTTTTTTGAAAAAGTGTGCTACCAGTAGCATTAGTTTTCAATTTAGGGCTAGATTTTAAAGTTTTTGTAAACAACATAAGGATTGTTTTGGTCCATGTCTATACTTTTAACCACAAAAAAAGTGGTGCTACCAGTAGCACCACTTTTTGATTTGGGTTTTTTTTGGTGTTTTTATGCAAAATATGAGTTTTTATGGGTAGAGTTCTCGTTTTGAGTATAAAGTTATCGTCAAGTTGTATAACTTGTTACCAGCCAAGACCAGTCCTTTTTACCAGTCATTTAGCTTGATATGAAAACCTAGATAGTTGATCCCTTGGTCAATATTCACCTCATTGTAAGGAATCTGTGTTCTAATGTAGTACTCCATTTCATGGTCTAAATTCATAAAGGAGACTGTCGACTTCAATACATTGATAGTCATACCTGTGGAAATATAAAAAAGTTTCCAAGATCGCAAGCAGTTTTGTGATATCTCTGCTAGATCTGTTAGTACAAATCAATATATCATCTACAAATAGTAGATGTGATATACTGATATTATATGTGATCTTAATCCCTTCAAAAGATCCATTTTCCTTTTCCAATTGTATGGACCTACTTACTCCTTAGACAATCAAAATGAAAAGAATAGGTGCTAAGGGGCAACCCTGTCACAACCCTCTATGAGGTCTATAAAAACCAGATGCAGAAGCATTTATCGGGACAACATATGATATAGTTTGAACACAGGACATCATCCAATTTACAATAGAGAGTTGAAATCCGATTTGAAACAAAACCAACCTCAAACATGTCCAATTTACCTTATCGTATGCCCTATTGAGATCAATCTTAATAACAACAATGAGAAGAGTTCGAACTTTAACAGAATGTAAGACTTCATGTGCAGTTCCAACAACGTCGTGGATTTCTCTCCCTTCAAGGAAAGCAAACTATTCGATGGATATGCCTTTGGATAAAATCCCTTTAATTCTTCTGGCAATATTTTTTGCGGTTTTCTTGTAGATAACATTGCACAAAGATATGGGTCTATAATCATTGAAAGTAGACCCCTTATCATTTTTTGGTATGAGTGCAATGAATGTTGAATTGAAAACAACAAGAATCCAACCCTTTATCCTTGATTCCTCAATAATGACTCGTTTTGATCCTCAGACACCATGTGGGGATATGTTGCAATTAGACTCATCATTTGGAGCACAAAAATGTCATGTTCTTAAGAATGATTTTTTTTGAAATGTTGAACCCCTAAATTTGGCAAATCCTGAAAGCCCGAATGTTCATTTCCATCCTCATTTTGTAGCTCCCAAATAGAATTAGTATTTTTCCGATGCTGAATATGGTTATGGGAGTATTTAGTGTTATTATCTCCAAGTTGTAACCATATAGCTCTCATTTGGAGCTTGGTGGATGCCTCCTCATCAAGTAGTAGTTGTCTTTTTTGTTTCTCCAACTGAATAATTTCATGTCTCTATTCACTTGAAAAGTACCCCTCTGGAAACCGACTGTGAAAATATTCAATAGTTGCTTCAATATTTCTTAATTCCAGAAATTGTTCAAGTCTCTTTTCTGATATCCAAGGAACAACCAATGTTTTAGTCAGTCAGATGTGATTATTCTATAGAGAAGAGATATAATTTTCCCACATAACCTTATCAGCCTATTGAAAGCCCAAAAACTATGCTTTATTCCATTCTTGACTACGTAGGTTGGTGTTCAGAACATCATTAATATGAGAAAGAAAAAAATACCCCCGATCCTGTAGCGAATCAATCATATGATTAGGAAACCTGTGACTGTCCATGCTCCAAATCCAAGGATCAATGCTGAGCTTGACTTTTTTGCCATCCCCGATGCACCACTGCAGCAAGTCAACAACCAGCTCAAATACTTCAAGTGTCGCCTTCCAGATAGTGGATATATTTTTTCAACTTCTAAAACTATCTCTGAACCAATCTTCAATGGATAGAGGAGAGATATACTTTTTATATACCGCTTGTGTCCATAGAGTATTAACATTTAAGATCCTCCAAACACTCTTATCCGAGAGGGATCTAGCAGAAAGGACAGGATTCTTCAGCCCCATCCTCCATACTCCTTGGGCATAGTAAGTTTGTCCCATGCAATCCAATGGAAAGGCTTTTGCACCTTCTGTCCATTCCATATAAAATGAAAGCATATCTTTATGATGTGATTCATAGTACCACTGGGAACATGTGCTATAGTCACCTAGTAGACTGAGATGGCTTCAAGAATGGATTTCAGTAGGACCAATATGCCACCCCTAGAGAGCCAAATCTTACACCAGATATGGATTCTATTTTCTATCCTGCTAACCAAACATGTTATACAACTTGACGAGAACCCGACATTGTTCTCATTTTTTTAATGGTCAATTTTTGTAGTTGCTTTTGCCTCTATTTCAGAAAGTGTGTATACTGGTAGCACCATTTTTAATTTTGAGCCATTTTTTGTGATTTTGAAACTTCTTGGTCATAAGAAAACTATAAATTTTATTTAGAAGGGCATTTTTTCAAAGTTTACAAAGAAATCTACATGTAGTAGCTAGTTATAATGAAAAAATACACACTTTTTTGAATTTTTGTTACTTTTAGAAACCATTTAGAATAAAAATTATATATAATTTTGAAGTTTTTTTTCTCTTAAATAAATCATTTTATGAGCAAATGTGTAAAAAAAATGAAAAAAAAGTCATTTCAATCATTTTTTTAATGCATTTTAAGCCTTTTTTTTATGTATAGAACTAAATGATTTTTTTTTTTAAATTGACAAAACACTCAAAACACCCCCCCAAAAAAAACAAAATAAACAAAATAAAAACAAAATAAAAACAAAATAAATAATTAAATACAATAAAATTTAAAAACTTAAAAAAATAAAATTTAAAAATTTAAAACTAAAATTGAAAATAAAAAATTTCAAAACTATAAAAAAAGTTAAATTTAAATATATCTATATATATATTAAATCAAATTAAAAATTAATTTTTTTTTTTAAATTATATCAAAAAATTTAAAATAAAAAAAACAAACAAAACCCATCCACTACCCCTTCCAACCTTCTCCCCTACCCCCTATCCCCTCTCCTCTGCCCCTCCCACCACCCCTACATCCCTACCTCCTCTCCTCCCCTCCCTCTCGTCCCCCTCTTCTCTTCTCCCTTCTTTCCCACTGCGCCCCCCCTCCCCCTCCTCCCCTTCCCCGCTGCCCTTGTGCTGCCCAATTGGACCCTCTTGCAGAGTGGTGCGATTCTGAGAATCGTGCCGCTTGGGGGAAAGAAGGAGTGACGCTCCTTCTTTCGCCCAAGCGCCGCCTCTATGCGGTAGCGCGATTCTCATAATCGCGCCACTCCGCGAGAGGGTTCGGTTGGGCAGCACGAGGGCAGTGGGGAGGGGAACGAGGGCAAGGGAGGGCATGCGTGGCGGGAAGGGGGGAAAGGGGAGGGGGAAGGGGACGAGGAATGGAGGGAGGGGCAGCAGGAGGGGGGGAGGAGAGGGGAGGGGAGAGGGGGTAGGGAGTTAGGGGAGGGCAATGAGAGGGGTAGGGAGGTAGGGGTTCGGTTTTTTGTTTGTTTTGTTTTTTAAATTTTAATTTGTTTTGAAATATTTGTTTTTAATATTTTTTAATTTAATATTTTTTATAGTTTTAAATTTTTAAATTGATTTAAATTTTAAATGATTTGTTTGTTTATTTATTTTAAATTTAGTATTTTATGTTTTTTTTCAAATATTTTTATTAAATTTTCTATTAATTTTTTTAAAAAGTTTTGTTGAATTTGAAAAAAAAGAAAAATTAAAAAAAAATTGAATTGAATTTGATTTGTAAGTTTTTTTAAATATTAATTTTCCTTATTAAATTTGTATTTTTTTGAAATTTGTGTTTTATTATTTTTTTTTACAAATTTTTTTTTTTGGCAAGTGGTAGTACTCCCTGACTAGCAGGGTTCACCATTGGCTGAGAGACCACGAACCAGGGGCATCAAAGCCGTCAAAATCAACCGTGGATCGCACCTGGCCTGGACCGGACCAACCCTTAGCATGGTTGGATTTTAGTATCCACGGGGTTTCGACCGACGACCTTTCTGCTTAGGGGTGTCTTAACCATCACCCACCACTGACTATTCTAGATCTCACGGATAAAATTTTTTGTTTTATAGATTTTCTTGTAAGGTTTTTTTTTTGGGGGGTGGGGTTGAATTTTTTTGATAAATTTTGCATTTTTGCATTTTCACATTTTTGAATTTTTCTTTTAAATTTTAGGAGGTCCACTTTTCAATCCAAGGTTCAGTTTAGGGTTTTGATTACAGTGATACCACCCATCGTTCATTTTGAGGTTGATTTTTGGTGTTTTTTGTTGCAAACACAATCATTTTTATAACTCGAGTTTTCGTTCTTTATAAATAGTTGTCGTTTTAGAGTATACTGCATTTCCTCTTTCCCCCTTGTGCCCCCAAATATCATAACTTATACATTTTATGGTTTAATATATAATTTTATGATGAATAATATCATAAATTCTTTTATTTTATATGAAAAGTGTGGTGAAGTATTTTCTTGAATAATTTGTGTTTAACTCAGTGCTAGATTTATATAGTGTTACTAAGAGATTTAATAAATACAATTTTAAATTATGATACAATGATATAATAATTTCGTTTTTTGAAAAAGTGTGCTACCAGTAGCATTAGTTTTCAATTTAGGGCTAGATTTTAAAGTTTTTCTAAACAACATAAGCATTGTTTTGGTCCATGTCTATACTTTTAACCACAAAAAAAGTGGTGCTACCAGTAGCACCGCTTTTTGATTTGGGTTTTTTTTGGTGTTTTTTATGCAAAATATGAGTTTTTATGGGTAGAGTTCTCGTTTTGAGTATAAAGTTATCGTCAAGTTGTATAACTTGTTACCAGCCAAGACCAGTCCTTTCTACCATAGTCATTTAGCTTGATATGAAAACCCAGATAGTTGATCCCTTGGTCAATATTCACCTCATTGTAAGGAATCTGTGTTCTAATGTAGTACTCCATTTCATGGTCTAAATTCATAAAGGAGACTGTCGACTTCAATACATTGATAGTCATACCTGTGGAAATATAAAAAAGTTTCCAAGATCGCAAGCAGTTTTGTGATATCTCTACTAGATCTGTTAGTAAAAATCAATATATCATCTACAAATAATAGATGTGATATACTGATAGTATCTGCGATCTTAATCCCTTCAAAAGATCCATTTTCCTTTTCCAATTGTATGGACCTACTTACTCCTTAGACAATCAAAATGAAAAGAAGAGGTGGTAAGGGGCAACCCTGTCTCAACCCTCTATGAGGTCTATAAAAACCAGATGCAGAAGCATTTATTGGGACAACATATGATACAGTTTGAACACAGGACATCATCCAATTTACAATAGAGAGATGAAATCCGATTTGCAACAAAACCAACCTCAAACATGTCTAGTTTACCTTATCGTATGCCCTGTTGAGATCAATCTTAATAACAACAATGAGAAGAGTTCGAACTTTAACATAATGTAAGACTTCATGTTCAGTTCCAACAATGTTGTGGATTTATGTCCCCTCAAGGAAAGCAAACTATTCGATGGATATGCCTTTGGATAAAATCCCTTTAATTCTTCTGGCAATATTTTGTGCGGTTTTCTTGTAGATAACATTGCACAAAGATATGGGTCTATAATCATTGAAAGTAGACCCCTTATCATTTTTTTGTATGAGTGCAATGAATGTTGAATTGAAAACAACAAGAATCCGACCCTTTATCCTTGATTCCTCAATAATGAGTCGTTTTGATCCTCAGACACCATGTGGGGATATGTTGCAGTTAGACTCATCATTTGGAGCACAAAAAATCATGTTCTTAAGAATAATTTTTTTTGAAATGTTGAACCCCTAAATTTGGCAAATCCTGAAAGCCCGAATGTTCATTTCCATCCTCATTTTGTAGCTCCCAAATAGAATTAATATTTTTCCGATGTTGAATATGGTTATGGGAGTATTTAGTGTTATTATCTCCAAGTTGTAACCATATAGCTCTCCTTTGGAGCTTGGCAGATGCCTCCTCATCAAGTAGTAGTTGTCTTTTTTGTTTCTCCAACTGAATAATTTCATGTCTCTGTTCAGTTGAAAAGTACCCCTCTGGAAACCGACTGTGAAAATCTTCAATAGTTGCTTCAATATTTCTTAATTCCAGAAATTGTTCAAGTCTCTTTTGTGATATCCAAGGAACAACCAATGATTTAATATTCTTGAGATTATTGTTGAATTGAATCGCTGTTGATGTTGGACTATCTCTATCATAAGGACGCCATTTATTTTGGATCATTTCACAAAATTCAATATCCTTCAGCCATCAAACATCAAATTTGAAAGGACTTGGAGGTTTTTTTATCCCTTATTTTATCTCTAATAGAATAGGATGGTGATCTGAATCCCCACCAATACCCACCCATTGGCATACACGTATAGCAGAGTGGAGGGTCCCTTCATTTACGAGAAATCTATCGAGTCTTTTAGCAATATAGACTTCACCCATTCACATGTTTCTCCATGTAGGCCTCATCTGAAGAGGGGGAATGTTCAGTAGGGAGTGCACTTTTATTTCCATGGATAACTCAAAATCATCTCCAACCCATCATAAGATAAACTAGGGCTAACTTCAATATTAATTGGCTCCATACATCTATTTTAATAAGTAGCACCAATTCAACTTAGTTCATAATTATTTATACCCAAAAATATTCACTGTCTTAATCCCCACAGAGGTGTTCCAAGTGAAGGTACTTTCCTGCCCATTTATCCAAGGAAAAGAAAGGGTATCATATAATCAATAGAAGGAAGTGGCCATTTTTACCCTATCACCGTTATTAGCGAAGGTTGGTGGGTTTATTCTTGATTAATGTTGGAAACATTATTCTGTTTTATTGGTGGAATTTTGTGATCATTATGAGAGAAGGCTTTGTCATTAAAATTTAAATAGAATATTTGTGCCTTATCTCTTAGTTGGTGCGGGATGTTGTTGCCATGTTGGCTAGCGGAGGGAGGATAAGGCTTTGGATAAAAAAGCATATCCAAGGTTTAAGTTTTCAACGGTCCACCGTTTTCATTGAACTCAATTGTGAGCAACTTTCTCTCACCTATGTTGGTTAATCTAGTCGATAGTTGTGGGACATTTGCCATGGCTTATTCCAATAGATGTGCGACATTGCCATGGCTTATTCGAAATGTTTTATATGTTAGAAATCGAAATGTTTTATATGCTACAATATTTCTAGAACATATGGGTGCACACCAACATGATCAGCAATAGAGAACACATTAATAGTATAAATTTGTTCGAGATGGACACATAAAAGATCATTATATAATTTCTTCCAATTCAACATGATTGATCAGGTCTATTCGTAAAGTGCCATGTATCACCACTTTGCTGTACATGTAGCCATGGCGGTATCAACATAGGTGAGTTGGTAAGACATGTGGCACACTTAGGTCATGAGACATTGGGCAACTTTCTCTCACTTTTGTGGGTCAACCTCGCTAGTCACTAGTTGTAAGGCATCCCCACAATTACTCAAAAGGCCTCTTAGGCCCTAATGTTCCTATGATGTAAAGGCCGTTGGTTGCACACATTAACACAAGTGGTAGAGAACATATCATAGTACAAACCAGTTAGAGATGGACACATGGAAGATCATTATAGGATTTATGTCAATGTGAAAATTGCAACAAAACATAATCAAAGCTAGTTGTAAAGTGCCATGCGTAACCAACTTGGTGTACATGTAAACATGGAGGCATCAACATAGGTGAGTTGGTAAGATATGTGTTACCCTTGGGTAATGATACATTGAGATGAGGAGGCAACAAAGATGAGGTGGTAGTCTGATGGGGACAAATTTAAAGATGACACCTGCCATTAAGATGATGTGGAAGGTCCAAGTTGGTTAACCTCTGGAGTATATAAGCAGTTTTTCATTAATCAATACCTTGACCCCATTGATCAAATGAAAAAGGCTAAGTATTAAATGTGTTTCCTTTGGGTCTCTTATTTCTCCTTAGTAGGGCACATCTTCATGACATTCTTATAGGAAATAGGGGATTATTCTAAGCCTAAATGGTCCAATGACTTGCTAACAAGCAAAATCCTTAAGTGATGTGATGGTTAAATGGTATGATAGTGACTCATGGATGATAGTTGGGATAAATTACGAGATACCATATAATATTTTTTTAACAAGAAATGTCATGTCTCACTCTTAAGCACTTAAGAGAGCATGAGATTATTGGTACCTTGCTAATCACAATCATCTCACGAAGAGCAAGCATGCCACAAAGTAGTATTTGAACATAAGTGGGTAGGGTAATAATTTCTCGTCTCAACCATCCAAACAAGAGCTATTTGACATTAAAATGTTTGGAACATTTCATCCCACCCTCAAACATTTACATAAGACTAAGATTGATATTACATAATTGCTAGCCTCAGTTGCCCCACGAAACAAACATGCCATAAGAAATATTTGAAACTAGATGAGGAAAATAACATCTCTTTTTTACCACCAAGCTAAACCCAATTGACAACGCCACATAATATATTAAGAAAGACACAATATAAATGTTTGCGCATATAAAAAAATAGTTATATATACACATTACAATGGATTAATCAAAAGTACTACGTGGCACTCATATGCTAAGACATGTCAATAGGTTCGTGCCATAATAAGTGAGTTGGTAGGTACAATAGGTGGATCGATGGCCTAATGTTGAAAACAATATAAAGTATAAAGTTGCTCCCTCCTAAGTACTTTGTTCACTCTACTAATTGGACCATCCATGGGCCCTCGTTCACATAGGGAATTAGTTCTACGGTACATAAAGTCAACATGAAAGGGAAGTTCTATGATCTAAAATTTTGAATAAGAGAAGCCGTCCCAATGTCCCACCCGAATAATAGAATATTTTAACCAACATGATTTAAAGTGAGGTGTACTAGAAACGAACTTTTAAAAAGATCATCTATCCAAACCCTTTCAAAACTTTATTTCCATATGAAAGGAAAACAATCTCTACATCACTTTATTTCAATATAGAAGGAAAACAATCTCTTGACGGTTGGATAATTGTTCTCTTAATCATGATGATATATTCTTTTCATACATGGGGTAATGTTGATGTTTATCGAGAGGATGATATGGAATAAAAATAATAGGGTGATAAGAATTTATGGATAAGATGGAGTTGATGACTATATATTAATATTTTTTTTTTTGTTAGTTCTCAGTGATGATTAGAAAGGATATTGGATATTCAGTGGATATTATTCATGGTATATAATCATTATTTTGGTTTTGGAGTATGATTTTAAATTGTTTTAAATTAATAAAGAGTTTGTCTTCTTTGGATGTAAGGAAATATGTGAATGATCCAAGATCTAAAGACATTTAACATGAGTGGAAGTCTACCTCCATCCCCACCCCCAACTTTAACTCTTTTGTCCAAGTAACATATTCCAAGGGAAACCTATCGGGCACTTACCCTTCCGAGGATGGTACCTAGGGTAAACCTGGATTCTTTGGGGAACAAGGCTAGGTCAACAACTCATGAATAGATCATATATGGTGCATCAACAATCGACTCACTAAGAGTAACATGCCACAAAGTGAGATTTGAACCTTAGTAGAGAGAACCTAAGTAGGGAGAATACCAATTTTCCTCACAACCACTCAAACTACTGCTAATTAATATAATTTTATTCCCTTACAAACCAACAATAAATTCTAATGGGTGACCAAGTTTTGTCTACACATAATAATGCGGTTGCATTTAAAAATTATGAAATTGTATAATAAAAACTAGTATAATAATTTTACTAAATGTCTTTGTTTTTAGTTCTTTATTTTTAAAATAAAAAATTCCCAAAAGACTCATACAAGGATATTTGCCAAAAAAGTCATACAAGTGTAAAGGAGAATGACATAACACTTAACTTTTCTCTGAAATTTTATTTGAGTTGTAGGAGTGGTCTTTGATCTAAAAAACCATGACACAGGGGCATCACACCAATCCTCAACTGGTTGGATTTTGAGTGTCTCTTCCCAATTAGCTCACCTCTAAGAGGAATTAAATCGGAGTCACCCTGACAAGACCCACACTTTAACCAAATGATCTAACAAAATTTAACAACTATTTTGTTTTATCTAAACAACAATATTATTTTATTTATTTTTGTTCAAATTCATTCTCAATTGTAAAAAAAACAAATCTAAAACCTTTATGAAAAATAAAAAGTAAATTCATAAAAACATAAACCTTTATGAAAAATAAAAAGTAAATTCTTAAGAACATAAAGTTCATTTTCTTCTTTTATAAAATTTGAAATAATGCTCATTGATATCATTTAGTTAAAATGATGTCAATGTTGAATTATTGGATTGTTGTACGTTTAGTTAAAATGATCATTCAAGGTAGTTCAATTATGGGATAAGAAAGATAACTTTATTGAACATGCCCACCATTTTCAAATTCATAGATTGCCTTTCAACTAGCCAAATGCCAAATTTATATTATTAATATAATTATGCACTTATTTTAATTTGGATTTGATAAATGTCCAGAGGAATTAGAGGAAATAAAATAAAATAAAGACGTAAATATTTAGTGTTTAAAATATTCGAAATTAAAATCAATTAATATTATTTTATTTTATAATAAAGTTTTATAATTATTGTAGTTTTTTTAAATTTTGGTTATTATTTATTTTAAATTTTTTATAATTGCATTATTTTTTATGTTAATAATATAGATATGATGTTACAATTTTTTTTATCAAGAGTAGCAAGGTATATTTTTTTTTCCAGCGAAAAAAGTATATTATTTATATTCAAAATGAATTAAAACAGTACAACGATAGATCGGTCAATTAAATTACACTGATCTGGACCCACTTCAAAAATTCCTCATAAAAAATTACAGTGATGTAGCAATATAAACAAAAAACTGAAAACTTTTACACAAAGTTTAGCTATCATCCTGTTCAGTAGATAAATTTCATACCTACAAGCACTATCTAATCAAGGAAATATAAAGATCCATTGTCTAGGATCTTTTCCTCAAAATATTCTTCCCAAATAAGATATCCATCTTCAACTTTAAGTGCCAATTTTGACATATTATCTGCCAGCTGATTGTGCTCTCTGTATATATGTTCTAGGACTATATCTCTGAATTGTTCAATTTCTTCTCTAATCCCGTTGCACCAATGTGTTAGGGCGGATATGTTCAATTTATATTCTCCCTTTGCCCATTTTATAGTTACTCGAGAGTCACCATAGAGTTTGAGTCTTGGAAACCCAAAAATATTTGCCAACTTAACTGAGCACCAAAGTGCTAGAAGCTTTGCTTCATGTTTGTACCTTTGCCACATCTCAACTGGAAGGTATAATAGTGATCCTGATTTATAATGATAGTTCCCCCAGCTGCACAATATCCCATGGAAGCATTACCATCAAAAAATATAATCAGATCATCAATGATCAAATTGAAATTTCTTACCTTCCTTGGGGTTTTAATTTCCATCATTTGTTTGTAAGGCAAATATAAATTCATAGTTTGGATAAAAACTACCTCTGTACTAGTGGACAACTCTTCAAATATGTTCTTATTCCTCACCTTCCAGATTGACCATGATATAAACATAGGCAGTGTAGAATGATCTGCACAATTTTTTATCCAAGTTTTTTAATGTTACAAACAATTTTGCACCAAGAGTAGCAAGGTATATATATATAACATAGCTGGATATATTTTTTTTCCAATTTAATATATTAATTTTATAAACATGACATATCCACCTATGCTTTATATACACCTTGCTACTCTTGGTGCAAAAATTGTTTGTAACATTAAATCTAAATTATTAATGTGGAAGGTAATGCACTTTATGTAGTACTTGTCAAAGAGGTGTCTAAAAATAAAAGCATCTTTATCTCATATTTATTAAGTGTTGAGAATGACCAACCTTTTGTAAATGCAAATATTTGTTAGTGTCTAAATATTTTGAGGAAATGTTTACACTTATAGGGATTTTGTCCTCACAATATTTGATAAATTTGAGGTTAAAATGGATTTAAATTGGTGTTATTTCATGTGTGTTCATGTCATTGTATTTTTCCCCAATGAAACCCCTCCCCTCCTCTTCTTAGAATATCCAAATGAAGGATAACTCAACTATCGACCATAATAGCAACTGGTAACCTTGAGGGACTAGTTTGGATTTGAATCTATGACCTATTGCCTCCCCATTGACAACATGCCTTGGGTAAATGGTTTAAATGATTGATCTATTTTGCGGGGTTTTGTTTGTTAAGATTCAATATGATAAGATAGATAACATCAGTATTCCATTAGATTTCACAACAATATCATATACATGATCACTGAAAGAACAACAAGCACAACATAAACACAAGAGACACAATTTATCCTGGGAAACCCTCATGGGGTAGAAAACCCAACAAATCTTCCTCAATATAGATGATCAACAAATACAAAGATGTAATCCCCAAACATGAGCTCCTTCTCCTCCTTTGAAGATCTCTCCCTCTCCTATATAGTTTCACAAGTGAGTGTGTGTGATAAATGAGGATCACACATCCTCTATTTATACTTTACCTCACTTGACTTTTAACCCTAACTAGGTCGGCCCCAACTTAACCACTCAACATAATGTTGACTGGGCCGACCCCACTAGGGGACTTAAACACCCCATTACAACTGAATCTAGGCCAACCCCACTAAGGAAGTCTAATAACCCAAGTTACCACATTCCGACGGAGGAATAAACATCTCTGGATATACAATAAGGTCCCGGCGGAGGAATGAAACATCTCCGGATAAAGTACAAATAGAATATTCTTAGAAGTTACAATATTTGAACACTCCCCCTTAACAAGAAGGATGTTCTAACAACATCTGCAGGAGCAAGGAGTCATCAACTACATGATACATGATACATGATACATGATACATTTATAAATCATTGGAAGCTTTCTTCATCAGTAACTCAAACAATTACTGGAACATCTTCAAGATCTTCAATACTGGAACATCAACATCTTCAGTACTGAGTCTTCATCTTCTGCAGCACTTGATCAACTACAACATCAACATATCGATCTTCCGATCAACATCATCATCTGGATCTCTCGATCAACAACATCATCATCTGGATCTCTCGATCAACAACATCATCATCTGGATCTCTTGATCAACAACATCATCTGGATCTCTCGATTAAAAACATCATCTGGATCTCTCGATCAACAACATCATCTGGATCTCTCGATCAATAGTATCAACATCTAGATATTCCGATCAACAGCGTCATCGTTTGGATCTCTTGATTCAACAGCATCTGCAACACACATGACCCAATTATGGGATGGTCAATCCCTATCAATTTAGGACATAAATCCAAGGACGATGCAATCCTGATCCACTTACGGGACGATCAGTCCCTATCAATTTAAGACACCACAACATGTCTATGGACGAGGCAATCCAAATCTACTTACAGGATGATCAATCCTTATCACTTTAGGACATAAGTCCAAGGATGAGGAAATCCTATCACGTACATTTTGAACCAAACGTTCAGGGATGATGCAATCCTATCACGTACATTTTGAACCAAACGTTCATGGATGATGCAATCCTATCACGTACATTTTGAACCAAATGTCCAGGGATGATGCAATCCTATCACGTACATTTTGATCCAAACGTTCAGGGATGATTCAATCCTATCACGTACATTTTGAACCAACCGTTCAGGGATGATGCAATCCCACCACTTACAGGATGGTTAATCCCGATCTCTTTAGGACATAAAGTCCAGGGATGATAAAATCCACTCATCCACTTAGACAAAGTATAAGGACCACACATCGACCTCATCGTCGGTATCATCGACACAGGTATCCTCATCATTGATACAAGTATCCTCATCATCGATACAGGGATCCTAATCATCGATACAAGTATCCTTATCATCGATACAAGTATCCTCATCAACAATACAAGCATCCTCGTCATCAATACAGGTATCCTCATCATTGACCTTACCATCGGTATAGGAAACCTCATCATCGATACAGGTATCCTCATCATCGATACAAGTATCCACATATCATCATCGACCATATCACTCCCCCTTTCGAGGAGGGTCCTTCTGAACTACACCAAGCTTGTCTCGGAAATACTCAAACTTTACTCGAGACAGAGGTTTGGTCAATACATCTGCAACTTGCTCATTAGTGCCCACATGCTCGAGCTTTATAGCTCCTTTCTGCACCCTATCCTGTATATAAAAATATTGGATCTCTATGTGCTTTGACTTGTCATGGAATACTGGATTCTTTGTCATCTTGATACAACTCTAGTTGTCACACAGGATCATAGTGGGGTCCATCTCTAAGTCAAACAATCCTGACAACAAATTTCGAAGACATATCGCTTCACAACTGGAAGAGCAAGCAACTATATATTCCGCTTCAGCTGTGCTGAGAGCCACACTAGACTGCTTCCTGCTAACCCACAAGATCATGGCAGATCCTAGACAATAACATCCGCCCGATGTGCTCTTCCTGTCTGATACACTTCCAGCCCAATCGACATTTGTGTAGCCATACAATCTGAAATCATTATCTCCAAGGTAATATAGACCAAAGTCTATCATACCTTTTAGGTACCTCATCACATGCTTTGCAGCTACCAAGTGAACACGTCTAGGCTCCACTAGATATTGACTCAAGGTGTTCACAGCAAAGTATATATCTGGGCTAGTGTTCGTCAGATACATCAATGACCCAATAGATTGTCTGTACAGGGTCACATCCACTAAATCTGATGAGTCATCAACTAACAACTTCAAGTTGGAATCCATGGGAGTGGTCATAGCTTTACATTCCAACATATCAAATCTTCTCAATATTTCCACAGCATACTTTCCCTGGTTCAGAAAAGATTCCTTCTGGGCCTTGCCATACTTCCAGACCTAGGAAGTAATGCATCAATCTGAGATCTTTCATCTCAAATTTTGTAGCTAGCTTCTTCTTGCTTTCCATGATCTATTTCTCATTCCCTGTCAAAAAGAGATCACTCACATACAGTAATAATATGACAGGTTCATCGTCCATAACCTTAAGGTAAAGGTTAGGATCAACTTTACTTTTGGTAAAGCCCAAGCTTGTCAAGAAGCTATCAATTCTCCCTCCGTGACTGAACATCATTCACACTCTGCATTGAGTGATCTTCTGCCTATCTATCTGTGCGATCTCCCGTCAGATGGGTATACTGATATGAGCCTCAAGATCATTCAAAATCTGTGGTGAGTTCCTTCTTGCATCCATCTAAGAGAAGAATGTCATCTGTATATCGAAACCATCTTCAACCTTGTAGAAAAGGTTGAAATCCACATCACCCATGGTGATCATTAAGCTCATCAAATGACTATTGATATTGGCTACCCATACAGATATTTCTTCAATTGAATTCTAGGATTTTTCTCGATTCGCACCTCTTCTTCAATTACACCATTAAGAGAACGGTCTTATCTAGCCACTTGGAGCAAACATCTCGTCATGATCCTCTTCCTCTTTCTAAGAGAATCTTCTAGCCACAAGCCTTTTATAGTATGTTTGATTTGTAAGTCTTCTTGTTTAACATCCATCACTTGTTCGGTGTTCATCATTCTTCATGATCTTTCCTACAATTCAAAGTTAATTACATGATTAGTAATACTTCATAATCATCAAATCATGTTGACATGATAACCTATTATGATTCACATAGTTATGCAACTATCTTGACCAATATTTTGGCACAACACTTTTCCATATCATGTATGAATACAATGGCTATCTAGATGTCTTCCATCTCTACCAGAACATACTATCAAGAGCGTGCACAGCTCTCAGCATGTCAGCAAAGAGGTTTCATTCTAGAAAAGCAACAATGGAATGTTTGTCCAACTTACCCATCATATGCATATTAGTAGTATATTGTTCAATGCTATATGAATGCTTACACTATGCATGATATATTCTAAGAATACAAATATGCATACAACTATTATGAGCAATATCATTGACTATTCAAAGATTCAAGAAGTAATTCAAATAACAACTCAAATACTTGTCTTTTATGTTTGTGTGGTTGCCTCGCGCTTGATCTCTATTTTCCCTTTATGATAGCATCATGATTATATGTCTTTGAATTGCTATCCATCCTGGACCACTATGCATGCTTAAGTGTGCACTAGTGTCATCCTCATCATCTCATACATAATCATATATTCATTAGTATAATCTCAATACTATCAAAACATTATGATTCTAAATGCTCTTAAGTATGTATGGTCATGATCATTTCATACACAGGTATACTTACCTAAGATCCTAACACAAAGTAGGATTCTAATTTGATATAGGAAAACATACCTGGATTATCATGCTTGGTTTTGTCTAACATACCCAAACAATATCTTCTTTGTTCTCTTCAATGATTTAGAGACCTTGTGCTAGAACCTACATATCTCATAAGTTAAGCATAGTAGAACAAAGTCATACATACCTCGTAAGTAGAGATTCTATGTGATCAAAGACTATGGATGAGTCTTTGTCTTCATGTCATCATGGTCATAGAACTCGATTTGTCTTTCTTGATGTACCTTTCATGTTAGCAGACAATATCATCCTCATACAACACCACAAATGCATTAGTGCAATCATAAGTGTCATAACCCTAATCAATGAATGTCTTCTATCATTCACATGCATTCATACTTTTACTAAGGTGATTAGACAATCTAGAATTAATCATGATTGTACTAACCTCAATAATATGAAGACAAACATATTATAAACTTAATCATGAAACATATTTCAAAACATACCTGTATCTTTTCAAGTCATACCTGTCAAGTAGTCTTCTCTATAAGGGTAAAACCCTAACCATCCACTATAGATCACTTGTAAACATATTATGTATGTTCATGGTGCTAGGATGATAGAATATCAGTGCCATTTAAACCTTCTTCATTGCTTCCCTATGAGTCTCCCAACTTTGCTAGGGTTTCTTCTTACTTGGAAACCCTAATCTTCAATATCCTTCCTCCCACAACATATTGATGGAGGATTAATATCTATGATGAATGGATTCCAAATCCATTATAAAAGTTTCCAATGTTGCATCAGGTGTCTCCAACATTGTATCAGGTCCTTCCATACCTAAAAACTAAAAACCCTAAGTGAGAGCTTCTTCCCCCTCTTCCTTGATTTCCTCTGTTGAGCCATTTCATATGTGCCGTATTGTTTCTAGTGTATCTATGAAATTTCAGATCTGTAGGGTCTGAAACTTTGGCCTATGGTATCTCGACCTTTAATATTTACAACTCTATAGGTTTGAGCTTCATTGGATTCTCCATCAGAGAGATATGCTCATTTTACCAACATGACCTATTTAAGGGATGAAACAACATAGCGAACTTATACGGAGTGCCACGTGTCCCTGTTTCAACTTCGGCCTCTGAAAATCAGACCTGTGAAACTATAGTCCGTGCCCTAACTATCAATTTTTACTAAATTTCATTTGGAGCTTCCTATCCCGAGATATGACCTTTTCCCCTAGGTCACTTGTTTAGGACTGCATTCTGGAAGAGGCAGAAACCCTAACTTGTACATATCATATCTCAGAAAGTACAACGAATCTGAGGATGAACTTCAGATACAAGGTACAGGAAAATTTCATCTTTGGCCTGTACAATTTTCAGATCTTGAACCTTCGCCAAAACTGATTTATAGAGAAAGTTCCACGATGACTAGGTTTTTCTATACAAAACCCTAACTTTCAAATTGTCGCAAGTGAGGCAAGTGTCGTAAGTGCCATACATTGCCTTCCTTCAGGCTAGCTCTGATTCCATGTTAAGATTCAATATGCTAATATAGATAACATCAGTATTCCATTATATTTCACAACAATAGCATACAAAGGATCACTGAAAGAACAATAAGCACAACATAAACACAAGAGACACAATTTATCATGGGAAACCCTCATGGGGTAGAAAACCCAACAAATATTCCTCAATATAGATGACCAACAAATACAAATATGTAATCCCCAAACATGAGCTCCTTCTCCTCCTTTGCATATCTCTCCCTCTCCTATGCGAGTTTCAAAAGTGAGTGTGTGTGATAAATGAGGATCACACATCCTCTATTTATACTTTACCTCACTTGACTTTTAACTCTAACTAGGTCGGCCCCAATTTAACCACTCAACATAATGCTGACTGGGCCGACCCCACTAGGGGACTTAAACACCCCATTACAACTGACTCTGGGCCGACCCCACTAAGGAAGTCTAATAACCCAAGTTACCACATTCCGACGGAGGAATAACCATCTCCGAATATATAATAAGGTCCCGGTGGAGGAATGAAACATCTCCGGATAAAGTACAAATAGAATATTCTTAGAAGTTACAATATTTCAACATTGTTCTCATCATTGTTTCATCCAAATTGGATCCTTAAAGGTTTGAAAATGGAATAGGTAAATTCTTTGGTTAATTATGGGTTTGAGAACCCTTGATTTTTCTATGTTTAAAGCTTTAATTCGTGCCTTGGAGAAGTTTTTTGTTCCTTTAAAAATGGATAAGGAAAAATTCATGTGCAGTTATCTCATTTAGATGTATGGATAAATGGAAGGGAGCTTGTTTCTCTATGCTCTACAAGGAATATGAGACATACGCTAAAATACTTGTGGATCTTTGGTCCTCTAGTGGAAGGAGTAATCTTTGCGCTATGTGTAGAGTGTTGAGGCATGATGATATTTGGACAAGGCATAATAGAAACCACATACCACATGTTGAATGTTGCAACACAAAGAGAGAATGCACATTAAGGTTGTTGTGAGGTTGGATGAAGATATTTCCACTGTGTAGCTTCACCATCAAATGACTTCAGAATGCATGTTATCACCTATCCATGGCCTCATACTTTGCAAACACCTCGTCCCACATCTACACTCTACACTTTGCATAGAAGAAAGAAGGAGGATCATAAGCCAAAGATGGTTGATTCCTAGCTAGCATGCAACATGGCCACATTAGATGGTGTCACTTGTACATGGAAACCATTCTAGTTCCACCATGTGGAAAAAATAGAGGCCTAAAAGGTCATTTCCTTAATAGAAAGGAGCCATAATGGATTCTCGAGTTCGTTTTTCCTTCTAAAGGTCGGAAGAAGAAATGGATTATCTCATCAACTAGATGGTTGAGCTTTCATGTTAGGATATTTAGACACTTAGGTATTAATTAAGTTCATATTGGTCTAATGTGTCTTTAGGTAAAGCGCGTTTCTTTAGTACGCATTTGTACGCATGTAATCTGATGGTCATGATATGTTCTACACATAGAGTGAGCTGACAATTCATCTTCACCTCAATCATAATGATTATTCATTTGTGGCTTAAAACTCAATTGGTCCATGAACTCTATTTAAAGAGCATGGAGGGTCATTTGCTTGATGAATGATTGTGAGAAACTTATATGTAAATATTTTTTTCCTTTTGCATTAATATATTGCCTCAAGTATCTATGTGGTTAGGGTCGTAGATTATTTCCTCTCCAAGTGTTTTAACCACATAAAACATCGGTGTGTCAATTTGCGATCTATTTGTGTAAGCAGTTTCTTAAGGTATTCTACCTAGGTGGAAATACCATGTTTTTGTCAAACATGGTATTAGAGTGCTTATGAAGACTTGCTCCTGTTGTTGATTGAGATATTGAATCATTATAGCTACTTTCATTAGAGGATTTCTAGTTTCTTCTATTTTCGTGCATTGTTAGGTTAAGTGACATGTTCCATTGCGCATATAGCACCTTTTTTAGTTGGAAACACTCTTTGTTTCATTAAAAAAGGTTTATGGTTTCCCAAGATACAACCATTTTACCATATCTAGGGATATATTGTTTAGATTTATGATTTAGCATGGTTTTCTCTTTTATTCATGGTTTGTTACGTTTTCCATATGTGTATGCTCTTTTCCATGTACTTTGTGGGAACTTGGAAAATAAAAAACAGAGCGGAAATGGTTTTCTTAACTATGTATTCTCTTTTTCATGTGCTTCATGTGAACTCGATGAACCCAAAATATGGAAAAAACCTGCATTTTATGGGTAATCCAACCACGGTCTAACCCCAAATTTGAGAAATTTTGGTTTCAAAATTTCATTTTTTGTTTTTGTGTGGTTGTGTAAAAGTGTCTTGCAAACCAAAAGAAATGTTTTTTTTGTAGGCACACTCTCCCACAACAACAACAACAACAACAATAACAATAACAACAAAATAAAGGTTTTTTGGTTAGGCAGGCTCTAAAAACAATAACAACAAAAGAAAGGTTTTTTGGTTAGGCATGCTTTAACAACAACAACACCAACAACAACAAAAGAATGGTTTTTTGGTTAGGCACGCTCTAATAACAACAACAATAAAAACACCAACAACACCAACAACACCAACAACACCAACAACACCCTTATTCTCTTCATAATATTACAACACCTTTTGTTTAACTCACTTGGTTGAAAGTTACTTTAATAAGTAAGAGATCTTGTGCTCAAATTCTTATTTTTGTTACTTTAAAAAAAAATTAATGTAACTTCAAGTTTAAAGTAACTTTATTGTATAAGTGTCTCCCACTTGTTTCATAAAAGTGGGTCACTTATTTTAAAAAGTAACTTATTTGTAAAGTCATCTTATAGGCAAAGTTAGTAAGGGGAGAAAATGATTTACTACATTAAGATCCATCACCACATGGTTCAATCTATGCCTCCCATGTGGCACCTTGGTTCATTTTCTTCCTTTTTTTTGAAAAATGCACAACTTTGACATCTAAAGTTCGGTTTCAGTGGCTTCAGTTCCATTTTGTTTAAACTGCCTATTTTTTGGGATCTTTGCATCTAGACCATCAATTTCTATTTTTGAATAAATATTACTTGCATATTATAATACGGATAGTACAAGTGATATTTTTCTTATAAATACCAACTACTTATCATGGAGACCCTATATGGAGGATGTCCTACAAAGTAGGTTACTTTACTGCATTGCCTTGGAAAAGAAACCGCCCCCACTTATGCCACTAAGAAAGAAAAGTGGGATTATAAAAATGATGAAGCCCGTGGATTAAATGCAATGTCCATCTGTAATGACTTATGATTCCACCTTCAAGGAATTGACACACCAGATGTAGCGTGAGAAAAGTTGGAAACCTTATTTGGTAAACACAATGAGATTCAAGGCCACCAACTTGAAAATTAGTTGGTTACTTTAAATCCAATTGATTTTTCTTGAATTCAAGACTATCTATCTCAATTCAAAACCCTTAGACTCTTAGTTGAAGAATGAAAGATACCTAAGCCAAAAAAATCAATGTATTCATGTTATTCTTGCTAAGATTGGTCTTGCTTACTTTGTTTTTGTATCTATTGTTTACTCCATCATAGAAGTTCTAGGGGATTCTCATAAAGAGCTCACTCTTGAAGTTTTTTGTGATCCTGATATGACCCTAGGGGGGTCATATATGGGGCTAAATGCATATGTAATAGGGTTGGCCTAATGAAGGGGCCTCATGTGTAATGAGTGGATATGTATAGAGAAAGGTAATTTAGTGATTGTGGAGGGACATGTGAAATGATTATGTGGATGTCTTGGGGTAACTGGAGAAGGACCTCATATTCTTCTCCAATTACCCCAAGACATCCACATAATCATTTCACATGTCCCTCTATAATGACTACATTATATGTGTGTGTGTGTGTGTCTACTTGTTGTACATGAAGCCCATTAATTAGGTAGACACTATTACATATGCATTTAGCCCCATATATGCCCCATTGGGTCATATAATTATATATATTTAACCCCATATATGACCCATTAGGGTGATAACAAATTCCTTGATTAGAGAACAAGATAAGCTCTTGCATCTTGGAGTGATAACCACTAGAGGTACATCTAATAAAGCCTTAGTGGCACAAAAAAAATTAAATCCAAGCATCCAAAGAAACAAAACCCTTGCAACAATAAGAAAAGCAAGTGTCCCATGCCCTCTCAACAAGTTCCTACACCCAATGGCGATAAAGACACTAAATTGAAAGGTAAGAAGACTGACGAACATTGCAATTTTTTTGGGCAAGATGGTTTTGTGGAATCTAAGTGTTTCAAGAAGATGGAAGCATTGGAATCAACAATGAAGAAGCATAACATCGATCTCTACTTCTTCTAACTCTTCTTCTCATGGACAAACACTTTATGCTTCTGGTTTTTCCTTTAATGCGTCTTCTTCTTCTTCTTCTTCTTCTTCTAATGAGTGGATCATTGATTATGGAGCATCTTATCATAGATTCATATGGATAAGGATAAAAACATTTTTTCTTCTCTAAATGAATGTAACACCAAACAACTATTTGTTGGTGATGATAGATCTCTTAATTTTGTAGGATATGGAGCAATTCAATTAGATGATGTTCATTTCAAAGATGTATTAAGTGTTCCAAACTATCTTTCTTGCAATTTGTTGCCAGTCTATCAAATCACTCATTCAGGTAAAGGTAATACTATATACTTTACACCTCACCAAGTTTTACTCAAGGATTTCAAAGATCCTAAGTGAGTACTAGCAACCAAAATTGTTGATGATATTACCATTTGTACACATTCAACAGCTTTGGGTCATCATCTTTTCCCTTAGTTTTATTGCTCATAGCAATGTCTTAAGCAAACTTTGGCATGAGTGATTTGGTCATTTAAACTATCGCTCATTGTAGTAGCTATGTAATCATAAATGGTAATAGGTCTTCCTGTCATTTCTTATAGAGATTGTGTTTCCCAGCTGTGTTGTCAGCAAACATCATCAAGACAGTTTTAACAAATGTGCCTCTTGACAAACCTTGACCCCCTTGCAGCTTGTTCACAATGATTTGTGTGCTCCACTTCCTTCTGCCTATTTATTTGGCTTCAAGTACATCTTAACTTTCATCGATGACTTCTCCATACGCACTTGTGTTTACTTTCTAAACTTAAGAGTGAATTTTTTTACATGTTTTTGGCCTACAAGGCTCTTGCAGAAAAACAATTTGGACTTCAAATACATAAGTTAAGAACAAATAATTAAGGAAAATATGTAAACAATAATTTACAAATACTGCAATGCATAGAAAAATGGTGTTGTCGAGAGAAATAATCACACATTAAATAAAATAGCATACTATATGATCCAATCTAAGTGATTAAGTCCTGCTTTTTAGGCCAAAGCCACTAGTTGTGCCAATTACATAGTCAATCACTCCCACAAAATATTTAAAAGATATAACACTGGAAGAAGCATGGAGTAAAATTAAACATGATGAAAGTCACTTTTATGTGTTTGGTAGTGAAGCATGGGCTCACATTCTCGATGAAAAATGGAAAACATTATAGCCTAAGAGTTTTTTTTTTGTAAATAAAAGGACTTCATTTTAACTGCAGATAACAAAGATACATAGCCTCTTAAAGCAGAGATGAGTTTTAGATCTTAATCCCCAAAACCCCAGGCTGTAATAGCAGTCAATTGACGATTGAAACAAAGACTACCCCCATAAGCAAAGTTTAGACATAAGAGATACATATTATAGCCTGCGCTCCATGGCCGAAACATCCATCTGGAAGTCAAAATTACAGACACATGAAAAAAAACTACACTGACTCCTATCACCGATAAACCTATTTCTGACTAAAAGCTGGACTACCGAAAAACAAGAAAAGAGAACCTTTAAACAAGCTTCCTAGTCCCAGGTCCATCAGAAGCCCTAGCCGAGGAGCCGCTCGCATATTTCTTCTGAGCTTGAGTGACCACCTTCGACAGCTAAGGAGAAGTAGTAGCAGTGAACGCAACAACCGTTGGCTGATGCTCATCCTTCCTGGGGGTCTTGCTGGAAGAGATCCAGTTTCCCTTGTCATCCAAGCCGGGATAGTGAAACGAAAGCCCAAGCTTTTTTGCAGTTGCATCATTCTTACAATGCATAAGCCTTCTATCTGCATTGTGGGCCTTCCACGCCTTGATTGGCTCCTCATCCCCTTTCCTCTTCAGGTTCCCCTCCATCAGCACATGAGCCAAGAGGTTCTTATTAACCCAGTATGTCATCACCATCTTGTCATATGCCGAAGCGCGGACCATCATAGAACCTGGATCAGTTACCCAATCTTCCACTGTGCTTCAGACTTCCGTTATAGGCATGGCCTTAACGTATTTCCAGAGCCTTTCCTCCATAACCTCAATATCTTCCTTAATGGAATCATGAATGCACTCTCGGAAGAAAACAATGTCAGTTTGTGCCTGCAATTGGTCTCTAGTGACCCTCCCCCCGCCTCCTCGAGTTCCTGAGACCTTCTCCTTTCCTTTTAGAGCCATACCAACCGGAGCCAACTTAGAAGGAACTCTAGACTCTCGTTTTGGGGCCATGATGAAAATCAAGACTAGAAGCAGAAAAAACTCTAGAGGCCTTAATTGGACGAAACCAAACTGAAACAAGAAACGCAGAGCAGAGTTCCCGAAAATGTAGTTATTACCAACAACTGCCTTGGAGTGGAGATAAAGCCAACACAGGAGGGAGATCAAAAAGAGGTGTTTGCTAATGATGAGGCCCTTCATACCATAAATGGCCAAGCATTCCGAAGAACTGGCCCAACGCAGATACGTACCATCGCCATAAACCCAACTAATTTCCTCCATCATGCGAGCATACGGAGATCGCATCAAATCTTTCGTCTTGATAACAAAAAACCTTAAGACATACCACCCTCGTGGTCCCATAATGGTATTGCTGTGGGTTATGCCCTTCTTCGAGGTTAGCCACACCATCATCCAAGCATCATCTATGAGACCTCCGAGTGACCTCTGTACTATCCTCAGGGGGCGATCTGTCCTTCGTTCTCCATTTGTCCGCCTCTCATATCCTCCTCTGCCAGTTGTAGGAATCTTGGGGCCCAGGATTCATTACATGAACCATCCATGCGTCTCACTACGTGGCCACATCTCCTATCCACCCCAAGGTTGGCCATGTAATCAACAACTTTATTGGATTCCCACTTGACGTGGAGAAAAGATTGCTGATTATGATATTGAAGAAGGTGGCGCAGAATCTCCAAACGGTGAGAGAGTCGCCATCTGGACGTAACATGCTCCGTTGATTTTCCAAGCGCAAGGCCTTTGGCCATTTGGATGATAATATACAAGTCCCCCTCGATAATGGCAGGAAAGAGCCTTTCTTGGATAATTATCTTCAAACCGGTAATAAGCCCATCCAACTCTGCCGATTTGTTTGTATCATGGCCAAGGTGTCCAAAAAATGCACACAGAATCTCATCCTTCTCATTTCTACAGACCCCTCCATAACATGCAGGCCCCAGATTTCCATGCGAAGCCCCATTGAAATTTATTTTGAAGAAAGCAGGCGCAGGAGGGGACCAGGACTGGGGACTAGATGGTTTGCAAAGTTTTTCTTTTCTGCGAAGCCCGAGTAAATCCTCCTTACCAAGATCCCAGCCATTAGCAATGAGCATTTCTCCCTCCATAATATTTTTGTCCTCGTCATTCCACTGACGACTCCTAACAGTTTCTTGGATGTTACATACCAACGTAGTCCATACCACCTCCTTCTTCCTACTTTTGTCCTGGAAAATCCTTCCATTTCTTTCCTTCCATAAGTTCCAACAAAGCATGCTAGGGAACATTTTCCAGATGAAAGTAATAATGGGGTTATTAAATGCTTTAGCATCCCAGTTCCTTATAGAAAGCCTTGGTTGGCCGTTATCCCGGTCACTTCTTCAAAAAATCAAGGCACCTTTGTCCCATAGGAATGAGGAAAACTCACATTCATCCAGGAGGTGACCCAGAGTTTCTTCACTGTTTTTGCAGAATGAGCAACAAGATGGTCCTTGAATTCCTCTTTTCTTAAGGTTTTCCCCTGTGAGGTCTCTTTTCCATATGACCAACCAACAGAAGATTGTTTTTTTTGGCCAGGGGTTCATTTTCCAAATCTTATCCCAGTACCTATCACCATTCTCAACTCGATTCGTGTGGAGTTTGTAGGCTTCCTTGATGCTGAAAACACCTTTTTGCTTGTAACCCCAGCAAAGTTTATCAGGGCCAGTCCTAATTCGGATATATTGTTCTTGAAGAATTTCTCCAAACGCTTGTCCATCCCTAATGTTAGTAAGGTCATTCCACCATTCTTGGTCCCTCCAATTCCTACTAAAATGCCCAGGTATGTTAGACCAATATTGCCAGACCTTCAATCTTCCTTCCATCAAGCCTCTATTTCTGAGATCCTACCACTGTTGATCAGTCCCCAATTTTGGGAATTGATTCCATCAATTATCCCAGAAGTTGGCAATCTCTTTGTCCCCAATTTCCCAGAAGCTGTGATCTTGCACCATTTTCCTTCATGTCATAGCTTTCCTCTAGATATGGGAGCCTCCAATGTCTGTATTGAGATGAATTAATTCCCTGGGGGGGCTGGGTCCTAGCATACTTTATATGCCATAGATTTTCCCAGGGTTCGTTGCTATGATTGCACCAGTGCCACCACAACTTTGCACCATGGATGTCATTGACAACTTCTGGATCGCGAAGTCCCAATCCTCCCTTGTCCTTTGGTTGGTAGATGGCATCCCAACGAATCAGGGCAAAATTAGACTTGGATGCCCGACCTCCCCATAAGAAATTGCGCTGGATACCTCTGATTTCGCGAAGGATAGAATTAGGAGTCGATAGCAGAGAGAAGAGATAGATAGGCATGGCCTGAAGAACCAATTTAACCAAAATGAGTCTGCTGGGAAGGTTAAGCGGTCTATTGATCCAATTCTGCAGTCTGTTCTTTATCCGATTTAGAAGATCTTGTCAAGAAACCTCTCTGATGGAGCCATTAGAGAGAGGTGCACCAAAAAATTTAGTGGGGAAGGTGCCTTTAGAAAAGTTGAGAATGTGTAGGATATTACGTTGAGTAACACTGGGAGTGTTAAAAAATAACACTTGAGACTTATCAGGATTGACTTCAAGCCCCGATGCTTTAGCAAAAAGATTAAGAATTTTTTTAAAAGCATGGGATTCTTGGACTAAAGGGTGCCTCATTAGCATTGTGTCATCAACAAATTGTTGGTGATTTTGTTTTGTCAGGCCCTCATGGAGATCTAGACCACGGAGTTCCCCTGACCCAACTTTATCCTTAACTAGTCGATCCAATCCTTCCACCATTAAGATGAAAAGGAAAGGGGAGAGGGGGTCGCCTTGCCTTATGACACGAGAGGATTGGATAAGACTAGTGGGGGAGCCATTGAGCAGAATGGAGAAGAAGGGGGTGGTGACAAGATTCAAAATCCAGTCCACCCAATTAGCGTCAAAACCATAAGCTTCCAATATTCCACGCATATATTGCCAATTTAATTTATCATATGCTTTGGCAATGTCCAAATTGATTAGCATTCCGAGTTTCCTAGTGGTTTTCAGAGAATGAATTGTCTCATGGGCCAGAATAATACCATCCAGAATCTATCGGCCTTCCACAAAACCAGACTGTTCTGGGATTATCAAGGGAGGGAGAAGGGGTTTTATCCGATTAGCAATTACCTTAGTAATGATTTTATAGATAATGTTGCATAGGTAAACTGACCGAAACTTGTTGGGCTCCTCAGCCCCTTCCTCCTTGGGGATTAGGGCCATAAAAGTGGCATTGAAAGCCTTAAAAAATCCCCCACATTGGCGAGATTCTTCCACAATGTCAGCAACTTCCTGTTTAATTAGATCCCAGAAGCAATGAAAAAAGTTGGTGGTAAACCCGTCAGGGCTAGGGGATTTTCCAAGAGCTATTTTCTGCATAGCTTCCTCAACCTCCTGCAAGGAAACAAATTTGTTCAGGAGCTCATTTTGCTCATCTGTGACCAATCTAGGTATGTTGCTAGATACTCTGGCAATAACAGAGCTGCGTTCCACCCTATCCTCATTGAGAATATCTGAAAAATGGAGAACTAGTTCATCCTCAATCTCCTGTCTAGATTCTGTGTGGCTCCCGTCAGCTTTTCTCAGCTTATAGATCTTTGATTTGTGGCGATTGTGAACTACAGAATTATGAAAGAATTTTGTGTTTCATTCTCCTTCCTGAAGCCATTGGATTCTAGATTTTTGCTTCCATAAAATATCTTCTTGCTTTTCTCGAGCCTCAAGTTGTGTCAACAAGTGGAACTCCTATTCCTTTAGCTCCTCAGTCCATCCTATCTCCATACCCTGACTTTGTATCCTCTCCAAGTCAGCCACCACCCTTGCCTTATCCTGGAAGATATTCCCAAAGTCTGACTTATTCCACTCTTTGATTTTGAATTTTAAGGCTTTTAACTTTTGTTGAAACTGGTACATTCCTATTCCTCTAGGAGGGACAATCTCCTGCCACCACTGTCCCACCAACTCCTTAAAGTATTTATACTTAAGCCAGAATTGTTCAAACCTGAAAGGTTTGAAACGGCCGGAATTGGAGCAATCCCATTGGAGATAGATGGGCCAATGATCTGATCCAGCCGCCGGCAGGACAACTGCATGGGTTTCCCAACTATTTCTGATCAAATCTTCAGTGACCAGAAATCTATCAATGTGTGAGGCCACTAGGAAGGGACCCCCATGCCTATTGTTCCAAGTGTATAAACCATTTCCCGTCTCAATGTCTATGAAAGGTCCCTAGGTAATAAAATCCCCAAAAGCTTCCTGGTATTTATCCAAATTTCTCCTTCCTCCTTTCTTTTCCTCGAGAGACGAAATAAGGCTGAAGTCACCCCCAATAATGCAAGAACCACAGGAAGCCTGGTCACACAGCCATGATAACTGTTGGTTGAACACTCCTTTTTGAGGAAAAGTGCTAGGGCCATACACATTGACGAATCTCCCAGAGGCGCTGGCTTCACGGTCTTTGAACTTGGCACTTAGAGAAAAGTGAGTGGCCCACCATTCTGATAGGCCAACAACATCAGACCACCAAAGCATTGCCATACCTCCTACAAATCCATTAGAATCAGTGGCCATCACCTTGCTTCCTTTCCAAATCTTCTGTTTAATACGCACCAGAACAAGAGAGATACATTTTGTTTCTTGGAGAAAGAGTATATCCGGTTTTTCCCTCTTTATCTTCCTGGCCAAAGTTTTGACCTTCCTAGGATGGTTTCACCCTCTTATGTTCCATGATATTAGCTTCATTGAGTAACCTTATGGGCTTCTGAGAAGGTCTCCAGTATTGTGGGGTACTGGCCAGACTCAACTAACTTTACACCTATCTCAACAATCCTCTGCTTGTTTGATTTCCTGCCCCTCTTTAAGTCGACCTCCGAAGGTTTCCTCTTGCTACCATTTTGAGGATCCGAAGCTATTCCTAACTGCCGTGGGACTTTGGCATTAATGATGGCTTCCTTTAGAAGTTCTATCTGCTGTCTGGTAACATAACCTTTTCCTTTCTTTCCCCACTCCCTCTCAATTTCATCAAGATTTAGATCCCCAAGCTCCATATCCTCCTCTTCATCCTCCACCATTGGTTCTATAGGGTCGATACCAGTTTGGGTCTGCTCCGTTTCCTCCATTACTCCTTCCATAGGATCAACCTTTTCTTTACCTTTGTTCTTTCCAGTCATCTCCTCTTCCTGGTGATCCTCCGGTATCTTGAAAGGATTTGATGTCTCGATCCCCTTCCCTCGGGGTTCCTTACCTCCCTTAGTTTGTCCTACCAGTTTTCTTCTTCTACTACGAACTTGGGAAAAACCATCCTTACCAAAGCCACCTTCCAGGCCATTTTTTGAGGGGGGGAGGGGGAGAAGGATGTACCTGAGGGAAATTTCTGCCCAAATGTCCATATGCATGACATTGACGGCATCGAAAAGGAAGTTATTCATAATCTAGAGGCTAAACCCACACCTCATCCTCCCAGTTCAAACTGATTGCTTCAGGAAGCTCCTTAGACATATCCATGTAGACACATATCCTAGCATACGAAGTGTAACGCTGTTGTTTGGTCTGGTATGAGATTTTAACAAATTCACCCAGCGTGTTGCCGATGTATTGAAGAACCTCCAGATCCCAGTATTCACAGGGTAGGGAAAACAACCTGATCCATACCGGGGCCACTGTCACATCCTCAGTTTCCGGGTTAAATCTTTCCTTCCAAGGCCTAAGATATAACCTGAATGAGAAGAAAAAATATGGGCCTGCTTCAAGAACCTGATCTCGATCCTCCACATTGAAGAAGATAATGGTAAAAAACCCCTTGGCCCCATGTTGAAGGTCATAATGACCCTTAGGTTTCCAGGTTCTCTTGATCCAATTTACCAGCTCACGTTCTTTAGGGCCAATCCCCACGAATTTCCCAATTAGGGATTTTTCACGCCATTCTTCTATTCTCTCACGGATCTTGTCATATTTTATCTACATGGATGGGATCTTTAATGACCTGGGTAAACATCCTCCTAGTCCCATTCTCTTCCTACCTCTCATCTCGTCAGTCTCCTGAGATTCCCTCAATCCATTCGCCTGCAGAGTAGTCATCGGCGGCCGCGTGGGGGAATGCGACCCCATCGAAAGGAATGGGGAAAGGGCCCCAAGCCCACTACTTTTGGCCTGTCAGGGCTGGGTTTGCAAACACACCCAGATCTGCCGCCACACCCTATAACCCAAAAGATCACCTTCGCAACCCTGCAAAACTAGGGTTTCGCTCCTATGCCCTTCATTTGTACATCATTCACCTCCACCTCTACTTTAAAGATCGAGCTATAAAATATTTTAATGTCTCCCTAACACACCTAGCCCCACACATTATAGCCCAAGAGTTAGAAATGCATATTTCTTGGATATTTTTAAGATGTAAATGGTTATAGACTTCTTCAACCAAAACCCAATGACATCATTATTCAAAGAGATGTTAAATTTAATGAAAATTTCTTTCCCTAAAAGCCTAATTTGATGTACGTGCCATCTTTAACAATTGTGCCACCTTCTATTCCCAACATCTCTTCTAGTGATCCTACTCTAATTTATTTTTCATATGATGATAGTGAGGATGAAAATACAATTCCTTGTACTCAAATTACTCCAGTTGGTTCCAATGAACATGAATCTTCACTAGCACCACCACTTCCTAGATGGATCGGTTCAACTTGAGAAGTTGATGGTGATCTTTTTGGTGGTCCTATAGATTAACGTAAAACATGTTCATGGTACTAGAGAGCCTCTTCTAATATGGATCAACTTTTCGAGACTTGTGATCCAAAGACATTTGTAGAATCTTTTGGCCATCCATATTGGGGCACAACTACGAATGAATATTATTGTTCATTAATGGATAACAATACTTGGGATATTTTACCTCTTTCAAAAGGAAGAAAATGTGTCACATGTAAATGGATGTATTGAACTAAGTGTGCATTAGATGGAAGCGTTGAAAAATTTAAGGAAAGGTTAGTTTCCAAAGGATTTGGCCAAGTTGAAGGAATTGAATACAAAGAAACCTTTGCCCCCGTCATCCAAATGAACTCCATATGGATTGTTCTCGCCCTTGATGCTTCCCATAAATGGGAGGCCCATCAAATGGATGTCAAATTTTTCTTCTTGCATGGGGATTTACAAGAAGAAATTTACATTAAAAAACCTCTTGGCTATGTTTAAAATGACTCTATCCTGGTTTGTCACCTTCAGAAATATTTCTATGTCCTTAAGCAAGACCCTCAATCTTGGTATGCCAAAATAGATACATTTCTCTTTGACACTATTTTTTTTAGATTTCATTATGACCCTAATATCTATACCAGGAAAGCAGGAATCTATCTCATAATCCTTGTTCCTTATGTTGATGATCTTATTCTTGTTGGTAGTGACCCTAAAATTTTAACCCATGTGAAATCCATCCTTAAGAAGAAATTTGAAATGACTAACTTAGGAAATTTGCATTATTTTCTTGGTCTCTAAGTCTTGCAAACCCAAGAAGGAATTTTTCTTTCTTAGTTTAAGATGCTTGTACCTTCTTTGTCACTTTCACATGGAAGATTGTAAACTAGCCCCTTCTCTCTTCGAGTCTAAAGTCAAACGTTTTTGCACCTACACTAGTTTTGAAGTAGATGCCACCTTGTATTATTAGTTAGTTGGAATTCTTTTGTAATTGACTCATACTTGTCTTGATATTTCCTTTATTATTGGTCTTGTTGCCATGTATATGAAAAAGCCCTGTGACAGTCATTGGAAAGCAAAAAAAAGGATACTTTGGCATATCCTGAGTATAGTTCAGTTTGGGAGACATTACAGTTCAATGGGGAATCCTTTGCTGGCTAGATTCACTGATTCCAATTGGGCCAACTACCCTAATGATTGGAATTATACTATAGGTTATGTTTTTAGTCTTGGTTCTGAACCTATCACTTGGGCTTGTAAGAAACAATAAGTCCATGTTCTTTATTCAACAAAAGCCAAGTATTGAGCCTCATTTAATGCAAGTCAAGAATCCCTATGGATTTGTTAGATCTTTTTAGAGTTTGGATTCCAATATTAGCATCCAACTACCCTCTAGTGTGACAATTAGAGTGCCATCAATCTCAACAAATATCCAATTCAACATCAACATAACAAATACATTGAATTATACAAGTACTTCATCATAAAGATTATTCAATATCATTTTATCAAGGTGCTCTTTTTCCCTACAAATGATCAAGTTGCAGACATCTTCACAAAGTCTCTTATAGAAGCGAAGCTTTCTAAACTTCAATCTATGTTAGGATTTCAAGAATTTGTCATTAAGGAGGGAAAGGCTCTAATTCCTCCTTCCTTCTCTTATTGTGTCACCTTTGCAAATGCTTCAATCCTACTCCAAGTTGTTCTTAAGGGTGAACATTAGGATATTTAGACACTCACGAGTTAGTTAAGATCAACTTGGTTTAATGTGTCTTTAGGTAGAGTGTGTTTCTTTAATATGGATTAGCATGCACTTGTACTTATGTAATCCAACATTCACAATGATTAGGTAGTTCATCTCCACCTTGATCTTAATGGCTATTGATCAATGACTTAGTGCTCAATTAGTCCATGATGTCTATTTAAAGAACATGGAGGGTCATTTTCTTGATGATCGATTGTGAAAAACTTATATGTAAATACTTTTTCCTTTTGCATTGATATATAAGTTCTCAAGTATCTATTTGGATGGGGTTGTGTATTGTTTCCCTCTCTGATGGTTTTAACCACACAAAACATTGGTGTGTTGATCTATGATTTGTTTGTGTGAGCGGTTGCTTAAGGTGTTTGGATTGTGTGGAAATACCTTATTTTAGTTGAATATCACATAACCATTATTGGGATTAATTTTTCCTTCCAGTGAAGGAAGTATTGAGCCCTCAATAGATCCCAAAGTTAGGTAAATTAGGGTCCCTCTTTAATTTTTGCGATTAAGGATAAATGATTCAAATGCACTCTCCCTAAACCGTGCTTCACCAATTTCATCTAAATTAGGGCACATTTTTTTGCTGGTATGTTTTATTGAGTAGTTCTTTGTGTAATCATTATACCATTGTTCAGCTTAGTGCATTGTTTCAAATGGTTTTATCACTTTCACCTTTATTTATCTCATCATGCTACATGCTTTTAAGTGATTAAGAAGGCCCTCAATCATCTAATGTTATTGCTAGTTGAACGTTCAATCCTTACAAGCCTAGAGACTTAGGTGAAAGAGATATGTTTAACTTTACAAACTTGTGTTTGATCTTAAGGTTTCTTCATTTGCAATCATTTATTCCAAAAAATCCTCAGAAGTGACCCTGAAGTAGAGTGATTAACACTTAGAAATTTTTAGAAGAATCTCTTTCCAATTTTTCTTTTCATGTTTATTTGCTTGAAAAAATGCTTTTGGTTGCGACATTTTTGTACCAAACTTGGATCTTTCTCCATCGATGTGTTGATGGAGAAAATATTTTATCTTGTAGACATGTTGGCAGAGTAAGTACTTTGTTTAACCCTATTTGGGTAAAGACCCTATTCTGGGGGTTCCGTCGGTGTTTTTTCTATCCCCTGAACTTAAATTTTTTCTAAGATCTATGGGATATTACACTTTGAACCAGAATGCAACTTATAATCCTATTCGATGCTGACAACATTCTTGGATCTTGGCACAGCAGTTGGGTATTTCAGGCTCTTTTGGGGTGGAATGGTCTGATTACATTATTGGGCTTCGAAGAATTAATCTTCAGCTTTGAGAGAAACCCGACAGTGTGGTTTGGTCATGGAACACTGAGATGGGTGTGGTTACGGCTCAGTTGGCATATGATTGTCTTATCTCGTCGGATGCTCCTATTCTTCATAGATGTTACAATTTGGTATGGTCACTAAACATTCCTCTCAAGTTGAAATGTTTTATTTGGCTGGTGCTTGATAATCGGATCCTTACTGTTAAAATTTAATATGCTAAGATAGAAAATAGCAGCATTACATTCCATTTCTAAATAATAGCATATACAGGATCACTGAAGAAACAACAAGCATAGCATAAACACAAGAGACACAGATTTATCCTGGGAAACCCTCATGGGGTAGAAAACCCAGTAAAGCTTCCTCAATATAGATGACCAGCAATATACAAAGATGCAAACCAAAGACATGATCGTCTCCTCCACCATAGCAGACCTCTCTTCCACAAGTGCGCCTCTCTCAAGTGAGTGAGTGTGTCAAATGAGGAACACACCTCCTCTATTTATACACTACTCTGACATGTCTTTTACACAAGTACATGTAGGCTCGTATTTAACCATTAGGTTAAATACCCTATTATAACTGACTGGGCCGACCCCCACATGGTGGGTCTAAAAACCCTAGTTACCACAACTCCTCAGAGGAATAAACATCTCCGGATACATAATAGAATTACATCAGAGGGATGGAACATCTCCGGAATAAATAATGTACAAATATAATATTCTTAGAAGTTACAATATTCAACACTCCCCCTTAATGAGAAGGATATTATAACAACATCTGCAGGAGCAAGGAGTCATTGACTACATCATCTATATATCATCGGAAGCTTTCTTCAATTCATCATCATTAGTAACTCAACTAGTTACTAGAACATCAACATTATCAGAGTTGATATTACTCGATCATTAGCATCGTCATCAGCATCGTCGTCATCATCGTCATCACACGATCATCGGCATCGTGATCATCAGCATCGTCATCACACGATCAGCATCGTCATCACACGATCATCAGCATCGTCATCACACGATCATCAGCATCGTCATCACACGATCATCAGCATCGTCATCACACGATCATCAACATCGTCATCACACGATCATCAGCGTCGTCATCACACGATCATTAGCATCGTCATCACATGATCATATTACAGGATGATCAATCCTGCTCTCTTTAGGACATAGGTCCATGGATGATGCAATCTAGATCAAGTTCCAGGATGATCAATCCTAATCTCTTTAAGACAAGTCTCATGTCTAGGGACGATCTAATCCCGACCACAGTGCCAGTCCTTTTTCATACTGGATGTGACCTAGATCAGATCTAGGATTTACCGCCACAGAGCCAGTCCTCTTTCATACTGGATGTGTCACATCTACAGAGCCAGCCCTGTTTCATGCTGGATGTATCACATCTACAGAGCCAGCCCTGTTTCATGCTGGATGTATCACATCTACAGAGCCAACCCTGTTTCATGCTGGATGTATCACATCTACAGAGCCAGCCCTGTTTCATGCTGGATGTATCACATCTACAGAGCCAGCCCTGTTTCATGCTGGATGTATCACATCTACAGAGCCAGCCCTATTTCATGCTGGATGTATCACATCTACAGAGCCAACCCTGTTTCATGCTGAATGTATCACATCTACAGAGCCAGCCCTGTTTCATGCTGAATGTATCACATCTACAGAGCCAACCATGTTTCATGCTGGATGTATCACATCTACAGAGCTAGCCCTATTTCATGCTGGATGTATCACATCTACAGAGCTAGCCCTGTTTCATGCTGGATGTAACCTAGAACAATTCTAGGATTTGTCACATACATTTTGAACCGAGGTCCAGGGACGATCTAGTCCTATCATGTACCTTTTTAACCGAGGTCTAGGGACGATCCAGTCCTATCATGTACCTTTTGAACCAAATTCCAGGGACGATCCAGTCCTATCATGTACCTTTTGAACCGAAGTCCACGGACGATCCAGTCCTATCATGTACCTTTTGAACCGAAGTCCATGAACGATCCAGTCCTATCATGTACCTTTTGAACCGAAGTCCAGGGACGATCCAGTCCTATCATGTACCTTTTGAACCAAAGTCCAGGGACGATCCAGTCCTATCATGTGTTCACCAAGAACTTCATTCTCGAAGACATACATCTACGGCTCTTCTTTCGGACTGAAGTCCAGGGATGATCCAATCCCCGCACATGTTCACCAAGAACTTCATTCTTGAAGACATACATCTACGACTCTTCTTTCGGACTGAAGTCCAGGGATGATCCAATCCCCTCACATGTTCACCAAGAAATTCATTCTCGAAGACATACGTCTACGACTCTTCTTTCGGACTGAAGTCCAGGGATGATCCAATCCCCTCACATGTTTACCAGGATCTAGTTCTCGGAGACATCTTGTCTGCGGATCACTTTAGAACATGTGTTCAAGGATGATACAATCCTTACATCACTATGGGTACAAGTATCTTCATCCATACAAGTACAAAAACGTATCAATACATCAAGGCATCATGTAACCTCGTCATCAAAACATGTATATCATCATCAAAACATGTATCCTCATCATCAAGACATGTATATCATCATCAAAACATGTATATCATCATCAAAACATGTATATCAAAACATGTATCCTCATCATCAAAACATGTATATCCACTAATAAATCTATCATTAAAAGCATGTATTCTCACTAATACATCTATCATCAAAAAGTAAAAATATAAGAGTCCTAAATCTAAATAATTCTAAGTAACTAAGTGCAGTGAATAGATAACCTCATCATTGATGAGACAGACTTGTTATCAGATACTATGCTACTCCCCCTTTCGAGGAGGGTCCTTTTGAACTATACCAAGCTTGTCACAAAAGTATTCAAACTTTACTCGAGACAGAGGTTTAGTCAAGATATCAACAATCTGATCCTCAGTGCTTATATATTCGAGCTTGATAGATCCTCTTTGCACCATATCTCGTATATAGAAGTATCAGATCTCTATGTGTTTTGACTTATCGTGGAACACAGGATTTTCAGTCTTCTTAATGCAGCTTGATTGTCACACATAATCACAGTGGGATCCATTTCTAAGTCAAACACTCCATATAATAGCTTCTGAAGCCACACTGCTTCACAGATGGCAGAGCAGACAGCCATATATTCTGATTCAGTAGTACTGAGAGCCACACTAGATTGTTTCTTGTTGAACCATGAGATCATGGCAGATTCAAGACTATAACATCCACCTGATGTACTCTTTCTGTCTGAGACACTTCCTGCCCAATCAGAATCTGAGTAACCATGTAAACAGAGTTCATGACCTCCAAGATAATATAGACCAAAAATCTAAAGTACCTTTTAGGTACCTCACTACATGCTTTGTAGCTATTAAGTGCACCTTTCTAGGTTCTACTAGATACTGACTTAGGGTATTTACAGCAAAGCATATATCTGGCCTAGTATTTGTTAAATACATCAATGACCCAATGATTTGTCTATATAGGGTTAGGTCCACTAAATACGATGAGTCATTAACTAATAACTTCAAGTTGGAGTCCATGGGAGTGGCCATGGCTTTATACTCCAACATATCAAATATTTTTGGAAACTTCATAGCATACTTACCTTGATTTAAAAGATTCCTTTTGGATCTTGCCATACTTCTAGACCTAAGAAGTAGTGCATTAATCCGAGATCTTTCATTTTTCATTTCTGCAATCATTTTCATGACCTGTTTCTCATTCCTTGTCAGAAAGAGATCATCGTCATACAATAATGGTATGATAGGTTCATCATCCACAACCTTAAGGTAAAGGTTAGGAATAGCTTTATTTCTGGTAAATCCCAAGCTTTGTCATGAAGCTGTCAATTGTCCATTATTCACACTCTGCATTGAGTGATCTTCTGCATATCTATCTGTGCCATCTCTCGTCAGATGGGTCTACTAATATGAGCCTCAAAATCATTTGAACTCTGTGGTGAGTTTCTTCTTGCATCCATGTCATATGTGTATAGAAGCCATATTCAACCTTGTAGAAAAGGTTGAGATCCACATTACCCATGATGATCATTAAGCTCATCAATTGGCTACCGATCCTGGGTACCCATATAGAACCTGATTCACACTTCTTCTTTAATTACATCATTAAGAGAATGGTCTTATCTAGTCCCTTGGAGCAAAACATCTCATCATGATTCTCTTCCTCTTTCTAAGAGAATCTCTTAACCACAAGCTTTCTATAGTGTGTTTGATTTGTAAATCTTTTGTTGAACATCCATCGCTTGTTCAGAGTTCATCATTCATCATGATCTTTCCTACAAATCAAAATTAAGTACATGATTAGTAATACTTCATAATCATCAAATCATATTGACATGATAACCTATTATGCATACAAATATCATTTACATAGTTATGCAACTATTTTGACCAATACTTTGGCACAACACTTTCCCATATCCTGTATGCATACAGTGGCTATCTAGATGCCTTCCATCTCTACCAGGACATACTATCGAGAGTGTGCACAACTCTTAGCATGTCAGCAAAGAGGTTTCATTCTATACAAGCAACAATGGAATGTTTGTCCAACTTACCAATCATATGCATATTAGTAGTATAATATTCAATGCTTTATGAATGTTTACACTCAACATGATATATTCTAGGAATACAAATGTGCATACAAGCAATATCATTTACTATTTCTAATAACAACTCAAATACTTATCTTTTATGTTTGTGTGGTTTCCTCCCACTTGATCTTCTATATGTCTTCTGAACTTCATTCTGTACCACTGTGCATGCTCAAGTGTACACTAGTGTCATCCTCATGATCTCATACACAAACATACATTCATTAGTATATTCTCAATATTATCAAAACATTCTAATTCTAAATAATCTTGAATATGTACAGTCATGATCATTAGTATTCAGGGTTTCAAGGAAGTCTTCTTTTACTCATGCATATTCTTGTTTGATCTAGTTAGTTAAATCATCAACCAAGATAAGAGACATAATATGCATAAACCCTTGATTACTAACCAATCATACCAAGTATACTTACACAAGGTAAGATTCTAACATGACATAGGAAAACATACCTGGATTAGTATACCTGCTTAGTTATGTACAACATACCTAAACAATCTCTTCAATGATTTAGAGATCCTGAGCTAGAACCTGCATGTCTCATAGGTTAGACATAATATAACAAAGTCATACATACCTCGTGAGTCTTTGTCTTCATGTTGTCATGGTCATGGAACTTGATTTGTCTTTTGTGATGTACCTGTATCTTGTTAGCAGACAACATCAACCTCACACAACACCATAATGCATAAGTACAATCATATAGCCCTAATCAATGAATGTCTTCGATCATTCACATGCATTCATATTGTTACTAGGGTGATAAGACAATTAATAACATTAATCAAGATTGTACTAATAAATAACATGAAGACAAACACATTTTGAACTTAATCAAGAATCATATTTCAAGGCATACCTGAACCTCCTTAAGTCATACCTGTCGAGACTTTTTGTAGTCTTCTTATGTAAAGCCTTAGCCTCAACTCCCCCTGAAACTTGATTTGGACCTTGATTAGGGTTTGCTAGAGAAACCCTAAAAATTCAATCTTTGACTTTCACACTTCTGAATGGATGGAAGAATGTGTCTTGCTGAGCTGATCAAACTAGTATTCTTCAATTTTGAAATCTCCAAAATTTGACCCCTCAAAATTGCCTTCGAAACTTCTGGATCTTCTGGACAGGAACCCGAACTAGGGTTTGATGAAGCCCGGTCTTCTACCCAACCAAAAGGTCGATCTTGGTCTCTAAATTTTGATTTTCCTGAGTAGCATTCAGCCGTGGACTCCGATTCCAAACATTCTAACTTTCTTCGAAACCCTAAATTCCGGAAGCCATGAATAAAGGTGCTCCAAAAATAATTTTGTTTTGACAGAAATATGTACCTGATTGTTTCTGCTATAACTCTGAAATTTTCACTCCACAGAGTCTAAATTTTTTTTCTGCAGTAGCCTGGCCTGTCATCTTTCCATCCTGATAGGTCTGACCTCAATTGGATTTTTTGAGAGAGAGTTATGCCAAGTGTCGCAACGTGACCTGTTTATGGGATAATACAGGAGAGCGAACTTGTACGGCGTGCCACGTGTCACTATTTGAACTTCGGCCTCTGAAAAATTTTCTTGAGATATCTCGCTCTGTTATCTTTCCATCTTGATAGTTCTGACATCAATTGGAATCTCTGAGAGAGAGTTATGCCAAGTTTCGTAACGTGACCTGTTTATGGGATAAAACAAGAGAGCGAACTTGTACGGCGTGCCACGTGTCACTGGTTCATCTTCAGCCTCTGAAAACGTTTCATGACATATTCCAGTATGTGTACTACCTGTCAATTTTTACGAAATTTCATTTGGATATTCCTAGCCCAAGTTATGACCTTTTTTCCTAAGTCACCTGATTTTGACTGAGATCTGGAAGAGGCAAAAACCCTAACTTGTACTGATCATAACTTACATATTACAACGAATCTGAGGGTGCCCTTTGGACACAAGATACCTGGAGATGTTATCTACAACCTGTAAAGGTTTCAGATCCTGAACCTTCACCAAAATGGATTTATAGTGAAAGTTCCACGATGACTGGGTTTTTCTATTTAAAACCCTAACCTTCAAATTGTCGTAAGTAAAGCAAGTGTCGTAAGTGCCATACCTTGCCTTTCTTCAGTTTAGCTCTGATACCATGTTAAAATTTAATATGCTAAGATATAAAATAGCAGCATTACATTCCATTTCTAAATAATAGCATATACAGGATCACTGAAGAAACAACAAGCATAGCATAAACACAAGAGACACAGATTTATCCTGGGAAACCCTCATGGGGTAGAAAACCCAATAAAGCTTCCTCAATATAGATGACCAGCAATATACAAAGATGCAAACCAAAGACATGATCTCCTCCTCCACCATAGAAGACCTCTCTTCCACAAGTGCGCCTCTCTCGAGTGAGTGAGTGTGTCAAATTAGGAACACACCTCCTCTATTTATACACTACTCTAACATGTCTTTTACACAAGTACATGTAGGCTCGTATTTAACCATTAGGTTAAATACCCTATTATAACTGACTGGGCCGACCCCCACATGGTGGGTCTAATAACCCTAGTTACCACAACTCCTCGGAGGAATAAACATCTCCGGATACATAATAGAATTACATCGGAGGGATGGAACATCTCTGGAATAAATAATGTACAAATATAATATTCTTAGAAGTTACAATATTCAACACTTACTTGGGATAATCTCTTAAAAAATGGCGGCTGTGGTTTGAATAGATGTGCTCTGTCTGGTAGTGGGGAAGAATCGGTCAATCACCTATTTTTCATTTGTCCATTCTCCCGGGCCATTTGGCAGGATTGTTGTTCCTAGGTGGGTGTTTCCTGTAGTTGGTTGCAGCTTTCCTTTGCAGAGAATATCAATGTTTGGTCATCTACGCGGAGGTCTGTGTTAACTCTGCCTGTTTTTGTGGCCTGGGGCATTTGGAAAGCATGTAATCGTTTAATCTTTGACGGGTTGTCTTCTCAGCGCTACTGGATTGTTATCTGCATTATGGCATCATTCTTTGAAGTGGTTGGGTCATCTAAGCCAACTTAGTCGGCCCCACACTTGTCTCTGCCGGATGAGGAGTCTTGGCCCTGGGGTGCTTTTGATGGGGCCTCCCAATGGGGCTTGTAGGTTAGTGGTGCGGGGTAGTTATACACATTTCTTCCAATTGTTTTATCAAAACTTGGTTGAATTGTGGTATGGGGTTGAATACTCACAGTGAGCTCATTGCACTTTGGCTTATTTTGTTTATTGCAAACGATTGGAACATCCCTCTATTACATATACTTGGAGACTCCTGTGTAATCATTGGATGGGATCAGGGTGTAAATTCACTCAAGGTGCTCCAACTCGACAACTGGATCCGTGATTCGCGTAGGCCGATCAATTGTTTTGGGCATATATCATTTGCTCATATTTTTCGAGAATTCAATTCTATGGCGGATGATCTCTCCAAGCGGGCTCTATCTTTTCCTGGTTGATCACTCCTCTGTGGCCTTTATATGCTATTGAGTTTGGCTCAGTTTTTTACTTGATATTGGTTTTTGTATCCATGCAGGGTTCTATTTCCTGAGCAGCTTTCGGTTTTTGGGGACCTTCGGGTTCTTTTTGGTACCTTTCGCGGCCTATGTGGGGGGTCCTAGTTTTCATTGGAGTTTTTGTCCAATGTTGGATATGTTCCATTTTTTGGTTCGTTTGTTCCTATGTTTTGGTACTTTGTTTATTGTCCTGTGTGGACTCCTATGTATGTACTGGGTGTGTTGTTTGTATTTCATGCTTCTCTTGACAGGTGTCGGTTCTGGAACATTGTATCTCATTATACTATTTTTAATATAAATGGTATGTATTTTTTCTTGTGAAAAAAATTACTTTGTTTAACGATGAGTTACCCTCCAAAAAAGATTTCCTCTCCTATACATCGAAGAGGAAATCACTTTTCCAGTGATTATCACAAGGAAAAAGAGATTCCATCTGCGCACTAATTGTCATGAAATCATCATTCTTCACCGATACTTTTAGCCTTCAAAATTTATTTGTTTTTCAAAATGTTGGTTTCCAAATGTCTTTCTTTGGTTGTATCCCCATCATGTTTAATTGATTTTGAAATAATGTTTTCTTGATGCTATATCAGTGATAAAAGGGATTTCCTCATTGATGTGACGAAAATAAAACCCCTTTTCTCACTGGCATAACATGATCCCAACCACGACCATCAAAAGGATAACAAGGACATAAAAGGAAAATAAAAATGGGGGGTGGAATCATGAGGTTTTCCAAAAGTGAGTAGGATTCCCATTACGCCTTTTTCTGACTGACATAACACAGTCCCAACCACGACCTTAAAAACATTAACAAAGAAAAAAAAGGAAAATACAAAAAGAGGGGGTAATCAAGAGGCTTTCCAAAATGAAGTAGGATGTGTGCTACCACCATCTCAACATCAGGTACCCACCATCTTTCTAGGTAGGCCTTTCATTCTACTTGATCCATTTGTCAATTTCTTGTGGCATCTTGGGGTTTGTTTTGTAATTATTTAAAACTTCATCAATGGGACCTTTCCCTCTACACTCCACCCAATGAGAATTTTTCTTGTGAATCTCAACTAAACAAAATGAATAGACTAACCACAAATGTATTTCCACCTCCCTCCATTTAATTTTAAAATCTAGTGTTTTCACTTTATGCTGTTGAGAAAAAACATTAGAGGTAATCAAAATCTCAACTGATGAAGAATCATCTTACTTGTTCACTTCACGCCTTGGTTTTCACTTTCTTTCCCCATGAAGCTTGACCTTCAATCCCATTCTCCTACCTCGAACCTAGTTATATTCATATTAAAAACCTTGTTTATGTTCTCTGCTTGAACCCATCGGGAAATGGTGCTTGGAGATTGATTGACTAAGTCAAATCACTCTTCAATTGAAACACATGGCCTCTCACTTTCCAAAACCTTGGGATAAAACCTTCCCATACTTAGACACAAATGCCTTCCAAAAATATACATTTAAGCCATTGATGTTATAAGGATGTGTTTTTCTTAGGTTTTCTTTAGGAGGGAAGGTTTTGCTTTTAAATTTTAGGAACTTACATGGGTGACTAAATATTTGGATCTCTACATCTCCTTGAAATTGCAATATGTTTTCCTTGTGTTTCCTAACTGCACTAATCAACTCGGATGATGATAGTATTGAGTTTTAGGATAGAACTATGGCATGGAGTAGTACAAGAAAAAAGGGAAAGGAAGTACAAGAATTATCCCTTTTTGAAGAGCATAGAAATGTCTACAAGATCTTTAAAATTGAGAATTATCCCTTTTTGAAGAGCATAGAAATGTCTACAAGATCTTTAAAATTGAGAATTATCCTAGTATCCTAGTGGAGGATAGAGATGTCATAGGAGTTTACCAAAATATATGAATATTAGAGATACACAGGGTAGCGACCCGACTGGTTGTATTCCCATGTGACAAGATAATTTCTTGGATTCTCCACAGAGTCAAAATTGAGGGAAAGCTAATAATCAATGCAAATGAGAGCAAAGTCATCGCAACTTTCCATCCATATAACCTAGACATTTATTACGAATTCCCACCAGCAAGAATGCACCTCACAAATGAATGGATAACTTAGGTGTAATTAGATAGCCATGCAACCATCAAAATCCGATGTGTTGGCTTGGTTTTGCAACCAAGCTTAGTGTTATGGGCACCTGCTAACTAGTAGTAGCAGTCTCAATATTAAGGAAAAACAATAAACTAAATCTAAACTAAACTAAACTAGCATGTGCATCTTTGAATTAAAAAACAAGAACAAGAAATATAGAAAATAAATTTTGTATTGAAAAATGGGGGCAAGCAAGTGCTTGCAATAACAATACCTCCAAGTGAAGAAGATAGTTGAAAAGCTCCAAGGATGAGTAGCTCAAAACTCCAATGGGTCCTTTCTCCAAGGTTGCTACAATGGCCAAAAACTCAAGGGAGATTTTGGCAGCATGAGGATAGGAATATGGATGGATGTGAAATGAGGAGCCCCTACCACCTTTTTATAGGTTTTTTGTGGTGGGGAATACCATTTGTGGTTTTGTGGAAACCAATGGTATTGACCAACATGGTTTAGGTACTTTTCCCTCCTTTTTCCTTTTTTGAATAAAATTAATATTTTTATTCCCTTTTTAATATTTTTGGGAATTTTGGACCCTTTTTGAGGGTTTTTTTAATGTTTTTTTAGGAAAAATAATCTTTTTGAGTGGGAAAAGGGGTGTACTAAGGTCTTTTGGTGACCTTTGTTGGCTTCAGAGGCTCAGATGGTGGAAAAGTGGACAAATGGGTCATGTGAATAAGGAAATGAGCTAGTGAGCACTTTTTAGGTGTTAACAGATTACCCCTTGATGTGTGAGGGCAGGAGCTCATCGTATGGCCGATAGACATCATAGCTCTTTTGTCTTTTTTCTGGGGTTTTGGGGAGGAGAAGAGACCAATTGGAGACTGGATCCGCGGCCCTTGGAAGCTGCAAAAAATAAACAACATTACATGGCCTCAATATGAATGAGGAATAGTCTCTGATAATGGACGAGGCGGGCATACCCATGCTCGTATCAAGACATATATAAACAATTAGTCCCAAGAAGGGGGACGTGAGAAAATACATAAAAAATATGCTGGTACATCATAAGGGTCCAGAGGGGACATCATTTTGGGATGTACTCATGATCATATCATGACTATTCTCAATAACTGATACACTGGAATAACTGGTGAACTACTGAAACTGAAGGTGTCCAATATCTGTAGGGACTCAATGACTATGAGCCATCTCTGGGAAGTATATGTAACTGTATACTCGAGGGAGTATAAAACTAGTGTACATCTGCATACTGTCGCCATGCGCAACCCGGATATCTATAGAAAAAGTGTAACTGGTTGTATCCATAGGTAGACTCTCAAATGTGGAGGAGTCAGATGGTATCCGGGGTCTTCGACTAATAAGTGAACGAACCAATGCCCTATGCGAGTCTCAACGATGCGATCAAGGTGTTGAAGTCGAGCATGTGAGAAACAACCATTTGGAGAAGCACTGAGGACTCTTCTCGAAATGATTCGTAGGCACTCATCATAAATGGTGATGAGTCCAAGACACAGGGACCTCTAGGTCTATCCTCTGGAATAAATTTGGTTGTCGTCGACAGAGGGAGACTAGCAACTAATAAGGCAATGATGTTTCCTTGATAAGAGTGCAAGGTGTAGAACTGAAGTGTGGTAGTACTGATGGTAGGACTGACATACTTGTGGGGATGGGAAGTAACTGGGGTCATATAGTGGGTAGACTCAAACTTCCTTTGTTCAGAGCATGATGACATGGTTGACCTGGCAGCGTAGGGAACTGACTTATAGGTGTGGGGATCATAGCTTTTAGGGACTGAAGGGTATATATTGACTCTGGGGGGGGTCAAGCTGATGGGTACTGTCGAGGGATTCTCAGGGTGACATACTGCAGAATACTCTGAACAAAGGAGACCAAAATGGGGAAGCTGCCATATGAGTAGACGTGATCTGTTGTGGCACCGAGAAGCACCATTGGGTCCTTCTTCGTAGTTTTAATGAGCTCCAAGAAGGGATAAAAGTGTGCTCTGAAATGGTACTGTCCTGTGGATTTTGTGAGCCCAGGACTGTTCGTGCTCATTGGTGCTTTCATTTTTAAGGAGTCTGAAAACGATAAGAAGACTCTGCAGTGGTTATGATTACTGTCCTGTTGGTTTTACGAGCCCAGGATGGTGATTGCTCGTGGTCGCTTTCATGTTTAGAGAGTCTGAAAGCGGTAAGTGGACTCCATTGGTGTTCTTTTTCGTAAGTTAGTCTCCAAGGCCCGAAAAAAGCATAAAATGATGCAAATGGAGAACTCTTCTAGCTGATGTGACTAGAGTATTCCTTCTTCGTAATTAGTCTACAAGGTCCGGAAAAGGGGTAAACTTATACCAGGTAGACACCCTTTCAGATACTTTTAGCGAGCATGAAAGGAAGCAAGGTTTCTTGGCGATCTTTTCATTGTTTTAGGAGTCAGAAAAAGAGCTTAACAGAAACTCCCTAAGTGCCTTTTTCGTAAAGGGAATTGCTCGGCCCGAAAAAGGGATGAAATTATACCGAACAAAAAGGGGATTGATGAGAGCGAGAAAGGGTCTCAAGCATCATCATGGGTGCGGAAAAATGAATCCGGCGACATAAATATTGTCAAAAAGGGGCAACGACCAATGTGGCACGCAAACCGAGGTGATGGGTGACATTGGAAAAAATGTCGGAAACATCTGGAGGTGAGAGCGAGAAATCATCTCAAGCATCATCACGAGCGTGGAAAACTGAATCCGACGATATAAAGATTGTCAAAAATAGAGAACGACAGATGTGGTACGCAAACCGAGGTGACGAGGGGGGCATGGGAAAAATGACTGAAAAATCTAGGCGTGAGAGCGAGAAATGATCTCAATCATCATCACGAGCGCGGAAAACTGAATCCGGTGACATAAAGATTGTAAAAAATGGAGAACGACGGATGTGGCACGCAAACCAAGGCGACGAGGGGGCATGGAAAAAATGCCCTAAAAATCTAGGCGCGAGAGCGAGAAATGATCTCAAGCATCATCACAAGCGTGGAAAACTGAATCTGGCGATATAAGACTCGTAAAAAATGGACGACGGTCGATGTGGCACGCAAACCGAGGCAACGAGGGCGTGAAAAAATGGTCAAAAAATGGACCTGATGAAAACTGGAAAAGGAAAGAACTGTCATGAAGTTCTCGCTGTTCTGATTCCAATGGTACCAACAGTTTGAGAAATGGACGTCATATGACACCAGAATGGTTGTTGGAAAAATGGTGGAATCTTTATAAATAGGGCGTGGGGCCCATATGACGTGTCATTGTTACGTGTGAGTTTGGCAGAGCAGTCAGAGCTCTTTCTTGATTTCTGGGAGATTTCACCGTTGGTTTTCGATTCCGCGAGTTTCAGGTAACTCTATTCGCCTTAGCCTTTTCAATTATGTCATTTTTGGTCAGCGGCGGGCCCCCAAAGGCTGCGGAATTCCACGTTGACCTTCCAACGTGGAATATCGCAGGTTTCGAGTCTCTTCCCGCGATGAACCTCGCGGGTTTTAGGCTGACAGTCGCGATGTTCATCGCGACTGTGAGGTTGGAACCCGCGATGTTCATCGCGAGTTCATGGGAGATAGTCGCGATGTTCATCGCGACTGCCTGGCCAATATCCGCGATGTTCATCGTGGGTTTTTGTATGGAGGCCGCGATGATCATCGCGGCTTTTGATGAAAAAGCCGCGATGGTATTTTTTGCAAATATTTTTTTGCTGGGGCTAAAAATTTCTTCTGTTTTTGGGCAGGATGTTGAGGAGACCGTTGACTTCCTGGCGAGAGCGGGAGATAGATGATGATCTGATGCTGAGGATTCAGACTGATCCAGGGGTTCGACATACTCTGGCGGTGAGTGGACTTCTGAAGTTCGCTCAGATCCCACCAATGCATTCAGTGAGATGGCTCTTGAACAAGTTGGTGAGTTGGTGGGTGCTAGCAGAGGGTGCTTTTATGATTGGGGGACAGAGGTTGGAGATCACCCTCACAGACATATATTTTCTCATTGGGTTGCCTCGTTTAGGGGAGGTGGGAGATCTTCTGCCGAGGATCCCACCAGGTGTTGATATGGAGGATTTGCTGCAGACCTTCTGTGTTGATGGGGCCATTTTGCAGAACAACGCGTTGAGTCTGCGATCACTACGGGAGTGGGACATGTGGGCTGTTGGGGCGTGTGTTCTGCGAGTATTGGGTGCTGTGGCACCACATCGTTTTTCAGGGGGACAAACGATGATGGTGGACTCTGTGCTTCGGGGGACTTATTATGCCTAGGCTCAGATGTTTCTAGCTGGTGTCCGGAGAGATCTGGACAAGTGCTGTCGAGAGGGAGGAGAGTTCTGTTATGCCTCCTTTCTATGCTGTTTTTTCTTTGAGCGGGTGCCGACCTTACGACCACGGATGCCCATTCGTGATGGTCTGGTGAGCGAGCCGCACATGGTGCGGTGGGGGCATATGATGCCTCGTGGTGGTGGTGGTGTCTGCGGGTTTTTTACAGAGGAGGTATATGAGCAGTGGGAGCAGATGCCCCTGGTGATTGAGGATTACCCATATGCTGGCATGGACTACCGAGGTGACCCCGAGATGCCTCGAGCCCAGGGATAGGCCTGGGGTTTAGACGATATGTTTTGTGGTTTGTTTTATACTATATCATGTGATTGTTTATGATTATAGTTAGATATGTATATGATGGTTTACTTGCATTGTGCAGATGTTAGTCTTGTACCGCCGGTCGACTACGTGGCTCGTCAGGGGCGAGCGATGGTGGTTGCTCAACCTCCTGTAGCGGTACCGCCTCCACGTGGTGGAGTATTTGCGGCTCGTGGGCGAGGGGTTGGCCCTCGAGATGATGCCATAGAGGGTGTCAGACAGACATTTGACATGATCCTAGCTGGACTCCCCGAGGATGGCTGGAGAGACTTGGACCGGGACATCGTGGAGCGTTGCTTCGGTGCGCCGCGTGAGTGGCGGTCGCTCTTGTTGAGGACAACAATTTTTGTGGCAGAGCACAGGGATGGTACTCGGGATGACCCTGCAGGGCCGACTGAGAGGAGGATCCGTCTACGGGATGATCCAGCGGGGCCAGCAGAGCGGAGAGTTCCGGCTCGCCATGATCCGGCGGGGCCCACGGAGGAGGCACCAGAGGAGCCCAGGGACCCTGATGACTAGATGATATGTATTTGCCCCCAAATGCTGATGAGCATATGGGGAAGCACCTTTTTGTTCGGCTGATGTATTTTTTTTTTTGTATATTGGGTGCTGAGGGCACCTATGACATGTTTTGACTATACGATGATGTATATATATATATATATATTATGTTGGTTTATAGTCGTGTATGCATATGGATGCACTTGTTGTAATGTTCGCCCGTGGAGGCATGTTTGATATTCTGTATGCCCGTGGAGGCACATGGATGCACATTTTTTTTTTTTTTGGTATATGCCCGTGGAGGCACATGTTATGCACGTGGATGCATATTTTGTTTTGGTATGATGTGATTAGTGTGCCAGTCTAGAATGTTGTTGGCCATATGGTCTACGACACTATTGAGGTTTCTTGGGACATGTGTGAATGAAATGGATTCAAACTATCGAATCATTTGTTTAGTGCGCAATTTTTTTTTGAACAGACAGGGATCACGTACCTGGTAATCATTGTTGAGTTGGGAAACTAGGAGTTGTGAGTCCAAGAAAACGTTAAGGTGACGTATGCTCATTTGGAGAGCTGTGGCCAAGAGACTGGTCACGGCATCATATTCATCCTGGTTGTTGGTAGCGGCACCCAAACACACTCCGTCGATGTGGATCAACTCATGTGAAGGGGAATATATTACCCAAGTTGCAGAGGCCAGATTGGGGGACCAACGGCTTGCCCCATCAGCAAAACCGACGTAGCAGAGGGGAACATGTGTGCGAACGGGATCAATGGAAGGGGTCGACCGGACAGAAGGGTATCCAGTGGAGATTGTATAAATGGAGGGGTCAAGGCCAGGCATTTTGGGATCTGACCAAGTCAAGACATCAGTGAATTCTTAGAAGAGTATTTGGTATTTTCCAATCTCATGTTCACTGTGGGAGGCTCCTAATGTAATGGTATGAAGGGCACCATAGGTGTCGATGTGGATGACGGGAGAAATATTGGCCATTTTATTTTTCTCAGAGGCATCAGGAGTAAGAATAGGATCCTTCAACCAGTCGACTTTAATAGGACGGAAATCTTTGGACTCAACCGCGAATTGGGTAGCAGTGGTGGATGAGGTCTCTTGTGGGAGGAAGTATGGACGATGGTTCATGTCTTCCCAGGGATTATCCGGGCTAGTAGGAGCCTCTAGAATCTCTTTATCACTGTGGGAGCTATGAGTGGTCAAGTCAGTTGACGAGGGTTGGGTGGTCGAAGAGATCATATAAATAGTGTTAATCTCTCCGGATGAAGATGATGCGGGAGGGTAGATCTCCTCGATAGTAGGGGGCGCCGTCTCAAGATCTAGATTATTCATCTCATAGAGAGCTGCTCTGTAATTTGGGATGTCAGGACAGTTGTGGGAGTAGTGGCCGTAAATACCGCATATCGCACATGGGTGGTTGGTACGCAATGATTTATCACGAGGCATGGGGTTTGGATCGAGTTTGACCACCGGGATGTTGGGGTCGTCGTCCAACATTTGCATGTGTTCCTGTAATGCAAGTAACTGTGGACACTGATGGGTTGGATGGCCTAACTCATCACACAACGAGCATTTTGGAGGAGCACGGAATACGGGGGAAGGTTTAACTGCCTTGGGTGGGGGTACCGCAGTGTATGGTTGTGGGCCTCTGCCCCCAGTGGGCCTGATGAGTGGAGGGGGATCGTCGATGACGAAGGAGTAGTGATACCGGGAGGTGGTTGGGTAGAAGTAACAAGGGGTTGCACTGGTTGCAGGACAACATTTGGTGTTGGCGGGGGTATGGGAGGTGAAATATACCACACAGGTAATCCCAGGGTTAACCCAGGGAGACTAAGGGTAGCCATAACCGGGGCGCTTACTACGCCCGAGGGAGGGAATAGAAAGGGGATTGTGTGGAGGGGTGTAACACCGATGTGACTAGGGACCAATGGTGGTTTAGGGAACAAGGGTGGTTGATTACCGGGTTGTTGTGTATTCTGTGAAAGAGTACAGAGGTCAGCGACGTGGGTCTCCGGTGACGGTGGTGGAATAGATTGGAATGTAGAAGTCATCGGCGCCTCAGAGTAAATTATGGGTCCTATTGAGGAAACGAACGAGGTAGTTGCACCACAAACAGGTTGTTCAACCATGGGGAGAACATTTTCAGGTGTGGCGGGGGCCTTGGGATCGTAGTAGGTAAGTTGGTCGACCTTGACCACGCGTCCCTCATGGGGGAACATCATGGTACGGAAAACGGATGAGGCAACCGCCTGCATGGCATACATGTAGCTGCGACCAAGTAAGAGGTTATAGTCGAGTTGGGCATTGATGACCTCAATGTCAATGAGCACGGTTTTACCCGCCAGCTGGACGGGGACATTAGCTAAGAGACCTTGGGGTTGAGCCGAACGGCAGTCGTAGGCTCGCAATGCAGTGGTGGACTGCTGGAGAGTAGGGGATCCCAACTTCTGCCAAACGAATGTAGACATGACACATGTAGAGGCCCCTTCATCGATAATGCATCGATGGATGACAAGAATCCGAACGGAAACAAAAACTTGGAATGCTAAAGTAGATGGTAAGCGTGGTTTGGACTGGTCTGAATCGAATGCGATCAGCTGTGAATCATTGGGGTCAATGGCGCCAATGGCAGAGAGTAAAGTCTTGCGCTGTGAAGGACAGTTTTTCAAGACTTCTAAAGCAGACATGGCTGCAGGAGACTGGGCTAAGTCATCTACAATGTTGTAGTTTGACGCAGCACAAGCATTGGGATTATTGTTGATGCGACGAAGTGGGAAGCGAGGCGCTTTAGAAGCGCCATTGAGTGGAGCCGGAGGTATACGTAACGTTTGATCTGTGGGATGAACGTTAGTGTTCTTGTCGGCAGGAGGGGCTTCAGAGGTGGAGCCATATTGGTTCTGACGGGTTTGGAGGTTGGCATCGACGGTTGACATCATCAACAAGTGGTGAGTACCTGAATCGAACATGGGTTGATCAGGGGCTGCATAAGTGATCTGTTGTGGTGGCACGTTTCCCTGAGGGGGAGCTAACGGCTGAGTGTTCACTACACCTTGGTTTGGAAAGGGGTTTTGCAGCACCAAAGGTTGATGTTGAGGTGGTGGAGGGTTGGGTGGCGGCTGAGGAGCCGCTTGCCCTTGACGATGGGCATCGTCAGTCCAGAGTTGCCGAGCTCGCTCCAAATGTGGGCAAGAATGTGTGTAGTGACCATAGACCCCGCAGATAGAACAAGGGTGGTTTGTTCTGAGGTTATTATTTTTAGGCTGCTTGGGATTACGATCCGAATTGCAGTTGGGAGGAGCAGCATTGTTATTTTGTGGAGGATTGGGAGGTGGAGGACCTTGCTGATGTTGTTGGTTATTACTGCGGTTATGTCCTCTTCCATGGTTCTGTTGCGCACCTTGGTTGCACTGGTTGTTCTGGTGCTGGGGTTGGTTGTGCTGTGTGTACACTTGCCCTTGAGCAGTGGGAGGATTTTGGTTCGCCGCAGGTGCAGGAGCAGGTTGTGGTGGATAATAAGCCGGTGGGGCTGGAGGTGGACCAGTTTCCTGCTGGGGTTGTTTGTAACCCTGAGCTATTGGAGGTGTTGGGATAGCTGTCGCAGCTTGCTGCGGGTAATACATTGGTTGAGGTGCAGCTGGGGGGGCGTATGCAGGTGGTGCATGACCAAAGCACTGAGGTGGACATGAAGGTCCGTGGGTATGGTGGTGATGTGCCATGGGAGCATATGAACTGGTTGCTCCAGATTGAGATGTAGCCCGCGAAAGGTCGGGACCATGGCTAGGATGTGCAATGGAAAAGGGTTGGGGATGGGAGGCCATACAACTAATGATGCCATCAGTGGCATGAGATGCCCCCGGTGCATCATGTTGGGATAACTCACCCCGAGGGGCGTCTGGTATAATGGTATACAGATAACCCGACTAGGCGTAAATGAGGTCAAACTGTTGGGCTTTGAGGATGGCCTCTTCTTCAGACTGGGGTCGTTCGGATGCCACATCCTTCGCAATGAGAGGGAGGAGGGATTTTAGGAACCAATCTAAGAATATGCAGTCATCTAACTTGATTTTGCAGAGGCTTCAGCGTCAATGCCACTCATGAATGCGGTCAGTGATGTGGATGGCCGTGTTCTGTCTGCAAGACAGTAGGATCTCAACTCCCGCATCATAGCGGACAGGTAACTGGAAGAACTGCAGGAAGGTCGAGGCAAGGGAGGTAAAGGTGGCATGCGTCCCATGGGGCTGCTCGATATACCACTTAGCTGCAAAGCCAGTGAAGGTGCGCTGTAACAGACGGAGGTGGACTGAGTCGTCCACTATGGAGTTGGAGGAACACCATAGATGGAAGGACATGATATGTTTCTGTGGGTCCTCACCTGCCTTTCCCTCAAACTTAGGGATGTCAGAGGGGAGTTTGGTGGGCATTTGAGGCCACGCAGGATTGTGTCTGATAGGATCATTGGTGAGCCTGGCTAAGTCTGGTAAGTTCAGACTCGCCATGTACGGTAAGCTAGCAGATGTAGTGACTGGGATTGGGACATGCATAGTCATGGTGGTATGATGTAGGGGTCCAATAGCGCCTAAAGGTATGCTAGGTATTGAAGGTATGTGTCCTCCAATAGGTGTGGTCTGGTATGGGCCAGTGCTTCCAAGTGCAACATGGGTTACACTTGGGTTAGGAATAGTAGTGGTGATTCCTAGAATCTAGGTTGTGGAACTGAGAGGGGGTGTGACCCCTATATTTGGCATACCCATAATAGGTGGTGGCCCTGTGTTGGGGATTCCTATAACAGGAGGTGGCCCTGTGTTGGGCATTCCTAAATGTGGAGTGTCCGCCATATTAGGCATACCTAGGGGGGTGGTGGTTGCCATGGATGGCACCGTAGCAGAAGGGTCTGTGGATGTCTCACCTATGGTGTTGGTAAAAAGTGGGTCGAATTGTGTCCCAGCCATGGGGTTGCTTGGTAACAACTCGGTAGGGTTTTCGGATTCTGCCTCAAAATCAAATGTGAAGTGAGGCATGTAAGAATCAGATGACTGTCTGTTCGATCGACGATGTGTCGAGTCAAGGGATAAGGCTCGGCATCGGTGACATGGCGAGCCAAGTAGATTGAACTCTGGGAGTTCGCCCTGAAGACGACGAGAGCGTCTAAAATTCTCAATGGTGAGAAATAAGTTTTTTGTGGAAAAATCTTATGTGTAAAATGGTAATATATAAAAAACTCAAAACCCTAATGCAACCAAGGGTGCAAGAAGGGGAGTGAAAATGAAGGCTCTCAGGCCAAAAAAAAAATCAACCTCAAAAAGGCACTTATTATAGCAGCTGTGCTATAATAAGTGGAGGGATGCAAAAAATGGTCAGAGTACCAACATGCAAACAACTTCTAGAAAAAATAGGTGTAACTAGACCAAAGGTGGATTGTATCATGCAAACACCTAACTAAAAGTATTGTGAATCAACAAACTATATTCTCTGCAAGGTGATGAAATCCAAGTCAGACAATATTGAGTGTTGAGTCAACGGCTAGATATCCCCCTACCGGGAGGGACACCGGGTAATCAATCCTAAAGAATGGCTACTAGGATACTCCGTTCATGACACGTCGAGAAAAGGTAAATCTGCCGTTTGGTCCTTTTACCGCAATACCCCCATACAAGGATATCCCGAGAACTGCGAATGGTAGCCCTTTGGTTACTAAATGGATTTCGGTATTCCACTCAGGCTTCCGGTACCATCCTCGTGACTTCAACCCTCCTAGGGGAGAGGCCTTCCCATAAACCGATTGTGACCATGCCAATAAATACTTGGAGATTTTGGCTCCCTAATGGAAAACTTCTATGTCTCAAATGTAATAACTGAGGGGTGTTATTGGAACACCTATCCCCTCAATACTACCTAGCTACAAAGTTCTTTTAATGTTCCCCAAGTGGGGTTAAAAGTGGGTTGAAATTAGGGTAAGTTTTAAGGCTCAGTTTTAAATTATGTGTTTGAGTGGGTGCACGTGTGGTATTTTAAACTGAAATTGAAAAAAGTAAATGCTTTGTAGAAAATATTCAAAAAACAAAGGATCTTTTGAAATAAAAAAGCAAATATTATGACTTTTTCAATGAATGGAAATTAAATGCTTTTGCAAAAAACTATTCAAAAAACAAAGGATCTTTTGGAATAGGAAAGCAAATAATATGACTTCTTTGAAATAAATTGATTTCTTTTTCAAAAATTGCTATGGGCAAGAAATCAAAGAAGTAAACAACAAAAATTTTTAATCTAGATAAAATGCAAATAAATCCTTCTTTCAATTTCTGAAAATTTTTAAAAAGACTTTTTCAAATGTGCATTCTAAATAGTAAAATTTTCCTATGGCTGTAAACAATGCTGGAATCTTAGTACTGTAAAATGTGCTATGTGGGCAGAAAAAACAGTAAAAAATTAATTTTTTAAACGGATCGGCCGAATGAAAAAATTGGCATCGCGGGTTTTGACAGAACAACCGCGATGGACCGCGCGGGTTTCTGTCGCACAGTCGCGATGGGCAGCGCGGGTTTCGACCACGAAGCCGCGATGGACCGCGCGGGATTTCGTCACACAGTCGCGATGTGCAGTGCGGAAAATGTCCGCGAAGCCGCAATGTGCAGCGCGCTAAATGGCCGCGAAGCCGCGGTGAACCGCACAGAAAAAAGCCGCGCAGTCGCAATGAGCCGCGCGACTGTTGGGCAAAAATCCGCGAGGCGAAAGCCATACGCGGACACCAAAAAACGAACTCAAAAATTGAGAATTTCGGGCTGTTAATGGCTAAAAAATGGGCCAAGATCTAGAACAACAATGGATCTGCTGTCTAGGGTGGCAAATCTATGAATTAAACTAACTAATACTATCAAAAACTAAGATCTAAAGCAAAAGTGAGATCTAAAAATTCGAAAGCAGCGGAGTCGCCAAAATCTGTTGGCTTGGTTTTGCAACCAAGCTTAGTGCTATGGGCACCTGCTAACTAGTAGCAGCAGTCTCAATATTAAGCAAAAACAATAAACTAAATCTAAACTAAACTAAACTAGCATGTGCATCTTTGAATTAAAAAACAAGAACAAGAAATATAGAAAATAAATTTTGTATTGAAAAATGGGGGCAAGCAAGTGCTTGCAATAACAATACCTCCAAGTGAAGAAGATAGTTGAAAAGCTCCAAGGATGAGCAGCTCCAAACTCCAATGGGTCCTTTCTCCAAGGTTGCTACAATGGCCAAAAACTCAAGGGAGATTTTGGCAGCATGAGGATGGGAATATGGATGGATGTGAAATGAGGAGCCCCTACCACCTTTTTATAGGTTTTTGGTGGTGGGGAATACCATTTGTGGTTTTGTGGAAACCAATGGTATTGACCAATATGGTTTAGGTACTTTTCCCTCCTTTTTCCTTTTTTGAATAAAATTAATATTTTTATTCCCTTTTTAATATTTTTGGGAATTTTGGACCCTTTTTAAGGGTTTTTTATGCTTTTTTAGGAAAAATAATCTTTTTGAGTGGGAAAAGGGGTGTACTAAGGTCTTTTGGTGACCTTTTGTTGGCTTCATAGGCTTAGATGGTGGAAAAGTGGACAAATGGGTCATGTGAATAAGGAAATGAGCTAGTGAGCACTTTTTAGGTGTTAACACGATGGATGGAGGAAAGCATATTCAAAGATCGAGTATAAGGTGGCCCCTATCCCATGAAAAGCGTAAGGTCTCCTTACCGCATGGAAACTATGTTATTGGCCAGACTATGTGGAGAAAAAGATGCCTCCACGTTATATGAGGAATGGGTACTAGTGCTACACACTGTAATCACCCTTGGGTATATTTTTAACTAAGGGGCGATATTATTCACAAATCGTAAGCAAGCAAGTAGTTATATCAACAAGAAACCCACCGCTAGGGAAAGCCATAGAGTTTTATATGTCTTCATACCTACTAGATGTATTCAATGCTATTAAAACCCTTCCAAGGGATGGTATGGGCCTAGAAATCCACTGATCCACCCATTGAAATATATTAAAAAGTGTCTTGGAAAAAAAATACCAACAACAATCAAAGGATTTGTGAGGATTTTATAAGGCCTCTATACACATTGATTCACATACACCTTGCAAGTTGTATGTTAGAAGTTGTGTTTGAGGAACTAATTGATCTTTGGGATTGGTACATCACAAAAGACCATGCATATACAAGGATCTATGGTTGATCCCAACTACCTCATATACTCTCCAAGTATGTATCTGATAAGGTGGTATTAATGGAGATTTCATATCATACGTACATCAACATGATTGGATCAACCTTTTCAGTAAGAAAGAAATCCTCATGGACTCCATTGGCCTTTGCTATTAGAAATTATAGCATTGAAACAATTGAATATGCAGGTCAGGTAGGAATGGAACTAAGTGTCTTTCATTTCAACAAAAAATTACTTAGAAGTAGTGGTCCTCTTAAAGTGGTGAAAAGGCACCGTGACTCATGCAAGTTCAATTTTTATTACACGCATGGAGTTTTCTAGGAAGAAGAAATTTACAAAAGAGTCTGATCGTTGGATAAGTTGTATTGAGGTTAGTTAGGTAAGGGAAAACAAGATATAGCTACCACCAAAATGAAATAAGAAAAATCAAGGAAAGAAGAAAAGAGAAAAGAAGAAGAAGCGAAGAAGAAAGAAGAAGAACAAGACAAGTTGAGAGAAGATGAGGAAGCTAGGATAAATGTAGAGGAAGAAGTTGCTAGGAAATGAGAAGAAGAAAAAGAGGCAACCAGGAAAGCAAAGGAGGAAATAATAAAAAAGTAGCAAGAGAAATACAGGTAGGAGCAAGAGGACCATTCATACAATGGAGAACAATCTATAGAGGGAGATAATACATATGATCCTAAGACTCCCAAGACTATGAAATATATAAATGACACCCCATTTGTTTAAATCAAGGGAGGACACTTCTCATTGCTAGAACTTCATTTTGGATGCTTCAAACCTTAAAAGGAGGAATTATTGGCCTACTAAGCTCCTACATTTTTTACAATAAAAGGTAGGAAATAGTAAAAAGGACTCATAAAATACTTAAAATATGAGAACAATAGTTCATGTAGGTCATAACAAAAGTTCCATTCTTTACATAGGTGGGAAGAGACCCAATAAAAAAAAACCTAAATGAATGTGGCTAGCATTATGGCCACATAATTCAATGTTTCCAATTCAATCAAATAATTTGTGATTCACAAAAGAGAAATAAGCTCTTTGAAGGTAGAGATCATGACCTTATAGAACAACAATAAAGTTTTTCAAAAAGAAAATGAACAATTGGATGCAGAGAAAGGAACAATAATGGAACTTAGTATCTTTGCACGAAACATGAAAAGTGATGTGGCAAGGGCATAGTTGCAGCTGCAAGAACATGTTCAAAATCTACAAAGCACACTAACTTGGTTGAAAGATATTGTAGGGAGGGTGAGAAATTGGGAGATTGAGTTGGGAGCAATTCTGGAATGTCTTGACAGAATTATTGGATGGAAGAAATTAGTAATATATGCAGCTCCTAAGATTCCTAGAATAAGCACAGAGGAGGTGAAAAAATATTGTAAATCCATAGCTAATTCCAGAAAATCCATAGCTAGTGTTGAGAAAGATGAAGCCACAATTTTGAATAAATGTCAACACATATTTTAGATTGTTGTAAAAGTCACTAATCATTGTAAATTGCCTTAATTTTGAGAAGGGGATAAGGAAAAATCATTTGAGAAGAGGAATTCCGAAGTGATCAACATCAACCGTGACAAGCAATTGGCTATTGAAATCATATCTAGTGTGACTACTAAAAACCTGGATGAATTTGTGGCAAAGATGGTAAATGATTCCATCCTTGTTAAGTCATACAATATATTGATGCAAAAGAACCTTATAGACATATCCGCTGATGTAATAGATGATGAAGTTTCTTTTGAGACCATTTGTTCTCATAGAATTAGAGAGAACTTTGATTATCATAGCAAGTGGAGTGCATATGTGGAAAAAGTGGTCCCATCAACCTCCTAGCGTTTAAAAGTATATTGTAAATTTGGTGTTAATTATTGTATTTTCTTGGTCCCTAGTCAAGTAAGCTTAATGAGTAAAAAAGGGTGATCAAAGGGTTACTAGAGGACAAAATAAGAGATTGGAAGGTCAAGATTCTCTATGGGTAAATACCAAGATAGTTACCCAAAGTTTTCTTTTAAATTTAATGACATGAAAAAGAGAATGGGATTTTTCCTATATAACTTTTATGTATAAGCCTTTTTCTAGTAGAATGATAATATAAGGAGAATCCATAGTTGGCCATATTTTGTTGGGACATACTCTGTCTTTCTATGGTGTTTATTCTCATATCTATTTATGTCATATATTTCTCAACAAATATGCTATAAGGATGTTTTCCTATCCTTTGAACTATTGTCTGGTAAAGGAATACATTCTTGTGTTGTTTATCTTCTAGTAGTTTAGTTACAACCTTGTGATCACTGGATTGAAAGCTAACTAGTTATTAGAGACTATTCTTAATGAATGGTTAAGTCATAATATTTTCATTTATAAATATAATAATATTATTTGTTAATATCACAATGAAAGAACATTTTAAATTATGTGTTTTCAAACCTTCTAGTCTTTCTCCCCTAACTAGGACAATTATAGTACTGCATTTAATGTTATCCATGCATATCTTTACATTATGCATTTAGACATCAGAGGATACACTCATAACCAGTATTTGATGCCAAGCTATAATCCATATGGATTCCTCATATCAAATAGTGCATGGTCTGATTGGGACCCTATATTGGGGAGAATCCTTGTTGTTGAATCAAGGGGAATTCCTCATTGTCAATAGTTTTTGGTACTAAAAGGAGGGACATGAATGGATGCGAGAGACACATCTCAATCATGTAATTATCCTTTTTAATAATAGTATATAAATCCTTATGAAAGTTATACCTCCACCCAAGGTGAATAATCTAACCCAGAGTCATCCTTTGAGGAACTACTATTAGTTTTGATAAATCCGTGTCCATAGAAACATATAAACTATATGTTTTCCATGTTCAAGATTTTAACCAATTTTTCCATTATATTCAGTCATACTCAAAGAATATCTCATCTATTTTGTCAATAAATCGTCAAGTGAAGTCACCGATTTGAAGAGGATTTTTGGTGAAGGTACATCCAACACACGACCTTTTAGACATTTCTACAAAAAACCTATTTAGAAACCCCATGAGAAATTTCAAGTTACATGAAATTGGGAGGGAGAAGCATTGCACCTACCATCATGCAAACCATTTTGAAAATACTTGTCCTTAGTGGATTCGTTCTATGAATATGGTAGTTAATCAACCAATTTCTTGATGGATGAAACCAAAATGACAACCCCCCTTGTGAGGCAAAAATGAACCTAAAAATGAAGAGCAACCAATTGGTTAGGAAACCATGTTTCTATGGGACATGTGCCATAGATTGCATCATGAGTATGAATAAGTAATTGGATAACTATAAGTCACCTAGTCTATCTAGAAGGCTTATCCTCTTGGGAGTAAAGGTCCCATTCCTTCAACTTCTTCCCCATTTAATCCCACTGACACACTTGATAAGACTGCAACTACTACCCAGACCAAGAAAAAAAACACCTAATGCACCTATAATTTTCATGGATTACAATGTGGTGGAAGATATGAAGAAAACAAAATCCAACTTCTCTATATTCAATATCTGCAACATTCCTTAATAGTGAAACTATTGTATGCTTTTTCACCACCACCCCAACTACCTCAAGGAAGGATAGAAAACATGGAATGAAGAAGAAATCTCTTGTGTTGGAAAATCAAGTAATACTGAGAGGGCAGGGGTGAATCAATATTTAGATATTTCTTCATTTTTTATCACTTTTAAGACAAAATCAAGAATAGAAACAGAACACATAATTTCATCGTGGAAACCCAATTGGTAAAACCAAAAAAACTTTCTATTACTGCAAAATTATATTTACAATTATTTGCAAGCACCAACTTGTTGGAAGCTACAACACCCAAGATTTTAAGCTACAACTGAAGGATGCAATGAAACCCAAGATTTTAAGCTACAACTGAAGGATGCAACGACACCCCGTTTACAAACAACAACTAGAAGGAAGCTATGACTTCGTACAGAATTTTGTAGCCTATCCTTGCGCCTCCCAACCACCCTTAAATGATTATGTGTTTTATGTTTTCTGTACACCTTTTGATATGCTATTTGAAATTTACAGAGACACTTTATTTGAAGGATTAAATCCTTGTTTTTATACCCTCAATCGTGCCTCTTCACCTAACAGTCACAAATCTTCATCGTGACCCTTCACAAATAAAACTAATTTGAAATTACCTCTATGTTTGAACCTACGAAATTAACAGCGTGATTATGAAACACTTCGACTTCACAACTCCGACTCTGACTTTCTTATTCGTTGATTTACAATATGTCGATATTCTCCATCGATTCCAACTGGTCGATTCCGTTTTTGGGAGTTAATTCAGCGTCTCCGACTTTGCCATTCCGATTCTGACTGGTTGATTCCAATGTCGAACTGCGACTCCAACTCGTGACTCCTGTTTTGACTATCAACTCTGATTCCGACTCCCACTTTTTGACTACATTTCTAACTCCAACTCGAATGACAATGGTCAACAAGAGGTTGTCTATTGACTTAATTTACAAGGACTCGACCATAATAAAAGAGGTCAACACTGATTGACAATAGGTCGACTATTGACTTAATTTATAAGGATTTGACCATAATACAAGAGGTCGGCACCAATTGACAAGAGTTCAAATATTGACTTAATTTACAAGGACTCGACCATAATGCAATAGGTCGACACCAACTAACTTTATATGACTATTGACCACTTTTTTGCTTCGACATTTTCGACTAGTTTTAAGAGCCAACCATAATTAAGCATGCACTAAATATGGCGTCGACCATTTACACCGAATTGCTATACTTTTCCTTTGTCATTAATGAACTTATTTGATATCAATTACAATCATACTCAACATTCTCCCCCTTTTTCATTGATGACAACAACTCTTCAAATTTCTCCCCCTTTGACATTAATGACTAAGGATCTCAAAACTCCCCATGTCAACTATATCCATATTTTGTGAGAGGGTACAATCTTCAGTTTATACTAAGGAAGAGGGATAACCCCTAGCTTCTTCCTGAGATAGGAAAACGATCCTCCAGTTAGCGGCTTAGTAAATATGTCTACAATATGTTCCTTTGTATCAACATACTCCAATTTGACAACATTTTGTGACACTTGTTCTCTTAGAAAGTGATATTTTATTGGAATGTGCTTTGTTTTAGAGTGCATAAATGGATTCTTGGATATGTTTATAGCATTCATGTTTTCATAGTGTATCACAATTGGGTCCTCATATTTCACAAGTAGATATTCTAATGTTTGTTTCATCCAGATGACTTGAGTACAACATGATGCAACAACTATATACTCAGCTTCTGTTGTAGAAAGTGAAATGGAGGACTTCTTTTTGCTTAGCCATGATACCAAGCAATCTACCAAGTAAAATTTTGCTCCATTGGTGCTATTTCTATCATGAATACTTCCTTCCCAATATGCATTAGTAAATTCCTTTAGAGTGAAGTCATTTCCTTTTGGATACCATAAACCATAATCCATAGTTCCTTTCAGATATCTAAGGATTTTTTTATTGTTGCCACATGTGTTTCTTTGCTGGATGATTGGAATCTGGTGACCAAGCCTACAAACTGCATCACATCTGGTCTTGTAGATGTTACATATACCAAACTACCAATCATTGACCTATACATGATATGATCTACTTCCAAAGACTCATCATCCTTTCTTAATTTTCAACCAGTGACCATAGGAGTACTACCAGGTTTTGAGTCTTCCATTTTAAATTTTTTCAACATATCTTTGATATACTTGGTTTGAGAGATGAAGATCCCTTTTTCTGATTGAGATACTTGTAATCCAAGGAAGAATGTCAGTTCACCCAACATTGACATTTCAAACTCCTTCTTCATTTTTGAAGCAAAATTTACACTCATAATCTGTAGATCACTTCGAAATATGATATCATCTACATAGACAAAAACAATGATCATATTTTTGTTTTCAAACTTTATGTAGAGATTACTATCAGCGGCCCCTCTTCTATATCCTTGCTTCTTCAAGTACTTGTCCAGTCTTGAGAACCATGCTCTTGGAGCTTGTTTGAGGCCATAGAGTGCATTTTTTAGTTTGCAAACATAATATCTATTTTCTGATAAGAGAAAACCTTCAGGCTGTTCAGCATAGACTTCCTCTTCAAGTTCTCCATTAAGGAATTTAGATTTTACATCCACTTGGTATACTTTGAAGTTTTTGTAGCATGCAAATGCTAAAAACATTCTAATGGCTTCAACTCTTGCCACAGGTGCAAAATTTTCTTCAAAGTCAATACCTTCTATTTGAGCATATTTCTTGCATACTAGTCTGGATTTGTTTCTTATGACTTGACCATCCTCATTAAACTTGTTCTTGAAAATCCATTTGGTCCCAATAACATTCTTGCCTTTCGGTCTTGGGACAAGTTCCCAAGTTTGGTTTTTCTCTATTTGGTCCAACTCATCATTCATGGCATTGATCCAATCATTATTTTTGCTAGCTTCTGCAAATGTTTTTGGCTTAACTAATGAGATTAATGCTTGTTCTTGAAACATAAGTCTTCTTCTTGTACTGACTCTTGTATCCTTGTCACCTATGATTAGAGTTTCATGATTGTTCTTTTGAATTCTTCTAGATGGAGTTCTTGTATCATATCTAGGAGAGTCTTCGTATTCACTTTCATGTGTTTCTTCATCTTCTTTTTCTTGTTCTAAAACTCCCTTCTTTTGAGAATATTCATCTTTCTCTTCTTCTTTTAAAAGCTCCTCCTTTTGAGAATCTTCATCTTTCTCTTCACCATTAGTGTCTTCATCATCCTCATTTTCTTGAATTTTAATTTTTCTTGGTTTAGTGTCATCAACAATTACATTTGCACTTTCTATGATATTGTGTGACCTTAGATTGTAACATCTGTATGCCTTTTTGGTGGATGAATATCCAAGAAATATGCCCTCATCTATCCTGGAGTCAAATTTTCCAAGATCATCATCATCTCTCTTTATGTAGCACTTACTTCCAAAGACTCTAAAGTACTTGACTAATGTTGGTCTGCCAAACCATACCTCGTAAATAGTTTTATCATTATTTACTCTGAGATGTCCTCTGTTTTGTATATACACAGTTGTATATATTGCTTCTCTCCAATAGCTATATGGAAGTTTAGCTTCATTAAGCTTGGTTCTGGCTGCTTCTTGAATTGTCATGTTCTTTCTCTCAACAACTCCATTTTGCTGAGGAGTTTTTGGGGCTGAAAACTGTATTTTGATTCCACGAGTTTCACAAAACTCATTGAATTCATTTGTGGTAAACTCACCACCATTATCTAACCTTAGAAATTTAATTTTGAAATTTGTTTCATTCTCAACTAGTGCCTTAAAAGCTTTAAACTTCACAAAGGCTTCTGATTTTCCCTTGAGGAATGTCACCCAAGTCATCCTTGTATGATCATCAATGAATAACATGAAGTAATGACCACCTTGCATGCTTTTAGTCCTTGTAGGTCCATAGAGATCAGTGTGAATTATTTCCAATGGCTGTGATGTTGTATGCTCTTTGATCTTGAAGCTTGCTTTTGTTTATTTCCCATGAAGACAATGTCTACAAACATAGTTTGGAGGTTTTATGATCTTTGGCAAGTTTCTTACAGCTCCCTTCTTACTTACTTTTACAATATTTTCAAAGTTCAAGTGCCCCATTCTTCTATGCCACCGCATACTTTCATCAGTTTGACTCATGTAACATTGTTCTTCATTTTCTAGGATGTATACATTGCTTGGAGTTCTCATAGCAGTACCAATAAGTTTTCGTGAATTTTTCCTTTTGATTTCACATTTCTTGGAGTCAAATATGAAAATGTGCCCTTGATCACAAGTTTGACTCACACTTAGGAGATTAGGTTTTAAGTTTTCTACTAGAAGAACATTTTTTGCTTTAACGTTGTTTCTAAGAGCCACTGTACCCTTCCCAATTACTTTAGAACATAAATTATCTCCAAAAGTGACGTTTCATTTTTTATCTTGTTTTAGACTTATGAACTTGCTCGGGTTTCCTGTCATGTGTTTTGAACATCCACTAACCACATGCCATATATTTTTCTTTTCTGTGGCACATAGAGCTATCGAACATTTTTCTTTCACATCTTCTATATTTTTGCAAGCCTTTATTTTCTCCTTGTATTTAGTTGTGGCTTCTTTTTCAATAGGAATCACTGGTTTACATTTTCTAGCTATATGCCCATAGTTACCACATTTGTAACGTTCTGTTGTTGCTGCAACATCCCCCCCAAAATTTTGTAAATATTGGGGCCCCTCCTTTTTGTTTTTAGAAAAGTTTGCTTAGAGAAGTCAAGCCCCTTTTTAGAAAGTCTTTTATACTTAGTTTTCTGGAGAAAGCAAGTCCTTAAGCCTGTTTTTGCCTTTTTCTTCTAAGTAAAACTCAGCTTTCATGGCTGAAATGATGACAAAACTCGCTGAGTTGGGCCGCAACGTTCGGACCTTTTTGTTAAACTTTTTGAGCTTTCCCTATTTCGGTGCAACTCACCCAGTTCCGCCGCAACGAGGGAGCATTTTGGTTAAGTTTTTAAAGTATTTTTGTTTCCGGTGAACTCACCTAGTCCCGCCGCAACAGTCACTCCAACTCACCCTGATCATCCGAAACGTGGCCTTTGCCTTGTCCTTTTCCATGTTTTGCGTTTCGAAAAAACACGCCAAGTTACGCCGACGTAACTTGTGGATGTGATCTGAATCGGCTAGGTGCTTTGCCAAACTTAAGCTTTTTCAAAGCTTCTTCGGAAGAACTCAGCCAACACCGCCAAAACTGTCGCCTCTAAACCCTGAGCCCTATCGATAAGAAGCAATGTAAAGGCAAGCGACAAAACTCAACTTGTCTTGCAGAAATGAGATAGAAGGCACCCGGTTTCGACTTGACGCCAAAGTCGCAAAACTGTGCCGACCCGTTGAGGAAGCACTCAGCCAACACCGCCGAAGATATCGCTCCAACTCGTTGAAAGCTTCTGTTTGATGACTCACATTTAATCCACAAATGGCGCTGAAAGGACATTGGTCACATCGCCGTAATGACGTTTTAATGCCCTATCAACCCAGTTAATTGCCCACACGTGCCATATTTCTATATATAGAAAGTGTGGGGTTTGGGGTTTTTATTATCATTTTGTTTATTTTTGAACCCCATTCGAGGTCATGACTATCCAGTGAAGGACAACCAGGCCTGCAGTCAGTCGTCTACTTCGGACCCAATCGCCCGCCACCAGGTAAGTAATTCCACTAGGCCTTTTGCCTTGTTTTCAGTTGTCATTATGTCATAGTCTATCGTGGATTGGGCGTTCATTGTGTTGTAGTCTATCTAGATGATGTGATTGTTTTTTCGAAGAAGAGGGAAGATCATGTTTTTCATTTAAAGTGGATTTTTTATCGCTGCAGGAAATATGGTATTTCTTTAAACCCCCAAAAAAGTGTTTTTGTTGTTCTTGAAGGCAAGCTTTTGGGTCACATCATTTCAAAAAAGGGAATTTCAATAGATCAATAGAGAGTGCAAACTATTAAAAAAATTCCCATGCCCCACAACAAAAAATCTATGCAATCATTTATGGGCACCATTAATTTTGTTCGAAGGTTTGTTCCCGATTTCGCTCAGACCGTTAAACCTTAGCGGAGTGTACAGTTCAAATGGAAAAAATTGGAGAAAGTTGCATTTAAAGAAATCAAAGCAGCCATAGCTAATGCTCCTTCTTTAAGAAGTCCAGACTTCAATAAGGATTTCATCATGTATACCTTTGCTTCGAATGACTCTTTCGCGGCTGTGCTCACACAAAAGGTAGAATCAAGGGATGAATACCCAATTTCTTTTATGAGCACTAGTCTGCAAGGTGCTGAACTGAACTTCCCTATTGTAGAAAAACAGGCATATGTCGTATTCAAAGTAGTAAAGTAGTTCAGGCCATATATTCTTAAGAACATAACTAAAGTTGTAGTTCCTCACCCCGCCGTCAGATCTCTTTTCATTCAAAAGAATTGGGAGAAAGAAGAGGAAACTGAGTTATCGCTCTTCAGGAGTATGATTTAGAATTTAAACTGGCCACCATCATCAAATGTCAAGGTTTATGCAAATTACTCACTGAAAATCTAGCAGATGAAGAGCTGAATTGGGAAAATGAACCTGAACTAAACATGGTTGAGGTATGTCCCATTTTCACAGCTCCTGAACCTTGGTATAGGGACCTAGTGCATTATTTGCATCAAGGGTACTTACCGGAACGCTGGAGTTCTAAGCGAAGAAGGGCACTCTGTTTGAAATCAGTAGCTTATGAAATCATTGATGGGGTACTTTTTAGAAGAAATTATGATCGCATTTTTCTTAGATGTCTAGGAAAGGAAGATGCAAATAAAGTGGTCAAGGAATTACACGATATCCCTGCTAGGGGACATTATTATGGAGATACAACAACTCACAAAATACTGAGAGCTGGATATTGTTGGCCCACTTTGTTTAGAGATGCCCACGACTAGTCAAGGAATTGTGATGTGTGCCAAAGGAGTGCAGGGAAATTGTCGAAAGCAACAGGACCTCTGCAGCCAATCATTATCTCTGAACCATTCGAGCAATGGGGCATAGATTTCATTGGAGAAATAAACCCAAATTTTTCTCTGCAGCACTAGCATATCCTAACGACCACAAATTATTTTACAATATGGACAAAAGTTGCTCCGTTGCACAAAATCAATGAGGATGCGGTCATTAATTTCTTAAAGGAAAACATCATAATGAGGTTTGGGGTTCCAATTTCCCTAGTTTTTGATAATGCAACTTATTTTTTGTCTTTTAAGATAAATGAATTTGTTTATGAGAGAGGAATTAAGTTACATTATTCATCCAATTACTATCCCCAAGGAAACAGATTAGCTTAATCGACGAACAAAAACCTTATTCGGATCCTTAAGAAAACTGTGATTGAAAATCAGAGAAGCTGGCACATATCCCTCCCAAATGCTTTATGGGCAGACAGAGTCACCCCCAAGAACGACTTAGGAGTTTCCCCATATACCCTTGTCTATGGTAGAGAATCTATCCTTCCTACAAACATCTTACTCCCATCCTTGCAATTGGCCCAAGCTTCCCGAGCTTCCAACAGTCAAGTCTTACAATCTAGAATTGACACCCTGCTGAAACTTGAAGAATCCCGACAGAAAGCCAAATACCATTTCCACAAGCACCAAGACATAGTCAAAAGGTGGTTTAATAAAAGAAAGTCTAGCAAAATAAGTTTTGAAGTAGGCGACTTAGTTCTGAAATGGGACCATCCACATGATGGTAAGGGAATGCACACAAAGTTTCAACGTTTATGGGTTGGCCCTTACCAAATTTATGAAAAACTTGGCCCGTCGACATACAAGCTGAAACACTTACAAGGGGAGGAAGTAACTCTACCTCTCAACGGCCTCGCTTTAAAACAATACTTCACATAACCCTATGAGGGATTTTGTACATAAATAAACACTCTTGTTTCTTTTCTTGATTGTATGTTTTTGTTTTTGTTTTATATCATTTTCTTTAGTTAGCTTGGTTTGTTTTCCACCTTGCTCTATGCTCAAAGTTTTCTTTATTCGTTCTTTAATAAAACCTAGCCCAACTTTTGGCTTAATGGTAAGATAGAGCTCCAAGAAAGACTCAAAATCATGTAAGGTAGAAACCTACTTACAAAGAAATGTTTTTTGTGACTTTGTTTTCACTGTTGGGCTTCTAGGAATGAAGAGATCCCTTTTCTGTTGGTCGAAATAACCCTGTTTTAATAACTAAGATTCAACATTTCCTTCTTACTATCTTGGGGCTCCATTCACTCTAACATTAATACTTGTCTCAAAGAGTTCACTATGATAGACCCATGGAGAGGAATCATGTCTCACAGGCGTATGGTATTTAAAATGATCCCATGCTGCAAATAAATTCCAAAAGAGCTTATGTTAAAGAGTCCGATTTCCAGAAATTATCGCCTCACTTAAAGCACGACAGAGAAAAGCAAAATGCATTCAACTAAGGAAGTTGTTCAAATAAATCAGCCCAACAAGGTTCTTCTCCATCCGTGAAGCATGATAATCAAATAAATCTCTAGCTCACACAAAAGTACATTATGGATGGAAGAACCTAAATCAAATATGGAAGTTGAAGAAATTCATTTCTGGAAGGCTCAAACGACAAAAGTTGTCAATTAAGAAACATTCAAAAGGATGCAAATAGCATGGGAATGAGGAACAAACGAATGTGTCTGTGACATATTGTTACGATCCTGTGGAGTCTTCTATTAGTTGACATCTAAAAGACAGAGTTTCAAAATGAACTCCATACTCTGGACCTAAGAGAGTTGTAATGAAGTATGATTCTAAGTTCCCTTCTCCCGAAATGACCATGATGATGAGAGTGATCACTGCATTCACAGAAACTGAATTATGAGGACATTTTGTTACCCATATAAATTAGTAGTTTGCAAGTTTTCTGCCCCTAAGGAGAGTTTGTTTCAGAGATTTGTGTTCACCAGGGAATCGCCAATTGTTGTTGCTGCAACATCCCCCCCAAAATTTTGTAAATATTGGGGTCCATCCTTTTTGTTTTTAGAAAAGTTTGCTTAGAGAAGTCAAGCCCCTTTTTAGAAAGTCTTTTATACTTAGTTTTATGGAGAAAGAAAGTCCTTAAGCCTGTTTTTTCCTTTTTCTTCTAAGTAAAACTCATATTTCATAGCCGAAACGATGACAAAACTCACCGAGTTGGGCCGCAATGTTCGGACCTTTTTGTTAAGTATTTTGAGCTTTCCCCATTTTGGTGCAACTCACCCAGTTCCGCCGAAACAAGCGCGCATTTTGGTTAAGTTTTTAAAGTCTTTTTGTTTCAGGTGAACTCGCCCAGTCCCACCGCAACGGTCGCTCCAACTCACCCTGATCATCCGAAACATGGCCTTTGCCTTGTCCTTTTTCAAGTTTTACGTTTCGACAAAACATGCCAAGTTACGCCGACGTAACTCATAGATGTGATCCGAATCGGCTAGGCGCTCCGCCAAACTTAATCTTTTTCAAAGCTTCTTCGGAAGAACTCAGCCAATGCTGCTGAAATTGTCGCCTCTAAACCTTGAGCCCTGTCGATAAGAAGCGATGTAAAGGCAAGCGGTGAAACTCAACTTGTCTCGCCGAAAGGAGATAGAAGGTGCCCGGTTTCGACCTGACACTGAACTCGCCAAACTGTGCCGACCCGTTGCAGAAGCACTCAGCCAACGTCGCCGAAGCTATCGCTCCAACTCGCCGAAAGATTCCATTTGAAGGCTCGCATTTAATCCACAAATGACACCGAAAGGACATTGATCCCATTGTCGTAACGACATTTTAATGCCCTACCTACCCAGTTAATTTTCGACACGTGCCAGATTTCTATATATAGAAAGAGTGGGGTTTGGGGTTTTTATTATCGTTTTGTTTATTTTTGAACCCCGTTCAAGGTCACGACTATCCATTGAGGGACAGCAAGGCCTGTAGTCAATTGTCTACTTTGGACCCAATCGCCCGCCGCTAGGTAAGTAATTCCATCAAGCCTTTTGCCTTGTTTTCAGTCATCACAAGTTCTTAGTAGCTAAAGCTTTTGTTTTCCTTTAAGCACCATTTTAGCAGTCCCTCACAACGACCACCCTCATCCATGCTGGAGTTTTGTATCCGTCTGATCATTCTCAAAGCTGTTTAAGTAATTCGACTGGACCCCGTTCGCTACACTGTCAGTTTTCCTGGGCTAAGATTGTAGCATCCCAAGCCAACGTAGTTATCAGCACCCAAACACAACCTCCTGGTTGCTCTCGCCTGCGTCCTGTCGTCAACGTCCCAAAACATTGGTTAGAAGGTCGAGCCTTAACATCATAAGTTTCAGTTTTACGCTGTTAGAGCAAGCTTGTTTTTTACTAGTTATTTTAATAGGAAAGTAGCGTTGCTCATCGTGTTTTCGTTTAATTTGCTACTTAGACTTGTTTAAAGCATAATATATTCGGAGTTGTTTGCTATTAATTTCTCACCCAGGCTATGCTTGTGTTTGAATGATTTTTTGCTCGGCCTTACATTCTGGTTTATCATGTACCTACTCATATATGGTTTTGGCCAGGTTCAACCACAATACCGAAAGGTGGCAAGAGGAAGGCAAAGATAGCCGAACTAGAGTCAAGTGGCATTGAAGCAAGAATTAAGACGTTATACGAAGACATCAAACTAGTTATGGGCATTGCACCTGAATTTAAGTGGGGATATTTACATCACATGATTAGAGACCAGGAAATTCCTGGGTCAGTCCTGGAAGAGATGTACTTGTACCAGAACATTAGAAACTCTGGGATCACTAAAGCAGCAACTTGCCTAGAACTCTTTCCCTGCACAGAAGTTGTCGGATGGATTCTAGCACATGCATATGTTGAATCGAGAGTTTTATCTGGAAACAAAGGAGAGGCATTCGCCTCAATCCACCCAACCCATATTTCAGCAACTTACAAGTTACCCCACACTCAACAACTGTTGAACGACGCATGGCTAGAAGGTCTTAACATGGATTACATAGAAATGGCCAAAAAATTGTTAATTCAAGGTAGGCAGCTAAGGGTGAAGGAGAGCGATGATTATGAAGTTCAGGCGCTAAGGCCTCCTTTCAGAATTATTGCCCTCATGCTAAGCATAATTTTTGGCAGAGCTGATGGAACCACTTATCAGTTGCATTGGATACCTCCGATCCACTATGTTGCATTCAAAGGCACGGTGTTCAATTGGGAAGATATCCTCTTGGATAATATATCGTCAGCCATAGCTGCTGTTAAGGAAGGGCTGTCCTAGGGAAAATCAGAGTTCTACATGTCATCATACCTTATGGATTGTATTCTGGAAAGGCATATGTTCCCAAGGTTAGGATGTGTTTGGAACAAGGCCGACACCCCAGTTTATATTGGTTACAAGATCTTATCGGCCCAGAATTACAAAAGGCATTACAAGATCATCTGTGAAGAATTAATCATGCCACTGTATGAACTAATGTTCAATGAAGAACCCAGTTTCCTATCTGATAATTCCATGGGAGTCATGAAAAAGTATGGGGATTTTTATCTATCATAAGAAGGCACCTACATAAGAATGTATGGAGATTCCACACCACCCCTTCTCTTACCAGGATATGTTATTGATTTCGTGGTCCACAAAGAGGTAGTGAGACAGGTGTTTTTAGATGGAGTTGGTCATGTCTTAAAGAAAGAAAAGAAGGCCTCCTTCCTGGAACTACCCTTCTGTGTCAGAGCATACAAGTTTTCTAAAGTCAGCTCGGTTGAAGAGTTTGTTTAGGAACTAAGGAAGTTTCACTTTGGAGAAAATATTTTCGCAAAGAATGACAGGCTTAATAAAGGTGCAGATCATTACAGAATTGTTAATGCACACTTTGAATACGCGCACTATTTTGATGAGGACGAAGAGGTTTTCAGAGGGGTCAGCAATGTGACCGAACTCCACAGATGTCTTCGCCTCAAAAGTGGAGCTGTCACTAGTTCCACTACAGCCTAAGCTATTAAGGAAGTAGAATTGCGAAGAAAGAAAGAAGAAGCCGAGGAACTGATGAAGGAAGAGAAAAGGCTCAAGGATGAGGTTGAAAAGTTCCAAAGGAAAGCAGCAGAAGGAGCAGGAAGATAGGCTTTGCGAGGAAGAAGCTCAAAGGCTTCGAGATGAGGAGTTAGAGAGGATCAGGAAGGAAGAAGCAACCAAGGAGCAAGAGGAAAGAGAAGCAGTTGAAAAGCAATTGAAGGTTGAAGAAGAAGAGAGACAACTGAAGGCCGACTAGGAAAATAAAGCCAAGTAAGATGCACAAGCTGAGGGCTCGAACACGTAAGGCATGGACATAGACTCATCTTAGATGGTTCAAACCCCGCCCGCAGAAGATGACATCCCTATAGAAGATCTTTCACTCATCCCTTTCACTCCATCAAAGGATCATACTATAACCCATTGGGACAATTTTTTTTTGACAAGAAAAGGATGTCCATTGTATGAAAGACAGAGACAAGATTGAAGAAGTCTTTCCACCCAGACATCATTACCAAGCGAGAAACTACTGTCATGCAGGGCACACAGAATGCTACAGTGGATGTGGCATCCGCTACTGTAGCTGCCGCCAAGGCAAGCGAAGACAATGTACACAAGATAGTAAATGAGTTGGATGCAAGCAAGAAAAGGGCTCACATGTTACAACTCATTATGGTAAATGAGTAGGCTTATAGGGACTTAGTGGTGAATAAATATAATCACCTACTGTTAGATCAGAAAGAATTCTCGAATAAGTATCAGCACTTGGAAGAAGAAAAGGAAAACTTGGCAGTCCAGATGATGTTAGTAGAAGGAGAAAAGAATGATTTTGAAGCCAGAATCATTCAATTGGAAGAAGAGAAAGAACTGATGGCCGAGCAGCTAGAACAAGCAAGCATCAAGGTAGTTGATTTAAGACCCTTTCATGAGCAATCCTCTGACATACTAAAGCAGATGCATGAGTCACAGGAACTTCTTACTGAAGAAATTTGCAATTTGAAAGCCATGATTGAAAGGATGAAGGAAATTAACTCCGAATCCATTAGGCTCAAGAAGAAATATTGCGGGTAAAAGAAGATATTGGAAAACATATTGAATGGAGAGAGGGGAAGTCAAATTTTCCCAAACACCTCCCTCTCAAAGCCAGGGCCGAGTTTAAAGAAGATACAAGCTTCATGGAGTTCTGTAAGAACTGCCGTGTGAAATTAATCTCTATGATCCAAACAACTATCGGAAGATGCAATAGTCTTTATCAGAAGATCCAGGAGGTTCATGAAAGGCGCAAAATGGCGATACCCTAGACTCTTGAAGATTTTCCGAGCAAAGAGTGGCGCTTGTCTGAATTGAAGGGTGAACTAAACAAAGAAATGGAGTACGTGAAGAAGATAGATGTGTTGACAGAGGATGATCTTCACCAGTGCGTCGTGCAACCCTCCATACATTCTCACCTGTTTCAAGAGATCCTCTAGACATCAATGACATAAGTGCAGGAAATTGAAGCAGAGCTAGCCAAGCATGTGATTTCCCAAAATTTCATGCTTCCTTCACCTACCAACACCGTTATACAAGAAACAGGCATTTGGGTGAGTTATATAGCAGAAGTAGATAAGCCAGTTGTTGAAAAGGTGCCAGTAGAGGCAGAAGTGCCATCTGGGACAAAAGCACCAGCAGAGGCAGCAATGCCATATGAAAGCTGACTTGGCAGTCATAGACGTCTAGTGATAAGATAGGAATTGTGTCTTTCTGTTGTTCATTCGTAGAGATGAAGGACAACTGGATTTTGTCTTTTTGTTAAAAACAATTCGAGATTATTCCAATTTTGTAAAAAGCATTAAAAGACAAATTAAGAGATTCTTGGGGAGGGGGACATGTGGAAGTTCTTGGAGCATTTTGTAAAGTTATATATAGAAGAGTAGAGAATGATAGAAGGACTTTTGGCAGGTGAAAGGAAATTTCTGTCTTGTACGTGAACTGATTTGTTGCATATATAAGAAATTTGATTTTTTCATAAAGAAAAAATGGGAGACTGTGTTTTTCCCTAAAGGATGTGTTGAATGTCTACTGGATTGTTCCTATGTCATTTATATATTACTGTGAGATCATTCCTTGCTGTTATGAATTGTTTCTTTGTGATGAATGTTCTCATAATTTTCTGTGCAAAGATGTTTATCTCAAATGAGTAATGGAATGTGTTAATTAATCAAAGCTATCTTTGATATCTTTTATCTTCTACTGGAAATACATCTTTATGATTAAATAGCTATCTGTGAAATATTTGGATGTTTCTTTCAGTTTATTACTCATATTTATAGTTTGCTCCTTGAAAGGATAGATTAGATTTGCTTAACAGTTTTAGATTAGATTTGCTTAATTACCTGCATTTAGTTTAGAGCACTTGCATATCATCTTTAAAATTAAAATACATAAACGGTGGATCGGGCCGCAATCGGTGCAAAGAATAAATCTCACATGGTAGCTAGACCGTTAACTAGATGGATAACCCATACCAAACGATGAGTGATCTAATTGGGCTTGCTTACTGGGGAGAATCCCTTGCTGATTGATGCTACAATTTTTGGGGCATCAACACATTCTATGTCATACCTCTGTAAGGGTGCAAAAGAATTCTGACTTATTCCTTCTGGAAGATCACTAGAATTGTCTTTGTAGGGAGATTCCTGATTATGTTTTTGGTACATCCTACAATCAAATGATTTATGCCCAAAATTGTTACAGACATAAGAATTACCCAAAAAGAGTTGTAGATTTATGCTTGTCATTTGTCTTCTTGGTATTTTTCCTGTCCTACTTTCATTTTGAAAAGAAGCAATTTTTTTACTATCTTCCTTTTCAACTGGGTCTTTGAGTACAACAGCATAACTCCTTTTATTTCCATCTTGTATTGTGGAAGAGGATTGTTCTGATTTTATTACTTTGTCATAACCTAATCCTGTTTTATTACTAGATGATCTTTGGCAACTTAGGATGTCATCTAGAGTTTTTGAGTTGCTCTTAAACTTTGATTGAAAGGATTCTTCATCAATTTTCTTTTTAAGCAAGACCATTTTAGCTTCAAACTTCTCTAATTCTTGCTCTCTTTTCTTGAGCTGTTGTTCTAGACCGTTTTCAACCCTTTTAGCTTCTTGAAGCTGATTTTTTAAGTCAGCAATGATTCTTTCTGTATCATTGTTTTTCTCTTCAAACTCTGTCACTTTGGTTTTTAATTGTTTGTACATCCTTTTATACTTCCTTAATTCTTCAATTTCACTTATGAGCTTTGCTTCTATATCTACCACTCCTTCTAATTCTTCTTCAGTTTTTTCGCTCTCTATTCCCATGAATATAACTTCTGCTTCTTCATCTTCACTAGACTCATCTGAGAAACTATTATCCTTGGAGTAAAAGGTATTCTTTTTGTTTTTCTTCCTAAAAATACTTTTGTTCTTCTTGAAGTCTTCAGGGCACTCATCATTGTATTCTTGTTTGGCATAAGGGAATTTGGAATCAAAGTGACCAATTCCCCCACAGTTGAAACATTTTAAGGGCAATTTCCCTTTGTACTTACTAGTACCCTTCTTAATATTTTTAACAAGAAGTGATTCTTCATCATCAGAGTCTTCTGATTGAATCTTCATTTGATATTTCTTCACTAATTTTGATGCTTTAAAAGTTGCTTCATTCTTTTGAGAATTATCTTGTCCAATCCTCATTTCATAAGCTATGAGGATTCCATATAGTTCATCCATGGAAAGTTTGTCAAGATTTTCTCTATCTTCTAGGGTGGAAATCTTAGGATTGTAAATCATTGGAAGTGATCTTAGTACTTTTTCAACTATTTCCATTTCTTCCAATTCTACTCCTAGCCCTTGAATTGCATTAACAATTTCATCAATTATCTCAAAGTATTATGAAATTTTATCTTCTTCCTTCATTTTTAGACTTTCAAATTGAGCTTTAAAAGTCTGGAGTTTGTCTTTTTTTACCTTGGTGTCTCCTTCATAGATGGTCTGCAATTTGTCCTAGATATCCTTTGTTGTTTTGCAATGCATCACCTTGGCAAAGATTATTCTAGCTAATCCATCCAAAATTGCATTAACAACTTTTGCATTGTATCCAAATTGTTTTATTCCTTCAAGATCCATGGGAGGATATTTTGGATATATATGCCCCGATTCTACAGATAACCAAACTTCTAGTCCAATAGACATTATATGACTTCTCATCCTAACACTCCAAAAAGCATAATCCCCACCATTGAATAGTGGAACCTTGGAGGACATTTTTCCTTGTTGATCCATAGTGATAAAATATCTTTGTTCAAGCGGTTAGACTTTAGTGAAGAGAACTGCTCTGATACCAATTGTTGGAAAATGAAGTAATACTGAGAGGGGGGGTGAATTTTTATATAGATATTTCTTCAATTTTTATCACTTTTAAGACAAAATCAACAATAGAAACAAAACACATAATTTTATCATGGAAACCCAATTGGGAAAACCACAAACACTTTCTATTATTGCAAAATTATATTTACAAGTATTTGCAAGCACCAACTTGTTAGATGCTACAACACCCAAGATTTTTAGCTACAACTGAAGGATGCAACGACACCCAATATTTTCAGCTACAACTGAAGGATGCAACGGAACCATGTTTACCAGCAACAACTGGAAGGAAGCTACGACTTCCTACAGGATTTTGTAGCATGTCCTTGCGCCTCCCAACCACCCTTAAATGATTATGTGTTTTTTGTTTTCTGTACACTTTTTGATCTTCTATTTGAATGTACAGAGACACCTTATTTGAAGGATTAAATCCTTGTTTATATACCCTCAATTGTGCCTCTTCACCTAAAAGTCACAAATCTTCATCGTGACCCTTCACAAATAAAACTAATTTGAAATAAAATCTCTTTTTTAACTTGCGAAATTAACAACGTGATTATGAAACCCTTCAACTCCACAACCCTGACCCCGACATGCTGACTCCGACTTTCTTATTTGTTGATTTACAATATGTCGATATTCTCCATTGATTCCGACTAGTCGATTCCATTGTCGAGAGTTAATTCAGCATCTCCGACTCCACCGTTCCGATTTCGATGTCGAACTCCGACTCCAAATTTCCAACTACGACTCCGACTCATGACTTTGTTTCTTACTGTCAACTCTGATTCTGACTCCAACTTGCCGACTACATCTATAAATCCGACTCAACTAACAAAGGTCGACAAGAGGTCGACTATTGACTTAATTTACAAGGACTCGACCATAATACAAGAGTTCGGAACCGATCGACAATAGGTCGACGATTGACTTAATTTACAAGGACTCGACCATAATACAAGAGGTCGGCACCGTCTAACTTTATATGACTATTGACCACTTTTTTGATTCGACATTTTTGACTAGTTTTAAGAGCCAACCCGAATTAAGCATCGACTAAATATGGCGTCGACCATTTACACCGAATTGCTATACTTTTCCTTTGTCATTAATTAACTTATTTGATATCAATGAAAATCATACTCAACATCTTGTACTTAATGTCAACCTTGATCCAGGACAAAAAAATGGAATGCATGATGGTTTAATTGGAAACAAGTCTTAACCCCAGAAGCCCCCTTTTTTGCTAGCTTTTGAAATATTCAATAATAATGTGCACAATTATTTATTACATTTAGGGGCCTCCTCAAATGTGATTCCTTTTTCTGCTTGCCAAAATATTAATGTCACTCCAACTAAATTCCCTACCCAAATTATTCAATTAGATAGGTCTAATGTGAAAGTAATAGGTGAAATTAAAGATGTATTGATTAGAGTAGCCTATAAATCCACAGTGCATAAGGTAGTTGACATTTATTTGGAAGATATCCTTGAATCCTATTTCTTACTACTAAACAAGGATTGGACACAAAAATTGCAAGGGTATTTCATAACTAATTGGTCTGAGATGTGGTTAGCATGGAGATGGCAATAGAATCAGAGATGGATTGATCGAGAAGCTCATATGAAACACATGGTCACTGAGCTTGAGAGACCAAATGGGCCCATATAATGCACTTAATTAATTTTGGGCTGTTATTTTCTTGAAACTAACATGGGAAATTATGCAATAGAAGAATTGACCTTGGAATATGATGAGAAATTTGATCTCTTCACTTTACCTAATTGATGAAAATGACAATTGTATTATACTAGAAATAATAGGTTAAACTAATGTATATTTAGATACTAACCTTTGTACTTTATTTTTTGATGGATCTAAGTCACAATAAGGCATAGGTGTAGGATTTATTTTGATAAAACATCAACATAAAAAAATCCGTCTAATTTCTTGTAGGATTGAATTTGAATGCGCTAAAAACACTACTAAGTATGAGGCCTTGTTCCAAGTTCCAAAAAATGAAAGTGATTTAAATATCAAGCATTGCAAGTTTCTGGTGATTCTGGAATAACAATGAGGCAAGTAAGAAAAAATATTCACTTTTTATTGCCTCATTTGAAGAGCTTTCAAAGCGAGGTATGGAATTTGATCAGTCATTTTGATGCATTTAATAGTACATCAATTTCTTGTGTAAAAAATGTGGCTACAAACATGTTAGATAATGTTGCTTCCAATTTGTCTCATTTTACAGATTGGTACTTTGTGGAATTTTTTGTATCCCATCAGTAATAGATAATGTCATTAACTAGAGGGTATTTAATGATGACCAGAAGATAATTCGGATATTGAAAAATGAGGGAACCTTCAATGAAGCAGTAATCAATGATGAAGCCCATTTGAGTCCCTAAACAATTTTCATGAAGGGATGTAGGGATTAAAATGCAACTCAATGCCAAGAGGAGTTGTGACATTAGAAAAATTGTTTGACATGTAAGGAAAATTTCACAAGCTTGTGAGTATGAAGACCGATAGTTCCTCGATGACTCATGAAGTATTAAATTTGGGTATTGTTGAAAACCCAAAAAATATTATTTTGGGGACCTCCTGCTCACTAGCAAAAAAATAGGCATTCATTTTCTTGTTCAAACAATATATTTATGTTTTTGCATGGTCCTAGGAGAACTTGAAGACCTACGACATGAATATTATTCAACATGTGATCTTGGTCAAGGAAGATGCTAAGCCATTTTAGCCGAAGGTAAGAAGATTACATCCAATGCTAGAGTCCTTGATACAAATGATTAAAAAAGTTGTTGGATGCGAAGATAATATTAAAGGTATGACACTCTACCTGGGTGGAAAATCTAGTGCAAGTCCACAAGATATTAGGAGAAATTAGGTTATGTGTCAAATTTAGGAATCTAAGACAAGTGTCAGGTAAAGATAACTATCATTTTCCCCCGATGGAGCAAATTTTACTATTGGTATTAGTTTCAGATATGTTTTCCCTCCTTTATGGTTTCTCCATGTATAAACAGGTTCTAGTGCCTGAAGACAATAGATTAAATAGGGAACCTTTTCCTGTCGTATGATGCCATTAAAATTAGTTAATGTAAGGGGAACTCTTCAGCGAGCCATGGACATGGAATTTTGTGGGTTAATAAATCATAGAGTGGTGGTCTACTTGGATGACATCATAGTGTACTCTAAAAAAAGAGAAGATCATATCCTGCACCTCAAACAAATATTTGAAAGGTGTAGGAAATATGGTATTTCCTTAAACCCCAAGTAAAACATTTTCATTGTCACCAAAGGAAATCTCTTGGGGAATATTATCTCTAAATGTGGGATTATTATCGATCCAAAAATAGCTAAAACTATTACTCAAATTTTGATGCTAATTCATAAGAAGGCTATGTAGTCCTTTTTTGGCAAAAACATTTTGTGACAATATTTGTATCTGATTTTTTTGAGATAATTAAACCTCTATAGAATATGATCAAGAAGGATGTTGTTTTTTAATGGACTCAAACAAAACAAAATCCTTCCATAAGATCAAATTTGCAATTTTTGTTGTACCAACACTACAAATTCCATATTTTGGAAGAGATTTTATCTTGTATACTTTCGCATATGATCACTCTATAGAAACGATACTCAACCAAAAAGATGACGAGGGTAATGAACATCCAATCTCATTTATGAGAATTGGTTTGCAAGGGGATTGTAAAATTCAAGCACAACAGTCACTAGAGATGCATGCGGCAAATTGTGTGTCAAAACACTAGTGCAAAAAGTCTGTAGCATTTCATGCATTATAATTAACTCAGAAGATAGATTACAATGTGTAACAATGGAAATAATAGCCAATCAATTCGAATCCTAGGGAGGTCATTTGAATTGAATGCATGAGAGTGGCTTACTTGGCAGTTAACACCACTCGACACATCAGTTAACCACTTAACTACCATGTAATTGACTCTAACAGACTCTGAAATTGTCTAATTGAGTCTAATTGAATCCAGAACTCAACTGAATTCCCAAAATTAGGGGAGTGCGCCTTTCTGACTTCAGTTAACTGAATATTAGGTTAAATAACACCAGATTAAGTTAAACTGAGTAGGAGGGCGCCTTTTCTGACTCCAGTTAGCTGAATATAATAAAAAATGTTTCCAGTTGGACTGAGTAGGGCGATTTAGTCATGAAAATCACTCCTTGAATGATGGAGGAGGCCCAATTAACTGATATTGATGGCCCAGTTCACTGAAACTGATGATCTGTTGATGATGTAAGCACATGATTGAGTCAAAATACTTAGGATAATTGGAAAATTAGGCTGTGAAGCCCAAATAAATGATGTGTGGTTGGAAAATGCTCCAATACCCCCCTTAAGCTAATCTCATGTGGAGGATTAAATAAAAATAATAAAAGGGCCTCGACAACAAAGGCCATAGGTCACCCAGTACATAAATAATCCAAAAAATGCTCAGAAACTCCAAGTGAGGAAAGAGGAAAAAACGTAGTGGGAAAGAAAACCCCCCCTCAAAATGAACACGGAAGGATCTAATCTGTCCTCACCATAATTGAACTCACCCCTAACAATGAACGGAGGTAAGAGAAATTCTTCTCAATGAATCTCTTGGTGAAGATGTCTGCAATTTGCTCTTCTGTAGGGAAATATTGTAGTACAATGGTTCTGTCATGCACAAGCTCTTGGATGTAGTGCATGTGGATCTCGATATGATTGGTCCTCTGTCTCTGAACTGGATTTGTCGAGATCTTGATAGCACTCTGATTTTCACCAAAAATGACAGTAGAAGTGGTTCTACCAATATCAAACTCTGCTAGAATACCCTACAACCAAACTGCCTAAATGCAAGCATTGACTGCTCCTCGATACTCTGCCTTTACTGAAGATAAGGAAATGGAGGCCTGATTTTTTCTTGACCAGCAAATAGGCCCTGTGGCAATCATGAAAAAATATCTGGAAGTGGACTTTCGATCAATGCTATCACCCGCCCAATCTGAATCAATGAATCCAACCAAGTCAAGATCGGAATCCATAGCATAATGAATGCCAAAATGTCTCGTACCTTGCACATAATGCAAGATCATTTTGGATGCATTCCAGTGAAGCTCATGGGTCTGCTGCATGTACCTTGACACAACACTCATGACATAAGAAATATCAGGCCTAGAGTGTGTCAGATACAAAATACTACCAATCAACTGTTGGTAAAGTGTATAATCCACCATCCTCAAGACTGATTCCTGAGAGGAATGGGAATGGTGCCGCTTTATATTCTGCCATATTCAAATTATTTAGCAGTTCCAAAGCATATTTTTATTGAGATATCATGATCCCATCAAAATTCTGAGTGATCTTGAGACCAAGAAACTGCTTCAGTAGGCCTAAATCACTCATATCAAATGCTTGGTGTAAATCAGTTTTTAAAGTGTCGACCGAAAAAAGACTACTTCCTGTAATCAATAGGTCATCAACATAAAGGACAATAATCATCAAATTACCTTCATGCTTCTGTAGATATACATTCGTATCTTATTTGCATCTCGCAAAGTTTTGCGACAGAAGAAAGGAATTCATCTTTGCATACCAAGCTCTTGGGGCTTGTTTTAAACCATACAAGGATTTCCTTAATCTGCAAACAAGTGTCGGATCTGATATGTAACCTTCAGGATGTGTTTTGCTGTAAAAACCTATGACTGGGAATTACAGAGATCACCAACGTACATTTTAACTCGTTACAGAGATAGGACATCATAAAGATACAACAAGCAAATATTCTTTTAAATGTAAAGAACTAAGACATGAAATTGGAATCAGATACCTGAATCACTGGAGGTTGATCCAAGCTCCCAAATTTTAGACTCCTGCTTCACTACTCCACAGAGATAACCTGCAATAACACATACCTTTCTCACAGCCTATGACTCAAATAAGAATGAAATGTTTTATATGAAACTCATGTATAATAAACAAGAAAGATTCAAAACACACATTCATTAACATAAACAAGTATATATGGGAAAGGAACTTTCTGTATTAAAGCATTAAAGGTATCAAGCAAACCTGCACTGCAACTGGAACCGTTGAAAACTAGCCCTAGGTTCCTACTCCTCCTCCTTTAGTAGAATTTTATCTAGTATAACATTAGCATCAAATTGGTTCTTCCTTCTCAAGGCCCTCCCCTTGTATTTATAACAAGGCTGGGAGGATAGAATCGAAAGGGAAATTGGTTGGGGAGGTTAGGGTAGTTAGAATAACTGCCCTTAACTAATCCCTAATCATATTTAAATATTTTTGTCGTGATTTATAGATACCCACGACTATCACTCTTTACAACCAGCAAACAACTTGCGAATATTGTGTCCAGCAAATCGCAAATGCAACTTCTAGGATGATACCCGTGGGTTTACTATATAGAATGTCACGAGTGACCCGCGTGATGGCTGAAGGTAAAGTCACGATTATGTCTCAGAATTTGTCACAAATAATAGTTTTGTTTAGGAGAAAAATGCAAAGTCTTAGGCCAAAGCATCTATGATCAAATAGGCTCTTCCATCCATAATGTCCTTTTGTGTGACCGACAAAGCAATGTAGTCACGGACGGAGAAGTGCCATTTTGGCTGATAACAGATGCCCCCTAATGTATGAGGTCAGAGGGAAAGATGATCGCCAAAATACATTACAAACCAGGAAGTGGAGGAGCATAGGAACCACAAGAACAACATCGCAAACAATAACTGAAACATAAACAAGGTGAGCGAGCAATTACAATCTTGATATCTAGATATTTTCAGAATGTTAGAACATGGTCTCCAATACATAGCTGAAATGATGTATATACCATGGCCACTGAAATATAAGCATGGATCCATGTCAAAAGGAGATCATAGCCATAGCAACAAAATGGATCTATGTATCATTATGAGCCAAAATAGAGCTCGGTCTTACGCAACTTGGGTGATAAGAAATAAACTGTATCATAAAACCAAGGTCTTCAAACAAACCATCGATAGTACAAACCCTAAACCATGCGAATACAAGGAGTTGAATTCGAACATGGAGGATTTCGTTTGATTACTGGTCAATGATGAAAACCGTTAACAAATGCGAGGAAACCCACCAATAATGAAAATGAGGTCCAAGGAACTCAATACATCCTTACAAGTGTGAATAAGAGGTCTTGAAGTCGAACACTTGAAGAATCTGCCAAGTAATGGACATTGATGTATTCCCATAACTCAATAGCGAGAGAATCTGCCACTAATGACTGCAAATCTCAAGGTACTAAACAGAAAAACCTAAGTCTTCTTCCTAGAGCAAAAGGTGTTGATGTCGATAGGAAGAGACCCATGAGAAGGAAGGCATTGATGTATCCTTCATCATATCACATGAGGAAGACTGGAATATTGAGTTTCAAACAAAACTGATATAAGGGATGACCGACATGAGGAGTCTAGATGAACTGCAGAAAGGACAACACAAGGATAATATTTGAACATTGGGCACCAAAGAAAGTAAATTATGCAGCTATGGACTAACAAAAGAAACATGATATAAGTTTTCTATGGAGGAGACATAACAAACTCTCCATATGATTGGAAGAGTAACCAATCAGTGGATGACACGAATCTGGAATCAAGTTAAATCCTAAATCCAAAACTAAAACCCAGTGACTTATGACAGTGTTTTGTTCGAGGATGGTTTGAGACTAACTGCCAAAATGAATGAATAACATAAAATTCCCTTCCCTCTTTATAAATTTCTTTTCTTAGTTTAACGAGCATGAAAAAGTTGAAAAGAAAGCTCAATACTGTCTCTCTTGTAAAATTTTAATGAGTCCAAGAAAGTAAACTCAATAATACATCTTCGTTTTTAAACAAGCTCGAAGAGGAGGAGAAGAGTGCTTGATATGGGTCCAACCATGTATAGTTTAACGAGTCCATGGGAGGGAAACTCATGAATTTCTTCATGTTTTAATGAGTTTGAAGAAAAGATAAATTAATACTCGATAATACCGATCCATGGATTTTAATATCGAGCCTGGATCTGTTCATGCTTGCCGGTGTTTTTAATTTTAAGGAGTTTGAAAAACTTAAACAAAAAATCCATATACCTACTCATGGATTTCACATCGATCCCAATTTGGTAGATGCTCGATGGTGTTTATTTATTTGAGAGTCTGAAAATCCTAAAGAAGAATCCAAAGGGTCCTTTTTTGTAAAGTTAGTCTCCTCACCCCAAAAAGGGTAAAATAATGCGAGAGAGAACTCTTCTAGCAAAGTATGACTAGAGTTTTCCTTTTTCATAAATAATCCACAAAGGTCTAGAAAAGGGGTAAACTCATACCTAAGTGGATGTCCCTTCAATTCCTTTAACGATTTTGAAGTTAACAAGTATACTCAGCAATCTTTTCAATTTTAAGGAGTCTAACAAGATCTTAGAGAAAACTCCATAAAAAATATTTCCCGTAAAGGTTTAACGAGCACGAAAAATTAAACTCGTGACCTCCTTACCATTTTTAACGAGCACAAAGGAGAGATGGAAGAATGCTCGTAGCCTCCTTATTGTTTTTAACGAGCTCGAAGGGAGGGTGGAAGAATGCTCGTAGCTTCCTTACTACTTTTAACGAGCTCGAAGGGAGGGTGGAAGAATGCTCGAAGCCTCCTTACTGTTTTTAATGAGCTCAAAGGGAGGGTGGAAGAATGCCCATAAATTAGGGATAGTTGTGGAAATATTTTCCATATTACCTTTAGCGAAAATCTCTTGTTTCATAAAAGGTGTAGTGGACAAATCAACATTTCTACCAGGCCTCATTAAAAAATATCCATTCTCGACTTTGTTTAGATTTGGAAGGAAATAGGATCGATGATGCATATGTTCCCAAGGATGATCCAGACCTACCATGGCTTCCACAATAGCCTCATATGATGGGAAAACATTGTCTAAACAATCGAATGAATGGGTAGAGTCAATTGTCCATGCAGGTGAATAATCGATATCTGACTCCATAGAGACCAAAGGAGACGAGACATAATCTATTGCATCATTTTGTGATTCTTTGTAAGTCACTTCTGGGATAGATAGGGGCACAATTGGTTCATCAGGTGTATGAAGGATCCAAGTATCGGTTATTTGAGAAACAATTAAGATATCCTTGGATAACATATTAGCGTTACTCGTGGAACCAATATAGTTCATAGGAGTGGGTAAATTGAAATTTCCCATCAAAGATGAGTACATACCTACCCATAAACTCTCACTGGGTGGATGGGCTTGGTCAATCAAAGGGATATTAGAATCCGAAGGAGTTGTGTTTTGTTTCTGGGCATAAGCTAATTGATCGATAGTGACAATATTTCCATCATGGGGGAACATAAGGACCCAAAAAATGGATGAAGGAATAGCTTGCATTTCATACGTCCAGCTCCTCCCCAACAACAAATTGTAGTTGAGAGCAGCATCTACAACTTCTACTTCTACTCACACTACTTTACCTGTAAGATGGATCTCAAATGAGGGTAATATTCTATATGGACGGAAGGATCTCCCATCAAAAGAAGTAAGTAATGTAGTTGAAGGGACTAACTCCGGAGATCCTAGGGCTTGCCAACAAGAAATAGACATTACGCACGTTGACACACCTTCATCCACTACTATTTGTCCAATGGTTTTAACACCATGGACTACTTCGATTTGGAAGGCCATGTGATAGGGAAACCGGGGTTTGACATTTGACATATCAAATCTAGATAGCATACTTGAAGAATCCATACTGCCTATTGCCTCCAGAAGTGCATTCCGCTGCGATGGGAAACTTTGAAAAACTTCTAGAGCATACATAGCACACGACGTTTGGGCTATGTCCTCTACAACTAAGTAGTTTGGAGCAGCCCTTGCATTAGGGTTGTGTGTTTCCCGTTTGTAGACACCTTTCGGTATCTTCGACATAGGATATGTAGGACTCTCTATATGAAGAGGAACAGATGACTCATGGATCTCTTTATATTTTTGTTGCGTATCTAGGGTATAATTCAGGGCTCTCATTTGCAACAAATCATGGGATTTAATCATGTTAATATAATATTGATCATCCTATGTGGAACGAGGAGTGCCCCCAGTATTGGAGGTGCCAGAAGCTAAACCTTGTCCTTTGGGAAAATGATTCTTTAGAACTGCAGGTTTCTTCTCACTTAACAACTTCTGGGCTTCATCTATGAGAGGGCATTGATGAGTGAGGTGATTGTCCTTACAAAGTTTGAAGGGAAACTTCACCTTCTTCTTTTTATGCTTTACTTCCTCGGCATTTTCAGTAGTTTTGGGATTTTGTTGGTTTCCATCCCCTTTCTTTCCCTTTTTCTTATTGTTGGGTTACTGAGGACCCTTTTGATTTGACTGCACATTCTGTACAGTTTTTGTCTGTGTAGGTGAGGATGAAAGAGTAGTTTCTTCCACATCATAATACTTTATAGAGAGTGCATGAACTTGTTTCTGCAAAGATTCTAACACGGATGTGTTAGCTAAACCCACAATGCCATCAACATGTGGTCTAGGTTTTGGATTTCCAAGATCAATGTTTGACCTAGGTGCATCAGGTGTGTCTTCATGAAGAATCCCAGATTGTGCATAAACCAAGTCAAGCTGTTCGATCCTTAGAATGGATTATTCCTTAGAAGTAACCCCAGAAGTTGACACATGTTTAGAGACGTGAGGTAACAATGATTTCAAGAACCACTCCAATAGCAATTCCAGGGGAATCTCATCCTTAATGACCCATTTCCGTCTTCTCCACTCTTGAATATGATTAGATAAATGAGTGGCTTTGTTCTATCTAAAAGTAGAGAGAAGATCCGTACCGACATCATACTGAATGAGAAGTTGGAAATGGTTCAAGAATACTGTCTCCAAATCACAAAAAATGTTATAAGCTAAAACTGGTAACTCGATATACCATTTGGATGAAACACTAGTCAAGTCCTTTGAAAGAGCCTCAAACGAATTGAGTCGTCATTTAGCAAGTTCTAGGAGCACCATAGATGAAATGTTGTGACATGGTCCCCTGGGTCTTCAATAGTTTTTCCTTCAAACTTTGGAATGTTTGAAGGTAGTTTGGTTGGGACTGGCGGCCAAGTACGATTATGTCGCACAGGGTCATTCATCAATTTTGAAAGATCTGTAAAGTTCAAAGTTTCCAGGAAAGGTAAACGATTCCTAGCCGATGGAGTTTGTTTTTGTGGAATCTAGTACAGAGAAATTCCAAATCCATAACTCCCATAAGGTTGATTGGGGTTTCCCCCAACCATCGACTATGGTGAAAAAGTATTTTGAAAATTAGTCCAACCATAAGATAGAGTATTACTTCCTTGATTCCCAGTCCATTGTGGTTGAGCGTGAGTACTTCCAAATGGAGTATAAGTGTTGCTACTTCCTCCACCAAAAAGTGAAAAAGGAGCACTCCCTACAAGCACATTCAAAGTTTGAACATTTGCAGAATGTACATTAAATCCTGTAAATGGATTGAAAGTCTGTGTTGGTACAATGGAAGGGGTAGGCATTGATCTAAAAAATGGTGTAGAAGGACAATATTCCCTCCATGTCAAGGAAAACCTTGATTAAAAGGAGTTAAGCTGGGATTAACATGAAACTGTTGAATAAAAGGAGAGGATGTAAAAGGCACCGTAGGTATTCCTGAAAAAGGAATATTAGATGGGCCAATGGTGGATCCAAAAGGAGTAGAAGTTAGTGTAAACTGAGTATTATATGTTCCTAATGGTCCATCATTGAAGCTGAAAGAAGTAATCAGAGCAGAAGACATCTGCAACGAGCTTGGTACCCGGGAAACAACATGCGGAGGAGACAAACCTCCAATCCTAATAGCTGACGTGGGAGTCAGTGGAACTCCAGACATAGCTCCTAAGTTATCCATATTAGGTCCAGGTGTGAATATATATATATATACTTAATTTAGGTACACCTAAATAAACAACTCGTTCTAACAAAGGATTGTTTGGTCTAGTTAATGGAGGATTGAAGTGTGCTGCAAAATATTCAGTTGGAAAATATTCAATCTCAAATTTCCATGATACCGACGTAGTTTGTGTAATGAGTTGAGGTTCTATAGGGGTTTCAGTTGTACTAGTGAGTTCAAAAGAACCATGAGAATTAGTTCTGCATCGTCGAGGTGGCAGTGGAGGCTCCACTGTAAGTGGAGGAAGGTTTTCCAACCTTCTTGACCTATGAAGGGGTTGGTCCTCCACACTGCAATAAAAAATATTCTAAGTGTTAAACCTAGGGGTCACTAGAACAACAATAAGCACAGAGCACACCACTAAAAAAAAAATCCTAAAGTGATCTAGACCAAGCAAACAGATAATCTCCCAAAGGGAATTCTGGGATGATTAGGGCCCAAAAAAAACCAGTAGATTTATGAAAGACAGTTACCCGGGGTCCACAATACAGATTCTTTGGGTGCAAGCGTTTGAATCACCAACCACCCTCCCAAACAAATGCAAGGGATTTCATCCCACGTCTGTCCAAGGTACAATGGAAGTAGCCTTCCACTGTCAGCTATGTAGAATCCTAGTGGTCAATATACTAAGGCTACTATCAATGCAAAAATATTCTGAGGGGACAGCTGCAGGTCGAACTAACATGCATGGGTAGGGTAACTAAGCCCTAAATCCAAGAGCACACAAGGTACTAATGGATCCCCATACGCATATTAGCTCTGGTAGATGCTCGATTGAGAAGCGGGGGAGGTATCCCCAACCAATCAATATCACACGACCTCGTTCTTAACTCCGGTTTTAGTGGAGCTTCCTGGCACACCTTTTACAAGGGTGGATTTACCTAAAAATAATCTCACTATGATTTTGAGTTTAAACTGATATTGGATAGTTTGAAGTGATCTAATCCAATATCCTAGCCTAAGCTAGTTGGTTTGTGTACCCTAGAAAGAAAATTTACTAATAATTTTTAATTTAAAATGTTCTTTAAGGGATTTACTTACTCAAAAGGAGTGATATGTGTGAAAAGGTGGTTACAACTTGAAACAATAAATAAATAATGTATATAAAGTGCAACTTTATTTTACAATTTCATTTTCATTTATGTTTCAAAATAAAGACTTGGAAAGTACCTAAAAGCTAACAAATATATATTTTTTAAAACTTTTTGAAGCAATAGCATATACAACTAAAACTAGAAAAAGAAAATGTCTTTGCTTAACTAAAGTACTTGCTTGTTAAAATTTCCTCTTTAACAAAAGAAATGGAAGAAAAATATAACAAGACAAATACAATAAATGATGGAAGTAAATATGACTGCACGCAGACCTATCAAACTCATAAAATCAACCCTCACTAGACTTTCCGAAGATAACAAACCCACAAAGTTCTTCCGATAAGCAAGAAGTAACTAGGTTTTGGAAAAAAACACTAAATCAAACTGACCTTACTGAAAAAGAAAACGATCAAAGAAGATATTAGACTTTCCAAAGACCAACAATCAAAATAAAAGATTAAAGTGTCAACCAAACAAAAATGGATTTCAAAGGACCTAGGTGAGTCAAGCAAGCAAACCAAAGAAAACTAAGAAATGAAACTCCCAAAAAGTTCCAAAATATTAGTATAAACTCTCAGACAAGCATAAAAAGTCAAAAGACTAGCAGAGAAATCTTTCAACCACCAAGAACACACCAAAAAACTGAAACCCTAACCCTAAAGTAAAAAACCTCAAGGGAAAATCGTGACTCTATGTAAACACAACTCACGGGTAGCCGCGGGTCTGCAAGTAGACAACTTGTGGGTGCATGGAAAAATCTGCGACTGTAAGTATGGAAAAGTTAGGAGTGTGTCTACAAAAATAAAAATAAAAATGAAAGAAACTAAAAAACGATCAAGTCTGAGTGACCAAGAAAGGTACATGAAGCCTATAAACTTAATCAGAGATTAATAGACATAAAAATACTTAATAAAATGAACCAAAAATACTCCCAGAGCAGCAAAAGTAACTCCCCAGCGGAGTCACCAATTCTGTTGTGCAGTAAAAACCTATGACTGGGAATTACAAAGATCACCAACATACATTTTAACTAGTTACAAAGATAGGACATCATTAAGATACAACAAGCAAATATTCTTTTAAATGTAAATAAATAAGACATGAAATCGAAATCAGATACCTGAACCACTGGCGGTTGATCCAAGCTCCCAAACTTCAGATTCCTGCTCCACTGCTCGATGGAGATAACCTGCAATAACACATACCTTTATCAAAGCCTATGACTCAAATAAGAATGAAATGTTTTATATGGAACTCATGTATAATAAACAAGAAAGATTCAAAACACACATTCATTAACATAAACAAGTATATATGGGAAAGGAACTTTCTGTATTAAATCATTAAAGGTATCATCCAAACCTGCACTGCAACTGGCACCGTTGAAACCTAGCCCTAGGTTCCTGCTCCTCCTCCTTCAGTATAATTTTCTTCAGCATAACATTAGCATCAAATTGGTTCTTCCTTCTCAAGGCCCTCCCCTTGTATTTATAGCAAGGTTGGGAGGATAGAATCGAGAGAGAAATTGGTTGGGGAGGTTAGGGTTAGTTATAATAACTGCCCTTAACTAATCCCTAATCATCTTTAAATATTTTTATCGTGATTTAGAGATACTCGCGACTGCCACTCTTTACAACCAGTGAAGAAAACTCGCGAGTAATGTGTTTAGCAACTCACGAATGCAACTCCTAGGATGATACCCATGGGTTTACTATATAGAATGTCGCTAGTGACTCGCATGATGGATGAAGGTAAATTCACGGTTATGTCTCAGAATTTGTCACAAATAATAGTTTTGTTTAGGGGAACATTGCAAAGTCTTAGGCCAAAGCCTCTATGATCAAACAGGCTCTTCCATCCATAATGTCCTTTTGTGTGACTAACAAAGCAATTTATTTGCGAATGGAGAAGTGCCATTTTGGCTAATAATATGATGCTTCATGTATATCTCATGTGGTGCACCTCCTAGTGCTTGGATGCGAAAATTGGCAAAACTATCCGGATTGAGTCCATTTTTCCAACCGGTGCAAAATTTTCTATGTAATCCACACCATGAACTTGTGAGAAACCTTTTTCCACCAACCTAGATTTGTATTTGTAGGTTGAACCATCAGCAGCAACCTTGGTTCGGTAGACCCATTTTCATTGAACCAATTTCCTCCCAGGTGGAAAAGATACTAGCTCCCATGTTGTATTTTTCTGAAGAGAATTGTACTCTTCATCCATGGAGGTTTTCCATCTTGGATCTCGGTGGGAATGGTAGTATGATTTGGGATCTGACCCAACCATAAAAAAACACTTTTCAGACAGCAATGGATCATCATATGAAAGAGACATACCTGCTCTTTGAAATTTTGCTCGGGTTCTTCTTGGATCGGCAAGATTTCCAATGTTGGAACCGGCAGATGTGACAGTCTTTTCTGCCAAATTTGGAAACTAAGGGGGATCATATGGATTTCAATCCAAACCTGGTTATTCATGTTCATTAATACCAGACATAATATCATAAATATCAGAACAAAAAAATTGATTATCACTTCCAGAAGAGGAAGCAATTTGGTAGTTTCTTCCTCCACTAGTTGTATATCATGAAGCGATTCTACAAATTGGACACTTCTCTCGATGAATATTCTTTTGGATCTGATATACATGAGTTTTTATCCTTTGTATTCTTTATCATATCCAATGAGGATGCACTCATTACTTTGTGGTTCCAAAGATCTTCTCTTCTCAATCAGAATTCTAGCCCATGTAGTGGACCCGAAAACCCTGAGATGTGACACATTAGTCTTGTGAACAGTGTAGGAATCAAAAGTATTTTTACCTTTGATGGATGAGTGTGGAACTATGTTCTGAATGTATGCAGAAAAATTCATGGCCTCAACCCAAATATTTGAAGCTAAACCTTTCGACTCAAGCATACAAGTAGCCATCTCTTTCAATGCTAGGTTTTTCCTCTCCTCTACACCATTCTGTTGAGGTGTGTATGTGCTAGATTTGGATTCCATTTTCCGCACAAATTTGCACCAGATATGATTTCATATATTCTCCACCATTATCAGATCTAAGATATTTGATCTTTCTCCCAGTGGCAGCCTCAACATAAGCCTTGAAATTCTTGAACCTTTCAAGCACTTTCAATTTGATCTTGAGAAAGTAGACCCATGTGAACCTGGAGAAGTCATCAATGAATGTTAGAAAATACCCTGAGCCATTCATGGAGGTATTTTGTAATGGAACGCACATATCACTGTGAATCAGCCCCAAAATACAACAAGCCTTGCTAGCTTTCCCTTGATTGAACTTTTGCTCAGGATGCTTGCCAATGATGCAACCTTTGCATATCCCTTTTGAGGATTTGATGTTTGGAAGGCCTTCAACCAGGGAATTATTTTGTATCAGCTGAAAATATTTATAATTAATGTGTCCAAAAGTCTCATTCCATTCCATAGCCGGCTAACCTCATTTCCATGAGTCAGAAGAGAACTTGGCTTTGAATACAACAAAAAGTGGAAAAACTCATATGTTTTTGCAACATGATTTTTCTTGCCTGTTGCAATGAGTTTTCCAGTGCTAATATTAGAAATTTCAACATAATTAGAGATGAAAACAACCTTATTGGGAAAACCAGTATGTGTCATCTGATACACAAGAAGTAGGTTCGAAGCTAGAGAAGGAACATAGAGAACATTTTGAAAACTGCCATGTTCTAAATAGATTCTACCTTTTCCTTTCAATGAAATTTGTGAATCATCTCCCATGTGGATGGAGATGCAGCTGTCGGAGTCCAATGATGAGAAAGAATATTTTCTTTCAACCATGTGATTCGAAGCTCCTGAATCTATGAGAAGAGTTGTAGGATTCGAAACACTTTCCATGAGTGCATGACCTCTTTCTGGATCTTCATTTTCCTTCTTCCTTGCGCCATATGGAAGAGTGATATTGTTCTCCTCCAAGAGAAGGGCCATATGATCAATAGTATTCTTCATGCATGAGATTTCAAGATGAAAGCCCTTGCCACAGTAAGAACAATTTTCCTTCTCCTTGTCCTTTTGCTTGTCTTTTCTTGAACTTGATGGCTCATTTGACTGCTTGGTCTTCTCCTTCTACTTGGAATGATCAAACTTGGTCTTCTCCTTCTCTTTCTGCTTTTGCTTTCCTTTAGAATTCGAAGCCTTGGGTCCTCCAAAAAATAGGGCTTGATCTTTGGAGGATCTCATGGACCCCATTTGAACAAGCTTGTCATGCTCTTTTGTTAAGGACTCAATGAATGCATTCAAGGATGACATCTTCCAATTCAGAATGGTGAGTTTTCCCGAATGAAAGGAAGAGACAAACACTAAATAATATGCTCCTAGTTTTGAAAGGATTGAAAGGATTAACTGATCATCCTGCTTCTTGACACCACATTGCTTCAACTGAAGCACCAAATGCTTGAACTTGGTGAAAAACTCATTGATGGTTTCAAAGTTCTCAGGATTTAGGGAAATCAATTCATTCTCTAACTAATAAGCCCTCATCTCATCCTACTTGCCGAAGAGTTTGGGAAGTTGTTCCCATACTTCTTTTGGAGTCTTCAATCCGTTGAGATGGAAAAGAAGGTCTTTCGAAATATTGAGACATAAGAAACCATAACCTTCATCAAGCTTATTGAATAACTTGGACTTCTCTATAGTTGAATTAGGATCTTGTTCTTTGCCCATAGTAACTCTGTAGAGTCCCTTGGAGAACATTACTATCTCTATATCATCCTTCCATTGATGATAGTTGAAGGGAGTAAGGATATTCTTTGAAGAAGAATCCATCTTAGTTATATCGAATGAAATAGGAGGCTATGAGAAACCTGCTGTAAAAAGAAAAAAATCTTTAGGTTGAAAACCTGCACTTTTCAAGTTGCACCACACCTGACATAGCCTATCAAGAAATCTTGATAAGTCGGATGCACAATTATCCAATATTTATGTGGAAAACTTTCAGCTTCTAGTGCAGTGTTGGAATAATTTTGAGCAAACTTACTCAATCTTCATCTGAAGAGCTATGTAGAAGAGTTTCCTTGTCCTGCCATGACTCTGATACCATGTAAAATTCAAGCACAACAGATCTATGAAACAAGCACAACAGTTACTAGAGATGCATGTGGCAAATTGTGCGTCAAAACACTAGTGCAAAACGTTTGCAGCAGTTCATGCATTATAATTAACTCAAAAGATAGATTACAATATGTAACAATGGAAATAATATCCAAGCAATTCGAATCATATGGAGGTAATTCGAATTGAATGCATGAGAGTGGCTTACTTGGAAGTTAACACCACTCGGCACATTAGTTAACCACTTAACTACCATGTAATTGACTCTAACAGACTCTGAAACTGTCTAACTGAGTCTAACTGAATCCAAAACTCAACTGAATACCCAAAATTAGGGGAGGGCGCCTTTCTGACTTCAGTTAACTGAATATTAGGTGAAATAACACCAGATTAAGTCAAACTAAGTAGGAGGGCTGTTACACCTAAAATATTCCCATCATGAGATTCAGTGTATAAACACCTGGAGTAACCCTGATTGAGTGATTGACCTGGAAGGATGTGTACCCAGTTGTACTAGGTTTTGAGAGGTCATCGCAAGTTGCTTTGCTGCAACATGCGACATCACACCTTGCCCCATTACAGGGTGCGATGAATTCAGTTAGAAGGAAAAAATAGCTTCTTCAAGCTCCTTCTCGAAGCTTGCTGACTTGGGACCTCATCCCTGACCTCATGGGGGAGCTGGCCTTCGGTTCCTAACCTATGGGGAGAATACCCTATCTCTCTCCTACCATATCTCAACCTATCCTATCCATACCCTATCCACTTAGTCCTATTTAAGTGAATCTCTACCTCTCTCCAAAGGGAGGAAGTCTATGGTGTCTACATGCTGGTGAAATAACTCTTGAGATATCTCTATTCATCCTTGAGAGACTCAAGCTTACTTGGGAGGAAATGGAAAATGGCTTGGATGGAGAAGGGCTGCAGCATTAAGCCTTGGTTGTAGTTCTATGTCTCTACTATGTATTTCCCTATTTATAGTAATACAAATGCTTTCCACCAATATTGTTGATGTGTAATGATATTGAGTAGTTCACTTGCTTAACTGTTTACTTAGATCTCTTATTATATAGATGCTCTTTACTCGTTTCTCTTGTTTCTTGTGTCTTGACAGGTCTTGCAACTGAGATCTGACGACCGCAAGACGTGGAGCAATATTCAGGAGAAAGGATTGCGGAGTAAAAGGTAAGACATCTAGCACTTGATCCCTAAGAAGATCTAGGAAATACATTTGTAGTTTGTTCTATTTGTTCTAGACTTGCATTGAGATAGGGAGATTCGGTTCGTGTCCGCTCGAGTGGATTGTCCGATAAAAAATCTGCCGACCATACTGGGGAATATTACTTGTCTTGTTTAGTAGTTGTCAATCTGAGAGTCATTTTCAGTTGATTGCTTGACACAAGCCTTTTGGGTGTCATTTGCTTCTCAAAGTTGATTTCACTATCAGATCTTCTTGTTGAAGACTCTGATCTACTTACTCTGAGTTCATACTACTCATTCCCAAACCATTTCATGGTCCATTGCTTGGAGATTTCAACCATTTTTGAACTTAGATCTTGCCTGTCGCACCTGGTTAGTGAATACAAATCAACTCTATGTCATTTTTGGTCTCTGTTCTTTTCTTGTTAGCCACTCGTCGCATCCCTTTCATTGGTATACTGCGACAGCGTCGCACCCCCCGCATTGGTAAAGTGCAACTTCGCACTATGTACAAGTATAGAGTGCGCCAATTAGTCAAAGTTGGCATGCAGGCATCTCCTCTCCATCTGTAAATCTGAGTTTTGGTTTGTTGTGTGAACTCCCTTTGTGCTACAAGATCCAACCAGAGATCCCATCCTTGAATCGTGTGTTGAGTGTTTGGTTTTGCTTGGATTGGTTTCGGGTTCCGTCTTGGACAAGTCGGAGAACCGGTAGTGGTGGACACTCTTTTCTCCTCCACCTTCATTCGCTCACCCTTGATTTCCCTCCTCTCCTTGGCTGATTTGGTTATTGCATTAGATCAAGTTCCCAGACCTCATTTACATTACTTTTTTGAGCTTTGCTTGCTTGGTTTGCTTGCTACTGTCTGATTTTAATTTTTGTGTGTCTTTCAACTTGATTGAGTGCTTGTCTTTTCTTGAGTCTCCTGAGTGCATTAGGTGCTGCAAGTAGTGTTTTCTTTTCAGTCATTTGGATCTGAAAGCGTAGTTGTTATCAAGTCAATCTTTTGGTGCATCCATTGAAAAGTTAAAAAGTGCTTCTTTCCCATTATTTCTCAAGCATTATTGAAGAAAATTGTTCGCGCATTGGAATGTTTTGCTTATACATCTGTTGGAAGAATTGAATGAATGTGTGTTCGCTTGTATTTTTATTGAATTATGAACTTCTCATTCTCTCAAAAAATCCCAAGTATACTTCAGTTTTCGCAAAATTAAGTCCCATGCTAAGGAAAAATAGATGCATTTTTTTTTTTTACTGCTTTTAGGCCATTGAAAGTGAAATTGAAAAGCTTGCATACTCCACTTTAGAATTCTCTCTTTTCATTACTTAACATCATTTTCGTTTTGAAAAGGAAAAGAAAAGGAAAAATGTTGTCATTTGGATTAGTAGTGTTGTGATTTTTTGCATTTCGTACAAAAATGAAAAGAATGCTTTTATAGTCAACTTGTTTGAATTGGGAATCGTTGCACTTGCTTTGGTGAAATTGTTGGAAAGAAAAAGTTTTCTCCCTCTCATAGGTAGCATTCATCGAAAGAAAAGAATATTTTGTGCATGTAGCTAGGGCTTGCATTATGCTTCCGATTATGTACTCACCACATGCATTCACCTAACCATCCAGATAAAATTAACGGTAGAACTAGGTAAAATTTAATAGCAACTTGTGTGTAAGTTAGAGACTTGTTCCAGCGTCGTTAAGAGTGGCAGCTGTCATTATTTGCCAGCACTATATCCCCGAGGTATTGTAGTCTTCCACGTACTTATCGGTATATCGAGCTCCTTCATATACCCACCAAGTACCATAATCCATACTTGGCATATATCGAAGGGTGTATCACGTACTCGATAGTATATCGGAAGGTCTCTTGCCGAACAGTTGTGCATTAGACAGCACCACTATGGATTTGAGCTCCCACGTACCTGGTGTATATCGGGAGACACCGCTAGGATTCCTGAAACCAACTGAGTTAACCATTTGGATGTCTTGGAAAAGAAATACACCGAGAACAACACTCGGGGAGATTAGCACGCACGTACTGTCCAGGTAATCGGGTATGCAGGAAAGGGTACAATCCCAATCCTCCTTGTTGCGTCATAATGTTGGACCCTACAGTATATCGCGGTTTGCAATGCCTTGATAATCCCGTGAGGTTCCAGACTTTGCATCCACTCTATCACATAAGTTTGCTTGTTGCCTTAGTTTGGGTAGGGTTTTATCTGGTCTGCTTTTCTTTTATCTTTCCTTAGGAGAAACTTTTGTTTCAGTCACTCTGGATGACTTTCCTTGGAGAAGGTCCTGTAGAATCCAAAAATTACCACCTGAATATCCCCTTAACCAGGAGGTAATTTCGAGGTAAAGGATGGATCCTCAAGCTAGGGTCGGGTCATAAGAAGTGGAAAACCCCACTTTGAATATCGGAGGACATTTGTTTCCACATACTTCTCCTGATTCACCTGCCTCTCATCCCCCGCAGGATGAAGAAGCACAAATCCCCACTTCACAAGACCTCTCTCCTATTATGCCGGGGGAGCCTGGATCGTTGGGATGGATAAATCAACTCCAGGATGACCCCACAACAGCTGTTGCCTTTAGCAGCTTATTGGACATCTTCTACCGGTCACCCAGTGGCCCATTTCGTCGTTGCACCCCCACCCAATGAGACTACTCCAGATGATCCCTTGGCCTACTACCACGGCCAATTGGCTCACTTTTGGTCTATAGTTGAAAGGTGTCAGAATTCAAGTCTCCAACGAAGGGTTGAAGACCCATCATTACCCCCTTATCAACCAGTCCCAGGTCGCTCTTTATCTTTCGAGTCACCATAATCATCCACACAACACGCAACCACTATTGAAATTGGTCAACCATCTATCCCTGCACATGTATCTCTTAGCCAAGAGACTAGTTCGGTACTTCCTACTACCCAACCGGTTGAACAACAACAGTCCAACACACCTGTTACTACCATGGCCACTTTACCAGTTCCTCCCCCACCTCAAAATTCAAGGGGAGGATACTCCATTCCCCTAGATGATCTTATTGGTAATGTTACTACTATGGTAGCTAATCAACAACCTATGTTGGTTCAAGCTTTGTATAGTAGTCATCCTGTTGTGGCTGGGGGGAAACCCCCATTTCCTAACCAAAACATTGGCAGTGGAATCCCCAACGGACCTCCCATTGGACCTTCTCAACCGGCCAGACCATCCACCATGGGATTATATCATGTTGTGGGGACATACAATGTAAATCAACCCTCATGGAGTCAACCGTATCTAGGTTCTTTTAACCCTGCGCCGAGTCAACCTAATCCCAGAAACGCACCATACGAGATATCCTATCCTGGAAACCCATACACTCTATGGGGGAAACAACCTGTTTTACAACATGGAGCCCAACCAGCTATCCCTCAAGCACCACCACCCCCGATCGGTCCACCCCCACCTCCTGCTGGAGGCGGCGGGCCCCCACCCACTTTTGGAGGAGGAGGACCTCTCCCCTCTGGCGGAGGTCCAACTCATTCTACCAACAATGGCCCCCACCCTTTCGGCTATGGCGAGAATGGTCCACTACCCCCCCGGGTGGAGGAGGCGGAGGACAACCTTATTATGGTGGGGGAGGACATTTCCCTTCGGGCAGTGGAGGTGGTCCACCACCCCCTCCAAGTGGAGGCGGTGGCGGATCTAATTATTATGGTGGTGGCGGTGGTGGAGACCCTCATCCTTCCAGTGGCAGAGGTGGTGGGGCCCCCCATCCTTCTGGCGGTGGAAGTGGCCCCCCCACCCCCCTCCAAGCGGAGGCGGTGGCGAGCCACCTTATTACGGTTATGGACCCCCACCTCCCTCCGGCAGTGGCGGCGGACCTCTGCCTCCTCCCGCTGGTGGAGGTGGAACCCCACCTTGTGGGAATGGACCACCCTATGGTGGCGGACCCCCTTACGGTCCGGGAAGCACACCCCCCTACGATCAGTTTCCTCCGTGGTCACCATTTAATCAGTCGATATGAGGTCCTACCAGTTCTTACATGCCTTATCAGTACTACCAATACCCGTAGCCTAATCAACATATGCCCTTCTTGGCTACTTTGGAGCTACCCAACCTATCTCGACTGATGAATGACCCCATTTACCATGGGACTAACTGGCACCCGATTCCGGTGAAACTCCCATCGAATATTCCCAAGTTTGGAGGCAAGCCGGACGAGGATCCCAAACATCATGTGATGACATACCATTTGTGGTGTTCATCCAACTCTCTGATGGACGACTCGATCCGTCTGAGATTATTTCAACGGATACTCACTGGTTCGGCTGCAAAGTGGTACATTGAATTACCACCTCATTCTTTTCACGATTTCGGGTCTCTTGCTATGAAATTTTTGAACCACTTCCAACTGCCTATACGGTACGAGACTGGTACGGGCCATCTCATCTCTCTCCGCTAGAATACCGCTACTCATATCTCTACACATATACATGAGTGGCGACGGAGAAGAAGTTTGATTAAGGCTCCCATTCTAGACCAACTCCTAGAAGATTGGTTTAAAAAGTCTCTCATCCCTCACATAGCGCGAGATGTTTCCATGGGCGGTGCTGTCACTGAAAAACAAGCTATCGCTCATGCCCGTTACCTAGACTTGGTCTACGCTCAATCGGGCACATTGTTTGAGAGACTTGGCACAAGCTCCTTGCGCCATGTCTCCCTGGACGTTTTGCAGAATTGTCCTAATCAATGCAAAACTCTCCTTGCAGCAATCGGTGCAGTCGACCCTGATTCTTCGAATACCATCATGTTCCGACTTGACTACTTCAAGCCGAGGCTTTCCCACCAGCTCGCATTCCAAGTAGCTGCAAACATTGCTGGGAAAATTGTCCATCGTACCCTTTTGGATGAAGACACCTCTACTTCTGTCATGTCAATCTCCTGTTGGAGAGCCATCGGCTCTCCCGAATTGAATTGTTCTCCTACCATGTTGAAAGCATTCGACGGACGTGGCTTTCAACCACATGGGTTCCTGCAAGCTCTTGCAGTTGAGTTGGGCGGAAAGATTGTAACCGTCAATGTGGAAGGGTTCTCAACCCTGATAGATTATAATCTCTTGCTTGGTCACAATTGGTTTTATGCCATGTAGGCGGTAGCCTCTTCAGTCTTCCGCATAGTACAATCCCCCCATCAAGGGTGAATTGTTACTGTTGACTAATTATATTTTTGCACACCGGACACTACTACTCATCCTGGTGACCATTTTCCTTCCATTGGACAAACGTCAAAATAGTATGAGAGTATAGGGGTTGGCATTTTGAAATATTCATCTCTCATGGGCATTTTTCCAATTTTGGACCCCCCTAATCATGTTGCCTCGGTGAACATGATCTCCACATAGATTTCATCTCACTCCACTGATACTTGGCTTGTACCGAATGAAGCCACAACACACTTGATTGGAAACACAATGCCTCTTTCACCCGCTAAATGTATTTACGAGGCTATCCAATCAGCACCGGAGGACCACTTAGTTGTGGCTCCCCCATCCTATTATCTACGACGGGCATCATCTCTACTTGATCTCTTAATTCATACTTTTCATTCAGACGAGTCCGTTGTGGAAGTTATGAATGTAGATGATGGCCCATGGAATGACCTCCATCATAGGTCATCCTTTCTTCCTCCTTTGGAATACATAGAGGACAACATTAATACCATCTTTTCACCGGATATCTACCCGTTCCCTCATTCCCCCATACTCACATGTCTGTCGGAAACTGAGGGAAACCTAGCCAACATTGAGCCTACCACCCTGGTAGACATTTCGGTAAAACCTGGTATAGTGGAACACATTCGCATAGGCCAGAAGTGTTCCCCTAAAGAAATCACTATTGCTACGGCCTTATTCAAGTAATTTCGAGACTTATTTGCTTGGTCCTATGAGGAGATGCCTGGGATAGACCCCACGATTTTTTCTCATGAAATAAAAACCTATCCCGACATCAAACCTGTGCATCAAAAGTTGCGACCGGTACACCCCCGGAAGACTGCAGCGATCAAGGCAGAGATTGAAAATTTCTTAAAGGCTGGCTTCATCTATCCTGTCCCATTGACGGATTGGGTCTCAAACATCATCCCTATGAACAAAAAATAGGGTACTATTCGCATTTGTGTTGATTATCAGGACCTTAATAAGGCTTGTCCGAAGGACAATTAACCGACCCCATTTATCGACCAGATTATCGATAATTGTGCCGGAAGCGTCATCTTTTCATTCATGGACGGCTTTTCTGGTTACAACCAAATTGAGATCAACACAGCTGACCAACATAAGATGGCTTTCATCTGTCCTTGGGGGACGTTTGCATATCGCAAACTCCCGTTTGGCCTTAAAAACGTTGGCGCAACATTCCAGCGAGCCATGTCATATGCTTTCCATGAAATTAAGTACTTTGTTGAACCTTACCTGGATGATCTCCCTGCTCATTCAAAGCAGCGTGAGTCCCACATGGATAATCTGATGGTCATTTTCCTCAGAGGCAGACAATACCATATCCGTCTGAATCCTCATAAGTGTATCTTTTGCGTTGAGTTTGGGTGCCTCTTAGGTTTCATTGTCTCGAAGGATGGGATTTGGATTGATCCCTTAAAGGTGGAGGCCATCATCAGCCTACCATCCCTGACTAATGTGATGGAACTTCAAAGTCTCCAAGGGAAGGCGACTTATTTAAGGAATTTTGTTTGTAATTTTGCGGAGAAGACTCAAGGATATATGAAATTGCTTAAGAAGGACGTCCCGTTCATTTGGGATGATCAAGCTCAAAAATCCTTCAACAGCATTAAACATTCCATCACGCATGCCCCCATGCTCCAACCACCCAATTATTATCGAGATTACATTCTATATCTCGCTGCTTCTGCTACCACTATCGCCATGGTTCTGGTACAGGAAGGTCAAAATTCCCAGGAACATGTAATATACTATGTGAGTAAGGGTCTGATTGATGCTGAAACTAGATATTCACATGTCGAGAAGCTTGCTCTCGCTGCAGTCATCGCCATCCAAAAGTTATGACACTATATCTTCCTCCGCACCACCACCATCATCGCAGAATCGAACCCCATGTACCACGTGCTGACATGTCAGGTGCTTGGGGGCAATTATTCACGTTGGATTGTGATACTACAAGAATTTGATCTTCTTTTCGAGAAAGCAAAGTCTAAAGAGTCTTTGGTGTTTGCTGAGCTTATCTGTGATTTTCCCCGTCCTGATGTAGAAGTTGAGCACAATGACTCTTTTCCAGATGAATCATTGTTTCTCATCAGCACAACTAATCCGTGGTATGGAGATTTACATTATATCTTCAAACCCAACACTTCAACCCTCAACAGTCTCGCGACGACCGTCGTAGAATACATCACCATACGAAGTATTATTTGATCATCAATGATACCTTGTATCGCCGTGGCATTGATTCCATTCTTCAACGTTGTCTAACTCACGATGAGGCTGAACGCGTTTTGAATGACTGTCATGCTGGGGAATGTGGCAGTCACCTCTTTGGGATGGCTACAGCCCAGAAGATTTTGCACACGGGATATTTTTGGCCTACTATCCTCAAAGATTGTATTGAGCCTGCAAAAAGATGTCCTTCATTCCAACACTTCCATATGAAGAAGCGCACCCATCCCGCCCCGTTACACCCAATTATTGCCGTGGGCCCCTTCATAAAATGGGGCATCAATTTTATGCATTGTAAGCCTACCTCGACCGGGGGGCATAGTTACATCATAGTAGCTGTGGATTACTTTACAAAGTGGGCTGAGGCAATGCCTACATACCAAAGCGACGACAAAATTGCCGCACTCTTCATGTTCAATCATGTAATAGTGCGGTTTGGAGTTCCTCAGGTGATTGTTACCGATCATGGTTCTCACTTTCAGAACCACATGGTTGATGAACTGAGCGATAGGTTGGGTTTTCGCCATGAAAATTCAACACTGTACTACCCGCAGTCCAATGGACAGGACAAGGCCATTAACAAGGTCTTGAAAACTATGGTCCAAAGGATGGTAGGTACCCAGAAATCCAACTGGCACAATATGCTCTTTTTGGCGCTATGGGCCTACAAAAATTCCGTTAAAACGGCCACAGGTTTCACTCCTTTCCAATTGATGTATGGATTGGAGGCTGTCCTACCTATAGAGTGCGAAATCCCGTCTCTACAGCTCACTGTCGAACTTCTTCCTAACACTACTGCCGAGGAAGAACGTCTCCTGCACTTAGAAAACCTTGACAAGTCCTGCCGAGATGCCGCTCTTGCTAATGAAGCACACAAGAAATGCATGAAAGCCCAATACGAAAAGTCTGTTGAACCTCGTATCTTCAATGAGGGTGACCTGGTCCTCACATACAACCAGAAGCATGATAAACTCGGAGCAGGGAAGTTTGAGTCCATGTGGCACGAGCCTTCTATTGTCAAACGTGTTTTGGAAAAGGGAGCTTATGAGCTTGAGGACTATGATGGAATCTCTTTGGGTGAACCCCGCAATGGGATTTAACTGAAGAGATACTATGCCTGAAGCTGTCATGCATAGAATTTCTTGTATATACTGTACATGGCGTGTTTTTGTGTGGTGTGACACGTTTATTTTTTAGTGTCTTTAGATCTTGTTTCCGCTTCTTATACCATGTTATGTCTGCGTGTGCAGATGGAAATGTGCTACGGATTTGCGGACGGTGCCAGCCGACATACCCGTAACCTTGCTTCAGCAGCCTGGGTACTATATTCCCCATTAGGTGAGCTCATTAGCTCAGGAAGGCGTTTCCTTGGATTTGTGACCAACAATGCCACAGAATATCAGGCAGTAATTGGAACCCTAACCAGTGTTGTTTCCCTGGGTATGAACTGCATTGTCATCCACATGGATTCTCAATTAGTGGTTTCCCATCTTAACCAGATTTATGCTATCCGTGATCCTACCTTGCGCCGTCTCTTCAGACGAGTGTGCCTCCTGGAAAGGTCATTTGAATCCATTCAATACCTACACATTCCACGAGAGTTAAACACAGTTGCTGACTCGATGGCCAACTTCATTTTAGATTGGTACATCGCACACACATAACACTCATAATATGTAAAAGAATTCACAACATGTAAATAATGTACTGTATAAAAGCAAACATATGAGCAAGATCACATCACTCATCATTTTAAAAACACATATTGTATAAATCGTCGATAGTGTCTATATATATATATCATCAAAAGTAGTGCTTGTACAAAAATCTGAAGCACAAAGGCTTTCAGTGAGTCTCTACAAAAATATGAATCCTCGTAGCTTTCAGTAGTACAAAATCTGAGGCCTCTAATCTCTCGGTACAAGTATAATGACATCATCAAGACTGACGCCTGGCCCATACACCCCTAGGACGGACAGCCCTCTGTCGCTGAGTAAGGAAGCAATCCACAGTCCTCGCTACCTTGTGGAGTAAGGCATTGAAGTGTACCGACGCTCCAACTCCAAACCTCTGCATAGGTCTCGGTAGGTCATCCACTGTTGGCTCAGGAACCTCTACTGTCAACTGGGACAAGTTCCTGTACACCTCCTCCATCTCCACGATGGCAGCATGAACACCTGGGGGCACAACTGCTGCCCCACCTCTATCTCTCCTTTACAGAAGAGAGACTCCTACCAGCCGTATGGGACTCACATCTACACACACATGTCATATACTTGTTAGCACTACATCAAAAAAATCATGAATATGCAAAACTAAAAAGTACAAAGGTTTTGTTCTGACCCATGTCTCCCCATGCTGCATCCTTAGGCACCACCAATTCAGGATCCTCTCTGAAATCCGTACCACTATATGGGTAGTCCTCAACCATGAGTAGCTGGCCTTACATCCAGCTAAAGAACTCAGCACCAAAGCTGATGATAGGACCCCCTCCATGGCGGGCCATCACCTCTACCCATCTGAGCATGTGGGGATCCCTGGGCTCCCTGTCATCTAGTCGTACCTATGGATGCAAGTGAGGGATACACTCCAAGAGGAATGATACCACGATTGATCCATATCCAAATTGCTTGAACTCTCCCTGCCGACACTTGGTCAGTTGAGCTCGGACGTTTGCGAGGAGACCCTCGCACCAGTTGAAGATCCTGGGGGACATACAGTCCTCCGCATAAAGCATCTGAGTCCGAGTGGCCATGTGTGGGGCTTGACTCACCGCCACACTAGTAATCGTGAAGACTATGGTACGCAGTCAGAAATCCACAACATCCCTAATAGGAATCTTCCCACTGGAATATCGAGTAAGAGCAGTACAATGATGTAACACCATGTCATCGACAATGCGGTCACTAGCCCGTGTTCTGGTGATAGCCACAACGTCCCCTCTCCGGGACAAACCAGTAAGAAAATAGATGTCCTCGACATCTATGGTGAGAATGTGCTCACCAATCACAAAGTATTGTTGGGACACATCCCAACACCGGAGCATGTGTGACAGTAGTGGGATTTGGGATCTCATCCCCTGATTCCCAAAGAACTTGAGAAAACCGCAGTTTCTCAAGGCATTCATGCACTCTGGATCATTGGCAGCTTGTACGTCTTCTAACTTGTGTTCTCTCTCCCGCTACTCTAAAACCATGATTTATTGCTAGCAACCTGCCATTATGGGCATTTAAACATTGTTAGATCCCACTTCAACCATAGCAAGTTCCCTTTTTGAGTTTAATTTGATGTTTGGAAAGTGCATCTCCGTCGTCGCACTGTGCTAACGCACACAGTGCGATGACGTCGCACTCCACTCATTCGAGACTTGCAATGAGTCGGTCTTGTCGCAGTTCTCGAAAGGGAAAACTACGACGAGCTGTGAGCACAATAGCCCTCCATGAATTCATCAAAAAACCCAAAAATTGAACCTAAAATCAAAATCTAATCCACTAGAAAGTTGTTGGATGAAGTTTAGGCTTACCTGCTCTAGACGATGGGTGAAATGGAGAATCGTAGCTCTTGGAATCGGCAAAGGAATTTTTGGCTCCAAATTGGTACTTCTCCTCCCAAATTGGCAAATGAAACAATGGTAACTATTTTTGTCCCATTTTTCTATTTATAAATAAAATAGAATATTCCCTTTTCAAATATTTTGATGCTTTAAGGTCATTTGCCATAGTTTCAACCATTTTTTATCATATTTGGGATATCGTCGGACTATTGACCTAGTTTCCGAGTATGGGGGAGTTTTAAGTGGTCTTTTGTGTCATTTCTCCTGTCACAACAATCATTTCAGGTATGAACACTCCTTTGAATGTTTTGTCATTATTTGTTGCAACGGTTAGATTGTAGTTGTTGCATGATGATGAGCTTACTCTTTGTTTGTTCTTGTGCTCTTGAAACTATGAGAATAAGTATCGAGTTGCGATTTATTACTTTTTTGGGCTCGTTAAACTCACATGGAAAAGGACACACCCCGGAGTTGACTGTTAAGCTCTTTTCAAGCTCTCGAAAAATGAAAAAGATTGCCAAGCGAACTTGTCGTGTTCACGCTTGTTAAAGTATTTGAATGGTTGTCTTCCTAATGATAGTTTACCCCTTTTTTGGACCAGGAGGCACTAATTACGAAAAAGGTATACTCCAGCCAATCATGACTAGAAGAGTCCTCTCCCACGTTGTTTTACCCTCTTTCGGGTGATGAGGCTAACTTTACGAAAAAGGACCGTTGGAGTCTTCTTTAGTTCTTTTCAAACTCTCTAAACATGAAATGACGACTGAGTTTACCTTCTATGGACTCGCTAAATTTACACATTGAAGGGCCCGTCATGGGATGAACCCTTCCTATCCCAGGTTCAGAAAATGTTTGGGATTGGACTCATCTATGAGATGAGCTATACCGAGCATCTGGTTACCCTCATCAAGCTCGTAAAAAATACATGAGGCACTCATCATTCATGATGGGGAAAAATGAAAGCGTTTATGTTACACACTTTGTTAGTGGCAATACATAATCATTCTTGAATATGGCACTCATTTGCATTTGCATACAACACTTGGATCATCTATTTGTCCTCGAGTCCCGCTTACTTTCTGAGTCTTGTTACTCCTTTGAGTCATTCAAATAAAGCTTCCATCCTTAGTTGCATTAGGAGTTGGTGTCTCACTCATCAAGTCAATACTGCCAAGTCATGCCATGCCCATGTTCAAGAACATATTCACTATTTGCAGTCAGTACACCTTCAATCATGTTGGTCTACTCTGAGTCAGTCTCACATGTTACTGTACCATCCAATCCACTCTACACACCTTTTGTCGTGTTTCATGTCGTTGATGGGGGATTCATCATGGCCCTCCTTCGACGGATTCATCTTTGTCGACTTCAACATATCATCCAAAGATTGAATCTAGAAACCAACCAAGTACCTTGGCCTTGCATACCTCAATGGCAGGTTACCTCGCTTTCAACATGAGTTTACATCATTGACTCTTGATTGAAAGATTTCATCTTGCATTCAACTTCAACTCATTTATTCACACTTGATGATATGTACTGTGATACCTTGGGAATCATTGACATTAATGGTGATTTCCCTTGCGCTTGTTAATGGTTTACATCAATGACCGGTAATCAAGCGTTTTCTACCATGTTCGATGTCAAGACATTTGTAATCACATGGATAGATTCGTATCATTGTGGGTTCAGCTTGAAGACCTTGGGGAGTCATGTTTTACCTAGGTTGCGATGGAGTTTGTATTGAGTCATATTACATGGATCCACATTTGTATTGGTCGTGGCTGTGTTATCATCTCATCATGGATCTATGCTTGTGTCTAGTAGCCATGATTGTGTCCACTCGGTCATTACTACCACGGATCTACATTGTATTGGTCGGCAGCCATGTTGTACATCATATGAGATTGTCAGTTCAGAGTCAGTTGTACTGCAGCAACGTCCTTCGTCCGACAAGTCCATTGCCATTCCTTCTGTCAAAGCATTTCACCTATCCAATATTTCAACAGCTTCATGCTTTGGGGGGCATTCTGTTACACCTAAAATATCCCCATCATGAGATTTAGTGTATACACCCTTGGAGTAACCCTGATTGAGTGATTGACTTGGAAGGATGTGTACCCAGTTGTACTAGGTTTTGAGAGGTCATTACAGGTTGCTTTGTTGCAACATGCGACGTCGCACCTTGCTCCATTACAGGGTGCGACGAAGTCAGTTAGAAGGAAAAAATAGCTTCTTCGAGATCCTTCTCGAAGCTTGCTGACTTGGGACCTCATCCCTGACCTAATGGGGGAGCTGGCCTTTGGTTCCTAACCTATGGGGAGAATCCCCTATCTCTCTCCTACCATATCTCAACCTATCCTATCCATACCCTATCCACTTAGTCCTATTTAAGTGAATCTCTACCTCTCTCCAAAGGGAGGAAGTCTATGGTGTCTACATGCTGGTGAACTAACTCTTGAGAGATCTCTATTCATCCTTGAGAGACTCAAGCTTCCTTGGGAGGAAATGGCAAATGGCTTGGACGGAGAAGGGCTGCAACGTTAAGCCTTGGTTGTAGTTCTATGTCTCTACCATGTATTTCCCTATTTATAGTAACACAAATGCTTTCCACCAATATTGTTGATGTGTAATGATATTGAGTATTTCACTTGATTAATTGTTTACTTAGATCTCTTATTGTATAGATGCTCTTTACTCATTTCTCTTGTTTCTTGTGTCTTGGCAGGTCTTGTAGCTGAGATCTGATGACCGCGAGATGTGGAGCAGCATTCAGGAGAAAGGATTGTGAAGTAAAAGGTAAGACATCTAGCACTTGATCCCTAAGCATATCTAGGAAATACATTTGTAGTCTATTCTATTTGTTCTAGACTCGCATTGAGCTAGGGAGATCCGACTTGCGTCCGCTCAAGTGGATTATCCAATAACAAGGGCGCCTTTCTGACTCCAGTTTGATGAATATAATAATAAATGTTATCAGTTGGACTGAGTAGGGTGCTTTAGTCATGCAAATCACTCCCTGAATGATGGAGGAGGCCCAGTTAACTGATATTGATGGCCCATTTGACTCCCCGAATGTAGGAGGAGGCCCAGTTCAGTGAAACTGATGATCTTTTGATGATGTAAGCACATTATTGAGTGAAAATACTTAGGATAAGTGGAAAACTAGGCTGTGAACCCCAAATAAATGATGTGTGGTTGGAAAATGCTCCAATAGGGATGAAATAAACTTATACCCAGTAGTAGTTAAAAAATATTTTGCAATATTCAAATCTATAAAACAGTGCAATCCATATATCCTAATAAATCACATGAAAGTAATTGTACCACACCTAGCAGTCAGGCCACTATTCATCCAAAAGGATATAGGGAAAAGAAGAGGAATCTAGACGACTACTATACAAGAATATGGCTTGGAAATCATTCTAGCCAACAAATTGAGAGGCCAAGGCTTATAAAAGATTGTAATGGAAGAAATGGACCCACCAGAAGAATTAGAAGAGGGTTGGAAAAATGAAATGTCATTATATTCCCAAGAATTTCTATTTGAGTCCAACCACAAATAACTTGTGTTATACTGATTTGGTACAATTTCTACAAATCGACACAACCCCAAACATCCTAAATTACAAGAAAAAGGAGAATTTGAGGATCAAATCAACCCAATACATCCTGGTAAAAGACGTTCTGTTCAGAAAAAATTTCAATGACGTATTGCTAATATTTCTCGAGAAGTAGGATGCTGATAAAGTCCTCAAATAATTACATGATGGGCATGTTGGAGGGAACTTTGTTGGGGAAACTACTATGCATGAGATATTAAGGCCAACATAGTATTGGCCCACATTGTTTATAGATGCCCTTGATTACACATAAATATTAAAAGTGTGCCAAACTAGTGTTGGAGGTGAGAAGAAACCTGCTATCCCATTGCATCCAATGACAATTGATGAACCATTTCACTAGTAGGGTATGGATATCATAAGGAATATCAACCCAAATTCCTCAAAGCAACACAAGTACATCCTCATACCCACTAATTATTTTACAAGATAGGATGAATTTGTGCCACTAATTAAGGTAAATGAAGGAATCATCATCAATTTCATTTAGAAACAATTGATTATCGGTTCGATATTCCATCAGTTTTGGTTTTTGATATTGCTTTGTATTTTTGTTTACTAAAATCGATTGAGTTTTCCTTAGAAAGGGGAATCATCTTGTGTTATTTAGAAAACTACTACCATTACGGAAATGGTATAGCTGAATCCACTAACAAGAACCTTATCACGATCCTAAAGAATACCGTAGTGGACCATTAGAGGAACTGGAATAATGCATTACCCAAATATCTCTTGGCCAATAGGGTGACACCCAAAGATACATTAGGGACATATCCATACATAGTAGTATTTGGAAAAGAATCCATCTTGCCTCCCAATATACTCTTACCCTCTCTCTTGTTAACACAATTTGCTTGAGAATAAAATTTCCCAACCAATCAAGGCTGAGTCAATCTCTTATTGCATCTAGAAGACGAAAGAGAAAAATCTAAAAACAAATGTTGCTCACCAACAAATAGTAAAGAGGTGGTTTGAAAAACATCCAAAACTTGTATGGAATATGAGATAGGGTACCTAGTGTTAAAATGAGATAATATCAATGAATCTAAAGGGAATCATGCCAAGTTCCAACACCTATGGCTTGGCCCATATGAGGTAGTCAAAAACCTGGCTTCTTATACATTTCAATTGAAAATTTTGGAAGCGGATAAAGATCTCATTCCCATCAATGGGAAAATTTTGAAGAGGTACTTTAGTTATTTTCCTTAACTAAACAATTGAATTATATATGGTATAAAGGATAAAACAAAACTATGTTCAATGAATTGAGAAACTCTCAACATTTCAATCCCTATTTTGGGACCATCGTTCAGAGACTAGGGTGAAGCGTAGTCTAGTTTGCATTTTATACTTTCATAGGTTAGGGTTGTTTACATTTAGTTTCTCCTTTCATGTATGTCTGGATTTTGATTTTGTTCTTTTCCCAATATAACACCTACTTGATTCCTTGATCGATTCAACAACAAGTGGTGATTGCGCCGAGGGTGCAAGCTCTAGAATATTTTTTTGTCTCTCAATTAGTTAGGAAAGATAAAGATACAAGTTGTGAGTGCTAGAAATAAGTAAAATGTAGCATCAATGGTTGGACCAAGGACACCCCTAATAGTTGGTTGTGGTCATCCTTGCATCCAATTTCAAAACAAATTTGATGTGTTGTAGCTACTTGATCTCTCTCACATTAAAAAGATGATCACGAGAAGAGTGAAAAGTCAAATTTTTGGGGGTCAAATGCCAAAGGAACTTTTAAATAGCGATGCATTGAAGGGTTCATATCAAATACCAATTGAAGGAAAATATCTCAGTAAGCCTTGGAAAGCCATTATTTCCACCATCCAATGTTTAGTCATGGACAACCAAATAAGTGAAAAATTTGGGCAAGTAAGTTCAGTTATAAAAGTGATACACAGATAACTCCACTGAGGCTATAGACACTTATTGCTAGAAATTCAATGCTTGTGATGTTGTGGTAACTCCATCAAGGCTATGGACATTGACAGGAAATGGAGCAATACTCGAGGGATATCAAGTGGTGCCTAGTGAAAATGTTTTTATCCCAAACCTATCAAGTCCAGGGACCAAAACTATAACTTTGATTATTGATTTAGGATACATAGAAATGAACCTTATTATAATATCCATTCAACTCAATGGTTTATATTTCTCAAAATGGATGTGCAGGTATGACCATTGACTATCTCGAAGATGAGTTCATAGGCACCCATGACCTACTAAATTCCTTGACAACTAGAAAAGCAAGATGACGTTGTTACTCTAAAAAAATTCAAGCAACTGGAATACAAATGATTCTAGCTTCACCCAGTGTGTTTCAATTTGTAGATCCCTCAATACCTCCCCAAATCAAGTAACTTGGGGCCCCACATAATTTTTGGGATCAAGGATCAATGAATCAAATGCAGTCTCCCTCATCCATGCTTCACCAATTTGAGCTTGATTGTGGCACATTTTTGGCTAGTATGTTTTATTGAGTAGTTATTTGTGTAATGAATATACCATTGTTCAACTTATGGCATTGTTATAAATGGTTTTATCAATTTCCCTTTAATCTCTCTCATCATGCTACATGCTTTTAAGTAATTACGAAGACCCCCAGTCATCTAATGCTACTGCTAGTTGAACATTTAAGGTTTTACGAGCCTAGATACTTAGATGAAAGAGATAGTTTTAACTTTATAAACTTGTGTTTGGTCTTAAGGTTTCATATTCACTTGCAATCATCTATTCCAAAAAATCCTCTAAAGTGACTCTAAAGTAGAGTGAAAAACACTTAGAAATTTTTAAATAATCTCTTTCCAAAATCTCTTCATGTGTTTTCACTCGAAAAATGCTTTCAGTTTCAATAGTTTCACACCAAAAGGTTCTTTCTTCGTTGATGTATCGGTAGAGAAATTTTTTCTCTCATACACATATCAATGAAGAAAGCACTTTCTTTATCTAGGAGTCACTCTCCAAAAGAAATTTCATCGTCGATAGAAAGTCTTTCCTCAGTGATTATCACAAGGAACAAGAGTTTTCACTTGTGCACCAATCGACATGAAATCAACATTCTTTTCCAATACTTTTAGCCTCCAAAAATTGTTTGTTTTCCAAACTATCGGCTTCCAAAAGAATTTTTTTTCTTCGACTTGCTACCATGGTTAATCACTTTTGAAATGACGTTTTGTTGATGCTATCTTAGCGATAAAATGTCTTTTATTTCCAATATGTCATCAAGGAAACCCCTTTTCTCATTGAAATAAAATGATCCAAACCACGACCATAAAAATTTAAAATAGGATTACAGACAAAGAAAAAAAGAGGGGTATCATTAACTCGTGCATATCACCCCTTTTAAAAGGAAAAATAGAGGTTCAAAAAGGTCATTTTTTTTTTCGATCCACCGCGATATTTTTCAATAGTGAGTAGGATACATGCTTCCACAATCGATGAAGAAAAGAATTCCATCTTAGCATCAAGTACCCACCTGCTTTCCAGGTAGGCCCTTCATGTTCCTTGCTCTAATTGTCAATTTCTTGTGGCAGCTTGGGGTTGGTTTTTTAATTATTTAAAACTTCATCGATCGGATCTTTGCCTCTACACTCTCCTGATTCATTTGTTCAAATTATTCCATGACCTTTCATTAATACAACTACAATCTATCTGAGTAGTCAACATTGGTCCACGATTCTATCTTTCGCATCTTTTCTGGAAGGTTCTGAAAGAAAAGTTTCCATCTTTCCAGGAATTATGGTTTGTGAGAAATTCCTCTGTTTCTTCTGATGAGGATGATGATATGGAAAGGATTTATGTTCTGGAAAAACAAGGGATGGAGGCTCGGGTTTTGGTTCACTGATGGGAGCACAACAACACTGCATATGAACAATGCCATCTACAACAACATTCTCAATTTTTGTCTTGTCTGGGACAACCAATTCATCAATCTATTTAGCACAAATATCAATGGGTTGTTCTTCCAACACTTCAATATGAACACTTCCAACAACAAATAACACTTTCCTGATGTTAGCAAAACTATGTGTAGATAGGGAGGCAACAACATCATCATAGCCAATACGTGCTCTAGGTGTCTTCAGCTCAGGGGTAATAGGAGCAATAATACCCTGCCAATTATTACCAAGTCCTACTCCAGTGTATCCCATCTTGCTCAACAATTGGGACCCTATACTTGTAGCATGTTTCTCAAATCTTGTAGAATAGCATAAGTATCCAACAAATCATGAGATGAAAGAAAAAAAATCATCAACATCTTTCTTATAATAAGCTAGTTTGAAAATAGTTGGGATACAAGCAATATTATCAAAGGCAGAAGAAGTAATAAGTGAGCCTAGAAGCTCAACAACATCAACAATCTTCTTTTGAGTTTCTTGCATTCAATTGATTTCCAGTTCAAGTCTCTGCTTGCACTCCTGAAAATCCTTAACAATCTCATCTTTCTCTGTCACCTGTAGAAACAAGGCATCATAGTCTTATTTTAAAGCTTGATATTCATAAAAAAAGTGGTTATTAGATGCTTAAAGAGGAGAAGATTCTTCATTAAGCTCATCGATAGATGCCTTCAAATGGGCAACCTTATTAGCTAGCTGGTCATTATTTTTCTCCAATCTACAAATCTTCTCCTTCAAGGCAACATTTTCAGCATGAGAAAGAGCCTTAACCTCTACCTCCAAATCATCAATGAGATCTATATTGTCCCCAAATCCATCCACAATATTTTGGATAATATTTTCCATGGTGTTCTAAGACAAGAATCTTCCTCGATTTATCATCTATTCTCTGTAAAACACCAGTCTATAAAAAGAGCAGCTTGATTTTCTAGAAAGGAATGAGCAATCTACAACTTATTCTTCAATCCTCCATTTTTAGTATGCAATAGAGAAACAATAGTCTGTAAGGAAACAACCTCCTATTGAAGTTGATCATGGGATTCCTATAAAGAAACAACTTTATTCTCACCAACTTTCTATAATTTTTACAAATTAAGAATTTGTCTTCATCGAGGGCACCCATCTTCATAAATTCAATTACAGTTGATTCCTGAACAAGTAGATTGTCTTCAGAATGCAAGTCAATTCTCAACTTGGTTAAGAATACTCAATGCGTAACTCAATGTACCAACAAGTTCATATGTTTCTGAGGGATATAGGCCCTTGGAATTTTCTAAAACAATATAGTATAATTAACGACAACAAACAAGATACTACTTAAGCACCAATCGAATTATACCAAGTCCATCATATGCTAGTCGATGGTGATTACTGAGCATAGTTTTGTATTGAGAAAAATTGTGGCAAAACTCTCGATATCACAAGGAGTATAGTATTCTAGTTGTTCATTCTAGGTAGAATGAAAAGCAACACAAAATGACCCCAATTAATAGGGAGTTTTATCTTCAAACAACTATTAGACTATCCTTTAGTTATAAGTTGAACATTCTAGTCGATCCATTCCCTGGAAATGGTTCTAGTCAATGATAAACTTAGTTGAATTCGATGCTCAACTTCGTAGTCGTTCAGTCCATAGGTCAAAGATAGTCCAATGTTTCATCCAGGTAGAATATCTAAAACAATATTTCAACATGTATTCAGTCTTAACTTTTAATCACCTGGATCGACTATTCAAAGGTTACTCACTAGTTGATCAATAATCATGGTTTCTCTTAGTTCCACGAGTTGAATATGATGTCAATGGATCCATACATGGATTGAACTCAATGGTGGTAACCAATGGGATTAAACATTCAACTTCTCACCAGATCTGTCAATGAAGAGGCTAGGACATAATCTGTGCAACCCAAAAGCAAATTTGAACAAAATTAGGGCATCATATGGTGGTTGAATTGATCCATTCTTCATGCAAGAACAATAATGTCATGCCATGATCCCAATACAAACAATGCTCCGATCAAATTAATGGATATTCCTAGTGAAATGAATCTAACAAATAATAGCCAAGGAATTTTCAGATCTCGTTAAAGTGCTAGAGCACACAACTATTGAATTCGAAAAAAGAATAGCTCCGTAATTCATCATACTCTTGAACCAAAGCAAATTTCACAGTATCCCATCAAATTTCAATATCTTAATGTAACTTAGTCACTCTGCAAAACCTTGATCATGAAACTCATATATTTTATACCATGTTGGGAAAATAGGTAAGTGGCAGCATAAGTGAAGAACAAAGATTCCAAGAGAGTGGTGGTCTCAAAAGACACCGTTACATCACTTAAGCACATTGAGAAGAGATAAAAAATACAATGATCTAATGATCTCCGATGATAGACTGATTCATAACGATCATCTATAAATAGGTTTGGGTAGGGACCCAAACTAACAACAACAAGACCACATTGGTCGATAATTATCTACAATCGTCCACTAGACTCAAATGTTGGATCCCAAGGTGGAAAAGTTGATTCATAGATTAGTCGATGGTTTACTCCCTTGATACGATAAGGTGAGGTTATCACATGACACATGGTTCCAACACTTAGATTTTATTTGGGGGGAAGATTTTGTTTTTAAATTTTAGGAACTTGCATGGGTGAATAATTATTTGAATTTCTGAATATCCTTAAAATTGCAATATGTTTTCCTTGTGTTTCCTAACTTCACTAGTGTGCTCGGATGATGATAGTATTGAGTTTTGAGATAGCACTATGGAATATAGGTTCAAAAGGCAAAAGGGAAAGGTGGTACAAGGAGTATCCTCCTATGAAGAGGATGGAATGGCCAATGCATGATTTGGAGATGTGGGTAGTGAAACAAAATTAGAACCTTCATTCAAATGGGGAGAGATATACATGATATTTAAAAGTGAGAATTATCACAATATCCTAGTGGAGGATAGGACAACATGGGAGTTTACCAAAATATATTAAGATTAGATTTACATACGATAGCAACATGATTGTCCGTATTCCCATATGTTGATATAATTTCTTGGATTCTCCTCAGGTTCAACATTGAAGATAGGATAATCATCAATGCAGATGAGAGAAAAGTCATCACAATGTTCCAACCATATAAATTTTATAAATTTATTACAAATTCCCACTAGCAAGAGTGCACCCAACAGGTGAATGGATATCTCAAGTGCAATTAGATATCCATGAAGCCATTCAAATCTAGTGGATGGGGACACAAGATTCAAAGCCCGAGAAAAAGGTGGCCCTTATCCCATGAAAATCATAAGGCCTCCTTAACGCATAGAAACTATGTTATTTTCCCAACTGTATGAAGAGGAAGATGCATCCATGTCTACAAGGAATGGGTACCGATGCTGCAAACTATAATCTCCCATGGTATACTTTTAACTAGGGAGTGATATTATCATCAAATCTAAAAAAAGTGGTTGCAACAACAGGAAACCCACTGCCAAGTCAAGATGCAAAGTTTTATATGACATCATATTTACTGGATGTGATCATATGTGCTACTTATTCTTTCCAGGGGATGGGATGGGTCTGGAAACCCACTGAGCCACACATTCACATAGACTGCGAAGTGTTGTGGGAACACAAATATAGCAGCAGTTATAAAAGGATTTGTGAGGATTTTATAAGGCCTCTATAGACACTGATTTAAGGCAACCAACAAACTACAAGTTGGATGTTGCATTCAAGGCTCTGATTAATCTTGGGGATTTGTACCTCACAGAATCCCATGCATATCTAAGGATCTGTTGTTTCTCCCAATCACCTCATGAATAAGGGGGCATTAATGGATATTTCATATCAAACGTACATCAAGGGCTTAGGGGATTGGATCAACCTTGTCAACAATAAATAAATCCTTGTGGCCTCCATTGCCACTGGTTGTTGGAAATTATAGCATTGAAATATTTAAAGATGAAAGTTAGGTAGGAATGGAACAAAATGTCTTTCATTTCAATACAAAAATATTCAAAATAAATGATCCACTTAAAGTGGTGAAAATGCACTACGAATCGTGCAAGTTCAATTTTCCTTACATGCACAAATTTTTCCAAGATGGACACGTTTATAGAAGAGTCTAGTCATTGGAGGGATGGTCACATAGTTTAGGCAAATGCATACATGATGCAACTACCACCAAAGCGAAAGAATAAAAATCAAGGAAAGAAGTAAAGAGAAATGAAGAAGTAGTGAATAAGAAATATCAAGAAGAATCCAAGTTGAGAGAAGAGGAGGAAGCTAGGAGAAAGGTAGAGGAAGAAGTTATCGAGAAATAGAAAGAAGAACAAGAGGCAGCCAAGAAAGCAAAGGAGGAAATACTAAAAAGAGAACTAAGAGAAATAAAATAGGAGAAATAGGAGCATTCAAATAATGAATAATAATCTATAGGGGGATATAATACGAATGATTTTCAGACTCCCAACACTAAGTAATTTGGAACCAATGCCCCTAATGTCCAAATTACGAGGACAATTCCCACCGTTGTAACTTGGTTTTGAATGATTCACACCTTCGAAGGAGGAATCAGTGGTCTCACCGAGCTTCTACTTTTTTTTATAGAAAAAGGAAGGAAATAGTAAAAAGAACTCATAAAATACTTAAAATATAAGAACAATAGTCCATGGAGGTCACAATGGAAGTTCTAGTCTTTAAGCAAAAGGGAAGAGACCCATCATCAATAAGTTCAATGAATTTGACCAGTGTTATGGCTAGAGAATTCAAAGTTTTCCATTTTTTCAAAGAATTTGCGAGTCACAAATGAGAAATAAGCTCTCTGAAGGTTGAGATCACGACCTTACAAAACAAGAACCAAGTTTTGCAAGAAGAAAATTAACAATTGCATGAAGAGAAAGAAGCATAATGGAACTCATGCTATCTGCATAAAGCATATATATTGATGTGGAAAATGCATAGTTGAAGCTGCAAGAACAAGTTAAAACTTTACAAAGAACAGTGACTTGGTTGAAAGATATAGTAGAGCAGGTAGGAGATCAAGAGATTGAACTATAAGTGATACAAGAATGTATTGACATAATTATTGAATAGAAGCAATCAGTAAAAGAAGTACCCCATGAGATGCCTAAAATAAGTGCATAGGTGGAAAAGAAATATTATAAATCTATAACTAATGCTAGAAAATACATAGCTATTACTAAGAGAGATGTAGCAACAAATTTGAATAAATTTCAGCACATCTTCTAGACTGCTATAAAAAACACTGAGCATTTAACTTGCTTTCATTTGAAGAATGGGATAATGCCAAACCATTTATGGAGAGGAACCCATAAGTTATCAACATCAATTAGGACATGTAGCTGGATATTGGAGCCATATCTAGTGTGACTACTGAAAACCTAAATGAAATTATGGAAAAACCTACCAAGGATGCCATCCTTATTAATTCATTGAATATCCCCATGTAGAAGAACCTTATATCCATATCCAATGATGTAATAGGTCATGAATTTTCTTTTGAGACCCCTTTTTCTCATAGAAATAGAGATATATTTGATTATCATTGTTAGGATATTTAGACTCTTAGGATTTAGTTAAGATCAACTTGGTATAATGTATATTTAAGTAAAGTGTGTTCCGATGGTTCATCTTCACCTCGATCCTAATGGTTATTGATATCTGGCTTAACACCTAATTGGTCCATGATATCTATTTAAAGGGTATGGAGGTTCATTTGCTCAATGCTCAATTGTGAGAAACTCATATGTAACATTTTTTTCTTTTGCATAATATATTGCCTCAAGTAGCTATTTGGTTGGGGTTGTGGATTGTTTCCCACTTTGAGGGTTTTAACCATGTAAAAACTCGATGTGTTGATCTATGATCTATTTGTGTGAGTGGTTTCTCAAGGTGTTTAATCTTTTGGAAATATTTTGTGTTAGTCAAACATGGTATCAAAGCTCTTATGATGTTTCACTTTTTTTGTTAGTTGAGATCTTGAACTAGTGCTACCATATGCATCAAAGGATTTTTGGTTTATGATATTTATGTGCATTTATAGGTAAGTGATGTGTTCCATTGTGTTTTACCAGATCCAAAGGTATCCTATTTACTTTTATGGATTTTTTTAAAAATCTTTCTCATATTCTGACTCCAAATCTGAGAAATATTAGTTTTTGTTTTTGTGTGGTTGTGTAAAGTGTCTTGCAGGACAAAAAATCAAGGTTTTTTGGGTAGGTAGACTCTCCCGACAACAAAAACAACCACATTCTCCTCCATAATATTCTTAAATCTTTTGCTTAACTCACTTGGTTGAAAGTCACTTTAATAAGTAATAGGTCTTGGGTTCATGTCCTTCTTTTGTTTCTTCTTGAAAAAGTTCATGTAACTTTAAGTTATAAAGTAACTACATTGTAAAAGTGCTTCCCACTGCCGTTTTTTAAACTGCCTATTTTTTCGAGGTCTTTTCATATAGAACATTAGTTTATGATTTTGAACCCATATTACCTATATATTACAATATGTCCACTCCATATCATATTCTACTTAGCAGTACCAACTTCTTCTCATGGAAATATCGTATCGAAGATGTCCTACAAAGTAGGGGACTTTACCGGATTAACTTGGGAAAATATCAACCCATTGATGATGATAATAAAATAAAATGGGACCATAAATGTGATGAAGCTCATGGATTAATTGAGATGTCAATTTCCATTGAGTTATGATTCCACCTTCAAGGAATTGATGAACTAGATAAGGCTTGTGAAAATTTGGAAATTGTGTTAGGTAAACACAATGAGATTCAAGGTCACCATATTGAAAATGAATTGGTTTCTTTAAATCCAAGTGTTTTTTTTGCATTCAATACTATCTATCTAAATTCAAAACACTTATAACCTTAGTTGAAGAATGCAAAATAGGCAAGCCAAAAAAGAAATGTATTTATGCTATTCTTTCTAAGCTTGGTCCTGCTTTTTTTTTTTGTATCTACCTTTTACTCTGTTAAATAAGCTTTAGGGGATAACTATACATAAAATTCTCTTGAATCATTTTGTGATTCTTTGATTCGAGAGAAAGATAAACTCTTACATCTTGGAGTGATCATCAATGCCGATACATCTAGCAAAGCCCTAGTGGCACAACAAAAGGATAAGTCCACGCATCCCAATTAGAAAACTCCTTGCAACAATAGGGAAAACAATGGTCCCAAACCCTCTTAGCTAGCTCATCCTTCCAATGATTAAAAAGGAACCGAACCAAAAGGTAAGAAAATTGAGCGTCATTGCAATTTTTGTGGGAAAGATGGTCTTGTGGAATCTAAGTGTTTCAAGAATATGACAACCTTGGAAGCAACAATAAAGAAGCACATAATCAACCTTGATTCATATTTTAACTCTACAACTCATATACATGCACTTTGTGCTTATGTTTTTTCCTTCAATGCATCTTCTTCCTCTTCTTCTAATGAATGGCTCATTGATTTTGGAGCATCTTATAATGTGGCTAAGGATAAATCCATTTTTTCTTCTGAAAAAGAATGTAATACCAAACAAATATTTGTTGGTGATGACATACCACTAAATGTTGTAGGATCTAGGACAATTCAACTAGATGATGGTCAGTTCTAATAATTTCCTACAATTTTTTGTGAGTCTATTAAATCACTCATTTTGGTGAAGGTAATATGGTAGAGTTTACAACTCACCAAGTTGTAATCAAGGATTTAAAAGATACTAAGCATGTCCTTCAAACCATAATTGTTGATGATATTATCAGGTTGTACATGTTAAATTTTCAGAATTTACTTCAATCTGATCTCGGATCTTAACTAAGAGAACAACATGCACAGCATATCAATCATGGAGACAATAATGCAAGCACACAAGAGACACAAAGATTTACTTGGGGAAAACCATAAAGGTGAAAAACCCCAATAACTTCCTCAGAGATAGATAGAGCAATGATACAACCAACCATGAGAGATAGACACAACCTAGCAACAGATCCTCCTCCTCCATAAGTGTGCCACTCCTCCTTGAGTGCATTAATGAGAAGTGAGTGAGCAAATAGAGTGCCTCCCACACTCTATTTATACTTGACTTGACTTTCCTTTTTACCTAACTCATGTAGGCTTGAACTTAACCACATAACATAATGCTGACTGGGCCGACCCCCAATAGGGTGGTCTAATAACCCTTTGACCCACATGACTTATACAGGGCCGACCCCAAACAAGGTGGTCTAATAACCCATCAAGTATAAGTTACAACACTTACAATATAAATGATGACACTTCCATATAGAGGAATAATACCATCTCTATAGGAGTACATACAACATATATGAAATACATTCCGAAGTTACATATACATCAACACTCCCTCTTAACTAGGAAGGTATTTCTCAGCACAGTTCTTCTAGCACAAGTCATCTTCTCTGGATCATTGTCACTGGATAATCGTCATCGAGTCATCATCATCATCACTACTGCTGCTATCTCAATCAATCTTTGAATCTACACCATACCAATTTCTGCACATATATGATTTCCTATCATGTGTCTCAGAACCAAGTGGTTGCTCCACATACACTTCTTCTTCAACTACACCATTCAAGAAAGTTGTCTTGAATCCATCTGGTGTATCTTCTATTTCATCACTTTTGTATTTCTCAATGCTGCCATCTGCAACATGCTTGATCTGATAGTTCCATTTGGAAGTCACAACATACTTCCCTTCAGCTCTTGGGATCGCATCCCAAACATCATTCTTCATGATCGATGGATCATGGCATTCCATTTCTTCATCCCAGATCCTGGGAACTTCAATATCTTCAATAGATAATTTTGTTGCTGAACAAATGTTGTAGTCCTTTTGTAGGTGAAGATATACGGTCTTTCCTACACAACAAGTTAAATTGCATGATTAGAAAACATCTCATAGTTTTCAGAACAAATTCTTACACATAAATAAATATGTCATATAGTCATGCAATTATCTTAGCCAATGCTTCAATACAACATTTATCCATATTCCATAACTTTCTAGATTCCTTCCAATCTCTACCAGAACATTGTTAAGAGTGTGCACAACTCCCAACATGTCAGCAAAGAGGTTTCATTCTAGATAAGTAGAAATGGAATGTTGTACAGTGCCATAGGCTACTTACCCATGCATATTAGTAGTATACTGTTCATCAATGCAACTATTCTAATATGCATAATACACAACCTAATTCTAGGAACATCAGTATATACATTATTGAACAGTATTATTCAAACAATAAAATATGCAAGTAATGACAATTCAAATACTTATCTTTGTTTGTTTGTTGGGTGGACTCCCTCTGAATCTTTGCAACTTCATTATGATGTGGATTGTGAGAAGTGGTCAACTCCCTCTGAATATATGCATCCTTGCAGAAACTACTGGAGTGTACTCCCTCTTGATCTTTGCTCCCTGGATTACCTGTCCTTGAACTTATATACATTCTCGATCCCTATGCATGCTTGTTAGTATCGTCATTGTGTTATCCTCTAGGTCTAATATAAAATCATACATTCATTAGTATACTATTAAAACACAATAATCTCAAGCATGTATAGTCATGATCATTTCAAACAGAAATAATAAGCATTATCATTCAAGGTTTATGTAGGATTCTTATGGTTAGTCAAATCATAAGAAGCATAACATGTCTAAACCTATAATTACTCAAACCTATGACTCTTTAGTTGAATCATCAATCAAGATAAGAGATATAATATGCATAAAACCTGTGATTATTCGAACCTATACCTTCATGATTCTTCTGGTTAGTCATATCATCAATTATGGTAAGAAACATAATATGCATACAACCATGATTATTCAAACCTATGACTTCATGAATAATCATTATCAACAATAGTATAAGATCCTAACCCAAGGTAGGATTCTATCTTGATATAGGAAAAGCATACCTGGATTAGCATGCTAGTTAGTTATGTCTAACATACTCACATGATGTCTTCTTGTTCTTCTTCAATGACTTGTGCTAGTAACCTGTATATCTCATAGGTTAACCATTACAAAACCAAGTTATACATACCTCGTAAATGGATCTTCTATGAGATCCATGACAATGGATGAATCTTTGTCCTCATGTTATCATGATCATATGTTCTTGGACCAGAACATGATTTGTCTTTCTTGGTGTACCTTTCATGTTAGTAGACAACATAAACCTCATACAACACCATAATGCATTAGTACAATCATAAGTGTCAACACCCTAATCAATGAATATTTTCTATTGTGCATTCATAGTTTTATTAAGGTGATATGACAAGTCTAAAATCAAGATTGTACTAACCGTAATAACATGAAGACAATCATACCATACACTTAATCATGAACAAATCTCGAAACATACCTCGATGAGTCATACCTGTCGAGATTGCTTGTAATCTTCTTATGTAAGGCTTTAGCCTCATCTCCCTCTGAAACAGGAACTTCTTCACTTATGCAGGTGACCAATCCATCTTCTTCTAGGATTAACCCAATCCACTTTATGGGTTTGTCAGAGAAACCCCCAAAATTCAAACTTTGAATTTCAAACTTTCGAAAGGATTGAAATATGCGCCTTGATGAGCTGATCAAGCTGGTATATTCAGAATTTGAAAATTGCAAAGTTTCACTCCTTAATTTTGCCTTTGAAACTTCTGGATTCACTGGACGTGACCCTGAACTGGGGTTTGATGAATCCCACTCTTCTTCCCAATCAAAAGGTTTGATCCAAAGCTCTAAACTTCTATTTTTATGAGGAGCTTCCAGCCATGGTCACAGATATAAAAAATTCCCATTTTTATAGAAGCCCTAATTTTCCACTTTTCTGATCAAAGTCCCGAACTAGGGTCTGATCAAGCCCGTCCTTCTGCCCAACCAAAAATTCTAATTTTGGTCTCTAAATTTTTATTTTCATGAGTAGCATTCAGCCGTGGTCTCCGATTACAAAAATTCCAACTTTCTCCAAAGCCCTAAATTCCGGAAGCCATGAATGAAGGTACTCAAAAATAATTCTGTTTTGACAAAAATATGTACCTGATTGTTTCTGGTGTAACTCCAAACTTTTCGATCCACAGGGTCTGAAAACGTTTCCTCAGATAGCCTGACCTGTTATTTTTCCATCCTGATAGGTCTGACCTCAATTGGATTCTCTGAGAGAGAGTTATGCCAAATGTCGCAACGTGACCTGTTTTGGGATAATACAGGAGTGCAAAATTGTACGGCGTGCCACGTGTCTCTATTTGAACTTCGGCCTCTGAAAACGTTTCTTGAGATATCTCGCCCTGTTATATTTCCATCCTAACAGGTCTGAACTCAATTGTACTCTCTGAGAGAGAGTTATGCCAAGTGTCGCAACGTGACCTGTTTATGGGATAAAACAGTAGAGCGAACTTGTACGGCGTGCCACGTGTCACTGGTTCAACTTCGGCCTCTGAAAACGTTTCGTGAGATAGTACAGTCTGTGTACTACCTGTCACTTTTTATGAAATTTCATTTGGAGCTTCCTAGCCCAAGTTATGACCTTTTTCCCAAGGTCACCTGATTTTGACTCAGATCTGGAAAAGGCAGAAACCCTATATTGTACATATCAGAAATTGCAAAGTACAACGAATTAGAGGTTTTCCTTTGGACACAAGGTACATGGGGATCTTAGCTTTGGTCTGTAACAATTTCAGATTCGAAAACTTTTCCAAAACATATTTATAGCGAAAGTGCTACGATGACTGGTTTTTGCTATATCAAGCCCTAGCATCGTAAGTGCAACAAGTGTCATACATGCCATATCATGCCTTCTTTCAGGCTAGCTCTGATACCATGTTAAATTTTCAGAATTTACTTCAATCTGATCTAGGATCTTAACTGAGAGAACAACATGTACAGCATATCTACAGCATATCAATCATGGAGACAATAATGCAAGCACACAAGAGACACAAAGATTTACTTGGGGAAAACCATAAAGGTGAAAAACCCCAATAACTTCCTCAAAGATAGATAGAGCAATGATACAACCAACCATGAGAGATAGACACAACCTAGCAGCATATCCTCCTCCTCCATAAGTGCACCACTCCTCCTTGAGTGCATTAATGAGAAGTGAGTGAGCAAATAGAGTGCCTCCCGCACTCTATTTATACTTGACTTGACCTGCCTTTTTACCTAACTCATGTAGGCTCGAACTTAACCACATAACATAATGCTGACTGGGCTGACCCCCAATAGGGTGGTCTAATAACCCTTTGACCCACATGGCCGACCCCCAATAGGGTGGTCTAATAACCCTTTGACCCACATGACTTATACAGGGCTGACCCCAAACAAGGTGGTCTAATAACCCATCAAGTATAAGTTACGACACTTACAATATAAATGACGACACTTCCGTATAGAGGAATAATACCATCTCTATAGGAGTACATACAACATATATGAAATACATTCCGAAGTTACATATACATCAACAGTACAGAGTCAAAAAATTTGGGCCTTCACCTTTTCCCTCAATTTTTATTTCTCATAGCATTGACTTGAGTAAAATTTGGCATGAGCGATTTTGTCTTTTAAATTATCGCTCATTGTAGCAACTATGTACTCAAAAAATGGTGATTGTTTTTCCTCTCATTTATTGTAGAGATGGTGTTTGTCCCGGGTGTGTTCTCAGAAAACATCATCGAGATAATTTCGAAAAATGTACCTCTTGGCATGCCTCGAACCCCTTGTAGTTTGTTCACAACGATTTGTGTGGTCTGATTCCTTCTACTTCTTTCTCTTCTTCAAGTATTTCCTAACTTTCATTGATGATTTCTCTAGATGCACTTGGATTTAGTTCTTAAAACTTAAGAGAAAAGATTTTACAAGTTTTTGGCCTACAATGCCCATGTAGAGAAACAATATGGATGTCAAATACATAAGTTAAGAATGGTTAATGGAGGTGAATATGTAAACAAAAACTTTAATACTACACTACATAGGGAATCCAGATGCAACATAATGTTCCATATACACTACGACAAAATATTGTTGCTAAGAGAACACATTAAAATAAATGGCTAATTGTATGATCCAAGCTAAGGGATTAAGTCTTCAATTTTGGGCCGAAGCCATTAATCGTTCCAATTACATAGTCACTCGCACTCCCACCAAGGATCTAAAAGATATAACACTAGAATAATCATGGAGTAACATTAAACCAAATGTAAGCCACTTTCACATGTTTGGTAGTGAATCATGGGATCATATTCTTGATGAAAAACAAAAAACATTGTAGCCTAAGAGTGAAAAGTGCATATTTGTTGGATATTTTGAACATGTAAAAGGTTATAGACTTCTTCAACAAAAATACAATGATATAATTATTAAAAGAGATGTTAAATTTGTTGAAAATATCTAATCCTGTGAGCCTAATTCGACGTCTATGCCATATTTGACCTACGAGCCTAATTCAACGTTAATCCATTTGTTTCCTGCGAGCCATCTTCAATGATTGTGCCATATTCTAATCCCAAATTATTTGATAAGGTTCCTACTCTAGATTCTTCTTTTGATGATGCCAGTGAAAATGAAAATCCACCTCCACATGATCATCTCCCTCAAGTTGCACCAACAGAACCGCTTTGTTGATGGGTCCATACAACATGTGAATCAGCTAGTGATCCGAGAGATCAATGTCGAACACGTTCATAGTTCTAGTGCACCTCTTCTCTTTTGGCTCAATGTTTAGAGACCCATGATCCAAAAACATTTGCATAAGATTCAACCCATCCAGATTGGGATGCAACTATGGATGAAGAGTAATGTTCCTTATTGGTGAAGGATACTTGGGATCTTGTACCTCTTTTGAAAGGAAGAGAAATTGTCAAATGTAAATGGGTCTATAGAAGTATGCATTAGATGGAAGTGTTTGAAGACTTAAGCAAGGTTATTTTCCAAAAGATTTTACTAATTTGAAGGAGTTGAATGCAGTGAAACCTTTGCTTTTGTCACCAAAATGAACTCCATCTACCTTATTCGTACCCTTCCTACTTCACATAAATGGGAGGTCCATCAAATGGATGTCAATTAGTGTTCCTTTTTGAATGGGGATTTTCAAGAAGAAAATTACATGGAACAACCTCCTATATATGCTCAAAATGACTCATGCCTTGTCTATCGCCTTAATAAATATCTCTATGGCCTTAAGCAAGCTCCTTGGGCTTGGTATGCCAAAATTGATAGCTTTCTCATGGAGACTGGATTTTCTAGATTCCGCTTTGACCCTAATGTCTATACCAAGAAAGTAGAAAACTATCTCAGCATCCTTGTTGTTTATGATGATGAACTTATTCTTACTGTTAGTGACCATAACCTTTTGGCCCATGTGAAATCCAATCTTAAGAATAAATTTGAAATGATAGACTTATGACATTTGCACTAATTTCTTGGCCTTCAAGTCATGCAAATCAAAGAAGGAAATTTTATTTCTTAGTCTAAGTATGTCATGACCTTCTTTGTTCTTACACATGGATCACAGTAAATGATCCCCATATCCCTTCCATTTCGGTATCAAACTTACTACTACTTGCACTTCACTTGAAATAGATGCCACCTTGTATCTTTAGCTAATTGGTAGTCTCTTGTACTTGACTCATACTCATCCTGATGTTTCCTTTGATGTTGGTCATGTTGCTCAGTATATGCAATTTCCCCATGAGAGCCATTAAAAAGAGGAAAAAATGATACTTCAGTATGTCCGAGGTACAATTGAGTTTGGGATTCATTACAATTTAGGGGGGGACTCTTTTGTTGGTTGGTTTCACCAATTAGGATTGGGTCAATGACCCTAATGATCATAATTATATTGCAAGTTATTCTTTTAGTATTGGATCTGAACCTACCACTTGGGCTTGTAAGAAGCAACAAGCTCTTTCTATTTCTTCAGTAGAAGAAAAGTATCGAGCTACAGTTAATGCAAGTCAAGAAGCATTTTGGATTCAACAGATCCTTTTAGAGTTTGGATTCGAGTAGTAGTATCCAGATACCCTTTGGTGTGATAATCAAATTTCCATCAAGTTAGCCAACGATCCAGTTCAAAAACAACGCATCAGACACATTGAGTTACAAATGCACTTCATAAAAAATCTTTTTTAGTATCGCATTCTCAAAGTGCTCTTTTTCCCTACAAATGATCAAGCTGCAGACATCTTCACAAAGTCTCTTATAGAAGATAAGTTTTCTATACTTCAATCTATGTTAGGAGATCAAGAATTTGTCATTAAGGGGGAATATGATCTAATGCCTCCTTCCTTCTCCTATAGTGTCACTTTTGTAAATACTTCAATCATATCCCAAGTTGTTCTTAAGGGGGGATGCTAGGATATTTCAACACCTAGAATTTAGTTAATATCAACTTGGTATAATGTGTCCAGAGGTAAATTGTGTTACTTTAGTGTGCATTAGTATGCATTTGTACTTATGTAATCTGATAATCATGATATGTTATAGACATAGAGTAATCCCACAGATCATCTTCACCTCGATATTAATGGATATTGATCTATGGCTTGGCACCCGATTGGTCTATGATCTCTATTTAAAGAGCATGGAGGATCATTTGCTTAATGATTGATTGTGAGGAACTCATATGTAACATTTTTTCTTTTGCATAATATATTTCCTCAAGTAGCTATTTGGCTGAGGCCATGGATTGTTTCCATCTTCGAGGGTTTTAACCACGTAAAAGCTTGGTGTGTTGATCTATGACCTATTTGTGTGAGAGGTTTCTCAAGGTGTTCGATATTTTTGGAAATATCTTTGTTAATTGATCAATCATAGCAGGTGGAATGAATACATGGAAAAGGGGGTCCCATAAGCCACCTAGCTTTTAAAAGTATATTGTAAATTTGATGTTTATTATTGTATTTTCTTAGTCCCTATTAGAGTAATCCTAACGAGGACAAAAGGGAAATCGAAGGATTACAAGATGACAAAATAGGAGATTGGAAGGTCAAGAGACTCTATGGGTAACTACCAAGTTAGTTACCCAATTTTTTCTTATAAATGTAATGACATGAGAGAACATGATTTTGCTTCTACATATTTTTCTGTATAATCTTTATTTGAGCAGACTAATAATAAGAAGAAGCCGTTGCTAGCCATATTTTGTTGGGAGATACTCTATGATTTTATGGTGTTTATGCTCATAACTATTTCTATCATATATTGCTCAAGAAATATGCTATAAGAATGTTTTCCTATACTTTGAATTATCGTCTTGTAATAATACATTCTTGTGGTGTTTATCTTCTAGCAGTCTCGTTATAGTCTTGTGAACACTAAATTGAAAGCTAACTAGTTATTGGAGACTGTTCTTAATTATTGTTTTAGTGATAATATTTTCATTGCTAAATAAAATAAGCTTTTTTGTTGATACCAAAATGAGCATACTACATTTAAATTTAGTCATGCATACCTTTTTCATTATGCATTTAGGCATCCTAGAATACCCTCATAACCAATAGTGGTTATCGGGACATAATTTGGATAGATTCCCATATCAAACAATGCAAGGTCTAATTGGGACCCTGTACTAAGGAGAATCCCTCTTGTTGACCCAAGGGGCATTTTGCCCTGGCAATAGGAAGGATATAAAAGGCTAGGAGATCAATAGAGAAAAGGGTTCCACTACAAGGAAAACAACTTTTAGTATTGGTTTTTGCAAAACCTCCCCAAAAAATTCTCCCATATTTGTTTATGGTAGAGGTTTCTAACAAAGGATCTGAGGTTTTAGCAAAGACTTTCTATCTGTGTGCTAAAATTGTACAAATGAACCAATGTGATCCCATATATGGTTCACTAGTGAGTCAATTAATAATACGCAGCAAACGTTGTTATACCCAATTTATGAAAAAATCGATTTATTTTAACTTTAAACAAACTCTCTTTAGTGCATCCAAAATATACAAATTCAAATGTTACAATGTACAATGCACCGAATGTTTTTTATCAATTTTGATACAAGACTATTTATTTGTGTTTTAAAATTTACATTTCTCAAAGTACTAAAGCTCCTAAAATATTTGGTTAAAAACCTCACTATGTGTGAATTGACATGGAGTGGACCATTAAAACATTAATAATTAAAACCATCATGCAATGTTTTTATGCTTTTTATAATATTTATAAGCATGCATGTCACGCTTCTCAATATTATAAACACACAATTGAGATCTTCTAAATTTAAATTTATCTAGTGTGTCTATAAGCACCCATAAAACATATAATAAGCACCCATCGTTTAGGCACTTCTAAATACTATGTACTCACGAGTGAGTGGTTTTCATGTAAGAATATTTTAAATTATGCCTTCTCGGCATGCAAGAGACCACGTAAATTGTTTGTTACTTTTTCATTTACATTTTTTGTGGTTTAAAAATTAGAAGTTAGCTTAAATATATCTTTTTTTCATATTTTAAAAACAAATTTGGCATGGTGTGTGCAAATAATTTGACTTGTATATAATAATGTGGTGCATTCTTTCAATTTATAAGATGCATTTTTAACAGTGGGAAGATTACCATAGCTTATTAGAGCAAATTTGGAGTCTACAATGGGCCTCCTAAAGAAAATAATAATAAAAAGCTACGTCACACTACAAATATGTCATGTTACACTAAGTTAAAGGTGTTATCTAATGAAGGTCAACCTATATTGTCTCATTATTGATAATCGACAAATATGTTGAATTGGTGTAGACTTAATAAATAAAGGTTGAAAATATTAATGAAAAGTTAGATTATTGTGCACATACAATAAATGATATAGTGATTATTTTTTTAAATTTATATTTTATTTTTTATAAATGTACCACTACTTATTTTTATATATTTAAAAAAATAACTAAAATTATAATGAAAAATATAATTATAATAAAACTAAAAATAAACAACCATTATTATTATTTTATATTAAAAATTAAGTTTCTATCTCTTTCAATATTCATAATTAATATATAAAAGATATTAAACTACATAAAATAAAAAATAAAAAATAAAAAACAATATTCAATATCTATTATTATATAACTTTTTATAATATAAATTGCATTTTTGCGAGTTACATGTATATATATATTTATATATATGTATATATAATACTAATAATGAAGATTAAACACATGCAAGGGTATGAGCTACTAATCCATTTTCATTTTCAAGCTAAAATAAAGTTTTTAATTGAAATTAATTATTTCTTTTAATTCTTATGGAAAATGGTAACTATAACAAATTACCAAGCCCAAAATGTTTTCTAAATAAGAAAAAATGAGAGAGAAATGAGAGACATAAAAGAATATTTTGGTATTTTTCCGATAACTTTTGCTCCCAAACTTGGAATTGTGCACTCTTGATATCATTGGAAAGGTCTTGACGAGAGATACAAATACCATGTTTTGAGTTTTATGAGATCCCAAACGGATTTTCCAGGGTGGGCGTTTTAGTATTTATGGGAGAAAAAACATCTTTTGAAAGATAATTTTCTCAAAAGAATCTTTCAAAAGATGCTTTTCTCCCATAAATACTATAGCGCCCACCTTGGAAAATTCATGCGAAATATTAAAAAACTCAAAACATGAAAGATGTAGCCCCCGTCAAGACCTTTCAAATGGTACCAAGAATGCCCAATTTTGAGTTCGAGAGACAACTTATCACAAAAATACCAAAAGATTTTTTTTCTATCTCATCTTTTCTTATTTAAAATAAATTTATGGCTTGGTAATTTTTTTTGAAGAGCATATTGTTTTTAATTAAACATTTTAATTTTTAAAAACATGTAAGAGTTAGTAATATGATTTATAATTATTTAGTAATAATATTTTATATTATTATTTTATATTTAAATGTTCTAATTATTTGAGAATGTAGTAATTAAATATATTTAGATTTTTTAAAAAGAGGTATTATTTAGTAATATTGGAAATATTAATGTTCTTATTTAATATTTCAATGTAACTCTATTTAAAATTAAATATTATTTATTTTTCTTTTTAAAAGATTAATTATATAAATGTTTTTAGTATTTCAAAATGATTTCACTATCATTTTAATTAATGTGAGATTTATGTTTTGAAGGACTTTGAAGTAGTGATAATATAAAATACTCTATATTTATTATTTCAAGTATATTTATCGTATTTCAAGATGAACTTTTCATGATCTTAATCAAGGTGATGCTTATATGGAGTTAGCTAATGTCAAATAAAATTATGACACATAAGCATCATTGACTTCTGTATGTCCGACTCAATAATAATTGTTGACCAAAATTATTGAAATTTTATTGGTTTGAAAAATCCAACTTATCCATAACACATTTTTTTATAAGACCCATTTTAAACTTTAAAACTCTAATTAAATACACTAATACAAAAATAAATAAATAAATAAACCCCATTTTTAAATAATGCTTATTGATATTTCCAAAGCACCAGTTAGCATGGAATATGCAAAGGTTAAACCAGGCCCATTGATGTGCTTGGTCCCTTGACGTGCTTGGTATGCAAAGAGACACTAATAAAGTTGCATTCATACATTTCCCTAAGTAGCAAAGGGCCTAAGCTATTTTTTTTTAAACCTCTCAATGCGTAGATTGACATAGTGTGGACCATTAAAACATCAAATAATTAAAACCATCATGCAATTTTTTTATTCTTTTTATAATATTTATAAGCATGCATGTCGTGCTCCTCAATATTATAAAACACAATTGAGATCTTCTAAATTTAAATTTATCTAGTGTGTTTATTGACCATGGGAGCACCCATAAAACATATAATAAGAAATATCATATTTGTAATGCTTTTTATAATGTCTAGAAGCATCCTTAAGGCGCTTCTAAATATTATAAACGCATTAGTGAGTGGTTTTGATATAAGAATACTCTATACCATGCTAGGCAGGCAAGAGACCACATAAATTGTTTGTTACCTCATTTACATTTTTAGTGGCTTAAAATTTAGTTTAAATTTATCAATTTTTTTCAATTTTTTAAAACAAATTTCGTATGATGTGTGCAAATTATTTGACTTGTATATAATAATGTGTGCATGTTTTTAATTTATAAGATGATGTGTGCAAATTATTTGGCTTATATAATAATGTGGTGCATGTTTTTAATTTATAGGATACATTGTTAACAATGAGAAGATGACCATATTTTATTAGAGTAAATTTGAGGTCTAAAATGAACTTTCTAAGAAAAATAATAATAAAAAACTACGTCACACTACAAATATGTCATGTCACACTAAGTTAAAGGTGTTATCTAGTGAAGGTCAACCTATATTGTTTCATTAATGATAATTGACAAGTATGTTGGGTTGGTGTAGAGTTAAGAGATGAAGGTTAAAAATATTAATGAAAAGTTTATATTCTTATGCACAAGTAAATTTTTTAAATTTATATTTAATTTTTTTTTATTAATGTACCACTACTTATTTTTATATATTTAATAAAATCTAAAACTAAAAAAAACTTAAATTATAATAAAAAATTTAATTAGAATAATACTAAAATTAAACAATCATTATTATCATTTTATATTAAAAATTAAGTTTCTCTATCTTTCTATATTCATAATTAATATATAAAATATATTAAACTATATAAAATAAAAATAATAATCAATATCTATTATTATATAGCTTTTTAGAATATAAATTGCATTTTTGCGAGTTATAGATAGATAGATAGATAGATGGATGCATGCAAGGGTATGAGCTATTAATCCATTTTCATTTTCACGCTAAAAGAAATTTTTTAATTCAAATTAATTATTCCTTTTAATTATTACGGAACATGGTAACCATAACAAATTACCAAGCCCAAAATGTATTCTAAATAAGAAAAAATGAGAGAGAAATGAGAGAGGTAAAAGAATCTTTTGGTATTTTTCCTATAACTTTTTCTCCCGAACTCGGAATTGGGTGTTGTTGGTACCATTGGAATGATATTGACTAGAGATACAAATCTCATGTTTTGAGTTTTATGAGATCCCACATGGATTTTTCAGGGTGGGTGTTTTAGTATTTCTAGGAGAAAAAACATATTTTGAAAGATGATATTCTCAAAAGAATATTTCAAAAGATGCTTTTCTCCCATAAATATTAAAGCACCCACCCTGGAAAACCGTGCGAAATCTCAAAAAACTCAAAATATGAAAGTTGTAGCTCTCATCAAGACCTTTCCAATGGTATCAAGAATGCCTAATTCCGAGTTCAAAGGAAAAGTTATCGCAAAAATACCAAAAGTTTTTTTTTTGCTATCTTATTTTTTCTTCTTTAGGATACATTTTCAGCTTGGTAATTTGTTATTAAAGAGCATATTGTTTTCAATTAAACATTTTAATTTTTATATAAAACATGTAAGGGTAGGAGCTAATAATATGATTTAGGATTATTTAGTAATAACATTTTATATTATTATTTAATATTTAAATGTTCTAATTATTTGAGCATGTAGAAATTAAATATATTTAGATTTTTTAAAAGAAGTTATTATTTAGTAATATTGGAAATACAAATTTTTTTATTCAATATTTCAAGATAACTCCATTTAAAATTAAATATTATATTTTCCTTTTTAAAAGATTAATTATATAAATGTTTTTAGTATTTCAAAATTATTTCACTATCATTTTAATTAATGCAAGATTTATGTTTTAAATGACTTTGAAGTAGTAATAATATAAAATACTCTATATTTATTATTTTAAGTATATTTATCGTATTTCAAGATTAACTTTTCATGACATTAACCAAGGTGTGGTTTATATGGAGTTAGCTAATGTCAAATAAAAATATGACACATAAGCATCATTGACTTCTGTATGTCCAACTCAACAATAATCGTTAACCAAAGTTATTGAAATTCTATTGGTTTGAGAAATCCAACTCATCCATGGCACATTTTTTTATGAGGCCCATTTTAAACCCCAAATTTGCTCTAAATGGATGCACCAATACAAAAATAAATAAATAAATAAACCTCATATTTAGATCATGCTTCTTGATATTTCCGAAGCACCAATTTGCATGGGAATACGCAATGGTTAAACGAGGCCAATTGGTGTGCTTTTTAAAACCTCACGATGTGTAGTTTGACATGGAGTGGACCATTAAAACATCAAATAATTAAAACCATCATGCATTTTTTATTCTTTTTATAATATTTATAAGCATGCATGTTGTGCTTCTCAATATTGTAAACACACGATCGAGAGACATTTGATCATCTCCCTCCTAGGTTGATGAATGATGTGCATATGCACGTGTGGTGGAAGATGTTTCCCAAGAAGGGCTAGCTGAAGTTCCCATGTAGGGTTAATTCAAAGGTATTGGAAATGTTAGCCAGTGAAGGTGATCACTACTTGGATATTGTATAGTACCCATACAAAAGGATGTGTAAACATTCTATTTAGTTAGACTAAGACATTAGATGCTAGAGGTAATATTATCATAATGGTTTGATAAATTTACTTATATATATATATATATATATATATATATATATATATATATATATTGTCTTATTTAATGCACATGTAATTTATTGTAACATTTTGTTTAGATTGTGTAGTTTTTGTTGATTACTATTTTGTATATGTCAGCACATATGATGGGAGGTTCCTCTCCAACATTATGAGGAGGTGGTTGAGGTTGATGATCCACCTCAAATATAGATACACAACCTAAGATGCAATCCAAATTATAGATTCCATTAGGAGACGATGAATTAGATAAAGGTAGGGATGGTTCATCACGAAATGGTCCTTGTGCAATATAACATGATAATATGGGACCTTGAGCTTGAAGTGATATGTTTGAACCTTCCATACAATATGACATTAATGATGCATCATGTTTTTGGTGTGGCTAACCTATTTGAGAAGTTCAAGGATCACCATTTCCATCAATCTTCTTCTTCCTATTCATTTGTTTAGGATGGTGATCCTTCACCTCCACATATCCTCATCCATGATCTGAATAAACACACTTCTCTTCAATGAATTGATTCACCACCATTTCCTCCTCAACAACATTATCCACCACCATCTCCTCTTGTATGAGTTGATCGACTGCAATCTCCTCCATGATTCGACATACCATGATCTCGTCCTCTAGCAATCAATTGACCACCATCTCCTCCTCCATTAGTTTATTGACCCACATATCCTCCTCCAATAGTGAACCAACCACCGTATCCTCCTCCAACAGTCGATTGACCACCATATTTTCCTTGATGAGACAACAAAGTACCACCTCCTCCTCCAAAATTCGACTGACCACCATCTCCTTCTCCTTCTGTAACTCCCACCTCACCTAATACGACCATCGGGAGGGGACACTAGCCAAATTTGGGCTTTCAAATTTTGCCCCAGATCCATAATACGAATTTCAACAAAAAAAATGTGTGCAGAAATGAAAATAAACATGCATAGCGGAATTGAAATCATCCACACACATCTAGCATGAAAATACACAAGCACAAACATTACATGCATGAAATAAAAACATTTTAGATTCAAATGCATGAGAATACTTATCTTTATCCGACACAGATCCAAGCAATTGCCTGTGTAAGAGTGCTTTTCCACCCAACCATAAGCACTTCGTCCAACATATACTCTTTTTGTTGGGAGGCCACCAGGGCGAAGGAAACACCGATAGGATTCTATCTCTTATCCCACAACCCATTTTGCTCTCTGTGCTTAGCCAAATGCTCATACATAGCTCTACAAGGGTCTAACTCATCCCTCACAGCCTTTCCTTCCACAATACCTTCCCCACACAACACCCTTCTAGCTCAGGCATCCCCTTCACTGATTCACAGTTCTCTTGGTAGATCCATCTTGCTGGGTGCTTCCAGTTTGTGCATAGAAGAAGTCCAATCGGATATTGGCTGCTATAGAACCACCTGTAGCCTTAGTTTGTGGCTTCTCAATCACCTATGAGCAACAGAAATCCATGGGTAAGGGTTCCTAGATTTCCCAACATCTCTACTCACCTACAACCAACAATTTTCACTTCCCAATCTATAGCATGGTCTCAAAATTCGAATTTTCAAGTTCAAAACAACATGGTAAGTTCATGGACAACAAGGCAGAGCTCTGCATTTTCCAAATCTATGTGAAATAATAGTGATAGAATGAGGGTTGACTTGAAGGGATATGAGAAAATGGTGAAAATACAACTGACATAACTTCTGCCAGTAGAAGAAAGGACTCCTAGCAACTGCAGACTGACTTCTGTCATGACAGAACTATTACAAATGTGCAGTGAGTCCCATGCTTCAATAACTACATGAGATGACTTTTCCCACCAACCACACACATGCATTAATGATTAGAAAATGGTTAAAAAAAGGAGATAATTGGCTTATTTTCATCACATGAAAGAATTTTGGGTGAGTTCTAAGGTGGACACTTGGAAGAAAGGATTTGGTCACCCATGGGACCCCTTTCCTCTTCCCCTCTCATGGAATCATAGCCCCTTTGGTGCTCTTTACACATCCATTGTTGGACCATTTTATTATTTATGCACATAATATTTACATATATTCTAGATCAACATAAAATCCAACCAAATAGTCCAAATAAAATATAAACATCATACACACCTAGGCATTCACTAGTCAGGCCTTGGCCTTGAGCTCCACACTAGGAATTTACATTAAGATATTTACATGATTAAATAATTTTGGATAAGTACATTCCAAGTCAAAACTAGGGGTATTACACCTTCAATCATTCAACCATCATCACCTCCTTTAATAACCAATAGGAAGCCATCTCCTCCTCCATGATCCGACTAACCACCATATCTTTGTCCAATCAACCAACTAGTTTCAACACCCACTACACTTATTGTTGATATAGATGCTATGGTCACATCGAATTATATAATTTATGGTGGAAATATATTGGTTGCTACATTCCTCAATTTTATTTGGTGAAGGTATCGATGCCTTTGGCTCTAGTGGCATACCTAGCTTATAGTAGTTGTTGATCATATGTATATATTTGATTGGTGCGATGTATATTTTACATGTATCTTTGACTTGAGATGTATATTTGACATATATATTGATTTTGATTTTATTTTTCATATACATGATGCCTTTTTATAGCATATTGATGTTGATGTTGTTTTATTTATAGAAAGTATTGTGTATGTTAATAATATATATATATATATATATATATATATTTGTAAAGGTCCAAATTATATTAAACTAATGAAAAAACTTTACATTATAGAGTGTTGGAAACCTTGCAAAAAATAAGACTGGCTGTCAGATATATACCTAGCCAATAGAAACAGTAAGGGGTTGCGAATCATGTATGAACTATCAACTTCTAACTGGGACTAGAAACTATTGCTAGGAATGTCATCAGATTTACTATGTTTCCCCCCCACAGGTTGAGAGTTATGGCCAAATGAAACCAAAATTGAGGAAATTTCATTCATACTCTAGAAAACTATTCTAATAATTAAGCTCAAACAAACCCTAATCATCATCAGAAATGGTAATGTAAGATGAACCAACACCTAAATTTTCTTGCTTGGCCGCTCTCTTGACTACATATGGGCAACGTCTGAAGACCAATTTCAGTGCAACAAATTAGCTGGAGGAGGCCAACTGAATCATTTCTCCATCAATTCTTGAGCAAGCCCATTGATTTTAGCATTAATATGTTCATCTGTGATGAATTTATTACGAGTTATGTGCCGTAATACTACCTCAATGCTTTCAAGATGGGCCATAATTTATGGAGTGTCCATTTCCTCCTACACGTTTCCCCCTTGACTTTATTCAATATCAATGCTAATGAGAGATTTCATAGACTAGAATAGCCCCAGGGTTCTGGTGTTCCAGGTCTCCTAGGTATGAGAAGACCCCGCAACCTATACCAAATCACCAAATTCCTCTATCACCTCCTGAGCAGTCGAACATGGAATTTCTCAACGGAGTCTCCTTTCCAAGCGCATTGTATGTTCCTTAGCATGCATCCCAACTCTATTGGAAAATAATCCATTGGGATTCTCCATTTCCTTGAGGGCCCTGGGCATGTGACAACACTCAGGGACATTGGTTTGTCTTCTTACTAGTTACCTTAGTGCGGATGATACTGTAATTGTTTAATGCAAGACGCCAGACCAAATACCACCAAATAACCTCACAGGAGCAAAGAGAGAGAGGCATGAAAGAATGTTGGGTTGCAAGACCGAAATAACAACCAAACTCGATTATGCGGATGTGGGATGAACTCCCAAAGAATTGTGTCCAAAATGGAAATTGTCAATTTTCTTAGTAGGGTTTCCCATCATGATAGGGGATGGAACGAGGTGCCATGAATGTATGCACAAAGGAATATGTAGGAGGGATTAGGCAAGCCTCAATTTGGAGCATGAGGCCATACTCATCCCTTAAATACCAAATAATACCCATAGGAACTGTTCTAGAGACCTCCGGGAGGTGGACGCCATTTGTATTCCAGCATTCCCTTGGACATGTGTCAGTTTCCATGATGTTCATCACTCCGACTAGTGTTAGCATGACAACATTGGAACCCATCGTGGGGAATAATAATATTTTATTATTAATCATTTCTCTGTTTTCAAATTAAATTTGAGTTGTCATATTTAACATACTTGAGATGTATATTTGACATATATATTGATTTTGATATTGTCATTCATGTATATTATGTCTTTTCATATTACGTTGATGTTGTTTGATTTACAAACTCTACTATGTATGTTGATCATTTATATTATTAATGTTTTCTCTGTATGTAAATTAAATTTGAGATGCCATATTTGACATATTTGAGATGTATATTGGTTATGATATTACCATTAATGTATATCATGTCTTGTCATATCATGTTGATGTTGATGTTATTTGATTTAAAAATTGTATGGTGTATGCTAATGATAAACACCATTAATGATTTCTAAGTTATTAAAAACATTTAACACATTTAATAAATCAAGTCAATTTAAATAAATGTCAACAAACAATATTAAACTAATTATCTAATATATTATTTTGATTAAAAAAGGACTTTATTACATTCAAAGTAAATAGGTATATGCACAACTAAAGTAAATGTGTCAAGGGGTTAATATTAATAGATTAAATTGAAAATAAATTTAAATAACAAAATTATAATATAAATTTCAATGTGACACATCCATCATCACCATCTTACATGTGAAAATGATGCCCATATGCCCACATAGATGAGAACAAACATACCAGTATAAAAGAAAACAAAGGATGATGTCATGTGTCTAACAACCCAAGAATTAATAAAAAACATATATATGTTATAATTCATACATGCATTATAAAGTGATTAATGTACACACAGATATTATTATAGAGTTGCTACACCAAATCCCTATGTTTAGTGCATCTTCTTCACCATGCAAGTAATGATGGGATGTGCCATATTTCTCTTTGATTTAGTTAGCCACAAAACTATTGGGACAAATCATTGCTATATTTTCTTCTAAATAATCAAGATAAGGAATGATTCTACCATTAAATTGTTTGAATTATTTCTTATCATTGTCCCTTTCTTTCTTCTCTTATTACAACATGACCCATGGTCACGTTGCCTCTACATTGTAAAGAATGAATTTATTGATGGAATCAATTTCCACATATGTGATTTATTCAAGAAAACAAAACTTATAGTATGAGATAAAATATATATTATCAAGTTTGTTTGGATTATCTCTCCTTCCCTTTGTCCTTGTCACATTGGTAATCCATAGCACTAGAGCTAGTGTGGCATTTATTTACTTCATGTACTCATTAGCATAATATAATGACTTATATAATATGTGCTCCTCCACCATAGGCCCCTCGAGTTTTTTTCTTTCTTTTGTCAAGCAAACCCATTCATTAACATTTTCATGTACCTCTCCAAGAAGAATATCAAATGACATGAGACCACCCTGGGAGGTGCCTCAATATCTTATGAGGAGGACCATGTGTCTTGACCTTGTTTTTTCTTAATTTCTTTTATCTATCATGCCCACATTATCGACATATATCTTTGTTGATACAAAATTATTGTTGAACAATACTTCATTTCACTAATTCAAATTCCATTACAAGATAACATCAGTAAGAAAACCATACACACAAAATTGATAATGTAGTTCACCCTCATGAGCTATGTCTTTGGGTCTGCTTCAAAGGAGGAATCGATCCATTAAAAATATGCAAATTACATCAATATGTCTTCTTTACATCAAAATAACTCCTTCAATATGCAATACTAGCTACTAGGGTTCTTCTAGGAACAAAATGGATTATCCTCACAACCAGCAGTAGCCTCCTCTCGAGACAAATGAGCACAACTTATATTACCTTCTTTTAAAAAAATATTACCTACATATTATAATATTGCCAATCCAGGGGATATTTTGCTTATCAGCACCAACTACTTCTCATTAAGACCCCATATGGAGGATTTCCTACGAAGTATGTTACCTTACCGATTACCTTGGAAAAAGAAACTTCCCCCAATGATGCCACTAAGAAATACAAATGGGATAGTAAAAATGACAAAGCCCATGGATTAACCATGATTCCCATATTTAATGACTTATGATTCCACCTTCAAGGAATTGACACGCTAGATGTAGTGTGGGGAAAGTTGGAAACCTTATTTGGTAAACAAAATGAGATTTAAGGCCACCAGATTAAAAATTAGTTGGTTACTTTAAATCCAATTGATTTCTATTGCATTCAAGACTATATGTCTCAATTCAAAACCCTTTGACTCTTAGTTGAAGAATGAAAGATACCTAAGCCAAAAAATCAGTGTATTTATGCTATTCTTTCTAAGCTTGGTCTTTCTTACTTTTCTTTTGTATCTACTTTTTACTCTTTCATAGAAGCTCTAAGGGATACTTATAAATAACCCGCTCTTGAATTTTTTGTGATCCCGATATGAACCTAGGGGGGTCATATATGAGGCTAAATGCATATGTAATAGGGTCATCCTAATGAAGGGCCTCATGTACAATGAGTGGATATGTATATGTAAAGGTAATATAGTAATTGTGGAGGGACATGCGAAATGATTATGGAGAAGGATATCGTATTCTTCTCCAATTACCCCAATACATCCACATAATCATTTCACATGTCCCTCCACAATGACTACATTACCTTTATATATACATATCCACTTATTTCACATGATGCCCCTTAATTATACCAACCCTATTACATATTCATTTATCCCCATATATGCCCTATTGGGTCACATTATATACATTTAGGCCCACATATGACCCCCCTAGGGTCATATCAAATTCCTTGATTAGAGAGAAAGATAAGCTCTTGCATCTTGGAGTGATCAATACTAGAGGTACATCTGATAAATCCTTAGTGGAACTACAAAAGGTTAAATCCAAGCATCCAAAGAAGCAAAACCCCCGCAACAATAAGAAAAAAAAGGGTCCCAAGGCCTCTCAACAAGTTCCTGCACCTAATGGTGATAAAGGCACTAAATCGAAAGGTAAGAAGATTGACAGACATTGCAAATTTTGTAGGAGACATGGTTCTTTGGATTCTAAGTGTTTCAAGAAAATGGAATCCTTGGAATCAACATTGAAGAAGCATACCATCAATCTCGATTCTTCTTCTAAATATGCTTCTCATGGGCATACACTTTATGCTTTTGGTTTTTCCTTTACTGCATCTTCTTTTTCTTCTTCTAATGAGAGGCTCATTGATTATGGATCATCTTATCATATGACTAAGTATAAATCCATTTTTTATGCTTTAAATGAATGTAACACCAAACAAATATATGTTGGTGATGATAGACCTCTTAATTTTCTAGGATATGGAACAATTCAATTAGATGATGGTCATTTCAAAGATGTATTATGTGTTTCAAGTCTTTCCTGCAATTTGTTGTCAGTCTATCAGATCACTCATTTTGGTGAAGGTAAAACTATAGAATCTACACCTCACTATTTTGTAATTAAGGATTTCAAATATCCTAAGTGTGTACTAGCAACCAAAATTGTTGATGTTATTACCATGTTGTACATATTCAACAACTTTGGGTCATCACATTTTCCCTTTGTTTTATTGATCATAATGATGTCTTTAGCAAACTTTGGCATGAGTGATTTGGTAATTTAAACTATCGCTCATTTCCTCTCGTTTCTTACAGAGATGCTATTTTTCCCAAGTGTGTTCTCAACAAACATCATCGAGACAGTTTTGACAAATGTGCCTCTTGACACAACTTGACTCCCTTGCATCTTGTTCATAGTGATTTGTGTGGTCCACTTCCTTCTTCCTATTTATCTAGCTTCAAGTACGTCTTAAATTTCATTGATGACTTTTTCATAAGCACTTGGGTTTACTTTGTAAAACTTAAAAGTGACTTTTTTGACATGTTTTTGGACTACAAGGTTCTTGTAGAAAAACAATATGGAATTTAAATACATAAGTTAAGAACAAATAATAATGGAGGAAAATATGTAAACAATAAATTTACAAATTACTACATTGTATAGATCATTCAAATGCAACATAATTTTCCATACACACCATATAAAAATGGTGTTACTGAGAGAAAGAATCAAACATTAAATAAAACGGAAAATATTATGATCCAATCTAAGGGATTAAGTCCTCGTTTTTGGGTAGAAGGCACTAATTATGCGAATTACATAGTCAATCAGACTCCCAAAAAATATTTAAAAGATATAACATTGGAAGAAGCATGGATTAAAATTAGACATGATGTAAGACACTTTTGTGTGTTTGGTAGTGAAGCATGGGCTCACATTATTAATGAAAATACAAAGCATTACAGCCTAAGGGTTACAAGCGCATATTTCTTCTGTATTTTGAAGATGTAAATGGTTACAAAATTCTTCAACCAAAACCCAATCGCATCATTATTCGAAGAGTCGATGTTAAATTTAATGAAAATCTCTTTTCCTGTGATATTAATTCGATGTATGTGCCATCTTCAATGATTGTGTCACCTTCTATTACCAACATCTATGCTAGTTGTGCTACTCCGATTTCTTCTTCATATGATGAAAGTGAGGATGAAAATACACGTCCGCCTACTCACATTACTCCAGTTGGTTCCATTGAACATGAATCTTCACTAGCACCACCACTTCCTTGATGGATTTGTTCAACACGAGAAGCTGATGGATATATTTTTGGTGGTCTTATAGATTAATGTCGAACATGTTCATAATTCCAACGAGTCTCTTCTCTTATTTATCAAGTTTTAGAGGCTTGTGATCCACATATATTTGTAGAAGAGTTTGACCATCCATATTAGGATACAACTATGCATGAAGAATATCGTTCATTAATGGAGAACAATACTTGGGATCCTGTACCTCTTTCAAAAGGAAGAAAATGTGTCATATGTAAAAGGATGTATTGAACTAAGTGTGCATCAAATGGCAATGTTGAAAAATTTAAGGAAATGTTAGTTTCCAAAGGATTTGTCCAAGTTAAAGGAATTGAATACAAATAAACATTTTCCCCCGTCATCAAAATGAACCCCATATGGCTTGTTCTCCCCTTGATGCTTCCCATAAATGGGAGGTCCATCGAATGGATTTCAAATTTGTGACTTGTCTTCTTGAATGGGGATTTTCAAGAAGAACTTTACATCAAAAAACCTCTTGGCTATGTTTAAAATGACTCCAGTCTAGTTTGTCACCTTCAAAAATATCTCCATGACTCCAGCCTAGTTTGTCACCTTCAAAAATATCTCCATGCCCTTAATCAAGACCCTCAAGTTGGTATGCCAAAATGAATAGATTTCTCCTTGACATTGGTTTTTCTAGATGTCATTATGACCCCAATATCTATACTAGGAAAGTAGAAACAATATCATAATCCTTGTTCTTTATGTTGATGACCATATTATTACTGGTAGTGACCCTAAACTTTTAACCCTTGTGAAATCCATCCTTGAGAAGAAATTTGAAATGACTAACATAGGACATTTGCATTTTTTTCTTGGTCTCTAAGTCTTGCAAACCCAAGAAGAAATTTTCCTTTCTCATTCTAAGTATGCTAGTAGCTTCTTTCTTACTTTCATACGGAAGATTGTAAACTAGCCCCTTCTCTCTTTTGGTATGGAGTCAAACATTTTACCACCTGTACCCCTGAAGTAGATGCCACCTTGCATCATTATTTAGTTGGTAGTGTTTTGTACTTGACTTGTACTTGTCTTGATATCTCCTTTGTTGTTGGTCTTATCTCCCAGTATATGAAAAATCCCCATTCCAATCATTAGAAATCAGAAAAAATGATACTTCGGTATATCTCAAGTATAGTTCAGTTTGAGACACATTACAATTCAAAGACACATTACAATTCAAAGCGGACTCCTTTGTTGGTTGGATTCACTGATCCCATTCAGCTATTCCAAAAAAATACTTAGAAGTGACCTTGAATCATAGTGAAAAACACTTAGAAGTTTTTAGCAGAATCTCTTTCCAATTTTTCTCTTCATGTGTTTTTGCTCGAAAAAAATATTTTGGTTGTGATCTTTTCATACTAAAAGGGTATTTCTCCATCGCTGAGTCAATGGAGAAAATATTTTATCTTGTTGACATGTTGGTAGAGAAATCACTTTGTTTAATGACAATCCACTCTCCAAAAAAGATTTCCTTGCCTATACATCGATGAGGAAATCACTTTTCTAGTGATTATCACAAGGAAAAAGAGATTTTATCTCTACAATAATTGTCATGAAATCAACTTTCTTCACCGATACTTTCGGCCTCCAATTTTTTTCTTCTTCAAAATGTCGGCTTCCAATTACCTTTCTTTGGATGACCCCTCATCATGGTTAGTCACTTTTGAAATGATGTTTTCTTGATGCTATATCAGCGAGAATAGGGATTTCCTCATTGCGCCAAAAATAAAATCCCTTTTCTCACTGACATGACATGATCTCAACCATGGACATAAAAAAATTAACAAGGAAATAAAAGGAAAATAAAAAAGGAGGGAAATCATGGGGTTTTCCAAAAGTGAGTAGGATGTCCATTACACCTTTTTCTCACTAACATAACACAATCACAACCATGACCTAAAACAAGTTCACAAAGAAATAAAAGGAAAATAAAAATGGGGGGGGGGTAATCACGAGGTTTTCCAAAATCGAGTAGGATGCGCACTACCACCATAGATGAAGCAAAGACGCCATCTCAATTTCAGGTACCCACACTGTTTCCTAGTAGGCCCTTCATTATACTTGCTCCATTTGTCAATTTATTGTGGCACCTTGGGATTTGTTTTGTAATTATTTACAACTTCATAATTTGGACCTTTACCTCTACACTACACCCAATGAGATTTTTTCTTGTGATTATCAACTAAACAAAATAACCATAATAACCATGGTTGTATTTCCACCCCCATCCATTTGATTTTAAAATCTAGGGTTTTCACTTTAATCCATTGAGGAAAAACATTAGAGGAAATCAAAACCTCAACCATTGAAGAAGTATCTCACTCAATCAACTCACGCCCTAGTTTCCCCTTACTTTACCCACAAAGCTACCTTCAATCCCATTCCCATACTTCAAACCTGGTTGTCTTGATATTAAAACCTTGTTTATGTTCTCTGCTTGAACCCATCAAGCAATGGTGCTTGAATATTCACTGACTAACTTGAAGCACTCTTGAATCGAAACACACGACCTTTCACTTCGTAGAAATTTGGATAAAACCTTGCCATACTTAGATAGGAAAGTCTCCCAAAAATCTAAATGCAAGTCATAGATGTTATAAGGATGTGTTTTTCTTAGGTTCTCTTTGGGAGGGAAGGTTTTATTTTCAAATTTTAGGAACTTATGTGGGTGACTAATTATTTCTATCTCTGCATATCCTTGAAATTGAAATATGTTTTCCTAACTACACTAATTAGCTTGTATGATGATGGTATTGAGTTTTAGGATAGAAACATGGAATATAGGCACACAATACAAAAGGGAAAGGAAGTATATGAAGTATCATTTTTTGAAGAGGATAGAACAGTTGGTACACAATGTAGCGCAATGAAATAAGAACCTTCATTCAAATGGGGAGATATCTACAAGATCTTTAAAAGTGATAATTATCCTAGTATCGCAGTGGAGGATACAAATGACATGGGAGTTTACAAAAATATCTGAAGATCAGAGCTACACAGGGTAGGAAACCTACTGTTTGTATTCCCATGTGACAAGATATTTTCTTGCATTCTTCCCAGAGTCAAAATACAAGGCAAGGTAATCGTAAATGCAAGTGAGAACAAAGTCATCGCAACTTTCCATCCATATAACTTAGACATTCATTACAAATTCCCACCAATAAGAATGTAGCTAACAGATGAATGGATAACATAGGTTTAATTATATATCCATGAAACCATCCAAATCTAGTGGATGGAGGAAAAAATATTCAAAGCTCGAGTTGAAGGTGGCCCCTATCCCACGAAAAGCCTAGGGCCTCGTTACCCCATGACAACTATGTTATTGGAATGATTGTATGGAGAGGAAGATTCCTCCATGTTCTACGAGACATGGGTAGTGGTGCTACATAATCTAATCACCCATAGGTATATTTTTAACTAAGGAGAGATATTATCCACAAATATAAAGAAAGCAAGCAGTTATATCAACAAGAAACCCACTGCTAGGGTAGGTTGTAGAGTTTTATATGTCTTCATATCTATTGGATGTCTTCAGTGCTACTAATTCTTTCTAGGTGTTGGGATGGTAATGGAAACCCACTAAGCCACCCATGGAAATATATTGCAAAGTATTATGGAAACACAAATATACCAACAACAATGAAAGGATTTGTGAGGATTTTATAAGGCCTCTATACACATTTTTTCACAAACACCTTGCAAAATATATGTCAGATGCTATGTTCAAGGCACTAATTGATATTGGGGATTTGTACATCACAAAATACCATGCATATACAAAGACCTATGGTTGGTCCCAACTTCCTCATATACTCCCCAGGTATATAACTGATAAGGTGGATTAACGGAGATTTCATATTATACATACATCAACATGATTGAATCAACCTTGCCAGAAAAAATAATAAAAATCCATATGGCACCCATTGCCCCTAGCTATTGGAAATTATAGCATTTAAATAGTTGAATATGAAGGTTAGGTAGGAATGGAAATAAATTTCTTTCATTTCAAGAAAAACATATTCAGAAGTATTGATCCACATAAAGTGGTGAAAACACATTATGACCGGTGCAAGTTATGTTTTCATTACATGGATGAAGTTTTCCAGGATGAAGAAGTTTACAAGAGAGTCCGATCATTGGAGAATTTGAATCAAAATTTAGGCAAAGGAAAACAAGATGTAGCTACCACCAAATTAAAATAATAAAAAGAAAGGAAAGAAGCAAAGAGAAAAGAAGAATAAGCAAATAAGAAATAAGAAGAACAAGCCAAGTTGATAGAAGAAGAGGAAGCTAGGAGAAAGTTAGAGGAATAAGTTGCGAGGAAACATGAAGAAGAAAAGAGGAAACCATGAAATAAAAGGAGAAAAGACTCAAAAAATAGCACGAGCAAGATGGGTAGGATCAAGAGGACCATTCAAACGATGCTGAACAATCTATAGAGGGAGATAATGTAGATGATCCTAAGACTCCCAAGACTATGAAGGCTAGAAATGACACCCCCTTTGTCCAAATCAAAGGAGGACACTTCTCACTACTAGAAATTGGTTTTGGATGCTTCACACATTCGAAGGAGGAAATATTGTTCTTAACAATATCCTACATTTTTTACAACTAAAGGTAGGAAATAATAAAAAAGACTCTTAAAAGACTTAAAATATCAGAAAACTAGTCCATGGAGGTCACAACAGAAGTTCCATGCTTTACACATATGGGAAGAGACCCAACAAAAAACAACCTTAGTGAATGTGGTTAGAACTGTGGCCACATAATTCAATGTTTCCAATTTGGTCAAAGAATTTGTGAGTCACAAAAGAGAAATAATCTCTTTGAAGGATGAGATCAGGACCTTATAGAACAACAATGAAGTTTTTCAAAGAAAAAAGAACAATTGGATGTAGAGAAAGGAAGCACAATTGAACTTAGTATCTTTATACGAAGCATGCATAGTGATGTGGAAAGGGCATAGTTGCACATGCAAGAACATGTTCAAAATTTACAAAGCACGCTAACTTGGTTGAAAGATATAGCACGGAGGGCGGGAAATTAGGAGATTGAGTTGGGAGAAATCTAGGAATATCTTGACAAAATTATTGGATGGAAGAAATTAGTAATATATTCACCTCCTAATATTCCTAGAATAAGCATAGAGGAGACAAAAAATTATTGTAAATCCATAGCTAATGCTAGAAAATCGATAGCTAATGTTGAGAAACAACTTTGAATAAATGCCAATACTTCTTCCAAATTAGTGTAAAATTCATTAAGCATTGTAACATTCCTTAATTTGGAGAAGGGGATAAGGAAAAACCATTTTAGAAGAGGAAATCATAAGTGATCACGATCGATGGACACAAGAAATTGGATATTGAAACCATATCTAGTGTGACTATTAAAAACCTAGATGAATTTGTGGCAAAGCTTGTCAAGGATGCCATCCTTATTAAGTCATACAATATCTTGATGTAGAAGAACATTATAGCCATATCCAATGATGTAATAGATCATGAATTTTCTTTTGAGACCCTTTATTCTCACAAATTTAGATAGAACTTTGATTATCATAGCAAGTGGAGTGCATATGTGGAAAAAGCGGTCTGATCAACCACCTAGCTTTTAAAAGGGTATTGTAAGTTTGATGTTCATTATTGTAATTGCATAGAATTAGAAGTCCAAAAATGAAGGAAGAGGAAAAATATTCAACTTATATATGATTGAGACAAACATGGTAAGAACGTCCTCTAAAAACCTTTCTCATAATTGTTAAATTTTGAGCATTAATTCACAATACTCTAGGATATTCACTGAGAGAATAACATATACAGTATATCAATGCATGACAATCACAATAAGCATAACAAGCATCACAAGAATCAAAAGCATGAGAGACAAGAGACACAGAGTTTCCATGGGGAAAACCCTAAGGTGAAAAACCCCACAACTTCCTCGGAGATAGAGAGAGAAATGGCTCAACCAAAGTACAACCAAAATACACTGAGATAGTCTCCTAGTAGCAGATGATCCTCCTCCTCACTAGTGCGTCACTTTCTGAGTGAGAGAAGTGCGACTTTCTGAATGATCTAAATAGAGATCGCTTGATCTCTATTTATACTAACATGTTTTCCTAGTGACCTTATGGGGCCGACTTGTCTAGCTAGGTACATCCACATTATAATATATATATTTTAGGGCCGACCCCACACATGGTGGTCTAATAACCCATCGGCAAGTACACACACTTGCGACACTTTTCAATCCACATGACGACACTTCCTTATAGAGGAATAACACATCTCTAATAAGGGTACAATAAATATATATGAAATACATAGATGAAATACATTCCGAAGTTACATATACATCAACAATCCCTCTTAACTAGGAAGGTATTTCTCGACATAGATCTGCTAGACAAGTCTTCTTCTCGAGATCATCGTCATCGATGCATCGTCATCATCATCGTCACTATTGCTGCTATCTCAACCAATCTCTGACTCTACTCATCATAGGAAGTTCTACAGAGCCAGGCCCTTTTCATACTGGATGTAGGCCCACCACCTGCAGGTCTTCATCATCACTGGCCATACTATGGAATCCTCAGGACTTATCACATGCGTCACAAAACCTTGAAAGAGCATCCCAGGCTGTTACGAGCACACGGCTCTACCTATAGGATCTCCCAGGGCCATATTATATGTGACCTCACCACAAAACCTCGCAAGAGCATCCCAGGCTGTTACAAGCACACAGCTCTACCTATAGGATCTCCCAGGGACAGATTATATGTGGTCACCACAAAACCTCGCAAGAGCATCCCAGGCTGTTACGAGCACACAGCTCTACCTATAGGATCTCCCAGGGACAGATTATATGTGGTCATGGAAAAACCTCGCAAGAGCATCCTAGGACTTATTACAGGCACACAACCCAACCTATCGGATCTCCCAGGGACATATTATATGCCATATGACAAAACCTCGAAAGAGCATCTGCCAGATATCCCAGGGCCAGATTATATGCCATAGGAAAAACCTCGAAAGACTATCTGCAGATCTCCCAGGGCCAAATTATATGTCCTCCCAGAGAAAAACCTCGAAAGAGCATTTGCTAGATATCCCAGGGCCAAATTATATTCCATAGGAAAAACCTTGAAAGACTGTCTGCAAATCCCCCAGGGACAAATTATATGCTCATCTGCACAACTTGATCCATGACCATAGAGTATCAACCTGATACTCACCATACATGATCCTGATGTACACATGATCATCCTGATCATCATCACTGCAACATTCTGCTGCATGTCATCTGGAGCAACATCCTGAAGCTCGTCGTCCACGATCATCCTGATCATACAATGCATCTACCTGATGCATACCAAGTATCTACCTGATACATATCATCATACATGATCCACCTGATCATACAATGTATCCACCTGATACAAATACAAATACATGATACATATCACCATACATGATCCACCTGATCATACAATGTATCCACCTGATACATATAAAGATACATGGTCCAAGCATCCAACATGATGCATATACAAATGATCCTACTGATCATATCCAGCATCCAATATGATGCATACATACATATAAATGATCCAACTGATCATATCCAGCATCCAACATGATGCGTACATACATATAAAAATGATCCAACTGATCATATCCAGCATCCAACATGATGCATACATACATACATAAAAATGATCCAACTGATCATACAAAGCAGAAACCAAAACATCATCCTGTTGCTCATCATCCAGCGCTTACATCCATAGCCATGTGAAGGATCCTCCTTCCAACATGCTTGGAATGGCCTCAGCAAATGTGTACATCACTTCTTCCTCGAAGTGTCATCAATTCGAAGAACACCAAGCCTCTCTCTGAAGTACTCGAACTTCACCCTGGCTAGTGGCTTTGTCAACACATCTGCAATCTGCTCGTCCGTCGCAACATACAGGAGCTTCACAACTCCTCTCTACACCATATCCCTGATATAGTGATATTTGATCTCTATGTGTTTCGACCTGTCATGAAACATTGGATTCTTGGATAGCTTCACACAACTCTGGTTATCACAGAAGATACCAGTAGCATCCAACGGGAGATCAAATAACTCAGACAATAGCTTCCGTAGCCATACTGCCTCACAACTATCTGAACAGGCTGCAACATACTCTGCCTCAACTGTACTCAGTGCTACGCAGGACTGCTTCCTGCTAAACCAAGAGATCACACCTGATCCCATACTGAAGCAGCACTTAGATGTGCTCTTCCTATCTGCAGCACTGCTAGCCCAATCTGAATCAACATAACCCTGCAGGTTAAACTTTTGATTTGCTTCATACTTGAGCCCATAATCCACTGTACCCTTCAGGTACCTCAGAACATGCTTTACAGCAACTAGGTGAACACTCCTCAGATCCGTTAGGAACTGGCTCAATGTGTTCACAGCAAAGCAAATATCTGGTCTCGTGTTTGTCAGGTACATCAAGGACCCAATTATCTGACAATACATAGAGACATCAACCGACTCAGATGAAGCATCACATAGAAGCTTCAGATTCGATGCCATAGGTGTGGCCATGGCCTTGCAATCCATCATCCCGAATCTCTTTAGGATATCTACTATGTACTTCCCTTGACCAAGGAATATCCCACCTGCACTCTGCCACACCTCCATACCTACGAAATAATGCATCATTCCCAAATCTTTCATATCGAACTCGGCAGCAAGCTTCCTCTTAGTATCTGCAATCAATCTGTCATCTCCTATTACAAATAAGTCATCCACATACAGGAGTAGAATCATAGGATTCCCTTCCTCAACCTTGTAATAAAGGTTGGAATCCGCTTTACTCTTGATAAAGCCCAAACTAGATAGGAAACTGTCCATCCTACCATACCAAGTTCTCGGAGCTTGTTTCAAGCCATACAAGGCTTTCTTCAATCTGCACACATGTGACTCTTTATCAGGTCTTGGGACTGCATCCCAAACATCATCTTCATGATCGACGGATCATGGCATTCCATTTCTTCATCCTAGATCCTGGGAACTTCAATATCTTCAATAGATATCTTTGTTGTTGGAACAAATGTTGTAGTCCTTCTTTTGTAGGTGAAGATATACGGACTTTCCTACAAAACAAGTTAAATTGCATGATTAGAAACATCTCATAATTTTCAGAACAAATTCTTTACATATAAAGAAATATGTCATGCAGTTATCTTAGCCAATGCTTCAATACAACATTTATCCATGTTCCACAACTTTCTAGATGCCTTCCAGTCTCTACCAGAACATTGTTAAGAGTTTGCACTACTCCCAACATGTCAACAAAGAGGTTTCATTCTAGATAAGTAGCACTGGAATGTTGTACAGTGCCATAGGCCACTTACCCATCACATGCATATTAGTAGTATACTATTCATTAATGCAATCATTCTAATATGCACAATACATCTCCTAAGTCTAGGAACATAAGCATAATATTATTTAAACAAAAATAGGCAAGAAATGATAATTGAAATACTTATCTTTGTTTGTTTGTTGGGTGGACTCCCTCTGAGTCTTTTCTTCCTGGCAGGAGCTGCTAAAGTGTGCTCCCTCTTGATCTTTGCTTCCTGGATTACCTGTCCTTGAACTTATATTCATCCTTGCTGACATCAATCTTCTTGAACCCTGAAAAGTATATTCTATAATCCTTCGAGCTTTTACTGTAACCCACAAAGATACTCTTCTTTCCTGAAGGATCTAGTTTAGTCCTCTTTTCCTTTGGGACATGAGTGTATGCTGGACAACCAAATATTCTGAGATGGCTGACTTCAGTTTTCTTACCAGAAAAGGCCTCTTCTGGTATCTTGTTGTCCAATATTTTGTGGGGTGTTCTGTTCTGCACATATACAGTTGTTCTAGTTGCTTCTGCCCATAGATGCATAGGTAGATCCTGGTCATGCAGCATTGCCCTTGCTGCTTCCATGATAGTTCTGTTCTTCCTTTCTGCAACTCCATTTTGTTGAGGATTATAAGGAGCAGTCAACTCCCTCTTAATCCCTGAATCACTACAAAGCTTCTTGAAGTCACCTGAGGTGAATTCTCCACCATTGTTGGATCTGAATGTTTTGATCTTCTTGTCAGTTTGATTCTCCATCAAGGTTTTGAATTCCTTGAACTTATCAAACACCTCATCTTTATTCTTCAAGAAGTATACCCAAGTATTCCAAGAGAAGTCATCAATAAATGAGACATAGTAAACATACCCACTAAGAGAACTGGATGACATAGGACCACATACATCTGAGTGGATGATTTCCAGGATATCTTTGGCCTTGCTTTCACTGCTTGGGAAAGCCTTCTTAATGTTCTTACCTTTTGCACATCCTTTACAAACACCTTCATGTTTGGTGTTGATTTCAGGAAGACCTTCTACAGCCTTGCTTGCAATTGGAAGTGCCCTATAGTGCATATGAGCAAGTCTTCTATGCCAAAGTTCACTTGACTCCATGGATTCATGCACCATGGCATGTTCAGGTTGTCCCTTCAATTTATACAATCCTCCCTCTTGCTCTCCAATCACTACTGCATCATCTATGGTCTTTCCCTTTGGCCACATTAGGACTTGGCCATCCACAAATGCAACCCTCATGCCTTTTGCATCCAATGCAGAGATGGAGAGTAAGTTCTTCTTGAGCCCAGGTACATAAAGGACTTCTTTCATCTTCAAAGATTTTCCAGAATCTAGGTTGTAGGGGGCTTCACCACTTCCTTTGATTGGGTATTGATAATCATCCCCAAGTTTCACCTTATGGGGTGATTCATGTTCAGATAGATTCACAAAAGATTCCTTAAACCCAGTCATGTGTTTGGAAGCCCCACTATCAATCAACCAATCATTACAACCATGGGAGATAGTACCTGTGAGAGCAAAGATTAGAACATACTCTTCTTCACTTGATGAGTCATCATCACTTTCTGCCCTATCCTTCTTCTTTGGAGGTTCATCATCCTCGACAGCATGAGCATGGAACTTTCTTTTGCTGCCCTTCTTCTTCTTGCTGAAGTTGTTGTTATTATCCCTTTTGTTCTTGGGACAATCTGAAGCAAAGTGACCCTTCTCATTGCATGTGAAGCATCTTAGATCCTTCTTATTCTTTTGATAGGATCTTTTGTAGCGAGAGTGCTCCTTCTCGGGCTTGCTTCTTTTTGTGTGAGTTGCAAGAGCTTGATCTTCACCTCCCATCTTTTCCTCACGAGCTACAAGTCTAGCTTCCTCTTGAGAGCATTCCTCCCATAGTTTTACTGAAAGAGATCAATTTCTTTCTTGCACAGATTCCTTGAATAAAGGAGTCCCGTGACCTAGGTAGGCCATTCAGAGTGGTCATAACAACTTCACCATTATCCACTACTTCATCCACAGCTTCAAGTTTCTCCTTGATATGAGAGACCTTGGAGAAGTAAGATTGAATGGTTTCTCCATTCAACATCTTGACCCCTTTCAATTAATTCCATAGAGTCATCTTCTGATTTATGTTCTTCCCTTCAAATAGCTTGGCCAAAGAGTCAAACATCTCCTTGGGTGTCTTTAGAGAAGACACATGGGGTATGAGATGGTCTTTGATAGAATCAACAATGATTCTCTTTTCCTTGACCAAGTTCTTCTTATGCAATACCTTAGCCTCTTCATCCTCTGGGATAGGGATGTCTTCTTTTACATATGAGTCCAACTCATTCTCTTCTAGGATTAACCCAATCCTATACTTTCAAGCTCGGAAGTTATCATCCCCTTCAAGCTTATCCTCAAGCTTGGTGTGGTGAGACATCTTAAAGAGTACTTCAAATGGAAATAGAAAAGATTTAGGTCTTACCACTTGAAATGCTGAAAACTGGATCTGGTCCCAGATTAGGGTTTGTCAGAAAAACCCTAAAAAATTCAAAATGTGAATTTCAATTTTCTAAAAGGATAGAAAGATGCACTTTGATGAGCTGATTAGCCTGGTGCATTCAAAATTTGAGATCAGCAAATTTTTACCCTTCAGAGTTGCCTTTTTGTCCTCCTGGGTTCACTAGGGAGAGCCCTCAATTAGGGTTTGAGTTTCCTGAAGATCTACCTAGCCAAAAATCTCGATCCAAATCTCTAAACTTCGATTTTTGCAAGGAGCTTCCAGCTATGTCTTCAGATTTCAGAAATTCCTATTTTTATGGAAACCCTAATTTTTAGGGCCAAATCTAAAAATGATCAGAATTGAATTCTGATTGACAGATAGATTCTCCTTAATGAGTAGATTCAATCTACTATACTGCTTTTCCAAAATCTGTGGTGAGAAACCCAATAAACAAGAAACTCAAGTTTCCGTCACTGCAAAATGTCTTCTTCTCAGGTTAGCTCTGATACCATGTTAAATTTTGAGCATTAATTCACAATACTCTAGGATATTCACTGAGAGAATAACATATACAGTATATCAATGCATGACAATCACAATAAGCATGACAAGCATCACAAGAATCAAAAGCATGAGAGACAAGAGACATAGAGTTTCCGTGGGGAAAACCCTAAGGTGAAAAAATCCACAACTTCCTCAGAGATAGAGAGAGAAATGGCTCAACCAAAGGACAACCAAAATACACTGAGATAGTCTCCTAGTAGCAGATGATTCTCCTCCTCACTAGTGCGCCACTTTCTGAGTGAGAGAAGTGTGACTTTCCGAATGATCTAAATAGAGATCACCTGATCTCTATTTATACTAACCTGTTTGCCCAATGACCTTATGGGGCCGACTTGTCTAGCTAGGTACATACACATTATAATATATATATTTCAGGGCCGATCCCACACATGGTGGTCTAATAACACATCGGCAAGTAAACACACTTGCGATACTTGTCAATCCACATGACAACACTTCCTTATAGAGGAATAACACATCTCTAATAAGGGTACAATAAATATATATGAAATACATAGATGAAATACATTCCGAAGTTACATATACATCAACAATAATAATTCAACAAAGCGTCATTTTGGTTGTTTTCAATTACATACTAGGGGCATATATAGGCTCTAAGTTGATGAAGCAGATTGGATACAATGGAAAAGGGCTTGTAAATAAAGGAAAAGGGACTAATTAAATACCCCAGTTTAGTGTAACCTAGAAACATGAAGGCTTAGGGTTTCATGGTAGAGAGGAAGCGGGTGAATGCTCTATAGTTGTGAAGGATTGTGAGCATGTGGAAGAAAAAGAATGCAATGAATATCTAAAAGTTTCGATTTAAGAGAATTAATACCACCAGGATATCCTTTTTTAGTGTGAATTATACTAAAGCAAAGGACAATTCAAGTGAATAAAACACCATAGTAAATGGAGTAAATAATAGTCCATTACTCCAAGAATCATATGCAAGCCTAGATAAGGGTAAAGGCTACAACATCTAATACTACACCAAAACTTGGGAGACCGAGAAATAAAGCTTGAAAGAAAAAGATCAATACAAATATGTGTATGTACATGTAAACACATCTCTTATTTTTTTATATTGTAAGAAGAAAGGCAACAAGGTTGTGGTGTGTTGGTATTCTCATGTATGTTCCTTCTGTAGATAGCTTGTTGGAATAAAAAATCCTTTTTAAAATAGCCATATTGTTTCAATAATAAGGAATATCCTAAGAAAACTTCATAAAAAAATAGAGTTCCTTAAGCACAACAAGAAGAGTGCTAGAAACTATAATATTAGCAAGAACTACTATAATTGATTGTAGTTTGACTAGCCATCAGGATGCTAAATGTTAGATGTTACATCGCAAGATTCATCCCAATAATAAATGACTACATCAAAGAGAATGTGGATAGAAAATTTCAAGGGAGAGTAATGCATGCATACTTCTGCATTCAAGAGGCAATATCATCGAAAGATGATAGTCATTTCGATGATACTCATACCAAGGAAGAGGTTAGTAGAGAAGCATCATCATTAATGGAAACCTATTTGAATTTCCTAGCCCTTAAAATATGGCGAGTACACTAGCTTGAATGGGCCTTTAGTACTAAGTAACTTGAAGGAAATAAATTTTCATCATGTTGAGAAGGGAACTAATAAAGTTGCTTCAAATTTTATTCTGTACTATGTTTTCTTTAGCATTTTCAATTGTTGTTTCGAGATGCATATTTTTGTATGAACCACTCTTTGCATAGATGATACAGGTGGATATGGATGGACAACCAACTCATCCACTAACTCATAAGGGTTCTGCATCACGGCAATTCTGTTATAGTTTTCATGTCCTAATTTTTTGACGTATTTTTCCATGTGTTTTTGGAAGTTGACACAACCCAAATGATTCAATTGTGGGGCCTTACAAACTCATAGACTATAGAATAATATTTTTAATGGTACAATAAATGCCCCAAATTAATTTTTTATGAAAAATTTCTACCTCAGGGAAGTTGATGTATCAACTAGGCTCCTCAGGGCCCACATTTCTTTTTCCATGTCATCTCCTAAGGTTAGGGTTTTGGATCTTTAGGGTTTTATCCTCTTAAGATTTTATACTATTTGTTAAAATGAAGATTCATCCTCTTGTAATCTTCAACTTTTGAATGACATAACCAACACATCTCTATTAAGACATAAGCTACCACAATTCTAGATAATTTGTATTTATTTTCATGTTGTAGTGTTTTCTATTTCATTAATTAATAGAACTTGGGTTTCATTGTAATATTATTCTCTTTGCAATAACACTATGTGATTCCATATATGTTTCTATCTCCAATTTGTTCTCCATGTAATATGGATTAGTGGCATCAGATCAATCTACTAATTGTTGATTTTTTGTACATATCCTCGATGAGGTCAAGATATAGGGAGTTAGGCCTCAAACTAACTGAACTTTGTGAATACCACCCTTGCTAGATGAAGTGGCCTCCCATTCTAAGTAAAAAAAATATGATGGATCAAGGGATGTTATCAAGTTGTTTCTTGGGGACTTGACAGGATCTCATGCAAAAAAAGAATGATATGACATATAATGTTTCCTATATATTTCAATGATAAAAGAACCTTCAACATGAATTCAAATCAAAGGTACAATTCCCATCAAAGTATATGTTAACTCTAAACCTTTATATGAAGGATAGATAGACATAAAAAATATTTTGAAATGGTTGAGTATACTAAAGGTTTATTACTATGTTTAAAAATATTTTGAATTTCTGATAGTGAGAAGATCACCTTCACTCTCCTTAAGTCCATTCCCCATGCCAGAAATTGGTGGTACACTTATTGGATGCAACATGTCAAATATGAGTATGCAAAATTTAGGCCAAAATATACTTTGGAATATTTTGTTGATTCCCTCAAGGAAGAATTCTAAATTGTTGGAAACTACTATGACTAGTACAATATACTACATAATATAGGAAACTTTTAACTGGGAGAGAAACGATTATGTTATAGTACAACCATATCTTTCATGCATTGTTCTAAAAGATAGGTATCTGAGACTTTAAGTGGCACTTGGTTCTAAAATATCATAGTTATCCACATAGGTACATCCAAATAGAGATGTGTTTCTTGGATGTTTCCTCATTGAGATACGCTTATCACTATGTTGTCAATATCGAGCACAAGTTTAAGAAAAAAAGAAAGAGGGAGTTTGGGTCTACAAATGCACCACAATAGAACCATGGTAAAGGTGGCCCTAACTCATATAAAAAAGGACAAATAAAGAAATCTAAACTCAAGAAAACCAATCATAGCCACAAGGAAAGAAGGTTAACGTAAAGTTGAAGAAGTACACTAGAAGATTGTTTGAGCTCCAAAGAATCTCTTGGCACAACATTGATGAATGATACTCCAAGTAGTGTTACGGAGAAAACTTTCTATGGCTTGGGCTAGACCACAACAGACAACTGACTACCAAAAATTAACTCAATTCCCAATGCAATGCTATATAAATGGCAATGCTAAGATAATGGAGAAAAGACCAACCTTCAACCGGATGTTCGAAGTAGATCCTCGTTAAGCTTTCAACTTCTACACTTGAACCTGCAGATTAGTCTCAACAACAAGTACAAGCAAGTACATATAACATGTGAAAGACATTAGCATAATCAATAGCATGATCCATGATATCATAAGAAAATATAACCCAATGTAATTTAACAATATTCACAACATCAATTGGACGGGAAAATGAGTATTTCCATTAATGAATAACAAGAAGTACAATATATGACCTCTTGCTGGCAACCAATCTGAAACAAGAACTGGGTCTCTCCACTTGTGCCTCCACCACTTCAATCCGCCATGCAATGGAAAACCCAAACTATGAAAGGCGTTTAGTAGGTGAACATAAGGATTTCACAACAACAAGGATCAATGAGTGTAGACTCAAGTCATGACAAAAATCCACTAGAGTTATCTTGCTCTCTCTTTCTCTTCCCTTCCATACACCATAAGAGCTCAATATACAGCCTTCCAAAGGTAAGTGAAAGGTCGAATCGAGTCGTTTCGGGGTATATGGAGGGCCAAAGGTCACCCTAAGACTGTGTTTTGGGAGTAAAAAGTAATTTTCTAATGATTTTTACCATTTTACTTGGTGTCCGCGGGCTATAGTGGAACAGCCTGCGTGTACGCTGGCTATAGTGGAACAACTAGCGTACATGAACAAAAATAGGGATTTGTGTGTTCCTAGAGGGAAAAATGATAGATCTAAGTCAGTAAAATGGATCCTAAAGGCCAATGAATGTTGATGCTCACAAGGTGGAAAATTACGCTGTAACAGATGCCCCCTAATGTGTGAGGTGAGAGAAGGTACTACGATGGCCGAAATACATTATAAATCTCAGAAGTGGAGTGATGGAGACATAGATGGAGAGAGTAGCTCACTCGTCATAATACAATAATATCTCTGAATACATGTCGGTACAATACAATAATCTGATACAATGGCCATGATAGGTAGTATATAGTGAATACATGTCATGAGTGGCCATAGCCATGACCCATACAGTAAGATATGGTCTCCTGTTGAAAAGGAAACAAATGGTGCAATACTAGAGGTACAAACTGCTGATGTATGAGAATAAGCTCTCATGAGTACAGTCACGATCAAGAGCAGCATACTGAATGCTACTAACGTCTGGGGTCTTCTACACAAATCGTCTGCGGTGTAAGTCCCATCAAGTGAATAAAGGTGTTAAGGTCGAACCTGATGTGACATAGTCTGATTATCGGTCAATGATGTAAACCGTTAACAGACACAAGATAACCCACCAATAATGAAAATGGGCATCAAGGCACAGAGTACAATCATCAAAGTGTGAATAGATGTGTTGAAGTCGAACACTAAGATGAATCCATCGATCAGGGGACGTTGATGTATTCCCAAAACTGTCGATGGTGAGAGAACCTACCATTAATGACTGCAAACCTCAAGGTACTTAACCAACTCTAAGTCTCAAATCCAAAATAAACGAGTTGAAGTCGACGGAACGAAACTCGCTAGAAGGAGGGAATTAAGGAATCCCCCATCAACCAGCACGAGGTAACAGCTATGCTGAAATATTTGGAAGAACTCGGACGAATGGACTGACTCAATAAGGATGGCCGACATGCAATAGTCAAGAGATCCGAGGAGTGGCCGACCGTGGTTTCAGGAATTCCTTTGAACAAGAGCATGAGAAGATGGATAGACTCAGGAAGCATGGACTCAATATAACAACCATTGTGTGATGCAGGAGGCATCAACAAAAGGGCTCCATAGTGACTGGAAACTTAACCAATCGGCGGAGTAAACTCTGAGAAACGAGTACAGCCCCTAAGGTCCTACTATAGTCCCAACTCATGATGAATGGAGTGGAATGAATGCTCTGTTCAAAGGCGACACAACTACTGCGAACAAAAAGAAGTAAATATTCTCCCGTCCATCATTTTGGAATATTTGATTTTTTTGGTCTTTTCCATATTTGGAAAGCTTGAAAAAGAATAAAATTTCTTATAGTACAACAAGTGAGGGAACGAGTGTCAAATAGCGAGCAGACTAGTCCCAAGTAGTGGAACATACCTATGATCAATGCAAGGAAGAATGTGCAGGGTGTGGACACTCGGGGGGGTGTTCCCTTAGGGTCAAAAGGTCATCAAATTGAGAAAGGAAAATGAAATCTCTGCAGGGCTTGACAAGGGAAGTGCTCAGGCACCAGGCTAACAATTGAGTAAGCAGGAGCTGGCACAAGGTTCAAGCGGCAAGCAGGATGATGCAATGCAATCACAACTTGGTAAAACTGGGGGAGTCCTTATGGGAAATGGCCAACATAAGACAAAGTAGAGTATGAGTCTTTATCGCAAAGTCATGGCGTAACTTCAAAGGACTCCCGATCCTAGGGAGAAACAACAACATGGGATCCAAAAGGCATAAAAAGGCTCTAACTAGGGAACCCATGCTCGAACAAGCCCTACTGCTAAATAACGACACTTCTATAACAATGTGAAGGTTCTGTGTCGGTTACAAAGCGGGGTCACACCTAGGGTTAATGACAAATGGTCAAAGGTCAAATGCATAATGCAGGTGAAAATGACATCTAACCTATATGGTGAGTGTGAAATATACTTGCCGTAGGCGCGAAATGGTCAAAAATTCAACTCTTCTCAGAAAAATCTGTTCAAAATAGTGCTCCAAGACATTTCATTAGTTCAAGACAGCTTAAAATGGCGAAAACTATAGAAAAGTGAGTTTGTAAAATTATAAATAGTAAAAATAAATTACTATTTACCAATTCATTTTCATTTTCATCCAAATAGTTTTTTTGGTTAGTGTTCACTTCTGAAGTTCAGTTGCTGATTCCAGAAGCTATGGGCGACCATTTCACGAACCGTCTGGAGCAGGTTAGTCATCTCATCCCCCTCTTTCATTTGGTAGCTTTTATTTCAGTTTTCAGTGGCCCAATTTTTTTATTGGGCAAGCCCTACTTCTCCACAGCACTGTATGCGGGCTATAGCCTTGCGGGTCGCAGGTAGGGCCTTCTAGACGTGGTCAACGCTTGCGTTGACCGCAGGTAGATGCCTCTGTTTGCTCAATTTCCCGCGGGTACAACCATGAGTTTGGTTTTTTAAGTGTTAAAAGCTAAAAAAGTTTTGTTTCTTCCTCCAGGATGGTTCTAGAGTGGAGGGAAAGAGAGCATGATGTTGTGGATGAGATGGTTTGCCAAGATTTTCCTGCGCAACAAGCATTACAAGCGTGTGGGATTTATAAATTATGGAACATTGGGGGTTTAAGGGCCCAAAACCAATTGTTCCAACAATTGATAGACTACTGGGACATAGATGCATAGAACTTCAACATGGATGGTCATACACTCTCCTTATAGGTGGATGACATATATTTCATTATAAGGTTATCCCAGTGAGGTGAGGTGGCTAGCCTTCAATCTCACATTGTTGGTGGTGGGATCACCATTACGGACTACATAGAGTGGTACTATCCTCCCAACACCCAAAAGGTGGGGATTCGGGTACCCATTGGGGCCATAGTCAGTTTGAGTATGAAGATCATAGTGTCCACTCTCGTCAAGATCACAGGTTCCGTAGCTCTACACTAGGCTTCGAGGCCGGTGATGTTCTACGCCTCAGAGTGCATGAGGCCCATAGTATTTGACTGGTGCTCAATGCTATTGGCATCTATGAAGACCCAGTTAATGGAGTGCAGGCATGGGCAGGAAAAGAACTTCGGGTATGGCAGTATACTATGCAGCTTTTTCTTCAAGAGAGTTCTGGGGCTTAGTCCTAGGATTGAAGTCCCTCTGCATACTCTTCATGACCAAGCCCTGACCCGGTGGGCAGAGCTTCTTACGTGACAGGGTGGTGGGAAACAGGAAGCACCATGATGAGTTCTTCCACTGGTGGGATCAGTAGGTCATTTCCATTGATGACTACCCATATTTCGGGATATACTTCCGTGGCAATCGCGATATGTTGCTTCCTCCAGGGGCCATGTTCGGAGATATTGGTATGTTACTCTTTTATTTTTTGTATATTTAATTTTTTCAGATTTTTTATTATATATGAAAATGCAAAAATATTTTTGGTGTAGTATCACATATTGACATTCCACTGTTTGCTCGCAGATGCTAGTCCGTGAAGACCAGATGGCTTCTTGAGACATCGTCGATGGGGCAGGGGTGGAGAGGTAACTGGCACTGCAGCAGAGCGCACATTAGAGACCGTGCGGTTCAACCTGTCCCGCATGACCAACAGGGTATCCATGATAGAGGTGGAGCATTTGCCAGAGGCGATGCAACGACATGTGGTGGGAGTATTGGGCACCTAGGTGCAACTACTGCAGCGCATAGCCCAAGCAGTCCACTACTACTATCAAACACCACCTGTCGAGGTAGCTAGGCCTCCTCCTAGGGCTTAGATATCTCAGAGTCCCATATTTTGTATCGATTATGTATATTTTGACAGCTACAGGATCCATTTTTGTACTGTGACACTACCTTTTTGGACATGTTATTTATATAAAACTATGATTCTTCGGTTCTACTATATGTGTATGTACAAATGTGTGAATGAATGTTTATTTGTGTGCTTATTTATTGATGTGACAAATTCCAATCTAGGACATAATTAGCGTATGCATCAGATACATGATTAAAACATCTTGGAAAATGAATGCATGTAATGGAAACAAAATGCCGCTCCAAGAGTCTTACCCTTAAGAACCTCCGTAGTAATGTAGGACCCCTCACGCGATACCGACCATTCAATTGAGACACAACCAGTTGTGAATCCAATCGGACCTCTAAAGACTGGATACCATGCGAAATGGAATCCCGAAGTAGCTCAACTACAGCACTATACTCAACCACATTGTTGGATGTAGGACTGAGATAGGAACCTCCTGAAGACACAATTTGATAGTCTGGTGAATAAATAACCCATGCAGCAGAAGCGAGTCGCCGCGTATGACGACTAGCACCATCCGCGAATCCTAAGAACATAGGATATTCCGCTGACATCTGTCAACCAAACGAAAGCAAATCAGCAGATCTGGAAAACCAAAAGAAATCTAAACTATGTACAGAAGCAACTATATAATAGTATACAAAAGTACTAGCTTGAGCTAGAAGCTCAAGCATAATACCGCTTGAGGTAGAGCCCATTTCTAGGCTCCTTCAAGGCATTCCCCTCATAATCTTCCAATTCGTAGGCTCCTTTCTCAAGAACACGCCTCACTATGTAAGGACCATGCCACATGGGGTTAAACTTGCCTTCCCCCAGGGGTTCCTTAGCTTGGTCATACAAGAGGACCAAGTTACCTTCAACATACTTCCAGGGATGGACAGACCTATCATATTGGACCTTGAAATGACGTTTGTTGGCATCTATATCCACGGCGGCATCTCGACGCTGCTAGTCAAGCTGCTTAAGGTGGATCAAACATTGCTCAACATCCGACGTATCAGGCAGGAGCTCTATGGCTAGTTTTAACGAAGGAATTTCACATTCAATCGGTAATATAGAGTCCACACCATGTACTAGCTGAAATGGTGAGAAATGGGTGGCAGTCTTAACTACGGTTTGATATGCCCACAAAGCAGGATATAACATAATATGCCAGTTCCTCTTGCTTTGCTGGATGGTACATTGGAGAATGGTCTTTAAGGACTTATTGACTGCCTCAACTTGACCATTCGCTTGGGGGTAGTAAGAAGATGAATGTTCTTAACGAAACCCAAGCTTGAGTGACAAATCCACCATCATCTTGTTCTGAAAGTGACTACCATGGTCACTGACAATCTCTTTCGGGATACCGAATCGAGCGATAATCTGATTGAACATGAAGTGGGCTGCTATAGCACCATCGACTTTTACGGTAGGCATGGCCTCAGCCCATTTGGAAAATTAGTCCATGGCCACTATGATATGGTGATGCCCCCCAGCCGAAACTGGTTTGCAATCCATGAAATCCACCCCCCACTTAGTGAAGGGACCGACGGTGACAACTGGGTGAAGGGGTGCTATATGCAAGTGTATATTCTGAGAAAACACCTGGCAAGGGTGACATCTCTTCACAGTGTTCATACAATCCTTAAATATTGATGGCCAGAAGTAACCTACTCGCATGATGCATTGGGCTATCGCAAGCCTTGATAAGTGACCACCACATGCCCCCACTGTGGCAATCATTCAGTACTAACTCCGCTTCTTCATGGGTCAAACAACGATGGAGGATAGAGTCCTTTCCTCGACGATACAAAGTGTCTCCGACGATGACGTAATCTTTAGCTTGGTGGCTCACACGTCATCGTTCATCCCATGAATAGTGTGAAGGGAACTTCAAAGTTTGGAGATATATGATGATATCCCCATACCAAGGGTCCGCCAACGAGATAAGGAATAAATGCTCATCCACAAAGGAATCTTCATGAACGGTATCCTCATCAAGTCGTGGAAAATATGACATAAGCTCGGCAAAAACCAAGGATTTCACCGACTTCGCCGAAGCAAAATCGAGATCAAACTCCTGAATAATCACAATCCATTTATTGTACTTCCCCCCTATGATACGTCGTGATAGCATGAACTAAAATGGATTGATATGCGCTATAATCATGGTTTTCCTAAGCATGATGTAGTGTTGTAAACGTTGGACTGCATGAACAGTCGCAAGTGCCAACTTCTCCACATGAGTGTATCTCAGCTCAACATCTACTAAATTTCAACTAAGATATTAGATGACATGCTCTTGGAGCGCATCATCTACCTGAACTAAGACCATGCCAATCGTCTCAAGAGACGCGACCACATAAAGCAGGAAATATCTAGTAACGTCAGGTGGACTAAGCAGAGGGGTCGATACCAAATCTTTCTTCAAATTGTCGAAATACTACTGGGCTCGCTCATCCTAGATAAACGGTGTGTCCTTCTTCAACAAGCACACAAAACCTTTGGTAAGACTTGCATAATTCACTACAAAGCATCGTAGAAAAGTGGCTCTCCCTTGGAGGCTCTGAAGTTGAACTATGTTACATGGGGGAGGAAACCGAAGTATTGCCTCAACCTTAAGAGGATCGACTCTTATACCCTCTTGTGAAACTATGAACCCTAAAAGGCGACTTGTTATCATTTCAAAGATGCACTTATTGGGATTCAAATGAATCTTGTAACATCGACATATTTCAAAAATGAGGCGAAGGTGCTTGGGGTGGACCACTCTCTTACGAGAATGGCCCGCAAGATCATCCAAGTAATCCTCCACTATACGCTTAAGGTCATGAAATGCATAGGTCATAGCACGTTGAAATGTAGCTCTGGCATTTTTAAGGCTGAAGGGAATTTTCTGGTACGCAAATGTACCCCAAGGACATATGAAAGTCGTTTTATGTTGGTCCTCGGGCTTTATCTTGATCTAATTGTATCCGGAGAAACCATCTATAAAAGGAAAAACTTCGCTTCCCGTACACACATCCAAGATTTCATCTATGAATGGTGTGGGAAAGTTGTCTTTCGGACATGCGCGGTTTAGATCTCTAAAGTCTGTGCATACCCGGATGGTTCCTTGCTTCTTATCTACAGGAACGGGATTGGACACCCATTCAGTAAGGGGAACCGGGTAGATGAAACCAGCTTTAAGTAGTTTCTCCACCTCTACCTTGATTGCGGCTGCCTTTCTAGGATTCACAGCACGAAGTCGTTTTCGAACCGGCTTGGCATTGGGATATGTCTTAATCTCATGTTTGACAATACTAGGGTCTATTCCTGGCATCTCCTCATATGACCAGGCGAAAATGTCCCGAAATTCCTTAAATAGTTCGGTGTAGATAAGGATCTCCTCGGGAGAACAATCAACACCGATATAAATGTTCTCTATCTTCTCGGGTGTGCAAGAGATGTTGATCAATATGGTTGGGGAGATATTGGCCATATTCCCCTCCGCGTAAATCCCATGTGAATCCAAAGGAGCCACAGGGTGACCAACCTTCTCTGCAAGAGCCGTCCTAAACTCTTCTTGCTCAATGAGATCGAGGTTAGGAAGAAAATAAGATCGATGATGCAAATCTTCCCAAGGCCTCTCACTACCACACATGGCCTCAATGATGGCTTCATCCAAAGGAAAAGTACCATCAAGAAAATCGTGTGAGCAAGATGAGTCGCCTTCCCATCCCGGTAGCATAACGGGATCTTCCTCCTCTATCCGTGAAGAGGGTGGATCCAACTCTGCAGTGGCTTGTTGAATTTCACGATATGCAATCTCGGCTGCAGATAATGGCATAGCCATTCCAATGTGCGAAATGTCTCCAGGCGATGTACTCGTGGATGGTACAGTCCACGAATCATTAAAATATGAGGTCCGGAATGGTACATTATTCAAGAGGAGGATGCACTATCGGAAATGATTCCAATAAAATCAATTGGTGCAACAAAGTTGAATGTTCCCAACAAGGATGAATAAAATCCTACACCAATGTTCCCAGTTTCTGGCTAAGAATCGTTGATCTGGGGAACAACAGTTCCCGGCAATGCTACAGAATTAGGACTAGGGAAGTCTAGTTGATCGACCATCGCGATTCTTCCTTCATGAGGAAAGCAGATAACTCTAAATATGGAGGATACGATCGCTTTCATTGCGTAGATCCATTTAAATGATCAATTAAGGATGAATTTACCCTTTTACTTCTTGAAAAGCCTCATTAAAATGTCTTACAAGGTAAAGGGACATATAGATCATACAAATCAATCTTTCTTTCATCACGGCCTGGTCAAGTTAATAGTGTTAATAGATCTTAAGAAGAGGAATCGTGGTTGGAAGCACTTCTTATTTTGGTCTGGATTCGAACCTGTGAAAAGCACAAATATGGAAGAAGATGAAAAATTAGTTAGTAAACAGAAGAATTTGCAAGGAAGACATCGAGTTCAAAGACAACCCAACATCAAAAAAAGGTTAAAAGGAACATGGTTGAGGAGGTGAATTTAGTAGGAGGAGATAAAATAGTAGAAGAAAAAGAAAAGCGAAAGGAACCAAAACATGAACATCTATCAGAAGGGAAGTCCTTGGCATCATGAAACAAAGAGATCACATCGTCCCCTGATACTCCTTATGTCACCAGGGATAAATTAATAGAAGAAGGTAGGGTTCTTTCTAAAAATACTGAAGCTGTTATCAAGCCTATATCTGAACCTGAAATTCCAAAGTGGAGGCCCAAAACTAGGGCAACAAACAGGTTAAGGATGAATATGGGAAGGGCTTTAAATCCCAAATTGGAGAGGGAAGAAATTACAACAATTGAGGATTCTTCAACTGAATAAGAGCTCAAGGAAAATACAGAGAAGAATAATCAAAATATGACAGAATTAATGGAGAAAATTTGTGAATTTCATGAAGAAGAAAGGCTTCCAAACTTTGAATTTGGATCGAGCTCAGGGATTGATCACTCTGAAATTCTAACAGAGGACATGGATGTAAAAGATCCAAAAGAGTTATATGAAACACAGGAGGATCTACTCATTGAAAATATTGAAGTCCCTCTAAGCTCAGATAATGAAGAAAATCTAGAGCATCAAAAGCAATCCAAATAGGTTCAGAAGTTGAAATTCTCAAGAAATCATTACAGCAATATAAAGTCCAGAATGAGTATTTAAATTATGCAAATGATAAGCTCATGCAGGCCAATAGATGACTAAGGGAATATTTGGAGGAAGTGAATGGTCATTATCAAGAACTAATCACAGCCGCAAAGGAGGTGTTAAAAAGGAAGAAAAAAGCATAGAGCCAGATTGAAGATTTAACCAAGCAGAATGTAGAATTATCAAACAAGGTCCAAGTGTTGGAAGCAGAACAGGTTCGTCTTCTCGAAATATCTCAAGCATTGGATGGACTCTCTATTCGAGCAGAAGCAACTCACCAAATCTAATATTAAGGATGATCATGCAGATGTCAATAAAATTATAATGACACATCTAACTGATAAATATGAAAGTCATAGATTCTAGGAGTTAATTTTGCTATATTTAGAAACTCCTTCTTTTTGTAGACTTCTTGAACCAAATCGAATCCTTAAAGTATGGATCTGTTAAACCTATTTGGAGGACCTTTTTGTAATTATAAAAGGGAGAAGGGTAGTAAGAGTAGGGGTTGTATTTTTGTTCTGGAAGGGTTAGATGCTACCAAGCTATATACCAGAGACACATATGACAAACTCTTAGTAAGTTTTGAAGACTATATATTTTGGAATGAAGCATACAATATAAGCCATTTTCTTATCTATATTTTTTGGTTAAATTTTATGATCAGTTTGATCATCCTGTTTAAGATTTCATTTTTTGATAAAAGTTTTTATCCTGAGATGATTTTAAGCTTGTGGACTTAACTAAATTCTTTATGGACTGTTTTTAATTTATAATCTTGAAATTATTATGGTTTATGCTATTGTTTCAGTCTTGGATGTTCAAATCTTCAAAATGTGATTGCTGATTTAGTTATTATATGTTTTTTATATTTATTTACCCTATCCATATATATTTCCTTCACAATTTACAAGAATTAGACCATTTTTTTCTAGTTTTTACTATTGGATGTTCTAGCTTGTACCTTTGGAGTCTAGGTACAATTTCTAGTGCAAAAAAGACCTATCCATTATCTTGTGCAGTATAGATGTCCCCTATATGCTAAAAATGTTTGGAATCCAAGAATTCTATAAGCTACAACCTTTAAATGAGATGCCCTTGTCACAATCCTATCGAGGTCTTGGCCCGTCTAATCGAAACGTTTTTTTAGACAACATCCAGAGAAGGGAATTGCTATCCCTAATATCTCTTCACCCTATGATTAAGTAGTTTTTTCTTATTTTTTAAGAAGATCATTGTCCCTAATCTGTATAATCTTCAGTTATGAGAATTATAAGCAAATTGATGAAGTGACCTTAGGTTTCTTGTTGAGTCTGACACCTATGTCTACAAATACCTATCCCAAATATGACATATGTAGTTACCTAACTCGAATCATCCAAGAGAAACTAGAGGAGTTTCCTCAAGTTCTTCCCCTTCTTCCCCTCCCAGAATGTTTCCAGAAAATCAGAAACTGCTCCAATTTACACATGAAACTAGAATAGGGGATTGGTTTCTCTTCGAAGAATGCACTGTGATAAGGGTTTATGGTTTTGAGGAAGAACCCTATCAATTTCCTGCATTCCTTACTCTTGGGATATTTTCCATGGAGTATGCTAGGCAAAGGTTCAAAGTTGATGAAAGGAACTTCATACATTATAGGCATCATAGAACCTACAATGTGCCTCAATAGATAGGTCCTTTTCAACTAAAAGGACTAAAATCAATGCAGTACTTAGAGAAGTTCTTAATCCAATTAGAATTGAAAATGGAAGAAAATTTTTCCTATGATCCGAATGGCATTATTTCTAAGCAGAGAGTGGAAAACAATAATTCTACTTATGACACGATTCTGAGGCCAGTTTGGAAAAATATTGCAAATCTTGAAAGTTGGGAAGAAATTAGAGAACTGCATAAATGCTTAGAACAGGAAGGAATAAAGGAGAAGCAGTCTAGTCAAAAGAGAGGATCTGAAGAGATCTCTTCAGACATGGACATAGATGAGACTTACCAGGGTCACCCATCAAATAAGGATAGTACTGAAGAAGGAGAGGTTGAAGAAGAGCAGGAGGTGAAACTGCCCAAAGAGATAGTGGACATGATACCACCTCTCCCTTACAAAGTAACCGGATCAGTAGTTAGTTTCACTCATTATCCTTATCTAGTTTTTACAGATCCTAGGATGCTACAAATAGCACCTTCAGAGTCTCCATCAGTAGGCTTAGTGCCAGTGCAGACAGACCTTCAAACCAAATATGAAAACTTAAGGGAAATAAATGCAAGACTAGAAAAGGAGTCCAAGCAGTAGATAGGATCCTCAAGAAAAAGATTACCCATGGATGCAGACAATAAATATGACATATTAATATGGTCAACGGTACAACCTATAGTTCCAAATCCCACTAGCTTGATTGATTTCAGGGAAAATGAATACAAAATTGACTTTAGAAAGCTTGAGAAGATAGATAAAGTAGATTTATACAAGCAAGCAAGTGGAATGATATCTCATGAAGTGGTGAAATCAGAAAAAAAAAAAAAAAAAAAAAAAAAAAAAAAAAAAAAAAAAAAAAAAAAAAAAAAAAAAAAAAAAAAAAAAAAAAAAAAAAAAAAAAAAAAAAAAAAAAAAAAAAAAAAAAAAAAAAAAAAAAAAATAAATAAATAAAAATAAAATAAAAATAAAATAAAATAAAATAAAATTGAAAGAAGGATGAGACGAATTCTTAAAAGGTTTGAAGAACTATGGAGAGAAGAGAAGGTTCCAATAAGAGAAAAATAGGTAACTATTAAGGGTTTAGAAGAGAAAATTATGGCATTAAGTGCAAGTCCAGGTGACAGTTCGCATGTTTTAGTTGTCCTGAAAGAAAAAGATAATGAAATAGAAATCTTAAAGAGGCAGTTAAAGATCCCAATAGCATATCCAGTTCAAACTCCAAAGTTGAGACATGCATAAAAAGAGAATGAAAAAAATTATGCTTGCATGCTACAATTCAAAGAGTTAGTTGAATACAGAGGAGATGAAATCAATGAGATCAAGCTGCAAATTGCCTCATTTAAAATGAAAAAGACCACCATAACATCAGAGGAGGTCATCCAAGGTTCATCCCCTAATACTCAAGGAGAAAAACAACTAGCTGAAGCAGTAGAGCCTAATCAGCAGGATGCATAGAGGGAAATGGTAGATATTGATACTATGGATGAAGACCCCCCAAGCCAACAAACATAAAAAGAGTAAACTGATAAAGAAGGTAGAATCACATAGTTGGAAGCTCAAGTAGACCAAAAGGATGAAAATATAGTTGATCTTGAGGGATAAATATAAAAAATAGAGGATGAATTCCATGACTTGAAAAGGGAGATTGATGATCTAAAGAGTCAGGTTGCTAGTTTAGAGCTTGACATAGAGGTAGAGTCTCTGATCATAATAACAAATATAACCCTATGGATATGATAAATCAACTGATGACAAATGACTGGGGTAGATTTGAATTTAGCCAAGAAGAGATTGGTACATATAAATCCATTAAAAAGGAAACAAAAAGGGTGAAAAAAGAGTTGGGGCAAATGCCAAAAATTGCAAAGCAAATCATAGATTACTTAAATAGAATGAGTAATAGTGAATTGCAATGATTGTAGATATCAAGCAGGACTGTAATCATAAAAGTGGAAAAGCAAATGATATTCAAGAAAATGTTAATGAAGAGATCAGAAATCAGCATGCAAATGCTTGATACTCATATATGAAATTTTAAAGGATTGTTTGACAAGGTGATAAAGTTGGGATTACCCCATCCATGGGATGGAAATGGAGAAATGTTGTCCAAAGATGAATTACAAAAGAATTTGGAACAAAAAAGGAATGAAATACCCTCAGTAGAATAGTTGGAAGGTGCCATCACATGAGAACAGGAAATTGAAAGACTGAAACCTCAGTTTTAGATATGGATAAGTTTGAAGAGTATATTCAAATAACAAGACCATATTTCTTATGCTAAGAACATATATGTTAATATTTCATTGGATGATTTGGAGGCTTATAGAATTCCAATAGGGAAGGATTGGAAAATGGTGGCTCAATATGCACCATCAGTTGCACCCTCAAGGAAACAAGTCCCGGGACAAGCTTCCAACACAATACAAATGGCTTCAAGTAGTCATCAATATTCCACAATACTAGGAGAATATATGGGCTATCCTAAACCTTTAGATTTTTTACCACCAACAAGGCATGAAAATCTACTTGTAGCACCACACATACGTCCATCAATGATTCCTCCAGGCCAGCCATCTGTCCCAACTCAAGTATACGTGAGGAAGCATGTGTCTCCATACAAAGGAAAGAAGAAAAGTGTGAGTAAGAAGAAAGCTTGAGAGAGAACTCTGTGAAAGTCAAATGTAAAAATCAATGTTGTTAAAAGTAACAAGTCAAAATACTGTTACTATTTTGGTTACAGGTCAAATCAATCCCAACTGCATTTACTTAGATTTTGAAGGGCTATATAATGTAATCCAAGCCTTGAAATAAAGGATGGAAATTTTAGATGTAGAGATACACTATCTATTTTTGTAGACTCGATGAGTCAATTTTTTCCCTATAATGTCCTTCGTCAGAAATTAAAGATATAGAGTGTCACAGAGAAGTCTTCCTCTATTCAAATTCCATTGTTATAACGTCCATGTATGTATGAGAGAATTCGTGAGATGATAATAAATTTTGATGCAGAAGTTTTGGTTTCAATCGAGTATTGGTGATGCTTCCCTGTGATTAAATGTTAACTATTATGACAGACATTTCAAATGTGTTTGCCTCTGCCATAATATTTTAATTTTTTACGTTGATTCAGTAGCATATGGATTTTCCCACTCTTATTGTATCCGTAAGTATCTTGTTGCATGTAAATAATCCATAGATATACTCGTTAATTCCCTCTATATCACTCATTTAAGGTGTGGCTCTCGTCAGCAAGGCGACCCAAGTTCAATTCCCCTTAGGGGTGACTTAGTTGGGAGGTGACACCCAAAAACCCATTCAAGTTGAGGCTAGTGCGGTCCAGGTCGGGTGTGATTCCTGGGTTATTTTGAAGGCTTAGGTTCCCATGGGTCATGATTTCTCATACCACAAGCCACTCCCGCAAGTCAGGGAGATTCTAGCAAACAAAAAAAAATCCATAGATACACTCATGTATTACTTTTAGTTGTGTAAAGAATTGTTGAATTCCCTATTTCAAGGCTCGGCACATTTATGTTTCGCTTTAATTTAAGAAATTTTCCCTTCAGGCGCTTCTTGAATCCTCTTAACCTTTCCATCTGTTATACCCAACCTCATTTTTCTTATATGTTCTACTTTACTCTGTAAATTTATTCTACAAATTTACCCTTACACCTGCAAATATTGTTCATAATCCTTTTGTTACCATCAAAATATAAATAATTAAAGCAAATTACAAATTATCTCAGAAATAGCTCTAATATCTATAAAATTTAAGCTTCTATCATGCCTGGGAGTATGCTATTTCAACCTAGTCTACGTCTAGGAATAACAAGCGCGATGATGGTAAAGGTAACGAATGTAGAGGAGGTGATGGTAAAGGAGATGACGAAAATAATTTATCGGTAGATGAGTTCGTTGGCACTATTGATGTTGTGGTCATCTGAGGAGAAGATACATGGTTTGTCTGGGGTGGTAAAGAAACCAACAATTGTAGTGGTCGTGTTTTCTTGAAAAATTTGTCAAAGTCTTGTACAGAAGTTGCGAGATTCGAGGGTGAGGGTGTGGTATTTTAAGTAGTTGGAGAGGCAGTCATGAGAGGTGACGGTGAAGTAGTAATAACACTTGTATTGACTGGAGCCGACATTGGCACTACTGCAGCAAGGTGGCTTGGATGAATTGTAGTCACATGGAAGGGTACGGTCAATGAGATAGTTGCAACTGAACTTGTTCTCATATGGGTAGATGTAGTGGGTCAAGAGGCAGTTGGTTGCATTGTGTATTTTATTGAAGGTAAATTCATTTTTCTTGAAATTTGATATTTTCTAACTAAGATTACTGGTTGGATTGGGGGGTTTGAAGAAATTTGTTGGATATAGTATGCTACATATTGATGAAATTCAAGTGTATTCACAATTTTTTCAAAACTAGGAGTTGTTACCTCTTGTTGGACTTCTTATTTGACTATGGGTGGTAATGGGGGTGGTGATTCATTTGTTAAATCAATTGGGTCCTTTGGAGGCTTGGAAGTGCATGCTTTCTTTTCAAGTGGGGCGTGTACTATGGTAGGGACTGTTGTAACAACTACTAACGACATCTTCTTTGGTTGGAAGTCTTTATGAATCTGTTGGCCGAACGACACCTTGTTCTTTCCAACTTCAATAAATACTTTATGATCTTTCTCTATAAGTTCCTCAATGTCATCTTCTATAGGCTCCATCATAAGCTTTATTTTCCTAAAAATTTTCCTGGTTTATTTTCCTTTTAGGTTGTGTTGGTACTCAAATATATTCCGAGCAATTTTTCTAACTTATGCTTTCAGTTGTGGTTCTTCAAAGTTGGGATTCTCTCCCTCCTTGATGAGTATTTATTCTTCATCTATTTCAATCGCATCATCTAGATATTCGTCAAATGGATCAGTACTTGTAGTGGCGACTAGTACAAGTGCTAAATGGTTAACTGACTCTTCTTCCACACATAATTTTTTGATATATGAGGCGACTTCTCTCTATTCTTCAAGTTCTCCTTCCATTAGAGGTTCAATTAGGCTCAAGTGTTGAGCTATAGCCACAGTCGGTATGGGGTATGTTGTGTTATACTATTTTTCTAGATCGGTGAATATCTCTGGGATGTTTGGATAAAAGTCCAATTCTTGAGCTTCTCCTCCTACTCCCTGGTTATACCAAAATTTTGTGCAGTCTAAACAAAGCTTGATATGTGCTTCCGAGGGTAGGCAGTGTCGGACATGATGCAGTACTCTCCATATTGTGCATCTATATTTTATGTATTAGAACCAAAGTTCCAAATATGTCTTCGCTTTGTTGAGTTTGAATGATGGTCATTTTGCTGCAAATACCTAAACATTTGTCATGAGCGGTTGGCAAGTGTTGGAAAATTATTTTTCTCTGATTGGGGTAATTTTTTCCATTACTGTCTAGATTAGTAATGACTAAAATATTATGGCATGTGCATAATCCTGGCATTTTGCACAATTATCTTTGACTAGCTGAGCTAGATGGTTATCCCAATTAAAAACTCTTTTGTCAGTTGCAACCAGCTTTACAGCTTCTAACATGTCTAATCTCAAGTTGGATGGATGAACTAAGCTTGTTAGACATAACTAAATAATAATAGAAGTCTATTTATAGTTTTCATACTATACTTTGTTGATTATGAGTCCTTTTGAATTCTTTCCAACAACTAACCCCGTAAATTCCTCCACTAGGGATAGTGCATTGATAGTCATCGGGACTGCTAGTCCCTTTCTTGAAAGGCCTGTAATTGCACTAATGAGGGAATCAGTGATAGGGATGGCCTCATCTATCCAAATTTTCCCATCATGATATCGTCTTACCAGAAATTTCGTAATAATTTCCTTTAAACTGTCGAATGATGCAATCAAAGGTTCATTGAAATATTGTCGTATTGAGGTTGTGCTGAGCTTCTGGGCAGGTTCTATCCAGTTTCTATATTGGAATCCCCATTCCCTGAACTCTGCATAAAATCTTCCCCAATTGGGCTTGTCAATTTTTGCTTTCTTAATTTTGCGTATTCTTGCTTTGAGGGTGGTCATGGAGGCTTCTTCTAACAACATTTTGGCTTTTAGCTTAGTGGATTTGGATCTGGTTCCTACATGGGATTTATTTGGTGCCATGGCTGTTCCATCGACAGGGAGAGTTAGCGAAGCATCTAGGTGATTTGCTTGCTCAATTTCACACTATGCTGTGAAATATGAACATGAGTCTTCATGTGAATTTATAGGTGTGGAAAGTTGCAGTGCTTTGGAGTAGGTCGATGAGCACATTAAATTCAAATTTTGTGTGTTACATATCACTCACGCACGTGGAATAACTTCTCTGGGAAGTTTTATTTGTGCCTTGGGAGGTGTTCCTAGTATTCATTATGTTTCTTAGTACTCTCGTCAGTCCTTTGCTCTATATCTCCGGTCATTTGTCTTTGGTCGTCTAGGTGATGCCTTAGTCGATCGTTTCTATGAATATTTCCTTGTATATATGTACTTCAAGTTGTAATTGTAAGTAATCCAACTAATTTGAAATTGATGTGCTTTTGTGATCTCGTGCTCATCCATTTCTTCCTAGTTTACTCCCATTTTTTCTATGTTGCATCCACTATGTTGAAACAATCCATGACTTAATGTTTTTTATACTAGTTTCTAGGTTAGTTAATGTAACTAATTTTTAATTATAATGAAATTTAGTTAATTTTTCCTAATTCTAACAAACCTGGGAAACGACGTCTGACTAGTGATGATACGGCACTAGTCGTCGTCATTCCTCATTTATAGTCGGTAACATTTTATTCATGCGCCATTCATGACGTTTTTTAAGACGCAACCTTGAAGGGTTTTTAGCCTTACGGACCCATTGTTGTTAATTCCTTCTACTATGTAGGGCCCTAACCATATGGTCTCTATCTTTTTCATTTTTCCTTTTATTCGACTATTGTATAATAGTACTAGGTCACCAATGGATATGTCTTTTCTTTTGATGTTATGATCGTGCCAAGCTTTTTGTTGTGTATTTTGGACTTCTTGACGATGTATAGAAATCATTATGTCCTCTTCCAACTTTTTTAAAGAAAATATTCTATCTTGGTTTGCTTCAAGAGTGTCGAGATGCAAAACTTGGGCAATAGCTAGCGCTTGTTGTTTAAAGTGAAAAGGGATGACTGCTTCTTATCCATATACTAGCTTAAATGGTGTTTGGCCCGTCAATATTTTATATGTTGTTATGTATGCCCATAATATGGTGGGCATATTTCCATCCTAGTTGTCTTTGTTAATGTTGTATATCTTCATTAATCCTTTACTCAATGTTTTGTTAAATGACTCGACAGCTCTGCTCAACTGGGGGTGGTAGGCTGTACTTTTATAATGATCTATCATGAATTATGTGGTTAACAACTTGATATTTTTATTAATAAAGTGCATGCCTTGATAATTGTTGAGTGTTAACACGCACCCAAATATTGTTATTATATTTTCATAGATGAATAGGGATACGAATTCGCTAGTGCAGGCTTCGACTAGTTCTGTTTTGGCCCATTTTGTTACATACTCTACTACAATAATAATATATCATTCCCTAGTCCAACAACCAGCATTAGGGAAGGGTCCAAAGAAATTCATTGCCCATATTTCAAATCTAAGGCTAGGATTAATATATATTAAAGTAATTCCATGTCATCTTAGCGGTCGGCCCATTTCTGGGCGTTTTTTGTGCTTATTCGCATGAGCTTTGCAGTCCCTATGAAGGGATGGCCACCATAGCCCTGATTGTAATATTTTTTGGTGGTAGTGTAGGAATTAAAATTCCATCGTACAAGTCCTCAGTGTGATTCTTTTATGATATCTTGTCATTCATGCTCAAGTGTACATCGACAAAGTATATCGTCGGGTCCTAATTTGTATAAGTACCCATTGATTTGTGTATGGTGTTTCTTTCATTGCTAAGAATTTTTTCTTTTTTTCTGATGGTCATCAAGGTGTCTGGCCTTCCTATAAAAACTATACAATATTTTCTAGTTCTTCCAGTGCCACTTCTACACTAAAAAGGTCTACATTTGGTGGTTCATCATCAATACCAACTAGTTCTTCTCCATTTTCAATGCATAACAAGTGGTTGGGACCAACATTCGACTTTCCAAGTCGGACTATAATTTCAAATTCAAATTCCTAAAATAATAGGATCCATCAGCATATATGACCATGGTGAAGTAATTTATTCACCAAGTATTTGAGAGCTTGATGATCTGTATAAAATACAAATGGATTATCCAATAGATAATGTCAATATTTCTGTAGTGAGAATATCATTCCCAATCCTTCGTGTTCAGTCGTTGAGTAATTTATTTCAGCTTTGTTTAGTTTTTTACTAGTGTATGCATTGGGGTATTCGATTCCATCGTCTCCAGGTTGTGTTAATACCGCTCTAACTGTGATTCCTGACGCATCATTATGGACATGGAACTTCTTTGACCAATCAAGAAATTTAAGTATTGGAGCTTCAACTAATTTTATTTTAAGTAGTTCAAAAGATTCTTTGCATTTTGGTGTCCATGAAAATTCAAATTGTACTTTAAGTAATTCTTCCAATGGAAATGTGATGTCAGGATAATGTCGGATGAATTGTCTATAATATCAAGTATGTCCAAGCAAGTTTCTAAGTTGATTAGGTTTTACTGGTGGTTTTAAGTCCAAGATTACTTTTATTTTAGCTAAGTCCACCTTTATGCCATTCTTACATGCGACATGGCCCAATAGTATTCCTATTGGTGTGGCAAATATGCATTTCTTTATATTTAAAGATAAATGCATTTGTCTGCACCTATCTAGCATTAGATGAATCCACTGTACATTTTCTTTGGGCATTGAGTATATGGTCCAGTCATCAAAGTAGACAACCATTTTTTTATATAAAAATTCTTGAAAATATTTTATAACTATTTTGGAGAAAAAAGATAGGGCATTCTTTAGCCCAAATGGCATGACTCTGTAAGAAAATGACCCAAATTCACAGAAAAATGTAGTCTTATGTTGATCTCATTTCATAGTGGGAACCTATTTATACCCAAAAACTCCATCGGTGAAAGAGTACCATTCATTTCCAGCGACTTCATTGATGATTTCGTCGGTGAAAGGGGTCAGGAAGAGGTCTTTGATGATTAATTTATTGAGACCTATGAAGTCGATATATGCACATAGTCTTTTTTGGTCATGCTTCTTTGGTTGGACGGCCATGGGGATGGCCCACTCAAATTGATCAAATAGATATATTATGCCTGCATTTAACATGTTTTCAATTTCTTTCTAGACTATAGAGTTATACTTGTGGACTAACTTGTATGGTTGTTTCTTGACAGGTTTAGCATCGGGCATTATGTCAATTTTCATCTCTCACATTTTTTGTACAAATCCTTTGAAATATTTATAGTCTCAAGAAAATACATCTTGGTACTCTTTAAGCAGATTAGTTATTTCCACGGTCTATTGTTCTGACCAGTAGTCGCTTATATTTTCCATTTTTGGTCAACCGTCAATAGATATGTCAACTTCATATGTCTTAATTTTAGTGTCCATCCACTTGGGTGCTTTTGATTCATTGATTGGTCATTCACCTTCTTTAAATTCTGTAAAATCTGGGGGAAATTGATTTTCATCATCTTTGTTCTCCTTTTCTTTGATAGAAATTTTAAAAGTCATTTTTACTAGCTGAATTACTCGTGGGTGATCTCTCTTCCATCGAAAATTTTCCCCATAAGTATGGTCATTCTCCATTTCTATTCGATTCATTGCTTGATCCAACTGCTTCTTTTTAATAGAAATTGCTTTACATTCAGAGTTTGGTCAAATTCTCAAGTCGGTTTATTGTGTTGTTGGTTTAATGAACTAGTGCAATTCTTGAACTACATCATGAAGACATTCTTATGCAAGGGGGAAGGAGATATCTTTTTAAAAAATCCCTAAGGTTAATCGGCCAATTAAAGGTTTCTCCTCCCGCTTCTTCCATTTTGTACCATTTGTTAGGTAGGTCATCTAAGGTACTTGGAAACAAGTGTGGCCAAATTCTTCCATCTTTGTATCCTGCTTGCTTCCATTCCTTTTCGCATTTCTCTATATGGACAACAAGGTCCAGACCTTGTACAAATTTCGGAATTCCCATTTGAGGCATTATTTTCTTTCCTCCAAATATTTCAATAAAATAAATTGATGCGGTCATCCAGGTCTGCAGTCATGACTAATGGGTGTCCCACCATTGGGATGCTTGTCCTATGAATGCCTCAATTAGACTTTGCAATCATCCTTTTTCACCTATGGTTTCAAATACTTGTTCTACATGAACTATTAGTGACTCGTGTTCCTTGAACCTCGGAGGGGAAAAAGTTGTCGGTTCATTTTTCGGTGGTATAAGGGTTGGGTATTCTTTTACTCTTTTTTTAATATTTTTAGGATTGTAGTTATTGTGAATCATCTTCATGTTGGTCTTCGAGGGATAGCTTTGACCATCCAACATTCTCTTGTGTTTTTTTCATAGTTTTCAATCTGCCAGTCGTATAGTTCAGAGTCATAATTTTTTCCAATAGACATAGGAGAACCAAGATGTATTTCACCAAATTCGTTTGGTTCTATTGAATCTTAATTATATTGCATGACTTGATATAATTGTCTTATATCTTCATCATTATCATCAGGTTCCGCCTAGGGTTTCCCTTGAGATGGATTGATGGGTACAATGACCTTTTTTCCTCCACCTTTCAATTTGATTCTATCTTTTTTCTAAGGAAATAGAAGCTTTCATTTTGTGACCCCAAGGGCGACCGACTAATGATGGGAATGATTTGGATCCTTCCCTTGGGTAGATGATTCCAAAATCAATATGTGCGATGATACCCATAATTGTGGTATTGACATTTTTCCATACGCCAATAGGTTCAATCAGTCCTTGGTCAACAAGTTTAAGGTAGATTCCCAATTCTGCTAGTCGTTGTTGACCCAAACTTTCCCACGCCAACCTTCTCATTATATTGGCTTGACACCCAAAGTCGAGGACGACATGTGAAATGCAGAACCCTTTGACTTCGAGGTCAATAAGGGGGTCAATGTCAATTTTGTATTTTTGATTCAAACTGCAAATATTTTTGGTTATCCTTTCATTTTCTAAGTTATTTCGAATACTATTCATTAACTCAATTAATCATGCAACAACCTCTTCCTTTTCTAAGAGTTGTAATAACTCATTAAGTGTTTTATTTCTAGAATTTGCGGTGTTTTCTTCAGCTACAATTTATGTAAATATTTTTGTAGCTTTGGTAAATATTTATTTTTTCTTCAATGGTTTAGGATAGTCATCTTTGTTTCTTTGTATTCTTGTGACATGGGGTTTATCCCCTCCAGTATTTGTACCATGTCAGGACTCAAACGTTCCTCACTGTAGCACACAAAGCAACTCAGTTTTCCATGACCTAGTAGCCTGTATACCCAATTGTTGTATCTTATGTGACCATTGTATACGCCTCGTCGGTTGTTTCCATTGTTGCATTGGTTGTTGTTGTGATCATCCCGTCTTTTCTGCTCGATGGTCTGTGTTAGGTACACCGTATGATAATTTGATTTGGTCTTTAATTTCTTGATACACTATGTATTCAAATGTTGTGTCATTTGACATATTCACACCATTTTGGTTTTACATTATCAACATTATAGGGGAATTCTGTCATTGAATGAGGTTCAAACCTTTCATGGATGTCTCAAAAATAGCATTTTTGCATTGTGTGGGAATTTTCTAGTTTACGCTCTTTTGGAAATACTCTCGTATTTTCTTCAAGTTGTTTTATTTCTATCTAACATGCATCTAGGTCATCATGATATCTTATTTGCTCATCATAGGAGAAATTTTCTATCGTTTGGACTTCTCTTAAGCACATGGTACACCATAGGTCGTTATTCCTCATGGTAGGATGTTGAAGTGACCTTTGTATTGTTTCAATATTTTCTTCCAGTCATCTTTTGTTAGGTTTTGTTGAGTAATCTGTGTTTGACTTGAATCTTAGATATTTCTTTAAGACATCGTCATAGGTTGTGTACTCATGTAATAGGAGTGGTTTGTTGATTATGGGTTGCATAACTGCAAAAAAAATTGAATTACGACAGCTTGGTCCATCTTTGACGGCATCTGGTTGAGGAGATCTATGAATATTTTATCATATTTGTGTACTATTTCTCCCATTCATTGCTTTATTTCTTTCATTTTATGTCTGTCTAGATGCTTGGTATCGTTGGATTTAAAAAATTCTAGGAAGTTATCTTTTATTTGTTGTTTTGTCTTCGGACCTTCTTCCATGAGATTCATGTACCAAGTGAGAGCTTTGTTTCTAATACCTCCTACAAACTGTGCAATTTGTTGATTCTTATCATAGATGAGGTTAGATTTCCAGAGTGCTTCGAATACAAACCAGTGTTTCTTGGGGTCACCATCCCCTTCAAAAAAAAGAGTATTAATTAGAATTTAGTAAGACATCTTGATAGAAGTAGAATTTTTACTAGTCACTAGAGCATATTGACTTACTAACTAACTTACTACTTGACGCTTGATACTAAATTCTTGCATGTGCGATTGGTACCATGACAAACGTACTTTTTTTGAGGAATCTTCATCACTAGGTCAGATACCTGACGACTTAGTCGCTTCAATTAGTAATGTTTCTAGAAAGGGGGTACCTCCACATGTTCTAAATAAAATAAATTAAAAGAATGTATTTTGAATTTGGGTGTGAAGGTAATCTAGTTACCATGCGCTGGTCATTGTGTTATCAACATATCTGTGATTCGCCAGTATTGATCCAATCGATTCCATATGCTACTGTCACCTAGTCCTATTCCCATGTCATGCTCAACAAATTTTCTAATGGTCAAATTAGTCTTCATTATCATAGGTACAGACTGGAAAGGATTCAAGGAATATGGAATTACAATGTGTAGAGCTTGTGGGGTCAACACCATCGCGTGTGACCAATCTATCAACATCAACACCCCACCTTCTTTCTCTTCTGGTCGACTTTCCCTCAACTCAAGCAGGCCTTTTGATTTCTCGACCATCTCAGTCATTTTTTTCTTTAGTCTTATTTTTTCATGCAAAGGACTTTCAATATCTCTCAGCTGCTCTCATCGCTTGTACCGTTTTTCTCTTTCTAATCTTTGAATATCTGTTATTTGTTTGTGAGCAATTGGGCACTTATATTTTCAAAGTGGACTTGAATTTTTGGAAGGATTCATTATGTTGTTCTTATTTTGAATTTAATCATTCTTTTAGTTAGAACATATGGACGAAGACCCCCCCCATTTTCGACGTGACTCTTATTGTTCGACAAAAGTGGGTTCAACAATAGGCTTCATTTGTTCAAAAATTGTTCCCACTCACATTCATTGACAAAGTGCTCCCAGTATTTCTGTTTCTGGTCCCAATTTGATGAAGCAGGAACACCAAATGTAGGTTTTGCTTTGACTATGTGACTGGCTTCATTTTCGATTAAGAATTTATATAGAAGACTTTCTATAGAGCAGAAAAATCCTTCATGAAGGTTGGTGTAGAATCTACGTCGAACTTGGTCGACTGATGATCTTTCTTCTATAGCTTGTTCTTCACAAAAATCTTCGCATATTTTTTTGAACCATTCATATAAATTTTCCCCACCTCCATTATAGTTCTTGTGCATTAGGATTCTTTCATTCTAGGCATCCAACTTGGTCATGAATAGTGTCAAGAAATTTCTTTATTTCATGGGGAATAGCTTCTATGAATATTTCATGGGACTCAATGAAGAAATTTTCTTGTGCTTGTGTAAGCATTAATTTTTTCCTTCTGGAATAATTTTGTATATTTTTTGTGATCTTCTAGTTCCACCAGGCTCCAATTTCCCTCTCACTCACCATATGTATGCATGCTTCATGTCTCGGGTCAATACTACTAGCAATGGAACCAATGTTGTAATATGAGGGATTACATGGAGTTACTAGTAGTGCATCGATCATACACATATATATACATTGCACACATAATCATACATACATGAGAGAGCAAGAGAATAGAGTAATGGGGACCCAATGAACAAGTATCAATATTTATCAGACAAGCCAGACATGTACAAAAAGCATTTCTCTTTCCTTCGCTCAATAACCTATTATATATTTGATACATATAGTTATTATGTTATAGTTTCATAACTACTTGTTCGGTTACCATAACCGACACAACTAAATGGATCGCCTGTATTCTAGTCGGTCCGGAGGACCTAGTCGGTTGGTTGACTAGACTCCTCCAACAATTTTTATAATGAAAATAAATTTTGATATGAAAAAACATATGTCAACAATTGCTCATAACTTATGATCCCAACCTCCATTTTTGTTGCTCTTTATTTGAAAGGTATCGTTGCGATATACAACTTTTAGGTTATCATTTTTTTCAAATTTTGTAAGGATTTTTCTACACATGTTTTTCTATTGAAAAGAATATTTTGACACAAAAAATCATCTTTTGAAAATTGCTCATAAATTTTGATCTCGAACTCCAGTTTGGGCTCTCCTTATACCATTGTAAAGGTCTCAATGAGACATGCAACTTTTTTATTATATGTTTTCTAAGCTTCCTTATTGTTTGTTTCATATTTAGAAAACAGTATTTCAGTAATATTTTTGGAAAAAATGATACATAGTAGAAGAGGCTAAAATTGTATGCATGTTGTTGTATGCCCCTTGCATGTAGTTGCATGTTGTTGCTTACTCCTTGCATGGATTTACATGTAGTTTTTTACCTCTTGCAAGTAATTTCAAGACCATTTTTCATAGTAACAAACAATAAATTTGAGATTTATCATGACGATTTATGAGGTAAGGAACAAAAGTACATACCCGTTTTTATTAATTACTTCCCATTTTAAATCGTTTATTCAAGTATTCCTAAATATTTTTCAAAGTTGTGTTTTTCCCTCTGTACAAACGACACACATAAATTTTATGCTCAGTTCATGTCACCATAAATCACACATAAAAGTTTCGTTAACCTAGTCCAAACCAACTTAACCTCCTTTAAGGGCCATAAAATCATTTATAGCTAGGTTATAGCTATGTGAATAGGTATCCAACTAACTTGCCACAAGTATTCTACCTTTGAAACATAGTAGTTGGTTATTCAAGGAACCACAACCCTTTTGTAACAAACATGGTTAAGACCAATTTAACGATACACCCATCCTTTTAGGGTGATATGTTCCAAGACCAAGACTGGATGTCTGATTAGGACACTTTTCCCTTTTAGTACTCAAGATCCCCTAGATCGTATATTCATCCAAAGGTGTAGGAAACCTAAAATATGTGTTTTTGAAGAAAGTATCCTAGTAACCTTTATTATTAGGGCTCTTACCTAGGTGTCTCTCGCAAGTGAGGGGGAACTTGAGATAGTTTTTTTTCAACCATTTAGATTTCATCACCCAGTATCTTGCAATTATAGTTGCTTCTCACAACTTCACTTAGTCCTTGAAATTGGACTGCATCACCCACTTTTAGTGATTGTTCAAGGAAGTACCTTTAACAATTCTTGTTCATGTTTCCCACACTGGATTTCAAACCCATTTAGTTGAGAAACACTTATAAGAATAGTTCAATTTCTACGGTCTTTTATTTTCTAGAGAGTGCTTCACTATTTTAATTGTTTACTTCAATTGCATGCATTGTTCACCACTTGAGAACTTTTTCCTTTAAAAACATGACTTTTGGAACCATAATGAAACAAAATTTTCTTGAGGGCACAACTCCTAAACCTCTAGCCTACAACGGTCCTCACGAATAACATTGTAAAATATAGTTTATTTTTCCACATGATAATGTTGCACCATATTCTATTTTTCAATTTATCCCAAATTGCCCCCCCCATCAGAGCCATTATACCCCACCACCACTCAAGGGGAGTAAAAATAAGACTACAGTCTATAAGATCCCATGGAATGGAGCAAATACTATCAATTCTAGGGGCACTTGTAATCCCCACCAAAATTATAGTCAAACCAAGCGTAAACGTACCACTCATACTTGAACTAATCATTGTTGCATCCTTTGTAATATTTATGGTCACCCAATCCAATAGTTCCCTAATATCAACCTAGACCTCGTCCAAGCAATGCACTTAGAGCATGCATAATGCAATAAACCTCATGGTACTCATTTGACTGCCTCAGAATACCCCCTCCCTTAGAACCCAACGCTTAACTATGTGTGGTTCCCCAAACCTCAACCTTAGAGGTTACCCCTCAAGAGCGTAACACCTTCTCCCATTATATCTACTCCTTGGTTGTAACCCAATCATATAAAGTATGGGGAACCCTTCCACCTCTAGTGTCACAATGTTCACTAAACCTTCTCCTTATAAGTAGAATGGAATTTCTTATAAGCATTCATCATAAGCCATCACCCTTGATCAAGACCAACATATCTAGGCACATTTCCCATATTCTACCCCATTTTAGATATAGGTCATGGTTAAAACCAATATGGTTCATCAATGTATTGTAGATGATGGATCATCATTGTGTGTTATATCCTACATAAATTGGAAACACCTAGGCTCTCCCCCTCTCATTTTATCAATGATTGAGTTACAAGCCTTTGATGGTAGACTATGTCATTCCTTACAGATATTTCCTAATATCCCCATTGAGTTAGGTCGTACGACCATTAAGGTCAATTTTTCCATCATGAATAGTCCATTTTATTATAAAATCCTCCTTGGGCAAGATTAAATCCATTCCATGAATGCAATGGTGTCTTCACTCTTTCAGGTTATGATATTCCTTCCTAAGGGACACATGGTCACCATTAACCAACTCTCATACTTTAATTCCCCATTGCATAATTCACAAGAAGGAATTTTGTCTCCTATCCCTCACCTAGAGTCAATTCCCTATGTGTCCACCTCCACTAATAGTGTTTCACCCATTCCCATTATGTGTGAACCCATGGCCTTGAAAATACCTCCTCACCACTTTGACCAAGAGGCTATGTAGATTGAATCACCCTTGAGAACATCCACACCTATTTCATCCTCTTTTCACAGCAAAAACCATGTCTCCTCAACCACATTCTTTCCAAAAGATGAATAATTCTTTGAGGCCATCACTTATTTCACTATTCCTAGTGATAACCCCATCTAGTTTGTCCTATTAAACATACACATGGTCCTAACTCCTTAATCAATACACCCTCTAATTCCATCTCCCTTGATGCTATCATTTATACCTCTCATATAAGATTGTAGCTTAATATTAATAGGGATTATATGGAATCCAATTCCCTATTTATCGATAATTCCCCCATCCAAGATGTTGTTAAACAGTTTATGGAACCAACCCATTCCATGGATTTTATAGCACCTAGTGAATCATATACCCTATTTCAGATACTCTTTTATGGATGCCCACCATTAAACTCGCTTATTTTCTACATATGTTCCATCATATTGGTTATTTTGAAACAAACTTTCCCTCAATATCTAACTAATGAAACTAGGGGAAATAACATTTCCCACTTTGGTCCCATGCAACATAACCTACATTTCCCCCTTTATGGGAACCATCATTACACCCTCTTATGTCATGTGCCCCAAAATATTATCCAATTACAAGCCATACAGCCTAATCAGAATGATTGACCACCTAGCTTCTTTAATTCATGTGTGAAATCCCCTTTATCTTCTTTCACTTAAGTTACCTCCCCATATAGGTGATCTAGCCTCCTCAGAGAGTGCCTCCTTCAAGAATCCTTCATTTCTAGGCCTCCATCAGGAATTTTATCTTTGGGAACACATCATTCTTTGGCCTTATTCTAGAATACCTTCTTGATGAATGATTCATTATTGGGCCTCCTTCAAAAGTTCCATCCTTGGGAAAACATCATTTTATGGCATCTTCTCAAATTTACTTTTTCAAGAATCCTTCTTTATTGTGTCTCCTTTAAGTTTTCCATCCCTATGAATCCTTCATTTCCTGCCCTCCTTTGGGATTTCCTTCTTTAGGAATCCTTATTTTATGGGCCTCCTTTCGTAGTTCCATACTTGGGAATCCCTCATTCCCCATCCTCCTATTAGAGTTCCTACTTTAATAATCCTTCATTCCTAGGAATCTTTCAAGAGTACCTTCTTTGGGAAAACTTCATTCCCTGGCATCCTTCTGGAATGCCATCTTTGGAAACACGTCATTTCTAGCCTCCTTCTAGAGTGCCATCTTTGGGAACACATAATTCCATAACCTCCTTTGGGAGTGTATTATTCAGGAATCCTTTGTTCTTGGTCCTCCTTCAGGATTTCCATCTTTGGGGACATGTCATTCCCTATCCTCCTTCAAGAGTGCCTTCTTTAGAAATCCTTTGTTCATGAGCCTCCTTTAAGAGTGCCATATTTGGGAACACATCATTCCTTAACCTCCTTTAGGAATTCCATCATTCATAATCCATACTTCATCTAGGACCATTTTTATCATGGCATATTTAATGCATATATCCCATATCAATTCCCCTAGGGGTATTTTGTTATTAAGTAATCATATTTATATTTTATGTTCACCTTAATGCTATGTTATTTGTTTACATTTTTGCAACGTATTACTATAACCATCTTCACACATCAAAGATCACAAAAATATCCTCAAGTATCATTTAAAACATATACATATAGCTATCTATATCCATCTTCCTCTATTTGCATATACCTAGATGAACCCTTTATAGTAGACCATAGGAACCCCCACCCACCCTAGTTTGGGCATGAGGTTTCACCCTTTCTAGCTAGTGCATTGACTCGTTCCTAGTGGTAGTTATCCACCATTCAATGGGTGCCCTAGATTAGTACCCATTTGCTTCTTGGTACCTATACTTCTATTGATCCCCTTCAGATTGGGAGTCTGCATCACCTGCATCCCCTAAGTAACACTTCATCATCCTCCTTAGATATCAATTTTTCCTTTAACCTCAAAGTCCTTGATAGATTTATTAATTATTAGTATCTCACATATGGAATTCATGATCCTTTTGTATCATTCATTTCGTAATATTCATTTGCATTGTTTCACCTCCATTGCATCTCCCCTCCAGGGAAATTTCCATAGTGCACATCCCTTGATTTATTTCCATGTGATTGTTTCACAACATCCATTTGATTGTAAACATTAGGGAATTTATTTCCTGGCCTCCCTTTTATTTTCACCTTGGGAAATATGAAAGTATGTTTTCCTACATACTTCACATTGGTTCAATTGTGCTTCACAATGTTACATTCCAACCTTATTCATGGTGCTTCTAAGCACCACCTTGGTTTAGCCGACAACATCTCAATTTGCCTTAGTTCATATCATTTGCATTCAAAACTCCCCAAAGAGAATACCCATAATATTTTATCCCCCAACTCAACCTGATTATTTACCATGACTTACCATCTATGAGTCATTGTTGCTCGATAATGACAACGCTTAACCTTCCCTGCTTATACCCACTATTGAATTATCCCATTTGCATTGTATTCTTTGTAATTGAGTTTTTCATTCCCTAGTTATGTATCAATGCTTCCAGGTCTACCTTGTCATTTCTCACTAAATCATGGAATTCTTGAGATTTCTCTATTTGCCTCCCCCTTACTTCTCCCTTGAGTTGGTCCTATATCTCGAGTTAGTTTCCAAATATTTCATTATTCTTTGGATCTAGTTAGATTTCCCCTGTCAAACTAAACACCTTTATTATAGGGTATTTTCCTAAGTTTCACGATGTACCTTGGTCCCACTTTCACCCTCAGTGGGTCGTTTTAGACCAAGCAAAGAAAACCCTCATTATTATTTTCCTTGGGATTTTCATATGTTCTCAACTCCATCTCCTTACTACACTGTTGATACTTGTACTATTTGTTGATATTCTAGTGTACCATGTGATTGCCCCATATCTACCACATGTGTGAGTTATTTTCAACATTCAATAGGGAGCTTCCCTTTATTTAGTTCCCCACATGTGACAATACATTGTCCTTAATTACAATACATGTGTGATTCATTCGACATCCTCATGAGGGAGTATCCCTTTAGGTATCTCCCTACATGTCGCAGTGGTGGTTCCAACTCTATAGATCAATTCCTGATGCCTCAACTATGAAGCATGAGTTTCCCTTCAAACAATTCCCCATATCTTCTTTGTTCATTTCATGCCCTCTTCTTATAGCACAACTAAAAGATATGCCAATATTTCCATTGTTCAACAAGATGCAAACCTCGTATTACACCTCTTCTCATCTCAAATTATTGTATTTATGTATTGTTACATGGCTTCCTCTTGGCCACTATTCCATCAATGTACTTTCTCCTAGCCTCTTCTTGGCCATGATAACTTTTTGCATTCTTGAACAAGATTCACACAGTCTTGGTCCCTTTTGTATACTATTGATACATATCGACAAATATGGATATACCCTACTTGTCTCTATTGAGAATTGATTGACTACTCACCCCTTTGGTTTATTGGTTGTACATGTGGTCCTCTCAGGCTATCTGTAGGGGCATTTCTCCTTCAAATATTTCTCCACTCCTTCCTTGGTAAGTCTCATTTTTTCAACCTAATGAAACTATGATTTATTCCATTCATAGTTATGTCAAGCTCTTAACCTCATACATTAGGGGGGAATTGTTATCAATCTAAATTTTCTCCCTTGCACAGTCAAGAATTTGTCTCACCCTAGTACATCATCACTAGATGCATAATATATGATATCAAGTACCTCCATTTCATCATGTGACCCTTCTCAACAAAGTTTAACCATAATGTTTGGGATTTCAAAATTATTTCCAAAAAAAACATAATTTTTGGTATTTTAAAATTATTTCCTAATATTCCCTCAGGGTGTAGATCAATTGGAAATAGGGCGCAATATTAAGGCACTCCTTGCAACATCATTCGTTCAAAACTCATAGCCACATGTACCACGCGTGGGGTAGTGTCAGTCTGCCTAGAGGTTATAGTGGTATTGGAGGTTATAGTGGTATCAAACTAGAATCAACCCCATGTCACGCGAGTACGAGCCCGACCTAGTTACCAATTCCACCAATTACCAATGTATGTATGTATGTATGTATGTATATGCATATGCATATACATATACATATGCATGCACACACACACACACACACACACACACACACACACACACACATATATATACATACATACATATATCCTAAGAACGAAGCATGGATTCACTTAACTAGAGTACATGAAACTCCTAAAAATCAATTATGAAATATCAAACTAACATTTTACTATATTGATCACCATTATACATGGAATTAGTCATGTCCAAACTAGAACTACTCATGTTATGATCAACATGAAAATGGGAACTCTTTGACTCAACTCAAGCTATGTCAAAGAGATATTATTTAGTGTTTCAAACCAAAAACCTATAATGATACCATCAATGGTCACATCATATTCATTCCATCTAAAGCAAGGTTATGCTAGTGAATTACCCAAAGACTTAATGTTATCACTCTAAATTTTCTCCTAGATACAGTCGGGAATTTGTGTCACCCAAGTACATCGAAACTAGATACATAACCTAAAATATCAAGTACCTCCATTCCATCATGTGACCCTTCTCAACAAAGTTTACCCATGATTTTTTGGAATTCAAAATTACTTCTTAAAAATATTAAGGTCAAAATTGGCTGAGAAGAGTTATATGATGGAATGGAGGTGCCTGGTATCATAGTATATGCACCTAAAGATGATGTACTAGGCTGACACAAATTCTTGACTATACAAGGGAGAAAATTTAGAATGATAACACTTGAAGACATTTTCTCCTTGAGCTGCTTATTTATCCTCTATCTAACAAAGAAAAGGAGTCAAGAAAAATCGAGGAAGCAAATGACTCTCTTGAGGGAGAAGCACAAGAGACCATCTACCCTCCATCCAAATTATCCAAGGTATGTGTATTATTTTGCTACATCTATCATTGCATATTAATGTAAATCGGTCATATTTTATGCTTATATTTGGCTTATATTTGATTTTCTTGTTTTTGCTAGTTTGTCTGTGACTTGTGGGACTAGCCTCTGATATAAGAAACCACAACACATGAGCATCTAATCCATCAAAATAACCCAAGTATTACATCCATACTAGTCCAAACCAACCCTTAACATCACTGTATTTTTAAGTGTCTCCTCCTAGCTACCTTCCAGGGTTCGAACTTGAGTCGTTGTGTAGAATTAGGCTCATCATAACCATTCATGCTAGCGAGATTTGATGCTTATATTTTAATTAATTCGTGGTTATTTTCTTTATTTAACATTATTTAACTATAGTCACAACCCTTTTATTAGGGTTATTGGTAACCCTTGTTGCAAAAAACCCCACAACACCTAGACAATCACAAAGCTCAACATAACCTTGTTATGAGATGTAATCCATATCTATTGATGAGGTGTTGTCATTATCCACTAATGAGTTTTCAATTAGATATAGATCTAGATTTGGTCTAATATGTGTACTGTAAATTCATATCAATAGATGAGTACAAATGCAGAATATGACTTAAATCATTTTCAATCAGTTTCTTGTATTTGTTCCATTTCTCACATGGTATTAGAGCAATTGCAAATGGGGGAATATTTTAACTTTGTTTTATTACAATAAACCTATAAATCCAAAGGAGGAGAGGAAATATCTAACTGAATAATTCTATTTACTCTCATATAAAACATAAAAAAACACCCAAATCAGAAATTGAGATCGTTGATGCTTCACATGATGTGTCAAGAGACAAATATGGAATAGAAATCCTCATTTAGAAATGAGATACAAATTTTTGTGGATAATTTGAATTTAAAAAAGGTGCTTATCTTATATAATCATTTTGATTGGGATTTATTTTTCTTAGAAACCAAATAGATATTGAAATAGAACAATCTAGTGGATAGTGTCTTTCTCTTCTTACGCGTATAAAGAAATCTTCGCATTCAAATTAGTAATATATGGAAAGAATTGCATGACCTTATTTTATCATTGTAACACCAAATGGCCAATGTAGATATGCAATGTTGTTGGTATAGGAAGCAACACCATACTCTCTCATGGATTACTACCATAGAGCAGTTTCATAGCATCACCATCACTTCACCATTGGCTCTTCAATGTCCTCTACCCATGAATCACTATGATGGGATGACTACCAAGCCCCTTAACACTCAAGGGACCTCTGATACCATGTTTTCCATTAGATCCTCCTTTACAATTGATGCTGTTATAATTGATTCAATCAATTGATCCTTCAATTGAACTCATTTCTAAAGACTACAAACCAAATTATTCAAATCATGTACAACGGCTTGTAATTATTTGAGATCTTTCCAAGCCTGTCATTAGACCTTGGGAAGACACCCATGACAAAAAAAACAAAACAAGACTTGTATATGGTAAGGAAGTTACCTTTCATATTTTTTACTACTCTAGACCAGTTACTTCCAAAGTGCATGATTTCCTGCCAAAACTTAGAAGGGGCAATATTCAAATAGTCAACAGGTTGATGCAGGATTTAATGTTGTTAATAACACAATTGATGATAAACACATTGATAAATTCCAACATTATCACAGAGTTGGCCATTTGGATACAAAGTGTTTCTATCTCCATCCATGTAAGCATTGTGACAAGAAGAATCATTCATCAGAGAGATGTTCTACATAGAATAAACCTACAAGATAAAGATTCACTACGGTTGGATCAATCCTTGGCAATGGTCAGCAACAACCAAGCAATTATATTAGTCTTACCATAAAATTCACTCTCGATTAAAGACACATGTTGTAGTAGATAGCCTTTCAAAACTCTCTTGCACCTTAAAGGGGGAGAGTACATTGATCAAATAAAATTGGTTAGTGGTCAACCAAAACCACCACTTCCATTGATGAAATTGTTTAGTGGTCAACCAAAACTAGTAGATACATGGTATCAAATTCAATGATGAAATATCTATTGTAGAAGAATGAAAATCTCAAGCTTGGATCCCTTAATCCACATTATTTTCACCTTGCAACTGACAAGGAAAAGTATCAAATATTATAGTTACGCTTCAGGATTCAAAATCTTATCGAAATACAATCAACATTTGGGAATTTTAAAATGGAAACGAGGCTCCTCAATAAGCTATCCACAACAACCCAACTATTTATGGGATGTTGTTTAACACCTAACAAATTCATAGAGCGCTTCAGTGATCCTATTTGTTTGTTGATCACAAAATGGTGATCATATATGTCCACCTATTACTAGAATACATTGACTTCTTCTAGCCAAATAAATTGGAAAATGATCGAATTGTCAAGTAGCGGGGAATGTTCAGGCATGGAAGTTGTTTTCTTCAAGAATTTAAGTTCTCTTTCAAAGTTCATTTTGGATGAACCATTCAACATCAAAATTAGTTGTTTTTCAATCAAATTTTCAAGTTTCATATTGAAGATGATACTAATTTATGCATTGTTCATGTTTCTTTACTAATATAATTATTCAGACTTGTAATTGAGGGGGGGGGTTAGACTGTGAGTCCCTATACAACCACAAAGTCCAAGATCAGCTTGTTATGATTTGTAATACTTATATCTTGATGAGGTGTTGTCATTATCCACTGATGAGTTTCCAGTGACATCTAGATCTATAGGTGGTATAATCTATGTACTATGAATTCATATCATTAGATGAACACAAATGTAGAATATGGTTTAAATCATTTTCTACAATTTTCATATGCATGTTCCATTTCTTAACAATTATAGTATTCTACTTGTCACCTTCTTTGACCTTGATATCGTGGTATCTTCTCTTCAAGTCTATCTACATAAAATGTATGGCACCATTCAAACTATCTAGCAAATCATCCATTCTTGATAATGAAAACATTTACTTGGTTTGTATTTTATTCAAATCCTTGGAGTTTGTACATACCCTCCAATGTCCATCATTATATGTCACTATTAAGGTCAACATTTTTCATGGGCCTCTCTCTCTAATCAATCCCTTTGACACTAACTCACCAAATTATCTTTTAAATTATGCACTTTACATGGGACTCATTCTATGCATTACATGATTCAACTTGGTTGTGCTTAGGCAAGTATATCTCATGTGTAAACTTCCTCTTCAATGGTAAATCCTATAGTAGTTCATCATGTTGTATGTCACTGTACTCATCTAACAACTTAATTTTAATTCCATAAGGAAATTATCTTCCTTGGAATGCTCTCTTATATGTTTGTACATTATACCATTATTAGGAATAATCAAATAATACTCCATTTATTTCACCATACTCAATAATTTATTCACCAGTAGTAGTAACACTCTTTGGGTTCTTCATCATTCATTAGAAACAAATAGAATATGTGTCTTTCCTTGGTGATTGCATAGGTGTTCTTCTTCCAATCATGCATGATGATTTTTTCATACTCCCATGGTTTTCTAAATTGATCCAAAATGGCTATACACTTGCACACTATTAATTTATTGATGTTCTATATGGAGGAGATTATTGTTTAGGAAATATCATAGATGGCATTGATTTTTTCAAATTTGGATCATCAACTTCCAACACATTTTGGGGCCCTAAACAACATTTTGTGTGCCTAGTGTTAGGTCAATAATTTCATAGTCTTTCCTCGTTAAATGATAAAAAATATTTTCATTTATATATTCCTAGCAAGATAGCATGCACCTAAAATGAATATCATATGAAAACGTAATAACCTCCTCAAGGTATTGGTCCAAATATTCACATGTCCAAGTGGGACCATGTCATCTCACCATAATTCAAATATGGGGAGTTAGTAACATGTGGGAATCCACTAGAGACATATAGAAGCATCATGGAGATTCCAAGAGGGTTCTGAAACTCTAAAACTAACCATAATTCTTGATATTAAAACCTAGTAGAATGGGGAAAAAGGATTCACCTTTCACTAGCCATTAGTTGTTCCATAGTATGAGCAAGAATGTGGAGAATATACAAAAAAATAAGGGAGATTCATTGTGTCTCTTAGATTCAAAGTATACTTGGACTAAATTGTAATTTGTGTTGTGATCTCTTTAATATAAGAAGACAAAAAACATAGTTCTTCATTTAATGTTGGTTTTAGCATATCGATTTTTGAGGCAAATAATTGTGTTCCAGTGTGTGGTTTCTCTATTTTAGTATATTTCATATGTCAACATATTTAAATATATAAATGGTGTGTGCTTATTTATATTAAAGAATTAAAAATACAAAAATATAGTAGCACAGTTGAGCATAGATTCATTGTAGTCATTTGAAGTTTAGATCCATTTTTACAAGATGACCAATTGGAACATCCAAGGTAGTTTACATTTCATTTTGATATCAAAGCATATTTGTTTGGTTAATTGTGCTTTGAGTATAGTATGTTCTTACCTTACTAAAAAAATCCACCTATGTGGATAATTTTTACCTTGTCGATCCCATAATCAACACAACAAAAGGTTAAGAAGTAACCACAATCCTAATAAATGGAAGAACAAAGGTTAAGAAGCAACCACAATACTAAGAAATCGAAGAAGAGAATTGATAAAAACCTGTAGATGAAGGAAAAATAAGAGATGCAAGTTTGGAAGCTCAAGATAATGAGATTTCTAGGAGCATGACCATCTTTATCACCTATGTTAAGAACAAATTAGACCTCCTTGAAAAATGGAATTACAATATACAATATTTTCAACACTTGTTTAAAATGGAAGCAAAGTTTGAGATAAATCCATATGAATGTAAAGCATATGCCCTTCAGTTGAATCATTTGTTGTGACAATTGGAAGTCTATTTTAGTGTGCATAATATATGAGAGGAACATAAAATATCTTTTTTGAATCTAAAGCTAGAAGGCCATGCACAAATTTGGTAGGAGATGCACATTAAGGACCTTAGGCTTGGGGGATACCGATTAGAAATTAAGTGGGAGGTACTTAAATACCTCCTCAAGTATCCTTTTACCATATCAAGTTTAAAGAGGACTAGAGGATTCAATGCCACTATTACTAGAAAAGAAAGGATAGAGTTTACAAGGGTACACTATAGAGTTTTAAAATCAAACCATATAGTTGGGAATAAATCCTCAGCATCCAAAATTGGTATTTGAGTACCTAAGTAGTCTTAATAGTAACATACAAAGTTAATTTATGTTATTCAAACCCAATACTATTGATAGGACCTGTCTACAAGCCTAGAACATTGAGTAAGATAATAAAAGGGTCAACCAAATGGTTGGAATCAATCAGACAAATATGGAGTTCCCAATTGTTTGTGGAATTTCTTCCCAATAACTATGGTCAGGTTATTGATATAGTGGACGAGATAAACTCTACTTTCCTATTTCATTTATTACTTTTGATCCAATTGGAAAGATGCCATTGTCATATTTAGTCTACTAGAAATCTGCACACAAACAACAAATAACCTTCCTCAAACCTGTCACAACATAAAATATTAATGGTGATTAAAGAATGGAAGTAACTAATGAATTGAAGTCCACTATTTTCAGGAAAATAATTCCTCCTCTAAAGATAAAATTCATGAATGCAAAAATTAAGGCGTAATTTTTGTGGGGAAAGAAAAGAGATCTCCGTGTGTATTAAATCAAATATGAAACAACAATACAATATGTAGTATGTGATTTCTCACACATGCGTGAAAAAGAGAACCCGCCAAGGGGTTATACAATCCTCGGTAGCATATTCAAAGTGGAAAACAAAACAACAAAAAACTAAACTAAACAATCGATCCACACTCTTCAAATCACAATACAAACATAGATCACCAAGACAACATGTAAAGAATCAAAGAATATGTTTCATTGATATTGCAAAGAAAGTTACAGAGTCACATCTTAGTACAATATAAAGGATATGGAGCCTTTGTATTTCTCCAAGGGAAGGTTTGTGGGGATCCTTTTGGGAGCTCCAATCTCTATCCAAATGTCATGGATGTATCTCCTCAATGGTGAAAGTAGAAAGCATGAAATAGTATCCTTCTATTTTTGGAGGAATTTCGACAAAGTGACGACGTGTTTATGATAAGGAAATTGTGTGTGTAGATTGGTGACACTAAGGGACTTTTTATAGGCACACGAGTGGTCAAGAGAAATATCTAGATCCAATGTGTATGCTCTCCATCTCCTTGAATTCTTAGTGGATAAATTAGGGTTTTGGAAGCTAGATTCATTATTGGTTTTGTACCACATCAAGGGTTATGTCCACTTTTGGCCCCTACTTTGTTAGGGAAGTGGGAAATAACAAAATTTAAATTGAAAATCACTTTTTGGGACCAATTCACACCTTTTGGGGCAATAGTAGCAATTCGATCACGCTTTTCAAGGAAGAAGTAGCAACCTCAAATTTGTTTGGTCAACTGCATGGTTTGAATTTCAATTTTTGAGATTTTTGTTACTTCCTAAAGCCATATGGATGGAATGAGATGGGAAAATGGTGTTTATAATGTTGATGATGATGTATAATGATGAAAAAGATGATGACATGGTAGGTGAGCAAATTTTGGCTGTTAACATATTACCCCCTAATGTGTGAGGTTGGAAGCTCATCGTATGGTTGAAATACATTAGAGGAATTTCATACTTTCAAGAGATAAGGAATGACGTTTGGACAATAGACCAGAACCATGGTGGAGAGGACTTTCCCTCCTAAAGAACTATTGAGGCTCGTACCTACAAGCAAAGCACTCAAAATGGATGAGGTGTACAAAATCTCATATATATGTGTATATGTATGTGTGTGTGTGTGTGTATGTATATGTATATGTATATGTATATGTATATGAGGTGGACATACCTGTAACAAACCCAAACAATGTAACAACCCCAAACATATCGGAAATATGAAAACAAAAATTAAATTTTATCTTCTATTCAGTTATAGTTTAGAATACGAGTCTATTTAATGTAATCGCATGAATTATCTTCTAGACTTGATAACAGAACATAGCTCAAAGTGTGTTACGATACTTTCATTGTTATTTCCCCAACCTCAATGTACTTCTAATACATTAAATGTACATAAGTATCTAACCATACCCTTGCAATTTAGATGTGATTTATCATATATCATACATCCCATATGAACACAATAATTAAAAGTAATCATCATATACTCGAAGTATTGTCAAGATTTCTCTTAATTAATCATTATACCTTTTTATGTTCTTATGGTTAAAGGTAATTCAAAATGTATTTACTATCCATACCTATTTTTTTCTAGCATTTTGATCATACCATAATAACATTATATGATCCATCTTATATGATATATTATATATGAACATAATGCATAAGTTCTTTTAATGTAGTCCAAACATATATATATATTGAGGTATTGCCCAGAGATTTCATTAATCACTTAAAGTGAATCTTATGTGTTTCCTCAAGAAGGTTCTAGCATTTTATCATAGATACCAAACTAAAGAAGACCGCTTTCATTTCATCTTATACTTTATAATTTTATTAGCTTTATCCAATCATATAAGCGTTTACACCAACCCCTTACAATTCCTGTATGCATAAATAAATAATTAACTATAATCTTAACACAAGGGCATAGTTCCCATATGATAATTGTGTTCCTCAAATACTTAACACATAAACCGCATCAACACCTACGTAATCCAAATGGGACAATAGATAATAATGGAGGTGTCAATAATACTCGTTCTAAAACATGAACAGGGATCGACGGTTTATAAAAGAGATCTGAACCACCTATATGTAAATGCATCCATTATTTGATCTACCCGATCCCATTCATAATGTAAAATACACCGAGTTTTCGTTTATAATACTTAATCATACTGACCTAGATCGTCGTAATAATAATAAAAATCAATAGAAATTACATTTTACAACATATGCCATAGTTGGATTCTCGAACAATATTCCATCTATTTGTCATTGTAATGCCTACCTCGGTGCATTGACTAACTGTAGATTTGAGGACACTTGTTAAGTGACCCGACCGAATAAACTCTAGTAATTGGTCCTTTAAATATTGAAAATGCTTGAACGACTGAAGAACGCATGATGATTTGCATGACGACAAATGCTAAATGAAAACGACGCATTGAACGACACTTATAGAAGTTGATACTTTACTTAATAAATGAATGTTAGATATGCTCGACTGATTGAGATAGAGTGATGAATGTTAGATATGCTTGACTGATTGAGATATAATGATGAATGTTAGATATGCTCGATTGATTGAGATAGAATGACTGAATGTTGGATATGCTCGACTGATTGAGATAGAATGACCGAATGTTAGATATGCTTGACTGATTGAGATAGAATGTTGAATTTTAGATATGCTCAACTGATTGAGATATAATGATGAATGTTAGATATGCTCGATTGATTGAGATAGAATGACTAAATGTTGGATATGCTCGACCGATTGAGATAGAATGACCGAATGTTAGATATGCTCGACTGATTGAGATAGAATGACTGAGTGTGGGATCTGCTCAACTGATTGAGATAGAATGATGAATAAAACATATGCTCAAATGACTGAAAAGCTAGGAAATGAAAGTGATTAGATGATATGTGCTAGATTGATAAATTATGAAATAAAAATGATTGAATGAAATAAAGGTTGGACCGACTGAGATATTATGATGACTAATGAAAAGATTTGATAGTGAAAATGAAGAATGATAGAGATACTCAACTGATGAGATATTGTGACAATGAATGATGAAATGATTTGATAATGCGGCACTATTTAATGTGTGCTTGAGTGTGTGTGTGCAGTGGCAGGTAAGACGATTTACCGACTGACCCACAATGGAATTATAGGGGTCGTAAGAACGAAAAGAACACATAGGGGTACGACGATAGACTGTCGACCCTGAAATAGCAATCCACGCACGGGTAGGAAGCCGTTTCAGCTCACCCAAGGAAGCGTGTGTCGTACGGGCGAGACCATAACTACTTGGTCACGTACGATGAGTTGAGGGGCACGTGATAAGGAGGACCTTATCCCTCAGGATCCCTTAGTCTCCAAGAAAGTGTAGTTGGAAGGTCGCGGTAAAGATTTCCGATCGCTACGTAGTACTTCCCATAAGAAATAAAGAAATTGTCGGAAGGGCTCGCCGAAGAGGTACCTAGGCAAGAATAAGAAGAAAGAAATGAAACTGTCGGAAGGGCCCGCCGAAGAGGTACCTAGACAGAAGAAAATGGAAAAAGAAAAGTATTCATGCATGCATAATTAAATAATATACATGTGGAAGTTCTAGGAAATTTAATAATAAATTATTTAGTAATTTATTATTATTATTACCATGATGATTATGCTTTTATGGTTAAAGAAGGAAATTAAAAATTGGAAAAGTTAATATTCTTTTCTTTTATAATTAATGGAAATATATATTAATTATTTCAAAAAAAAAATGAAAAGAATTTTTTTTTAAATAAATAAAATATTTTCTTCTAAAGGGAAGAGAAAAGAAAAGGTTCTAAATGAATCTATTTAAATAAAATACCTTCTTTTATAAAATATATATAGGAAATAAATAAGAAATGATTAAATAAATATTTACTGTTATATAAGAAAAAGAAAATAAAAGAAATAAATTAGAAAATGTTCTTTTTGAATTAAATATTTCTTTTTTATTTATTTATAAAAAAAAAATTCTAGAATAAACATGTGTCTTCTACAAACAACCATATTTCCCTTAAAGACCACTACACCCACTTTGCATTAATTCAGGAATTAAGTGCACACTCAGAATAGAAACACCCACCTTGCATTAATTCAGGAATTAAGTGCACACTCGGAATAGAAACACCCACCTTGCATTAATTCAGGAATTAAGTGCACACTCAAATAGGAAGAAATACATGTAAGCTAAAAGTAAATAATTAATCAAATCTGAAAGTGAAATAAATGAGGTGCATGTGGAGACATGGGAGACACAAACTTTTATGATAAATAGAGGGAGGGGAAGGAGAGAAGGACATCTCTTGCTCCCTAGTGTTGGATGGGCACCGGAATCGAGAAGTGATTTATGGTTCTTGTGAGTTGGGTGTAACTTGACCGGGGATTGGGAGATCCCAACAGGAAGTTTTGGCTAGTGTGTTCTTACGACTCCATTAGCTCAGGGGTTCAGGGTGAAGGAGAGTAACCCCGATACAGTAAGGTGGTCAACCGAGGGGGTCTCTTGGTAAAATCAACAAGGCTGGAAATGACTCGGGGAAGATCGACGACCGTACATACAAGGACTTCACCAACGGAGTGCTCAACTACTGTCGACAGGTATAATGTTCCATTTTTTTATGTACAAGTTGAGATTATGAAATTTTATTTATGGTTCTATATTTGATTTTCAAGTTTTATTTAATCTTCATATGATGTTAGTTCTATGTCGAAAGTCTTTTTGGGGAACCCGAAATGGGGGTCGCTACATTTGGTATCAGAGTCGGTCGAGCCTTGAGTGCACCGGACTCATATTTTTATCAGGGGTCTTGTCGGTGAATCGTAGAGGTCGACATCGGGATTGGAGCTACATATTTTGTGGATCTACACCGACGGTTGGAGCAGCCACTCATACAGGTTTATACATTCAATTTGTTAAAATTATCTCTATCTCTGTTTAAAAAATATTTGAGATCTAAAACGCATAGGGGAGGGATGCCAGTTGTTGGACACCCCACGTGGCTCCCTCCCCCACGCCACGCTGGCACCTCGGCACATGACGTGACTGGGCCTAGCTGGCAGCGCCACGCGTCATGGTAGGTGGGCGCCATAAAGTGGCCTTTATGGCACGCTTTTTTCCCTTTCTTCGGCGCTTTTCCCACACTTGGTTTTTCCTCCCGTGTATTCTTGCTCGAGCCCTGTCTGTGGTCGCTCCGCCACCCCAGTCCCTGTTTGCTCCTACTCCAGTTCTTGGCCATTCCGGCTCTGGTTCTACTCCACTCCTACTGTGCTTCTGTGATGTGGTGGATGGGTGGTGTGTTTCTCCCTGACGGTTTATGTTCGTTGCTACGGTTTGTTCTATCCACTGGTTCTCATGAAGATGACCCTCGTCTAATGCCCGCAGTGCACCAGATGCCCATGGACTCGTCTGCAGCAGACCCTGTTGGAGGGTTTCGTCGGTTCGGTGGTGGTGGTGTTGGGTTCCTAGTCGGCTAGTTTTGTTGGTGGCGATGGTGGCTTCCATCATGCGTTCGGAAGCTTCGTTCGGTGGCCCTGGTCCCATCCTTCTCGTGCTTCTTCAGTAGTGCTGGTCCCTTCCTCTTCACGGCGTTGGCTGGTCCCTTCTTGCTCGCGGCAGTGGCGATGCTAGTTCCTAGTCGCACTTCTTCGGTGGCTCTGGTAGGTATCCTACCAACCATTCCTACGTCAGTGTTTTTCAACACTCTCAACCTTCTGGGGATTTCGTGGACCATTTCTGCTGCTTTTATAGGTTAAATTCTGCATTTCTTGGTTGTGAATTTGTGAAATTGTGCATTTCTGGGTTGTGAATTTGTGCATTTCTATTGGTGAATTGGTTTGGTCCCTTCCTACTCCCAGCGGTGGCGATGGTGCCTTCCTGGTTACACTTTGATTTGGGTTTGAATTGTTTGTGGTGGGTTTACGTTGCGTTTGTGGCAATGGTGAAATGCATTTCGCATGTGGGTTTTTATGTGGCATCGACGGCAGTGGTGAACTGCATTCGCCGCAGCATGGAATTGTGATACTGTTAATGATGTTTAATGAATTGTTAATGGTGAATGAATAATTAATTTGTTTATGTTGCAGTAGGGTTTATGAATGTTTTAGTGTTTATGAATTTATTAGGGTTAAGGTGAATTCGTTAGGGTTTATGAATTGTTGTTGGCTAGGGTGTGTGAAGTTGTTAGGGTTTATGCAGAATTATCATGCAAATTTGTTATGCAGAGTTATTATGCGAAGTTGTTATGCTAAAATATTGAAGGTTCTATGGTTAACGTTGTTGTATGGTTTATAAAAAATTTAGGGTTTATGAATTTAGTTCCCTGTTGGTTTACGTTGCAATTTTAGGGTTTATGAATTTAGTTCGATGTATGGTATAAGGTTCTATGGTTTATGTTGCAGTAGGGGTTATCAATTGTTTAGGGTTTATCAATTTGGTTTGTTGTTGGTTTCTGTTGCAATCATCGTTTGGGATGAATTATTGAAGTTTCTATGGTTTATGTTGCAGTATGGTTTATAATTTTGTTGGGGTTTATGTTGCAATCATAGTTTGGCCTGAATTATTGAAGGTTCTATGGTTTATGTTGCAGTAGGGTTTATCAATTTGGTTTGTTGTTGGTTTATGTTGCAATCATCGTTTGGGATGAATTATTGAAGTTTCTATGGTTTATGTTGCAGCATGGTTTATAATTTTTGGGGGGTTTATGAATTTAGTTCCCTGTTGGTTCATGTTGCAATCATAGTTTGGCCTGAATTATTTAAGGTTCTATGGTTTATGTTGCAGCAGGGTTTTTAATTGTTTTGGGGCTTATGATTTTAGCTCCTTGTTGGTTTATGTTGCATTCACAGTTTGGCCTGAATTATTGAAGGTTCTATGGTTTATGTTGCAGTAGGTTTTATCAATTTGGTTTGTTGTTGGTTTATGTTGCAATCATCGTTTGGGATGAATTATTGAAGTTTCTATGGTTTATGTTGCAGCATAGTTTATAATTTTTGGGGGGTTTATGAATTTAGTTTGTTGTTGGTTTATGCTTTTGGTTTTTCTTGCAATAGGATGTTAATAGTTAAAAGTCAAGACTGCATCATATAGGGGATGGATGCCAGTTGACAATAGTGAATTTTGTCCATTGTCTCATCTTATTGGAAGAATACACATAATCCAGTTGTTCATATCAGCCAGTGTGCCAAATTGGCTATTGTTGATAGGCTTTTTCTTTAATTACGACTGTAGGGAACACAATTGGCTATTGTTTTAATTTACAATTGTATGATGCAGTTTTAACTTTTAACTATTAACATCAAGTGGGATGCTCCATCTTATCAGGTCATTACTTGCATTATGGGCCAATAACTTGCATTATGTGCAAAATAGAAGAAGTTAAATTTTCAATTTTTCTTTCTGATTTGGTTGTAGGTATTTTGTTCAATTAGTTGTTGGGTAGAGCATAGCATGCATTTATGTTGATTAGTATGATACTATATTTAGGTGTAATAAGCCATGCATGAGAGCCCTCCATGGAGAGAAATTTGGGCATGTTCCCAGTCAGTTAGCATCGCATGGATGGGCTTCGCACCGAGGTAATGGTTCAACCCCGTTCCTAACTGTTACTTTAAGGAATATAGGACAACATAAACCATAGAACCTTCTATAATTCATCCCAAACTATGATTGCAACATAAACCATAGAAAACTCAATAATTCAGCTCAAATTTTTCCTCTTCAATAATTCATCCCAAAGTACTGCAACATAAGCCATAGACCCTACTGCAACATAAACCATAGAACATTCAATAATTCAACCCAAACTACTGCAACATAAGCCATAGACCCTACTGCAACATAAACCATAGAACCTTCAATAATTCAGCCCAAACTACTGCAACATAAGCAATAGACCCTACTGCAACATAAACCATAGAACCCTCAATAATTCAGCCCAGACTATGATTGCAACATAAACCAACAACAAACCAAATTCATAAAACCTAAAAAATGTTAATGAAATGTTTAATCAGAGAACATTACAGCTTGCTGTTGAAAAGATGAAATTGTATATTAAACCTTATGTATATTACAATGCCGCAAACATTGGGGAACGATATGACCTATGATTGTACCCAAAATGGTCTAGGATTGTATACAAAATGGCCATGTTGCAGTAATTAGACCCATTTATTACAAAATCTACATTGCAATGTGGTCACAACAAAAAAATTGGCACCCCTATATGACACCCCTATGCTTGATGTCCTCCAAGATCTTCAGTGCCCAGTATTGTTGAGTTTCCTGCTTGAGGCAAGTTGGTTGGCCTACCTAACAATGGTTGATTAGGTTGTGGTTGGTTGCCTCCATATGATATCCAATTTGCTTCTTGTAGCCATGGAGGAATTGAATAGCCACAATGCACACTTGTGATACTAACCCCTACTTTAGGTTGAGCCCCCCGATAATCATACATATGTCTGACACCTGCACTAGTAGGAGGGAATAAAGTGGGCATGGGCACTTGTTGATAGCGGAGGACTTGGATGTTTAGGAGGTCTTGGAAACATGGAGTATTATCTGCAAGATATTCCAATGTGTTTGGCATCATCCTACTCCCCTCCACTATGTTTGCATCAGTGGCAGAACTTTCTGCCACCCCTTGTTCTTTTTGAAGCAATTGGTGAGCCTTTCTCAATTCCTTTTCCTGCCTTGCCATTTGTTTTTTATGAGCCTTTTCTTGTCTTTCTTTCTCTCTTTCAAGCCTTTCCTATGCTCGAAGTTCTGCTGCAGCAATCCTAGCAGCCTTCTTTTCTTTAGCTAAGTCCCTCTTTTTCTGCTTTAAATCCCGGATTTCAAGTTTCCTATGCTCAGACTCAACCAATAGTTTTATACAGTCTTCTGAGGTGAGTAACTGTGAACTTCGGCATAGACGAAGATTGTCTGCTGTTGCTTGCCTTATTTTTGTTGACACTCTCTCTACTGGTAGCTTTAGGAACCGACCAAGCAACTGGCCCTTCTTTGGCACTTGTTGCTCCTTGCTTGACACTTGCCTTTCAATATTTGGGTCAATGTTCTCCTGCTCTATCTGAACCATATTGTCCTCTTTAGTTGGAACCTCATTGTGGACACTATCTTCTTCCAAGTTTCCATTGTCCACAAAATAATGAACAATTTCATCTTCCAATTCTCTTGGTTGTGAAGGCATGTTCATGCTTTCTTCATTAATCCTTGAGACAATATTTTTGTCTAAATTCATCATGGATTCTTCCAGCCATGATGGTGGGGTAACTTGGCTTGGCAAAGTCAATTCTCCATTGCTACTTCCTGGTGCATGATCAACGTTTGAATTAACATGATCATAAGCAGAAGTTGCAACTGTCTCTTGCATAGAGACATTAAGAAGATCAGAAGCAGAAGTTGCAGCTATCTCAGTTGGTGTAACAACCTCCATGTTATTGTCAATTGGTTCATTGTTATATTGTGTTTCACGTTCCTGTTCTTCTTCATCACCACAATATGGTCCTCCTTGAGAGAGGGATATCATATTATCAGCAGCAACAACATCTTCCTCTACTTCCACATCTTCTTTCCCATCAACATGTGCTTGGACATCCCCTTCTTCCTGACCATCCAGATCAAATGCATGGCTACAACTAGTATCATGCATGAGAGCCTCAGAATTCAGTGGCCATATTCCAGTCCTCTTAAACCCGACCTTGATATTCGAAGGTGTGAGAGCCCTTTTAAAGGCTTTACTTGCAAGCTCGGCTAGCTCAAACCTTTTTACCTCCACCCCTGGATTCTTTGCCATCCACGAGGCTCACTCACCCTTGAAATAGTTCTTGAAAGGCCCGAACACACTGACATCTAGGGGTTGCAATCTGTGAGTGGTATGAGCAGGCAGTGTCAACAGGTCGATGCCCAAATTGTTAGCCTCCTCGATTGTTTGCACAACAATGTGGCTTCCATGACCATCTAAAACTAGCAGGTGTCTATTTACAGGTGAGACACCACCTAGTATAGATGCAGCAAAGTGAGTAACTAGTTCAAAAAGAGTTCTTTGGTCATCCAAGCATGGGGATGTGCAGCCATGCATGCACCTGGTTCACAATTCTGTATATAGTTTTTGAGTTGAGTCTTACCTTTAAATAGATAAAATCGATGGATTGAAGCACCAATTGCATTGAAACAACATAGAATAGTGATCCACTCCCTGCTCCTAAGCAAAATATTTGGCACATTACAACTCCCTCTCTTTGCAATTACACGCATGCCACAGTTCTTTCTTTCCTGTAAACCTATTTCATCACAGTTCCATATATGGTGTGGAGCATACCCATGTTTCTCATATGCACTAGAAAGGGTGGCATAGAACTTAGTCAGAATTGCAGAGCGTAGATTTAGAGCTCTGTCTCTATCTAGGCCCTCAGTTGTACACAACACAAGGTCGGGATGCCTTTTTTTAAACCCAAACCACCATGAATTACCAGGAAACCCATATTTGAAGGGGTTTGGCCTCCCTTGATAGATTTGAGCTACTGTGGATTTTAGCTGTATCATCTCTAGCCCATGTCCCATTTCAGCCATCTCCTTACACCACTGAACTACCTCGGCCTCTTCATCTTCACTCATAACTGTAACAGACCCTCTGCGCTTTGTATGTGTGAACCCATTTATCCAACAATGTACTGAAGAGGTAGCAACTCCATGTTATTTTGCAGCAGCACGAATGGAATATCCATTGAACTCTATATCATCAATGGCAGCTAGCATGTCTTCTTTTGTCTAGCCTCTTATTGCACTGATTTTGGTGGTTGAACTTGTTCCTAGAACTGTGGTTGGAAGTGGCTGTGTGGTTGATGGTGGGACAACAATGTCCTCTACTACCACATTGTCATTCCCAACAACATTGATGGGAGCATTGTTGGCATTTGAATGATCGACCCTCTCCTCGTCCGATGAGGTGCAGCGTAGCTGGGCACCCCTGCTCAGTCGACGACTTGTTCTCCTTGCATTGCTGACTCTTGCCATGCCTGCAACAACCTGCACATTTAGAAGGGAGGATGATTATGTAGAAGAAACTAGAAGTTGATATAATAGAAATATAAATAACAGAAATGGAAACAACATTACAAGGGAAGCCGGTTATATAGAAGGAAACTGGAAGCTGATTATAACATAAATGTAAATAACATAAATGGAAATAACATAAACAGAAATATAAATAACATAAACAGTAACCTGATTATACTGTGCACACACTTCTGATGGTATGCCTCCACTGTGCACACACTCTGCAGTTTGAATTTCTGAAATGCAATTGTGCATACACTCTGCAGTTCGAAATTATGAAATGCAACTTCAGTAGGCTTGTGGTTCATTTATAGTTGTTTGTTGTTGAATTGGATTGGTAGGAAGGTTGCACATGGATTGCAATCTCTCAAATTTGAATTTGTGTTGTGGATTGATTTAAAAGTGATCCAATGGCTGGGAGCTTGTCATGGTGGATCCTTGTGCCTTCATCTGTTTCATGATCCTTGTGCTTCCATCTGTTTAACGGGTAGGTTTCAATTTTTGAGTACAGTGGGTTGGAATGTTGAACAATCTTGCAGTTATGGCTGACACTATCATTTATGTTGCTTGAACAGGCTTCAATGAATGTTTGAACAAGTTTTAATGAATGCTGGGATATTTAGGCTCCAATAGATATTTGTGGGTCCTCCTTTGATAGGTACCTTGCAATAGGTGGAAAAAATGAGCTGGGTTATTTAGCTGTTCATGTACTTTTGGATCCCTGAGCAAATCTGTACTTAGTTGGGACAAGATGTTTTGTATTGTTTTTCATATAAAAACTATTTATGGACACCTATTGGCCCACTCAGTTAATGGGCAATTTTTGGACATAATTTAAATATTTACTGCACTTAATATGGAATATGTATATTTAATTTATGGGTGTCTTTATGTCAATATGTGGTGGATGTGTGGGACCAGTACTATAACAACTACTGGTCCCTGTTCAAGAATAGACAACTCACCCATACTTCCTGTGTGTTTGATTAAATTCTGTAAATGAAAGAATTCATACTCTTGTTTTATTTTAAGGGATATTTGAAGATTTTAAAATGCAGAGTGTTTGTTTAAATTCTGGAGAGGAAGGAATTCATATTCTCGTTTTATTTTAAAAAATCGTTGAGATCTTAAAACGCACAATGTCGGTGTTAATTAAATTCTGAAAATAAAGAACCCGGTGTTAATTAAATTCTGAAAATAAAGGACCTCGGTATATGTTGCATGTTGTTCTCTGTATTGAGCACACCAATAATGGATCGGGGCTTTAGTTAAACACTTATGTTCTGATAAATGTCTATTATCGCTGTAGATCCTTAGAGCCCAGCTTGGGCGAGATCCCTATGTGGTCATGGATCATGACATCCCTGGGATGTTTAACTAACATCTCTGTAGATCTTTAGAGACAGAATGGAAAGATCTCTGAGGGGTCAGAGATCAGGGCCTCCTTTTTAATATTTATGTTTGTTTATTTTAATCTCTGTATGAAACAGAGTTAGCACCGATGTGGTTATAACGCAGTATAAACCAGATTTCTTTGTATGTCTGCCTTTAAAGGGAGTAGTGTCAGATTACAGACTGCGTTGTTGAATACTCTGATTTTGTGTAAGGTAGAACTCGGTTCTTCCATGCCGCCACGAGGATAGCCGAATGGCACACATGGAGAGGGGAGGCTCGTCCTGAGATTCTTTTTTAGCATATTTTATTTGGGCTGCCACTAATCGGTGGATTTTAAATATTGTGTTTTTTTTTTTTAATTTTTATCTCTGCCAACTCTGCCTTGATTGTGGGTGATGGTTGGCACTTGGCATGGCCGTGAACTTATCAGCATTGACCCCTTCAGTCGAATTACACCTGTTGACTGCTTGTGATACCCCATAATTTAAACGCGGGAAGAATTATGTTGTACTTCTATTTTCTGTTTATGTTTCCATTACGAAATTGCCGGAGCTAGTAAACGTATAGTTGCCATTACCTACTACTAGTAAATCAGATAGGTGAATCTTAAATCTTAATTAATTAATGCCATCCGCAATTTTTTAGGGTTTATCAATTTGGTTTGTTGTTGGTTTCTGTTGCAATCATCATTTGGGCTGAATTATTGAAGTTTCTATGGTTTATGTTGCAACATGGTTTATAATTTTGTTGGGGTTTATGAATTTAGTTTCTATGGTTTATGAATTTAGTTTCTATGGTTTATGTTGCAATCATAGTTTGGCTTGAATTATTGAAGGTTCTATGGTTTATGTTGCAGTAGAGTTTATTAATTTGGTTTGTTGTTCGTTTATGTTGCAATCATCGTTTGGGATGAATTATTGAAGTTTCTATGGTTTATGTTGTAGCATGGTTTATAATTTTGGGGGAGTTTATGAATTTAGTTCCCTGTTGGTTTATGTTGCAATCATAGTTTGGCCTGAATTATTTAAGGTTTTATGGTTTATGTTGCAGCAGGGTTTTTAATTGTTTTGGGGCTTATGATTTTAGCTCCCTGTTGGTTTATGTTGCATTCATAGTTTGGCCTAAATTATTGAAGGTTCTATGGTTTATGTTGCAGTAGGGTTTATCAATTTTTTAGGGTTTATCAATTTGGTTTGTTGTTGGTTTATGTTGCAATCATCGTTTGGGATGAATTATTAAAGTTTCTATGGTTTATGTTGCAACATAGTTTATAATTTTTTGGGGGTTTATGAATTTAGTTTGTTGTTGGTTTATGTTTTTGGTTTTTGTTGCAGTAGGATGTTAATGGTTAAAAGTCAAGACTGCATCATACAGGGGATGGATGCCAGTTGACAACAGTGACTTTTGTCCATTGTCTCATCTTATTGGAAGAATACACATAATTCAGTTGTTCATATCAGCCAATGTGTCGAATTGGATATTGTTGATTGGCTTTTTCTTTAATTATGACTGTAGGGAACACAATTGGCTATTGTTTTAATTTACAATTGGATGATGCAGTTTTAACTTTTAACTATTAACATCAAGTGGAGTGCTCCATCTTATCAGGTCATTACTTGCATTATGGGCCAATAACTTGCATTATGTGCAAAATAGAAGAAGTTAAATTTTCAGTTTTTCCTTCTGATTTGGTTGTAGGTATTTTGTTCAATTAGTTGTTGGGTAGAGCATAGCATGCATTTATGTTGATTAGTATGATACTGTATTTAGGTGTAAGAAGTCATGCATGAGAGCCCTCCATGGAGAGAAATTTGGGCATGTTCCCAGTCAGTTAGCATCACATAGATGAGTTTCGCATGCAGGTAATGGTTCAACCCCATTCCTAACTATTACTTTAAGGAATATAGGGAAACATAAACCATAGAACCTTCTATAATTCAGCTCAAACTATGATTGCAACATAAACCAACTGCAACATAAACCATAGAAACTTCAATAATTCAGCCCAAATTTTTCCTCTTCAATAATTCAGCCCAAAGTACTGCAACATAAGCCATAGACCCTACTGCAACATAAACCATAGAACCTTCAATAATTCAGCCCAAACTACTGCAACATAAGCCATAGACCCTACTGCAACATAAACCATAGAACCTTCAATAATTCAACCCAAACTACTGCAACATAAGCCATAGACCCTACTGCAACATAAACCATAGAACCTTCAATAATTCAGCCCAAACTATGATGGCAACATAAACCAACAACAAACCAAATTCATAAACCCTAAAAAATGTTAATGAAATGTTTAATCAAAGAACATTACAGCTTGCTGTTGAAAAGATGAAATTGTATATTAAACCTTATGTATATTACAATGCCGCAAACATTGGGGAACGATATGACCTAGGATTGTACCCAAAATGGTCTAGGATTGTATACAAAATGGCCATGTTGCAGTAGTTAGACCTAGTGATTACAAAATCCACATTTCAATGTGGTCACAACAAAAAAATTGGAACCCCTATATGACACCCCTATGCTTGATGTCCTCCCAGATCTTCAGTGCCCAGTATTGTTGAGTTTCCTACTTGAGGCAAGTTGGTTGGCCTACCTAACAATGGTTGATTAGGTTGTGGTTGGTTGCTTCCATACGATATCCAATTTGCTTCTTGTAGCCATGGAGGAATTGAGTAGCCACAATGCACACTTGTGCTACTAACCCCTACTTTAGGTTGAGCCCCCCGATAATCATACATATGTCTGACACCTGCACTGGTAGGAGGGAATAAAGTTGGCATGCACACTTGTTGATAGCGGGGGACTTGGATGTTTAGGAGGTCTTGGAAACATGGAGTATTATCTGCAAGATGTTCCAATGTGTTTGGCATCATCATACTCCCCTCCACTATGTTTGCATCAATGACAGAACTTTCTGCCACCCCTTGTTCTTTTTGAAGCAATTGGTGAGCCTTTCTCATTTCCTTTTCCCGCCTTGCCATTTGTTTTTGATGAGCCTTTTATTGTCTTTCTTTCTCTCTTTCAAGCCTTTCCTGTGCTCGAAGTTCTGTTGGAGCAATCCTAGCAGCCTTCTTTTCTTTAGCTCTTTTTCTGCTTTAAATCCCGGATTTCAAGTTTCCTATGCTCAGACTCAACCAATAGTTTTATATAGTCTTCTGAAGTGAGTAACTGTGAACTTCGGCATAGACGAAGATTGTCTACTGTTGGTTTCCTTCTTTTTGTTGACACTCTCTCTATTGGTAGCTTTAGGAACTGACCAAGAAACTGGCCCTTCTTTGGCACTTGCTACTCCTTGCTTGACACTTGCCTATCAATATTTGGGTCAATGTTCTCCTACTCTATCTGAACCATATTGTCCTCTTCAGCTGGAACCTCATTGTGGACACTATCTTTTTCCAGGTTTCCATTGTCCACAAAATAATGAACAATTTCATCTTCCAATTCTCTTGGTTGTGAAGGCATGTTCATGCTTTCTTCATTAGTCCTTGAGACAATATTTTTGTCTAAATTCATCATGGCTTCTTCCAGCCATGATGGTGGGGTAACTTGGCTTGGAAAAGTCAATTTTCCATTGCTACTTCCTGGTGCATGATCAACGTTTGAATTAACATGATCATAAACAGAAGTTGCAACTATCTCTTGCATAGAGACATTAAGAAGATCAGAAGCAGAAGTTGCAGCTATCTCAGTTGGTGTAACAACCTCCATGTTACTGTCAATTGGTTCATTGTTATATTGTGTTTCACGTGCCTGTTCTTCTTCATCACCACAGTATGGTCCTACTTGAGAGAGGGATATCATATTATCAGCAGCAACAACATCTTCCTCTACTTCCACATCTTCTTGCCCATCAACATGTGCTTGAACATCCCCTTCTTCATGACCATCTAGATCAAATGCATGGCTACAACTAGTATCATGCATGAGAGCCTCAGAATTCAGTGGCCATATTCCAGTCCTCTTAAACCCGACCTTGATATTCGAAGGTGTGAGAGCCCTTTTAAAGGCTTTACTTGCAAGCTTGGCTAGCTCAAACCTTTTTACCTCCACCCCTGGATTCTTTGCCATCCATGAGGCTCACTCACCCTTGAAATAGTTCTTGAAAGGCCCGAACACATTGACATCTAGGGGTTGCAATCTGTGAGTGGTATGAGCAGGCAGTGTCAACAGGTCGATGCCCAAATTGTTAGCCTCCTCGATTGTTTGCACAACAATGTGGCTTCCATGACCATCTAAAACTAGCAGGTGTCTATTTACAGGTGAGACACCGCCTGGTATAGATGCAGCAAAGTGAGTAAGCCAATTCAAAAAGAGTTCTTTGGTCATCCAAGCATGGGGATGTGCAGCCATGCATGCACCTGGTTCCCAATTCTGTATATAGTTTTTGAGTTGAGTCTTACCTTTAAATAGATAAAATTCACGGATTGAAGCACCAATTGCATTGAAACAACATAGAATAGTGATCCACTCCCTGCTCCTAAGCAAAATATTTGGCACATTATGACTCTCTCTCTTTGCAATTACACGCATGCCACAGTTCCTTCTTGCCTGTAAACCTGTTTCATCACAGTTCCATATATGGTGTGGAGCATACCCATGTTTCTCATATGCACTAGAAAGGGTGGCATAGAACTTAGTCAGAATTGCAGAGCGTAGATTTAGAGCTCTGTCTCTATCTAGGCCCTCAGTTGTACACAACACAAGGTCTGGATGCCTTTTTTTAAACCCAAACCACCATGACTTACCAGGAAACCCATTTTTGAAGGGGTTTGGCCTCCCTTGACAGATTTGAGCTACTGTGGATTTTAGCTGTATCAGCTCTAGCCCATGTCCTATTTCAGCCATCTCCTTACACCACCGAACCACCTCGGCCTCCTCCTCTTCACTCATAACTGTAACAGGCCCTCTGCGCTTTGTATGTGTGAACCCATTTATCCAATAATATACTGAAGAGGTAGCAACTCCATGATTTTTTGCAACAACACGAATGGAATATCCATTGAACTCTATATCATCAATGGCAGCTAGCATGTCTTCTTTTGTCTAGCCTCTTATTGCACTGATTTTGGTGGTTGAACTTGTTCCTGGAACTGTGGTTGGAAGTGGCTGTGTGGTTGATGGTGGGACAACAATGTCCTCTACCACCACATTGTCATTCCCAACAACATTGATGGGAGCATTGTTGGCATTTGAATGATCGACGCTCTCCTCGTCCGATGAGGTGCAGCGTAGCTGGGCACCCTTGCTCAGTTGACGACTTGTTCTCCTTGCATTGCTGACTCTTGCCATGCCTGCAACAACCTGCACATTTAGAAGGGAGGTTGATTATGTAGAAGAAACTAGAAGTTGATATAACAAAAATATAAATAACATAAATGGAAACAACATTACAAGGGAAGCTGGTTATATAGAAGGAAACTGGAAGCTGATTATAACATAAATGTAAATAACATAAATGGAAATAACATAAACAAAAATATAAATACATAAACAGTAACCTGATTATACTGTGCACACACTTATGATGGTATGCCTCCACTGTGCACACACTCTGCAGTTCGAATTTCTGAAATGCAATTGTGCATACACTCTACAGTTCGAAATTATGAAATGCAACTTCAGTAGGCTTGTGGTTCATTTATAGTTGTTTGCTGTTGAATTGGATTGGTAGGAAGGTTGCACATGGATTGCAATCTCTCAAATTTGAATGTGTGTTGTGGATTGATTTAAAAGTGATCTAATGGTTGGGAGCTTGTCATGGTGGATCCTTGTGCCTTTATCTATTTCATGATCCTTGTGCTTCCATCTGTTTAACGGGTAGGTTTCAGTTTTTGAATACAGTGGGTTGGAATGTTGAACAATCTTGCAGTTATGGCTGACACTATCCTTTCTGTTGCTTGAACAGGTTTCAATGAATGTTTGAACAGGTTTTAATGAATGCTGAGATATTTAGGCTCCAATGGATATTCGTGGGTCCTCCTTTGATAGGTACCTTGCAATAGGTGGCAAAAACGAGCCGGGTTATTTAGATGTTCATGTACTTTTGGATCTTTGAGCAAATCTGTACTTAGTTCGGACAAGATGTTTTCTACTGTTTTTCATATACAACTATTTATGGACACCTATTGGCCCAGTCAGTTAATGGGCAATTTTTGGACATAATTTAAATATTTACTGCACTTAATATGGAATATGTATGTTTAATTTATGGGTGTCTTTATGTCAATATGTGGTGGATGTGTGGGACCAGTACTATAACAACTACTGGTCCCTGTTCAAGAATAGACAACTCACCCCTACTTCCTGTGTGTTTGATTAAATTCTGGAAATGAAAGAATTCATACTCTTGTTTTATTTTAAGGGATATTTGAAGATTTTAAAATGCATAGTGTTTGTTTAAATTCTGGAGAGGAAGGAATTCATATTCTCGTTTTATTTTAAAGAATGGTTGAGATCTTAAAACGCATAATGTCGGTGTTAATTAAATTCTGAAAATAAAGGACCTCTGTATATGTTGCATGTTGTTCTCTGTATTGAGCACACCAATAATGGATCGGGGCTTTAGTTAAACACTTATGTTCCGATAAATGTCTATTATCGTTGTAGATCCTTAGCACCCAGCTTGGGCGAGATCCCTGTGTGGTCATGGATCATGACATCCCTGGGATGTTTAACTAACATCTCTGTAGATCTTTAGAGACAGAATGGCAAGATCTCTGAGGGGTCAGAGATCAGGGCCTCCTTTTTAATATTTATGTTTGTTTATTTTAATCTCTGTATGAAACAGAGTTAGCGCCGGCGTGGTTATAACGCAGTATAAACCAGATTTCTTTGTATGTCTGCCTTTAAAGGGAGTAGCGTCGGATTACAGACTGCGTTGTTGAATACTCTGCTTTTGTGTAAGGTAGAACTCGGTTCTTCCATGCCGTCACGAGGATAGCCGAAAAGAATTTAAAAAAAATTATCCTAGTTTCTATTTTGAATGAATAAAGTTATTTCGACAAGTCATACCCGCTTTTTGAATAGAAATAAGTTGAATTTTGATAACCATAAATGGAAAAATGGAATATACAAGGGCCTCATAATAAAAGTTATGATCATTACATTAGAATTATAGTTATTACTTTATCTAAGATTATGAGTGCTATACATATCGGTCGTATGGAAAGAATTGAGGGTTCAAGAAATAGTTAGATATTTTGAATTGGATGTTACTTGATTAATGGTAATATTATTTGTTTAAAAACGTTTTTTCATTTTAGCTATAAATAAGAATCACATAAAGTTGACCATTTGGAATCTTTAATTATGTTAATATATCTTATAGGTTATCATTAAACATAATGTCAAATAACTTTTTGAAATTGACAAAACAACATCGTAGTTTTATGTCTTTGGTAAAAGAAGTTGCTTAGACTTTTTTTATATAAAAATAAATTTAAAAAAATGAAAAATAAAAACGGAAAAGGAATGACATGAAAAAAATAAAATTAAATAATTGTAAAAAAAAATTGATGTTAAAATATATTTAGTGAGAATACAAATTAAAAATGAATGATAATAAGAACCACATAAAGTTGAGAATGGAAGGAAATCGAAATGAATATGCTAATTTGTATATAAACATAGTTATTGTTTATTAGTCCCTGCCGGAGACTATATGTTCCGTCTTTTACTATTAGTTGAGCTTCAATTCATTGAAAAACATTATATTTACCCAAGTGAACAAAAATAATATGATTTTCCAATTTGTTTTATTACTTATTTTCTAAATTTTTATTGGATAATAGGTATCGATGGGACATTTTTTATCATTGTTCACTATTAATTAAAATTCAAAAAAATAAAAAAATACAATACATTGTATTACATACCAAGTACATGTAAATATTTCAGTGGTTTGACATGGTCTGCGATTTGCAGCAAACATTTAAAACCAATATGACATCTGATTCTTACCTGTCATTGAGTTCTTTTAGACACCAAATTATCTCATAGGTTTACGTGTAGGCAAGGTAGCCTGCAACACTTCTTGAGTGGGTTTTGGAACCTTCATTGCTTGTTAATGTTCTCAGTCAGCTTCAGTGTTTAATTTTTCTTGAATGGGTTCTGGAACTTGGTATGTTTGTGGTCTTTCATACTCCTTCATTGGGTTTTGGAACTTTCACTTGTTATGTTTTTTTGTGTTCCTTCAATGGAGTTCTGGGACCTTCATCTAGTGCACCTGCCCAGGCCCGTGACAAACCATCAATTCAAACAAATCCCAGGCAGATGGATCAATGAAACTATCTGAGTTCCCCTCAACGGGTTCGACACCAATTTTGGGAAGGGGTGCTTGGAATTTGTTTTCACAGTGATGTAGGCTCGACTTGATAAAGGCCTGCCTATAGCATTTGTAAATGCTCTGTTAAGGATTCTATGCTGGTTCTTACAATTTGGTTTTGTTTTTATCTGTAATTTTTGTAATTTCTGTAATTTCAAGTATATCTTTCGTCTCTTTTAATGTAAAGTATATCCACTTTCATTTTGTCAAACTATATTTCTTTGATATATGGTTTGTGCCGCATATTTGCAATGAATATGTTTCTTAGTATATATCCTTTGTCTCTTATGGATTTTTTTTAGAAGAAATGGTTGGATCTTTTTTGTGTTTCTCTTAGCTTGTGATGAGTCTGTTGTGTCTCATGTGCCAACTTCATAAAGCTTTTAGAATATGGTCTTTTTTTTGAAGAAGAAGAAATGGTTGGATCTTTTCTGTGTTTCTCTTAGCTTGTGATGAGTCTGTTGTGTCTCATGCGCCAACTTCAGAAAGATTTTAGAAGAGAGAAAGGTGGGATGTTGTAAATGATTCTGCATTATTTGACACAGCGTTTTGGGAAGATTCATTGTTTCGAATCTCTCTATATCTTTGTTTGCCATGGCCATTTAGTTTGCCCCCATAAATTTGTAGGAGTTTAGGTTTTGTACATAAGCTTAAGTCCTATGATGTAAACATAAATTGGTTAAGAGTGGTTGTATGTGTCGTTTTTTGTAAGCCCGGAACTAACACTGGATCTATAGTATATTTCTCTCCTCTATTTTTTTTCATTTGTATTTGTAAATATGTCATCTCTACGCCAAATCTGTCTTAACTCTTTGTATTTGTAAATATGCTATCTCTATGTCTTAACTCTCTATATTTGTAAATCTATCATCTATATGCCAAATTTGTCTCAACTCTCAGTATTTGTAAATCTGACATCTCTATGCCAAATTTGTCTCAACTCTCTGTATTTGTAAATCTGTCATAAATGTGCCAAATCTGTTTATTCTCTTAATTTCTCTTATATTATATGGTATTTGTAATATCAAACTCTTCTATTACCCTGTCATCTATATTCCCTTTCTTTTTAGGTGCTCCTCACTTTGTCTTTGTTTATTTGATAGAGTCTTGTGGACATTAATATTAAATTTAATTAAAGTAATGCATGGGATTACATTGAAGGCACTTACATTGGCTAAAGCTAGAGATGAGGACAGGAAATTCTTATCGCAGGTGTGATTCAATGGATTTGTGTCTGATTTCTGGTCTTTTTAATGATGCTTTCAATTATTTCCGTTAATTTATTTTGTTTGTATCCCAATACAGAGCATATTGAATCGATAAAGATTAATGAGCCAGGATTGCAGATCAAACACAAGTCAGATTGACTTAATGAGTCTCACAAGTTAGGCTCAGTTGTCTGTCTATAAAAGAGACAGAGAAAATACAAAATGAAACACACATTTTGCTACTTTTTTTTTCTTTTTCTCTCTCTCTCTTTTTTTTTTTTTTTACGTGACGTCACAATAGACAACAGACAGACCTGCCAACTGTCCAGAACCCATGGCATTCATAGAATATTGTATAATCCATGGTGGTATTTGAAACAAGTTATTATTGAAAAAATGCATTATAAGGCCATTGTAAATTTGGATGTTATATTTTTCTTTTCCTTCAAATGTAGTGTATTTTTTATTTATTTTTTACATCTTATTTCTGAGTCTAGTCTAGTTTTTTCTCAAGTCCTAGTCAACCCTTACTCTTCCACCTCTGCAAGTTGAGTCTCGTAATTTTGGTGGAGATCGATTGTTGTTGCAGTAACAAATTTACAAATTTTAGATAATGTCCAAATCTCTGCATCATCATCATCTCTTGCTCATGAAACATGGAAGACACCGCTGCCACTTATCTCCTGTATTTTCTGTATTATCTTATGTGAGTACTATGTGCTTGAGAAATTTATTCCATAGCTTCAAAGTTGAATGCAAACCTCAGCCAATACCAAATAACAATCCTTTTGCAAAAATGATAAGTGACAGCTGTAGGCGAGCTTCGAATCCAGGAAATCTTTTTGTATGATTGAGAACATTGTAGTAGTTTTGCATTTTTAAAGTGGGAATGTCAAAACCATCTTCACCGCTTCAATTCCACCGATTCACCATTGCCAGGCTTCAAATTTCAAAAATTTATATTTTCATTACATTCAATAAAGAGTATATAACACATGGGGAAATAATCGTTGTTTTCGGCATCACCGTAAGAATCGCCAAAGACAAAAATTGCAGTCACATTCTGAGCCCCAATCATCCTAAACTTCCATGTTCTTACAAACAATATCATCTAGATACATAGTACAGACGCCCAAATTAATGATCCAGACCTGTCCATGGCGTGATGGTATTTGTATTGTAGTCGACTCAGAGCCCAGAAAAAAATAACAAATCCAAAACTATGGGACGCCATAAACAAGAACATATTTGTTTAGTGGGATTCTTTCTATATATCCACATTTACGTAAGAATGCATGGAATTAACTGCTTAGGAAAAATTGCCCAGGAAGGTACGAAATGAGTGGGAGAGATTAGGGAGGAAGAGAAGAGAGGGTGGGCGGATTGATGGCGTTGATGAAGAAGTGTGTCGAAAGTATATAGAGCTTAGACATAGAGCGGAGAGTGATAGTCTTGGTGGGGGATTTGCTCCTTCCTTGTTTTTTACAGGCATTTTAATTGGAACACACAGTATAGTATTTCTTTTAGAATAATTTCACATATTGTAATATATATATATATATTGTTGAGATATTGTAACTTCAAAGAATATTATATTTGTACTTTATTATTCCGGAGATGTTTATTCCTCCGTCGAAATGTGGTAACTTGGGTTATTAGACTTCCCTAGTGGGGGTCGGCCCTGTATTTGTTATGTGGGTCAAAGGGTTACTAGACCACCCTAGAGGGGTCGACCCAGTCATTTGTAATGGGGTGTTTAACCCAGTGGTTAAGTTGGGGCCGACCTAGTTAATGTAAAAGACAAGTCAGAGTAGTGTATAAATAGAGGAGGTGTGTTCCTCATTTATCACACACACAATTCATTTCTCTCACTTGTGAATGGCGCATAGGTGAGAGAGAGATATTCTATGGAGGAGAAGGAGCTCATGGTTGTGGTTTACATCTTTGTATTTGTTGGTCATCTATATTGAGGAAGCTTTGCTGGGTTTTCTTTCCCATGAGAATTTCCCAAGATAAATCTGTGTCTCTTGTGTTTATGTTGTGCTTGTTGTTCTTTCAGTGATCCTGTATATGCTATTATTGTGAAATGGAATGTAATGCTGATATTTTCTGTCTTAGAATATTAAATATTAACATGGTATCAAAGCTAACCTGAACGAAGGAAATGTATGGCACTTATGACACTTGCTTCACTTGCGACAATTTTAAGGTTAGGGTTTTGTATAGCAAAAACCATTCATCGTGTAACTTTCGCTATAAATCCAATTTGGAAATGGTTCAGGATCTGAAACCTTTACAGGTAGTAGATAACATCCCCATGTACCTTGTTTCCAAAGGAAACCCTCATATTCGTTGTACTTTGTGAGTTATGATTAGTTCAAGTTAGGGTTTTTGCCTCTTCCAGATCTCAGTCATAATCAGGTGACCTAGGAAAAAAGGTCATAACTTGGTCTAGGAAGCTCCAAATGAAATTTCATAAAAAGTGACAGGTAGATCCCAGACTGTAGTTTCTCAGGTAACTTTTTCAGAGGTCGAAGTTGAACCAATGACATGTGGCACACTGTACAAGTTCGCTCTCTTGTTTTATCCCATAAACAAGTCATGTTATGACACTTGGAATAACTCTCTCTTATGTTAAATTTTCAGAATTTACTTCAATCTGATCTAGGATCTTAACTGAGAGAACAACATGTATAGCATATCTACAGCATATCAATCATGGATACAATAATGCAAGCACACAAGAGACACAAAGATTTACTTGGGGAAAACCATAAAGGAGAAAAACCCCAATAACTTCCTCAGAGATAGATAGAGCAATGATACAACCCAACCATAAGAGATAGACATATCCTAGCAGCAGATCCTCCTCCTCCATAAGTGCGCCACTCCTCCTTGAGTGCATAAGTGAGAAGTGAGTGATCAAATAGAGTGCCTCCCGCACTCTATTTATACTTGACTTGACTTTCCTTTTACATAAATCATGTAGGCTCGAACTTAACCACCTAACATAATGTTGACTGGGCCGACCCCCAATAGGGTGGTCTAATAACCCTTCGACCCACATGGCCGACCCCCAATAGGGTGGACTAATAACCCTTCGACCCACATGACTTATACAGGGCCGACCCCAACAAGGTGGTCTAATAACCCATCAAGTATAAGTTACGACATTTACAATATAAGTGACGACACTTCCGTATATAGGAATAATACCATCTTTATAGGAGTACATACAACATACATATATGAAATACATTCCGAAGTTACATATACATCAACACTCCCTCTTAACTAGGAAGGTATTTCTCAGCACAGGTCTTCTAGCACAAGTCATCTTATCTGGATCATCGTCACTACTGTTGCTATCTCAATCAATCTCTGAATCTACTCGTCATAGGAAGTTCTACAGAGCCAATCCTTTTTCATACTGGATGTAGGCCCACCACCTGCAGGTCTTCGTCATCACTGGCCATACTGTGGAATCCTCAGGACTTATTACGTGCGTCACAAAACCTGGTTGCAACATCCCAGGCTATTACGAGCACACAGCTCTACCTGTATGATCTCCCAAGAGCACATTACATGTGACCCATCACAAAACCTGGCTGAAGCATCCCAGGCTGTTACGAGCACACAGCTCTACCTGTCGGATCTCCCAGGAGCACATTACATGTGATCTCACCACAAAACCTGGCTGAAGCATCCCAGGATGTTACGAGCACACAGCTCTACCTGTCGGATCTCCCAGGAGCACATTACATGTGGTCCACCACAAAACCTGGCTGAAGCATCTGAGGCCTTTTTCATCCTATCCAGATCTCCCAGGAGCAAATTACATGTGGTCATGGAAAAACCTGGTTGAAGCATCTGAGGCCTTTTTCATCCTGTCTAGATCTCCCAGGAGCAAATTACATGCCAAAGGACAAAACCTCGAAAGAGCATCTGCCAGATATCCCAGGGCAACGAATTACATGCCATAGGAAAAACCTCGAAAGACTATCTGCAGATCTCCCAGGGCACAAATTACATGTCCTCCCAAGCAAAACCTCGAAAGAGCATTTTCCAGATGTCCCAGGGCACCGAATTACATGCCATAGGCAAAACCTCGAAAGACCATCTGCAAATCTCCCAGGGCACAAATTACATGCTTACCTGCACAACCTGATCCACGGCCACAAAGTATCATCTGATACTCACCATACATCATCCTGATGTACACATGATCATCCTGATCATCATCACTGCAACATCCTGCTGCATGTCATCTGGAGAATCTCGTCATCCACGATCACCCTAATCATACAATGCATCCATCTGATGCACACCAAATATCTACCTGATACATATCATCATACATAGTGTATTCACCTGATACATAGATACATGATCCACACAATGTATCCATCAACATACATGATCTACCTGATCATACCTGATACATATCAATATACATAGTGTATCCACCTGATACATAGATACATGATCCACACAATGTATCCATCAACATACATGATCTACCTGATCATACAATATATCCACCTGATACATATACAGATACATGGTCCAAGGATCCAACATGATGCATATACAAAAGTACATACACATGATCCAACCAATCATATCCAGCATCCAACATGATGTGTACATACATATAAATGATCCAACTGATCATATCCAGCATCCAACATGATGCGTTCATACATACATAAAAATGATCCAACTGATCATATCCAGCAGAAACCAGAACATCATCCTGATGCTCATCATTCAGTGCTTACATCCACAACCATGTGAAGGATCCTCCTTCCAACATGCTTGGAATGGCTTCAGCAAATGTGTCCATCACTTCTTCCTCGAAGTGTCCTCGATATGAAGAATGCCAAGCCTCTCTCTGAAGTACTTGAACTTCACCCTGGCTAGTGGCTTCGTCATCACATCTGCAATCTGCTCGTTAGTCGCAACATACAGGAGCTTCACAGCTCCTCTCTGCACCATATCCCCGATATAGTGATATTTGATCTCTATGTGTTTCGACCTATCATGAAACACTGGGTTCTCAGACAACTTCACACAACTCTGGTTATCACAGAAGATACCAGTAGCATCCAACGGGAGATCAAATAAATCAGACAGTAGCTTCCGTAGCCATACTGCCTCACAACTAGCTGAACAAGCTGCAACATACTCTGCCTCAGCTGTACTCAGTGCCACGCAGGACTGCTTCATGCTAAACCATGAGATCACACCTGATCCCATACTGAAGCAGAACCCAGATGTGCTCTTCCTATCTGCAGCAATGCCAGCCCAATCTGAATCAACATAACCATGCAGGTTAAACTTTTGATTTGCTTCATACTTGAGCCCAAAATCCACTGTACCCTTCAGGTACCTCAGAACATGCTTTACAGCAACCAGGTGAACACTCCTCGGATCTTTAGAATAATTGGAACACACAGTACAATATTTCTTTTAGAATAATTTCACATATTGTAATATATATATATATTGTTGAGATATTGTAACTTCAAAGAATATTATATTTGTACTTTATTATTCCGGGGATGTTTCATTCCTCCGTGAAGATCTTATTGTATATCCGGAGATGTTTATTCCTCCATCGGAATGTGGTAACTTGGGTTATTAGACTTCCCTAGTGGGGGTCGGCCATGTATCTGTTATGTGGGTCAAAGGGTTACTAGACCACCCTAGAGGGGTCGGCCCAGTCAGTTGTAATGGGGTGTTTAACCTAGTGGTTAAGTTGGGGCCGACCTAGTTAATGTAAAAGACAAGTCAGAGTAGTGTATAAATAGAGGAGGTGTGTTCCTCATTTATCACACACACAAAATTCATTTCTCTCACTTGTGAATGGCGCATAGGTGAGAGAGATATATTCTATGGAGGAGAAGGAGCTCATGGTTGTGGTTTACATATTTGTATTTGCTGGTCATCTATATTGAGGAATCTTTGCTTGGTTTTCTTCCCCATGAGGGTTTCCCAAGATAAATCTGTGTCTCTTGTGTTTATGTTGTGCTTGTTGTTCTTTCAGTGATCCTATATATGCTATTATTGTGAAATGGAATGTAATGCTGATATTTTTTGTCTTAGCATATTAAATATTAACATGGTATCAAAGCTAACCTGAAGGAAGGCAACGTATGGCACTTACGACACTTGCTTCACTTGCGACAATTTTAAGGTTAGGGTTTTGTATAGAAAAAACCAATCATCGTGTAACTTTCGCTATAAATACATTTTGGAAATGGTTCAGGATCTAACACCTGTAAAAGTAGTAGATAACATCCCAATGTACCTTGTGTCCAAAGGACGCCCTCATATTCATTGTACTTTGTGAGTTATGATCAGTTCAAGTTGGGGTTTCTGCCTCTTCCAGATCTCAGTCACAATTAGGTGACCTAGGAAAAAAGATCATAACTTGGGCTAGGAAGCTCCAAATGAAATTTCGTAAAAAGTGACAGGTAGATACCGGACTGTAGTTGCTCAGGTAACGTTTTTAGAGGTCGAAGTTGAACCAGTGACATGTGGCATGCTGTACAAGTTCGCTCTCCTATTTTATCCCATAAAAAGGTCACGTTGCGACACTTAGAATAAATCTCTCTTAGAGAATCCAATTGAGGTAAGACCTATGGGGTTGGAAAGAGGACAGTTTGGGCTACCACAGGAAGAAGTTTCAGACCCTGTGGATTCATAATTTTGGATTTACACTAGAAACAATCAGGTGCATATTTATGTCAAAACAGATTTGTATTTTGAGCACCTTCATTCTTGAATCGTCACTGCTGTGGGAAATTAGGGCTTCGGAGAAAGTTGGAATTTTTAGATTTAGAGTCAATGGCTGAATGCTCCTCATAAAAATAAAAATTTAGAGACCAAGATCGAAATTTTTGGTTGGCCAGAAGGGTGGGCTTGATCAAACCCTAGTTCGGGATTTTGATCGGAAAGGTGAAAAATTAGGGCTTCTGCAAAAGTTGGAATTTTTGAAATCTGTGACCACGGCTGGAAGATCCTCAGAAAAATAGAAGTTTAGAGCTTTGGATCAAAAATTTTGATTGGGAAGAAGGGTGGGCTTCATCTGTAATGCCCATATTTTGATTCGGCATATTTATTAGTTAGACACACCATACTTTATTTCTTATATATTTTGTCAAACTCAGCTCGACTGAGTAAACTATATTGGACCTCATTATATGATGTTACTCTGTCTTATGATTTCACCATGATTATGATGTTACTATGTTATGCAGTTATGATGTCATGATTATCATATGATTTCCTTATTTTACGATTGCAGTATATGTTTATATGTTTTCCTTAATGAAATGTGAAATATATGATTCGGTACGTGGATACCATCTTCTTATATGAATTGCTGAAATGTTATATGTCATACGCATCTATGATGAGCTAAAAGGTTACCTGAAATAAAATGATAACATGGATCAATTGGCGATCAATGGAAAATGCTTTCCATAAATTGTATTTTTGCAAAACACTAACCTACAGGACACAGGGGCTATGGGATAGCCAGTTACTTGATCTGATATATAGTGGAAAGGAAAAACATGTTCATACAGCAAACCTTAGCAGCCAAAATGAGGATACGATAACACAAACTGATAATCCCGATAGCAGCAAGTATGAGTTGATAAGGGCGTAGGCCCAGTATGTTGAGAGGGATGGATGTGTTTCCCACCCTATGTTTCCATGAGACCCGAGGTCGTGGGAGGGCCGTGCTGAGACACGCTCCCCATGTTGTTGTGATGACGATGGTCGGATGCCTGCTAGGGGAGGATAGGTCCGCTGTTCAGCCGACGCTATCGCTCTCAAGTTCTATGTGGTCAGATCGGTGAGTCCGACATCCACTGTTGTACTAGCAGAGGGAGGATAGGGAGGATGCTGGACGTAGGTTATGATGGGAGGATGTGTAGTTAGTATTGTTGGGGGTTTAGTATTCCTTGATTCCGAGTTAGTGGAAGTAGGCACCCTTCCTATACTTGATTGATTAAACTAATGTAAACATAAAGACAATGATGTTAAATCGTAAAGGGTTAACTGTTAAATAGCCGAGGATGTTAAAGTAATTATACTATATATATTATGCGTGCTCTTCTGCATGGGGGTAGATACTATTATTAGTTAGCAAGTAGGCATAGGCGGAGTGGGGTTTGTTTATAGTACATGTCCGACATGTGCATACACTGGCCATGCATGCACACCTTGTACGTGTACAATATTACTGGTGTATAACATACTTGTCATGCTTGAATAGTAGTATAAATGTCATAGATAACTCAGTTCAGGATACATCAATCAACTTAGGTAATGAATGGTTAGGTTGTCAACGTGTAAATAAGTGAATTGGTAATTATATGAAAACATTGTAATAATAAACTAAGACAAGTATCGTCAGTTAACATTGTCATAGAAGAACTGTTGTGAATAGGGTAATGATAGTGTCTAATTAATTAGTAAAATTGTTTAAGCCCTCACAAGTGCTTTGTTTATAATAACAAGGATGCTATGTTGATGATAGGGTACCCATGTGATAAACAAATAATTAAGAATACTATGATCGATTCACCTTTTATTATTGTCAAGGGGTGATTTAATTATTATTATTAATTAATAAATGATATTCCAGCAACATTTATATCCCTATCGTAACAAATGCAATATAAGTAAGATTTAAAATATTGATTTATAAATTAATATTACGTGATTAATTCCATTTCAGAGTTAGCCATAACAAGATAATCCTTTTTGGAATAACCGTGATGTGATGGAAATGGATATTTAATTATTCAATGTTAATCTTGGAATTTAAACCTCAAGCTAAAGTAGCCTCGACGGATAAGGTGGATCATTAAGACACATCATGTCCAAGTTGACAAGGGGCAACTAATTATATAATATTTTATTAAATTACATTAATAACATTAAAATATCAAGGACGACGGATAGACTTGTATTTAATGAAACTGTCCCGAATGGATAACCTTGGGGTGATAATTCCCACCGTAATAAAAAAATTACGACCGTCAATCCAAAACCAAAGGGATTTTCCATAAGAGTAATTAATTATACTTTTTTATAATGAGACGTGGATGAATGAACTAGGGAAAGGAGTAAAGGTTTGAGGGGCTCGAGAGGGGGAGTTTGGGGCGGTGGAGTAAGCCCAAGGTCTTCTCGAGGATGGACATGTATATAGAGGGGGAGAAGGTTGAAGGTGGGGGAGGTTTTTTTTATTGGGGAAGAAAAGAAGTTTGGAGAATAGAAGTTGGGAGAACAGAAAGTTTGGCGAACAGAAAGATTTAAGAACAGAAGGAAAGACTGCTCTCGGGATTATCAGATTGTGGGCTCGGGGGCTTGGAAATCCTTTGATTTCCAAGGGCCAGCAAGATTATAGCTGGTCGGTAGGGTGGACACTTCAGTTTGGCTGCCTAAGAGGTTATACAACCTGCTACAACTTACGGTTAGCATCAGCATCAGGTAATTTTTCTTGATTATTTATTTTATTAAATTATTATGTGGAAACGAACTTTGAAACCTGCTTATACCTTCTTCCAGATTTATGATTTATTAGGATGAACATATTCTTATGCAAAAAAAAAAACTACAAGTTGTTGAAAGAAAATATTGATATAATAGTTATTCTATTAAATGCGAATGTATGATTATTGAAGACAACACAGTATGCTAAACATCATTTAAAAACGTAGAATTTTCTTCAAAAATTTACTCACACATACCTGAATGAATTACTACATGGGAAATTAACTTAGAAATTTACTTAGTGCTCTGCTGTAAAAACCAGAGCACTACATCATCAAACCCTAGTTCAGGATTCTATCCAAAAGATCCAAAAGTTTCAAAGGCAATTTTGAGGGGTCAAATTTTGGAGATTTCAAAATTGAAGTATGCTAGCTTGATCAGCTCGGCAAGGCGCATCTTTCCATCCATTCAGAAGTTTGAAATTCAAAAGTTGAACTTTTAGGGTTTCTCTGACAAACCCTAATCCAGCACCAAATCCAGTTTCAGCAAATCAAAGTGGAGTGGGTTAAAAGAAATCCTGACAGGTATGACTTGAGGAGATATAGGTATGTGTTGAAATCTATTCATGATTAAGTTTATAATATGCTTGTCTTCATATTATTGAGGTTAGTACAATCTTGATTAATCTTAGAATCGTCTTATCACCCTAGTAAAAGTATGAATGCATGTGAATGATAGAAGACATTCTTTGATCAAGGTTATATGATTGTACTAATGCACCTATGATGTTGTATGAGGATGATGTTGTCTGCTAACAAAAGACAAGTATATCAAGAAAGACAAATCAAGTTCTATGACCATGAAGACAAAGACTCATCCATAGTCTTTGACCACATAGAATCTCCACTTATGAGGTATGCATGACTTTGTTCTACTATGCTTAACCTATGAGATATGCAGGTTCTAGCACAAGGTCTCTAAATCATTGAAGAGAACAAAGAAGATATTGTTTGGGTATTTTAAGACATAACCAAGCATGATAATCCAGGTATGTTTTCCTATATCAAGTTAGAATCCTAATTTGTTAGGATCTTAGGTAAGTATACCTATATATGAAATGATCATGACTGTAACACCCCGTTTTGACATTACTACATGAACTACTATTATATGTTGTATTTGTTTGATTGTGAGACCTCGTCGGTTTGATGACACTGTGGACATATGGTTCTATTATTTTGCCGATATATATATGTGTGTGTGTGATGATAGTATTATGATCAGTAGTCATGTTTAGATATGTATCATGTGTTAATTATGTCAAATATATGGAAATTACTGAATGATGGCTACGTGGATACCGTTACAGTTATATATTGAAATAATGAATGTTATGCCAGGTGCATGGCGAATGAATGAGTTTATTGTTGTTATGTTATGATGAAATATATGTGTACATATCGAGGATTTATGCACGCTATTCTATATTGTAGGTCGAGGACTGACTTACAGGTTGAAACGGCTAAGTGATAGCTAGATCCTACGAGGTGGGAGGGCCTCGGGGGCATGGACTTCGAAAGATAAAATGGTATGCGAGTGATGCATTATTTACTTTCGTGTGGTTATTATGCTGTTTATTATGATGCATATTATGACATGGGTGGGGTAGGGTTTCAGGAAACTCAACTGCCCAGATTGGTTATACGATGACAGACCGAGTACAAGTGCAACGTTGTTGTTATGTCGAGTAGACATAGTCCCTTGTTCCATTAGGGGGGTGGAGGCTTTACCCACCATTTATCCCCGAAACCCATAGTCATGGGAGGGCTGTGCTACGGTGCGCTCCCCAAGGTGTGTGATGATGACTGGTGGTTGCCTGCTGGGGAAGCTTGGTCAATGTAGTCGACACTTCCGCTTACGGGTTCTAGCTAGAACCGGTCATGACATGACATTTCAGGGTAGTCCAGCAGAGGACAGGATAGGATGTGGAAGTTAGTGATGATGTAGGTAGATAGTTGTAGCTTGAAGTCGTGATAAAAACAAGATCTAACTGTATGTGTGTAAGACCTTGATTGATTATGTGTCGTAACTCGGTAATGTATGAATTGTCGTAACTTAATAAAATGCAATTAGGTAAAAGGAGACATCTTGCAAACCATGTTAAAACATGTGTCAGTAAACAGTAAGTTTCATGATTATGATTGACGTGTGTGAGTTATTACTGTAGTGTACTTACGCGAGGTATGTAAGCAGTAGCTATGCTTACATAACTCACCTACATATTTATGATTGCGTGAAATACTACTTAATATATTGTTAATTATTGTCGATCAATAATTAATTATTGTTGATCAATGTCAATAATGTCGATTAAAGTTAATAATGATGATTAGGGTTAATAATGTTGATTAATGGTTAATTATTGTCCATTAATAATTAATTATTGTTGATTAATAAACAAAGCTATGGTTAACCTAAGTAGTGACTAATGCAATTGATTAGAATGCTTGATTGATTGTTAATGAGTTTAATTAGCCAAGACTAAGGGTTGAAATGTTAAAATGTAGTTATAATGTTAAATAAGTTAATAGTAACTTGATCCCTTAAATTAATTATGTGTTAATGATGTTAATCAATTTTAATGAGACTATGTTTATCTTTAGTAATGATTATTAATTAGTTTAATTACAAACTAAGGTGTAATTAAAATGGAACCAGGTAAAGTCGATTAAATCTTAGTTAATTTTATTTAATTAATATAATTACACATTGATAATGTTATGATTTACATTGAGAGGATTATTGTTCATAATTGATAAATTGAATTAGTGAATTTATAATTAGAGGGAATTTACATATTATAAATATTAGAAACCATTAATTAAATGATTAGGTAATAGTAATTAATCGATTGACAATTACTGTTAATTAAATTAAATTGGTGAAGCGTGTAAGTTTAAAACTCTTACGGTTGGTGGGTGAACCAACCCCAACCCCAAACTTTATTATAAAAATGATATAACATTTATTATTAATTAAAATTGTACTTTGAATAAGAAACAAATGTTTAAAAATAATTGTTGTAAGTTGTGTCGGTAAACCTCATAAAGAGGGGTAAATATTAAAACGATGGATTATTAAATTAATAATATTTCCATGGATTGGTTCGAGGGAGCCTGAATAAGTAGGCATGAATGGGTTGGGACCCCATTAATGAAGGGATAGGGGTATTAATGAGGAGGATAGAGTCGGCAAGAACAAAGGGGATAAGATGGAGAAGGGAGGAAGAAGAGGGGATCCTGGGACCTTAGTTGTTTTGGGGTGGGAGAAATTTGGAGAGCAGACATAGGATTTCAGAGCAAAGTTGAAAGGGGGTGTTTTGTTGGATATTTTTGAAAGGCTTATAGCAGGTTGGCTTGTACTCGGTTTGGGCTCGGGGGTCCAAAGGGGTACCTTTGGAGTTGGGTGGTCGGCGAGACCTCACCAATTGGCAGGGTGGAAAAACTGTTTTGGACTGGTTGAGTTTCAGAACTTTGGGGAAGGTTTTGGTTGCAGGAAAAGCAAAGGGAGTCAGCAAGGCATTCAACAAACGAGGACAGCTTGAAGGGTGGATCTACTATCTATCTAAAGGTATTTTCCAGCAGGTATATTTTATCATTTCTACCATGTCAAATTATGCAAAAATTTAATTACAAAATATTATATGTTGTTATTGTATATGCTACTCCTGCACAAACAATAAATGGTTAGAAGTAGATAAAACAGAATTTTAATTGCTCAAATCTGTAAATGTAAATGCTATATTTTCATATCTGTAAATGTAAATGCTATATTTTATAGCCAAAACTAGAAACAGAAACAGAAATAAAAATTTTGACAAGAAGTGAAATATCTGACTTTATTAAGAGTTAAAGGAGACCCAGGTTGGGGTCTTACATATGGTATCAGAGCCATGGTTCCAAATTTGGAACCAGAGGGCTTATTACGACAGAAAAGAGAAGCTAATAAGATTAAAAAAAACATTTAACTACTGTGCAAGAAAACATGACTAACATGACTTTTGTGTAACGGTTGTTGAAGCCTGGAACCTACAAGAAGCATGAAGAAACATGAATAAGAGTTAGAATTTATGTAAAATTATATATATATAAACATAAACATTTTAGTGGAGACTTAATGCCCTTATATATATATATATATATATATATATATATATATATATATATGAATTTTGTTTGGGTTAATGGCCTTTAGAAACAATAAGGACTTTGTAAATAAATAAATGAAAAAAAAACAAGAAAATATTGCATATATATGAACTTTGTTTAAAAAAAAAAAACTATTTATTGTTTTAATTCTGTTTGTTTATATTTTTTTTTGTGGTGTATTTTTAATTACACTGGTTTAAACTAAATATAAATAACAAAAAATAAATAAACAAAAGAAATCTATTTTAAAATTTAAACCTCAACCTATTTCAAAAAAAAAAAAAAAAAACGCGAATTAGGGTTGCAGGGTTGCGGCTAGATGCACCCATGGCAGTCGGCCAACAGCTAGCAACGGCCATGCCCACCCGGCCAGTAGCCCTCGAGGCTTGCAGCCTGGGCAGGGCCGGCCAACAGCTAGCTGCGGCCATGCCCGCTCGACCAGCAGCCCTCAAGGCTTGCGGCCTAGGCAGGGCCAGCCTGCAGCACAGCTGCGGCCATGGCAGCCCGGCCAGCAGCCCACAGGGCGCGGCCTGGGCAAGCCAGCCAGCAGCCAAGCAAGGCGCGTGCGGTAGAGGGAGCAAGTCCCAATAATACTCCATAGAAGGATGCTATACTTGACGACGTAGGTATGTTTCAAGTATGTCTCACTCAGCCGGTAGCTGAGCTGCTGTGGCCATGAGCGGCCGGCCCGTTTGAGGCGGCAAATAAAAAAAAATGTATAAACAAATAAATTTGGGCATCCTGCGCAGCCATGCTCGGTCGTAGCACAACATGAGGTTTGAGAACTCCTATGTTATCACCAACAGTTTCAAAGGCTACAGTGAGGGCGGCACTGGTACCCTATATAGCTTTAGTTCATATGCAGACAACGACAATACCCCCAGAAAGAGTTTGTAAGCTACGGGAGCAATGGAAACAGAGCCTTTCAAACCTTCAATAATCGTATGCAGACGGAGCTAGGTCCGCATCCATGGCGCAGCTAGGGGCTCGCGGCCATGGACCCGCATCCTTGGTCATGGGGAAACCTACCAGCTCAGGCTGGGGTAGAGTGGAGGGCACCAGCTGTAGCCACTCCACTTTCTGCAAATATATATATATATATAAATATATAAGAACCCTTATAATATATATATATATATATATATACCCTAATGCTAAAGAAATCTTACCAGTTCGAGCAGAGCTCGGCCGTAGCAGGGTTCCTCCAGAACAGGGCTCGTCAAGGAGAATGGGAGAGAGCTCGCTCAGAAAATATGAGGAGGGAAATGACCACCGCGTAAGGGAACCTAGTCTTAACCGGGACGACCAAACTGGGCAGGTGGCCGCAGACTGGGCACGTGGCCCTCATGCCTGCAAGGGATAGTAGGGTTAGGGTAAAGCTTATTAATGTATTTTATTTGTTATATAAAAAAATAAAAACATTATTATTAATTTTAATTATTCTAATATATATATATATATTTTTCAGAATTCAAAATATAAAAAAAAAACTTGTTTAAACACAAGGAACCTTAGAAATTATATATATAAATTATTATATACATAAAATAATTGGTTATAAGTTGTTCTTATTTGATTAAAGTTAATTAGAAGTAATCTTGTGATTAAGTATAATTAAGACAACTTAAGCAATAATTGAGTTTTATTATTAAATAAGCAATTAATTTAGGGAATTATGGTTTAAAATTAATTATTATATTCAATTAATATGTCTATATGTGATAAGTGGTTGATGTCAAACAACTGAGCTTTGTAAACCTCATCATCTTCAGTTCGTACCAATCCAGTTTGCTACAAAGCAGATTGCATGGAGGAGATTGCTTGGATCAAGGTGTTGAGAATCGTGGAAACTGGTTTCTAATTAGATGATGGACTTATCCCTATGATCTCATTAGAATTTTCGAATTGATCCTTGTTAAAGAAGGATTACGGCTGGAACCCCCTTTTCTTTTGAAACTTTTTCTGTCTATGAAGAAGAATTGCCAGATTCAATTAGATGACTGTGATTGTCTGATTCACATGGATCTGTTGCATTTTCAATAGATTTTTGGGTATTTTTTAGAGATCGCTGTATTTCTTGTGCCTATCGGTCCCGAGGATCGCTTATACTCACTGAATTGTTGGTTATCTTTGGAAGGCGGATGCTACTGGGATTTTGTTTTGACTATTGTCTCGGGGCTCGTCTGATTTTGCTTGGCTGGTGCTTGGGTGCTGGTTGGGTCGGTGACGGGGATTTCTTGTTAGGGTTTGCCCCTGTTCTCTGTGGTTGTGGTTACTAGGGTGGATATGGTTCTGGTTGGCTGCTCAGGTGCCCAGCTCGAGGCACTGGATGTTCGGGGGATGCCAGGTGGAGGACAGAGGGCGGGCATGGAGGAGAACCCAATGCTGGGTCCTTATGGGACTGACATTACTGGGGTGGGGCCGATAAGGCCGGAAGTTGGTTTATCCCCATGTGACTACATGTCCTTCACACCTCAAGACCTACTGCCGGAAAATCTGGACTGTGATGGTAAGTCAGTGGATTTTTTGGGTAGCTCGATTTGGAGGGGGGATGGAGATTTTTTTGATCGGAATTTAGGGGTTCCGGTTTCTGGCGTGGGGAAGGGGTTCAATACGGTGGCCGGTTTTGGGCGGATTGCGGATGAGGGGGTGGCTTGTCAGGTTCAGCGATTATGTGGGACGGAATGTGGGGGATCTGCTGTTGATTCGCGTGTGCCTTTGGGGTCTTTTGAACACCGTGGTTTTGATAGTCCTCCTGTGGCTGGTTCGAAGCACAAAGGTAGGAACGTCTCCGGGGTCGGGGCAAAACTGAAGGGATCGAGCAGGAGGCGGAAACGGAGCTGGATTAAAACTCGTATTGTGGGCAGTTATGCTGTAGGGGAGGACATTTCCTGGGAACGTGTCTTAGAAATGTCTAAGATGACGCTGGTGGGAAGGGTCATGGGCAGAACTTTTGCTCGACCGTTTGTGATGGATTGGGTGGAATCTAATTGGCGCGAGGTGCTCGGTTACACACCTGGGGTGGACATGCTGCTACGAGGCTGGTTTGCGGTAGAACTTCAATCTGAGGTAGATCTACACAAGATTCTGGACCGGAATTGGCTTTTGGATCATTCGCCGGTTTTGCTGAAACCATGGCATCCACTCTTTGATGCCAGTCGGGAGAGGGTCGATACCATTCCGGTTTGGGTTAGATTACCGGGGCTTCCTTTGAATTTTTGGGATATTAAACACTTTAGAATGATTGGGGATATTCTTGGACACTTTCTGGAGGCTGATCTCTCCTTTCTGGAGACTCATTACAAACAAGTTGCTCGTATATTGGTCAGTTTAAATATCCGGGATGGATTACCGGAGGTCATTAATCTGGAGTGGGGGCCGGTATGCATACCACAGATGCTGGATTATGAGAATGTGCCTTTTAGGTGCAGGTGGTGTCACGTTTATGGTCACCCGGCATCTGATTGCCATCTCGCGGTTGGCACTCACAATGGGGGTCCCCGAAGACACTCTGCTATGGATGTTCTGGGTGCACCGAAGGAACCATTGAACTCCTACTCGACGCCGGTGAGGGACGGTTTGGATGCAGATTTGACTGTGGAGGAATTGGTGCCTCGTGGCCAGGAATCGGCTGTGGATCAGGACTTACCTACTGAGGTTATCAGGGCACCCGCTGATGCAGTTCACTGTTCTGAAGTGACTACAGTGCCGGGATCTAGTAATCTATCCCTGTCTTTATCGCCCACTGTTAAGGTATTATTTAATCTGTGCATTGTGGATGGGCGCGATTGGTCTGAGGGGCTGAAGGATTTATCCTTGTCGGGACACTCTGGGATTCTCTCGACTTCCCTCTCTTCGGGCCCTAGCGGGGATCCTTCTCCTCCGGTGGAGTTAACTACTGTTCAGCATCTTAGTTTGCCCCCTCTCCTTTTGGAGGACGATAGCAACATTATGGAACCTGATCCGGGGAAGGAGGATACATTCTCTGAACCATCATCTCCTGAATCTTCTGCCTCGAGATATAATCTGCGTTCTTGCAATAAGTTGGCTGGGGGGGGATTAGGAAAAGCGAAGATGCCAACGCGGAGAGGCAGAGGTCGCAGGTCACATTTATCTCAGGCTCAGAACAGGGCCAGGCTAGATCTTCGGGCTGGGAAACAGGTTTCGATTGAGAGGGCACTTGGAGCAGTGAACGCCCGGACCAATGTTCGGATATGAAGATCATGTCCTTTAATTGTAGGGGCCTGGCTGGGTCTAAAAAGAAATCAGCCTTCATGAGGGTGCTTACTCTTGAACACCCTGATGTGATTCTGCTACAAGAGACTTTAGGACTAGGTGTTCTTGTCAAGGAAAAATTGGAACTTTGGATGGCTGGCTGGACCTTCGTGACTCTGGACGTTCGGGGACGCTCGGGGGGACTGGCTGTGGAATGGAAAAATTGTGCGTTAAAACTCATCAATGCTTGGGGGATGTCTTCTGTCTTGGGAGTTGAATTTCTCTCAGTCGACTTGGGTACTTGCTTTACTGTGGTTAATGTCTATGGACCTTATGACAATCGAGCACATTTTTGGGATTCAATTATGCAGGAGCTGCTCTTGGATGGTGAATCGGTTGTGGTGGGGGGAGATTTAAACTTCACTTTAGGACAGACTGAAATTTGGGGCCCTCGAGCGCATGTGGATCCATTGGCTGGATATTTCCAACAGATGCTGGTTCGTAAAAAACTGCTGGACATAGAACCTATCAAACTGAAACCTACCTGGAGGAATAATAGGAGTGGAGAGGCTCGGGTGGCTAAGAGATTGGACCGGTTCCTGGTGGCTGAGAGACTGGTGGACAGGTTTTTTCAACTCAGACAGTGGGTTGGGAGTGGTGGGGATTCTGATCACTTCCCTATCTTTTTAGAGATTAGGAGAGGTCCCACCAATCCTCCTAGCTCTCTTAAATTTAACAAGAACTGGTTAAAAGATGATTCCTTTAAACAACTTTTTCTGGATCTTTGGAGGACTTTTGATGTGGATCATGAGCGCACTGCAGCTTTTCAATTTGCAGAGAACATCCAACGTATTAAGGGAGCTGTCAAATTATGGGCTGTTGATAAGAGAAGGAGGGAGGAATTTGCATTGAAACAGATCGAGGATGAACTACTACTGATCTATGAAGGGGATGGAGGAGGATTATTATCTCAGGAAACTATGGCTGATATGGTCAGATTGGAAGGTACTAGAAATAAACTATTGATGGATCTGGAGGAAACATGGCGACTCAAGAGCAGGGCGATTTGGCTGGAATGTGGCGATGAGAATACTAAATTTTTTCACGCATATGCCAGGGGAAGGAAGTCGGTCAATACTATATGGAGCTTGAAAGATGAAAATGGCTTTGAACATTTTGATTTTGAAGAAAAGGCTAGATGCGGGGTGGGACACTTCCAGAATTTATTTAAGGCACCTGCCCAGGCCACTATCGCTGAAGTTATCAGGGTAGCTCAATTTTTTCCGAGGTTTGCTGAGGAGGAGGACAATAGGAGACTCATGTGTGCTATTACTGAGGAGGAATTGAAGGAGGTCCTTGGTAGCTTACAGAAAGACAAGAGTCCTGGGCCGGATGGTTGGACGGTGGAATTTTTTCTGGAGCTTTATGATGTCTTGGGGTTGGATCTGCTACAGGTGGTTGAAGATACTCGGTTAAATGGGAAGATTCCGGCTTGTTTTAATTCCACTTTTTTAGCTCTCATTCCTAAAACTGACAATCCAACTACTCTTTCTGAATACAGGCCTATTTCATTGTGCAATTGTATCTACAAGATTGTTTCGAAGGTCATTGCTCGGAGATTTAAGGTTACCTTATCAGCAAATATTTCTGATGAACAATTTGGTTTTCTGGATGGACGTCAGATACATGAGGCTATAGGAGTGGCACAGGAAGGTCTCCACAGCTTGAAGACTCAACATATCAAAGGTGCTATTCTAAAAATAGACTTGTCCAAGGCCTTCGACAAGGTGAGTTGGATATATATCCGGCTTCTCCTCACACATTTGGGTTTCTGCATCAATTTTATAAGGTGGATCATGTCCTGTATTACTACTGTTTCTTTCTCTGTTTTATTGAATGGAGCGGCTACCCCCTTTTCTCATGCGGAAAGAGGCCTTAGGCAAGGCTGTCCACTGTCTCCCCTCCTATTCCTCCTGGTAGCAGAAGGTTTGAGCAGGGCTTTACTTGATGCTAAATTACAGGGAAGATTTAGTGGCATTGGCATTGGTGAGCAGCTTTTTGTTACACATTTGTTGTTTGTGGACGACGTTATCATCTTCTGTTCTGGGGATCGTAGAGATACTAGAACTCTGAAGGAGATCTTGGATCTCTTTTCTAAAGCTACGGGGATGGATATAAATATTGAGAAATCCACTATTACTACCCACCTGCTGAGACCGGATGAGAAACGGGCTCTAATAGAACTGTTTCCCTTCAAGCATGTTGGCCTGGATGAGGGACTGAAATATCTGGGATTCTCCCTTAAAGCCAATGTTTATTTAAAGAAGGATTGGCGTTGGCTCATTGGAAAGGTGGAGAAAAGACTGAAAGGCTGGAGTCATAAGTGGATGTCACGAGCTGGCAGGCTGGTGCTGGTCAAGTCCGTGTTGGAAGCCATTCCAGTCTACTGGATGTCTTTGTCATGGATACCGAAGGGTATTCTTGAATCTATCAGACGGTTATGCTTTAGATTCCTGTGGAGTGGCAAGAAGGAGGATCAGGTTACCCCGTGGGTCAACTGGAAGAGAATTGCTGCACCTAAGGGCCTGGGGGGGTGGGGATTAAAAAACATTTTTCTTTTTGCACATGCGCTGGCAGCCAAGGGAGGATGGAGACTTATCAAAACTAACAGCTTATGGACCAGGGTTATTACAGGAAAGTATTTATCTGACATGAGCCTGGATGAATGGATTAGGTGCCCACGGAAGACTCATATTGGGGGATCCATAATTTGGAAAGCTATGGTTAAATCATTCGATCTGGTGGAGAATTATCTGGCGTGGGATGTTGGAGATGGCGCACAGGTGAGAGTTGGCAGGGATCCTTGGTTTGGGAGTGCACGCTCTCATTTGCTGCCGGATTTGGTTGTAAACGCTTTGGAGAACAGGGGCATTCGTACTTTAAACCAGTTGGCTGCACAGGAACCCGAGGAACCGTGGATACAACGCTGGATTAACGCTGACCTGTTGGGTTTGGAGGCACCTGTGGCGGAGTACCTTAATTTATATATCAATGAATTGAAACGGGCACAGATACATCTGACAGATCAGGAGGACGTGCTGATATGGGAACCCGATCCAGCTGGGGACTACACACCTAAATTGGGTTACTTCGTGCTCAGCGCAGGTGAGGTTAACGGGGATACGATCTGGTGGTGGCGATCACTGTGGAAACTTAAGTGCCCATCCAAGAACAGATTGTTTATGTGGAGTACCGACCTGGGATAATCTGCAGAAGAGAAATTTCCAGGGCCCGGGGTGGTGTGTATTGTGCAAGAATGAATCGGAATCGATTACACACCTCTTTTTACATTGCCAGTTTACTACTGCTGTGTGGAATGAATGTTCTAAATTGTTGGGTTTTGAATGCAATTGGGAAGGAAACTCTGTGGACAATGCTTGGGAAAACTGGTGGAGACGGACAACTGATAAGAATCAGAGGAAACTACCATTGGTGATTATTTGGGGGATCTGGCTGGCTAGAAATGGTGTGATCTTTCAGGAAAAACCATGTCTTCCGGCTTTGATCTGTGCTAATTCAGTGGGCATTTTTCAAGCTTGCCCGGAATACGTTAGGGCTGCTAATCAGAGACGGGACATGGCTGTGGAGATTGATAAATCTTCTCCCTGGGGTTTTTTTGATGGAGCAGCTAGCAATGAGATTTGTGGTGGGGGGGCAATCTTATACATTTCTGATTCACATTTCTACACACTCACTATGGGTCTTGGAGCGGGAACTAATAACTTTGCTGAAGTTATGAGTTTAAAATTATTACTCATTTTTGCACATGAGCGGGGTATCTCTAGGTTGGCGGTTTTTGGCGATTCGATGAATGCTATTAATTGGACCAACCAAACCCAAGCCTGCAGAGTTATTAGAATTGCATATGTTATCAACACTATACAGCTGGTCAAACAATCATTTGATTCATTCATATGCCGGCATGTATACAGGGAAAACAACCAATTGGCGGATCAGGCCTCCAAAGATGGGCAAAGTATGGTTTTTGGCACTTGGAAAATAATTGAAGACTTTAATGGACAGCGAACTGATATCTATCACAGGCCCTTTATTGAAGGAGGAGTATAACATTGTAGGTTCATAATATTTGAAAATGAAGTTTAAATGTTTTTTTTGAGAAGATGTAATAGCAAAATAGTCCGGTGGGACAGCGATAATTTGTTTTAGCAGGAATTATGCTGAATTGAAAGTAGACGTTACAGTCTTACCAAGTGAACCCATTTTACATGGGCAGATTTAATTCACTATCCAGTGAATACTAAATGTAATTCGGATCTCTAAGGATGAATGAGAATTACGCTTTTTTCTTTTGGAAAAAAAAAAATGTCTATATGTGATAAATAAAAGTTGAAAATTTACTCATAGTATGTGTAAAACTCAAAAAAAATATATGTATAAATAATATATATATAGAGTTAAATAATTACTCAGCTTATGTAACTCATTTAAATTTTTGTGAAGTTTAAATGGTAAGCATTTTATTTATGATGTTAAGTGTTATAATGATAAATGATAATTAATCATTAGGAAATTGTTTTATTTTTTATTTATGATTGACATAATAATTAATGTAATAATTATTTTACATTATCTTATGTAATCTAATTATTAAAATTGTTAAGTAGATAAATTAGTTAATTTTGATGATAGGTTGATTAATATGCATAACCATTAGACAGCATTAATGGTAAGTTAAAATTTACACCATTTGGCTTATCTTTTTTTTGAAAATGTTCATTGTCGAAACTTCGACGTTTAGTCGAAGGAATAAAACAGACACCGAATCTTGAAAACGAGACACCACGGAGACCATCATGACAAGCTAATTGCCAAGACAATGATTCTACCCTATGACCAAAATGCTTGATAAACACGACTCTAGACTTAAAACTTGGGTTATGCTATTATAAAAATAAATAAATTATTATTATTATTAAATATTAATAAGCAAGGTAGTAAACATTAATTAAATATATTGAAGAGTCGATGACGACTTAATGAGGATTGTGTGGAATCCAATACCTAAACCTACGTAGAACTACTGTAGTATATCTAATACTGGGTGGCCTCAAGATGGCCTGATCGAAACGCCCAGAACTATAGCTCTTATAGTAAAAACGCTCGTAAATTAGTCATGATGCACTTTTGAATTAACTATTGAGTTTGATGGTAAATTAGTCATGATGTCATCATATGCTAATTATCCTATTATTCCATGTAGCAGGGATAAACATGGTAAGAACGCGAGCAGGTCGGGGGCGAGGTCAGGCGACCGCATTACCTGAGCCGAATGTGTCGGCACCATCGCCGGAGACCATCCTTATATTGCGCCCGCTAGAAGCAATGAACGAAACACTAAGGGGACTTGTACAGAGAGGAAGTGTTACCTCAGAGGTAGAAGTGGAGGCCCCTCCACAAAGGGAAGAAGTTTCGGTGGTAGAAGTGAACACAGTACTAAGACCTCCACATCAGGATATCAGAAGGGAGCTTCAGAAGATAAGGCTTCCAGAGTTTTCAGGGGGTCGATCAGGGATACGAGCAGAGTCGCGGTTGGAAGAGATGACCAGGTGCTTGACCTTGCAGGAGCACACTTCCATGTCCAAGTCCAAGCTGGCCATATTTCAACTAAAGGGGGCCGCTTTGACCTGGTGGGGGAACCAAGAAAGGCAGCTACACCTCACACCAGACATGATTCCATGGGAACTATTTGTGGGAAAGTTCAAATGGAAGTACCTACCCGCATCCTACCAGGAAGAACAAGCAGGGGCTCTTCATGCCTTAGTACAAAGCATCTATCTGTGGAGGAGTATGAAGAGAGGTTCATGGAATTAGTCAAGTATGTCCCTTACTTGGACAATGATGAATGCCAGGTTGAGCGCTTCGTGTATGGGCTCAATACCAAGATCAGGGCTCAGGTACGGATGTGGAAACCTACTTCGGTAGCCGAAGCAGTAGATTGTGCTCGTCACACTGAGGAGATGTTGGGTGCAAAGTGTAGAGCACCCTATATGCAGATGAATTATAAAAACATACAGAGCAGATGAGATTTATTGTCAACCCGAGAAAGTCTTTTATTTCAAAGGATAGATGCACAGTCTATGCTCAAACACCAAATCATTATAATTGAATACTGTTATCCTCTAACAACTATGTCCATCCCAAAGATCTGTGCAATCCCAGTTGCTGTCTAAATACTATAAATTCAATCCCTTTCTACCATGCATCAACAAGAAATAAAATAAGATTCAAAGACAATTGCAGATAAAAATAAATCCTATTCACATCCTAGAACAAGTAACTCACTTCTTCAATCTAATCACTCTAATAAACCATAAGCAGAAACTGAATATTAATCTAGAAATTCAATTGCAAAGGATTGAGTTCAGTTGCTCTAAGAAATTGAATTACAGGAATGAAAATCAACAATCATAACAGGAAAAATAAATTGTAAAGGGCTCATGGGATCACAACTTAACTGCAAGATGAACAAGGTTGTGTACAACTGTCAGATGAAACGCATAAAGAAAGTTCCTACTCAGTCGACTGTTGCTCTACACCAATTACCAATCTCCAGAAAATATAATCTTAACTATACTGAAAATCCATGTCACGCTTACTACTGCTACATACAAGGGAAATATCATGAATAAAACATCACACAACAACAAATTCAAAATCCTATTTTAACTCAGCAATCTCTATGGAAGACGGGCCCAGCCTTCACACAGAGACGCTGGCTGAACAACGCGAGTTCCTTTAACTCAGAAGTAACTCCTTATATTAACAGAAGAATGATTACACAGTTGCTTTTGCTGCTAATACAATGAATTAATTATCTATTGTTCAACCCCCTGGGTCGAGGCAGCTCCCCATATTTATACATGCAGATCATAACATCCAATTCTATTAACGGGCATCCATGAAGATCTCTGATCTTCAGGCGCCCTAGATGATACAAGCTGTTACAAACGTGGAATAGTAAGGATATAGAGAGATATGAGAAAGCTGTTGATTGGCCCAAGAGTGGCGATCTTTCCAGATCACGATTAACTCGAGCAGCAAACAACTAAAAGATCTCCAATTATGGCACATTCTGTTATAGCTACCCTGTTCACGGCTCTGTCTAGAATGATGCATTAGAACCACGTGCCTTAATCGATGATCCGAGCCCCTAGGATCCCTTTTTAAGAAGCGAACACCCTTCCTTTGAAGACTTTGTTCAGCCCATCTTCCTGCAGTCCACTTATCTCAAACTACCTTCATAAATCATAACATGTTAGCACAATTGAGAGATAAACAACCTTAATTATCACAATCATAAGCATTAATAATATAAAGCAATGATCAGTCATACCTTGGAAGTTTGGGGGAATAAAGTGAGGATAACAGGTCTGATTAGCATGATAAATGATGTAGGACAGGGGAAGGAAAGGTGATCAAGGATGGTTAGAAGGGGCTAATTCTGGGCTCAACATCTCCCCCCAACTACCCTGTTGCATGTCCTCATGCAACAACCTGCGTCATTTGGAATCTAAGTCTTGTACTGAGCTCTATCCATGGAGAGAGGAAAAATTGTAGGGAAACTCAGGCACCCCATCTGTCCTTCCAATGCTACCTGCTGGTGTCTGAAAATGTAATTGATACAAGTGGAAATCACTTCTTCCTGCAGTTTATTGTATGATGTGCCTGGGGAGGACTTGAAAAGAAATCTTTAATCTGAATCCAAATCAATGACATTTCTAGGAGGTAGAAGCACTGGTTCTTGTGGGGCAGTGTCTCCCAGCACATCTAAGTTTAATAAGAGAGTTGTTGGTTCTTGTGTAACAGCAACATCCTTTAAACCTTCTTCAGCAGCTACCTTCATTGCTTTTAGAGACACTGGTTCTTGTGTAACAGTGTCTTCTTTGTCCTTCTGTTACTGAGATTGGATATCCTTCTCATTGTGTAGCTCCTCCTCCAAGATTTCGGTGTCACCTGAGCATGGTGTCTGTACCTGTTCATCTTCACTCCACTGTGTATCGGGAATGATATCCATTCCAGGTTTATCTTTCAAATGAAATTCAGGAGTTCCTGCTGCAGCCTCCAAGGATGTTGGTTCTTGTGTAGCAACATCCTGGCTTGCCTCTTCATCCTCCTGTTGTTGCAACTCTTCTCCTATGAGCTCTGTGTCATGGGAACCCTCTAGGGTTACAACCCAGAGTTCATCATTAAATTCCATAATGTCCTCTATTCCAGGTTCTTCTCCCATCTGCTTGGCCGGTGGACAAGTACACTCAGGGTTGTTGGTTCTTGTGTTACAGCACCCTGTTCAAGTTTATCAATGTCCTGCCCTTGTAGCTCATCTTCTAAAATTTCTGTGTCATGGGAACATGTTGGGGTTACAGTATAGAATTCTTCATTAGACTCCCGAGTGTCCCCCATTCCCGGTTCTTCTCCCATCTGCTCTATAATCTTTGTGTCATGGGAGCATTCTGGGGTTACAGTCAATTCTTTATCCCCATCATCATACATGATTTCATCCCTTAGCTCCTCTGTTACAGGATTGGTGGCAGCTTCAGCAAGGATGTGTAAAGATGCTGGTTCTTGTGTGGCAGCATCTTCTTTTTCTGCAGCTTCCTCTATTGTGGCTACAGGCTGTTGTGCTGAGAAGGTATGAAGTATAATCTTATGGCCTGCCTCCTTGAAGATTTCTCCATAGGTGGGACAGAGTATTCGTTCATCCTCCTGTCCAGCTTCAGCAGAATCTGATCCCTCCATTTGGTCTGCAGCCTCTACCAATGTATACATTTTTCTTTCTCCTTGTTTTCTGCAGGTTTCCTTCCACGTTTCCAACTCCCTTCGAAGTACTTGGAGGTCTTCTTTTAATAGTGCATTCTCAGCCAGAAGTCCTTCAATTCCGGGTTCTTCCTCCACTGGCCTTTGTGGAGCATCCATTGGTCTTGGTACAAGGATCGGGGGTTCAACCTGTGCCTCTAAGGTTGCCCATCTTTTTCTGGATGCCTCTGCTGCTGTAGCTAATCTAGTTCTTTTCTTTCTGATAGGTGAGGTTATGTTAAATTCATTGATTGCTCTCTTTCTTTTCTTTTGTGGTGTTTTCTTTTGTGGAGCTGGTACATAGGGATTCACAGCTGAGGTCGAAGGAATGTTTTCTTGCCTCTCATGCTGTTCTTCTTCAATTAAAGCTCCTCCTTCCCACTCAGGTGAGGATTCAATAGTTACCAGCTCAATGTTTTCTTCTATTGCCCTGGCTCTGTCACCTTCAGGTTCACTTGTCGCAGCATTTAGTGCTACTCCAATTTCACCTTCTAGTGTCAGAGCTACCCTATTGTCTGGATTTTCCACAGGGTTTTTATCTACATCCTCCCCCGATGGCTCTTCCTGTGATGGAGTTTCATCCCCCAATTGTTCTTCTTCTAATGGAGTTTCATCCCCCCCAAATGGCCCTACCTGTGCCCCCAGTTGTTCTTCTTCTAATGGAGTTTCATCCCCCCCAGATGGCCCTACTTGTGCCCCCAGTTGTTTTTCTTCTACTATAGTTTCATCCCCCCCAGATGGTCCTGCTTATGCCCCCGGTTGCTGTTCTTCTGCAATTTCATCCCCCCCCCCCCAACTTCAATGGAGGGACTCCGGTCCTCCTATTGTGGTGGAACTCGTATCTGCTGTAATGGGACGACCCGCAAGGGAACGGGTTGCTGAGCTCGGGCTGTGAATTGTTCCCAGGTTATATGATGTTGGGAAAGGGTTCTTACAATTATTAATTTGATAAGGCCATGGTGGGTGAGGGTTGAAAGTGGGTGCTTAGCAGACTGGAAAATGCTGCCATATGACGCAAGTCATGCAGTAGATAATATGGAATGTTTATTAAAATGCCATGGCGGAGATGAGAAAGTAAAGGGAGTTCAGAATTATATACAGTTTGATATCTACCTTCACAAGCGATGTATTTATTGAGGAAGACAGCAACCTGGTCCCATGGCCGCGGCGGTGAGTGCAATGCGATCCCTCTTCTTTACGCTTCTACTTGCTCCCCCTCCATTAAAAATGCTTCCAGTGCAGTCGTTGCGGGGACTCGTTGGTTAAACCATGGCTTTCCCACCAGCGGGATGGCCATAACCTCGGATATAACGGCCTCAGAGACCTTTATGCGCAGCCCCCACACCGTAGAGTGAGTTTTGGTGAGATTTAGAGCAAACTGCAAGGCTGCTTCCCGATTGAATCCATCTAATCGCTCAAAAAACTCGAGCCAGCCGACAGCTTGAAAAATGGCAGGAACTTGAAGATTTTTTTTTGAGTTCCTGTGTATTCACAGGTTCATGACGAACTGGAATCCCCATGGTCTTGGCTGCAGGCTGAAATTGCTATCCCACAGATGGTAGAATCTGAGAATGGAAGTTGCAGCACAGAGGATGCACGAATCGCTGAGCGGAGACGTTGAGAGAATGAGCAAATTTGGAAAGTTAAGCATAGAAGAATGTTCGAAATTTCCATGTCGAATTGGGGAAGGTTGCAGTTATTAGTGTTTACGTCGTACGAGGGAAAGGTTTAATCAAGTATAATGGTAATACGAGTAAAGGTACGACTGATATTGTTTAAATGATATCAACACTTAATCACGTGATAAATAAAAGCCATACCTCATGAGACTATGTGTCGGATAACCTGCGGAGAATGGTGGAGCGTGCAGTTGGTGACGTTGCGGAGCCAGACTCGTGCACAGTCATAAATTTGATCATGATGACCAGAATAATGCAATAATTTCTTCCGCCGATGAAACACAAACCATCGCGTCCTCGGGGTCGGAATGATGGATTCGCCGGCACGACTGGGATGAACCAGAGCCATAGTTTAGCAGATTTGGAGCAATTCTTCCGTTAACACAGGAGTTACCACTGCAAGTTGCCAGAAATGATATCACAGCCGACGAAAAAGATGTTGCAGCCGCCAGGAAAGAATCACAGCCACCGGGAAAAAGATTTATGGGATCGGGAGAAATTACGGCTGTCAGGGAAAAGTTTTGCGGCAGCGGGAGATATGTCACAGTCGCCAGGAAATATGTTGCAGCCACCGGGAAAGATGTTGCAGCCACCGGAAACTGGTTCACGGCAGCCGGGAAAAGAATTTACGGGATCGGGAAAAATTACGGTTGTCACGAAAAGTTTTACGGCGGCAGGAGATATGTCGCAGTTTGTCGGGAAATATGTTGCAGCCGTCAGAAGATATGTTGCAGCTACCGGAAATTGGTTCACGGCAGCCGGGAAAGAGGTTTTACGGCCACCGGGAAAATAATTTTACAGTTGACGGGAAACGATATTGCAGACGCTGGGAAATGATGTTGCAGCCGATGTGACATGATGTTGCAGCTGCCGGGAAATGTTGTTGCAGTTGCCGGGAAAAAGGGTTTACGGCTGCCGGGAAAGCGATTTTAGGGTCAACATGAAATGATATTGCAACCGCTGGGAAATGATGTTGCAGCCGCTGTGACATGATGTTGCAGCTGCCGGGAAACGTTGTTGCAGCTGCCGGGAAAAAGGGTTTACGGTTGTCGAGAAAGCAATTTTAGGGTCGACGGGAAATGATATTGCAGCCTCTGGGAAATGATGTTGCAGCCGCTGGGACATGATGTTGCAGCTGCTAGGAAAAGTTGTTGCAGTTTCCAGAAAAGTTGTTCACGGCTGCTGGGAAAAAGGATTTTTACGTCTGCCGGAAAATCTATCGCGGTTGCCGGAAAAGAGATTGCAGCTGCCGAAAAAGATGTTGCAGCTGCCGAAAAATATGTCGCAGTTGCCGGATTTTTTTTTTTTTTTTTTAATAAGGGAAAAAGGGAAATACAGCACAGGGTGACTCTATTTTGATAGGCCCAATCTGGTCGTTCTCCTGGCGCTTCCCTGGAAATTTTTGAAAAAAACAACAGCAAACGAAAAGATCAAATGCAAAGGGAAAACAATTATACGCTACAGCAGAAAATAAAGAAAATTATTTATGTACAGTAATTCAAAATGCGATTTTCAGTTTAAGGATTGGCAAAGGCAGGGAGAAATTCCTGCTCTGGTGCCAGCTGATAATCCAGATCGGTGGCAATTTGCGAAATGAATGCATCTTTCGAACTAGGCTTACGATACAGTCGCAGTATGTGGCCATTAGCAAGTAATGGTATGCGGTTTTCATCGATGGTCACTAGACGGACAGTGCCGTTGTCAAATACCCTGTCGACCAAATATGGACCCAGCCATCTTGTACGTAATTTACCTGGAGTCATATAATAGTGCCCAATCTCCCTCATGGAATATTTTCTTTTTAATGAATCGGTCATGCCAGTTAGATCTCTGTTGCTGAAGCAACACAGTCTGGTCTACTGCAGCTAACCGTTTCTCATCCAATTCATTTAGTTGATTCAATCTTTTCTTCTGGGCTTCTGTTACATCCAGATTCATTTCGGTGGTTGTTTTCAGGGTTTTGATCTCAAACTCAATTGGAAAGATGGCACTCTTCCCATATACTAGATCATAGGGAGAGAACCCTGTGGTGTTGCACCAAGTTGTGCGATATGCCCACAATGCCTCCGGAAGCCTGTCAGCCCAATCCTTTCGATGGCTCTTAACTGTTTTAGTAAGGATTGCTTCAATAAATTTATTAGTACTTTCCACCTGACCATTGGCCTGAGGGTGGTAAGGTGAAGCCACCCTATGTTGCACATGATACTTCCGGAGCAAGGATTCAAATTGGTGTGAGATAAATTGCGGTCCCCCATCGGTAACTACTTCCTTCGGTACCCCAAAGCGGGTAAATATTTCACTGTACAGAAAATCAATCACCGCCTGGTCATTAGCCTTAGCCAAAGCTACAGCCTCTACCCACTTGGTCATGTAATCAGTACAAACCAGAATGTAAACTTTCTGTCTGGACGGAGGGTTGATAGGGCCAACAAAATCCAGTGCCCATCTATCAAATGGTTCAACTACCACTTGAGGTTGTAGAGGCATCTGATCTATTTTATTCGGCTGGCCCATCCTTTGGCAGCTATCACAGGACTGAACATACCTTTTAGCGTCCCTGAACAGAGTCGGCCAATAGTAGCCCATCCGCAGCGCTTTATGCCCTGTTCTTTTGTCTACAAAGTGTCCCCCACAAGGTTCATCATGACAGGCCTTCAGTATGTGAAAGATCTCATCTTCCCTTACACATCTCCTAATCTCAAGATCGGTCCCTGTGTAGAAGAGATGACCATTGTGCCAACAATACCTGGCACTTTGCTGGATAATTTTTCTCTTCTCTCGTTTAGACATGTGTGGCGGGAGCTTTCCTGCAACCAAATAATTAGCAATGTCTGCATACCAGGGGGAATGAGCTGAAAGTGCGAATAGATGTTCATCTGGAAAAGAATCCTCAACAGGCGAACTGTCATCACTGTTAGTGAAACGAGATAAAAAATCGACAACAACATTTTCTTTTCCAAGTTTATCTATAATGGTAATATCAAATTCCTGCAATAATAAGAGCCACCTGGTCACTCTGGCATTGGTGATAGGTTTGTTCATTAAATATTTAATGGAAGAGTGATCAGTGTGCACAAACGTAGGATACCCAGTAATGTAATGCCGAAATTTATTAATAGAGTAAAGAATAGCGAGGAATTCTTTTTCGGTAACAGTATAATTAAGTTCAGCAGGGGCTAAGTTTTTACTAACGTAATAGATGGCATAAGGTACTTGACCATCCTGCTGTCCTAATACTGCTCCAATGGCGGCATCAGAGGCATCTGAAGAAATGTGGAAGGGTAGGGTCCAATTAGGTCCCCTTAAGATAGGAGCTGTGGACAGCTTCTCTTTAAGCTTGTCAAACGTTGTCTGGCATGTTTCACTCCACACAAACTGTGCATCCTTCATTAACAAAGAAAACAAAGGAGAAGCAAGTTTGGAGAAGTTTTCTATAAATCTCTGATAATATCCAGCAGGTCCCAGAAAACTTTGCACCTCTTTCTGAGTTGAAGGAGTCGGTATATTTTTTATCACCTTAATTTTTGAAGGATCCACCTGAATGCCATCGGTAGAGATGAAATGACCTAATACCACCCCCTCACTCATCATCATATGGCATTTTTCAGTACTTAATGAGAGGCGAGCTTGTTCACAGCGAATTAAAACCTTCTTTAAATTTTCTAGTGCTTCCTCAAAGTCCTTGCCATAGGGAGTAAAATCATCCATAAAGACTTCCATACTATCATTAACTAGTTCAGTGAATATGCCAATTATAGATCTTTGGAATGTTGCTGGTGCATTACATAAACCAAAGGGAAGCACCCTGTAGGCAAACGTTCCCCAGGGGAAAGTGAAGGTGGTCTTATCCTGGTCCTCAAGAGCAATCTGAATTTGATTGTACCCGCTGAACCCATCTAAGAAGGAGAAGAACTTCTTCCCTGACAAGGTATCAAGTACCTAGTCAATAAAGGGCAGAGGGAAATGATCCTTTTGCGTAGCTTTGTTCAGCTCCCTATAATCAACACAAACTCTCCATTTACCATTTTTCTTGGGCACAATTACGAGTGGGGAAACCCATTCACTATCTAAAATGGGATATATAAATCCTGCTTCCAAAAAAATTTGGATTTCCTCCTTCACTATATCCCTCAGATTGGGGTTCATGCGTCGTTGGGGTTGACAGACAGGCCGGGAGTCATTTTTAATATAAATATGGTGGGTGCACAGATTAGAGGGAATACCCCTCATGTCTGTATACTCCCAGGCGAATGCCCCCTTATGTTCCTTCAAGAGACTGATTAGGAACGTCTGTTCTTCTAAGGTGAGACCAGGGTTGATATTCAAAGTCCTTCCAGGCTCTACCTCAATAGGAATACTTTTCGAACTTTTCAAAACTGGGATTATGTTTGCGTCACCAACTAGTGCTTCTTCCGTAAGATTTTCTTGTTCTTCCTTACCAAGGGTAATGTTTAGGATTTGATAGAATTCTTTATCCACTGAAGCAGGTTCGCTAGTGAAATTACTGATAGCATCGTCTTCTATTTCATTTTTAAAAGTTAAGGCCTTCCCTATTGTTAATAGTGGTTGAACATCCTCCTCCTCCTCCTGCTCTATCCAAAGAGAAGTTTCGACCTCTAAACTTGGCCGAGATGGAGGATACAGGGTGAGGTTTTTAATCTCTGTACCATCAGATATAGTCATGGAGCCAGATCGACAGCTAATGCAAGCATCAGCTGTGGCCAACCAAGGCCTCCCCGGGATCAATGGATGTCCCCCCAGCTGTGATTTTGGTTGCAATATCAAAAAGTTAGCAGGGTATTCCCATGAATCTACTGAGATGACAAGGTTGTCCAGAATCCCTTCGAGTCTAATGGTGGATCTGTCTGCCAATTCTAAAACGGTATGGGTCGACCTAAAATTAGTGAGTCCAAGCTTCCTTACAGTCTCAATTTTTATGACATTGATCGATGCTCCTAAGTCGACTAGCACGTTGGGTATCTGCGTTTGTCCTATATGTACAGTGACAGTAGGATTGCCAGGGTCGTCATACTTGGTCACAGGGGTTTTTCCTGTTATTAAAGCAGATAAATTCCCTATGACGTGAACAGTGGGAGGATATCTAGGTTTCCTCCCTGGTTTCTTAGTGCACAGGTCCCGAACAGTTTTAGCATAAATAGGAACGTCTTGAAGAGCTTGCAGAAGGGGGATTTTAACGTAAAGATTCTTTAACTCTCCTAGGAGCTTGAACTGAGGTTTCCTTCTATTTTTGGTATCATTAGTCTCTCGGGGTATGGTGGTTGCCTTATCAGTTGGGTAGGCTGCGCATTATTTGATTTCTCATTTGATGTTTCAGCCGCCCCATCTAAGGGATGCTTAGAACCCTCAGTGATAGGAACTGTATCGGATGGATGCTGTGAACTCTCTCTTTCTTCATGCACAGAAGGTGGAATATCTTCTGTAATTATAGGTTCTATTATCTTCCCAGATCGTAGACGAATATCATTACAAGGTACAGGGGAGAGAGAGTAGGCCGGCATATTGACAATTTCCAATTGATGGACTGTTTTATTATTCGGGTTAGGATTAGGTTGGGCAGGCAGCCGAGGCCGTATTGGTATATTAGGAACAGGATTATTCTGCAGCTGCAGCTACGACTGCTGAGGTGGGTATTGAGGATATTGAGGAAATTGAGGGTATGGAGGAGAATATGGTGACTGTTGAGGTGGAGGTGGTTAAGGAAACTGGTTCCCAAGATGGAAGTTCCTCCATCCAGGAGACCACGACGTAGGTTGATGTGGTGGCTGTGTCCAAGGACTCCATGAGTTATAATTTTGCATTGCAGGTTGGGAAGGATTCCACTGAGCATAATTTAAAGGGAATTGTGTATTCACATTTTGCATGTTATTATTCCAATTGCTCATATTATTCAAAAATGGAAACGAGTCCATAGGCATACCTTGATTTCGAGGCTGCCAAGGTTTCTTTTGTGCAATGAAATAGGCTGATTCCACCTCTGGAGTTGATGCCTGCAGAACAGCCTTCACTTGGGGAAGTGTGGGACATTCCTTCATGTCATGGTTCAGCTCACACAGATGACATACTTCTACTTTTTCAAGAGGGAATTCTTTTAGCGGGTGATTCTTTCTACATCGGGAACAGAACACACCTAGTGTGAGATCCTCCACTGCCTGTTTTTGTTTTGCCTTCAGGACATCAATCTCCGAAGAGATGGAGCTCATCATTTCCGTTTTAAAATTTTCAAGGAGATTGCCTATTTCTGCACGTGTAGCTCCTCCATTAGATGACTTCTGAGTTCTATCGAAGACATCACGTTCCAGCTTATCCCGTTTATCCCGCTTATTGTTCCTGGAAGATCCCCTGGAGTATCTCTTACATAGTTCCACAATCTTCCCAAAAGGTTCTTTGGAGATGTCTCCCTTTCCTAGCAGGTTTAACATATCTAAACAATCATCCCTGATCCCACGAAGCAAAATTATCTTTAGCACGTCCAGCCCCATGTTCGTTTTCCCAGATCTTTGCACATTGTACAGCAGCCTTTCTACAAAATCCTCCAGACTTTCATCCTCCTTCTGCACCATTTTGAATAATTCCTCTCTTTTGTCCTTGGTGTTGCAGTATTCCTGATATTTCTCCAGGAACACTTGTTTCATCTTATCCCAATTAGCAACGGTTCCACCCCCAAGGCTCATGAACCAGCGTAATGCGTTGTCCTTCAGGGTGGCGGGAAAAAGTTTTAGCTTTTGGGCATCGGTGACATAATCATAGCTGCGACAGAGGATATCGAATTCAAAAAGGAATTCGTCTGGATCTTCTGCCGCCCTTCCATAGAAGCGAGGCAACACTGATGGTGAGATGTTTTTCATAGGGGTTGTCCCTTCTGGCTGTCGAATCGGAAATTGCAGTGTAGCCGTCGTTCCCTCAGGCAGAGCGTGATTTTCATGATGATAGTTTTCCACCATTGCCTCTTCCTCATCAGTCTCGTGTTTGTTACTCATGTTCTCTTCTGTTTCCTCTTCTTCATTCATTCCTGCGTTCTTTTCCTTGTTTGTAACAGCTGCGCCTTCCTCAGTTGTAACAGCTGCGTATTCTTCAGTTGTAATAGCTGCGTATTCCTCAGTTGTAACAACATATTCAGTTGTAACAGTTGCATCAACTGTACCTTCCTTAGCAGGGGTATATGAGGGAGTCACGGATGCTTGTGTATTCTCCACCATGGATCCTGACGCTGGCGCTCCAGGATCAACAGGGATTCTTCTGATAGGATTTTCTTGATGACGAGCCCTGGTAGATGAATCAGTTTTGTCAACAAGATCGTCGATGAATGTCCTTCTGCCCAATGGTGGTCCTCGACCACGACCCGAACCACCTACGCTGTTAGTATTTTGTGGGGTTTTGGGAGTTGGGATGTGATCGCGTTTTACCCTCCTCGTATTCATGCGAAGCAAATCATTTCAGCAAAGAAGAGACTGACTAAAAACAATTATCAGATGCAACTAATGATTAGTGTTTAATTTTTATCCTTCCCTGGCAACGGTGCCAAAATGTCGAGCACCCTATATGCAGATGAATTATTCAAGCATACAGAGCAGACGAGATTTATTGTCAACCCGAGAAAGTATTTTATTTCAAAGGATAGATGCACAGTCTATGCTCAAACACCAAATCATTATAATTGAATACTGTTATCCTCTAACAACTATGTCCATCCCAAAGATCTGTGTAATCCTAGTTGTTGTCTAAATACTATAAATTCAATCCCTTTCTACCATGCATCAACAAGAAATAAAATAAGATTCAAAGACAATTGCAGATAAAAAGAAATCCTATTCACATCCTAGAACAAGTAACTCACTTCTTCAATCTGATCACTCTAGAAAACCATAAGCAGAAACTGAATATTAATCTAGAAATTCAATTGCAAAGGATTGAGTTCAGCTGCTCTAAGAAATTGAATTACAGGAATGAAAATCAACAATCATAACAGGAAAAATAAATTGTAAAGGGCTCATGGGATCACAACTTAACTGCAAGATGAACAAGGCTGTGTACAACTGTCAAATGAAACGCATAAAGAAAGTTCCTACTCAGTCGACTGTTGATCTACACCAATTACCAGTCTCCAGGAAATATAATCTTAACTATACTGAAAATCCATGTCACACTTACTACTGCTGCGTACAAGGGAAATATCATGAATAAAACATCACTCAACAACAAATTCGAAATCCTATTTTAACTCATCAATCTCTGTGGAAGACGGGCCCAACCTTCACACAGAGACGCTAGCTGAACAACGCAAGTTCCTTTAACTCAAAAGTAACTCCTTATATTAACAGAAGAATGATTACACAGTTGCTTTTGCTGCTAATACAATGAATTAATTATCTATTGTTCAACCCCCTGGGTCGAGGCAGCTCCCCATACTTATACATGCAGATCATAACATCCAATTCTATTAACGGGCAGCCATGAAGATCTCTGATCTTCAAGCGCCCTAAATGATACAAACTGTTACAAACGTGGCATAGTAAGGATATAGAGAGATATGAGAAAGCTTTTGATTGGCCCAGGAGTGGCGATCTTTCTAGATCACGATTAACTCGAGGAGCAAACAACTAAAAGATCTCCAATTATGGCACATTCTGTTACAGCTACCCTGTTCACAGCTCTGTCTAGAATGTTGCATTAGAACCACGTGCCTTAATCGATGATCCGAGCCCCGAGGATCCCTTTTTAAGCAGCGAACACCCTTCCTTTGAAGACTTTGTTCAGCCCATCTTCCTGCAGTCCACTTATCTCAAACTACCTTCATAAATCATAACATGTTAGCACAATTGAGAGATAAACAGCCTTAATTATCACAATCATAAGCATTAATAATATAAAGCAATGATCAGTCATACCTTGGCAGTTTGGGGGAATAAAGTGAGGATAACAGGTCTGATTAGCATGATAAATGATGTAGGACACGAGAAGGAAAGGTGATCAAGGATGATTAGAAGGGACCAATTCTGGGCTCAACACAAAGCCCATCAGGTCATTCAACTCTCAGCAGTATGGGTTTGTAGGGAAGCCCCCTCGAAGCTACCCTCGGGGAGGATATGCGAGGCAACCTCCCTACGGGAACAGGAGCACACCAAGAGTTGCAGCGGTAGATAGATCAGTGGCAGCTAGGGCAGTTCCCCAGTCAGCCACAGGGACTCACCAGGGTGTGAGAAATTTTAGAGGATCAGCAGGTAGGGGAAGCGGTCCCAGGGGGAGGAACCCCTCTCAAAGGTCTGAACAGGTTATCTCACCCACTCCATTACAGGTTGCTTGTTAGGGATGTGGAGGTCTACATTACCAGCATGACTGTCCCGAATTACGATCTGGTACAGTGCATCGAGAAGGAAAAGCTGCAATGGGGAGTGGGGGTAGCAGGCATCAGATCTCGGCTGCAGTAAACAACCATCAGGCTGAGCACCAATCCACTGTGGTGGAATCATCAGGTATGGTCAATAATGTCAAGCTTAGAATATTGTTTGATCCTGGTGCTACAGATAGTTTCATTTCTCCATATGCATTAGACAAATGTGGGTTGGCAGCCTACGAGCATGATGATTTCATCTTAGTCGAAATGGCTTCAGGGGTAAAGCAAGCAGTAGACCTAGTGTCGACAAGTGTGTAGTGGATCTCGGGGTGTGTGTTACACAAGTCAAAGTGTACGTCACAACCCTCGGAACTTATGATCTCATCATAGGTATGAATTGGCTTGAGAAACATCGAGCTCTCTTAGAGTGTTATGGAAAGAAAGTTCTTTGCATTAATGACAATGGAGAGGCCATCGAGATCCAGGGTATCAAATGGAAGGTGTCCCTACGTTTCATATCAATGATGAACATAAAGCGATGTATGCGACAGGGATGTCAGTTGTACATTGTTGAAGCGGTAAACAATGAGAAGGGACCCTCCTTTGATGAGTACCCAGTGTTATCCAAATTCAGAGATGTCTTTCCAAAGGAATTACTTGGGTTACCTCCTAAGAGGGAACTTGATTTTACCATTGAGGTAAAACCCAGTGCTGAGCCAACATCGAAGACACCATACAAGATGACAGCCCCCGGAACTTTGTGAATTGCAAATGCAGTTGAAGGAACTGCTAGATCTAGGGTTCATCAGACCAAGTATTTCACCATGGGGTGCGCCAGTAATCTTTGTGAAGAAGAAGGATGGTTCCTTGCGTCTTTGCATCAATTACTGATATTTGAATAGAGCCACCGTGAAGAATAGGTACCCGATACCTCGAATTGATGACCTCTTTGATCAAATAAAAGGGGCGACAGTCTTCTCAAAGATCGACTTACGATCAGGCTACCACCAGCTACGGATTAAGGAAGGAGATATACTTAAGACTGCTTTTCAAACAAGGTTTGGGCACTATGAGTTTGTGGTGGCACTCTTCGGTTTGACCAATGCCCCAGCTATATTCATGAGTCTCATGAATAGCGTGTTTCGAAAATACTTAGATCAGTTTGTGCAAGTCTTCTTGGACGACATCCTCATCTACTCCAAGAATGAACAGGAGCACAAGGAACACTTGCGAATAGTGTTGTCATGCTTAAGGGAGCATCAGTTGTATGGTAAGTTGTTCAAATTTTCGTTCTATTAGAAGGAGATCCATTACCTAGGGCATATAATTTTTGGTGAGGGAATTTATGTTGACCCTGAAAAGGTGAAGGCCATAATGGATTGGCCCGTGCCTAGGAATGCGCATGAAGTAAGGAGCTTCATGGGGTTAGTCGGGTATTATAGAAGGTTTGTTGAGGGTTTCTCAAAAATCGCGAAACCCATAACTACCTTACAACGTAAAGGCGCTAGGTATGAATGGACAGATGAATGCAATGCCGCATTCACCAAGCTGAAAAGACTATTGACGAGTGCACCAATTCTACGACTTCCAGATATGGAGAAGGAATTCACAGTTTGCACCGATGCTTCAAGGCAAGGTTTGGGTGTAGTGTTGATGCGGGAAGGTGGGGTAATAGCTTATGCGTCGAGAAAGCTAAAAACACATGAAGAGAATTACCCTACTCATGACCTATAGTTGGCTGCAGTGATGTTAGCTTTGAAGCTTTGGAGACATTACCTTGTTGGACGAAGCTTTGAACTCAATTCTGATCACCAAAGCTTAAGGTATATCTTCACTCAGAGAGACCTAAATGCTAGGAAAAGGCGATGGAGTGAATTCATGAGCAAGTATGATTTTGGGATTTCCTACATCAAAGGGAAGGAGAATGTGGTAGCAGATGCCTTAAGCAGAAAACCAAGACTTTTCTCTCTTATGCCTTTGAAGGTGGATTTGAGGGAAAGAATTTTAGGGCAGCTACTCGAGGATAGTTGGTACCTAAAGGTCACAACGGCACTCCAGAATGGGAAACCGGTGGGACCAAAGTTTGAAGGCTATGAGTTGGAATCCGATGGTTTGTTACGGTATCAAGGGAGGATGTATATTCTTGAGGAGGGAGATATTAGAGAGACTATCCTTAAGGAAGCCCACAGAGCAGTGTATTGTGCACCCCCGGGTGTAAAGAAGATGTATGAAAACATGAAGCAACTCTTCTTTTGGGAAGGGATGAAAAGCGATGTGGTCAAATTTGTCGCTAGGTGCCTTGAGTGTCAGCAGGTAAAAGTTGATCATCACCACCCGGCAGGACTATTACAGCCGCATGACATTCCTATGTTGAAGAGGGAGGTTATCTCCATGGACTTTGTCGTGGGATTTCCTCTTACCTCCCATAGGCATGATGCCATTATGGTCATCGTTGACAAACTGACCAAAACTGCTCATTTCATTCCAGTTAAGGAGACCTATGATGTCACAGATGTAACACATGTGTTCATAAATGAAGTTGTTCGTCTCCATGGGTTTCCCAAGAATATTATATCGGATAGAGATCCCAGGTTTACATCTAGGTTTTGGAAGAGTTTGCAGTCAGCGTTGGGTACTCAGTTGAACCTAAGCACTGCTTACCATCCAGAGACAAATGGGCAAACAGAAAGAGTGAATCAGGTGATGGAGGACATGCTTAGAATGTATGTCATGGATCAACAAACTCATTGGGAAAAGCACTTACCTTTGGTAGATTTTTCTTACAACAACAGTTACCATAGCTCAATTGGGATGCCTCCATATGAAGCTTTATATGGAAGGCCATGAAGGACACCATTGAGTTGGGAAAGGTTAGAGGATCGAGTAATTATAGGACCTGAGTTGATTCAAGAGATGGAAGAGCAGGTTGTTTAGATTAGACAGCGGTTAAAGGAAGCACAGGATAGACAGAAGAGCTATGTCGATGCACATAGGGTTGACCGAAGCTATAAGGTTGGCGATGCAGTGTTCGTCTGCATTAGGCCTAACAAAAGTACCATCAGGTTTGGGAAAGGGAGAAAGTTGTCGCCACGATTTATAGGACTCTTTGAAATTTTAGAAAAGGTTGGACCCGTCACGTATCGTCTTGCGCTGCCACCCCATTTGCACAAAACTCATAATGTTTTTCATGTATCTGTTTTACGACATTATGTAGCTGATGAGTCACATAAAATAAATTGGAAGGAACTGCAGGTTTCGGACGAGGGAACCATCAGGGTCGAACGACTACTTATATTGGACCGCAAGGTTAAACAGTTAAGGCCCCGTTTGGTGGACCAAGTTAAGGTCCAGTGGGACCGATATAGCCTAGGTTCTGCTACCTGGGAGGACGCAAAGACTATGCATCATGATTATCCCACATTATTTTGATCATAACTTCAGGACGAAGTTTCCTGAAGGGTGGGTGTATGTAACACCCCGTTTTGACATTACTACCTGAACTACTATTATATGTTGTATTTGTTTGATTGTGAGACCTCGTCGGTTTGATGACACTGTGGACATATGGTTCTATTATTTTGCCGATATATATATGTGTGTGTGATGATAGTATTATGATCGGTAGTCATGTTTAGATATGTATCATGTGTTAATTATGTCAATTATATGGAAATTACTGAATGATGGGTATGTGGATACCCTTACAGTTATATGTTGAAATAATGAATGTTATGCCAGGTGCATGGCGAATGAATGAGTTTATTGTTGTTATGTTATGATGAAATATATGTGTACATATCGAGGATTTATGCACGATATTCTATATTGTATGTCGAGGACTGACTTACAGGTTGAAACAGCTAAGTGATAGCTGGATCCTACGAGGTGGGAGGGCCTCGGGGACATGGACTTCGAAAGATAAAATGGTATGCGAGTGATGCATTATTTACTTTCGTGTGGTTATTATGTTGTTTATTATGATGTATATTATGACATGGGTGGGGTAGGGTTTTAGGAAACTCAACTGCCCAGATTGGTTATACGATGATAGATCGAGTACAAGTGCAACGCTGTTGTTATGTCAAGTAGACATAGTCCCTTGTTCCATTAGGGGGGTGGAGGCTTTACCCACTGTTTATCCCCAAAACCCATAGTCATGGGAGGGTTGTGCTACGACACGCTCCCCAAGGTGTGTGATGATGACTGGTGGTTTCCTGCTGGGGAAGCTTGGTTGATGTAGTTGACACTTCCGCTTACGGGTTCTAGCTGGAACCGGTCATGACTTGACATTTCAGGGTAGTCCAGCAGAAGACAGGATAGGATGTGGAAGTTAGTGATGATGTAGGTAGATAGTTGTAGCTTGAAGTCGTGATAAAAACAAGATCTAACTGTATGTGTGTAAGACCTTGATTGATTATGCGTCGTAACTCGGTAATGTATGAATTGTCGTAACTTAATAAAATGTCGTTAGGTAAAAGGATACATCTTGCAAACCATGTTAAAACATGTGTCAATAAATAGTAAGTTTCGTGATTATGATTGACGTGTGTGAGTTATTACTGTAGTGTACTTACACGAGGTATGTAAGTAGTAGCTACGCTTACATAACTCACCTACATATTTATGATTGTGTGAAATACTACTGAATATATTGTTAATTATTGTCGATCAATAATTAATTATTGTTGATCAATGTCAATGATGTCGATTAAAGTTAATAATGATGATTAGGGTTAATAATGTTGATTAATGGTTAATTATTGTCCATTAATAATTAATTATTGTTGATTAATAAACAAAGCTATGGTTAACCTAGGTAGTGACTAATGCAATTGATTAGAATGCTTGATTGATTGTTAACGAGTTTAATTAGCCAAGACTAAGGGTTGAAATGTTAAAATGTAATTATAATGTTAAATAAGTTAATAGTAACTTGATCCCTAAATTAATTATGTGTTAATGAGACTAAGCTTATCTTTAGTAATGATTATTAATTAGTTTAATTACAAACTAAGGTGTAATTAAAATGGAACCAGGTAAAGTCGATTAAATCTTAGTTAATTTTGTTTAATTAATATAATTACACATTGATAATGTTATGATTTACATTGATAGGATTATTGTTCATACTTGATAAATTGAATTAGTGAATTTATAATTAGAGGGAATTTACAAACTAGAAATATTAGAAACCCTTAATTAAATGATTAGGTAATAGTAATTAATCAATTGACAATTATTGTTAATTAACTTAAATTGGTGAAGCGTGTAAGTTTAAAACTCTTACGGTTGGTGGGTGAACCAACCCCAACCCCAAACTTTATTATAAAAATGATATAACATTTATTATTAATTAAAATTGTACTTTGAATAAGAAACAAATGTTTAAAAATAATTGTTGTAAGTTGTGTCGGTAAACCTCATAAAGAGGGGTAAATATTAAAACGATGGATTATTAAATTAATAATATTTCCATGGATTGGTTCGAGGGAGCCTGAATAAGTAGGCATGAATGGGTTGGGACCCCATTAATGAAGGGATAGGGGTATCAATGAGGAGGATAGAGTCGGCAGGAACAAAGGGGATAAGATGGAGAAGGGAGGAAGAAGAGGGGATCCCAGGACCTTGGTTGTTTTGGGGTGGGAGAAATTTGGAGAGCAGACATAGGATTTCAAAGCAGAGTTGAAAGGGGGTGTTTTGTTGGAGATTTCTGAAAGGGATATAGCAGGTTGGCTTGTACTCGGTTTGGGCTTGGGGATCCAAAGGGGTACCTTTGGAGCTGGGTGGTCGACGAGACCTCGCCAATTGGCAGGGTGGAAAAACTATTTTGGGCTGGTTGAGTTTCAGAGCTTTGGGGAAGGTTTTGGTTGCAGGAAAAGCAAAGGGAGTCAGCAAGGCATTCAGCAAACGGGGACAGCTTGAAGGGTGGATCTACTAGCTATCTACAGGTATTTTCCAGCAAGTATATTTTATCATTTCTACCTTGTCAAATTATGTAAGAATTTAATTACAAAATATTATATGATGTTATTATATCTGCTACTCCTGCACAAACATTTCCAGCAGGTATATTTTATCATTTATACCTTTTCAAATTATGTAAAAATTTAATTACAAAATATTATATGATGTTATTATATCTGCTACTCCTGCACAAACAATAAATGGTTAGAAGTAGATAAAGCGGAATTTTAATTGCTCAAATTTGTAAATGTAAATGCTATATTTTATAGCCAAAAATAGAAACAGAAACAGAAATAGAAATTTTGACAAGAAGTGAAATATCTGACTTTATTAAGAGTTCAAGGAGACCCAGGTTGGGGTCTTACAATGACCATACATACTTAAGATTATTTAGAATCATAATGTGTTGATAGTATTGAGACTATATTAATGAATGTATGATTATGTATGAGTTCATGAGGATGACACTAGAGCACACTTGAGCATGCATAGTGGTCCGGGATGGATAAGAAGTTCAAAGACATATAGAGATCAAGCGGGAGGAAACCATAAAAGATAAGTATTTGAGTTGTTATTTGAATCTCTGAAATAATAAATGATATTGCTTGTAATAACTGTATGCATATTTGTATTCCTAGAATATATCATGCATAGTGTAAGCATTCATATAGCATTGAACAATATACTACTAATATGCATATGATGGGTAAGATTGGACAAACATTCCATTGTTGTTTATCCAGAATGAAACCTCTTTGCTGACACGGTAAGAGTTTTGCACGCTCTTAACAATATGTTCTGGTAGAGATGGAAGGCATCTAGATAGCCACTGTATGTATACAGGATATGGAAAAGTGTTGTGCCAAAATATTGGTCAAGATAGTTGCATGACTATGTGAATCATATCAGTATGCATAGTAGGTTATCATGATTTGATGAATATGAAGTATTACTAATCATGTGATTAACTTTGATTTGTAGGTAAGATCATGAAGAATGATGAACACCGAACAAGTGATGGATGTTCAACAAGAAGAATTACAAATCAAACATACTATAGAAGGCTCGTGACTAGAAGATTCTCTTAGAAAGAGGAAGAGGATCATGACGAGATGTCTTCTCCAAGTGGCTAGATAAGACCATTCTCTTAATGGTGTAATTGAAGAAAGATTTGTATGGATACCCAGGATCGATAGTCATTTGATGAGCTTAATGATCTCCATGGGTGATGCGGATTTCAACCTTTGCTACAGGGTTGAATATGGTATCTATACACAGATGACATTCAAGAAGGAACTCACCACAGAGTTCGAATGATCTTGAGGCTCATATCAGTAGACCCATCTGACGAGAGATGGCACGGATAGATATGCAGAAGAACACTCACTGCAGAGTGTAGATGATGTTCAGTCATAGAAGGAGAGCTGATAGCTTCTTGAAAAGCTTGGGATTTACCAAAAGTAAAGTTGATCCTAACCTTTACCTTAAGGTTATGGATGATGAACCTATCATACTATTACTGTATGTGGATGATCTCTTTCTGACAGGGAATGAGAAACAGATCATGGAAAGAAAGAAGAAGCTACTGTTCGAGTACACAGGGTACTACCAAAGGACCGAACACCAAGAGCAACCACTTCACACAAACAGATCACAGATCAACACACCGATGTTTTGACGTGGTTTAAACCCTCTTGAGGGAAACACTCCACGGCCCCGGCCAAATAGCTTCTACGGGACAATTTATTATGCAAAGAAAGAAAGTTACAAATGAGCTTCTCATAATCGATCAACTAAACAATGACCCTCCATGCTCTTTAAATAGATATCATGGACCAATCGGGTGTTAAGCCACGGATCAAGGTTAGGTTTGATCTAAGAGAAGTTGAGCCGTCGGATCACTCTATGTCGGAAACATATCGTGACCGTCGAATTAAGTATTTACAAATGCATACTAATGCATACTAAAGAAACACACTATCCCTAACGGATATATTACACAAGTTGATCTTAACTAACTCCTAAGTGTCTAAATATCCTAACAGCTACAAAATTTGAGATGAAAGATCTCGGATTGATTCATTACTTCCTAAAATCTGGAAGTATGGCAAGGCTCGGAAGGAATCTTTCTCAACTACGGAAAGTATGCTGTGGAAATCTTGAAAAGATTTTATATGTTGGAATGTAAAGCCATGGCCACTCCCATGGATCCCAACTTGAAGTTGTTAGCTGATGACTCATCAGAGTTAGTGGATATGACTCTGTACAGAAAGATTATTGGGTCATTGATGTATTTGAAAAATACCAGACCAGATATATGCTTTGTCGTGAATACCTTGAGTCAGTATCTAGTGGAACCTAGACGAGTTCACTTGATAGCTGCAAAGCATGTGATGAGGTACCTAAAGGGTAAGATAGAATTTGGTCTATTTTATCTTGGATATCATGACTTCATACTGCATGGATACACAGATGCTGATTGGGAAGGAAGTGTATCAGACAGTAAGAGCACATCGAGCGGATTTTATTGTATGGGATCTACCATGATCTCGTGGTTTAGCAGGAAGCAGTCTAGCACAACTGAATCGGTATATATAGTTGCTTGCTCTGCTAGTTGTGAAGCGATATGGCTTCTGAATATTTTATCAGTACTATTTGACTTAGAGATGCACCCCACTGCGATCATGTGTGACAACCAAAGTTGTATCAAGATGACAGAGAATCCAGTGTTCCATGATACGTCAAAACACATAGAGATCTGATATTTCTATATACGGGATATGGTGTAGAAAGGAGCTATCAAGATCGAGTATATGAGCACTGACGAACAAGTTGCTGATGTATTAACCAAACCTTTGTCTCGAGTAGAGTTTGAGTATTTCCAAGCTTGGTGTCGCTTAGAAGGACCCTCCTCAAAAGGCAGAGTGATATGGTCGATGATGATATTCGGATATTGGCATCATTGTGGATACATGTATCGATGATGAGATTGTCTATATCCACGGTAAGGTCGATGACAAGGATACATGTATTGATGATGAGGTTACCTGTCCCGACAGTAAGGTTGATGATGAGGTTACCTGTGCCGACAGTGAGGTTGGTGAATGGTCCTTAGACAGGATCTAAGTTGACGAGTGGATTGTATCATCCTTGAACACATGTTCTAAAAAGGATCCGTAGACATATGTCTCTGAGAAAGAAGAGGGATTGCATCATCCCCAGACTTCGGTCCTTGAATTGATCTGTAGACATATGTCTTCGAGAAAGAAGTCCTTAGTGGACGAGAGGGATTGCATCATCCCTGGACTTTGGTCCCCTGAATTGATCCATAGACATATGTCTCCGAGAAAGAAGTCCCTAAGAGAAGTCCCTAGTGGACGAGAGGGATTGCATCATCCCTAGACTTCGGTCCCCTGAATTGATCCGTAGACATATGTCTCCGAGAAAGAAGTCCCTAGTGGACGAGAGGGATTGCATCATCCCTGGACTTCGGTCCCCTGAATTGATTCGTAGACATATTTCTACGAGAAAGAAGTCCCTAGTGGATGAGAGGGATTGCATCATCCCTAGACTTCGGTCCCCTGAATTGATCCATAGACATATGTCGCCGAGAAAGAAGTCCCTAGTGGACGAGAGGGATTGCATCGTCCCTTGACTTTGGTCCCTGAATTGACCCGTAGACATCTGTCTCTGAAAATTGATGATAGGACTACATCGTCACTGAGATTTTAGTTCAAAATGTATGTGATAAATCCTAGATCTGATCTAGGTCACATCCAGTATGAAAAAGGACTAGCTCTATGGTGGTAAATCCTAGATCTGATCTAGGTCACATCTAGTATGAAAAAGGACTAGCTCTGTGGTGGTAAATCCTAGATCTGATCTAGGTCACATCCAGTATGAAAAAGGACTAGCACTATGGTCAGGATTGCATCGTCCCTAGACATGAGATTTGTCTTAAACGGATCACGGACTACATCGTCCCTAGACATGAGATTTGTCTTAAAAGGATCAGGGACTACATCATCCCTAGACATGAGATTTGTCTTAAAAGGATCAAAGACTGCATCGTCCCTAGACATGAGATTTGTCTTAAATGGATCACGGACCACATCATCCCTAGACATGAGTTTTGTCTTAAAAGGATCATGGACTGCATCATCCCTAGACATGATATTTGTCTTAAAAGGATCACAGACTGCATCATCCCTGGACATGAGATTTGTCTTAAAAGGATCATGGACTGCATCGTCCCTAGACATGAGATTTGTCTTAAAAGGATCAGGATTGATCATCCTATAAGTAAGATCTGGATTATATCGTCCATAGACATGAGAGATGTCTTAAAGTGAGAAGGATTGATCATCTTGGAATTGGATCGTGTGTATTGCAGATGATACAAATGTTGTAGATCGATATGATCCAGATGTTGTAGATAGAGATGATCCAGATGCTATAGATTAAGATGATCCAGATGCTGTAGATCAGATCGAGATGATCCAGATGCTGTAGATCGAGTCGAGATGATCCAGATGCTATTGATCGAGATGATCGAGATGAGGCTGTTGATCGAGATGATGCTATTGATCGAGATGATCGAGATGATGTTGTTGATCGAGAGGATCCAGTTGATGATATGATTATATTGATCGAGAGGATCTAGTGATGACGATGTTGTAGCTGATCGAGTGATGCAGAAGGTGAAGACTCAATACTGACGATGCTGATACTCCAGTATTGAAGACCTAAAGATGTTCCAGTAACTGGTTGAGTTACTGATGATATTGAGAAAGCTTCCAATGATTTATAGATGTATCATGTATGATGTTGATGACTCCTTGCTCCTGTAGATGATGTTGTAGGTAGTGTCACCATAAGCGTAAAGCATGCATTACTGCAGTCAATTCCATGTCGTGTGTCACATAGTTTTCCTCATGTGTTCTGAGTCTCCGAGAGGAGTAGGCAATTGCTCTCCCTCCCTGCATTAGTACACATCTGAATCCATCCTTGGATGCATCAGTGCATACCAAGAAATCTTCCTCCGTGTCAAGCACTTTCAAAACCGGTGTCGTTGTCAATAACTCCTTCAGTTTTGCAAATGCTTTGGCACATTTATCCATCCAAATAAATGGCCTATCCTTCTTTTGAAACTCAGTGATCGGTCCTGCAATCCTCGAGAATCCTTCGACAAACCTCCTGTAATATCCCACAAATCCCATGAAGCTTCTCACTTCATGTACGCTTGTCGGCACTGGCCATTCCCAAATGGCCTTAATCTTGGCGAGATCTACTGGTATATCGTCGCCATAAATAATATATCCCAAATAGTGGATTTCCTTCTAGAAGAAGGAGCATTTCGACAACTTCCCATCAAGTTGGTTTTCTCTGAGACACTGTAAAACTAATCGGATGTGCTCTTCATGTTCCTCTGGTGTCCTGGAGTAGATAAGAATGTCATCGAGGAATACCTGCATGAACTTGTCGAGATACTGGCGGAACACACTATTCATCAACTTTATGAAGACACTAGGTGCATTAGTTAACCCAAAAGGTAACACTACGAACTCGTAGTGTCCAAACCGTGTCTTAAAAGCAGTCTTCGGAATATTAGCTTCTGTGATCCTCAACTGATGGTAACCTGATCATAAATCAATCTTTGAAAATATTGTGGCGCCTTTCATCTGATCGAACAAGTCATTGATCCTAGGAAAAGGATACTGATTCCTCACAATAGCCTTGTTCAACTGGCAGTAGTCAATACAGAGTCGCCACGACCCATCCTTCTTCTTAACAAAGAGTACTAGTGCTCTCCACGGGGAGACGCTTTGTCTAATCAGCCATAGATCCAAGAGCTCTTGTAACTGCATCTGAAGTTCCTTCAGTTCCAGCACGAAAATTCTATATGGAGCTCTTGCGATCGGTTCTATCCCTGGCTTTAGTTCTATGGTAAAGTCTAGCTCTCTCTGAGCTAGTATTCCGGGTAAGGCTTCAGGAAATACATCCATGTATTCCGCAAATAAGGGATGGTCGAAGATGTCGACTTTGTCCTTGTCTTTATTCATTGCTATTACCGCTTAAATTTGGCATCCCTTCCTTAGACTTCTCTTCAACTGTAAAGCGGAAATCATCCGTAACGATACCTTGTTTTTCATTCCCCTTAGGACTTTCTTATGACCTTCATCATCATAAAAAGTTAGTTCCTTGCTACGACAGTCTAAGATGGCAGCATGGGTTTCTAACCAATCCATGTCTAGCATTAGGTCATAAGCTCTGAGGGCGGTCGCATAGAAAGAAGTTCTAGTGCAACATACTCCTATGTCTAACTCATAATCTTCTAGTTTCAATCCCACGCTCTGGGTATTTCCAGATGGAATTTTGACTAACTTGAAATCGTCTTGTGCACATGCCATCATCTTTCTTCGTTCTAATGCAGAATAAGAAATAAAGCTTTCAGTAGCACCAGGGTCAATTAGTAAAGAGGATTGCATACTGTTAAGTGTGCCAGTCGTTTCCAGTACAGTAGACTGATGTTCTGCTTGACAATTGTTGACCGCCACATGTATACGATGCGCTCAACTCAGATTGGCAGCAGTAGTCTGAGGTGGCCTTTGTCCCTGTCTTGGTCCTGTCTACTGCTGAGGGTAGTCAACCTGAAAGTGCGGACCTCCGTAAATGCAACATCCTTCCTTTGGTCCTCTTCCTGATCTTCTAGTGGGTGCGTTATTGTCGTGTGGTCCTGACTGTGTTGGCTTCCCAAATGTTTTAGTGTTGTCTCTTCTAGGTGGTGCTTTGTACGGCATTCTGTTGTTTCTAACTGGTTTTCCATGCATAGGTCCTCTGAAGTTATTTCGCTGACCGAAATTCACTCTCTGCGGGTCAGAAGGTGGTACTACCTAATTCCGAATGGGGAAGCTTTGCCTGGACGGACCTGTGTTTACCAGTTCTTCTTCGGCTATCAAAGATTTTTGTACTGCATCATGCAATGTAGGCGGAGTAAGAATGCGGACCTTGTCTCTAATGTTGTCGTTCAGTCCATAAATATATTTTTTCACCTTCAACTTTTCTATCGAGATGTGAGGTGCATACCTCAGAAGTTCCATGAATATGATCTCGTACTCCTGCACTGTTCTTCCTCCCTATTGGAGGGCATTGAAATCACTGAGCTGTCTCTCAATGAACTCTTCAGACATGTAGTGTTTGCGAAATTGTTCTTCAAACAGTTCCCATGACATTTCATTGGCCTCGACTCCCAACTGTGGTTTCAATGTCTTCCACCAGAATAGGGCTTCCCCTTTCAGCTGCAAAATGGCCATGTGTACCTTCAGGTTCGAGGTGTAGTCCCTCAAAGTGAAGCACATCGCCATGTTTTCTAACCAAGCTTCTGTCGTGGCTCCTTCAGTGGAACCCTTAAATTCTAGAAATATTACTTTTTCCAGTTCTCTATGAATGTTGGCAGGAGGTGGGTTCTGCGGTTCAGTCATAGGTATGATGGGTTGGTCTTCCGCGCGGTCTAGTCGGGTCAACAGTGCTTCCGACATTCTTTGAAAGTTTCTCATCATGTTCATGACTTCGCTTGCGGGAATATTAACCGCCTCTTCGGCTCTAGGTGGAGTAGCTATTGGAGGAGTTGGCGGACGTGTTTCCTATGCTCATCCCCTCCCAGTCCTACCTCAGCGAGTCCGTTGGTCCATGAAAAAGTCTGTATTTATCACGCAATTAAAGTTTTGTTAACTAAACAATTTATCAAAGTATTGCGGAAACATTTTGGTCCGAACTAGGTTCGACCGTGCTTTGATACCAAATGTAAGGACTGTCAAGTGGAGCAAGAAATTTTTTTCTTTTTTCTACTCAGTTCATAAATTTAATGATATTAAATTTATGAGTTCCTGCAATTCATAACTCAATTATATTTTAATTCGTCACAAAGATATTTCTATTCTTTCATAAACATGGTTCCATTTTGTTATATGACTTTATATGCATAATACAAAGATGTTAAACATACAATGTAAACTTTCCCCACTTTTACACAATTATACTCATAACCTAAAAATTAGAATAATAATCAATCTTTCCATCCATGCTCTAAGAGGGTTATAACAAGACGTAACTTTTCTTGTACTTCTAATTTTTCATAAATGTAGTAAAGATTTATGCTTCCATACTAAGCAATGTTATTTCATAAATGAATTATTAATTAAAAGGAATGATAATGTCTATCAACTGATTCCTACATCACATAAGGACATTATAAATCTGGCTATATTGTAATCATTTAAACCCTTAAACATGAGGGCATGTTTTTGAAAGGATTGTAGATCAGCATAAATAGAATACATCTTTTGAAGTATGAAAAAATATAGATGAGACTAGTTTTCAATTCTATCCTTGAGATATAAAATGACATGATATTCTATTTCGACATCTAAACATAATCAAAATAAATAATGACACTACCTATCAATTCCATATTTTAATAATACATTATTCACTAAAAATAACTTTCCCTTATATATATATATATATATTCTCCTTAATATAACCACCATATTTAGCACAACAAACTATTTCTCCACTTTATAATTTCTTTTGACCAAGCTCTATACAAGATGCACTAGTTATCTTCTATCTTTAAACTACATAATTAAATGAGTTAAATTTTACTTAAAGATGTTAAACCCCATGTATTTCACTTTAATATAACAACACAATGATAGCATTACATATAATTCACTTCTACCTTTTCAAATGAAATGGTCATAAAAATAAGATTTAACTGACATAAAATAAAAGTAATTCGCTTCTACCTTTTTCAAATGCAATCGACATAAAGATAAGATAAATGGACATAAACAAGAGTAATTCACTTCTACCTTTTAATATAATTTGACAGGCCACCCATATCTAAATTTAAGCAACATTTGATCACTTTTTCATCCTTCAAAAAGGCTCTTAGTCGAATTTATGAACAACGAAAATGAAATTACCATAGAGATATTGTTCGCAATGATTTTAAGAACAAGGAAAGGTATTGATCAAATAAAGAATGACTATCTAGCAGGTGGTTTCTAAAACACAATTAAGCTATTTGTCAAATGAGGAGTCCATCGTCCTACTACCCTCTTGACGAGGAGTGTCAAACTAGAATTCGATACTCAGAGAGTAAAAAAAAAACAACTACAGATTATAATTATGCAAACTGGAAACATCAAATTAAAACTTGATGTATAGAAAGTGAAAATAAGGCAAATTCAATTCGGAAATGCAAATTTTGGAAATGTTAAGTGAGAGATCGATAAAGGGGTACAGAGGTTGTTAATATTTGAATTAAATATTGACTAAATCTGGAATCGCTATCCAACTCTCCAGTTTAGACATACAAGTTTCCTTTAAATAAACTCATACAACGAAAAACTGGAAACACCATGACTTTGGGGAAATAGGTGCACAAAGGATTTAAGCATCAAGAGTTCAATTCATACAGAAAGATCGAATTAGAGCAAACAACACGAATTCTGCAAATAAGGGATGGTCGGATATGTCGACTTTGTCCTTGTCTTTATTCATTTCTATTACCGCATAGAGTTGGCATCCCTTCCTTAGACTTCTCTTCAGCTATAAAGCGGAAATCATCCATAACGATACCTTGTTTTTCATTCCCCTTAGGATTTTCTTATGACCTTCATCGTCATAAAAAGTCAGTTCCTTGCTATGGCAATCTAAGATGGCAGCATGGGTTTCTAACCAATCCATGCCCAAGATTAGGTCATAAGCTCTGAGGGCGGTCGCATAGAAAGAAGTTCTAGTGCGACATACTCCTATGTCTAACTCACAATCTTCTAGTTTCAGTCCCATGCTCTGGGTATTTCCGGATGCCATTTCGACTAAGTCGAAATCGTCTTGTGCACATGCCATCATCTTGCTTCGTTCTAATGCAGAATAAGAAATAAAGCTTTCAGTAGCACCAGGGTCAATTAGTAAAGAGAATTGCATACCATTAAGTGTGCCAGTCGTTTCCAGTACATTAGACTGATGTTTCGCTTGACAGTTGTTGACCGCTGCATGTATACGATGCGCTCGACCCAAATCGACAGCAGTAGTCTGAGGTGGCCTATGTCCCTGTCTCGGTCTTGTCTACTGCTGAGGGAAGTCAACCTGAAAGTGCAAACCTCCACAAACCCAACATCCTTCCTTTGGTCCTCTTCCTGATCTTCTAGTGGGTGCGTTATTGCCACGTGGTCCTGACTATGTTGGCTTCCCAAATGTTCTGGTGTTGTCTCTTTTGGGTGGTGGTTTGTACGACGTTCTGTTGTTTCTAACTGGTTTTCCATGCATAGGTCCTCTGAAATTATTTCACTGACCGGAATTCACTCTCGGCAGGTCAGAAGGTGGTACTACCCGATTCCGAATGGGGAAGTTTTTCCTGGATGAAACTGTGTTTACCAGTTCTTCTTCGGGTATCAAAGATTTTTGTATCGCATCATGCAATGTAGGCAGAGTAAGAATGCGGACCTTGTCTCTAGTGTTGTCATTCAGTCCATAAATATATTTGTTCACCTTCATCTTTTCTGTCGAGATGTGAGGTGCATACCTCAGAATTTTCATGAATCTGATCTCGTACTCCTGCACTGTTCTTCCTCCCTGTCGGAGGGCATTGAAATCATTGAGTTGTCCCTCAATGAACTCTTCATACATGTAGTGCTTGCGAAACTATTCTTCAAACAATTCCCAAGACACTTCGTTGGCCTCGACTCCCAACTGTGGTTTCAATGTCTTCCACCAGAGTAGGGCTTCCCCTTTAAGCTACAAAATGGCCATGTGTACCTTCAGGTTCAAGGTGTAGTCCCTCAAAGAGAAGCACATCGCCATGTTTTCTAACCAAGCTTCTGCCGCGGCTCCTTCAGTGGAACCCTTAAATTCTGGAAATCTTACTTTTTTCCAGTTCCTTATGAATGTTGGCAGGAGGTGGGTTCTGCGGTTCAGTCACAGGTATGATGGGTCGGTCTTCCGCGCGGTCTAGTCGGTTCAACAGTGCTTCCGACATTCTTTGGAATTTTCTCATCATGTTCATGACTTCACTTGCGGGAATATTAGCCGTCTCTTCGACTCTGGGTGGAGCAGCTACTGGAGGAGTTGGCGGACGTGCTGCCTGTGCTCGTCCCCTCCCAGTCCTACCTCAGTGAGTTTGTCGGTCCATGACAAAGTCTGTATTTATCGCGCAAGTAAAGTTTTGTTAACTAAACAATTTATCAAAGTATTACAGAAACATTTCGGTCCGAACTAGGTTCGACCATGCTTTGATACCAAATGTAAGGACTGTCAAGTGGAGCAAGAAATTTTTTTCTTTTTTCTACTCAGTTCATAAATTTAATGATATTAAATTTATGAGTTCCTCCAATTGATAACTCAATTATATTTTAATTCGTCAGAAAGATATTTCTATTCTTTCATAAACATGGTTCCATTTTGTTATATGACTTTATATGCATAATACAAAGATGTTAAGCATACAATATAAACTTTCCCCACTTTTACACAATTATACTCATGACCTAAAAATTAGAATAATAATCAATCTTTCCATCCATGCTCTAAGAGGGTTATAACAAGACGTAACTTTTCTTGTACTTCTAATTTTTCATAAATGTAGTAAATATTTATGCTTCCATACTAAGCAATGTTATTTCATAAATGAATTATTAATTAAAAGGAATGATAATGTCTATCAACTGATTCCTACATCACATAAGGACATTATAAATCTGGCTATATTGTAATCATTTAAACCCTTAATCATAAGGGCATTTTTTTGAAAGGATTGTAGATCGACATAAATAGAATACATCTTTTGAAGTGTGAAAAAGTATAGATGAGACTAGTTTTGAATTCTATTCTTGAGATATAAAATGACATGATATTCTATTTCGACATCTAAACATAATTAAAATAAATAATGACACTACCTATCAATTCCATATTTTAATAATACATTATTCACTAAAAATCACTTTCCCTTATTTATATATATATATATATATATATATATTCTCCTTATTATAACCACCATATTTAGCACAACAAATTATTTCTCCACTTTATAATTTCTTTTGACCAAGCTCTATACAAGATGCACTAGTTATCTTCTATCTTTAAACTACATAATTAAATGAGTTAACTTTTACTTAAAGATGCTAAACCCCATGTATTTCACTTTAATCTAACAACACAATGATACCATTACATATAATTCACTTATACCTTTTCAAATGAAATGGTCATAAAAATAAGATTTAACTGACATAAAATAAAAGTAATTCGCTTCTACCTTTTTCAAATGTAATCGACATAAAGATGGGATAAATGGACATAAACAAGAGTAATTCACTTCTACGTTTTAATATAATTTGACAGGCCACCCATATCTAAATTTAAGCAACATTTGATCGTTTTTTCATCCTTCAAAAAGGATCTTAGTCGAATTTATGAACAACGAAAATGAAATTACCATAGAGATATTGTTCGCAATGATTTTAAGAACAAGGAAAGGTATTGATCAAATAAAGAATGAACATCTAGCAGGTGGTTTCTAAAACACAATTAAGCTATTTGTCAAATGAGGAGTCCATCGTCCTACTACGCTCTCGATGAGGAGTGTCAAACTAGAATTCGATACTCACAGAGTAAAAACAAAAAAAACAACTACAGTTTATAATTACGCAAATTGGAAACATCAAATTAGAACTTGATGTACAGAAAATGAAAATAAGGCAAATTCAATTTGGAAAAGAAAATTCTGGAAATTTTAAGTGAGATCGATAAAGGGGTACAGAGGTTGTTAATATTCGAATTAAATCTTGACTAAATCTGGATCGCTATCCAACTCTCCAATTTAGACATACGGGTTTCCTTTAAATAAACTCATACAACGAAAAACTGGAAACGACACAACTTTGGGGAAATAGGCGCACAAAGGATTTAAGCATCAAGAGTTCAATTCATACAGAAAGATCGAATTAAATTTTAGTAATAATATCAAATTACAGCAAACAACACGAACATTGGAAAACACCAATCCAATTTCGAAATATATACACAGAGGATCCTTGTTATCACAAAAAGAATTGAATGACCAGATCTGGAAAAACACCATGCATTTCGAAGTAGCACCTCAGTGATTTGTTAATAATGATTTATAGTTTTAAATCTGAAGGATGCGATTGGATTAAACATATATTTTTATGGCCCAAAACGAATAGGAAATCAAACTTCGGTTTATACATTAAACCTAGAAATCGCTATCAGTTTTGAAATGCTATCGATATAGAATGCTGGGGAAAATTAAACTCAATAACCAGATCTGCAAACGCTATCAATGAAATCGCCATCGATTTGGAATGCTGGGGAAATTCGACTCAATCACCAGATCTGCAAATGCTATCAATGAAATCGCCATCGAATTGGAATGCTGGGGAATTTAGACACAATCACCATATCTGCAAACACTATCAAATGAAATCGCCAAAATTGGGGTGGAACCACAGAGTTTGAGTGACAGAAAGCAATCTAGATCCTGTGATAAGTTCATCAGCTTTAAAACTAGAAACGCAGAGCTTTTTGTAGGTCAATTACCAACAAGGTTATGGATTCAATATCGATTGTTCTTAATACCAAATGTAGTGTCGTTCTCCGATACCTTGATGTATACAGGGTCTAGACAACAGATCTACACCATTTGCAAACGCAGAGACCTAAGAGAATGCAACGTATCTATGAGGCCATGGAAGTTCCTGGTTGAACAGTAATTACAAAGGTGAAGTGGGTATACATTCTAAGCCAAGAGATAGACAGAGATAAATCATCTTAACACAGAAATACACAACGGCGTGAATCCGGTTAGTTTCCCCATAACGCCTTCGTTCTCAGCCAAGTAAGGGTAAACACAATACAAGGTAAAAATGTGCAGAGGGGTAAGCCTAGGGTCAACTTTCAGATCGCTCTTGACATATGGATAGCCATATATTATTTTAATTAATATCTTTTGCAGATTTAATTCAACAAAGATACCCGAAAATTAATTTGTCAATCTCTCATGAAAACAGAATTATAGGAGATTAATCTAATACAGAGTCATAAAAAAAACAAGCTGAGTCATATCGACATAGTGTTACTCCTCATGTAAGGGTCTAATGGAACACATATCTAAGCAAGATCATGTGTATAATTTAAGGAAGAATGGAAGTCAATTAGCAAAATGAAGACCCTGTAAAATGTGTAACAGAACTGATATCAAGATGCACTTTCAGAATGTAAGTATAATTTAAACACAGAGATTTAATTTCCTGTATATGATGCATACAAAAACATATGTCAATGAAAATAAATTAAAAACACAGAGATCTATTTTTCTTATTCCTAAAACAGAAAAGAGTTGATGGTCGATTTTTTTTAATTTTTAAAACAAGCGAAGTTCAACTATCAATCTCAATACCGGAAGAAATTAACTAAAAAAAAAAAACAATGAACTTGATTTAGATCATCAAATTTGGGGTCGAATGTCCGTTGTAGTTGCAGCTGAATCCGAGCTCCAATCGATCCACTTGACGAAGGTACCAACAACCCCTCGGTTGACCACCCTACCGTATTGAGGTTACTTTTCTTCACCTCGAACCCCCGAGCTAATGGGGTCGTAAGAACAAGCTAGCCTCCCGAAAGGATCTTCCAATCCCCGTTCCGGCTAATCCCAACTCCAAGGATCATATCATAATCCAAGATTATGATGACCATCTAGCATTAGGGAGCAAGAGATCCCTTTCTCCTTCTCCTCCCTTCTTTTATAACAAAAATCCCGGGCCATGTGTCCTCACATGCACATATATTATTTAATTTTAATATTTTATTAATTTTTATTCTCAAGTACAAGTGTTTGTTTGTAACTGAATGTGTACACCTAGTTCCCTAAATCAGTGCAAGGTAGGTGTAGTTGTCTTTAAGAGAGTCCCAGTTGTGATTGTCTTCTCAAATATAGTTGTTGTATTTGACCACATATTCAATCTATATTTCTTTCCTTTTTTTTATAAATAAAATATTTTATTCAAAACAAAAAGTTTTCTAATTTATTTCTTTTACTTTATTTTTCTTTTAAAATAATAATAAAAAAAAGAATATTTTAATCAAGACATTTTCTATTTTATTTAATTTCTTTCTTTTTCTTTTAAGACAAAAATAAATATATTTTAACTAAAGAAAAAGAAATGATCATTGACTTTTCAATTTTTAAATCTTCTTTCTCATAAATAATAATATAACCATCATGATAATAAAAATAAAATATTGATTCTTTTAATATTAAATTTTCTAGAATCTCCACACATATTTTATTATTATTATTTTAATTATGCGTGCATGAATAATTTTATTTTCCCACTTTTCTTTGTCTAGGTACCTCTTCGGCGGGCCCTTCCGACAGTATCTTTCTTTCTTCTTATGGGGAGTACTACGTAGCGATCGGGATTCGTTACTGCAATCTCTCAACTACACTCCTTGGAGACTAAGGGATGTTGAGGGATAAGGCTCTCCTTATTGCACGCCCCTCAACTCATCGTACGCGACCAAATCATTATGGTCTTTCCCGTACGGCATACGCTTCCCCGGGTGAGCTGAAACAGCTTCGCCCGTGCGTGAATTGCTAATTCGGGGTCGACAGTCAGTCGTCGTACCCCTAAGTGTTATTTCCATTTTTACGACCCCTATAATTCCATTGTGGGTCAGTTGGTAAATCGTCTTACCTGTCACTACACACACACTCAAACGCTTATTAGTAGCGCTGCACTATAAAACATTTGTATCATCCTTTTTATTTTCTCTGTCAGTCGAGTATAAACAAATCATCATTTTTCATTTCAAGTAATTTCAACATTCATCATTTTTCATTTTCTCAGTCAATCAAGTATAAACAAATCATCATTTTTCATTCCAAGTAATTTCATCATTTTTCATTTTCTTAGTCCATTGAGTATAAACAAATCATCATTTTTCTTTTCAAGTAATTTCAACATTCATCATTTTTCATTTTCTCAATCAGTCGAGTCTAACCATTTTTATTTCGTGTATAAAATCTAAAGCAATCCTTCATGGTTCAAGTTTGTATAACTCTGGGTCACTTCAAACCAGTGCCCTCAAAATAGTTAAATCAGTCGTAGGTCTCAAAAGTAGTCTGATTAGTCATAAGTCTCAAATCATAAGTCTAAAATAATCAAATCAATCATAAGTGTTGAGGCGGGGCATTACACATTGTCTGATTACGAGCACTGAGTTGGCATGGGTGATGTCTTATTAATGTTACACTAGATGTATTTCTGAATCCTGAGTTAAATATGAAGCACCTTTTATTCATATGACCCAAGATGTGTCTAGGAACATTTCCTGAAATGAGTTAGTGTGAAGTAGTTTCTATCCAGATTGCTCAGAGGTGTTATGCCTTGCAAAGGGTTAGCTCACTCTAGGTTGTATTTCTAACTGGCCTACTTGTTGCACTGAGAGTAGCATTTATATCCCGGGTGGATGTCTCACATCTATAACATTAATAAATTAAGTTAAAATTAGATGTCTCAAATCTGTAACATTAATAAATTAAGTTGAAAAAATATGGAAGTCTCAAAAAATTGAAAAGTGAAAAACAGCCAACCATAATATTAAAAAACTAAAAATTCCATAACAATTATAAAACACTATAAAAGAAATCAGATCCTTTAAGTTTAAAATACCAAAATAATTATGCCTCTCTCTTTATTTTGATCCTTGTTAGTGCTTATTAAATTTGGGGTTAAGATAATCTATGCTGATAAGTAACTCGGAGGCAATTGCATATACTTTTCTTATGTTATACAGGATATCCCTTTCTTTATATTGATATTGATATTGATAAGATAATGATGGGTTATCACAACAAATGCCCACTTTCATTACCTTGGTTTGCCATTTACATTTTTTACAAGAAAAAAATCGCAATTTCTATTCCATTATAGAATGAAAATCAAATTCTTCAGGTTCACCCTTTACTTATATCAATAGGAAATTAGGAATATGATAACCTATCACAACAAGTGCCCCACTTTCCTTTTCACCCAGACTCAGCCTTTCATAATTCATTATATTGTTAGTATCAGTTACTACGGAAGGTTCCCTCTTTTGGACCTAATGCGATAGGTCTTATTATGAAGTAACTATGAGTTTGGTGGATCGCCTAATTACTTGTGATGTTGCTTCAGGAAATGGCAACAAACCTGTTCCTGAAGAGGATAACCTAGGAGGTAAAAGTGAGTCTAACTCTCCTGAATCAGAAGCTGTTGGTGAACAGGTTCACCTCACACACATTGATTGGCCAGCCTTTTGAGCAAAACTTGTGGCAACCGAGCAGGTCCAGAAGGCTCGGAATGGTGAGTCAGGATTTTATATATAAGAAAAAAAAATAACTCAAAATTATTTTTAAGTAAAAATAATATTTAAATAAATTATAAAACAATATTTTATGAAATATAAAAGTTATATATTCCAAATTCTTATACTTATATTCTTTTATATAACATTAAGTTTTCATGTTTTATATAATGTTTTTAATGCTAAAAATGAAAGCAACATGTAGACAACAATGTAGTTTCTCCATATTTTATATATAATAAACAATGTTGGAGAAATATTAAAAAATGGAGATAGCATTCCAACTTCTCCATATTTAACTTAGTGAATCAAGTCATTATTTATGCAATGTTTCTAGAGTTTTTCAAAATAAATCTTTGATAGGGAAAATGAACAAAATAAGTAGAGTATATATGTCCATAAATCAAGAAAGCCTAGGTTTTCTTTAAAAGAAAAAACTTCAAAGAGTAGAATAATTAGCAAATTATTCAAGTATACATTGTGTAAGCTCCTTGGCTATAATTATGACTAATACAAACTTGGGATTTATTGTCTAGTCCAGATTTTCTAGATAGAATTGTTTGTTTTTCCTTATCCCTTTTTTATATGTAAGTTTCAACCCAAATTCGATGCAAAATATTCTTTATTATGATATTTATGGTGCAAAGTGAAGGCATGGTATGCATTTATTATAAAGATTGAATCCTTTTATGTATCCTACTCTGTTTTCAATAATGCCATGCCTAAGTGATGGTAGTAGCATTAATGTCATTCTCTGTTTTAAAGGATGTTTCTTCTAATCTTTTGACAAACTATTGTAAGATTAGTTCCTTCCATTATAAAAAAAATAGCATGGAATCTAGTTGTCATTTTTTATATTTTGACAAATTATTGTAAGAGTATTTCCTTCCATCATTTTTTTTAAAATGGTTCAACCACCCTTCAATTATCTTCAACTAGTAGTGAGTCTAAACAACATTGTTTAAAACGAAGTGAATACTTGTAATTCTTCTTTCGAACTATATGCTCATCTTGAGTTTAAACAACATTGTTTAAAACAAAGTGAATACTTGTAATTCTTCTTTCTAACTATCTGGCCATATACAAGACAATATCTAGAAACTTATTTAATTTTTAAACAAACAAAAATATGGAGTTAAAATGGTTATGAACCAATCCTTGTGATTAAATGAATTTGTTTTTCATGTCTCATCTATATTTTAGCTTGAATGACTTGATTCACTTGTTTCAATTTGTAAATTGAAATGGTAGAGACTAAGCTGCTCGTAGCTCTTGTTTCATATAAAGAATAGTCACACCTGCTTATTGATTAGAACAAGATGTTATTTATATGTCACATTCCATTAATAGAATAATAGAATAGTATGTATTAATAGAATAGTATGCGTAGTTGAAAAGTTACTTCATGATTATAATTCATATTTCATGTTAAGGAATGCCATGACGTAGATGAGAGGTTAGATATGTCATAATTTATATAAGGGAGAGTATGTATTTGATGAAAAGACAAGGTACTTTTATATTTATTTATTAATTAGACAATGCATTGGCATATTTCTTAATTCGACTATGGGATGATATGAATTAGACGGAAGGATGATGTACTATTATATTTCATATTTTTAATTATAGAATGGTATGAAGTAGATGAAAGGCTAACATGCGTAACCCATCATGTTAGACTATATTGCTTGTCTAAAGATTAGATTGGCTACTTTATGCTTAACAAGGGTTCTTATTGTGTAACCCACTACCTTGATACTTTGATTAAACCAGAATTCGAATAATAGTTTATGAACATTTATAGGAAAGGATATAATTATCCATATTACTTGAAGCTAAACATAAATGATGGGAAAGAGTGCAAGTAAGTAAATGGTAGTGGGATAAAAGAATACTAATAGGTTAGAATTATTATATTGTTATCATCAACGAAGAGAAGTTTAAAAACTATATCATCAATCTGAGTCGAAGAGTCTGATTTGATTAATTTACATATACATCTTTATTCAGGGATTTAAACGTTCTATATTATATGGAATGGGAGTAGATTCAATGAGATTAATATGATTATTAAAGGATGGGATTAAAATACACTAGGAGTTGTTATTATATTAAGAAGTTGTTATTATATTAAGAGGATTTTTTTTTGTTGGTTCCTCTTAGAAGGATGTAATGAAATTATACTTTAAATATGTACTTAAGAATTGTATTCCAACTCCCACTCGTATATGATCTTGATCATAATTAAGGGATTACCAATGTTAAGGTTTAGTTGAAACCACCTATGAATATTGGTGTTTGCATTCCTTAATGGAATCACTATAAGCATGCTCTCAATGAATGTAACATGTTTAGAATCTTGAGTGAGTAAAAAAAAGGGGGGCAGATTGTACAGGGGTGAAACGAACTTAGAAATTGGAAAACGAGATATCGATGTTACTAAAATGAGAATTTGAGCCAAGCAAAACTAAATTATAGCATGACAACATTCTTAATAAGGGAAATGAAGGAGTAGAAAACTTGACGTGACCATCATATGGTATTGAAGAATTCCTAAACTAGGAAACACCCAACGGAGGGTCTGAAGTGAAGATAATTTTAGTAAATGGAGCAAAGATATGACCAACACAATGAACTAAAATGCAATGAAGTTAACAATCGCACATGTTCAGACCTCAATGAAAATATGACTAGCTCTCGAGATGGAACATGATGAGCTTAAGAAGACCCACAATGTACGAATCGGTGTGTATGCTGAAGTGGTCTTATGACAACAAAAACAAAGAAGTAAGGTAAGAACATGATAAGCTCATTGACCTAGACCTGATGTTAGTAATGGACGGACTAGAAGTTAAAGTTTAATGTGTACGGCTAAATCACTAAGTTATGATACTTTCCTTAACAAATTAAGAATCAATTTTGTTAGCAATTATGAAATTGGAAGAAGTCTGAGGAGGATATTGAATGATTAATACATTGATTAGACTTGAAGACACTTGACAAGTGACCCGACCAAATAAACTCTAGTAATTGATCCTTTGAATATTGAAAATGCTTGAACGATTGAAGAACGCATGATGATTTTCATGACGACAAATGATAAACGAAAACGACGCATTGAACGACACTTATAGAAGTTGATACTTTACTTAATAAATGAATGTTAGATATGCTCGAATGATTGAGATAGAGTGATGAATGTTAGATATGATCGACTGATTGAGATATAATGATGAATGTTAGATATGCTCTATTGATTGAGATAGAATGGCTGAATGTTGGATATGCTCGACTGATTGAGATAGAATGACCGAATGTTAGATATGCTGAACTGATTGAGATAGAATGATGAATGTCAGATATGCTCGACTGATTGAGATATAATGATGAATGTTAGAAATGTTTGATTGATTGAGATAGAATGACTGAATGTTGTATATGCTCGACTGATTGAGATAGAATGACCAAATGTTGGATATGCTCGACTGGTTGAGATAGAATGATGAATGTTAGATATGCTCGACTGATTGAGATAGAATGATGAATGTTAGATATGCTTGACTGATTGAGATAGAATGACTGAGTGTGGGATATGATCGACTGAATGAGATAGAATGATGAATCAAATATATGCTCGAATGACTGAGAAACTAGGAAATGAAAGTGATTAGATGATATGTGCTAGATTGAGAAATTATGAAATAAAAATGATTGAATGAAATAGATGCTGGACTGACTGAGATATTATGATGACTAATGAAAAGATTTGATAGTGAAAATGAAGAATGATAGAGATACTAGACTGACTGAGATATTGTGACAATGAATGATGAAATGATTTGATAATGCAACGCTATTTAATGTGTGCTTGAGTGTGTGTGTGCAGTGGTAGGTAAGATGATTTACCGATTGACCCACAAAGGAATTATGGGGGTCGTAAGAATGAAAATAACACATAGGGGTACGACGACAGACTTTCGACCCTGAAATAGCAATCCATGCATGGGTAGGAAGCCGTTTCAGCCCACCCAGGGAAGCGTGTGTCGTACGGGCGAGGCCATAACGACTTGGTCGCATACGATGAGTTGAGGGGTGTGCGATAAGGAGGACCTTATCCCTCAGCAGCCCTTAGTCTCCAAGAAAGTGTAGTTGGAAGGTCGCGGTAAAGATTCCCGATCGCTACATAGTACTCCCCATAAGAAAGAAAGAAATTGTCGAAAGGGCCCACCGAAGAGGTACCTAGACAAGAATAAGAAGAAAGAAATGAAACTGTCGGAAGGGCCCACTGAAGAGGTACCTAGACAGAAGAAAATGGAAAAATGAAATTATTCATGCATGCATAATTAAATAATATACATGTGGAAGTTCTAGGAAGTTTAATAATAAATTATTCAGTAATTTATTTTATCCTTCGACTATTCAGTAATTTATTATTATTATTATCATGACGATTATGCTTTTATGGTTAAGGAAGGAAATTGAAAATTGGAAAAGTTAATGTTCTTTTCTTTTATAATTAATGGAAATATATATTAATTATTTCAAAAAAAATGAAAAGAAAAAGATTTTAAATAAATAAAATATTTTCTTCTATAAAGGGAAGAGAAAAGAAAAGGTTCCAAATGAATCTATTTAAATAAAATACCTTCTTTTATAAAATATATATAAGAAATAAATGACAGGATTAAATAAATATTTACTGTTATAAAAGAAAAAGAAAAGAAAAGAAATAAATTAGAAAATGTTCTTTTTGAATTAAATATTTCTTTTTTATTTATTTATAAAAAGAAAAATGAAATCTAGAATAGACATGTGTCTTCTACAAACATCCATATTTCCCTTAAAGACCACTACACCCACTTCGCATTAATTCAGGAATTAAGTGCACACTCAAAATAGAAACACCCACCTTGCATTAATTCAGGAATTAAGTGCACACTAGGAATAGAAACACCCACCTTGCATTAATTCAGGAATTAAGTGCACACTCGAAATAGAAACACCCACCTTGCATTAATTCAGGAATTAACTGCACACTCAAATATGAAGAAATACATGTAAGCTAAAAGTAAATAATTAATAAAATCTGAAAGTGAAATAAATGAGGTGCATGTGGAGACATGGGAGACACAAACTTTTATGATAAATAGAGGGAGGGGAAGGAGAGAAGGACATATCTTTCTCCCTAGTGCTGGATGGGCACCAGAATCGAGAAGTGATTTATGGTTCTTGTGAGTTGGGCGTAACTTGACCGGGGATTGGGAGATCCCAGCGGGAAGTTTTGGCTAGTGTGTTCTTACGATCCCATTAGCTCAGGGGTTCGGGGTGAAGGAGAGTAACCCCGATACGGTAGGGTGGTCAACCGAGGGGTCTCTTGGTAAAATCAGCAAGGCTGGAAGCGACTCGGAGAAGATCGACGACCGTACATACAAGGACTTCGCCAACGGAGTGCTCAACTACTGTCGAAAGGTATAATGTTCCATTTTTTTATGTACAAGTTGATATTATGAAATTTTATTTATGGTTCTATATTCAATTTTCAAGTTTTATTTAATCTTCATATGATGTTATTTCTATGTCGAAAGACTTTTGGGGGAACCCGAAATGGGGGTCCCTACAGTCATACAAACCGTTTTCCCACAATATAGAGAACAAAATATTTCAACCCATCTGTTTGCTATCAAATGTACACGGTTTTGACCATTGAAGCAAAAAATTACATCATCACCGATTTTACCATACAGACAAAGTTTTGATAATTTTTTTATAAAAGTCTATTCCATAACCAAAGTATTTAGAAATATTTACTTTACTTCGTACTACAGAAATCCAAGCTCGATAATAACATTTAAATTTAAAAATAAACTACTCTGCAGATTCGTAGGCTATCCTATAGCCTTGATATTAACGTTTTCCTTGACGATACAAAATATAATAGCAAAATTTCCAGCATAACCCATTGCATATATATATATATATATATAACAGTGTACACAAAATTCATCCATGGCATAGAATGAAAACAGAGTATCAATATATACCTTATTCGCCATCCAGTCACCGATTACAATATATAATACCATGGTTTATATATATATATCTAACAAAGCTATGCAATCCAGGTTATGCTAGCATCGCTATACGAAAAATGAAACTACAATAATTTCCATCATTAACAACTCATTTACTCCTAAAAATAATTACACTTACTTGAAATAATGTGAATGTCTACTTGGAGAATCAGTTCCTCCCAGCCATAGGAGAATACCGCAACACCACAATCCCAACTCCACCCCCGAGATGGATTACAACCATGAAAAACAAAACTAATAAGCAAAGATTCCCCGTAGCACTCTCTCTCAGAGTCTGTAACAATCTCAGTGATGGACTTACAAAAAAGAGAAATAATCAACACATGCACTCACAACACAATTTCTCCATGCAAAACACAATGTCCTATTCTATCTCATTGCACCAATTTATATTTTCTTCCCTTGTCTTGTGCCATCCCAATCAAATCAATCAATCCTTCAATGCCTATGATTTAGAATCTTTCCTGGTAGTTGAACTTTTAGATTGGATTTGATTGGTAAAATATATCTTGCTTGTTTTACACGTGTTCTTTGTCTCATAGTGGTGTCCCCTCATTCAACTGAATTCTCTGATTTTCCTTTTTTTTAATTAATAATAAAAATAGTAATTTTTTTGTTGTGCAAGTATCACTCACACCCCTTGTGAGTATTTCTGAGTTTTTAAATAACTCTTACAAAAATAATTGTTTGAAAATATTTTCACAAATATTAAATAAATAAAAAACTAATAATGTCTTGGGGGTATCACATTTCTCCCCCCCTTATTATTAACACCGTCCTCGGTGTTCTTTTATTCAGATCTCTCTTGTTCATTATGTAACATGGAAGGATATGCCCCTCGCATTCTATCCTCCATTTCCCATGTCGCCTCTTCAGGGATGAAGTGCTTCCATTGCACTTTTATTTGAGTGATGGCTCGATTCTGTAGCATAAGTTCCTTCCTGTCTAGAATGCGCAAATGTTCTGTCTGGAACTCGCCCTCAGGTTCTACATGAATCATATTCCAATCAATTACATGAGTAGCATCATGCACATATCTTTTTAACAAAGAAACATGAAATACATTTTGTACTTTTATGTTAGGGGGAAGGGTAAGATGATAGGCTACCAACCCTATCTTAGATAACACTTCAAAAGGTCCGTAATACCTGGGTTCCTTCTTGGAACACCTTCCCAATCTCAAGGTACTCTTCCTTGTCTTTACCTTTAGATACACACGATCTTCAATATTGAACTCTTTTGGAGTTCTTTTTAGATATGCATAACTCTTCTATCGATCTTGAGCAAATTTTAAATTTCGTTGCACTTCTTTGATAATTTGTTCCATCTCCTTCAACCTATCAGGTCCTAGAACAATCCTATCAACAGGGTTATCCCATGGCACAGGAGTGCGGCATTTCCGACCATACAATACTTCAAATGGACTCATTTTTAAGGAAGCTTGATATCCATTATTATAAGAAAATTCTACTAAATGTAAATAGTCCTCCCATTTACTTGGTTTGTCCATTACATACATCCGCAACATATACTCTAAAACTTGGTTAGTTCATTCAAGTTCTCCCATCCATCTGAGGATGGTAAGCAGTACTAAAAATTAGCTGAGTATATAATACTTTAAACAAAGACTTCCAAAAATTACTTGTAAATTTTACATCTCTATCAGATATCACAACTTTCGGAATACCATATAAATGAAAATCTCTTTCATAAAAATATCAACTATGTTTATCACTTTGAAAGTAGATTTTACAAGTATGAAGTGTGCATCTTTACTTAATTTATCAATAACTACCACTATTGAATCATGTTGTTTATTTGTTTTAGGTAATCCCGTTATAAAGTCCATACTTATTATCTCTCATTTCCATTATGGAATAGACAAGGGTTGACGTAACCCGATCAGATGTTGACGTTTAATTTTTACGTGTTAACATTCAATACATCTAGCTAGGTAATTTGCAGCATCATTCTTCATGTTAGGCCAATAATAGATTTTCCTTAACTTTGTTATCATCTTTTGATATACCGAATGTCCGGAATATGATTTCTTATGTAACTCATTCAAGATTAATTGCTTAACTTCCTCAGAATTAGGTATATTTAATCAATTTTTATAGACTGGCAAGTCTTCTAAGCTTATAGAATAAACTTTGGATTCACTTCCATCAACATCTTTTTCTAATTGTTCTTTAATTTTTAAGTATTCTTCATCATTTTTAGCTACATTTTTTATTAAATCTTCCAGATTTGTCTTCTAACTACTAAAAGAAGCTGAACAATGTGGAATGGCATTCCTACTTAAGGCATTTGCAACTTTATTCTCTTTACCTTTTATATGTTTAATTTCATAATCATACTCTCTCAAGAAGGTTAACCACCTTGCTTGGCGAGAATTCAGATTTTGTTGATCAAACAATTATTTTAAACTTTTTAAACTTATGTTATCAGACATTAAAGTGAATTTTATTCCTATTAAGTAATGCATGTATTACAACAGCTAATTCCAGGTCATGTGTTGCATATTTCCATTCATGTTCTTTAAGTTTTCTTGACTCGTAGATTATTACATAATCTTCTTGTAGTAGCATGCCACCCAATCCTTCTAAGAAGGAATCCGTACATACAACGAAGTCTTTGTATGGATCCGCTATTCTTAGAATAGGTGCGGTGGTCAGCAAGTGTTTAAGCTTTTCAAATCTTTCTTGACATTTATTAGACCATATAAATTTAGTTCCTTTCTTTTGAAGTGAAGTTGTCGGGTAAGCAATTATGGAAAACCCCTCAATGAACCTGCGATAGTAACCTGTGATTCCCATAAAGGATCGAATCCCGGTTAGATCCTTAGAAATTGGCCAATCAATGATTTCCTTGATTTTATTTGGGTCTATAGCAATGCCTTCCTTACATATTACATGACCTAGGTATTGAATTTTATCTTGAAATAAATCACATTTACTAAACTTTTCATAAAGTTTATGTTCTCTTAAGGTTTGTAAGACTAACTCTAAATGTTCTTCATGCTCTTCTTCATTTTTTGAGTATATTAATATGTCATCAATAAATACTATTACAAACTTATCTAAGTATCTATGGATAACATTGTTCATTAAACACATGAATGTGTTCGGAGCATTGGTCAAGACAAATGGTACAACCAAGAACTCATAATGCATGTACCATGTTCTAAATTTTGTTTTATGAACATCCTCGTCTTTAATTCTTACTTGATGGTATCCAAACCTTAAGTCAATCTTCAAGAATACCGCAGCTCCCCGTACTTGATCAAACATGTAATCAATGCGGGGGAGAGGATATATATTTTTAATAGTCATCTTATTTAATTGTCTCTAATCAATACAAAGTCTTAATGTGACATCTTTCTTTTTAACAAACAACACTAATGCTCCCCGCGGAGACACACTCGATCTTATATATTTCTTATCTAACAATTCTTGCAATTGTAATTTTAATTCCACCAACTCAAGTGTATTCATTCTATAAGGATCCTTACAGGTAGTAACCACTCCTAGTACCAAATCAATGGTAAATTCAATATTCCTCCTTGGAGATAATCTAGGTATCTCCTTTGGAAAAACATCTTTAAATTCATTTAAAAGAGGAAAGTCTTCCAATCTAGGTTTTTTTTTATCATCATTATTTTCAATGATATGCACAACAAACAATTTACATCCTTTCCTAGCACATTTTTTCAATTGCAAAGCATCTATTTTCCTACTAAGAACTTTTTTAGGAATCCCTTTTACAAGTCTATTTTCACCATTTTCATCAATACAAGTGAAATTTTTCTTAAAGCATTTCAATACAACTCTATGCTTTTCTAACCAATCCATACCAATTAATACATCATATGATCCTAATGGAAAAATGTTTAAATTTACTTTTGTAACCAAATTTTGCATATAAATTTCAAAACTAGAAATAAAGCTAGTTACCTTTATTTTTGTTCCTGTGGCTAATTGCACTAACCACGACTTTTCAAAATCATACTTTTTCATTTTACATAAATATACTAACTTAGGATATATGTAACTTAAATTAGATCCAGATATAATTAAGATAGAAATAGGTTTGTCAAATATCTTACCTTCGACTTCTATCATTGAAGGTTGGTAGTCCGCTTGATGATTGTCCAAGGCTACGCTAATATTTGGTATGTTATGAGCAACCTCTCCAATTGTGGTTTCTTTACATTTGTTCTTTGTCTCATGGTGGTGTCCCCTCATTCAACTGAATTCTCCAAGTGTCCTTTTTTTTATTAATAATAAAAATAAAAATAAAAATTTGTGCAAGTATCACTCACACCTCTTGTGAGTATTTCTGAGTTTTTAAATAACTCTTATAAAAATAATTGTTTGAAAATATTTTCACAAATATTAAATCAAAAATAAAAATAATAATGTCTTGGGGGTATCACAATACCCATGCTTTTATCAATGTCTCAATATAAATTGGTATCTAGACCAAGAAGGGCCTAATCAATACATGGAATAATTGTTGGATACAATACATCATGAGGGTCGAAAAGGGACCCGATATGAATACATATTGGAAACATAATCATGGTCCAACCATGGTTGATCTGAAGAAATCATGTTGGAACAATGGAATCCCAATGGAATGATGAATCATAGTAACTGAAGCCTTTATAAAAGTAAAAGGGCCCAAGATTTGGAAGAAATAGAGAGGAATGTCACTCCTCATTGGTGACTCAAATTACAAAAAGACATAGTCAAACATGTCCAGGGAACTGCAACTAGAACTAGATCAGCATTGCCAATGTAGCTTGGATACCACGTGAAGCATGTGACTAAAGGGACTCCAAAGAGAATTGAAAACTAGAGGGAATCAAGGATATCCAAGGTCTTCGACCAAACTGGAGGAGAGAACAGTTAACTTGTACGATTCTTAGCGGTGCGATAATGAGTTGGATTCAAACACATGATAAATGACCAATCTAAGGGGAATTGAGGTATCCATTCAGTCAATCTAAGGGAAACCATCTATGATTTCTCAATAATGAAAAGGATCACATTCAAGAAACTAACAATTCCAAGTATGCATGCAAACAATAGAGGTAACTATCAATGGATTTGTAAATAAAAGAGAGGGGGTTCTTAACCAACAACACAACTTGCTTTAAACAAATCCAAACAATCAACTAACAATTTTGATTCAGTAATTAACCTTGTTGAAACAAGAAAAAATGTAGTTTATAAATAATCTATAATAGAACCCTAAATGCAGCAAATACTAAGATCTCTCAATATTTTCTTCACCCACGTATTCTAAAAGGAGAATCAATCAGCTACTACAACAAGAAATCAAGCTATAAACAGTGAAAATGACACTACAAACATAACAGAAACAAAAAACCAAACCAAATAGGTTAAAGGAGAAGGTATAATTGGCTGCAAAATGCGAAAAAACCAAGGTTTTGGAGTAGGTCGTGCATTTTGAAGGAAAAGTAGAGGCCTAGGTCATAGGATTTACCTTAAAACCTATGACCATGACCTGATATGGCTGGAAACTGAGCAACACGATTTCGACCATAGCCAAAAATTATTGGTTTTCGACCAGGGAACCTACTAGCGGCTGGATGATAGTAAACTACAAGCAAACACAACTGGATCCTAATGCAAAACAATTGAAAAGGAGGTTGGAAATGATGGTATAATACAACCAAGGGTGGATCATGGATCCATCCCAAGTGTGGTCACCAAAATCCGTAGTATGTGATATCTCACACACATGTGCAAAAGAGAACCCACCAAGGGGTTGTGCATTCCTCGATAGTAGATTCAAAGTGGAAAAAAAAACAACCAAAACCTAAACTAAGCAATCGATCCACACTCTTCAAATCACAATACAAACATAGAAAACAAAGAGAACATGTAACTAATCAAAGAATGTGTTTCATTGATATTGAAAAGAATGTTACAGAGTCACACCTTAGTACAATGTAGAGGATATGGGGCCTCCATCGTTGTCCAAGGGAAGGTTCATGTAGCTCCTTTTGGGACCTCCAATATTTAGCCAAATGTCATGAATGTATCTCCTCAATGGTGAAAGTAGAGAGCACGAAATGGTATCCTTCTATTTCTGGAGGAATTTCGGCAAAGTGACATCCTATTTATGATATGGAAATTGTGTGTATGGAATGATGACACCGAGGGATTTTTTATAGGAATAAGAGTTTCCAAGAGAGATCTAGATCCAATGTGTATGCTCTCCTTCTCCTTTAATTTAGTGGATAAATTAGGGTTTTGGAAGTTAGATCCGTTATTAGTTTTGGACCATGTCAAGGTTTGTCTCCACTTTTGACCTATGCTTCATTAACGAAGCAAGAAATAACAAAATTTGACTTGAAAATCACTCTTTGGGACCATGTCTCACCTTTTGGAAAAATAGTAGCGACTGGATTGCGCTTTTCAAGGGAAAGTAGTGGCCTCAACTTTTTTATGGTGAATGGCATTGTTTAACTTTCAATTTTTGGGATTTTTGTCACTTTCTTAGGTCATATGGATGGAATGAGATGGAAAAATGTTGTATATACTATCGATCATGATGTATAACAATGACAAAGTTAATGACATGGAAGGTGAGAAAATTTTGGTTGTTAACACAATATTACACCTAATCTTTGCGGATGGCACCTTTATCATAGGAATCTGGGTTCCTCCATCCTGGACCACTCATGGACTACAAACTCTACTTCATAAGTCTCAACTATAAGAGAAATAGGATACCCAAGGAAGATTAAGCTCTCACTTCTGATCCAAGAAGATAGAACTTAGAGACTAAACCATAAAAATATCAAGCTATGATCAATTCTCAAATATTTATAAGGGTGCTTCAATAGAATGTGATGCACCTTTTCTAACAATTTGTCTCAATAAATACCCTCTAAAGTTGGTTTAGACAATTGCTATGGGATCTAGAGGTGTGTAAGTGTACGTATCTTGTTAACACCACTTAGGAGTGCATAATTTTACGAATTTAATATGGTTTTGTAACTTTTAGAATGCCCCTATGCCTTTCTTTAAGTAAAGGATAAAATTCCCTCATGTTTCCTGAACAAAAATTGTGGTTTTGAGAAAAATGGTGTTTTTTAAATAGAGAATTGTTCAATGATATATGATGTTCAATCCAAATAGACATTATAGGTTAATGGTGACGAAAGCATTAGATGACTCTCTTCCCTAGGATAGGCATACCCATGTTCAAGTGTGAAACAAGCATGGTTGTCGAATCAAGTACACTATAAATCCATGAACTATATAGAATCCAGAATCATAGCCATGAAAAATATACAAATTGGATCCATGTCAAATGTACAAATGTACAAATGTACAACCTGCGTCGGCCCAACTAGAAATTGTGGACAAAGGTCAACAACTTGCTCTAAATGACTTCTTGATCAGGGAGACTTCAAGGATCAAGGCACTAAGTTGACATGGGTCTCATGATGAGGAGATTCAGGTGTAACAAAGGTAGAAGAATTAATTGGTGATCATAGAAGATCAATATCAACAATCTTCTTCTCATCTTTTTGCAGTCGACTGACCTCTAGTTCAAGACTCTACTTGCAACCCTGCAAATCCTAAACAATCTCATCTTTCTTTGTCAGTTGTAAAAACAAGGCATGATAAGCTTCTTTCAAGGCTTGATAATTGTCAAACAATATATTATTGTGTACTTGAAGAAGAGTAGCTTCTTCATGAAACTCATCAATAGAGGCCTACAAGTGGACAATCTCATTAGCTAATTGGGTATTGGTCTCTTCTAGTCGAAAAAATTTATCCTTCAAGGAAACATTTTTTTCATGAGAAAGAGATTTCACTTTCTCCTCCAGATCATCAACTAGATTTGATTGATCCCCAAATTCATCTAGAATGTTCTAGAAAATATTTTCCATCGTTCTTTCAAGAGTATAAATATTTCTAGATTTATCATCAAACTGCAACAAGACATCAATCTAAAACAAGGAATCCTCGTCTTCCAAATGGGTATGGGTTGTTGCCAACTATTTCTTCAATCCTTCATTCTCTATTTGCAATTGAGTAACAAGAATCTGCAAGTCTTTTACTTCTCCACGAAGGATATTATGAGATTCTTACAAGGCCAGTGCCTTCTTCTCTCGAATATCCTACAATTTTTGGAATGCCATGGGTTCATCTTGGTCGAAGGAACCCATCTTCAAAAATAATTCCAATTATTTACACAGTCAAGGTAAGAGTGTCTACCAACAATGATATGCTATCAAATAATCTTAATCTTCCCTTGATATTTCCATGCTTCGGAACTTCAAAAAAATGATCATATAGCCTTTTGGTTGATTCTTCAGAAGTCGGTAGCTAAAGGAGACACCAAACAAAGCTCAGTTGATGGTTCCAAATCTTCTTTTGGTTAGCTTCTTCAATCACAATTTACTCAAAAAATTTGACAAAGAGAATGAACCCAACTAATTCACCATCCAGTCTAAAGGCAAGTTGAGCACACTCTACTTGATCTCAACATCAACTCAACAGGAAAAGTGAATCTCTCCAATGCACAAAACAATACCAAACGTTCAAATCTAGGTTCAAGCATGGTTAATCACTAAGTCGATAAACTTCAATCGGTTAACTACCACAGCTAATCAATGTTGTAGTAAGTGATGCCAAGTTGTATGCAACCACACAAATCCTATGTTGTGACATAAGAGTCAACCACAAATGCAATTGATGTTCACTCAATGGTGCAAGAATCACTTCATATCAAGCACAAGACATCTAGAACTCACCTCCCAAAATAAAGGGTCCGATTTGAAGCACCATATGGTCATCCCTTCAGTCGGATATCCTTCCAACACGGCCCATAAATTTTGACTTCAATGGATGCAAAAGAGACAAGTCAAGTCGACCAATAGTGTTACTCGAAGCGTAAGCAATCTCTAGTGGAAATGTGAACACCCGACAACACTAGACATGAGAGATCTTTGATCGAATTCTTCAGTCGACAACCAAGGTTGACTTCTAGTCAATTTATAGTTGACATGAAAATGTGTAGTCGATGCTAAGAATTAGTCTTAGGTCGACGATTATTGTGGATGCTAAGAAAAGGACCTTCGGCAGAAGCTCCAATCGACCGGCTACTCCAAATCAATACTCAATGTTCACAAATTCAATTATCGAACATGTGGAATATTTTCTGAGAGAAACTACTTTGAATTCAGTTGCTCGGTGTCATAGAAACGTTGAATCCACACAGAATGGCAATGTGCTCTTCTTCTTCAATGTTAAGACAGTATGGAATCCAATCTCCAACCAATAAGAATAGACGATGCTCAACGATTTTTCATATGCGTTCATCTGAAACAATAAGTCAAAGTTCACATCTTTTATGCCAACAATGGCTGAAACCTTGGATCGATGCAGCCGGCAACATGCATCCACATTTGTGCCCAAAAATTAATTGATCATGCTTCAAAGGGCAAGTTGACAAAGAAGCCCATCCAACACTAGGGTATATAGTTAACCCAAACATGCATCGATTATCCAAAACCCAGATCTCAAACCCAACAGCTCTGATACCATGTTTGAATAGGTAGTAAACAACAGAATAGAGAAACAAGTTCCCAATAAAAATTGAAGCACAAATGATCTCCATAATGATTCAATGATTATAGATGGTCCAAAGTACTATCTATAAATAGGTATAGGTAGGTGCCCAACCAAAAACCATGGGACCACATAAGTCACAACGTTTCATAAAATGTGGATCTAAAATCCCAAAGTGGACACAGACAATGAAATCCAACAAGGTGAGGTTACCAAAGAACCTACGGTTCTAACAGAGAGTCATCAGAAGGAAGCATCCTCCATCAATTGACATGAGGAAAGGTTAAGAAAAATGATTTGAAGGTATTGGACAAAAATTGCTAGAACACGCCACCAAATACATATTTTGCATGCAATAGATGGAAATAGAGCATGAAAATTACCCTTTAAGCAATAACCAATAATTAAAGTTGCTGAAAAATTTGAGGATTTCCACAAATGATGAAAATGGAAACCAAGGTACAAGATGAATCCCACCATGTGAATAAATTCTTTACCGTCAAATCTGAGTAAAACCACTCAAGAAACTACCAATGATGAGATGTCATCTATTGACGACAAGGTAGCCTACCAATAATGAAAGTAAGCCTCGGGGTGCCACTGAGTAGAACATTGATCATGATGATGAGATAAAATCAAATTGACAATAGGGAAGGCCGAAAGGCAATGTTAGGAACTCTAAAGAATGGCCAACACAAGTTGAATTAAATCCTTTGAACATAAACATAACACAATGGTGACTTGAGTATCAATTGACGCAAACGAGATACCATTGAGATAAATATACAAACTAGGAAGAATCAACATATTCTACATAATTATTGGAAGAGTAACCAATCAGAGGAGTAAAAACTCAAAAATCATGATTCTTCTTCTAAAGCCATATTAAAACCCAATTTGTGAAAGAAGGAATGACACAAGTGCTTTGTTCAAAGGTGACATAAATGTGTTGTTGTATAGAACATATTAGAGAGCTAAATTCTTCCCCGTGTCTTTTTTTTATAAAAATTTTTTTTGTCTTTTTCATGTTATAAATTCTAAAAAGGAATAAAAGAATTATAAAATCTAGTGGACGAGATGAACACCACGGTGTGAGAAACTATGTTCCAAGATAACGAAACAGACCTATGAAAAAAGGCAGAAAAAGGGAATGTGCAGGATGTGGGAACTCATAAGCGTGTCTCCTACAGGATAGGGTAGGTCTAAAATGTAGAAACACGTAATCCAAAGGAAAGTGGTATTTAAGAATGAAAGGTAGTAAGAATGAAAAGGCAGTAAGCATGATGTGACAAACTGCAACAAGGCATTAGGAAAAATAACACATGTATTGATAAACATAGCTAATAAAAATACAAATCAAATATGAATGGTCAAAAGCAGATGCGAAAGATGAATGAGGTTTATAATTCAATCTCAAACTATTATGGCTCTCATTCCTACCTTAAAACAACGGGATGGGTGACATACGGAAAAAAATTGCTACACTAGGGTATCCCATCATACGAAAGCTCTTCCATTTGAGTAGTGAAAACTGCAAATATAAAAGGATTATGCACCAACATCCAATAGAGTCAACCCTACGAAAAATTTGGGTGTAAAAAGGTTTAAATGCCCAAACCTATATGAAAGCATGATCCCTCAGCAACTAAGAATCTAGTTTAAAGTCCTCTACTCGAGAAACAACAATAACACGATCACGTCTAAAAAAATACAGAGAGAAAGATCTGATAAGAGTTACTTGGATAGTGGTATCTTTAACTTTGAAACCATCAACAATATTCATTACCATGATAGAGTCGACTAGTGAAGACTCAATAATGCCAAGGCTTGAGGACCTACAAACAAACAGATCATACTCTAAAGGATGATCAAATCTGAAATCAAGGATAGAATCTATAGAAAGCACTCATCGTCACAAGGGTCTGAAGATATACTAAAGAAATCAAACTCAAAGGAACCAGGGTATTTTTTAAGGATTCTAATATTATACTTAAGTATAGTATCATAGGCAATTATTTTGGATTGAAAAAAGCATGTATATACATAGGTAGGCAAATATTAAATATGAAACATACAATTTACAACTGAAATGTGTAAATTTTGGCAAATATTATGATAAAAAAACATATTTTATGTAAATATAGGTGATATTAGAGACTAAAATGACCAAATAGCGAATTTATTTTTTGAAAAAAAACCCGAAAAATAGCCAATTGAAGAAATTCGACTAGGATTAAAAATTACCCTGAAAGGAACACCAAATTGTACCTCAATGATAAAGTATAAAGACTAAAAAATTCCAAATCCTAAGGATCCATAAATTATAAGATCAAATTCATAAGGAAAATTGTGGTCGGATTTGATTGCAAATAAATCCAATCCATGTAGAAGATAGCCTCTAGGGGAAAACATCATCCAAGATAGAATGTATGTTCGAACATTCACTTGGACCAATAAGGGGGAGAACACGCTCTAGTTCCCCCCTTGAAGAAATAACTAGGTCAATCGTCAGTAACAAGTCCAAAGAAGGGGAGCATGAATATAGAGGAACTCTTTAGTAGAAATTGAATATATGGGATATGAGGTCACATAATTCACCCATGTCAAGGTAGTTTCTATCAAACATTAGAAATAAAATGATGATCATCAAATGCTAGTTGATTAATAGTCACAATGCTTTCATTGTGATAAAAATGCATTAAAAGAAAAAAAGTAGACACCACAACATTCATAGAATATACATAATCACACCCAAGGAGCATATTGAAGTCCAACGGGCCTTCAAAAAAAAAAATTTGACTAAGATATTCTTCCCACCAAACAAAATAGACAACTAAGGAAGAATCACAAAGGGTTCACTAGGACTTCTATCAAAGGCAACAACTGCCTAAAAGCTAACATAAGGTTGGGATAACTCAAACCTTTCCAAACATATGAGGAGAAAATACTAATAGAGGCTCCTTCATCTACAGAACATCAATGAACCATGCATGAATTAACTTCAACCCTTATTTGGAAGGGTGTAGAAGAATAAAGGAAAGTCTCAACTAGGATACTCCAATGAAATGAACTGATCATGGATTTTGGAGGGAGCCCACCTGAAGTGAACAAAGTGCCCCATTGCCCTAAAGGTTAGTGAACTGGAACTAAAGAAAACTTGAGTAATAATAGTAGGATCACATGCGTGTCAAGCACTAGGTCAACGTAGGAAAGTACGGAGATTATCTCATCTTTGCTTGTTTAGTAGGCTATGTGTGTATGGGAAATTTAGACGAAGCAGAAAGTCCTCAGGGTGACACCATTTCTCTATTAAGTTCTAGGTCTAGGACTTAGTCCTATGTTCCCTACCCATACATAGAAACTTGAACCACAACTATGCCTCCCATCTTCCTTTATGTAAAGTGGTAGGATTAGTTTATTTTCTTGTCGAAAAATTATGATCACCTAGACTATGTTGGTTTTCTATAAAGAAAAGTCTAGTAAATTTGAGTAGTTAATAATTTGTTTTTTAGGTTGTTATTTATTCACAGGTGGTGAGAATGAAACCAATGATGTTCAACAAAGTTTCAAAGAACACTAGAATAATAAACACACTGATAAAATTTTGCAAATTCATCCAATCTATAGATGAAGATACGAGTTCTTTTAGATAATTTTGAATAGTAAAAAAATGCAAGAGATTCCAAATTCTTTAACTCAACAATGCATTTTTTTGTTTTCCAAGTGAAACGATGCAAATGACAAATCAAGAAGTTATAAAATTGAAAATGCACCTACGAGATATCGCTACAATGCACCTAAAACAAGAAATGAATGCTTTTATATTTTCTTTTTTAATCGAAAATGAAAACATCAAACAATATATTAATGTAAGTTATCTAAGAACATGGTGAAAAATCTTCCAAGATCGCAAAAAAAGAAGGTTTGAAAACCCAAATATCCACTAAAACAATGAATTACTCTTCTATAAGAAACCCCTACTTATTCCTTGAGGAAAACAAGGTTATACATGTGACTTTACTTAAAGAAACACACATGGAACCGTGCCTTTGGTGAAATAAAAACACAAGTACTCGCTTGTGTTACTAAAAATAGGCACATGGGAGGCTTACATAAGTGGAAAAAATGCAGTAAAAGGTATGGAAAAATCCAAATTGATATTTTTTTAAACAGGATTAGTAAGAAATAAAGCAAATTGAATCAACCAAATCTATCCCTAAAGTATTTTAAATAAATAAACAAAACCTTAAAAGGAATAAATCAATGGACCCATCGGGGTGTAAACCAATCGGCAAGCCCGTGTAAGCCTTGAAACAGAGGTCATTGGTTCAAATCCCGGATAACCCGTGCTCCATTGTGGAGGGTGCGGTGGTTTCACCTAGGAGTATAATGGTAGCGGATCCCTGGACCTTGTGTCACGCAAGTACCATCCCCATCCTAGTTGTTGATTCCCCTAGTTACAAAAAAAAAATCAATGAGTTCTCCCCAGTATGATCACCATTTCTATTTATGGAATTTCTTCCTAATAACTAGGGTTAGGTTATTAACAGAGCAGGAAAGGAAAAAATTATACTTTCTTATTGTAGTTATAAAATAAAATATATAAGAGAAAAGATGAAGAAGAATACCTTGGGCTAGTTGGTTGGCCCCTTTGTTATAAGTTGTGATCCAATCGGAAAGGTGCCCTTCTCATATTCAGTCTACTGGAAATATGCACACAAATAAAAAAGAACCTTCCTCAAACCTTTCACAGCATAAAACATCAATGGTTATTAAAGCAATAAAGTAACTAACTTATTGAAACCCATTATTATCAAGCAAATAGTTCCTCCTCGAAAGATACAATTCATGAATGCACAAATTAAGATGAATTTTTTTAAAAAAAATTGGGGGGAGAAGAAGAGAGATCTCAATGTTTAAAAAAATCAAGTATGAAACAACAATACAATATTATACATAATATTTTCCAATGGCACCTTTGTCACTAAAATATGAGTTCCTCCGGCCTAGACCACTCATGAACTGTAACTCGGATTCAAGTTCTCAACTATAGAAAAATGGGATACCCAAGGAAGATTAAGATCCAACTTCTTAGCCAAGAAGATAGAACTCATAGAATAAGGTTTATGAGGAAGGGATGGACCATAAAAATATCAAGCTATGATGAATTCTTAATTATCCAACATAAGGGTGCTTCAATAAATTGTGGTGCCCCTTCTCGAACATTTTTTTCTTGATAATACCAACAAGAGTTGGTTTAGACAGTTCATATTGGATCTAGAAGTCTACAAGTGTATGGATCTCATAAATCCTTCTCGAATTCACATTTAATATTTGTTTTGCAACATTTAGAGTGCACCTACACCTTTCTTTAAGTAAAGGAGTGTGGCCCCACATGTTTCCTTAACGAAAGTGCAAGTATCAAGCAAAATATCAATTTTTAAATGGAGAACTGCTTAATGATATATGATGTTCATGTGGAATAGAAAGTATAGGTTAATGGTGACATGATAATTCTATAAATCCAATAAAACAGAGAAGAAAATGGGAAAATGGGAAAATAAGAAGATTGTTGTGACTACACATGTGTGCAAGAACCCTAATAATCAACATGACCATTCAAATGTGTGTGGTCATATGAAGAAAAAATGTTGGAGCAATGCAAGAAGAAGAATCTTCTAATGGAAGTGGGAAGGGAGATATAAAGTAGATTAGATGTGGATGAAAATATTCTCTTAACAACTATGTAGAAGGAGGTGATCCTAAGTAGCCTCCATCACAAAGAGGAGAAGTACATGTTCAAGATTTAGTTCAAGAAGAAGGTAAACACTATATTCAATTTGGGTTCATATAATGAAAGCCTCATCACAAAGAACCTCATAATGAAGCTTGTTTAAAAATGTATATCACCTTCGGCATCCGTACCCTTTGGGTTGGGTGAATAAGTATGTAGAGTTAAAAGTTACCAAGTAGTGTACACTTATATTTTCCATCAGTGCTAACCTTATTGATGAAATAGACGTAGATGTAGCAACTCTCTATGTCTATGTTGTAGTGTTTAGTAGAACCTATATGTATTCAAGGGATGTTATATTCATGATAAGGGACAACCAGTACCAGCAAATCAAGGATGGTAAATCATTTATCATCAATGCACATGAGGGGAAATATGAAATCTCTTTGGTAAGTGCACACGAATATAAGAGATTGATTAGCTCAACCAAGAAGTATATATATTTTCTTGAGAGAGAAGCATAAATACACCAAGTATGTAGGTGTGAAACATCCTTTAAAAGATGTACACAATAATATAAGTGCCAACTAGAACAACTTTTTCATCATCCAAAGAAGTGATCCAAGATTCAAAAGGAATGCCACCCAAGGAGAAAATGGATCACAAGATATAGTTATTGCTAAACTCTTCTTTAACAAATATAAGACCATATAGACAATCCATATTAGAGTAAGATAAAGTGAATAAGTAGTTGTAGAAATTGTTAGATCAAGGAGCCATAAGACCGAGTACCTCACGATGTGGTTCCCTATTCATTTTGGTGCCAAATAAGGGTGGGACTGTAAGAATACGCATGGACTACATAGCTCTAAACAAGATCATTGTCAATAATCAGTACCCTTTGGATTGAATCGATGACTTGTTAAACCAGTTGCAACTTGAACATTACTTTACCAAGATGGATTTCAAAAATGGATATCATCAAATTTGGGTCAAGAAGAAGACACTTGGAATATTACATTCAAGACAAACCAAGGTCTTTATAAGTAGTTAGTAATGCCAAGTTTGGTTTGAGTAATGCACCAATTCGTTTTATGAATTTAATGAATAATGTGCTAGAATCATCCCTAGATTCATTTTGAATAGTTTATTTAGATGATAATTTGATCTTTTTCTACTTGGGAGGAGCACATGTTCCACATGAAGCAGTGTTAAGAGAGACTATGAAAGCATCAACTTGTAGCAAGCATAAAAAACATAAGTTTTCTAAGCAGTTCCCAATGCACTTAGAGTATGTGGTTGGTGGAAGTGAGTTGAAAATTGATATTGCAAACATAGATATCATCCTTAAATGTTCCACTCCCACTTATGTCATGGAATTTAGGAGTTGTGGGAGATGCCAAATATTCAAGAAATTCCATAGCATCATTTTCAATGTGGCAACACAACTTCATGCTATAACAGTGAATTGTAAGAGTTTCAAATTGTGAAAATCCTCACGGCATATCTAAGAGATGATGTATACCTCACAAGAGAATAATTATGATTAAGCAGGAAAATAGAAGAAGAGTGGTCAATGTAGTATAATGAGCAACACAATAATAATACAGTAGAACTCGGATAGAAGCAAAAATACTTCACACACACTCATTAATTAATCACAATATGGACAAATAAATATTACAATGCATGAGGATTCGAATGCCTAAGGTGGCAATTCGAATTAGCCTTCATGGAGTGATCAAAAGATCACTGGAGTGTCATCGGAGCACAACTAGTAGTATATCTCATCATCAGTAGAGTCATCAATGCTCAAGTAACTATCAACCATCAGACAAACTGAGTCTAACTGAGTGTGGTAGGTGTAACTGAGTGTAACTGGAACTAACTAAATGAAGGAGGCTTAGTGGAGGGCACATGAGGAGCTAACTGAAGTCAGAATGGGAAGTCAAGTCTCACTGGAGGGATTCACTATTAGTTCCATATGTTTTAACAAATCTAGTCCTAACATTAATATGTCAACGAGATTACTCCAAGAGATGGGAGTATTACACTTTCTACAATACAGAATTTCAAAAGGACTGAGTTTAGCTAAAGCTTGATAGTGATTGTTATAAGAAAATTAAACTAAGTCCAGATATTCCTCCCACTTAGTTGGATGATCTTTAACATACATTCTTAACATGTCTTCTAGAATCTGATTTACCCTTTTAGTTTGTCTGTCAGTTTGCGGATGAAAAGATGTGCCGAAATTTAATTTAGTATCCAAACCCTTAAATAATGACTTCCAAAAATTTCTTGTAAATTTAGAATCTCGATCAGAAATGATTACCTTAGGGATTCCGTACAAACAAAAAACTTGCTTCATAAACACATCAGCAATGTTAGCAGCCTTAAAAGTAGTTTTGACAGGTATAAAATGAGTTGCTTTGCTAAGCTTATCTACTACTACCATTATTGAATCATTTTGCTTTTGATTTTTAGGCAAACCTATTATAAAATCAATGTTGATAATTTCCCACTTCCACTCTGGAATTGGAAATGGCTATAATAGACCAGTTGGGTGTTGATGCTCAGCTTTAACTTGCTAGAATTCAAAGCACCTAGCTATGTATTCAGCCACCTCATTCTTCATATTTGGCCAAAAGTAATCTTTCCTTAACATTGTTATCATCTTTTGGTAACCAGGGTGTCCTGAATAAGGACTCCTATGTACTTCATTTAAAATCAGCAACTTAATTTTAGGTACATTAGGCACATACAATCTATTTTTATACAACATTAATCTTTTCTCATTTAAACTGTAATCTGTTATTAAATTTTTAGACTTATTTTCTGCAACTTTTTCTTGTAATTTCAGATAATTCTTATCCAATTTTATCCCCTCTTCAAGCTGATTTTCTAAATCTATTTTATAAGTGTTGATTGTTGCCATAAAATTTAATCTTGCATCTCTGCTTAAGGCATCAGCCACCTTATTTTATTTACCTTTTATATGTTGAATCTCAAAATCATATTCGCTAAGGAAAGCTAACCACCTAGCTTGCCTTGCATTCAGATTTGGTTGATCCAACAAATATTTTAGACCTTTATTATCTGTCATTAATGAAAACTTTCTACCGATTAGATGATGGCGCCACATCTTTAAAGCATGTATCACGGCAACCAACTCTAAATCATAGGTAGCGTAGTTCTTTTCGTGAATTTTTAGCTTTCTTGACTCATACGCTATTATGTGACCTTCTTGTGTTAAGACCTGCCAAGTCCATCATTGCATGCATCAGTGCATACAACAAAGTCCTTGTTTGGATCTGCAATTTTTAAAATAGGTGCAGTAGTTAATAGTTCTTTCAATTTCTTAAAAATTTCTTCACACTTTTGATCCCAAACAAATTTCTTTCCCTTCTTCTGTAAAGAGGTTATGGGATTTGCGATTCTTGAGAATCCTTCTATAAATTTTTTGTAGTAACCTGTAATTCCCATGAGCGATCGTACACCAGTTACATATTTAGGGACATGCCATTCATTAATTTCTCTTATTTTATCTGGGTCAACTGCAATTCCATCCTTGGATATCGCATTCCCTAAATACTGTATTTATCTTTGAAAAAGTCACACTTACTGAATTTAGTGTACAATTGATGTTCTCTTAAGACTTGTAAAATCATTCGTAAGTGTTCATCGTGTTCTTCCTTAGTCTTTGAATAAATTAAAATGTTGTCAATGAAAACAATTTTAAACTTATTCAAATACTTATTTAAAACATTATTCATTAGACACATGAAGACTGCTGGAGTGTTAGTTAACCCAAAAGGCATAACGGGTTCTAAAAGCAGTTTTAAAGATGTCTTCGTCTTTTATCCTGACTTGATGATATCAAGATCTCAAGTCTATTTTCGAAAATAGCGTTGCTCCGAGTACTTGATCAAACAGATCATCTATGCAGGGCAAAGGATATTTGTTTTTAATCGTCATTTTATTTAACTGACGGTAGTCTATGCATAAACGTAAGGTACCATCTTTCTTTTTAACGAAGATGACAGGTGCTCCCCAAGGAGACACGCTTGGTCTTATGTAATTTTTATCAATTAATTCTTTTAACTGCGATTTTAATTCGTTAAGATCTAGGATGTTCATCCAGTAAGGAGCTTTTGAGCTTGGTACCGCACCTAGTACTAGCTCAATGGTGAAATCTAATTCCCTTTTCGGAGGTAGACTTGGAATTTTTTCCGGGAATACATCTGAAAAGTCTCTTAGAATTGGCATATCTTCAATTTTTAACTTATCTTCTTTAGTTGTGTGTTCATCATTAATTACATTTACAACAAACATTTTACATCCTTTTCATATAGCCTTTTTTACTTGCAAAGCAGAAATCTGTCTAACTGAAGTTTTTCTAGGGATTCCTTTTACTGTTTATGTTTCTCCTTTATTATTCAAACATGTAAATGTCTTTTCAAAACAATTCAGAACTACCCTATGCTTTTCCATCCAATCCATTCTGATTAAGACATCATAATACCCTAATGGTAATACATTCAACTTTACTTGTGTCTTTGACTGACTCATAAGCAAATCACATTTTTTAACAAAATCAACTACCTTCCTTTTTGTTCCTGTAGCTAACTGAACCAACCAATTTTTATCAAACTTTTCTACCTTCAATTTACAGCTTTTTACTATATCAGGTGATACATAACTCAAAATTTCACCTGGATCAATTAAAATAGAGATAGGTCTATTCTGTAGCATACCTTCGATTTCGACCATTGAAGTTTGATGATCAGCCTGTCGATTTTCCAAGTCTGCATTGATCCTGGGAATTTCCCTCGCTAAGTCACCAACTGTTGGTTCTTGCTGCACTGTATGAATGTTGCTGATTGTTCTTTTCCTGTTAGGACAGTTTGCTGCAATATGCGGTCCTTGACATTCATAAGATTTTAAAGGTGCCTTTTGTTCATTATTTCTAGCATAATTATTAGGCATGTTTCTTGTAGCTGTAAAATTTTGTGGTGCATTGCTTTTAAAATTATTTCCATGAAAATTTCTGTTAGTGAAATTTCACTTGTTATTTCCAACATTCCTATTAAATTTATAATTTTTCTTTCTCTATTCAAAATTACTTGGTTTATTATTCTTCGAGCTAAATACACCTTCTCTTTTTCCGTTTTGTTCAAAATAGAACTTCGCTTTTCTCATAGCTTCCGCAAGAGTCTTAGGGTTGTCGTACTCAATTCTATATTTTATATTAAAAGGTAAGCAACTCAGAAATCTTTGTATTTTAGGCTTCTCATCCACAATATAAGGTACATATCTTAATAGACTTAGGAATTTACTGCTTAATTATTTCATGTTCATAGAACCCAATTTTAAATCATAAAACTCTTTTGCTTTTTCTTCGTAGCACTGTTCAGACACAAACTTCTTCTTAAAATATTTCTTAAATGTTCTCCAAGTTACACTAATTTCTTTATGTTGTAGATATTTCTCCCTACGGATAGGTAGAAACTCTCTTATGTTAAAGTAGACTTAACCGACTCTAAACTAAGACAAAAAGATAACAAATGCTACCTTGAATTCCTAGATCCAAACAAATATTTCAATACCATAATGCTGGAAGAAATGGAAGAGATCTGACTGACCTTTGATTTAATCGCTCGTCCTAATTGTTGCTCTAATCTTCAAGTCCCCGTGAATGAACCTGTTAGAATGAACCAAGGTACAAGCATATACAATCTTCTAGCAATATTGAAACATATGTTAGAATCTAAATCTATAGCAGAAATAAATCATATGATTGAAACAAGATCAACATACACAATTTGGGAAACAAGACAAGTTATGTTTTATTACAAACTTGAAGTCACTTACAATGGTTGTTTGATGTCCAATCCAACTCCCAGCTCCAATTTCTTCCTCCTCTAGCTATCTCCACAAAGATTCAAGATCATAGGTTTTATGTCTCCAAGAGTCCTCCCCTTTGCTCATGGAAGGCCTCTCTCTTATAGTGTGTAGAAGGATAAACCAACAAGAGAGAAGAATGGATCTTGGGAGTATTTAGTGGATCAGACCCACTAATCTGAGAAGGTGAGTTAGGATCGAATCAGGGATACCAATCCTCAAAAATATCTCGAAGGTCAAGATCCCACAAGCCATGAAAAAGGGCTAAAAAAGGACTATCATGCCCCTGAGACTGAGCAAAATGTGGTAGTACCGTGCAGAAGGGACAGAGCATATCGCGGTAGTGGGGACTACCGCGCCCCTAAGCTTGAGCAAGGAGTGGTAGTGTAGGTATATGAGGTCTCATTTGGGTTGATTCCTGACAGGATAGGTTTGTCTTCGTGGGTCATCATCATATTTTCCCTTCTAAGTGTTTTAGGTAGTTTGGGGAAGTGTCGTCAAAGGTGAAGGTGTGACACTGTGAAATATAGAGGTATAACAGATGCCCCCTAAAGTGTGAGGTCAGAAGAGACTGATGGCCGAAAGAATTTACAAATACTGTGCGGAGATAGCATCAAGGGGATCAACTAGGAGCTGAAACAGAAACAAAATGTCAAATATATACCACCAAGGAGGGTATCCCCATGCTCGGAAACAATTGACTCAAAGCATGGCTTCCAACCAATACATTGCAGATCCATGAGTACTAAGATGATATAGACTGTAGACAAATCATGGCTACTATGAACAAGCGTAGATCCATGAGACAGTAATGACACAGCCACGACCAATACAAAAGTGGATCTGTGTGACAATACAGAGGACATCTCTATCACAACCTGGACGCAATCAAAGTACAAAGGCACGTCCAGGGTCTTCTACTCGATCACAAATGATACAAATCTAGCCATGTGATTACAAGGTGTTGAAGTCGAACATGGTAGAAACCATTTGAGTACCGATCAATGATGTGAACCGTTAACAAATGCGAGGGGAATCACCAATGATGACGATGATCCCCAAGGTATCTATAGTACATCTCAACGAAATGCGAATGAATGAGTTGATGTCGAGCATTCGAGAGATTGTTCGATCAGAGGCCAATGATGTAAACCTACTGTCGAACACGAGGAAACCTGCCATTGAGGCATGCAGGTACCAAGGTACTAGTGGTTGATTCCTAAGTCCAATTCCCGAATAATGATTTGGCATTGACGGGAATAGACTCGTCGAAGGTGGGCCATAATGATTCCCACATCATCGACACAAAATCAGAATGAAAGATAGTATAGGACGATGAAACAATAGAACATGTACTGACACAACGGAGGTCTGACATAATGAATGACTCTGAACAATGCAATCATTTGAGCATATAACGGCATGAAGCAGGACCTAGAAGCAGGGATTATTGATAGCAAAGGATAGACACCGGACGAGTAGGATCGTGGCCAGAGAGACGACTAGGGATGATGACCATAACTCAACAAGACTAGATACCCAAAAATAGACAAGGGACAGACACATGCCATGTTCAAAGGTGACGACTGACAAGCTGCCAACAAAATAAACTCGACTTGTTTCCCATTTTCCCCCGACATGATGGACGAGTACCTCTTTGTTTTTTTACGAGCTTGAAGAGGATAACAGATGCTCAGTATAGCTCATCTCATAGATGAGTCTGATCTCACATGTTTTACGAACCTGAGAAAGGAGGGGTTCGTCCCAAGATGGGTCCTTCGATGTTAAATTTTAACGAGTCCAAGGAAGGAAAACTCGGTAGTTTTTCACATTTAGAGAGCCTTAAAAACTTAAAGAAGGCTCCAAAGTGTACTTTTTCGTAAATTTAGTCCCTCGATCCCGAAAAAGTGTAAAACAATTCCTGAGAGAACTCTCCCAGTCGAAGGTTGACTGAGGTATACCTTTCTTGTAAATAGTCTAAACGGGCCGAAAAAGGGGTAACCTGTCACCGAATAGACGACCTTTCAAATACTTTTACAAGTGTGAAAGAGACAAGATCACTTGGAAATCTTTTCGAAACGAGGGAGTCTTGAAAAGGGCTTAAAAAGGACTCCAATGGTCTTTTTCGTAATTTTTAATTATTCTGGTCCGAAAGAAGAATAAAATACAACCAAAATAATACTTTCCTCATCGTTTAACGAGCACGAGTAAAGTTGACTAAGCTCGACACCGTTTACTTGAGTTTGACAAGCACGACCCGGGTGTAAAAAGCGCTTGGAATATTTTTCAAGTTTTAATCCAGAGCACGAAAAAGATAAAGTAGGCTCAGAATGAAGGTCAAATAAGTAAATAAACACCAGTGTGAACATCTTTAAAGGAGATCCTGTCAAAAAAGGCTCATGGAACCAGATATTAGCAATGTGAAATGAGTTTTAATTTAACCAGAAAAAATAATGAGTAAAAAATAAGTGAAAAAGTTATATAAGGAATAGGTAAATATGGAAAATTACCATTTCACTTGTTTATTTGCCCAAAGAGGAAATTTCACCCATTGAAGAGTAAAAACTTCAAGAGTTCATATCTGGAGATCCGGAGCACCATTTCAACATTCGTCTGCGTCAGGTAAGAGATTTCAAGCCCCTCTTTCATTTCATAGGTAAAAAACTTGATTTTAGTAGGAGTAAATTAATTTTTGAGCAGGCCCTAAGAGGCTTTTTCCGCCTCTGGCAGTACCGCGCGCTAGCTATATTAGGAAGCGCGGTACTGTCAGTGAATACTGCTCTGTAAGGTTAAATGGGGGCACGGTAGTGTGGACTACCGTGTAGTCATGTTTCCCCCAGGCGCGGTAGTGGCGAGCATTAGGGAATAAAAATCGATTTTTTCTCAAATTTTTCCTGAGATCAAGTTATTAAATTATTAATGAATGCTTCGTATGACCTTTTGCAAGTGTTTACAACTTGTTTGGGGAAAAATGGTCAGCTGGAAAGAAAGGGAGCATGAATTGGATCATTTATTAGCTGAAGATGACCAAGAGATCTTGACTGCACTGCAGGAATGTGGGTTAATAAAATTCTTCAAAACCAAAGGTATCCGCAAGCAAGCAAAACTTCTCACCCACATTATACAAATGTGGGACCCCGATATTCAAGCTTGCCGAGTTGGAGTACATACCCTCGAGATTGAGCTCGAGGACATTTATTTCCTCACGGGTCTCTCAAAGAGAGGGGCCCGGGTGAATTTTACAGGGTTCACAAACTCGGAGGCGAGCACTGATGCTTTGATTGCTCATTATTGTCGTCAAGGTTCAGGGAAGAAAAGCGGTAAGGTGGTCATTAAGGATATCGTGGAAATTCCTTTAAAAACCGCGTTGTTCACCATCACATGTGCAGCAGGGAGTACGAGTCCCCATCAGGAATCTCATACACAAATGAATCTTGTTGTGGATTGTATGGAACCAACGCTATTCAACTGGTGTGAAGTAGTATTGACCAACCTCAAGGAGCAAGTGAACAAGTGTAGGATTGGAGAGAACTCTCAGTTTGGGTACAGGAGCATTTTGGTCACCTTCTTCTTGGAGAGGGCGCCACTGTTGCGTCCACAATTGACCATGCCCACCCGTCCACCTACCGAGCCACGAATGGCTCGATGGAGTGAGTATGCAGGATGGCTTGGTGGGCCACAGCGTTTGGCTTTTGGTGATGACTTCTTCTCATGGCTCGAGGAACAGATCGTGATGATCGAGGACTACCCCTATGCAAGGGTGGACTTCCGCGAGGACATAGACTTGGCACTACCCAAGGATGAGGATTCGGATAACTCATGTATGACCTTCATTAATGTGTTTTTAATTTTTTGAATATATGATTTTTAATTATTTTTGAGAATGTGTAAAAAAGATTTTAATATATGTATTTATGTGCATGTCGCAGATCGTGGACCAAAGAGGCCTGCAGGATACTCGTCGTTATGTCGAGGCGGCGACAAGCGTCAAGTTGCTTCGGATGAGGAAGAAGACGCGGACAAGGAGGGAGGGGTCCGAGACATAGAGCGGAACTTACAGGGTTTAACCCATGGGGTTCCGGCTATGAGGATAGATGATGTTCCTCTGCATCTTCAGCGACATACCGTAGGTGTGCCTAGGCATATTGACCAACTCCTCCGCAGGGTGGCTCGGGCTATATTTTTCTACCATCAGCAGCGCGAGAATTCTGAGGAGGCCGATAGATCTCCTAGATTTCCTTAGATAGTAGTGTTTATCTTTTGTGGCATGTACACGATATGTAGGCTTGAGAGCCAAATTTTTGTATGGGATTGAATCCCAAATTTTGTCTTTTTGAACACAAACTTTATGTATTGGAAAAAACACTTTTATATGCAGTGATATATATACATGGACCTATTTTTATGATCTATTTATTTATAGTGACTTGTATGATGTATTTTTATGTGTGGGAAAGATGCCAATCCAAAATGTAGTTAGCTAATGAGTCAGCTACATAATTGAATTCTCTTGGTATATGTTGATATGAAATATAATTAAAAGATCGTTCCAAGAGGCATACCCTTCAGAATAAGCGAAGTAGAATAGGATCGCGGACTGCATAAACACGATTCAGATGGGAAACCACGACTTGGGAGTCTAGAAAGACCAATAGGGAGTCAATTCCAAGGGAAGAAACCTCTGTTAAGAGTCCAATGACTGCATGGTACTCTGCAATATTGTTGGTTGCAGGACCCAAGCAAGTAGCTCCTAAAGATAACAACTCGCCAGTGGGAGAATAAATTACCCATGCTGCGGAAGCAAGGTTCCGGATGTGTCGGCTCGCACCGTCGGTGAATCCGTAGTAGGCATACATCTGCGCATAAAAGCACAAGTCAAGGTAAGAATGGATGCATGAAATCCGTGCGTGCATACAAAAAGATAAATGAAAACAAACTAGGTACATTATGTACAAAAAGTATCTCACGTAGGATGACCCTACGCGTAGAAATGTTTGAGGTACAGCCCATTGCGAGGCTGTGCCAACGGTGTGCCATCACAATCAACAAGCTCATAGGCTCCTTTCTCCAAAACACGTTTTACAACGAAGGGGCCGTAGCACATAGACTCTAGATTTCCTTTTCCAAGTTTGTCATGCATTTGGTCATATGTGAGTACAAGATCACCTTCGTTGAAAACCCGAGGTTGAACGGATTTTTCATATTGTGCTTTGACGCATTTTTTATGAGATTCGTTGGCTAAAGCAACGTCTTGGTGAGTTTCATCTAGCTTAGCTAGTTATAGAAACCGTTCCTCTTCGGAAGTGGTATGGGGAAGTAGCTCTATGGCTATCTTAAGTGACAAGATTTGACATTCAATTGGTAAGATGGCTTCCAGGCCATACACCAGTTGGAATGGTGTGAACCCGGTAGCACTTTTCACTGAGGTTTGGTATGCCCATAATGCTGAAAACAGAGTTGAGTGCCAATTGGATTTGTGAGTACCCACAATGTGCTGAATCATACATTTTAGAACTTTGTTAATGGCTTTGACTTGGCCATTAGCCTGTGGATAGTATGGGGTTGAATTTTCATGACGAAAACCCAAGTTGGCGCTCAATTCTTCAATCATATGGTTCCTGAAGTGGGAGCTATGATCGGTCACGATGGATTGTGGGACACCAAACCTAGCTATAATGTGGTTGAATATGAACTATGTTGTTGTTTTTCCGTCTTTAGCATAAGTAGGCATCGCTTCAGCCCATTTTGTAAAATAGTCGACAGCTACTATGACATAGCTATGCCCCCTGGCTGAAGTGCGCTTACAGTGCATGAAACTTATGCCCCATTTGGAAAAGGGGCCGACGGCAATAACAGGATGGAGTGGAGCAGGATGCGAGCATGTCTTACTATGAAAGAATTGACAGGGTGGACATTTCTTAACCGTTTCAATGCAGTCTTTGAAAATCGAGGGCCATAAATATCCCGCTCGCAGTATCTTCTGGGTTGTAGCCATCCAAGAGAGATGATCACCACATGCTTCAGCGTGGCAGTCATTAATAACGTGTTCAGCCTCGCCTAAATTCAAACAACGTCGAAGAACGGTATCAACACCACGACGGTAAAGGGTATCGTTGACTATAAGGTAGTACTTGGCATGGTGTCGGATACGTCGGCGTTCATCACGGTTGAGGTCGGGGCAGAAATGTTGGGTTTGGAGATATAATAAAATATCCTCGTACCATGGGTCAGATGTGCTAATGAGGAACAACGATTCATCGGGAAGAGAATCGATGGGCTCAGGTTGCTCAGTAACACAGGGAAGGTTACAAATCAACTCAGCAAAGACCAAATATTTCTTGGATTTGGCTTTGAAAAATTCCAAAGTCAAACTCTTGTAGGATGACAATCCAGCGAGAATATTTTCCCCCAAGCACTTGACGTGTGAGGATATAGTACATTGGATTGAAATCCTCTATGACAGTGGTCTAGCGGAGTAGAATGTAATGACGAAACCTCTGGACAGCAAAAACAGTTGCCAGAGCCAGCTTTTCAACATGTGAATAGCGAGTTTCAGAGTCGAGAAGACTCTTACTAAGATAGTATACCACATATTCTATGTCGTTAGTATCTTCTTGGACTAACACGATACCGATGGTGCAAATCGAAGCTACGAGATAAAGAATGTAATCCCGTGTGTAATTGAGGGGTTGAATCACAGGATCTTTAGTTAAGGCCGCCTTTAGATGATTAAAGGAGCATTGGGCTTTGTCATCCCAAATGAATGGGGTATTCTTCTTTAGAAGCCTCATATAGCCTTTTGTTATCTCGGTGAAATTGCAAATAAAACGGCGTAGAAAGTTTGCGTGCCCCTGCAAACTTTGAAGTTCTAGTATGTTCGTGGGGGAAGGCAGGGCTAGAATAGCTTCTACCTTCGCAAGGTCCAATCGTATGCCGCTTTTGGAGATTATGAATCGTAAAAGTTTTTCGGCTTCAACGCAAAAGACGCATTTATTTGGATTCAAACGGATATTGTAGCGACAACACCTTGCAAAGACAGTGCCTAAGTGATCAGGATGATCTTCCTTGGTCTGAGAATGAGCGGGAAGGTCATCAAGATATGGCTCTGCAATATGTTTGATATCGTGAAATGCATACAACATCACCCGTTGGAAAGTTGCCCCAGAATTTTTCAGGCCGAAAGGTAGCTTTCGATATGCAAAGATTCCCCATGGGCAGATAAAGGTCGTTTTGTGCTGATCTGCTGGGAGTATTTCGATCTGATTATAGCCGGAAAATCCATCCATAAATGAAAAGATGACACTCCCGGTGCAATTATCGATGATTTGGTCAATGAACAGAGTTGGGTAGTTGTCCTTTGGAAAATCTTTGTTCAAGTCGCGGTAATCGACACAGACTCTAATCGTTCCCTATTTCTTGGCTACGGGAACGATATTAGATACCCATTCTGTCAGTGGGACAGGATAGATAAAACCAGCACGCAAAAGTTTTTCAACTTCTGCTTTGATAGAGGTTGCCTTACAGGGGTGGACGGGTTGGCGTTTCTGCCGAACAGGTCGTGCACCAAGAAAGGTTGTAATCTCGTCGACAACGATAAATGGGTCTATTCCTGGCATTTCTTCATAACTCCAGGCAAAAACGTCATGGAAATTTTTAAAGTAGGCAGTGTAGAACTCCATTTCGGTGGGAGTGCATGTCTTGCCAATATGAACATTTTCCACGACCCCAGGCTTCACTGAAATGTCAATATGAGTGGTTTCCATAAGGTTGGCCAAGTTTCCTTTGGAAAATACTTCATTGAGCGAATTGGAAAACTTGTTTTGAACCATTCCAAGTGAAGTGTTGAGTTTTGTATCGGGCTCAAGTGTCTGGATGGTGGGAAAGGAAGATCGATGATGGAAATTTCCCCATGGTGGTTCATCACCGCACATAACCTCCATAATTGATTCGTCAGTGGGAAAAATCAATGTAAGAGGATCGATAAGTGGTGGGGATGAATGATTCTCAGATGAGAGCTGTGCCACTGTGTGATGGGTAGAAGAGTCGACCCAATCGGTGGCTGACTGGATCGCTTCATACGTTGCGAGGTTCCCATTTAACGGCATGGAGTTTCCGTAGTTTTCAATCTCAGTGGGACTCGGTATCACCCAAGGATCATTGAAAAGGGTGGCATTCGATGATATCATGTTGACTGGGTGAACGTGGGACCCCAGCTTTGGGAAAACTCCAATAAGGGAAGAATCCTTCATAAGACCAATGCCAACGTCTTGGAAACGGTACCGAGGTTGATCCAATAACAGGATGGTGTTGGAGGAGTTTGGATGAGAGTCTGGGATACAGTAATCTAGCTGATCTATGGTGACAATTTTCCCTTCATGAGGAAATTGCATGATTCGAAAGACAGTAGATGCTATGGCGGTCATGGCGTAAAACCAGTTCCGACCAAGTAGAATATTGTAATCTAATGGCGCATCCATGACTTCGATGTGTACAGATACTATTTTTCCTTCCAAGTCAACACCAATCGCAGGAATGAGTCCATAAGGTTGAAAACCGTGTCCGTCAAATGCTCTGAGAGTAGTGGGAGACGTCGTGACTTCGGGTGAGCCTAAATCTCTCCAACAATTCAAAGACATAATCGACGTGGAGGCACCCTCGTCTAAGACAGTGTGATGGATGATGTTTCCACAAATTCTTGTATGAACCTGGAAGGCTAACTGATGGGAAATCCGAGGTTTGACATACTCCAAGTTAAACATGATGGTGTTTGAAGTATCCGGGTCCATTGCCCCTAGTGCTGAAAGTAAGGTTTTGCGCTGCGTAGGGCAGTGTTGGAGAAACCTTGAGAGTCGACAATATGTTGCATGGTGCTTGAGCTAAGTCCTCAAAAATGTTGTAGTTTTGGGCAGCTCGCGCGTTGGGATTAAATGTCACCTTTCGTATGGTGCCCTTGGGTGGGCGTAGCACTATGTCCGTAAGCGGTCTCTCGATGTGGAGATGGTCATTAGGGGGAGGGGTAGGAGAAGGATCTTCAACAGGAGACTTGCCTTTTGCTGTCTCTAACTATTTGTTTGAACTTGGGGGGTTTTCGTACGTCTTTGAATGAGTGGTTATGTGAATCTCTTCAATACTCGTCATCAGGATTTCGCAGTTTGCGGATGTCTCTCCACGAGGTGGGTTGTTCGGGTTGCCCACTTGTGGGGCTTCTTGGGCAACCATCTGTTGTTCTGCTAAGGGAAAGGGTCAGTTAACACTGCCGGACGAGAGGATCCTTTAACGAATTTGTTGACTTCATCCTTGTAGGGACAGTCACACATGTAGTGATTGTCTTGACAAATGAGGCAGTGAAATTTATCCTTTCGACGTGGTTTCAGGTCGTTGTGGGTGGGTTGTGGCTTGGGATTCTCTTGTTGGTTAGAAGTCTTCTTGGACTTTCCACGATTGTTCTTCTTCTTTCCTCCGGATGGTTTTGACATAGATTGAACTGCGTTCACTTCGGAGGAGACAGCGGGAGAGGTAGGAGCTTTTAGAGCAGCCTGGGGTAGAGCAGGGGAAGCAGAAGCTTGTTGCCCCGTTGATTGAATGGTAGGATGGGCCTTAATTGAACCGACAATACCGTCAATAGGGGGTTCAGCGGCAGGCTTATTTGGATCAGTAGTAACGCGGGTGGCGTGGGGAAGAAGTTCATGTAAAGTGTCGAATTGGGTATATACCAAATCCATGTACTGGGATGCCGAGATGGCTTGTTCCTCCGTGACCGGCCCATGCATAGAAATGTCCCTGGCTATGGGAGGCAAGAATGACTTTGTGAACCAATCAGCAAGTAGCTGATCCGGAATGGGTTCCTTGATTAACCAACGACATTGATGCCACTCATGGATGTGATCCGAGATATGCGTAGAAGTGGTTTGACGCAACGAGGTTAACAGTTTTTTTCTAGTCTCATACCAGATGTGGAGCTGGAAGTGGGTCAGAAACTGCATAGCCAAGGTGTTGAAATCATGAAAGGATTGTTGTGGCAGCTCGATGTACCATTTTGTTTCCGTGGCGGTAAGCGTTCGCTGGAAGAGCCGTAGCCGAATGGAGTCGTCCATCAATGAGTTGGATGAACACCAAAGATGGAAGGTCATCACGTGGTTCTTGGGGTCTTCCCCGGGCTTGGCATCGAACTTGGGGATGTCCGATGGAAGTTTGGCTGGGATAGGTGGCCAGTGAGGTTCATTCCATATAGGATCGTTGATGAGCCTCGACAAATCAGGTAAATCTAGCGTGGCCAAGAAAGGAAATTGACAGTTGGGTTGCAGGTATGAGTAGTAACCATACGGCACAGGGATGCCTGAAGGGCCCTGCACAGCATATTGCTGCGTTTTGTACCCATACATGTTTCCCGTAGGGTACTATTGGAAGTTCTGGGGGAAATAGGCCATCTGGTTAACCGGTTGTGTGTTGGAAGTCATTACCTGACTGGGAATCACAGTGGTAACCAGTTGTTGGATGTTCTGTTGAGTGGGGATGGTGGGTATGGTACCCTGGGGTTGTTGTGTCCCAGGAATGGTTGTTGCTCCTTGTTGGGGAATGGTTCCCTGGGGTTGTTGGGTCCCAGGAATGTTACCACTACTTTGAGTAAGTGGAGGGTTTCCCGTAGCAGGGTTGGGGGTGGCTGTAACAGTGTTGTCCATGGAATATGGGTTCCACCTGGATGAAGAGGTGGAAATTAAAGGGATGGGTTCCATGGAGTTGGTACAGCCAAAGGATAAGGGAAGCCGAAATTCAAAATGGGGGGGATTTAAAGTTGCCCCCAAGCTGGGTTCCAGTTTCCAAACAATGAATACCCCCCGCTCTGTGGGATTTGAGATCCCCAAGAAGGAAGCGTGCCTAACGAGGGATGTTGAAGATGAGGCTCGGTTGGAAAACTGGTATAAGGTTTTCCGCTTCCAGGTGTGTTGTACATACTAGACTGAGCAGAGGCTGCTGGTTGGGATGGTTGTTGGATGGTGTCGATGGGTTTCTCTCCAACAGATGGGTTGGATGGTCCTATAGGAGGAGGTTCTTGACTAGGAACGGGGTTCCCAACAAAGGGTTGTCCTCCAGTAGGCTGGGTTGATGGCCCTCCCGAAGGGGGTTGGTTGTTGGGATTAGCGGCCGTAACAGTCGATTGTCCACCTCCTGAAATGGTGTAGATAGTGGTCGAAGGTGAACCTCTGGTCAATATGGATGATCCAGCGGTATGACTTGATTTTCTTTCGACACTAGAAAGGTGAGATAGTGTCGATTGGCCAACGACACCAAAGGTGCCAATTTGTGGAGGCGGTCTTCCATATGTGACGGGAAGGGACGAAGAAAAAACTGGGTTATCCCTCATAAAATGTGCACCAAACATACATGACGGCAGTAAATGTGGGGAATTTAACCGAGGGGTTTTAGGGGTTTCGTCCATAGCATCTTCAACAATAGGAGTACCATCGAGGACAGGGTCTGGGTTTGTATCCTAAAAAAGGTTTTTCGAGGTCCGGAGGGAACCAAGGTATAGTGACATCCAAAGGTCCGGAACCGTCTACATAGGAGTGATGAAACTCTGTGTTAGATGGAACATTGGGAGCCAGATAGTCGAGAGGACGGGTAGTAGGGGGATATCTAGAAGCTATCGAGAGCATTTTCTCTGTATCACGTTTAAACTATGTCGACGCTAACGGGGAGTTAGCTAGACTAACCATACTAGACTGAATGGAGGCCATGATCTTGTGTCCCGAAGGGAGGTTGGGGCGGGATACTGTACGAGGTATGTTGCTGGAAGAACCGGTTTCCTGTGGATGAACACTGGATGGCGCAGTGATATCAGGAAGAGGTTCCGCCTAGGAAGCGATAAAGCCATAGTCAGGTTTAAAAGGTGTATCAAGAACTTGGGTTTCTTCGATAACTTCGACGTATCCGCCCAGGACTGCAATCAATTCGGATATTTCTTGGTCGGATCCTTCGGTGGTGCCAACAGATCCTTCCGGAACATCATAGAAAGTCTCTGGTGGAAGGGTAGTGCTGACATCGGGGAGGATGATGGCCTCCGGTCTAGTATCTTAGGCAGTACTAGTTTCATATGCTGTAGTGTTGTCCACTGTGACAGATATATCTGGAATCATAGTGGGTGAAGAGACAGTGGGAGTCTCAGGTGTACTAGTGGTTGTAGAAACTGCAAGGGGTTCTGAGACCGTACTGTCAGTAATAGTTACAGGCGGAACTGAAGATGTAGTGCGGATCGGCAGTGGAATGTTCCCTCAGTCGGCACCGCGGCCGGGAGGGGCGGGAATATGTGATGTAGGTGGACCAGAGGTCCATGGTGGTGGTGGTGGGCTTCGTCCCTGTACTCTTCATGATCTCCATGGTGGTTCTGACATAATGGTAAGAGTACAAAATCTGGGGGCAGTCTCGTAACAAAGAAATCAAAAACCCTAATGCAGCCGAGTGTGCAAAAGGGGAGCTATAAAAAGCAAGGCTCTCAGGCCAAAAAGAAATCTCTAAAAACTATACTGAGACCGGTGTCGCAGTAAGCGAGCTGAGAAAAAAAATGGCCAGAATGCCAACAAGCAATCACTAAAAAGAAAAATGACCCTCTATTAAGATGAGATAACAAGCAAACTTCCTAACTAAGAGCTGGAGACCTCAACAAGTTGTATCCTTCGCAAGGTGATGAAATCCAAGTCGAACAATACAACGTGAGAGACCAATATGAGAAGGATATCCCTCTACTGAAAGGGATCTTGGGTAAAAGATCCCTAGTAGAAAAGTTACTAAGCTACCTCGTTCATGACACGTTGGAAAAAGGTTTTTGGCACTTTTGCCTTATCACCCTTGAATTACTATGAATACAATGAAGACAATGATCAATGTTTCCTTAGGGCTAAGTGGAGTGCGGCATTCCACAGATTCCGTCTGGTTCTCAATCTCGCGGCGGTTTAACCCTCGAAAGTGTGAAACAATCAGGAGGCCCCTCCACAAACTGGTGTATGACCGTGTCAACAAATACTAGAGGATTTTAGTTCCCTAGAGGAAAACGACTATGTCTCAGATGATAATGACAAAGGGGAATTATTTGGATGCATTTCCCCGGTGTCCTACCTAACTACCAAATTCTTTTGATTTCCTCAAGTGAGGTTAATGTTGGTTTAGTTAGGGAGATTAATTTTAGTGGTTGTATTACTCAATCGGGTAAATGGAAGTGAAACTTGGTGGTGTTGTGACGACCCAAACCATGCAAGTGAGAATGAATCGAAATAAGCCTTGTATTCGATGAAAACTAGCTATGGAAAAGAGAGAGTTCTTCGATCATAAATGCATGAAACTTTCACAAACAATGAAAAACTACTTCAAAACAAACTTTTTGTTTCTTTTTTTTCAAGTAAAGCCAAACTGAAATAAACACTCTTTCAGATTTCACTGATCTACAACTATAATGCTTCAAAATGAGAATTTATGTGGCAAATCGAATGGTTCACTTCCGAATGCACGATATTATAACTAGATCGTTTCAAACCAAGCAACACAAATGTTCTTAAATGACAATTTCCAATATAGATTTTAATAACAATAATGGAAAAGATGATATTCATAAGAATGCTGTGATTATGAAAATTTACACAATCTAGTAAGAGATGACAGTAGTAATAGTTTGGTTATGATGGATGGGGCAAGCCAATGCAATCGATCAGAAGGGGTGACCAAACATGTAAATAATGCCACTAACCCAGAAAATAATCAAGCTCACACTGAGAGATAAACAAACCACAAATGACTGTGCAATGGACAGGATAGTGGTAAGCAACAGAAAACACCAAACTGAGGCAGAGAAGATCAAAAAATGACTCAGGAAACCAAACAGGAAAGAAAAAATGAAAAAATTGCAGACACTACCGCGTGGTATACACTGGCTAACTCGCGGTACAGGTACACTACCGCGCTGGTAAGAGTGCTGGGTACGTGGTACTACCACTTTGTAGGTAGTAATGGGGGCGCAGTACTGCTCCTAAGGGTGGAAAAAATGCATCTTTTGAAAAAAAATTGAATTTTTCAGGGGTGCTGCAGACCCAGAGGAGTCACTGATCACAGAGGGAGAAAAGATGTAGAGAGAAGGGGTGAATGGAGGTCAAAGAGACCAAAATTCAGTACTGGTTTGAAGAGAAAGAAAAACCACAATAAAAAATGACTGAAAGTGAAGTAAATCAATCAAATGGGGTTCAAACCAGCGGAGTCGCCAGTTTTTGTTGTAGATATTTCTCCCTACGGATAGGTAGAAACTCTCATAGGTTAAAGTAGACTTAACTGACTCTAAACTAAGACAAAAATATAACAAATGCTACCTTGAATTCCTAGATCCAAACAAATATTTCAATACCATAATGTTGTAAGAAATGGAAGAGATCTGACTGACCTTTGATTTAATCGCTCATCCTAATTGTTGCTCCAATATTCAAGTCCTCGTGAATGAACCTGTTAGAATGAACCTGTTAGAATGAACCAAGGTACAAGCATATACAATCTTCAATCTTGAAACGTATGTTAGAATATAAATCTTTAGCAGAAACAAATCATATGATTGAAACAACATCAACATACACGATTTGGGAAACAAGACAAGTTATGTTTTATTACAAACTTGAAGTCACTTACAATGGTTGTTTGATGTCCAAGCCAACTCCCAGCTCCAAGTGCTTCCTCCTCTAGCTATCTCCACAAAGATTCAATATCATAGGTTTGATGTCTCCAAGAGTCCTCCCCTTTGCTCATGGAAGGCCTCTCTCTTATAGTGTGTAGAAGGATTAACCAACAAGATAGAAGAATGGATCTTGGGAGTATTTAGTGGATCAGACCCACTAATCTGAGAAGGTGAGTTAGGATCGAATTAGGGATACCAATCCTCAAAAATCTCTCGAAGGTCAAGATCCCACAAGCCATGGAAAAGGGCTAAAAAAGGACTACCGCGCCCCTGAGACTGAGCAAAACGCGGTAGTACCGCGCATAAGGGACAGAACATAGCACGGTAGTGGGGACTACCACGCCCCTAAGCTTGAGCAAGGAGTGGTAGTGTAGGTATATGAAGTCTCAGTTGGGTTGATTCCTGACAGGACAGGTTTGTCTTCATGGGCCATCATCATTTTTTCCCTTCTAAGTGTTTTAGGTAGTTTGGGGAAGTGTCGTCAAAGGTGAAGGTGCGACACTGTGAAATATAGAGGTATAACACTTTAATACCTTTTACTCTTTTTAAATCCTGCCACCAAATATCTGCTTTCCCAGTCAGATTATAAATGGCCATCTTAGCTTTCAGCTGATCTGAATAATCATAAATGTGAAAGTATTTCTTCATACCTGACAGCCATGCTTTGACTGTTTCTCCCTTTTCACTTTCACCGTTAAATGTTGGGGGGGTTTATCTTCTTGAACTCCCCTGTAATCTATTCAGATGGTTTTTAACTTCTTCGTTTTGGTCTGCAGTCACTTTCACTATTGTCACTAGAGTACTTATGTTTCTTTTTATGTATTTTAACATCAATTTTAGAAGATGAGCTACTTTCATATTTAGAAAATTTTAACCTCTTAAATTTGTGTTGGTAGGAAATGGTTCCAGATTCAGAATTAATTTATGTTCTCTTATCTTTTTGGTCATTATGACATTTATCCAGTAAAATCTTACTCAGTTCTTCTTGTGCTCTTAAAATTCTTTCATTCTCTTCCTTAACAGTCTTCATTTCAGCTTTTAAATATTTAACTGTGCGAAGAAGTTCAAATGAATTATCATTTAATTCTACGTAAAAAAATTCTTCGTTAACATGTTCATGTTCATTATTATTCTGATTGTTATGCTGGGATCTGTCCTCAGCAGACTCTTCTGGTGCTTCCATACCTGCAAATTAAATACCAAATGTTCTGTACAAAAACAAATAAAATTAAAATCAATAACTAGGTTTTCTGTTTAAATTTTTCTATTGCGCGAGTGAACCACTTTCAGGCCTAGTGTTTGAACTTGCTCTCTGATACCACATGTGACATCCCCAAATTTCACCAAAAAATATATTTTTTCTGAGCAGTCTATTTGCTATTAAATTCTGTGCGGAAGTATCAATGTGAATGTTTATCTGCTTAATCATACTATTAAATGCATTAATTATTTGTTTACAACTATCGTTGATTATTAAAAGTGTCTTAATAACATTTAACTAGATACGCATTCCTATGCCTGTAATTAATATGACACTTTCCAAATTACATCGTTGTACTTGTGGAATTTCTCTTATATATTCCACGATGCTAATATGATGACATTTATGTCTTTTGTCCTTAGAGCGTTGAAAATAGAACAATGATCCTTCTTTCCATTTTAGTGTAGTTATTAATTCGATTGTATCTTTATTTATAATATATTAAATGTTGATTATTACGTACAAACTGTCACGTCATGGACTATATGAATGTATAAAGTAATTATTTCATCATTCAATGATCAATGCTTTAAGTCATAACTTATCTTTAGTTGTTAACATTGTTATTTCGCTTATCATTCTATTGCCGTAAATGTTCTTATATTAATATTTGATTAAGTGTAATTATTTTGATTGGAAAGAGAGTTCTGGCGTGGCCCTGAGACTTACTTAGCTATCAAAGTTAATGAATATTATATTATTTTTTCCATGTTACAGGTAGGACTCCCATGCACGATTTGTTTCATGTTTTCCTAGATTACAAAAGAGAAGGTTTATACCTAGCTATATATTTATATTGCAAGTCAAATAATTATTTAAAACCTAACTATGGGTTATCACTAATGACTTCTATCCAAAAGTTGGCGTAACGTAGTTTAATGATGGTGTTAAGTGATATAATATAGCACTATCCAAAGTACTTGGCGCATTATGTATTAATGTTTGATGGAAAAACCTTACATGTTTCAACTATATGATTGTGGGTAAGTATTTGAAATGTAGTGGAAACAACCGAGCTCATTTAAGATCCCACATGATGGTTGGTAAGGTGTTACCACGAAGGGAACATTACCCTAGCTCTTTGTTGGACTTGGAATTGTTAACGCTACTTTCTCAAGGGTTTGGAGAGCCGAGCTCTCTCAGCCACAATGGCCTTCTGACATGCCCTGCACAGTTCTCAAATGATGCACTTACCTGTAGAGATGATCCAGAGAATGTAAGTTTATCATCCTAGTGTTGAATGGTTTGGATTTGGTCCTAAGGAGGAGAAATGTTGCTTGTAACAACTTCTTGACCTTATTCAAGGTATGAGAAATCGAAAATGTTGAAATCATTTTACATAAAAATTTATTTAACTCTGGTAATTTCATATTTGACTAATCGTTGCTATTTTTAAATGACAGGAGGGTTCCATTTATCCTCGAGTCTGTTTCTTGAGTCCTCGGCTTTGTCAATGGTGAAGACATGAAAAACCTGGTGGTATGAATACCACGGTAAGCCTCGGTTCCACCACGAAGTCTCTTCTGTCAACCAAATAAATTCACTGTCAGCGTTTGATGTTTATTCTGCTATAAGCCTTCGGGCATCGAATGGATTTTTCACTTGTAAGGTTTGAGGTTGGGATTCGACCAGCATTTTAATAAACAAACTATAATGTCGTTTACTTTTGCAGTTGCATCTCTGTCTCTGTGAAGACCGTTATTATTTGTTTCTTGGTTACATAAATGGTTTAATGTTTTTGCTATGTGTATCCTCTTAAATGTATTAATACCATTGGTTTCTCTCGGTATTTTTAATGGTTAATTTATCTGCATTCTATAAAAGTTAAAGTTATTTCGATTTGGGGCCAAGCCCTTCGTTGTAGCTCTGTTTTTCGGTTCTGAAATGGAAATGAAACCACAAGGTTAATCCCTAAAACTTGTCTAGTAAATAGATTTTGTAATTTAATAATTCATATAAGTAATCAATACGACCGGGTGACCTCTCTCTCAAGAGACTCGAACCCTTGACCTATTCGTAAATAACCTGTCTAAAACAAAGTGGCCACGATGCATCATTTAGATGCCATCGAGCTCGTTTTGTAACACTACAATGGTTTCAATTATATTAGGATAATGGTTACGTTTTTATTTGTTTAAATATTTTATAATGGGTGTCGAGTCCCACTGTATATTAAATTGGTTTAGCAAAACCATGGGGTTGTGTAACCCGGTTCATAACATTTCTTTGAACTCGGGATGAGCCCTTACGGGTCTCAAACCCTTGATGTGAGATTGCAATGATTCCATTGATTAATAATTCTGATGTTCGTATTGTTTAAAGAGTTAACTTGTTACAGGATTATTATAGTTCAAATATTGAATATGTTTTAATACAGTATTTTGATACCTAATATTAGTTGATGTCCACAGGGTTTGACCCTCGACATAGTTGATTTGCTATTTGTATAATGCGTGTTGATCCTTTATATGGGTATCAAGTAGTATCAACAGATTTCATAATATAGTTTATCAGTTGTAATAATTTCGTAGGTGAATGCGTTTTCCAGAACTCTGTTTGGTTTGGTATTTTTATATAATACTTTGTTTATGATAAACGATACCTGTAGGGTTTATCTATGGATATTTTAAAGGTGTTTATTTCTATCAGGTTGATAAGATTTCTGTACAATATACTTGTTAAATTTATAATGATCCTGTACATATATCGTGATAGTATAATGCTCTATTTAAATGATTTAAACTTATGTATGAATTCGATTTTGTAAATCTTTCTAGCTAATGTGTAATATATCCTGTCTATAAATAATAGCTTGAATAGCAATTTTATTTTTCTAAGTTTTATAAGTATGATTACTGTATAAAAATCTATGATGAGATAAAGTGGATTTTACAGCTAGGTTTCTGACATTATTGTTTTTAAAAATAAAAAGTGTTTACATTAAGAAATTTCATGTTTAAGAGATCAATATACTGCTTATAGAAATCTATTCTATTTCAAACAATAAACACTACTATTTACAAATCATTTCATCTATGTTAATTAAACATCTTGCTGTACTAGTGTACATCACCTATGGTGAAAGGAAAAATAAAGGAAGAAATTATAATCATTCATTCTATATTTGCCAATCTACTCATAGATTCAATGTACAGAAATAATTTTATCAATTCAGAAATCTATCTTTTCTAACAACTAACTGAATCTAGGATACATCCAGAAAACTATGATAGCATAAAAATACAATTGCAGAGATAGTTCAACAGTTTAAAAGTAAATAAAATAAAACAAGTAGAACCTGTTAACTGATAGGGTGGAAAAACACCCAAAGAGGATCGTTCCTCCCAACCTTCTCCCTAAAGCAGCCAAGATCACTTTCTTTTGGACCCTCGAGCCTGTTAACTGAACCAATAGGATGAAGATACTGTGTAGAAGCAAGACACTTTGTTTGTACTTCAGCAATCAAGAAGACTTGCATACAAATAACTCATATGTACTTTAGCAATCATGAATGCTTGCATACATAGCACTACCTCTGCACTTAGCAGGAATAAGATAGTCTTACTCTGCAACTCATTACCTAGCTTCCCCTCATCGAATATCTTGTGTGCTCAGTTCTAACACCACAAGGAAAAAATTATCTCCACCAGATAATGTGTGAGCCAACAACTCAATTCGATGGCTATAAACGATTCCCTAGTTCTTTTGGTCAGTTTCACATTTAATGAGCCACCATATCAGTTCCACCATCCTTGGGGAACATGACCACATATTTAGGGAAGTTCTCGCATAACAACAACTAGTAATTGAGTGCAGATGCGGTCACTTGTCCATTGACTTCTACACCAGATTCCATTCCTCCTAGTGGGTCAATGAACACTCTTCAACAGTCTCTTTGGGTGAGTGTCTCCTATTTTAATTTATTAAATAATAATATTATTCATTTACAGTTATCCTTGACCATCCTTGGTCATTAATACAAAAATTTACAATAAAATTTAAAGTAATGTTTTTCCACAAACATAAAATGTTTCAAGTACTAGGTAGGTTACAACTCCCATGTCTACGTTGAAGTAACAAGAGAGAATTCGAGAGGTTTAAAAGCTTACAGCATTCCAACTAAGGGAAACTCTAGTCAAAGGAAAAAACAAATTAACATCACAGATATCTATAAGAGCTGGAGATGCTATCGTTGTCCATCCAGGTCGACATCAAAGCTCCAACAGGTAATACACTATAAATGAGTGGGATTTATGCAATAATTTCATTTAGTGATCAAATATTAGAAGGGCACAACCAATAAGCTGGTTGGTTTTCTAACTATGCCACTAACACCAAAAATAAAATCTCGGGTAGACATTATGCACATGGAACCATTTGTTCGTGAGGCGTAGAGAGAGGGGTATGTTGAATATTATGACTCTAAGGGGATGTATAAACAGTTGCAAGACAATAAGAACAAATAGATGTTTATTGTCATCTCCATCATTTCAGGATTTCATCAAGTCTAGCATGTAGAGACTGCAAAGTACTACTATCTTCTTCTGAAAAGATATCATTCAAATTCAGACAATGAAGCTGCTTGATTTGTCTTTTTAAGGAAATCTGATCAAAATGTAACTGGGCTTTTTTAGTCTTCTCCCAAGCTTTTTTTTTTGTTTTTAAATCTTTTAATTTGAAAATAAGAGCATCCATCGGGTTGAGGCTCAAAGGGGCCTCGACCGAAGACCAGCATCTTCTAACCATATTACAAAAATCAATGTCATTCAACCATGAACTGTTGAATCTAAACGGTTTATTTTCCCTATAAGTCAGATCCTCAATTTGCAGGATAATAGCTTGATGGTTAGATATATTGGAATGCTCAATCCAAGTTCTGTCTATATGGAATTTTGAAGCCACAGATTCCTCCATAAGAAAATGATCCAGACATTTACTTATGCACTGACTTCCAACCCACTTGTTGCTCCATTTAGCACCCAATTTCCTGGGTAAGAAATCAACCAATTGAACTCTCTGAAATAAATTCTTGATAAAATCAACCTAGTCTTCATCAAAACCCGACAGACCCCAAATCTCAGTTGTCGAGAGGGTGAGATTAAGGTCACATGTGATAATGAGATTTTGAGTACTAAGCAGACCTGAAGCTTCAAGTGCATACCAATAGCTCATCATATCCTTATAGGGGTCATACATATTAAGAAGAGCAATATTAAAATCATTAAAAAGGAAATGGCCTTCCATCAAAATACCCCCCATCGTATTAAAGGTCTTGAAAACAGTAGTTGCAAGGTTCCATCCAGACAAGAGACCACCATAATGACCATAGGATTCGATAACACTAAAATACCACCCTAGCATAAATTTAGAGAAAACTTCTACCGCATGAGCTGTCGAACACATATTTTCTTGGATAAGAATACAGTCAAGGCTAGTAACTTTTAGGAAATTGAAAATGGCCCTAGCCTTAGAATCCCCTCCAATACCACGGATGTTGAAAGAAAGGAAAGACATTAAGACAACCTATTTGAGGACACACCTGCTCTAAGGGTCCTAGAAGAGGAAGAGTGGACAGAAGGAGACTCAATGACAACCAAATACAAACGCTTAGATAAAGTAATGAAATCATCACTAGATTCTTTCTCCTTAACTTTATTCTTTTTCCGTATTGTAACATTCATACAATGAATAGATGGGATTACTTCTTCATCAGAAATCTTAGGGTTTAGAGCATAAATATCTAAAGGGGATTTAAGGCTTCCTGAAAGAGTTCAAAGTGAATTTGTAAAGGAATTTTGGGCAGGCTCTGTAGAAGGTACATCAGGAACCGGACTAGAAGGTCTAGAGTTTGAGTCCATAACCTTTTCCAAAACCAAATCAGCACTAGATAGGGAAAGTTTCGGGCTAAAAGACTCCTCCACATGTGAGGGTAAATCCACAGTATTTAAATCCCTCAATAAATTTCTTGCTAAGGGTTTAGAATTAGAAAGTTTTAAATCTAGGGATTTCTCCATAGAAAGGTAAAAATCCAATTTTGCCTTTGTTACTCCTTCATAAAAGTCAGAAGTTTTGTCCAAGTTCATACATTTTTTCCCAGGAGAAACAAGAGCTTGCACAGAAGGCTCATTTGTAATAGACTGTGACAGTGTCGAAGAGGTTGAACCATTAAGAATCTTTGGACACCTCTCCTTAATATGACCCATACATCAGCAGAGGAAACAGCGGAACGACACCTTCTTGTAATCCATTTTTTGTTTAAATATTTGTCCCCCCCAAACAATATCTACTTCTGCAGGTAACCCTTTCGAAATATTAAACTCCACCAACATTGAAGTCATTTTCTTGTTAATACCAAAAATCAAATTCTTTTCCAGGTGAATGAAGCAGCCCAGAAAATTACCCAAACCCTCAAATACATTCGGCGTCCACAATTCAAAGGAGAATCCGGGAAGGAGAACCCACAAATGCCTAAACTTCATTTGTTCATAATTGGGATTAAAGTTGACATGCCAACGCTTCACATTAAAAGACCCATTCTTCATGAGCCAAGTTCGTTCCAGTATATAGGGGATGATATCCTCACTGGGGAAAATAAATTCAACCCAACCTTTGGCCAAAAGACTGGTACAAGGGGGTAAACCAAACTCAGGATTCCAATGATTATTGACCCACTCAACTAGCTTTGTTTGAGATAACTTAGTTCCTTCAATCTTTCCCACAACCCCTCTGCGTGCAAGCAAGATCACCCTATCCATATTCACTGCCTGATCCAAAGTATAAACAGAGGACTCTTCTTTTGCCTTGAGGGTTTTCATCCTTCACCTATTCTAGGCCGCTTCCCCCTACCACTGCTTCGAATCATGAGTTACATTGTTTACCATCCCGTGCTTCTCACCATATGGAAGCTCCTGTGTGATATCCTGACACAAAGAATGATCCAAAAATGAAATATGATAAGACCCCACCATCGTAAAAAAGTACCCTAACCCTAACTAGAGGGTAATATCTAACCTCCACTAACCCGTTCCAAAGAAACTGAAAAAGGAACCGGTATCAACTCTAAAGAAACCGACAAAAACACTTAACAAAGTCTAGACTAGAATAGTAAAGCACCACTGGGCTCGGATAGGACATTCTGCAACAAATAACGATTGAAGTTCCCACTTTTTGATGCCTTGGTTAGTACTAGAGCCAACCTTACAGCTAACTGGACTCCAAGGTGTTGCAGAATACCTTCCTTACTCTGCAGAAACTCTACTCATTCTAGAAAACCAAACCTCCAAAAACCCTAACCACCTCCTCTCCTCCATTCTCCATTCTCCTTTTTTTGGAAAGGTTTTATGAAATTATATCCCTGGATCAGCAATTTTCTAGCCTGGGAAGTTGGGGATGGAAAATAAGTGATAGTGGGAATTGATCACATTATCGGTATTGACACAGACTATAAACTATCTTCAGATCTTCGGAGGATGTTTTAATGTCCCTTTTTAAGAATTTTATTAAAATTGCAAATTTTTCACTTTTTTCCCTAATTCGACCTAGGACTAGTTTTGATGTCTAGGTCTCCAATTTGCTCCAAATGCTTCCAAATATTCTGATAAGGTATATGAATGATATTAGGACTTGAATATGATTTTCAGGGATGATATAGGACCACCAAAAGACTTCTGCAAACCCCTTTAATATTCTGGACAAAGTATGGAATTTAACTAGCAATTTCAGGTTCAAATCCCCCCAGGGTAAGTGTTGAAAATGGCTCTCCAAATGCCTCCAAACCCATTCACAGTTTAGAACATAGGTAGGGGATGTCTAAGGAACATCAATAAGGTCTCATGTGCACCATTAATCAGTTATTAATTCTGTTCTAACCTTCTCCCAAACAGCAGCAAAATCACTAGTTCGACCTTGGGGGAAATGGCATCAAATCTTCCCCACATGCAATCAAACTTCAAAAAATTACTTCAAATGCTTAGATACTGAATATGAAACCCTAATAATACAGAATTAACATTCCATACATCAATAAACCATCAGTATTTTACTTATTCATTCAAATCCATCAACTTTACATTGGCTCACAACAAGGTAGTGGGAAATGGCAGTGTTTGTTCATTAAACATTATATTTACATCATTCCAACAGTATTTTCGACCTGGTACATTTCTGAAGATGAATAACAGAGTATATTAATCTTATTACAATAGAAATGGGGCATGAGAATCTCCCCCAAAGAGTACAATATCTCACCAAAAGCGCCCTCCCTCAAGGAGCAAGAATATGCAATGAAAACTGGAAATGGTTGAGTGAGTGAGCTGCACTAGAAGAAACCAAGAGTTTCCCTGTATATTACACCTGCAAAGAAATACTCCATTAAATCTCCATGAAAGACCTGAATGGCCTCTCCACACACCAACTTGGATGGGAATCTTTCACCCTCGAAATTGGCTAAGGAAATAAACAAGCATCCACTAGCTCTCTCTCTTCACATATGCAATTTCTCAAAATGATAAAAATCCCTTCTCATGCTTGATTCATGTATTTTATAACCAACATTAGCCTCCTATGGTTCGAATTCCTCTCATTATCTTCTAGGGATTTCCAATTATGAAAGATTCTACATTATGCCACTTATCTCCCAAGTTCCAACCTTCCACCTTCTCCCAATTCGTGTAGGAGTCTCTTTGGCTTCTCCAACTCCCATGAGCACCACCTTGGAGCCTATTTTTGGACCTAACATGTCATATTGGTCATATGTCAACAATCAGATCTGAAATATGTCATAGATGTCATAGATTCTTCATCATTGTTGTCATAGGAGCTAGGGAATCTAGCCCAAGTGTCCACAAACTTCTAGTTTGACTCTTCCTCTTCCATGGAGGTTACCATTCCATCCAATTAGACCTATGATGTTAAATTCCATGTTTATGAGCATACCAACTCATCCAAGAATGTTTTCCTTCTCATAAATGTGAAATGGCAAGAGAGAGATGCCATGTGGCATTTAAAAATCAAGCTAGTGTGGGTCCCACATCCCCCATATGTCTTCAAAACCAATTGCCACTTAGAATTTCTCTTGAATTTATTTATGAAACCTCTTTATTAAATAATTTAACTATTCTAATGTGTAAACATCATTTATTTTCTCCCTTATTATAATTCCAAATGTATCCATCCAACCTAGGGAACTAGTAGGATTGATGGGATTGTCTTGTTATGCAATTATTTGAATGGGGACATTACAGTCCTCCCCACGCAGGATTACTTGTCCTCAAGAAATTTCAAATTTGGATGCTACAAAATATTCTCCTGTTCCCATGTGGCATATTCACTTGGTATATCTTTCCACTGTACTAAGTACTCTTTGATAGTTCTGCTCCTCAATCTCCTTTCCCTTGTCTTCAAAATATTTTCCAGAACAAGTGTGGACTGACCTTCATCATCCAAAGGAGGAAGTATTTCTGAAGTGACAATTTGTTGGCCAAGAGATTTCTTGAGACAAGAAACATGAAATACATTGTGGATTTTACTCCCTTCCGAAAGTTCTAATTCATATGCTACCTCCCCAATCTTTTGAACTACCTTGTAGGGGCCATAGTATCTTGGTTTTAGCTTTTCTGCTCCATTCTTTTTGAGAGATGTTTGTTTATATGGATGCAACCTCAAATACACTAAATCATTAACCTTAAAGGTCATTTCTTCTCTATGTCTATCTGCATATTGTTTTTGTTGATTTTGGGCAACCTGCAAATTGTCTTGCAAAAGCTTTAAAATTTCTTGGCTCTCTTCCACCCAATCTTTAGCTTTTGGAACTCTACTATCACCAAAGATAATTTCAACAAAGGTAAGTGCATAATAACCATATAATTATTTTAAAGGAGATATCCCTATGGACATATGAAAAGTGGTGTTGTAGCAAAACTCACCCAAGTGTAGCCATTTTGCCCATGCTTTTTGCTGCTCTCCCACATAGTTTCTTAGGCACCCTTCCAACCATTGATTCACCCTCTCTGTTTGTCCATCAGTTTGTGGGTGATAGCTTGTACTTGGAGTCCATTGAGTGTCCACCAATCTAAAAATTTATTGCCAAAAAGCACCCATGAATCTACTATCTCTATCACTTACAATGCTCTTGGGGAGCCCATGCAATCTGAATATTTCTTTGAAAAAAATATCAGCCACTTGTGCAGCACTAAAATATGATGTAACAGCAAAGAAATGAGCAAATTTTTTCAACCTATCCACTACAACATATATGCAATCCTTAACCAAATATTTGGGCAAACCGGTGATGAAGACCATTGAGATATTGTTCCATTTTTGCTCTGGAATGGGAAATGGTTGCAATAAGCCAGCTGGGCATGTAAGTTCTAATTTATTTTTGCTGGCATACCTTACATTCACTCACATATTTCTGAACATCTTCCTTCAGCCCCTTCCAAAAAAAACTTTTCCTTAATTGCCTGTAAGTTTTGAAGATCCTCGGATGGCCAACTAGTGGGGAATCATGTGCTTCTTGCAAAATTTTGTAGTTGAGTTTTGAATCTTGAACCAAATAAATTATGCCCTTATAATATATCATCCCATTCAAAATCCTGTAGTTATAACCCCCTTTGATTCCATCTAATACATCACAAGAAAATTTGTCTTTGGCATATTCAACTAGTAGCATGTTTTTCCAATCCTTGGCAATGTCCATAAGAGAAAAAGAAGGTCTTCGAGATAATGCATCTGCTACAATGTTATTCTTTCCTTTCACATATTCAATATAAAAATCATAAGCTTGAATCTTGCTTACCCACTTTTGTTTCCTTTCATTTAGATCCTTTTAGTTGAGGAAGTGTCTTAGACTATTATGGTCAATTTTTACCACAAACTTGCTTCCTACCAAGTATTGTCGAAACTTGGCCAATGCATGCATGATGGCCAACATTTATTTGTCATAGATGGAGTAACGATTTTCATGAGGCTTCAACTTTCTACTCTCAAAGGCTATAGGGTGTTGGCCTTGCTTTAGGATAACCCCTATTCCTCCACCTGAAGCATCACATTCAACAACAAAAGGCTTAGAAAAATCAGGTAATGCAAGTATGGGACAACTACTCATTACCTCTTTAATTTTTTGGAAGGCCTTTTTAGCCTCTTCATCCCACTTGAAAGCATCCTTCTTAGTCAAATCAGTGAGTGGAGAATTCAACTTGGAGAACCCTTTCACAAACTTTCTATAATATGTGCATATTCCAATGAAGCCCCTTAATTCTGTAATGTTTTTTGGTGATGGCCATTCTAAGATGGATCTGATTTTTTCCATGTGTACTTTAACTCCTTGCCCAATAATGTGCCCAAGATACAATAGTTCCTTCATCCCAAATTCACATTTAGACATCTTAGCAAACAAGGACTGTTCTTGCAAAGTTTTCAACACAATCTCTGGATGTTGCAAATGCTCTTCTCAAGTTTTACTGTAAATGAGAATGTCATCAAAGAAAACCAAAACAAACCTTCTAATCTGCTTGCAAAATATCCTATTCATGCATGCTTTAAATAATGTTGGAGCATTAGTCAATCCAAAAGGCATAACAAGAAACTCAAAGTGACCATAATGACATCAAAAAGCAGTCTTTTGCACATCTGCTTCCTTCATTCGAATTTGATGATACCCTGATCTAAGGTCAATTTTGGAGAAATATTTGGCCCCAAATAGCTCATCCATGAGCTCATAAATCCTAGGAATAGGATACCTATTCTTGATTTTCTTCTTGTTCAAGGCTCTAAAGTCTATACACATCCTCAAGGTTCCATCTTTTTTCTTTACCAACACTGCTGAAGAAGCATAAGGGCTAGAGCTTGGCCTAATGAGTCCCAACTCTAAGAGTTTTTGGATGGCCTTCTCAATCTCATCTCTGAATTTCTTGGGATTTCTATAATGTGGTATTTGAATGGGTGAAGTACCCTCCTCCAAAACAATGTTTTGCTCAACCCCCCTATCAAGTGGTCTACCATGTGGAAGATCTCTAAAAACTTTTTCATACTTTTGCAATAGTTTCTCTATCTCCTTTGGGTGTTCAACAACCTTTATGTTTGGCTTGGGAGATGTGATATGATAATCAGCAGCCCATTCTATGTCCCCAAGCCTCAATATAGATCTCATACTATTGCAAGTCACTACTTGATTTGGGTAAGTGTGTTTCCCTCTCACAACCCTTAGTACACCTTTCGAATCTTGAAATTTCATCTCAGAAATTTGATAATTTACTATATGCTCCCCTATAGAATACAACCATTGCACTCCAAAAACCACATTAGTATCAACAACATCAACCACATAAAAACTATCGACAAAAGTATAGTTACCTACAGTGACTTGCAACTTTGGAACCCATGTTTTGCACCACATTGTGTTGTGACCGGGAATGACAACTGTGAAGCCATCGAATGGTTCAATAGGTATCTTCCTTTTCTCCACCATTTCTGCATCAATGAAGTTATGTGTGGCTCCTCCATCTACCAAAATTTAAGCTCTTTGTCCTAGTACCACACCCTTGCATCGAATAGTGTGATAGAGAGGCACTGTTGAAAGTACCGCCATTTTTGCTTTGTCTGGTGAAGGGTGATTTTCTTCTTGTATTTATTTTTCAACTGTTGTCTCATATGCCTCCTCTTGATCTGAAATATATCATCCATACCCCCTTCATACTCATCATTATCAAAAAATACTTCTATGTATTGATCTTTTCCCTTAGTACAGTTATGCCCCGGTGTCCATGGTTGAAAGCATGTGAAGCACAATTTTTTTCTTCGAAGTTCATCCTTGTTTAGTCCTTCTTTATTATTCTTTTCAAATGAATCTCTTTGCCAAGGATTCTTATCAAGTGCATCTCTTTGCCAAGGTTTCTTTTCAAATCTGATGTTAGGCTTGGGAGGAAATCTTGTTCTAGGAAGCACATTTTGGAGATCTCTAGTCAAACTCATTGCATCTTTTAATGTAGTAGGCTTGTGGGATTTGACCAAACCTTTTAAGGGTTTATCCAAAACTTCAGTGAAAATCAATACTAACCTTCCCATAGACACATCAGCCACCTCGACTGATCATTTTTTAAATTCCATCATATAATCGGCAGGGGTACCGACTTGCTTCAATTGGGCTAGTTCTTTGAAAGGCAATTCTGGATCTTTTTGCTCAAATCTCTCTAGTACCCTATCAATAAAATATCCATATGATTTAACCTGATCATAACTCAAAGTTTTCATACCATGGAACCACCATTCATTGGCATCTCCTTCCAAGTACAAAATGGCCATTTTTAAGGCATCTTCTTCCACCATTGGATTCAGTGGAAAATACACATCTAGTTTTTGCACCCAAGTGTTAGCAGAACTTTGAGAGGAACATCAAAAGTGGGGAGTGGAATTTTACCAATGGCACAATTTAATTCTTTTTTTTGGTATAGAGACCTATTATCTTCCTTCTTTTTGAGTTTGTTTGCAACAATAAAGTACTAATCAAATGGTAGACTTTTCTTACAATCTTCTTCCAATTTATCCCATTCTTTCACCATTGTCTCAAGATCAAATTGAGTGTTAGGATATTCTTTGGGTATAAGAAATTTAGGTGCAGTAGGTCTTAGTATGCTCTGAAATTCATTAGGTCTATTATGGGGTCCTGTGCTTCAAAAAATATGCCCACCCATTGTCTGCTTTTCTTTTGAATGTGAGCTACTGCTGCCTCCCATGACTCCTTCGCCTGCTAGTTGACTAGCCATTAATTTGAATCCCTTCATCATATTTTTATTCATTCCTTCAAAGAAAGGTTTTAGGACTGCAATAAATTCCTCCTTATGTTCTGAGTTTCCCTTTTATCCCTAGTCATGATTTCTTCAAAAATTTGCTCTTCTCCTACTACTTCCTCTTCAACAAGAACCTCTTCAACTATAGGTTCTTAAGGTGGTGGCTTATTTTTTTGGCTCATTTTCAATACCATCAGGTGCCAATACCATGCTCTGATACCACTTGTAATGTCCATTTTTTAATAATTTTATTAAAATTGCAAATTTTTCACTTTTTCCCTAATTTGACCTTTGACTAGTTTTGATGTCTAGGTCTCCAATTTGCTCCAAATGCTTCCAAATATTCTAAGAACGTATATGACGGATATTAGGACTTTAATATTATGTTCATGGATGATATAGGACCACCAAGAGACTTCTGCAAACCCCTTTAATATTCTGGACAAAGTATGGAATTTAACTAGCAATTTGAGGTTCAAATCCCCCCAGGGTAAGTGCTGAAAATGGCTCTCCAAATGCCTCCAAACCTATTCAAAATTCAGAAAAGAGGTAGGGGATTTATAAGGGACATTAATAAGGTCTCATGTGCACCATTTATTATTTATTAATTCTATTTTAACCTTCTCCCAAACAGCAGCAAAATCACTAGTTCGACCTTGGGGGAAATGGCATCAAATCTTCCCCAAATGCAATGAAACTTCACAAAATGACTTCAAATGCTTAGATATTGAATATGAAAATCTGAGAATACATAATTAACATTCCATACATCAATAAACCATCAGTATTTTACTTATTCATTCGAATCCATCAACATTACATTGGTTCACAACAAGGTAGTGGGGAAATGGCACTGTTTGTTCATTAAACATTAGATTTACATCATTCCAACTGTATTTCGACCTGAGACATTTCTGAAGATGAATAATAGAGTATATGAATCTTATTACAACATAAATGGGGCATGAGAAGCTCCCCCAAAGAGTACAATAGCTCACCAAAAGCGCCCTCCCTCAAGGAGCAAGAATATGCAATGAAACCTGGGAATGGTTGAGTGAGTGAGATGCACTAGAAGAAAGAACAAGCTTCCCTGTAGCTTACACCTGAAAATAAAGACTCCATTAAAGCTCCATGAAAGACCTGAATGGCCTCTCCACACACCAACTTGGATGGGAATCTTTCACCCTCGAAATTGGCTAAGGCAAGAAACTAGTCATCCACTAGCTCTCTCTCTTCACATATGCAATTTCTCAAAATTATCAAAAGCCCTTCTCATGCTTGATTCATGTATTTTATAACCAACATTAGCCTCCTATGGTTCGAATTCCTCTCATTAGCTTCTAGGTATTTCCAATTAGGAAAGATTCCACATTATGCCACTTGTCTCCCAAGTTCCAACCTTCCACCTTCTCCCAATTCGAGTAGGAGTCTCTTTGGATTCTCCAACTCCCATGAGCGCCACCTTGAAGACTATTTTTGGACCTGGCATGTCATATTGGTCAGATGTCAGCAATCAGATCTGAAATATGTCATAGATTCTTCATCATTGTTGTCATAGGAGCTAGGGAATCTAGCCCAAGTGTCCACAAACTTCTAGTTTAACTCTTCCTCTTCCATGGAGGTTACCATTCCATACAAATTCGACCTATGATGTTAAATGCCATGTGTATGAGCCTACCAACTCATCCAAGAATGTTTTCCTTCTCATAAATTTGAAATGGAAAGAGAGAGATGCCATGTGGCATTGAAAAATCAAGCTAGTGTGGGTCCCACATACTCCATATGTCTTCAAAACCAATTGCCGCTTAGAATTTCTCTTGAATTTATTTATTCAACCTCTTTATTAAATACTTGAACTATTCTAATGTATAAACCTCATTTATTTTCTCCCTTATTACAATTCCAAATGTATCCATCCAACCTAGGGAACTAGTAGGATTGATGGGATTGTCTTGTTATGCAATTATTTGAATGGGGACATTACAGTTGTTCACGAACTATGGTATGTTCACTCTGAACCACTTCAAATTAATGAAAGGACTAGTTCTGGACCCCTCTTACTGGTTCACTGCATCTGATCTCGGTCTTACAGGTAGGTGGGAGGTCGAATGGAATGGGTATCTACAGAATTTAAATCTTGTTGTTATTAGATTCTCAAAAGAGAAGGATATTATTTCTTGGTCAAAGAATCCCACTTCTAGTTAGGTTACTGCTAGCATTGCTTACCAGGTAATTGTCAAAAACCATATTGATGGTAACAAGAAATGGTGGTATGGTGCTCTTTGGAAGTGGAAACTTCCGCTGAAGATAAAGTGTTTTTTATGGCTAGTGTTTAACAACAAAATTCTAACTTGGGAAAACTTGATGAGACGTGGTAGACAGAGCCCTAATATTTGCAGTCTGTGCAGAAGTAATTGTGAAATAGTGGATCATTTATTTTTTCATTGCAGTTTCTCCATTGTGGTGTGGAAGAAAATTTGTATGTAGCTGAAGATTGTTGTGGATTGGCCTAGCATGGGCTTTGAAAAAGCTTATCAATTTTGGATTCATAGGCATTTGCATCTGAAAAATATCCTAGGTTTAGCGGCATGGTCAATCTGGCTTATTCGCAACCAGGTCATATTTCAAGATACTCCTCCTTCTGAGCATTCGTCATTGTATATTTTCTGGCACTTTTTCCATCTATACAAAAATTCACATCAAGTTTGTCGGAATCCTAATAGGATTATTAAACTTAATCTCGATTATTCAAGTTCTGCAATTGGCTTTTTTTATGGGGCTTTGACAGAATTGAGTAGTGGTGATGGCTTTCTTATCAACTGTGGTGTGTATCTCACTTACAAATTCAGACTTATGTGTGGTCGAGGATCTAATACAAAGGTTGAGTTACTTGGTCTATGGGGCTTATTAAAAGTGGCTATCTGTTGTGGTCTGGGATCTTTCAGAATCTTCGGCGACTCTATGGTTATCGTTAAATGGGCGAAAAGAATACATCAGCTAAACAATGTTCAAATCAAACACTGGTGTGACAGAGTATCTATTCTAATGTCTTGGTTTATTGATATATCCATAGATCACATTTACAGGGAAAACAATGACATTGTTGATGTCTTTTCCAAATAGGCACTCGATGGGGATGTTGGCGTTCTTTATTGGGAAGAATGGGTTGAAAATTTAAATACTCATTATGGTTCCTTGCCTTTCTTTTCTGAAGTTATTTAGTCCTCGGTCTCTATGGAGACTAGCTGATGTTTTGTTGTCAAGGGACAGTTATCTATTTTTTTAGTAGATGTTGTAATTTTGTTTTGGAACGTGCATGTTAAGCATGATCAGCATACCCTGTTTCAGACAGGGTTGAACATTTTTTACTATGTTTTGTACTTTTTGATTTCACATGAAAAAACAGAAGTACGGTTTTTTTCCTTGAAATATATATATATATATATATATATATAATTGAATAAATTTCTTTATCTTAACTTCCATATATATATATATATATATAGAGAGAGAGAGAGAGGGGAATTTATTTAATAAATTATAAATTTTATTTTTTATAATTTATGTGTAAACTTTGTATAGTTTATATTACTTTAATATTTTTATTTTATTTAAATTATTTACATTTAATACTAATTAAATACATTTTAAAAATATTTAACATAAAATCAATTACTCGTTTATGATATTTTTTAAATTATTCACATCAAACAGTAATTAAATACAATCTCAAAATATTCACACAAAATTAGTTATGCAGAAGTTTGTATGTTGTATAAAACAACATTATTCTGTATATATGATCCACGCTTAATGATAGGTTCTGTAAACCTTTATAGTTGTTGGCCGGTGATTGCAGAGTCTACACAATTTTAACCTAAATTCAACGACTTAGATTCCTCTTACACCCATTATGTACCATGTTGGTTAATGAATTTTTTTATTAGTTTTTTCCACTTAAATTCAAAGATTTTTTTCCACTCGCATTTCATTAAGATTGTAATAAAACACATTGTTCAGAGACTATAAAATCCTCGACATACATTACATCACCAAAGTGAGACTTTTCGATACATGTAGTATCCTATAGCTTTCCACAAAAAGTAGGATGTATTCACTGCTCCCCAAAATATAAAACAACTAAGAATTGTATAATAAGACTGTAGTCATTTTACAATTCAAAAATTGTTATCATAAATAGATATAAACATTTATGTAGTTGTTGTAATCCTTCATTAGTATACCTTTTCAGCTGGTAAATATCACAAATGTCATACAAGGATTGGACTTGTATCATGCTCCATGATGTTATCGTTGATTTGTTCCCATTGATGCCACATACCTTCAACCACCTAGAGGCCTTGCTTGGACAACGAGTCAACCTATTAATTTCTCTCTAAAAATGTGTTGAAAAATAATACACTGAAACATACCTGCAATTCGAATCAATCCTTCATATATAGCAAGGAGATAAATATTCTTGGGTGGTCTTTTCAATCTCATTCGGTCCACAACTAGTTGTGAGTCACCAAAGACCTGTAACTTCATAATACCTTTGGAAAGAGCAATCAACATTGTCAATTTTAAGGCCAACGGTTCTGCAGTATTGTTAGTGCATTGACCCAAACCCGCTGCAAACTTAATCCAATGTAGGTTTGATAGGAAAACAATGCGGGCATGCACCTCCCCTAATTGGTTGCCCTATGAAGCCCCATCAAAATATGCCCAGCTGCCAGACTTGTCAATAACTTCTTCCTCCACCCTTCTCATCTTTAGAGGGCCTTTGTCTTGTGGGAATAGGATGAGAGTGGCCAAACATTTGTTTGCATAAATTTATGGGGCTATGAAGATTTCATTGAATATGGCCCAACCACACACTCCATATCAATAATGCTGGTAGTTCCAGGTAATCTTTGGTAGTGCCAGGTAATCTTTGTATGGCATTTTGTTGATCTGTGAAAGAAGGGCATCCTGAATGTACAATCCATTCCAAATGAAATGAACCCCTTTTATCAAAGAAACATGTTCCCACGTCCTTGCAATGTATGGGTAAATAAATGCTCTAAGTTTTCATTATTGTTCTTAAATAGGGGACACCAGCTTGGCCCAATCCAGTATCTCTTAATCATAATTTCCCATACAGACACATTTTTATGTAAGACCATCCACAAGAACAACTTCACTTTTAAAGGACAATTCAGCTTCCATATCACTAGAATCCACCATGGAGGCTCTAGATGATCTTCTTCCTCTCTAATAACTTTTTATCCCAACCTAGGATTGTAGGAGCCACAACTTTCATTCCTAGACCAGACGAGTTCATCATCCCTATCCACCAAGTGAATATGGCAGTTTTGTAGATATTTAATGTATCAATTCCAGAGAAGACTATCTTCTGTTGGCATCTATTGGAGATACTGTGGTCAAGTTCATATTATTGTCAACATTTTGAGCCTTGCCTAAGCTCATCTTCAGGACAATGACAATGCCAAGGCTTTTTTCATCTCCTTATTAAGGTATAAATATAAACAACATTTAAAAGAAATTGCCTGACTTTTTTTCAAAAGTAGTCCAAAGTTTGTCATCATTGGACAACTTCTATTAGATATTGTTTTACTCAATTATCTGTGCTTGGTAATCTATAATGGTTGCATGGTTTTTTGGTTGCACTTAGGGTTGAAGTATTGTTATTTATTGGAAATCTTCATAGTTTTGGTGTTATTATTTGAAAACTTTTATTCATAATATGTTGATCATCCAACTCCAAAGGTTTAAGTGCATGGAGTAAAGGATTATCCTATTAGATTTTTATGATAAAATTGTATAAATAGACCCAAACAAAAGAGAGATAAGCACAAACTACATGAGCACATGGATTGAAGATTGGATGGCATTACGTTTGGCCAATCTGTATAAGACTAACCACTAAAGACATTTTACAATGGAAACAATAAGCAAATTAAATAGATTTCCTTTGCATGAATACCATGGTCTACCACACTAAACCACTAAACTTGCCCTTGACTAAGTTGTTATATTATGGTAACTTCGGGATGTCCTCCATGATTCAGATGCCTTGCATGGAGGTACATCATCACTATAGGCATCAGGATGGAGTAGAGGGTGAGATGCACTCTACTCAGTGGCATGATTCCAGTGGTGGATGCATGCGGACCTTCTAGAGTGTTTTGACCTTTGCATGCATGAGTTTTGCATGACCTGTCACCGATCATTGGATGCATGCAAAAGTGAATTTTGCATGCACCGAGAATTAGGGTTTTGGTAAACCTAATTCATCGGTGAGATTATTTATAGAGGCAAGGGGTCACCGGATGAGGTTGCTCAGTTGTATTATCATAGAGTGATAGTGCTAGAGTGAGGAGGGTGCAATTGTGCATGCAGGGTGACTTTATGAGAGAGAGAGGAGTTGTTGCAAGAGCTAGGGTGGTTAGATATGAGTTGGATCAGTGACCATTAGCTCCAGAGTCACTAGGCACCCAGTACTGAGAGATAAGATAGCTCATCAGTGGGATTTCTGCTTAGATTAGAGGAGGACGTGGTCACTTGGAGGAGGGCACAAATCCCAAGGAGGGAGAAGCTCATTGGGATCCAGATTGACCGATTCAGAGTCTGAGATTTCCAGGATAGCCTTGCCTCAGCATTCGAGGAAGGTTAGGAACAATCAGAGCTCAAATCTGCTGAGATCTGATCTGGTATGAGCATCAGAGATCCAGAGGGGAGGGCGCACTTCTGCATGCACTGGAGGTCGCATTCTTCAGAGGGTTGTCTTTAGAGAGAGCATATCAGAGCAGTGTGATATAGAGAGGCGGATCAGTCAGAGGCACCTACAGAGATACTCAGATCCAGTTTACCAGTTAGGGCTTACTCTTCCAATGCATGCATCAGCTGATGCATGCAGATCTAGAGTCTGTCTGGTTCAGGGATTGAGTTACCTTTGAGGTAATACTGTATTGTACTTGTCCATTTATATATATGCTCTGGGATCGAGAGAGAAGATAGCCCCATAGTCTGCTGGTTTTCCCTAGTTGGGGTTTCTAGGGTATATTTGGTGTTTATGTGTGATTGCATTCGTTTCAATGTTGTAAAGAGATCTAGTTGTTGAGTTTTTATCTTTATGAGTATGTATTGATATCGAGACTCAAACCACTTGAGATCTCAGGGCGATCCAAAGGGAGTAGTGATCTCTGGATCTAATATTTGCATAAGTCACTTGATTAACCTAAGAATATTGTGTTGCTCATCCACCCAAATGAAATTATCACCGCTAGACTCTTTGATGAGAAATTGCTTAAACAAACCCACATTGTCACCAAGAATAATAGTCTTATTGACACCCAAAATGAAATCTTCAAAATTCATATTGAGCATCAAACACAGATAATTAGAGGGTGCATTACAAGGTCAACTCATCATTAAAGAGTTCACCATTCATCATTCATAATTCGTGAGTATTAAATCAGGCTTAACCCATGGTCACATTTTTTTAATGCGGAGGGATTGAGGATTGAACAAGATCTTGGTAAGGGTTCATAGCAGGTACATTTAGAGGACATATCACACTATTAATGCACAGGTGGAGCAAGTACATTCAGAGGACATCACACTTTTAATGCACGGATGGATAGGTTTCTTGACATATTTAGTGTCATTTAATGCAGGTTCCTCCAAAGCTCTTTTAGTAGGTTGCCTCATGTATACCGTGGATATGCAGATTTTGGAATACGCACGGGAGGATGAAGACAATAAGATAGGCACTCTCGTATTCTTGGATTGGCTACTTTCAGAAGTTTGGTATTTTTTTTTTGCATATGATAGCAATTTTGGGCACCCATTTGATAGTTATTCAAAAGAGCAATTTCATATCTTTAAGATTCACAATCTTGAAAATTCTCTATTTCTATAAATTTATCTTTCTCAAAATATGTTTGTGGATTTGGATTTTTGAATACCCGATGTTAAGTACACTATGGGGTTGAAATTTGGTGATGATCTTAAGGCCATGAATTGTTGGTCAATATTAGGATTTTAACTTTTGGGGGATTTGGTATATTAGTACCCATTATTATTATTGTTGGTCGATATTAGGATTTAAATTTAATTTTTCATTAAAGAAAATTTGAGGTCTAAAATGGATCTCCTAAGAAAAATAATAAAATAATATTTGTGAATTTTGGAAGAAAAGAGAAAAAAAACTACATTTTTTCTTCATATTTTCAACATATCTCCCTATTGTTTTACTCAAATTTCGAGCAAGAGCACTCGTTGGATGCGGAATTTAATTCCGCATCCAATGAGTGCTCCCGCTCAAAATTTGAGTAAAATGACTGGGAGATATGCTGAAAATACGAATTAAAAAATAGTTTTTAATGTCTAATATGCCATGTCAACCATTATGGTTGACTACTTTCTTGAAATTCTATTGGTTCTTGAATTCAATGACTCTTTTTCTTATGAGGTTGCTCATTTTCTTACGAAGTGGCTCGTATTCTTATGAGGCCCATTTTAGACTCCAAATTTGCTCTAATGGATGTAGATTTGGTCTCGAGGTTAACTAGTCAATGCTTCATGGGTTCTCCTTTTCATTAGAGAGATTCTCCTTGTATGATCGTTATGATGAATGCCCCTTTGAATTTGAATTTAGTTTGCTTGTGTTTAGGATGCCTAGTATTTTGGAGTTCAATTGAGGTGCATGTCTAGAGGGAAGGTGCACTAATTTTGAGGAGAGCACCTTGGTCTTTTATGAGTGGTGTTAGGGCCCACACTCTTTCTTGAACAATTCCCACTACTTCATGGTCTATTATGGACTTGCTTGGTATATTATGGACTTGCTTGGTATTTATTGCACATGTACCTTCTACTTATACATAGTTACCAACTTGATGAGAACCCTCTTAAGCTCTCATTTTCTTAGAGGTTGCATTTAGTGGTTGTTTTTATCTTCATTTGAAAAGTTGGTAGTATCGATAACACCCTTTTGGGGGGTTGAGTACAATTTATTTACAACCATAGCCTAACAACCTCATATAGTTGCTACCAAAACTTTAAATCAACCCCCAAATAAAAAAGTGGCACTACCGATAGAACCTTTTTTTCAAGGTTGAAACTTATAATACCATGGCCCTAACAACTAATTTGGTTGCAGCTAAAACCTTAAAATTAACTCCAAATTGAAAAGTGGTGCATAACATAAAAGTTCAAAAAGTTCAAAAAATAAAAAAATAAAAAACAATTCGAAAAGAGAAAAATACATTTTAAAAATAGTAAAGTAAAAATAGAAAAATAGAAACCCCAAAACTAAAAGAAATAATAAAAAAAATTGAACAAATACACATTTTAAGTAATTTGAAATAAAAAAAAAAATTTGAAAAAAAAATTGAAAAAACATTAAAATTTTTAAAATAAAATAAAAATTAAAACAAATATTAAAAAAATACACATTTAAAAAAAATAACTATGGTTAAGTAGGACTTAAACCCACTAACTATTAACTTGACATTCTCATTTGCCTCTAGTGCCTCTTTATACTATTCAATCCATCTTGGTAATTTAAAAACCCTAATTTAGAAGTACATATTCAAAATAGAAAATAAATTTTTTCCACCTCTTTTAAGTTTTTAGTGTTGCTTTCCCATGTCATCTCCATCACCCCTTACATCTTGCTTGGCTTCAATCTTACAAAATTGATTGATTTCATCTTAAGGTCTTTGTATAGTTTTACTCATGTCTTAAAAAATCTTAACTTACAAGCTTAAGAGAAATGTTATGTCAACTAAGAAAAAAGAGATATCATCTTACGAAAAAAAAAAAAAATTCTTTTACATTTTCATTAATTATGTGTTTGATATACCTTTAAGAAATTGTTATTCCCATGGTCCAAAAAAAAAATTATATTACAAACTTTTGTATACAAAATAAAGAAAACCTACTATGATACCTAATCCTCTTAAGGTACTATCCTAGCCAACTCACCTACGAAAACATGAGATAGAATATTGTCCTAGCCAACTAACTATTTCTCATGCATATGCCCAAACCATTGCACTTTTATCAGGTTCTTATCATTTTAACGATATCCAGTACGCATGTTACCATCCAATCCTTCAACTTACAGTGGATTAGACATGCAAACAACCAATGACTCGTTGCACATTCTAATATGACAAATATGTTTTCTTTGCTGAAAAAAATAGACTACTACATCTTGAAATGCTTCCATAAACATCAAGTTCTCTTCCCATAGACCTTGAATGTACGTAGATTTTGATTGGAAATTTTGACATTATAATTTACATGTGTCATAATTCTACTTAAATTTCACATTTTGCAAATGACATGCCATGTTGCATTTATTTTACATGCTTGTCTTTTTGGTATTATGTTTTTTTCTTTTTAAGTCATAATATTTTTCATTAAGTTTTATATTTCAAACTCCAAATTACATGTAATACTTTACAAATTTTGATGTAGAGTTTTCAAATTCAATATATTTTCTATGAATATAAATTCTAAAAAACCAGAAACATCAAACTTGATATATCAAAAACAACTATAATATATATATATAACTTAGTAAATAAAAAACAATTAGCAAAAAAACATATATATTAATTACTTTCTTAATTTACACTCATAAAACTGTCCCAAGGAAACAGGCTTGCCTTGACAACTGCTACCAGAAAGTTCAATAATTATTAAAAATGGAAATACTTCTGATTCAATTTCAATAAAAATGGAAGTGCTTCCGATTCAATTTCAACGCCTGATTGAAATGGGTAATATTAATACAAATTGTCAATATTTTGAATTTTCAGAGACTGAAACATAAATGAATTAATAAACCACTTTCCACTTTTCGAAGATAAAATACAAAATGAATACACCTATTTTCACAGAAAACTAAATTAAGGAAATACACATATTCGTTTGACTGCCTTCCATAGCAAGCTTAGATGATAACTAAAAGGTAAAAGATTGTTATTTAAGAAGCTTATTGCAAGTTGCGACTCCAACAGCTGCAGCAAGATGCCATGCTGCATGAAGATATGGCGTTGTAGGGAACAGGTCATCTGCAATAAAAAGGGCAGCACTTGCAACAGATGAAACCTTATGCAAGTGGTGGGCCTTTCTCAGTTCTGGTTCTGAAACAACTCTTTTAGCAAAAGTCACCTGTCCAAAGATTTATAAGAGTTTAATTTAATACAAATAACCAACAGATACATAATTCTTGTACTAGCCACCTTAACACGCCTCTCCTACTTGGATGTATGATTGCAGACATTGACAAACTAGGACCTATTGAACCCAAAAAGAGACAACATCCTGCAGAGAGTTACCTCCATCATTCCAGTATGAATAGCTGCCACCAACAACGGTTGAAATGGTAGTAGCACAGCAGATGCTGCCAACAATAATTTTGGGTTGTCATTCCTCAACGCTGTTGACAAACACTGAAACAGAAGGGATTGTGGTTACAAGGGGGTGTCATGCTAAAGGGTAAGCAATTGAAGCTTTTTCTAATAAGCTTTCAGACAGCCTACTTATTTTTTAACTTCAAAAAACCACAGCTTTAAAAATATTAAATTTGTTTTTATTCATGGTCACACAAATGAAACAAATAAAAAAAATAACTGTTTTCACGATGTTTTACCTGCTCACTAATCCACACCAGCAAACTTTTCATTTTATGATGAAAGAATTCAATAACAATACTATATCCTAAGCATCAGTTCTGCAACTACCTTTCAACCATCCGCAACTATTGAAATAAAATACAACAAACCATTGAAATAAAATTATATTGCCCCAGCGGTGTATGGGAAAAACAAAAAAACGTGTCTCACGAAGAAACAGAACAGTATGTAATGTTGTAAAGTACCCAATATAGACACTGATGATGTCCTCGGTAAAGTGCACTGCGTTGAGAGGAGGTGGTTGGTGTTACTGAGGGGTTTATAAGGAACTACTTACAGAAGCTCTCCCGCCATCCAAGGCTGACAAACTCACCTGTGAGATGTTTAGGACTCCGGGGCTTGGACTAAAGATGGATGGGAGATGTAAAATTATGGAACTGAAGAGATGAGTTGATCTCAAGGAGACATGGTGAGGCTGCAATGAAGAATAAAAAACAGTGGTGCATAGTTGTTAACATAGAAGCATAATTTGGCTGTATTAGTTTTTATTAGTGAGTAATTAATTTTAAAAAATCAAATGTTAATTATTTAAACATTATAAAATATAAATAATATTTAATTTTATATTTTTTAACCATTAATCTTTTACCACTAAATACATTTTTACTTTCTTATTAAAATAATTATAAATAACTAAATATTGTTTCTCACAATATTTTGTTTTTTAAATAGTAATTTTGGTTGTAAATAAAATGTGTAAGTTGTACATTTATAATATATTCTTGTATATTTGATTAAAAATATTATATATAAGAAGTCTACACCCATATTTAGTTTGTTTAGATTTTTCACCATCTAATGGTATTCCTATCCATATTAGCATTCAAATTATGCTACTATAGTTGTAATTAGTTAAGAATACAATAAAGCTTTTCAATTTATTGACAAGGTGTTTATTCTTGATTGGTTGATATAATTCAAGAGGCACGGGTTCATGTATTATAATTTCAGCATAGATGAGAATGCTATGTGCAGATAAGTGGCTTCCTTTGTAGATGATTTGCAGAAGGTTTACTGTAAATAGATATTTGAACCAGTTAGATAAAGAGAGGCATGATACATCGGTAGTCAAGGTGTCAACTAGGGAGACTAAGTGGTACGATGGCTATAAAAATGGTTGTACTTCCTTTAGGGAGTTCCAGTCTTTCCTTCTAGAAGATTTAATTTTTATTTCCTCCCATGGTTATACCCACATTCTGACATGGCATCAGAGCAGATCAGTCGCTTATATAGAAATATTCCAGTCAGGGAAATTCTCTTTATTGCGCATGTCTTTCTAATTCGTTTCTTCTTCCTTCTTTAGCTGCATTTGAATGTGCTCAATCCTTTAGTTAGATAGAGAGTTTTTTGGACCGAAGAGGTGTATTTTACAGTCCAGTAGGGGGATGTGTAACTCCTTCTGTGCTCATCCCGGAGCAGACATGTGTCCTTTTTAAAAAATAATAAAATATTATAAAAAATAACATGTCCACTCAAATTAGATTTAAAACATTTACATTTACAATGGCATATATATAAAACTACACAAATTAGATAAATTAAAACCCTTCCTCAACATTTGCACTCTAAAAAGGGGTTTGCAACTCTAGAGAATTGATCCCTCTCCGCACTTGGTAGATCCCCTTTTAAGATGGATCTATGCTGGTTATTTTGCAGTGAGTACATGTGAAAGGCCCATTCTTGCAACGCAGCAGTGTATTCTATTATGAAATTAAGAATATCCTTTATGTTATTATATTTTTTTATCTTTGTTGTGTTAAGACTGAAATTGGTTTGAGTGGAGGTTAACCACCACCATCATCATCCGTTGTCCTCATCGTCAGCATCACCATTATCATCATCAGCAGCATCAACATCCTCATCATCATCATCATCATCATCTTCCTCACACCATCATCACATCATCATCGTCATCAACAATAGTTGTCACGGTCCAACCCGGCGCCTATTCCAAAACAACCCCCAAGTGGACGTGCGACACTTTCCGGCAACCAACCAAGGGTGAGACCAGCTCGGCTGTCCACCAACAGACTACGCCTAAACCAACCTTGCGGAATTTATACTTAGTCGTTTCTCTTATGTTAGCTGACTGTATGTTATACTTAGCCATTCAACATTTAGCCATTTTTAACATAAGCCATCCCACAAGCATGAATAGTAAACGTGCAAGATAAACAAGAGACCAACAATATAATGGGGGCAGCCCCAACCAAGCCTGCCCAAATATTTAGCAGAATTCAGATTACAACATTACATGGAAAACGGGGGTGACCAACTCGCCAAACCCACCGTGGAGGTGCCCAACCGGCTGCCTCTGGAAACCCCAACAAATTCAAACTTTATGCCCAAAACCCTTGCTGATTTTTCTTCCTACATTGTTGCACCTTCACCACAAGCCTGATCCGCAACCGCAAAGTTGCCAAGTCTATTGTTGGCCGAACCTCCTGTTATCACCTAAACTGTAGTTACCCCTATGGAAGGATCCAGTCATGGATGGCAATAGGGAAGGGCAACTTGAAAGGTGCAACCACGATCACCTCGACCTCCAATGTATATGGTTGTCACGCCAGTCGAGGCAACCTTCACTTTATGTTATCTAGCCCAGACAACAAAGGGGGAGACCCGATCTACTCCCGACAGGAGAGATCAAAACCAAGACACCAAATCAGGGTATTTCCAAGTGAAGTTAGGTGTATGGTTTATCCTAGACCTAAGGATGAAGTCACAAGTCAAGTGAGGGGTTTAATAGATGTAGCTTTGGTTCATAGTTGATGTGAGAGTGACTTACAATGTTTAAAGTGAGATCTAGGGCTAGTGTACTAGGTCAATGTCACAAGATCCACTGCCTTGGGAACCGTGTCCAATGCAGGGTTGTTTAGGGGTCAGACTGGGGCTAACTAGTACATGAGACAATCTTGACCATAGTCCATGATGTCTTCAAAGGTATAGTTCACCATGCAAAAGTCAAACCACAAGTCAATCCAACAATCTAGGAGAGTGGGTTGACTTGGAGATAAACCAGTGCCTTGGGAATTGGGAAGTGGAGTCAAAGTAGGGTTGACTTTATGGTTTAGGACTCCTACAACATGAGATAAGTGGACAGTATAGGCCCTGATGGATAAAAGTGTCTAGATCTAGGTTTGACCCAAGTGGACCACAATCCCTAAAAACAAGGAATGCAGTCCCCAAGGCAAGATTTGACAAAGTGACAGTCTAGACCTAGGTTTTGAATTATTCTGAATCCGGATCTGCAAAAATCTCAAGTACCCAGTTCCTCGAAGTGAGTGAACTCACTTCTCCAAGGTGGTGCGACTTTCCCTAAGGAGGTTTGAATCGGGGTTTAGGTGGGTCAAATCATGTCGGATGGCATCCAAACTTTAGATCCGGGTAGATCAGTCAAGTAGGGATATGGATCTATAATTTCGTGGCAATCCACCGGTTAGATCTTTGTAGATCTGAGTTTTAGTGTTCCAAGTGGTCCAAAATGGGGATTAAATCCCTTAAAATGTGGAATGGGGCCCACAAGGTGATTTTCAAGAAAGGGACAACCTGGGTGTATGTTATTTGATGTGTAGATGTCAAATCAAGTGAAATCTCAAACACCCATCGCTTAGATCTAGGTCAACCTGCTCAAATGGTGAAGTGCGCCTTCCTTGGGAGAAGCTAGGTTGGCTTGGGAGAGGGATCAAACGGGAGCCAATCCACACCAAACTATAGATCCGGGATGCCGTGGATGCTATAGAGGTGGGTTTTCAATATCATGCCCAACAACCCACTAGATCTAAGTAGATCTGACAAAATGAAAATGAGGGTTTTGTAGTATTTAGGGTTTTAACAATTTATGAATTATGTCAATGGATTGGATAAAGGAAAGAGAAACAAACCTGTGGATCTTACCTGGATAACCTTGTAGATGCCTTGATGATGATGATCTATGCAAACCCGATCAATTTGGAAGCTTTGAGGTAGTCTCTATGCAAATCGATTTTGTCCAAGAAGCCAATGCGCCCTCTCTCCTGCACAATCAAACGTCAACAATATCAGATTTGATGCATCAAGAGATAAGACTAATGCCACAAAAGAAGTAACAGAAAGATAGCATAGATCACAATGATACTAATGATAACCCCCTGATACAAGCGAATGCCAAGAAAGTCGATTTGAAGAAGCCTTGCAAAATCGCCCTTGTTGAAGTCGCCCTCCTGTAGACAAACAATGATTTCCAAAAAAATAGATAGATCTTACCACAATTTCCAAATGCTAGGTTGCAATAGACTTTCCAATCACCATCTAAGAACACCAGATGCAAAGGAGACCACAAGAATTTCCACAAGAATATTTTTCTATACCAATAATCCAAGAGCCAAAGACGCTTTACAATGAGAAGCTCTCTCCTTTAAATAGGAAGGAGAGGCACCAAAACCCTAACCACTTTTTGAATGAGTGGCTAAGATTAAAAGATACAAATGTCTAATCAATGGTTGAGATGAGCTCAACAACATAATACATGGATCACACATAAAATATAACATAAGTGGACAAAGTCGCCCTAGGAGAGGGGAGTCCCACCAAATCATGATGACAAAATATCATAAGAGGCTCATGGTGGGTCCAAGGGGTAATTTTATCCCTCCTTGGTCAATCCCCATGGCACAATAACCAATAAATAATCATGAAAGTACCAAATCGTGCCTCCAAGGTGAAGTCGTGGTCCTCAAAAGACCTCAAAAATCCACAGAAAGTGCCATAAATGATGGATGCGGGCCCCGATGAAGCTGAAACTGCAGGAGGAGGTGTGGAAGGTCCCGATCTATCATCACTGATCATCCCATGCCATAACTTTGCCTCAGTAGCCCAAATCGATTTCCTCAATAGCCATTTCTACCAATCCTGAAATGCCTCGGGAAACGTGAAACTGCCCAAACTGCCTCCTGGAGTGATGGCGCTATCAAGGTGAGGGTACCAATGTGTCCGGGAGGGGGGTAATATGGTAAAAACAAGTGGCTGGACCACCCCCTCCATCATCAGCGCCCTAGGTCAACCGGATAAAAGTCATCTCTGCTCCGACAGGGCCTCCAATAGACCAAAACTGCACTAGGACAGCCTACTGAGGCTAAATCATCACTGTAAGTGCCCGGAACTGAAAACAAACTGTCCCATTGGACTCAGAAGGTCCAAATCCATCCAAGATGTGTACTCATACCCCATATGAATCTCTGCATGATCAAAATAAATATCCAATGTACCGGAACAAGGTCAATAATAATGATCTGTAAATGACCAAACACTGCTGTATCCCAAGAATCATCATCATAACCCTGTAGCTGCTGCATAGAATCATCCTGTATGTGTACATAGACCATATATCATCTATCCATATCATCATAAGGTCCAACATCTCATGTCTCATGGTCCTCCATGGTCAAACTAGGTCTAACCAAGACCAAATACAACTCAGACTATCATCCATGGCTGCTGCAAGGTATAAAGGTTAATACATGCTTTACAATTTATTCAAATAGCTACTAAAACACAGAGTAATCATGACTGGCGATCTAAATCCAAATATATAGTGTCGTTAATTATTATTATTACTCAGACTAGACTTTCAGGACTATACTCACTTCATAGTTGTGATCAATTTGCTAGTGAAGGGTGAAGGCTGAAATAACTGGCTAGGCTAAGGGATGACTTGACTGACTTGACTTTGTGACACTTCGGCAAGGGAAAGGGAATGTACACCATAGTATATACTGAATGAGCAATAACACAGGGAATGGCGGTGTCTCACAAATGGATGAGTTGTTTAAAGAGGGTTTATTCACCTTCACAGATGCGCACAATCCATAATACAAACAAGGCCAGCAATTGTTTAGATATAACATTTAAGTTCCATTGCTTTTTGGGCCTGAGGTTTCCATAGCCTTGATCTATGTGTGTTTACAAACACATTGCATAGATTTACATTTATTTTTAGGCTTTCTGCTGCAGGTGTGTTTTTAAGGCACTTGTTTACCTGAGCACTTCTAGGTGTGTCATGGACAACTTGTTTACCTAGGTATTTATTTTTCCAAAAGATATAACATTTTATTTTTCATGGCCATTTTCATTTGGCATTTCTTTCATATACAAGATATAGCATTTGATTTTTCCATATTTTGTATTGATGGCAGCACTAAAAGTTTCAGGTTTAGCCAACACAACTTTAGTGACTAGGGGGAATTCTCAAGGAACTCCAACTCACCATAGGTAAGTTTTGTCACCAACTCAGAGCCGAGACACAATAAACAGGGAAGCTCATCCAATACAGAGGCTACAGTGGGGAAAGGTCCTCCATGTCACTAGTCAAGTAGCAAATCAGGGTAATAATCTAAAAGGTAGGCCACGGATGGATGAAGACAATGAAATGATGGAGCCAACACTAGCAAGCCATAGTATGGTGTAATGATCACCTCTATTCTCCCTAAGGAGGCTATGTACCAATGAGTATGAATAGTGAACTTCTAAGTCTGAGTAGGGACAGTAATATATATAATAGGTCAACCAGGTCCAAATATCTATATGATCGCCAGATCATGACACTAAGTGCTAAGACATGCTATAAGAATAAATATAAAAGCAATCTAACCATAATACCATGATATACCTGCTGAGTCATATACCTGAAAGCTCATCAACCTGTACCATCATCTGTCCTCTGAGACTGCTGCTGTAACTCTGGGCACTACTGTCTGCTCTGTACCAATGGCATAAATGGCTATATCGGGCATCTCTCTGAGTGTCCTGAAACTCAGTCATGGCATGGGGAATATAACTGCTGTCCACGATCTGATAGTGATCCAATATAAATGCTCATCTCGACATCTCAAATGCAAGGGAACTGGCTGAATAGTGTACTGGAATGAGAAAAATAATGTATGGTAGCCCGGCTACTATATATGTGATAACATCTGGCTCCGGCTGGGACAAGTGCTCTGCTGAAATGAGCGCTTGAGAACCTCAGAATCTCTGGTCCTCGAACTCTGCTACTCGAATCCACGATCCAGCACTCTACCATTTTATTTCCAGCTTTTATTCTTGCAACCTATTTTCTGCATTCACAAACATCTAAACAAAATACCTCATGCCGCATGTGTGGGAAAAATAATAAAATCAACTGAAATAAAATCTACTCTATGTCAGAAATATAAATGCAGAAAGTAAATTAACATGATTTGCAAAATTTTAGTTTTATTGTGCAGGAAAAGAAAAAGTGACAGGTACTCAGTTAAACTAGGAGCTTACAAAGGAGCTTAGAGACTAAAAAGGTGCCAGACTCAATGGCTGAAAAAGACTAGCTACTGCCTAAGTAGGCTTATTTGGTTTCCTACCTACCCTACTCTACCAGGCAATGTAAGCAGAGAAATCTCAATTATGTGGGATCAGGGATGTGATCCCTTAAGTTCCTCTGATGGACAGGATATAAGATACGTCGCCCACTACCAGTGGTCAGAAAGCACATGCCATCAATGCATCGCTCTACTGTGAAAGGTCCAACCCATATGTCATCAGCTTGTCCCGATCTTATATGCAATAAATGGTTGGGAATGATGACTTGACTTCCTGTACGAAAATTATTTCTATTGACTGACTCAGGAATAACTCCAATGTTACGAATAGGTATGGGATGGATTTCAGCAGGGTTTTGCGGTTGAGGTGTGACAATCCTCGAGTTTCTTCTAAAAGGAACTGCCTCCATTCTGGGTGGACCACCATCTAAAGAAATAGCAACTGTGCCAACAAGGATTTCCCTAACTTCCCTTCTTGTTTCTTGGATTTCCTCATTTGGCTCTTCCCCATGGGGAGACACAATTCTTTTAACAACCTCACCTACAGTCAAGAAGTCTCTATGTTCTTCCAAGGGAAGTGGCTCTTCAGATATGACAGTGTTATGACTAGAACCTTCCCCTGAAGGAATAGGTACAACCATGTTTTCCAGTCTGGGAGAAACTGACTCAAAATGAAATGTAGAGGAAGTAGGAATGTGAGAAGGATCATGAGTATGATGACTGGATGACTCAGATGGTAGGAGGAAACTAGGGATATGCAGATATGTAGATAAAGTATGGCTTTGAGGCTCTGAAGGAGTTTGAAAAATAGCAAAGTTATTTAGATTATAGTCTCCTTCAGGAGCATCATTAATCAGGGCATCCTCTTCCCAACTTAGAGAGTTATCATGGACTTGAATAAGATTACCGTCTTCTAGAGATAGATGAGATAAAGAATCTTCTGTATCGGAATAATAAGTAGCTTCAGGCTCTTCGTTTGTTTCAACCCTAGTAGATGTTGCAAGATTGTTTTCCCATGGGTAAATAGGTGCAAGCCCTTGTCTTTCTCTCTCTCTATTGTGATCGGTCAAGGCAAACCACTCCCTAACAGTGAAAGGAATTCTTTCTCCCCTCCTAATATCATCAAACTCATCTTCATGTATTGGGTTTTCAATGTTCTCCTCATTGTGTGTTTGTTCATGGAGGTTTTCTATTGGGAGAATTTGTTCAATGCTTTGATCATCTAGCAGACTCTCATTTCTTCCTAGACTTCTTATGTCATCCTCAATCCCTTCAAGTGTGTGATTTTCTATAGCATGTTCTTGAATGGTTTCATTGTTTTGTTCGTGATCTTGGGGTTGATTTTCATCTATTTCCTCCACAACATCATTTCTAATTATTTCAATCATTTGCTTGTCTTCCCAAAAAGAATCAGAATCTTCCATGACCATACACATACTTTGATCAACTTCATACAATTCATCCTCATTTTCAACAAGGTTAGTTTTGGCATTATTTAATAATTCATCCCCGTATGTGTTTTTTAACCCTTCATCAAAAGATTCAACATGCTCATTATAACAAGGCTCTCTGTTAACCCGAATCAAAGCTCCATCAGGGTTGGGAACACAAATAAATGATAAATCCATCATAAGGTATCCACCTAGGCCAGCTGCCCATTTTCTAGATAAAAGCATTCCATATGCTGGGGGTAAGTCAATGACAACTACATCCATCATAGTAGAAATGTCTGAACATGCGAAAAGATCAGCTCTAAGGTTTTTGATCAAACCATAAGATGGCACTCGTCGGGAATCTATACCACAGACATTTCCATAAGGTCTAGTCACTTCAAGTCCCATTTCCTTCATAACTTGTAAAGGCATAACATTCATTGCTGCTCCAGAATCCAACATACAATTATGAAGGAGCATGTTTTGAATGTGCAAGGTAAGGTAAAAGGGGGAGTGACCACCGCTTTTTCTTTCATAAATGGCTGAATGGATGTTTATTGGTGGATCTTTCTCTGTTTCACTAGGTTGTGTTCCACTAAGCTTTTGGATATGACATGATTCTAGGACCGGTTCAGAAGTTTTCTCTTGGCCAATACCATTGAAAAAATCCTCTACTTGGCATCTAACAGAGGGCACTTTCATTAACTCGGTGACAGGGATGTTACACATTATCTTGCTTAGTTCTTTCTTCATATCAATCTTAAGATCATAATCATCTATGGCAAGATCTTCTTCTTCCTTTTTATCCTCATCAATCTTTTTATGTTTATCAAGGAAAGAAGGCTGGGAGGTGGTTCCTCGTTTATATATTTGATACTTTGGTTGCTCTTTAGATTTTGGGAGCTCTAAGGCACAACATGTGGAGCTAGGTTCTTCAATAACATCATCTTCTTGCTCCCATGGCTCTTCTTCTAAAAGGATTCTTCCAAAGTCTTCATCATAAGATAAGTCATTTATAAAGTTGATGTTTTCTGGTTGGTCATCATGGTCAATGGTGTCCGAGGGTATTTCTTCTTCTTCATCACACCAATTGACCTCCTTCTTTTCAGAGTTTTCTGGATACTCAGGTCGTCGCCTATCCCTATCCCCATCAGGCCTTCTATTATTATTCCAGTAAGGTTTAGGGCCATAAGGATTTCTATGTCTCTCAGGGTCATTCAAACTTGCCACATTCTTAGTCAGGACAGTTAATTGTTTCATCATTTCTTGCATGACTTCTAAAGTGTCCTTGGATTCCTTTGGCACACTCACAGGTTCCTTTGGTTTTCGAAGTCTAGGGTCAGATCTAGAAGTGGATGGGGTGAATTGATCGAAAAAGTTTTGTTTCCCCATGGATGCTACATTTTGCTCAGCCATCTTAGCATTTGATTGAGCGGTCTTTAAGTCATTTGGGTTTTTATCCTTTAGCTGATAACCAACCCATCCCTCAAAAGCATTCAAGTAGTGAATGACAACTGCTTGATCTTTTGGTCTAATTTCTTCAGGGATAACAGCTACAGTCTTGTCAAATCTTATGTTAAACTCATGGACTGTTTCATTTTCTCTTTTCTTGATGTCGAAAAGTTGGTGTAAGAGAAACTTCCCATCTAACTTTCGGGACCACTCACTGTTTAGCTTGTTGACAAAGTTATCATACCCATCAATGGATGAGGCAGGCAACCTGTCAAACCACTTCCTAACATCTCCTTCCAAGGATGCCAGGAGACCCCTCATGAAAACATCTTCCTCAGATGCTCCATATGCTTCCATGTGTTCCCAAACTTTATCAATGTGGTCTTCAATTGATATAGCGGATACTCCATCAAATCTGGGAACCTTTTCAAAATACTTTTCAGGCATGTCATGGGGTGCACCCTGGATTTGGGAAAAGTCTAAAGGAGATGGTTTTGCTTTTCTTCCAAAAATCCTAGGAGCTTGTGGTGGAGGAACATTCTGGTTTCCCGGGTTTGTTCCGGCCATTGGATTTGGTAAGTTTGTGTTTAAGTTTGAACTATGTGATGAGGGAGGAACCGACTTGATCAAAGGGGATCCTAAAGTTCTGTTTGGAGAATCGTTAACCAATTTCCAAAGGAAGTTTGATGGTTGTGCTTTAGGATCTCTTTTACGATAGGTGATTGGGGTTCCTTCAACTTGATCTAAGTTTACTTTACTTCTTGTGTTGTAAGGATGTAAATGAGCTCGCTCCTCAGCGGAGTCACGATTGGGAGTCGCCAGGTAGATTTAACTCTTCTACCGAGATATGTGTCGTTTGTATATGCGGGAAGGACTAGGGCAAGCTATTGCCTCCCCGGCAACGGCGCCAAAATGTTAGGCAAAGAGAAAGGGGAGGAGAGCTTTAACAAAAATGATATGTCGGACCAGGGTAAGCCTATGCCTTCCCCGGCAACGGCGCCAAAATGTTATCACCTAAACTGTAGTTACCCCTATGGAAGGATCCAGTCATGGATGGCAATAGGGAAGGGCAACTTGAAAGGTGCAACCACGATCACCTCGACCTCCAATGTATATGGTTGTCACGCCAGTCGAGGCAACCTTCACTTTATGTTATCTAGCCCAGACAACAAAGGGGGAGACCCGATCTACTCCCGACAGGAGAGATCAAAACCAAGACACCAAATCAGGGTATTTCCAAGTGAAGTTAGGTGTATGGTTTATCCTAGACCTAAGGATGAAGTCACAAGTCAAGTGAGGGGTTTAATAGATGTAGCTTTGGTTCATAGTTGATGTGAGAGTGACTTACAATGTTTAAAGTGAGATCTAGGGCTAGTGTACTAGGTCAATGTCACAAGATCCACTGCCTTGGGAACCGTGTCCAATGCAGGGTTGTTTAGGGGTCAGACTGGGGCTAACTAGTACATGAGACAATCTTGACCATAGTCCATGATGTCTTCAAAGGTATAGTTCACCATGCAAAAGTCAAACCACAAGTCAATCCAACAATCTAGGAGAGTGGGTTGACTTGGAGATAAACCAGTGCCTTGGGAATTGGGAAGTGGAGTCAAAGTAGGGTTGACTTTATGGTTTAGGACTCCTACAACATGAGATAAGTGGACAGTATAGGCCCTGATGGATAAAAGTGTCTAGATCTAGGTTTGACCCAAGTGGACCACAATCCCTAAAAACAAGGAATGCAGTCCCCAAGGCAAGATTTGACAAAGTGACAGTCTAGACCTAGGTTTTGAATTATTCTGAATCCGGATCTGCAAAAATCTCAAGTACCCAGTTCCTCGAAGTGAGTGAACTCACTTCTCCAAGGTGGTGCGACTTTCCCTAAGGAGGTTTGAATCGGGGTTTAGGTGGGTCAAATCATGTCGGATGGCATCCAAACTTTAGATCCGGGTAGATCAGTCAAGTAGGGATATGGATCTATAATTTCGTGGCAATCCACCGGTTAGATCTTTGTAGATCTGAGTTTTAGTGTTCCAAGTGGTCCAAAATGGGGATTAAATCCCTTAAAATGTGGAATGGGGCCCACAAGGTGATTTTCAAGAAAGGGACAACCTGGGTGTATGTTATTTGATGTGTAGATGTCAAATCAAGTGAAATCTCAAACACCCATCGCTTAGATCTAGGTCAACCTGCTCAAATGGTGAAGTGCGCCTTCCTTGGGAGAAGCTAGGTTGGCTTGGGAGAGGGATCAAACGGGAGCCAATCCACACCAAACTATAGATCCGGGATGCCGTGGATGCTATAGAGGTGGGTTTTCAATATCATGCCCAACAACCCACTAGATCTAAGTAGATCTGACAAAATGAAAATGAGGGTTTTGTAGTATTTAGGGTTTTAACAATTTATGAATTATGTCAATGGATTGGATAAAGGAAAGAGAAACAAACCTGTGGATCTTACCTGGATAACCTTGTAGATGCCTTGATGATGATGATCTATGCAAACCCGATCAATTTGGAAGCTTTGAAGTAGTCTCTATGCAAATCGATTTTGTCCAAGAAGCCAATGCGCCCTCTCTCCTGCACAATCAAACGTCAACAATATCAGATTTGATGCATCAAGAGATAAGACTAATGCCACAAAAGAAGTAACAGAAAGATAGCATAGATCACAATGATACTAATGATAACCCCCTGATACAAGCGAATGCCAAGAAAGTCGATTTGAAGAAGCCTTGCAAAATCGCCCTTGTTGAAGTCGCCCTCCTGTAGACAAACAATGATTTCCAAAAAAATAGATAGATCTTACCACAATTTCCAAATGCTAGGTTGCAATAGACTTTCCAATCACCATCTAAGAACACCAGATGCAAAGGAGACCACAAGAATTTCCACAAGAATATTTTTCTATACCAATAATCCAAGAGCCAAAGACGCTTTACAATGAGAAGCTCTCTCCTTTAAATAGGAAGGAGAGGCACCAAAACCCTAACCACTTTTTGAATGAGTGGCTAAGATTAAAAGATACAAATGTCTAATCAATGGTTGAGATGAGCTCAACAACATAATACATGGATCACACATAAAATATAACATAAGTGGACAAAGTCGCCCTAGGAGAGGGGAGTCCCACCAAATCATGATGACAAAATATCATAAGAGGCTCATGGTGGGTCCAAGGGGTAATTTTATCCCTCCTTGGTCAATCCCCATGGCACAATAACCAATAAATAATCATGAAAGTACCAAATCGTGCCTCCAAGGTGAAGTCGTGGTCCTCAAAAGACCTCAAAAATCCACAGAAAGTGCCATAAATGATGGATGCGGGCCCCGATGAAGCTGAAACTGCAGGAGGAGGTGTGGAAGGTCCCGATCTATCATCACTGATCATCCCATGCCATAACTTTGCCTCAGTAGCCCAAATCGATTTCCTCAATAGCCATTTCTACCAATCCTGAAATGCCTCGGGAAACGTGAAACTGCCCAAACTGCCTCCTGGAGTGATGGCGCTATCAAGGTGAGGGTACCAATGTGTCCGGGAGGGGGGTAATATGGTAAAAACAAGTGGCTGGACCACCCCCTCCATCATCAGCGCCCTAGGTCAACCGGATAAAAGTCATCTCTGCTCCGACAGGGCCTCCAATAGACCAAAACTGCACTAGGACAGCCTACTGAGGCTAAATCATCACTGTAAGTGCCCGGAACTGAAAACAAACTGTCCCATTGGACTCAGAAGGTCCAAATCCATCCAAGATGTGTACTCATACCCCATATGAATCTCTGCATGATCAAAATAAATATCCAATGTACCGGAACAAGGTCAATAATAATGATCTGTAAATGACCAAACACTGCTGTATCCCAAGAATCATCATCATAACCCTGTAGCTGCTGCATAGAATCATCCTGTATGTGTACATAGACCATATATCATCTATCCATATCATCATAAGGTCCAACATCTCATGTCTCATGGTCCTCCATGGTCAAACTAGGTCTAACCAAGACCAAATACAACTCAGACTATCATCCATGGCTGCTGCAAGGTATCAAGGTTAATACATGCTTTACAATTTATTCAAATAGCTACTAAAACACAGAGTAATCATGACTGGCGATCTAAATCCAAATATATAGTGTCGTTAATTATTATTATTACTCAGACTAGACTTTCAGGACTATACTCACTTCATAGTTGTGATCAATTTGCTAGTGAAGGGTGAAGGCTGAAATAACTGGCTAGGCTAAGGGATGACTTGACTGACTTGACTTTGTGACACTTCGGCAAGGGAAAGGGAATGTACACCATAGTATATACTGAATGAGCAATAACACAGGGAATGGCGGTGTCTCACAAATGGATGAGTTGTTTAAAGAGGGTTTATTCACCTTCACAGATGCGCACAATCCATAATACAAACAAGGCCAGCAATTGTTTAGATATAACATTTAAGTTCCATTGCTTTTTGGGCCTGAGGTTTCCATAGCCTTGATCTATGTGTGTTTACAAACACATTGCATAGATTTACATTTATTTTTAGGCTTTCTGCTGCAGGTGTGTTTTTAAGGCACTTGTTTACCTGAGCACTTCTAGGTGTGTCATGGACAACTTGTTTACCTAGGTATTTATTTTTCCAAAAGATATAACATTTTATTTTTCATGGCCATTTTCATTTGGCATTTCTTTCATATACAAGATATAGCATTTGATTTTTCCATATTTTGTATTGATGGCAGCACTAAAAGTTTCAGGTTTAGCCAACACAACTTTAGTGACTAGGGGGAATTCTCAAGGAACTCCAACTCACCATAGGTAAGTTTTGTCACCAACTCAGAGCCGAGACACAATAAACAGGGAAGCTCATCCAATACAGAGGCTACAGTGGGGAAAGGTCCTCCATGTCACTAGTCAAGTAGCAAATCAGGGTAATAATCTAAAAGGTAGGCCACGGATGGATGAAGACAATGAAATGATGGAGCCAACACTAGCAAGCCATAGTATGGTGTAATGATCACCTCTATTCTCCCTAAGGAGGCTATGTACCAATGAGTATGAATAGTGAACTTCTAAGTCTGAGTAGGGACAGTAATATATATAATAGGTCAACCAGGTCCAAATATCTATATGATCGCCAGATCATGACACTAAGTGCTAAGACATGCTATAAGAATAAATATAAAAGCAATCTAACCATAATACCATGATATACCTGCTGAGTCATATACCTGAAAGCTCATCAACCTGTACCATCATCTGTCCTCTGAGACTGCTGCTGTAACTCTGGGCACTACTGTCTGCTCTGTACCAATGGCATAAATGGCTATATCGGGCATCTCTCTGAGTGTCCTGAAACTCAGTCATGGCATGGGGAATATAACTGCTGTCCACGATCTGATAGTGATCCAATATAAATGCTCATCTCGACATCTCAAATGCAAGGGAACTGGCTGAATAGTGTACTGGAATGAGAAAAATAATGTATGGTAGCCCGGCTACTATATATGTGATAACACCTCCTTCCCGTGAAGACCTTCGTTCCTACTATTGCAAAAGGAAGCCTCCAAGCCGAGCTCTTCCTTGCCACAGTTCTGCCCAAGTGCGCCCTGAATTCACCCAGGGTGCTAGGCGCGCCCCTCCTGCGACCCACACAAGCCTTCCTAAGTCTGTTGAACTGCAGAGCTCTTGGACATCCTCTTTCCAACTTGCTTAATGCCTCTCTTGCCTTGACCCCATCGCATACTTATAGACGAGCTTGGGAGAGTGTGCCCAAGATGTGGACGACCACCCAACCACTTTGGTCCAAGCCACCGATGAGTCAACCGCAAGTTTTTCCACTTGCAACCAATCCGCCCACGGGGTGTGTCCACTTAGTAATCGCTCTACCCATGCCGATGCGATGCCGCCCAAGAGTGCGCCCACTTTCTAACTGATCCGCCCATTTGCAAAACTAGGCATCCTAGCCAACCACGCGCCCAACCCGGAGTTGGGGAAACCAATGTGTCCATGGTCCGCACAACTTGGGATTTCCTCCCAAGTGGTCCACATGCCAACCGACGGGATAACCCAATTGATCCATGCACCCAGACTTGCCATGTCCTAAGCGTCTTGGGTGTGAGCATGTGCCCCACCCTTGGTACTGCGACCCAACCAACACCCCTGCTTGACGACGGCCCCCACTTAGCTGACCAACACTTAAATTATTTTTGGCTAAGTGCCCAACCAATGTGTGGTCCGACGAGCTTCCAAGTCGAGCTACTTGGGTGGGCTCCTTGCCCAGCATGAAGGTAGAAGTTTGGCTAAGTGTCTGCAACAACTAAGTCGTTACATCCTCAAACTGTTGCCTGCCACACACACTCTGCTATCTAGTCCACTCCCTGTGTTTCGTCTCTGTCAATCCACACGGTCCATCTTCCCTCGTCTCTCGCAACTGTCTGGGTGATCAGTCCGTCCACTTGGAGTCCGTAGTTCATCCATCCCACTACCCTCTCTGCATGAGTCTCCGCAACTCGGTGACCTGTTTGGATGAAGCCTGCACACTTCATCTTCCTTGGCTTCACTTCCGGCAAGCCTCATGCTCGAAGCTATCGCAGCCTTTCCTACCTGCGCCGAAGGTAAAGACCGATGCCTCTGGCTACTCTAACCGAAGAATAAGGGTGGATGGCATTCCAAGCCACCACCCGAACTGTTGTTCCCTCTGTTTTCTGCAGCCCTCTTGCTTAAGTACATCAAGAGTGGCACATTTCCACTAATTGTGACCTCACCTTCAACAAACAACCGTCGCGCTTTTGGGTTGTCTAGCCACACCTGCCCCTCCGCAACTGAAGTGCTTAAGTCACAACTTGGCGATACCTCTTCTGCTTGGGTAGCTGCTATACATCCGTCTTGGCTACAACCGTACTATGCCATGGAAACATAGCGATCAGCAAGCTTCTCCAAGATTATCATCACCAATTCCACTACCTGCTCCATAGAGTCCATTCGTTTTCCAACCGAATGACCGAATCCTTACTAGCCTTTTCTTCGCATTGCCCATCATTTGCACGTTTGTGAGGGTTTGCACCACTTCCAAAAGTCATCACTACCATAGACGTGACTCTACCACTTCCCTGCAGTTTTCTCACAGTCTGCACAAAGATAGGATTGTCTCGCGAAAGAAATGCCAAGTGCTCCAAATGTAGCATAGGAGCTACCTTAGCTTTCTGCATGAACTCCTGTCCCAACACCATGTCAAAATCGTCCAACGAAACAATAGTGAAGGTCGCCTCTCCCGACCATTCTCCAAGCCTCAAAGGTACTTGGTTGGCCACTCCAACCACCCTTTTTACTTGCAAGTTGACAGCCTTGAAAGAAATCTGCCCTGGCTCAATCCGCAAGTTGAGCTATCATGCCACATCTTCCTTCATGAAGTTGTGCGTTGCACCACTATCCACCATCGCAAAGACCTGTTAACTTACTTCTGTCGGCACGTAGCACAACCATGTTAATTCTGCATCTTGCGGTTCTATTGGTTCCTCCTCAAGGACCGCATTCAACACCTGTAGCACTCCAACTGATGGATTCTCATGCTCCACCACAGCCAAGCGCTCCAATTGTAGCATAGGAGCTGCCTTAGCTTTCTGCATGAACTCCTGTCCCAACACCATGTCAAAATCGTCCAACGGAACAATAGTGAAGGTCGCCTCTCCCGACCATTCTTCAAGCCTCAAAGGTACTTGGTTGGCCACTCCAACCACCCTTTTTACTTGCAAGTTGACAGCCTTGAACGAAGTCTACCCTGGCTCAATCCGCAAGTTGAGTTGTCATGCCACATATTCCTTCATGAAGTTGTGCGTTGCACCACTATCCACCATCGCAAAGACCTGTTAACTTACTTCTGTCGGCACGTAGCACAACCGTGTTAAGTCTGCATCTTGCGGTTCTATTGGTTCCTCCTCAAGGACCGCATTCAACACCTGTAGCACTCCAATTGATGGGTTCTCATGCTCCACCGCAGCCAATTTTTGTGGTCGCAAAGGACAGTTCTTGGCGTAATGGTCCTTGGCACAAATATAACATGAGATTGGTTTAGCCTTGTCCTTGGGTGCTTCTACGTTTTTGGGCTTCTCATCCTCATGCTTGCCACCCAATTTAGGCTTCCCTTTCGTTTTCTTCTTGAACTTTCCTTGAGCTTTCTCGTTGTTGTCTTCATTTTCCTTGGACTCACCTTTTGCATCCGCACAGTAGTCCAACAACTTCTTAGCTGCCGAGATCGCTGCAGTAGGGGTCGTTACACTTTGGCATCGCAGGTTTGCTTGCACCCATGGCTGTAATCCCTTAATGAAGTGATAGAGCCGATCCTCTTACTCATATCCTTGATTTCCAGCATCATGCCCTTATAGGCCTTGATGTAAGCTTGAACCTTGCCCACATGATTGAGCTTCATGAGCTCGTTTCGGGCAAACCCACCCTTGATTGCCAGGTCCAAACTGAGCCTTCAATGTTGCTTTCATATGTTCTCAATTTTCAATCTATTCCGTCACCTTTCCTACAGCCACGTCTTCCGCACGGTTTCTCCACCATAGCTTGGCAGTGCTAGTGAGAAACATGGCAGCAACGTTCACCTTACACTCATCTGAACTTCTATTCATCTTGTCTAAGTACTGCTCCACATCCCAGCAGAAGTTTCCCAACAACTTGACATCTCATGTGTCGTCATAAGGTTCTGGTTCCTTCATGGTTTTCCCCGCACCATGCCCACTAGCCACAACACGTTTCAATAACGCAATCGTTTCATTTTGCTCTTTTATGTGAAGCTGGAGTTGCTCACAACTCCCTCAAGCTTCTTGACTCGGCCCTTCATGTCTTCCTGTAATGCAGCCTGCAACACGTCTGTCACAACCCTGCACTCGTCCACATCTTCGTTGAAAGCCTTCTGCATGCATTCCATTTCACTGCCCATGGTCGTAGCCTTCTCACCATGCTTGTAGAGAACTTCGGAGAACTGCTCCATGCTCTTCTCAAGTGCTATGAGTCGGGTTTTTACCTTAGGCGTTTTTGGCAACAGTCCACCCTCTAGTTCCTCATGGAACGATTCTTCCACGTCTGAGGCAACATTTGGTTCTAACTCCAACGTATGCTCTGCGACACACTTGCCCATCTTGGGACTTAGCTGAATTTCTTGCACTTTACCAAGTGCTGGTCCACAGGTCTGCCCAACGTCTCCTTGTCGAACTTGGCAAGAGTCACAGCTTCAATCATTCTTCCGCAACCACAATGCTCCACCCAATGCAGAGGTCTGCGTGCCTTGGAATTCCTATCCACACAGACCTGCTACTTCAAGTCTTGTTGCACCTGATCTATCCAAACCAACCGAAACGCAACTCAGCCTTCGCAAGTCTGACCATCACTCCCCTACCGAACAGAACTTCACTGACTTCTGCCTTCATCTGTCTTTGTCATCCCTGTGGCACCCTGCTAGGCGACTTGCTTGCCACCCACAAGTGTTCTGGCCAAACCCTTGACTCTACCTGGCAAGTCTCTGCAAAGTGTTCAAGTCGCTGCACCTAGCCAAGGCAACAACCGAAGCTTCCAATTTCCAGTACCACTTTTCCACACAAAGAGTGGTGAAGAGTCGTTCGTAGACTCAACCAATCTGCAACTTCAACGCAGCTCTGAATACCACCTGTCACGGTCCAACCCGACGCCTAGTCCAAAACGACCCCCGAGTGGACATGCAGCACTGCCTGGCAACCAATCGAGGGTGAGACCAGCTCGGCGTTCCACCTGTAGACTACGCCTAAACCAACCTTGCGGAATTTATACTTAGTAGTTTCTCTTATGTTAGCTTATTGTATGTTATACTTAGCCATTTTTAACATAAGCCATCCCACAAGCATGAACAGTAAACATGCAAGATAAACAAGATACCAACAATATAGTGGGGGCATCCCCAACCAAGCGTGCCCAAATATTTATACTTAGCAGAATTCAAATTACAACATTACATGGAAAACAGGGGTGCCTAACTGGCCAAACCCACCGTGGAGGTGCCCAACTGACTACCTCCAGAAACCCCAACAAATTCAGACTTTATGCCCAAAACCCTTGCTGAGTTTTCTTCTTGCACTGCTGCACCTTCACCACAAGTCTAATCCGCAACTGCAGAGTTGCCAAGTCTACTGTTGGTCGAACCTCCTTCCCGTGAAGACCTTCATTCCTACTGCTGGGCAAGGAAGCCTCCGAGCAGAGCTCTTCCTTGACACGGTCCTGCCCAAGTGCGCCCAGAATTCACCCAGGGTGCTAGGCGCATCCTTCCCGCGGCCCACACAAGCCTTCCTAAGTCTGTCGAACTTCAGAGCCCTTGGACGTCCTCTTGCCAACTTGCTTGATGCCTCTCTTGCCTTGACCCCATCGCATACTTATAGACGTCGGACGAGCTTGGGAGAGTGTGCCCAAGAAGTGGGTGACCACCCAACCACTTTGGTCCAAGCCATCGATGAGTCAACCGCAAGTTTATGCACTTGCAACCGATCCACCCACGGGGTGTGTCCACTTAGTAACTTCTCTGCCCATGCCGACGCGATGCCGCCCAAGAGTGCACCCACTTTCTAACTAATCCACGCATTTGTCAAACTGAGCGTCCTAGCCAACTACGCACCCAACCCGGAGTTGGAGCAACCGACGCGTCCATGGTCTGCACAACTTGGGGTTTTTGCCCAAGTGGTCCACATGCCAAACGACGGGATAACCGAATTGGTCCATGCAACCAGACTTGCCATGCCCTGAGCATCTGAGGTGTGGGCACGTGCCCCATCCTTGGTACTGCAACCCAATTAACACCCCTGCTTGCCGACGGCGCCCACTTGGCTGACTAACACTTAGATTTTTTTGGCCAAGTGTCCAACCAACGTGTGGTCCGACGGGCTCCCAGGTTGAGCTATCTGGGTGGGCTCCTTGCCCAGCGTGCAGGTAGAAGTTTGGCTAAGTGCTTGTAGCAACTAAGCCGTTACAATAGACATCACCATCGCCGACATCAGATCATCATCACACCATCAGACCATCAACATCGTAGTCATCACCATCACCATCACCATCACCATCAAGCTTGAAGAAATGTTATTAGCATAAATTCATTTTATAATTTAGATGAAGCAATGTTATTAACATATCATTTTATAATTTAGATAATAATTTTAAATGATAATTTTAAGCTTTTGGATTTTTAAAAAGATTTTCATATGGATTGACATCTTTCCTTTCAATACGGTTAAGATGAATCTATATCGCTTTAGTTTTTTTAAGTTTTATTAATTTTTTTTTCTACATAATTTTTTTTTTATGAGAGGTTTGATGTCAAATTTTATTTTGATTTTACTACAAAACATGTGACCCATCTCTTCCGTATTGGCTGTGGAATGTGCCTCTGGACATAACAATGGCAGCAAAAACGTGTCTATGAAAGCATGACCAAAAATTATCTTCATTCCTGCAGTAGCAACAACAACCCTAACTCTGCAGCAATCGACTCCATCTTCCCCTCTTTGTAACAGCCAGCCTGTACTCTTCCTAAAAAGTCTATTTTCATTAATATGCAACAGAGCCCAGTAGCTACGGCAACAGGTCAATGACTTCATTCATTCATGGCAGCATTGGTTGCCTCTTCATCAAGCAAGCGGCTAAAAAAGATTGTAGGCGACTCAGACGGATTGCTGAAATGCAGCTTATCTCAGCTATAGCAGATGGATTGTATTCTATCCTTTGTTTCCTTTGGCTATGTGACTCTATGGATTGTTTTCTATCCTTTGTTTCCTTTGGCAGTGTGACTCTATGCGACTCTATGCAATACTTCTTTCTATGCAATGTGAGAGTTCAATTTACGAACAAGATATTTACATATTGAACCAGTATATATCCATCTTAACTTCGAATCTATCAAGGGTGGAGAGGGATCAAATCCCAAGTTTTTCCTCAAATTTTGCATTTTAAAAACGTTTGCAATTGAGGAATTCGATCCTCTGGACTCTCTTGGTAGATCCTAAGTTAAGATGAATTTATACTAATTACAAATAAATATATTGTAGTGTGAAGTAGTTAGAAAAAAAGATTTCAAACAACCAACCAAGGTGCAAGTCAAGAGAGATAAAGTGAAAGGTCACTTGTACCCTACAAAATGGTTGTACACCCTTTGGAGGATATGAATTATAAAAATGGTTGTACATACTTTGGAGGATATGAATTATGTAATGTCCTCTTCTGCTTAAGCACAGAGGACCATCCCACTAACCTATATGATTCCCATAGGTTCAAGCGGGCACTGACATTCAAGGAATCAACTGAGGATTGATGCCATATGCACCCTAAGAAGATCTCTAGCATAGGTATTATATCATCAGTAGGTACACATGGGCCACCGGAGCTGAAGGCCACCTGCATGCATGACATCCGAGCATTATTTCATGATGCATGCACCTGATTGAGTCTCCAGACACCCGCATGCAAGTCAACTGCAAATTAGAAAGTAAAGTGACCTAATTAGGTCAAAAGTTAGGTCTGACAGGTGAAAGTTATAAAAGAAAGGTAAAGCTAATGGAGAAGACCTGCTTATATGATTATTGATTTGTGGATTCGAATTGGAGAGCTCAGCGAGCTAAGTTAGGGTTGCGTGCATGCGCTCAGCTAACTGGTGTATTTCGGCAACGAAATCTATCTTCCCTAGTCGCCATCAGGTTGGATCATCCAGATTCAGCATTGCTTCATCATCAGGTATTACTATCATTCAGATTCTGCAGAGTTTTAATTTATGATATACTGTGGGATTTGCTCTCTATTGCATGGGCGCATTGTCCAAAGACCTTCCTATTCGCAGTACAGTCTACAGTGAGCATATCTTCTGCATGTTGCTCTCATCCTCTTTAGAGCAGTGATATTACTCTTCCCCTGGAAGAAGGGCTTCTCAGCTTGAGTTTCGAGATATTTATCAGCATTCATCATTAGTGGAGGACTTCTTTTCTGCATGTGGGCGACTTCTCAAGGAGGGGTTCACGTATTGGGCTTCTGAGCCACCCTTCTGTCTGCATGTTGCTTCTATCTTCACCAGAGGGGCATTATAACCCTACTACACATTATCTAGGCCTTCATTGGTGAACTATTATTTATTAAGGAGCATTCTGAGCTTGGAGGAGGGCGCATTTATGCTCTAGAGAGCGTCTAGCTTTATCCTCCTATTCCACCGGCACAATTCTTGCATGCCGGGATTATATTGATCTACATTAGCCGATCTATCTACTAGTATGTACATGCATTAATTCCTCCTATTTTATAGCATTTCAGTTTATCTGGGTTATAGATCTGCATGCATGCAGAGATCAGTGCATTCTTTCATACTCCATTGAGACATAAGACTCCTAGACAACCACAGTACAACACAAAAAAAAACAGTTTGGATATTACAGCGGTATCAGAGCAATTTCCTCGCCAGCTGTGGGAGCATGCAATTGTGAACAGTAAATGAATTCAGAGGACCCACACAACATTACTTACCGCAGACAGAGGTTTAGAAACAGTGATAGAGGAGAAGAAGAATTAGAGGATATAGAACGGGGGGATAGAGAGTATCAGTTTGAGAAAAGTAAAGGCAAAGAAACAATGGCAGATGATGATAAAATAGCTTTCAACAATCTCATTTCAGCTATAAAAGATCTCACTAATGGGAAAAAAGAATTGGTAAGTGCCTTCAGACAAATGGCAGAGAAAAACGGGCCCACCCCACACAGTCCATTATTTCCCCACAGTGATAGGGTATCCACCAGTGGTAGTGGAGAACATTTACATACCAACATGCAGAGCCATCCCCATATATACAATAGGCCCTCCCGACCGACCATGCCTCAATTCTTAGAGAGCCCAGCCGCAGTACCTCTAGCCCAGGTAGAGCCAAAAGAATCCCCGAGTGCCTATTTGAGAGAATACTGAGCTTTAGGAGATGACTTCCAGTCAACCATGACCTTCAATGACTTTTGCCACTTTAAAAGTAAGACCAGACCCAAAGCATACAATAGGCCTTTCAACCAGAACTTTGAGTTACAGCGTACGGTAGGGAAACTGACTATCCCTACCTTTGAGGGGACCCGAGGTGGCTCAGCACGGAATTGGGTACAGAAGTTGGATACATACTTCCAGCTCAACCCCATGATTGAGACAAATGCCATTAAATTGGCTACCTTGCATTTGGATGGAGAGGCCCATGAGTAGTGGTACCACGGGTTGGTGACATTGGGTCACAATACCATCACCTCATACTCAGATTTCACACAGAGGCTCATTGAGCGATTTGACAGGAAGGACCCTGAGGTGCATTTTAGAGAGCTGGCACAGCTCAAGCAGACAAGTAGTGCAAATGCTTTCATTTCAGAGTTTCAGAGGGTAGCAATCATGGTGACAGATATTTTAGAGAGCAGATTGATTATGTGGTTTACAGAGGCCCTCACTGAACCCTTACGTGGATGGGTCAAGTCCTATAGACCCACCACCCTAGCCGATGCCATCAGTCGGACTAGAGATTTGCAGGATGCAGTACCCAAAAATAGATTTCCACCCAGAACTAATTTCCCTATTAAAGATAAAGAAAATAAACCCTTACAAAATGAGTGGCCCAAGAAGGAATGGATGGATAATGATACCCGCTAGGATCTTAGGAGAAAAAAGTTATGTCTCACTTGTCAAGAACCATGGGTACCAAGTCACAGATGTTCAGGGAAGGGAAAGGCTTACTACATAGAGGCCTATTCCGACAGTGGGGAGGATGAGGATTATCAGGATTAAGAGCAGGGAGAGACACATGAGACAGTCGATGAGGGACAGTCACCAGGAGGTACCATTGCTACATTGTCAGGGGTCCCTAGATTCCACACTCTCTGGATCAGAGGTACCATACATGGCCACAGAGTGGGAGTGTTGATAGATGGTGGGGCATCCCACAACTTTATTGATGCTGCATGGGTTAAAAGGAAAGGCATTCAGACTGAGAGTTTTGATGGATTTTCAGTAGCTACAACAGGTCACACCATGGAGTGTAGTCAGAGGATTCCAAAATTGAAAGTAACACTGGGGAATTATACAGTGTTAGAAACATTCTATGTGGTAGATGTACCGAACATGAATGTGGTATTGGGGGTTCAATGGCTTTATTCCATAGGGAATTATTCCACGAACCACCAGACCATGGAGATGGAGTTCACAGGAACGGAGGGACAAAAGGTAGTATTGAGGGGGATGAATACCTACCCTCCCACAGCAGTGACATCACACAGGATGGAGATAGTTCTCCGACAGGGAGATATTAAGTGGGATGCAGAGTGCTTGGTTACCTTCAGGAAACCACCAGATAAGGCCACACAACATCCAGCAGAGATAGAGGCCTTACTGTAGAAGCACAAAACAGTATTCGGAGATCTTCCAGCAGGTCAACCTCTAGATAGGGGATTTGAGCACATTATTGAGTTAGAGGAGGGGACTCAAGCAGTTATCACCACTCCTTACAGACACCCCAAGAGGTACAAAGATGAGATAGAGAATACAATAAAAGAACTACTCAGACTGGGGCGCATTAAACCTAGCTCCAGCCCCTTTGCATCTTCAATAGTGCTAGTGAAGAAAAAGGATGGAACCTTGCGCATGTGCATCGACTACAGAGAACTCAACAAGAAGACTATAAAAAACAAGTATCCAATCCCTAGGATTGATGAGTTGATGGATGAACTACAGGGGCCACAGTACTTTTCTAAGATCGACCTCTGCTTAGGTTACCATCAGATTCGAGTTAGGGAACAGGATGTTCCAAAGACCCCCTTCTTTTGCCACTATGGACATTGTGAGTTTCTAGTGATTCCATTTGGGCTCACAAATGCACCAGCTACTTTCTAGTCATGCATGAACAATATCTTCAAGGCTCAGTTACGCAAGCATCTTCTGGTATTCTTCGACGACATATTGATATATAGTAGAGCTTGGGAAGAACATTTGAGACATCTAGACGAAGTACTTGGCATTTTACAGGAGCAGTCACTATATGCCAAAATGTCCAAGTGCGAGTTCAGCATGCAGGAGATGTTATATTTAGGGCATGTGATAGGGGCCAACGGGGTCCATGTGCACCTAGAGAAGATTCGGGCCATATTGGATTGGCCTACACCTAAAAATGTGACAACACTGGAGGGATTTTTGGGCCTTTGCACCTACTACAGGAGGTATGTCAGTGGATTCTCACAGATGACCGCACCCCTCACCGATCTTACCAAGAAGGGGGCATTCAGTTGGTCGGAGATTAAGACAGATCACAATAGCTTGAAATACTTCCTAGAGCAGAAAGAGCTAAACGAGAGGCAGCAGAAATTGGTAAGCAAAATTCAGGCCTATGACTTTGAGATTGAATACATAAAGGGAAAGAACAATGTGGTGGCCAATGCACTGTCTAGACGACCAGCTACTTTGTCCCTTATGAGCATCTCATCAGATTGGAGATCTCATCTTTTAAGATAAATTTGCTTGCAAACTATTGGATGGACAGATTCAGGACAACAGGTACCGGGTAATTGATGACATCATATAGTACAAGAATAGAATCTACTTAGTTCCAGAGTCTTCCCTTAAGAAGAAGATTCTACAAGCATCGCATGATTCACCATTCGCAGGGCATCAGGGGTTTCTCAAGACCTACAGACAGATTAGAGAGAGGTTCTCATGGAAAGGCCCCAAGAATGATGTGATACAACATGTGAGAGAGTGCAGCTTGTGCCAACATAACAAAATAGAGCACACCCACCCGGCTGGTTTACTACGACCCTTGCCTATTCCCAAGCAGAAGTGGGAGAGCATCTCCATGGACTTCATTACAGGGTTGCCCAAGGTTCAGGGCAGAGACTGCTTGTACATGGTGGTGGACAGATTGACCAAGTTCGCTCACTTCTTTGCCATTCCTTCAGATTATTCAGCGGCACAGGTAGCAGAGTTATTTTTCAAAGAAGTATTCAGAATCCACGGGTTACCCAAGACCATTGTCAATGATAAGGATAGCAAATTCACTGGAGCCTTTTGGCAAGAGCTTTTCAGGTTGGTGGGAACCGAATTAGCTATGAGCACAAGTTATCATCCACAAAGCGATGGACAGACTGAGATAGTTAACAAGTGGATTGAGGGGCACTTGAGGAATTACGTAGCATGCCAATAGAGGACATGGATCAGATGGCTCCACTTAGGTGAGCATTGCTACAATAACACCCACCATATGACCATTGGGATGACTCCCTTCAGAACTCTATACAGATACGATGCCCTAACTTTTGCAGATCTGATATTTGGTGATAGCAGGGCCCCCAAGGCAAAAGAATGGATTCAATAGAGTCAAGACATTCTTAGCATACTCAGAAAAAACATACAGGTTGCTCAGAATCAGCAGAAGATATACGCAGATAGGAACAGGATTGAGCGCAGTTTTGAGGTGGGAGACTTAGTTTATTTACGCTTGCAACCTTACCAACAATCTTCTCTTAAGAAGAAAGGAGCAGAGAAGCTCAAGCCTCGCTTTTATGGTCCCTACAAGATAATCCGAAAGGTCGGAGAGGTAGCATATGAGATAGAACTACCCCCAAAGAGGAAGATTCACAATGTATTTCACGTATCCAACCTCAAGAAGGCAGTAGGTCAGCATATTGTTACATCAGCCGAGTTGCCCCCCCTTGATGACGAGGGGCAATTGATTCTGATTCCCGAGCACATCCTAGAGGTGTGTTGTCTGCCGAGATGCATACCAGCAGCAGAAATCTTCCGAAAGTTGTTCCCTCACTACAAGTGGGGAAGGTGTGGCCTTGGGGGCAAGCAATGAGCCAGGTACTGTCACCTGAATCTCAGCTCCTCCATTTAGGCTAACTGCTAACGAAGCCAAGGGGGGTAGTCCCTACAAAGAGTTTAACTATGGCTCAATGTGTTTTTAAATGTTTTAATGTGTGGTGATGCGGATGGATGTTGTTTAGGAGTTTTGAAAATGAGAGACACAATAACACTTTGAAAAATACACAAGATAACGCAATCCACGTTGCAAGATATAGATATGAGATACACTAATTCACAACCACTTTAAGAATTCCTTAGATACAAGTCACTCATATATGGGAATTAACAGAAGTACTCCAGATAAATAATAAGCGAAATAAAATATGTGATGAAGGACCAATGCCTTATGGAGTCAAAATGCTTGAGTGCTTGGGTTGCTTGATACAAGTATTCAAGAGATATGTTTGTGAGAACGTTTTGCAGATTATCTTGGTAAATTAAAAGTTTTAGTGGTCTTGATTATTAGGATAAGATTACAAGGTAAGCAAAGAGACCGGAAATACTTTCAGTGGCTATTCACGGTGATTTGACGGACCGTCCAGTTATCAAGAGGATAAGTGTCCAATGTTTAAACCACCCTCGAAATCTGAACAACGGCACTCCGGCTCCACCTCCCAGAATAGCACTTTAAGTATTTATCGAAAGGCAATGCCGGTTCGTTGGTTATGGGGTGACAATTTTATTATGTTATAGAAGTTTATCAAATCTAACACCTTTCTGAGTACTAGCCCAACCCTTTCAGGTTGGCAGAGCATACGGGTGTTAGATAGCAACCAAGATAAATTATTATGGGAGTGTGAATTGAAATATTTTATTGTTGTTTAAGCACACAGTTCAGCTCTCCGATAGAGAGTGTTCTTGACTTTGTCTTATGACAAGGTTCAAGAGATTTAATCTAATATGCCTAATGCAAAGGGGGAAAAGATGCAAACTAAAAATGCTCTCCGACAGAGAGTGCTCTTGACTTGGATTACTGCAAGTTCAAGAGACTTTGTTTGTTTATTAGAATAGAGGCAACTTGCATAAAAGAAAAGTGCATTTTCTGAAGTAAAACAATTTATAAAGATGATAACAAAAGTACGCTTTCTAAGGCCACGATTAACCAGCTACTCTAAGAAATAAACAAGTGGGGTCAACCTCCGAACAAGGTGACCACTAGAACCGCTAGTCCCGAAAACCTTCCAGCTAGCTGGATGTCCGCAAGGATGCTAACGGGGAAAGAGAAGTAGCCACAAGACTATGTGGCACTTGGGATGAAATCCCAAGGTTACTATCTCAAGTCAAAACTTGGAAGAGAGTTTAATCTAAGTACAGAATTGAACTTTAATCTAGAAACTTGAAGTAAGACTAATCTAAGCATGCATGAAACAAACTTCCCCAAATGGGGAAGGAGAAAAGATGTGTGGGAGGCCTTATCCCACCTAGCCCTTTTATTAATCAGTTTACAGTTGCCTTTGGGAATTAAACCCTTGAAAGGTCTTTTCAAAGAAATAAACAACTATGGAATCAAAATTTGGAGGCCCTTAATGGCTTATACAAAAAGGAGAGTTGTTCTATAATTCTTTCATTTTGTCTTCTCCTTGGTTTTGCAATTCTTCAAGCTTTTTGCCTTGTTTCTTATGGATCTCTCCTTTAGGCATCTAAACACAACAAATCTCAAATACCCATCATTGTTAATCAAATCAAAAATAATTTGAAACTAGACTAACTAATGCAAATCTTAGATCCAATATGACAACTAGAATGTTAATTTCTATGAGATCTAATGCAACACTTCAAATAGAAACTATATGCAAACTACAAAGATGCACTAAAATTTTCAAGTATGAGAATATGTAAATTTGAACTAAGCTAAGATCTAACAAATGCAACCTACAAACAAATAGAAACTAACTAATACTAACACTTTATTGTTGTTTTTATGTGGTTTTTAGGGCAGATTTGGAGGTGGACGAATGGGAGATGAGAGGGAAAGCAAGGCAAGAGGAGAATGGCTGCGAATAGGAGTTGGGACAGTCTAAAAGTAAGGAGAAAGGGCAGCCAACAGAAATGAGGAGACAGTCCAAGAACAAGATGATGGGGCAGCCAATGAAGTGGGAGAGCAAATGGGACGAGAGCTAGGAATGAAGGCTCGAAAGAGTAGGACGAATGGGAGAAGGGAACTAATGAAGACGAGAGCTAAGTAGAATAGAGGAAAAAGTGGTTTTGGAGAGGCAAACGAGAAGGCAAAGACCAAGTAAGCCGAAAACAAAGGCAAACAAGGTGGTGATCACAAACTTGGAGAAAGGAGAAGCTTGGAAGTCCACAGTTTGGATGGGTAGATCTAGTAACCAAAATAGAATTTTGTTGAAAGTTTGATGGGTGAAGCAAGATCTCCTTGTTCTTATGCTTATAAGATTGAGAGTCCTTTGGCCACAAATAGAGTGAAGGTGAACTTGCAAAAGATCTTAAACCTTGGAAGACACCTGCAAGACAAATATGCTCAAGCGAAAAGAGAAGACTTATGATTGCATGTGCTAGATTGTTAGCCTTCTTGAAACATAAATCAAAACTTAAGATTCCTAAGCATATGAGTAATACACAATATCACCTCGAATTTGGGATGATGCATGGCCACCAAGAGCCTCCACGAATTGACCTCCAAAGTCACAACTTTATTAAATATTAAACAAGTTACAATTCCTCCAGAGTTTCTTTGCTAAATCATCCATGAGGAATGAGGAAAGAAGCCATCATTATATAACAAAAGACAAACCTAAGCTACCCTTATTCGAATTGGCATGATGGAAGCCAATGGCACCTAACATAAATCGAATCCCAAGTCTAAATCCCAATCAATACTAAGTCAAGCCAAGTTTTGTAGTTAACTCCACCAAACAAATCGAGTTTCATTGATTGAGATGAGGAGGTGGCCTCCACCTAGGCAAGGTGCCCCTCATCTCCTCTTTGGAAGTATCACCATGCGAATGAGTGAGTGCCATATGTGAAACTCGAGCTCCAAGTAGATATGACGTGAGCAAGCTTGGAGATGGCGTGATTGATATGGTAGGTGCTTGGAGTTTAACATATATTTGATTGCAATCTTGGTAGTTGGGAGTGGGAGGTGGCCTCCACCTAGGCAAGGCGCCCCCACCCTTATTAAATGCAACCCAATCACCAACCAAAACTCAATTAATAACCTTTCCACATCATCAAATTCGATCTTGCATGCAAGGAGGGCAAATTCTCTTGGAGTTAGTCACTGCTGGTGACTAGATACTTGACTGGATGATGACTGAAATGATTGGAATCTTCATTAATGTCCAGTGCCATGTCAATTAGCCTTTTATTTTAATCCATTTGGATTATTTTGGAGAGATTTGGATTATCTCCAAATATTCAATTTTTTATATTTTAATTAATAATTTCTCTGTAAATGGCTTTTTTCAGAAATTATTAATTATGAGGCTGAATTGACATCCAAAACTTAGGATAAACAGGCCCGAGGATCATGAATGATTTTTGGCTTAAGGTTGGGGCCTTCAATCACTAAATTCGGATCCCGGATGACTGACATATTACAAATTGAAATTTTTCCATTTAAACTATGGAAAAATTTATTAAAATTTAAAAACCCAAAACCAAAGGACCCGATAAAAAAAATTCGAAATTTTTTCTGAGGGTTCGAGGGACCTAGGACATGACCAAAACCTATTCTAATAGTGTCTAGTAGGCTTATATACATCAATTGGACTCTAATAACCCCCCATGGCTAAAATTTTCAAAATCGGGCATTCCAGCTTTGGAGGAAGCGGGAGAAAACCTCATCAATTATAGCTCGGTTATAGGCAAAGTATAATTGACAAGGGAAAGAACTCCCTGGAATACCTTAGTTGCTTAATCAAGTCATGGGGAACCGAGCCACTCAAAATCCTACTAACACACTTTATTACAAACCCCATGGGGCCATGGTCATGTTGACAGAAAAACAAAACTGGCTAGGCACAAATGATGGATCATCTGATACACTGGAGTACAAACATTCATCATGTTTGTCAAATGGCGGCTCTTCAGATAATCCAACTATGGTACAAAAAGTTGGTAACAAGGTGCGAGAGCGGAAACTAAGGAACAGGATCATCAGAGACTACTTGGTTCAGTGGAGAGATCTGCCTATAGAGGAGGCCACTTGGGAAGGAGAACAGGTATTACAGCACCCAGGCTTACAGTTGCTTGAGGATAAGCAAATTCGAGCGGGGACGACTGTAATGTCCTCTTCTGCTTAAGCACAAAGGACCATCCCGCTAACCTATATGATTCCCATACGTTTGAGTGGGCACTGACATTCAGGGAATCAACTGAGGATTGATGCCATATGCACCCTAAGAATATCTCTGGCATAGGTATTATATCATCAGTAGGTACACAGGGGCCACCGGAGCTGAAGGCCACCTGCATGCATGACATCCGAGCATTATTTCATGATGCATGCACCTGATTGAATCTCCAGACACCCGCATGCAAGTCAACTGCGAATTAGAAGGTAAAGTGACCTAATTAGGTCAAAAGTTAGGTCTAACAGGTGAAAGTTATAAAAGAAAGGTAAAGCTAATGGAAAAGACCTGCTTATATGATTATTGATTTGTGGATTCGAATTGGAGAGCTCAGCGAGCTAAGTTGGGGTTGAGTGCATGCACTCAGCTAACTGGTGTATTTCGGCAGCGAAATCTATCTTCCCTAGTCGCCATCAGGTTGGATCATCCAGATTCAGCATTGCTTCATCATCAGGTATTACTATCATTCAGATTCTGCAGAGTTTTAGTTTAGGATATACTGTGGGATTTGCTCTCTCTTGCATGGGCGCATTGTCCAAAGACCTTCCTGTTCGCAGTATAGCCTACAGTGAGCATATCTTCTGCATGTTGCTCTCATCCTCTTCAGAGCAGTGATATTACCCTTCCCCTGGAAGAAGGGCTTATTAGCTTGAGTTTCGAGATATTTATCAGCATTCATCATTAGTGGAGGACGTATTTTCTGCATGTGGGCAACTTCTCGAGGGGTTCACGTTTTGGGCTTCTGAGCCACCCTTCTGTCTGCATGCTGCTTCTATCTTCACTAGAGGGGCATTATAACCCTACTACACATTATCTAGGCCTTCATTGGTGAACTATTATTTATTAAGGAGCATTCTGAGCTTGGAGGAGGGCGCATTTATTCTCTGGAGGGCGTCTAGCTTTATCCTCCTATTCCACCGGCACAATTCTTGCATGTCGGGATTATATTGATCCACATCAGCCGATCTATCTACTGGTATGTACATGCATTAATTCCTCCTATTTTATAGCATTTCAGTTTATTTGGGTTATAGATCTGTGCATTCTTTCATACTCCATTGAGACATAAGACTACTAGACAACGACAGTACAACACAAAAAAAAAGAAAAATATCAGTTTGGGATATTACAAATTATTACTTCCAATACAAGATGTTATTTCTTATTTCCTCTTGTTGTTATTCCTGTATTCTGTCAGAAATTTTTAAGTTTCAATTTCCATATGTTGGCAACACTACCACTAAGCCATGTACTAAAATCAATAAAGGTAGTTTACATCACATTAGTCAAGTTAAGAAGCACTGCCTGCAGTTGTACTTCAAGTGTATTAACCAAACATCAGCATGACGTTGCTCTCATAGTCCTTGTATTTAAAAGCCTTGCTTGCAAGAAAATTTTGATGCTGCATTTTCTAGTATGCAAACTTTGAGCCGAGGATTGTAATTGAGGAAGCTAACGAGTAAAATGATTTCACTTCGCATAAAATAAAGGAAGATAAATGCACAAAGCGAATAAGTTTATGCTTCATATCATTCGGGAGGAAACCAAGTTAGTTATGCTCTCCATGGCAATTCCTCAAGAGATGCTTTTTGAAGGATCAAGCCTTTTAGAAGAAGGATAATTACAAGAGCAGCTCCACCTTTTGGTCGAGTTGTTGTCTGCTGCTATGCCGTAATCTTCATTATACACATAAGTATAAAAGAACGAAACATTTTGTTGCCAAATTCACTTCGGACCTTTGTCATTTACTTGCACTACTTTACGAGTATTACATGCATTACACCTATTGAAAACTATAGGTGTTCATACATTAGCAGTAAAGCTATGCCATGTCAGATGTTATAGCCAACCAGTCAAAATCACAAGATGTATGATGACACAAGTTTTTATGATATGTATTGAAGCACAAGATGTATGATGACACAAGTTTTTATGATATGTATTGAATCAAGGAAAGCTCTGGGCTGTCATGGGAAAATGAGTATTACACGCATGATACCCATGGAAAACTAAGGTCATACATTAGCAGTAAGCCTAGGCCATGTCACAAGTGATAGACAACTAGTCAGAGTCACAAGAAGTATGATGACACAAACTTTTATGATATCTGTTAAATTGAGGAAAGCTCCTGGTTGTCATGGGAAATACTTGCTGTTGCTGAAATCACCTTATATGTCACTAGTGTATAGTATAATTCATGGAAACTATTTAGGTTTGTCCTACACGGTAGATGCGAGCATGGCCATCGAATGTGAGATAGTAGTTGAAAGGCCTTATATGTCATTTGATTTTAATGATAAATTGTAGATATTCTTTTAAGTTACGTAGGAATTACAATAATGATGACATTACCATTACGTTTATATAGTATAATGTTAAGCTAGACATGGGGAGAATTCATTGTTTTTATTCGTAAGAAATCATTATTAAGGCATAATGTTCTGTTTTCATTTCCTCACTCTTTGTAAATGTGAATGTACATACCTAAATTTTCAATGTTTCATCAAGTTTGTGGGATTATACTAGAGCAAGGAAACACATATTAATAATTTGTGGAAACCATCTCTAAAATTTAAGAAAAGTTATGAGGATAGAGGACCATATATATATATATATATATATATATATATATATATATATATATATATTAACATAACAATTCCTCATCTCATCACCATTTAAATGCTAAATATTAAATTCATCATACAATTTAAATACAATCATCTATTTATCATTGATTCATTAAAATTTATGATTCATCATATTTTAATTTAAGTAATTGAAGTTCACATTAATAAATTATCATAGAACTATACAACAAATATATTATATGAGACCAAAATTTTGAAATAAGAAATACTAAATAGTAAATTAAAATTATTCAAAAATAATAAAAAATAACAAGTCAATGACTTGGTCTAAAGTCATTAATGATAGTATCTAGAGTCAAAACTCAAAACAAAGGTAAATTAGGTGTAAGTTAGGTATAATATCTTTTGAGTTCTTTTTAGGTTTTAACAGAGGTAAGTTAGGTATAATATGTTAGATTTTCATACATTTATAGCATAATAATTCAAATGCATAAATAGGATCACTAGAAGAAAGACAAAGCACAGAGACAATAACACAAGAGTTTATCCTGGGAAACCCAATTGGGAGAAAACCTAGCAACCTTCGTATAGAGATGATAATTCCGAGAACAAAGTACAATGATGAGAGAGAAAAGATGGAAATGATTTCCAAAAATAGAAACCCCAAATATAGTCTTCCCCCTGCTTCAGGTGCGAATCTCTCTCCAAGTGATGCGAACTTGTGTGAAGTGGATGAGTGAATAATGAGGTGAACTTTCCCTCTATTTATACAAGTGTCAACTAGCCTTTTTACCTAACTGGGACGACTTCTCTTGGGAAGCAATAAATAATTTATTTTTAATCTTTTCTTTTGTTTGCTTTTCACCCCAAGGTTTACATTGATCTTTCTAAGGTTTACATGATTAATTACAATAAGTTCAACTCCCTTAGGAGGTACAATCAAATACAATAAAATACAATAATAATATCTTCCGAAGTTGCACAAAATCCAACACTCCCTCTCAACAAGGAAGGTATTCTTCGATCTTCATCAGCATCACGATCATCTAGGTTTCATCTCTACATCTATAATGTCTCCATCATCTCTATACATACTGAAGGTTGTCAACACAATCTCAATCCTTCGAGAAGTGTCATCATGCATCAACTCCACCAGTCCTTCGGCGAGTCCACGAGAGTCTCTCCATCCTACCTGGATGTCTGAGAGATAGGCTTTACCATCTACTACCTGTCCGTCTCATCTGCCGATGGGATCCTCCCATACCTAGCTGAGAACCTGGACGAGCAGAAGTGCACGACCATCTACTACATGTTCGTCTCATATGCCGATGGGGTACTCCCATACCTGGCTGAGAACCTGAACGAGTAGAGCTACCTGTGCAATCATCACACGACCATCTACTACCTGTCGGTCTATCTGCCGATGGGATTTCTCCCATACCTGGCTAAGAACCTGAACGAGTAGAGGCACCTGTGTGAACCCGACCATCTACTGCCTGTCCGACTCATCTGTCGATGGGATTTCTCCCATACCTGGCTGAGCACCCGGACGAGTGGAGGCACTTGGGTGAAAGCAGGGTAAACATCATTATGTCATCTCTCACTCTCAAGGAGGGGCACGTTCTCTTCTACTCCAAGTCTTTCGCAAAAGTATTCGAACTTCATCCTGGAAAGAGGCTTGGTGAGAACATCTGCAGTCTGGTCATCTGTTGGAATATACTGTAACTCGACCGCACCTTTCTGCACCATATCACGAATGAAATGATATCGAATCTCTATATGCTTCGACCTGTCGTGAAATAAAGGATTCACTGACATCTGCACACAGCTCTGGTTATCATAGTGAATCATGGTTGGCTCTAGAATCTGACCAAACAATCCTACAAGGAGTTTACGAATCCATACTGCTTCTCGAGCTGTTGTACTAGCAGCCATATACTCGGACTCTGCAGTATTGATTGCTATTGAGTTCTGCTTCCTGCTGCACCAGGAGATCACTACAGAACCCAAATTGAAGCAACATCTGGAAGTACTCATCCTATCTGCAGCGCATCTGGCCCAATCTGAGTCTGTAAACCCCTACAATCTCAGGTCACATTCTAAAGCATATCTCGGGCCATATCCCACAATGCCACGCAAGTATCTGAGCATGTGTTTTGTAGCAATCCAGTGAATCTTCCTTTGCTCACACATAAACTGACTGAGAGCATTCACAGCAAAACATATATTTGGTCCGGTGTTCGTCAGATACATCAAGGACCCAATCAGTTGGCGATACATAGTAGGATCAATCAAATCTGAATCTGAAGCAAAATCTCTCAACTTCTTCAAATTTGCATCCATCAGAGTAGCCATGGACTTGCAGTCCAACATTCTGAATCTCTTTAGAATATTTATGGTGTATTTTCCTTGACCTAGGAAAATCTCCTTCTGCCTCTGCCATACTTCTAATCCCAAGAAGTAATGGATCAATTCAAGATCCTTCATTTTGAACTCAGAGGCGAGTTTCTTCCTACACCATACGATAAGTTTCTCATTTCCAGTGAGAAACAGATCATCAACATATAGTACCAAAATCAATGGCTCATCATCCACAACCTTGTAGTAAAGGTTGGGGTCTACATCACTCTTGGTGAATCCCAAGCTCACCAGGAATCCGTCTATCCGTCCATACCAAGCACGGGGTGCTTGCTTGAGTCCATACAGAGCCTTTTTCAATCTGCATACGTGAGACTCCTTTCCATGGACAATAAACCCTTTTGGTTGCTCAAGATATACTTCTTCCTCAATAACACCATTGAGAAAGGTTGTCTTGACATCCATCTGATGCAAATTTCATCCCATAGCTGAAGCAATAGCAATGATCGATCTGATGGAAGTATATCGAGCCACGAGAGCAAATGTCTCATCATAATCGACTCCCTCTTTCTGAGAGAACCCTCTGGCAACAAATCTAGCCTTGTATTTTTCAACACTCCCATCTGCTCGATGCTTGATTTTGTATAACCACTTGGAATTCACTACTGACTTCCCCCCGGGTCTCAACACAACCTCCCACACATCATTCTTCATGATGGATTGGTATTCTTCCACCATGGCATCCTCCCAAACTTGGTGTCTGGATGCTTCTTCATAAGTGGTCGATTCTGAGTCAATGATGTGACTCATCAATGCTACATAACTGGAGAACCTCTGAGGTCTTTTACTTTCTCGGAAAGTACCATGTGGAGCTTCATGCCCCTCTGCATCCTGCAAGGTCTGTTGTGCCCATCTAGGTCTTTTCCGGCCTACTACAATATCTCTGGGGACATCAACTAGATCAGTAGGATCAATGGGTTAATTTTTTTCTGCTAACTCCCTTTGGACTGGAGGGGGAGATGATCTCATCTCCTTTGGTTCTAGCATTTCTTCATCATCGATCTCCATGTCTGATCCTCTGCCTTTCCTGACAGCCATCTCTTCTTCAAAGGTCACATCCCTGCTAACTTCAATCTGTCTAGATCCTGGGATGTAGATTCTGTAAGCCTTTGAAGACTCACTGTATTCCACGAAAGTTCCCTTCTTGCCTGAAGGTTCTAACTTTGTTCTTTTCTCCTTGGGCACATGTATATAGACTGGACAGCCAAAGATCTGAAGGTGACCCACTTCTGGTTTCACTCTTGAGAAAGCTTCTTCCGGAGTCATGTTCTTCACTATCTTATGTGGGCATTTGTTTTGTACATATACAGCTGTCCTGGATGCTTCTGCCCATAAGAACATATGTAGACTCTAGTCATGTATCATGGCTTTAGCTGCCTCCACAATTGTTCTATTCTTTCTTTCAGCAACCCCATTTTGTTGGGGGTTGTAGGGAACTGTGAGCTCCCTCTTAATTCTTGCTTCCTTGCAGAAATCATTAAATTCTGTAGAGGTGTATTCTCCACCATTATCGGATCTCAAAATCTTGATCCTCTGAGTTTGAAGCAAAATCTCTCAGCTTCTTCCTATTCGCATCCATCAGAGTGGCCATGGACTTGCAGTCCAACATTCCAAATCTCTTCAATATATCTATGGTGTACTTTCCTTGTCCCAGGAAAATCTCTTTCTGTCTCTGCCATACTTCTAATCCCAAGAAGTAGTGCATCAATCCAAGATCCTTCATTTCAAACTCAGAGGCGAGATTCTTCTTACACCATACGATAAGTTTCTCATTTCCTATGAGAAACAGGTCATCAACATATAGTACAAAAATCAGTGGCTCATCATCTACAACCTTGTTGTAAAGGTTGGGGTCTGCATCACTCTTGGTAAATCCCAAGCTCACCAAGAATCCGTCTATCCGTCCATACCAAGTACGAGGTGCTTGCTTGAGTCCATACAGTGCCTTTTTCAATCTACATACATGAGACTCCTTTCCGTGGACAATAAACCCATCTGGCTGCTCGATGTAAACTTCTTCCTTAATAACACCATTGAGAAAGGTTGTCTTCACATCCATCTGATGCAACTTCCATCCCATAGCTAAAACAATAGCAATGATCGATCTGATGGAAGTATATCGAGCCATAGGAGCAAATGTCTCATCATAATCAACTCCCTCTTTCTGAGAGAATCCTTTGGCAACAAATCTGGCCTTGTATTTTTCAACACTTCCATCTGCTCCATGCTTGATCTTCTATAACCATTTAGAAGTCACTACTGACTTCTCCTCAGGTCTCGGCACAACTTCCCACACATCATTCTTCATAATGGATTGATGTTCTTCCATCATGTCATCCTTCCAAACTTGATGTTTGGATGCTTCTTCATAAGTGGTTGGATCTGAATCAATGATGTTACTCATCAATGCCACATAACTGGAGAACCTCTAAGGTCTTTGCTTTCTTTGGAAGCGCCATGTGGAGCTTCATGTCCCTCTACATCCTGCAGAGTCTGTTGTGCCCATCTAGGTCTTTTCCGACCTACAACATTTCTGGGGATATCAACTGAATCAATGGAATAGATAGGTTCATCCTTTTCAGCTAACTCCCTTTGAACTGGAGGGGGAGATGATCTCATCTCCTTTGGTTCTAGCATTTCTTTATCATCGATCTCCATGTCTGATCCTCTGCCTTTCCTGACAGCCATTTCTTCTTCAAAGGTCACATCCCTACTGACTTCAATCTGTCTAGATCCTGGAATGTAAATTCTATAAGCCTTTGAAGACTCAATGTATCCCAGAAAGGTTCCCTTCTTGCCTAAAGGTTCTAACTTTGATCTTTTCTCCTTGGGCACATGTATATAGACTGGATAGCCAAATATCCGGAGGTGGCCCACTTCTGGTTTCACCCCTGTGAAAGCTTCTTCCAGAGTCCTATTCTTCAATATCTTATGTGGACATCTATTTTGTACATATACAACTGTTCTGGATGCTTTTGCACACAAGAACATTTGAAGACTTTGGTTATGTATCATAGCTTCCGCAACCCCATTTTGTTGAGGGTTGTAGGGAACTGTGAGCTCTCTCTTAATTCTTGCTTCCTTGCAGAATTCATTGAATTCTGTAGAGGTGTATTCTCCACCATTATCTGATCTCAGGATCTTGATCCTCTTTCCTGACAAATTCTCAACTTGTGCTTTGAATTCTTTGAATTTACTGAGTACTTCCTCGGATTCATTCGACTTGAGAAAGTATATCCAAGTCTTCAGTGAGTAGTCATCAATGAATGTTATGTAGTAATGATATATGCCCAATGAAGCAACTGTCATGGGTCCTCACAAGTCAGAGTGTACTAGATCCAAAATTCCTTTAGATCTGCTCTCACTGTCTGGGAAGGATCTCTTGGTATTCTTGCCAAGTGCACATCCTCTACATGTTTCATCATGGTCTACCTGAAGCACTGGTAAACCTGTCACTATATTCTTTAGTGTTGGGAGAGCTCGATAATTTAGATGAGCTAGTCTTTTGTGCCATAGCTCACCCATGCTTGTAGAATCATGGACTAAGGCTTGAACTGGTGGAGTGCTTAGTCGGTACAGGCTCTCCTCTCTAGTACCAATTACCTTGGCTGTATTTATGCTTGAGTTCTTGTGCCAAGCAAGTACTTTCCCATCTGAGAATGCTACTTTATATCCCTTGTCCTCCAAGGCTGAGATGGAAACAAGGTTTCTTTTCATACCAGGTACATAGAGCACAGCACTCAAATGTAAAATATCATTAGACTCTAGCTGAAGGGATGTGGCCCCAGATCCCTTCACAGTGTAGTTAGCATCGTCTCCAAGTACAACACGGGGATGAGAATCTTTCTCATTTAATTCTGAAAGATTTTCTTTATATCCTGTCATGTGTCTAGAAGCACCACTATCTATGAGCCAAATATCACTAGTGGTGGGAACAGTACCTGATAAAGCTGATATGAAGAAGAATTATGTACGATCTTCATTCCTTTGCTTCTTGTGATGATGGTCTTCTTCTACATCAGCAGTTGAGGCTTCATGCTTCCTTTTGTTTGAGCTTCGACAATTACTGGCATAATGACCATATGTCTTGCACCTATATCATTGTAACTGAGATAATTCCTTCTTCTTCTTCTTTTGGTCTGGGGGTGGATTTGATCTCCTACCTTGGTGCTTGTGTTTGTAAAACTTCCTTCCCCTTCCCTTGCCTTTCTTGGCATGGGATACGAATGCTTGATTCTCCTCAGGTTGAGTGCCATGAAGTCTTTGTCGTGCTGCTATTCTTGTCTCTTTTTTAGTGCAATCTGCCCATAGCTTATCAAATTTGGGTAGCTTGGATCTATCGCTTATAGTTTGAATGAAAGACTCCCAAGATGGTGGAAGACCATTTAGAGTAGTACTAACAAGCTCTTTTTCATCAATGGGATCTCCACTGGTACTAAGCTTGTCCCTTAGTTCTGTGATCCTCATGAAATATGATGCAATGGATTCTGACTTGGACATCTTCATATTTGATAGTTGGTTCCTCAATGTGAGTGTCACATTGATACTACTATGTTCAAATAGCTTCTTTATGGTTTTGAACATCTTTCTAGCATTCTTCTTTCCTGAGATTTCAAGAACCAAGTGATCTCTAACTGAGTCCACCAAAATCCTTCTTGCTCTGGCATCATTCTTCCTTCAGCGGGATTTGTCTTCTTCGGCCTTCTGGTTCTGGGACCTTCTCATTGACAAACTGCAAGAGATCATTTTCTTCTAGTAGGAGAAGAACCCTAGACTTCCAAGAGATGAAGTTGGAAGACCCTTCCAGAGGATATTCAACCTTCATTCCAATCATCTTGACTGCAGATCTGGACCAGAAACCCTAGCAGGAGCTAGGTCAAAACTGAAAGTTGGAATTTTGGAAAACTGACTCCACAGGTAGATGCACCCTAGCAGGGCAAGTTGAGAAGAGGTAGGGCCGAGCCAAAACTGTGGAGAAAGTACGTCAAAAACTGAAACCCTAATTTATGTTGCAAATGTAGAATTAGGTCAAAAATTGAAAATTCTCAGAATTGGATTCTGCATTCACCAAAAGATGCACCCTCCTTAGAGCGAAATTCCAAGGCTCTTTTTGCGCCAAAAAGTTGAGTGAAGGCTTTGAAAGATGAAACCCTAGTTCCGGCAATGGCTTCTTCTAGTACCGCTCGGATACCTGTTACCAGCTATTTTGTACAAAAGCTAAATTCCTCATGAACCGCCAGTTTCATGAACATGACTCATGTTCATCATCAGTGTTCTGAAGTTCAGAAGTCATTTTCAGGGCAATTTTGCCCCATTTGTAATAACTGCATGTTCATACCCCCATGGGGAATTTGTAAAAAGTTGGTCTAAACAGGGTCTTTTATAAAAGACTCAGCTATCCTTAGGTTTAGCCATTTAGGGGATACTCTAGACTGTTTTTCCTTCGGAATTATGCGCTACTCATCAGTGGCGTATAATCCCTGAGTTTTTCACTCAAACCTCCAAAGCTGGAGTATTTTCCATGGTGGTCAAAACCTAAGATGGTTATTAGAGTCTTGTGTCTAGGATTTTTTACATGTTAGCCATCTCGATTGAGTCGTATGAACATGCACTAGGTCCCCTAGGAGTTTCGTTTCATTCCGGCAAAAATAATTTTTTTCGTAATTTAGACCATTTTTTAATGGTTTAAATGGAATTTTTCAAGTTCTGATAAAAGCCTCATCCGGAGGCGGAATTGGGCGTGGGAAGGCTCGTTGTAATGCTCAGAGCGTCCTCTTTACCCTAGCATCCTCATTTTTCAGCTTCTGGGCGATTACATCACCTTTGGGGGAGTTTGGGCTAATAATGCATCATTTTGGCACTTAATTGCTAAAAATGGTGAAAATGCACTAGAGTCCAAAAATCAAATAAGTCCAAAAAACATTAAAAAAATGATTTTTTAAAGGTTCAAATGGTTTCCATAATGATGTACGACTACATGGAGATATAAAGCACATGCAAAAGTTAGAATCTACGAATCACTAAGGGAGAATGACATGCGCATGGGTTGGCTGTACGGCTAGCTCTTACGAATTGGTGAGATGGCAAGTGATTAATGGATTGGTGTGATTGTATTAATGGCTATGGTAGGCACCTTGGCCACCTCATAGGCTTAGCTCTTATTGATCACGAGTTTCACTTAATGCTTTGTCTCCTTGATTGCCCACGCATACCACAAGCAAGCTCACGCATTCCTCCTTCATGCTCACGTTTTCACACATGGCAAACTCATGAATGGTTGGGTGATGTTTCCAAGGGAAGGATGGGGGCACCTTGCCAAGGTGGAGGCCACCTCCCCATCCTCATTAATGTAAACTCTTTGTTGATGGTCAAGATCTCACTCCAAGCCAGCCTTTGATTGAAATTCGATTTAGTGACTAATGTTATTGGCCTACCATTTTCCAGGATGTGCACAAATTCGTAAGGAGATGCTAGCCTTGTCAATTCTTTACAGGCACACAGAAGCTAGTTGCTCTCTTGTTACAACCAGTGGTAGTGGAAACACCCTTCCAACAATGGGGCCTTGATTTCATTGGCAAGTTCAAGGAAAATTCAAGCAACAAATACAAATGGAACCTGACTGCTACAAAATACTTTACAACATGGGTTGAAGCTATTCCAACAAAGAAAGCTACAACAAACGTTGTCATTGACTTTCTTAAAGAAAAAATCATCACTCGATTTGGAGTTCCAGCAAAGATTACTACAGACAATGCCCAAGCCTTTAGTTTAGGTGACTTGTCTACCTTTTTGTTTTGACTATGGCATTGTTTATCTCATGCTTCTAACTATTATCAGCAAGGAAATGGCCTCGCCGAGTCAAGCAATAAAAATCTAATGATTATCATCAAAAAGACTGTAGGAGAAAACAAAAGAAGTTGGGATAGCAAGTTAAAATATGGTCTATGGGATAATCAGATAACAAGAAAAGAAGGGAGCGAAAAGAGCCCATTTGAGCTAGTTTATGGAGTAGAAGTAACATTGCCTATCCATTTGAAGATTCCAGTATACAAAGTTCTTCAGCAACATACCTCATATCACATCAGATCCAAATGTGGTCGAGAACAGAATCAACTAATTGATTGAGTTAGATGAAAATCGAAGAAAAGCATTCAATCACCTGGTACAACATCAGGAAAAGACAAAAGGTCGATTCAATAAGAAAGCCCATTAGCTGAATTTTAAAAAAGGTGATCTCATCCTTATGTGGAACAAAAGAAATGAAAAACCAGGTAAACATGGTAAGTTTGAAAGTCTTTTGTTGGGTCCATATCAAATTGAAGATGTTGCAGGTACTAACTCTTTCTACTTGAGCCATTTGAATGGAGATAAATTGCCCTTGCCCATTAATGGGCAGGTTTTGAAGATCTTTTACTCAGGTAATATCTGATGTCTTTGAGACATCCTTGTACCAAAGTAGATTTTAGATTCATTTCATGTGTCGTTTGCTTTACCCTTGCATTGCATCTTATTGTGTTGTTTTTATGCATTTCATATTCAAGAGGTTCTCACACACTCCCAAGAGAAGCATCCGTCCCGTAGTTGGAGCCAATTGTTTCGTCCAATATTCTCTGTAGTGCACCCTACTAAAGAGGGGGGGGGGTCTTTTTGCCATTGTAAAAATCCAAGTTGGGGCTTCTTTACGTGAAAGTGTTGGTCTAAATGGGTTCTAGATCCCTTGGTCAGTCATGACAAGTCCTCTTGGTCCTCATTTCAAGGTGTGTTGATCTTGTGTCCTTGCTAACTACCCCTTAATGGGTTGTAACTCCCAATCATGTCGAGCATTTATGCCCTAGGTAGGTATTGGTGCACCTTGTGGTGAATCCATTAAGACACGTGTCCTAGGAGCCCCTAGCCACACTTATGGTTTTATGCTTTGTAGAGGTGATTGCGCTTGTAAAGGCTGTCACACCTGCTCTAGCACAACTCATTCATACCCTCTTGGACCTTATTTTATTGTATTTCCCCTCCCTCTTGGTCATCTTAATGAAGAAATGCAAATAGTCCACCTCAAAAGCATCTTTTTGGAGGTCATACCAACCTAAAGAGGGCATTGAGGGAAAAAGACAACTTGGGGTTAAAAGGGGCATGACATCCTCCTTGCAAGTTCAACTTTTCATCTTGTTGAGCTATCATCTTATTTTATTATTATTTTATGTTTTATGAGGTTTAGTCCTCGGATTGTTGGTGACAAACCATAAAAAGTCATTTTAAACTCAAATTAGGTAGGTTGGCCTAGAGGAGGGATAAGTTAGCCTTATTTCCTTATAATAAGGCACCCTCCTCTCATTTATAACAAAGATCATGGGATCAAATATGACTAAAATTTTATTCTTGCTTGTGTACATGAGAATCTAAGTGGTGCACACCTCTCTTCTTGGCTCTTCTAGGGTTTCTAAGGATCAAATTTTGATGTGTGAGGCTTCTTTGCAATCCTTCAAGGCTATACCAAGGTTTCTTTCTCTTCTCCTTTTCTCTCTCAATTGTGTTAAGATCTTGAATCTCTTGTTTTGCACTGCCAGAGGCATCCAAGGTAAGAGCAATTTAGCGATTTATGCATGATAGCACACCTCTTGAAGGATCTCTCTTGTTTTGGGACTTGGCATCTTGTTTTCCTGTTATCACATCCATGTTAGCTGGAGCTACCATGCTGCAGATTGTGTGGTCGGGGACCATACTACATTTTTTTTTTCCAGATCAAAGATCAAATGGCCTTATAGGGGGCATCTATTGTATTGAGATTGCCCGAAGCAGAGATATCAGAGGGGACAGATTGTACTCTGATGGTCCAGAGCTATCTACAGAGCAGTGATTACAGGGTCCCCCTTCCTTGCTGAGCTTTGCATGATCCCATTGAGAGAGTTACTTAGCCATATTGTGATGAGAGCATTATAGAGTACAGCTGGTTTGCCACTTATTGCCCAGATTCAACAGAGATTCAACTTTAGCAGCAGGTATATGTTATGGCAAGTATAGCATTTTATGGATATTATTCATGATGTTTGCTTTCAGACTTGTTTATTTATGATAGTACATGGACTAGATGTATGATGTATGATGTGGTGATCTCATGCTTTATTGTGATGTTGATGGCCCTTGGTGAGGTCAGTCCACCTTTTTCAGTAGACTCATGTATATGCACACCGGTTCCTGTCCCCATGATCGGTATAGACTTGGTCATTCGTCCTTCTAGGAAGCTAACATTGGTTCCACCTGTCGCTTCCTTCGACCCATCCGACTCATCCATTTTGGTTCTTTGCCGACTTGGACCTTGATATGTGGCCTTCAGGATCCCCTTCCCCATTGACCCCTGAGTATGCCATGACTCCCTGTTTATTGTGCCTTGGCTCTTTAGTGTGTGAGATGCATTCTCAAACCTGGGATTTACTCCTGTCAGTTGCCCCCGATGTTGTAATGCAGTATAGGATTGTGTAGACTCACCGAATGTTCCCCATTAGTCATCGAAGCATGCACACTTGCCCCCATTACTTTGCAGTATGAGCGCCATTGTTATATATTTTGAGATATGTATGAAGCCGAAAGGGCTATGAAATGTAATGAAATGAAACGAAATGTAAATGAAGCCAAAAAGACTATATATGAAATGTAAATCAAGCCAAAAAGGCTAAGTCTGAAATTGAAATGTAAAGTCCAAGAATGTGTTCTTCAACACACATGGACACAGCCCAGCCATATATATTAGAGCATTGTATTGGTTATTTACTCACCTAGTCCTGCGAGGCAAGGAGGTGAGATGGAGTAAGGGACAGCTATGCGAATTGTCCCCTAGAGTCTCAAGTTACGGTTTGTCGGACACCCAGTCATGGCGGCTCTAGAAAAGATCCTCACGGAGTCTGTTGAAGGCACGGATGTGAGTTGCAAGGTGTGTGTTAGATGATTAGTGGTGGTTTCCCTGCACTATACCCATTTGTTAGGCACCGCCCTTCCCTTGTGTTATCATGGTACGCTTATGTCAGTGGATCCCGCTTTCCCCGTTTATCCAAAGGGTCACATGGTCATGGTCTTTGTCTTTCCCCTATCTTTTCACCTTGTTTATCCACCTCACCCAAAGTTAGCTAAGTGACCAAGTCTATAAGCATGCTTAGAAGCTTTTGAGTCTTTGTTGGAGGTGGTGGCCCCACCTCACCTGGGGCCCGTTTTTATTGAAATATTATTTATTATGATCGCCATGTTGTCGTTATACGTTTTTAGTAATGTACTAACATAAATAAAGAAGCCTTTGGCTTTTCGTGTTGCATACAGGTTTTAGCCATAGCCATTTTGACAAGAGTTGACTTGATCAAACTAGTTTGACCAGGCCAAAAAATGGGTCCCGGAAAAAGTTGCAACCAAAACTTCGATTTTGGTTATTTATCATGTATTAAGGTCCCATATGTGCCTCCAAGTGTCAGATCGAAAAAATGTTGAAGCATTAGTGAGATTTTTAATTATTACTGGTCACTAGGGCCCTGTTTTAATTAAAAATCTTGGATTTTGGCAAATAGTGCTCAATTGATGGATCGTGGTCGTTCCAGTGACCATTTCTAGTATATTTGGGGTCTACGATCACAGTGCAGCAGACGGTTCGTCAATCCGGGCAATATAAGTGGGTCAAAAGCACAAATTACATCTTCAGAAATAAAACCAGCAATTAATTAATGAAGGAAAATCAAATTTGGCTAAGTTAACTTTGGAAATGGTAAGTGCAATGGTTGGTAAAGGTAAGGGGGTCCCCTAATATCATTTTGACATAGTATGGACACATTTTATTTGATGTGGGGCCCTCATTTTTTCCCAGCTCTAGTTGTGGGTCGAATTTGCCCATAGTGGGGCATTTTTCACCATGTAAAAACTCACATTTTGTAAATTTTATGTTGTAAGACTTTGGGTATATTGTCTAGGGGGCTAAAACAGCCCATAGACACCCCCTACACACTTATTTGCATGTTGTATGCGCCCCACGAGTGGCCCCTCTTCTCCCTTGGGCGCATGAAGGTAATTCGCGCCCCCCTCCTCCACTCCATCTTAGCCATTCGTTTGGCATCTTGGGGATTTAATCCCAGCCATTCGTTTTGGTGGGAATGGGGCTTGGATTTGGAGCTCTCTCTATAAGAGAGTAAGCTAACCCATTTGTATCTTCCTCTTGGCATTTGGATACTTGAGACTGAGCTATTGAGAGACATTTCTTCCGAGTTGCTTGTGATATGGTGTGGGATGTTTATTGTGTTGATTGTTAGCATCCTTCCGATGCATTGTTGAGTTATTTTGCGGTGTCTTTATCTCTCCTTGGCCACTACGAATTGCAGGTGAAATTGACCACTTGAGGATGCAGCAGTTGAGCTAGCAGCTCCATGCTTGTGTTTTCTCTTCTGGATTTCAACAAGGAAAGTAAATTTACATTTGTTACTTGCTTTCCTTCATCATTTGTCATTCATTTGCTGGCTGTCTCTTGTTATTTGCCATAGTTACTGATTTCTCTCTCTCTAGTAGGTACCAAGGCGCATTGGATCACCTGGCTGCACCCAAAACGCTTAGGGAAAATGCACTTCTACTCAACATTTGATCTTCAGGATTTGTCCTCACACAAAACTTCTCCATCTCCATTATTCCAGGTACGAAATTCTTGCTTGTTTCTCATATTTCATTTTCCTTGTGAATGTTAAGCTGGAAAACACTAAAGTAAACCCTAAAATTAAAAATACAAAAATTTCATCGTTAAAACCTTATTTTCTTTACAAACCCGCTTCTAAAAACAATTTTAAGAGTCCAATTCCAAAGTTTTAGATCATTTCGACTCCATTTTCCCATACCCATAAGCACTACTCTTTTTCTGATGGTGCCCTCCTTGGGCAGACTGCTCATTCACGTTTTTGTGTCTGTTTGGGGGTTTTGGGTATGCTTGATTCATGTTCTAATTGCCACATTACTATCTGAAATCAAGTTATCATTTGCTAGAAATGCTTTAAAACGCTAATTTGTTTCTACCCTAGGTCTGTTAAATCACTTAACCAATCCTTTTTCTTTGGCAGAATTTCATCATTTCACCACTTCTAGTTTATTGTGCTCCCTAGCTAATTTGCAGCCACTAAATTGTTGTTTTACTTCATCACATTTTAGATCCGGTCACTTTCTCATACTACGCTTATTTCATCTTGGTGTCCAATCTTTGGCTGGAATCAAGCTTGGGTTCACTTGACACTCATCTCTTGTTTGTGTTTGTTTCATCTTTTGGGATTTGGGTGTCTATTTTTTATCCTCAACCATCTCTAGTTGAGCAGGGTCTCCCCCTTGACTAGGCTACGTGCCCTGTCTAAAGCGACAAGCACCTCGTCTAGTGTGACGACCGTTCTTCGAACGGTGGACTTGGTGTTTGCGAGTGTCGCATGCCTAGCTGCCTACCTCTACCATCCCGGATAGGATACCCCTCTGTAGCAGCTAGTGATTTTGTGATAACATTTTTGGCGTCATTTCTAGGGAGGTAGAGGCTTACGTGGTTTTTGAGTTTGAGTCTTTTTGCCTTTTTCTTTTCATCATTGCATTCATTCTTAAACTCTGTTGGTTGATTTTCATTTACATAATTTATTACAGCCATCATCATTTTGTCTCACTCTCCACCCCCACGACATCTTACCTTCTGTGAACAAGGTTCCTAGTTCACCTGGCGACTCCACCTCGCGGCTCCACTGGAGGCTGAACTCATCCTTATAACCTCCGTAGTTTAGAGTCTAGACCGTTCTGACACTACTCACGATACACCCATTACCTACGTCAGAAGAACCCTTGGAGAGCACTCCCCTAACTCGTTTTGGCGGACACTTAATTTTGTTGCTTCACCTAGCATCGTAGTGCCACCCAATTCCACAACTCCTAATCCACCCTTAAACAATCTAATGGCCCACAATAACCCTGGTCCACGTGTCTTTGGAAATAGGGCGAGAGCTTCACCTTTAGATTTTGCCCAAATTTAGGGAGCTCCCCGTGATATGCTAGATAAATACTTCAAAAAAATTCCTAAATTTAGTGGGAGCAGTGCTATTACCATTGAGGATCACATCGAGTCTGTGTGGCAACACATGGAGACCTATGGGGCCATCGATGAAGATGTGTTCATGAGAGGGTTGTTCATGTCACTTGAGGGCGATGCCCGCAAGTGGTTTGACCGATTACCAGCTGATTCAATCGACGGTTACGACAACTTTGTGACCAAGCTCACCGAGCACTGGTCAATCAAGCTAGATGGCAGGTATCTACTTAGACAACTAGCCGAAATCAAAAGAAAAGAAAATGAAACCATACATGAATTTAATCTAAGATTCAACAAAGCTGTAGCACAGATCCCTGAGACAATACGCCCAAAGGACCCGGCCATTATCATACATTACCTCAATTCTTTTGAAGGATGGCTAGGATACCATCTAAAGGATAAAGAACCCACCACGTTAAAAATAGCCCAGGATAATGCTAGGAAAGTTGAAGCAAACACAACATCCATGGGACAGAACTTTTTCGACCATTACGTTCCCTCATCTTCACGCACTGATTCCCGTGTCCGCAAGGCCAAAGAGCCTGCAAAAGAACACACTAGGTCTAAGACTGCAAACATGATGCAAGAAATGATAAAGACTTTGACTCTTCTAACTAGGGACCTTGCAAAGAATAGGTAATCAGACCGATACAAGGCTCCATATGGCCCCAAGCTGTATTGGAACCCCAATAGGAAGCCCAACACTGAAGAAAACAAAAGGCCAGTTGTTGCCCCTGATGCCCCTGACATGAGAGCCATCCATTGGTGTGAAAAATGTGAGGATGAGCATCATGAGTCCGAATGTCATTTCATTGAACCTGAGGAACACATGGAGAACATTAACTTCATCAATGACATACCTTTCGACTTGGACTTCGGCAGGATCCTCATTGAGGACAAGGAGGAAGAAGAAGACACTTTAGAAGATGTGGGCCCTTCCTGTTTACCTGTTCACCCTGTGAGCCATGATCCAGAAAGAACTAGAATCTATAGAAGACACAGAGATGAACCAAGACCTACTCCCTTCATGGAGAGGCACGAGATCCCTCAACCCGACCTTGACACTAGCCTCCACTCATCTGATGAGGTCTTTGGGTGCGGTATAGAATTAGAAAAGGAGTTGGCAAGAATCATACAGAGTGTCCCCATTGCTGAGCTCGCGAAGCTCCCTTCAATCTAGGACCAGATTACTAAGTTCCTTGATAGCATTCCTGTAGAGAGGGAGTTACCCACTACTTCCACAGATGCTCCTAGTAGCACTAAGACAGCCCATGAGGATGAGAGGGATGCGGAGGACCCCCCGATCATTATTCACACCACCATATACGAGAGGAAGAATGGGGGGCACCAACCCTTCTACCTCACTCTTCGTATCCAGAACATGTTGTTACATAATTGCATGCTTGACTCGAGGGCTTCCATGAACGTCATGCCATTACGTATCATAAAGACCTTGGGCCTGGAAGTGACGCGCCCCTACGGAAATGTATGTGGGATAGATTCCAGACAAGTTCCGGCCTATGGCTTGATTAAGAACTTGAAGGCATATCTTTTCCCATGTTTAGACATCTCCACACTCATGGATGTGGTGGTCATCGATCTTCCCCCTATTTACGGCATGCTCTTGTCCAGGAAATGGGATGTCGGGTTAGGAGGACATCTGCAGATGGATCTATCTTACGCCTCCATTCCTGACCCTAATGGGGTTCTAGTGAGGATTTACCGGGAGCCCTTTTATGAGGGGCATATTGAGGGAATGGAAGAAGGCCTATGGAGGACCTATGGAGAGTGCGAACCGAGCCCTGAGGGGATGTTTATGGCTTCCAATGACGATAGAGAGGATATTGATGACCACGCCAGAGTCAGGCACCAGTTTGAGCGGTGGCTCTCTAACCCTGGGATGCACTCGTCCGAGGATGATTCCGAGGAAGAATGTTCCCGCCAACATATCCTTGAAGACCTCATGAGCGAGGTGAGCCCGCCTCCTGAGGGGCATGAACCTACTGAAATACATGAGGAGGCCTCTAGGGGTTACCTTCACCTTTCAGACCCCCAGGATCAGTTGGCTCAGTTAACCTTAGATGACCATTCCACCACCATGGATGAGGAGACAAGACATTCCCCACCAGTTGAGTATGGAGCAGTCACGCCTGAGCTACCCACGCATAGGGAGGGAGACCACCAGATAGAGGACCTTAGTGATGATATCTCCCGCCCTCTCGAGGATTGGGAAGTGAGAGGGATCCTCCCCCCTGAACAGAGAAGCTTCAGAACGATCACCGAGATGTTGGCCGTACTAGGCGACAACCTTGCGAGACAGGCTAGAGGCCTACCCCCACGCTACTGGTGGGAAGAGCCAACTTCCCAGGATCCCCCTAAGTTAAAGAGCGAGTTGTCAGAGCGATTCAGGAGTTCTCCCTTCCTACGGATATCACTGGTGAGTTTGAGCCAATGACGATCGATACTCCGCCTCCCTCCCCTCGTCCACCTACTTTCCCGAGCTTCCTATTACCACTTGAGATTCCCATTCCGTTGGGAGAAGGATGTAGCACTCATGCTGCCTCTTCGCCCTCCACCCACCCATCCACCAGGAACCTGTCTGCCTAGCCTCGGGATTTTTGGACCATTGGCGAGACTCGGATAGACATTGTTCATCCTAGAGCCTTTGCTCCCCGTGCCAGCCCTACCCCGGTGAGGGAGGTGACCTGGGAAATTTTGATCGGTGAGGTTGCAATTCCCCTAGATGGAGGTTCCCATAGGTTTGTCTCGCATATCAGCTGTAGGGAACACCATCCTGACGATAGGGGGAACACCAATATGTCAGTGTTCCGGGACAAGGGTGGACCCCCCTTCGATGAATTGAAGAAGTTTCGCTACTGGTGATCAGGTGGTCCTACAGAGTCATGTCTTCCATCATATGACTGGCAACCATAGCGGTCTTCTGGTTGGTCCTTTGAGAGTGGAGATCTGTTAGAGAAACGTGTACTTTTTGTCCACCGAGGACGGACACTATTTTTCTATTCCGGTGAGTGGTCACCTGATACAGAGATACGTTCCCGGGTCCACCCGGGGAGATTTTCCCTGACCCGAGCCTTGTTCCCCCTTTTTGCGGCTAATAAGCTCTCGAGAGCAGCAGCCGGTTGTCCTTTGCCTTTGATTGTCCCACCTTTGCGGGACAACCTGTTGCCCTTTTTGTTTTGGTTTTTCTTACCTTTGGCATCCTTTTTCTTTTTTGGTTTGTCTGTGTAGCCTAGTTTTCCTTTCTTTGCCTTTTCACCTTTACACCTTATGTGTCGGCGTAATAAAAATTAAAATGCTGTAGAGTACATTTCATTTTTTGACATCTTTCCATTTCAGCATTTGTCATTTCGTTTATATTTCTGTTGGCTTTTATATATATTGTATGTCCTGACAAGTAGTCTGCAGAGATTGGTATAGCGTCTGCATTTTACAGGAATAGCTACACACATATGATGATGATGCAGATGGTATGTACGTGCATGCACTTTGATGATGATGAGAGGGGTGCTACAGACCAAAGATTTTGTGGTTCTCAAGCACTCTCTCCCGTAGAGCACTTGTCCCAACTGGAGACAGATGTTATCACATCCATGTTAGCTGGAGCTACCATGCTGCAGATTGTGTGGTCGGGGACCATACTACATTTTTTTTCCATATCAAAGATCAGATGGCCTTATAGGGGGCATCTATTGTATTGAGATTCCCCGGAGTAGAGATATCAGAGGGGACAGATTGTACTCTGATGGTCCAGAGCTATCTACAGAGCAGTGATTACTGTTAAAAATTGAAAAATGATAGCAGTAGCAGACTGTAAATATAAAAAAGTGCAGAGATAGCTAACTGTAAATACACATAAAAAATAGAACACAATATTTTTCACGGGGAAACCTTTCAAGGACAAAAACCCCAAAGCAATTAATAATAATTTATCTCCAAAATGAGATAGTTGAGTTTGTACAATAGCAGGCTAATATCAAGCCTCTTCAACAATTAGAATTTGTTCCACTGACCAAAAGAACCCTGTTCTGCTGATCCTGATCTTTCACTGAGTGCAGCTGATACTAGATGCCTGAAGTTGTTTCAAACTCAGCCTGTACAATCCTGTAGATGCCACTGTCCACTGATGTATACCCTACTGAGGGTGCTGTGACCTGTTTGAGCCCTTTTCTAGGGACTGTTGTAACCTGTAGGTGTTTTAATGGCTGCCAAAATTGAGGGACAGACCCTATATATGAAATTGAGTGCACAGGAAGAATGCCCTAGCAGGGCTCGGGTATGCACAGCAGATAAGATAAGAACCAGCAAGTATATAACCCAGCAAGTAAGAAAGTCACCCACAAATTGTCTTTTGAATCAGTCAAATGACACCACCGAACTGTCTTATGAGTTGTTCTAAAACACACACGAATTGTTGATTGAATGATGAGTTTTCTTTTCTTATTTATAGTGGAATAATTCCACACAAAAAAATGAGGCCGACTTGCATTATTTCATACATTAAATTTAATTTAATCATTGAGGCCGACCTGCATCTTTTATAGATATTTATTTCCTTTAGTAAATTAATTGAGGCCGACCCTTATATATATATATAACATATATATTTTATTTTCTTCACATTATTCATCATTTTATTTTGTCTTTTCCTCCAATAATGAGTCAACCCAAAATAAATAAATAAATACATTTTTTTTTCTTCTTCTAAATGGTGGGTTCATGGACCAAGCCAAGTGGTGCTTGGGTTCTATGGTTCTTCAATAAATCATCCAGGTGTTCTTCAAGGTCTTCATGTCCACTCCAAGCACATCATCAGAAGGAGATAAATTAATTGCTTTACTTCACCCTCCTGTTTCCACCAAGATCAAGTGCATAGCCCATAGATCAAGGAAAGGAGTACATCACTTGCCCAGACCCGGTCTAGGGCTTACAATGAAATCCTAGTAACTGACCAGGTGCCTCCATTCTCCCAGAGAATGGCTCTCAGCCCCAGGCTGAGTTTCCAGTCCCAGACTGGATCAATGTCATGGTAACTGACCAGGTGCCTCCATTCTCCCAGAGAATGGCTCTCAGCCCCAGGCTGAATTCCCAATCCCAGACTGGGTCAATATCCTGGTAACTAACCAGGTGCCTCCATTCTCCCAGAGAATGGCACTCAGCCCCAGGCTGAGTTCCCAGTCCTAGACTGGGTCAATATCCTAGTAACTGACCAGGTGCCTCCATTCTCCCAGAGAATGGCACTCGATGCTGCTCAAAAAATCAACACTCCCTCTCAGCGAGAGGGTCATTCTCTGCAATACCAAGCTTGTCTCGAAAGTGCACAAGCTTTGTCAACGACAAGGGCTTGGTCAATATGTTAGCAATCTGCTCATCTGTACGGATGTACTGGAGCTTCATGGCACCTCGCTGTACCATATCTCTGATGAAGTGGTACTTCATCTCAATGTGCTTTGACCTGTCGTGAAATACAGGGTTCTCTGAAAGCTTAATGCAACTCTGATTATCGCAATGGATAACAGTTGGTTCAAGCTTTCCACCAAACCGGTCAGAGAGAAGCTTTCGAAGCCAAACTGCTTCTCTGCAGGCATCACTGGCAGCAATATACTCAGCTTCAGTTGTGCTCTGAGCTATGGAACCCTGTTTTCTGCTGGACCATGAGATCATCACTGATCCCAAACTGAAACAGTACCCTGATGTGCTTTTCCGGTCCACTGCACTGCCAGCCCAATCGGAGTCAGCATATCCAAGTAGCATTACCCCACTGTTGGAGGTATATCTGAGCCCATATGTAATTGTACCTCGCAAATATCTGAGCACATGTTTGGCAGCTATCCAGTGTATGTGCTTCGGCTCGGACATGAACTGACTCAATGCATTCACTGTATAACAGATATCTGGTCTCGTATGCACTAGATACATCAAAGATCCAATATGTTGGCGATACTGAGTAGGATCCACTGCCTGTGAAGAAGTAGTTGAGTCACGTAACTTCTTCAGATTTGATGTCATGAGTACACTCATGGGTTTGCAGTCATGCATCCCAAACCTCTGCAAGATATCAACTGTATACTTCCCTTGAGACAGAAAGATCTCATCTGGCTTCTACCAGACCTCTAAACCAAGAAAATAGTGCATGAGTCCCAGATCCTTCATTTCAAATTCTGAAGTAAGCTCCCTCTTGCACTGAGCTATCAGTTGCTCCTCTCCAGTGAGGAACAGATCATCCACATATAGGACTAGGATCAAGACATGGTTCTGAACAACCTTAAAGTAAAGGTTGGAATCAGCAGTGCTCTTGGAGAATCCCAAACTGTGAAGGTAACCATCAATCTTGGCATACCAGACCCTTGGGGCCTGTTTGAGTCCATACAAAGCTTTCTTTAGTTTGCACACATAAGACTGCATTTCATGTGTCACAAAACCTTCAGGTTGCTCAATGTAGACCTCTTCTTCAACTTCTCCATTAAGAAAAGTTGTCTTTACATCCATTTGATGGAGTTTCCATCCAAAGACAACAGCGAGAGAGATAATGGTTCTGATGGTGGTATACCTGGCAACAGGGGCAAATGTTTCATCATAGTCTATGCCTTCCTTTTGTGAGAAACCACGTGCCACAAATCTTGCTTTATATTTCTCAATGCTGCCATCAGCAGCATGCTTAATTTTATAGAGCCATTTGGAAGTTACCACAGACTTCCCTTTTGGTCGAGGAACAATTTCCCACACATCATTTTTCATAATGGAATTATATTCTTCTGTCATGGCATCAATCCATACCTGATGAGACTCTACTTCTTTGAATGTAGAAGGCTTTGCATCAATGAGCTTACTCATAAGACCTGAGTATTTCTAGGGCTTCTTGCTTTCTCTGAATGTCCCAGAAGGAGCTTTATGCTTCTCTACTTCTTGCAATATTTCTCTTGCCCAGGTAGGTCTTCTCTTGGAAGGAGGAGCTTCAAGTAGTTCTTCAGCTGGTCTTTCTGGTTCTGAGTAAGCATGAGGTTCATCTTCTTCCTCCCTCTGATTCTCTGAATGAGGAGAGTCTGGAATGTTGGAAAGAGATTCTTCTGCATCTTTTGAAAGCTCTTTAGAGTGGCGGAAAACAGCTTCCTCATGAAATATCACATCTCTGTTGATTTCAATGTATCTTTGACCAGGAACATAGATACGGTAGGCTTTTGAATTTTCACTGTACCCAACAAATGTGCCTTTCTTTCCGGAAGGCTCCAGCTTTAATCTCTTTTCTTTTGGCACATGGATGTAGACTGGAGTGCCAAAGATCCTCATGTGGTCAACTGCAGGTTTCTTTCCTGTAAAGACTTCTTCTGGAGTCTTTTCTCCCAAAATGGCATGAGGACTTCTATTTTGAATATAGACAGTTGTACCAGCAGCCTCAACCCATAGAGACAAAGGAAGATCTAGATCACACAACATGGATTTAGCAGCCTCACAGACTGTTCTATTCTTCCTTTCTGCAACCCTGTTATGTTGGGGGTTGTAAGGTACAGTCAACTCCCTCTTGATCCCTGCTTCTTGGCAAAAGTTATCAAAATCATTAGATTCAAACTCACCTCCATTGTCTGACCTCAAGATACAAATGTGTCTTCCTGTCTGATTTTCAATCAGCGCCTTGAACTCCTTGAACTAATCAAAAGTTTCACTCTTAGCCTTTAGAAAGTAAATCCAAGATTTACGAGAGTAATCATCAATGAACAGTACATAGTATAAACAACCACTTAAAGAAGGTGAAGACATGGGTCCACAAATGTCAAAGTGAATCAAATCCAAAATCCCTTTTGATCTGCTGTGACTTTTGGAAAAAGACTTCTTGGTATTTTTACCAAGGGCACAACCTTTGCAAATACCATTATGTTCATTAGGAAACTCAGGCATACCTGTAACCATCCTTTGAAGACCAGGGAAAGCTGCATAATGAAGGTGCCCAAACCTACGGTGCCATAGCTCACAAGGGTTGATAATACTGTGAACCAATGCTTGAGTAGAGTGCCTAGATGCCTTGTAAAGGCCTCCCTCTCGAACCCCAATCAATTCTGCTACACTCAACCTTTCATTCTTTGACCACAGCAAAACCTTTTTATCCATGAATATAACTCTGTAGCCTTTGTCTTTTAAGCCAGCTACAGAAAGAAGATTTTTCTTCAAACCTGGAACATATAGTATGTCTTCAATGTGCAACAAGGTCCCTGAATCAAGTTGAAATGAGACTGAACCCACTCCCTCAATTTTGTAGGTGGAGTCATCTCCAAGTTCTACTTGAGTGGCAAACTTCTTCTTTTTGTAGCTTGTAAGGGCTTCACGGGAACCGGTCATATGTTTTGAGGCTCCACTGTCCACCAACCAAGAATTTGTGCTGTTGGTGATGGACCCAGCTAGGGCAGAAATCAAATAATATTCTTTTCTTGATTCTTCTTGCTTGGAAGATTTTGTATTTTTCTTCTTCTTTGGTTCTTCTTCTTCAGCTGTAGATGCTTGGAATTTTCTTTTGGGCCTTCTCTGTGGCTGCCTACAATCCCTAGCATAATGTCCCATCTTGAAACAATTGAAACATTTAACTTGTGACATATCAAGTTGCTTACCTTGTGGCTTGTTCTCTTTCTTCTTGGGAGGGAAGGCCTCCTTGAATCGTTTCTTGGTTTTAGCTGCTAGTGCAATATTCCCTTCTTTAGGACCCTTAGTTCTGCTCTGTACTCTGCCTTCTTCTTCTAAACAGTCATGCCAAAGTCTCTCAAAATATGGCTAAGTCTCACACCCACTAACAGAAGCTAAGAAGGTTTCCCAAGAACTTGGAAGACCATCAAAAACAGTTTGTACAAGGTCATCATCATCTACGGTAACCCCAATAGCAGAAAGTTGATCTCTTACCTGAGCAATGTTTGTGAAGAAGGAGGCCACTCCTTCATCTTTTTCCATCTTCAATGTACGAAGTCTATTTTTCAAGACTCTCTTTTGACTGGGTGCTTTCTTCTCGTACAGATTTGTCAAGGTGTCAAAACACTCCTTGGCTGTCTTAAGTGGTGTTATGGCAAGCATTATATATTCCTTGACTGAGTCATAGATAATCCTCCTAGCCTTGGCTTGCTTCTTTTTGAATGCTTCCCTTCCTGTGTTTGACGTGGGTTCTTCTACAACATTGATGACCAAGTCATCAAGGTCATTCTCTTCCAAGGTGGCCATAAGTCTTGCTTTCCATGAATTAAAGTTTGTTGAACCCTCAAGCCTGTCCTCTGGTCTGAAGGAGGCAGAAGAGGCCATCTCTGGTTTGTCTGTACTATCCCAAGGTCTATGTAAGACACAACCACCTGCTCAAATGTTGTGTGCTTTACAAGCAAAGCTCTGATACCATGTTAAAAATTGAAAAATGATAGCAGTAGCAGACTGTAAATATAAAAAAGTGCAGAGATAGCTAACTGTAAATACACATAAAAAATAGAACACAGTATTTTTCACGGGGAAACCTTTCAAGGACAAAAACCCCAAAGCAATTAATAATAATTTATCTCCAAAATGAGATAGTTGAGTTTGTACAATAGCAGGCTAATATCAAGCCTCTTCAACAATTAGAATTTGTTCCACTAACCAAAAGAACCCTGTTCTGCTGATCCTGATCTTTCACTGAGTGCAGCTGATACTAGATGCCTGAAGCTGTTTCAAACTCAGCCTGTACAATCATGTAGATGCCACTATCCACTGATGTATACCCTACTGAGGGTGTTGTGACCTGTTTGAGCCCTTTTCTAGGGACTGCTGTAACCTGTAGGTGTTTTAATGGCTGCCAAAATTGAGGGACAGACCCTATATATGAAATTGAGTGCACAGGAAGAATGCCCTAGCAGGGCTCGGGTATGCACAGCAGATAAGATAAGAACCAGCAAGTAAGAAAGTCACCCACAAATTGTCTTTTGAATCAGTCAAATGACACCACCGAACTGTCTTATGAGCTGTTCTAAAAAACACACGAATTGTTGATTGAATGATGAGTTTTCTTCTTATTTATAGTGGAATAATTCCACACAAAAAAATGAGGCCGACTTGCATTATTTCATACATTAAATTTAATTTAATCATTGAGGCCGACCTGCATCTTTTATAGATATTTATTTCCATTTAGTATATTAATTGAGGCCGACCCTTCAATATATATATATATATATATAACATATATATTTTATTTTCTTCACATTATTCATCATTTTATTTTGTCTTTTCCTCCAATAATGAGTCGACCCAAAATAAACAAATAAATACATTTTTTTTTTCTTCTTCTAAATGGTGGGTTCATGGACCAAGCCAAGTGGTGCTTGGGTTCTATGGTTCTTCAATAAATCATCCAGGTGTTCTTCAAGGTCTTCATGTCCACTCCAAGCACATCATCATAAGGAGATAAATTAATTGCTTTACTTCACCCTCCTGTTGCCACCAAGATCAAGTGCATAGCCCATAGATCAAGGAAAGGAGTACATCACTTGCCCAGACCCGGTCTAGGGCTTATAGTGAAATCCTGGTAACTGACCAGGTGCCTCCATTCTCCCAAAGAATGGCTCTCATCCCCAGGCTGAGTTTCCAGTCCCAGACTGGATCAATGTCATGGTAACTGACCAGGTGCCTCCATTCTCCCAGAGAATGGCTCTCAGCCCCAGGCTGAATTCCCAATCCCAGACTGGGTCAATATCCTGGTAACTGACCAGGTGCCTCCATTCTCCCAGAGAATGGCACTCAGCCCCAGGCTGAGTTCCCAGTTCTAGACTGGGTCAATATCCTGGTAACTGACCAGGTGCCTCCATTCTCCCAGAGAATGGCACTCGATGCTGCTCAAGAAAAATCAACAATTACAGGGTCCCCTTTCCTTGCCGAGCTTTGCATGATCCCATTGAGAGAGTTACTTAGCCATATTGTGATGAGAGCATTACAGAGTACAGCTGGTTTGCCACTTATTGCTCGGATTCAGCAGAGATTCAACTTTAGCAGCAGGTATATGGTATGGCCGGTATAGCATTTTATGGATATTGCTCATGATGTTTGCTTTCAGACTTGTTTATTTATGATAGTACATGGACTAGATGTATGATGTATGATGTGGTGATCTCATGCTTTATTGTGATGTTGATGGCCCTTGGTGAGGTCAATCCACCTTTTTCAGTAGACTCATGTATATGCACACTGGTTGCTGTCCCCATTATCGGTATAGACTTGGTCATTCGTCCTTCTAGGAAGCTAACATTGGTTCCACCTGTCACTTCCTTCCACCCATTCGACTCATCCATTTTGGTTCTTTCCCGACTTGGACCTTGATATGTGGCCTTGAGGATCCCCTTCCCCATTGACCCCTGCGTATGCCATGACTCCCTGTTTATTGTGCCTCGGCTCTTTAGTGTGAGATGCATTCTCAAACATGGGATTTAATCCTGTCGGTTTCCCTCGATATTGTAATGCAGTATAGGATTGTGTAGACTCACCGGGTGTTCCCCATTAGTCATTGAAGCATGCACACTTGCCCCCATTACTTTGCAATATGAGCGCCATTGTTATATCTTTTGAGATATGTATGAAGCCGGAAGGGCTATGAAATGTAAATGAAGACAAAAAGGCTATATGAAATGTAAATCAAGCCAAAAAGGCTAAGTATGAAATTGAAATGTAAAGTCCAAGAATGTGTTCTTCAACACACATGGACACAAGCCAGCCATATATATCAGAGCATTGTATTGGTTATTTCCTCACCTAGTCCTGCGGGGCAAGGAGGTGAGATGGAGTAAGGGACAACTATGTGAATTGTCCCCTAGAGTCTCAAGTTACGGTTTGTTGGACACCCACTCATGGCGGCTCTAGAAAAGATCCTCACGGAGTCTGTTGAAGGCACGGATGTGAGTTGCAAGGTGTGTGTTAGATGATTAGTGGTGGTTTCCCTGCACTATAGCCATTTGTGAGGCACCGCTCTTCCCTTGTGTTATCATGGTATGCTTATGTCAGTGGGTCCCACTTTCCCCGTTTATCCAAAGGGTCACATGGTCTTTGTCTTTCCCCTATCTTTTCACCTTGTTTGTCCACCTCACCCAAAGTTAGCTAAGTGACCAAGTCTATAAGTGTGTATAGCAACTTTTGAATCTTTGTTGGAGGTGGTGGGCCCACCTCACCTAGGGCCCGTTTTTATTGAAATATTATTTATTATGATCACCATGTTGTTGTTATACGTTTTTAGTGATGTACTAACATAAATAAGGAAGCCTTTGGCTTTTCGTGTTGCATACAGGTTTCAACCATAGACATTTTGACCAGAGTTGACTTGATCAAACTAGTTTGACCAGGCCAAAAAATGGGTTCCGAAAAAAGTTGCAACGAAAACTTTGATTTTGGTTATTTATCAGGTATTGAGGTCCCATATGTGCCTCCAAGTGTCAGATCAAGAAAATGTTGAAGCATTAGTGAGATTTTTAATTATTACTGGTCACCAGGGACCTGTTTTAATTAAAAATCTTGGATTTGGGGCAAACAGTGCTCAATTGATGGATCGTGGTCGTTCCAATGACCATTTCTAGTATATCTGGGGTCTACGATCACAGTGCAACAGACGGTTCGTCAATCCGGGCAATATAAGTGGGCCAAAAGCACAAATTACATCTTCAGAAATAAAACCAGCAATTAATTAATGAAGGAAAATCAAATTTGGCTAAGTTAACTTTGGAAATGGTAAGTGCAATGGTTGGTAAAGGTAAGGGGGTCCCCTAATATCATTTTGACATAGTATGGACACATTTTATTTGATGTGGGGCCCTCATTTTTTCCCAGCTCTAGTTGTGGGTCGAATTTGCCCATAGTGGGGCGTTTTTCACCATGTAAAAACTCACATTTTGTAAATTTTATGTTGTAAGACTTTGGGTATATGGTCTAGGGGGATGAAACAGCCCATAGACACCCCCTAGACACTTATTTGCATGTTGTATGTGCCCCACGAGTGGCCCCTCTTCTCCCTTGGGTGCATGAGGGTAATTCTGCCCCCCCTCCTCCACTCCATCTCAGCCATTCGTTTGGCCTCTTGGGGATTCAATCCCAGCCATTCGTTTTGGTGGAAATGGGGCTTGGATTTGGAGCTCTCTCTATAAGAGACTAAGCTCACCCCTTTTGGTATTTGGATACTTGAGACTGAGCTATTGAGAGACATTTCTTTCGAGTTGCTTGTGATATGGTGTGGGATGTTTATTGTGTTGATTGTTAGCATACTTTCGGTGCATTGTTGAGTTATTTTGCGGTGTCTCTATCTCTCCTTGGCCACTACGAATTGCAGGTGAAATCGGCCACTTAAGGAGGACGCAGCTCCATGCTTGCGTTTTCTCTTCTGGATTTCAACAAGGGAAGTAAATTTACATTTGTTACTTGCTTTCTTCATCATTTGTCATTCATTTGCTGGTTGTCTCTTGTTATTTGCCATAGTTACTGATTTCTCTCTCTCTGGCAGGTACCAAGGCGCATTGGGTCAACTAGCTGCACCCAAAACGCTCAGGGAAAACGCACTTCTGCTCAACATTTGATCTTTGGGGTTTGTCCTCACACAAAACTTCTCCATCTCCATTATTCCAGGTACGAAATTCTTGCTTGTTTCTCATATTTCATTTTCATTATGAATGTTAAGTTGGAAAACACTAAAATAAACCCTAAAATTAAAAATACAAAAATTTCACCGTTCAAACCTTATTTTCTTTATAAACCCGCTTCTAAAATAATTTGAAGAGTCCAATTCCAAAGTTTTAGATCATTTCGACTCCATTTGCCCATACCCATAGGCGCTAGTCTTTTTCTGATTGCCCCCTCCTTGGGCAGACTATTCATTCACGTTTCTGTGTCTGTTTGGGGGTTTTGGGTATGCTTGATTCCAATTCTAATTGCCACATTACTATCTAAAATCAAGTTATCATTTGCTAGAAGTGCTTAAAACACTAATTTGTTTCTGCCCTAGGTCTGTTAAATCACTTAACCAATCCTTTTTCTTTGGCAGAATTTCATCATTTCACCACTTCTAGTTTATTGTGCTCCCTAGCTAATTTCCAACCACTAAATTATTGTTTTACTTCATGTACTTCATCATATTCTAGATCTGGTCACTTTCTCATACTACGCTTATTTCATCTTGGTGTTCAATCTTTGGCTGGAATCGAGCTTGGGTTCACTTGACACTCATCTCTTGTTTGTGTTTGTTTCATCTTTTGGGATTTGGGTGTCTATTTTTTATCCTCAACCATCTCTGGTTGAGCAGGGTCTCTCCCTTGACTAGGCTACGTGCTCTATCTAAAGCGACAAGCACCTCGTCTGGTGTGACAATCGTTCTTCGAACGGTGGACTTGGTGTATGCGAGTGTCGCATGCCTAGCTGCCTACCTCTACCATCGCGGATAGGATACTCCTCTGTAGCAGCTAGTGATTTTGTGATAACATTTCCCTAATTAGGTCAAGTGTTAACACAACCTAGGGTTTCTTAGCATTGCCCTAATTCATTCAAATATAAAATTGTCAATTCTTGAGAGAAGATGCTAGCCCTGATTTTTCTCATTGCTCGGACGAATAACACCTAGGTCTATTTCTCTCATCTTCACTATTTCAAATTTACAAAATTCTTTATACTATAATTGAAAAAGACAAAAAAACTAGATATATAGAAAAACCCTAAAAATTAAATATTTTGAAAAATCTAAAAAATATTTATTTTGTCAGTATACTTTGATCAATATTGAATTTACTTGTAAAAATCCAAATAACTCTAACATTGTTATTCTTTTCTGAATTATTTATCTTATACTTGAAAATCCATAAAAAGTCAAAAAAAATCCACAAAAGTGTGTTTTGCTTGGAGGCCTAAACTAGGGTGACATTAGCCTTGGAAGTGTGACATCAGTCTTTAGGGTTGGCAGCAGCCCTAGCTTAGGTCTGGTTTACTAATCTTGCAAGTCAAATTTGACAAAGGGGCAAGCCCTAGGGGTTGGAAGTTGTCAAGACATCATCTCCAAGCACTAATGGGTACCCCTTAGTGGGTTTTGAATTGTCAAATCAAGTCATCCATCAATTTTGCAGGCTGGTACAGATCTGAAAGTAATTAAACAGCCATAAATTGCAATGGGGCTACCTAACCTAAGTTACTCCAAGAGGCTACAAACTTATCATTGGTTGGTGAGTAGCGAGAGGTATTTATTGTGACTTTTTAAGGGTTTGATTCAAGATTCTACACAAGTAGTGTTGGTTTATAGTCCAGTGTTGAAAAAGTCGCCGATTTTTCAGGAAAAAGCGAAAAATCGTGACTTTTTCCTCTAAACGATTTTTTGGCGAGGAAAAATCGCGAGTTTTTAAATTTTGAAAAAATCTTGACTTTTTCTGAAAAATCGCGACTTTTTGAAAAAAATCGTTGAGGATTTTTCACAGTTTTAAAAACTAGGGTTTTTTTTTAAAATTTGATGAGTTTTGTAAAAGTGGCATTCTCTTTATCTTTCATTTTCCATCCTTTTACTTAAATTTTTAACATTACCATTAATTGTTTCAGGATGTTTGAGAGTGGTTCCAACCTCATCGGACTTCATATGCAAAAAGTAGAATTTTAGATCCCATTCAGAATTCAACAGACTTAACGGTTTTCAGGATTTCAGGATTTCAGGATTCCAACGTTTCCAGTGGATTCTATCATGTATGTGGGTAAGGGATTGGAATTTAATGAAGCAAATCAAACTCTCTATGTACCTTGATGTTGGTGGTGTCAATGCCTGATTGTTGAAGTTGATTGATTCGGGTGCGGTTAGGCCTAGGGCCGAATCCGATAACTATGCCTTTTCCATTTCGTTGGGCATTTGCTTTTATATTATTAACAACTTTCTTGTTGACAGGATGGAGAATAAGCTAGCAATCTTGGTGGTTGTCACAGCAATTGTCCTGACACCAACTCAAACATATTTAAGTTATCATGGGCCATTTAATTCCCTGACCAAATGCAAAGCAAAAATGAATGGACTATTACAAGATTCGCAATCAATAAGAGTTATCTCACAAGATTGAAGTAGGGATATGATCAACCTGTCAGTCATTGAACCATCACAGGGGAAGAGAGAGAATATCAATGCAATAGGGAAGATAGAGAGCTGGTAATTCGGGAAGTCCAACTGATAATGGGATAAGAAGAGATCATGATTGGAAATGGTATATATGATCTATTAGATTTTATAATAGCAATATAACTTTAATTATTTGCAGTGGAAACAAAATAGGATCATTGAAAGATAACCATGCACAGAAACAAGGAGACACAAATATTTTATCCTAGGAAACCACAAGGGAGAAAACCCAACAACCTTTTCTTATTCAGAGATATCAGTTCAAGATACAAGATTCATCCAGATACATAACCAAGATGAAGATAAACCAAAGAATAAAATCTCCAAAGATAACAACCCCAAAATTAGCCTTCCTTTCTCTCTTGCACACTTCCTTCTTCTTTTGGAGCGAACTTGCTTGATGGTCAAATGAATGAGGCGTGTTGCCGCCTCTTACGCACCTAGGTTAACGCAGCAGAAATCTTCAAGCTGCTAGGTGTGTCCTTGGGGGCAAGTCTGAGTCAAGTACTGCCACTTGATCTTGACTCCTTCGTTCAGGCTTAATTCCTAACGAAGCCAAGGGGGGTAGACCCTATTAACGTTACTAAGTCTTTAGGTACTTAGTTCTTTTGGATGAAAAATGTTACTTAGGAGTTTTCTTTGGAAGTAAAGCATTGAACAAGATTTATTGCAAGATGAAATCAATTATGTAGCATGTATGAATATAAATACCACGACAAAATATAACTTAATGAAAATAACGAATATCAAAGACCAGTGTCGTGGAGTCAAAGTAAATGTTGTTGTAAAAGTAAAGGTTTTGCAATTGTGTTATTGGTCAATTTTAGGAATTATTAAAGGATGAGTTAAATAAAGGGAAAATGGGATCTCTCGATATACCGTGAGGTAGGAGTAATGTCCGGAAATTAGGCAAAGGTGGCTCCTCACAAAGACGTGTGGGATGGAGCGGAGTCTCGAGGGCATGTTCAACACTACACCAACAAGGATGTAATCTAACGGTGCCCTGAGGTCAGTCTCCAGTGGTTCCCGCTTCTTTTTAGAAATTTCCCCACGTGTTACTTAATATTCGAGCGTCGGATTTTCACTATGTTGAGGGTTCTTAATTTTATTAATGTGAGTTTTTTATTAAATGTTTTGAGAATTAATAAGTTGTTGCACTCTTTTCTAATTTCCCGAGGACATGGTCAATGCCCGTAGGGGTAAAGAGCATACTTTGAGAGACAACAAAATATTCGTTCAAATTTGAGTGCTTGAAGTAGATGAAGTTAAACAACAATAAATTGGAAAAAGAAATAAATAAACTCATCAAATCTATGTGTCACTTTCTGATCAAACACCACTAATTGGCAATGCCTTTGTGTGGAGGTGAGAGCATACTTCGTGGCAACGAGATTGGCTTTATTTAATTATTTGCAAAATGAAAAGAAAATCAAATTTAACTACTTAATCAAAGTATACACTGCACACATTGTTAGAAAAATCCACACCACGAAAAGGAAAAATGTGAATCCCCCAGGGGGGATGGGATGTGGGCGTTGTGTAGCCCACTTGCTCTCGTTTAATAAGTTTTACAATTCTTGCTTGAAGAAGTGCCTATTAGTCCTTTTAAACTCGGATCTAAGGGCTTACAATTTTAGAAAATGAAATATTGGTAAAAGAGGATCCTCGGAATTTATTTTTGGTACTTTCTGGCGAAAACCGACCAGAGAGTCCTTCTCTCTTCTTGGACCTGCTAAAAACCAGCAAGCTAAAATTATAGGATTAGTGGTTAGAACACATAAAAATACATGAAAATTACAAGATCTATACTTGCAAAAAATAGTGGAAACTATTGAGCGTTTTCAAGTATAGAAATGCTAGATCTAGATCTATGAATTTAGCTTTGAAAATAAGACTTTTCTAGATCTATTTGAGAAGCGAGAGATAAACAAATTTAAGCCTTTAGATCTATTCTACTTGCTTCAAAAAAAACGGAAAGGGAAAGAAGAGTTTGTTTGTTTGAAAGAGATAGAAGAAGCCAAAACCAAGCCTTTAGCTTGAAAGGTTTGGAGAATCAATGGTGTCTGCAAAACAAAAATGTCAACAAAAAATGGTATGACCAGCTGCTAAGTTTGGAAGAAGAGTCAAACTAGATCCACTTCCTTTGCTTGGCACTCTATCCTGCATAGTCTCAAGAACACTTGCACATAAACGTGATTAAATCCAGTATATCAATCATAAGAGACAAGAAGGGCATTGGTATAACCGACTACATGTGCTGCTTCTAAATCTCTAAATAATTAAATATAAGTAAGCAAGTCAAAGCCAATGAATGCTTACTCTACAGGCTCAAAGGCCTTTCTAACCTAGATCAAATCACAGTTTATAACATAAGAGCATAAAGAAACTACACTAGATATACCTCAACCAAAATGCATGCATAAGAATGGGCCAACAACAGACAATCATGTAGACCTCCAAAGTCTTTTGAAATATATTACTCAGTAAACCACAAGCATTACAAGAGCAGAGGTTCTGTGTTGTCCTTCATATGAAAATGAGGAGCCAAGAACTTGGTTAAATAGAAAAAAGAGAGAGCCAAAGGGGGGGCGCACTTGCTAAGAGAGAGGCGCATTGAGTGAGTTGTAAACAGGTTGGCGTGGGGTGTAATGAGTTGGAAAAGGCTATTTGTTAGCTTCTTTCCACTTTCTAACTCCATCTATGCTTTATCTTACACTTGCTATTTCTTTCTTGGGAGTCGCGCCCTCTTCATGAGGAAATGCGCCCCACTTGAAAGAGAAGCATCCGCTTTCCTTTATTGCTGAGAAAAATACTCAAATGTGTTTTAGAAACGTTAGGAATGTTTCTACTTTGCTTTGCCAACTCAGAAATTTCACTTTCGGCATGTTTTTGGAGTTTTTAGAAATTGTCGGTTTCTTTATTTTCTCCATTTTTTTGGTCTATTTTACTATTTTCGAGTAATATTCAATTTTGGAGATAAATAATTACTTGAAAACTTAGGAAAGTGGATCTAGGGGTTAAGTGGGTGCTCTGAGTTAGAAAACAAGCACCCCCATGTCTAATTCTTCCTCCTAACCACACTTCTATAACAATTTTAATTTTTCCAATTAAACTATTAAAAATACCCTAAGTTTACGGGAAAATTTATTTTTGTCGGAACTGACTCAAACTCTTAGGGGACCTAGTACATGTCCATACGACTCATTATTGATTGCTAGCATGTAAAAAATGCATAGACACATAGGCTTTAATAACCTCCTAAGGTTCGACCACCATGGTAAATACTCCAGCTTTGGAGGTGTGAGTGAAAAACTCGGGAATTATACACCACTGAAGCGCAACGCATAATTCCTAAGGAAAAAATACTCTAGAGTATCACCCTGATAGATAAGCCTAAGGTTAGCCAAGCTTGTTACAAAAATACCATGCTTAGACCAACTTATTACAATTCCCCCTAAGGGGTCTGGACATGTAAAATTTACAAAAGGGCCTAAAAATGGCCTGATGAACTTCTTAACACATGTGATGAACAATTGAATTGTTCAAGTCTTTGACTCCTCATTGGAAATCCACCCAAGTGCAACTTAGTGGATAACATTCTGGCTCCAACTGTGAGACGTGTGACTGATCTAATCTTTCTAAGGAAGGAAGTCATGCGAGATCTCTAGAATCTTATGGTTTCTGCATACCACCAAGAGTGTGTAAGTCACATGTATAAATATGCCAAATGAAACAATAAGTTGCAAAATAACATACAATAATATACAACAATAAGTTAAAACAATAAAGTACAACAATAATGTATAATACATAACTAATATACAAAATAAAATACTAAAAAGAAAAAGGACAAGGTTTAGAAGAGCCCTGATACACCGGATACCCCAAATGGGCATCCAATATTGTCGCTGAAGAACAATTTCAAGAACTGCCCGTTTACTAGTAAGAGCATCTTTTCTCCATCCATATTGTTGAGAAGAAAAGAATTGGCACCGGCCAAGTCATAGATGATAAATGGACTCGTCCATAAGCTATCAAATTTTCCATGCTTGCCAGGCTTCTCTCTTCGCTTATCCCAAAGCAGAACTGTATCTCCTATCTGAAAGGGCTTTGGCTTGGCAAACTTGTCGAATGACCTCTTCACTCTCTCTTGATTTCCGATACTCTTATCCAATGCTTCTCTTCTACTTTCATCTAATTCAATCAATTGATTAATTATGTTCTGAACCATGTCTTGATTTGAACTGAAATCCTGAAGCAACTGATACACTGAAAGCTTGAGATGGATGGGAAGGGTAACATCTAGACCATATACCAATTCGAAAGGGCTCTTCCCTGTTGCACTCTTCTGAGTTATTCTGTCAGCCCAAAGTGCAAATTTTATCTTACTATCCCATAACTTTTTATTATCACCAACTGTTTTCTTTATTATGGTCATTAAGTTCTTATTACTTGACTCAGCCAAACCATTGCCTTGGGGATAATAGTTGGAGGAGTGGGATATGATAATGCCATATTTGAAACAGAATGAGGACATTTCTGCTGAACTAAAGGATTTGGCATTATCAGTTGTTATCTTACTAGGCACACCAAATCTCGTGATGATTTTGTCTTCTAGAAATCCATAACAACTTTATCAGTTTCCTTCTTGGTGGGTATTTCTTCTAGCCACTTGGTGAAATAATCGGTTACCGTAAGGATCCAAGAATATCCATTACTTGAATTATCCTTGTTATCACCTATTTTGTACAAATAGTTGAAACCTTATTGAGCCGCCAATGTTGGAACACATCAGTGTCCACTTCTAGAGTATCTGGGTTTCAGATTGCAGCAATTAGCCAATTTTGGCTAGCCGGTTTTTGTTTTTAGTTGATATGACCATGGCCCCTTGGGGGTTTGTAATTGGATTTTGAGTGGCTCGGTTCCCCATGACTTGATTAAGCAACTAAGGTATTCCAGGGAGTTTTTTCCCTTGTCAATTATACTTTGCCTATAGCCGAGCTATAATCGATGAGGTTTTCTCCCGCTTCCTCCAAAGTTGGAATGCCCGATTTTGAAAATTTTAGCCATGGGGGGTTATTAGAGTCCAACTGATGTATATAATCCTACTAGACACTATTAGAATAGGTGTTGGTCATGTCCTAGGTCCCTAAGACCCTCAGAAAAAATGTCGAAAAATTTTTACCGGGTCCTCCGGTTTTGGGTTTTTAATTATTTTTTAAATTTTAATAAATTTCTCTATAGTTTAAATGGAGAAATTTCATTTTGTAATATGTCAGTCATCCGGGATCCGAATTCAGTGATCGAAGGCTTGAGCCTTAAGCCAAAAATCATTCATGATCCCCGGACCAGCTAACCCTAAGTTTCAGACAATTATTTGGCCTCATAATTAATATTTTCTCAAAAAATCAAAAAATGAGAAATATTAATTAAAATATTCAAAAAATAATAAATTGGAGATAATTTAAATCTCTCCAAAAAAGGCCAAATTGAATAAAGTCAAAGTCAAAATGACATGGCAAAAAGCATTTATGATGATTGGAATCTTCACCCACCTAATTCAGATCAGTTTCGGAGCACTGTGAGTGATCTACAGTTGAGAAATTCGCCCTCTCCTTTAGCTTGACGTTTTTGTGATGTGGAGGATTGCTATTTGATGGATGGACTTTACAAGAAAGGATGGGGGGCGCCTTGCCTAGGTGGAGGCCACCTCCCCACCCTAATTCATTGCAAACTAGAGTTAGTTGGTATGTTATCACTCCAAGCCACATTTTGATTGGTTGGTGACTAGAATTCGGAGATTTGTCAAGTATTATTGGCTCCCTTAGTGCCAAATTCGAATTAGGGTTTTAGCTTAGTTATTTTGCTATAAAGAGAGGCCATTTTGGCTCTCTTCTCATGGATTTTTAGCAAAGAAACTCTGGAGGAATTGTACTTGATTCATATTTAATAAAATTTGTGACTTTGGAGGTCAATTCGTGGAGGCTCTTGGTGGCCATGCATCATACCATTTCTGAGGTGATATTGTGTAATTTCTCATATGCTTAGGAATATTAAGCTTTGATTTATATTTCTAGAAGGCTAACAATCTAGCACATGAATCTATATATCTTCTCTTTTCGCTTGAGCATATGTGACTTGCAGGTATCCTCCAAGGTTTAAGATTTTTGCAGGTTCTCCTTCACTCCACTCATGGCCAAAGAACTCTCAATTTTATAAGCATAAGAACAAGAAGATCTTGCTTCTCCCATCAAACTTTCAACAAGCTTCTACTTTGGTTACTGGTTCCTAAGGGTTTACTTCTTCAAACCTTCCACTTTCTCCTTGAATTCTTTTACCTTGATATGCTAGCCCTTTTCCTCTCACCCTAGATCTATCCTTGCTCTCGTTTTTGCCATTTCTCCATTTGTTTTCATTCTCCTCTTTTGCTCTCGTCCATCCCTCCTCTCCTTGCCATTTGAGCTCTTCTCTTCCCTTTCATTTTCCCTTTGAAGTTTATCCGAAGTCTTCCCTCTCGTCCATCCTCTTCTAGCTTCTATTTCTCCCTCTGGTCCCTCTCCAAAAGAGCCCTAAAAAACACAAAAACGAATTGCTTAAATTAGTAGTTAGTTTCATGTTAGCATTTCTTGTTTGCTTAGTTAGTTTGTTTCATTGGATTTAGCATTAACTTGCATGCATTGGTATAATTGCTTTACTTGTCATCTAGTTTACATTTGCATTGTTTAGCTTGCACTTAGTGTTTAGTTGCATAAAGCTTGCATTCGTTTGCTTGTCATCTTAGTTTAGTTTCCTTTTTGTTTAATTTGGATTAACTATAACGGGTGCCTTGAAGTGGTTTTATGTGTAGGTGTGCAAGAGGAAAACCTCTTAAGCAAAAGCAAGAATATTTGAAACACAAAACCAAGAAGAAATTTGAACCATCATTGAACCAAGAAGACCAATATTTTCACTATCCTTTGTAAGAAGCCCTCAAGGGTTTCCAAGTTTAAAGTTCTCATTAGTTATTTCATTTTTCTCAAAAGACATTGCAAGGATTTCATTCCCAAGGCAATTGTATCAAATTAATAAAAAGCTAAGTGGAGGAGTCCTCCAGTTTTTGGGTTCTTCTTCCCCATTTGGGTAAGAGTGTTGTGCTTTGCTTAGCTTAGATCTCTCTTTCTATTTTAGTTCTTAGATTAATATTTCATTTATGTACTCCATTTCCAAGTTTTGACTAGAATAAGCAAACTTTGGGATTGCATCCCAAAGGCCACATAGCTTTGAGGTAGCTTCTCGTTCCCCATTAGCCTCCTTGCCGAAGTTTCAGCTAGCTGAAAAGTCTCAAGGACTAGTGGTTCTAGTGATCAACCTTGTTCGGAGGTAGATCCCACTTTTAGATTAATATTGTTTGGTAAAACACTAAGTTTATTTTCAGCTTGTTTCAAGCATCTTGTTACATCTCATTGTCATCATTTTATTTTCAGTCATTTTAAAGCTTCATATTTGTTCTTCAAGGTACAATTGCTTCTATTTCATAAAAAGAACTAAAGTCTCTTCAACTTGGCCAAATCCAAGTCAAGAGCACTCTCTGTCGGAGAGCATTTAATTGTTGCATTTCCCTTGCATTAGGCATTTAGATTAATTAAAGTCTCTTGAACTTTGGTCTTAAGACTAAGTCAAGAGCGCTCTCTATCGGAGAGTTGAACTGTGCTTTAATAATAAAATATTCCAACTCACACCCCTTCATAATTAATTTATCTTGGTCGATTATCCAACACCCGTATGCTCTGCCAACCTGAAAGGGTTGGGCTAGTACTCAGAAAGGTGTTGGATTTGCTAATCTCACAAGTGATAACTTAATAAAACTTTACCCCAACCAACGAACCGGCATTGCTTTCGAGATTTACTGAGGAAGTTTCCTGAAACAAGTGGTGCCGAAATCCCGCTGTCAGACTCAAGGGTGGTCAAGCCAATTAAACACTTACCCTTTTGAAATCTGGGTGGCTTCGACCTATCATCTAAGAGGTTACCAGTACTATTTCCGAACTTTTGATATCCTTGTTCTTAGCCTAATAATCAAGACCACTAAAAACTTATAATTTACCAAGATAATTTGCACAACGATCTCACGAACAGCTACCTTTCAAGACCCACACATTCATCATCACATACTTGTTATTCTTTGACTCCATAAGGCACTGGTTATTTAAATATTATATCTTGATCAGGACCATTTGTCCTTGTGGTTTTACTTTATCTTGTGGATGCATTATTTAAACTTCAAGTCTTGAAAAGTACTATCATTTTCAATATCTTATTTAGCAATGCGGATTGCATCTTATCTTGTTTATCTTATTTATAATTTGGTCTCATCATAAAACTCCTAAACAACACCCATCCGCATCACCTCATCAAAAAACATTTTAAAAACATTGAGCCATAGTTAACTCTTTGTAGGGACTACCCCCCTTGGCTTCGTTAGGAGTTAGCCTAAACGGAGGAGCTGGGATTTAAGTGACAGTACCTAGCTCATTGCTTGCCCCCAAGGCCACACCTCTCCCCACTTCCAGTGAAGGAGACAGCTTTCGAAAGATTTCTGCTGCTGGTGTGCATCTCGGTGGACAACAATCCTTAAACTTACCAATGAAATCAAGCCCCCATTGCTGGAAAGGGGCTTGGACCACTACTGGTTGAAGAGGCAAGGCTGCCAGCTTTTGCTTCCCAGTGAACAACTCGCACTGGGGGCAACATCTAACAAACTTGTGAACATCTGTGAACAAATCGGGCCAATAGTAACCTGCTCTGAGAATTTTGTGGGTTGTTGTATCCGCTGCAAAGTGCCCTCCACAAAACCCTAAAACTCAACCAAAAGCTTCTTAGATTCTGGCTCATCAATACACCTAAGTATTATCCCATCAGGGTTCTTCCAACCCAATCCATTTTGAGTGATACAATACTTAGTGGATTTTAACCTTAATGCTCTTCTTTTATGGCCAACTAGATGATCTGGGCAAGTAAGGTTTTCTAAGAAAAAGATGATATCTGTATACCATTGATGTTGTTCTAAACGTTGTAGCTCTGTTGACCTGACTGGCACTGACTCGCTATTGTGCCACACCATTCCCAATGCTTTCTCATTTCCTTCTATCATCATCTTGGCTAGCCCTTGACCTTTGATTAACTTAGTGGGTCTAATTTCTAAGTCATACTCTTGAATTTTCGAGATCCACTTTCCCCTTATTCCTAGGCAATCTTGTTGAGATAAGATATCTTTAACGGCTAGATGGGGGACATAAGTTATTATTTTCGAATAACCAACATAAGTACTGAGATGCTTTAGGGACTTCACCAAGGCATAAGCCTGCTTTTCCATGGTAGTGTACTTCAACTCTGACTCTTGCAAGGCTCTGCTCATGAATGCGATGGGTTGCTCAAAACCATCATTATTTTCCAGGAGCAAAACCCCCAATGGTATCTTTCGAGGTGAAAGAAAAGATTTGGAAACCCTTGGAATAATTTGGGTTGACTAAGACTGGAGATTAAGAAATGGCCTCTTTGAGATTTTTAAAAGCCTCTCTTCCTTCATTTGTCCATTCAAACTTAGCATCTTTCTTTAATAACTTTTGCATTGGTTTCATCAATTCTGCTAAGTTTGGAATGAACCTCCTTATGAAATTAAATTGGTCGTTAAAAGATTGAAGGGCTTTTACATTCTTAGGGATGGGCACCTTTTTAATAGCTTCAATTCTTTCTGGATCTATTTTAACACCGTCTTTTGAGATGATATGCCCCAGAAGCTTTCCATCATCAACTCCCAAGACTGACTTGGCTAGATTTAGAGAAATACCATACTTTCTACATTTTTCAAATACTTGCTTAAGGTGACCTATGTGACTTGATCTTTCTTTGGAGAAAATCGTTTGGTCATCCCGGTAAATCTCAATGATTTTCCCAATCAACTCCTTGAATGCATAGTCCATGGCCCTTTGAAATGTGGCACCAGCATTCAGCAAACCAAAAGACATTCTCAAATACTCAAAAGTACCCCAGGGGGTAGTGAAGGTAGTTTTATGCCTATATTCTCTTTGAATTACAACTTGATTGTAACCGGAAAATCCATCTAGGAAAGACATCATTTGGGATCCTGTTATTCTTTGCAGCAAGGTTTCCATATTGGGCAGCAGATAATTATCTTTTTGGCATGATGTATTAAGATTTCGGAAATCTATACATATCCTTATTTGACCATTCTTTTTTCGAATCACGACTAAGTTGGAACACCAAGATGAATGCCTTGTTGGCGCCTAAGTCACACGGTTCAGGTTCGGGTTCGGGTTCGGGTTCGGCAAGGATTAGGTTCGATTCGGGTTCGAATTTTCCGATGAGGTTCGGATGAGGTTCGACTATATATATATATATATAATTTCTTGATATTATATAGCAAAAACAAATAATGCAGAAACATGATCAATAAATATTTATATAACATAAATACATGAACATCATACATGAGAGCTAAATATATAGCATAAATAACATAACTAACAAAAAAATCAGCATCAATATACATGATCAATAAACAAGAATAAGTAAGAATCATGATGAATAAATAATCCATATATGTTTAATAATAACAAATTCCAATCATCACGCTTTTTAAATATTTAAACACACAGATTTATCATTTATAGTGCAACTGCAAATTGTAAAAAGAAGTAGAACCTATTTTTCAAAATTTGAAATGAAATAAAACATATTTTTCAAATTTCAAAATTAAGAAATCGTCGGGGTTGCAGTCGCCGAGGCCCGAGTCGGGTGGTGCCGTGGGCGTGGTGGTCCGGTGGAGCCGCACTGGAATCGTGGCTCGTGATGGAGGCGGAGGCGGAGCCGGAGCCGGAGGGAGGTCGCCGGGATGGTGGCAAGTGATGGAGGCGGAGCCGAAGGGAGGTCGCCGTCGCCGCGTCGGGTCCCGGGATGAATCGTGGCCTGTGATGAATGCTCAGGGTTGCAACTTGCAGTGATGGAGGGCCGAGGCGGAGCTCGAGGTTGCAGTGATGGAGGCGGAGCTCGGGGTTGCAGTGATGGAGGCGGAGCTCGGGGTTGCAGTGAATGGAGTCAGAGGGAGGTCGCGAGGGTGCAGAAAAGCGGCGGGCGGAATGGATGTTTTCGAGCGGTTTTGCCTTAGGAAAAAGCCCGCCCGAACCTCATAAAAAAAACGAACTCCAACGAAAAATCAAACCCCAATGAATAGGTTCGCGAACCTAAACGAATTTCAAATTTTTTTTGAGGTTCGCCGAACTTCGAACCTCAAAGATTAGGTTCGGCGAACCCTATGACTTAGGTTGGCGCAATGATCCCAGCAACCAACATCTTTTCTAGTTCCTTCTTTACTATAGATGCCAACTTAGGATTTATTTGCCTAAGTTTCTCCCGAAAAGGCTTCACTTCTTTTATTTCTTGTTTTAAGGGTATAGTGTGTTGAAAGACATCCTCTCGATATGCTTTAAGCTCATCATATGTAAATGCGAACACATCTCTATACTCCCTAACAAGATTTATTAGGTCTTTTCTTTCTTTTTCATTTGTGCCCTTTCCTATTTTAATTAGCTTGGGGTTTTTATCATTTCCAATGTTTACTTCTATATAATCCCCGGCTTTAGAGCATCTTTCTTGATCTTGTGTTGATCTTGTCTATCAAATATCTGTTCCACGGACACGAAACCACGAGGTACTGGATTATCAAACTGATTGCCCTCTCCCTAATACTCTTTACCCTCTTCCTGAAAGTTGACTTTGAAATTGGAGAACTCTTCAACATTGTGAATGAATCTTAGGACTTGTTCATCATTCTGGAATATTTTCCAATGCTCCATGTTATCTGGAACTAATGGTCTAAAATTAATCTCTAGTTTTCCGCTACCATTTAACAGTTCCTCTGAATGCTCAAGGGTTGAAGCTGCCACTGCTAGCTTATCTGCCATGTTATTTTGATCTCTAGGGATTGCAATTAGGTTCACAGCATCAAAGAATTCCAAGGTATCCCAGACAGCATTTCTATGCCTTTTTAACCTTTTACACTTGCATGCATATTCATTTTTTACTTGGAGGATTACTAAGTCTGAATCACCTTTTATACTTAACATTTTTATCCCCATATCCTTAGCAGTCTCTAGACCAAGTAAAAGCACCTCATACTTAGCCACATTGTTAGTTGCTTCAAATTCCAAACTGAAAGCAAAGTTGAAAATTTTCCCACTTGGAGAGGTGATAACAATGCCTGCCCCTTTTCCTGCTCTAGAATGTGCCCCATCAAAATTCATTTTCCAGATTTCATCAACTTTTTCATTTTTTATCTTTTCCTTAACTAGAGCTAGGAAGGTGGAACAAATATCATAATTACCCATGTTATCTGTGTTGTAGATATATTCATTAGAAGGATGTTTGGGGTTTTTTGCATGATATCTTCTTTCCTTTTCATTATGCAACTTGACAAGTGAATTTTCTTATGCAGGTACTATAGCAAAGGTCCAATCCATTTGTATGGAGCCTCCCAAATCAACATCCCACTTTCTTGACAATAACATACCCCATTTGTCAGGAACATCTATAACAAGAATATCCATAGTCAGATGGATATCAGGGTATTTTGCTAACTTTGTTGGCATATTCAGGATGATACCCACCATATCAACTTCTCTTGAGTCCATGGCACAGACATTCTGGTATGGTCTAGTTATTTTTAGATTCATTTGTTCCATAACCTTTCTAGTCATTATGTTAGAGGATGACCCTGAATCTAACATACAATTGTGTAGAAGAAGATTATTCATCAATAATGATATATAAAAGAGCGGATGGTCTTCTTTGCTTGGATCTTTCGGATGTAAGACAACCGGGGGATCATCCACAACTTTATTATCATTAGGGAGGGATTTTTCTTTGGGCTTCTCAACCGGTCTTTCTGGAGGAGGATCTATGATTTTCATCAAATTTTCCTTTTGATGGGGCATTTTGAGGACTTGAGTCACAGGAACTAACATTTTAGCACTTCCAAACCAATTACCCAAATCAACACTTATATCATTCGTATCAGGGGAATTTATTACCTTTGGCACATATTGTTGAGTCTTTGATGGTCCAACTTTCTCCTTTCTCTGATAGGTAGCTCCTTTGAATCTAGCATTAGCCATTTCTTTGATCTGTTCAGGTGGAGGCCTCACACCAAAGTACTTGGAAATGTCATATTTTTCTTGACTATAATCCCGAGCTTGTTTCCAATGTTCTTTTTCAATATGGTGAATTTGTCCTACAACATTGATGTATTCAGGCTCGCTTGAAGATTTTTCATTATTACTAACTTCAGGGAATCCATGCTCTTTGATCTGACAGGCTTGGTAGCAAGTGGATTCTTCATGAAATGCATCACAAGGTTTGCAGTAAGGGGGAAATTTTTCAACCATATTAGCTGATTCTAGTTGATGAGGGGGCCTATTATCTTGATGAGGAGCTTTCTTTTGAACCCAATTTCCCTTATGTGGAAAATTCTTCTGATTGGATGTGGTCCTTTCCATGTTTATCACTCTATTTTGCATTATTTTCAATTGATTAACATAATTAGCCTCCATGGCTTCCATTTTCTTAGTTAAGTCTCTAATCTTCTTCTCATGAGCATCATGGCTAGGTGATTTATCTTTTGATTCATGCGGCTTGATGAGAGCCCTCATGAATCCAGGAATATTTGATTTTCCTTAAGATTGCATATTTAAATCAATTTTAATAGCCAACTCTTGAGCCTTTTTTAGAGTGTCATGTTCTTTATCCCTAAACTGATATCTCATTTCTCCACTAAGGGCTTCCATTCATTTCTCCACTAAGGGCTTCCATATAGTAAGCAAGGATGGACTTGTCTGGTGGCTTGAAATCGGCATGAATGCTTGCCACCAAAACTTTGAACTTCTTGTTAAACTCCTCCATAGTTTCATTTTCATTTTTCTTTATAGTATGGAGAGCAGCTAATTGATGGTGAGGTTGTTTCTTAACTCCCCATCTTGTCTTGAAACCTTTCAAGAAATCATCATAGGATGTATAGGCATTATCATCGAGACCAAGGTACCATTCACATGCATCTTCTTCTAAGGACAGAGCGAACAACTTCATATAGACATCATCATGTGTTTGAGTGGGATCTCTAACCCAACTGAGGAAGCACTTTGAAATCTTTCCTAGATGGATCTCGGCACTGACAGCATTGTTTCCTTGGAAAGTTGGAAGCTTTTCGATAGCCTTGTCGGGTAGAGTGTGCGGTTGACCTGCTATCTGAGTGAAGTCAAGGGGTTTAAAATAGGCATCACCTGTAGCCATATTATTAATCTCACTACTTTCTTCAAAAAGGAAATGGATGTCTGAGAGAGACTCGGATCCTAGATTTTCAAGGATCCTACGAGAAGTTAGCTTACTTGTTCTCTTTCGATAAACTTTTTCGGGATCAGGAATGAAATCAAGTAAGCCTACAGGGTGTCTTCTTGTGGAATACCTTGATAGGTTTATGGACAGTGGAGTCGCCAGATGGACCGAGTTCAATCTTCAAAGTTGTTGGACTAGGTCAATCAAAAAGGTAAAAACAAAAAGAAACTAAGAGTAAGTCAAACTCCGGGAATAAAAAGATTTATCCTCGACAACGTCGCCAAAATGTTGTTGCCTCTTGCGCACCTGGGTTAACGCAGCAGAAATATTCAACTTGCTAGGTGTGTCACTGGGGGCAAGTCTAAGTCAAGTACAGTCACTTGATCTTGACTCCTTCATTTAGGCTTAACTCCTGACGAAGCCAAGGGGGGTAGACCCTATTAACGTTACTAAGGCTTTAGGTACTTAGTTCTTGTGGATGAAAAATGTTACTTAGGATTTTTCTTTGGAATTAAAGCATTGATCAAGATTTATTGCAAGATGAAATCAACTATGCAGCATATATGAATATAAATACCACGACAAAATATAACTTAATGCAAATAACCAATATCAAAGACCAATGTCATGGAGTCCAAGTAAATGCTGCTGTAAAAGTAAAAGTTTTGCAATTGTGTTCTCGGTCAATTTTAGGAATTATTAAAGACTGAGTTAAATAAAGGGAAAATGGGATCTCCCGATATACCGTGAGGTACAAGGAGTAATGTCCGGAAACTACGCAAAGGTGGCTCCTCACAAAGACGTGTGTGGGCTAGAGCGGAGTCTCAAGGGCGTGTTCAACACTACACCAACAAGGATGTAGTCTAACGGTGCCCTGAGGTCACTCTTCAGTGGTTCCCGCTTCTTTTGAGAAATTTCCCCACGCATTACTTAATATTCGAGTGCCGGATTTTCACTATGTCGAGGGTTCTTAATTTTATTAATGTGAGTTTTTTATTAAATGTTTTGATAATTAATAAGTTGTTGCACTCTTTTCTTATTTCCCCAGGACCGGGCCAATGCCCGCAAGGGGAAAGAGCATACTTCGAGAGACAACAAAATGTTCGTTCAAATTTGAGTGCTTGAAGTAGATGAAGTTAAACAACAATAACTTGGAAAAAGAAATAAATAAACTCACCAAATCTATGTGTCACTTTTTGATCAACCACCACTAATCGGCAATGCCTTTGTGTGGAGGTGAGAGCATACTTCGTGGCAACGAGATTGGCTTTATTTAATTATTTGAAAAATGAAAAGAAAATAAAATTTAACTACTTAATCAAAGTATACACCTTGCACATAGTGTTAGAAAAATTCACGCCATGAAAAGCAAAAACGCGAATCCCCCAGGGGGGATGGGATGTGGGTGTTGTGTAGCCCACTTGCTCTCATTTAATCAGTTTTACAATACTTGCTTGAAGAAGTGCCTCTTAGTCCTTTTAAACTCAGATCTAAGGGCTTACAATTTTAGAAAATGAAATATTGGTAAAAGAGGGTCCTCGGAATGTATTTTTGGTACTTTCTGGCGAAAACCGGTCAGAGATTCCTTCTCTTTTTTCTTGGACCTGCGAAAAAACAGCAACCTAAAATTACAGGATTAGTGGTTAGACCACATAAAAATACATGAAATTACAAGATCTATACTTGCAAAAAATAGTGGAAACTATTGAGCGTTTTCAAGTATTCTAGATCTATTTGAGAAGCAAGAGATAAATAATTTTAAGCCTTTAGATCTATTCTACTTGCTTCAAAAGAAATGGAAAGGGAAAGAAGAGTTTGTTTGTTTGAAAGAGATAGAAGAAGCCAAAACCAAGCCTTTAGCTTGAAAGGTTTGGAGAATCAATGGTGTCTGCAAAACAAAAATGTCAACAAAAAATAGCATGACCAGCTGCTAAGTTTGGAAGAAGAGTCAAACTAGATCCACTTCCTTTGCTTAGCACTCTATCCTACACAGTCTCAAAAACACTTGCACATAAACGTGATTAAATCCAGTATATCAATCAAAAGAGAAAAGAAGGGCATTAGTATAACCAACTACATGTGCTACTTCTAAATCTCTAAATAATTAAATATAAGTAAGCAAGTCAAATCCAATGAATGCTTACTGTACATGCTCAAAGGCCTTTCTAAGCTAGATCAAATCACAATTTATAACATAAGAGCATAAAGAAATTACACTAGATATACCTCAACCAAAATGCATGCATAAGAATGGGCCAACAGCAGACAATCATGTAGGCCTCCAAAGCCTTTTGAAATATATTACTCAGTAAACCACAAGCATTAAAAGAGCAGAGGTTCTGTGCTATCCTTCATATGCAAATGAAGAGCCAAGAACTTGCTTAAATAGAAAAAATGAGAGAGCCAGGGGGGGCACACTTGCCAAGAGAGAGGCACATTGAGTGAGTTGTAAACAAGTTGGCGTGGGATGTAATGAGTTGGAAAAGGTTATTTGTTAGCTTCTTTCCACTTTCTAACTCCATCTCTATGCTTTATATTACACATGCTATTTCTTTCTTAGGAGTCGCACCCTCTTCATGAGGAAATGCGCCCCACTTGAAAGAGAAACATCCTCTTTCCTTTATTGACGATAAAAACACTCAAACATGTTTTAGAAACGTTAGGAATGTTTCTACTTTGCTTTGCCGACTCAGAAATTTCACTTTCGGCATGTTTCTTGAGTTTTTAGAAATTGTCGGTTTCTTTATTTTCTCCATTTTTTTTGTCTATTTTACTATTTTCAAGTAATATTCAATTTTGGAGATAAATAATTACTCGAAAACTTAGGAAAGTGGGTTAAGGGATTAAGTGGGTGCTCTGAGTTAGAAAACGAGCACCCCCATGTCTAATTCTTCCTCCTAACCACACTTTTATAACAATTTTAATTTTTCCAATTAAACTATTAAAAAATAGCCTAAGTTTACGGGAAAAATTATTTTTGTCGGAACTGACTCAAACTTGTAGGGGACCTAGTACATGTCCATACGACTCATTATTGATGGCTAGCATGTAAAAAAATATATAGACACATAGGCTTTAATAACCTCCTAAGGTTCGACCACCATGGTAAATACTCCAGCTTAGCTAGGGAGGCATCATCATGCTACAACACATTTAGATATCATCTGAGCGTCATGGCTTGTCTTGAACATCTCATCATCATAAGAAAGGTCTTCCAACACAACTCAATCCATCTATTAGTGTCAACAACTCAACCCAATCCATCGGGGAGTCAACAACTCAACTCACTCCATCGAGGAGTCAACAAGTCAACCCAATCCATTGGGGAGTCAACATGTAACAAATCTACTCAATCCATCGAGGAGTCAACAACTCAACCCAGTCCATCGAGGAGTCAACATGTAACAACTCAACTCAGTCCATCGAGGAGTCAACAACTCAACCCAATCCATCGGGGAGTCAACATGTAACAACTCAACTCAGTCCATCGAGGAGTCAAATATCGCATGGTAACTCAACTCAACGAGGAGTGCGCCCATGCATCTCATGGTAACTCAACTCGGTGAGGAGTGCACCCATGCACAACGTATCAGTCCGTCGATATGTCCACAATAGAGATCACTCCCTCACATGGAGAGTTCCACCATTCTTAGTCCAGAGAGAATATATCAATGATGTTGCAAACTCCCTCTCAACGAGGGAAACATTCTCCACCACTCCAACCCTGTCTCGGAAGTACACAAACTTCGCCTTGGGAAGAGGCTGGGTGAGAATGTCAACAATCTGATAATCTGTAGGAATATACAAGAGCTAGATTGCTCCCCTCTGCAAGCTGCACTACTGAACATTGTTGCTCCCCCACCAATGTTATTTCTCATCAAGTGAGTCTACTGAGATGAGCCTCTCGCTCTCTCTATGTCATTGGATATTACTCCAAACTCCCTCTAGAACTGTGTTGCAGACTCCCTCTGCAACTTTGCATCATACTCTCTCTCTAGAGCTGCTCATTGGCTAATCCATCAGCCTATATAAGGTGTCACCCTAGATGCCAATCTGAACTGCATCCTGAACACTAGCTCTGCACAGCTTTTCATGAGAGTATACTGTAATGCAAATATCTAGTCTGGTGTTATCCAAATATATCAATGACCCGATTAGTTGCATGTTCATGGTAGGTGTTATCACACAACTTGTAGTTGCCCCTAGTGGTATCCCATCTGAGACGGTAGAGGAGATAGGCAACTAAAGAGGTGACCCAAGAGATGCCACGGTTCCCAATGCAAGGTGGGAGTCACGTCAACCGAGGCACTCTTCGCTTTAGGTCAAGGTGAAACAAGACCTAGGGGGAGACCCTATAACCAATCACAGTTGATTGGACCCAAACAAAGGTTTTTAAGGATAAGTAAGTGAAGAGTTACGGAAACCAATGCAAGGTTGAGTGGACCTAGAAGTTAGAGTATGGTTGAAGGTGGTTTGAGAGATTGTTAGTGTTTCAACCAATGTATGATTTAGGCCACATAATTAGGTATAATGACAAGGTATAGTACCATATGCTACACAAGTGGGTCCTACTTTCTTGGGATATGTGAAATGGCTTAAAGTGGACCCACAAGGTGAAATTAATGGATGCAATTGGCACTAGATGATATGTAATGGGTAGATCTATGGATCTAAGTTGAATTTAGGAGTACCCATGTACCGGATCTAAGGTTTGACACAATTCCCAAGGAGTGCAACTTGCTTTGAGGAGGACTAGTGCCTTGTTGGATGGGCTAATGGGGTCAAAAGGTATGTCAAAGTGTAGATCGGGACACCTAGAAGTCAAGTCAAGTGGGCTAATTGAGATAGAATGGTTGGATCCTGCTAGATCTAGGTTCTCATGAAATGACCCTAAGTGGACCACAATCCCTTGAAACAAGGAATGCTGCCCCCAAGGCAGATCGTCACAAAATGATACTCCAGACCTAGGTTTCAAGGTATGGCCGTTCCAAAACCACAAAAATCTCAACCACCCACGTCCTCAAAGTGGGCAAACTCACTCACCCCAGGGAGTGCGACCTTGCTCAAGGAGGGCTAAAAGAGGGGTTAAGTGGACCAAATCAAGTCCAATCGCCACCAAACTGTAGATCCAAGTAGCTTATGCACCGATCTATGTGGATCTAGAAAATCATGTCAATCCAAGGGTTAGATCTTACTAGATCTGAGTTTTAAGGTGCCAAGAAATTCAAAAGGGGGTTTTAATCCCTTAAAACGTGGAATGATGCCCACAAGGTAGAAATCACCAAAGTAACAGTCTGGGGGTAGGTTATCAAATGTGTAGATTGCAAATCAAGTGGGATCTCACCTACCCATGTGCTAGATCTAGCCAAAACAAACCTCTCTAAGGAAGTGCGATTTGGTTCAAGAGGGATTTTTGCCTTGAAAAGTGTGACAAATTTAACCCAATCACCACCAAACTATAGATCCCACTAGGGGTGGATACTATAGAGGTGGATTCTTAATATCTCTTCAAAAGCAAGGCTAAATCTAAGTAGATCTAAGAAAAACCAAAAATAAGGGTTTTAATCAATTAGGGTTTTTATGATCTAGAAATTATGGATGATTCAAGGAAGAAGAAGATCATACCTTTGGAGCATACCTGGATGAAGAGATGAATGCTAGTTGAGACGAGGATTACTTTTGCCAAAGATCAAATGGAGAATTGTTGAAGCCCTCTTGCCAAATCGATTTTTCCAAGCCACATATGAGTCCCTCTAACCTGTCAAAACCAAGGATCAAAGCATCAATCAGTTTAACATGTTGAAGGTAGATACAAGCAAGAGAGAGATAAGCAAAGAATAGTTGGCACAAAGACAAAACTACTCCCTGTTTAACCAAAACGTCTTCCTCCAAGCTTGAAGGGCAAGCCTCCCCACCAATTCGCACTTGTCAAAAACGTCCTCTTAACCTGTAAAAAGGATATGGCAAATATGCAAGATAGCTACAATAGATCCTCCAGTGCAATGGACAAAAGCATTTACAATCGAAACAACCAACATCCACTCCAATCCAAGCATGTACTCCAAAAGATAGAAATTTTATTCCAAGAGCCAAGAGCCAAAAATCTCTAGATGATTTTACAATGAGAGGATCCCTCCTTAAATAGGATGGGGAGAGAGTACAATCCTAACCACTTTTTACATGAGTGGCTAAGATTAAAAGATCAAAAGATCTAATCAACGACTAATAATAAATCATAACAATACATCACATGGATCACCCAATATAATGATGACGTCCCCACTAAATGGTACAAAGGGAGGATGACGTCATCCACTAGAGGGGTAAAAGTACAAAAATCCACCTCATAATGACTAGGACATGACAAAATAAGCACATGGTGTGGCTAGGAGGCATCAATCCTTACTAGCTCATCCCCAAGGCACAATAAAATAATAAAATATGTCCAAGATAATATAAATGATCAAATCTATCCTCAAAATCTGTGACAGACAAGCAGTAAAAGACCTCCTGTGATCGATGTGGGCCTACCCACATGGTGAAAACTGGCTGGAAGATAGTGGGATCACCCTGGAAGACCTCTGTGAAAACCAAATGCCAAAACCTTGCCTCAATTGCCCAAATCGAATTCCTCAGTGACCACTTTATCCCATTTTTTAACTGCCTCGGTAATTGTGAAAGTGCCAAAACTGCCTCCTAGGGCATCTGTGTTGTCCATCTGAGCCCACCAGGCTCTCCAGAAGGGGGGGTAAATGGTAAAAACAAGTGGTTGGACCACCCCCTCCACATACAGCGCCCTAGGTGAACTGGCCTCTCATGGCCCCTGCTGCTCAGGCTGGGAAATCAGCCCCAAATCTGGTCAACAAGTGTAAAACTGCATCAATCACTGTCAGAAGTGCCCGGAACTGAAAGATAAGTGTCTCATTGGATCCAGAAGACCCAAATCCACTAGGAATGTGTACTCATACACCATGGTTTTCCCTAATGGGCCAGATGTAGGGTCCACCGTATATGGACAATGCATAATCTGCTGATCTGAAGTAGTAAATAAAACTGCTGAACTGCATCAATCATCATCTGCATCATATGTCCATCTTATGATCTCATCATCAAGTATGTGGGACCATCAATCATCATCAATAGGTATATGTATATGGCCCACATCATCACTGATCCCAACAATATACAACTAAGGATAAATCACATCAGTAGACTAAGACATGCTTCTCTAATCATTCTCACAGCCAAGCTCAAAGTATAACATCCATTCAGTGTCATTAATCAAGTTAGCATATTCCTTTGTTATATAAAATTACTTGCACCATAGTTCAAATGACAAACTCATCCATTGGACATGGTCAAACTGCTAGTGAAGGATGAAGGCTAGGAACAAGGTTGGGCCAAGGGTTTGACTTGTCTAACTTAACTCAAAAATACTTTGGACTGGGAGAAAGGGGAAAGCTACAAACTTTGTGCTGGACAAAATAACACGGGGAATGGCTGTGCCTCACAAATGGATAAGTTGTTCAGAGAGTGCTTATTCAACTTAGGCATCATGTCTACATCAAGTTGATCCAGGTTCATTAGGATCGTTCAGTTTTATTTCATGGCCTTTTTGGCCTACGTAACCCTTCGGATCTCAGGTGCGCTGATAAGCACAACTAGTTGCAGCTTGCATCCAGGGCATGTTTTTCAAATACATATAAGGTCAGCAATTGTTTAGATATAGCTTTTAAGAACCATTGCTTTTTGGACCTTTCTTATACTCTTCGAGGAGTATTTTTAGTTGTTCATCGCTCTTGCCCTTTTTAGTTTCCATGGGCGAATTTATAAGTTTCCATAGGTACAACATGAGCTTTCAGTTTTAGCCAACAACATCTCAAGTGACTAGGGGGAGTTCGAGCCAATGCCAAACATCGGGACAACCGACCAAAATGATTTAGGCCTACAATCCAACTCACCACAGGCAAGTTTTGTCACCAACTTAGAGCCAAGACACTGAATATACAGGGATGTTGTCCAAACACAGAGGTAGAAAAATGGGGAAGTCCTCAGAATCAAAAAGTCAAATGAGATAGGTCAAGGTATAAAGCCAAATAGGAAAGTCATGTATGGATGGAGTCAAGTGAATATGGAGCCTACACTAGCAGACAACTGGTGTCAGGAAAGACCATATCTATGTAAGGTGGAAAACCAATGGGTTTTGTTAAATGACCTAAATGTGCAAGCAATTGTCCATTTTATGATTTATAGTTCATTTTAAACAGTTTGCCACATCAGGAATAATATAACAAGCAGATGCTGTGAACATGACTAAATCAACAAGATAATAATCCACAGTCAGTGATAATATATCCATAGATCATACAACATCATCATAGTAATAATCATCATACACCATCTGAAACACTGCTGCAATACATCTCTAAGCACTGAACTGAAACTGTATGGGATAAAGGGTCACATCGGTCATAATCTGAACTCTCAAGGCTCAGCCTTGACATAAGTCTGAATAATACACTGCTCTGATCATGAGTGATCCAAAATATATAGCCATGCTCTGAATAATGGAAGCTCTGGAATGTGCAGATATCTGTTGATCAAGGATAGTAGCCCTGCTACTATAGTGTGATAACAGTAGGATCTGACTCGGAAGCTGAGTCATTCAACTTCTTCAGATCTGTCACCATAAGTGTAGCCATGGACTTACATTCCATCATCTCAATGGTATACTTCCCCTGACTCAGGAAGATCTCATCATGTCTCAACCACACCTCTAATCCCAAGACATAAAGTATCAGGCCAGGGTCCTTCATCTCGAACTCAGAGGCTAACTCCCTCTTAATCTATCAATGAATCTCTCTATCTCGATGGGGAACAGCATCACAATCAAGGAATCATCATCAACAATTTGTGCCACCTGCACAGGCTGAATCCTGAGCCACTGCTCTAACTGAACATATGTATACTGCACCTCCTCAGAGGTCAACTGAGTAGTTCTCGTCCTAGAGCATTTTGGACACTCAAGCACAGGTAATGCTCTAACCACTTCTAGAGTCTGCCATGATTCCAACTAGAAGCCAACTGCTCTTCATGTGGTCTCCACATCTCAAGTAGCATGTTGAAGTAATTGAGGAATTTCAGAAAACTCATCAGCTGCTACTAACTACAATTCCTCATGATCATCGGAAAGATGAACATCTGTAGTAGAGAGAGACCAACATTTGTTGGAGCCTCTTGCTTCCAACCATCAATCTCCATATGAGATCCTTTGGACCTGTGGGTTATGACTGAATGTACTAGGTCCACGTATATTTGTTATTATTGTCGAACAGTCATTACATCCACTGTAGTTGCTCCCTCTGTCACGGAATCCATCTTGCTATCTGATCTGGAACCTAAGTTGAGGGCCATGCTCCTAGAAGCCTCCCGCTTCTAAGCATCCTACTCCCTCTCGAACAGTGAATATCAACGGGATCTGTAATCTGGCTGACTTCTCATCCATCACTTGTCCTTCTGAACAAGTCTCATCATCCTTCTCTTGTAGGCCATGGCATATGGTCTTTTCCTACAAGTCAGGTTCAATCAAATAGTTAACAACATTGCATAATCATGAAATTCAATCAAATCATATTGACATTTCAATGCAATGACAATAGTTCACACAGTTATGTAAGCATCTTAACCAATGCTTCAGCACAACACCCATATATATCCCAGGACCCAAACACACTTGTTAACTATCTAGATGCCTCCATCTTCACCAAAACACACTATCAAGAGCGTGCACTACTCTCAATATTTAGCAAAGAGGTTTCATCCTAGACTAGCTCCATCAAGGGCTCATGGGATGTTGTGCAGCACTGTAGGCTATTTACTCAATCATATAAATAACATGCACTACATGAGCCTACTGCTCATCAATCTCAATCATGCATAAAAGAAAACTGTATCATATGCTCATCAATGTACCAACTTTATGAATGCATTACATAATCATATCACATGACAAAAACTTATTACTCAAAGCATTAAATACTTATCTTTTATCGTTGATTTCCTTTTGAGGGTTGAATAGCTGGACTAGGAGCCTCTTACTCCTCCTTGTCCATCTCCCTCTTAATCCTTGCCTCCTTGCAAAGATCACAGGAGTCCTCATATCTCTATCTTCTTTCTTGTCAGAAGCTCATTGAAAACTGCAACTTAGATCTTCATACAACACCAATGTCAATCACATCATCTAGAGATAATGCAATAATTGGTGCACACATAGGGTGTACTAGAAGTACTCCTTTCGACGATCTTCTGCACTTTCCTTAAGATCATCTTCTTTTGTCTTCTTCGTTGGAGGCTCATCAACATTGGTTGTTGATACATGCTGCTTTCTCTTCTTCAACAAAGGACAATGTCGGGCATAGTGACCGTGCTTCTCACATTTGAAGCACTGAATATGTGAGAGATGCTTCTTCTTTTGTTGTTCTGGAATTGGACTTGATCTTCCACCTTTATCTTTTCTGCATTGACTTTTCTTTCCCTTTTCTCTTCATATTTGAGGACACTAATAAGCAAGGTGACCAAATGTGTGACAATTGTAACACTTTATCTTTGAAGCATTCTTTTTCCTCTGCACACCATTCAACGTGTCTTCTTTCTTGGAGACAAACTGGTCAAATGCTGAAATCTGAGATCTAGTCCAGAAACCCTAGCCAAAGGAGCTAGGTCAAGATTGAAGTTTGTCGACTGAAAAATCTGATCCCAAGGAAAGATGCACCCTCCTTAGGAGATTTCCAAAACACTATTTTTCAGTCAATTCTATGGACATAACAGCTCAAAACTGGAAGCCCTAGTTTCTCGGTTCGAATAGAGAATAGATCAAAATTGAGAATTCTCGGATCTGAAATCTACTTCCATGGATTGTTAGTATTTTAGCTTTGGAGGCACTTCGCATGTTTGTCTTGTATGCGGAAGTGACTGTACTTTTACATTACCTACGCACTTGACTTTTATAAAGTTGTAATAAAGTGGCTCTTTAATAAAGTGACTTTTTATGTAATGTTCCTAGTTTATTTTTTATAAAGTGACTTTATCAGATAAAAGTGCACTTATTTCATAAAGTGAAATTACTTTATTAAAAAGTGTAACCGATTCATTTTTGGAGGGAATGAATCTTGTCCAGTGATCTCAAGATTAGATCTTGTCCATCGGATTTAGGGATGGGGAAGGTGAAAAGTCATCTTACTATTATAAGAGCAAGCCTAGGGTAGTGTGCAAGACACGGTTTTCAAGAGTGAGCATTTTGGAGAAATTTCTGAGTTTTGGAGAAGGGAGGCAAGTTTCTCAATAAGGGGGCTCGATTCCCAAGAGAGGGGCATGATTCCCAAGGCAACTCTGCTGCATTAATTGTTGGACCGTACTCTGTTATTGCTGGGCCGTACTACCTCTGTTGGCACAAAGTTTGAGGAGGGTTTTCTGCTGCACAAATTTCGAGGGAGGTCGTACAACTGTACGGACAGACTGGGCATGAGTTTCGAGGTACTACTGGGCGCTGTTTTCAAGAAGGGACAGCTGTTGTGGAGGCCGTACAGGCCGTACTTCTGCTTGGGCACGATTTCCAAGGTGTTACACAGTTCCCGAGGTGCTGGTACAGTTTGTTAATGCTGTTTAAATGTTTCTGTAAACTCTTATTTCTACCTGAGAATGCTTAATGAAAATTACTCTTGAACTGGTTTTCCCCTTGTGGGTTTTTCCAGGGTCTGCATTGACAAAAAATCACTGTGCATGCAATTTTCAGACTGCTGTTATGTTACTTTTTCCGCTGCTAACAGTCTCAGCATGACTATTTCAGCTGCTTGTTCATTATTTTAAGTGCCTGTAAATTGTCATTTAATTAGTGACTACCTAAGTCTGAAATTTGGGTTATGCTGGGTGTTTGGATGGCTTTTCTAATTAATTCACTACATTAATTCACCTACCGCAGAATCTCCACAAGATGCCATGGCTTTTCTAAGCCTATTTTTTATCATGGATAAGTGCACCCTCCTAGGGCGAGTTGAATGGTCCTCCTTTTCTTCCAGATCTCTTGACGGAACAACTCAAAATTTGAAATGCTAATTCTCTAATTTCGACAAAAATTAGGTCAAAACTAAAAATCCTCGGATCTGAAATCTGCTTTCACAGATAGGTGCGCCCTCCTAGGGCGAGTTGAATGGTCCTCCTTTTCTTCCGGATCTGTCGATGGAACAACTCAAAATTTGAAACCCTAATTTCCGAGTTTTGGCAAAAATTAGGTCAAAACTGAAAATTCTTGGATCTAAAATCTACTTCCACAAATAGGTGTGCACTCCTAGGACGAGTTTCACAAGTGCTCTTTTCAAGTCAATCTATAGAGAGAAGGGTTCAAATTTGGATGCCCTAGTTTCCGGCAATGGCATCTATTCAGCACTGCTCTGATACCATGTTAGATTTTATAATAGCAATATAACTTTAATTATTTGCAGTGGAAACAAAATAGGATCACTGAAAGATAACCATGGACAGAAACAAAGAGACACAGATTTTAGCCTGGGAAACCACAAGGGAGAAAACCCAGCAACCTTTTTTCATTCAGAGATATCAGTTCAAGATACAAGATACATCCAGATACATAACCAAGATGAAGATAAACCAAAGAAGAAAATATCCAAAGATAGCAACCCCAGAATTAGCCTTTTCCTTTGTCTCTTGCGCACTTCCTTTTTCTTTTGGAGCGAACTTGCTTGATGGTCAAATGAATGAGGCATCACTTCTATTTATATTGGTTTGAGGCTGAACTTTTTCATCAAGTGGGGCCAACTTGTCTTCCTTGCCTCGGCCGACTTCTCTTCTAGCATAATAATATTACTTTTATTATTATTATCTCTAGGCCGACTTGGTGTTAGGATGCCTCACATAGCTACAACACCAACAAGAAGACAGCATGGTAGGGTTGTGCTATTAGAGGGAAAGAGGTGATCAATTGAAACCTGGACATAGCAAACAGGACAGAAAGATTCAGACAAGAAGGTTAAATATAAAAACCATTGAATCAGATATGCCAGTACAAGGTTCCAAAAGAAAGAGGAAGGCCCTACTTTGCCAGACTGTAACAAGCCAACAACATAGGGGGGGCAGTCTTTTCCTAGATGGAAGAAAGAACGGAACATGCATATGAGGATACACATCACTAACAAACCCAATTCTTTAAATACTAGAGGATAACATGCAAAACCCAAGGTCCACTCACAAGAGGAGAAACATCTTTGTCCTGGTTGCAGGCCTGAACCCTGAAACAAAGTGAATGTCAGCAGGTTTTTGGAATCAATCTGTTAAAATCACACCTGGATTTCCAGCAGCAGGGTCTGGAAGCTCCAAAGCTTTTGGGAAATGATTAATGTAGAGAAAGCAAGAAGGCCAAAGGTGATGGCATTGGAAATTTGCAAATATGCTTGAAAAAATAAAACCGTTGAGAATAATTTTCAGACTCCAATTTCAATAGTCGTCACCAACATTACCTTCCTAAAGACGGTGTTATTTAAGTGAATTGGAGTTGGCATCTGCAGATGAGGAAGGAGACACAAGGAGGACACTCAGCCAAGTGACCCTTTCAGAAGTAGAGTGGAAACTGAATCCTATTGGAGCAGTAACCCAGTCTAGATATTCAATAATGTCAATAAACAGTCAGTTTGAAGGAGAGGATTTTACATCAGACCTCTAGGATTTCAAACATTTGATAAAGTCTTCATTTAGATAGTCTGTAAGTTTTAGTCCCCATGCTGACCACCCAGCAGTTCTTATTATCAATTCCTGAATGTAAAGAAAAAGGTTTGGACAGCCATTTTGCAAAATCTGTATTTATTTTTAATATTTTAGGGCTAAGGCCAATTGTAATATAATCTTTTTTCCACTAAACAAAAAGAAGTCATCAGTGATCATTTGTATTCTTGTATGATTTTATGACAGTTAATTTTACCAAGAACTAGGAGTTATCCTGGGCACCTGGCTGATGGCCATCCTATTCATCAACAAACCTTGTTAAATGGAGTCAACAAGCAACCTTTAATGGATTCGTGGTAAGAAGTTCCAAAGTTAGTCCTTTATGGTAAATAGTCAAACAGTCACTTGTTGAGATTAGATAGATAAAATGCCCCCCAAACAAGTGCTCGCCTGTCAATAGCTGAGTCTAGCAAAGAGCCTATGGAAGACCCATATTCACAGGACAAAAAAAGAGACAATAATTAACAGAAAAGGGAATATATGCAATCTACTGTAGAATGATAAACTGTAATACAAGATGCTGCTCAGTCTGCACTTCTAGCTGCCTCGATAACACATGAATGTTTTTTCATAGTTATTAACTATAGTCTATAACTAATATGTTAGGATAACAGTAAAAGTTGTGGGGGATGGAGGTCGATTTCTTGAATGGTCGTGGGTAAAAGAGAGTGGGAGTGAAGGAGGAGGAAATCCCCTTTGCAGGGATTATAAATAGGATAGCAAAGTTTGCTGAGCAACATTAGCCTACAAAGGAGGATTTACATTCTTTTCTGGCAATTAGAGGAACCAAGAGACCCCCTGTAATACTGTTGGCAAAAAATTGTTTAGGAATGGCAGGACAAGGTCCATATATCTCTCTAAAACCAACATCTTTCAAGAATAAGGTATGTTAATTCAAAGAGAGAACATTGATTTGTAGACATATTGGAATGTGGCCATCATAGATGCTAAAACAATGGATAGACAACGACTGGTAACAGAAAGGTCAGATAGATCTGTATCTGTCTGGCAAGGGATATTATATAGTTAAGTTTAATGGTAAAGTAGAAAGAGAGAATTTTTAATAGAGGGCATTACTTTAATAAGAGTACAAATTTACTTTTGAGATTCCAGGACATGAGTTTCAATCCGTGTTGCAAATATCTGCAATTTCTCCCGATATTTCCAATATTCTCCGAGTTTTTCAGGCCCAAGTTTATGCTTGCTGATATTTTCCCAATATTTCTGATAAGTTTCTTTCTCAACACCTGGAAATATATTCCCCGAAATAATATTTGCAACATTGATTTCAATCCAATCTAAGCACCCACACTGGCCCATCTTTAGAAAAAATGACCCTTCCTCCCTCTAGAATGGTGGGACAGATTTACTCAGTTTAACTGGGGACAACTTAGCCAAAACCATTAAAGTTTATAGTTTGATACAAGAAGGAAGAATGGCATCCTTTCCCAGAGTTTCTATAGAGGTGGAATTGGAGAAGCTTCCAGACTCAATGATGTTCAAATCATGAGGCTACTCTTGGGAGAAATATTGGAATATGGCAAGAGGGTACAAGCAATACCGGTGAGCAATTAACATTGAATTCAAAAAGAAAAAACAAATTACAAATTTCCTAGACAGACAGAATCAATATAAGTTGTTCACAAAAAGGTTATAACATCTTCCGTAAGGAGGCCCAGGTGCATACTAAATGAATATATTGAAATTAATGGGGATTATTTAGGCAGTAGATAAATCCTAGATAAACAAACAGCTTTCCTTCTAATTTTTGGTTCAAAGAATTTTCAGCTTGTTATCTAAAATTTCTTCGAGCAGAAGCTCAACATGTCTCATCCTTCATGGACTCTTTTAAAAATGCACATTAAAAATTTAAAACCTATTCTGTGTAATAAGCATGTTGGGCATTTTTCAAAAACTGGTAAACATAAATAAGGAAAAGGGTAAATGAGGCAGCTCCAATCTATGCTCCGAATTAAAGATGTAGAAAGCAAAATTGTTGACTCACAACTGTTGTAGTAGCAATCATAGCATAATCTGCCCATCTAAATACTTTTCTGACTTCTCCTCTTGAAGTATGGTACAAACTAGAAGCAACACCAACGCCAACCAGGGAATTTGCATAAAGCATGTCACTTAGTCTCTTCCTGCATCATTAAATAAGAAAAATAAAATAATCAATCAAGCCTAAATACATGACCATGCACGTAGCTTTCTTAAAAGAAATCTTGTATTCAATTAGTATGGCTATTACCTTGGGGCCTGCATTCCCAGGAAGATGAAAGGAATAGAAGTTAACACATTGGCTGTGGTTTCGGCCAAACTCTGATCACCTACGGTCATAGAAATTATAAAATTCTCAGACAATAAAAAGAAAGAAAGAAAATATAGGAATCTTAAGCCCTGATTTATAATGCTCAATAATCCAATAAAAATGAAAAAAGAGAATTCTAAAGTTTAGAAGCATGCTAAAGCCAAACTACCATTGAAAGGTTTTAAAATCATACGAAAGGTAAATCAGATTTTTTTAACAAGCAAAAGACACTACTTCTTAAGATACAGCATTTTGATTTAGACAAATAGATATGAATTACCTAGATGATTGCATTGCACACATCTAAGGCATGCTGGCCTCATTTGCCAGATCCTTCTCAAATGATCATGAGGCCAAGGAGTCCCAGAAATTTTCAAGTTATCATTATCTTCAAACCTGCATCAGAAATAGGTTAAATCAATCCTACAAAAAAACCTCACCATAATCATATCAATCTAAAATACGATTTCCATCAAAAGCAATGGTAACACCAACACCACCCTTTACACAACGAAGTAGCAATGTGCAATGTTCTATAAATTGACCCATGTTTTACAGAACCTTGTCAAAGGCAACCTGCTGTACATCTTTCATTCCTGTGCATATCTATAAATTTTGAAACTGATGTAAATTCTAGCAACAAGAGGAGAAAAAATCTTACGGCATTAACAACCTTCTATCATCCCCAGGAGCCTCAGAATTCATGTTGTTTGAAAGCTGAAATCCCCCCGTTGGAGGGAGCTCTTCCTCGAAAGATGTATGATGCACCAATTGTACTCCATAGAGACCCCTTAATGGTCTCGGTTGCCTTGATCTTCTCTGGGCCCCCATTTACAGGGTTGTAGTATCGACAAATTCAAGTAAACCCGCAACTAATATGAAGCATGCACTGTCCTCTTCTCGTGTGTATTCCCCTCTAAAGTAAATACTTAGTGCCATCAAAAGGAATAGATTATGGAGAAGGTTTGGACTAGTGTAGCAATCTGTTCACAAAATACAACCACAGTATCATCTTGTAGGCAATGAAATGACAAAGACCAATTAAAATTGTTCAAAAGATGACACCTACAATAATGCCTTTGCTCCTTTAGTAAAACAATTTCAGGATTTTAATGGTCGTTGGTCCTCGTTACATTCATCAAGGAAGGGCTATAAAAACTCCTCTTTTCAGATTGAAAGCGGGACCAAATATCAACAATCCCCAAGAAGGATCTATGATGGGAATACAACCCAAAATGTAGAATTCAAAGGCTTCAATTTTTCAGAAAGCATTCAACCTATCAGATGAGGATACCTGCTAGTAAATGTTGTGTAACCCAGAGGAAAAGCAATGCCAAAGTGCTGCACATTCAAATGAAAGCTATACTGGGAAGGCACTAAATTCTGTATCTCAGCCACACGTAGCTTTAATTTCTCGATTGCACACTGGGGGGGTGAACATATAAATAAGGTTGTAGATTTTTAGTTTGTAACGCACTGGAAGGACATGTGGGCATCAGTTTGTTAAAATGACCACTCCCTGCGATATTGGTCGGCAAGCTTTTCTGATTGAAAGCCAATGCTGCCAACATATCACCATGGTCCCTAACAGAGTTGTTGCCTCTTTCTATGAGAACCATGGCTTCACAAATCAAACAGCTGCATCCAAGGTATTTCTTTCAAGAGAATCAACATATCCCTATTCTTGCATCAACATGTTGATGATAAGAGATATCATTTTTGGGGATTATCTGCATAGTACTCATTGCATTGGGTTCTCACAAGGGTGAAGAAGTGCATCAACATGTTGATGATAAGAGATATCATTTTTGGGGATTATCTGCATAGCATTGGATTCTCACAAGGGTGAAGAAGTGGGATTGAGACTTGCAAAATGAATCACATAGTATCAATCCTAGGACTTGGGACTTGTGCCAGTAACCAGTAGGTGATGGTAAGATCACCCATCCCGCTTTGGTTCAAGTGCACTTAACCATGATAATTAAACATGGCATCTCCTCTTTCACAAAGAGAAACAGGAAAACAGAATGTCGTTTCAAGCATTACAGAATTTCATGTGACAGGACTGCAATAATCTAATGGGGAAGGATTTCTCAGCCAGGTAAAACAACCACACATGACGCTAGGCATAACACCTCACTATCATCATTTATGCAATTGTAAGAAATTGCAAAATGGCATACACCCATCTGCTATATAATTCATTTCAATTGAGAATACAGAGAAAAAAGGCACAGAGAAAGAAAGAAAGCATGGGTACCTTTTTGAAGGACCCGCTGCTTGGGGATGGCATCCAAACTCTACTCTAGAGAATAAACGATCGATTGAATTGTTAGTTTGGTGCAAGAGGGGAGGCAGCCTCAGCCATCCATGAGGTCCCCTGAACATAACACTAGAATGATGCCGATGAGACAAGGAGAATAGTGGGAGGATTCATATTATGCACATTGAGCATATTCCTGGGTTCGCTATAGAATCTGCCACGCCCTCGCTCCCGCGTACGAAAATAGATATGCTAATGATGTTCATGGTAAAATCACAATTTATAATTCAATCGTACTCCTTTGATCGGTTGGGCTTTCTTCGGGGAGTTTACCTGCAGCCTTGACCAATGTATCCCCTCCTTCCTTTTTACTTGGGAGATGATTCGGAAGGCGTAATGAAGGTACCTGAGCTTGAAGCTACATATTGAACACTTGTGTTTCGCAAGACTAGAGACATCCTGAACTAAGCTCTTTTTCAGACCAGTCAAATCAAATAATTAGAGTAAACGGTAGTCTCCAAACTTCTTGTGGCCTAGGATAGGCTCTCCGTGATTAATGGCGCATTGCCTTGAAATTTCTTTATGGTATATTCCAAGTGTTGATCAAATATACTCTGTGCAGGTTTTTATCATCTTCCCTTTTAGGATATGCTTAGTATTTTTTATTAGCATATTCCATTAAAGCTACTTATGATGCATTATATAATGGTACTACATGTTGTGCGTCACTGTGAACAACAACTATTGTAATAATGGGTTTTTTATTCTCTTTCGTAAGTATATTTTTGAAAAAGAGCGGGGTGTATTAGTAGTGGATGACCCCAAGATTATTATATAGGAGAGTTGCAATTTATTGTTTTAGGAAAAAGAAATTGGATATCTTTTTGAAATTGTAGTCTAAACGTCATACAATTTGGACCTTTTATGACTATCATCACTAGAATTTGGTTATACAATTTTTGGTTAAATTACAATTTTTTATTATTTAATTTGTATTTTTGAATGCAGAAATGGATTCAACCCTCTTAAACACTCCTATTCACTTGGATTGTGCAATCTCAACCACTGATATTTACAATTCCAACAACTCTATTGAATTTTTAGTTGGATTTTGGACAAAAATAATGGGAAAAAAGACCGGAAATAGGTTCAAACAATGCATGTTTAGACTATTGCAATGGAGACCAATGCTTTCTCGTTAAAGTATGCATCATATGTTTTAACATTTCTTCATTAGAAGAATACCTCGTATTCAATAAAATTGAATTACATCGGTAGATGCTTTGGTTAACAATGGCATCAATCTAAACTAGTGTATAGAGAAAATTTCACATATGGATCTCCTTGATATCACTAATCCCATTCCCATCTCACTAAAACAATTAATTGATACTTAATGAACAAGAGCTCTAAATCTCCCCATGTCATAATATGCTATCAAAGAGTTTAGGTACATGTCCTAATTATGCCCAAGATGTTCATGATGCTTATACACAAACCTAAGGAGTTCTTGGGGCATGTATGATCCGGATTTTATGAGCAGAACGAAATAAATACAGATTATTATCAGATGCTTAACACAAAATAACAGAGATACAGTAAAAGTGGTTTTCTATTCAATAAGGAAATAAGCTAGAACTGTAAAATGCAGCGGAAAACAAGCTTGCTGGAATGGTGGCGGCTTATCTCTGAGAAGAGATGTGACGGCTACGCTCATTTCGAAAGAAGATGGTTACAATGAGGCTCTCAAGGCCTTTTACAATAAACAGGAATGTCAAAAACACTAGACATCCAAAAACCTAACCCTAGGAGATGAAGCGCCAAAAGTCATGTGGGCCTCGTTTGGGTAAGTTAGTACATCAACTTCCCGGGGTCGTAACTTTTGCATACGATCTCCGTTTGGGGCACTCGGTAGCCCGTTGGAAAGGTCTATCCGAGATTTACAACTTTTGATTAAGACAAAATATGTGCCTATGGAAACCATTTGGCCCCCCAAGTTTCCAAAAAAAGGTCGTTTAGGGCCTCAAAATGGCCCTGCAAGTTCAGGACCCGAAAAACTGCTAAAAATAGTACACTACCAAAATTGCCATAAAATTGTTTTGAGCCAGTTGGAAAGGTGGGTGGCCACCAATATCCACCTGGATCAATCCTCCTTCCTTAGGAATCAATGGTCTCCATTGCGTTGAGTTCCCCCATCAGATGAGGAAATTTATGTTGAATTTGGCCTCAGGTGAGCCACTTGCCTTGGTGCAGGAGCTGCCCTGCTTTGACAACTCGATAAAGCTGGATCCTTTGATGTCGAGTGCCCTTGATCTGTGTGTCTGCAATATGATCACTGGATGCTTGTTGTAGGCAGTCAGGGTTGAGCTCTGTTGGTGTCAACTTCTCTGCTATCTCTAAGGTGTCTAATAGTGGTGGGAAATATGGTCGAAGGAGAGCCACGTTGAAGACTGGATGCAGACCAAGGAAGGGGGGAATGTTGAGCTCAAAACCATTGTCACCCACCGCCTTGGTGATGGTGTACGACCCATAACGGAGTGGGCGAATCTTTCGATGGGGCCCTGTAAGGCGTTCTTTTTGCAAATGCAACCAAACTTTGTCGCCCACCTGAAACTTATGTGGCACCCGATGTTGATCATGGCACTGCTTGTACTTGGCATTAGAATTCTGTAGAATATCTTGAACTTGTTGGCGGATATGCTGGATCCGTTCCATGAACCGGGCGGCTTTGTCAGCTTCTGGGGACGAGTCGATCGAGGTGGTCGCAAGGGGAACTGCAACATCCATGGGGCCCAATGGTTGGAATCCCAACCCCACCTGAAAGGGGTTGTGGCCAGTTGAGCTATGCAGGGCTCGGTTGTAGCTATGTTGGACATAGGGGACGGTTGTAGCTATGTTGGACATAGGGGAGACTCTCATCCCATGTGAGGGGGTGTGTTGAATTGTACATGCGCAGGATATGTATGACCATCCGGTTGACGACCTCCGTTTTCCCATCGGTCTGGGGGTGGAAGGCAGTGGATTTGGTGAGCTTGGTATCCAGCAGTGACCAGAGGCTTGACCAGAATGAGCTGAGGAACCGACTGTCACGGTCTGAGATAATGGTCTGTGGGATCCCAAAATGTACCCATACTCGTTCAAAGAAGAGCTTGGTAGTGGCTTCTGCTGCGATGTTCTTCTTGCAAGCAGCTAGAATCGCCATCTTGGAAAAGCGATCAACAACCACGAAAACACAGTCGTTTCCTCTCTTGGTGGATGGGAGGCCCGACATGTAGTCCATTGAGATGGATTCCCATGGCCTGTTAGGAGTAGTCAGAGGGGTGTATAGGCCCTGTTTCTTAGTGGTCCGTTTGGCAATAGCGCAAGCGGTGCAGGACCTGATATACTTGCCGACATCCTATCGAAGTTTCGGCCAATATAAATGTTTCTGCAACACTGCCACTGTCTTTTCGACGCCAAAGTGTCCTACCAACCGACTATAGTGAGCTTCCTAAATCAGCTTCACGCACTCGCTTGATGGAACGCAGAGATGGCCCAGACGACACAACAACCCGCCCTGAAGATGGAAATTAGCAACCACTGAGTTGGTGCCCAACATTTGATAGGTGGCGGAGAAGTCAGGGTCTGTCTCGTAGAGGTGGGACCATCCGGAGGTCTCATGGCCGCAAGAGTCTAGCACCGTGGTAAGTGCCGCGACTGGAGGTCGACTGAGGCAGTCAGTAACTCGGTTGGTACTCCCTGTTTTATATTTGATGTTGAGGTGGAACTGCTGTAAATATGTTGACCACTTCTGATGGTGGTCATTCTGCAACTTTCCTTGGGTCTGCATGAACTGTAGTGGCTTGTGATCAGTGTGGATGACTGTCTCCTTCCCAAGAATGTAATGTCTCCACTGGCGGCAGGTTTGTACAATGGAGTACATTTGTTTGTCGTAGGTAGGGTACTAGCAGACAACATCTAATAGTGTCTCACTATCATATGCCACGGGGTGGCCGTGTTGAGTGAGAACGGTACCCACAGCATAATCTGAAGCATCTGTCTCGATCTCAAAGGGATGTTGCAGGTTCGGTAATGAGAGTACCGGCGATGAGCACAAACGCTTCTTCAAGTCATCGAAGGCTTGTTGTTGGGACAGGACCCACACAAATTTTGCCTTACCACCACCCCTGGTCACTTGGCTGAGGGCCCATGTGATATGAGAGAATCCCAGCACGAACCGGCGATAGAAATTAGCGAGGCCCAAGAAGCTCTGAAGTTCAGTGAGTGTGGTTGGGGCTAGCCAGTCACGGATGACCTGGATCTTGGATGGATCCACATGCACACCATGTCGATCAACAATGTAGCCTAAGTAATGGACCCTGTCCATGCCGAAGGAGCATTTTTCCAAGTTTGCATATAGTTTGTGCTTCCGCGAGGTGTGCAGAACCTGCTGAATATACTGCAAGTGTTCCTCCCAAGTCTTGATGTAGATGAGGATGTCATCCAGATACACCACTACAAAATTGTTGGTGAAAGGTCGTAGGATATCGTCCATCATCCTCATAAAAGTTGTTGGAGCATTTGTCAAACCAAAAGGCATGACCAACCATTCAAAAAGACCTTCTTTTGACTTGAAGGCAGTCTTCCATACATCTGTCTGTTCTATTAGGACCTGGTGGTAGCCAGACTTCAGATCAATCTTACTGAAGTATTTGGCCCCCGTGAGCTGATCAAGGAGGCCATCGATTAGGGGAATCGGGTACCGGTTACGGACTGTGATTTTATTAAGGTTCCAGTAATCAATGCAGAGTCGCCAGGTCCCATCTTTCTTCTGCACCAACACGATTGGGCTCCCACAAGGTGATGAACTGGGATGGATGTGCCCCTTGTGGAGCAATTCTTGGATCTGCCTCTTGATCTCCTTGTTTTCCAACAGAGAGCGGCGATAGACTGGCCCATTGGGTAGCGGTGCGCCTGGGGTCAGATCAATGGGATGCTTGACCTGGCAATGCAGAGGTACTCCGGTCGGAGAGGAGAAGATATCTGAGTATCCTTCCACCACCTTATCCACTTGCTTCTGTTGTGTGGAAAGATCAGTCGTGGAGGCCCGGGATGTGGCTGCGATCTTTCTTTCACTCTGAGAGCGAATCACGAAGAAGACAAATTTCCCAGTCTGAGAGATGACCTTCCTGCATTGCTTGGCAGAGATCAAGGAAATAGCACTAGGAGGGACTACCTCGGGTATCCTGTACAATTTACTGTTCAAACAAATAATAACACTACGAGGCCTAGACTCATATACAGCATGACGTTTCCATAAATAAGGTTGGCCCAAAAGAACATCTGAAACTTCGAGAGGAGCGACATCACACAATACCTCGTCCTTGATGTCGTATGGCAGTTGACACTGTTGGATGACACGGAGATCGCTTCCTTTGCGGAGCCATCCAATGGTTTAGGGTTGTGGGTGCGGCGTTGTCGGCAAGGCCAGGCGCTTGATGACCTCTTCTGAGATGAGATTCTTCTGGCTACCGCTGTCAATGATGAAGTGCAGCGGGGTGCCTTTTACCCACATCTGTGAATGGAAGAGGCGTTCTCCTTCTTCTTACTCGTCTGGTTCATCGGGCTGGAGCTTGGTGGTAGCAATGGTGGCACTGGGTTCCACATCAATGATTCGTCTTCCCCTTTCTGGTTCAGACTCAGAGTCAGAACCCGCATCTGATTCAGATGCTTTCACTTCGGCCACCAGCGACTGCTTTGAGCGACAATCAGCAGTGTTATGCCAAGGGCACTTATGGAAGTCGCACCACTTCCCGGTATCTTTCTTTGCTTTTCTGGTGTCCTTCTTTGCTTGCGGCTTGGACTGGTTGTCCTGATACTGTCCATCTTTGCTCTGTCCTTTATTCTATGGGTTGGGGCCGCCCTTTCCTGTCTTTTGCTGTGAAGGGTTCCCAAGCCCAAATTGCCGTGTCTTTTGTTTGAGCTTATGCTTGATTTTGAAGGCATATCGGTAGGCCGCGCCCAAGGAAGAGACGTCCAGAAATTCCATTTTGGTCTGGATGTATCTATGCAAACCACCGCGATACTTGAGCACCAGATGTCGCTCTGAATCTTTGATACCCAGCTTGGTGCGCAAGGTGTGGAAGATATTTGTGAACTCTGGCACTGCTTGGTCTCTTTCTTGTCGCAGTGTGGTCCATTTGGTATACAAGTCGTCATAGCTTCCAACAGGGTAGTATTGTTCCTTAATAGCATCCCTGAAGGATTCCCAAGTGGCCGTGACTGAAATAATGAGGCTTCTTCTGTGTCCTTTTGCCCGCAGAATGTTTCCCACCAATATTTGACATGGGGAACGGCTTTGAGGAGCGCAAAAGTAATATTTTCTTTATTTGAAAAGTTATGGATAGAAAAATACCCTTCTAGTAGATTCAACCACTTATCTACAGCATCTGCGTCTATCTGTCCTTCAAATATAGGAATATCGAAGTTGATTTGTACCTTGAAGGGGGCGACGCCTCCGCTCAAGGAAGATGCGTCGCTTGTTGGTAGTCGCCGAAGGATTTGCGTGAAATTATCCATCATTTTGTTCCTCTGCTGCGTGAGGGCTTCCTCAAGCAACATTTTGATAGGATCTCCTGTCCCGTCATCTTTCTTTTCTCCTGCCATGAGAGGTCGCTTGGGCGTGCGAGAGCTTTTGTCCTCAAGGGAAACAAGCTCGAGACCCAATTCCTTATACCCTGACCTCGTTGGGGACATGCATTAAGACGACAAGGAGAAGACCACTCTGATACCACTGATCTGGATTTTATGAGCAGAACGAAATGAATATAGATTATTATCAGATGCTTAACACAAAATAACAGAGATACAGTAAAACTGGTTTTCTATTCAATAAGGAAATAAGCTAGAACTGTAAAATGCAGCGAAAAACAAGCTTGTTGGAATGGTGGCGGCTTATCTCTGAGAAGAGATGTGACGGTTGTGCTCATTTCGCAAGAAGATGGTTACAATGAGGCTCTCAAGGCCTTTCACAATAAACAGGAATGTCAAAAACCCTAGACATCCAAAAACCTAACCCTAGGAGATGAAATGTTAAATTCTAGCATAAATGCACAAGCAAGATCACTGAAAGAAACATAATCACAAGATAGACACAGATATACCCTGGAAAACCCTCATGGGGTAGAAAACCCAGCAAAGCTTTCCTCAATATAGATAATCAACCAAATACAAGATAGTAGTCCACAACAAGAGCTCCTTCTCCACCAAATGCAGAACTTTCTCTCTCCTATGCGCACAAGTGAAGTGTTAGGACAAGTGAGTTAAGTGAGGAACAACCTCCTCTACTTATACTTGTTTTCCAACTGACTTTTTACCCTATGGGGCCGACTTGTCAATTTAAGTCTAATAACCTCCAATAAAATAACTTCGAGCCAATCCCTACATAGGAGATTTAATAACCCTAGTTCCCATAATCCAATGGAGGAATAAACATCTCCAGATATACAATAGAGTCCCGTCAGAGGAATAAAACATCTCCGGAATAATACAAATATAATATTCTTTGAAGTTACAATATTTCAACACTCCCCCTTAACGAGAAGGATATTATAACAACAACTGTGGGAGCAAGGAGTCATCGACTACATGATACATGATACATCTATAAATCATTGGAAGCTTTCTTTATACATCATCAATAACTCAAGCAGTTACTGGAACATCTTCAAGATCTTCAAAATCTTCAATACTGAGTCTTCATCTTCTGCAGCACTTGAACAGCTACATCACAATCATCAGTATCATCATCACACGATCATCCGCATCGTCATCACACAATCATCAGCATCGTCATCACATGATCATCAACATCGTCATCATGCGATCATCAACATCGTCATCACACGATCATCAACATCGTCATCACACGATCATCAGCATCGTCATAACATCATCATCACACGATCATCAGCATCGTCATCACACGATCATCAGCATCGTCATAGCATCGTCATCACATGATCATCAGCATAGCAGCATATCCTGCAATACACATTATCCAATTACGGGATGATCACTCCCTCTCACTTTAGGACATAGGTCCAAGGATGATGCAATCCCAATCAATTACCAGGATGATTAGTCCTTATCACTTTAAGACACCTCACCATGTCTAGGGACGATGCAATCCCAATCAATTACCAGGATGATTAGTCCTTATCACTTTAAGACACCTCACCATGTCTAGGGACGATGCAATCCCAATCAATTATCAAGATTATTAGTCCTTATCACTTTAGGACATGAGTCCAAGGATGATGCAATCCTAATCAATTACCAGGATGATTAGTCCTTATCACTTTAGGACATAAGTCCAAGGATGATGCAATCCTATCATGTACATTTTGAACCAAACGCTCAGGGACGATGCAGTCCTATATATGTCCGCTAAAGACCATATTCTCGAAGACATCTGTCTACGGCTCTCTTTAGGACTGAAGTCCAAGGATGATACAATCCTTATCGTTCGCTAGGAACCACATTCTCGAAGACATCTGTCTACGGATCACTTTAGGACTGAAGTCCAAGGATGATACAATCCTCCACCAACCTCATCGTTGGAACATACAACCTCATCTTCAACCTTATCGTTGAAACAGGTAGGAATATCCTCATCAATAAGTATACACATCATCAATACAAGTATCCTCATCAATACAAGTATCCTCATCAATACAAGTATACACATCATCAATAAGTATACATATCATCAATACAAGTATCCTCATCAATACAAGTATACACATCATCAATACAAGTATCCTCATCAATACAAGTATACATATCATCAATACAAGTATCCTCATCAATACAAGTATACACATCATCAATAAGTATACATATTATCAATACAAGTATCCTCATCAATACAAGTATACACATCATCAATACAAGTATCCTCATCAATACAAGTATACACATCATCAATACAGGTATCCTCATCAATACAAGTATACATATCATCAATACAGGTATCCTCATCAATACAAGTATACATATCATCAATACAAGTATCCTCATCAATACAAGTATACACATCATCAATACAAGTATACAAAACATAAATGCAGGTATCCTCATCAATACAAGCAACCATATGATCTAGATAAGCAATCTCATCATCAATATAGGTATCAACATCGATACTAGTACCCAAAGATATCTTCATCTATCATATCACTCCCCCTTTCGAGGAGAGTCCTTTTGAACTACACCAAGCTTGTCTCGAAAACGTTCAAACTTTACACGAGACAGGGGTTTGGTTAGTATATCAGCAACTTGCTCGTCCGTGCTCACATAGTCGAGCTTGATAGCTCCCTTTTGCACTATATCCCGTATATAGAAGTAATAGATCTCTATGTGTTTTGACTTATCATGAAATACTGGATTCTCATTCATCTTGATACAACTCTGGTTATCACACAGAATCACAGTGGGTTCCATCTCTAAGTCAAACAGTCCTGATAATAACTTACGAAGCCATACTGCTTCACAACTGGCAGAGCAAGAAACTATGTATTCTGCTTCAGCTGTGCTGAGAACCACACTAGACTGCTTCCTGCTATACCATGAGATCATAGTAGATCCCAGACAATAACATCCTCTCGATGTACTCTTCATGTCTGATACACTTCCTTCCCAATCAACATCAGTGTAGCCATGCAAATTTAAAACATGATCTCCACTATAGTAAAGACCAAAATCTATCGTACCTTTTAAGTACCTCATCACATGTTTTGCAGCTATCATGTGAACTCTTCTAGGTTCCACCAGACACTGACTCAAGGTATTCATAGAAAAACATATGTCTGGCCTAGTGTTAGTCAAATACATTAATGATCCAATAATCTGTCTATACAGAGTTATGTCCTCTAACTCTGATGAGTTATCTACTAATAACTTCAAGTTGGAGTCCATGGGAGTGGCCATGGCTTTACAGTCCAACATGCCGAATCTTTTCAAAATCTCCACAGCATATTTACCTTGATTTAGAAAGATTCCTTTTGGGTCTTGCCATACTTCCAGTCCTAAGAAGTAGTGCATCAATCCGAGATATTTCATCTCAAATTCTGAAGAGAGCTTCTTCTTGCACTCGATAATCTGTCTCTCATTTCCAGTCAGAAATAGATTATCTACATACAATAATAATATAATAGGTTCATCATTCATAACTTTGAGATAAAGGTTAGGATCAGCTTTACTCTTGGTAAAGCCCATGCTTGTCAAGAAGCTATCAATCCTTCCGTACCAAGCTCTAGGAGCTTGCTTCAACCCATACAAGGCCTTCTTCAGTTTGCATACATGAGTTCTTCCATCTTCTACCTCAAATCCAAGTGACTGTTCTATGTACACTTCTTCTTCAATTACACCATTCAGGAAGGCTGTCTTAACATCCATCTGGTGTAGTTTCCATTTCATCATCGATGCACGTGCCATGATAGTTCTAATGGAAGTGTACCTAGCAACTGGAGCAAATGTTTCTTCATAGTCAATTCCCTCCTTTTGAGAGAATCCTCTGACTACAAATCTTGCCTTATATTTTTCAATGCTACCATCCGCAGCATGTTTTATCTTGAATATCCATTTGGAGGACACTACACTTTTATCTTTTGGTTTGGGAACTATATCCCAAACATCATTTTTCATTATTGACTGGTATTCTTCTGTCATTGCTTCTACCCATTCTTTCTTCTGAACTGCTTCTTCATAGCTAGTAGGTTCCTGATCCACTAGATTACACATCAAAGCCATATAGTTGGATACTAGCTTTGGTTTCTTCCTTTCTCTAGTGGAGCCTTCAGGAGCTCCATATTTTTCAGTTCCTTGAATAATGTCTCTGGCCCATGCTGGCCTTCTTTTTCTTGATAAGTTTGTAATGGGGGGTTCTTGTGGTTCTAGCAAGTCATGGTCTTCAGGTGTAGTATCTTCAGGAATGGGTGCAGCCTCTGTGATCCTGGAAGGTGTGTCTTCTTCATAGATTTCTTCATGTTGGCACTTCCTAGATCTCTTGAGAGCTGCTTCTTCATCAAATGTCACATCCCTACTAATTTCCATATGATGAAAACCTGGGATGTAAATTCTGAATGCTTTGGATGATTCACAATATCCAACAAATATTCCCTTCTTTCTAGAAGGATCCAACTTGGTTCTCTTTTCTTTTGGAATGTGTATGTATACAGGACATCCAAATATTTTAAGATGACTTACCTCAGGCTTCTTTCTTGTGAACACTTCTTCTGGAGTTTTGAAATCAAGAGCACTATGGGATAGTCTATTTTGTACATAGACTGTTGTTTTAGCTGCTTCAGCCCATAAGTACATAGGTAGGTCCTGATCATGTATCATTGTCTTTACAGCTTCCATGATGGTTCTATTCTTTCTTTCCGCAACACCATTTTGTTGGGGATTGTAGGGAGTAGTTAGCTCTCTCTTGATTCCAACTTCTTTACAGAAATCTTCAAAATCTTTTGAAGTATATTCTCCGCCATTATCTGTTCTGAGTACTTTAATTTTCTTTTCTGAATGATTCTCTATTAATGCTTTAAACTCTTTGAACTTTCCAAAAACTTCATTCTTCCCTTTTAAGAAGTATATCCAAGTTTTCCTTGAATAGTCATCAATAAATGTGAGATAGTATTCATATCCACTTAAAGATGTGGAGGGCATTGGTCCACATACATCTGAATGGATCAATTCCAAAATGCTTTTGGTCTTTGTTTCACTCTTTGGAAATGGGTTCTTGATGTTCTTCCCCTTTGCACATCCTTTGCATGTGCCATCATGGTCAACCTTTAAGTCTGGTAGACCTACAACTACCTTGCTTACATGAGGTAGTGCCTCGTAGTTAATGTGAGCAAGTCTCCTATGCCATAGCTCATTTGGGATAGAGACTTCATGTATAAGGGCAGCTTCTGGATGACCCTTGAGCTTGTACAAACCTCCTTCTTCTTCACCAATAACAATTGCATCCTTAATAGTTTTGCCTTTGGACCACATTAAAACTTGTCCATCAATGAATGCAACTCTATAGCCTTTCTTGTCCAATGCTGAGTGATCCGGATTTTATAAGCGGAACGAAATGAATACAGATTATTATCAGATGCTTAACACAAAATAACAGAGATACAGTAAAACTGGTTTTCTATTCAATAAGGAAATAAGCTAGAACTGTAAAATGCAGCGGAAAACAAGCTTGCTGGAATGGTGGCGGCTTATCTCTGAGAAGAGATGTGACGGCTGCGCTCATTTCGCAAGAAGATGGTTACAATGAGGCTCTCAAGGCCTTTTACAATAAACAAGAATGTCAAAAAACCTAGACATCCAAAAACCTAACCCTAGGAGATGAAGCGCCAAAAGTCATGTGGGCCCCGTTTGGGTAAGTTAGTACATCAACTTCCCGGGGTCGTAACTTTTGCATACGATCTCCGTTTGGGGCGCTCGGTAGCCCGTTGGAATGGTCTATCCGAGATTTACAACTTTCGACTGGGGCCAAATGTATAGGTAAACATTTGGCCCCCCAAATTGCCAAAAAAGGTCGTTTAGGGCCTCAAAATGGCCCCGGAAGTTCAGGACCCGAAAAACTGCTAAAAATAGTACAATACCAAAATTGCCATCAAACTGTTTTGAGCCAGTTGGAAAGGTGGGTGGCCACCAGTATCCACCTGGATCACTGAGATGGAAAGCAAGTTCTTCTTCAATCCTGGAACATACAAAACTTCCTTCATCTTCATGGGGGTTCCAGAATCAAGCTTGTAGTTTGCTTCACCAATTCCCTTGATGGGATATTGATAGTTATCTCCTAGAGATACCTTTTGTGGGGAGGTCTTTTCTTCAAGTTTTGATAGAGTCTTCTTTTGTCCTGTCATGTGCTTTGAAGCACCACTATCGATAACCCATGTACCTTCTCCAGGGGTTATAGATCCAGTGAGTGCGGAGAATAGAACATACTCTTCTACATCTTTTTCTTCACTTCTTCTAGATCTTTTCTTGAAGAAGGTCCTTTCTTCATCTTCTTCTTCTCTTCTAGGTCTTTTCTTGTAAGGCCTTTCTTCCTCTTCAATTTCTTCTTCACTATCATCTTCTGCAAGATGTGCTTGATGTCTTTTGTGATGAGTACCCTTTTTCTTCTTTAGAAAACAGTCCTTAGCAATGTGTCCTATTTTGTGACAAATAAAACATTGGAATGAGGAGTAATCTCTTCTTAGATTAGGTTCTCTTTTCTTTTGAAATCTTTGTGGAGGATGAGACTCCTTGTGACTATCCTTCTTAAAGTAGGATTGATTCCTTCTTCTCTTGGTGTGGGTGGCCAAGGCTTGGTCATCTTCTTTGAGCAAGGCTTCTCGGTTTGCAACCCTAGCCTCCTCTTGCACACAATCCTCCAAAACTACATCAAACTTCATACTTTCTTTTCTGGCACACATAGTTTGTATGAATGACTCCCAAGGTCTAGTGAGACCATTTAGAGCTGTTATCACAAGTTCATCTTCATCAAGAGTATCACCAATGGCATCTAGTTGCTCCTTGATTTGGGAGACCCTGGAGAAGTAGTCTTGAATGGATTCTCCTTTGTGCATCTTGGTGCTCTTCAACTGAGTCCTTAGGTTCATCTTCCTATTGATATTCTTTCCTTCATACATTCTTCCCAAGGCATCATACATTTCCTTTGGAGTCTTCTTGGAGGCCACTTGGGGAATCAAGTGGTCTTTAATAGAATCAGCTATGATTCTCTTTGCCCTAATCAAATCCTTTCTATGCTTCTCTTTGGCTTCATCTCCTTCAGGTTCTGCAACTTTATCCTTGATATAATGAGCAAGGTCATTTTCTTCAAGAATGAGACCAATTCTGTATTTCCATGCTTGGAAATTTTCTATACCTTCTAGCTTGTCTTCAAGCTTAGTGTTTGGAGCCATCTTCTCTTGGGGGAGTCCAAGAGATAAGAGGTAGAGTAGTACTTACCTGGAAACTTTAACCCTTTTAACTTTCCGGATCCCGGGACAAAATTTCTGGTTTATCGCACTTTTGGTAAAACTAGGGTTTGACTTTCCCAGAGTTCTACCCAACCAAAGAGTTCGATCTAGGGATCAAAAGATTGGTTTTGAGAAGGGCTATCCAGCCATGTAATCAGAATTCAACAATACCAACTTTTTGCAGAAACCAATTTCTGGTTTATCGCACTTTTGGTAAAACTAGGGTTTGACTTTCCCAGAGTTCTACCCAACCAAAAAGTTCGATCTAGGGCTCAAAAGATTGGTTTTGAGAAGGGCTATCCAGCCATGCAATCAGAATTCAACAATACCAACTTTTTGCAGAAACCCTAATTCTTACCGGAGAGAGAGAGAGAGATATTCTTACCTTGTGAAAGATGTCCTATTCAGGCTAGCTCTGATACCATGTTAAATTCTAGCATAAATGCACAAGCAAGATCACTGAAAGAAACATAATCACAAGATAGACACAGATATACCCTGGGAAACCCTCATGGGGTAGAAAACCCAACAAAGCTTTCCTCAATATAGATAATCAACCAAATACAAGATAGTAGTCCACAACAAGAGCTCCTTCTCCACCAAATGTAGAACTTTCTCTCTCCTATGCGCACAAGTGAAGTGTGAGGACAAGTGAGTTAAGTGAGGAACAACCTCCTCTACTTATACTTATTTTCCAACTGACTTTTTACCCTATGGGGCCGACTTGTCAATTTAAGTCTAATAACCTCCAATAAAATAACTTCGGGCCAATCCCTACATAGGAGATTAAATAACCCTAGTTCCCATAATCCAATGGAGGAATAAACATTTCCAGATATACAATAGAGTCCCGTCGGAGGAATAAAACATCTCCAGAATAATACAAATATAATATTCTTTGAAGTTACAATATTTCAACATGAAACGCCAAAAGTCATGTGGGCCCCATTTGGGTAAGTTAGTACATCAACTTCCCGGGGTCGTAACTTTTGCATACGATCTCCGTTTGGGGTGCTCGGTAGCCCGTTGGAAAGGTCTATCCGAGATTTACAACATTCAAGTAGGGCCAAATGTGTGCCCATGGAAAGCATGTGGCCCCCCAAGTTTCCAAAAAAGGTCGTTTAGGGCCTCAAAATGGCCCTGGAAGTTCAGGACCCGAACAACTGCTAAAAATAGTACAATACCAAAATTGCCATAAAACTGTTTTGAGCCAGTGGGAAAGGTGGGTGGCCACCAATATCCACCTGGATCAATCCTCCCTCCTTAGGAAGCAATGGTATCCATTGCATTGAGTTCCCCCATAAGATGAGGAAATTTCTGCTGAATTTGGCCTCGGGTGAGCCACTTGCCTTGGTGCAGGAGCTGCCCTGCTTTGACAACTCGATAAAGCTGGATCCTTTGATATCGAGTGTCCTTGATATATGTGTCTGCAATATGATCACTGGATGCTTGTTGTAGGTAGTCAAGGTTGAGCTCTGTTGGTGTCAACTTCTATGCTATCTCTGAGGTGTCTAATAGTGGTGGGAAATATGGCCGAAGGAGAGCCACGTTGAAGACTGGATGCAGACCAAGGAAGGGGGGAATGTTGAGCTCAAAAGCATTGTCACCCACCGCCTTGGTGATGGTGTACGGCCCATAACGGAGTGGGCGAAGCTTTCGATGGGGCCCTGTAAAGCGTTCTTTCTACAAATGCAACCAAACTTTGTCGCCCACCTGAAACTTATGTGGCACCCGATGTTGATCATGGCGTTGCTTGTACTTGGCATTAGACATTCTGTAGAATATCTTGAACCTGTTGGCGGATATGTTGGATCCGTTCCATGAACCGGGCGACTTTGTCAGCTTCTGGGGACAAGTCGGCCGAGGTGGTCGCAAGGGGAAGTGCAACATCCATGGGTCCCAATGGTTGGAATCCCAACCCCACCTGAAAGGGGCTATGGCCAGTTGAGCTATGCAGGGCTCGGTTGTAGCTATGTTGGAGATAGGGGAGACTCTCATCTCATGTGCGGGGGTGTGTTGAATTGTACATGTGCAAGATATGTACGACCATTCGGTTGACGACCTCTGTTTGCCCATCGGTCTGGGGGTGGAAGGCAGTGGATTTGGTGAGCTTGGTATCCAGCAGTGACCAGAGGCTTGACCAGAATGAGCCGAGGAACAGACTATCACGGTCTGAGATAATGGTCTATGGGATCCCAAAATGTACCCATACTCGTTCAAAGAAGAGCTTGGCAGTGGCTTCTGTTGTGATGTTCTTCTTGCAAGCGGCTAGAATCACCATCTTGGAAAAGCGATCAACAACCATGAAAACACAGTCGTTTCCTCTCTTGGTGGATGGGAGGACCGACATGTAGTCCATTGAGATGGATTCGCACGGCCTGTCAGGAGTAGGCATAGGGGTGTATAGGCCCTGTTTCTTAGTGGTCCGTTTGGCAATAGCACAAGCGATGCAGGACCTGATATACTTGCCGACATCCTGTCGAAGTTTCAGCCAGTAGAAATGTTTCTACAACACTGCCACTGTCTTTTCGATGCCAAAGTGTCCTGCCACCCGACTATAGTGAGCTTCCCAAATCATCTTCGCGCGCTCGCTTGATGGAACGCAGAGATGTCCCAGACGACACAACAACCCGCCCTGAAGATGGAAATTAGCAACCACTGAGTTGGTGCCCAACATTTGATATGTGGCGGAGAAGTTAGGGTCTGTCTCGTAGAGGTGGGGCCATCCGGAGGTCTCGTGGCCGCAAGAGTCTAGCACCATGGTAAGTGCCGTGACTGGAGGTCGACTGAGGTAGTCAGCAACTCGGTTGGTACTCCCTGTTTTATATTTGATGTTGAGGTGGAACTGCTGTAAATATGTTGACCACTTCTGATGGCGGTCATTCTGCAACTTCCCTTGGGCATGCATGAACTGTAGTGGCTTGTGATCAGTGTGGATGACTGTCTCCTTCCCAAGAATGTAATGTCTCCACTGGCGGCAGGCTTGTACAATGGAGTACATTTGTTTGTCGTAGGTAGGGTACTTGCGGACAGCATCTGATAGTGTATCACTATGATATGCCACGGGGTGGCCGTGTTGAGTGAGAACGACGCCCACAGCATAATCTGAAGCATCTGTCTCGATCTCAAAGGGCTCTTATGGAAGTCGCACCACTTCCCGGTATCTTTCTTTGTTTTTCCGGTGTCCTTCTTTGCTTGCGGCTTGGACTGGTTGTCCTGATACTGTCCATCTTTGCTTACGATCTCCGTTTGGGGCACTCGGTTACCCGTTGGAAAGGTCAATCCAAGATTTACAACTTTCGATAGGGGCCAGATGCATGTCGAAGGCAACCATCTGGCCCCCCAAATTGCCAAAAAAGGTCGTTTAGGGCCTCAAAATGGCCCCGGAAGTTCAAGACCCGAAAAACTGCTAAAAATAGTACAATACCAAAATTGCCATAAAACTATTTTGAGCCAGTTGGAAAGGTGGGTGGCCACCAATATCCACCTGGATCAATGTAGGTCCAAAGGTTCAATGATAACATTATCTTGGAATGCATAGAATCACTGAATATATAAACACCCCTAGGCATCATATCAAACCTATCATCAAACTTCCATTAGATCTTTGGAATATTATTGCATTTCATTATCAACCATTAAGACACTTAGAGATTAGCATATTACTCATTAATCTAAGCAAGGTCATGGGGTGCCAAGATATGACAAGGGCATTTATTCATATGTGCATTGCCAAGTCACAACCATCCTCAAGGTACTTGTTACACCAAAGGCAACAAATACCTACTTTGGAGATCACTTATTCACTCATACATAGGATATCTTGGGTGAATTTACACTCATGGAGACTCTAATAAAATTTGAGAACTTCACTATACCACCCATGTTCTCTTTTATTCTTAATAAGGGTACTACATCAAATAGTCCCCTCTTTTGGGATTATGTACATCTTATTAAACACTTTATTAAGTATCGAAGTTGCACCTAGGTATCTCTCTACTCCCCTTATTTTCACTATAACAAGCATTAGTCTTAGCACCTAAGATTCCAAAGTAGTCCTTCTTTCAATGGCCAACAAGGGCAAAAACATCATACACTTTAATAACTTCTTAGCCAAGGTAGAAATTTCAAATGATACCTTGAAAAGGTTGGCATTGGTTACATTAATGCGAGGGAAAAGAAGGTTTCCATTATGAAGGTCATACTTCCTAGTCTAGATTTTCCACCTCTTTTGATCCACTTAGATACAAATCACAGCAAAACCCAACACTTTGAGCTAAATACATAGAGCACATTCAAGAGATCTACAAACATCACATCGAAATGCACATAATGACATTAGGGATATATTTTATGAAATTGAAATGCAAGGAAGCACACAAAGAGAGATAAATCAACATTGATATGGAGCAAGAGAAAACTCTCTTCTTCACATCCATGGGTACTAAAATATTCATGTTGGAGAAGAACCTTATTCCAAATTGGCATTACAACAGAGTTGGCCACAAGGGACATTTTTAATCGGTTTAGTCAAAAGATCTAAATATGTTCTCAAGGGTCATGGGGATATGATTGACACTTTAATTAGTTGCTTCAAACAATATCTACATTCACAGAAAACACCTGCACTCTTAAATATGTCAAATGAAAACCCCAAATCCTATCTTATCCGAAGTTCTACTCCAACCCATTATCCATTAGTTACAACAAATTCAACAAGATGTGGGCCATTATGGAGCTATAATGGTTTCCTAGAGATTGCATTAATTACAGAATCAACTTCATTTTAAGGTCACTCAAGAACCCAAATTTATCATTTCAATTGCATCTTCATTTTCCTAAATTTAGCCATGGTAAATAGCAGAAAAATTAAAATTCTCAAGAAAGAAGAGGCATGATCCATGGAAACATTCTACACATAATCTTACATCAACAATCCATCATGAAAAACAATATTTATGAACTGAAAAGGATGTCTTTTATCTCTAACTCTAATATTCAACAACTAAGTCTTCTATTGGAAATTACCACTCTTTTACAACAACATAAAGATAAAACAATTAGACCTTCTTAATTTTCAATTGCAACTAAGACTTAACAAATTAGATATTAAAGATACAAACTCAACACTCATTCAATAATAACTATCCCTCTTTAAGATTGTGTACATGTGCATATTTTAGTATAAGTATGCTTTTAAGAATATATGGAACATACTCATAATAACTATCCCTCTTTAAGAATGCGTACATGTGCATATTTTAGTATAGGTGTGTTTTTAAGAATATATGCAGCATACTCATAACCTTTATCCCTCTTTAAGATTGTGTACATGTGCATATTTTAGTATAAGTATGCTTTTAAGAATATATGGAACATACTCATAATAACTATCCCTCTTTAAGAATGCGTACATGTGCATATTTTAATATAGGTGTGTTTTTAAGAATATATGCAGCATACTCATAACCTTGATCTCTTCTCTTTCTTTTGTTAGTTGATGCACTTTGTTTTCACTCAAATTAATCACTCTAAATGTATGTATAATTATATCTCTTAAGAAATGCATTATATCTCTTCTCTTTCTTTTGTTAGTTGATGCACTTTGTTTTCACTCAAATTAATCACTCTAAATGTATGTATAATTATATCTCTTAAGAAATGCATTATAACATGGCCATCAACTTTGTTTTCACTCAAATTAATCACTCTAAATGTATGTATAATTATATCTCTTAAGAAATGCATTATAACATGGCCATCAACATGTGTGAATTGGTATAAGGGTTTATTCAATGCACAATATATTTTCACATCTAAGAATAAACTAAAATTCTTATAATTGTGTAATAATTCAATATAAATAATCTTATATTGTATTGCATGGTTTTAAAAAATTAATCAAGTTAATTTTCGAAAATTAAGCATGAGTAATATTTTTAATATTTTAGTTAAGGATAAGGTGGTCCGTTGGTGGGGATAAATGGATTTCATTCCATCCACTCGGGTTCAATTCTGTTGAGACATCTTATGGCTTGAATATCCGGCTAACGGTTTGCTTGACCTACCATCCATGATATGTGAGGAAGTTTGTTGACATTTCCCGTGCGTGTTAGCTTTCCTTGATTCCTTCGGAATAGCAGGAAGGTGATTTTTCCACTGAATTTTTTATTATTATATATTTTCAACATTTTATAATCCTAATCATATATAAATTCTTTATCTTGATATTTTGAATGTAAATATTAGTTGGACATATTTTGTATTTTATGTAGTACTACAATTCTATATGATTGAATGTATTTGTCAATTTTATAGCCTCACAATAATAGATAAAGTATTCACCACACATTGGAATCCTCATCCAAATCCAAGGTGGTTGTAAGTTATTTATCTATTTATACATGTTCTTTATATATAATTTGATATATGTATAGTTTATGTTGATTATTAATGTAGTATGCAATTTTGTGTGCATTGTTTGTAATTTTTTTTATCAAAAATAATAATAACATTGCATCCATAAAGATATTAACACTTCATCCATGTATAAATTAAAATAACTTTGAATTTGGGATTAATAAAAACCCTTATAGTCTCACAATTCATAGTAAAAAAAATCAAAATGTGTCTCACAATTCATAATAAAAAAAATCAAAATGTTTTGTGAAAAAAAGAGTATGGAAAGCCAACCCTAAGGAAAAGTTCCAATTGGAATTTCTCATGTAATGATTTTACAAAGTGAGTGTGGATGTGGCTCTTACGAAGTTGTTATAAATGGTTTTATTCAATAATTATAAAAATATACAATTTAAATAGAATAAAATGGAGAAATACATAAGGATAAAATACAATTGATAATAATGAATGTGATGATTGATACAAGTACTCATGGTGTTATAAATACCATTGAATGGTGACCGATATGAAAAGACATGACTTTTACAGACTCCTTTGTTTTGCGTGTGTAGATAGATAGATAGATAGACGGTGGTAATCAATTTTAATCATGTGTCAACAACAAATCATATTCTCAATCCTATATACATAAATCTGTATTTGTTATGAAGATGGGTAATTGAGTTCCTTAAGCAATCATAAAGATGTCGTACATACTATTAGATCTAAGGAATTACTGATGGAAGATAATTCAACAAAGTAATGCTATTAGATGCTTGGTCTTGGAATTCAACTGATGGTGTAGGAACTACAATGAAAATTGTCTTAGTTTCCTTAAAAGTGTCATAGAGATATAATCAGGCGGCTAGTACTTCCTCACTATTTTTTATATCTTCTAATGTAATGGTTTAAATGTTGATTTTATTGTTGCTATGGTCCTCACCAAAGGTCTCTTTGATCCTTTGGGAATTGTCATTAATTTGAGAAAAAGAGATCAAAACTTCATTGATGGATTCAATGCTTATCAATTATGTTTTGAAGTAATGGATTGAACTTCAATTTCATTGGTGACTTTATTAATATCTTCTATTTGGAAAATAGATTGATCTTGCTCTAGATTATTCAAATATATTTTTATTCACTTGAAGGATGCTTGGATGTCCTCTATTGGTGCTAGTATATCTTTGAGAATTTTCGTTCTTTTATATTCATAGTGCTTTTTAATATCTTGATTTTTTTATCCTCTTGAAGGATACTTAGATGTCCTCTATCGGTGCTAGTATATCTTTGAGAATTTCCATTCTTTTATGTTCATAATGTTTTTTAATATCTTGATTGAGAAAATTAGCAACAAACATTGGACAATTTATTGATACCACTTTAGCCTTTTCATAGAACCACATACACCACCCATAAGTGGGATTGTCTAGATATTTTGAAGCTATCTTAATTTGTTTCTTGCCATTTTTTGGTGGATACATCTAAAAATACTTTTCCATTTTATTAATCCATATTGTGATTTGTATGTTGTATAGGCATTCAAATTTTGTAATTTGTATCATTGACTCCAGCGTTACTTTCATTATATGCCTTTGTTCCTCGTTACTCGCTAAATTAGTTTGGACTAGGTGGAAACACAAAGTGAGAGGGCTCCATGAAAATAACATTGAGTCGGGGACTTAAAAAATCATTTTAAATTTCCTTCATATATCATATTGATATTTGCACTGGTATTGGCAAAGTGAATGGATAGGTGCTAATATAATTGTTTTTTTGCTACAACCATGAGATTCATTTATGAAATAGATCAAACCCTAAATACTTAATTCCATCTAATAGTGATCAGGATTGCACTATCAAGTTATATGTTAGACATTCATAATATGTGTTGTTGGATTCCGCCCCTAATGGATACCATCAATTATGGAATAAACATAGATTTAAATCCAATACTAGAACCAATTAGAACACACATTAAAATAGGAACTAGAACAATAGTAGGTCAAGGTGGTAGCATTATTAAATATCAATATGGCTCTACTCCAATAGAATAGTTGTGACTACGCCACCTAACCATTGTATGTAATAAAGTGAGCCAAAAGTTACAAGTTGATTATCCAAGCATTCCCCGTGATGATATAACACATGGAACCCTATTAGTTTGGTAATCCAAACTTGAAGATGAACTAAATGCATTAAAAAAGGTTCTCCATTGCATGTTGTAGCAATTGAAAAGAAGATTGAGGAGGAGGTGGTATTGTAATGTACCAATCATATCTGACGATACACTAACTAACTCTCCTACAAGGCTTAAGGAAAAACAATGAACTATGGTGACTTGTTTAACTGTAGGAAGGGAAACTTAAAAGATTCTGGAAGGGATGAGGATCATGCCAGTTGATAGAACCTTTTCACAATGTACTGGCACCTTTAAAATTTCGAACATCGGCGAGGCTGAAGTCTACTCCAAGGCTCCTGGGCACCCCAACATATGCAAACTAGAACTTCAACTAAGCATTTCCTGAGAACCAATGGTGAGGGATTTTGACTTAGGAAGGCTCAATAAAATTAAAGAACAATAAACTATCATTCTAGGTTTTCTCCATCAAGTTTGAGAAATTTATGAGGAGGTCTCACAAACATACAAGTAAAATTGCCTTCTAGGATTGCACAACTAGGCCAAATTAAGGAATTTCCAAACAATCAAAGAGGCTCACAGATTTCTGATTTTATGCTTGGAATGAGTCATTTTGCATCTTAATTAACATTAGAAATATAAATCACTTCATTTGGGCTGACATTCATTCATTTACAAAACATGTACTGGAAACTAGCTTATTTTCATAGAAATCTAGACAAGGTGCAAGAAAGAGGTATTAGAATCAGATTTTTATTCAGTGAAACTTCATGATTGATATCAGAGGTCCATTATTACAGTCATATCAGCCATCAATAGTTGATTTACTCATCAGATAGTTCTCAGGAAAGAGATACATCAAGAACAAGTTCTTCCATTAAGAAAGACTAGAAAAATACTCATAGATATGCATAGAGAGCTATCAAATATCTGTCATAAGCTCGTACTCCACTAGTTCATACTTCAAGACCTGCAATAAAATCATTGAAAATGGTTGAATGCCATCATCCTCTCACAAAACGTAGGGGCACATATCCCAGCTCGGACTAGGGGCACATCTCCCAAGTCACTGAGGCACAATTGTACTCAATCCAATTCTCCAATTGTCAAAAGATGTGATAATGGTGCGCTCTCCTTATTTTATAGATGGAAGATGACTTGAGGAGTAAGTCTCCTAGGCTAATGCACCCTCATGGATGGATAAGGAAAACTTGCTTTCATCATTTTCTCATTTTTTGCTTTGCTTTTTGCTTTTACCTTTTCTGCTTTACCTTTTCTATCATGCTTTGCTTTTGACTGTTTTTTCTTGCTTTTCTGTCTTTATCCTACTTTCTACTTTTATGTTGCTTTCTTCTTTATGCTGATTTTCCTGAGTTTTGTTGTCTTTCTACTTTGTACTATATTTTCTTTCTTTTTCCTGATTTTCTAGCTTTGGATACTTTCACCTATCTTCTCTTGCAAGTCACCTCTTGGTCAACCTTATCCCCTAAGGTGCAATTGTGGAGCATTATCCACTTTATTCCAAAATAAAAATAACTATTTAATAATAATAAAAAATCACCAAGTGCATATCAAACTTTAGGAAAAAAAAACAGCACCTCCTAATTAATCAAATGCCTGAACTTTCAAAATTAACCCCAAGTAAATGAAGTTTTCTCCTCAACCCAAGGGATTGATTGGGTTAGGAACTTAATCCAGTGATCATCAATGAGGGGACATGACAATCCTCCCCTTCGAAGATTTATTGTCCTCAAGCAATTTTAAAGTAGGATGCTGCAAGATGTGTTCTCCTTCAAGTAGCATCCTCACTAGGCAGTCCTTCCCATTGCACCAAGAATTCCTTAATGATTCTGCTTCTTAGATTATTCTCTCAGACCTCCAAAATATTCTCTGGAACTAACACCAAATTTCCTTCATCATCAATGGGAGGCAATTCTTTTGAAACCTTAACTTGCTTCCCTATTTCCTTCTCCAAACAAGACACATGGAAAACATTGTGAATCCTACTACCTGGAGGCAATTCTAGCTCATAAGCCACTTCACTATTCTTCCTTAGGACTTGGTAGGGACCATAGAACCTTGGCTGCAGCTTCTCATCCCCTTTATACTTCAATGAGTATTGTCTATAGGGTTACAACCTCAAATATACCAGATCTCCTACTTGGAAGGTTCGCTCCACTCTATGCTTGTCTGCATTCACCTTTTGTCCATTATGTGATACTCGCAAGTTGTCCTTGAGAGTTTTGAGTATGTCTTGACTCTCTTGGAGCCAGTCCTTTGCCTTATGTGTCTTGCAATCACCAAATATCAGTTCAACAAAAGTGACTGCATCATATCCATATAGGGCCTTGAATGGTGACATTCCAATCGAAAGATGAAAAGTAGTATTGTAACAAAACTCTCCCAAATGGAGCCAAGTAGTCCATGCCTTTTGCTGACCAGTAACATAGTTTCTCAGGTATCCTTCCAACCATTGGTTCACTCTCTCTATTTGGCCATCATTCTGTGGATGGTAGCTTGTACTCATGTCCAAACTTGTCCCCACTAACTTGAACAATTCTTGCCAAAAATTGCTAGTGAACTTGCTATCTCTATCATCACTAATGATGGACTTGGGCATGCCATGAAGTTTGAAGACTTCTTTGATGAAAAGTTCAGCCACTTGGCTGGCTGCAATATTAGTTGTGACAACAAATAAATGTGCACATTTAGTCAATCTATCAACCACAACAAAAATATTGTCTTTAGATTGGATTTTGGGAAGCCCAATGATGAAATCCATTGATACACTTTCCCATTTCTGTTCAGGAATAGGAAGTGGTTGTAAGAGTCCAGCGGGATGAGTATGCTTTACTTTGTTTTGCTGACATGCCACTCATGATCTAACATACTCCATCACTTCCTTCTTCAAGCCCTTCCAATGGAACCTTTCCTTCACTTTCTTGTATGTCTTCACAAACCTCGGATGTACTACTAGGGGCGCATCATGAGTAGCCTCTAGGATCTTCTTCTTTAATGAGGATTTTGGAACCAAAAATATCCTATCCTTATGATAGATGATATCATTGATAATCTTGTAAGTATCATCATTGAATTAGTCCATCTAATAAATCACAAGCAAACCGATTCTACTCTACTCCTAGATGTGCTTTCCAATCATCATGAAACTTCATCAATGCAAAGGTTGGTTTTCTAGAAAGTGCATCAGCTACAATGTTCATCTTACCCTTCTTGTAATCAATATCAAAGTCGAATGCTTGGACCTTTCTTACCCACTTTTGTTTCCTATCATTCAACTCATTCTGGGTCAGGAAGTGTCTCAAGCTATTATGATAAAACTTGATGATGAACTTACCACCAACAAGATATTGTATGAACTTGACTAGCACATGCATGACGGCTAGCATATCCTTATCATAAACTAAATATAACCTCTCGTGGGGCTGCAAATTCCTACTTTCAAAGGCTAGGGGATGCTTGTTTTGCATCAAGACTGCTCCAATCTCATTCCTTGAAGCATCACATTCATGAAGAAAAGGTTGGGAAAAATATGGAAGTGTAAGAACATGACAACTACTCATTACCTTCTTCATATTTTTGAATGCTTGTTCAGCCTCTTCTGACCAATTAAAGGCTCCCTTCTTAGTAAGATCTGTCAATGGAGATCAACTTTGAAAAGCCTTTTACAAACTTTCGGTAGTGAGTGCATATTCCAATGAACCCTCTCAATTCAATGAGGTTTTTAGGACTTGGCCAATCCAAAATGGTTTGGATCTTTTCCATGTGAACCTTAACTCCTTCTTTCCCAATCACATGACCAAGATATAAAATCTCAAACATTCCAAACTCGCACTTGGAAAGTTTTGTATAGAAGGACTAATCTGCCAAGATTTTTAGTGCAACATCCAAATGGTGCAAATGTTCCTACCAAGTTCTACTATAGATTAAGATATCATCAAATAAAACAAAAAAAAAACTTACAAAGTTGCTTGTTAAACATTCTGTTCATGCAAGATTGAAAAGTTGCAAGTGCGTTAGTTAGGCCAAAAGGCATAACTAGGAATAGAAAGTGCCCACGATGACACTGGAAATCTGTCTTCTGAATGTCCTTCTCCTGCATACTGATTTGATGGTAACCAGAGCGAAGGTCAATCTTTGAAAAGTATTTGGCTCCATGTAGTTCATCCATCAACTCATCAATCCTTGGGATATGATATCTATTCTTGATAGTCTTCTTGTTGAGAGCTCTGTGGTCTATGCACATGCACATGGTACCATCTTTCTTCTTGATGATAACTACAGATGATGCAAAAGGACTTGAGCTTGGTCTAATGAATCCCAATTCAAGCAGTTCCTTGATGGTTCACTCTACCTCATCCTTGAATCTTTTTGGGTGCTTGTAAGGATGGAATTTGATAGGTGATGTGCCTATATCCAACTCAATTCTATGCTCCACTCCTCTATTAGGTGGCCTACCATGAGGAAGGTCCCCAAATACCCTCTTATGCTTTTGGAGCAATTTCTGAACGTCTTCGGGATATTGTGCTACTTCTAAGGAGGTTCCTTTAATAGTGATTAGGCACTCTGCAACCCACTCAATGTATCCATGCCTCAATAGGGACCTCATATTATGTGCACTCACCATTTGCTTTGGGTATGTCTTGATTCCTCTCAACACTACCTCCTTTCCACCTTAACCTTGGAATGTCATCTCAGGGACTTGGTAGTCTATTTTGTGCTTCCCAATGGAATACAACCATTGTACTCCAAAGACCATGTTAGTACCAGCCACATTCATAACATAAAAAGTACATGTAATAGTGTGATCTCCTATACTGATTTTCAATTTAGGAATCCATCTAGAAAAATCCATAGAATGATTACCTGGAATGATAACAGTAAAGCCTTTGAATTTCTCAGTAGGTAGCTTTCTTCTTTCAACCAAATATGAATCAATGAAGTTATGTGTTTCTCCTCCATCCACTAACACAGTGATTGATTTCCCTTGCACGACTCCTTTGAATCTGAGAGTGTGGAAGCGAGGCACTCCTGACAATACTGCAATTTTGCTCACCTCGGGGGTGTGTTCTTCTTCAGCAGTCTCATAGGTCACTTTGGCATCTGCTAGGGCCTCTTCTTATTCTTCCTCAGCTTCGATCTCTGAATAAACTTCAATATAGTGTGTTTTTCCCTTAGCACACCTGTGTCATGGAACCCATAGTTCCTTATAGGTGAAACACAACTTCCTTCTTCTCAATTCATCTCAATATTTGGAGTAATTGTCCTTCTTGAAGTTTCCATAAGCACTCTTTGTGGGTGGCCTTTGATTCTTGAATTGAGCATGCACAATAGTTCTAGGAGGAAATCTTGTCCTTGGAATAGAATATTGCAAATCTCTTGTTCTACTCAATGCATCTTGCAAGGTAGAGGGTCTGTAAGCCTTCACCAAACCTTTCAAAGGTTATGTTAATCCTTCAATGAACAATAGGATCAACAGATATTATGAGATATCAGTTACCATCACAACTAAACTCAGATATGCAGGCTTGAGGAGTTCTAGTCTGCTTCACATGCGCTAGTTCTCTAAAAGTAATTTCAGGATCTCTTCTTTCGAACTTTTAAGCCAATCTTCTTGTGCACTCTTCATAAGTGGTCACTTGATCATGTCCAAGTGTCTTCATGCCATGAAACCACTAATCATTGGCTTCACCATCTAAGTGTAGAGTATCGAACTTGATAGCATCTCTCTCAGCCATTGGATTCAACTGAAAATAGGTATCTAGCTTCTGAATCCAAGAACTAGCAGTGCACTTTTGTGAGCCATCAAAGTAAGGTAAGGAAATATTACCAATAACATTTCTTAACTCATAATTCTGATTTGGCATCCGAAAAATTCCTCTTGAATTGGTCTTGTAATGAATATCACAGAAATCTATGAATGGAAAGGCTCTTCTACATTCTTCATTCAGTGTAAGGTACTCAACATACTTATCCTCCCATGAAGCAAGACCTTCATTTTGAAACTCAGGTTCCTCCCTTTTCTCTTCAGTAAATTTGGGCATAGTAAGCCTTGATTTGTGCCGAGACTCCATCTTGAATTCATAAGGGCGATTGTGAGGCCCAGTTTTTGAAAAAATAGAACCACCAATGATCTTCCTTTCACCATGTTGGGAACCATTGCTACTACCCTCTCCATTTTTGTTTCCTAGTCGTTGAGCTAAGAATTCTCTAGTCTCTTTTCTGGATTGGTCAATGTTGTGGGATATGTCCTGTAAACCTTTCATCATGCTTTGCACAAATATTTTGAACTCATCTTTCTCTTCATTGTGAGACATCTCTGATTCTCCTTGTAACTTACCTTTAGTAGAATTGACTTCTTCTCCCTCTTCTTGGAATCTGAATGTCTTTTAGGAATCATAGAAATATGACAAGAGAAATTTCAGAGGACCATGCTCTAATACCACTGTAATGTACCAATCATATATGATGATGCACTAACTAACTCTCCTACAAGACTTAAGGAAAAACAATGATCTCTAGTGACTTGTCTGACTATAGGAATGAAAACTCAAAGGATTCTAGAAGGGATGAGGATCATGCCAGCTAATAGAACCTTTGAAAAATGTAATGGTACCATTAATGTTTCAAACATCGACGAGGCTGAAGTCTACTCCAAGACTCCTGGGAACCCCAACATATGCAAACTAGAACTTCAACTAAGCATTGCCTAAGAACCAATGGTGAGGTATTTTGACTTAGGAAGGATCAATAAAATTAAAGAACAGTCAATTATTAGTCTAGGTTCACTCTAGCAAGTTTGGGAAAGTTCTGAGGAGGTCTCACAAACATACAAGTAAATTACCTTCCAGGATTGCACAACTAGGCCAAATTCAGGAATTTCCAAACAATCAAAGAGGCTCACGAATTTTTTATTTTAATATTGGAATGAGTCATTTGGAATCTTAATTAACATCATAAACATAAAGCACTTCATTTGGGATGATATTCATTCATTTACAAAATAAGTATTGGAAACTAGCTTATTTTCGTAGAAATCTAGACTAGGTGCAAGAAAGAGGTATTGGAATCATATTTTTATTCAATACAACTTCAAAATTGATATCATAGGTCCATTATTACATCCATATCATCCATTAGTAGCTGATTTACTCATCATATAGTTCTCAGGAAAGAGATACATCAAGAACAAGTTCTTCCATTAAGAAATACTAGAAAAATACTCATAGATCTGCATGGAGAGCTATCAAATATTTGTCGTAAGCTCGTAATCCACTGGTTCATACTTCAGGACCTGCAATAAACTCATTGACAATGGTTGAATGCCATCATTCTCTCACAAAAATTAGGGGCACATCTCCCAGCTTGGACTAGGGGCACTTCTCCCAAGTCACTGAGGCACAATTGCACTCAATCCAATTCTCCAACTATCAAAAGATGTGATAGTGGTGTGCTCTCCTTTTTTTATAGATGGAATATGACTTGAGGAGTAAGTCTCCTAGGCTAATGCGCCCTCATGGATGGATAAGGAAAGCTTGCTTTCATCATTTTCTCCTTTTTTGCTTTGCTTTATGCTTTAGATTTTCTATCTTGCTTTGCTTTTGACTGCTTTTTCTTTCTTTTCTGCCTTATCCCACTTTTTTGTCTTTATCCCGATTTATGCTTTTATGCCACTTTTCCTAAGTTTTTCTGCCTTTCTGCTTTGTACTATCTTTTCTTTCTTTTTCTTGATTTTCTAGCTTTGGATACTTTCACCTATCTTCTCTTGCAAGTCACCTCTTGGTCAACCTTATTCTCTAAGGCGCACTTGTGGAGCATTATCCACTTTATTCCAAAATAAAATAACTATTTAATGAAAAATAATTATCACCAAGTGCATATAAAACTTTAGGAAAAATAAACCAACACATCATAATTAATTAAATGCCCGAACTTTCAAAATTAACCCCAAGTAAATGAAGTTTTCTCCTCAACCCATGGGATTGATTGGGTTAGGAACTCAATCCAGTGATCATCAATGAGGGGACATGACATGTACTAGGTTGCTATGCAACAACCCCAACCCCAAGTCAAAGATGGACCCATACCCCAACAAAGGAAATGATGAGTGCTTATGCTATCACGAGACTCAAGGATGAAAAAAATTTGCATGTAAGTTCAAGAAGCTTTCATGGGAAAATAAAACCCAAGGCAATAACATATTACCCGTTTCTTTGGAGGAAACATGGGTCTACCAGATGCAAGTGTAGGGCGGATTGCAAGGGTCCTCAAACTCTATGCAAATTACATTCTTAATGTCAATTCTATGGGTCCTAGAGTTTTGTGTAGATTGCAAGGGTCCTTGTTGTCGTCTTCATGGGTATGCTCCAAGCTAAAGTCAACTTCCTCACCTTTTGCATTCACACTCTATCATGTGCTCCAAACCTAGTTCACAAAGTCAACCATGTGCAATGGCATGGGGTGTAAGATGTTTTTCTAGGGAAGGAATTTTAACAATCAATATATGTGTGTGTGTGTGTGTTTATGTGTGTTATTTTTATTATTATTATGTTATCCGAGGAAATACTTGTGGGGAAACTGAAGGGATGGTCCCCACAGTAGTGAATGACATCTCTAGTAAACTCATCGACGTAGAATACACAACTAACCTAGAGGGATTTGAGCTAAGCAGATGTCAACATGGAACTAGCCAAATGCCCTAAAAAATTAGCAACAACTAGTTGAGCTAACCCCATGGGTTTAATCTACTATATAAAGTTAATATACATCAAATAAAAAAGGTGCATTATGTAGAACAAAAATATTAACAACATTTTGGAGAGAAACACTATCAAATTTTGAATTTGCTTCCCTGTCAAAGATCTTATGTCTTTGAATCACGTTGTCCCATTGCCTAGCATCATATAAAATCACATGAACATTAATGGCTTCAATAGCACATTATTGCAGAAGATCATTGTTTTAAGTGGTAGAGGATGGCCCATGGCTACAATGATGGTGGAACAATAATGCATAGTGTCTATCAAATATATATTGTTTTAGGATAAAATGGATACACAAAGATAGTCTCCTTTCTCATTTTTTTCTTGGCTTGAATGGTTTACACATGATGAACCAACAATGTTGTATTATTGTGGTCAAGGTTGATGCTCCTAAGCCCTAAATCATTCAACTTGGATTTAGGCCACATAGATTGCCTTAATTTGAAAGATTAATGGTAAAGATAAGTAGCATGGAGAAAAGCCCCTATTTGTCTCATCTCATGTAAGATAAACAAGCCAAGAAAAATGAGAAACACTAAATTCTTGAGTGGGTAATAATGTTGGCTCCTCTTGCCATTCTACTAGTTTCCAACTTCAAAACCTTGAGTTCCTGAGAGGGTTTGACAGAAATAATGTCGAGCCTTTTCTTTTAGTTTAGGAACGAGATGTCTTGCTAGTGTGGGCTCAACTCACCTCCAAATATCACTCATGAACTAAAAACTCCTTATTTGACCATCCACTTGTCTTTTCACCAAAATATTCCTTGTTATGTTGTTTCCTCCCCTAAGTTGTTGTGCTTCATTCTGTATCGTTTCCCTTATCTCGTTATGCCTTTCCTTATCTCCCAAGACGTGTCTCATCGTTCTCCTCATCTAGGAAACCCCAAACTCTTGAGAGGCAATTGATGTGGTCTCATCTTGCATAAGCGAAACGAGAGAAGAAAAATGAGAAATCCTAAATTCTTGAGTGTGAAGTTATGTTAGCTCCTATTATCATTCTACTTAACTAGAAAACCTCACGTTCTTGAGAAGATTGAGATGGAAATAATTGGGTCTTTTCGTTTGCCTTGTGCATGCTTGAGTACACATGTTCCAATCTATTCATGAGAGCATATATGTATATCCTATAACCAATCCCTTAATATAGGCCCTTGCATAATACGAAAAATCTTCCACACTATTTGGTATTTTAGAGCCTCTCATCATATGCAAAATATTTTAGCTCAAATTGGTGCTCTATTAGGCCCTGCTTGGCTATGCAAAATCTTCTAGCATGCTTAATGTTATATGTATTATTTAATATTAATACATTTTTTATTTTATTTGTATTGATAGTATTTAAAAAAAAAAGAGTCATGTTAAGATTATGTTATAGGCATATTTCGTAACGAAGTGATTCTAAAAAATTATTCACTGCTAATTTTTTGTCTTATGGTTGTGTTTAAGTCTATTTCATAATTATTAATGTTTTCATGCTTGCCATAGGATATCACATTATAACATTATATTGTTATAATACATGTAATAGAACATATACATGTCAACTACAAGTTAGAGAGGGAATAGTAAGAGTATAGTAACTATTAATGTGGATCGAAATGTTGCGATAGATATATGACACTATAGTAATAACTTGTAATAGATGACATAAAAATCATAAGCCAAAGATGATGCATAAGGCATGGTAATTCTATACCAAATAGTGTACTAAACCTCCATTCCAATAACCCCTTAACCCATTATCCCCTATCCTTCTTCTAATACTTAACACACTACCCCTAACCTCAAACTCAGTCACCCACTATCCCACTAAATAAACCCATCATCCCAAAAATATATAATAGTTGTTAGGATATTTAGATAGTTGGGATTTAGTTAAATTCATCTTGGTCTTGTTGGCACTTTGATTCAGTTGTCATTGATGGTTGGAAATCAGTGACTGAGTTTTTAAATACAAGAAAAGAATGTTGTTAGACAAGCTGTGACTTAGACAGCTGTAACTCAGACAACTGCGACTCAGACAAGTTATGACTCAGACAGCCGTGACTCAGACGGCTGAGACTCAGATAAGAACACAGTGATTCGCGTCTCGATTTGCAGGAAGCTGGAGACGAATCTCAAAACTCTGGGACATGGGTTTTGTGTGCAACGACCTCATTTACTTGACTTGCGAGGAAATCGCTAAACAAAGCTACGGTTTGAGCTATACAAGTGGTTCTCTGAACATGTAATTCTCAGATTTACTGTTGCGACCGGTTTTACAAACTAGCAATTGGTTGAAACAGCTGTGACTCAAATAGCCGTGACTCAAACAAGCTGCAACTCACAAACATTTATTTTTTAAATTAGTCAGTTACAGCGTGTAAACTTTGGAATTCAAAGAGACAGTTAAAATGTCAGTTACAGCGTGTAAATTCTGGAAGTTAAAGAGATAGTTTCAGTTTTAGAATTGGTATATCTGGAAGTTAAAGAGATCGAGGCATATAACTTCAGCATCTATAAAAAACAATTGATGAGAACAAAAGCAATGTGAGATTTGAGAGGATGAAGAGGAGTGGTTGCTGATGAAGCTGTGATTCAAAGAAAACATTTAAGAACAGAAATGTATGGCTCAATTTAATGAAGAACAAAATGCTCAGAAACTCAAGCTGTAGCAGCATAGAAAAAAAATGAAAAGGGTATGTACTGATATATTTGAATTAGTGTGATATAATTGTCTGAAAAATTCTTAACAATTCAGTAGAAAAATGTGTGGCTCGATTTAATGAAAAATAGAATTCTCAGAAACCCAAGTTGTAGCAGCACAAAACAAAAATAAATAAATATGAAAAGAGTATGTATTGATTTATCTGAACCAGTGTGACATAATCGACCGAAAAATTCTTGCTAGGGTGGAAGGGAGGTGCTAGGGAGGATTGTTGTCCTCATATTTCAGTGCGTGTTGAAGAAGAAGAGTTGGTGCTCTTTTACAAGTGGGTGCTTGTAATTCGAAGGTTGTAGCCTCATTTGAGTAGAAGCTCAAAGATAAAAATGATGTACAGAAGTTGAAGCTTTCCTGACATCCTAAGAAGAAGAGGTTTTTTCCCTTTATGGGTTTCCTCATGAAAAATCTGTGTCTATGTGTATATTTGTGTGATTAAATGATTATACTGTGCCTATATATTAAATTTATTGCAATGAACTTTCTGTTGTTAAAAGAATGAATGTAAAGGTTCTAACAACACCTTGACTGCTATACGATATCAAGGAAAAGATTTTTAAAGATTGTTTAAGCTTATTAATTAACTGATTCACCCCCCCCTCTCAGTTAATTGATACTTTCAACAATTGGTATCCGAGCTAGACCCTTTAGTCTAAGGAAGATCTGATAAGCTTAAACATGGCAAGTCATGATGGTTCAACCAATTAAGCTCCTCTGTTTAATGGAACAAATTTTTCCTTTTGGAAGGTTAGAATGAGAACATACCTAATGTCTTTAGGTGCTGATGTTTGGGAAGTGGTAGAAACTGGATATACAAAACCTATTGTTCTAGCTTCCAAAGATGATAAGCTAGAATTTAGTTTTAATGCAAAGGCAATGAATGCCATTCTGAGTGGTCTTTCTGAATCTGAATTTGTAAAGGTAATGCATCTTGAATCTGCCAAAGAAATGTGGGATAAACTCATTAGTAGCTATGAAGGAAATGAAAAAGTAAAAGATGCCAAACTTCAAACTTACAGACTGAAATTTGAATAGCTAAAGATGAATGAGGATGAGTCTGATAGTAAATATTTTTTGAGGGTTGAAGAGCTTGTGAATGCCATGAAGGGTCTTGGTGAGAAGATTGAAGAAGCTCCTCTAGTTCAAAATATTTTGAGATCTCTACCTGATAAGTTCAATCCAAAAGTCTCTGCAATAGAAGAAATGAGTGATCTGAAAACTTTATCTATTGATCAACTTCTAGGAACTTTAATTGCCTATGAAATGAGAATCAGTAAAGATAAAACTACCGTTAAAGAAGCATATTTTAAAGCAGACAAACTGATAGAATCTGAAATGGAAGAGATTGAGGCAAAATTTGTAAGAAGACTGAAAACTGGATCAGGAAAATATAAAGGGAAGTTGCCTTTTAAATGTTTCAATTGTGGTAAGGTAGGGCACTTTGCATCTGAATGTCCTTATAAAGAAAAAGGTCAGAATTCTATTGATGAAGAGAAACATACATTTAAAAGATACAATAAAAATAATAACTACAAAAAGACAACTTTATGTGCAAATGATGTTGACCTCTCAGAAGTTTCAGACAGTGAGTCATCTTGTGAAGATAAAATTAATGATTTTGTGCTTATGGCCATAGAATATCTTGAAGATGATGGAAGCGATATGAATGATGAAGATGCTGTTGTTGATATGGAAGGTGAATTGATTAGTGCTTTGGAAGAAATTGACAGACTCAGATTAAAGAAGAGGAAACAAAAACAGTTGTTAGTGCAATATGAAAAGAATGCTAAAGAACCGAGTACAGACTGTAGCTTGTTAAAGATAGAACTAGAAGAAACAAAGAAAATAAATGATGTTCTAAAAGAACAGTTATCACAGAAAAAGATGAGATGTGAAGCATTAGAGGAAGAAGTTGTAAAATTCAAAAAAGAATTGGAAAAATTTCAATCTCTCTATCATCAAAACTTGCCAAGTATTAAAGCAGTAGAAGAACTAAATAACATTTTGAATAAACAAAGATCTCCTTTGATCAAGACTGGTTTAGGTTATGAAGAAGGAAGTAGCATTTTGTCAGAAAACAAAGAAACAACTAAGGTAATTAACTTTCAGAACAACAATCAGTCAGAATATACAAAGTCAACAAGTTTCATCAAAACTGAAAATAATAAAGACAAAAGGAAAGTTAATCTAATGAGTGGAAAAGATGATATAGCTACTGGTATGCAGTCAAAAAGACATGAAAAAGAATTAAAGAACAAAATGACATGGCCATCTCTTCCAAGAAGATAGTCAAGATTCAGGTATCAAAATTTTTTCAATGGATACTGTTATTGTTGTTCTGATTTTGGTCATAAAGCTGCAAATTGTGTTTTTCATTTTAGAAACATACAACGAAGAATGTTTAACATTAATCAAGTGGTGCAACATAAAGAGAAACAGTCAATGAGAAAACAAGAGTATCATACTACACCTTTTCAAGCAAGAAGAAGAGATTATGCTAGAAATATAAATTTTTTTGAGTCTTTGTACAATCAACCAGAATGTTATATTTGTCATAATTTTGGACACAAGGCCATAGACTGTCGTTTAAAGAATTATGAATTAGATTCAAGAATAGATTTTTCTGTTAAAAAGGCTAAAGTATGGAGGAAGAAAGAAAACAACCAATGTGGATTAGTGCTTTCTGCTCAAAGACAAAAGTACCCCTGGTATATTGACAGTGGTTGTTCCAAGCACATGACTGGAGATAAAGGTAAATTTCTATCTCTGAGTGAACACAAATCAGGAGATGTAACTTTTGGAAATGATGCTCCAGGGAAAATCAAAGGCAAAGGATTGGTACATATAACTAGTAAAGGAAAAGCTGAAGATGTATTATTTGTGGATGGATTGAAGCATAATCTTCTTAGTGTCAGTCAAGTATGTGATAGAGGATGTGAAATTGTATTCAATTCTAAAGAATGCAAAATAAAATCTGTATCTTCAGGACAATTGGTTTCCAAAGGTATAAGAACAGAAAATAATGTCTATGTTTTGAAAGAAGATAAGGAAGAGTGTCATCTAAGCAAGTATGATGAGAGTTGGTTATGGCATAGAAGGCTTGAACATTTGAGTTTTGATAATTTAATCAAACTTAGGAACAATGAAGCTGTAAAAGATTTTCCTAAGATTTCAAAACCATATGATGCTGTATGTAAACCTTGTCAAATGGGAAAATTGACTCGAACTCAGTTTAAATCTAAGAGCTTCACATCAACAGATAAACCTCTTCAATTAGTACATATGGATTTATGTGGGCCATTAAGAAAGGAAGGAACAGGTAAAGAAAACTATTTTATGCTGGTTATTGATGATTACTCTAGACTAACATGGGTTGCTTTCTTGAAAGAAAAATCTGAAGCATTTGAAAAATTCAAAGTATTTAAAGCTTTGACTCAGAATCAAACAGGAAAAAGATTAAAAGCAGTAAGATCTGATAGAGGAGGAGAGTTTTGTTCAAGGGACTTCAAAGAATTCTGTGATGAACAAGGAATCAAAAGAGAATATACAATTTCAGGCACTCCACAACAAAATGGAGTAGTTGAGAGATAGATAGATCAGTTCAGCAGATGGCAAGGTCAATGATGAATGAAAGAAATATTTCTTAGACATTCTGGGTAGAAGAAATTCACACAACTGTTCATGTTCTTAATAAAGCTCACTTAAGGCCTAACAGTGATAAAACTCCTTATGAACTGTGGTTTGGGAGACCTGCTTCAATCAAGCATTTTAGAGTTTTTGGAAGTAAATGTTATATCAAAAACAATGATGAACATCTTGGCAAATATGATGATAGAGCTGATGAAGGTATCTTTCTGGGGTATGCTACAAATAGTAAAGGATACAGATGTTACAATAAGAGGTCACGTAAAATGGTTGACAATATTGACATTAAGATTGATGAAGGTATGCATGTAAAAGATACTCAGATAAACAATGTTGATACAGAAGATGCAGCTGAAGACGAAGAAGAACAGGTCCAAGAATCATAAAAGGAAGACTCTGAGTCAAAAAATGAAAGTACAGGTACACAACAACAACCAGTAAATCCTTCTTCAAGAATTATTCAAAAGAATCATCCTGAAAGTCAAATTATTGGCAACAAGAATGAAGGTGTTCAGACAAGAAGTAGGTTACTTAAGAATTCAGAACAGTCTCACATTGCTTTTTTATCTGTCATAGAACCCAATAATTTTAATGAAGCCAGTGAAGATGAAGATTGGATAAAAGCTATGAATGAAGAGCTTGATCAGATTGAAAAGACTAATACTGGGAACTTGTTCCTAGGCCAACAGACAAGAATGTGATTGGGTCCAAATGGGTGTTTAAGAATAAAATGAATGACCAAGGACAAATTGTCAGGAATAAATCTAGATTCGTTTGTAAAGGATATGCTCAAGTTGAAGGACAAGATTTTGATGAAACCTTTGCACCCGTGGAAAGAATGGAAGCTATCAGAATATTTCTTGCTTATGCCTGTCACAAGAAGTTCAAAATTTATCAGATGGATGTCAAGTCAGCATTTCTCAATGGAGATTTAGAAGAAGAAGTTTATATGGAACAACCTGAGGGATTCTCTCTAACAAACAATCCTAATCATGTCTGTAAATTGAAGAAAGCTCTATATGGATTGAAACAAGCACCAAGAGCCTGGTACTATAGATTAGATAAATATTTACAAGAGAAATGATTCAAGAAAAGCAATGTTGATAGTAATCTGTATATCAAAACAGAAGGTGATGACTTATTAGTTGTTTTGGTTTATGTTGACGATATCATTTTTGGATGTACTAATGCTTCTTTTGTTCAATGGTTTGCTAATGCTATGCAATCTGAGTTTGAAATGTCCATGATTGGAGAACTGTCATACTTTCTTGGTCTTCAAATTACTCAGAGTTCTGAAGGACTATTTATCTCTCAAAAGAAATATCTACAAGAGATTTTGAAGAAATTTCAGATGGAGGATTCTTCACCTATTAGTACCCCTATGATTGTTGGCTGCAAGCTTAGCAAAGATGACATTTCACCAGATGTTGATCAAAGAACATATAGGTCAATGATAGGAAGTCTTCTGTACATTACTGCAACTCGTCCTGATATTATGCATGCTATTGGAATGGTAGGAAGATTTCAGTCCACTCCCAAACAAAGTCACTTGGTAGTTGTGAAGAGAATTTTCAAATACTTGAAAGGCACAATGACTTATGGTCTCTGGTATCCTAGGAATAAAAAATTTCAGTTGATTGCATATTCAGATGCTGACTGGGCAAACTGTTTGGATGAAATAAAGAACACTAGTGGAGGTGCATTCTTCTTAGGCGATTCATTAGTAGCATGGATGAGTAAAAAGCAAGGTTCTATCTCTCTATCTACTACTGAGGCTGAATACATAGCTGCCGCAACATGCTGTACACAGGTATTATGGATGATACAAACTCTTGTTGATTTGGAGGTGAAATATTCTAAACCTATTCCTATTCACTGTGATAACACAAGTGCCATTGGTGTGTCAAAGAACCCTGTTCTTCATTCCAAGACCAAACACATTCCAATCAAGTATCATTTTGTAAGGGAGCATGTTACAAACAGAGTTGTCCAATTACATTTCATTCCTTCTAAAGAACAAATTGTTGATATCTTTACTAAACCCTTATCTAAAATCCAGTTTGAATATCTACGCCAGAAGTTGGGTGTCATATCTTGTTCCAACTAACTTGTTCACTTTGGCAGGGGGAGTTTGTGCTTATTGCATATCTGATGTAATTCTGAGATGGTTCCAGAATGTTTTATTTGTTGATTTCTGAGTTAATATTGATAGGGGGAGATGTATTGTCATGATTTCTTTGACATTGATGTCAAAGGGGGAGAAGTTCAAGTAGTTGCAAATAACAAGCAGTGAGTGATTACACTTACAACACCATAAATTTTAGGTTTCCATCAATGCCAAAGGGGGAGATTGTTGGCACTTTGATTCAGTTGTCATTGATGGTTGGAAAGCAGCGACTGAGTTTTTAAATACAAGAAAATAATGTTGTTAGACAAGTTGTGACTCAAACAACTGCAACTCAGACAGCTGCGACTCAGACAAGCTATGACTCAGACGGTCGTGACTCAAACAGCTGAGACTCAGACGGCCGTGACTCAGATAAGAAAACAGTGATTCATGTCTCAATTTGCGGGCAACTGGAGATGAATATCGCAAATCTGGGACATGGGTTTTGTGCGCAACGACCTCATTTACTTGAATCACGAGGAAATCGCCAAACAAAGCTACAGTTTGAGCTATACAAGTGGTTCTCTGAACATGTAATTCTCAGATTTACTATTGCGGCCGGTCTTACAAATTAGCAATTGGTTGAAACAACTGTGACTCAAACAAGCTGCGACTCACAAACATTTATTTTTTTAATTAGTCAGCGTGTAAACTCTGGAATTCAAAGAGACAGTTAAAATGTCAGTTACAGCGTGTAAATTATGGAATTTAAAGAGAGTTTTAGTTTTAGAATTGGTATATCTAGAAGTTAAAGAGACCGAGGCATATAACTTCAACATCTATAAAAAACTATTGATGAGAACAAAATTAATGTGAGATTTGAGAGGATGAAGAGGAGTGGTTGCTGATGAAGCTGTGATTCAAACATTTCATAACAGAAATGTATGGCTCGATTTAATGAAGAACAAAATGCCTAGAAACTCAAGCTGTAGCAGCACAGAACAAAAATGAAAAGGGTATGTACTGATATATTTGAATTAGTGTGATATAATTGACTGGAAAATTCTTAACAATTTAGAAGAAAAATGTGTGGCTCGATTTGATGAAAAATAGAATGCTCAGAAACCCAAGTTGTAGCAGCACAGAACAAAAAAAACATGAAAAGAGTATGTATTGATTTATCTGAACCAGTGTGACATAATCGACTGAAAAATTCTTGCTAGGGTGGAAGGGAGGTGCGAGGGAGGATTGTTGTCCTCATATTTCAATGCGTGCTGAAGAAGAAGAGTTGGTGCTCTTTTACAAGTGGGTTCTTGTAATTCGAAGGTTGTAGCCTCATTTGAGTAGAAGCTCAAAGATAAAAATGATGTACAGAAGTTGAAGCTTTCCTGACATCCTAAAAAGAAGAGGTTTTTTCCCTTTATGGGTTTCCTCATGAAAAATCTGTGTCTATGTGTATATTTGTGTGATTGAATGATTATACTGTGCCTATATATTAAATCTACGGCAATGAACTTTCTGCTGTTAATAGAATGAATGTAAAGGTTCTGACAACACCCTGACTACTATACGATATCAAGGAAAATATTTTTAAAGATGGTTTAAGCTTATTAATTAACTAATTCACCCCCCCTCTCAGTTAATTGATACTTTCAACAGGTCTAATATGTCATTAGGTAAAGTGTGTTTCTTTAGTGTGATTATGTAATTATCTGATCCGACAATTATGGTTATGTTCTAGACATAAAGTGACATGTTGATTCATCGTATTCATGATACTAATGACACTTGATCCATGGATTCACACTCAATTGGTCTATGGTCTCTATTAAAAGAGCATGGAGGGTCATCCAATCATGATCGATTGAGAGAGGTTCATATGTAACCTATTTTTCTTTTGCATTATAATATTGCCTCAAGTGGTTTCAATGGTTAGGATCGTGGATTGTTTCCATCTTTGAGGGTTTTAACCACGTAATACATCAGTGTACTAATCTTTGATATGTTTTTGTGATTGGTTGTCTTATGATGTTCGATATGTGTGGATTTACCATGTTTATTCAACATGATATTAAAACACTTATGAAGACCTACTCCTATTACTGATCAAGATCTTGATGCTATTTTCATTGTATGCATCAAAGGAATTATGGAGTTTTTCTCTATTTTTGAGCATTTCTAGACCAAGTGAATTGCTCCAATGTGTTAGGAACATCGTTTTTAGTTGGAAACCATTTTTGTTTCACCCAAAAAGGTTTTCATTTTCCCAAGATATGACCATTTATATCAAAACAAGAGGTATACCATATCATTTTTTTATTTTTAAAATCTCTTTCATATTGTTTTACTATTTCATTTTGGTTTTGATGTTTATATTTCCAATTTGCTTCCCCTATCTACATTTGCTCATTTCCCTATACCTTGTGCAATTTTGACAAATAAAAAACAAGGAAAAAAGTTTTATTGCCTATGGATGATCTTTGCCTTGTGTTTTGTCCCACCTTGGTAAATAAAAAATAGGGAGGAGGAAATCGAGATCTAATCCCAAGCTTATAATTTTTGTTTTTAATTGGAAATTTACTTTTTTGATGTCCGCAACTACGTTGAAATGTTTTGCAAGCAAAAACATAGGTTTAGGGTTACCATGCAGCGTGGTTGAAAGTTACTTTATTAAACTAAAAATCTTGAGTTCAAATATTTATTTTTATAAGTTAGATTTTGAAAAAATGTATACAACTTTAAATTATAAAATAATTTTATTTTAAAGTACATCTCACTTAAATTATAAAATATTAATCACAAAATATATTTTTATTGTTCTTTTTAAATTCTTTTTTTATATAACTTTAAGTTATAAGTGATTTTATTTTTATTTTTATTTATTTTAAAAAAAAAACGTTTATATTGATATTGTTGGAACCTATTCCGTTAGAGTTAATAAATCGTCATTAAAAACTCCAAGACACTATTTGGGAATATAAACCCAAGAATCATTCTCATGTATATATTGTACATTTGTTAATGAGAATTTATGCTTTAAGCCTATCTTTTTCTCTTTGTTAGAATTTGTGTGTATTTGCTCTCCTTTGGAGTTTGTCTCTATTTGCTCTCATTGGGCACCTTATAGTGGTATCAAAGTAGAATGTGCTTTAACCTTTGTTGAAGTTTGTGTCTATTTGCCCTCATTGGGGTGGTATCAAAGCGTGCCTATCTTTTCTAGCCTATGCTAAGAAGTCTACCTTCTGCGTGCTTTCCAAAACCTTTGCCGCCTAGGCCCTCCTGGAGTGAGCGAGTGTTGGTGCTCTGTGATTGAGATCTTGCATTAAAACCCTAATTTCTGCGTATTAAATTACTACTAGATTTCTGCGTATTACATTACTACTGGAGTTGTGAACTATCTCGTGGAGCTTGAGATATGGCCTTCTTGATTTGTGGGGATAACTCTCCTGTGAGAGCGTGCACAAAGGTTTGGCATTCCAACCCGATGTAATCGAGTTGATGCAGAATTCCACATTGCAAATGCTCTGCAAGATTCATTAATTATGTAAGTGATTTAAGATCTTTCATATACACTGCTTGATTGATAGCCTCCAATTTAAAGTTAATTCCTCGATCATGGTATTATACAACAATCGTTTCAGTGCAAGCTATACGTTTTAATTTCTGGTAAAAGCTAGCAATATCCGTTAAATACATGTCAAAACTAGTGGTTTCATGAGTTACTATCCAACGTTCCTTCTTCCATAGTTTCGACGTATTGATCTCAGAGGATCGGGCAATCTGCGAGTCTTTCTAACGACCACGACCTGAGTTCTAGAGCTTGTGAATCAAGCATCATTATTTGTTCCTCCTATGTCCATCCCCAACTAGCCTGAATACACACTCCACTTTTTTGAGGCCAGTGTTATTTCATGTTGATATTACCCAAATAAGACCGAATGCCAACAACGGTCGCTGCATCATCGTGATACAAGAGAGAAAGGATAAAAGGAGAGAAGGAGAAAGAACAAGCAGAGAGTAAAGGGAGTGAGCTTATATTGCACAGTTTGAATTTCCTCAACCGTCCAATGGTTCGCTCACCTCAACGTGGTCGAAGAGAGGTGCTGTCATATTAGAGCATCCACAAATTTTGAAGAAGGAGCCACCGTTGTTGTGTTAAACACCATCAAGCCCTAACTCAAATCGTGACTTCCATGCAGAGAAAAATCAGCGTAGAGAAGAGAAGGGGGCTGCGTCTGCACCTTCTTGGACGACTTCTGGAGGCATCAGTGGGAGCTACGGTGGTGACGATGAAAAGAGATCTGGTCAGAAGCGTGAAGTTGTTGAGAGGATGCAGCGGTGGTCAAGGTGGAGCACGAGAGACTTAGAAAGAGTCTACCTGTTATGAAGAAATCACTTCTGCATAAGCCTTTGCTATGGCGGTTGATTTATTCGTCTCGCTATTTTTATCTCTCGATTGCTGATTCCCTCCATCCAATGAACATAGAAAAACCATCCAATGAACATAGAGAAACGTCAACCTTTAACCTTGCTCCCATCCAACGACTCGTCCTCGTCCTCTAGCAGTGTGCACTTCAAGAAATGAATGCCTTTTTCTTCGAAGGAGTTAAAAATCTAAATGGTCATAATCAAGTGATAAGGATAATTAGATATTGTGTTATTGAAAAAGCGCGGCCTTAAGGAAGATCGCATCTTTTGGAGTTATAAGGGAATTTATAATTTTCATTTTACAAAATTATTGGGAGTTAAAGGATATTCTCAATATTGTTATTTGGCATTGTAAGGAGTTTTGTAAAATTGTGGCTTTTGCAAACTTAAAAAAGAAGTTATAAGGGTGTTCGGTGGTTTCAACTTATGACAACATTTTCAAGCAATTGAATATTGAAGAAAGAGCATAATTGGTCATCAAAAGATTTAGAGTGTTATTTTGGACACCAATTCAACTTGCATACAATGAATGTTGTTTATTGTGTTTTTTTTATTTGCAATTGTCCTCTTGTAAGTGTCAAATTGAAAGTGAATCTGATTTGAACTTAATTGTACTTGGGTGCATTCTCGACTGTGATCGATACCCTTCATTCTTCTAAGTTTGAGATCGTTGAGTCTTGTTTGTAAAAGGGCGGAGTGAGTCCTTAAATCACATGTCTTCAATGGCGAGATTAAATGGCATGGTAGAGTTACTGAACACTCTACTATTTTCCTCTGTCAACAACATTGTCATGATCGACAAGAACACATTCACTCGCATTTGATATTGTGTACAATATTCACAAGACACTCTTGAGTTTCTATAGCTTGAGTCATAACTCATACGAGAAGAAACACATTCTGAACTTGTTCATGTTCAAAAGAATCCTCTTTATGATTTTGTTCAGCAGCCTGCACAAAATGATGCCACTTCATAACCACATAAGCAAATTAGTGGCACCCCATCAGAAGCAAAATAATATGAATATGAAGTTATGCAGACAGAGGTTCTGCTTGCACTTCTCAAGCTGATCATCAGACCTTGGGAAGAGATCAACCACAACAAACACAGAACTGGTTTTGGATACGACAAGGAAGTGATAGTTCACATTCCTGATTTATCCAAGCCAATACAGTAAAGTGTTGGATTCTTCAACGATAGTTCATCTTCATTCATTCCAGTTCAAATTTTGACATGCCAACACTGTGATTGAGTTGGCCATATGAAAGATCAGTGTTTTGATCTTCATCTTGGTAAGCATTGTGGAAATCACACCCATTCTTCAGACATATGCTTCACTTTGAAGAAACCTGTAAGAGAGAAGATTCACTGTGGGTGGATTGCTTCTTGGCAATATTCGTCAACAACCAAGAAGATATATATATGTCATAACAGAGATTTCATTCATGAGTATTGGCACATATTGCAGTTGAAACATTCTCTTCTCCTCACATTGTTCCTGATGGGGGGGAATGATGAATAGTTAGAAACAAGTGAACGAGAACAAGCGAGCCTGAACAAATTTAGAGCCATGTTCGATTGAGCTCCTGTTGGTTTGTGGTCATCCTAAAACCATCAATTTTGGGAGCACCTTCTATTAGTAGAAGCCACCGTCTTCTAGCTAAATTAATTGGAAAAATATTGTCAAGCTGGAAATGTTCAACAGTTGGTAGCTGTCCACTTTCTGTTTTCAGCTCTCTTTTGGTTTGTGGTCATCCCAAAACACCATTTTCCACAAAACCTCTAAGTCTTCATGCCAAGTTCGAGAGTTTGTGGTCAGTCTTAAACCACTCACTTAGTAGAAGACATAAAATTTTGTAAGCCCTTCTGGTTTGTGGTCAGCCAAAACCAACACTTTAGAGAGCATTTGTATTTAGTAGGAGAAGTTAGCTTCTGCTAACTTGCTTGGCAAGTTGGAAATGTTCAATAGTGGTAGTTGGCCACTTCCAGTTATTCATCTCCCTTTTCTTGGACTCACATACATCCTTTCGGATTAAGGGGGGAATTGTTGGAACCTAATCCATTAGGGTTAGTCAACGGTCATTGGGAAGTCTAAGAGACCACTTGGGAATATGAACCCAAGGGTTATTCTCATGTATATATTGTACATTTGTTAATGGGACTTTATGCTTTAACACCTATCTTTTTTCTCTTTGTTGGAGTTTCTACGTATTTTCCCTCATTGGGTACGTTACAGATATTTCTTATATGGAAATCAAATATACCTTGGATTGTCCTTGAAGGACTCAAATTATGCTCCATCTCTACTTATTCAAAAAGAAAAAAAAGATAACATGTTTGACTTAATACAATGTTTTTTCTTTGACAAAAAATAAAGCATTACACATTTTAACCTATGTAGTTGTACTAACTTCAAACTATTGTGATCATATTATAGTTTTCTTTGCAAAATTGTATCGTCATCTGAACTAATACAATGGTTTCCTTGAATCTAAAATGAGAGCTCCTCCTCTGTACTTGAGTACACAGAGAGACTACATGATAAAAATTCTACTTGGGTATTGAATTCATCATATATAAAAAAAAAATGGATTCAAAAGCATATATTACCTCCTTCATTTGATTCATAATAACAACTAGGCCCAAGTTTCAAACATTGCAATGATGATTTTCCCAATCAATTAACAATTTTGAGTCACCAAAGACTTGGAATTGTCACATGCCTCTCTCCTCTGCCTCTTTTGGAAAAACCCAAAGTGCTAGAAATTATGCCCTATTGTTAGAGCCTTTCCCAACAACATGTTTTAAAAGAATATGATGATTCACAACTTGCCCCCCAAAGAAACTTGGATCACCTTGGCTAACATTGTCAAAGGATTCCCACATGATTTCATGATTTATACTTAGCATTAGCAGGGTTCTAACATTTTTTTTTTAGGGAAGTTCTTATCATTAACCATTTCCAATCTAATCCTATGTGCAACTAGTGCAACGGGAGAAGATCAAATCTTGAAAATTATTTTGATTCATGGTCCACCAAATGTCCTAAATGAAGAGACAAGGAAGAGCCTTGTAGTTTGGGACTATTGTTATCCTATCAAGAAGGCTATCAACCAAAGTAAGCTTGGTCCATTTGTTTAATCGCATAAAATATTGAGCTACTTCCTTCCACACAATATTGGAAAAAGAACAGTTCACGAACAGATGGTCTACTGACTCAACACTTGTCTTACAGAGGATACATATATTTGATCCTTCCCAATTTCTTTATATTTGTTATCCCAATTTAAGATTTTATTTGCTAAATCTAGCCATAAAAAGATTTTGGTTTTTAAAAAATAGACTAATTTTCAAACAACTCCCCGCCACCACATTCTGTCAACCCCCAAATCTTCTTCAACCCTTTCTACATAGCCTAATTTAACCATGTAGATCCCTAACCCCTTGTTCTTTGACCAACAAAGTTGAGCATATTCTTCAGATAGTTCGATAGCATTGTGATTCAATATATTTACATAGGAGTTCCACTCCTTTTCCAAATTCTCTTACATATTTAAAGTTGTACCAATAACCATCCCTTCAACTAGGCATTCCTATGTTCTTGTGATCTAGGAGGATCTCCAATATCGATCAAAATGAAAGTCTTCAAAAGGTGAAAAGAGCTTTCAGATGCATAGAGCTCGTCAAAAGATTTCCACTAATGTTCGTTTCGTGTGAAATGGCCTTCGGACGTGAAAGTTGTCGAGTTTTGAAAATGCAGCAAAAAGGGTAAAAATGATGCAGAAAATGGCAAAAAAAAGGGGCCACGTGGCATGTACAGTCAACATACAGGTGCCACGTGGAAGTACCATAGGGTTCCACTTGGTCAAGGTGGTGACATGGCAGTATGAGGTGGACCAATCAGGGACTGCCATGTGGCAGCCCTGTTGGCAGTTGGTTGAACGATTTACCAAAAAGTATGGAGTCAGAGAGGATCGAACCCCCGACCTCCACTGTGGCAACACCTCCACAATCTTCGATGTCCAGGATGCTCGCTGGTGGTTCTTAAACGTATAGAAGCTCACCGCTATATAAATTTTATGGTTAGTTTCATCGGAAAAAAGGGGCGGGGTCGAGGGCTTAGCCCTTGACCCCATGGCCAATACCGAGACCAACCTATGTGTAATTTGAACCATGTTATATGCCAACGGAACTGACAGAATCAACTAGCCACAACATCAACACACATGCCAATGTACACGCCAACACAACAACGAAGTGCCACCACATCGAAACCGCATGCCAACATATCAAACTAACCAACAAACATTGCATATATATCACGTTAAAAGGGGAGAGACCTGCGGGTTTGACCCCGGGACCTCTTCCCCCAACAACAACAACTTATTACCAATGGGCCATAACCCATTCTTTGGATGGGATATGGAGGGATATGCTTAAGAATTTGATGCAGAGTTTTGGGCCAAAAAGGGGCGCGTGGGCTCTCCTTTCGGCGGCCAAACCACTACTTAAAACCCCCATTTAAGCCACGAAAACAATGTTCAGAGCGCCATTTTTTTGCACAATTCCCGAGGTGGGTGCAGGGAACGATTCCCAAGAAAGGAACAAATTCCGAGGTGGAATCCGTACAATTACGTATAGTGTAGGCAGGGTGTTTCTCAATTTGCATGCCAAAGGAGGCCTCAACCAAACCAGGTCGAGTTTATTCTCATTCTCCTCAGAATTTCGAGAGGAATGCAGTGGTGTAGTATGTTTCTGGGTTTGATTGACAGAACTCAAAAGTATTTCCATAACTCATGTATGTAAGCTTTTGAAGACTTAATAAGATCGGCCTTTTCATTGGAAGTGGCCCAGAGACATAGCCCAAGAAGGGTGAACTCCGTTATCATCTGTTGTCTACATTTTTTCTGGTTTGCATAATTGTTTATTTTCTTATGTGGTTTATTTAAGCATTTAGAAAATTGTCTTTTATATATAAGCCTTTTATGAGATTTAACATGTAAATTTCACATGCAATTTTAATGGTTAAAAAGATCCTGAAGTTTTCAGATAATCTTGAGCAACAATCTCCCTTAGAAAAAAATTCTAACTTCATGAAGCTTAACCAATAAACCCTCAAACATTGAAGTTTCCTTTAGCCTCAATCCAAGGACCTTCTCCAATTCAAACTTTTCTTCCATTTCCCAATTTGCCAAGCTGTCCAATTTCCTACTATAGGAAAAACCTTTTTCCATCACCTTCCGAACTATTAAAGCTAAATGAGTGTTTTCCTTCTCCATTCTAAACCAGTCTTATATAGTCATCCCTTTTAAGTATTTAGAATTCATCTTTGCTCCACAATCCATCAATAATATCCATTCTCCAAATGCTTTTGGCTACAAGTGCAATACTAAAAATAAATATATTTTTAAGTCCTCATCCTCCTGCATCCTTGGGAAGAGCTAATCTTGTGCACTTGACCAATGGTATTCCTTCTTTTTCCCTCTTACCAATCCACATAAAACTGAAACATTTCTTTTTTATTTTGGTTAGAATGACCTTTTGGATATTTGCAAGAGACAACCAAAAATAGGTATGCTCTCCAACATAGATTTGACCAAGACTAGTCTCCCACAGTGAGACAACCATCTATTGCACCAGGCCGAGGTTCTAGCTTCAATCTTGTTATATACCCATAACCAATCATTATAACAACACCCAAATAATTTACCCCTTGATCTAGATTGATATTATTCATTAGTAAAATATATTCAACCTATCTATTCACCTCATCAATCATTTCATTGACCATCAAAACATATTTTTCATGTTGATTACCATTTCCGTGGCTTTACAATATAGGTCCATTTTTTTCTAAATTATTTCCATCTCCATTAAAGAATCATGACCAAAGATCATGATATCATCTACAAATAGAAGGTGTGAGATGTAAATTTAGTTGGTAATTTTAATCACCTTCATGTCACCTCTCCTTTTTGCATCCTTGATTATTATGCTTAAACCCTCTACTACTAGTCAAAAAATAAAAGAGGATAAAGGACACCCTTGTCTTAATCCTCCAATGGCACTGAAAAACCTCAAAGGATATCCATTGATCAACATAGTAAAATATGTTGATTCCAAACACCCCATGATCCAATTAGAATTATGTAGATTCATGTCCAGTTGAAGCAACATTAATCTAAGAAACAACCAATTAACTCTATTGCAGGCCTTCGTCGAATCAATCTTCAGAATACTTGTTGGCAATTTTTGTGTTTAAACCAAATTCATTCCTTCTTGTGCAATTCCCACTACATCATGGATTTGTAGATTATTGAGAAATCCAAGTTGTTCCTTAGACATGGTATCTTTTAAGATGTTCTTCAACTTGTTGGCAATGATTTTGGAAATAATCTTGTAAATCAAATTGCACAAGGAAATTGACTTAAAATATTCAAAGGAATGTGCATCTTGCTTCTTGAGTATGAGGGATGTAAAGGTGGCATTGATTGCCCCTAAGGTTTTCCCATAAGTCCTAGAATCTTCAACTACTTATACCAAATCATTCTCTAGAAGGTCTAAAAACCCCAAATAAAACTCCGCAAACATACCATTAGGACTTGGACTTTTTCCTTTTTTAAGTGGTGATAGTACAAACTTAACTTATGAGCTTGTAACATGTCCATCTAGGGATTTATCATTTCTTCATCTATGAGGAAAGGGAAGATCCTTATGATTCTCATAATTTCACCCATATTAGACTCTCCAATATCTTTAACAATATTTTTGAAATGCATACTTCGGACCCCCATCATCTCTTCGAAAGAGTTAACCTTGTGGCCATCTAGATGCATAATATCGCAAATAGGGTTGATGTATTTTCTATGGTTGGTGTAGTTATGGAAGAATGTTGTTGTTGTCTCCTTCATTTAACCATAGTGCACAGCTCTGGAGTCTCCAAGAGGCTTCCTCTCTTTCTACAAAACCTTCTTTTCATTCCCCAAATTCTTTAGAGTAAAAGCTTCTTTTGAAAAAAATACCAACATCATTGTTTTCAAACAAAGCACTTACTCCTTCAACCTCTAAATATTCGTGAGATTTTTCAGCTAGGGTTTTATCCCAACCCTTCATTATAACTTTGATTCGTTTAAGGTTATCTATAAAGTGCTACATGGTTGACACCCCCCCTTCAAGATCTAACATGATCAAATTCTTTGAGACTATATCCTTTAGATCCTCTTCTAAAATTCATGTGTGATTAAATTTTAGAGGACTTAGGGCTTCCAATCCCCAGTATCCAATTTTAAGAGAATAGGAAGATGTTTTGACAATCGAACATACCCAAGATTTGATTTTGGCATTATCATTAAAGAAAATTTCTACTAGCAAAAACATATCCAGTCTTTCTGAAATAACTTCATGAACTCTTCTAGCATTCCTCCATGTTGGGACTAATTTGACCAGTTCCACATTCTAGATGCACATTCTCAAAGAACTAATAAAATAAGTCTCCAAGAGGATCCCTCCTAGAAGCCTCCCCCCATTATTCTCTTAGGTTTAGGGTTAAGTTCAATTCTCCTAAAAAAATAACATTTGTGCCTCTTAGATAACCAATATATACCAAAGACTCCCGAAAAGGTATTTTCTCCCCATATGGGCCATAAACATTTATTACCATAAAGATTTACCCAACTCCTTTGACATTAGTTCCAATACAATGGTTGAAATAAAGACTGCACAAGAGATAGACCTGAATTTAGAATTCCATCTTATGATCAAAGCTCTAGACTGACCAACATCATCAAGTAAACTAAAACTCCAATCTTTTAAAATAGATGAAAATAAATCAAGAGCTTTTTGTCTAGAACACATCATTTCTTGGATCATAACTAAATTAGGCTTATATCAAACATTATTTTGAGGGCTAGCTATTTGTGGGAACCCTCAACTCCCCATGCATTGAAAGAAAGAATGATCATTTGGTAACAATATTTTGGGTTGTCCCTACTCTAAGGGGCATGTTAATGGTTCGTTGTTTTCTTTCTTGCACCTCTCTTTGTGCTTTAGATTTGACCAAGTTAATATGGGATTTTCTTCCAGCACATGTGGTTAATTATTTATCTAGTGCTAATCCCCCATTAATTCCACCAGGATCCTCTTCTTCTTTTGTTTTGGATTTCATTTTCTAAGAGGATTTCACAAGAGTTTGAAGACAAAGTGCCTTTTGTCTCAAGGATTTAGCAAGAATGACAAAGGATTGCTCATCTACTTCAAGGTTTTCATTCTTCAAAATAGAACCTGAAGTTTTTTGTTCCAAATCCAAGGAAGGATATGAGCCTAAATTATTATACCTATCCACACCTAAAGAGGGACTTGATTCAGGATTAAAATACCCCCCCCTAACTAGATCCTTCAAATGGAGGTTCTTGGGATAAGATTCTGAGGTCTTAGAATGGCATATAGATGGAGATTCATTTGATTTTAAGGAACCCACTTTACTTAAGGCTCACAAGCAATCTCATAAGGGACAATAAATAATGCTGCTAAAATCATACCTTTTGCATGCAATGAGGAATCTGGAGGGTCAATCTTACTTAAATCTAGCTCAAGTTCAAAACTCATTCCAATTTCTCGTTCCAATAATTCCTTGTCTAAATAATCCACCCAATTCCCATTGTATCCAACTACGACTGTTGTTGGCGGATACCCACTTGAGACCATATTTTTAATCCACTACTTTTTTTAACAAAAAGAGCCCTAAAATATGAGAAGACAAGCTTGCCTCAAATGTCCCATGGCATGAAAAAACCCACATCTGAAAAGAATTCTCTAGTTTGTTTTTGGTAAATAAACTTGATTTCCCCATTTTATGTTTAAGTATGAGAGCATAACGTGTCTAATATCATCTCAACTAGAAATCTCGCCATTCTTCTATCAAACCTTTCTTCCCATTCTTCCTCAATTGCTATAAAATGTCCTATAGCATCACCTATCTTTTTCAAAATCTGACTCTTCCAAAATTTCAGAGGAAGGCTTGGCATCATAACCCATAATTTTTGAATGAAACCTATCTCCCACCTTGGATCAAAATCGGGTCTCCAACGCTTGACCCCACTACCATTACTTCTCCCAAAATTTATTTACATCCTCGTCAAAATTCATGACTAAACTTAGCCAACCTCAAACCAATAATTGGAATTTTGGGATATAACCAAGGATATGGTATCGTTGATATGCTAACCAAGATTTAAAAGTATCCCCCTTAATAGTTTTCCCCATAAATTTACCTACTAGTGTTGTGGCCATCGAAGCCTCCACATTTTCCAGTTACACATCCCTACCTACAACCATTTTAATCTTGTCAGTTTTCACCCAAATGCATTTGCATTTTTGAATGGAACATGGATCAAACAAGATTGTATTTGTGGCTACCCCCTTCTCTTCAATAGTTTTAGGGCTAGACACTATCCCTTCTCTTCTAAACCGTGAATTTTGCTACAAGTTGAGGCTACAAATCAAGATAGTCACTCTTAGCCTACACTAATGAGATCAGGGAGGGTTTATGGAGGGCACTAATGTTAACCTTACCTAATGAACGACTCCCATTTCCCAAGATCACTCTCACAACCCTTGGTACCTATATTTCTACATCTGGTAGGCTCTTCCTGGAATCTGACTGTTGCATCACCTTTCCCTCTATTGAAATTTTCAATCTAGTGACTTCCAACTGGTCTAATAGTGGCTCATAAAGGACTATGGAATCTACCCATATTTCCATTAATTCCTTGTGTGAGTTAAATATTTCCCTTGAACAAAAATCATCCTCACCACCATATTCAACTAGGTCAAGGCCCTTGTTTACGTTCCAAGGTTGTGATCCAATCCCTAATCATTTAGAACCCTGCAAAAACCCTTACTTTCCTTTGTGATGGATCCTACCATTATGTATTATTAAGGACTAAACCTTGCAGAAACCCTTGATTTGAAAGATTAAACCATGCTCTTCCCATATCTCTATGTTCATTTTCCTTCTATGAAAGTCTACCCAACAACATTTCTCACTATAGAAAAGAGATACCTAACACTTTTCTACTTCTATTGTTTATACTCATGATCAGAGTAACCAATTCAGGGTCCAAGATGCTCTATTGTTCAATCTTAAGAGATCCAAAGAAGGGAATCTAGTACTAGAGCACCCTTAAAAACTATGTGATTTTTCTAGCTAAAATGACAATCTGGATGTATTCCCTAAGATGAGTGGTATGCTAGGGTTCTAGGATTACCTGAGAATATATTTTTCATTAAATAGACTCAATTTGTAGTAGGTCCACATCAATTTGAAATGAAAACTTATTAAACAACAATTTTTGGGTGTGTACCATTACATGTTCAGACATGACAACCAAAACACACATTATATTCATCCTTAACTATGCCCTATGGCTTCCTTTTCTTACTCCTTGACCATTGTATTGGAACCATTGACCATCTTTTTTTCTACATCCACTCTTTGGTTTTTGTCTCCCTAGCTAGATCGTTGGTTTTATAAAGTAACTTACTTGTAAAAGTAACACCCAATGAGAACCATTGGAAAGCAACAAAGAATATACTTAGGTATATATAGGGTATAATTTAGTTTGTGACACATTACATTTCAAAGGGTGCTCCGTTGTTGGTTGCTTCCACGGATTTTGATTGGGATGGTGACCCTAATGATTGAAAGTCTATTGTAGCTTATGTTTTTAGTATTGGCTTTGGACCATTCACTTGGGCTTGTAAGAAACAATGTGTCCTTGCTCTTCCTTCAACAAAAATAAAGTATAAAGAAATAATTAGTGCAAGTAAAGAAGTCTTCTGGATTCAATAGATCCTTTCAGATTTTGGGTTCCAACAACAACATATCCACCCAAACTCTAGTGTAATGATCAAAGTTCTATTCAGCTTTATGAAGATATAGTTCAATATAAATGCAACAAACACATTGAGTTACACATGCACTTCATCATAAATCAACTCCAAGATCACATTCTTGAAGTGCTCCATTGTCATACACATGATCAAGTTGCAAACATTTTCCAAAATACCCTTATAGAAGAAATTTTTTTTGGACTCTTATCTATGTTTGGAGTTTAGGAAGTCGTCATTAAGGGAGGATAAGCTATAATGCCTCCTTCCTTCTCCTATTGTGTGACATTTGTAAATACTTCAATTCTATCCCAAGTTGTTCTTAAGAGGGGGTGTTAAGATATATAGACATTGAGGAGTCTGTTAATTTCAACTTGGTTTGACATGTATTTAGGTAATGTGTGTTTCTTTAGTGTGCTTTTGTAGTTATCTCATCTAACTGTAATAATTTTCTAGACATAAATTAATCAGAATGTTCATCTTCTCCTCAATGTAATGGCAGTTGATTCATGACATAACACCCGATTGGTCCATGATCTCTATTTTAAGAGCATCGAGGGTCATTTGCTGATGATCATCTATGAGAGATTCATATGTAAGATATTTTTTTATATTGCCTCAAGTGGTTGCGTTATCTAAGGCCATGGATTGTTTCCCTCTTTGAAGTTTTTGACCACATAATACATTGGTGTACTGATCTTTGGTTTGTTTGTGTGAGCAATTTCCTTAAGGTGTTAGACATGTGTGGATGTAATCTATTTATATTCTTTACTTCCCCTCTCACATAATAACTCCCAGACCCATTAATCCTCTAAACCATAACCCATTAATTATTACATACTCCCAAACCTCCTAACCAACGAACCACCTAATCCATAACCCACTAACTTTAAATCCCTTAATTCCCAATCAACCATCAAAGACCTAATGTATTACGTTAAGTCCAAATCCCCTATACCAAAACCTATAAATCCCTAAGCTAGCAAACACCCTAAAGCCTAGCATTATTAATGTGTTATTATTATTTCTATACCCATGAGGAAGAAATGTATACATGCCACTATTATACACTAACATTACATTTTATTAGTGTTGGATAACATGTTATACTTATTTTATTTAGGATACAAATCACCTTGTTCTAATCTTGGTGGGATCAAAATCCATATTATGAAGCACATGGTGTAACTAAAAGTCTCAATGTTTAGAACAATCAAATGCATACTTCAAATCTTTGCCTAATCTATTGAATGCATATTACTTACACATTGCCAAACAATCCTCTTTACATATACCAAATTGAACATTCTTATAATCTTGCATGTGGTTCTATGGTAATATCTATTGACAAAATTAGTTTCCACGCATTGATCCTCTCTCCATCATGGAAAAAAACTTCAAGTGTAGTGATGGCATCCAGTTTGAAAATTTCAAGGATGCCTTGAACCTCCACAAAATCTCCCATATTTCACCTACACATCTCCCCACTGAATGGTAATGGAAAATATTTGTCACCTCCTCTGCCTTGGGTCAACAAAACCCACTCTCCTTGAAATCGATCCAACAATTTCTAGGGTACTTTACGCACATCCCTCCTTAGATGTGAAGGCCCCTAGGCATTCCTTAAATGATGTGGTATAAAAAGAAACCCAGGAGGGTCCTCTCCTTAGTTCCCCATAATTTGCATGGCTACTGAAGCCTTGACTCTATCCATAGTAGTATTTGAAGATGAAAAGGAACAATTTAAATTTTACAAAGATAAAGGGCTTGTATGCATGTTTAGTGGACTCTATTCAAGCTTGACAAATATTCACCAATGGATCTCGTGTATCTAGAAAATGGAGATAAAATAATAAGGCTTCATTTACCTCCATGCAAAAGGATTCTTCATAGTGGAATTTGACTTTGTCGAAGATAGAGATCACATCCTTAATTTTGGACGTTGCTTTTGGGGTAAACTTGGACTCTGCATGAAGCCTTGGACTCCAACCTTTGACCCTAGTGCAATACATTATTTCTCTACTAATCTAGTTTATGTATGCAAAAAGAGCACCCACATTCATAGTAGTAGGAGGACGAGGCCTCATGGGAATGTTGCTTCTTGATTCACTTTCATTTTCATGTGCACAAATACAAGAGTTGGATATGATGAGTTTGCAGAAACCCATTGCCACAATTGGCATCAAATTGAAATCATTTCCCACATTAAACGAATCCATGACTTGGAAAAACCAACAAAGACAGGAAATGGCATTTAGGTATGGCAGGCGAATAAGCAACTTAAGCTCTCTTTGGAGAGTTTCTTAGAAAATTGAGGAAAAAAAGAGTCTCAACATGATCACAAAGAGTCTAAAGATAAAAAAATGCAAGGGATCCCACTGCCATCAAGCCAAGTACAAGAAAAAGAACAAGGCTAGGGGTGTGGTAGATCTCAAATAAAACATTACCAGGATTGGGAAAAACAAGCCCAATGTTGGTTTGTGGCTATGCCAAAATATCTATTGTAATAGATTAGCTTTTAGGATTGAAGTAAATGGAAGTTTCAGAGGCAAAAGCAACACAAATTACCAACAAAAGTGATAGTGACTGACACAATTGATTACCTTCTTGTCATAATCTATTGTCTCTATGTGCCTCCTTATTTCCAACATCTTCTTTCCCATTATAATAAACAACAATAAATAGGAGCACAACTCCTAACAAAGTTATATAGATAGTATCAATTTTTTTTTTATTATCTTTGTGGTGTTTCTCGAAATGTGGTTTGTGATGAAAATAAGAGCAAAGAATTATTTTTTGCATAAGCACAATTTCCTTGTTCTAGATATCCACTTCTATATAGAGACTAGGTAAGGTTAAAGTTGATGCACTGTGATATCATACAACTAGAGCACCTATAAGACTAACAGTGCCAACAATCATACCATTGCCAGTTTTTGTGTCTTAATGCATATCAAATTTCTATCAGACTATATATGAAGTAGACTTCCAATACCCAAAATCGACAAGCAAAGTTAAAACTGAAGTAGATGAACTATCCATTTGTCCCGATGCTTAACCCATTAGGCCCGAGTGTTGTTTCCCACTCTGAAAACCATACAATTTATAAATTAAATTTATATGGTACTAGGTACAATCACTACGAGTATACGGTCTTGCCTTTTGGGCTGAAAAATGCACCAACCATTTTCACGTGCTTAATGAATGGTGTTTTTAGAAACTACTTGGATATTTATTATAGTATTCCTAGATGACATATTGATCTATTCGAAGGCATTGGAATAACATGAAGAACATATGAGGATAACAATGCATATATTAAGCGAAAATCAACTTTATGCTAAGTGGAGCAAATATTCTTTTTATCAAAAGCAACTCCTAGAATTGGGACATATCATCTCAGGGGAAGGAGGAATGGTAAACCCTGTGAATATAAAATCCACACAGATAAGGTATTTTATGGTATTGTCAAGTTATTACAAGAGATTTATTGAGGATTTCTCAAGAATAGAAAACCCCATAACATCCTTACAAAAGAAGGGAGTGAAATTTTTTTGGACTAAAGAATGTGAGGATAGTTTCCAACTTTTGAAGAAACTACTCACCTATGCACCAATTCTAAATATTGTCGATCTAGATGAAGAATATGGTGTATGTACCGATGCATCCCTCGAAGGACTTGGAGGAGTCTTAATGTAGGAAGGCCATGTGATTTGCTAGGAATGCAAGAAGTTGAAAGTACATGAAAATAATTATGCCACACATGATCTGGAGATCGCTTCCATAGTGCATGCACTCAAAATATGGAGACAATATCTTATGGGAAACAAATTTGAGTTGAAAACATACCATCATAGCTTGAGACACATGTTCGAGCAGCCAAATCTGAATGCTTGTTAAGCAAGGTGGATGGAATTCTGAAGTGAATTTGATTTTGTAATTATGCATATCAAAGGCAAGGGGAATAGAGTCGCTAATGCACTCAAAAAGAAGAATCAGGTCTCGTATATGACAACCATCAACACCTGGAAATCAAATTTGAAAAGTAAATTGCTAAATGTCATGGGTGCAGATGACTATTATTCACAAATCACAAAGGCTTTGCAGCAAGGAAATGTACCACCTAAATATATGGATTACAACTTGGATAATGATGAAATCCTCATGTACAAAAACTGGGTTTACATACCAGAGTGTGATGAATTGAGAAAGGATATAGTACAATAAATGCATGCTTCCCCATATGCAGATCATCCGAGTTATCGGAAAACTATAACAACAATGAAGACATAGTACTATTGGCCTAGAATGAAGAAAAGCATAGCTGAATATTTAGTTAGATTCCTGGAATGCCAAGAGTGAAGCCAGAGCATAGGAATCTAGCAGGCATGTTACATCTGTTACCCATACTAGAGTGGAAATGGTAGGTTTTGACCATAGATTTCATCACTAGTTTACCAAATACAACAAAAAAACGTGCTGCCATTATGGTGGTAGTGGAAAATTTAACAAATATTCCCCACTTTATACCTGCCAAATCAACTTATAAGGAAACCAACATTGTTGAAATTTACATGGAAGAGATAGCCAGATTGCATGGTGTTCCAAAGGCCATTGTTTTTTACAAGGATACTAAATTTACTTCAAATTTTTAGAGAGGATTGTTTAAAGAATTTTGAACTAAACTAAATTTCAGCACATCTTATCATCCTCGGATGGATGGGAAAACTGAAAGAGTTAACTAGGTCATCGAAGACATGCCGAGAATGTGTGTGATGGATCAACCATCCAAATGGGAAGAGTGCATATACCTGGTGGAATTTGCATATAACAATGGGTATAAGGATTAATTAAAAATGAACCCATTTGAAGCCTTGCATGGCAGGAAATGTAACATCCCGGTAAATTGGGACAAACAAGTGGATAGGGTAGTTGTTGTCCCATCAATGTAAATGTTAAAGGACATGGGGGAATAGATAGGTAAGATAAAGAATAACTTAAAAGTGGCACATGACAGATAGAAAAGCTGTGCAGATAAAGGAAGAACATTTGGGGAATTCCAATTGGGAGGTCACATGTTCTTGAAAGTAAAAGCTAGGAAAAGCTCGTTAATTTTAGGCAATTGTAGAGAGTTGGAAGCTAGGTTTTGCACACCTTTCGAGATATTAAGCAGAATTGGACCAATGGCTTATGAGCTAGCCTTGTCGTCATTTGTGAGGGCACATAATATATTCCATGTTTCCTTATTAAAGAAATATGTTCATGATTCTAATTATGTGCTTGACTGGTCCTTGATTCAAGTGGAACCAAAATGATAATTCTAGGTACAAACAATGTGCATATTGGAATGAAAATTCAAAGTGATCAAGAGCCGGGTCATAGGGCAGGTAAAGGTCCAATGGACACATTACAACCCTGAATAAGTGACTTGGGAGATGGGAGACACCATGCAGAAGGAGTACTTGTATTTGTTCTAGAATTTTTGAATTGTAAAGAGATTTTGTATAATTTATATAGTGTACGAACAACGAGAACAATGTTAATTTAAAGGGGTGGGGAATGTAACACCCTGAATTTTTCCTTCTTTAAAGTTTGTAATGTAAAGTGTAAAGAGACAGCGAGGCCTAGAGCCGAACATATGTACTTATTTTGTACTTAATAATTAATTATGTTTCCTGTGGGTGAGGAGGTGACCGAAAGAAAGGGGACTATGCAAGAGGGAAAATGAAAGAGAACAGGGGGTTGAAGCTTAGGAATCCTAACCGTGCCTTAACCATGTTTTGTACCGTAGTTGGACCTTATTATTAAATTTGGAAGATGATGGGATGGGCACCTTGGGTTCAAAGTCTGATTTTTGTAACTATATATATGTGTGTGTGTGTGTGTGTGTGTGTGTGTATACGGTGGATCATAAAGGTTGAGAAGTGGAAATATGGTTTGTGAATCCCATGCATGAAAAAGGGGCTCGGGACTGAGGAGAAAGGGGTGTATAGTAGAATTTACAGAGGCTGCTGCCCAACCTTCTAAACCACCTTCTGAACGAGTTGCCAAACCTCTTACAGAACTTGTTATTCCCTACAATTATGAATTGGTTAGACCTGTGAGTGCTTGTTACTGAATTATGAGTTATTTACTTGTATGAGTTCCTTATCAGTCTAGTCCTAGAGAACAATTCAATGGTAGTAAGTCCCGAGGTACTGCTCGATTAGAAAAAAAGAACCTACCGTTGCATGTTGGACTAGCTGATGAAGGAGAAATTTCAATGAGAAGTTTAGGGTGTTGAATAAAAGAGATGTGACTTGAGGTAGAAAATCAAGTTTTTGTGTTGGCCTGAACATTTTTTCTCCTCGTGGTTTCATAGTCTCAGCTCAGGGGTGGTATCCATGCTGATAGGTTAATGAGAGGGGAATCCTATGGGTCAGTGGAGTGTGCCTCACTCACATCCATTCCCAAGAGTAGCAATCCAGGTAAGTATAATATCTATCTGTAATTTGTCTCTTTGATTGAATGAATTTCGATTTTGATTTACTGGTAAAATGGAATTCCTAGCTTGATTTCTTTTTATATTCTAAAAGATGCTTGTTTCTGAGTGCATATGAAATTGTAGAACCCAAATTTATGTGTAATAACCCGTAAAAGAATCCTTTAATGAATGTTGGGCCAGTGTTGGGTATTTTCCCCTGTTCAATCACGTTTATACTAGGTGTATCAAACCCAAGAATTCATGAATCATTCTCTGTATCACATTAATTGTAGTGCTATGCATTTTCTTATTGAAATTCACTGTGTATTGCCCACTTTCCCATCTCAGAAATTTATTTTTGGTATTGCAGATCCATGGGTTATGATAGGGAGTCAAAATGGGGTTTGTGGCGACCAATTTTGTGTTTCCAATGCATGTTTATCTACTGGAATTTGTGATTCCTCGTTGCGAAAGAAAGGAGCCACAAAATGGGATCCAATTCCTGAAAGGAAGGAGTTTTAATTTATCACGCATTGTGTTAGGATATTCCTATACTCCATCCTAGTCCTACTAGCATTTTCATCCTTTGCATTTTCAGTCATGCATGCACTTTTAGGGTTTGCATGCATTATTTAGGGTTTGCATGCATTTGCATGAATCCCAGTCATCAGTCCCAGCACCTAGCCCTCAGTTAGCTAGCCCCCGAAGCTTCTTTCCACTCAGTTTCAGCCCTCCTAGTGCTTAGTGCGCCCTCCTTTCACCTACTGCATGAGAAAGGCGCCCTTCCTTACCTACCATTCAGTTATCTTCAGTTCTTTCCTTGATTTAAGGCTAGACTGATTCTCAACTGACTGTATCACTCCGATGGACCTCCAGTGAGACTTGAATGCCCATTCTGACTCTAGTTAGCTCCTCATGCGCCCTGCACTGAGCCTCCTTCATTCAATTAGTGTCTCCATGTGCCAGTTACACTCAGTTACACCTACCACACTCAGTTAGACTCAGTTTGACTGATGGTTGACAGTTACTTGAGCATTGATGACTCCACTGATGATGAGATAGACTACTAGTTGTGCTCCGATGACACTCCAGTGATCTTTTGATCACTCCATGAAGGCTAATTTGAATTGCCACCTTGGCATTCGAATCCTCATGCATTGTACTACTTATTTGTCCATATTGTGATTAATTAATTAGTGTGTGTGAAGTATTTTTGCTTCTATCCGAGTTCTACCGTATTATTATTTTGTTGCTCATCTTACTGCATTGACCACTCTTAATCTTAATCCTAAATTATTTCTTGTGAGGTATACATCAGCTCTTAGATCTGCTGTGAGGATTTTCAGACATTGTTGTGTGTGTTGGGTGTTTTTCTCCATTATAGTGATTTGTTTGCCCATGTTTCATCTCTGAAATTCAATTTTATGGTTGGTTTTCAATTGGGCTGAGAAAGAGGGTCGAAATTGGAAATTAGAGCATTGTTTTTATGCTTCTCTTACTGGGGTAGCTGCTGAAACCCAAGATTTATTTCCCCCAGCTATTATACTCTTGCTTGGAAGCTGTTTTTGCATGCCCAGTAGTGGTATATTCACCCATATTTTATTTTCTAGCTCCCAACTATTATAAATCCGCCCCATATTTGTTTTCCTTCACCCAAGTGTTATAAATTTGCCTTGAAATAATTTTCTTTTCACCCAGTGGTCTTCTATCCATTCCAACACTCATTTTCTTTGTTGGGTTGTGGTGAATTCGCCCTCAAAACAAGTTTCCTTACATAAGATTCATATTTGAATGAAAGCTTGATTTAAGTGGTTAAATTGGGTTTTCAAATGTCTTCATTTTAATTTAAATATTGCATTCTTGTTGAGTTTTTCCAGCAAGAAACCTTTGGGAAAAAAAACCCAGTCTTCGATATCTGTTACCTTTTTCTTTTATGTTAGGATATTTTTGACACTTAGGAGTTACTTAAGTTCAACTTGGTCTAATATATCCATTAGGTATGCATTTGTATATATGTAATCCAACGGTCACGATATAAAGTGATCCGACAATTCAATTTCTCTCGATCTTAACGACACTTGATCCGTGGCTTAACACCTGATTGTTCCATGATCTCTATTTAAAGAGCATGGAGGGTCACTTGCCGAATGATCCATTATTGAGAGAAGCTCATGTAATATTTTTTGCTTCTGCATAATAAATTGCTCCGTAGAAGCTATTTGGCTGAGGCCGTGGACTGTTTCCTTCTAGGGGGTTTTAACCACGTCAAAACACTGGTGTACTGATCTATGATATTTGTGTGTGAGCGGTGTCCTTGGTGTTCGGTCTGAGTGGATATACCTCTTATTCAAACATGGTATCAGAGCACTGTTGAGGGCCGTCTCCGTTTTATTGCGATCAAGGTCTGAAGTCGATGCGACTGCACGCGGGAGATACTACCGAAATATGCTATTTATGGCTATTTTTGGACTAGCTTAAGCACTCCATTGTGTTCAAAGCGTTGATTCCATTCGGGATCTCCCTTCGTTTTGTACGAAAAGGCTTCCATTTTCCCTATCTGCGGCCATTTTACAAATCCAAGGTATATTGTTCTGTTTTCCGTAGTTTTATTTCTTTGTCTCTATTTCATTTTGATTTGTTCCTTTTTTTTTTTGGAAGTGATAGACTCCTCTTTGTGCATGCTAGTGGTCTCGGTTGACCACAAACAACGAGAAAGGCAGGCCGCTTACCAGGAGGGACTAACGGAAAACTAACAAAGAGCGGGAAACCCTTGAGTTTTTGTGTTGTTTTTCTGTTTTCAGTGTGTATAGTTGTTTTGCAGGCTAAAACAGGGGTCTGTGGGGTAAGCATGCACTATAAGGCAAAAAGAGTAAAAAAAAAAAAAACCCTCCTCCTTCACAGCATTTTCTATATTTTTAATAAGGCTCACTTGGTTAAAAGTTACTTATTAAGAGGTCTTAAGTTCAAATCCCGTTCTTATTTGTTGCATTATTAAAAAAAAGGGAGTCACTTAAAAAGTTCATAAGTTACTTTCTTTCCTTTTAAGTTGTTTTTTCCTTTTTTTATTTTCTAAAGCAACTTTATAAAAATAATAAAAAAAAAGTTTCATTTTTTTAAGTTGTTTTTTTTTTAAGCAACTTTATGTAAAAGTGATCTTCACTTATTTATAAAAAAAAAAGGTAAGGCACATAAAGGATTTTTTGTAAAAGTGAGCTTAGGAGTTAAGTTAGGACTAAGGGGGATTTTTTTATTGCTGTGCACTTACCTCCACACACCACGTGGTTCCTTAGCTGCTCTTTCAATGTTTTTCAAAATGGCATAACTTTTTCATCCAGAAGCTGATTGCAGTGCCGTTTTTTTTTAAACCGCTTATTTTTTTGAGCTCTATTTTTTTTTGAGCTAGTTTTCATCCTTGAAGTCATATTTATTTCAGAATGGAAATTTCAAATGATATGCTTCTTACCAATACTAATTATTTTGTATGGAAGATATTCTTAGAAGCAAAGGGTTAAATAGACTTACCCTTGGCATGAAAACTCCTCCCTCTGATCCTGATAAACTAGAAAAATGGGAAAATAGAAGTGATTCAGGTCGTGCTTTGATTGGTTTGTCAGTTTATCTTGATCTGTAGTTTTCATCTTCAAGGCATTCATGCACCGGATGATGCTTGGCAAAAGCTAAATACTATTTTTGGTATTAAAAATGAGATTAGAGCTCATCAACTTGAGAATGAGTTGCTTACATTAGATCCTAATAATTTTTCTTGCATGGAAGATTTTATAACAAAGTTTAAGACTCTTAGAGTCTTGTTGGCTACATGTAAATTCATAAAGGCAGATGATGGCCTTATGTACGCCATTATTTCCAACTTGGGGCCTGCATATTCTGTGTTTGTCTCAACCTTTCATTCCATTAGAGAAGGTCTTCTTTCTTCAGGAGCTCAATACAAAGCTCTCTCTCTTTTGATGTTTTTTGTGATTCTTTAATAAGAGAACAAGAAAAAATCTTACATCTTGGACTAATTAATATTGCTAGTACTTCTAAACAAGCTTTAGTATCTCAGCAGCCGCATGGTCCGAAGAATTCCAAGAATCCAAAGAATACAAAGAAGCAATATCCAAAGAAGCACAATCAAAATAACAAGGGTCCTAAATCTTCTCAGCCTCAAAATTATCCTCAACAAGATAAAGCCGCCAAATTTCAAGGAAAGAAGACACAAATACATTGCAAATTTTGTAATCGCGATGGGCGTGAAGAGTCAAGGTGTTTTAAGAGGATGGAAGCTCTGGAAGCAGCAATGAAGAAGCATCACAATCATCTTGATTCTTCTTCAACTTCATCTTCAGGACAAGCTCTTTTAGCCTCTAGTTTTGCACTTACAAGATCTTCTTGTTCTTCTTCAAATGAATGGCTTATAGATTCTGGAGCATCTTATCATATGGATAAGGATAAAACCATATTTTATGATTTAAATAATTGTAACAACAAACAAATATTTGTTGGTGATGATAGATCACTTAGTGTTGAAGGGTCTGGTACTGTTCATTTAGACAATGGACAGTTTAATGATGTATTATGTGTTCCTACTCTTTCATGTAATCTTTTATCAGTATACCAGATCACTCATTCTGGTGAAGGTAAAACCGTAGAGTTTTCACCTCACCAAGTTGTAATTAGAAATTTAAAGGATCCACGACATGTATTAGCTACTGGACAATTGATGATATTACTAGGTTGTACAAGTTTGACAACTTTGGGTCATCTTCACTTCCATCAGTTTTTGTTGCTCATAGTGATGAACTGAGCAAGCTTTGGCATGAGATATTTGGTCACTTAAATTATCGCTCATTGCAACAACTTTGTAAAGAAAATATGGTAACAGGTCTTCCTATGGTCTCTTACAAGGATGGTTTTTGTTCCGGTTGTGTACTCGGAAAACATCATCGGGACAGTTTTGACAAATGTGCCTCTTGGCACGCCTCGGATCCTTTGTAGTTTGTGCACAGTGAATCGTGTGGTCCTCTACCTTCTGCTTCCTTCTCTGGTTTCAAATACTTCTTGAATTTCATTGATGATTACTCCAGACGCACTTGGGCTTATTTCTTAAAACTTAAGAGTGAATTTTTTGGCATGTTCTTGGCCTACAAGGCCCTTGCTGATAAACAATCTAGTCATCAAATTCTTACGTTAAGATCTGATAATGGAGGGGAATTTGTTAACAACAAGTTCACTACTTTCTGTACTGAACAAGGAATCCAACAACAACATACTGTTCCATATACACCACAACAAAATAGTGTAGCTGAAAGGAAAAACTGACCTCTAAAAGAAATGGCTAATTGTATGCTCCAAGCTAAAGGGCTAAGTCTCCCATATTGGGTTGAAGCTATAAATTGTGCAAATTACATAATTAATCGCACCCCCACTAAAGCTTTACAAGGAATTACACTGGAAGAAGCATGGAGTAAAATTAAACCAGATGTCAGTCATTTGCGTGTGTTTGGTAGTGAAGCATGGGATCATATTCCAGATGAAAAAAAAAAGCATTATAGCCTAAAAGTGAAAAGTGCATATTTCTTGGTTATTCTGAAGATGTCAAAGGCTATAGGCTTCTTCTGCCACATTCTCATGATATAATTATAAGAAGAGACGTTAAATTTGATGAATATATATTGGCTTGCGAGCCTAATTCGGCGCTTGTGCCATAATCTTCTTATTCTTATTCACCTCTTGATATTGATCCTACTCCAGTTACTTCTTCAGGTGATGATAATAGAGAGGATGAAAATCCTCCTCCGTCGGCTCAACCTGCTCTAGTACCAGCTTCACAGCTTCCTCAATGGGTCCGTTCTACTAGAGAAGCTGCAGGTGATCTTGTTGGTGATCCTATAGATCGGCCTCGTACTCACTCTCATTTTCAACAAGCCTCATTACTTCTGGATCAAGTTCCAGAAAACTGTGATCCAGAGACATTTGAAGAATCTTCTGGCCATCCAGATTGGGATGCAACAATGGATGAAGAATACAAATCCTTAATGGAAAATAACACTTGGGATCTTGTTCCTCTTCCTAAAGGAATAAAACTTGTCAGATGTAAGTGGGTTTACATAACCAAATATGGACCAGATGGTAGTATTGACAAACATAAGGCAAGACTATTTGCTAAAGGATTCTCTCAAGTTGAAGGCATAGAATACACCGAAACCTTTTTAGCAGTAGCCAAAATGAATTCCATCCTCCTTGTTCTTTCCCTTGTCGCATCCTTTCATTGGGAAGTTCATCATATGGATGTTAAATCTTCCTTCTTGCATGGGAATTTGCAAGAAGAAATCTACATGGAAGAACCTCCCGGTTACATTCAGTCTAATTCAAGTCTTGTTTTCCACCTCAAGAAATCTCTCTATGTCCTTAAGCAAGCCCCTCGGTCCTGGTATGCTAAAATGGACACGTTTCTTCTAGATACTAGTTTTTCTAGATGCCATTCTAAGTCAAATGTCTATACCAAGAAATTCAATGACCATCTCATAATCCTAGTCCTTTATGTTGATGAACTAATACTTACTGGTAGTGACCCCAAACTTATCCACCATGTGAAGTTCAGTCTTAAGTAGCAGTTTGAAATGACAGACCTTGAACACTTGCACTATTTTCTTGGCCTCCAAGTCTTGCAAACTCAGAAAGGTATCTCCCTTTCCCAATCTAAGTATTCCTGTGATCTTCACCACTGCTTTCACATGGAAGATTGTAAACCAACTCCCTCTCCCTTCCAGTCTGGAGTCAAACTTTCCACCACTTGTTCAAAACCTGAAGTAGATGCTACTTTGTATTGTCATCTTGTTGGTAGTCTCTTGTACTTAACTCACACATGTCCTGATCTTTCCTTTGTTGTTGGTCTTGTTGCCTGATATATGCAATTCCCTCATGAAAATCATTGGAAAGCAAAAAAAAGAATCCTTCGGTATGTTCGAGGTACAGTTCAGTTCGGGATACATTACAGTTTAGGGGGGACTCCTTCTTTAGTTGGTTACACTGATTCTAATTGGGATGGTGACCTTGATGATCAGAATTCCACTACAGGATATGTATTCACTCTAGGTTCAGTACCTATTTCTTGGGCTTCTATGAAACAAATTGCAATTTCTCTTTATTCAACTGAAGCCAAGTACCGTGCAGCTGTTCGTGCTAGTCAGGAAGCCATGTGGCTTCGCCAGATCCTTTCAGAGTTTGGGTTCCAACACCAACATCCGACCACACTATGGTGTGACAATCAGAGTGACATTCAATTATCTAAAGATCCAATCCGACATCAGTGCAACAAACACATTGAAATTCACATGCATTTTGTTAGAAAGATCCTCTAGGATCATGTTCTTGAAGTACGTTATTTTCAAACAAATGATCAAGTTGCAGACATTTTCACCAAGTCTCTTATAGAAGCAAATTTTTCCAAACTTCAAACTATGCTAGGAGTACAGGAAGTTGTCATTAAAGGGGGATAGGCTTTAATGCCTCCTTCCTTCTCCTAATTTTGTGTCACCTTTGTAAATCCTTCAATCCCATCCCAAGTTGTTCTTAAGGGGGGATGCTAGGATATTTTTGACACTTAGGAGTTAGTTAAGTTCAACTTGGTCTAATATATCTGTTAGGTGTGCATTTGTATATATGTAATCCAACGGTCTCGATATAAAGTGATCCGATGGTTCAACTTATCTCAATCTTAACGACACTTGATTCATGGCTTAACACCCGATTGGTCCATGATCTCTATTTAAAGAGCATGAGGGTCACTTGTCGAATGATCTATTGTTGGGCCTAGCCTAAGTAAGGCATTTTTGTGCAAGATAGTTTTGGGGAGCTGCGAATTTGAGCACAGCGTAGTATCGGTAGGGTAAGAACCGCGAGGCTAAGTGCTAGCTCCGCGAAGTGGTAACATCGTGCAGTGCCAATGGAGCACCTATTTTGGGTAAAGAATGTAAGGAAAGGTCGAGTTGCGAAAACGACCTGTTTAGGTAAGCGACTCCTTGATTCCTGGGAATGAGTATGGAGCATCGTGAAGGAAGATGAAAGTGACCTATCAAGAGAGTGGCATAAAACAGTTAAAAGCTAAGCCATGAAGTTGAAAATGAAAAGTAGGATAGAGGGGCAGAAAGCGACACGCCACGATGTAGTATAACTGTTTTGTGAAGACTGCGGATGTCAGAAGGGCGTGTGAGCTGCGAGTGGTCCAGCAGAATGGCTAGAAGCGTGTAAAGTAGCTGTCGATTGCGACAGGCCTAGTCGGTGGGTAACCACACCATTTTGTAAACTAAGGGTTTTTGGACTATGCATTGTAACGTACGTGACCTATGGGCACGATCTCTATACAAAGGAAAATTTTGTAAGGGAAAGGGTTAATATTCTATTGAGCAATGTTGAATATTGATCTTTGTTGAGAGACGATGTAAAAGGCTTTGCAGCTACGTGCACAGTGACCTACCGAGAGAGAAGAGAGTTTGCAGCTGAGTGCACAGACTAGAACTGTTGTACCCTTCCCATAAATAATATAACAACAGTTCCTGTGGACGTAGCTCCCATCCTGGGGGTGAACCACATTAAATTATGTGTTATGTGATTGATTATGCGTTTATATCTGTGTTGTGAATGGTTAAGATCTTGTTTGTGAATGCATGTGTGCTTGCTTTTATATGTATTCGCCATAAGGATAGAATATGGGGATAATATGTTAAGTAACAACATGTGTGAATGAATGTCGAATGCACCAGTATTTCTAAGTTAGATGAATGCATAAGTTAATCGAGTAAACACTTAACCAGTGAAGTCTGTATAGTGCGATTCCCTGAGCGCAGCACTGGAAGTGCGCAGTCACAGTGTTGTTGTTATAGTGTATAAGTTAGCAAAGCTTGAAATCCATTATGTTGTTGAATGCATAACTTACACTAGGTAAATTCCATTAAAGTGGTTAAGTATCGAAGAGGGAGCGCAGTCTCTGTGGCATTGTCCTGTTGTCGAAGAACCATTCCGAGCCGCACAGTCCTTTGGATGCACCATTGTATAAGCATTACCCATGAAGAAGTCAACTTCGCGCAGTCCCCAGTTCGCAGCGCGAGTCCTGTAGCACGCTGCTCACCAGTCTGTTAAACGCTCACCACCTGGTTGTGGAAACCTGATTCCGCAACCTCCCCATCAACTTCTCCTCGGGTGCAACCTCAGTCTGCTCGCAGAATGTTGCCGAAAGGGCCGGTGAAAAGGGGGTTTTGTTGGTTCCCTGAACTACGCAGAACCTGGGTCTTTCTAGAAAACCTCAAGAACAATATAAGCAACCAACAAATGGTTCCGTTGCCACGCTTGAATTGGTGATCAGTACCGAAAACTGACATACAGACAAGAAAGAAATATGGAACTGGGTGGACAAGACATGAAGAGATTTTGCAAGAAAGGAGAATAGACATCCGCGTCTCTCTAACATAGATTGGTTAAATAAATATCTGTGGAAGGATATTCACAAAAATTTTTGGGCAAGTTTTGGAAACGAGTTGCACGAGTGGTTATCAAGACTCGTAGAGCGAAAGAACTGTTTCCAAGAAGGAGCACCTACCGAGTGGAATCTAGAGTTTATTCAGAGGCTTAAAGTAGTAGATAGTCCACTCTCGCGAGCAGTTAAGTTTTGGGTTGACAATATACTAGAAGGTTTCGTTATTGAATTCACTGTGGACACCGTGAAGTCCTACAGCGCAGCTGAGGCAGAGTTCTTCAAAGGATTCAGAGGTAAGTACTTGAACAATCTAAGTTTATATATTAAAATGCTTTTAGTTGAAAAAGGTGTTTTAAGAATGCAGTAAGATTCCTGGAAAATTTTGAATCTGTAATGGTAGATAACATATATAGCGACTCTAACGAAGATACACACAATTTGAGAAGTGGAAAAAGATATAAGGTTAACACAGAAAAGAACCTTAAAGAACCTGAACTCCGTGTAGAGACTGAGTTCCAATTAGAGACTGATATCCAAACAACACCTCCATCAGCTACCTATCAGCCTATCACTCCGCAGAACCCACTAGTTGAGAATACTACGCCTTCTATTTCATAGAATCCGTTAGTTCAGAACCCTCCAGTTGTTAATATTCCCAATCCTCAGAACGTCAATACCAGTAACATCGCAGGAGTAAGTACTCAGACCATTCCAACTCATAATATTCTGATTCAGAACATTCCGCGCAGTAACATCCCTAACACCACTCATACCACTGTATAGAATATTGTACCACCAAGAAGGAGAATGAATGACGATATTAAGCTGTCGATATTTAAAGGAACAGGTCTAGAAGACCCTGAGAAACACTGGTTTCTATGTGAATCCATGTGGAGCGTCAAACAAGTTCAGGATGATGCTGTGAATCAAGCACATCTCATCACTACATTCAGAGATAGAGCCTTGAACTGGTTCATGAAGTATTCTATAGGACATAATAGAAACTTAGTGGATATTAAGGCTGCACTATTAAGAGAGTTCAAGAAACCAAATTCAGAATCCCAATGTATAACAAAATTAAAGGAGATTAAGCAAAAACCTAATGAAACAGTATGGGAATTCGACCAGAAGTTTAAAACATTGTTAGATCAGGTCAGTTTTGACATCGCACCGCAACAACACCAAGAATGGTTCACAGCTGCGCTGTTGCCCCATATTAGACTACCATTGATGCAACAGAAGGTTGCTTTGTAGGCAGAAGCCTTGGAGATCGTGATGAAATTAGAAGCTTCACCCATAGGAGAGACTAGCAGAGGAATGGTCCAGATCTAGAACCAGCTAGCTACCTTGACACTACAGTTACATGATATTAAGAAGGGAAAAGAACAAAGAGAAGAAATCTGGTGTACTAGATGTAAGGGAGAAGGACACCCGAAGGAACGTTGTCCTTTGTTTCAAGATTACCTAGATAGTGGAGCACCAAATACACTGAATCAGAACCAAGGGCCATGGTGTGAGATCTGTAGAACTAGATGACACCGGCTAGAGGATTGTTACTTAATTCAAAAGTATGTGCGAACACCTAAGAATTTATATTGCACATTCTGTAAATCCGTTGGACATGATGATTCCAACTGTAGAGCATATGAGCTCATGATGGAAAGAAAGCAAGATGTAGAGCATATGCATGGTGGAGTTTACAGAGTTCAAGAAGAAACACCGCAGAACAAGGATAACGTGCAGTATGATCAAGGCACATACAGAGGCCGTGGAGGATTCCGTGGAAGAGGAAGAAACAATGGCCCAGGACAAGGAAGAGGGAGAGGCCAGATGATCTGTTATAACTGTGGTCAGCTTGGTAATCTGTCCAGAGACTATACCAATGCATTTACTACGTGTAGTTATTGTAAATCTTTTGATCATGTCATGGAGGCATGCCCAGTGTTAGCAGTAGAAATGCAAAAGAGAAAGCAAGAAGCACTTAATATGAACATACAGATGATCGAAACAGAGAAAAGGACTAGAGATCCACATATTAATGCTGTGACGCGAAGTGGCATTTCCATAGGAGAAGAAAAAGAACCAGAAGCTTTGAATTATGGAGATCACCAAACTAAGTAGACACTTGCTGAAGCTGTCTGGATTAGAAAAGCAACTGGGAAAACACCTGTTTTCGATCTGGCGAGAAATAAGGAAGTCTTCGTAGAAGCACGAGACATCTTTAAAGGGCTAGCACCTATGTCATCAAGAATCCCTTTGCGAAGTGAAACACCGCATATACAAGATATGCCAGTAGCGTACGACCAAACCAGTACCACAACAGAAACAAGCACTTTTGTTGCGCAGTTCCTATGGAGCTGCATGAAATTATTGAAGAGCATAGATGCTATAGTAGAATTGCAGAATTTAATAGATCAATATGAACTGCGCAGTTCCACGAACACTGCCCAGAGCGCAGTTCATCGGATAAAGAGCCATAAGAGAACATGCCGAGAAATGAGGCTCAGTGCGCAGATTGGAGATTATGAGATGGATGAGATAATCCTTGATTTAGGATCAGAGGTAAATGTCTTGAGCAAGAAGACATGGAAATAGATGGGGAAACCAAGGTTAGCATGGTCACCTATACAGTTAAGATTAGCAAATCAGTAGAAAGTCATACCTTTTGGGAGATTATCCAATGTACTTGTGGACATCGATGGATTCAAAAGTTCCGCGGACTTCGAGGTTATCGAGATGATTGACGACAGTAACCCATACCCAGCATTATTGGGGATAGACTGGGTGATGGATAACCTCGTGATCATCAACCTAAAAACCAAAAAGATGATCTTTGAAGGGCAGGACGTTAGGGTCATCGCACCTTGGACCCTTCACAAGGAGAAATATACAGTGAGCCGATTCAGGAAGAATCCAGAGCACAAGATCTTGATCGCATCTACAAGATGATTGCGAATCAGGATGACTACATTAATCCTACGACGGATGGAGCACTTAGTTGGAGATGTTACAGTTCTTGTGTATCGGATTATGACGCAGGACTAGAGAATCGTTAAAGCCAAATGCATGAAGTATCTGCAAGAATATGCGCGCAGATCATGAAGTCACTGCGCTGGATTGGACCTGAGGTAAGCCTAATCCCCACTTATGATGGTTCAACTAATGTCTATTCATTTATTCAAGAATATACTGTATTAGTTGCAGCTGAACATAGGATACCAACATTAGAAATAGCACTGCGCGAGACACCTGCCAAATGGTGGGTTGGGCATAAGCAGACTTTGACCACATGGGAACAGTGCATACATATGATGCAAATCAGATTCACAGATAAAGTTGCATTGACAATAGAAAAGTATAATGGACAAACAGATCCGAGGGATCACATAGAAATTTGTTCACAAGCATGGGAAAAGATACCACATACATAATGGGTTCATTTGTTTGCGCACACATTGGAGAAGATTCCGAAGAATTGGTACACAGATGCCGAGCTTCGTAGAGGAACCATAGATTGGTCTGTTTTGACTGCGAATTTCCAGAGAACCTTCAGTTTTGAAGATGAATATCCAAGTATAAACGAAGCTCTGCAGATTATTAAAGAAATAATATTCAAAGAAGAATGCCCAAGTACAAACGAGGCATTAGAGGCAATCAAAGATAGGATAATTGAATATTGAAAAGTACCCGTAAAACTCCAACCAGAATGGCCAAGACAGATAGAAAATGCCCTTAAATGTTATAATCTTACTGAAAATGAAGAACAACAAGAAGAAAGTGACGAGGAGGATCCGTGCAACATCAATATACCTGAATCCGAAGGAGCGCGTGATGTAGAGGGACCTCCACTAGAAATTCCAGACATGAGCAGACCTGTTATGACAAGAAAAGTGAACATTGGCACAAGTGAAGAGCCAATGTTCGCATCCATTGGAGACTACTGGGATGATGAGACGGTCGTGCAGATCGCAGACCTTTTGCATGAGTATCAAGATTTATTTCCAACAAATTTTTTCGAAATGAAAGGCATTTTGGGTGACTTGGGGGTTATGAAGATACCTCTCAAGATATGTGTGAAGCCTGTAAAGCAAAGGCCTTACAGATTGAACCCCATATATAAAGAGAGAGTGAAGTCATAGATTGATAAGATGCTTGATGCAAGGATCATTGAGCCAGTTGAAGAATCTGAGTGGATAAGCCCTATGGTTATCCAGGACAAGAAGAATCAAGGTGAAATAAGAATCTGTGTAGATCTGAGGAAGCTGAATGATGCTTCGCTGCATGACCCATTTCCTACCCCATTTACAGATGAAGTATTGGAAAATGTTGGAGGAAAAAAGGCCTATTCTTTCACTGATGGATTTTTTGGATACCATTAGATCAGGATTGATGAAGCAGATAGACATAAGACCACATTTGCTACTGAATGGGGATCATATCAGTACACAGTTATGCCTTTTGGGTTGAAGAATGCACCATCTATATTTTCTAGATTTGTTGTGGCTGCATTCAAGGACTTTATCCACAAGTTCTTAGAGGTCTATTTTGATGATTGGACTTTCTTTGGTTTACTGAAGAACCACTACGAGAACCTTAGAATGATGTTAGCTAAGTGCAGACAACATCATATTTCTTTGAATTTGAAGAAATGTATCTTTTGTGTGCCCTATGGAATTCTGCTGGGACACATTGTCCTGTAAACAGGGTTTGATGGTTGATCCTGCGAAGATCGCAATTATTGTAAACCTTCCAGCATCGAATTCAGTGAAACAACTTTGCACCACATTGGGACATACAAGGTACTATAAAAAATTATTAAGGGTTATGCGTAGATAACCGCGCCAATGGAGAAGTTGTTGAAGAAAGAAGCACAGTTCATCTGGAACGCAGAATGTGAGCAAGGCCCAGACACGCTAAAGGAGAAAATGGTAACTACGCCTATCCTTGTCTTTATAGATTGGGACAAGCAATTTCATGTACATGTTGACGCTTCGTCTATTGCACTGGGTGTGGTGCTAGCACAGCCAAGAGAGGGAGGCATTGACCATCCCATTGCATTCTCGAGCAGGAAACTCTCATCAACTGAAAAGAACTATACGACCAAAGAAAGAGAAGGTCTAGCTATGGTGTACGCATTGCAGAAATTCAGACACTATTTGCTCGGTGCGCACTTCTCAATGTTTACGGACCATTCCATTTTAAAGTATGTAGTCAATAAACTAGTGTTAGGGGGGAGAATATGAAGATGGCTACTACTCTTCCAAGAGTATGATTTTTAAATTGTGGTTAAGCCAGGCAGATTGAACCTAGGACCTGATCATCTATCAAGGATTGAGTCAGGCGAAGAACCTACCAATCTTGATGACAATATGCTTGACGCATAGTTATTTGCCATACAATTTGCTGATGAGTATTACAAAGATATTGTAGATTTTTTGACTACAGGATTGGCACCCACAGAGTTCACTACACAGTAGAAGAAGCAGCTGGTAGTCAGAGCAACAGACTTCACTATCATAGCAGGACAACTATACAAGTTGGGACCAGATGAAGTGCTACGCAGATTTTTGTTGGAGCATGGGAAGCCATTCATATTGTCTGATGCACATTCAAGTGTATCTGGAGGTCACTACGCAGGAAGAGATACTGCACAGAAGATATTGAGAGCAGGGCTATGGTGGCCTACAATTCATAAAGATTCAAAGGAACATTGCCAGAGCTGCGATGTCTGTCAGAGAATAGGAAAGCCATCACGAAGAGATGAAATGCCATTAAAACCACAGTTGACACTACAAGCATTTGAAAAATGGGCTATTGATTTCGTGGGACCTATTAACCCACCAGGAAAGAGGATTGGTGCGAGATACATTATCACCGCGACCGATTATCTCACCAGATGGGCATAGGTTAAACCAGTGAAGGACTGTAGCGCAACTACTGCCGCAAAGTTCATCTATGAGAACATCCTTACCAGATTTGGATGCCAAAAGATTTTAATGAGTAATCAAGGGACTCACTTTTTGAACATAACTATTGAGGCCCTTACTGAAGAGTTCCACATTTATCATCAGAGGAGTACACCGTGTCATCCTCAGGCTAATGGAACTATTGAAGTTTTAAACAAGGTATTGGTGAATGCGCTGACAAAGGTATGCAATGTAAATAGGGATGATTGGGATCTACGCATTCCTACTGTGTTATGGGCATACAGAACCACTTGCAAGAAGTTGACATGCCATACACCTTTCAGATTGGCGTATGGACAAGAAGCTGTGATGCCAGTGGAGTATATTGTACCAAGCTTAAGGATTGCTGCATTCACAGGCATGGAGGATGAACAAACAATAGAAGAAAGGCTTCTACACTTGGTTGGATTGGAGGAGGATCGCTTCATTACAGGCTTCCACCAGCAAGTGCAGAAAGACAGAGAAAAAGCATGGCATGATCGCCACATCAAGAACAAGTCCTTTCAGGTAGGTGAGCTTGTCATCCTGTATGATATCAAGTTTATGAAATTTCCTGGAAAATTTAGAATGCATTGGCTTGGACCATATACTGTTATGCATGTTACTAACAGTGGCACAGTTTAGTTAGCCACGTTAGCCGCGGATAAATTACCAGGTTTGGTGAATGGAAGTAGACTAAAACCCTACAGGGATAGTCCTACTTCGTAGAACCCTCAGTGATTGAAAGAGAAGGGAATTTCCAAGTGTCAAGTACAGTTGAAATTGGGCACTAGAAATTCAAATGAGTCTGTACACAGTTTTGGTCCGATACACGAAGTTTGATGAAAATAATGCATCGGCTGCGCAGCACTAGTCGAGAAGTGAAGCTGCGCATGAAAAAAAAGGAAAAGAAAATGAAAAGAAAAGAAGAACCACGCAGTACGAAGTTCAACAGGTAGCTGCGCAGATCAAATAGAATAGAAAGAGACAAATTTCAGAACAAAGAAGCAGGATACCGCGAAGTAACCGCGTTGGGATAGTGACAACCCATCGCGCAGTTCGATGCAACCCTCCAAGAAACTAGCTATTACAATGTCGATCGAAAAACTAGCCGTTATACAGTGATTTTGCTGACGATCGCTTATGCATTTAATCAAAAAATAGTCGTTTTGAAGGAGTTAATGAAGGAAAGGACCTGAATCCTCAGTGGATTTGGCCAACGAACATGCCATTTAATGCTTTTCTAGCCATTGATGGGGGCGACGAAGCTCAACTATGCCTATAAATATGGCTATGTTTGGACTCGCGGGCATTACCGAAACTCTGAATTTTTTTTTCGCACACCATAGTTTAATTTGTTTCCAGTGAGTGCTCAGTTATCCCAAGAGTCTGCAGAGAACAACCCAGTGAATGCCCGACGATTATACAGTTGAGAAAGAGTCCACAGTCGAGCAGGCTGTGAGGGTGTTTAAGCAAACCGGGCTTGAAGGGTTGATAGCCTTCCAACAAGCTATCCAGCCAAAAGTCTATTGCTCTTGAAATCTGGTTATTAATCCCTTTTAGCCTCTGAATCGACTCTGGATTCCAAACTGTAGGTTCTCCTCCTTGAAAACAGTGTTTTCTTTCTGATACCCTAGATATCCACTCATATAACTCGTTAGCAAAATATGCGAAGAAAACTTCATGCACCTCAGTAAATATATGTCTATGTAGCCATTGTTCTGTAGTAAGCCAAGGATGTCTGTTTTCATTCTTCACAAACTCGTATATGTCTGACTCACCTAGTTTTGAATTTCATTCCTCTCTGGATTCCACATCAACATGACACATCACTGATATATCAGTCCAAAGTCGGCAATGGAACCATTTGTTGGTCTGCCTGGGCTGACCCGGGTTCAACGAAGTTCTTGCAGCAACAACAAATCCCCTTTCACTAGCCCTTTCGGCATCAACCTGTAACCAGGATGAAGTCTCACCCGAAGCGAAGGTGGGGGTTACAAAATCAGGTTTCTGCAACTTTGGTAATGCACGGATGTGGTTGAAAACCTTGCAATACGTCTTCTACTTAACATCTACTAACAAGATGGAATAAACAGATGACTTCGCATATTGAAGTTACCAACAGTGTACAGAACTACGTTGAATCTCTACTGTCTTTATCTTTCTACTACGCATTTATCATTCAAGTGTTCCTTCATATATTCATGCATTTGTGATCCATTTACTGAACATATGATTACCATTAACATACATATGGATCAAATACATTACTGCATCATAACTTGTATACAAAACATGTCATACACACATACACATAACACACGATTTACGTGGTTATCCCCCTGGTGGGAGCTACATCCACAGGAACTATTCTTATATTACTTGGAAGGGAAACAGTTTCAGTCTGCACACTCAACTGCAGACTCTTCTCTATAATCAGATCTCTACGCACTCAATTGTAGAGTATGTTTTCTCTTGGTTCTCTATTCTTCTAATCAACCAAATACCCAACAACAACGGAACTTCCACAAACATAAAAAAAATAATAAATAAATATAAACTAACAATTAATTAATAATAATTATAATTATAATTATTCTAAGAGGACACGACTCCTCTCAAAAGGTGCTTAACAATATATAAAAGAGGCCCTAAATGTAATATTTATCATCACAATTCAATTATTATTCACTATGTATTATTTATGAAGATGGATCTCTTCTTTATCCGGTTACGGATTCCCCATAACACTCGGATTCGATGTTACATCGGTATCAGAGCCCCTTCTTGGGAATTTCGTTGATTTGGCTTTTGGACAAATAATTTGAGAGCTCTCAAAATTAGGTCTTTGACCTAAACAAAATAAAAATAAAAATAAAAGAAGATAGTGAGAAAAGAAGTAAAAAAAGATTAAAAAAAGAAGAAGAGAAAATAAGTAAGAACAAGAAGTAAGAATAACATTCATGAAACCACACATGATTTTATGAAAGTGTACATGGTTTTGTGAGCCCTTGGTTTTATACAACCAACTCTTAGTTTTATCAAGAAACCAACTCACACCCTTGTGGAGTTACGATGGTCAAGGATTTGTGTCAGTTGTGAAGCTATACCAATTCCAAGGTTTCATTAGTGGTGAAAACTGCATCTAATGGGGTTTCATTAAGTTTCATCCAAATGGATATTGTGCCAATGACCATAGATAATTTATCAACTAGGTTAACTATTTTCAAAACTATTTCGAAGAGGTTTTCATGAATTTCACACCTTTGTTTGGGAGGTGTAGATGTTGCATGGAGAGGTGTAATGGGGCTAGTACCACACATCCATAGTATGGTCTCAACCATAACACCTATCTTTTAAGAGAAGTTTCCAAATACAAGCTCACTACTAAAGGAGTTCTCTCCTCACTTAGTGAACTTCTAGCTTCAAGTATTGATGATCTTGGAGTGCTTTTGAACCACATACCTCCAAGATCCTAATCTGATTTAAATGTGGGTGTTTTTTAATTAATCTAACTTGTACTATGTTTACTACATCCTTCCATGAGTTGATAATAATATAGGGGCATAATCTAGTTAAGTGATTAATTTTAAATGTTCATTTCTTAGTTTGGTAATGTTTGTGTGCAAGGAGTGAGATGTGATATTGTTAAAATTAAAAATTAATGGAAAGGAAGTGACATAAATGAAAAAGTGTTTTGGGAAAAATAAATGCATCTACCCTTTTTCAACTTCAATTCCTTATAATTATGTGATAATGTAAATCAAGTAACAATGAATAAAGGGAAAAAATTCACAATAAAAAGTGAAACAAAACCCAACACTATCGAAGCATGAAATGTCGTCAACCATTCACATTTTTTTCTCACTTGCATGAGATATGGGGAAACATAAGCTCAATCAAGTGAATTTGAGGTTAGATACTTGCGCAAAGGGATAGATAATATTGGGAAACTATCAAAGGGTAAAGCATCTAGCTATTCTAAAATAAATAAAGTTAACTCAGGATGATTAGGGCCAAAGTCCATCCAACAAAAGTGTGGGAGATTGTTATTGGACAATCTACTCGAGCGGACGCGAGCCAGATCTCCCTAGTTCAATGCGAATCTAGAACAAATAAAGACAGAACACAAAGCTACTTTCCTAGATCTAGTTAGAGATTGAGTATTTATACATCTTACCTTCAGATTGTAGATCTTCTTCCTCGTTGTTGCTCCAAGTTCCGTGGTCGTCAGAGCTTTAGCTGCAAGACCTGTCAAAACATGTGGAAAAAATACAAGCAGTAACACATGTCTAAACAATAACTGATCTAAGTAAACAATTAAGGAAGTAAACTACAAACATTATCAACACAACAATATTTGTGGAAAGAGTTTGTATTACTGTATAAAAGAGGGAAAATACAAGGTAGAGAGATGATCACAACCCAAGCCTTAACGCTGCAATCCTCATCCAACAAGCCAAGCCAATGCCTCCAAAGGAAATGTAATCCTCCCAAGAGATGGATAGGTATCACCCAGGCTAATTACATCAGCATGTAAGTGCTATAGCCTTCCTCCCTTTGGAATGGAGAGGGGCTTTGTATTTATAAGAACAAGTGGATAGAGTAGGTTGAGGATCACGGGGAGACGGCTAAGGGATCCTCCCTTGAGATTAGGGAAACATAGGACAACTCTCCTAGGAGTTAGGGATAGGAATCCACCTCATCCAACTTCTAAAAATCTCTCGAAAGCCACCTTTATCCTAATTAACCAACTCCGGCGCAAGTTGCATGAAGACAACTAGTGCCTAGAAAGGGAAACGTAGGACTAACCAAGACAATCTGCACCGTCGATGCAGTTCGACAGAATATACTCTACGTCGGCCCTAGTTGGGAGCTCCTTTCCCAAAGACAACATGCGTCGACCCAACTATAAATGTGGACAAAGGGCATCAACTTGCTCTACATGACTTGCTTGATCCTGGGAACTTCAGGTATTGAGGCATTGAGTTGACAAGGGACTCATGATGACGAGATTTAGGTGTAACAGAATACCCCCCAAAGCATGAAGCTAGAAAAACAAGGCAGGTGAAGTGCTTTGAAAGATAAATGGCAAGGACTTGCTGGCTAGAGGATGCTGCTGCAGTACAACTGACTCTGAGATACCAGTCTCACATGACTCACAACATGGCTTCCGACCAATACATTGTAGATCCATGGTAGTAAAGACCAACTGAACGCAATCATGGATACTAGACACAATCATAGATCCATGATGAGATGATAACACAACCACGACCAATACAAAGTGGATCCGTGTAATATGACTCAAACAATATCCATCGCAACCTGGGTAGAATGCAACTTCCCTGGGGTCTTCAAGCCGAACCCATAATTATAAAAATCTATTGATGTGATTACAATGTTTTGGAGTCGAACATGGTAGAAACCACTTGATTACCGGTCATTGGTGTATATCGTTAACAAGTGCGAGGTAAATCATCATTGATGTCAATGATTCCCAAGGTATGATAGTACATATCACCGAGCATGAATAAATGTGTTGAGGTCGAACACTCGATGAAATCTTTCAATCAAAAGTCAATGATGTAAACTCATGTTGAAAGCGAGGTAACCAACCATTGAGGCATGCAGGCCCAAGGTACTCGATTGGTTTCTGGATTCAGTCCTTGGATGATGTGTTGAAGTCGACAAGGATGAATCCGTCGAAGGAGGGCCATGATGAATCCCCCATCAACGACATGAAACTCGATAATAGATGCTTGGAGTGGATCGGATGGTAGAGTAATGTGCAAGACTGACTCAAGGTAGACCGACATGATGGAAGGTGTACTGACTACAGATGATGAGTATGAACATGGGCATGGCATGAATTGGACGTATTGACACGACGAGAACGATGCTGACCCTTAATGCAACTGATAGTGGAAGCATTCTTTGGATGACCCAAAGGAGTGATATGACTCATGAAATCAATAAGACTTGAAGACAAATGGATTCCCCAAGTACTGAATGCAAATGCAAACGAGTGCCATGTTCAAGAGGGACGATGTAGTTCCGTAAATAAAGTGTAACACAAAATATTTCCTTTTTCCCCATCATGACTGATGAGTGCCTCACTTGTTATATCTCATCTCATAGATGAGTCCAATCCAAAACATTTTATGAACCTGGGAAAGGAGGGGTTTATCCCATGATGGTCCCTTCAATGTTGAATTTTAACAAGTCCATAGAAGGTAAACTCGGCATCATTTCATGTTTAGAGAGTCTGAAAAGAACCAAAGAAGACTCCAAAGGTCATTTTTCGTAAAGTTAGCCTCTTCGCCTGGAAAAGGGTAAAACAACGCGAGAGAGGACTCTTCCAGTCATGATTGGCTGGAGTATTCCTTTTTCGTAAGTAGTACCCCCTGGTCCAAAAAAGGGGTAAACTATCACCAGGAAGACGATCATACAAACACTTTTACAAGCGTGAACACATCAAGTTCGCTTGGTGATCTTTTTGTATTTGTAGAGCCTGAAAAGAGCTTAAAGAAAAGACTCTGGGGGGTTCCTTTTTCATGGGAGTTTAACGAGCCTGAAAAAGTGATAAACTATAACTCGGTGACTTATTCTCATTGTTTTATGACCGTGAGAAAGAACAAAGAGTTAGCTCGGTGTCATTGATAATTGGATTTAATGAGCAAAATAATGACAAAAAGACGCTCTATGAGCTGTTCATACCTGAAAACACGCGTGAAAAGACCACAACCGCGAAAAACAGGATCAATGTGGCACTTAACTTCACCTGCAAGCTTCAAAACTAGGTCAAAAATGATTAACCGGGTATAAATGAATCCAACTATAGAAAAATAACCCACATTGGAATAAATTAAAAAAGGAATATGCTCTTTTTCAATATAAATAGGGGTAAATAGTAAAAAGAATTACTATTTGTATTTTACAAAGTTGGAGAGGTGAAAAGTGCCATTTGGAGCCGTCCTTCTTTTGTTGATTCAGGGAGGTGTGATCCATCATTTCGGACGCCGTCAGCCTCAGGTAACCCTAAACCTGACCCTTTAACTTTCTAGTGGATTAGAATTTGATTTTTATTTCATTTAGGTAGTTTTTGAGCCTGTTGAATTGGGGGATTTGCGCTCATGGGCCGACGCAGGTCACCCCTTCGGGATCTGCGCCAATGAAGAATCCGAAAGGGTGTTCTGCGCCGGCAGCGCACTGTCCGAAAGGACAATCTGCGCCGACGCAAACCACCAATTCAAACTCAAAACCTACCCAAAAGAAAACTTTCTTGATGGTTGGGAAAAGTTCTAATGGTGTTAAAATTCCCTTCCTGACAGGTTTGGGGAGAGCACAATGGTTCTTTAGTGGAGAGAACGCGAGCATGAGCTCGATGATGCGCAAGCGAAAAATGATCCGCAATGTGTTGTTGCATTGAGAAACTGCGGGTTACTCAAGTATTTTCAAGTGCCAGGGATGAGGTACCAAGTACCTTTGTTGACACACCTGGTCCATTGTTGGGACCCAATACAGCAGCATTTCCAGATTGGTTAGCACACGCTGACCATAGATGTTGAGGACATCAATTTTTTGACAGGGTTGTCCCGGTGAGGAAACCCTTTGTCCTTGACCGGATCACGAGGTGGTGATCGCTCGGTAGAGGACATGATTGAGCAGTGGTGTAATCCAGGTATGCCGATGATTGGTGGTAAGATTCCCATCAAGGATGTCCAGGACCGGGCTCTTTAGACGGTACTCTTTACTATTGTGTGGGTAGCTGGAAACCGATTTGCTAATCTGATGAGCAAATCGCAGATGATGTACGCCAAGGAGTGCATGGCTCCCACTTTGTTCAACTGGTGCGAGGGGATCCTCACCAGTCTTCGTGATCAGTTGACCAAATGCGAGTGCAGGGCGCTGAAGCAGTTTGGGTATGGTTCGGCGGTGGTGTCTTTTATGCTGGAGCGGGTGCCCCACTTGCGCCCATAGGTGGATCTTGAGGACCGAGATGCACGAGATCCCCACATGACCAGGTGGAAGAGGTGATGGCTCGCCATGGTGGTGGGGGTCCCATCATCAATTTTGGTAAAGGTTTCTTTATGTGGTTGCAGGGACATATCCTCATGGTGGAGGACTACCCATACCACGGTACATATTTCAGAGGGGACCCAAACTTGGTGCTTCCCGAGGGAGCACAGTGGGATGATATCGATAAGAAAAATTGCTTGTGTTTTTTCATTTTATGCATTTATGATTTTTTTGGAGTAGTGCTGATGAAGTTTACATGTTTATTGCAGATGTGGATCCAGGGCGACCGCTTGGAGTCTCTGACCTTGCGCGGAGAGGGGCAGTACCGGAGGTGGGCCCTGCGGTCCGTGATTCTCTCGACAAGCTAGAGGAGGTCGAGGAGAACCTCCAAAGGATGAACTTGGAAATTCTAGAGCCGGGTGTCCATGACATATCCCGTCGCTACCAGAAGCTGATGGTGGGAGTATCAGTACGTTTCAGCACGCTACTCCAGAAGGTGGCGAGGGCCGTAGTCTACTACCATGCTCAGCCTGGGGTTGCAAAACCAAGGGTTTAGGCATATGTTTTACATATGTATATACTGAAATATTATGAGCTTCATATTTTGTAGAGATGACTCTTACTGAAAGCTAGCATGCTTCAGACTTTTGTATCAGCACTACCATTTTTGTATATTGTACCGATTTATATATATATATACAGAAACTATTGGCGGTTTTATACATCTTGTGTTATATTGGTGATTAATGAGATCTTGTTTACATGTTTGCTTATACAATGGATGATTTACATGTTGTGTCTATCTTTACATTTTATGGATATGTTATGTGTGTGAAATATACCAATCTAAAATGAAGTTGGCCATTGAGTCAACAAATGTATTCATGTCTTATGGAATGTGTAGGTATTGAATAGATTCAAAGGACCTTTCCAGAAGACAAACTCGTCGAAAGAGACGAAGCAAAGTAGGGTCGCGGATAGCATAGATCCGGTTAAGATGAGAAACCACTAGTTGTGAATCCAGATGGATGACAGCGTGGCTCATACCCAAGGAAAGAGTGTCAGTTAGGGCTCCAATCACCGCTTGGTATTTTGTGGCGTTGTTGGTTGCGTATCCTAGACAACTCCCTCCTGAGCTGATAAACTCGCCGGTGAGAGAATAAAGTACCCAGGCTGCCGAAGCAAGGTTACGGGTGTGTCAACTGGCGTCGTCTATGAATCCATGGCAGGTTTCCATCTGCACACGTAGACAGAACATGGTATAAGTAGCAAAACAAGATCTAGACACACTAAAACATAGCGTCACAAAAACACACGCCATGTACAATATATACAAAAGTACTCATGCGTGAAAAACTCAGGCATAGTACCTCTTCAGGTAGATCCCATTGTGGGGCTCACCCAAAGATATCCCATCATATTCCTCTAGTTCGTAGGCTCCCTTCTCTAGAACACGTTTCACTATGTATGGTCCATGCCACATGGACTCGAACTTATTTGCCCCCAGATTATCATGATTTTGGTCATAGGTGAGGACCAAATCACCCTCGTTAAAGACGCGAGGTTTAAATGACCTATCATACCGTTCTTTGATGCATTTCATGTGTGCCTCGTTGGCCAGAGTAGCATCGCGGCGGGACTCGTTGAGTTTCGCTAGGTAGAGGAAGCGTTCTTCCTCTACAGTGGTGTTCGGAAGAAGTTAAACTGCGAGTTTGAGAGATGGAATCTCACACTCTATTGGTAGGACTGTCTCCAATCCATAAACTAATTGGAATGGTGTAAATCCGGTGGCAGTCTTGACGGAGGTTCGGTATTCCCATAGTGCGGAAAAGAGCATGTTATGCCAGTTTGACTTGTGTGTACTCACCATGCGTTGGATCATGGTTTTCAAGACCTTGTTAATGGCCTCTACTTGTCCGTTGGACTGTGGGTATTAAGGGGTTGAGTTTTCGTGACGAAAACCCATTCTGGCGCTCAATTCGTCTACCATATGGTTCTGGAAGTAAGATCCATGGTATGTGACTATGGCTTGTGGAACTCCGAAACGTGAAATGACATGGTTGAACATGAAGAGTGTGGCGGTATTGTCGTCTTCCCTGTACGTGGGCATAGCCTCGACCCATTTAGTAAAATAATCCATGGCTACTATGACATAACCATGCCCCCCGACCGAGGTAGGCTTACCGTGCATGAAGACTATGCCCCATTTCGCAAAGGGGCCCATGGAAATAACCGAGTGTAACAAGGCTGGGTGGGAGCGCTTTTTCGTTTGAAAATGCTGGCATGGGGGACATTTTTTAACGGCCTCAATGCAATATTTAAAGATGGATGGCCAGTAATATCCCACGCGTAGTATCTTCTCGGTTGTAGCCATCCCAGAGAGATGACCGCCACAAGCCCCATCGTGACAGTCATTCAATACGTGTTCAGCCTCCTCATGTGTCAGGCAACGCCGAAGAACAAAATCAACCCCACGACGATACAAGGTATCAGTAATGATCAAGTAATACTTGGCATGGTGGCGAATACGAGGACGATCGTCACGAGACAGTTGGGGGTTGAATCGTTGGGTATGAAGATATAAGGTGATATCTCCATACCATGGGTCTGACATGCTGATGAGGAACAATGAATCATCTAGAAGAGAATCGTTGGGCTCAGATCCTAAGTCAACACGGGGAAGATCACAAATGAGCTCGGAAAACACCAAATACTTCTTAGACTTGGCCTTCTCGAAGAGGAGATCGAATTCCTGAAGTATCACAATCCAACGTGAATACTTTACCCGAGTATTTGACGTGTCAGAATGTGGTACATGGGGTTCGATTCGGCGATAATGTTGGTGGTGCGGAGCAGTATATAATGATGGAACTTTTGGATGACAATGAATGCCGTGAGAGTGAGTTTATCGACATGTGAGTAACAAGTTTCAGAGTCAATAAGACCCTTACTGAGGTAATAAATCACATGTTCCTGGGCATTATTGTCCTCCTGGACCAAGACCATGGCGATCGTGGTGACAAAAGCAGTGAGATAGAGAATGTAATCCTTGTAGTAATTGGGAGGTTGGAGCACAGGGGCATGGGTAATGGCATGTTTTAGACTATCAAAGGATTGTTGCGCTTGATCGTCCCAAATGAACATGACGTCCTTCTTTAGTAATCTCATATAGCCCTGTGTCTTCTGAGCAAAATTACAGACAAAACACCGTAGGTAAGTTGCCTTCCCTTGCAATCCTTGTAGTTCCGTAACGTCAGTAGGATGTGGGAGAGCGACAATGGCTTCCACCTTCAAGGGATCAATGCGGATCCCGTCTTTTGAAACAATAAAACCTAGGAGGCGTCCAGACTCGACGCAAAAAATACACTTGTGAGGGTTCAGATGGATGTTATACCGCCTGCATCTAAGGAATACGGCCGTCAGATGATTGATGTGGAACTCACGCTGCTGTGAATGGGCACGTAGATCGTCAAGATAGGGTTCCACAAAGTCCTTCACATCATGAAAAGCATACGACATGGCCCGCTGGAATGTGGCACCAACATTTTTGAGACCAAAAGGGAGCTTGCGATAAGAAAACGTGCCCCAAGGGAAGATGAAAACTATCTTATGTTGGTCGGCCGGGTGGATGTCAATCTGGTTGTAACCGGAAAAGCCATCCATGAATGAGAAGATGACACTCCCAGCACAATTGTCTATGATCTGATCGATGAAGGGAGTGGGGTAGTTGTCCTTAGGACAAGCCTTGTTCAGATCCCGATAATCGACACAGACCCGGATGGTGCCCTGCTTCTTATCCACATGGACGACATTTGAGACCCATTATGTTAATGGGACAGGGTAGATGAAGCCGACCTTCAAGAGCTTTTCAATTTCTGACTTAATCGCCATAGTTTTTTGAGGGTGTACCGATCGTAACTTTTGGCAGACTGGTTTAGCATCGGGATAGGTTTTAATCTCATGCAAAATGATAGCAGGATCTATCCCGGGCATCTCCTCGTAGGTCCAAGCAAACACGTCATGAAATTGCTTGAATAAGGCTGTAAAAATGGTGATCTCTTCAGGAGAATAGTTCTGGCCTAAATGAATATGTTCCACGACACCAGGGGTAACCGAGATGTCTACCGGAATGGTAGGTTCGATGTTCGCCAAGTTTCCCTTAGTGACCGTATGACACGTGAGTATCGGTGACTGGGGGTAAGGATAGACATCCGGTGTGAAAATGGTGGTGATGCTGTTCTCTACAGAATCCAATGGGGGTAGGAAAGATGATCAGTGGTAGAGGTCTTCCCACAGAGGGTCATCCGCAATCATAATCTCCATAATGGACTCATCGAAATGAAAACAGAGCAGAGGATCTGGTAGGGATGATGTCCACTGTAGAGAACAAGAGGTAGAGGCCACAACCAAGTGGTCCTCAGGTGCTGACTGGATAGCCTCATAAGTGATTTCAGCGGGTGAAAGAGGCATTCTGTCTGCAATCAAATGCATGGTGGATTTGTCGGGTATGAGCCATTGATTGGTGGAGTTGGGGAAATATGATATCATGTTCACCATGGCAACATGGTTAGGGGGATCTGGGGTTGGAAAGACACCCATAAGAGATGAATCTTTTATGAGGCCGACCCCCACGCTCTCATATGGCTACGAAGTTTGTCCGAGTAAGGGGACATTATCGCTAGGATGAGTAGCGGTGTACAGAAGTCCAGTTGGTCGACAGTGACAATTTGACCTTGGTGGGGGAATTGCACAATGCGGAAGACGGATGACGCGATTGCAGTCATCGCATACAACCAATTACGACTAAGTAAGAAATTATAATCCAAAGGGGCTGCGACTACTTCCACGTTGATGGTTGCAGTCTTACCCCCCAACTCTACTGCTAAGGCTTGTAACAACCCATGGGGTTGAAAGCCATGACCGTTGAATGATTTCAGGGTAGTGCGAGAACGGTTTAACTCGGGAGAACTAATTTCTCTCCAACATGATATCGACATGATCGAGGTAGAAGCGCCTTCATCTAGTACAGTACGATGGATCATCTTCCCATCAATCTTCGTGGCAACTTGGAATGCCAGCTGGTGGGAAAGTCTCGATTTAAAGTACTCAAGTTTGAACATGATTGTATTCGAGGAATCCAGATCTACCGCGCCAATGGAAGCAAGAAGAGTCTTGCGTTGGTTGGGACAATTCTGCAAGACCTCTAGCATCGACATGGCACAAGGAGCTTGCGCCGAGTCCTTGACAATGTTGTAGTTCTGAGCTGCCCGAGCATTAGGATTGAAAAGTTCTTTTCGGATCGTGCTCTTAGGAAGACGCAACATTGAATCTAAGAAAGGATTCTCAATCGTGAGAGAAGCTGGTGGCATGGTAACATTGAGAATACAAGTGGAAGATTTTTCAGTATTGCTTCCAACGGGTTCCTTCAGAGGGACCGAGTCATACGAGCGTGAGCGTGTGTTCAAGTTAACCGTCTCACTACGCATCATGAGAACCTGCACGATGGAGGATTTGTCTCCGTGTGAAGGAGAGGGTTGAGCAATCATTTGCTGGTTCTGAGTGGGGAAGGATTCATTGAGAACTGCGGGAGTGGGGTTTCCCTTGAGAAACTTCTGCACTTCATCTCAGTGGGGACATTCCTTAGAGAAATGGTCACCACCACACAGTAAACAAGGATAATTTAACTTCCTCTTCTGTTTGGTGTCTTCAAGGGTGGTCTTGGGCTCCTGCTGGATAGAATATTTCTTGGGTTTAGCTTTGTTTTTCTTCTTACCACCGTATTTATGAGGCGAAGCTAATTGAACAGAATTCACCTCCTCAGAGGAAGCAGGAGTGGGTGACTTGGTGGTGGTGCTGCCAGTCTATGGTGGGATGGGGAAGAAATCTGGGGGTTCAACGGTCCACCAGTTTCAGCAGAAGGCTAGGAGTTAAGGGAACCGATAATGCCATCGGCCTGAGGTCCCTTGGGTGGTTTTTCAAGGTCATATGTAGGGCGGGGTGTGTCAGGAACAATGTCATACAACGTGTCGGACTGAGCGTAGATGAGGTCTAAGTAATGGGCACGGGCAATAGCCTATTCCTCGGTGACGGCCCCCCCATGGCAACATCTCGAGCTACGACAAGTAAAAGAGACTTCGTGAACCAATCAGCTAAGAGTTGGTCTAGAATGGGAGCCTTAATGAGACATTGTCTCCTCTGCCACTCATGGATATGATAAGAAATATGAGTTGCGGTGGTTTGATGGAGCGAATTCAGAAGGTCCGTACCAGTTTCGTAGCGTATGGGTAACTGGAAATGAGTCAAAAAATGCATAGCAAGAGAGCGAAAATCGAGAAATGAGTGCGGTGGTAATTCAATATACCACTTTGCAGCTGGGCCGGTGAGGGTCCTTTGAAACAACCTTAAACGGACTGAGTCGTCCATCAAGGAATTGGATGAGCACCACAGATGGTAAGTCATCACATGGTTTTTCGGGTCCTCACTGGGTTTGCCATCAAATTTGGGAATATCAGAGGGTAACTTGACTGGAATGGGTGGCAAATTATAAACATGGAATATGGGATCGTTGGTTAAACGAGATAGGTCGGGTAGGTCCAAAGTAGCCAAAAATGGAAGCTATTGGTTGGGCTGTGGATACTGATAGTATTGATATGGCATATATGGACTAGTGGGAGCTTGAATCGATTGATTATAAGGTGTTCGCGGCAGAAATTGGTCATAAGGGGGTGGGCCTCCGGGGTTGGGTGGTGGACCATATGTAGGTCCGCTGACAGAATAGGGTGGTCCGCCATCAGGAGGTGGGGGTCCTCCACCGTCGGAATAAGGTGGACCTCTAGGTGGGGGTCCTCTGCCACCGCCAGAAGGTGGGGGTCCGCCACCTTCGCCACTAGAATAGGGTGGGCCACTTCCTCCACTGCTATCGGAATAAGGTGGGCCACTGCCTCTGGAATAAGGTGGGCCTCCTCCATAAGGTGGGAGTCCACCGCCGGGAGGTGGGGGTCCTCCACCACCACCGGAATAAGGGGGGCCACCACTGCCGGAATGAGGTGGGACTCCTCCATATGGTGGGGGCCCGCCACTACCAGAAGGTGGTGGTCCTCCGCCTACGCCGGAATAAGGTGGCCCTCCACCACAGGAATGGGGTGGGCCCCCACCTCTGCCAGAAGGTGGAGGTCCTCCCCCTCCGGAAGGAGGTGGACCAAACGGTGGTGGGGCATGAGGAAAAGTTGGTGGGGGTCCAATTGGTGCAACATTGAAATGTCCCCATGGAGTGTATGAGTTTCTGGGATAAGGTATCCCGTGGAGTACGTTTCTGGGATTAAGGTGTCCTGACACAGGGTTAAGATAACCTGGATATGCTTGAATCGATGGTGGTTGAGTTGGGTTGGATGGTCCCCCACCATGGGGTAATCCCATGGTGGATCCCACAACAGGTAAAGAGCTGCCAAGGGAATGACCAATTGGCAGTCCTCCACTCGAATTATGGACAGAAAACGAGGATTGCCCCCCAGTGACAACGTGTTGACAACTAGTGGATGGTTGACTCATAATGGGTTGTTGACTACTTACTATTGGGGGAACACTACTTGTAATGAAGTTAGGAGGTAAGGAGTATCCTCCCCACGCGTTTTGGGGTGGGGGAGGGGTGGGCAATGTTCTAGTAGTAGTAGTGGGAGGGGTGTTGGACTATTGTCCTTCAACATTCTGAGTCATTTGAGATGCAGAACTGGTCCCCTGAGTGAGAGGTGTACTCGCAAGAAATGAAGGTTGACTAGGTTCGTAAGTGGTCATGTTGTATGTGGGTGTTTCCGGTGAAGTAAGAGATAATGAGTGAATGGGAGTGTATTGAAACATGGGTGTCTCCGGGATGTTTCTTCTCTGTGATAGACTCAAGCGACGAAGTTCGTCACTGCGTTGACGTAGTTGGTCCATGAGTTCATAGGCTGGAGCCATACTCTAGGCATGAGGGGCCCAGAGAGGGGAAGTTTCAGTGCTCGGATCGATAGTTGTTAAGATCCTAGTGGGAAGCCTTCACTAACACCTCGGGGTTTTGGTGTAACAGTTTGTATCATTTGGTATCAGAGCCTCCACCCAGGTTCGAGTCACAGAGCGGGTGGTAATGTCGACATTGCAGTGTTCGTCCGAGGCTTGTACGGCTCAAAGGGGACACCACCGTATGGGTGCACATCCAGCCCAGAGTTTGGACTACGGAGCATGGTGGGATGTTAAGATCCTAGTGGGCATCCTTCACTAATACCTCAGGGTTTTAGTGTAACGGTTCATATCAATAGCCAAGTGGGCCCATTGTTTCCCGAGAGAGGTGTCCCAAAAGTATGCAGATGGACCAAATGCTGCGGATACAGGGTCGTCGTGGGATGGATTTAACCATTCTAAAGATCCAGGCTCTCCTACCATCACGCGGTGGAAGGATGTGTCTTGTGAAGTGGAAGGTTCTACCTCTTCAGCCCTTTACGGGTTAGAGATTGGTCAATCAGGAGGAAACATTTTTGCTTCGGACTCCATAGTGGAGTTTTCTACTTCAGGTGACACGACCATGACTTGTGCGTCCATGTTTACCCTCGAAATTACCTCTTGATTAAGGGAGTATTCGGGTGGTCAGTTCAAAATTCTGCGGGACCTTCTCAAAGGTTGTTCATCCAGAATGACCGAACCAGAATTTCTTCTAAGGGTATACTAAACAAAAGAAAGGCAGTCCAGAAAAATCTACACAAACTAAGGCTGCAGGAAAAATTATGTGATAGGCGTGGATTCAGAAGTCTAGAACCTCACGGGATTGTCAAGGCTTCTAAACTCTTGATATACTCCAGGGTCCAACTGTTATAATCGGCCGAATTTTTCAGAGCACTAACCACAGAGGATTAGGACCGTACCCTTAACCATATAACCCGACTACTTGATAGTACGTGCGTAGTAGCTCCCCGAGTGATGTTCTCGGTGTATTGCTCTGCCAAGACGACCAAATGGTTAGCTCAGTTGGTCTCAGGAATCTACAAGAATCCTAGGAGTGTCTCCCAATATACTCAAGGTACGTGGGATCTCAAATCCGTAGTGGTGCTGTCTAATGCACAACCGTACGACAAGAGCCTTCCGATATACTACCGAGTACGTGAAACACCTTTCGATATACTACCGAGTACGTGAAGTTCTTTTCGATATACCCTAAGGTACGTGAAAGAGCCTTCGATATACTGGTTGGTACGTGAAAGAGCCTCGATATACCGGTTGGTACGTGGAAGAACTACAGTTCCCCCGGGATGTAGTGCAGGAAAATAACAACAGCAGCCACATTTTACGATGCTGGAACACGTCTCTAACTTAACACACAAGTTACTAAAAAATTTAACCTAGTTCTACCGTTAATTTTATCTGGACGGTTAGGTGAATGCATGAGGTGAGTACATAAACGTAAACATAATGCACCCTAACTACATGAAAAATGAACTCTTTCTTTTGATGAACTCTATGTATGGGAAGGAGAAATAGTTTTCTAATGGTCTCATAGAACAGTAAATTTCAACAACACTCTTAATCTACCAAAGATGATAATGAAAATACTCTTTTCCGTTTTCCAAGCAAAACATGAAAAATGTAACACACTAAAACCAAATCGAAATGTTTTACTTTTTGTCTTTTTCAATTAGAATGGAACTAAATGATGAAAAAGGAGAATCTCTATCTAGAGCACACTAACTTTTAAATTTTCACAATGATAACCTAAAATCATGAAAATAAATAAATGCATATAACTTCTTCAAGCGTGGAATCACTTTTCCAATTCGACTTCACTTGGATTTTTCAAGAAAATGGATGACTCATAATTCAGGAAAAATACAAACGATGCAATCCTCTTTCCAAACTTTCGAAAAAGATTAATGAATGACGAATTCCAATGCATGAAACAACTTTTAGAACAATTCTCAAATGAACTTGAAAATGGTAAAAATGAAGCACTTTTAATTTTCCAATGATATACGCCAAGTCGAAGCTTGATAACGATAATGCTTTTAAGTGTAAATGGTTGAAAAGAAAGATTACTTGCAGCACTCTAATCACTTAGAAATTCTCAAAGAAATGACAAGCACTCTAATGACCAAAAAACACAAAAGATCACTAAAAGAAAATCCAATGCAATCCAACAAAAGATAACTAAGCTCAACAAGAATTTGGAAGCAGATCTAGCATGCTGGATAGATCCAGTGAGGTGATCAGGAAGAACAATATGGAGTGAATGACCGTGGGGGATTGAAATTTCCTGCCACTTCAATCAAACTCTCACTTGATCAGAAAGACCCAAAGACCAACACAAGCAAACCAAACGAAACACTGCTGAATAAAAGGAACTTTGCCTGGAAGATACAGTGCAGAGATGTCTGTTGATCAATCCAAAAATAAAAAGTTGGAGAGGAAGAGCCCAAGCCCTAAGCTTGGAAACTCGGCGTAGGCTGTGGTTAGGAACAGAGCGCCCGACGCAGGTTGCATGGAGAGGAAAAGCGTCGGTGACGTAGACTATCAGATAGGCAAAAGCGCCGGTGGCGCAGTATCCTCAAAGGAAAAAAGCGCTCTGGATAAACAGGCGCATTGGGTACACTGCCCAGGTGCGTCAGGCGAATAACTCAATGTAAACAAGGGAAACAAGCAATGGTTAAGTAAATGGATTGAAAATGGTTCAACAGACCCAAAGAAAGTCAACAAACTCCTAAAGGAAAGAAGCTGATCGTGAAAATAGGCTCAAGAGGCAAAGTAATGGCTCGTTAAGAAAATCAAGAATAACACACTCAAACTCGAAATTAAAACCAATGCATTATCCCCAATATGGTCGCCATATTTGTTATTGGACAATATACTTAAGTGGACGCGAGCCAGCTCTCCTAGAACAAATAAAGACAGAACACAAAGCTAATTTCCTAGATCTAGTTAGAGATCGAGTATTTAGAAATCTTACCTTCAGATTGTAGATCTTCTTCCTCGTTGTTGCTCCAAGTTCCACGGTCGTCAGATCTTTAGCTGCAAGACATGTCAAAACATGTGGAAACAATACAAGTAGTAACACATGTCTAAACAATAACTGATCTAAGTAAACAGTTAAGGAAGTAAACTACAAACATTATCAACACAACAATATTTGTGGAAAGAGTTTATATTACTGTATAAAAGAGGAAAAATACAAAGTAGAGAGATGATCACAACCCAATCCTTAACGCTGCAATCCTCCTCCAACAAATCAAGCCAATTCCTCGAAAAGAAATGTAAGCACCCCAAGAGATGGATAGGGATCACCTAGGCTAATTCCACCAACATGTAAGTGCTATAGACTTCCTCCCTTTGGAATGGAGAGGGGCTTTGTATTTATAGGAACAAGTGGATATAGTAGGTTGAGGATCATGGGGAGAGGGCTAAGGGATCCTCCATTGAGCTTAGGGAAATGTAGGACAACTCTACTAGGAGTTAGGGATAGGGGTCCACCTCATCCAACTTCTAGAAATCGCTCGAAAGCCACCTTTAACCCAATTAACCAACTCCGACGCAAGTTGCATGAAGACAACTAGTGCCTGAAAAGGGAAACATAGGACTAACCAATACAATCTGCGCCACCGGCGCAGTCCAACAGAATATACTCTGCGCCGACCCTAGTTGGGCGCTCCTTGCCCAAAGACAACATGCACCATCCCAACTAGAAATGTGGACAAAGGGAATCAACTTGCTCTACATGACTTGCTTGATCATGGGAACTTCAGGGATTGAGGCACTGGGTTGACAAGGGACTCATGATGATGAGATTTAGGTGTAACAGAGATAGTTATGGTAACCTTCACACAACAATCACCCAAGGTGAAAGTGTCCTTGTGAAGACGAACACCCTCCAGGGGAACTTATGTAGAGATTATGTGTTTATGTTAGGTACCAGAAGCACTTCCCATATGCATTCACCTAGGAGGAATTCATGATAGGAAACTAAAGGTACCACTTCACAATTAGTAGGGACAATCATGGGTCAATATTTTACATATGGGCAGGAACCTAGGACATAAGTCCTAGACTTGAAGCATCTACTGTATTGGTGTCACATGTAGGAATTTCCAATCTAATGGAAACCCCCTAACACATAAAATACCACTAAATGTAAGGGGATGGGATAATCTCTCACCTACACATATCTCAACCTTGTACTTGATGCATGTGTTATATGCACTTTCCTATCAAGTACTTCTTACTACAAATGGATTTCAACACTCTCTAGTTAAATCCTAGTCTTGTTTTATGTGGCCTTGGAGAATTTACTCTCCAATCCTACAACCAAGGCCCTAAGCCCTAGACTACTATTGGTTTCTACAAAAGAAAACAAGCCTAGTTCTTTTTTACTTGAATTGTTTTTTAAAAATTCTTTCACTTTCTACTGGGGGGAGTGAGGAAATCAAAGTATTCACAAGATTCAAAAAAAATTCTAGATATTGAGAACATTAAGTGAACATTCACTTTTCATTCTTCACTATCATAATATCTAACACAACTTTGTGGACTCTCGGCACAATCAATCAATCAATCAAGTTCACCAATTAATTTTTCTTTTAGTAATATACCTCAAGAACATGCTTCCTCTAATCACTAAAAAGAAAATGCAATAATCAAACCTACACCAAAATGTAGTAAACATTCATTTGAATGCTCGTAAGGGATGAAAATGCAATTCTGATCCTTTACCTAGAACTTGAAAAAACATATACAAACAAAGTGAAACTTAATCTATGATGCTTATATGACCAAGAATTTTCTTTTCATTTTGAAACCAAGCCAAAACTAACAAATGACAAAAATATTTTTGAAACCTAATCTATTATGCTCCAAAAACCAAGAAACTTTTTATTCAGTTTATATGAATTTAAAAAACAAGAAATCAAGTGATGCACCTAGCTACTATGCAAGAAAACCCATTGCAATATTGAAAAAGATTAAAAAAAAAATCACAAAAAACACCTACAACTAAGTCTTTTCAACTCACGAAAGGGTATCCACTGGTTGCATTTATAGTGCAAGTAATTGGTTAAGAAAGTTGGGTCGAGTGTAACTGAGCACAGTTAGACTAGTAACGACAAACAACTTCCAGAACACATGTGTGAGAGCATGTGTTTTTTATTTTTTAGTGTTTTAAGATGTATATGCGTGTTGCTAAAGGAAAAAATGTTGATATTACACATTTTTCTAAAGGGAAACCTTGTATGTAAGCCAAAATTTTATTTTTTGAAGGATTAAGCAGACTCCACGTGTGCAAAGGGTGTAAAGGGGTGCAAGCATTATTAAGGTTAAAAACACTATAACAACTGGTTCTAGTACATTGTGTTTCATAACATGTTAGTAATGAGGCATCCCACCAGACACACTACTGGTGGTGCTTTATGTAAATTAACACAATGCACCATTGTCTGGTGCAAGGTGAACCCATGAAGTACACCGTGCATAATTTTTTTTCAAATGTAAAAAAATGGCCAAATTTAAGGCCAATTATAAATTTTAATCTGATGAAATTGAAAATAAGGAGCTAATGAACAACTTACTTGGTCTTTTCCCACCCGAGAAGGCATGGTTTCATCGTAGAGAAATAATGAAAACGCCCATAATTTCCCAAAATTCGGAAATGAATCAAATCAACTAGGGAAGTTATTGAACTGAGGAAGCAACACTATAGAGCACTACAAATGGGGCGGTCATACAAGGAGTGTGAACATTAGTGCTTGTGTGAGTGGTTGGAAGCACTCAAGGAAATATGATAATTTGAAATTTGATTTGGTAATTTTTTTACCCTATTGCGGTGCACTCTATGAAAGTAAGACATGTCGATGCATTATTAGGTAATGAAATACAATAAGATGCATAAGTGCATTTGGGGTAATGAAATGCATTGATACCGTTTTATTTTTTTTAAATATAGAATATATATTTTGTAAGTGAAAGGCTTGAACATGTCATGCATTATGTATATCATAATGCACTAGTGCATGGCATTATTCGTAATGCACTAGTTGGATATTTGGGTATATGTTAAAAAAACTAAATGCAATTATTAAGTGCACCATTAATGTTTTTTGGTGCACATAGGTTTTTTAAGCACACCATTAAAGTTTTTTTTTCAAATCATTTTTTTATTAAATAATCAACTATTCTAACTTGATTCAGTGCATCCTTTTCACTCACACCAATGCTCTTAACTTAGGTGGAGCATTGATATGCATTTTTTAAAATAAAAACATGACATTTTAACATTTTATAATAATAACGATTATGAGTGTCTCATGGAAAATTTTAAGGATCCATAATTTTCTTAAAGTGTAGAAATGTTGGCGAATCTTGCTAATTTTTAAATTTCCAACCATACGATGTTGGGCGATATTTTTCTAAAAAGATCCAAATTTCTAAGCTTATATAGTTTTTGGACAATTTCGGCGATTTTTAGATTACATTTTTTTTTTATCGCATGCAATTTGCACGAATCAATTTTTTTATCGCCCCTAAAACTTTATGTGGTGTGCATTATTAGTTCAACACCTATGCATCATGTTTGTGAGCACACTAGTGCTTCATGATGATTTAGGTGCATCGATGTAGAAACCTTTGCAAAAACATCTACCCTCTACATTTGCTAGCAACCTCCACTATAAACAAAGAAGAGATGCTTTTTTCAAAGATTTTCCATAAAAATCTATGCTACAAGGTGTTCTCCTCGCAATGCTGAGAGGTTATAAGTCCCTTTAATAAATTAGATTTATTTTTCGAGATCATAACAACTATTCACCAAAGAAGGATGCTTATTATTTTAGATAAAGTAATGTCACTACAACCATGTTTTCTAAAACATGCTTCTAATTTTTCAATATAAATAATAATAAAAAATAAAATAAAGAGAAGAATATTACTTAATTCTTAAAATATAATTAATTTTTTTTAACCAACCATTCATATTTATAAAATTAAAAATTACATTCTCTTACAAACTTATAACAAAACCTTCAACTTAAAAAATCTTAAAATATCTTAATATCTCCTATAAATTATTTCTAAATACCATATCAAATATTTTTTAAAATCCATCAAATAACAAAAGATGTTGTTATCAATATTATTAAAAAAATCTTATGAAACGAAACTTAGAAATTAAAATATCAAAATTGTTAATTTTTTTAAAAAATATTATGTTATTATAATGCTCATAAAACCACCTTTCCCCCTCTTTCGCTGGAAAAAAAACCTCTTTCCCCTCTTAGTAATGATCAATGTAAACTTATTAATTGGCGAAAAATATATGTTACGTATGAAAGCTCATTAATCCATTTCTATTTGATAAATAAAATAAAATAAAATCTTTATTTAATTTTTAATTATATATTTAAAAAATGTTTTGGCAAAAATAACTTAATTAATGGAATTTTATCTTCCTCGAGGTAGTTTAGGATTTGTCAAATTGCGGTTGAAAAAAGTAATTAATGGAATGGTCAACCTATTGATTGATCATATTATTGTACATATTGTTTATGGAAGAATAATTACAAATTTAAATACTTTATATGTCTATTGGTTGTAGTTTAGGTGGTTGGGAGGAAAGATTGTTGCTTCTATCCATGTTCAATTTTTGTAAGTGACATGATGCTCTTGTGGAGACATATTATAATGATTGTATTTCAAGCTTTCCTTAATTCCTTTGGAATAACATGAATTTTTGTAAGTGACATGATGCTCTTGTTGAAACATATTATAATAATTGTATTTCAGGCTTTTCTTGATTCCTTCATAATAACAAGAAGGAATCAAGGGATCGTCCCTTGAGATTAGGGAAACATAGGACAACTCTCCTAGGAGTTAGGGATAGGAATCCACCTCATCCAACTTCTAAAAATATCTCGAAAGCCACCTTTATCCCAATTAACCAACTCCGGCGCAAGTTGCATGAAGACAACTAGCGCCTGGAAAGGGAAACGCAGGACTAACCAAGACAATCTGCACCGTCGATGCAGTTCGACAGAATATACTCTGCGTCGACCCTAGTTGGGAGCTCCTTTCCCAAAGACAACATGCGTTGGCCCAACTATAAATGTGGACAAAGGGCATCAACTTTCTCTACATGACTTGCTTGATCATGGGAACTTCAGGTATTGAGGCATTGAGTTGACAAGGGACTCATGATGACGCGATTTAGGTGTAACAGAATGCCCCCCAAAGCATGAAGCTGGAAAAAAAAGACAGGTGAAGTGCTTTGAATGATAAATGGCAAGGACTTGCTAGCTAGAGGATGCTGCTGCAGTACAACTGACTCTGAGATACCAGTCTCACATGACTCACAACATGGCTTCCGACCAATACATTGTAGATCCATGGTAGTAAAGACCAACTGAACGCAATCATGGATACTAGACACAATCATAGATCCATGATGAGATGATAACACAGCCAAAACCAATACAAAGTGGATCCGTGTAATATGACTCAAACAATATCCATCGCAACCTGGGTAGAATGAAACTTCCCTGGGGTCTTCAAGCCGAACCCGTAATGATACAAATCTATCGATGTGATTACAATGTTTTAGAGTCGAACATGGTAGAAACCACTTGATTACCGGTCATTGGTGTATACCGTTAACAAGTGCGAGGTAAATCATCATTGAAGTCAATGATTCCCAAGGTATGATAGTACATATCACCGAGCATGAATAAATGTGTTGAGGTCGAACACTCGATGAAATATTTCAATCAAAAGTCAATGATGTAAACTCATGTTGAAAGCGAGGTATCCTACCATTGAGGCATGCAAGCCCAAGGTACTCGATTGGTTTTTGGATTCAGTCCTTGGATGATGTGTTGAAGTTGACAAGGATGAATCCGTCGAAGGAGGGCCATGATGAATCCCCCATCAACGACATGAAACTCGATAATAGATGCTTGGAGTGGATCGGACGGTAGAGTAATGTGCAAGACTGACTCAAGGTAGACCGACATGATAGAAGGTGTACTGACTGCAGATGATGAGTATGAACATGGGCATGGCATGAATTGGCTGTATTGACATGACAAGAACGATGCTGACCCTTAATGCAACTGATAGTGGAAGCATTCTTTGGATGACCCAAAGGAGTGATATGACTCATGAAATCAATAAGACTTGAAGACAAATGGATGACCCAAGTACTGAATGCAAATGCAAACGAGTGCCATGTTCAAGAGGGACGATGTAGTTCCGTAAATAAACTGTAACACAAAATATTTCCTTTTTCCCCATCATGACTGATGAGTGCCTCATTTGTTTTTAACAAGCTTGATGAGGGTAAACAGATGCTCGGTATATCTCATCTCATAGATGAGTCCAATCCCAAACATTTTACGAACCTGGGAAAGGAGGGGTTTGTCCCATGATGGTCCCTTCAATGTTGAATTTTAACAAGTCCATAAAAGGTAAACTTGGCATCATTTCATGTTTAGAGAGTCTGAAAAGAAGTAAAGAAGACTCCAAAGGTAATTTTTCGTAAAGTTAGCCTCTTCGCCCGGAAAAGGGTAAAACAACGCGAGAGAGGACTCTTCCAGTCATGATTGGCTGGAGTATTCCTTTTTCGTAAGTAGTGCCCCCTGGTCCGAAAAGGGGTAAACTATCACCAGGAAGACGATCATTCAAACACTTTTACAAGCGTGAACACATCAAGTTCGCTTGGTGATCTTTTTGTATTTAGAGAGCCTGAAAAGAGCTTAAAGAAAAGACTCTGGGGGTTTCCTTTTTCGTGGGAGTTTAACGAGCCTGAAAAAGTGATAAACTATAACTCGGTGACTTATTCTCATTGTTTTATGAGCGCGAGAATGAACAAAGAGTTAGCTCGGTGTCATTGATAATTGGATTTAATGAGCGAAATAATGACAAAAAGACGCTCTATGAGCTGTTCATACTTGAAAACACGCGTGAAAAGACCACAACCACGAAAAACAGGATCAATGTGGCACTTAACTTCACCTACAAGCTTCAAAACTAGGTAAAAAATGATTAACCGGGTATAAATGAATCCAACTATAGAAAAATAACCCACATTGGAATAAATTAAAAAAGGAATATGCTCTTTTTCAATATAAATAGGGGTAAATAGTAAAAAGAATTACTATTTGTATTTTACAAAGTTGGAGAGGTGAAAAGTGCCATTTGGAGCCATCCTTCTTTTGTTGATTCCGGGAGTTGTGATCCATCATTTCGGACGCCGTCAGCCTCAGGTAACCCTAAACCTGACCCTTTAACTTTCTAGTGGATTAGAATTTGCTTTTTATTTCATTTAGGTAGTTTTTGAGCCTGTTGAATTGGGGGATTTGCACTCATGGGCTGGCGCAGGTCACCCCTTCAGGATCTGCGCCAGCGAAGAATCCGAAAGGGTGTTCTGCGCCGGCGGCGCACTGTCCGAAAGGACAATCTGCGCCAGCGCAAACCGCCAATTCAAACTCAAAACCTACCCAAAAGAAAACTTTCTTGATGGTTGGGAAAAGTTCTAATGGTGTTAAAATTCCCTTCCTGACAGGTTTGGCGAGAGCACAATGGTTCTTGAGTGGAGAGAACGGGAGCATGAGCTCGATGATGCGTAAGCGAAAAATGATCCGCAATGTGTTGTTGCATTGAGAAACTGTGGGTTACTCAAGTATTTTCAAGTGCCGGGGATGAGGTACCAAGTACCTTTGTTGACACACCTGGTCCAATGTTGGGACCCAATACAGTAGCATTTCGAGATTGGTTAGCACACGTTGACCATAGATGTCGAGGACATCAATTTTTTGACAGGGTTGTCCCGGTGAGGAAACCCTGTGTCCTTGATTGGATCACGAGGTGGTGATCGCTCGGTAGAGGACATGATCGAGCAGTGGTGTAATCCAGGTATGCCGATGACTGGTGGTAAGATTCCCATCAAGGATGTCCGGGACTGGGCTCTTCAGACGGTACTCTTTACTATTGTGTGGGTAGCTGGCAACCGATTTGCTAATCTGACGAGCAAATCGCAGATGATGTATGCCAAGGAGTGCATGGCTCCCACTTTGTTCAACTGGTGCGAGGGGATTCTCACTAGTCTTCTTGATCATTTGACCAAATGCGAGTGCAGGGTGCTGAAGCAGTTTGGGTACAGTTCGGTGGTGGTGTCTTTTATGCTGGAGCGGGTGCCCCACTTGTGCCCATAGGTGGATCTTGAGGACCGAGATGCACAAGATCCCCACATGACCAGGTGGAAGAGGTGATGGCTCGCCATGGTGGTGGGGGTCCCATCATCATTTTTGGTACAAGTTTCTTCACGTGGTTGCAGGGACATATCCTCATGGTGGAGGACTACCCATACCACAGTACAAATTTCAAAGGGGACCCAAACTTGGTGCTTCCCGAGGGAGCGCAGTGGGATGATATCGGTAAGAAAAATTGCTTGTGTTTTTTCATTTTATGCATTTATGATTTTTTTGGAGTAGTGCTGATGAATTTTATATGTTTCTTGCAGATGTGGGTCCAGGGCGACCGCTTGGAGTCTCTCGCCTTGCGCGGAGAGGGGCAGTATTGGAGGTGGGCCCTGCGGTCCATGATGCTCTCGAGGATATAGAGGAGGTCGAGGAGAACCTCCAAAGGATGAACTTGGAAATTCTAGAGCCGGGTGTCCATGACCTATCCCGTCGCTACCGGAAGCTGATGGTGGGAGTATCAGTATGTTTCGGCATGCTACTCCAGAAGGTGGTGAGGGCCGTAGTCTACTACCATGCTCAGTCTGGGGTTGCACAACCTAGGGTTTAGGCATATGTTTTACATATGTATATACTGAAAGATTATGAGCTTCATATTTTGTAGAGATGAATCTTACTGAAAGCTAGCATGCTTCAGACTTTTGTATCAGCACTACCATTTTTGTATATTGTACCGATTTATATATATATATACAGAAACTATTGGCGGTTTTATACATCTTGTGTTCTATTGGTGATTAATGAGATCTTGTTTACATGTTTGCTTATACAATGGATGATTTACATGTTGTGTCTATATTCACATTTTATGGATATGTTATGTGTGTGCAATATACCAATCTAAAATGAAGTTGGTCATCGAGTCAACAAATGTATTCATGTCTTATGGAATGTGCAGGTATTGAATAGATTCAAAGGACCTTTCCAGAATACAAACTCGTCGAAAGAGACAAAGAAAAGTAGGGTCGCGGATAGCATAGATCCGGTTAAGATGAGAAACCACTAGTTGTGAATCCAGATGGATGACAGCGTGGCTCATACCCAAGGAAAGAGTGTCAGTTAGGGCTCCAATCACCGCTTGGTATTTTGCGGCGTTGTTGGTTGCGTATCCTAGACAACTCCTTCTTGAGCTGATAAGCTCGCTGGTGGGAGAATAAAGTACCCAGGTTTCCAAAGCAAGGTTACGGGTGTGTCGGCTGGCGCCGTCTATGAATCCGTGGCAGGTTTCCATCTGCACACATAGATAGAACATGGTATAAGTAGCGAAACAAGATCTAGACACACTAAAACAAAGCGTCACTAAAACACACGCCATGTACAATATATACAAAAGTACTCATGCGTGAAAAACTCAGGCATAGTACCTCTTCAGGTAGATCCCATTGCGGGGATCACCCAAAGATATCCCATCATATTCCTCTAGTTCGTAGGCTCCCTTCTGTAGAACACGTTTCACTATGTATGGTCCATGCCACATGGACTCGAACTTACCTGCCCCCAGATTATCATGCTTTTAGTCATAGGTGAGGAGCAAATTACCCTCGTTAAAGATGCGAGGTTTAAATGACCTATCATACCGTTCTTTGATGCATTTCTTGTGTGCCTCTTTGGCCAGAGTAGCATCGCGGTGGTACTCGTCGAGTTTCGCTAGGTAGAGGAAGCGTTCTTCCTCGACAGTGGTGTTCGGAAGAAGTTAAACTGCGAGTTTGAGAGATGGAATCTCACACTCTATTGGTAGGACTGCCTCCAATCCATAAACTAATTGGAATGGTGTAAATCTGGTGGCAGTCTTGACGGAGGTTCGGTATTCCCATAGTGCGGAAAAGAGCATGTTATGCCAGTTTGACTTGTGTGTACCCACCATGCGTTGGATCATGGTTTTCAAGACTTTGTTAATGGCCTCTACTTGTCCGTTGGAATGTGGGTATTAAGGGGTTGAGTTTTCGTGACGAAAAACCCAGTCTGGCGCTCAATTCGTCTACCATATGGTTCTGGAATTAAGATCCATGGTCGGTGACTATGGCTTGTGGAACTCCGAACTGTGAAATGACATGGTTGAACATGAAGAGTGTGGCGGTATTGTCTTCTTCGTTGTACGTAGGCATAGGCTCGACCCATTTAGTAAAATAATCCATGGCTACTATGACGTAACCATGCCCCCTGACCGAGGTAGGCTTACCGTGCATGAAGTCTATGCCCCATTTCGCAAAGGGTCCGATGGAAATAACCGAGTGTAACAGGGCTGGGTGGGAGTGCTTTTTCGTTTGAAAATGCTGGCATGGGGGACATTTTTTAACGGCCTCAATGCAATATTTAAAGATGGATGGCCAGTAATATCCCGCGCGTAGTATCTTCTCGGCTGTAGCCATTCCAGAGAGATGACCGCCACAAGCCCCATCGTGACAGTCATTCAATATGTGTTCAACCTCCTCATGTGTCAGGCAACGTCGAAGAACAAAATCAACCCCACGATGATACAAGGTATCAGTAATGATCAAGTAATACTTGGCGTGGTGGCGGATACGACGACGATCGTCATGAGACAGTTGGGGGTTGAATCGTTGGGTATGAAGATATAAGGTGATATATCCATACCAAGGGTTTGACATGCTAATGAGGAACAATGAATCATCTGGAAGAGAATTGTTGGGCTTAGATCCTAATTCAACATGGGGAAGATAAAAAAATGAGCTCGAAAAACACCAAATACTTCTTAGACTTGGCCTTCTCGAAGAGGAGATCAAATTCTTGAAGTATCACAATCCAGCGTGAATACTTTACCCGAGTATTTGACGTGTTAGAATGTGGTACATGGGGTTCGATTCGGCGATAATGGTGGTGGTGCGGAGCAGTATATAATGATGGAACTTTTGGATGACAATGAATGCCGTGAGAGCGAGTTTATCGACATGTGAGTAACGAGTTTCAGATTCAATAAGACCCTTACTGAGGTAATAAATCACATGTTCCTCAGCATTATTGTCCTCCTGGACCAAGACCATGGCGATCGTGGTGACAAAAGCAGCGAGATAGAGAATGTAATCCTTGTAGTAATTGTGAGGTTGGAGCATAGGGGCATGGGTAACGGCATGTTTTAGACTATCGAAGGATTGTTGCGCTTGATCATCCCAGATGAACAGGACGTCCTTCTTCAGTAATCTCATATAGCCCTATGTCTTCTAAGCAAAATTACAGACAAAACGCCGTAGGTAAGTTTCCTTCCCTTGCAATCCTTGTAGTTCCGTAACGTCAGTAGGATGTGGGAGAGCGACAATGGATTCCACCTTCAAGGGATCAATGCGGATCCCGTCTTTTAAAACAATAAAACCTAGGAGGCGTCTAGACTCGACGCAAAAAATACACTTGTGAGGGTTCAGATGGATGTTATACCGCCTGCATCTAAGGAATACGGCCGTCAGATGATTGATGTGGAACTCACGCTGCTGCGAATGGGTAGGTATATCGTCAAGATAGGGTTCCACAAAGTCCTTCACATCATGAAAAGCATACGACATGGCCCGCTGGAATGTGGCACCAACATTTTTGAGACCAAAAGGGAGCTTGCAATAAGAAAACATGCCCCAAGGGAAGATGAAAACTATCTTATGTTGGTCGACCGGGTGGATGTCAATCTGGTTGTAACCGGAAAAGCCATCCATGAATGAGAAGATGACACTCCCAGCACAATTGTCTATGATTTGATCGATGAAGGGAGTGGGGTAGTTTTCCTTAGGAAAAGCCTTGTTCATATCTCGATAATCGACACAGACCCGGATGGTGCCTTGCTTCTTATCCACATGGACGACATTTGAGACCCATTATGTTAATGGGACAGGGTAGATGAAGTCGACCTTCAAGAGTTTTTCAATTTCTGACTTAATCGCCGTAGTTTTTCGAGGGTGTACCGGTCGTAACTTTTGGCGGACTGGTTTAGCAGCGGGATAGGTTTTAATCTCATGCGAAATGATAGCAGGATCTATACCGGGCATCTCCTCGTAGGTCCAAGCAAACACGTCACGGAATTGCTTGAATAAGGCCGTAAAAATGGTGATCTCTTCAGGAGAATAGTTCTGGCCTAAACGAATATGTTCCACGACACCAGGGGTAACCGAGATGTCTACCGGAATGGTAGGTTCGATGTTCGCCAAGTTTCCCTCAGTGACCGTATGACACGTGAGTATCAGTGACTGGGGGTAAGGATAGACATCCGGAGTGAAAATGGTGGTGATGCTGTTCTCTACAGAATCCAATGGGGGTAGGAAAGATGATCGGTGGTGGAGGTCTTCCCACGGAGGGTCATCCGCACTCATAATCTCCATAATGGACTCATCAAAATGAAAACAGAGCAGAGGATCTAGTAGGGATGATGTCCACTGTAGAGAAAAAGAGGTAGAGGCCACAACCAAGTGGTCCTCAGGTGCTGACTGGATAGCCTCATAAGTGATTTCAGCGGGTGAAAGAGGCATTCTGTTTGCAATCAAATGCATGGTGGCTTCATCGGGTACGAGCCATTGATTGGTGGAGTTGGGGAAATATGATATCATGTTCACCATGGCAACATGGTTAGCGGGATCCAGGGTTGGAAAGACACCCATAAGAGATGAATATTTTATGAGGCCGACCCCCACGCTCTCATATGGCTACGAAGTTTGTCCGAGTAACGGGACATTATCACCAGGATGAGTAGCAGTGTACATAAGTCCAGTTGGTCGACAGTGACAATTTGACCTTGGTGGGGGAATTGCACAATGTGGAAGAAGGATGACGCGACTACAGTCATCGCATACAACCAATTACGACTAAGTAAGAAATTATAATCCAAAGGGGCTGCGACTACTTCCACGTTGATGGTTGTAGTATTAACCCCCAACTCTACTGCTAAGGCTTGTAACAACCCATGGGGTTGAAAGCCATGACCGTCGAATGATTTCAGGGTAGTGGGAGAACGGTTTAACTCGGGAGAACTAATTTCTCTCCAACACGATATCGACATGACCGAGGTAGAAGCGCCTTTGTCTAGTATAGTACGATGGATCATCTTCCCATCAATCTTCGTGGCAACTTGGAATGCCAGCTGGTGGGAAAGTCTCGGTTTAAAGTACTCAAGTTGGAACATGATTGTATTCGAGGAATCCAGATCTACAGCGCCAATGGAAGCGAGAAGAGTCTTGCATTGGTTGGGACAATTCTGCAAGACCTCTAGCATCGACATGGCACAAGGAGCTTGCGTCAAGTCCTCGACAATGTTGTAGTTCTGAGCTACCCGAGCATTAGGATTGTAAAGTGATTTCTGAATTGTGCTCTTAGGCAGACGCAACATTGAATCTAAGGAAGGATTCTCAATCGTGAGAGAAGCTGGTGGCACGGTAACATTGAGAATAGAAGTGGAAGATTTTTCAATATTACTTCCAACGGGTTCCTTTATAGGGACTGAGTCATACGAGCATGAGCGTGTGTTCAAGTTAACCGTCTCACTACGCATCATGAGAACATGCACGGTGGAGGATGTGTCTCCGTGTGAAGGAGAGGGTTAAGCAATCATTTGCTGGTTTTGAGTGGGGAAGGGATCATTGAGAACTGCGGAAGTGGGGTTTCCCTTGAGAAACTTCTGCACTTCATCTCAGTGGGGACATTCCTTAGAGAAATGGTCACCACCACACAGTAAACAAGGATAATTTAACTTCCTCTTCTATTTGGTGTCTTCAGGGGTGGTCTTGGGCTCCTGCTGGTTAGAATATTCTTGGGTTTACCTTTGTTTTTCTTCTTACCACCGGATTTCTAAGGTGAAGCTAATTGAACAGAATTCACCTCCTTGGAGGAAGCAGGAGTGGGTGACTTGGTGGTGGTGCTGCCAGTCTATGGTGGGATGGGGAAGAAACCCGGGGGTTCGACGGTCCACCAGTTTCAGTAGAAGGCTGGGAGTTAAGGGAACCGATAATGCCATCAGCCTGAGGTCCCTTGGGTGGTTTTTCAAGGTCATATGTAGGGAGGGGTTTGTCAGGAACAATGTCATACAACATGCCGGACTGAGCATACATGAGGTCTAAGTAATGGGCACGGGAAATAGCCTATTCCTCGGTGACGGCCCCTGCATGGCCACATCTCGAGCTACGACAGGTAAAAGAGACTTCGTGAACCAGTTAGCTAAGAGTTGATCTGGAATGGGAGCCTTAATGAGACATTGTCTCCTCTGCCACTCATGGATATGATAAGAAATATGATTTGTGGTGGTTTGATGGAGCGAATTCAGAAGGTTCGTACCAGTTTCGTAGCGTATGGGTAACTGGAAATGAGTCAAAAAATACATAGCAAGAGAGCAGAAATCGGGAAATGAGTGTGGTGGTAATTCAATATACCACTTTGTAGTTGGGCCGGTGAGGGTCCTTTGAAACAACCTTAAACGGGCTGAGTCATCCATCAAGGAATTGGATGAGCACCACAGATGGTAAGTCATCACATGGTTTTTTCGGGTCCTCACCGGGTTTGTCGTCAAATTTGGGAATATCAGAGGGTAACTTGACCGGAATGGGTGGCAAATTATAACCATGGAATATGGGATCGTTGCTTAGACGAGATAGGTCGGGTAGGTCCAAAGTAGCCAAAAATGGCAGCTATTGGTTGGGCTGCGGATATTGATAGTATTGATATGGCATATATGTACCAGTGGGACCTTGAATCGATTGATTATAAGGTGTTCGCGGCAGAAATTGGTCATAAGGGGGTGGGCCTCCGGGGTTGGGTGGTGGACCATATGTAGGTCCGCTGACATAATAGGGTGGTCCACCGTCAGGAGGTGGGGGTCCTCCACTGTCGGAATAAGGTGGACCTCTAGGTTGGGGTCCTCCGCCACCGCTAGAAGGTGGGGGTCCGCCACCTTTGCCACTAGAATAGGGTGGGCCACTGCCTCCACCGCTACCGGAATAAGGTGGGCCACCACCTCCGGAATAAGGTGGGCCTCCTCCATAAGGTGGGAGTTTGCCGCCGGGAGGTGGGGGTCCTCCACCACAGCCGGAATAAGGGGGGCCACCACTGCCAGAATGAGGTGGGCCTCCTCCATATGGTGGGGGCCCACCACTACCAGAAGGTGGTGGCCCTTTGCCTCCGTCGGAATAAGGTGTCCCTCCACCACAGGAATGGGGTGGGCCCCCACCTCCACCAGAAGGTGGAGGTCCTCCCCCTCTGGAAGGAGGTGGACCAAACGGTGGTGGGGGTGGTGGGGCATGAGGAAAAGTTGGTGGGGGTCCAATTGGTGCAACATTGAAATGTCCCCATGGAGTGTATGAGTTTTCGGGATAAGGTATCCCGTTGAGTACGTTTCCGGGATTAAGGTGTCCCGACACAGGGTTAAGATAACCTGGATATGCTTGAATCCATGGTGGTTGAGTTGGGTTGGATGGTCCCCCACCATGGGGTAATCCCATGGTGGATCCCACAATAGGTAAAGAGCTGCCAAGGGAATGACCAATTGGCAGTCCTCCACTCAAATTATGGACAGAAAATGAGGATTGCCCCCCAGTGGCAACGTGTTGACCACTAGTGGATGGTTGACTCATAATGGGTTGTTGACTACTTACTATTGGGGGAACACTACTCGTAATGAAGTTAGGAGGTAAGGAGTATCCTCCCCGCGCGTTTTGGGGTGGGGGAGGGGTGGGAAATGTTCTAGTAGTAGTAGTGGGAGGGGTGTTGGACTATTGTCCTTCAATATTCTGAGTCATTTGAGATGCAGAACTGGTCCCCTGACTGAGAGGTGTACTCGCAAGAAATGAAGGTTGACCAGGTTTGTAAGTGGTCACGTTGTATGTGGGTGTTTCCGGTGAAGTATAAGATAATGAGTGAATGGGAGTGTATTGAAAGATGGGTGTCTCCGGGATGTTTCTTCTCCGTGATAGACTTAAGCGACGAAGTTCGTCACCGTGTTGACGTAGTTGGTCCATGAGTTCATAGGCTGGAGCCATACGCTGGGCATGAGGGGCCTAGAGAGGGGAAGTTTCAGTGCTTGGATCGAAAGCTGTTAAGATCCTAGTGGGAAGCCTTCACTAACACCTCGGGTTTTGGTGTAACGGTTTGTATCATTTGGTATCAGAGCCTCCTCCCAGGTTCGAGTCACAGAGCGAGTGGCAATGTCGACATTGCAGTGTTCGTCCGAGGCTTGTATGGCTCAAAGGGGACACCACCGTATGGGCGCACATCCAGCCCAGAGTTTGGACTACGGAGCATGGTGGGATGTTAAGATCCTAGTGGGTAGCCTTCACTAACACCTCAGGGTTTTGGTGTAACGGTTCGTATCAATAGCCAAGTGGGCCCATTGTTTCCCGAGAGAGGTGTCCCAAAAGTATGCAGATGGACCAAATGCTGCGGATACAGGGTCGTCCTGGGATGGATTTAACCATTCTAAATATCCAGGCTCTCCTACCATCACGCGGTGGAAGGATGTGTCTTGTGAAGTGGAAGGTTCTGCCTCTTCATCCCTTGACGGGTTAGAGATTGGTGAATCAGGAGGAAACATGTTCACTTCGGACTCCATAGTGGAGTTTTCTACTTCAGGTGACACGACCATGACTTGTGCGTCCATGTTTACCCTCGAAATTACCTCTTGATTAAGGGAGTATTCGGGTGGTAAGTTCAAAATTCTGTGGGACCTTCTCAAAGGTTGTTTAGCTAGAATGACCGAACCATAATTTCTTCTAAGGGTATACTAAACAAAAGAAAAGCAGTCCAGAAAAATCTACACAAACTAAGGCCGTAGGAAAAATTATGTGATAGGCGTGGATTCAGAAGTCTGGAACCTCACGGGATTGTCAAGGCTTCTCAACTCACGATATACTCCAGGGTCCATCTGTTATACTCGGCCAAATTTTTCAGAGCACTAACCACAGAGGATTAGGACCATACCCTTAACCATATAACCCGACTACTTGATAGTATGTGCATAGTAGCTCCCCGAGTGATGTTCTCGGTGTATTGCTCTGCCAAGACGACCAAATGGTTAGCTCAGTTGGTCTTAAGAATCTACAGGAATCCTAGGAGTGTCTCCCAATATACTCAAGGTATGTGGGAGCTCAAATCCGTAGTGGTGCTATCTAATGCAAAACCGTACGACAAGAGCCTTCCTATATACTACCGAGTACGTGAAACACCTTTCAATATACTACCAAGTACGTGAAGTTCTTTTCGATATACCCTAAGGTACATGAAAGAGCCTTCGATATACCGGTTGGTACGTGAAAGAGCCTCGATATACCGGTTGGTACGTGGAAGAACTACAGTGCCCCCAGGATGCAGTGCAGGAAAATAACAACAGCTGCCACATTTTACGACGCTGGAACACGTCTCTAACTTAAACACAAGTTACTAAAAAATTTAATCTAGTTCTACCGTTAATTTTATCTGGACGGTTAGGTGAATGCATGAGGTGAGTACATAAACGTAAACATAATGCACCCTAACTACATGAAAAATGAACTCTTTCTTTTGATGAAATCTATGTATGGGAAGGAGAAATATTTTTCTAATGGTCTCATAAAACAGTAAATTTCAACAATACTCTCAATCTACCAAAGATGATAATGAAAATACTCTTTTCCGTTTTCCAAGCAAAACATGAAAAATGTAACACACCAAAACCAAATTGAAATGTTTTTCTTTTTGTCTTTTTCAATTAGAATGGAACTAAATGATGAAAAAGGAGAATCTCTATCTAGAGCACACTAACTTTTAAATTTTCACAATGATAACCTAAAATCATGAAAATAAATAAATGCATATAACTTCTTCAAGCGTGGAATCACTTTTCCAATTCGACTTCACTTGGATTTTTCAAGAAAATGGATGACTCATAATTCAAGAAAAATACAAACGATGCAATCCTCTTTCCAAACTTTCGAAAAAGATTAATGAATGACGAATTCCAATGCATGAAACAACTTTTAGAACAATTCTCAAATGAACTTGAAAATGGTAAAAATGAAGCACTTTTAATTTTCCAATGATATACGCCAAGTCGAAGCTTGATAACGATAATGCTTTTAAGTGTAAATGGTTGAAAAGAAAGATTACTTGCAGCACTCTAATCACTTAGAAATTCTCAAAGAAATGACAAGCACTCTAATGACCAAAAAACACAAAAGATCACTAAAAGAAAATCCAATGCAATCCAACAAAAGATAACTAAGCTCAACAAGAATTTGGAAGCAGATCTAGCATGCTGGATAGATCCAGTGAGGTGATCAGGAAGAACAATATGGAGTGAATGACCGTGGGGGATTGAAATTTCCTGCCACTTCAATCAAACTCTCACTTGATCAGAAAGACCCAAAGACCAACACAAGCAAACCAAACGAAACACTGCTGAATAAAAGGAACTTTGCCTGGAAGATACAGTGCAGAGATGTCTGTTGATCAATCCAAAAATAAAAAGTTGGAGAGGAAGAGCCCAAGCCCTAAGCTTGGAAACTCGGCGTAGGCTGTGGTTAGGAACAGAGCGCCCGACGCAGGTTGCATGGAGAGGAAAAGCGTCGGTGACGTAGACTATCAGATAGGCAAAACCAAACGCCGACGCAAACCACCAATTCAAACTCAAAACCTACCCAAAAGAAAACTTTCTTGATGGTTGGGAAAAGTTCTAATGGTGTTAAAATTCCCTTCCTGACAGGTTTGGGGAGAGCACAATGGTTCTTTAGTGGAGAGAACGCGAGCATGAGCTCGATGATGCGCAAGCGAAAAATGATCCGCAATGTGTTGTTGCATTGAGAAACTGCGGGTTACTCAAGTATTTTCAAGTGCCAGGGATGAGGTACCAAGTACCTTTGTTGACACACCTGGTCCATTGTTGGGACCCAATACAGCAGCATTTCCAGATTGGTTAGCACACGCTGACCATAGATGTTGAGGACATCAATTTTTTGACAGGGTTGTCCCGGTGAGGAAACCCTTTGTCCTTGACCGGATCACGAGGTGGTGATCGCTCGGTAGAGGACATGATTGAGCAGTGGTGTAATCCAGGTATGCCGATGATTGGTGGTAAGATTCCCATCAAGGATGTCCAGGACCGGGCTCTTTAGACGGTACTCTTTACTATTGTGTGGGTAGCTGGAAACCGATTTGCTAATCTGATGAGCAAATCGCAGATGATGTACGCCAAGGAGTGCATGGCTCCCACTTTGTTCAACTGGTGCGAGGGGATCCTCACCAGTCTTCGTGATCAGTTGACCAAATGCGAGTGCAGGGCGCTGAAGCAGTTTGGGTATGGTTCGGCGGTGGTGTCTTTTATGCTGGAGCGGGTGCCCCACTTGCGCCCATAGGTGGATCTTGAGGACCGAGATGCACGAGATCCCCACATGACCAGGTGGAAGAGGTGATGGCTCGCCATGGTGGTGGGGGTCCCATCATCAATTTTGGTAAAGGTTTCTTCATGTGGTTGCAGGGACATATCCTCATGGTGGAGGACTACCCATACCACGGTACATATTTCAGAGGGGACCCAAACTTGGTGCTTCCCGAGGGAGCACAGTGGGATGATATCGGTAAGAAAAATTGCTTGTGTTTTTTCATTTTATGCATTTATGATTTTTTTGGAGTAGTGCTGATGAAGTTTACATGTTTATTGCAGATGTGGATCCAGGGCGACCGCTTGGAGTCTCTGACCTTGCGCGGAGAGGGGCAGTACCGGAGGTGGGCCCTGCGGTCCGTGATTCTCTCGACAAGCTAGAGGAGGTCGAGGAGAACCTCCAAAGGATGAACTTGGAAATTCTAGAGCCGGGTGTCCATGACATATCCCGTCGCTACCAGAAGCTGATGGTGGGAGTATCAGTACGTTTCAGCACGCTACTCCAGAAGGTGGCGAGGGCCGTAGTCTACTACCATGCTCAGCCTGGGGTTGCAAAACCTAGGGTTTAGGCATATGTTTTACATATGTATATACTGAAATATTATGAGCTTCATATTTTGTAGAGATGACTCTTACTGAAAGCTAGCATGCTTCAGACTTTTGTATCAGCACTACCATTTTTGTATATTGTACCGATTTATATATATATATACAGAAACTATTGGCGGTTTTATACATCTTGTGTTATATTGGTGATTAATGAGATCTTGTTTACATGTTTGCTTATACAATGGATGATTTACATGTTGTGTCTATCTTTACATTTTATGGATATGTTATGTGTGTGAAATATACCAATCTAAAATGAAGTTGGCCATTGAGTCAACAAATGTATTCATGTCTTATGGAATGTGCAGGTATTGAATAGATTCAAAGGACCTTTCCAGAAGACAAACTCGTCGAAAGAGACGAAGCAAAGTAGGGTCGCGGATAGCATAGATCCGGTTAAGATGAGAAACCACTAGTTGTGAATCCAGATGGATGACAGCGTGGCTCATACCCAAGGAAAGAGTGTCAGTTAGGGCTCCAATCACCGCTTGGTATTTTGTGGCGTTGTTGGTTGCGTATCCTAGACAACTCCCTCCTGAGCTGATAAACTCGCCGGTGAGAGAATAAAGTACCCAGGCTGCCGAAGCAAGGTTACGGGTGTGTCAACTGGCGTCGTCTATGAATCCATGGCAGGTTTCCATCTGCACACGTAGACAGAACATGGTATAAGTAGCAAAACAAGATCTAGACACACTAAAACATAGCGTCACAAAAACACACGCCATGTACAATATATACAAAAGTACTCATGCGTGAAAAACTCAGGCATAGTACCTCTTCAGGTAGATCCCATTGTGGGGCTCACCCAAAGATATCCCATCATATTCCTCTAGTTCGTAGGCTCCCTTCTCTAGAACACGTTTCACTATGTATGGTCCATGCCACATGGACTCGAACTTATTTGCCCCCAGATTATCATGATTTTGGTCATAGGTGAGGACCAAATCACCCTCGTTAAAGACGCGAGGTTTAAATGACCTATCATACCGTTCTTTGATGCATTTCTTGTGTGCCTCGTTGGCCAGAGTAGCATCGCGGCGGGACTCGTTGAGTTTCGCTAGGTAGAGGAAGCGTTCTTCCTCTACAGTGGTGTTCGGAAGAAGTTAAACTGCGAGTTTGAGAGATGGAATCTCACACTCTATTGGTAGGACTGTCTCCAATCCATAAACTAATTGGAATGGTGTAAATCTGGTGGCAGTCTTGACGGAGGTTCGGTATTCCCATAGTGCGGAAAAGAGCATGTTATGCCAGTTTGACTTGTGTGTACTCACCATGCGTTGGATCATGGTTTTCAAGACCTTGTTAATGGCCTCTACTTGTCCGTTGGACTGTGGGTATTAAGGGGTTGAGTTTTCGTGACGAAAACCCATTCTGGCGCTCAATTCGTCTACCATATGGTTCTGGAAGTAAGATCCATGGTATGTGACTATGGCTTGTGGAACTCCGAAACGTGAAATGACATGGTTGAACATGAAGAGTGTGGCGGTATTGTCGTCTTCCCTGTACGTGGGCATAGCCTCGACCCATTTAGTAAAATAATCCATGGCTACTATGACATAACCATGCCCCCCGACCGAGGTAGGCTTACCGTGCATGAAGACTATGCCCCATTTCGCAAAGGGGCCCATGGAAATAACCGAGTGTAACAAGGCTGGGTGGGAGCGCTTTTTCGTTTGAAAATGCTGGCATGGGGGACATTTTTTAACGGCCTCAATGCAATATTTAAAGATGGATGGCCAGTAATATCCCACGCGTAGTATCTTCTCGGTTGTAGCCATCCCAGAGAGATGACCGCCACAAGCCCCATCGTGACAGTCATTCAATACGTGTTCAGCCTCCTCATGTGTCAGGAAACGCCGAAGAACAAAATCAACCCCACGACGATACAAGGTATCAGTAATGATCAAGTAATACTTGGCATGGTGGCGAATACGAGGACGATCGTCACGAGACAGTTGGGGGTTGAATCGTTGGGTATGAAGATATAAGGTGATATCTCCATACCATGGGTCTGACATGCTGATGAGGAACAATGAATCATCTAGAAGAGAATCGTTGGGCTCAGATCCTAAGTCAACACGGGGAAGATCACAAATGAGCTCGGAAAACACCAAATACTTCTTAGACTTGGCCTTCTCGAAGAGGAGATCGAATTCCTGAAGTATCACAATCCAACGTGAATACTTTACCCGAGTATTTGACGTGTCAGAATGTGGTACATGGGGTTCGATTCGGCGATAATGGTGGTGGTGCGGAGCAGTATATAATGATGGAACTTTTGGATGACAATGAATGCCGTGAGAGTGAGTTTATCGACATGTGAGTAACAAGTTTCAGAGTCAATAAGACCCTTACTGAGGTAATAAATCACATGTTCCTGGGCATTATTGTCCTCCTGGACCAAGACCATGGCGATCGTGGTGACAAAAGCAGTGAGATAGAGAATGTAATCCTTGTAGTAATTGGGAGGTTGGAGCACAGGGGCATGGGTAATGGCATGTTTTAGACTATCAAAGGATTGTTGCGCTTGATCGTCCCAAATGAACATGACGTCCTTCTTTAGTAATCTCATATAGCCATGTGTCTTCTGAGCAAAATTACAGACAAAACACCGTAGGTAAGTTGCCTTCCCTTGCAATCCTTGTAGTTCCGTAACGTCAGTAGGATGTGGGAGAGCGACAATGGCTTCCACCTTCAAGGGATCAATGCGGATCCCGTCTTTTGAAACAATAAAACCTAGGAGGCGTCCAGACTTGACGCAAAAAATACACTTGTGAGGGTTCAGATGGATGTTATACCGCCTGCATCTAAGGAATACGGCCGTCAGATGATTGATGTGGAACTCACGCTGCTGTGAATGGGCACGTAGATCGTCAAGATAGGGTTCCACAAAGTCCTTCACATCATGAAAAGCATACGACATGGCCCGCTGGAATGTGGCACCAACATTTTTGAGACCAAAAGGGAGCTTGCGATAAGAAAACGTGCCCCAAGGGAAGATGAAAACTATCTTATGTTGGTCGGCCGGGTGGATGTCAATCTGGTTGTAACCGGAAAAGCCATCCATGAATGAGAAGATGACACTCCCAGCACAATTGTCTATGATCTGATCGATGAAGGGAGTGGGGTAGTTGTCCTTAGGACAAGCCTTGTTCAGATCCCGATAATCAACACAGACCCGGATGGTGCCCTGCTTCTTATCCACATGGACGACATTTGAGACCCATTATGTTAATGGGACAGGGTAGATGAAGCCGACCTTCAAGAGCTTTTCAATTTCTGACTTAATCGCCATAGTTTTTTGAGGGTGTACCGATCGTAACTTTTGGCAGACTGGTTTAGCATCGGGATAGGTTTTAATCTCATGCAAAATGATAGCAGGATCTATCCCGGGCATCTCCTCGTAGGTCCAAGCAAACACGTCATGAAATTGCTTGAATAAGGCTGTAAAAATGGTGATCTCTTCAGGAGAATAGTTCTGGCCTAAATGAATATGTTCCACGACACCAGGGGTAACCGAGATGTCTACCGGAATGGTAGGTTCGATGTTCGCCAAGTTTCCCTTAGTGACCGTATGACACGTGAGTATCGGTGACTGGGGGTATGGATAGACATCCGGTGTGAAAATGGTGGTGATGCTGTTCTCTACAGAATCCAATGGGGGTAGGAAAGATGATCAGTGGTAGAGGTCTTCCCACAGAGGGTCATCCGCAATCATAATCTCCATAATGGACTCATCGAAATGAAAACAGAGCAGAGGATCTGGTAGGGATGATGTCCACTGTAGAGAACAAGAGGTAGAGGCCACAACCAAGTGGTCCTCAGGTGCTGACTGGATAGCCTCATAAGTGATTTCAGCGGGTGAAAGAGGCATTCTGTCTGCAATCAAATGCATGGTGGATTTGTCGGGTATGAGCCATTGATTGGTGGAGTTGGGGAAATATGATATCATGTTCACCATGGCAACATGGTTAGGGGGATCTGGGGTTGGAAAGACACCCATAAGAGATGAATCTTTTATGAGGCCGACCCCCACGCTCTCATATGGCTACGAAGTTTGTCCGAGTAAGGGGACATTATCGCTAGGATGAGTAGCGGTGTACAGAAGTCCAGTTGGTCGACAGTGACAATTTGACCTTGGTGGGGGAATTGCACAATGCGGAAGACGGATGACGCGATTGCAGTCATCGCATACAACCAATTACGACTAAGTAAGAAATTATAATCCAAAGGGGCTGCGACTACTTCCACGTTGATGGTTGCAGTCTTACCCCCCAACTCTACTGCTAAGGCTTGTAACAACCCATGGGGTTGAAAGCCATGACCGTTGAATGATTTCAGGGTAGTGCGAGAACGGTTTAACTCGGGAGAACTAATTTCTCTCCAACATGATATCGACATGACCGAGGTAGAAGCGCCTTCATCTAGTACAGTACGATGGATCATCTTCCCATCAATCTTCGTGGCAACTTGGAATGCCAGCTGGTGGGAAAGTCTCGATTTAAAGTACTCAAGTTTGAACATGATTGTATTCGAGGAATCCAGATCTACCGCGCCAATGGAAGCAAGAAGAGTCTTGCGTTGGTTGGGACAATTCTGCAAGACCTCTAGCATCGACATGGCACAAGGAGCTTGCGCCGAGTCCTTGACAATGTTGTAGTTCTGAGTTGCCCGAGCATTAGGATTGAAAAGTTCTTTTCGGATCGTGCTCTTAGGAAGACGCAACATTGAATCTAAGAAAGGATTCTCAATCGTGAGAGAAGCTGGTGGCATGGTAACATTGAGAATACAAGTGGAAGATTTTTCAGTATTGCTTCCAACGGGTTCCTTCAGAGGGACCGAGTCATACGAGCGTGAGCGTGTGTTCAAGTTAACCGTCTCACTACGCATCATGAGAACCTGCACGATGGAGGATTTGTCTCCGTGTGAAGGAGAGGGTTGAGCAATCATTTGCTGGTTCTGAGTGGGGAAGGATTCATTGAGAACTGCGGGAGTGGGGTTTCCCTTGAGAAACTTCTGCACTTCATCTCAGTGGGGACATTCCTTAGAGAAATGGTCACCACCACACAGTAAACAAGGATAATTTAACTTCCTCTTCTGTTTGGTGTCTTCAAGGGTGGTCTTGGGCTCCTGCTGGATAGAATATTTCTTGGGTTTAGCTTTGTTTTTCTTCTTACCACCGTATTTATGAGGCGAAGCTAATTGAACAGAATTCACCTCCTCAGAGGAAGCAGGAGTGGGTGACTTGGTGGTGGTGCTGCCAGTCTATGGTGGGATGGGGAAGAAATCTGGGGGTTCAACGGTCCACCAGTTTCAGCAGAAGGCTAGGAGTTAAGGGAACCGATAATGCCATCGGCCTGAGGTCCCTTGGGTGGTTTTTCAAGGTCATATGTAGGGCGGGGTGTGTCAGGAACAATGTCATACAACGTGTCGGACTGAGCGTAGATGAGGTCTAAGTAATGGGCACGGGCAATAGCCTATTCCTCGGTGACGGCCCCCCCATGGCAACATCTCGAGCTACGACAAGTAAAAGAGACTTCGTGAACCAATCAGCTAAGAGTTGGTCTAGAATGGGAGCCTTAATGAGACATTGTCTCCTCTGCCACTCATGGATATGATAAGAAATATGAGTTGCGGTGGTTTGATGGAGCGAATTCAGAAGGTCCGTACCAGTTTCGTAGCGTATGGGTAACTGGAAATGAGTCAAAAAATGCATAGCAAGAGAGCGAAAATCGAGAAATGAGTGCGGTGGTAATTCAATATACCACTTTGCAGCTGGGCCGGTGAGGGTCCTTTGAAACAACCTTAAACGGACTGAGTCGTCCATCAAGGAATTGGATGAGCACCACAGATGGTAAGTCATCACATGGTTTTTCGGGTCCTCACTGGGTTTGCCATCAAATTTGGGAATATCAGAGGGTAACTTGACTGGAATGGGTGGCAAATTATAAACATGGAATATGGGATCGTTGGTTAAACGAGATAGGTCGGGTAGGTCCAAAGTAGCCAAAAATGGAAGCTATTGGTTGGGCTGTGGATACTGATAGTATTGATATGGCATATATGGACTAGTGGGAGCTTGAATCGATTGATTATAAGGTGTTCGCGGCAGAAATTGGTCATAAGGGGGTGGGCCTCCGGGGTTGGGTGGTGGACCATATGTAGGTCCGCTGACAGAATAGGGTGGTCCGCCATCAGGAGGTGGGGGTCCTCCACCGTCGGAATAAGGTGGACCTCTAGGTGGGGGTCCTCTGCCACCGCCAGAAGGTGGGGGTCCGCCACCTTCGCCACTAGAATAGGGTGGGCCACTTCCTCCACTGCTATCGGAATAAGGTGGGCCACTGCCTCTGGAATAAGGTGGGCCTCCTCCATAAGGTGGGAGTCCACCGCCGGGAGGTGGGGGTCCTCCACCACCACCGGAATAAGGGGGGCCACCACTGCCGGAATGAGGTGGGACTCCTCCATATGGTGGGGGCCCGCCACTACCAGAAGGTGGTGGTCCTCCGCCTACGCCGGAATAAGGTGGCCCTCCACCACAGGAATGGGGTGGGCCCCCACCTCTGCCAGAAGGTGGAGGTCCTCCCCCTCCGGAAGGAGGTGGACCAAACGGTGGTGGGGCATGAGGAAAAGTTGGTGGGGGTCCAATTGGTGCAACATTGAAATGTCCCCATGGAGTGTATGAGTTTCTGGGATAAGGTATCCCGTGGAGTACGTTTCTGGGATTAAGGTGTCCTGACACAGGGTTAAGATAACCTGGATATGCTTGAATCGATGGTGGTTGAGTTGGGTTGGATGGTCCCCCACCATGGGGTAATCCCATGGTGGATCCCACAACAGGTAAAGAGCTGCCAAGGGAATGACCAATTGGCAGTCCTCCACTCGAATTATGGACAGAAAACGAGGATTGCCCCCCAGTGACAACGTGTTGACAACTAGTGGATGGTTGACTCATAATGGGTTGTTGACTACTTACTATTGGGGGAACACTACTTGTAATGAAGTTAGGAGGTAAGGAGTATCCTCCCCACGCATTTTGGGGTGGGGGAGGGGTGGGCAATGTTCTAGTAGTAGTAGTGGGAGGGGTGTTGGACTATTGTCCTTCAACATTCTGAGTCATTTGAGATGCAGAACTGGTCCCCTGAGTGAGAGGTGTACTCGCAAGAAATGAAGGTTGACTAGGTTCGTAAGTGGTCATGTTGTATGTGGGTGTTTCCGGTGAAGTAAGAGATAATGAGTGAATGGGAGTGTATTGAAACATGGGTGTCTCCGGGATGTTTCTTCTCTGTGATAGACTCAAGCGACGAAGTTCGTCACTGCGTTGACGTAGTTGGTCCATGAGTTCATAGGCTGGAGCCATACTCTAGGCATGAGGGGCCCAGAGAGGGGAAGTTTCAGTGCTCGGATCGATAGTTGTTAAGATCCTAGTGGGAAGCCTTCACTAACACCTCGGGGTTTTGGTGTAACAGTTTGTATCATTTGGTATCAGAGCCTCCACCCAGGTTCGAGTCACAGAGCGGGTGGTAATGTCGACATTGCAGTGTTCGTCCGAGGCTTGTACGGCTCAAAGGGGACACCACCGTATGGGTGCACATCCAGCCCAGAGTTTGGACTACGGAGCATGGTGGGATGTTAAGATCCTAGTGGGCATCCTTCACTAATACCTCAGGGTTTTAGTGTAACGGTTCATATCAATAGCCAAGTGGGCCCATTGTTTCCCGAGAGAGGTGTCCCAAAAGTATGCAGATGGACCAAATGCTGCGGATACAGGGTCGTCGTGGGATGGATTTAACCATTCTAAAGATCCAGGCTCTCCTACCATCACGCGGTGGAAGGATGTGTCTTGTGAAGTGGAAGGTTCTACCTCTTCAGCCCTTTACGGGTTAGAGATTGGTCAATCAGGAGGAAACATTTTTGCTTCGGACTCCATAGTGGAGTTTTCTACTTCAGGTGACACGACCATGACTTGTGCGTCCATGTTTACCCTCGAAATTACCTCTTGATTAAGGGAGTATTCGGGTGGTCAGTTCAAAATTCTGCGGGACCTTCTCAAAGGTTGTTCATCCAGAATGACCGAACCAGAATTTCTTCTAAGGGTATACTAAACAAAAGAAAGGAAGTCCAGAAAAATCTACACAAACTAAGGCTGCAGGAAAAATTATGTGATAGGCGTGGATTCAGAAGTCTAGAACCTCACGGGATTGTCAAGGCTTCTAAACTCTTGATATACTCCAGGGTCCAACTGTTATAATCGGCCGAATTTTTCAGAGCACTAACCACAGAGGATTAGGACCGTACCCTTAACCATATAACCCGACTACTTGATAGTACGTGCGTAGTAGCTCCCCGAGTGATGTTCTCGGTGTATTGCTCTGCCAAGACGACCAAATGGTTAGCTCAGTTGGTCTCAGGAATCTACAAGAATCCTAGGAGTGTCTCCCAATATACTCAAGGTACGTGGGATCTCAAATCCGTAGTGGTGCTGTCTAATGCACAACCGTACGACAAGAGCCTTCCGATATACTACCGAGTACGTGAAACACCTTTCGATATACTACCGAGTACGTGAAGTTCTTTTCGATATACCCTAAGGTACGTGAAAGAGCCTTCGATATACTGGTTGGTACGTGAAAGAGCCTCGATATACCGGTTGGTACGTGGAAGAACTACAGTTCCCCCGGGATGTAGTGCAGGAAAATAACAACAGCAGCCACATTTTACGATGCTGGAACACGTCTCTAACTTAACACACAAGTTACTAAAAAATTTAACCTAGTTCTACCGTTAATTTTATCTGGACGGTTAGGTGAATGCATGAGGTGAGTACATAAACGTAAACATAATGCACCCTAACTACATGAAAAATGAACTCTTTCTTTTGATGAACTCTATGTATGGGAAGGAGAAATAGTTTTCTAATGGTCTCATAGAACAGTAAATTTCAACAACACTCTTAATCTACCAAAGATGATAATGAAAATACTCTTTTCCGTTTTCCAAGCAAAACATGAAAAATGTAACACACTAAAACCAAATCGAAATGTTTTACTTTTTGTCTTTTTCAATTAGAATGGAACTAAATGATGAAAAAGGAGAATCTCTATCTAGAGCACACTAACTTTTAAATTTTCACAATGATAACCTAAAATCATGAAAATAAATAAATGCATATAACTTCTTCAAGCGTGGAATCACTTTTCCAATTCGACTTCACTTGGATTTTTCAAGAAAATGGATGACTCATAATTCAGGAAAAATACAAACGATGCAATCCTCTTTCCAAACTTTCGAAAAAGATTAATGAATGACGAATTCCAATGCATGAAACAACTTTTAGAACAATTCTCAAATGAACTTGAAAATGGTAAAAATGAAGCACTTTTAATTTTCCAATGATATACGCCAAGTCGAAGCTTGATAACGATAATGCTTTTAAGTGTAAATGGTTGAAAAGAAAGATTACTTGCAGCACTCTAATCACTTAGAAATTCTCAAAGAAATGACAAGCACTCTAATGACCAAAAAACACAAAAGATCACTAAAAGAAAATCCAATGCAATCCAACAAAAGATAACTAAGCTCAACAAGAATTTGGAAGCAGATCTAGCATGCTGGATAGATCCAGTGAGGTGATCAGGAAGAACAATATGGAGTGAATGACCGTGGGGGATTGAAATTTCCTGCCACTTCAATCAAACTCTCACTTGATCAGAAAGACCCAAAGACCAACACAAGCAAACCAAACGAAACACTGCTGAATAAAAGGAACTTTGCCTGGAAGATACAGTGCAGAGATGTCTGTTGATCAATCCAAAAATAAAAAGTTGGAGAGGAAGAGCCCAAGCCCTAAGCTTGGAAACTCGGCGTAGGCTGTGGTTAGGAACAGAGCGCCCGACGCAGGTTGCATGGAGAGGAAAAGCGTCGGTGACGTAGACTATCAGATAGGCAAAAGCGCCGGTGGCGCAGTATCCTCAAAGGAAAAAAGCGCTCTGGATAAACAGGCGCATTGGGTACACTGCCCAGGTGCGTCAGGCGAATAACTCAATGTAAACAAGGGAAACAAGCAATGGTTAAGTAAATGGATTGAAAATGGTTCAACGGACCCAAAGAAAGTCAACAAACTCCTAAAGGAAAGAAGCTGATCGTGAAAATAGGCTCAAGAGGCAAAGTAATGGCTCGTTAAGAAAATCAAGAATAACACACTCAAACTCGAAATTAAAACCAATGCATTATCCCCAATATGGTCGCCATATTTGTTATTGGACAATATACTTAAGTGGACGCGAGCCAGCTCTCCTAGAACAAATAAAGACAGAACACAAAGCTAATTTCCTAGATCTAGTTAGAGATCGAGTATTTAGAAATCTTACCTTCAGATTGTAGATCTTCTTCCTCGTTGTTGCTCCAAGTTCCACGGTCGTCAGATCTTTAGCTGCAAGACATGTCAAAACATGTGGAAACAATACAAGTAGTAACACATGTCTAAACAATAACTGATCTAAGTAAACAGTTAAGGAAGTAAACTACAAACATTATCAACACAACAATATTTGTGGAAAGAGTTTATATTACTGTATAAAAGAGGAAAAATACAAAGTAGAGAGATGATCACAACCCAATCCTTAACGCTGCAATCCTCCTCCAACAAATCAAGCCAATTCCTCGAAAAGAAATGTAAGCACCCCAAGAGATGGATAGGGATCACCTAGGCTAATTCCACCAACATGTAAGTGCTATAGACTTCCTCCCTTTGGAATGGAGAGGGGCTTTGTATTTATAGGAACAAGTGGATATAGTAGGTTGAGGATCATGGGGAGAGGGCTAAGGGATCCTCCATTGAGCTTAGGGAAATGTAGGACAACTCTACTAGGAGTTAGGGATAGGGGTCCACCTCATCCAACTTCTAGAAATCGCTCGAAAGCCACCTTTAACCCAATTAACCAACTCCGACGCAAGTTGCATGAAGACAACTAGTGCCTGAAAAGGGAAACATAGGACTAACCAATACAATCTGCGCCACCGGCGCAGTCCAACAGAATATACTCTGCGCCGACCCTAGTTGGGCGCTCCTTGCCCAAAGACAACATGCACCATCCCAACTAGAAATGTGGACAAAGGGAATCAACTTGCTCTACATGACTTGCTTGATCATGGGAACTTCAGGGATTGAGGCACTGGGTTGACAAGGGACTCATGATGATGAGATTTAGGTGTAACAGAGATAGTTATGGTAACCTTCACACAACAATCACCCAAGGTGAAAGTGTCCTTGTGAAGACGAACACCCTCCAGGGGAACTTATGTAGAGATTATGTGTTTATGTTAGGTACCAGAAGCACTTCCCATATGCATTCACCTAGGAGGAATTCATGATAGGAAACTAAAGGTACCACTTCACAATTAGTAGGGACAATCATGGGTCAATATTTTACATATGGGCAGGAACCTAGGACATAAGTCCTAGACTTGAAGCATCTACTGTATTGGTGTCACATGTAGGAATTTCCAATCTAATGGAAACCCCCTAACACATAAAATACCACTAAATGTAAGGGGATGGGATAATCTCTCACCTACACATATCTCAACCTTGTACTTGATGCATGTGTTATATGCACTTTCCTATCAAGTACTTCTTACTACAAATGGATTTCAACACTCTCTAGTTAAATCCTAGTCTTGTTTTATGTGGCCTTGGAGAATTTACTCTCCAATCCTACAACCAAGGCCCTAAGCCCTAGACTACTATTGGTTTCTACAAAAGAAAACAAGCCTAGTTCTTTTTTACTTGAATTGTTTTTTAAAAATTCTTTCACTTTCTACTGGGGGGAGTGAGGAAATCAAAGTATTCACAAGATTCAAAAAAAATTCTAGATATTGAGAACATTAAGTGAACATTCACTTTTCATTCTTCACTATCATAATATCTAACACAACTTTGTGGACTCTCGGCACAATCAATCAATCAATCAAGTTCACCAATTAATTTTTCTTTTAGTAATATACCTCAAGAACATGCTTCCTCTAATCACTAAAAAGAAAATGCAATAATCAAACCTACACCAAAATGTAGTAAACATTCATTTGAATGCTCGTAAGGGATGAAAATGCAATTCTGATCCTTTACCTAGAACTTGAAAAAACATATACAAACAAAGTGAAACTTAATCTATGATGCTTATATGACCAAGAATTTTCTTTTCATTTTGAAACCAAGCCAAAACTAACAAATGACAAAAATATTTTTGAAACCTAATCTATTATGCTCCAAAAACCAAGAAACTTTTTATTCAGTTTATATGAATTTAAAAAACAAGAAATCAAGTGATGCACCTAGCTACTATGCAAGAAAACCCATTGCAATATTGAAAAAGATTAAAAAAAAAATCACAAAAAACACCTACAACTAAGTCTTTTCAACTCACGAAAGGGTATCCACTGGTTGCATTTATAGTGCAAGTAATTGGTTAAGAAAGTTGGGTCGAGTGTAACTGAGCACAGTTAGACTAGTAACGACAAACAACTTCCAGAACACATGTGTGAGAGCATGTGTTTTTTATTTTTTAGTGTTTTAAGATGTATATGCGTGTTGCTAAAGGAAAAAATGTTGATATTACACATTTTTCTAAAGGGAAACCTTGTATGTAAGCCAAAATTTTATTTTTTGAAGGATTAAGCAGACTCCACGTGTGCAAAGGGTGTAAAGGGGTGCAAGCATTATTAAGGTTAAAAACACTATAACAACTGGTTCTAGTACATTGTGTTTCATAACATGTTAGTAATGAGGCATCCCACCAGACACACTACTGGTGGTGCTTTATGTAAATTAACACAATGCACCATTGTCTGGTGCAAGGTGAACCCATGAAGTACACCGTGCATAATTTTTTTTCAAATGTAAAAAAATGGCCAAATTTAAGGCCAATTATAAATTTTAATCTGATGAAATTGAAAATAAGGAGCTAATGAACAACTTACTTGGTCTTTTCCCACCCGAGAAGGCATGGTTTCATCGTAGAGAAATAATGAAAACGCCCATAATTTCCCAAAATTCGGAAATGAATCAAATCAACTAGGGAAGTTATTGAACTGAGGAAGCAACACTATAGAGCACTACAAATGGGGCGGTCATACAAGGAGTGTGAACATTAGTGCTTGTGTGAGTGGTTGGAAGCACTCAAGGAAATATGATAATTTGAAATTTGATTTGGTAATTTTTTTACCCTATTGCGGTGCACTCTATGAAAGTAAGACATGTCGATGCATTATTAGGTAATGAAATACAATAAGATGCATAAGTGCATTTGGGGTAATGAAATGCATTGATACCGTTTTATTTTTTTTAAATATAGAATATATATTTTGTAAGTGAAAGGCTTGAACATGTCATGCATTATGTATATCATAATGCACTAGTGCATGGCATTATTCGTAATGCACTAGTTGGATATTTGGGTATATGTTAAAAAAACTAAATGCAATTATTAAGTGCACCATTAATGTTTTTTGGTGCACATAGGTTTTTTAAGCACACCATTAAAGTTTTTTTTTCAAATCATTTTTTTATTAAATAATCAACTATTCTAACTTGATTCAGTGCATCCTTTTCACTCACACCAATGCTCTTAACTTAGGTGGAGCATTGATATGCATTTTTTAAAATAAAAACATGACATTTTAACATTTTATAATAATAACGATTATGAGTGTCTCATGGAAAATTTTAAGGATCCATAATTTTCTTAAAGTGTAGAAATGTTGGCGAATCTTGCTAATTTTTAAATTTCCAACCATACGATGTTGGGCGATATTTTTCTAAAAAGATCCAAATTTCTAAGCTTATATAGTTTTTGGACAATTTCGGCGATTTTTAGATTACATTTTTTTTTTATCGCATGCAATTTGCACGAATCAATTTTTTTATCGCCCCTAAAACTTTATGTGGTGTGCATTATTAGTTCAACACCTATGCATCATGTTTGTGAGCACACTAGTGCTTCATGATGATTTAGGTGCATCGATGTAGAAACCTTTGCAAAAACATCTACCCTCTACATTTGCTAGCAACCTCCACTATAAACAAAGAAGAGATGCTTTTTTCAAAGATTTTCCATAAAAATCTATGCTACAAGGTGTTCTCCTCGCAATGCTGAGAGGTTATAAGTCCCTTTAATAAATTAGATTTATTTTTCGAGATCATAACAACTATTCACCAAAGAAGGATGCTTATTATTTTAGATAAAGTAATGTCACTACAACCATGTTTTCTAAAACATGCTTCTAATTTTTCAATATAAATAATAATAAAAAATAAAATAAAGAGAAGAATATTACTTAATTCTTAAAATATAATTAATTTTTTTTAACCAACCATTCATATTTATAAAATTAAAAATTACATTCTCTTACAAACTTATAACAAAACCTTCAACTTAAAAAATCTTAAAATATCTTAATATCTCCTATAAATTATTTCTAAATACCATATCAAATATTTTTTAAAATCCATCAAATAACAAAAGATGTTGTTATCAATATTATTAAAAAAATCTTATGAAACGAAACTTAGAAATTAAAATATCAAAATTGTTAATTTTTTTAAAAAATATTATGTTATTATAATGCTCATAAAACCACCTTTCCCCCTCTTTCGCTGGAAAAAAAACCTCTTTCCCCTCTTAGTAATGATCAATGTAAACTTATTAATTGGCGAAAAATATATGTTACGTATGAAAGCTCATTAATCCATTTCTATTTGATAAATAAAATAAAATAAAATCTTTATTTAATTTTTAATTATATATTTAAAAAATGTTTTGGCAAAAATAACTTAATTAATGGAATTTTATCTTCCTCGAGGTAGTTTAGGATTTGTCAAATTGCGGTTGAAAAAAGTAATTAATGGAATGGTCAACCTATTGATTGATCATATTATTGTACATATTGTTTATGGAAGAATAATTACAAATTTAAATACTTTATATGTCTATTGGTTGTAGTTTAGGTGGTTGGGAGGAAAGATTGTTGCTTCTATCCATGTTCAATTTTTGTAAGTGACATGATGCTCTTGTGGAGACATATTATAATGATTGTATTTCAAGCTTTCCTTAATTCCTTTGGAATAACATGAATTTTTGTAAGTGACATGATGCTCTTGTTGAAACATATTATAATAATTGTATTTCAGGCTTTTCTTGATTCCTTCATAATAACAAGAAGGAATCAAGGGATCGTCCCTTGAGATTAGGGAAACATAGGACAACTCTCCTAGGAGTTAGGGATAGGAATCCACCTCATCCAACTTCTAAAAATATCTCGAAAGCCACCTTTATCCCAATTAACCAACTCCGGCGCAAGTTGCATGAAGACAACTAGCGCCTGGAAAGGGAAACGCAGGACTAACCAAGACAATCTGCACCGTCGATGCAGTTCGACAGAATATACTCTGCGTCGACCCTAGTTGGGAGCTCCTTTCCCAAAGACAACATGCGTTGGCCCAACTATAAATGTGGACAAAGGGCATCAACTTTCTCTACATGACTTGCTTGATCATGGGAACTTCAGGTATTGAGGCATTGAGTTGACAAGGGACTCATGATGACGCGATTTAGGTGTAACAGAATGCCCCCCAAAGCATGAAGCTGGAAAAAAAAGACAGGTGAAGTGCTTTGAATGATAAATGGCAAGGACTTGCTAGCTAGAGGATGCTGCTGCAGTACAACTGACTCTGAGATACCAGTCTCACATGACTCACAACATGGCTTCCGACCAATACATTGTAGATCCATGGTAGTAAAGACCAACTGAACGCAATCATGGATACTAGACACAATCATAGATCCATGATGAGATGATAACACAGCCAAAACCAATACAAAGTGGATCCGTGTAATATGACTCAAACAATATCCATCGCAACCTGGGTAGAATGAAACTTCCCTGGGGTCTTCAAGCCGAACCCGTAATGATACAAATCTATCGATGTGATTACAATGTTTTAGAGTCGAACATGGTAGAAACCACTTGATTACCGGTCATTGGTGTATACCGTTAACAAGTGCGAGGTAAATCATCATTGAAGTCAATGATTCCCAAGGTATGATAGTACATATCACCGAGCATGAATAAATGTGTTGAGGTCGAACACTCGATGAAATATTTCAATCAAAAGTCAATGATGTAAACTCATGTTGAAAGCGAGGTATCCTACCATTGAGGCATGCAAGCCCAAGGTACTCGATTGGTTTTTGGATTCAGTCCTTGGATGATGTGTTGAAGTTGACAAGGATGAATCCGTCGAAGGAGGGCCATGATGAATCCCCCATCAACGACATGAAACTCGATAATAGATGCTTGGAGTGGATCGGAGGGTAGAGTAATGTGCAAGACTGACTCAAGGTAGACCGACATGATAGAAGGTGTACTGACTGCAGATGATGAGTATGAACATGGGCATGGCATGAATTGGCTGTATTGACATGACAAGAACGATGCTGACCCTTAATGCAACTGATAGTGGAAGCATTCTTTGGATGACCCAAAGGAGTGATATGACTCATGAAATCAATAAGACTTGAAGACAAATGGATGACCCAAGTACTGAATGCAAATGCAAACGAGTGCCATGTTCAAGAGGGACGATGTAGTTCCGTAAATAAACTGTAACACAAAATATTTCCTTTTTCCCCATCATGACTGATGAGTGCCTCATTTGTTTTTAACAAGCTTGATGAGGGTAAACAGATGCTCGGTATATCTCATCTCATAGATGAGTCCAATCCCAAACATTTTACGAACCTGGGAAAGGAGGGGTTTGTCCCATGATGGTCCCTTCAATGTTGAATTTTAACAAGTCCATAAAAGGTAAACTTGGCATCATTTCATGTTTAGAGAGTCTGAAAAGAAGTAAAGAAGACTCCAAAGGTAATTTTTCGTAAAGTTAGCCTCTTCGCCCGGAAAAGGGTAAAACAACGCGAGAGAGGACTCTTCCAGTCATGATTGGCTGGAGTATTCCTTTTTCGTAAGTAGTGCCCCCTGGTCCGAAAAGGGGTAAACTATCACCAGGAAGACGATCATTCAAACACTTTTACAAGCGTGAACACATCAAGTTCGCTTGGTGATCTTTTTGTATTTAGAGAGCCTGAAAAGAGCTTAAAGAAAAGACTCTGGGGGTTTCCTTTTTCGTGGGAGTTTAACGAGCCTGAAAAAGTGATAAACTATAACTCGGTGACTTATTCTCATTGTTTTATGAGCGCGAGAATGAACAAAGAGTTAGCTCGGTGTCATTGATAATTGGATTTAATGAGCAAAATAATGACAAAAAGACGCTCTATGAGCTGTTCATACTTGAAAACACGCGTGAAAAGACCACAACCACGAAAAACAGGATCAATGTGGCACTTAACTTCACCTACAAGCTTCAAAACTAGGTAAAAAATGATTAACCGGGTATAAATGAATCCAACTATAGAAAAATAACCCACATTGGAATAAATTAAAAAAGGAATATGCTCTTTTTCAATATAAATAGGGGTAAATAGTAAAAAGAATTACTATTTGTATTTTACAAAGTTGGAGAGGTGAAAAGTGCCATTTGGAGCCATCCTTCTTTTGTTGATTCCGGGAGTTGTGATCCATCATTTCGGACGCCGTCAGCCTCAGGTAACCCTAAACCTGACCCTTTAACTTTCTAGTGGATTAGAATTTGCTTTTTATTTCATTTAGGTAGTTTTTGAGCCTGTTGAATTGGGGGATTTGCACTCATGGGCTGGCGCAGGTCACCCCTTCAGGATCTGCGCCAGCGAAGAATCCGAAAGGGTGTTCTGCGCCGGCGGCGCACTGTCCGAAAGGACAATCTGCGCCAGCGCAAACCGCCAATTCAAACTCAAAACCTACCCAAAAGAAAACTTTCTTGATGGTTGGGAAAAGTTCTAATGGTGTTAAAATTCCCTTCCTGACAGGTTTGGCGAGAGCACAATGGTTCTTGAGTGGAGAGAACGGGAGCATGAGCTCGATGATGCGTAAGCGAAAAATGATCCGCAATGTGTTGTTGCATTGAGAAACTGTGGGTTACTCAAGTATTTTCAAGTGCCGGGGATGAGGTACCAAGTACCTTTGTTGACACACCTGGTCCAATGTTGGGACCCAATACAGTAGCATTTCGAGATTGGTTAGCACACGTTGACCATAGATGTCGAGGACATCAATTTTTTGACAGGGTTGTCCCGGTGAGGAAACCCTGTGTCCTTGATTGGATCACGAGGTGGTGATCGCTCGGTAGAGGACATGATCGAGCAGTGGTGTAATCCAGGTATGCCGATGACTGGTGGTAAGATTCCCATCAAGGATGTCCGGGACTGGGCTCTTCAGACGGTACTCTTTACTATTGTGTGGGTAGCTGGCAACCGATTTGCTAATCTGACGAGCAAATCGCAGATGATGTATGCCAAGGAGTGCATGGCTCCCACTTTGTTCAACTGGTGCGAGGGGATTCTCACTAGTCTTCTTGATCATTTGACCAAATGCGAGTGCAGGGTGCTGAAGCAGTTTGGGTACAGTTCGGTGGTGGTGTCTTTTATGCTGGAGCGGGTGCCCCACTTGTGCCCATAGGTGGATCTTGAGGACCGAGATGCACAAGATCCCCACATGACCAGGTGGAAGAGGTGATGGCTCGCCATGGTGGTGGGGGTCCCATCATCATTTTTGGTACAAGTTTCTTCACGTGGTTGCAGGGACATATCCTCATGGTGGAGGACTACCCATACCACAGTACAAATTTCAAAGGGGACCCAAACTTGGTGCTTCCCGAGGGAGCGCAGTGGGATGATATCGGTAAGAAAAATTGCTTGTGTTTTTTCATTTTATGCATTTATGATTTTTTTGGAGTAGTGCTGATGAATTTTATATGTTTCTTGCAGATGTGGGTCCAGGGCGACCGCTTGGAGTCTCTCGCCTTGCGCGGAGAGGGGCAGTATTGGAGGTGGGCCCTGTGGTCCGTGATGCTCTCGAGGATATAGAGGAGGTCGAGGAGAACCTCCAAAGGATGAACTTGGAAATTCTAGAGCCGGGTGTCCATGACCTATCCCGTCGCTACCGGAAGCTGATGGTGGGAGTATCAGTATGTTTCGGCATGCTACTCCAGAAGGTGGTGAGGGCCGTAGTCTACTACCATGCTCAGTCTGGGGTTGCACAACCTAGGGTTTAGGCATATGTTTTACATATGTATATACTGAAAGATTATGAGCTTCATATTTTGTAGAGATGAATCTTACTGAAAGCTAGCATGCTTCAGACTTTTGTATCAGCACTACCATTTTTGTATATTGTACCGATTTATATATATATATACAGAAACTATTGGCGGTTTTATACATCTTGTGTTCTATTGGTGATTAATGAGATCTTGTTTACATGTTTGCTTATACAATGGATGATTTACATGTTGTGTCTATATTCACATTTTATGGATATGTTATGTGTGTGCAATATACCAATCTAAAATGAAGTTGGTCATCGAGTCAACAAATGTATTCATGTCTTATGGAATGTGCAGGTATTGAATAGATTCAAAGGACCTTTCCAGAATACAAACTCGTCGAAAGAGACAAAGAAAAGTAGGGTCGCGGATAGCATAGATCCGGTTAAGATGAGAAACCACTAGTTGTGAATCCAGATGGATGACAGCGTGGCTCATACCCAAGGAAAGAGTGTCAGTTAGGGCTCCAATCACCGCTTGGTATTTTGCGGCGTTGTTGGTTGCGTATCCTAAACAACTCCTTCTTGAGCTGATAAGCTCGCTGGTGGGAGAATAAAGTACCCAGGTTTCCAAAGCAAGGTTACGGGTGTGTCGGCTGGCGCCGTCTATGAATCCGTGGCAGGTTTCCATCTGCACACATAGATAGAACATGGTATAAGTAGCGAAACAAGATCTAGACACACTAAAACAAAGCGTCACTAAAACACACGCCATGTACAATATATACAAAAGTACTCATGCGTGAAAAACTCAGGCATAGTACCTCTTCAGGTAGATCCCATTGCGGGGATCACCCAAAGATATCCCATCATATTCCTCTAGTTCGTAGGCTCCCTTCTGTAGAACACGTTTCACTATGTATGGTCCATGCCACATGGACTCGAACTTACCTGCCCCCAGATTATCATGCTTTTAGTCATAGGTGAGGAGAAAATTACCCTCGTTAAAGATGCGAGGTTTAAATGACCTATCATACCGTTCTTTGATGCATTTCTTGTGTGCCTCTTTGGCCAGAGTAGCATCGCGGTGGTACTCGTCGAGTTTCGCTAGGTAGAGGAAGCGTTCTTCCTCGACAGTGGTGTTCGGAAGAAGTTAAACTGCGAGTTTGAGAGATGGAATCTCACACTCTATTGGTAGGACTGCCTCCAATCCATAAACTAATTGGAATGGTGTAAATCTGGTGGCAGTCTTGACGGAGGTTCGGTATTCCCATAGTGCGGAAAAGAGCATGTTATGCCAGTTTGACTTGTGTGTACCCACCATGCGTTGGATCATGGTTTTCAAGACTTTGTTAATGGCCTCTACTTGTCCGTTGGAATGTGGGTATTAAGGGGTTGAGTTTTCGTGACGAAAAACCCAGTCTGGCGCTCAATTCGTCTACCATATGGTTCTGGAATTAAGATCCATGGTCGGTGACTATGGCTTGTGGAACTCCGAACTGTGAAATGACATGGTTGAACATGAAGAGTGTGGCGGTATTGTCTTCTTCGTTGTACGTAGGCATAGGCTCGACCCATTTAGTAAAATAATCCATGGCTACTATGACGTAACCATGCCCCCTGACCGAGGTAGGCTTACCGTGCATGAAGTCTATGCCCCATTTCGCAAAGGGTCCGACGGAAATAACCGAGTGTAACAGGGCTGGGTGGGAGTGCTTTTTCGTTTGAAAATGCTGGCATGGGGGACATTTTTTAACGGCCTCAATGCAATATTTAAAGATGGATGGCCAGTAATATCCCGCGCGTAGTATCTTCTCGGCTGTAGCAATTCCAGAGAGATGACCGCCACAAGCCCCATCGTGACAGTCATTCAATATGTGTTCAACCTCCTCATGTGTCAGGCAACGTCGAAGAACAAAATCAACCCCACGATGATACAAGGTATCAGTAATGATCAAGTAATACTTGGCGTGGTGGCGGATACGACGACGATCGTCATGAGACAGTTGGGGGTTGAATCGTTGGGTATGAAGATATAAGGTGATATATCCATACCAAGGGTTTGACATGCTAATGAGGAACAATGAATCATCTGGAAGAGAATTGTTGGGCTTAGATCCTAATTCAACATGGGGAAGATAAAAAAATGAGCTCGAAAAACACCAAATACTTCTTAGACTTGGCCTTCTCGAAGAGGAGATCAAATTCTTGAAGTATCACAATCCAGCGTGAATACTTTACCCGAGTATTTGACGTGTTAGAATGTGGTACATGGGGTTCGATTCGGCGATAATGGTGGTGGTGCGGAGCAGTATATAATGATGGAACTTTTGGATGACAATGAATGCCGTGAGAGCGAGTTTATCGACATGTGAGTAACGAGTTTCAGATTCAATAAGACCCTTACTGAGGTAATAAATCACATGTTCCTCAGCATTATTGTCCTCCTGGACCAAGACCATGGCGATCGTGGTGACAAAAGCAGCGAGATAGAGAATGTAATCCTTGTAGTAATTGTGAGGTTGGAGCATAGGGGCATGGGTAACGGCATGTTTTAGACTATCGAAGGATTGTTGCGCTTGATCATCCCAGATGAACAGGACGTCCTTCTTCAGTAATCTCATATAGCCCTATGTCTTCTAAGCAAAATTACAGACAAAACGCCGTAGGTAAGTTTCCTTCCCTTGCAATCCTTGTAGTTCCGTAACGTCAGTAGGATGTGGGAGAGCGACAATGGATTCCACCTTCAAGGGATCAATGCGGATCCCGTCTTTTAAAACAATAAAACCTAGGAGGCGTCTAGACTCGACGCAAAAAATACACTTGTGAGGGTTCAGATGGATGTTATACCGCCTGCATCTAAGGAATACGGCCGTCAGATGATTGATGTGGAACTCACGCTGCTGCGAATGGGTAGGTATATCGTCAAGATAGGGTTCCACAAAGTCCTTCACATCATGAAAAGCATACGACATGGCCCGCTGGAATGTGGCACCAACATTTTTGAGACCAAAAGGGAGCTTGCAATAAGAAAACATGCCCCAAGGGAAGATGAAAACTATCTTATGTTGGTCGACCGGGTGGATGTCAATCTGGTTGTAACCGGAAAAGCCATCCATGAATGAGAAGATGACACTCCCAGCACAATTGTCTATGATTTGATCGATGAAGGGAGTGGGGTAGTTTTCCTTAGGAAAAGCCTTGTTCATATCTCGATAATCGACACAGACCCGGATGGTGCCTTGCTTCTTATCCACATGGACGACATTTGAGACCCATTATGTTAATGGGACAGGGTAGATGAAGTCGACCTTCAAGAGTTTTTCAATTTCTGACTTAATCGCCGTAGTTTTTCGAGGGTGTACCGGTCGTAACTTTTGGCGGACTGGTTTAGCAGCGGGATAGGTTTTAATCTCATGCGAAATGATAGCAGGATCTATACCGGGCATCTCCTCGTAGGTCCAAGCAAACACGTCACGGAATTGCTTGAATAAGGCCGTAAAAATGGTGATCTCTTCAGGAGAATAGTTCTGGCCTAAACGAATATGTTCCACGACACCAGGGGTAACCGAGATGTCTACCGGAATGGTAGGTTCGATGTTCGCCAAGTTTCCCTCAGTGACCGTATGACACGTGAGTATCAGTGACTGGGGGTAAGGATAGACATCCGGAGTGAAAATGGTGGTGATGCTGTTCTCTACAGAATCCAATGGGGGTAGGAAAGATGATCGGTGGTGGAGGTCTTCCCACGGAGGGTCATCCGCACTCATAATCTCCATAATGGACTCATCAAAATGAAAACAGAGCAGAGGATCTAGTAGGGATGATGTCCACTGTAGAGAAAAAGAGGTAGAGGCCACAACCAAGTGGTCCTCAGGTGCTGACTGGATAGCCTCATAAGTGATTTCAGCGGGTGAAAGAGGCATTCTGTTTGCAATCAAATGCATGGTGGCTTCATCGGGTACGAGCCATTGATTGGTGGAGTTGGGGAAATATGATATCATGTTCACCATGGCAACATGGTTAGCGGGATCCAGGGTTGGAAAGACACCCATAAGAGATGAATATTTTATGAGGCCGACCCCCACGCTCTCATATGGCTACGAAGTTTGTCCGAGTAACGGGACATTATCACCAGGATGAGTAGCAGTGTACATAAGTCCAGTTGGTCGACAGTGACAATTTGACCTTGGTGGGGGAATTGCACAATGTGGAAGAAGGATGACGCGACTACAGTCATCGCATACAACCAATTACGACTAAGTAAGAAATTATAATCCAAAGGGGCTGCGACTACTTCCACGTTGATGGTTGTAGTATTAACCCCCAACTCTACTGCTAAGGCTTGTAACAACCCATGGGGTTGAAAGACATGACCGTCGAATGATTTCAGGGTAGTGGGAGAACGGTTTAACTCGGGAGAACTAATTTCTCTCCAACACGATATCGACATGACCGAGGTAGAAGCGCCTTTGTCTAGTATAGTATGATGGATCATCTTCCCATCAATCTTCGTGGCAACTTGGAATGCCAGCTGGTGGGAAAGTCTCGGTTTAAAGTACTCAAGTTGGAACATGATTGTATTCGAGGAATCCAGATCTACAGCGCCAATGGAAGCGAGAAGAGTCTTGCATTGGTTGGGACAATTCTGCAAGACCTCTAGCATCGACATGGCACAAGGAGCTTGCGTCAAGTCCTCGACAATGTTGTAGTTCTGAGCTACCCGAGCATTAGGATTGTAAAGTGATTTCTGAATTGTGCTCTTAGGCAGACGCAACATTGAATCTAAGGAAGGATTCTCAATCGTGAGAGAAGCTGGTGGCACGGTAACATTGAGAATAGAAGTGGAAGATTTTTCAATATTACTTCCAACGGGTTCCTTTATAGGGACTGAGTCATACGAGCATGAGCGTGTGTTCAAGTTAACCGTCTCACTACGCATCATGAGAACATGCACGGTGGAGGATGTGTCTCCGTGTGAAGGAGAGGGTTAAGCAATCATTTGCTGGTTTTGAGTGGGGAAGGGATCATTGAGAACTGCGGAAGTGGGGTTTCCCTTGAGAAACTTCTGCACTTCATCTCAGTGGGGACATTCCTTAGAGAAATGGTCACCACCACACAGTAAACAAGGATAATTTAACTTCCTCTTCTATTTGGTGTCTTCAGGGGTGGTCTTGGGCTCCTGCTGGTTAGAATATTCTTGGGTTTACCTTTGTTTTTCTTCTTACCACCGGATTTCTAAGGTGAAGCTAATTGAACAGAATTCACCTCCTTGGAGGAAGCAGGAGTGGGTGACTTGGTGGTGGTGCTGCCAGTCTATGGTGGGATGGGGAAGAAACCCGGGGGTTCGACGGTCCACCAGTTTCAGTAGAAGGCTGGGAGTTAAGGGAACCGATAATGCCATCAGCCTGAGGTCCCTTGGGTGGTTTTTCAAGGTCATATGTAGGGAGGGGTTTGTCAGGAACAATGTCATACAACATGCCGGACTGAGCATACATGAGGTCTAAGTAATGGGCACGGGAAATAGCCTATTCCTCGGTGACGGCCCCTGCATGGCCACATCTCGAGCTACGACAGGTAAAAGAGACTTCGTGAACCAGTTAGCTAAGAGTTGATCTGGAATGGGAGCCTTAATGAGACATTGTCTCCTCTGCCACTCATGGATATGATAAGAAATATGATTTGTGGTGGTTTGATGGAGCGAATTCAGAAGGTTCGTACCAGTTTCGTAGCGTATGGGTAACTGGAAATGAGTCAAAAAATACATAGCAAGAGAGCAGAAATCGGGAAATGAGTGTGGTGGTAATTCAATATACCACTTTGTAGTTGGGCCGGTGAGGGTCCTTTGAAACAACCTTAAACGGGCTGAGTCATCCATCAAGGAATTGGATGAGCACCACAGATGGTAAGTCATCACATGGTTTTTTCGGGTCCTCACCGGGTTTGTCGTCAAATTTGGGAATATCAGAGGGTAACTTGACCGGAATGGGTGGCAAATTATAACCATGGAATATGGGATCGTTGCTTAGACGAGATAGGTCGGGTAGGTCCAAAGTAGCCAAAAATGGCAGCTATTGGTTGGGCTGCGGATATTGATAGTATTGATATGGCATATATGTACCAGTGGGACCTTGAATCGATTGATTATAAGGTGTTCGCGGCAGAAATTGGTCATAAGGGGGTGGGCCTCCGGGGTTGGGTGGTGGACCATATGTAGGTCCGCTGACATAATAGGGTGGTCCACCGTCAGGAGGTGGGGGTCCTCCACTGTCGGAATAAGGTGGACCTCTAGGTGGGGGTCCTCCGCCACCGCTAGAAGGTGGGGGGTCCGCCACCTTTTCCACTAGAATAGGGTGGGCCACTGCCTCCACCGCTACCGGAATAAGGTGGGCCACCACCTCCGGAATAAGGTGGGCCTCCTCCATAAGGTGGGAGTCTGCCGCCGGGAGGTGGGGGTCCTCCACCACAGCCGGAATAAGGGGGGCCACCACTGCCAGAATGAGGTGGGCCTCCTCCATATGGTGGGGGCCCACCACTACCAGAAGGTGGTGGCCCTTTGCCTCCGTCGGAATAAGGTGTCCCTCCACCACAGGAATGGGGTGGGCCCCCACCTCCACCAGAAGGTGGAGGTCCTCCCCCTCTGGAAGGAGGTGGACCAAACGGTGGTGGGGGTGGTGGGGCATGAGGAAAAGTTGGTGGGGGTCCAATTGGTGCAACATTGAAATGTCCCCATGGAGTGTATGAGTTTTCGGGATAAGGTATCCCGTGGAGTACGTTTCCGGGATTAAGGTGTCCCGACACAGGGTTAAGATAACCTGGATATGCTTGAATCCATGGTGGTTGAGTTGGGTTGGATGGTCCCCCACCATGGGGTAATCCCATGGTGGATCCCACAATAGGTAAAGAGCTGCCAAGGGAATGACCAATTGGCAGTCCTCCACTCAAATTATGGACAGAAAATGAGGATTGCCCCCCAGTGGCAACGTGTTGACCACTAGTGGATGGTTGACTCATAATGGGTTGTTGACTACTTACTATTGGGGGAACACTACTCGTAATGAAGTTAGGAGGTAAGGAGTATCCTCCCCGCGCGTTTTGGGGTGGGGGAGGGGTGGGAAATGTTCTAGTAGTAGTAGTGGGAGGGGTGTTGGACTATTGTCCTTCAATATTCTGAGTCATTTGAGATGCAGAACTGGTCCCCTGACTGAGAGGTGTACTCGCAAGAAATGAAGGTTGACCAGGTTTGTAAGTGGTCACGTTGTATGTGGGTGTTTCCGGTGAAGTATAAGATAATGAGTGAATGGGAGTGTATTGAAAGATGGGTGTCTCCGGGATGTTTCTTCTCCGTGATAGACTTAAGCGACGAAGTTCGTCACCGTGTTGACGTAGTTGGTCCATGAGTTCATAGGCTGGAGCCATACGCTGGGCATGAGGGGCCTAGAGAGGGGAAGTTTCAGTGCTTGGATCGACAGCTGTTAAGATCCTAGTGGGAAGCCTTCACTAACACCTCGGGTTTTGGTGTAACGGTTTGTATCATTTGGTATCAGAGCCTCCACCCAGGTTCGAGTCACAGAGCGAGTGGCAATGTCGACATTGCAGTGTTCGTCCGAGGCTTGTATGGCTCAAAGGGGACACCACCGTATGGGCGCACATCCAGCCCAGAGTTTGGACTACGGAGCATGGTGGGATGTTAAGATCCTAGTGGGTAGCCTTCACTAACACCTCAGGGTTTTGGTGTAACGGTTCGTATCAATAGCCAAGTGGGCCCATTGTTTCCCGAGAGAGGTGTCCCAAAAGTATGCAGATGGACCAAATGCTGCGGATACAGGGTCGTCCTGGGATGGATTTAACCATTCTAAATATCCAGGCTCTCCTACCATCACGCGGTGGAAGGATGTGTCTTGTGAAGTGGAAGGTTCTGCCTCTTCATCCCTTGACGGGTTAGAGATTGGTGAATCAGGAGGAAACATGTTCACTTCGGACTCCATAGTGGAGTTTTCTACTTCAGGTGACACGACCATGACTTGTGCGTCCATGTTTACCCTCGAAATTACCTCTTGATTAAGGGAGTATTCGGGTGGTAAGTTCAAAATTCTGTGGGACCTTCTCAAAGGTTGTTTAGCTAGAATGACCGAACCATAATTTCTTCTAAGGGTATACTAAACAAAAGAAAAGCAGTCCAGAAAAATCTACACAAACTAAGGCCGCAGGAAAAATTATGTGATAGGCGTGGATTCAGAAGTCTGGAACCTCACGGGATTGTCAAGGCTTCTCAACTCACGATATACTCCAGGGTCCATCTGTTATACTCGGCCGAATTTTTCAGAGCACTAACCACAGAGGATTAGGACCATACCCTTAACCATATAACCCGACTACTTGATAGTATGTGCATAGTAGCTCCCCGAGTGATGTTCTCGGTGTATTGCTCTGCCAAGACGACCAAATGGTTAGCTCAGTTGGTATTAAGAATCTACAGGAATCCTAGGAGTGTCTCCCAATATACTCAAGGTACGTGGGAGCTCAAATCCGTAGTGGTGCTATCTAATGCAAAACCGTACGACAAGAGCCTTCCTATATACTACCGAGTACGTGAAACACCTTTCAATATACTACCAAGTACGTGAAGTTCTTTTCGATATACCCTAAGGTACATGAAAGAGCCTTCGATATACCGGTTGGTACGTGAAAGAGCCTCGATATACCGGTTGGTACGTGGAAGAACTACAGTGCCCCCAGGATGCAGTGCAGGAAAATAACAACAGCTGCCACATTTTACGACGCTGGAACACGTCTCTAACTTAAACACAAGTTACTAAAAAATTTAATCTAGTTCTACCGTTAATTTTATCTGGACGGTTAGGTGAATGCATGAGGTGAGTACATAAACGTAAACATAATGCACCCTAACTACATGAAAAATGAACTCTTTCTTTTGATGAAATCTATGTATGGGAAGGAGAAATATTTTTCTAATGGTCTCATAAAACAGTAAATTTCAACAATACTCTCAATCTACCAAAGATGATAATGAAAATACTCTTTTCCGTTTTCCAAGCAAAACATGAAAAATGTAACACACCAAAACCAAATTGAAATGTTTTTCTTTTTGTCTTTTTCAATTAGAATGGAACTAAATGATGAAAAAGGAGAATCTCTATCTAGAGCACACTAACTTTTAAATTTTCACAATGATAACCTAAAATCATGAAAATAAATAAATGCATATAACTTCTTCAAGCGTGGAATCACTTTTCCAATTCGACTTCACTTGGATTTTTCAAGAAAATGGATGACTCATAATTCAAGAAAAATACAAACGATGCAATCCTCTTTCCAAACTTTCCAAAAAGATTAATGAATGACGAATTCCAATGCATGAAACAACTTTTAGAACAATTCCTAAATGAACTTGAAAATGGTAAAAATGAAGCACTTTTAATTTTCCAATGATATACGCCAAGTTGAAACTTGATAACGATAATGCTTTTAAGTGTAAATGGTTGAAAAGAAAGATTACTTGCAACACTCTAATCACTTAGAAATTCTCAAAGAAATGACAAGCACTCCAATGACCTAAAAACACAAAAGATCACTAAAAAAAAATCCAATGCAAGCCAACAAAAGATAACTAAGCTCAATAAGAATTTGGAAGCAGATCTAGCATGCTGGATAGATCCAGTGAGGTGATCAGGAAGAACAATATGGAGTGAATGACCGTGGGGGATTGAAATTTCCCGCCACTTCAATCAAACTCTCACTTGATCAGAAAGACCCAAAGATCAACACAAGCAAACCAAATGAAACATTGCTGAATAAAAGGAACTTTGCCTGGAAGATACATTGCAAAGATGTTTGTTGATCAATCCAAAAATAAAAAGTTGGAGACGAAGAGCCCAAGCCCTAAGCTTGGAAACTCGGCGCAGGCTGTGGTTAGGAACAGAGCGCCCGACGCAGGTTGCATGCAGAGGAAAAGCATCGGTGACGTAGACTATCAGATAGGAAAAAGCCCCGGTGGCGCAGTATCCTCAAAGGAAAAAAGCGCTCTGGATAAACAGGCGTACTGGGTACACTGCCCAGGTGCGTCGGGTGAATAACTCAATGTAAACAAGGGAAACAAGCAATGGTTAAGTAAATGGTTTGAAAATGGTTCAACGGACCCAAAGAAAGTCAACAAACTCCTAAAGGAAAGAAGCTGATGGTGAAAATATGCTCAAGAGGCAAAGTAATGGCTCGTTAAGAAAATCAAGAATAACACACTCAAACTTGAAATTAAAACCAATGCATTATCCCCAATATGGTCGCCATATTTGTTATTGGACAATATACTCAAGCGGGCGCGAGCCAGATCTCCCTAGTTCAATGCGAATCTAGAACAAATAAAGATAGAACACAAAGCTAATTTCCTAGATCTAGTTATAGATCGAGTATTTAGAAATCTTACCTTTAGATTGTAGATCTTCTTCCTCGTTGTTGCTCCAAGTTCCACGGTCGTCAGATCTTTAGCTGCAAGACCTGTCAAAACATGTGGAAACAATACAAGTAGTAACACATGTCTAAACAATAACTTATCTAAGTAAACAGTTAAGGAAGTAAACTACAAACATTATCAACACAACAATATTTGTGGAAAGAGTTTATATTATTGTATAAAAGAGGGAAAATACAAAGTAGAGAGATGATCACAACCCAATCCTTAACGCTGCAATCCTCCTCCAACAAATCAAGCCAATGCCTCCAAAAGAAATGTAAGCACCCCAAGAGATGGATGGGGATCACCTAGGCTAATTCCACCAACATGTAAGTGCTCTAGACTTCTCCCTTTGGAATGGAGAGGGGCTTTGTATTTATACGAACAAGTGGATATAGTAGGTTGAGGATCATGGGGAGAGGGCTAAGGGATCCTCCATTGAGCTTAGGGAAACGTAGGACAGCTCTACTAGGAGTTAGGGATAGGGGTCCACCTCATCCAACTTCTAGAAATCGCTCGAAAGCCACCTTTAACCCAATTAACCAACTCCGACGCAAGTTGCATGAAGACAACTAGTGCCTGAAAAGGGAAACGTAGGACTAACCAATACAGTTTGTGCCACCGGCGCAATCCAACAGAATATACTCTGTGCCGGCCCTAGTTGGGCACTCCTTGCCCAAAGATAACATGCACCATCCCAACTAGAAATGTGGACAAAGGGAATCAACTTGCTCTACATGACTTGCTTGATCATGGGAACTTCAGGATTGAGGCACTGGGTTGAGAAGGGACTCATGATGATGAGATTTAGGTGTAATAGAGATAGTTATGGTAACCTTCACACAACAATCACCCAAGGTGAAAGTGTCCTTGTGAAGACGAACACCCTCCAGGGGAACTCATGTAGAGATTATGTGTTTATGTTAGGTACCAGAAGCACTTCCCATATGCAATCACCTAGGAGGAATTCATGATAGGAAACTAAAGGTACCACTTCACAATCAGTAGGGACAATCATGGGTCAATATTTTACATATGGGCAGGTACCTAGGACATAAGTCCTAGACTTGAAGCATCTACTGAATTGGTGTCACATGTAGGAATTTCCAATCTAATGGAAACCCCCTAACACATAAAATACCACTAAATGTAAGGGGATGGGATAATCTCTCACCTACACATATCTCAACCTTGTACTTGATGCATGTGTTATATGCACTTTCCTATCAAGTACTTCTTACTACAAATGGATTTCAACACTCTCTAGTTAAATCCTAGTCTTGTTTTATGTGGCCTTGGAGAATTTACTCTCCAATCCTACAACCAAGGCCCTAAGCCCTAGATTACTATTGGTTTCTACAAAAGAAAACAAGCCTAGTTCTTTTTTACTTGAATTGTTTTTTAAAAATTCTTTCACTTTCTACTGGGGGGAGTGAGGAAATCAAAGTATTCACAAGATTAAAAAAAAAATTCTAGATATTGAGAACATTAAGTGAACATTCACTTTTCATTCTTCACTATCATAATATCTAACACAACTTTGTGGACTCTCGGCACAATCAATCAATCAATCAAGTTCACCAATTCATTTTTCTTTTAGTAATATACCTCAAGAACATGCTTCCTCTAATCACTAAAAAGAAAATGCAATAATCAAACCTACACCAAAATGTAGTAAACATTCATTTGAATGCTCGTAAGGGATGAAAATGCAATTTTGATCCTTTACCTAGAACTTGAAAAAACATATACAAACAAAGTGAAACTTAATCTATGATGCTTATATGACCAAGAATTTTCTTTTCATTTTGAAACCAAGCCAAAACTAACAAATGACAAAAATATTTTTGAAACCTAGTCTATTATGCTCCAAAAACCAAGAAACTTCTTATTCAATTTTTATGAATTTAAAAAACAAGAAATCAAGTGATGCACCTAGCTACTATGCAAGAAAACCCATTGCAATATTGAAAAAGACAAAAAAAAACACAAAAAACACCTACAACTAAGTCTTTTCAACTCACGAAAGGGTATCCACTGGTTGCATTTATAGTGCAAGTAATTGGTTAAGAAAGTTGGGTCGAGTGTAACTGAGCACAGTTAGACTAGTAATGACAAACAACTTCCATAACACATGTGTGAGAGCATGTGTTTTTTATTTTTTAGTGTTTTAAGATGTATATGTGTGTTGCTAAAGGAAAAAATGTTGATATTACACATTTTTCTAAAGGGAAACCCTTGTATGTAAGCCAAAATTTTATTTTTTGAAGGATTAAGCAGACGCCACGTGTGCAAAGGGGTGTAAAGGGGTGCAAGCATTATTAAGGTTAAAAACACTACAACAACTGGTTCTAGTACATTGTGTTTCATAACATGTTAGTAATGAGGCATCCCACCAGACACACCACTGGTGGTGCTTTATGTAAATTAACACAATGCACCATTGTCTGGTGCAAGGTGAACCCATGAAGTACACCGTGCATAATTTTTTTTTCAAATGTAAAAAAATGGCCAAATTTAAGGCCAATTATAAATTTTAATCTGATGAAATTGAAAATAAGGAGCTAATGAACAACTTACTTGGTGTTTTCCCACCCGAGAAGGCATGGTTTCATCGTAGAGAAATAATGAAAACGCCCATAATTTCCCAAAATTCGAAAATGAATCAAATCAACCAGGGAAGTTATTGAACTGAGGAAGCAACACTATAGAGCACTACAAATGGGGCGGTCATACAAGGAGTGTGAACATTAGTGCTTGTGTGAGTGGTTGGAAGCACTCAAGGAAATATGATAATTTGAAATTTGATTTGGTAATTTTTTTACCCTATTGCGGTGCACTCTATGAAAGTTAGACATGTCGATGCATTATTAGGTAATGAAATACAATAAGATGCACAAGTGCATTTGGGGTAATGAAATGCATTGATACAGTTTTATTTTTTTTAAATATAGAATATATATTTTGTAAGTGAAAGGCTTGAACATGTCATGCATTATGTATATCGTAATGCACTAGTGCATGGCATTATTCGTAATGCACTAGTTGGATATTTGGGTATATGTTAAAAAAACTAAATGCAATTATTAAGTGCACCATTAATGTTTTTTGGTGCACTTAGGTTTTTTAAGCACACCATTAAAGTTTTTTTTTCAAATCATTTTTTTTATTAAATAATCAACTATTCTAACTTGATTCAGTGCATCCTTTTCACTCACACCAATGCTCTTAACTTAGGTGGAGCATTGATATGCATTTTTTAAAATAAAAACATGACATTTTAACATTTTATAATAATAACGATTATGAGTGTGTCTCATGGAAAATTTTAAGGATCCACAATATTCTTAAAGTGTAGAAATGTTGGCAAATCTTGCTAATTTTTAAATTTCCAACCATACCATGTTGGGTGATATTTTTCTAAAAAGATCCAAATTTCTAAGCTTATATAGTTTTTGGACAATTTCGACGATTTTTAGATTACAATTTTTTTTTATCGCATGCAATTTGGATGAATCAATTTTTTTATCGCCCCTAAAACTTTATGTGGTGTGCATTATTAGTTCAACACCTATGCATTATGTTTGAGCACACTAGTGCTTCATGATGATTTAGGTGCATCAATGTAGAAACCTTTGCAAAAACATCTACCCTCTACATTTGCTAGCAACCTCCACTATAAACAAAGAAGGGATGCTTTTTTCAAAGATTTTCCATAAAAATCTATGCTACAAGGTGTTCAAGGTGTTCTCCTTGCAATGCTGAGAGGTTATAAGTCCCTTTAATAAATTAGATTTATTTTTCAAGATCATAACAACTATTCACCAAAGAAGGATGCTTATTATTTTAGATAAAGTAATGTCACTACAACCATGTTTTCTAAAACATGCATCTAATTTTTCAATATAAATAATAATAAAAAATAAAATAAAAAAAGAATATTACTTAATTCTTAAAATACAATTAATTTTTTTTAACCAACCATTCATATTTATAAAATTAAAAATTACATTCTCTTACAAACTTATAACAAAACCTTCAACTTAAAAAATCTTAAAATATCTTAATATTCACTGTAAATTATTTCTAAATACCATATCAAATATTTTTTAAAATCCATCAAATAACAAAAGATGTTGTTATCAATATTATTAAAAAATTCTTATATATTATTATAATTTTCCAAAAATCCCTCTTTGTAATGATGAATGGAAACGAAACTTAGAAATTAAAATATCAAAATTGTTAAATTTTTTTTTTAATATTATGTTATTATAATGCTCATAAAACCCCCTTTCCCCCTATTTTGCTGAAAAAAAAAACCTCTTTCCCCTCTTAGTAATGATCAATGTAAACTTATTAATTGGCGAAAAATGCAATGATCAATGTAAACTTATTAATTGACGAAAAATATATGTCACGTATAAAAGCTCATTAATCCATTTCTATTTGATAAATAAAATAAAATAAAATTTTTATTTAATTTTTAATTATATATTTAAAAAATGTTTTGGCAAAAATAACTTAATTAATGGAATTTTATCTTCCTCGTGGTAGTTTAGGATTTGTCAAATTGCCGTTGAAAAAAGTAATTAATGGAATGGTCAACCTATTGAATGATCATATTATTTTACATATTTTTTATGGAAGAATAATTACAAATTTAAATAGTTTATATGTTCATTGGTTGTAGCTTAGGTGGTTGGGAGGAAAGATTGTTGCTTTTATCCATGTTCAATTTTTGTAAGTGACATATGCTCTTGTGAAGACATATTATAATGATTGTATTTCAAGCTTTCCTTAATTCCTTTGAAATAACATGAATTTTTGTAAGTGACATGATGTTCTTGTTGAAACATATTATAATAATTGTATTTCAAGCTTTTTTTGATTCCTTCAAAATAACAGGAAAATAATTTTTCCACTCAAAAATCTTAACGTTGTCGAAATATATGGTTTTGTCGTTGAGTTCAATTCTCTTAATCATTCCGACTCTCGGTGAGTTCATTCTCTTGAGGTGCTTCCTGCTTGAGCTCGCAAAATATATCCATTAAAAGTTTTCTCGTTAACAGTTTTCTCGTTGAGTTCAATCTCTTAATCATTCTGACTCCCAGTGAGTTCATTCTCTTGAGGTTCTTCCTGCTTCAGCTCGCAAAAATCCATCGGGATTCTCGTATTTGCATTCTGAGGTCAGTTGGCTTCATGTGATCACAATCGGGTGGGTTTTTTTGTTTTGTTTTGGGTGGTAGTTGTTTATGGTTATTGTTGTTTTTGAATCCATTCAGGCAGAAAGAACCAGAGTTTCTTTTGTTTTGGGTGGTAGTTGTTTGTGTTTGAATCCATTCAGGCAGACAGAACCAGAATTTTCAGACGACAATGAAGAAGAGCAGTAACCGCCGAGCCTTGGCAGGTATTGGGAACCTTGTTGCTGCTCACTCCACGAAATGCGTTGTTAGAAAACAAGCAGAAGGCGCAGAGTATGCACATACATTTTCTTTCTACTAAAACCATCATCTACTTAATTCATATAAAAAAACCTTTGTCCGAATTTTCTTTCCATTAAAACCGTCCTCAACTTGGTTCTTATAAAAGAATTTACCTGATTTGTAAACTCGTGTGAATCGAATGCCCTTCATGAAATCTATTACAGTCGTTGATCGTCCGGTCACAAGGTGAGGACTGAATTCCCATTCAATCAATGTGTAATATGGGTTTCTCAACTCCAGGCACAAAACCTTCAGACATTTTTCAGTCAGGCTGAGTAAATGATATTCTGTGTTTGATTTTGTCTCCAGGCAATTCGCTGCCACTTTGGCTCAAAATCAATACTTGCCTGCACAGGTCAGACCATTTTCAATCTACCCACAATAAGTTATTTTTATAGGCAATGTATGTATTGGCATTTATTAATTGCAAACTGGAATGGTGTGGTGTATTATGTGGCTAGGCTGACGAGGAACATTGGCAATGGGAAGCCAAGGCGCAGCGAAGAACAATGCAGGCATCCAAAAGGGAGAAACAGACTCTGTACCAGGCCCTCGCCGAATGATCACTCGATCTCGGGCAGCAATGTTGAAATGGAATTTGTTGAAGATTGATGAGAATGAACCCATGATAGTGGATTCAGCTGTTGATCACAAGGTCAGTTACATAGCTACCGCGTATGTGTTTCTGAAGTCTACTCCCTCTCCATGCATATGATTGCTTCTGATACACCCCTAGTCCATGTTTTAAGATCATATGTTTTTCTATTTCGCCATTGTTATAGCTTCTTGTAGTAGAAAAAGGCAATGGTAGTGCAATGTGATCTTTACGAGTACTACAAAAGGGGTCCAGATCTGAAAAATGAGAAAATTACAGTGCTTAACTTCATCTCTGAACTTTAGATTTATGTAATAATAAGACAGAATGGTATGATTCCTGAGAGTATTTTTTCTTGGCTGGAGGATAAAGATGAAATCTGTGAAATGGAAATAGATGAGGCAGAGAATCCAGTGCCTTACATAAACGAGGAGAACCCAGTGCCTAACATTGACGAAGGCGACGAGGGCAATACATTGGCCGTTGCTGAATATATAGAGGATATGTCTAGGTTCTACTGCGAAACAGAGGTCTTTCTCTGATCTTTAGAATCAGCTACAGCATAAGTTGATGTCAGCCCTTTTGGCCTCCTAGATCATGCTATTCTCCTTATTGAAATAGTATATCAGAATCCAGGTTACCTGTTTTGTTGCCATGTTTCGTGCACATTCAAAACTCTTAGTTGAGTGTGTTCCTAAAGGTGTATTGGTTCTGGTTCACACGCAAAACGTCGTAAGTTCTCGCGAGTAACTAATAGTCTGGAACTCATGGCAGGTCGTCAGCTGTGTTCCTCCTGACTACACGTCTCGTCAAACTGACATAAATCACATTATGAGAGCTGTTGTGGTAGACTGGATTGTTGAGGTCTTCCATGAACCCTTTGTATCATTTTATCTTTTATGAATGACAAGATAAAAACCCAAATTCCATTGGAAGTACTGATGCTATTTTCTTCCGTGTTCTGAAGGTGCACTTGGAACATGGCCTCATGCCTGAAACTTTGTTCCTGGCAGTCAATCTTATGGATAGATATATTTCATCTCAAAGGGACATAACACAACGAAACGAGATGCAGCTTGTTGCGATAACTGCCATGCTCATGACATCCAAATATGAGGACCCCGTTACTCTTTGTGTTCAGGATTTCTTAAACAATTCGAATCCTTTGTACACAGTAAATGATGTTTTACAAATGGTATGTTAAAGTTATTAATGCATTTCCCTAAATTACATTGAATACTTTGTGTTTGCTCTCAGGCTGGCTAATCAATAATAATTTTCCCCTTCCTTGATTGAAGGAGAGCTCGATGCTCAGGACCTTACAATTCAATATCTGTGTCCCAGGTCCTTATGTTTTCTTGAATAGATTCCTCAAGGCAGCTCAAGCAGATATGCATGTAAGTCTTATCTCGTTGATGTTTACAAGGCATTATGTTGAAGGTGACTTTATTATTGATGTTTTTGGGTTGATTTCTACATTGTTAAATTCATGCCCGAACATATCTATATATCGAGATTTATTTGAAAATAACACGCCCTTGTTTTATGTTGTTAACATGTAAATGGATATTATGATGTGATTCTTCTTCTGTGATTTTGTAGTTGGAGATGGTATCTTTCTTTCTAGTGGAACTGTGCCTTGTGGAGTATGATACGTTAAAATACTCTCCATCCATGCTAGCAGCTTCTGCAGTATATACTGGCCAGCAGATTCTCAGAAGGTTTCCACCTTGGAACAGAACAATGGAACGCTACACTGCCTATACTGAAGACCAGCTTCAGTGAGTTGCAGCATTTATTTCTCCTATTTTCAATTTTGTTTTTTAAGTTTGCAAGTTGAGTATCCCAATTCACTCTTTTATTACTCCCATTCATTTTTAGGGTTTTGCTATGCAGAGAATGTTCCAAGTTGATGGTAAGCTTTCATCAGAATTCGGGGAGCGGGATGCTTAAAGCTGTCCACAAGAAGTACTCCAGGAAGGAAGCCCCGTGGCAGAGTGGGACAGACCTGACTGATACCAACTTGTATATTGGAGATCGATGTGTATATAGCAGCTGACTCAGACTCAGTGATATTCTGTTTAGGTCACTCATGGATGACAGAATTATCAATACTAAATATAGGCGGCATGCCGTACGTTACTACTGTAAAAAGTTTTAACTTGTAACTGTTGGAATTTCTTTTCATTAATGATATTGTTCAACTTGTAACGGTTGGAATTTCTTTTCATTAATGATATTGTTCTTTATAGAAAATTTGAGAAGCATTGAATGGGTATTCTAATTATTATTTTTTAAAGTAATAAGAATTATTATTTTAAGAAGAGCAGTGTCGCTGCAACGTCCCTGCTTATAATTTGAGCCATGAGCAGAAAGCATATTAATATAAGAAATTATAATGGGTTGTTTTCATATCTATCAATCTAGCAATCAGATTAATGCATCTGCATTGAATTTATAACATCCTCAAATTTATAAAGAACATTTTGCAAAGATTAAAATTTCATTTTGGATGCAATCAAAATTTGAGCACAAAGATATTGTTTTTACAAAGATATTGTCTTTTCAGAGGATGTTTTTTTAGAAATAAATTATATCTATTCATTTAATTGTTGTTATCACACTTGTTTTCAATATCTTAATTGAAGTTGGCAAAATTCATAGACACTTAAATCATAGTTTCCCTCTGTTACAATTGTCACCCAACATTGAGTAAGAAAGGCCACATTGCCAAGGATGAAAAATAGTTTGAATTTCAATTTATTAAATTGAAATTTGCACAACAACAGAAACTGCTAAAAGATACATTGTACAAATATAACAGGTATAAAAATGCTAAAAGATACATTGTATAATGTGTTCCATGCAGATTTGATTTTCTACAACTTTTGTAATAAACTCACTAATATTAGTTTAAATGTGCATCATGTGCATAAGGGTTTTTTTGCATTTGCATAGGGAAACAACAAAATTGTTGTCCAAATAGTTGTTTTTAAAAAGAGTTCTATATCTTCTTCTTTTTTTCCATGACATTTTTGTGACGTGTACAAATTCATATTTTTCTTTTTTTTTGCTCTGACTTGCATGAGTGGCCTATGGTCTGAGAAACCATGACCCAGGGGCATCTAATCCATCAAAATCACCCAAGGATCGCACCCTGTATGAACCGCACCAGCCTCAACTTGATTGGGTTTTTGGGTGTCACGTCCCAACTTAGTCATCCTTAAGCGGAATTGAACTCGGGTCGCCTCGCAGACTAGACCCGCACCTTAACCGAGTGAGCTAGCGAGAATTGACACAAATTCAAATTTCATCAACAAAGATCATTTTGTATTTTTAAAAGAAAAGATGAATTTTCAAATGGAAGAACAAAATAAAGAATCAATACTTCTTTGTTTTATTTGCTATGGGAAGACAACACAGTGAATGGTAGACTATAATTTTCATTCTTCATGAATATTGCAGATTTCTAAGTTTCATTAAATGTTAAAAACACATATTATTTCAAAGAAAAATGACAAATCATCAATTTTAGATCCAACTGAAACTTTAGACAAAGAATTGCAACTAGCCAGCTGCCAAAATTTGTTCTGAAACCCTTTTCCAAATCTCATCGGCAATAGAAAGTAGCACTTGCAAACAAAGGGAAACAACTAAAGAGAAATTGATAAGCAAAGAAAAATCCATGCAAATGGTGCAATGAATTGCAAAGGGAAACAAACATCAAATTCTAAAAATTAACACTCCATACTAAATCCAAACCAATCTTATCTTCTATGTTTAGAACATCAATGCCACAACAAGCCACAATACTTGATTGCAGGGAATACAATCAATCCATTTGCATTTTCATATAATTGCCATAGAACCCAACTGCAATGTAGGATATTCTGGAGATTCATGCCTCTACCCACAAATAAAATAATAAAATCCTAAACCATGTTTATCTAATACAAACCTAAGTTCATAAAAAATCAAACCAGGCACAAGTAAAATGCATATTTTCTAAAAAAAAAACAACAATACACACAAAAAAATTTCCTTAACATTTTTTAAGATCCAACTAAATGATTAAAACACATCACTAAAAACCACAAGCTAATTTTGAGCACAAAAGCAATCAAGACCATAAACATGTCAATATTCAAACAAAATAGATGTCAAGGTTGTTTTTTCAAAAGAAAATAATCCAAATAGATTGTTGATTGTAATTAAGAATGCAAAGATAACCAATGTAAAAAGCAATAATCAAATAAGAAGCTAATTTTTTATATAATTGCACTTACAAATAGGCACGTCAATATTTATATTGAACAAGTAAAAATGGAAATGATTTATTCCGATGGTCACAAATATTCCCATATCAAAGATAAGACTAAAACATGAGTCAATAGACAACCATTTGTGAACTTGATTAAAATAACCTCTTTATGTATATCCTAGCACTAGTGCTAATGGATTGTAATCCACTCTTATTAAAATCTATATATCCAATAATTTATGCTATGGTGTGGAAACTATTGCACAGTCCCTGGCATGGTTTGGGACAATATGACAAACCACAGTAAAGTAAATCCTCACAGTAGGAAAAACTCATCCATCACACACTGATGCAAGTGATTTTAGGGAAAATTATGGCCATGGCCCATGAATATATTATTCCAAATATTTTAATAGAAACGACCACCACACACTGCGAAACAAAATGAAAAAATATCTTTTTTGAATGTTGAGTTTCCCTATTAACTGGAAAATTTAATAAACCTATTGAGCACATAAAATTTATTAAGGTTAAGCTATAAGAAATCTCTATAATAATTCACCTATTCAATATCTAAACCTATTTTTTTCCCATGGAATAACCGTCACCCTTAAATTTTGTTTCCCTTTGTTAAAGGCATGGCGAGCTGGACCACACAAATGGAAGGAGTTTGGATGAGGCTGGCTGCATACTCTGGGAAATTTGGGAAGAATTTCTAGCTCTCATATCTGAGATCTAAGACCAAGGAAACCCACTCTAACCACTGCAGTAGCTCTTCAATCACTTTAAAAATTGTATCCTAACATAATCAAATTGAAAAGAATAGGCAATTAAAAGAGCGAATATGTTTCCTTTAACAAATAGCAAATCAAAAGAAAGAGTATGTTGAGAATCAATTGCTCAAAACACACAACAATCTTGCTAAGCAAATAGGAAATTATCATAAACTTAGACACATGAATATAGATGTGAATATGTGTTTGTGTAATATAGAAACCTAGGACTAATCCTAGCATTCCAGACACCAATAAACAAATAAGGTACTTCTTCATCAACATAAAAATCCAAACAAAAACCTTGTACTATAGAACTGAAGGGTCAAATCATTCAATGCCCTCATATCGATAACCTTAAAGGGAAACAATTGTCTTAATTCTGGTACACAGCAAAATGTTATCAAATACTATCACATCAATATTCCTCCTCAATAACCTTAGTACCCAATCCACTAAGCCCTTCATCAAGCACCTTAGCCACCGTCAGAATACGCTCCTGATACCCCTGCTCCATATAGACTTGTTAAGATTCACAACGAACCTGACATCATGGTTCTCATCACCTTTTAGGCAAATTCCTAATCCCCTTAATGGCCTTTGGGGCCATTTTCCTAAAGGCGCTGCAGATAGAAATTCATAAATGAACTCATAAAAAAAGACTTGAAAATCACTATGTGATGTATTCACACACCATATATTCCTATTCTCATATCACAACTTACACCAACAATTTTGTAGACAAGCTTGGGAAATAAGGTTTCTGAACAGTTTATAAAAGGAAAATTTCCTAACCATGCTCCAACCCTCAAGCACTTTCTATTTAGAAATAAATCAAACAAAATTAAAAGGCAATTCTAAATGGAGGTTAAATTATGTTTCATTTTTTAAAACCCTATAAACTATCACTTTCTATCAAAAAATGCAACCTATGACAAAATCCCTAACAGAAACTACCAATAAAAAAACCCTAACATTTGTTCCATTAACAAAATCCATGGACAGCCAAAAACAAAAGGCACAACCCAACAACAAAAAACCAATACTGCATCAAAATGGATGAAACCCACACCATATTTGTTCACGGAACAAAATTCTGAATCAACCATGGAAAAAATGAAAGTCAAAACCACACCTTCGACAAATATTGAGAAGGAAACAAGTGTGGATGCTGTAAGATCCAAAGCAACGATGTAATATCCTAATTTTGACCCTATTGCATTAAAATTGTAAATGATGTAAATATCGTTATAAAATCGTGGTGAGGAGCTCAAGGCCAATGCCCCGCCATCAATTTAGTGTTTTATGTATCGGGAATTAAAAATCGATGCATATCGTTCTTGTGCTAGCCAGGCACAACAGAAATTACAACATCATGTAAATATGCATTTCAATGAAATACCCACAAATAGCTATGCAATGCAACAAGAGTACGGGGGCATGATTTTTACAAGTAATAAGAAGGGAAAACATTCAAACCCTTGAGCCAATAGTGTCAATCCAAGTGTCAATGCGAGAACCCATAAAACCTCAACTACCCATTTTGACTTATGCACCCAATCATTTAATTCTTCTAAGAGTTGGTTGAGGTAGTTAATGTTTTAGGAAATGGAGAGTATGGGTGTCCCAATTTCGTGTATGGACAAGCCATCAATTTGGAAAATTGTGTTTTGGATCCTTGGGAAAGAAAACACCCAAGAAATTGCTCCCCAAGCTATTCTTCACCCATTGTCTTTGCTCCCTCACATAGTCTGAGCTTCCTGGGCATTTTCCCTCACGTTTTCCCCTCATTTTTCCTCATTTTCCATAGCTGGGAAGTTGTTTTTGTGTTACAAAGTGGCTAGGAGGAAGAGAGTCACAATTTGGGAGTTTATAGAGGTCGTTTCTTCCCCTTGAATTCCCATAAACATGTTGTGAAATCGATTTTTCTCTCCAAGGTTTGATTCCCCCTCTAACCGTTCATTTTTGGGTGCCCACGATTTTGGAAACTCATGGAAACCACATTTTGGGCATCCCACAGTGAAAACATTTTTTCTTCATGCCCAACAATTGTGTTTTGTTGTTATGTGCATCCATGTTTTGGTTTGAACTTGTGAGTAAGAACCTAGGAGTGGAAGAGGATTAGAATTGGCTTGATAAACTTAGTGAAGAGAGTAACCTCACAGAAAGATCAAAGGGCCTTGGCTACTTTTCTATGCACACCCTAAAGAGGACTAGAAGGGAAGGTATGGCCTGAGGACCTGTGTAGCAGTGAAGGGAATACTTACTTTTGTTGGGTGTGTAGGTATTGTGGGTACCAAGCTAGCTAGATCTTGTAGAGGTACCAATAGCTCTGTGGTTGATCTCACTAGCTTAGCAATTCATTCCATTCTATTTCCTTAGCAACCTGATAAACCCAACTGTGGATTGGATTGGTTGAATTGTGAATTATTACTTGGCTATGTGTTAGTGGTTGTTCCGTTTTTCCTTGTGGAAATCATGCCCATCTCGGGGGTGGAAACTGTGTTGAGATATTGATGAGCACAGTTGGCCTATGGTTGGGTGGAACATTGCAGTTGCATAGCCAGTTGCTTGGGACATCATCGTTTCAAGATAAGTATTCAATGAAACCTTTGTTGTGCTTTAATTCATTAGAAATTCAAGTGCTCAATGGAATGAACATTTATATACGTGTATATGAATGATGGATTTGATCATTTTGCTTGTTTATGCATGTTGGATGTATGGTTAGTAGAATATTTATTCCACTGTGTCAAATTTAATCTTGCATCTGCACACATATGCATTTTGTTTGTATGAATCTGTACATTTTTTTTTTAACATAAACGAATATTGTATAAAAAAAAATAAGACCATGGTTTTGAATCAAATCGGCTGAGTACATAATGGGTCAATATGACTTTGATCACATCCAGCTATTTTCCAATCAACTCTTTCTGAAAGAGCTTATTTCAATTAAATAAATGAATAAAGCACTCATGATGCTGCTGATAAACTAAAATAATGTAACTAACTGGTGCTGTCCTGAGCTCAAATTTCTTAAATCTGTTCTGAATCTGACAATGAGTATATCATTTAAATCTTCTGATGAATATACGCTGGAAATTGTGGAAAGACTGAATCAACATGTGAAGATTCGCTGGGAATTAGTGCAGTCTACCAGTTTGAAAAATTTTGAGTTCTGAGGCGTTGAGGAAGATGCCTACTACATCTGATAGCTGCTTCAAAAAACTGCCTCGTATTACTGCTGTCAATTACTGTCACAAATACTGGATAATCGAGCTAATGCTTTAATATATTGTGAATCCTCTAAAATATACAACATTTTATTCAAATGGTTCTTAGTGCTGTGCGTGAGCGCTGGTGAATAAATGGGAATGCATCCCCCTACACCATCAAACAAAATTCTATATCCGAGACCCGATACACATAAATCTGTTGGATAATAAAGCTCTGTGAATTGGACATTCATGATTACTGCCACTGCATCCAAACATGAGAGGGACTGAAACCCCCTATGCCCTCATATAAAATTCTGCCTGACTTCGATCAGAATTGTCCTATAACTCTGTAGGTATAGATAATACAGGATAAATACTCATAATCAGACTTTCTAATCTCAGCAGGAAGTAAAAAACTCTGAATTTTGAACAGTCTAGTCCTGTCACTATATCCATCAGTGAGAGGGATCACATTTAATTTAAATTCTGTCTGAAAACGCTCAGAAATGTCCTACTATTTTGTGCCAAAATCAAGGAATATGCTGGGCTTCTTCACCCATATTGGAGAGCTTGAGCATGCCTTGTTGTTGACTAGTAGCAGCATTAGCTTCCATGTCAGCCTCGCTATTTAAACTTCTTAATATATGATAAGCCTTGAACAGAATGAAGGTATTCGATATTTTGCCGAATTCTCTGAATGATGCGACTGAGTGAAAGATTATTGCTATTGTTGTTGGTGTTGAGAGCGCGGATAATGATCATAGAGTCTCCAAAGACTTGAATCTTTTCAATTTTGTGTTCTCTTGCAATCTGGCATCCCTTCAGTAGGGCTAGCGCTTCTTCCATATTGTTTGTGCTTTTGTCCAGACCCCACCTGTACTTCAGTCTTATACTCCCATCTCTATTCCACAAGACTCCCCCAGCTCCTGCAGCCCCAGGGTTGTTCTTGGAGGCACCGTCGAAGTGAAGGCTGTTCTTATCCTGCTTTGTTCTCCACTCTTGGAAATCTGTATTGGTGAGCCTGATTTTCTAGGCAGGACTTTGTCTTAGATGGGGCTCATACTTGGGAAGCGGTCGAATACTTCCTATCCAACTCAATTCCATCCTGCTAAGGGTTGGATCAGACCTCTTCTTGGAGATATTGAGGCTTTCCAGCAGTAAGCCTTTGGCTTGACTTGCTGTATGCAAAGGGTTACACAGCTTTTCATGGAAGATTCCCTGGTTTCTCGTGGTCCATATTTTCCAGCATGCATATTTTGGGATGGAGATCCAGAGGTGATACCATAGTTTCTCCTTGGAGAGAGGCACGAGATAGATAGAATTTCATTCTTTAAAGAGCTGAGTGGTGGAAGTAAAAATGGGCATGGTGATATTGAGGTCCCGAAGCAGAAAATTCCAGACCTGAATAGAAAAGGGACATTCCAAAAAAAGGTGGATGAGAGTTTCAATATTGCTCTGGCAGAGGGGGCACTAAAAAGGCCCGTAAATTCCTCTCTTACTTAGATTGTCCCCTATGAGAATTTTACAGTGAATTAAAGTCCATATAAAGAAGTTGAATTTAGGGATTCCAAATGGATCCCACATCATTTTCCAAATATCATTTCTTGCCTCTTCTTTCGATTGCTGAGCTTTGTACCCAAGGATTTCCTTATACAAGCCTATAGACCCCCAACCTTGATCATCCTTGGCTAATAAATTTAAGGAGGCGCATACTTTCAGATTCTCAATAAGGATGGCTTTGGCTGCCTCAAGATTTGCAGGAACATCGACCTTTTTCCAGCTGTACCAGTTTCCTTGACTGTCCCAGGAACTAAAATCATTTAGAGTTTTGATCCCTTGATGGGCAAACCATTTTGCAATATTTTTCAGCTCATGGATATTTTGCAATGCTTCTGTTTCCATAATTCTGTCTTTGAAGATATCAATTTTCTTGTCGTTTCCTGGTACCCAATAAAGTTCTTTTGAAAAAAATTCCCAGGCCTCCTTGCAAAGAGTCCAAGTGCTTGAGCCTTTGGTTGTAGGCTTTTGGTCTAGACATCTTAGATTGTCTCCTTGTAAATATTTTTTCCCGAATACTTGGTTGATTCTTTGTTGCTTGTTGTGAAGAACATGCCATAATATCTTGCCACCCAGTGCCAAGTTTTCCTAGCGAGGATCGCGGATTTGTAATCCACCCACAGTTTTTGGCTTTATAATTGTCTCCCAGTTTACTAAGTGGAATTTTTTCCCCGTGTTTTTCCCACCAGACCAAAGAAACTCTCTCATTATTTTACTTATCTGCTTTGCTGTTCCTTTGGGAGCTAGAAGAGTAGAAAACTGATATATAGGAGTGGCAGAGATTACCGACTTCACGAGGATCAGCTTTCCAGCCTTACTTAGCCATTATCCTCCCCATCTGTTGATTCTTCTTTTCATTTTGTTGATCGTATCGTCCCAATTTCCAGCCTTAGAGTTGCCATTAGTGATCGGAAGACCCAGATAAATGAACTTGTCCCAGTGATTATGTACCTTGATGTCTAGAATTCTGCATATATTTGCAACCACTCTGTTATTTATCTTCCAGCTATAGATTGCACTTTTCTTTAGGTTAATCTTTCCTCCTGAGGCCTTGCAGTACATGTTTATATTCTGCTTAAAATTGCGAGCTATAATGGAAGATGCTCCTCCCAGGAATAAAGAATCATCTGCAAACAGAGTGTGATTGAGAGGGTGGGAGTCCGAGGTCAAATGGAGGTTAGGTAGGGTGCCATTACGAAGGTCATGATTTAATTCTGGCTCAAAGAATCTGCCAAGATAATGTATAGGAAAGGGGAGAGAGGGCAGCCTTTCCTAATACCACGGGTTGCTTGGAAGAAATCAGAAGGACGATCATTAATTAAGGGAGCGATCCAGGGTTTGCTAATGCAAGCTGCAATCCAACTGATGAAGGTTTCATTGAATCCTAAACGAGACATAATTTTGAAAAGAAAGGAGTGCTTGACCCGGTCAAATGCATTGGCCATGTCGAGCTTGATTAACATACCTTTTTCATTTCTAGCTTTGCTGGAGTGGATAGCTTCTTGAACGAGTATGACATTGTCCAAAATTTGTCTCCCTTCTAGAAATCCGCCTTGGTTTTCTGAAATCATGCTGTTAAGTAAGGGCTTCATTCTGGTCGCCAACATCTTGGATATGATATTGTAGGAGGCATTGCATAAGGAAATAGGTCTAAATCTGCTGAAAGAGCTTGGATTTGTATCTTTTGGTATGAGGGACAGAAAGGTGTTGTTAGTGCCTCCACCGATCTTAGCCTTTGAATGGAAATTCTTTACCATTCTCATGTAATCTTTTTTTATGTATTCCCAGCAAGCTTTGTAAAAATGAATGGAGAAGCCGTCAGGGCCCGGGGATTTATCAACATCAAAAGAATTGATAGTTTTGACCACTTCCTGCTCAGTGAATGGTTCCAGGATACTCTGATTCTTCTCCTGCGTGATACTGTTGAGATATTCTCCAGCAGTACATTCTCCTCATATTTTTCAACACTACCATCTTCAGCATAAAGCGTAGAGTAATGTGTTTGGGAAGCTTTTTTTATATTATCATTTCCTTTGCAAATCGTGCCATCTTCCAGCTTTATTTCATTGATATGGTTGACTGACTGTCTTAATTTAAATTGTTTATGAAAATATCTTGTATTTTGGTCCCCTGACTTTAACCAAGTGCTCCTCGACTTTAGATGCCAATATTCCTCTTCCTTTCTGAAGGCGTGATAAACTCTGATTTGATGAGTGGTTTCTTCATGTAGCGTTTTAGCTTCAGTGAGATGGTCCTCCATAGCAAATTGAATGTCCTCTAATACTCCCACGACACTTTTTCTGGGTTTAGCAGGGGCAGGGCAATTCGATTTTGCCCATTTCTTTAGTGCTAGCTTGGTATTCTTTAATTTCTGCTCCCATACGTGGCAGGGTGAGCTCGTGATGGGTATTCTCCATGCCTTTTCCAGGACGGGCCAAAAACTGGTGTGATCCAACCACCGAGGAATGAAACTAAATGGAATAGGGCCAAGATCCTCAATATCATTAAAATGGAGTTGGATTAGCTTATGGTTAGAGGCCAGATTGGCTAAAACGCTGGAGGAGATGATTTGAGTGTCGGTCAGAAGGTTACTATGGACGAGGAATTTGTCCAACCTGGCCATGACATTCCCCTTACCAAGTCGCTTGTTGGACCATGTGTATTTCCCTCTCTTAGGCTTGATATCTATGAGATCCCTCTTATGAATAATAGCTTCTACCTGTTGTTTGAAATAATCATTTCCACTACGGCCTCCTCTCTTTTCAGCATTGGAGAGGGTGATATTCAAGTCCCCTTCTAAGATTATGTTCTGAGGGTTATAATCATTCAAAAAGGCTTCTAAAAGACTCCAACACTCTTTTTTTTTTTTCCGAGTGCAGATTTGGCACATAAATGTTAAATAGGGCGATCTGCTTATTTCTTTGTAAATGGGTTAAATCCGTATAAATCCAATGTTGCGTAGCAAATTGATTATGGAGCTGGAATTTGTCTAAGGACCATAAGGTGGCCAAGCCTCCAGAAGCTCCTCGTGCGCTTATTGCATAACCGGTGTTGTGCTTCCATTATTCTTTTTCGTAGGCTAATACTGACTTGTCATCGAGTTTGGTCTCCTAGAGTAGTAGAAGATCAGGCATGTGAATTCTTTGTAGATCTTTGACTGCCTCTATCTTGCAGGGATTACCCAGACCTCTGCAATTCCAAGAGACCAGCTTCATCATTTAGGGATGTAGATGGAGGAGGGTGTTTCCCCTAGAAGGTCGACTTGTTTCTTTCCTGCTGTCCTGGTTCTAGTGTTTCTACTGAACACCATATCTATTGTTGCTTGGGAACCTTGAACTTTCTCTCATTCTGCTTCTTCTTCCCTCAGCTCTTTGGTGGATTTTCGCCCCAATTTTGTAATGGATTTGTCGAAGGGTTCTTCTGAAGAGGAGGGGGAAGCTGGGGCTCTAGATTTTGTGATCTCAGCATTAGAGGGAGTCTCTTTATTTCGGTTTGTGGGGTTGAGGGTACTCAGAGCTGGGGAGATCGATGGATTATCAGGGACATGCCGATTGACATGAGATTCTTGTTGTTCCCTTATTTCTCCTTCTTCTTCAGCCTAAGGGTTTTCCTGGATCTCATTTGACTCCAAGACTTTGAAGCTATTCCTGTTGTTCGAGGTTGACGGATCTGTTTTCTGTAGATTTAGACTTTTTGAGTGCGCTTTCGTGCATGCTCTGTTGTTTTTCTGGATGGTTGTCCATTGTTCTTTTTTCCCATTCGCTTCTGTTTCCACTGGCTTCTTTTTGCATGATCTTGCAAAATGACCGTACTCATGGCAGAACTTACACTTGAATGGGATTTGCTCATAGTCGAGTTCTTGGATATGTGACCAATCTGCTACTTTGAGGTTTATTGCTTCTGGAAGCCCATGTTCCAGATCAAATTCGACGCATATTCTCGCACATGAATATTGATCTTTCCGCTCGGCTTTATCAATGTATTTTCCTAGAGCGTTTTCGATTGCTTCCAAAGATTCTGTATTCCAACAATGGAGAGGAAGGTGGGGGAGCCTCACCCAAACTGGAACTGCTGAAGGGATGTCCATCGTTGGGTCGAAATTCGGATTCCATCTATTCATGTATAGACCTTGCGGCCCCATGAAGTAGGGCCCATTTCGGAAGATGAGCTCACGATCCAACTTGCATTCGAAAACGAATGCAAAGTAACCTTTGCCTAGGAAGAAGGATTTAACATCCTCAGCGATTAGGGGTCTCCAATTCTTCTGAACCCAGCTTTCGGTGGACTTAGGGGAAGGCCATAAGCCCGTGAACTGGCCGATTAGAGCCCGTTCCGACAGATTCAAGGCTGTTTTGCAAGGGATCTCCATCGACAAAGCAACAGTGGAGATCTCATTCAACTTCTTCACAAACTTTTGTTGAGTGGAAGAGAACGGCTTCTTGCCTTGAGTAGAGACGAGCTTTAAGAAGCTAGCTAGGTCAGGGGGAGGCTCTCAGCTCCCGAGGCCATGAGGGGAGAGAGGGCACGCCCTAGAAGAGGGGCCGAGAGGCAATCGGAGCAAGTAAGAGGAACCAGGATCGAGAAGGGTGGAGAGCAAGGTGCAAGGGGAGGGATCGTGCACAGAGGGAGAGAAAACCGAGTCCAGAGACCGGCATCAGGGCCAGGAGGGCCGAGGACGCAGCTGCTACAACTGCTACAATGCTCCTTTATGATGGGGTTGAGAAGTAGAAATAACTCATTCTTAGTGTCATGTTCTCTCCCTTGCGTTGGATCAATGGGAGGGGACATGATTGTGTGGTATCAAATCCATATGTTACAACATCGGTCCTAATGGGATAACTTGAGAAAGTTGCATTGGCAAGATTGTCCCTTGATCACCTCTGATCATTAGGAAAATTTCAAAAATATTTCAAAACATTTCTAAGTTTTTTTCTAAGTATGTGTCGGCGCAAAATATGAAAGAGCGCCGAAACAATCGGTGAGAAATTTGAATAGTCACCAATCCGTTTCAGTGAGAAATCAAAAAGTTGTCGAAAAAGGCGTTTCAGCGCGACAATGAAAATTTCGCCAATCAGCGGAAAAATAAATTTTGCACCGAAACAGGTCGACGAAAACGAAAAATTGCGACGATCGGAGGAAAAATAAATTTTGCGTCAAAACAGGTTGGCGACAAAATGGAATTTATGCCGAAACAGATTGGCGACAAAACGAAAAAATGCTCCAATCAACAGAAAAATGAAAATTGCACCAAAACAGGTCGGCAACAAAACATAAAATGCGCCGATCGGAGGAAAATGAATTTTGCGCCGAAATAGGTCGGCGAAAAAATGGAAAATGTGTCGATCGATGACAAAAGGATAATTCCTCTGAAATAGGTCGGCGTCAAATTAGAAAGTGCGTCGATCATGGACAAAAGGATAAGTCCGCCGAAACAGGTCGGTGAAAAATGGAAATTCCGTCGAAATAGGGAAATTAAGTGGTTTTTTCAGGGATATTTTCAGGTGCCATAAATTAAAAAATTTCATGGAACTTATGCACTAGATTGCGCAAGCCCCCTTGACCCCCGTCTTCCCCCTGAGACAATCGTTGATTGTGAGGAAATTCTATGATTTGAAAAAGTTGTCCATATGATATTTTCCCAAATGCATGAAAATAATTTATGAATTTATGAGAATATAATGCAACTAATAATTGTGTTTATGAACACATTTTGTAGAATCATAGTCACATCAAAGGAAATTAAAGAATTTCACATAGTGCAGTTTGGAAAATTTTGGTCTTGGTTGGGCCAAGAAGATCATCATCATGGATGATGCATAGGATCCCTATGAGCTTGATATGGATGCCATGGGGGATAACATACAAGTTGAGAATGTTGAAACGAAATCCAATGGGAGAAGAAATCAAGAGACTTCCCCAGATATTGAAACCACCATGAGGAGCCTAAGGGTGGAGTTGCAGAGTTGTAGAGAAGATAATGAAATGATGATTAAGAATAAAATCAGTTGAATGCATCCATACTGCAGAGTTTGACAGACATTCAAAGAAGGATTAACTCCGGGCATCACTCAAAAAATCCAAAAAGGAGTGGGATTAGTTTAAGGAGAAATCCCCGGAAGAGGTCAAGTATCTCAATAAGAGTTTATAGAGACAGTTAATATACTCCAGAAATCTCTTCTAGTGGATCATCCGACTCTAAAGAATCCATTGAAGGTTCAATCTCTTCATCTCACAGGAGTAAGAGGAAGATGCATTACAAGAACAATTCACATGGGGAATTTAAGAAGGTCAAACCTCCTACATTTGATGGTGAGGTAAAATCTGGTCAAGAAGCCAAAGCTTGGCTTCTTGGGATGAGAAAGTATTTCCAAGTCCAAGACTAATCTGGAAATAGGAAGGCATGGGTATCCAGATTCAACTTAAATGGAAGAGCATCTATATGGTGGGAGCACCTCAAGAAAGCGAAGAAGATCAATGAAAGAAAGATTGTGTGGAAGCAGTTCAAGAAGTACTTCAAGCAGACGTACCTCTCTGATAGGTACTATGATGATAAGATCAAAGAGTTTCATGAGATAAAATTGGGACAATTGACCATGGAAGAATATGCAAACAAATTCTTGGAGTTGCTGAGGTATATCAGGTATATTCGAGATGATAAGGTGAAAATTCGGTGTTTTCTAAGTGGACTACCTTAGTCATATAAATATATGATTGAATTTGATGAACCTCAAAATATAGAGGAGGCAATGAGGAAGGCCAAGTATTGCTATGATCAAAACAAAAGAAAGCTTGATTTCCATAAGGCATGGAAGGACAAGAAAAATGAGAAGTTTTACCAAATAAGGAAGGGTTTTAAACCTCCTCATCTCATAAATCAGCAAAGGAATCCATCACAAGTTGTGACTAAGACAACTAGAATGATGGGAGACAAGCCAAGAGAGACACTTCAATGTTGGGGATGTGGAGGGGACTATATGCTTAGGAACTGTCCACATCAGAATGGGAATGTAAAGAAAGTTCACAACATCCAAGGAGCTGAAACTGTGGGTCAAGTGGCGAGGACAATCCCTAGAATCTATGCAGCACTAGAGGATCACCAGGAAGATCATCAATCAATTGTGGTTGAAGTTGAAGGTAATATTTCTAAGCAATATGTTTCTATTTTGATTGACCCTGGATCTACTCATATTTATATCACTCCTAAAATTGTTGAGATTTGTGCTTTTAAGAAATTAAAGCATAGTAAATCATGGTTATTTCAACTAGTCATTGGAACCAAGAGAAAAGTTAGTGAAATTCTAGAGAAATGTCCATTAGAGATCGATGGGCTATCCACTTATGCAAATCTGAATATTTTTCCACTTGGTTCCTATGATATTCTCGTTGGAATGGAATGGTTAGAAGAATGGAAGGTTAAACTTGACTGCTACAACAAGACATTTGAATGCATGGACGAAGTAGGAAACCCAAGGGTTGTAAAAGGAATTCCAAAGGTGATTTCTCTTAGGCAGGTTTCATCCATGCAGCTGAAGAAGTTTTGTAGGAAGGGTTGTCAGTTGTATGCATCCCATGTTTTGGAGGCAACAAGAAATGAAACTCCTAAATTGGAGGACTATCATGTATTGCAAGAATTCATGGATGTTTTTTCTGATGATATTCTAGGACTTCCTCCAAAGAGAGACATTGATTTTACGATTGACCATGTGCCGGGACCTACACCAATTTCCAAGACACCCTACAGGATGAGTACACCGGAATTGATAGAATTGAAAATGCAGTTACAAGAGTTGTTTGAAAATAAATATATCAGGCCAAGTGTGTCCCCGTGGGGAGCACCTATTCTATTTTTGAAAAAGAAAGATGGAACACTCAGGTTATGTATTGACTACAGGTAGTTGAACAAAATCACTGTAAATAAAAAAATACCCATTACCTCAAATTGATGACCTTTTTATCAAATGAGAAGAGCAAAGGTATTTTCAAAAATTGACTTGAGGTCTAGTTACCATCAGGTAAGAATCAAAGAGGAAGATATTCATAATACATCCTTTAGAACAAGGTATTGGCACTATGAGTTTGTGGTGGTACTATTTGGTCTCACGAATGCACCAGCTACATTCTTGTGTCTCATGAATAGTGTTTTTAGCAAGTATTTGGACAAGTTTGTTCTTGTTTTCTAGACGACATTCTTATCTATTCTAAGAATGAAGGAAATTTGAGAATGGGATTGCAATTGCTAAGGGAGCATAATCTGTATGCAAATTTGAGAAAATGTGACTTTTATAAAGATAAAATTCATTATTTGGGTCAAATTATTTCAAAGGAAGGAATATCAATGGACCTTGAAAATATTGAAGCCATTATGAATTGGCCAACTCCAATGAATGTGACAGATGTGAGATCCTTTATGGGACTTATTGGGTACTACAGGAGGTTCATTGAAGGATTCTCCAATGTCACACATTCAATCAATTCTTTGCAAAATAAGGGGATAAAGTTTGAATGGGAACCAAGATGTGAGGAAAGCTTCCAACGGTTGAAGAATATTCTCACGAGTGCACCCATTTTGAAAATTGCATACCCTGAAAAAGACTTTGTGGTGTGTATCGATGCATGCAATCAAGGACTTGGAGGAGTTCTTATGCAAGGAAACCACGTGGTATGCTATGAGTCGAGAAAGTTGAAGGATCATGAGAAGAACTATGCTACTCATGATTTAGAACTTGCAGCCATAGTGCATGCTTTAAAGATTTGGAGGCATTACTTAATGGGAAGGAAATTTGAGCTAAGGACATACCATTGTGGTCCGAAATACTTGTTTGAGAATCCAACTTTAAATGTTAGGAAAGTTAGGTGGTTGGAATTTTTGTGTGAATTTGATTTTGAAATCAAACACATAAAAGGGAAAGAAAAGAAGGTGGATGATGCACTCAGCAGGAAAGTACATGAAATGCATGTGGCAGCCCTTAGTACCTTCCAATCAGATTTGAGGCAGCAGATTGTTAACCATATTGTTGAAGATGAAATGTATGTGCAGATAAATGACAAATTGCAGCAACAAAACATTGAAAAGAAGTATGAAGGGTATCATTTGGAAGGTGACAGACTTCTTACTTATAAGTACAGAATTTATATTCCAAATGTGGCAGACTTGCGGAGGATTGTTATGGATGAAATCCATAAAGCTCCATATTCTAGTCACCCAGGATATCAGAAAACAATTTATACAACAAGAAAATAATATTTTTGGCCAGGGATGAAGAAGGACATTGCTGAATACATATCCAAGTGCATGAAATGTCAGCAGGTGAAGGTTGAACACCAACACCCAACAAGTTTATTACATCCATTTCCAATTCCGGAATGGAAATGGGAAGTAATTTCCATGGATTTTATTACAGGTTTGCTAATGACTGTGAGACAACATGATTCCATCATGGTTGTGGTGGACAAGTTAACAAAGGAAGCACATTTTATACCGGTTAAGTCCACATATAAAGCCGATGCCATTGCAAATATTTTCAAGAAGGAAATTTTTAGATAGCATGGATTGCCTAAGGAAATAATTTCTGACAGGGATACCAAGTTCACTTCAAATTTTTGGAAAGGTCTTTTTGCAGATTTCGGTACGCAGTTGAACTTTAGTACCGCATACCATCCTCAAACAAACGGGAAAACAGAAAGAGTAAATCAAGTGCTTGAAGACATGCTTCACATGTATGTAATGGAAAAACCATCCAAGTGGGAGGATTATCTATAATTGGTAGAGTTTGCATATAATAATGGGTAGCAAGCATCATTGGGCATGAGTTCATATGAGGATTTGTATGGTAGAAGGTGTAGGACACCAGTGACTTGGGATAATCCAATGAACAAAATCGCACTTGGTCCAGAATTGCTTAAGGAAATGTAACAAGAGGTTGCAAAGATCAGTAAAAATTTAAAAGCAGCCCAAGATAGACAGAAAAGCTATGCAGATAAGCATAGAGTGCATAGGGAATTTAGTGTTGGGGATCATGTTTATCTTAGATTGAGGACAAGGAAGAGTTCCTTGAAGCTTGGGAGTTGTGCCAAGCTATCACCCAGATATTGTGGGCCATTTGAAGTGCTTGAAAGAATAGGGCTAGTTGCATATAGACTTACATTTCCTACTAGCACTAGATCTCGTAATTTTTTTCATGTCTCTTTGCTTAAGAAATGTGTACATGATCCTAACCATGTGATTAATTGGGATGTGATCCATGTAGAACCCGAGGGAGAGTTCCGAACCGAGCCATTGTGCATCGTAGACAAGAATGTAACATTGCTCTAGAACTGAGCCATCGGACAAGTGAAGGTGCAATGGAAGCACTACGGTCTCGATGAGGCTACATGGGAGCTGGAGGATGCTATGAGAGTGGCATATACATTTTTGTTCAATTTTGAAGAGCATTGAGGATGGTGCTAATTTAAGGGGGAGGGGAATGTAATATCCCGATTTTGACCCTATTGCATTAAAATTGTAAATGATGTAAATATCGTTATAAAATCGTGGTGAGGAGCTCAATGCTAAGGCCCCTCCATCGATTTAGTGTTTTTATGTATCGACAATTAAAAATTGATGTATATGGTTCTCGTGCTAGTTAGGCACAATAGAAATTACAACATCATGTAAATATGCATTTTAATTAAATACCCACAACTAGCTATGCAATGCAACAAGAGTACGGGGGCATGATTTTTACAAGGAACAGGGAGGGAAAATATTCAAACCCTTGAACCAATAGTGTCATTCCAAGTGTCAATGGGAGAACCCATAAACCCTCAACTACCCATTTTGACTTATGCACCCAATCATTTAATTCTTCCAAGAGTTGGTTGAGGTAGTTAATGTTTTGGGAAATGGAGAGTATGGGTGTCCCAATTTCGTGTATGGACAAGCCATCAATTTGGAAAATCGTATTTTGGCTCCTTGGGAAAGAAAACACCCACAAAATTGTTCCCCAATCTATTCTTCACCTATTGTCTTTGCTCCCTCACGCAGTCTGAGCTTCATGGGCGTTTTCCCTCACAATTTCCCCTAATTTTCCACAGTTGGGAAGTCGTTTTTGTGTTGCAGAGTGGTTGGGAGGAAGAGAGTCACGATTTGGGGGTTTATAGAGTTCGTTTCTGCCCCTTGAATTCCCATAAACATGTTGTGAAATCAATTTTATCTCCAAGGGTTGATTCCCCCTATAACAATTCGTTTTCGGGTGCCCACGATTTTGGAAACTCATGGAAACCACATTTTGGGCATCCCACAGTTAAAACATTTTTTCTTCATGCCCAACACTTGGGTTTTACTGCTATGTGCATCCATGTTTTGGTTTGAACTTGTGAGTAAGAAACTAGGAGTGGAAGAGGATTAGAATTGGCTTGATAAACCTGGTGAAGAGAGTAACCTCACAGAAAGATCAAAGGGCCTTGGCATCAAAACTAGGGCCTGCAGGTGCTTCTTAGAATTGTTACTAGCGGCTACTGTAACCATCCATGCGATCCCCTCCTCGGGTTACCACATTGATCCTCAGGTCTATAGCTTAACCGGTGCTCCTTGGTTTGCTACTTTTCTATGCACACCCTGAAGAGCACTAGAAGGGAAGGTATGTCTTGAGGAACTATGTAGAAGTGAAGGGAATACTTCCTTGTGTTGGGTGTGTATTTATTATGGGTAACAAGCTATCTAGATCTTGTAGAGGTACCAATAGATTTGTGGTTGAGCTCACTAGCTTAGCAATTCATTCCCTTCTATTTCCTTAACAACCTAATAAACCCAACTGTGGATTGGCTTGGTTGAATTGTGAATTATTACTTGGCTATGTGTTAGTGGTTGTTCCATTTTTCCTTGTGGAAATCATGCCCAGCTCGGGGGTGGAAACTGTGTTGAGATATTGATGAGCACAATTGGCCTATGGCTGGGCGGAAAGTTGCAGTTGCATAGCCAGTTGCTCGGAACATCATCATTTCAAGATAAGTATTCAATGAAACTTTTGTTGTGCTTTAATTCATTAGAATTCAAGTTCTGAATGGAATGAACATTTATATACGTGTCTATGGATGATGGATGTGATCATTATGCTTGTTTATGCATGCTAGATGTATGTGTAGTAGAATCTTTATTTCGGTGTGTCAAATTTAATCATGCATCTGCACACATATGAATTATGTTTGTATCAATATGTACATTTTATGATATGTACATTGTATTTTTCTCCCTTGCATTGGATCGATGGTAGGGGAGGTGAAAAATGACGAACTTGCAAACCGGGGTCACCAACCACAACACATATAACCATGCATATAACCAGAGTCCACACATCAATAATTGAAGTAGTGGAAATCATCAAACAGTTAAAAAAACTAATGCTATCCTATGCCCTTCACTTGGAGTCCACACATGTTCCAATCGCCACTCCCATTGAGAAGAAGTGAAAACCTAGCACTTTCACTGGCCAAAATAATACTGCAAACACCCCCGACACTTCCACAACAAAGAAAAATAAACAGTGGATGGAAAACTAAGACGAATACAACAACCCCAAAACAATCGAGATAAAATCAATAACAAATCCCCTCACATTTACCATGGCCACTACCAACATTGAAATTTGAATACGGAGGAAACAAGCCATTAATAAATACCTGCTAATATTATCGATCATCGATAACAAATACCTGACAACGACATAGAAATAAAAACTCATGAAGGACTGAATCTTGGCAAGAAATATCCATAAATACACAGCCACAACCCTGGCATACAACATTAAACCCAAATACAGACAATAAAAAGCATCATTAGTCACCCAAACAAGAGACTGCATTGAAATCCAGACACGGAAGATGGAAAACCTCACCAATCCCCGAAACCCAACCCCAACGTGGAAATACCACAAAGGAAAAGGTGGGAGACAAAAACCCTCATTGGTCATCGGAACCATCACGGACGTGGTCACATTAAAATCCTTTGCGCGCTAGCCTATGCCCTTCACTTGGAATCCACACATGTTCCAATCGTCACTCCCATTGAGAAGAAGTGAAAACCTGGCACTTTCACTTGCCAAAATATTACTGCAAACACCCCCAACACCTCCACGGCAAAGGAAAAGCAACAGTGGATGAAAAAATGAGACGACGACAACAACCCCAAAACAATTGAGATAAAAGCAATAACAAATCCCCTCACATTTACCACGACCACTGCTAGCATTGAAATATGAATACGGAGGAAACAAAACATTAATTAATACATGTCAACATCATCGATATTCGATAACAAATACTTGACACTGACATAGAAATAAACATTCGCAAAGGACCGAATCTTGGCAAGAAACATCTAGAAATACACAGCCACAACCCCAACATACAACATTAAACCCAAATACGGACAAGAAAAAGCATCACTAGTCACCTAAACAAGAGATTGCATTGAAATCTAGACACAGAAGATGGAAACCCTCACCAATCCCAAAAACCCAAACCCAACATATAAGTTGCACAAAGGAAAAGGTGGGATACCAAAACCCTCGATGGTCATCAGAACCATCACGAATGCAGTCGCATTCAAAGCCTCTACAACATCTGAAGTCACCCAAACGATAGAAAAATAGGAACATAATAAATATGCAGACCCAATCCCCGTCGCCATGCCCGGGGATACAGAGTCTGAGGCACCCAACCCGCCAATCAAACCATATAAAAATGCAATTTTTAAATTGGGAAAAAACCCTAGAAACATCCCGTCACATTTATTGCAGGCGGAATTTTGGAAAAGTATTCCCCAAAAACTTGCATGACCCATAGTTTTCCCACCTTCCAAATAATCGAACATGCTAATTGGTATATGTCTCTGCTTATGCATGGACATAATAATTAATGGACGCACATGGGAAATGTAATTTGAACACACAAACTGTAACCAAGATAAAAAGAAATGTAATTTGAGCACACACATTGTAAAAAAAAAGGTTAAAAATCAAAGAATTCAAAAATGAATTATTTGGCATATATTTTGATGTAATAGTGTAAGGAAAGAATCATCAATAAAGTTTCCATTAACTAGTTGGAAAACATAAATCTCAAGGAGAGAAATATATTTAATAAGTCCCTATTCCATTTTGTTTTGGAGAAGATATCCTAAATTGTTAGTGACCCTTACATGTCATATAGGGGTTAGTGGACAACCTTGATGGATTGAACTAAAAAGGACAAATTCCTAAGCTTGGCTTGGTTCATGGAAAGGGAGGATGACACATGTATAAACAAAGTTTTAACAGTTTTAAGAAATATTTTCTAAACCCAAGGTCCTTGAAAATGGTAAGGATAAAGGACTACTTTCTCTATCATAATACTTTTCAAATCATCTTAATAAAAGAATATAAAGGTTTATTTACTTGGCCCATTCCAATCCTTCCCACATAACAATCGCATCATCTAGAATTAATTGACCCTATATGAAACATATAATTATGGCTTGACAATTTTGGTAGGATATACTTTACCAATAGAGCTAAGGATTTAGCCATAATTGTTTAGATAATTTTGGTAGGATATACTTTACCAATAGAGCTAAGGATTTAGCCATAATTGTTTGGGAGACATTAACTAGGGTTATCAACCAACCTCTAATTGGTAATGAGTTTAAGATAACAAAGGTGAGGTATAAATCTTATCATGACTTTCTTAATATATTCTTCCAATGGTTTTTTCACAATATGTTCCTTATACACTTACAATATGTTAGGCCCCGGGGATCCCATTTGGCATTATAGAATTCATATGAGAATAATACATCCTTAGATAATCAAGATGGTCATTGCCCATTTCCATTACAGAAACTATCAACACATTCAAAGTTAAACCCTAGTCGAATGACCTCTCATGCTCATGTCATAAGAACATTGATGCCATCTCAAGGCATGTAGGTATGGCCCCTTACATTTATCTATCATAGTTTGGTATTTTAATATACTCTTGCAATGATTCAAAAATTCTTTTTTAATATATTGTTGTTTAGTTATACCACGCTTCAATCACTCAAGGGAAATTATTTCGTCTACTACTCATTTTTCAGGCCTAGTCCTTAAAAAACGACATTTATTGACCTATCCATAGTATTATCCAATATAGTTTGGCTCGTAGTTGATATAATCTAGCACACAAAATTTCATCCAATTTTTAAAAGTCGTTGAGTTTTCCTACCCAAGTTTGGATTTCCTCGTCATAAGTGTTATAGGTCAAATCAGGACTTCTCCGTCTGTGATCACATTACCCTGTCAATCACACAAAATGACACTATGGATGGAAGAGCTAGATTAACCTTAGATGATTTGATACTGATATCCCACATCTTCAGCTGACCACTATATCTTTTATGTATATTTAATTGGAAAGAAGCGACTCTAATCACTGGACTCTAGCGCATCATGCACGGGTTCTAATATTGACAACCCGCGCACCTCACTTAAAAGTAGTATGCGCGAGTTGCTAAGGGAACTAATTGCGCACCATGCGCAAGTTCCCTAGTGCCATACTCGCGGGTATGTTAAGATCGAATTGAAAAATATATTAACAATACGATTTGGATTAGTTGAGTTTGGTATTATAACTCCCCCAACTTCCCAATCCAACTGCCTCACGAATCTAACTTCCTACCTCGGCCATAAATACAAGAGGAAGCCATGAGGAAGAGGTCAATAGAGAAGAGAGCTATTGTTATGATGAAGGAATTTCTAGTCAAGAGAGGAGCAGGAGCCAAGAACTTGGTTGCAAAAGTGCTTGGAACAATATCAGGTATATCAATTGTATTTTGTTGCATTTCTTTGCCAATAAAGATCGAGATATTCTTCCTGTCCCAATTAAATGTCAATTTTAATGGATTTTTTATTATAATTAATGCTATATTGTCTTATCAATATCATTATGTGTTTATAGTCAAATCATTTTGAGGAAGGTCTATTGGTTTTGCAGGTATATTGCTGTCGAGATCAAGAGAAAGCTAGGACTAGCTGCCATAAATAAGGTACTCTTTCTCAAACCCTAATCTCATTTGTTTACAGTAATTAGTGTGAAACCCTAATATATCTATCTGTCAGCCCCATGTACGTTGATAGCATCCATCCCATTCTATAGAGTATAATCCTCTTAACAATAGAACTGGCAACTCCGCAAGGGAGCACCTTTTCGTTTCTGCTCTGGGATCTTTTTTAGGTTTTCTTGAGTCTTTACAGCATTCTGGCTTTCTGTGAGGTTTTCAAAGGTTACTATGTTGTTTTCCTTTGCTTTGATTTAGTCCACTGTTAAGATTGCAAAGATTTTATTTTCCTGTCAGTCCCCGTGCACGTGTCTCTTGTACACACAGGCACACATTTTTACTTGTGCGCGAGTTTCTATCATTATAACCCGCGTATTTTAAGTTGCATGCGCAGGCTGTTAGCATATACAGCCACGGACATTCCTGTAGGTTTGAACCTTTTACAATAGGGTTTGGTCTTTGGTTGTTGGGTCTACCTTTGGTCTTTGCTTGCTCTTCTGGCTGTTGTTAAGACATCCCTGTGTCTTTTTGAATCTTGTCATAATCTCTTGGAGGTCCCTTGCATTTTCTTCATTTGATTCAGCCACTTTTTGGTGTCCTTTATTCATTTGATTGAGGTCCCTACTAGTTACAGTAGCGCATGCTTTCCCCTAGAAACGAGTTGTTTGCTTACATACCCGCGCATTAACCGCGAGTTGTTTGGTACAATACCCGCGCACTTTTCCTGAGTTTTGAATTTTAATTTAGGGTTTGATCTCAGTAGGGTCTTTTGTGGTTTTGAAGGTACTGGATTGCCTAGATACCTCCTGAACATTTGTTCAAGTCAGTCTGAGTTTGTTTGGAGTCTCTTTGATAGCTTTTCTTTTTTAGTCTTTGTGGTCGTAGAGTTTCCCTGGTTTGCTTGCCTACCCTCACTATTTGGCCAATGCTTTTCTTTGGCTTTCTAATGTTCAGGAGAAACCTAGTTGTTTGTTTTTCCGCTTCACACATCAGCTTTCCCTTTTTCTTTTGCATCTTATTCCAAATTTTGAGTTTTTTCAGTGAAACAACTCTGTAGGTTAAAGTCTTCGTCAGTTTTCTGAATTGTGTGGTATAAGCCTTGGGCTCTTTATCTTTACTCACACTCTTGATAACTCTTGCTTGTTCATTTTCATGTTTATTCTCTTTTCATAGTTAGAGAAAAAGGTCAAAAATGAAAAACTAAGAAATTGTATACAAGACTTGTCACTGTTTTCGAGGTAGGATAGTTTGTTTTACTATTAACTTTGAAAATTAAAAATTGAAAAAGGAAAATGTTTTATGCTTAGGAATGCCTAGTTTTGTTTTGAAAGCTACAAACGAAAAAGAAATTTGTGAAGTTTTATGCATCATAGTACACATTTTACTTTTGGCATAACCATACAACACACATCACTACCTATTGAGTAAGAAACAACCTCTAAAAAGAACATCTAATAAAATGAATTAGTAACTTTTCTTTTTAGGTTTGACACTACACCAACTAGCTTAGGCTATGATTTCGGGGTAGATCACTTTAAACCGCCCGAAATCGTTTTATTGCTCAACAATCGTAGTGAGACAATATTTTAGGCAAACCCACTCATATCAAAGTATCCTGGGAATGCTCCACTTAAACCGGAGTTAAGCACGAGGTCGTGTGAGACTGGAACTGTTGAGGATACCCCCTCACTTTCCTTTCGAGCATACACCAGAGATGATTCACGTACGGGGGTCCACTAGTACTTCAAGTACTCTTGGATTTCGGGCTTTGCTACCCTGCACATGCATTTTGGCTGGACTGAGGAATTCCCCTTCAGGTATTTTCGTGTTTGTGGTATCCTTAGTATATTAACCTTAGGGATCTTCACAGGTATAGTGGAAGGCTATTTCCACTGCACCTAGGACAGACACGGAAGGTAACCCTTTACAGTAATCCTGGGAGGGCGGTTTGGTGATTCAAATGCTTGCACCCAGAGGACTTGCATTGGACGTCGTGTAACTGACCTTCGATATTCTACTGGTTTGTTATGGGTCCTCATCATCCCAGACTAACTTCTGAGAATATTAGCTTTTTTTCCCTAGTTTTGATCACTTTAGGACATTTTTTAGTGGTATGTTGTTTGCTCCTTAGTCGATTAGTGGCCCCTAGGTTTTCATACTTAGTTTGTTTTTAATATAACTGTGGAGGACCAACCTTTCCATAGGTCACGAAGGTTTCAAAAACTTCCACCACACACTCTGGAGCCTCCATTGCCACCTCGAAGCTGGAGGACCTATTCCCGTGGTTCATACAAACTTACGGGCGCAACGGAACCACCTGGAGAACCACAGATCAGAATTCAGGATCAACAGGTCTTTGATACTGTTGAGGTTGAGGACTTAACTTCTCAAGAGTTTAGCAAACCTTAAAATCCTCCTTTGTCTGGACCTCATGATCTATTACTTGTAACTGTAGACTCTCTAGGTCAACCGGATTTTAGTGCATACCGGTTTACCCCTGGTTATTTCATGGCTAGTTCTGGAGATGAGATAGGAGTTCCCCAAACTCCTACTGCAGCTATGGTTTCGATAACTCTCTCTCATTCTTTTGCAAGCACATTGGTACCTAGCTCATTGCAGTCTGCCTCTGCTTCAAGCCCTTCTTTCAGTTTCAACACTGGTTCCATAGGTATGTCTAGCTCTCAAGCTTCGACATCACCTACTCCTTTTGGTTCCACTGGTGGATCTTCAAATATCCCCTTTACAGGGATACCTTCAATACCGTTTACTTCGTCTCCTTTCATGCAACAATCCTAGGGTCTTCCACAATCTGCTCCTTTTAATCGTGGTTTTCCTTGGTATGGAGGACACATAACTCCTTCTACAACGTTTATAGGCTCGATGCCCACTTCATCTACACCTTTTGGAGGCTCGATGCCTGTGTCGTACGTTACATCTATGCCTGGGTTTAGCCCCTCTACCGGTCCTAATATACATTCATTGAATGTGCAAACGTCTCATATACCTGTAGGGAGTATCCCCTTTTCACTGTTTGGTGGAGGGGGTGGTAACACGTTTAACCCACATTTTGGAGGGGCTAACAACCAGCGGCAATGGACGAATACCCAAGGAAGTAATCCTTTGTCTTATGGTTCGAGCAATTTCAGTAATGATTTTACTTCACAACCAATGGATGGGGGAAACCCCAACTAGTAGTATACGATCCAGGTTTCAGGTGGTTCCCCCTACTGAACTCCTTCGTATCAAATTCCATCGGCAAGACCTCGTTTTCCCTTTCTGGAAATTATGAATTTGCAAGATCTTTCGAAACTAACGAATGATCCTGTGTTCCTGATCCGGATTTATGCAGGAACGCAACAGAATACACAAATACCCATAAAAACAAAGATGCAATGGAAATAACACTTCATTTCATTAATCAAAGAACTAAAACTTGTTTACATACAGGATGGAAGTAAACTAGCTAGAGTTCTGGTAGCTTATCTCTGAGAAGAGATGTGGCGGCTACATGCCTTTGAACTTTGTGTTACAATGAGGCTCGAAGGCCTATATATTATGGAGAAACAATGGAAACCCTACACATCCAAAAACCTAACCCTAGGAGGTGAAACGCCAGAATATGGGCCCCGTTGGGTAACTTGGTACATCAATTTCCCGGGGTCGTAACTTTGGCATACTACCTCCATTTGACGCACATGATACATCGTTAGAAATATCTATTCAAGGGCTACATCCTAGAATAGAATTTATTGATCTTGGAACGAACTCATATTTCCCAACCATTCGATGCTGAAAAAACATCGTTTAGCGCCTCAAAACGGCTCCGAAAGTTTAGGACCCGAAAAATGCCAAACATAGTAAATTGTGCTACAATTAAGGAAACTGAAAAATTGAAGAAAAAATGGTGGGGGGCCAAGTGGAATAGGCGGGTGGCCACCAATATCCTCCTGGATCAGTGCCATAATCTGGTATGGCCACTAGTTCCAACTAAGTTGCCTTCTGACATTCAAAAGTTTGAAGGCAAGACTGGGGAAGATCCTGGTGATCATGTCACTACTTTCCATCTCTGTTGTTCTTCCAATTCTCTAAAGGACGATTCCATTAGGTTGAGGCTCTTTCAGAGAACCTTGACTAGTGACGCGGCCAAGTGGTACATCGAACTACCTGCCACAACATATGATAATTTTTGGGATTTGGAAACAGTCTTCTTGAACCACTTTCAGCTTCCTGTCCGGTATGATGCGGCACAGACCTTTTGTCAAATTTTAGATAGAAAAAGTCCACTCACTTATCTAACCACATGCAGGAGTGGCGAAGGAGAAAGAGGATCATTAAAGCTGAAATCCCTGCAGAGTTTCTTTTAGAGTGGTATTTGAAATAAGTCCTGCCTTATGTTTCTAAGGAAGTAGCAACTTCTGGAGTGTCTTCGGAGGAAGAAGCAATACTCAGGACCCAATAACTTGACCTTGTATATTCTCAGTTTGGGATCCTGTACGATATTATACCCGATGTGCCACAATATAATATTGATCTGGGTAAACCTAAGCTTGGACCACATGCCGATGGCATCGTTGGTTCAGTATATTCAACAACATTCAAAGCTTTGACCAAGCAAGTTCATGCTTTATCTGTAAAGCAGTATGTTGAAGATGCAACTACTGTTTCAACCTCCCCTTCTACAACTGAATCTGTACAACAAGTGTAGACCAATCAAAAGGGTCCTCGGCAACCCAACAACAAAAAGAAGGGCAAGAAAGGGGAGGGGAACCATCCAAAGTTCAAAAATACTGAAAATGCCAAGGAGGGAAAGAAGGATAAAAAGAAGGTTAAATTTCCTTGCAAGTTATGTAAGGAAGATCACCTTACCCACCAATGCCCTTTGATGGAAGAATCCCATAAGCTCCTCCATGAGAAGAAACCAGCTAATCTGAAGGACCCATTCCCTCACGAAAAAAGTTTAGCTTTTGAAAACTCTAGTGCTAGGGGAACAACTCGTGCCTCATCAGCTGATCAATCATTCATAAACATGGTTAATTCAGATATGCTTCTACAAACTCGAGCTAGGAACTATTCCCCGGGCTCATAGTAGAAAGATAAATACGTTCCCGAAACATCTACACCTGTTCACATTGAGAGACCTATAGATCCTTTGCCAAAGATCCCAAAAGATGTCTTCAAATGGGCTATGCACAACCCTAACGCGCGGGCTGTTCCGAACTACAATTTTGTAGAGGATCTAGCCCAAACACCCTGTGCTATGTCCACACTAGAAGTTTTGCAGAGATGTCCATTGCAGTGAAATGCACTTCTAGCAGCAATAGGGAGATTGGATTCATCTAGTATGCTTTCTCAGTTTGATATGTCTAATATCAAACCCTGGTTGCCGTATCACATCGCCCTCCAGATAGAAGTAGTCCATGGTCCTAAAACCATTGGACGAATTGTGGTGGATGAGGGTGCGTCTACGTGCGTAATGTCGATTTCCTGCTGGAAGGATTTAGGCTCGCCTGAGTTAGCCCCTTCCAACACTATACTTACGGATTTTTATGGGATATCTTTCCGTCCACACGGAGTCTTGCCCGCATTTGAAGTTGAACTCGCCGGTAAGTTGGTGTCTGTGGAGGTTGAAGTGTTGGATGCTCCCCTTCATTACAATTTGTTGTTAGGGAGGAGCTGGACATACGCGGTGCAAGCTGTCCCGTCGTCTGTTTTCCGAGTACTAATGTTCCCGCATGAAGGAAAGATCATCATGGTTGATCAAATTTCATTTACTCGAAAAAACAACAATGCTTCATCGGATTCTACAATTTCGTTGATTGATCAGTCTCACCCACCCAGTGAGATTTTGGGAGTAGGCATGTATTCATCACTGATGGGAACATTTGACCTACTTGCTGCCATTAATTTTATTGGTTCTACGAGTACCAATGATAGATCATCTTCGAATTTTTCCATGGTCAGTCAAACAACTGATCCATGGATTTTCCCTACTCAGTCAAAACTAATAGTGCCCCTGTCTGTTGCAGAAGTGGCTTATTAAGCATCACATAATGCTGCAACAAAACATATCTCGACTCTATTTGTCTCTGTGGAATTGGATATGGACTATGCCCCTGCATGGTTTGTCAACTCTACCCACTCTTTCGATTTTCTGGACACTGTTTTTCCCTCTGACGAGGCCATTTTGGAAGCCATCGTAGGCCTGGACCACCCATGGGAACATATGCATCACAGGTCCTATTTTCTTCCTGATCTAGACAAGATTGAGAGAGGAGAGTTTTCGGTGAGACTTGGTGGTGATGTCAATTTGTACACTACCCCTTCTATACAAAATATTTATGCTGAGGGGAATATGGAAAACATATCGAGAACCATTTCGATTGACATCTCCATCAAACCTGGCGTTGTAGAAAACCTTTTCATTGGGGCAGATTGTTCTCCTGAGGAAATCATTCTGTACACCAATTTGTTTAAGGAATTCCGTGACATGTTTTCCTGGTCTTACGAGGAGATGCCAAGCATCGACCCCGCCATTGTGGAGCATGTCATCACAACTTATCCAAATGCTAAACCTGTGAGACAGAAGCTCCATCCGGTAAATCCTAGAAAAGCAGCTGCCATCAAGGCGGAAGTTGAGAAACTGCTTAGAGTTGGATTCATCTATCCGATTGCTATGACGGGATGGGTTTCCAACCCTGTTCCGGTCGATAAGAAGCAAGGAACTATTCGAGTCTGTACAGATTTTCGGGACTTAAATAAATCTTGTCCTAAGGACAACTACCCCACACCGTTCATAGACCATATTATTGATGCGTGTGCGGGCCATGAAATGTTTTCTTTCATGGATGGTTTTTCAGGATATAACCAGATTCAGATAAAACCTGAAGACCAACATAAAACAACTTTTATTTGCCCTTGGGGGACCTTCACTTACAGGAAGATGCCATTTGAACTAAAGAACGTTGGGGCTACGTTCCTGCACGCAATGAACTTTGCTTTTCACAATATCAAACATGTAGTTGAGCATTATCTTGATGATCTCCCAGCGCGATCTCGTAAGAGACGGGATCATCCTGATCACTTGAGACTCATGTTTGAACAATGCAGATACTATAAGATTCGTCTGAATCCTAATAATTGTGTGTTATGTGTCGAGTCCGGACGTTTACTAGGTTTTATTGTATCCAGTCGTGGCATTATGGTCAATCCACTCAAAGTTGAGTCTATTGTAAATCTTCCTCCTCGAACCCTACAACAACTTCAAAGTCTGCAGGGTATGTCCAACTTCTTACGACGTTTTATCATTAACTATGCCAAAATCACAAAAGGTTTCATGAGACTTCTCAAACAAGATACCTATTTTCTTTGGGATGAGGCTGCTCAAACTTCATTTGAGGCTTTGAAAAATGAATTACTATCAGCCCCCTTGTTGAGCCCGCTAGACTATACCAAGGATTTCCTGTTATATCTGGCTGCATCTGTATACACAATCGGCATAGTACTTGTTCAGGAGGATGACAAGCTCCAAGCGCATGTCATTTACTATTTGTTGCGCACATTAATAGCTCCTGAGATTAAGTATTCTTACATTGAGAAGTTGGCATTAGCTGTTGTCCATGTTGTTCAGAGGCTACGCCATTACATCTTGTTGTGAACTACCATAGTGATCGCAGAGGTCAATCCATTTCAATATTTCCTTACCCGACGTATCATCGGTGGGAAATTCAATAAATGGATTTTTATTTTGCAAGAATTTGACCTAGTTTTTCAATTTGCTAAATCAAAGAAGTCACTGGTTTTCGCTGAACTTATCTCTAAATTTCCGAGTGACGTAGTACACAATGAGAAAGAGTCGTCATTCCTGTATGAACACATCTTCCTTATTGCATCCTTTGACCCATGGTGCAGGGATATTTTAATATATCTTCAGACTTTGAGGTGTCCTCCTACTTTCTCTAGGGACGAGCGACGGAAACTAAAGAATCATGCAAAGAATTATCTCATCATATCTAATACTTTATACAGATGTGGGATAGATTCCATTCTTCGCCGTTGTTTGACCTTAGAGGAAGCTGAAGCAGTATTGAATGATGCTCACAGTGGATCCTGTGGGGGTCACCTTTCTGGGTTGGAAACAACTTAGAAGATACTGCGTGCTGGTTACTTTTGTCCCACGATCTTTAAATATTGTGTGGAAGCTGGGAAACACCGTCAGCCATGTCGGTTTTTCACCAAAACGATGAGAGCACACCCAGGTCCTCTCCACCTAGTGGGGGATTTATTTCATGAATTTTAATCCAGCTTATGCTGGAGGTCATCATCACATCATTTTTGTCGTCGACTACTTCACAAAGTGGGCCGAGGAAATTCCTACTATCAAAGCAGATGGAGAAATGGCTGCTTACTTCGTATTTAACCAGATCATTGCTAGGTTTTGCGTACCCAAAGAGATCATTACAGACCACAGTCGACATTTTCTGAACAACATGATGACTGACCTATACACTATGCTAGGTTTTCGGCAGGAACATTCGTCTTCATTTTATCCACAAGCGAATGGTCAGGTCGAAGCGGTCAACAAGACTTTGAAGACCATTCTTCAAAGGACCGTCAATGCTAGTCGATCCAACTTGCACATCATCTTGTATCCAGCTCTTTGGGAATACTGATCTAACGTTAAGTCTATTACCGGGTTCTCTCCCTTTCAACTTGTTCATGGGGTAGAAACAATTATTCTGGTTGAATGCGAAATTCCTTCATTAAAGTTGGCCATCCATCTACTCCCCGATACTTCAGTTATAGAAGAAATTTTGCTGCATTTAGAACATCTTGATGAGCAGCATCACGATGTGCTCACAACATACGAGGTTCATAAGAATCAAGTCAAGAGTTAGTATGATAAGTCTGTTAAACCTAGGGTTTTTCTTGAAGGAGACCTTGTCCTGCTTTATGACCAGGACAGGGAGCCCTTGGGGGCAGGCAAGTTCAAGTCTATGTGGCTCGGTCCTTACATAGTCTCTAAAGTTCTGAAGAAGGGTGATTACGAGCTGATGGATTATGAGGGTAATAAGTTGTCGGAGCCTAGAAATGGGGTCTACCTGAAAAAGTATTATGCTTAGGCCTCTATGCTTTTTTATGTATTATAGCTGTACATTTTTGTAGAGTTAAATTTGCTTGTGGTTATTGTCATGTCTTACGTGTCTATTGGTTTGTATTTTCAGATGTCGACTGAATACTTTATAGGATTTGCTGATGGAGCTAGTCGCCACACTCGTTAGTTGGTTGCAGTAGCTTGGGTTATTTACTCATCGGCTGGCCAACTTGTATCTTCGGGAGGGGCTTGCTTGGGTCCCGCAACGAATAATGTAGCTGAATATAGCACGGTCATTGAGTTAGTCTGAGATGCCCTTCATCACGGCATTTCACGTTTGGAGGTACGACTCGGCCTGCAGCTGGTTGTGTTTCAGTTAATGGGTGAATATCAAGTTAGAGATCTTGTTTTGCTGCGTCAGTTCTTGCGAGTTAAGTTGCTTGAGAGACAGTTCGATTATATTATTTATCAACACATTCCAAGGAACTTAAATGATTTAGCCGATTCATATGCAAATTATGTTTTAGACTAGCATCTACATCACACACAATCATAATAAACCATTCACACATAAAGATAAGACACACATGTAAATAATCCTGATACTGTATATAAGCCGTATCAAAAAGTATATGAGTCTGGGTCAACAAGTCTATCAGAATGTCATATCAATATACAAAATGGGCTCAACGGCCTCAAAAATATACATATGTCCTCCTCTATGGAGAAGGAGGGGCCTCTTCCATCTCTTCCATCTCTACCACAGCCTCTCTGTAACATATGACTAATCTAGCTACTTTCCTAAGTAGCCGAATCCACGTTGGGGGCACACCCACAACGTCCTTCTGCATGGCGAGCGGCATCCGCTCGATCTTGCAAGTGGGGATGTCATGAGTCAACTGAATCATCTTTCCCTCTATGCTCACCAACATGGCATCGGTTGCCCCTAAGTTGACTTGTCACACAAAGGTATGAGGGTGTCCATCAGGGTGCATAGGTCCCACATCTGCACAAGACAAATTGTTTAATACTCCAAACTCCTTAAACAATCATATACATATAAAATTAAAAAATGAAATAATTTTTCAAAATAAACTTTTCTTACCCATCTCTCCCCAGGAAGATCCTGGAGGAAGAGCCAGCTCAGGGTCATTGCGGAAGTCCACTCCTGCATAAGGAAAATGCTCTAGTGCTGACACCTGCCGACCCCACCACGCCCAATATTCCTCGTCACCATAGGAGAGATTTCTCTCACCACCACCTTGGAGTTTGAATATCTCTCCCCAACGAGTCATGAGTGGCTAGCGAGGATTGATTGGGGGCAAGGCCATCCCCAGACTCAAAGCAGGAACCCTCTCAAAGAAGAAGGTACAGAGGATACTACCGTAACCAAAGTTCTTCTTCCTACTGGTTTTGCACTCGGTAAGTTGAAGTTTCATGTTCACCAACAAGCTAGAACACCAATCATAGACAATCCCACACAAGCAATCTATGCCCACTTGCATATAATTCCGTGATGCAAGATGTTGTGTTGCTCTTCCCCCTATCGGGTTCAGAACACTAAGGATTACTTTTAATGGAAATCTTGCAACAATTGCTATGGAAATCTGTCTGCCTCTCTTCTTAGTTCTCGGCATACAGTAGGCATTGATATAATCTTGTACGGAGAGGGAACCCGCACCTTGAAATGTTCCTTTGAGGTTCACATTCTCCCCTCTCTGGGAGAGACCGGTGATAAAATATATGTCGTCGATAGTGAGCTCAAGGATCTCCCCTTGGAGATTGAAGACTCCCAGATTGGCATCCCAGTATTGCACCATCTTTTCGAGCAATTGTGTTTGTGCCCGCATACTAACGGTTCGGTAGAATTTCAATGATCCACATCTTCTCAACGCATGAAGGGTCAATGGATCCCCCATGTCTTGTTGATCCATATCTTCATGCTCTCTTTCACACCAAACTAAAACCATCCTGCAATTGTTAAACCATTTCATTGGTTATTTTTTTATTTTTTTCCATTTTGCATTGCGGTGTGCGCGACTGTCCCTATTAGACAGTGGTGCACACCCGTGAGTCCCTTCGAGATAAACCTGCACATTTTCCTAGTATGCGCTAGTCCTCAGCAAAGTAACTCACGCATACGCAGAGTCAAAATTAAAATCCAAATAAAAAATTAAATTAACCATTAAAAACCTAAAAAATTGCATTGAAATGGAAGAGGGGAAGGATATTACTTACTTGGTGGGGACGGAAGACGATTTGGTAGCCCAGAATGATCATAGTAAGCGACGGAAGTAGAGGTTGGTTCTCCAATCTTTGCCCTAAAAATTGGAAATGGTGAGTTTTGATTTGTTTTGAAACTATTTATAGAAAAGTCAATTTAAATTTTTACCCACTTTTCATTTTTTAATATAGTTTCAAAATTATTTTAATATTTTATTTAATTCACTAATACACTTTTGAGTTTTTTGTCGATTAGGTAAAGTGCGAATGTCAGAATTTCACTATATTTCATAGAGTCGATCTATCAAGGTTTGTTTTCCTTATTGACATGTCAAATTAGGTATATTTTATGTCATTTAGGAAATTTTTCTTGATCATGTGCTATATCACTAATTTGGTTGCCGAAAGTTTTATCACCTAACGGGTCATGGAACTTGTGTCCCTGAAGCTTATAAATTCTTTTTAAGCCCTTGTTAGACTTTTTCAAAATAAACAAGCTCGCCGAGTATAGTTGTCTTTTCAAACTCATTAAAGGATTTGAAGTGACATCCATTTAGGTATAAGTTTACCCCTTTTCCGGACCTTGGTGGATAATTTATGAAAAAGGTATAATCTAGTCATACATGGCTAGAAGAGTTCTTCTCTCATTGTTTTATAATTTTTCGGGTGAGGAGACTAACTGTACGAAAAAGGACCTTTAGGAGTCTTCTTTAGGGTTTTCAGACTCTCGAAATATGAAAATACCAACGAGCATTCACCTACTCGGGCTCGATGTGAAATCCACGAGAATGTATATAGAGTTATTGTTTAAGTTTTTCAAGCTCTTCAAACAAGAAAACACCGGCGAGCACATACCAACTCGGGCTCGATACTAAAATCCATGAGTAGGTGTATGGAGTTATTGGTTAATTTTTTCAGACTCCCCAAAAAAGAAAACATCGACGAGCATAAACCGATCCAGGCTCGATATTAAAATCCATGGATGAATGTTATAGAGTATTCGTCTATCTATTCTTCAAACTCTGTACAAAATGAAGAAGGTCCTGAGTCTTCCTCCCATGGGCTCATTAAACTTTTACATGGTTGGACTTATATCAAGCAATCTTCTCCCTCTTTCTTTGAGCTTGCTTCAAAAATGAAGAGAGACTATTGAGTTTTATTTCTTGGACTCATTAAAACCAACAAGAAGGATATTATTTGATAAAAAGAGAAAAAGGAAGGGAAGGGTATCAAACATATTTTCAGTTCAAAGGAAGCATGTCAGTCATATCCTTGAACAGAGCACCTGTTGAGTCTATCATTCAATTGGGTTTTAGTTTTTGACCGTAGGATGAACTTGATCTCAGAGTTTCTACTCCTCCAATTGGTTACTCTTCCAATCATATGGATAATCTGCTAATGTCTCCTACATTGCAGGTTTATATCACGTTCCCGTCATGTTAAAAGCTGCCTAAGTTACTCTTGTGTCAATCTCACTATTCAAGGATACAGCTTGTGTCGACCATTCTGCAGTTACCTTGACTTCATCTGTCAGCCATCCCTGGTGTCAGTTTGTTTCATCTCGTATTAGTCCTACTCCAAATCAACTCAATCTTGTGATTGTTCCTTGTGTTGGATGATGGAGGATGCATTAAGGCTTCCATACAACGGACTTCTTCCCATCGACCTCAACTCATCATGCTCTAGAATTAAGTTTAGAGTTTCAGATAGTACCTTGGGGATTGCAGTTATCAGTGATAGTTTCCCTCGCTATTGGATAGTGGGAATACATCAATGTCTCCTATTCGATGGATTCTTCAATTGTTCGACTTCAAGTCTACTTATTCACTCTTGTTAGAACGTACTAGGTGCGTTGGGATCCATTTACATTATTTGTGGATGCCCTCGCGTTTTTTAACGGTATACATCAACGACCAGTAATCAAATGGTACCCCCCATGTTCGACTTCAGCTCATTTATTCACATGGTTAGGGTTCGTACCTTGGGATGTTTTGGATGAAGAACTTGGGACTATAATAGCATCACCACATTTATGTTATTCCCCAAGTTGTGCAAGACTGAGCCACACTCATTTTTTTGTTCTTAATGAGACATAGATCCAGCTTGTTGTTATGGCTATGATCTCCTATTTTGACATGGATCCACGCTTGTATTTCAGTGTCCATGCTATAGACATCTCCTGGTTATGTATTGGATATTATGTTCTATCATACTGAACATCTATTGATGTCAATATTGTAATTGCCCGCTGACCTTGGTTGTTGTTTTCAGGTACTTCTGTGACTTTGTCCTGTGGTTTCCTAGCTCCTCCTCTGACTTGGATTGTAATGTATTTCGGCCATTGTTTCCCTCTGACCTCACACATTAGGGGGCATCTATTATAGGTCAAATCAACACTTCTCCATCCGTGATCACATTACCCTGTCGATCACACAAAAGGACACTATGGATGGAATAGCTAGATTAACCTTAGATGATTTGATACTGAGATCCCACATCTTCAGTTGACAACTATATTTTTTCTATATATTTCATTGGAAAGTCGTGACTCTAATAACTGGACTCTAGCGCATCATGCACGAGTTCTAATATTGACAACCTGCGCACATCACTTAAAAGTAGTATGCGCGAGTTGCTAAGGGCATTAGCTGCGCACCATGCGCAAGTTCCCTGGTGCCATACTCGCAGGTATGTTAAGATGGAATTGAAAAATATATTAAGAATACGATTTGGATTAGTTGAGTTTGGTATTATAACTCCCCCAACTTCCCAATCCAACTGCCTCACGAATCTAACTTCCTACCTTGGCCATAAATACAAGAGGAATCCATGAGGAAGAGGCCAATAGAGAAGAGAGCTATTGTTATGCTGAAGGAATTTCTAGTCAAGAGAGAAGCAGGAGCCCAAAACTTGGTTGCAGAAGTGCTTGGAACAAGATCAGGTATATCAATTATATTTTGTTGCATTTCTTTGACTCCCAATTAAATGTCAATTTTAATGGATGTTTGATTATAATTAATGCTATATTGTCTTATCAATATCATTATGTGTTTATAGTCAAATCGTTTTGAGGAAGGTCTGTTGGTTTTGCAGGTATATTGCTGTCGAGATCGGGAGAAAGCTAGGACCAGCCGCCATAAATAAGTTACTCTTTCTCAAACCCTAATCTCATTTGTTTACAGTAATTGGTGTGAAACCCTAATATATCTATATGTCAGCCCCATGTACGTTGATAGCATCCATCCCCTGCTATAGGGTATAATCCTTAACAACAATAAGGGCTAAGATAAAGTATCTCATTAAGTTGTGACATCTCATATTTAATAGGTTTGTGGTGTTTTTGAATGATGGTAGTAATCTACCTGCCATAACCACATAGGAAAGATGTGAATTTATTAATAACATGTCAACACTAGGTAATCCATCCTTCATCTTTTATCAATCTCAACAATAAGTTAGAAACTTGTTTGATTGACTTTACATAATTAATTAGTTGTATTCATAGTAGGAATCCACTAGCTTGACAAATTTCATACACTTTTAAAAAATGTTTGAGTTTGGCTACCCATGTTTGGATTTCTTCATTATAAGGGACAACATAGAGTATACCATTAAGTTGTTCCATCTATGGTGTTTTCCAATGATGGTAGCAATGTACCTCCAATAACCACAAATGAAATATGTGAATTCATTGATAACATCTCACCACTAGGTAATCCATCCTTCATCCTCCATCAACATCAACCATAAGTTTGAAATCCTTTTGATTGACTTCACACAATTACTTTGTTGGATGTGTAAAACATTAAATAGGAAGTGCACATTTTCTCAACTCCTTGTAAAATGGAAAACTAATGGTGATGGTGAATATTAGTCAATTCTCGTAGGACATGGTCTGCCCTACCTAATCACACTTAAAAAATAAGGTACTCTCCTCTTGTAGCATATGGATTTTACATTTAATTCTCATCATACACACACTGTTAGGAGTTGGATGTATGCAAGGTGTATTAAAAGAATTTTCATTTAAGCACAAAAACATATATGTCTATAGGGTGTTTCATTTAAGCACAAAAAATATATGTCATAATTGGATGTATTGAAAGAACTTTCACTTACACATAAACCATGATGTTTTATTCTTACATAAATATCTTGCTACCATACAATCCTTAGCTTTTCCACAAAATAGTACATTCCATGTAGTTGCAATGTGCAAAGGAGTGAACGAGAACACATTCTACACACTCACCCAACCAAAATCTATATTATATGAATTTAGTTGTCGAGTTTAGTAGAGCACTCACTATTCAAAATATGTACATATGCCTGCATGCTATCCATATTCAAGATTTAAATCTCATTTGAGTACAATGCCTACAACATATGAAATCGGAAAAAGAGTAAGAATTGAAAATATTGCATTAAACATTTGCTACCAAGCCACCAAGATTGATTGAAATGTGCAATAGAGTTTTCTCTTGACCATAAAGTCTGATTTTTTGCTCACTCCCATGTCGAGTTTTCTCCCATTGAACCATGATATGTACCAAATAGAAAAGGAACAAAATAAGGGGAAAACAATAAAATCCATAACATGTCATTGTTGACAAACACTCCAAACAATAACACTCAACCCACCAAAAAAATTGGATTACACACAAATTTCAATTTTAGAGATGTGTACTAATGAAGTATCACCTTGTGTCTACACCAATTTACAAAAATAATTTAATTTCTCTATTTTCACCCAAGTTCCTATGACTACACTAGGATTAGCAACAACAACCAATTTCCAAACACAACCAAGCCAAATACACCCACCAACCATTGTTCCCAATCAATGCCAACAATGAGTCTAATGGTCCGATGCAAATTTCACATCAAGGTAGCAACTTTGACCAAGTTAAATGTGTACTTGCAGCATTACTAGTGGTATAATATTTAATGAACTCAACGCTTACAACAACCTTGACTTGAGTGAGGTAGTGATCAACCTTGTGCACAACATCCAAGGCGAATAATTATTTAATCGCCATAACTTGTCAATTCTCTTGTATAGATATGCAACCTTTATTTTATTGTAATTTTTTGACTTAATATCTATATGGCATTCCTCACAACCTTTCTCCAATGGTTGGCACATTGTGATCCACCACTCTATAATCACTCCTTATATTTGTAACACTTGTGTAACAGTATCAAGATAGAATAAACATCGTCCACCTCTTTCTTTCTTTATTTCTTGCATGGATTGTTTATTTGTGCACTTTCACGGTTTCGATGCTAACACTTCAAACCTAAAGTAACCAAGTATATTTTTACATTTTCTTAGCTTATTTATTCTTTGCTTTAAGCTAAACAAATTTTTGGTTTAGTTGTTAATCTTATAACTATGCCACATCATCCTATATCTCCATGAGTATTACACATCAATTATCCTTTTAATATAATTAAGATCCACCAAGTAGTTCCATGTAACAATACACAACGCTTTGTAAACAACTATGATGTATCTTAATCTTATAGCTCACTATGTCAAAGGTACATAATTCCACCATGTATGTAATCAAGATGAGCTTAAGTGGAATATAAAGATTAAAATGATCACCTACACTCAACAAGGGATATACTTAGATGAGATTGAAGGAAACACAAAGGATATACTTAGATGAGATTAAAGGAAACACACCTTAATCAAAGAGATATATAACTTGTTGTTAAGACATGGAATAGAATTATCAATTAATAAATTTTATTAAACAATATACAAATCTAAATTATGAAGTCTTATTTTTTAATAATTATAAATTAAAATTAAATAAAGAACAATTTACAACACTACATTATTATGGAGGAATTCTCAATCATCCAATGTTTACAAATTAAAGTTTAAAAGCATATAAGAATCTTATAAGAAGCAATGAATTTAGAGGTTCATCAAAGGTGTTAATTCTTTATAAGTAAAAGATGATTATAACTATTTATATGTGTGAGTGGTTCAATAGCTCATCTAGTTTGGGGCAATCACTTATTTATTTTTCAAATAAAATAAACTTAATGCACATACTAGAAGACTAAGTGAGCTTGGAATACAAAATCGAATGCCTAAATTAAATTTAAGATATTAATCTAAATAATAAATATTGTTAAAATTTATCACATGAAAAAAAAAAATCTTAATAATATTATGATTTTTCGACTTTGTAACTCTTTTTCCTAAATTAGATTGTATGAGATATTGGAATGATCCAAAATTATGATAAAACATTATCGTTGTACTATTTGATTTATTCTATAAATAACAATAATACATTTTTTTTTGCTGAAAAAAAAACTCTTTTTCCTAGATGAAAAAAATCACATACTCATAAATCATAATCACATGCTCATAATATCATGGAAATACAATTATGATCACATGCTCATAAATCATGAACTTTATTTCATGGCTCAACGCAAGAGTAAGGGAACGAGGACAACCAGGACATAGAATTAGAATGTTTTATTAGGTTATCAAGTTATTGTGCTTTCCACGGTGAAAGTTTCTATATACATGCAACTCATCATTGGCTTTTTCATCTAAAGTCGTACTCTCTCGTACCCATTTAGGGGAAGAAAAAACCATTTGTTTCTCCCTTTTAAAGGATGCCATGTATTCCATGTCTCTTCCAATCTCCACCATGAAAAAATTGTTTACCCTTTACATAATCATGTGTTGTTTAAATTACTTCACTTTTTGAAACTCTTCACCATAACAAAATTGTCTACCTTTGACAGATTCATGTATTGTTTAAATTACTTCACTTTTTGAAACTCTTAATCTTAACAAAATTGTCTACCTTTGGCATATTCACCTATTGTTTAAACTACTTAAGGCGTGGTGAAAGTATGTGTTATGAAAAAATTGGTAAAAACTACCAACACTTATTAAAAATTTGCACCATAACAAAAAATTTGATTTGTTTTCCTTTGACATCTTCACTCACTTATTAAACTACTTTACTCATTTCTTCAACCATAATGTTTTAATCTACCACAATAGTGTTTAAACTATCGTGCTCATTATTTCAACACAATCCTTTTTATATTATACCCTATTAGTTTATAACTAGGGAAGGTCCTTACTACCAACTCTCATTTCCTCTTGTATGATGTTGTCATCTTGTGATTTTAATCTTTAATTTTTCTCTTTCTTTACTACCAAATATGCAATTTAGATCATACACCAGAGATATTAGGAATATGAAACAATACAAGAGATATCCAATAACTACAACTTTATTATTATTTAAATGATTCTGTTGATGGGATGAATCAACCATTTTCACTCGCCTCTTTGAGGGGATACCTCCCAATGAGTTAAACTAACATACAGTATTCTTCTCTACTCATCGTAAGAAGCAATCCATCCTTATTTATAGAATCATAATACAACTCTAACCTCCTAACCACCTAGTGGACCTTCTTTAATGAGGTCCCATTACATTTATTTACTAGTTCATAGTGGGCCTTATTTATTAATAACAATATAGTGGACCTTGTACACTTTACATTAAATGGCCTCCACTGATACTCTACTAGGCCCTATGGGGCCCACATTACACCCCTTGGGAGGGTCATAACATTCCACCCCCATTAGGAAAGTGTTTCCCTCAACACTTGGTGTGAAGTAGTACAAGCATAATTCGAGGTCCCATGGGAAAATGTAGACCTCCATGCTGAAGTACGCCAATGATATGGGTGTCGATGTAGAAGTGTTTGTTGATGCTCAAAATGACACTGTTAGGGAAATAACATTGTAAACACCGTTGGAAGGTTGTTTAATGGGAGGAAGGGTATGGAAGCCAAGTTTGCATTTAGATCCCTCAGATAGATATGATGCAATGGGTCTATCAATGGCGTTACATACATAAATGAGACGAAAGTGAGGTTGGATTAGCTTGATGAAATACAAGAATGCTTTCAAGATAAGAACGTTAGCTAATCAAACAAGCTATATGTAGCCTATCTAACCATGCATGCATTTATTATGCTAAGTTATTAACTAACTACTTAAACGAAAAAAAAAGAATAAATGCAAAATATGTACGAGATGCATATTGCAATTAATTTCTTAAAAAATGCTTAAATCGTCAGTATAAAAATAGAGCAATAATTAATACTTTTCTAACTACTAATTAGTTTGACGTAGTTGCTTACATTGCATGAAAGGAAATGCTCAATTTCATTTAATTTCAGAAATTTGAACTGCATGCAAAGTCAAAGTTCTATTTAATAAATAAAGAGCTAAATAAGAGTGACATTTTTGGTTTAGTCGTGGATATAAAATTGCAGCAATAATTTGTATTCCTTTTACGTCTAAGTATATTTGAAAAGAATCTTTCAATATGAAAAAGAAAATATGTCATTTCATTCATATCTGCAATTTGTAATGCAATCAAAATTCAGAGTTCATTAATGTAGAAAATACCAATTTGTTGATGAAATCATGTTTATGAAATGTAGTTCGATTTGCGTACTTGTCATTTACAAGAAATTGACTTGATAAACTAAACCGACTGTATAAAAGGAAAGACAGTTCAAAACTGAATAAGACAACTACTTCTGTTAAAAAAACTCAGCGTTAGAAAGACTAATAATTAAAGGTCAAAATCGGAATTTCTACAAGTTGTTAGTAACATAAACAAAATAATAATTATATTTACAGTGCGAAATATACACATAGTATAATTTTACAGAATTAAAAAAAAAGATAGCAAGCTGCATGAAAGAGAATGGAGGAAGACACAGATATGCCCAAAATCATATTTTATTAAAGATGGAATTTTGCAGTCATCTAGTACAATAGGCCATGGATGGTTCAAACCTTGAGAAAGGGACGTTTCCGATACTCTACTCAACTCTCAACATGCAATGTCCTGTTCTGCTTAAGCATAGAGGAACATCCCGCTAACCTATCTAATTCCCATATGTTTGAGCGGGTACTGACATTCAGGGAATTGAATGAGGATTGATGCCATTTACACTATAAGAATATCTTAATCATGGTTATTAGATCATCACTAGGTAAATGAGGGCCACGAGAACTAGGGCCCACCTACATGCATGGCATGCGGGCCATATTTCATGTTGCATGCACTGAAACACCCTTATTGAGCTTTCATACACACAGAAAACACTGCATGCAAGTCAACTGGGAATTAGAAGAGAAAAGCGACCTAGTCATGCAAAAGTTAGGTCAGGCCATGGAAAGTTATAAAAGAAAGGTAAAGTGAATGAGTAAGGTCTGCTTATTGATTATTTATTTGAGAAGTCGACTTGGAGAGCTCATGGACGACTGAGTATGGAGAAAATAAACTTAAAAGAAAAAGTGAAAAGCTAGCAGTACCCGCCTCTTACCTCTCGTGTGAGACGTGTGAGATGATGGTTTTGGCAGCTTCGTCGAGCTTTTAAAGGTTGTGGAAAGGCAAGTGAAGTTCTTTTGCAACTGTCGTGATGGGAGAAAAAGCGTTTCGGCACTTGTCGTGAGCTGAAAGGTTCCTATGTCTATTGTCGTTCAGTCTTCTCATGTGCGTATGAAAGAGTGTGAGCCGGAAGTAACTGACACTCACCCTGCTATGCAAGATGAAATGTCTGATTTTTCATGTCTTCAAGTGAAGTGCTTCGTCTTCTAAAAATATTTGATTACCTAATAGCTCACAAGTAAAATACTCCTGAAACACTTGTTGAACTTGATGGCACTTGGTGGATTATGCTTTCGGGGATGTATTTATATGATGTGGCCTAGCAGAAATGTTCTTATATGCTGAAACCTTACCATTTTCACATGTAAATAAATTCTATGATTATGTCCGATTCCTTGACGATAGAATGCGAGACCGTGAACTGATGTAGCAAGTTCTTCCCCTCCTCCTTTATTTAAAAAAAAAATGTTAACCGATATGCGAGGACATGGCTCTATCTAAGATGGCAGAATCTTCAGTCATGTGGCAGAATCCTGACTTCAGTAGCTACATGTATTTGATGGTCTCTTACTACTGCATTTTCTTCCATTGATCCAAACATTCATGTACTTAACGTTCAACATCTACCACCCGTCGCTAGAGATATGGAACGAATCGTGGCCAACATGGAATTTCATCCATGGGATTCTTACATAAAGCAGAAATCTCAAATAAGAAACCTCTTTGAGATTCTCCATAACCGCAAGCAAATCTTGTATTATTAAACCGTAAATTACATCACGTTGAAATGATAGTGATAGCATTGTTGTGTAGCCAATGACTAGTCCATTATCTCCACTGTGCATTCTTAGTGTAATGGACTGCCCACAGGCATGTATTCGACCAAACCACTTCATACCTCCACTGCCTTTTATGCCTATATTTCCAAGTCACTGAGTTTTTATTTCTTTTATACTCACTACCTGCATCTTAGTTCATTGATGAGTGCATTTGTTCATAGGTACTAGGCACACTTACGTTCTCGATGTATTGTCTGGTCGTATGGTATGTCTCATGTCTCGTCAAGCCTGCATTTGTCATCATGCATCTCTTTGCATCATCCACCTTTAATTGTTGCCGAGTTGACGAGAGAGAAAAAGTGTATTCCATCTCGCCATGCAAGAATGCATGTTGGCACCCATGTCTTTCTTTTCCGCTGGCATTGGCATTGGTTTGCTGAGAGAACTACATGTGGGTGGGCATTGGATGCCATTTTTTCCAACAGTTCCCTCTCAACGTCTTGGATAGCCACCAGTGCCTTTTGTTGATCTACAACCTCTTCCAAGGCTATCTCCTTTACGTAACGTCCTTTGCTGTATGGATGAATTTTCTCTTGCCCTTCTCTGTCAAATGATGTCGCATCTTGTCTAGCTGCCATGAGTTAATCCCTCCTACCATTCTGGGCACCAACGGCCCTCTTTGCAATGTGGAATCTCTGCTACAAATATATTCCTTACATTCTGCTGTTACATGTAATTATAGTTTCTTTTGTATGATAAAACTGTTGCATGTCCATGTTTCCTGTCATTGTAACAGCAGCCTATTCCCTATTTCACTATACACCATCATCTCTCCAAACGCTTAAATTCTACCCAGGTCCGTTTCGTGGTGGCCTATGGTTTTCGATTCTCTGTCATAACATGTCTTCCTGGATACATTTCATATTCCTTGCGTAGGTTGCAGATGGACATTGTTTATTTACTTTTAGGTTTTCAATATATATATTATCACCTACCATTACAACAGCCTCATGTCCTCTTTTTTGTTTCTTTTTATTATTATGCGGCTGCTCTTTTATCTTCCTATAATTTTGTTATTGTATCATGCTATGCGGGTTAATGTTTTTTTTCTCTCACCAATATGCATTGCTTCTCAGCCTCCTTCCCTAGCATTACACTCATCTCATATACCATCTATTTGGAATGCCTATGCTTATCCCAATCTCCTTACATGCTTCCATACTTTACCCTTCGTAATCATAAATATTCCTTTGAAAAACACAACTAACCATGCTCCATATGTCTTGAATGTCCCATACCATACCTAGTGCTTTCAGATTTGGTATCCAAGAATTATAGTCATGGTCTCATAAGAATAGCCTTAATCTCCATGCTAAAGTGAAGTGCACGAAAGGAATTCATAAAGCGCTCTATATTTATATTTATATTAATTTTTTAGTTACTTTGTTTTTATATTATAAAAGGAATTCATAAAACGCCTTCATATTCATATTATATATAAATATATTATTTTTTAGTTACTTTGTTTTTATTATTATGTCTATGACATATTGTAACCATTTTGGATATATTAAATGGTCGGTGCAGCAGAATGTTCAGCTTATATAGTTTAACTTTGCAAAAGCATTTGATTTTTGCTTAGGTTTCTTAAGCGTGGATTTCAATTACCATGTGTCTGATATGTCAGCTTGTCAATGTACGCTAAGCTAGGACGGGACCCTTCTCCGATTGTCGTCGATTGCACTCCGGCACCGTCTCCATCCCCCTCGGCTGGATCACTCCTCCGTCGACGTGAAGCCGGCAGGTTAATGCAACCCGGGGATTGGTGAAAGCAGCAACCTACGAGAGACTCAATGTACTGATTTCAAGTTTTGCTGTACGGTGCAGCATTTGAATTGAATTATGGGCGACTGGCCTTAATGTTCTAACTTCTAACGCTCTCCCGTATTCATAAGGCAGAAAGAAGACGCGCAGGCATGCGGAGAATTGCCAGGATGCCTTGCAATCCGAACATAAATCCGAGCAGGAGAACATGGGAAGGCGGAGGCGGTGACTTGTTAGAGATAATGTAGAACTGCTATATAGATTGCTTGGGATTGTGTTGATGTGTACTGTCTATGTTTGGTATGCATAGGTTTGAGATCCACATATCATGGATCTAAGGTTTAGTGTTGTTACCTATATATTGTAATCATTTCTCATATGTTAATTGAACTGGTATTTACCACTCCTGTGTGTTTGTGCGAGCCTTCGTGCTCTACACCTCTCCTCTATGATTTCTATTTTGGTATCAGAGCCAAAGATCTGGCTGCTGTGTGGAAGCCCTGTTTGGCTGTGAGAAGTGCCCTTCGTGGCTTGCTGCTGTGAAATCCCATTGAGGCTGTGTGAGTGCCTGATTGGCCTACTGTTGTTAAGAAGCCCTTCGTGGCCTGCTGAGATGTGCCTTTCGTGGCCTGCTGTGAAAGCCCATTGAGGCACACTAATTGTGTGAAGTCACTAGAGTAGAGGCCGCCATAGTGTTGGGCGTGAGTGTGAAAGGAAAGCACACTGCCCCATACCTAACCGCTGACTGTTTGCCATGAAGATTGTCGCTAAAGGAGCTGGTTGGACATGAAGGAGAGATCGCGGCCCATATTTCGTGGAGGAAGCTTCCCATCTAATCTGGACAAGCCAGTGTGTGTATTGAGAGCCACCATTGTGGCCTATTGTGAGGATCCCAAAGTGGCCTGTTGTGAGGAGCCCATTGTGGCCTATTGTGAGGATCCCAAAGTGGCCTGTTGTGAGGAGCCCATTGTGGCCTGATTGTGAGAGCCTTTAGTGGCCTGCTGAGTCTGATTGGCTGTGAGAAGTGCCTGTTGTGGCCTGCTGCTGTTGTGTGTTCCTGGTGGCCTGGAGTTGAGTTGTATCTCCTCCTGATGCAGAGTGAAGCCCTTTTGAGGCCCTATTATGGTGTGAAGAATGGATCGCTGTATCCATCCGCTGCCGAGAGATAGTGAGAGTTTATCAGATCAGTGCTTTCTTGGATTGTTGCCCAATCATAACTGATCTGAACCTGTTGTAGTAGAGGAGCCGCATGAAGGAGTGTAAGCTCGCCTGCCGTCAAGGGAAGACTTCCGACCCACTGTGAAGGATCTGCGTGGGATATTATTGGTTGCTGCGTGGGAGAATTCGGCTTGTAGGATCGCTACCAATCTCTGTTGGCACATTACCGGCCGTTTCCATCACCATGAAGAGAAGACCACCCTGAATGACCACCGTGAATGCTGCCACCGTGAACGCTTCCCCATCTTGTTGAATCCAACGTGAAGGAGCCTGAGTTTGCTGTCTGTGCATACAGATCCGGCAGGAAGAACACTGCCCTCAGCCACCATGTAGAGGAGATAGCAGCCATTTCAAGAATCTAAAATTGCTGCAGTAGAGAAGACCACCGTGAAGAATCTGAAATTGTGACCTGTATGGAAGTCTAGACCACTGCTGCGTGGAGAATACAGTTGGTGTGGCTGCTGGCTTGTCCAGCTGCCTCAGTAAAGAAAAGATAAATATGCCTTTTGATGCTGCACTTGAGCCTCTATATGATAAGGAATGCCTCTCCAGAGAAGAACATATTTTAATTATGTTGGAAACAACTTTAATAAATAACTTCGTGGTTGGATTTAGAGCAGCTGAAGAAACAATAGTCGATTTTGATGCAGAGTTGAAGTTTATTACAGAATGGCTTGAAAATCCAAAGAATGGTAAAAATGTGGAATATGTTTGTGATGAAGAATGTATCAGGTTTGGAGACGCTGAAGATATATTGTTGCAGAATTCCACTGCACATAACATAGCTGATTGTAACCGAGCATGGATGACAATTATTAAGTTTGCAGAAGTTGTAAAAGCTAAAGGGTGATCCAGGACAACAGAGGCCCAACCAAATTTTAGAATATACATTCAAATGAAATATACATCAATGTGTGAAGACTTCAAGTTCTCAAGCTGGAAGAGCAGGAAACAAAAAAATATAAACAAATATTATCTCACAGTAACTAAGGTCAAGATGAAGCAGAAGGAGGATTGTAGAGTTCAAGGTCCTAGGAATATACACTTTGTTTTCTTGCTCATTTGTAAGCCTAGTTCTACATGCATATTTAGTATTGTGATCCATTTCTACATTAAGGGAGGATGTTAGAGATAATGTAGAAATGCTAGACAGATTGCTTGGGATTGTGTTGAGGTGTACTGTCTATGTTTGGTATGCACAGGTTTGAGATCCACATATCATGGATCTAAGGTTTAGTGTTGTTACCTATATATTGTAATCATTTCTCATATGTTAATTGCATTGGTATTTACCATTCCTATGTGTTTGTGCGAGCCTTCGTGCTCTGCACCTCTCCTCTCTGATTTCTATTTTGACTCGAATTTGATTTCGAATAATTCTAATTCAAATTCTTCTATTTCCATACTTGGCAGCTCTTCTAACTCGGACAACCTAGCAACATTTAGGATTCTAAGCTTTGTGGCGTGCTCCAACCCCCGTATTCTCTTCAGCTTCACACACCCCTTTGTGCACAACTCCTCCAAATATGTCAATGGCTCCATACTTGGCATCTCTTCTAACTCAGACAACACACGAACATTTAGGATTCTAAGCTTTGTCGCATGCTCCAACTCCCGTATGCTCTTCAGCTTCACACACCCGTATGCCAAAAACTCCTCCAAACATACCCATGTTTCCATACTTGGCAGTTCTTCTAATTCAGAGCACCCTGTAACATATAAGAGTCGAAGCTTTGTACACTACGCCAACCCTCTGATGCTCTTCAGTTTCACACATCCTGTTGCCCGCAACTCCTCCAAAGGTGTCAATATTTCCATACTAGGCAGCTCTTCTAATTCGGAGCACTCTGCAACCTCCAGTCGTCGAAGCTTGGTCAGCTATTCCAACCCATGGATTCTCTTCAGTTGCACACATCCACCTGCCGAGAACTCCTCCAAACATAACGGCAACGACAAAGGTGCCTGCAAAAACAAAATATTGAAGCATTTCATTCATAAGAAAGATATTCACGATTGCCATCTGCATATCATTTCCAATTCGTTTGAGATATGAAAAGCAGAGATTGGGAATAGAGCCTTGCCTTCCTTGTTTTCTGAGCAGCAAGAGGATCCAACTCCAAAGTATTCGATCCACACCACCACGGCCACCAACGCCACCAAGTTCCCTTGCAGTAAAACTTCCACTCGTACAAAAAGGCTTCTCCTAGAGAGGCAACAAAGAAAAAACAACAATAGCAGTAGTACTAGTACGAATAACATTAACAATAATAGTGCACTGGAGGATGATGGGGATAATGGAGCGAATGGGCATATGGAAAGAGGGGACAGATCACCTAGAAGGGATGAGGAGGAAGGGTACTCTGATAGGGTCCCCGGGGCCACGAACTCTATAGTACACCAGGATGGGAGGCCCTCCAAGCAGAGGCTGCTCGTTGTAGCGAATAGATTGCCAGTGTGTGCTACCAGGAAGGGAGAGGACTCCTGGTCATTGGAGATAAGCGCCGAAGGCCTAGTTAGTGCCCTTCTTGGTAAAATTCTTCCTTCACACTTCCAAACCCATTTAGGCTCTTAGAAATTTTACCAGTTTTCGTTCGTCTTTCTCAAGTTTTAATGTTTCAGGGTGTGGTCGACTTCTATTATATTTGGACGTTAGGGAATCAGTTAGCTAGTTATAGGAGTAAGACATCCAGATAGCCATGCCATTCATATGGTTTGGACAATAGAGAATGAGTTAGCTATTTACATAAGATATATCCTCAAAACCGTGCAACCAAAATTGTTTTTAAACCAATAGATAAACAATTTCTATAGAAGTTCCAGGTTTCAATACCACCACAGGCTGCATACTAGCATTCTTGATACTTTGTTGATATTTTACCAATTATCTCTGGTAGCCTCCACATGAAAAGCAAACCATGAAGCTCTTGCTTTTGCAAACGACCCTGCATAATCAAGAGGGTTTGTGACCATAAAATGACAGTCCAAGAATGCCTGGGTATGCTTTCTCAAACTTTGAATCACAGGTGTTCCAATTGTAAGATTTGGAACAAAATGTTATTTTGTTTCAAATAGCACATCAAATCCTTAGCCTTGATATCAATTTGAAAAGATATTCATGTACCTATCCTTGTATTATACAAAAACCATAAAGCCATATTCATATATGCTCTGTTTGACAAAAACTGGAGATCTGTTAACTTAGAAACAAGCCATTTGGCAGCTCCTTCATCAACTATCCTGGTGGGTGCTGTTTGGAGAAGAAATTTGAATATTTTAGACATCTGCAATTGGACGCTTCTGCTCTGATACTTGGCTCAAATATGGGCATGCTGTTTGTCGACACTTTGGTAATCTTATGAATACTTGCCTCGACACATGGATACTTTTGACAATAGGCGCATTTGATGTGTGTAGGCTTAGGCACGACATCTGGTATAATGTTTTTAATAACTAAGCAGTGAACACATTCATGTTTTGCACCTGCGAAACATATCCCATGCAAGAGAAAATGTAATACTGTATGTTTATATAGCTTGAACTTATGGATTTTTCGATGATAGAGGTAGCAAAATGAAACTTGTGGACTTCAGCGCACTTTGACAATTAGCATTCAGTATTCAGTCATGCTTGAAGTTTGGATTAAGAATCTGCAAATATTCAAATTTGCTGCCATGCATCTATGCTGCAAGCTAATGTCATAGACATTGCTGCTTGTAGCTCTTGTTTAGATTTTGATTCGAAAAAGAAGTAAAGTGAAACTTTGAAGAACGTGCATGAAAAAGGTGTAGCTCACATGAAGATGGATAAGTATATAGCATTATTAAAGGGTGGCTTTAGAAAAATTTGTATCATCATGGAACAATAAAGGATAAGTGAGAAAGATGGGAGCGATAAAAGGGTATTTTTTTTTAAATTTCAATTTTGGAGGGAATAATAGAGGATAAAGGATAAGTGAGAAAGATGGGAGGGATAAAAGGGTATTTTTTTTTAAATTTCAATTTTGGAGGGAATAATAGAGGTTAGGGAAAGCTTTGGTAAGCTAGAATAAAAGGAAGGAGAGATCTTTGTTAATTCATATTTGAAATTATGGATGGGAAGGTAAAAAGGGATTTTCTTACTTTAGAAAATTAGAGATAGTTTTAAATAGTGGGATAATGGGTATAAAAGGGTATTTAAATAATGTTATTGAAAAGGGTAATAAGGAATTAATAAGGGGTAATAAAAGGGTGTGGCATTAAAGGAAAGGGATTTTTTTTTTTAATGGCGAATATTTGCTTGTTTGTAAGGAGAAGCCCAAGGGGGGGTGTATTTTTCACTTTTCTGACATGGATGTGTTGAGAATGACAAGAAATAGATGCATTTGATGTGTTTATCAAATGAAAGGAAATGGCATTTTTAGATGACATGATACAAAGACACATACTTGACAAAACTTTGATTGACTATCGAAAGTGTCAAAAGGTGTTAGTTTTTGTAAAACAAAAAAATGAGAGTGATCGATACAATGAGCGACACTAAAGATGCAACTTGGTAAATCTACCAAATGGGTCATATGACAACGAAACGGGCGAGACAAGGTGTGGACATGACAAGTACATTTCCTTGGACATGACGGAGTGGATGGAATGATTTCACAAAAAACAATTAATTGGTTCGCCCTTTGCATCATGTTCCGACACTTCAGAACATGTCAATGTTGAGCATCAACATCTAGCCCAAGGAAAAACAATTGAACACAATGACATGGGATGGATTGACAGTGACTTACTGATAGTATGGTGATGTAACCATGAAGTTGGTACATGTACTCGTTTTCATCCCCCAAAATGGAAATGAGTTAAAAGGGTAAGGATAGCATTCCACGATGGGTGAAGCAAAGGGATGAAATAAGTGCAAGAAACCAAAACAGAAAGCAATAAATATTCAGCATACCCCAGTTTTATCACTAGGAATTGCCCAATAGTTCCACCCTCTCCACGTCATGTTCTTTTCTATATAAGGAAACTGATCGACATCATGCTAGAGTTTAGCGGAAAAACAATTAGGTGAAAGAGAATAGTGGTGAATTGCACTTAAAGATGTCAAATTCCATGAAAATAATTTGGGCATACTGCGAAAGTAAATGATAAAAATGAAATTAATCTAACCAAATGGAAGTGAGAGACTATGAAATGAAGACTTATAAGCTGTTGCAATGAAATAAAACTAAATGCATGTGAGAAAACAAAATGACCTATGATTAACATGAAGATTTCCTACTCCTACTTCTGCAAAATAAAAATTAATCAAGGAGGATGACAATTAGTGTATAGGAATGCATCTAAAATGCCATGACTATTATTACTTGCATCATTATTACACAAAATTTCATCATGAGCATCAAAAGGAAAGATAGATTTTATCATGAAACTCAAAAAAGAAAAGTTAGTACTATTGGAAGAAGTTGTCATTGATGTCAAACAGGGTGTCATTGATGTCCAAAGGGTGAAGAGATCTATAGTGTTGCAATTGGTGTCAAGGTCATGATGATGATGTGGCTGTAGTAGAGATAGATTGTTTGGGTAATGTTTGATGAAGCCTTGAAACCCCTAGAGAATACCCTAATGATCCTAAGGAATCCCTTGAAGAAGAATCATTTTCACAAGTGTACATAACTCCAAATAGGTCTCCTTATGGCATAACAATTACACATGGCCCTCATGAGAAGACACTTTGAATTGTACACAAGTGGTACAAATCCCTTAGATAATCCCCTGATGATCACGATGATGTGCAGTGTAAAGTGTTAAATGTACAACATCAGGAGACATTTTCTAAACCAATCTTGTGCAGCCAAGATTGATCCTCCAGTATAGAGGTGAGCACTTTGATTTCCTATCGTGTAAAGGTTATTCCTTCCGTATAGAGGTAATCAATTAAAGTAATGATGTTGTAAAGTCTTGTTGGAAAAGGCTCTGGACTTGTGTGTCAAGTCATGATTCTCCTGTGAACCTTCTATATAAAGGTATACATGGGATGGACCTCCCATATAGAGATGGGCCTTCCGTATAAAGGTCATGATTTACTTGTTAAAATAATTTAGTGTTGTGTGATGTATTATTAACCGTGATCACCAGTTGCTATTAAGTCTCCTTCAGAGATTGATCACCTCTAAAGTGAATTACTTTAGCATATGATCATTTGGTCCGGAATAATATAATATGATCATAGCATCTGATAATTCTTCTTAGTATAATTTAATGTGATAGGTAATTAAAGTTAGCACTTATTGGCCATGCAGTAAAAGATAAAGAAATAAAAGATAAAGCATAGAGATCAAGAGAATTCGAAATCGCCCATGCAGAAACTTCAGATAATTAAATAGCACTGGAATTGTTAAAGCTTTGGTTATAAAACTTTAGTTAAGTAACGATGTATGACTCAATCAGTGCTTCAATTAAAGCATACGTTAAAGATATGCAATCGGTTAACTAAAGGAGAACTTAGTGATCACTTCAGTAAAATCAATCAACATGATTTTCAGTTAAGAAAATTTAACTAAAGTGTTGAAAAGGAATTAGTTAACTAAAGTGTTTTGCATGACAACACTTTAGTTAAACTAAAAGTTAAAATATGACACCTAAGTTACAACATTAAATTTGCTCCTATTTCATGATGACACTTATGTACTTAGCTTGTTATAAGTGCTCCTACATCAGTTATGAGGCAATTTCACTCCAAAGTCAGTTAAGCATGATTTCAAGTTAAGGAAGAAAGGTATGGTGCATTGACGGTGCATGATTGAAGAAACTAGAAGTGCACTGCAACTATCCAAGAAGATAAACCGTTATGGTTTGCATGAGAGGTTTATCCTTCACGCATTGATTCGATATTCCTTGCATGGCAGCAATTTTTTATATATATTGATGTTTTAGGCACATTGGAAAACACATCTGATTGATCTCTCTTCTCTATTGCTTCCATATCTTCACCAAGAGTATTTGGTGATCTCTTATCTTCCGAAATCAATCTTCTATGTTGTAAAAGAAAGACATTCTCTGCTATCCATTATATTATACAGAGAAGAGTTGCGGGGGTTTTTTGTTCTCATTGTTTTGAGGATTTTCCCCAGGGTATATCTTGTTTTATGGTTGTATGAATTTTATGTGATTGAATTGTCTCATTGTTTCAAGTTTCTACATCTAAAATAATTAAAGATCAAAGATCAACCAAATATTAACATAAAGGAGCCCCTAAAGTGTCCCAAAGGAGTGTGAAGAAATTCCTAAAGAAATGATGTTGGGTCACATGACCATGCTGATAAGAAGTGTAAAGAAGTACCTAAAGGTGTCCCTAAGCAATTTCATTAAGAAATGTGAAGAAATTCCTAAAATAGTGGTGTTGGGTCCACATGACTAGAAGGATTGGTCGATATGACCATGAGAAGTAGCCCTAAAAGTAATAAGGATTGGTCCACAAGACAATGTTGAAATTAAAGGTGAAGAAACCCCAAAACAATGGTGTTTGGTTCACTTTCCCATGAGTTTGGGGTTACATGACCCATGGTGGAGAAGGCTCTAAAGAGTCCCCAAAGTTTATCCGAAGCAAGTTGGTGTGATGCATGAAGTATCCCCAAAATAATGATGTTTGTTCCACATGACCCCGAAGGTTGTGGTACTTTGGCCCATTGGACCACATGAAGTGGCAAGGATCCCCGTAAAAAATAATGATGTTTCCATCAAGAATGATGATGATGTGGACAAGCCCTAAGGCTCCTTTGAGAAGATATGGAGTGATATTGAAGTTTTGGTGAAGTGTCATGATGGATCTTTGAAGTGGTCTATTGACCCATTGATGTATAATCCCTTAAAATATGGAGATCCACAATTTAAGGATGAGTTTAAGGAGACCCTAAAAGAAGCTACAAGATGTGATGAAGTGTATAAATAGAAGACCAAACATTTCATTTGATCATCAATCAAGTCTCTCTTTGGTATTGCGTACCTCTTGGAGAAAAGTTTGAAACTTTGTAGAGGACAAATTTTTGGGTACCTTTGAGGATTGAGGAGTTTCACTAAATTGGCATAACTTTCTGATACGATATCGGAATTACAAAATTCTTGGCTTGTTGGAAATATTATTGGAAGGGATATGTGATAACATGATCTAGAGTTTATTTTGGTTTTCATATTATTTATTCATATTGTGATCTTGACAAAGGTATGGTTCATGCTTGTTGGTTTCTCTTGTGATGGCACATGTCTCTCATGGATAGAGTTCATCTTTGATCTTGGTATGGTATGTGAATTCATTGAATATTTTATGGAGGATATAATGGTGATTATCTTGGCATATTATTGACATAGATATTTGTGATTTTTTTGACATAGATCTTAATGATTTGTTGGTATAGATATTGATTCTATATGGGGATAGATATTGATGTTATCTTGGCATAGATCTTGATGATATATTGGCATAGATCTTGATGATTATTTGGGCATGTTGCATGATTGTATTGACATAGATCTTGATGATTCTCTGGGAATATTGTATGATGATCTTGGCATAGATCATAGTGGTTATCTTGGCATAGTCCATGGTTATGCTTTGGAATATGGTTCATCTCTTGGAATATTCAATGTTTTGAAATGTCTATGATGTAAAAGTTAGAGAATGAAAATGACATCTATGGATGATTGTTTCTGGGTATAGATTTGAGGCATGTACATGTTGATATAGTGTGACATATATTGTGACAATGTGATAGTGATTGTGGCATTGTGACATTAACACTGGCACTGTGTCAGAGACAGTGATTGTGGAATTAATATAGAGATACAATGATATAGATATAGAGACAGAGATACAGGTTGCAAAGACAATGATTGGGGTATTGTGACAGAGACAGTCATTGTGAAAGGTTGACATGGGAAATGATACAATGGTATAGGTTGACCGAGGAAGTGATACAGGTACATATTGACAAAGACAATGATGCAGGTACAGATTGATAGAGATAGTGATATATGTACAAGTTGACCGAGGAAGTGATATGGGTACATATTGACAAAGAGACAGTGATAGAGGTACAAGTTGTGATAGTTATATGGTGACAATGGCAGATTGGTCTTCTTATTCATATCAGGGCGGCAAGATGGGACAAGGATAGTTTGGAGCCTGTGATATCAGGGATTTGGAGCCTCCTTCTAGTCGATGCTGGTGAATCAAGGGATTGGAGCTTCCTTGAGGTTGGTGCCTTTAAATCAAGGGGTTGGAGCCACCTTATAGTTGGTGCTAGAAAATCAAGGAGTTGGAGCTTCCTTCAAGTTGGTTCCTATAAATCAGGGGGTTGGAGCCTCTTTCTAGTTGGTGCAAGAAAATCAGGGAGTTGGTGCTTCCTTCCAGTTGGTGTTGGTAAATATATTGAACGTAATCTTAAATATATAAGATAAGCATTATGTGGTTTATCTCCCATTTGGGTTTCCACGTTAAATATCTTGTGCACTGTGTATGGTTTATGTGATGATGAATGAAATTGTTAATGGTTAATGTTTACATTATTTTATTAATGTATGAAATGGTAAAAAGTGTTAAATACTTATTCACCCCCCCTCTCAGTATTTCCAACAAGTACTAGTCGAACCAAATGAAAAGAAATGCAAATGAAAAGAGTTAGTTCTAACAAGATTAGAAAATTGATCCACCCATGAATCTGAAATAAAATCCTGGAAAATTAACCCAGGAATTCCCCTGCTCATCTCCTCGACCATGTCAAATTGATCTGGAAAAAGACATTTAAGTTCGTTGACATTAATTGAATTGAGTAAATCCTCATTGATTTCCTTATCATTTTAATTTCCTCTGATGACAAATTTCTCATCATTGATCAATTCAGGAGAAATACATTTATTTTCCTCTTCATGAATAACAATAATAAAATTTGCATTGAGTTGATCAACAATAAATAAAAGAAATTTATCATGACTAGATTGCAAGTTAACCTAACACAAAGATGAACTTTCAAGAGTTATGTGCTCATTTGGATCAGGAAGTGAGAGAAATTCAAAATTCTCTCAGGACAACAAGCATCATTAATTAGGTCGTCAAAGCAATCATTGTGGATCAAACAAGGAATTCCTTTAAAAACAAGAGATTCGGACTCAAAGGTATGATCACAAGAAAAAAGTTCCTCACCCAAAACCGGAAGGGATTGAGCATATTTCTCATGAACCAATGTGACACTCATCAAAATTATCAATCACAACAAGATCCAATTTTAAAGATTCCGGATTATAACTCACCTTCTCACAATAATCAATTTCCCCTTTCGAATGATTAAGATTTTTTGAGACATCACATTGAAAATCATAAGCCTCAACTTTAATTAAGAATTTATTTTGCGAATTTGATAAACATGGAGTGTTAAGACGAGGTGGGATGACATTGTCCTAATGAATAGGGATGTGAGGATCTTGCTTCGGATAATATGTAAATATATGGTCATCAAAAGAGAAAACCTAATTAACATATTTCATGATTGTCCCAGAACAATTTATGGACAACAAAGGGGAAGCAAGAGTGTTATTCACATTCTGATACTTCTCAGGATCTCTAATATCATCAAAATAAATTATGTTATCCTTGAAACTCGCTAAATGATTCAACATATCATAAGATGAATAATTGTTAGGAAAGATAGGTGCAGATTAGATTGCGACGCTAGAATGATTGGCTTTATCAATCAAGATAGGTATCGAATAAGGAATAGAAGGTGTAACAATTTCATGATTAAAATTATCCTTATTGATTAAAATATCGGTTCAAATAAAAACTTTGGTATAAATTGACATTGAGACTTGGTTTCGTCGATGTAGACCTCGTCGGTAAGCTCCTCGGCTCTAGAAGGTTACCCCTCTTCACTCATTCTTGATATTACAAGTAGTGTTCATAGCTAGAAGGGTTATGTATTTTTTGCAAAAAAGGCACCAATGGTGTGCTAAAAGATCAGTATATTGCTTTAATTTAGGTGTATTTAGAAAGTGGGGAGGTAGAGAAAGATCTAGTTGAGACTTCTTCATAAGACTATTATCTAATGAATTCATCTGATCTTGCATTTCATGCATCAATTGGATCATGGACATATTGGTCTTAGGGGTGAATTGTCCCATTGGAAACCCCATCCTTTTTTTATGGTAGTCAATTTCGAGGCATGTCTGTAAAGTAGCACCAAGGCAATTTACATTCCTCCCTTCTAGTTGGTGTCGGTAAGGAGGAGGAATACAATGACAATACTGGACAATGGAGACTTGTTCAGAAGGTCAAACGAATTTGGGATACTGGTCATATAGCTTCTTGAACCTGAGGTTAAATGATTTGATAGTGAATTGGTCCATTGGAAACCCCAACCTTTTTTTATGGTCTTCAATTTCGAGGCATGTCTATAAAGTACCACCAAGGAAAATTACATTCCTCCGTTATAGTTGGTATCGATAAGGAGGAGGAATACAATGACAATGCTGAACAAGGGCGGCTTGTTTTGAAGGTCAAACGAAATAAATTAGACACTTAGGATTTAGTTAAGATCAAATTGTTATAATATATCTGTTACGAAAAGTGTGTTTCTTTAGTATGCATTTGTAAATATCTAATCTAACGGTCACGATATATTCTAGACATAGAGTGTGCGACGGTTCAACTTCTCTTAGATCATAACTACCTTTGATATGTGGCTTAACACCCAATTGGTCCATGATATCTATTTAAATAGCATGGAGGGTCACTTGCTAGTTGATCGATTACGAGAAGCTCATTTGTAACTTTCTTTCTTTTGCATAATAAACTGCCTCAAGTAGCTATTTGGTTGGGGTCATGGAGTGTTTCGATTTCGAGAGTTTAAACCACATGAAAAAATCGATGTGTTGATATGTGATTTGTTTTTGTGAGCGACTGCTCTAGGTGTTCGGTCTTTTGGAATTATCTTATGCAGTCGAACATGGTATCCGAACCTTTCTAAAGAGACGCTTCCATTGGTGATCTAGATATTGAACCGGTATTGTCGAAGCTATGAAAAGGTTTCTAGTTCTGTAATTTATGTGCATTTTTTGGTTGTGAGAGGTGTTTCATTGTGTTCGGAGCACCATTTCCAGTTGGGAACAATTTCCGTTTCATCGAAAAAGGCTTTCGTTTTCGCAAGATACTTGCATTTCATCAAATCTAGAGGTATATTGCTATAGTGATGTTTTTTTATTTAAAATAATTTTCTCTTTTTCTTTTTAGATCTAGTTTTTTATTTATTTATTTATTTAATTTCGGGTTGTTACTTTCTCTTTTTATGTATGCTCTTTTCCCTACACCTTGTGTGATCTCGAAAAATCATAAACAAAAGAAAAAGGGTCTTCTTTACTACGTATGCTCTTTGTGTGCACTTCGTGTGACCACAACAAACCGAAACATTGAGAAAACATATACAATCCAAGAAAGCTAACGAGGTCTAACCCCAAATTCAAGGCATATTATTTTTGGTTTTATGTGAAGTGATTTGCAGGAAAAATGTCTTCTTTTTTTTCCTGGTAAGCACGAAGTTCGAGACAAAAGAGTTAAAAAAAAACCTTCATCATTTCTATCTTTTACATACATTTTAATATTAACTCACTTGGTTAAAAATTGCTTTATTTAATAATAGGTCTTGAGTTCAAGTCTTATTGTTAGTTATTTTTCTAAAATTGTATGTAATTTCTATTTTTAAGTTACTTTATTGTAAAATTGCATCTCCCTTAAATTATAAAAGTGAGTCATTTAAAGTCTTTTAGTTTTTTGCATGCAATATTTAAGGTAACAGTATTGTAATAGTGAAACTCCACTTATTTTACAAAAGTGGTTCACATAAAGCAACATTATTGTAAAGTGAGTTTAAAAGGTTAAGCTTTGGAAGAGGGGGGATCTTTTTTTTCAGTTGGGTCGATCCTTTGACTTCCTCGTATCTGTTGGAGTCACCCGCAACCATTTTTTCAATCAAGCATAATTTCCTCATCCGGAGTCATTTTTCAGTGTTGTTTTTTTCTAAACAGCCTGGTATTTCGAGATCCTTGCATCCATACTATTGGTTTTTGTTTTTGCGACATTCATTTTACAGTATGGCCTCCCCATGTAATATTATGCTTACTAGTTCCAACTATTTCTCATGGAAATTGTAATGTCCCTTTTTAGAAATTTATTAAAATGGTGAAATTTTCAATTTTTCCACTAGTTCGACCCTTAACTAGTATTGGTTTCTTGGTCTCCAAATGGATCCAAATGATCCCAATTGTCACGGAAGGTATATGGATGGTATTAGGACATTATTACGAGGTTCATGGATGCTTTATAGTCTTCAAAAGGCTTCTTCAACTCTCCTTTGAATTCTATCCAAGGTAAGGGATTTGACTAGCAATTAGGGGTTCGATTCCCTCCTAGGTAGGTGCTGGAGATGGCTCTCCAAATGCTATTGGAACCTCTCAAATTTCAGGACAGAAGAAGGGGACATCTATGGGACATCAATATGGTCTCATATGAATCACCATTCAAGTTATTAAGTCTGATACAACCCTCTCAAATTAGATACAAAAAGACTAGTTTTGACCTTAGGGGAAATGATAGACAATCTTCTCCAAATGCTATGAAATTGAACAATATGACTCCAAAATCTTATGCACTAAACATGAAACTTGTATAACACATTATTAAAAGTCCATACATCATTAATTCATCATTGGTTCACTTTTCCATTAGAATATATTAACATATCATTGGCATACATCAACATAGTGGGGAAAATGACACCATTTGCTCATTAATGATTAGATTTACATAGTTCCACTTGGAATCTCGACTTGAAACTATTCTGAGTATGAATAACAGATAATTTACATCATATGAAAAAATAATGTGGCATTAGAATCTCCCCCAAAGAGAACAACATCTCACCAAGTGCACCCCACCTCAAGGATCATGAATATGTTGAGAAAAATTGAAATGGTTGGAGAAACAAGCTGAACTAGAAGTGACCATGAGCTTCCCTGTAGCTTGTATATGCAACATATGACTCCATTGAAGCTTCAAATGAAATTTTTGAATGGCCTTTCTAATTACCAACTAGGATGGGAATCTTTCACCCTCGAAATTGGTGCTAAGGCAAGTAGAGTAGCACTCCACTAGCTCTCCTCTCAAATGCAATTGTGAAAATGATCAAAATACCATATTATTATTTTTTCCTGATATTTATAAAATTCCTAAGGCCTCCCTAACTTTAATTCCATACATGAGCCTCAGGCCAACTCAATTTGGGAAGAGATTCCCAAGTATGCCACTTGTCCCTCCAAATCTAGCCTCCTCCTCCACTCAATTCGAGTAGGTGTCTCTTTGGCTTCTCTAAATCCCTTGTGTGCCCTCTTGGAGGATATTTTTAGCCCTGAATTGTAATATATGTCATATTTCATCATTCAGGTCTGATTTGTGTCATAGGTGTCGTAGCATCTTCATCATTGTTGTCATAGAGCTAGGGAATCTAGCCCAAGTGTCACAATTCTTCTAAGATGCCTCTTCCTCTTCCATGGGAGTTATTCTTCCACTCCAATTAGAACTTACATGACTCATGCCATGAATAATACCTCTTAAAATCCCCCAAGTATGTTACCCTTCATCTTTAATTCGAATTGGGGAGAGAATCATGCCAAGTGTAGTGGGGAATCTTGCCGCATGGGGGTCCCACAACCTCTTATGTTCCCTCATGATCCAATGCCACCTTATTTTCTTTTAATTATTATTTATTTGACCAATTTAATGTAAATTTGTAAGTATAAGGTAACTTTGGGTCTTGTATCTCCCTTATCCCAACTTTTAATGCTTCCACCCCCAACCTATGGAACTAGTAATTCTCCTCCATGACAGTTCATTTGGATGGGTATATTACAACCTTGAATTGGGAATTTCTCTTAATGTGACCCACCTTGTCCATTTGTATCTAATTTCACATTATTACTAACTTGGACATCATTCTTGGCAATTATTTGACCCTTAGCACATCAATTTGACAAACTATCATGAGTATGGCCAAGGGGCTTAGGCCATTGTGACCCAATGCAAAATTTTGGGCCATGACAAATCCTCCCCTCCCAATATTGCTTGTCCTCAAGCAATTTCAACACATATATGTGGAAGAACCTGTTTTCTTTCCAAAACTTTGCTTCCCAAAACTTCTCTTCTAAAATCTTGAATAGAGCCACTCATGCACTACAATTGTGTGTTTCCAAAAACAAGGAGATTTGGGTTTTATTTTTTCATTTTTGATATCCCCTGTAACATCACCGTTAAACACCAAATATTAAATTAATTCCATCAAAACCAAGTTTTCACAATTACTCTTTACCTCTTTCATATTTTGGAAACCCTTTCTGATACCATTGCATAATTCTTTGAAGTTGCCACTGAGTTTCCCAACTTTGAGTCTTCGAGATTCCATGAAGATTTTAGAGAGGAACCACCATGCTTGCTGCTGCACTACTCTGATTAAAATCACTTTATTAATTGGGGAATCCATCTCCCAAACTACTTGTTTCCCAAAAAAAATGAAACCAATGAGACTAAAAACTATCCCAGGGTCCTATTGCTTGTATTGCACTCCAACAATTAGGAGTGCTCTCCAACCCATACCATTAGGAAAGAGAATTCCTAGATCCCATTTTCTTGTGTGCATTCTTACAAACATCATGAGTACAAAATATATATCATCAAAGTACATAAAAACATAATAAAAATGTACATCAAGGAGGTGCTTCATCAAAGGATCATGAAAGTGCTTATACCTCCAAGTAAGCAGGCCACCATTTGCCAAGTGAATACAAGATTCAAGTGACCAATCAAATCTGATCCAATGACATAGGTGAGGATCCCATGTCCTATAATGCTACTCCAAAAGGATGTAATATGCATCAAAATAATCAGCCATGTGTTCTTTCATCCAAGAAGTGAATGAAGAACCTCCACTACAATCTGAACCAAGTAGGGAACAAAGAAAACAATGAGCCTTCAAGGGGCTCACAGAAGTACCATTTGTGCATCCATGAACATGTGTATCATCAAGAAATAACAAACGATGTTGCTGCCAATAATCATTTTCTCCAATCATACATCTCTTCACCCAATTACTGGATGAAGTTCCTCCAATATCAATTGAACTAAGAAAGGAGCAAGGAAAATCATAAGTCTTCAAGTGACTCAAGTGAACATCATAAGTGCATCCATGTAGATGTGTTTCATCATAAGGTAACAAGGGATTCTACTGCAAATGTAAATAATAAATTGCTCTAATAATGTCATCATATAAAGGAGAGATATGAGTTTTATACTCCTCACTTGGCACCATAAAAAATAAACTTTTCACCCATACTTCATTAGGATGAATGCTGCAAAATATGGAAGTGTAGGATGTAGGAGAATAAACCAACTCACCCAAATGATCAGAAAGTGCAAAAGTGTCCTCATGTGAATGTTCCATAATGGTAGGATCATGCAAATCCCTCAAAAGTGCAAAACTTTCCTCATAGATTGGTTCCAAGGTAGTGGAATCAACTTCTTCAAAAAATGTGTAACCATTTCCAAGAGGAAACTCAAGTTCCTCTTCAACCACATCAAGTGCTTGGATCTCATCAAGCTCATCTTCAAACACATCAAGCACATGCAAATTTCCATGTTTCTCATGATCTACCATGTCATGAGAATCCTCCATACAATCTACCATATGACAATTTGAAACATAGGAGGAAGAACAAGTATATTGCAACCTTTCAAGAAGTTGATCATTTCGAATTTTGAGTTTATGAATATCCTCATTATTATTCAAGTATGTATCATGTAACAATTCATTAAACTCAGCCAAATTGTTTTTATCAAAAATCAAAGACATGAAACTACCTTTGATGGCACATTGCTCTTTGAATCTTCTCCATGTCTTCAAGGAAGGATGGATCCTTCAATGAAGAAACTTTCCAACAATAATTTGACACTAATGCTTGAGTGTCATGGAGCATGCTAAGGGTCTCTTGGATATTCTTTTCATTCATATTTAATGACCCTTCAAGAAAAAGAGACTCTTGCAAATGAACCTCCTCATATTCTTCCTTCTTACTTGGACCAACTTCATGAATATCAAGTGGTGATGGGGAAGTTGATCTTGTTTCTTCTTCAACTGCTACAAGGTATTCATTTTCATGCTTAATGGAAGTTTGGATTGCAGAAACACTTTCAAAAGTGATCTCTATGTCACCAACATAGAGGTGTGAGCACCCATCAGTAGGTACTCCTTCATAGTTCAAGCATCCATCAGTAGATTCTCTTTGAGTCATGTCCAAGGTAGAATGTGTCTCGAAATGATCTTCAATATTTTTAATGGAGTCTTCTTCATGTTCATGTGATGTCTCTTCATATTTGGAATCTCTTTTTAAGGAAAACCAAAAAACTCTCTTCAAGTAGGAAATACATGCATTCCCTGAAGCTTCAGATATTTCATTGCTCTTTTCACTCACACATATGATTTTCTCTCCAAGGTATTTTACAATAATGGCATAAACCTTTCTTCACTAACTCCACATCTTAATTTTTGGGCCTATTTGAAAACACCCAATTAGAAAAGTCTTCTAAAGGAGGGGCCTTTTTTGTATTTCCCTTATACAAGTCAAGATATGCCTGATATTGTTGGGGCAAGGTTTTATATGTTGCTATCCATCTTTGTAACTCATTCATAGAATTATCCTTTGGTAGTGTGACACACTAATATTTATCATACATAGGGTCATGAAATTGTAAGAAATGTTGCATGGTGGCACCTCTTCCTCATACCATTCACACTCTCTTTCATATTGCTCACAATCATCTGCATACTGCTCATAAGCATTGTACTCATAGGATTCATCATAATAGTAATACATGGCTGCAAATTATTCTTCATTGTATGATATTAATTCAGGGGTGTAAGGACCATGATCTGATACCACTGTAATGTCCCTTTTTAGAAATTTATTAAAATGGTGAAAATTTCAATTTTTCCACTAGTTCGACCCTTAACTAGTATTGGTTTCTTAGTCTCCAAATGGATCCAAATGATCCCAAATTGTCACATAAGGTATATATATGGTATTAGGACATTATTATGAGGTTCATGGATGCTTTAGAGTCTTCAAAAGGCTTCTGCAACTCTGCTTTGAATTCTGGCCAAGGTAGGGGATTTGATTAACAATTAGGGGTTCGATTCCCTCCTGGGTAGGTGCTGGAGATAGCTCTCCAAATGCTATTGAACCCTCTCAAATTTCAGGACAGAAGAAGGGGACATATAGGGGACATAAATATGGTCTCATATGCATCACCATTCAGGTTATTAAGTCTACTACAACCCTTTCAAATCAGATACAAAAGACTAGTTTCGACCTTAGGGGAGATGATAGGCAATATTCTCCAAATGCTATGAAATTGAACAATATGACTACAAAATCTTATGCATTGAACGTGAAAATTGTATACCACATTATTAACATTCCATACATCATTAATTCACCAGTGGTTCACATTTCCATTCGAATATATTAACATATCATTGGCATACATCAACATAGTGGGGAAAATGGAACCATTTGTTCATTAATGATCAGATTTACATAGTTCCACTTGGAATCTCGGATTGAAAGTATTTTGAGTATGAATAACATATAATTTACATCAGATGAAAAAATAATGTGGCATTAGAATCTCCCCCAAAGAGAACAACATCTCACCAAGTGCGCCCCACCTCAAGGACCATGAATATGTTGAGACAACTTGAAATGGTTGGAGAAACAAGTTGAAATAGAAGTGAACACAAGATTCCATGTAGATTTCATATGAAACATATGACTCCATTGAAGCTCCAAATGAAAGGTCTGAATGGCATTTCCAATTATCAACTGGGATGGGAATATTTCACCCTCGAAATTGGTGATAAGGCAAGTAGAGTAGCACTCCACTAGCTCTCCTTTCAAATGCAATTGTGAAAATGATCAAAAGCCCGTATTCTTATTTTTTCCTGATTTTTATTAACTTCCTAAGTCCTCCCTAACTCGAATTCCATCCATGAGCCTCATGCCAACTCAATTTGGGAAGATATTCCCAAGTATGCCACTTGTCCCTCCAAATCTAGCCTCCTCCTCCACTCAATTTGAGTAGGTGTCTCTTAGGCTTCTCTAACTCCCTTGTGCGCCCTCTTGGAGGCTATTTTTAGCCCTGACATATAATATATGTTAGATGTCAGCATTCAGGTCTTATTTTTGTCATAGGTGTCATAGCATCTTCATCACTGTTGTCATAGAGCTAGGGAATCTAGCCTAAGTGTCACAATTCTTCTAAGATGCCTCTTCCTCTTCCATGGGAGTTATTATTCCACTCCAATTCGACCTTACATGACTCATGCCATGAATAATACCTCTTAAACTCCCCCAAGTATGTTACCCTTCATCTTGAATTCGAATTGGGGAGAGAATCATGCCAAGTGTAATGGGGAATCTTGCCACATGGGGGTCCCACAACCTCTTATGTTCCCTCATGATCCAATGCCACCTTATTTTATTTTCATTATTATTTATTTGACCCATTTAATGTAAATTTGTAAGTCTAAGGTCACTTTGGGTCCTTTAGCTCCCTTACCCCAACTTTTAATGCTTCCACCTCCAACCTAGGGAACTAGTAATTTTCCTCCATGACAGTTCATTTGGATGTGTATATTAAAACTTTGAATTGGGAATTTTTCTTAATGTGACCCACCTTGTACATTTGGATCTAATTTCACATTATTACTAACTTGGACATCATTCTTGGCAATTATTTGACCCTTAGCAGATCAATTTGGCAAACTATCATGAGTATGGCCAAGGGGCTTAGGCCATTGTGACCCAATGCAAAATTTTGGGATATGACATAAATCTCGTATGGAGGATGTCCTACGCAGTAGGGGACTTTACCGAATTACATCAGGGAAAGAAACAAATCCCATTGATGCTGATAAAAAATAAAATGGGCCAATAAATGTGATGAATCCCATGGATTAATTGGGATGTCAATCTTTATTGATTTGCGATCCCACATATATGGAATTGATGAACGCGATCAAGCTTGGGAAAAATTGGAATATGTGTTTGGTAAACATAATGAGATTTGAGGTCACCAACTAGAAAATGAGTTGATTTCCTTAAATCCAATTTATTTTTCGTGCATTGAAGATTATATATCTAAGCACAAAACTCTTGTACTCTTATGTGCAGAATGAAAAGTTAAAAGAGAAGACAAACAATGCATTTATCATATTCTTTCCAAACTTGGACTTGCATATTATGTTTTTGTATCTACATTTTACTCCATGAAATAATCATTGGATCCAACTAGCTATAAAAATCCTACTCTTGAACCTTTTGTGATTCTTTGATTAGATAGTAGGATAAGCTCATACATCTTGGAATGATTAGCAATGCAGATACATCTTGCAAAACTTTGTTGGCACAACAGAAAAAGAAGTCCAAGCATCCAAAGAAGAAAAATATTCGCAATAATAATCCAAACAAGGGTCCCAAACCCTCTCATCCAGCTTATTCTTCAAAAACTGATAAAGGAAACAAACCAAAAGGTAAGAAGACTGAGCATCATTGCAACTTTTGCGGGAAAGATAATCATAATGAATCTAAATGTTTCAAGAAGATGGTAGCCTTGAAGCGAAAATGAAGAAGCACTACATCGGCCTTGATTCTTCTTCAGAATATTCATCTTATGGACATGCACTTTGTGCTTCTAGTTTTTCCTATAATGCATCTTCTTCTTCTACTTCGAATGAGTGGCTCATTGATTCAGGAGCCTCTTATCATATGGCTAATGATAAAGTCATATTTTCTACTATGCATGAATGTAACACCAAAAAAATATTTGTTGGTGATGATAGATCTCTTAGTGTTGTAGGATCTGGAACAGTTCCGATAGATAATGGACAATTTAGCGATGCACTATGTGTTCCAAGAATTTCCTGCAATTTGTTGTCAGTCTATCAAATCACTCATTCTGGTGAAGCTAAAACTGTAACATTTACACCTCACCAAGTTGTAATCAAGGATTTTATATATCCTAAGCATGTCCTAGCCATTGGAATTTTTTATGATATTACCAGGTTGCACAAGTTTAACAACTTTGGGTCATCACCTTTTCCATCGGTTTTTGGTGCTCATAGTGATGACTTGAGCAAACTTTGGCATGAGAGATTTGGTCACTTAAATTATCGCTCATTGCAACAACTATGTAAATAAAATATGGTGACAGGTCTTCAGATGGTATCTTGCATGGATGGTGTTTGTTCTGGTTGTGTACTCGGAAAACATCATCGGGACAGTTTTGACAAACGTGCCTCTTGGCACACCTCGGCCCCCTTGGAGCTTGTGCATAATGACTTGTGTGGTCCTCTTCCATCTGCCTAATTTTCTGGTTTCAAATATTTCTTAAGTTTCATTGATGATTACTCTATATGCACTTGGGTTTATTTCCTTAAACTTAAGAGCGAAGTATTTAACATGTTCTTGGCTTACAAAGCCCTTGTTGAAAAAAAATCTGGTCATCAAATTCTAAAGTTAAGATATGATAATGGTAGAGAATATGTTAACAACAAGTTCACTACTTTATGCACTGAACAAGGAATCCAACAACAACATATTGTTCCATATACACCACAACAAAATGGAGTAGCTGAACGAAAGAACCAAACTTTAAAAGAAATGGCTAATTGTATGCTTCAAGCTAAGGGACTAAGTCTTCAATTTTGGCTTGAAGCCATAAATTGTGCAAATTACATAGTTAATCGCACCCCCACTAAATATTTACAAGATATCACATTGGAAGAAGCATGGAGTAAAACTAAACCAGATGTAATTTACTTCCGTGTGTTTTGTAGTGAAGCATGGGCCCATATTCTGGATGAAAAACGAAAAACATTGTAGCCTAAAAGTGAAAAGTGCATATTTGTTGGACATTCTGAAAATGTAAAAGGTTATAGAATTCTTTAGCCACATTATCATGATATAATTATTAGAAGAGATGTTAAATTTGATGAAAATATCTTGGCTTGCGAGCCTAACTGAGTGTTTGTCCCATCTTTGTTGGCTCGCGATCCTAACTCGGTGCTTGTGCCTTCTTCTACTCCCAACTTCCTTGACAACATTCCAATTACAGTTTCTAATTATGACAGTGAGGATGAAAATCCACCTCTGCCTACTCATTTTCCTCTAATTGCACCGACACAATCGCTTCCTCGATGGGTCTGTTCAACAATTGAAGCAGTTGGTGATCTTTCCGGTGATCCTAGAGATCAACGACGAGCAGGTTCTCAATTCCAGTGAGCCTCTTCTCTTTTGGATCAAGTTTCTAAGAATCATGATCCAGACTTTTGCAGAAGCTTTAGGGAATCCATATTGGGATGCAGCTATGGATGAAGAATATCGTTCCTTAATGGCGAACGATACTTGGGATCTTGTCCCTCTTCCAAAAGGAGGAAAACGTGTCAGATGTAACTGGGTCTACAGAACTAAGTATGCCTCAGATGGAAGTGTTCAAAGGATTAAGGCAAGGTTAGTTTCCAAAGGTTTTTCCCAAGTTGAAGGAATTGACTACAATGAAACATTTTCCCCTATCGCCAAAATGAACTCCACTCGCCTTGTTATTTCCCTTGCATCCTTACATAAATGGGAGGTCCATCAAATGGATGTCAAGTTTGCATTTTTACATGGTGATTTGCAGGAGGAAATTTACATGGCACAACCTCCTGGCTATGTTCAGAATGAATCTATCCTTGTCTGTCACCTTAAAAAATCCTTATATGGGCTTGAGCAATCTCAGCGAGCCCGGTATGCCAAAATGGATAGCTTTCTCCTTGACACTGGTTTTTCTAGATGTAATTATGACCCTAATGTCTATACCAAGAAAGTAGGAAACAATCTCATCATCCTTGTTCTTTATGTTTATGATCTTATTCTTACTGGTAGTGACCCTAAGCTTTTAACCCATGTGAAATCCAGTCTTAAGCAAAAATTTGAAATGACATCCTTAGGACATTTAAATTATTTTATTGGAATCCAAGTCTTGCAAACCAAAGAAGGAATCTTTATTTCTCATATTAATTATGCTTGTGACCTTCTTCGTCGCTTTCACATGGAAAATTGTAAACCATCCCCCTCTCCCTTCTAGTCTAGAGTCAAACTTTTTGCCACTCATTAGGGGATTTTTGAGGTAAAAAATGGGCCTCAAAACAAATAATGTACCATAACAATTCACTTTATAAGAACCAATAGGATTCAAGATGATGATGTCAACCATAAGGGTAAAATTTGTAAAACAAATTGGAGGCAAAAAGAAAAAACTACTTTTTCTTATCATATTTTGGACATATATCCTTAACGGTTTACCCAAATTTCAAGTTTGGGAACTTGTTGGATGCGGATTTTAAATATGCATCCAACCCATATCCACACTGCATACTTCTGAGGATCCCACGATATGAAAATATGAAAATTTCAATAAAAAAACGTATTTTAATATCAAAATACATTTTTTTTATTGAAATTTTCAGTTTTTTGTGTCGTGGGTGCCTCAGAAGTATGCAATGTGAGTATGCGTTGGATGCAGAATTAAAATCCACATCCAGCAAGTGCCCAAACTTGAAATTTGGGTAAACTGTTAAGAATATATGTCAAAAATACAATAAGAAAAAGTAGTTTTTCTTTTTCCTCTCTAAAATTTAAAACTATTATTTTATTTTTATTTTTTTATGTAAGAAGAGAGAACTTTATATTAAAAGAGAAAGATTTACAATCGGGCCCGAGAAGGCCAGAACCCTGCCATTACACTATGTCGACTGACTGAACAAAATCACCTCTACTGAGGACTTTGCTTGACCATACATACTACAGAGACGAACACGACAGATACTGCAGAACTAACCAAAAACAGGCACGCAGGCCTTTTGACCCCATTTATCCTTTCCTGATACAAAAAAAAACCTCTGAGACAGAAGTGAAAACCAGATACCCACACTTTTGACCATCCTTTCCATAAACAATCGATAGCTTAAAAGAGACATAAAAGACTATAAATCGACACCCAAAAATAGATACACTAAACAACCCACAAACCAACTTAGAACAAAATGTAAGGGAAATCAGGATAGCATCCAGGAGGAGGAACGCAGAAGCAGCCGACGGCGCAGAAGGAGGTTGAATCTCCATAGCCTGAAGGAGAAAATTGAGCTTGCGGTGGACCACCTTGGTTTCCTCAAGAATTCTCCTTTCATAATTGAGCATTTTGTTTGCAAATTGATGCTCCATTCTATCCCGAAGAGTGTAACCCACAAGATTTTTCATCACCCAGTATAGAGCTACGGTATGCTCATACAGACTGAAGCGTCTCGCGGTGTTTCTTGGGTCCATAACCCAGTTAGCATTCTGACAACGCTCCGCATTCAAATTTTCCTTATCGAGCTGGTTCCATAATTTCCGTTCCACCGTATGAATTTCTTTCTGGAGATCCAGGGGAACATCCCGAAAAAGGCACTGGATTCCCACCGAGCCTTTTGCTGGGCGCGAGAGAAATTCCCACCAAAGTCACCCTGAGAAGTCTCACCAAGACAAGAATGACGACGGCCAGGAGTGGCATTACGTCTATCCCAATTACCATGATCCCCCATACTATCTAACCTCTTGCAAACCTCAATCTCTATCACTTCCAGAACACAACGACGGTGCATGCAACTAAATCTCTGAACTCTATGTTCATGTTTTCCACCTTCCTTGGGTTTAAAAAGAGTTTCGCCACCCTGAATAATAATGAACCTAGTACTATCCATTAATGGCAAATCGTACTGCCACTGAAGGTGTTGATCTTTCGCATCAGCTTCACTTAAATCCTTCCCATCTGTAATCATGGTAGAAGTACCTTTCTGAGCCTTGGAGAAGACAACAAACTCCACGGGAAATGGACAAAAAGATTTCCCATCGATCATCTCTTAAAAGAAGGTCTAAAGATCAAAATGTTAGAAAAACAGGATGGCAGAGCAATAACAATAAATAGAAATGCAAATATAATCACACACACATTACAAGAGAGACACAGATATATCGTGGTTCACCCCAACTTGGGATACGTCCACACTGAATTTGCCAGTCCTTCTTATTATTACCATCCAACAAGGTGAAGGGATACAACCTGTAGCACAGCCGCTGCACTTCCTCTTCACTGTCTTACAGTCTCTCTCCTGATCTTAGAGATCTTTACAATGCACAAAACCTAATACATATTACCCTAGCCATATTACAATGTCTTTCTTTTATAGGGGAAATACAATGGGAAAATACCACGGGTTACGCAAAAACCATGGGCCCACAAAACAGCTGGCGAAAACAACCCCAAATTTTTTTCTTGTGGGCGTTGCCCCCGAACCCCTAAAAATGAAGAATGGGTGTACAGTCCTCTAGGGTGCACGGCTAAGACAATATCATCTATGAGACTGGAAGATCTGGCTCCACAACCAACACAAAGGAGGAGGGGATCACGTGGCAGTACGAGCGTCCGCCTGATGTCGCCTCCCCTGACCGACATGGTCACTCATCATGTCTCGAGAGAGAATATCCTTACACATGTCCTGAGTCTCTGAATTTGGAAAGTTTTCCCACATTTGGGCACTTAAGTCCATGTGATTCATCGCCCCAAGGTTGGCAAGTAAGTCCACTAGCTTGTTCCCATTGCACTTAACATGGGAGAAGGATATAGATATCCCCCGAGTTAGCAAAGACTCCAAACTATCAAGTTTTCCCTCCAATCGCCACGACGTCGCCACCTTAGAGCTACCTTTACCCTTGTGCACTTCAGAGGCCATGTGGAGAATAATTCGGGAGTCACCCTCCACAATAAGGGGAGTACAGTTATGGGTACATTCCAATTGGATTCCCTGAAGCAACCCTTCCAGCTCAGCTGAATTATTAGACTCATACCCGAGATGACCAATTTTGAAGATGATCATTAACCCTTATGCGTTTCTGATAACACATCCATAGCCTGTCAGGCTTGGATTGCCCTTCAAGGCACCATCAAAATTCAACTTAAAAAAACCAGGAGGAGGAGGGGACCAGGAATCAAGGCTATCAGCAGTCAATGAAGGATTCTTAGGTTTTCCAAAGCATGGAAGGATCCCAGAAATACCCCAAGAATGCAAGATGAGGCTCTCGGCATCGTTAGCCTCCTAGTCCTTTACATTCTAGGCCTGTAATTTAATGGTTTTGATCATCTTGCTCTGGACGGAAGCCCAAACTCGTTCCTCCCAATTCACCACCTCTCTAAAAATTCTGGAATTACATTCCTTCCAGACCTCCCAAGTAAGAAAGTATGGGAAAATTTACCATAAGCGAATAAGCACCGGGTTCTGGAACGGATCTTTTGGCCAGTCACAGAGATTTTGGACTGGGTTGTCGCGGACACGAGCCGAGCGTCTAAATGTCTTAGCTCCCCTATCCCATAGGCACGACGCATAAGAACACGATTCCAAGAGATGAAGCATAGTTTCCTCTGCATTGCTGCACATGACACACTGGTATGGACCATTGAGATCCCTTTTTTGTAAATTATCACCTGTTAGGATGCGTTTTTTCAGCACTAACCAGATAAAAATTGAGATTTTAGGCTAGAGGTTAGAATCCCATAATTTCTTCCATTTCTGCACCGGAACCAAATTGTTGAACCCCAGCTAAATATTGTAGGCTTTTTTCATAGAAAAATTACCAATGGGCTGGAAGCCCCATCTAAGTTTATCGTCCCCATTATGGATTTTAATTCTCCTGGAATTCAGGGCTACCTCTATGTGGTTTAATTCCTCCTCGAGGTCGAAAGGCACCCACCATTCATGGCCAGCCCAGACTTTGAACTCTTGGTTCAAGGAAGAAGAGTCCCAAAGATCTTGAACCAGAACTTTGTTATTAATAGTGCATTCTTGGATGACCTGAGGAGCTTCCACACTGCTAGCTAATGAAGGCAACTGTTGCCAAGCGTAATCCCATGCCTTAGCACGACGACCATTCATGACTTCCCAGAAACAGTTATCCTGAACAAGGGGTCGACCCAGAGTGGCCGACTTCTAGATGTGAGATCCCGAAGGCGACTCAGAGAAGCGAATTACGTTGTTTTTTCCCAGTTAGCAACATATTTAGCATGCCAGAGTTTGGCGCATGGTTCTTGGGTATGAGAGACCCATGGCCACCAGATATTGGCCCCTGAGACAGTTAACATGCTCAGGGTCTCGGAGGTTAAGGCCACCCTGCTCCTTGCGGGAGGAGATCACTTCCCATTTTACCAAAGCCCATTTTCTGAGATCCCCCTGACCACTCCAAAGGAAATTACGCTGGATATTTCTAATCTCTTTGAGCACAGCTTTGGGGGCCATCAAAGCTGAGAACATGTATATGGGCATGGCCTGGAGCACGGCCTTAACCAAAACCAAACGACTAGAACAATTGAGGGGGTGAAGAGTCTAGTTGGTTAATTTCCACCTCATCTTATCCAGCAATTCCCTCCAATATCCCTGATGGGCCATAGAATCAACCAAAGGGGTACCTAGATATTTGGAAGGAAGGGAGATCTCCTGGAAACCCAAAATGTGACAGATGTTTCTTCTTGTAATATTGTGGGTGTTAAAAAAGAAGATATGGGATTTCTGCTAATTTACCTCAAGCCCTGAAGTGATGCCAAAATCTAAGAGGCATTGTCTGATCTGTCTAGAATCCTAAATGGATGGGTGACCCATCAACATCGTATCATCCACAAACTGGTGGTGAGTCTGATAGTCTACTGGCGGATGACTGATGAGCCCATGAAGGTCATGATTACCTTGCAAAGCCTTAATAGAATGGACCAGCCCTTCAGCCATGATAATGAAGAGGAAGGGAGACAGAGGGTCCCCTGGACGAATTCCTCTGGAAGGTTTGAGTAAGCCTGTGGGGGTCCCGTTAAGCAGAATGGAGGAAAAGGCAGAAAAAACTAAGTTCATGATCCATCTGACCCAATCATCCGAAAAACCAAAAGCTCCCAACATGGCTCTCATAAATTACTAGTTTAACTTATCATAGGCCTTACCAATGTCAAGTTTCAGCATCATACCTGGTATTTTGTCTTTTTTGAGTGAATGAAGAACCTCATGAACTAGGATGATGCCATCCATAATTTTCCTACCTTCAACAAAACCCGATTGCTCAGGGGAGATGAGAGAGGGGAGGATTGGCTTGAGGCGATTGGCAATCACTTTGGTCACAATATTGTAGATCACATTACATAGGGAAATGGGGCGGAACTTTTCAGGGGAATCAACACCTTCACACTTAAGAATGAGGGACATGAAAGTGGCATTGAACGCAGGGAGGATTTTCCCAGAGCATCTAGAGGCTTCCACAATTTCACAGACTTCCTCCTTGAGAAGATCCCAAAAAAAATGAAAAAAGTTAGTTGTGAAGCCATGAAGCCATCAGGACCCAGGGCTTTCCCATCAACCATTTGATGAACAACATCTTCTACCTCAGACATAGAGATAGGTCTTAGGAGGAGCTCATGATGTTCCCGAGTGACTAAAGAAGGGATGTTCTGGGTAATCTTCTCAATATAACCTCTTCTGTCCAAGGTGGGTTCAATCATAATATATTGGAAGTAGTGGCTAAGCTCCTCGTAAATTTCCTCCCTAGTCTCCAATCTCTCACCATCCCTGCTCTTTAACTTGAGAATCATGTTCTGCATTCTGTTTTGGATGATAGGGTGATGAAAGAATTTGATGTTCCTTTCCCCCTCATGGAGCCAATTAACTCAGGACTTTTGTTGCCAAAGAATCTATTCCTAGCGTTCCCTTTCCAGCAGATTGGAGTAGGTAATGGCTTCCTCATCCTGCATTTCCAGAGTATAACCCGAAGCCATCCCTTTTTTTTGGATTTCCTCCAGACGAGATTCCAAAGCCTTTTTTCTTTCAATAATATTGCCAAATTCTTCCTTGTTCCATTTCTTGATTCTCTCCTTGAGATTCTTCAATTTTTGTTGAAACCAATACATACTCTGCCCTTCACTAGAGATGAGCTCCTCCCACCATTGAGTAACCTTCCCTTTAAAATCAGGATGACCTAACCAGATGTTTTCAAACCGAAAGGGATTTTTAAATTGAGATCCCAGCCCACTCCACCAAAGTTCCATGGGCCAGTGATTTGACCCAGAAGCGGGAAGTATGGAGGAAATAAATTCACTACCAAATTCCATTACCAACCCTGAAACCAGGAACCTATCCAGACGCGAAGCTATGTGGCGATCACCTCTCCTTTTATTGTTCCAAGTAAACCTCCCTTCCCTAGGGATAACATCAACAAGTTTCAGGGCCTCAATGATATCTCTAAACTGACTGCTCTCCATATCAAGGTGTTTCCGACCTACCTTTTTCTCTTCTAAGGAGGTGAGGAGATTAAAATCTCCTCCCAGAATCTAGTGTCTATTTCCCATATCCGCCCCCATCCGCCTCAGGGATTCCAAAAAGTCCATTTTCTCCTGAGGGGTATGCGGGCCATAAACATTGGTTATCAAACCTAAGATTTGAAAGCCGATAACCTCGAAGTCAACAGAGAGACTTCGATGGTTCCCATGGAAGGCAGAAAGGGTAACTTTGCTGGGATCCCAAAAAATACCAAGCCCTCCTGCCATACCTATTGCAACAATACCCATAACCTCACAATTCTTCCATATTTTCCTGCTCTTTTCCTGAAGTTGAGTCGCCGAACATTTTGATTCTTGATGAAACACAATGGTTGGATTGGTCATCTTTATCTTATTTCGAAGATTCTTAACTTTATGTGGGATATTTAAGCCCCTAATGTTCCAAGAGACAATCTTCATTGAAAAACTCAAGATTACAAACCAAGATCATCCCTAATCGTAGGGTACTGACCTGATTCCACTAGCTTCATTCCTGTTGCTGCTATGCATTTTCGATTGGATTTCTAACCTGGTTTTTTGGCAGCTTCCTCGTGCTTCCTTTTATGATATTTCATGGAGCCTAGGCTAATGCCAAGGCGGTTAGACTCCTGAGCCTTAATGATAGCTTCTTTCAGGAGGATAACTTGCTCCTGTAGAACGTATCCTTTCTCGGTGTCCTCACAGCCTTGCTCGATGACATCCAAATCTAGAACTCCAATGTCCATATCCGCAGATCTTCCCCACCTTCCCCATCCAAAACCACATTCGGTATTTCCAACTCTTTGAAGCAGGGGTCCTTCCCCACCTGGGGGGATTTTGCTCCAATTTCCTTCGGTTGATCAGTCAGAGCCTTGAAATGATTGGAGGTAAGGATCTTCTTGGAGCCCGCCGGAGTCTCCTGTTTCCTTCCTCCACGCTTATGGGTCGAGACATTAGTGAATCCTTGGTCATTTATTTCCGTGGAATTCCCTGTGGAGGGTTTAGGGTTATTCATGGGGAAATATCTGAACAAGTGGCCATGCACATGGCATCAGCGACATCTCAATGGAATTTGCTCATAGTCCCAAGGTTGGACCCACTCCTCATCCTCCCATGACATCCTAATTGCTTCAGGAAAATATTTTGATAGATCCATGTAAACACAAATACGGGCATATGCCGTATAACGTTTCACTTTTGTTTGCTCCGAAAGTTTGATAAACGATCCAAGGTTATTCCCTATGTCCTCCAGAATTTTAGTGTCCCAGTATTCACTTGGAAAAGAGTAAAGCTGAATCCAAACAGGGGCAACCTGCATATCTCCTTATCAGGGAAGAACTTCTCTTTCCAGGGTCTCAAGAAAAGGCCAGCCAAGTAGAAGAAATAGGGTCCCCCATCTAAAACATTGTTCCGATCATCCAAATTCGGAAAAGAGATCGTAAAGAAACCCTTAGACCCCAACTGAAGGTCATAATGGCCCTTTGGTTTACACGTAGAATTAATCCACCAGATTAGGGATTTTTCAGAGGGAAGCATCCCTACAAACTTACCAATAAGGATGTGATCCTGCATGTACTGGATATGTTCTCTTAGCGTTTTGTATCTGATCTTCATTGATGGAATAGATGTTGATTTAGGGATACACTGTCCCTACTTCCTGACCACCGGATGACCCACTGAACCCAGATCTGAAGATCCACTTCCCATACCACCCATTCCATCTAGCGAGATCAGAATCCCACCAACTTGAAACCCTTCTGAGGGGTTTCCAGGGGGGGTAGAGAGCCTCCCCCCAGAGAAGCCGCCATGAACGTCGTCAATCCTTTCTCCTTCAGAATTCTCCGAAAACCCTAGCTCAATCACTCCCACAATCTATATTCAGAGGGCTCGTTGATGTTTTAGAACTATTATTTTATTATTATAACTCTTATTTTGTTATTTCCCTTAGGAGGCCCATTTTAGACCTCAAAACTCCCCTAATCTGCACTTCATCCAAAGTTGATGCCACCCTGTATCGTCAACTTGTTGGTGGTCTCTTATACTTAACTCATACCTGTCATGATGTTTCCTTTGTCATTGGTCATGTTTCCCGCTATATGCAAACACCCCATGAAAGTCATTGGAAAGAAACAAAAATAATTATTCAATATATTCGGGTTACAATTCAGTTTGGGATTCATTACAATTCAGGGGGGACTCATTTGTTGGTTGGTTTCACTGATTCAGATTGGGTTAGCGATCCTTATGATCGGAAGTCTACTGCAGGTTATGTCTTCAATCTTAGTTCTGGACCTATTACTTGGGCTTGTAAGAAACAACTAGCCCTTGCTCTCTCTTTAGCAGGAGCAGAGTACTGTGCCACATTTAACGCCAGTTAAGAAGCTTTATGGATTCGACAGATCCTTTCATAGTTTGGATTCCAACAGCAGCATCTGACACCCCTTTGGTGCGACAATCAAAGTGCCATCAAGATCGCCAAAGATCCAGTTCAACATCAACGCAGCAAACACATTGAGCTACATATTCATTTCATAAGAAATATTGTTCATGACTGTGTTCTTGAAATGCTCGTTTTCCCTACATATGATTAAGTTGCATAAATATTCACCAAATCTCTTACAGAAGCGAAGTTTTCTAAACTTTGATTTATGTTAGGATTTCATGAACTTGTCATTAAGGGGGGATAGGATCTTATGCCTCCTTCCTTCTCCTAATAGTGTCACTTTTGTAAATCCTTCAATCCTATCCCAAGTTGTTCTTAAGGGGGGATGTTAGGATATTTACACACTTAGGAGTTAGTTAATATCAATTTGTTATAATATATCCATTAGGAAAAGTGTGTTTCTTTAGTATGCATTAGTATACATTTGTAAATATATAATCTGACGCTCACGATATGTTCAAGACATAGAGTGATCCAACTGTTCAACTTCTCTTAGATCTTAACTACCTTTGATACATGGCTTAACACCCGATTGGTCCATGATATCTATTTAAAGATCATGGAGGGTCACTTGCTAGTTGATTGATTATGAGAAGCTCATTTGTAACCTTCTTTCTTTTGCATAATAAACTGCCTCAAGTAGCTATTTGGTTGGGGCCATGGAGTGTTTCCCTTTCGAGGGTTTCGACCACGTGAAAACATTAGTGTGTTGATCTATTATCTATTTGTGTGAGCGTATGTTCTAGGTGTTCGGTCTTTTTGAATTATCCTGTGTAATCGGACATTGGAAACCCCAACCTTTTTTTATGGTATTCAATTTCGAGGCATGTCTGTAAAGTAGCACCAAGGAAATTTACATGCCTCCCTTCAAGTTGGTGTCAGCAAGGAGGAGGAATACAATGACAATACTGGACAAGGGCGGCTTGTTTGGAAGGTCAAACGAATTTGGGAAACTAGTCATATAGCTTCTTGAACTTGATCTTAAATTATTTGATAGTTTCATTCTCTTCAAAGGATATATGGTTAAAACTCCTTGGATACTCAAGCGAGCTTTTGACATATCAAAGGCGGAAAAAGAAAGATCCATGGAAAAAGGAGGAGGAGATGAAATAAGATCAAAGACTCAAATACCTAATTGATGACTAACAAATCTCAACAAATCAGTTGTGATTGGATAACAATGAAAAAAGGACTAAAGGGATTGGATTAAAAGATTGATGAGAATATAATCCCTAGTGGAATCGCCAAATATGTTGAATCTCAAAACAATACGGTTAGGGAAACAACATTGTAAACACCCTTGGAGGGTTGTTCAAGGGTAGGAAGGGTATGGAATCCTAGGTTTAATTTAGAGCTCTCAGATAGATATGATACAATGGGTCGATCAATTGTGTTAAGTACATAAATGAGACAAAAGCGAGGTTATATAGGCTTGACGAAATACAAGAATGCTTTCAAGATAAGAACGTTATCTCATCAAACAAGCTATATGTAGCATATCTAACCATGCATACATTTATTATTCTAAGTTATTAACTAACTAATTAAACAACGAAAATAAATAATTGCAAAATATGTACGAGATGCATATTGCAATTAATTTATTGAAAAATAAATCTTTAGTCATCTTATAAAAATGGAGCAATAATTAATACTTTTCTAACTCCTAACTTTAGTTTGCAATAGCTGCTTACATTGCACAAAGGAAATGTTCAATTCATTTAATTTCAAAATTTTATACTACATGCAGAATCAAAGTTCTATTTAAGAAATAAAGAGCTAAATAAGCATGAACTTTGTGCTTTATTAAAGGATATAAAATTGTGGCAATAATTTGTATTCCTTTTATGTCTAAGTAGATTTGAAAAGAATCTTTCAGTGTGCAAAAGAAAATATGTCATTTCGTTCAAATCGGGAATTTTTAATACAATTAAAATTCAAAGTTTGTTAATGTAGAAAATACCAATTTGTTGATGCACTAATGTTTATTAAATACAGTTTAATTTATGTACTTGACATTTACTAGAAATTGACTTGATCTACTAAACTGACTATATAGAATGAAAGATGACTCAAAATTGAATAAGACAACTACTCTCTCTATTTATACTTTACCTTTCACTTAGCCTTAACCCCAAACAGGTCACCCCTAAGTGTAACTGATTGGGTGAACTTCTCTAGGAGAGTCAAATAACCCATAAAAGACTCAACTCTAGGGTCAATGCCCCATCATACAATGGAGGGTTAACCTCATTGACTTTACATGACCCAAATACAATAATGACTTCTCCGACCGGAGGAATAAACATCTTCGTCGGAGGTACAATAATAAAATACAAATACAATATAGAATATACAAGTGAATATCTTCCGAAGTTACAATTACATTAACACCTCAGCATGGGTGTGTTGTCATCAAAGTCACGGGTACCCTACTAGTCGTACTGATCGCACATATGCATTATCGAAAATTTTGTTAGTCATTATGCACACCAAAAAATTTTACCTCTTGCTTTCAAAACATAACAAAAATCTTAAAAAATGAAATATTCCAAAAAAAAACATTTCTTACCGATGCGCCCCCACTATGTTTTGGGAGGGAGTGCCAAATCAGGATTTCCATGATAGTCTATTCTGACATATGAGAATTCTTCAATGGCGAGAAGTTAATTCCTTCACCACTCAAAGAAATCATTATTGAAGGAAATGCCAATAGGTCCACCTCCTAATCTATACATCATGTCCCTCCAATGGAATAGCCTAGGCATCTGAGGCTCAAGGGGAGGGATATGGATATCGAGACACATTGCAGGAAGACGTTCCAAGAAGAATGAGACTAGTATGCTCCCATATCCAAATTTATTTTTCTTCCCAGTCTTGCAATAGGTCAATTGAGACTTCATGTTTACAAGAATACATGTACACTAGTTAAATACTATAGGACTCAAACACACCACACCATAGAACATATGTGTGCGAGATGCATGATGGAGTGAAAATGAACCTATCGCCCAATACAATCATTATCTAAGGAAATGACAATCATTATCACCAACATTTAAAGAAAAGTTCCCTTTCATTGAGGTATATGCCCATGTCCATTCTCAGCTGCATAACATGTTAACTAAAAATTATTTTAATTTTGCAAAAATGACAACCACGTCTCACCTAAAAAATCGAATGAATATTCTTAACAGGTTTGTTTTCTTTAGACAACATCTTCTTTGGATGAATAAATCTCATCATAAACTACCGCTGGAACAATTGGTGCTTCTACTTTTTTCCTTAGCCGATCTCGAACATTTTTTATCCATGATTGTTGGTGATGAATTGGACCGTTCTTATTTACACGAAGAGAAGGATTACCTTCTTGTGGCTTACTTCTAACTGCACCAATTATTTTACCATAATATTTAGCCTTTCCAACATTCTGTAACATAATGATTCTTTCCTCTATAGAAAGAACATAAAATTACATCTTTCCTGTTATTAAAACTATCATTGAAAGCATACCTAGTATTCTTTTTAACATATATGTTGCTTGATGATCCACTTGTTGATTCTGAATCACTACTTGCATTCATTTTTATGTTACCTTCTTTAATTTGAAACCATTTTGGTTTCAACTCTGGATGCAAATCCAAACAATAGTCCGCAACATGACTTTGCTTATGACAACATGAATAGTTTTCCCAAGAACTTTCACTAGATGTTGTCTCCTAATATCCGAATCCTTGGTATCGCGGACATTCTTCAACCTCAATTGGCTAAACAATACCTTGTCCTTTAGTGCCAAGACCTCCTCCCTGGTATCCATCTTTGTCAGAAGTTTCTTTCCAATCCCACAAGTATGTTCTTCAAAAGAACCTAAACATGCATTTGTATGTGATGCAACTAAATGAACATAATTGTTACTTACCTCATCTTTTGACCGGGAAACAAATCTTTACAAATATACCTCTTTTATATTCGAGGTATCATCCTTCTGTTTGTTTGAATATGTTGAAGACGAAACATCCATAAGATCTTCTTTCCCATGAGGAAAAAAAGTGCAAATTTTGTCATCTTCTATTGTAGAGGGGCTTTTTGAATTGTCAGCTTGTTGATACTTGGCTAACTTATCCTCCTTAACTTGCATCTCAAGCTACATCTCTTTGATTTTTACTTGAATATCTTGCTTCTCTTCTACCAATTCTTTCAATTGTCTTCGCAACTCAGCATTTTCCTTTTCCTCATTAGATAATTCTCTTACCTTTTTCTGCATGAATAAGAATATTTCAAGAAAATCTACGTCTCGACAAATGTTTGCAAATACCGAAATAGAAGGATAATTGTTTTGTGGAATTTCCATATTAGATCTACAACCAATATGGTAAATTCCCACACAAAAGCAAAAATAAATCCGAAACTAGATTGGAACAACTCTGATACCAAACTTGATCCGAATATGGGTAAACTCAATTTTCTTCCATTATCGAATACTTAGTCAAAATTCTCAATTTATCATTATTCATAAAGAAATTGGCACAATAATCAACTTTGATCTTTAAAAAATAGGATATTAACAAAACAATCACATGAAAAAGATATGCAAACTAGAATTGTTAACGGAGTTCACCAGACATCCTGGCTACTTCTCCGGACTCATTGAAACTTTGAGTCACTTTATTATCTCCTTCAAATATATATGGCTTTCATAAGTACAATTGCATGATATTCAATTCCAGTGGTTCATTCCCATATTGGGATTCCTTTATGTTCCTCACCTAGAAGAACTAAGGCTCTCACATGAACTGAACTTCTTCTCCCATCTTGGGATGAAATTTATCATACAAAGCTTACCAGAAATATTTTCTCCAAAAAACTTATTTTCCTTCTCCAAATGAGAGGTATTTATAGTTTTTCCATGGATGATTACTCATCACACATGTTAAGGAGAATATCTCTCCCATAATCCCCTAAATTAGGATCTAGAGACACCTTAAGGGATAGGTGGAGAAATGGTCTCATCTTTCTCCATGAAGATCTCAACACTCCCTTAGGACTAGGAAACCAATTGGTGAGGTTTATTCTCATACCTATTTAAATTTCCTTTATAAATTTAAAAGAGAATTTGTATGATCACTTTCATATATTTCCCCTTTTACATAGTTTTCATTGAAATTTCAATTTTAATGTGAAATACACTTTGTTCAATGTCTTGTGAACTTTTGTTGGATAACAGCCTCCTTTTTGTCCATAATTTTAACCTGCAATTTCTTTCACAAACGAAGTTCACTCGACCCTGTTCGAATTGCATTAGGAAGATCTATGCAAGCTCTTCGTTGATTGAATACCTTTGGTGCTAATGAAAACCTTCTGCATTATTCGACTGTGGAGATCCTCCTGGATCAAATATGGTGGAAAGAATAAACTCAATGGAAAGATTTTAATATTGATGATAAGAATTTGGGAGACCATTTTTTGGGTCCCCACAGCACAATAGTTGTTTATGTATTCTTGCATGGTTAATATACCTTCACCTCAGCCCGTCCCTCTAAGGTTAATTGACACTCCTCACCAATATAAACATAGTAGGAAGTAGATATTGTTGACACTGAGGTCAAGTACCTTACCATCGATCATGAATACATGTTGTTTAGGATACCAATATCCCACAAGCAATTGGAGTAACTTCATTTGTGCTCACATATATGGAACGTGGTAAAGCTTGAGAATTCAACATGCTTGGAGAGAGATTACAATGTCATAATCCTCAAAATCCTTCTTATCTAAGGTCTCGTGTTCCCTTTCCCTCCAAATAATAGCTACTCTTTAGTTTTCCTAACCATACAAGTAATCATTCCCTATTTTCAAGTTTCTCTCAATTTGTATCATCATATATAGTGTTTGTATTCATGCCAATGTGGAAGGTCCTGATTGACTTCTCATTGGTGGGTCATTTCTCATCAATAATGACACGTTGCTCTAAAAATTTGACCTAGATTCGTTAGCACCATGTGACTGCTTTCATCATTGGTAGTTTACCTTGATCCGGTAGATGAAACCTCATCATTGGTCTCTGGATGAGTGGTTTCCCATATTTTGATGGAAAAGCCTTTATTCAAATGTTGGGATTTATGTTGTACCTTGGATTCCATTTTCATCATTGATGGAAATACTTTCCTCTGTCAATGAATTTCATTAGCATTCATTTCTCATGAGGTATCTTTTGTGCTCTATTTACATTTGGTTCATATCAAAGACATACTCAGTGGTATGTCCCTGCAAAACATTGTCCAAGATCATTCCAAAACAAATCAATTCATAATACTTCCTCATGTTGTATGATGGGGGATACTCCAATGCATCTCTTATAATAAATATCTTCCAATCAACTTCAACTCATCTTGCTATGGGAATCGGATTTAGAGAGTTTTAGTACCTTGGGGTTTGAAACCACCATCGACGAGTTCCCTAACTATTGACAATGGGAATGCATCGATGTCCCATGATTGATAGATTCTAGAAGTATTCGACCTCAACACATATATTCACACTTGTTAAAATGTACCTTGGCACCCATTATCATCATTGGTGGGTTGTCTCTCATTTGTTAACGATATACATCAATAACTAGTAATCAAATGGTGTCCCCCAAGTTCAAAGTCAAATAATATATTCACATGGTAAGGGCATGTAAATCTAAACTGTTTGGATGGAATACCTTGGGCTTAATTAGAATTAACTCATTTGTTATTGCTTGAGTTGCGCAAGACTGTTGTTGAGTTAATTTTGACTCGGTCTTAGAGTCATTATGTTAACTCTATCTAGATTGGTGTATCATCGATTGGTTGATTAGTCCCCCAGTGGTCGACAGTAATAGTCAAATGATGGTTGACTATAACGGTTAACTGTTATAGTCGATTGGTTTACGGGCCCACGGTATTAGGTGGGTTGTTGTATGATCCCATGGTATTATATGTGATTAAGCCTATAAAAAGGCTTGGTATACTCCATTTTAAAAGAGGGGTTGTAAGTGGTCGATAAAAACTTCACTCAATTAGCTTGGCCAATATGGAAAATGTTCTAATGAAGATATCTCATTAGGCTAGTTTTTGTTTGTAAAGGGTTTCTATTACACCTACAATCTTGCCATCATAAGACTCAGTGTAAACATCCCTGAAGTTTCCTTGACTCAGTGTAAACATCCTTGAAGTTTCCAACTGGAGAAGTTGTTGACCTCTTTCCATATGGTCTAGTTGGGCCGGCGCAATTTGTTCCATAATAACTTGCGCCTAACTAGGTCAGGTGCAGTTGATCAACTGATGGCTTGCATCATCAACTCATGTCACCCTTGTGCAGCATGCACTGGCTCAGCTTGTCCTAATTCCACTTGCCTCGATGTCAGTTAATGTGGATAAAGGGCATCTTCGAGCCATTCCTCGAAGGTGTGTGACTTGGATCTCTATCCCTAGCTTGTAGGAGAGCTGGCATTCGGTTCCCTAACCCCTTGGGAGGATCCCGTAGTCCTCTCCCACTATTTCTCAACCTATCCTATCCTCCTAGTCCTATATATATGAAGCTCCTCTCCATTCCAAAGGTAGGAAGGCTATAGCATCCATATGTTGGTGGAATAAGCTTAGGAGATCATCATTCATCCATTGGAGGCACCCATTTCTCCTTAGAGGCATTGGCTTGGCTTGTTGGAGGAAGATTGCTACATTAGGGCTTGGTTGTAATCTTATCTTTTCTTTGTATTCCCACTTTTATACAGTAATACAAAAATATTTCCATAAATGTATTTTTGTTCATTGATATTTATAGTTTACTTCCTTAACCATTTACTTAGATCAATGATTGTGTAGATGTAGTATTACTGGTTGTTTGTCTCTTGCATGTTCTGATAGGTCTTGCAGCTATGGATCTGACTACCGTGGAGCTTGGAGCGACAAAGGAGAAAGAGATCTACAGATCTGAAAGGTAAGATGTTTACATCACTTAATCTCTAATTTGATCTAGGAAGGTAGATTTGTATTATGTCTGATTTTTTTCAAGATTCACATTGAACTAGGGAGATCATGCCTTAAGTTCGCTTTCGGTAGATTGTCCAGTAATAAATTTGGAGACCATACTGGGGATACGTGCATTGCTTTTAAGTCTTCAATTTGAAAGTCATTTTCTTTGATTTCTTTGTGAGCCATGTCATTTTCCTCCTAAGCCTTTTTCGCCACCAGATCTTCTCTTTGAAGAGTTTGTTGACTTCCTTTGAGTCTGTATGTATAATTATCAAACCCTTTAGTTGCTCATTCCTGGAGATCTTTTCATCCTTGCATTGGGATTTCTCCCGGTGCACCTGGGAAGTATAGCTAGAGTGTCATACCCCCACGGGCGCAATCTGCTTCTCTGCAACTTGCGCCTTCGACGGTCAGTTAATATCTGCATCTTGCGCCGCCGGTGCAAATCATATACTCATCACTTGTGTCGGGCGCTCTATGCCTGACCACAGACTGCGCCGAGCATTCAAGCCTAGTGCTTGGGTCACCCCCTCTCCATTTTTGAGTTTGGTTTGATGTGCAGACCTCTCTGTGCTGCACTTTCCAGTCAGAGATCTTTTGATTTTGCATTGGTAGTGTTTGCATTGGTTTTGGGTTCCATTTTGGACAAGCTTGAGACTTGGTATTGGTGGACACTTTAGACTCCCCCACCTTCATCCACTTGACCTTTCATTCCCTCCTCTCCTCACCAGATCTATTCATTGCATTAGATTTGTTTCTAGACCTCTTTTTGTACTCATCATTTAGTTTTGCTTACATCTGGTTGATCTTGAGTGTCTTGTGTGTTTTTTAGTTTATTAGAGTGCTTGTCATTTTCTTGAGAATTTCTGAGTGATTAGAGTGCTGCAAGTAGTCTCTTCTTTTCATCCATTTACATTTAAAAGCAGCATTATTATCAAGTGTCATCTTGGCGCATTCATTGGAAAAATAAAAAAAGTGCTTCATTTTTTACCATTTTTTCAAGTTCATTTGAGAATTGTAGTAAAAAATTGTCTCATACATTGGAATTCGTCATTCATTGGTCTTTTGGAAAGTTTGAAAAGAAGTTAATTGTCGGTGTTTTTCACGAATTATGAGCCATTCATTTTCTTGAAAAATCCAAGTAAAATCAAATTTTTGCAAAGGTAATTCCATGTTTGAAGAAGCTATATTCATTTTTTGGTTTTCGTGCTTTAAGGCTATCATAGTGAAAATTGAAGAGTTAGCGTGCTCTAAGTAGAATTTCTCCCTTTTCGTCACCAAGTTTCATTCTAATTGAAAAGACAAAAAGAAAATGCTTTGATTTGGATTTGATCTTGTGGATTTTCATGTTTTGCTCGAAAAACGGAAAAGAGTACTTTCATTGTCAAATTTCGTAGATTTGGGATTTTGTTGGAATTTGTTGTTTTGGTAAAACCACTTGAAAAAGATTTCTCCTTCCCATACATAGATTTCATCAAAATAAAAAGTGCATTTTTCCATGTAGTTAGGGCTTGCATTATGCATATGTTTATGTACTCACCTTATGCATTCACCTAACTATCAAGATAAAACTAACGGTAGAACTAGGGTAAAATATTTAGTAACTTGTGTGTTAAGTTAGAGACGTGTTTCGACATCGTAAAACGTGGTAGTTGTCTTTATTTTCCTGCACTGCATTCCGGGGGTATTGTAGTTCTTCCACGCACCAACCAGTATATCGAAGCTCTTTCACGTACCAACCAGTATATCGAAGGATATTTCACGTACCTTAGGGTATATCGAAAGGCACTTCACGTACTCGGCGTCTATCAAAAGGTGTTTCACGTACTTTGTAGTATATCGGAAGGCTCTTGCTGTACGGTTGTGCATTAGATAGCACCACTACGGATTTGAGCTCCCATGTACCTTGTGTATATCGGGAGATGCCCATATGATTCATGAAACCAACTGAGCTAACCATTTGGCCGTCTTGGTAGAGCAATACACCGAGAACGGCACTCGGGGAGCTACTACGCACGTACTATCAGGTAATCGGGTTATATGGTCAGAGGTACGGTCCTAATCCTTCCTAGTTAGTGCTCTAAAATATTGGATCGAGTATAATTGTTGGAACTTGGAGTATATCGCGAGTTGTGAAGCCTTGACAATCCCGTGAGGTTCCAGACTTTTGATTCCACACCTATCACATAATTTTGCTTGCGGCCTTAGTTTGTGTATATTTTTCTGGACTGCTTTTCTTTTGTTTAGAATACACCTAGGAGAAACTCTGGTTCGATCACTCTTGATGAATTTCCTTGGAGAAGGTCCCGTAGAATTTTAAACTTACCACCCGAATATCCCCTTAATCAGGAGGTGTTGATGCCTTGGTTGTGCAGGTGCTGGAATGGTGTCCAAGGCAAACAACAGGGGATGAAAACCCAACCAAAGGCTTCAGTTAACCCTACGCAAGAGTTACCTTATCCTCGAGCTGTTTGGGATGGTTAACACCCACGGATACAAAGGCCTCCGCTGGCACTTGTGGTTTTGATCCAAAATGGATTTGTCCTACAGAGATGTAAGACAAAGGTAACCAAACTCTAAAGGTTGATCTAAGTCTTAGGTTAATCATATCTAGAATGAAGTCTAAACTAAGTCAGACCTGATCTAACAGAGTGGAAGTTGTGGAAGTTTTGTGTGCAGGGTAATTTGGTTTGTAAATTAATAAGTTAATTTAACCGACTTAACAGATATGCAAAACCAGATGGTTAACTTATTACTTCAAAGCATTATCAAATAATGAAAATTATTGACAACAATTTAAAGATTCAGTGTATCCAATGTTATCCTATTGTTCCTTTTGTTAATTGAAAAATTAACCTGAACTGTGATATGAAATGCATATCATTTGTAAAAAATAAATAAACATGTTGCATAAAGAAATTCATTCAACACATTCATACATTCAGATCATCAATAGTGATAAACCAAAATTTCAGATCTAGGAATGTTAATTGTTTACAAATTAATAAACAATTACTAATAATAGACTCAGAGCAATCATCAAGATGATCAAAGAAATTTGAAGAGTGAACAAGAAAGTCATATGGAGAAACTTTACTGTATTAACACAACTGTAAGAAATTACAGTGTCTGCAAAAACAGGGTGTGTCCAATAACTCCTTGCTGATTCGAGCTCTAAAGTCCATCAACCTTGGCAACGTCTCCTCAGTTATGGAAGAGAAATCTTTCCAGCTCTGCTGAGTACTTCCCCCCTTCCAGATAATTGAAGGTAGGTATTTATGCAGAGAAAATTACAGAAAAGATAAAAACCATTCCCCAAATTCCTCAGCTAACTAGCTGAGTTGTTTCATTTGCTAGATTCGTCCATGAGACAAATCTGGGAAATTCCGTTTTGAAAAACCAGTCGTATCTCCCAAATAGAGCACTTTCTGAGGATTATGCTCAATGGCAAACTAATTGGGCACCTTCTGCACAAAACCCATGTCTTGGATTTTCCAGATTCAACTTTATCACTCCCGAAATCACGTCCAAAAATCGCTGCTTTCCACTTGGCACATTTTTTATCATTTCAAATCTAGGATGCAAATTCATCAATTTGATTCCTCTAAATCCAAATCAACACTTACACAATAGAGAAGATAAATTAAAATATTATTCTAAATCCAATCAAAAAAATCTGGATTAATAACAACCCATTTGCAAATCAAAATAAAAAATAAACAAATCTTATGCAAATCTGAAATTGACTGTTCATGCAGATTTTTGGGGTGATTAAGCTAATCATTTGGACAAAATAATCTTCCCAAATCATTCCTTATCCTTCCAGCTTTCCAACGAGCTATCACGAGCTCGATTTGGACTTCTCAAGATATGGCTCTTGGAAGTTAAGACTCAGCAGCCGTTGATTTAACAATTAAATCCATAATTCATATTAATTATTTTCCAAATGAATAATCCAAAATCCATTTTCCCACCAAAATCATAAATTACATGTCGGGAGATAAAATCCAATTAGAAAAATGACTTAAACAAATTAAAACCAAAATTAAAACCACATTAAAACCCTAAGTGAAAAATTTAGTTACCGAAAATTACGGACCCGAAAATTTAATTAAAATATAACCTAAGAAAAACTTAAGGTCTCCAATAATGCGGGAGTGAAAATGTGGAAAAGTGATTCCCGCAATCCGCATCCCGAAATTTGTAAAAATTGAAACCAAAGTTCCGCATCAATTTCGGGTTGTGGAAACATTATAAATCTAAAAAATTAAAATCAAAGTTTTCCCATTCCGCATCCCCAAATTTCTGGTTGGGGTTGCGGAAACATTATTTTTTTAAATAAGAAAATTAAACCTCCCGCATCCCGCAATTTCGGGTTGCAGGTTGCGGGAAGGTTGAAATTTAAGAAAATTAAAGGTTCCCCAAACACATAAAAATGATGGAAAGCTTTGGAAAAAATGAATTTTTTATTTTTTGAATATTGAATGAAGTAGATTAAAACAAAACAATAATAGAGAAAAGATTAAAAATCTAGAAATATTTACAACATTAACGAAAATCCATTATGAGGAAACCCTAAACCTAGAAGTAAAAATAAATAATAATAATAAAAAACCATTTACAAATCTATTCTTAGGAAAATCATTGGTGGAAAACAAGTTACGTATATAGGAAATGAATCACTCCTATAATATAGGAGAGTTAATTAATTCCATAAATAGGTTTCTAGCATAATCATTTTCCAAGAACAAGAAACCAAGAAAAGAATAATAATATTTCATTTTGCACAGTAATAAATGGAAATTCTTTTAAATTGCAAAAGCTAAAATAAAAATTGTATTTTCAAGCTCAAATTAGCTTATTAGAAATAAAATACTTATCCATGATCAAACTAACTTACATTCGTGAATGTTGAATTTTAATCCCACTAATTTCCAAAATAATCATAAAACAAAATCTCATAGAAATTAGGGAAATTAGAACTCAAACAAACTAAAACATGTGTTCTTTTAATTTTTATAACATCAAAATGTGTATAAGTTTAATATATGGACTTAATGAAATACACAAACTAAGTTAATGAAAGTCAAAGCATGAACATGAATATTAAAAGATTTCAATAAGCTTAATTTTAAACATTAAAAATATTAAACTAATATAAGCAAACAAACCCAAAGACTAAGATTATTTACAATATTTACATTATGATTCTAGGCATGCAAAAGTTTAATAAAACTTTGTCAAGCTCAAATACCATACTAATGCAATATCCAAAATCATGAGAGAAGAAACCATAAGATCGATCAAAATCCCAAAATGAAGGTAATCAACCAGCCATCATCTCAAATAATCAGTTTGTGCAACGAAGACCAAATCTAGGCGGGGCACGTGAGGAACAACATAGTAAATTAACCACCAAGATCACGGAACCAAATCAAATGAATCAAAAGCAACTAACTAAAATGTAAATGACCCAAATAAACACTCAAATCGTGCAGTGTAACCTCATCCGCTGGATCAAGACAAATCAACGGTTGGGATTGAATCTCGCAGATGCGGGGTCAAGTTATTTTTCACATCGTTTATTCATGATTCCCGAAAAGTGTTTCCGAAACACAAGATTCTTGAAACCTATTTCTTTGATCTTTTACCTGTACCTTTGTGTTTATTCAAAAATGGGGCTCCCGTGCTTCATCTAAGCATGGGATCTGTTGTGGCCACAACAGGAGGTAATTTCGAGGGTAAGAATGGACCCACACGTCACGGTGGAGTTGGGAGCACACATGTTTCCTACAAACTCACCATCCTCCAACCCCTCAAGGGGAGAAGAGGCGGAACTTTCCACTTCACAAGACGTATCTCTCCCTCCCACGCTGTCGGGAAAGCCTAGATCTTTGGAATGGTTAAATTACTCCCAGGACGACCCTGTATCAGCTGCATTTGATCCAACTGCACCCTTTTGGGAAACATCTCTAGGTCAACAAGTGGCTCATTTTTCTATTTCACCACCTTCCAGTTGGGCTACTCCTGATGTACTTATGGAACCCTTCCGTAACCGCTTGGAGATTACGTGCCATGGGAGAGGAATTTCGAAGACAAATTCTTTTACGAAGGGCTCAAGACCTGGAGTTACCTGCATATCGACAAATCCCAATTTGTTCTTTATCTTATGATTCACCAGAACCAACCATCCACAACATGACCACTTATGAACCTGGTCAACCCTCATTTCCTGCAAGTACACCCCTTAGACAGGAGACCTGTTCTATACCTCAAATGATTAGACCTATTGAAGGACAATAGTCCAACACGCCCCTTACTACTATGGTTTCATTACCCACCCCTCCCCCACCCCAAAATTCGTGGGGAGGATACTCTTTACCCTCTAATTTTCTTACGAGTAATGTTCATCCCGTAGCAAGTAATCAACAACCCATTATGGGTCAAACATCAATTAGTGGTTAGCATGTTGTTACTAGGGGGAAACCCCTGCTCCCTAACCATAATTCGAGTGGAGTATTTCCTATTGGTCATTCCGTTGGAACTTCCTTACCCGCTGTGGGATCCACCATGGATTCGTCTCATGTTGGGGGACCATCCAATTCAACTCAACTGCCATGGAGTCAAGCATATCCAGGTTATCTTAACCCTGTGTCGAGACAATTCAATCCCGGAAATGCACTCTACGGGATACCTTATCCAGGAAATCCATACACTCTATGGGGGCACCAAAATGTTTTACAACATGGACCCCCACCAACCGTACCTCAAGTACCACCACCCCCATTCGATCCCCCTCCATATCCTTCCGGAGGCGGCGGGTCCCCATGTAATTCCAGAGAAGGCGTGCCTCTACCTTCTGGCGGAGGATCACCTCATTCTGGCAACCATGGCCCACCCCTCTCAGTGGGGGAGGTGGAGGCCCTCCCCCTTCCGACGAAGGTGGAGGCCCTCCCCCTTCTGGCAGAGGTGGAGGACCACCCCCCTTGATGGTGGAGGACCACCCTATTCCTGTGGCGGTGGTGGAGGACCACCCTATTTTGGTGGAGGTGGTGGAGGAGGACCACACCCTTCTAGCGATGGTGGCGAAGGAGGCCCCCACCCTTCCGGTGGCGGTGGTGGAGGCCCCCACCCTTCCATTGGAGGCGGTGGACCACCACCCCCTCCTGACGAAGGCATTGGAGATCCACCTTATCTTGGTGGCGGCGACGGACCCCCACCATTTGGAGGAGGCCCACCCCCTCCCGGTGGTGGCGGCGGACCCCCACCTTATGGTAATGGACCACCCTATTACGGTGGCGAACCTAGGTATGGTCCGAGCGGCATACCCCCTTACGACCAGTTTCCTCCGGGAACACCCTACAACTAATCGATAAAGGGCCCCACTAGTCCATACATGCCATATCAGAACTATCAGTATCCGCAGCTAAACCAACAACTACCATTCTTGGCTACTTTGGACCTACCAGTCCTGTCTCATCTAACCAACGATCCCATTTTCCACGGTCGTAATTGGCCACCCATTCCGGTTAAGTTACCATCGGATATTCCCAAATTTGATGGAAAACCTAGTGAGGATCCAAAAAATCATGTGATGAAATACCATTTATGGTGTTCATCCAACTGCTTGATGGACGACTCGATCTGTCTTAGGTTATTCCAATGGACTCTCACCGGCCCAACTGCCAAGTGGTATATTGAATTACCACCGAACTCCTTTCTAGATTTCCTTTCTCTTGCTATGTATTTTTTGACCCATTTCCAGTTTCCCATTCGATTTGAGACTGGTACAGACTTACTAACCTCGCTCCTTCAAAACACCGCGACTCATATCTCAGATGATATCCATGAGTGGTGGAGGAGACGAAGTCTTATTAAGGTTCATATTCCAGACCAACTCTTAGTTGACTAGTTTACAAAGTCTCGTTTACCTGTCGTAGCTCGAGACGTGGCTATGGGAGGGGCCGTCACTGAGGAACAGGCTATTTCCCATGCCCATTACTTAGACCTAGTCTATGCTCAATCAGGCACATTGTATGAAATTGTTCTTGATGCGCCCTGCCCTACATACGACCCTGCAAAACCACCTAAGGGACCTCAAGCCGATGGCATCATTGGTTCCCTTAAATCCCAACCTTCTACTCAAACTGGTGGACCGTCGAACCCCCAAGGTTCTTCCCCATCCCCACCACAGGCTGGCAGCAACACCACCAAGTCACCCACTCCTGCCTCCACCAAAGAAGTGAATTATTTTCAATCAGATTCACCTCAGAAATCCGGTGGTAAGAAGAAAAACAAAGGTAAACCTAAGAAATATTCTAATCAACAGGATCCCAATCCCACTCCTGAAGACACCAAACAGAAGAGTAAGTTGAAGTATCCTTGTTTACTGTGTGGTGGTGACCATTTCTCAAAGGAATGTCCTCATCGATGAAGTGAAAAAGTTTCTAAAGGGAAATCCTACTCCCGCAGTTCTCAACGATCCCTTCCCCACTCAGAACCAACAACTGATCGCTCACACCTCTCCTTTGCATGGAGAGATGTCCTCCACCGTGCATGTTCTCATGATGCATAGTGAGACGACTAACTTGAATACATGTTCACACTCATATGACTCAGTCCCTCAGAAGGAACCCATTGGAATTAATATTGAAAAAGCTTCCACTTATATTCCCGACATCACCATGCCACTTGCTTCTCTCACCATTGAGAAGCCTTCTTTAGAGTCAGTGTTGCATCCGCCCAAGAGCACGATTCGAAAAGCAATTTTCAATCCCAATGCTCGGGCAGCTCAGAACTACAATATTGTAGAGGACCTGACACAAGCTCCTTGTGCTATGTTGATGCTAGAGGTATTGCAGAACTGTCCTAACCAACGCAAGACTCTTCTCGCTGCCATTGGCGCGGTTGATCTGGATTCCTCTAATACAATCATGTTCCAACATGAGTACTTTAAACCGAGGCTTTCCCACCAGTTGGAATTTCAAGTTGCCACGAATATTGATGGGAATACAATCCATCGTACTGTGTTGGACGAAGGTGCATCTACCTCTGTCATGTCGATATCGTGTTGGAGAGCCATTGGTTCTCCCGAGTTAAACCATTCTCCCACCACCTTGAAAGCATTCGACGGTCGTGGCTTCCAACCCCATGGGCTACTACAAGCCTTGGAAGTAGAGTTGGGGGGTAAAACCACAACCATTAACGTGGAAGTTGTCGCAACCCCTTTAGATTATAATCTCTTACTTGGTCGTAATTGGTGTTATGCCATGACTGTGGTCGCATCATCTATCTTCTGCATAGTGCAATTCCCCCACCAAGGCCGAATTGTCACAGTCGACTAACTGGATTTTTGTACACCGGACACCACTACTCATCCTGGCAATAATGTCCCATTGCTTGGACAATCTTCGCAACTATATAAGAGCGTGGGGGTCGGCCTCATAAAATACTCATCTCTTATGGGTGTTTTTCCAACCTCAGATCCCCCTAACAATGTTTCCACGGTGAACATGTGTTGGGTGTATGAGCTATCTCGAAAAGAACACCTAATATTTAATTATCGACCAGGGTTGGTAATCTTAGAGTTGAGGCAAAATATATGCTAAGGTAGAATGACACCTAATTTTTTGGGCTTGTCAGACCTTCAAATATTTAATAAAGAAAAGATCGAAAGATCTTTCAAAATGAAAAACCGAGTCAAACTTATAACTACTAAATATAACTGAACCAACATATAAGAATAGTATAGATTATACTACTCTACTCTATGTTTAGACAATGGAAAATGATGAAAAATAAATACTAAGAAGCAACTACTTATAAATAAACAAGAAACTATTGAATTTAAATTTACAATTATGAGCAAAGTATGAAATGATTAATTCACAACTACACTGGGAAAAGAACTGATAACCAATGATAATTATTAGGGAGAACTTGTAAATGTAAATAATCATTACTAGGGAGAACTTGTAAATGTAAATTATTCTAGAACTGAACTGTCAATTCAACAGTAAATAACTATCTACGAGATAACTAAATTCAATAATAAATTACATAACATAAACTATGCTAATAAAAACAAATGAACTAAATAACTTCAACAACTAATTCAAGAAAAACATCTATTCCCATGTAACAGGAACTTAAGTGAATGTATCGTAATGGATTTCAAATGTAATAGCAAAATAGAATGGAAGTAAATCTAATCTAACTTCGATAAGGAGATGTAAACTACAAAGGGACCAACTACAATTAACTTTAAACATGCTAATCTATCTACTATCCATGAAACTAATGAGACTAGAAGCAAGTAGAAAACTTAATAAAGATATTCACTTCTGAACTTGATTTAGAAGCAAGTAGAAAACTTGATAAAGATACTTATTACTGATTCAAATCTAAATATTATGAATGTCTCATTATTTGCATGAATGGAAACTAATCTTTATAATTAACGAATTAAAAACAACTTGAAGAAGGAAATTATTATCTATGACTTGGAAATAAATTATCTAGAAATAACACTGATAAATGTTGAAACAACAACTAATGATCAAATTTGAAACACAAGAAACTTAACTTTTGGAAGAAAGTTAAAAGAAGGTGAAGGGAAATGAGATGAAAAGAGGAAATAATAAGAAAACTTGATCAAAAACTCATGAAACATATAACCAGATTTAAATTATACCTAAAACTGTAAATTAAAAACAAGAAGAATGATATCTAATAGGCAGAAGAAACTGGATTCTAAGAAATCATAAAACTAGTACAGAAAAGGTAAAAATCCAAACGACGATCCGAATGTCGATCCGAATGGCAGTCCAAATGAGGAAAAATGAACTAAACTAAGGAAAAGGAGGATTTAAATGATCTTGACGTCAGCTGGCGAATGCACATGAACCTATGATGCAAAGAAATCAGTTAGAAGACTTGTTGAGAAGCTATGTTAATAGAAAACAACCTAATTTAATCATTGTCTAAAGGAGATAAACTGTTTCTATAATATGTGGAAGAAAAAGGTTGAGGTAGAAGAAAAGAGAGATATTTAACCTACAACTACAGGAAGAAAACTTACAGAGAGGAAGAAGTTGGGGTTAATGCTAACTAATGGAGGAATGGGTAGGAATATCTAATTATAGATGATGGAAGAAGAAAAGACTGAAAGAAAACTATGAATTATTGAACTATTGGTCGACCATTTACTAATCCTGTAATCACAAACTATGTTAGCAGCATAACATAAATTACAGAGAAGAAAACAACATATACAGAAAAATGAAATGATTACAAACACAGGAAAAACAAACTAACTATTTGCAAAATAGAAAATATAGAAAACAAAGACGAAAACCTCTGGATGATGAGGGGCCCTTCCCAACAATCAGAGATGGAAAACGAAACTGGTTTAGCTACTCAGAATATCAACGAACTGGAACTTCTATTAATCTTCAGAAAATTACAGACTGTCAGCTATCTGCTTGTAAATCTACAAACTATCTACGGTCTTCTCCAACTATAAGCTAACTAGACTAACTCTGTTTCTATCTGCAAGCGTCTATTTATACATTTTACAAATAGATGAGAGGGTTGACAAAGTCAACCTCTCTAATAACAGAGACGTTTAATGCATAGAAGGTTGCTTTGAATGGTGTGTGACAACGTAGGGAGTATCTTCCAGGATGAACGGAGCCAATTTCTTTAACGTGAGCAGAGAGATAGCACGCTGTCAACCTAAGTGAACAGAGGCGAGCAAGTGTGAGTGCTGGCAGGCTGAATCATGTGCGACCTGGACTCCTTCTAGAACCATGGCGTGAATGGGCGTGAACAAGCAGCGTGATTCCAGGCTGAACGCGAGGCTGAAAGACATGTAAGAGTGTTGACGTGGACGTGGGATGTGCTGTCAAGCTTGGCGAGCATAAGGATGAATCTTCCAGAACACGGCTCATTAACCATCATCATCGTGGGGATAACAGAACCCACGTACCCGTTTTTTACTTTAATAGCCTGAAGCATGCCAACCATGGATTTCGCAGGCTGAACGATGAGCTGAACGTGTTTAAGCTTAGCACGTAGCACATAGTCTGAACGAAGGGTCATTTTCAAAACGTAGCCTATCAATTAAAACATAAGTGTTAATTATGACCATGAAATGTCATTTTAACATAAATAAACCATGATATGATGAAATATAAACAAGATTTGCGTAATAGGTAAATATATGCATAACTGGACTGTTTGATAGGCTGAATGATAAGAAAACAACCTAATATAATAAAGAATGATAGAAACAACGCCATTTCGAGTAGATTAAATGATAAAAAATAGTGACAAGATTGACACCAACATTCCCCCAAACCGAAGACATGCTAGGTCCCACTGAGCAAAAGAGAAATTAGGAAGAAGGTTGAGCTGCGGTAACAGGTGCCTTCGACTTGGATGATGTAGATATAGATTTAGCCTCGAGCTCCTTGAATTGGTCTTTTAAGTAATTATATCTCATCCAAAGGGCAGTATGAGATGCTATTTTGGAGCTAACCAGGCATTCAATGTCTTTTACTTGTGCACGCAGTGCCTTATTTTCTTCATGAAGCTCATAAATTGTTTCCACATAGCTTTGATTCTCATCTATTAATCGTGCTATCACATGGGTCAACTTATCCCATTTTTGCTTACTCAACATAGGTTGCTCTATAGGATGCTCCAAGTCCAATTGAGGACTCATCTCTTTTGGAGATGTCTCAACATTAATAGTCTATTCTTCAAAGCTTTTGTCCTTGTTATATGCAAGAGAGATTTCAGTAGCAGAGGCTTCACTCATTCGAGCAGATGCATTGGCTAGTGTGAGGAGGGGTGATTCAAGGATATGATCGTCCGACTGGATATTTGAACATGATAGCTGATCAACAGTTTGAGTGATAGACTGATCAACGGACTGGTCACAATTGGTTCTCGTAGATTTAGTAGGCTCTGAAGGTTCGAAAGTAGGGTTACCAAGGGCATTCTCAGGAGAAGACAATGAGTGCATATCATCTAAGGAATTCTCATCAAACTGTACATGTTTAGCATTTGGTTCTGCTTGGGTATGATGATGTTTTTGAGAAGAGGAAGGTTTGACAATAGATAAATGAGGGTTCAGTATCTCAAAAACAAAATGATCCCAAGTTTGTTCTCTTTTCTCCAACTGGTGAATGATTAGAAGCTTAATAAGACAATGGTGATGCAAACTACCATAAGGGTTGACTGTATTTTTCCTGACTTGGCTCGACATCTTTTCCAAACTCTTTAGAAAATAAAATGGGAAGTTAAGGGTTTGATTGCTGACAAATGTGCTAACAGTCTGAAATGGAAATCTTTAAAGATAGTGAATTTACCTTCGCAAGTAATTAAGTGTATGATAACGGTCAGAGGATCTAAGTACTCTAGTTTGATCCATTCTCTGTGAAAACCTTTGGTACCAGCAATATGTTGAAAATCGGGCTTGAGAGCGAACTGGTGGGCTATTCGTGGAAGAAACAAATGCTTGTGCCAACGGGCACCTTCCATTGGGAGCTTCGTATCTAATGCTATTGATACTTTTGTCATAGAGAAAACAAGATGGCCAACCTTGGTCATCTTGCAATAAAAAAATTTGGCAAACAGTAGAGAAATTTCATGGTCGTAGCCTTGGAGAAGGCAGAGAAACGGCTCCCAACCTGCTCGAAGGAATAACTCACATCAAGCTTTAAACTTAGGGACGATAAGGAGATCTTGGTAACTACCAGGCTCATTACGATTAGGCATTGTTGATGGAGGACGGGGGATGTAATGGATAAGTGTAGAGGATTCAAGCAAAAATGATGGCGAATCAGACTGAGGCAGAACTCACGCGATCACCAATTTAAACTAAAGTCCGTTTGAGTGTTTAAATGTCAGTGGACAGGGACTTGGCATGCTCGAGAGATCGCACCCGTCATTCGAAGATCTTAAGTTAAGTGCCAGCGTAGAAGTGTGTGAATTCCGTGTATACGTGTTGTTCAGAGTATGTTCAACCATGTCCAAAGCCAAGCTTTGGACAGGTTGAACGAAATTTACGTAACAAGATCGATCACACGTGGAAGATCATAAAGATTCGATCCAGATGTTGGCAGTTTGTGCGATAATTAAGATTATGGTGGTCATACAATGATTCGTAATGACACAAGATTCATTCGTTCAAAGGAGGCGAGATGGGTAAAGGAATAAAACCAATTGTGAGATTTGACGTTTGATTGATTCTTGTCATCATTGGTTAGTAAAAAATTCTCAAAATATCTAGCATGCTATTTGATATATATTCAAGCTAAGATTTCATTCAACAATTTTTATTCAAAACGTCCCCCATCTACTGCATTCGTCACTTCATTCGGATCGGTGTTCGACCAGTCATTCAATCCTTCATACAAAATTTTTCCTGTACAAGATTTGCTTGCTAATACTTGACTGAAACAGATTTTGCAAAGAATTTCTGAAGCTATTAATGCACAAAAGATGCTGTAATCTTTGCTTTTCTGGATCTTTTAATTGCGTTCCTCTTTTGTTCTTAATTAGACCAATCTTTCTTTTGCTTTTTGCATTAACCTGTAAACACCTATCATTATATCAGAGATAAATAAAATTTCATAAATATTCAATAAGTAAGAACAGTTCTAATCTCTAGTAAGAATAGTTCTAATCTCCCCCCCAAACCAAAAATATGGCATGTCCTCAAGCCATCAAAGAGAAAAACAAGTTAATATTTAAAAATTTTCAATTGAAAGTCTTACAGATAGCTTCTAAAATACTGTGGTAATTTTATAAATCAATGGAATATTAACTAATACATGTAGAAGATTCAGATATGTACATTCGTCAAAAAGAATATAATAGTGCTTAAAAGACCATGTGAAGAATAATAATATAAGAGATGCGAAAGATGCCATAGGAAAACTAGTCATCCATGACTTATTGTAAAGATCTCTTGTCATCCAAATAATATTGATAAGGTTCACCATAAAGTTTGTGAGATCTACTATCACTATGGGTCCCATTTCTAGGATAGTTATATCCTATGTATATATTTGAATTAGATGACAGGGTCCAAGTTCAACTTACAGCCATTATCTAAAGACAGTATATATAATTGGCCTAAACATGTGTTTGTATATTCAGGTTTTTATGAGCTATGTGAATAGAAATGCATTAACCAAACCTCTTTTACCCGATATTGACCTACTTCCAGCAGGCCTGTTCAGTACCCCGGCAGGTTTATCTTGGTACCATGCAAGCATAGCCCTGCTGCCAGTGAGCCTGTTCAGTACCCCGACGGGTTTACTTTCATTTACCGAGATTCCTTGTTTAAGATTTTACTTAGCATGGACCCATTGCCAGCGAGCCTGTTCGGTACCCCAGCGGGTTTGCTTCGTATAATGATATATATATATATATATATATATATATATATATATATATATATTTTCTGTAAGGAAGCTAGTTGGCACTAGAGTGTGCTAAACTTGTTAAACACATAATTCAAAATTTAGCACAAACCTTATGAGTAACTCTATTTATAATGGCCTAAATTACAAATCATGTCAAAAGATAATAACCTAAAGCTGTTCTTTGACTCCACAGTCTATCTTCTTCACAAAAGGTCAGTAATGTTCCCCACAAAATAGAAAATATAACCTACTTTAGGCTACCTTTTAAAGGTGCTTTTAGAGACAAGTTTTGATAATGAGTCCAGGATGAACTAGCAGTCCATAGGTGTAAGGTATAGTCTGTAGAGATCATAATAATTGAAGTAGGTCTTTTAAACAATTGTTCTAATGATAAATCATAAATGTGCATGTCTAAATCAAATACTGTATACAGAATCATAAAAGAAAGTGGTTAAAAAGTAATGTAAAGAATGCTTCAGCTTTTCACTATAACTTTTCAATTTTCAATGATAACTTGGAAAGAGAAGGAAAAAGTATAAGTTTCTTTTAGAGCACTTCCCTTTCAGATAGTATTGCATGAGCTGATTATAAGAATAAATTTCTTGTAATTGAACTACAAAACCACTTATTAGATGATTCAATTGTATTCAAAACAAAGGCATATGTACACAACAAGCTATGTAGAATTTAAAATTAACAAAGGGAAAAGAGTCTTTCTGTTTTATTGACAACATTTTACAAACTCATCATAATAAATTTCTTGTAAAAAGAATGTAATCGGTTGTTAGAAACGACTCATTATTATTGAAAATGAAAGACATATTTACATATATATACAAAAGGAGATAAACCAAAATAATTCAAGGACTAGGAGGAGGAGGAATGACTTCCTCTTCTACCAGCTCCATTTCTTCTTGTTGTAAGGCATTCTGCACAAAATCTTGTTTAGATATTGGTTGATCATAAAGTCTAAGCCTATGTCCATTTACAACAAAATAAATTTGAGAATCATCAATTGTCTTAATTTTAACGGATCCATTATCAAAAGTTGTAACAATTGCATATGGACCCATCCAACGAGTGGTTAATTTACCTTTAAAGTTTTTATATCTTGAATCAAAAAGTAGTGCCCAGTCTCCAGTTTTGAATTGTTTTTGTTTAATGTATCTATCATGCCACTTTTTACGTTGGTTTTGTATCAAGATTGTACATTGAATAGCATCTTGCCTAATCTCGTCTAATTCATTTATTTGCAGGATTCGTTGCCTCTGTGCTTCTTCTAAGTTCATCCCTAATTGTGCATCCATACGAAAGGTTTTGACTTGAAATTCAATGGGTAAAAGAACTTGTTTACCATAAACGAGTTCATAAGGTGTGTGGCCAGTAGTTTTTCTCCAAGTTATTCTATAATCCCATAAGGCTTCTGGGAGCCTATCTGCCCAATCTTTGTGGTGTAACTCGATAGTCTTGGTCAGGACAGCTTTTAACACTTTGTTTGTGCTTTCTACCTGACCATTTGCTTGAGGATGATATGGTGAATATTTACAATGTCTAATACCATATTTATCAGTAAGCTCTTTCATTAATTTGGAGGTAAACTGAGATCCTTGATCGGTTACAATTTCCCTAGGTGCACTGAATCGGGTAAATATTTATTCATAAATGAATTCTACCACAGATTTCTCTGTGGCTCGGAATAAAGCTTTGGATTCTACCCATTTGGTGACATAATCTGTACAGACTAGAATGTATTTTTTTTTGCGAGACATAGGGGAAATTGGTCCAACAAAATCTAGAGCCCATTTTTCAAATGGCTCAATCATAACTTGGGGTTGTAAAGGCATCTCATCAGATGGTGTAGGTCTTCCTATTCTTTGGAAACTGTCACATCCTTTGACATATTTGGCAGCATCTTTGAAGATTCTTGGCCAATAATACCCAGAGTGCAATACTTTGTATGTTGTTCTTTTATCAGAAAAATGCCCACCACAAGATCCACCATGACATGCATGTAGGATCTCTGCCATCTCATCCTCTCGTACACATCGTTTAATGATAAGATCGAGACCAGTACAAAAGAGATCATTATCCACCCAAGAATAATTGGAACTTTGAACGATGATCCTACGTTTCTCAAGTGGGGAGAGATGGTTTGGAAGCTTTCCAGTCGCTAAATAATTGGCTATGTCCGCAAACCATGGGGTTCGAATAGATACAACAAACAAATGTTCATCTGGGAAGCTATCATCAACAGGGCTGGCATTATCGTCAATTTGAATTCGAGAGAGGAAATCAGCTACTACATTCTCTCGACCAGGACGATCAACAATGGTAATGTTAAATTCTTGCAACAACAGAAGCCACCGAGTCACTCTGCCATTGGTGATGGGTTTATTCATTAAAAAATTGATGGCGGAGTGGTCAGTATGTATAAAAATTTCATATCTTATGATATAATGACGAAACTTGTTGATAGAGTACACAACTGCAAGAAACTATTTTTCAGTGACAGTTTATTTTGATTCTGCAGGAGTCAAATTTTTACTGGCAAAATAAATAGCATGTGAGGTGTGTCCCTCTTTTTGACCTAAGACTGCCCCTATAGCTATGTCAGAAGCATCAGTGGATGTATGGAAAGGAAGGGACCAGTTTGGGCCCCTAAGTATGGGTGCTACTGATAGCTTTTCCTTCAAGGTTTCGAAGGCTTGTTGACACGGCTCAGTCCATCAAAACTCTGTGTCTTTCATGAGTAGTTTGAACATAGGTGCGGCTACTTTAGTGAAATTTTCAATGAAACATCTATAATAGCCAGCATGGCCAAGAAAACTTCTTACTTCCTTCGGAGTTCTTGGAGAAGGAAGATTAACAATTATTTCTATCTTGGCCGGATCTACCTTGATACCTTGAAGAGAGACATGATGTCCCAAAACTATGCCCCCAGTCAGTAACATCTTACATTTTTCATGACCGAGAGCTAAGTTCGTTACTTGGCATCGAATAAGAATTGTTTTGAGGTTATCAAGGGCTTCTTGGAATGTATTACCATAAATTGTAAAATCGTCCATATAAACTTCTACATAATCATGTATGAGATCAGCAAAGATTCCTAGAACTGCACGCTGGAAAGTAGCAGGTGCATTACACAGCCCAAATGGTAATACTCGATAGGCATATGTCCCCCAAGAACAACTAAAGGTTGTCTTGTCCTAATCCTCGGGTGCTATTAGTATTTGATTGTATCTGCTATACCCATCAAGGAATGAGAAATATTGTTTCCCTGATAAGGTGTCTAACACCTGATCGATGAAAGGCAAAGGGAAGTAGTCTTTAAGAGTGGCCTTGTTTAGTTCTCGAAATTCAACACAGATACGCCATTTCCCTGTGACTTTCTTTGGAACTGCCACTAGAGGAGAGACCCATTTACTGTTGGAAATTAGGTAAATAAATCCAGCATTTAGGAGCTTTTGTAGTTCGTCTTTTACTACATCCTTTAGTGTTGGGTTCATTCTTCTCTGGGCTGCCTAACAAGAGGTATGGTTGGATCTGTGTAAATATGATGGATACAAGTGTCTAGGTGTATACCTTTCATATCGGTATATTTCCATGCAAATGCTCCAGTTTGACTCTTGAGAACTTTTAGTAATTGTTTTTGTTGGTTCTCATCTAAACCTGCATTTATATGCAGAAATTTGTCGGAACTAACTTCGCATGGTATGGTATAAGATCCTAGAGGTTCTTCGATTGCGAAGACACAGGGTGTACTGGTGAATGTTGAGAGGCTCATATTTTCTTGGAATTCATCTCCAAAGATATGGTCAAATTGGGAAAAAGATTGGGGGAAATCTATGCAGGTTGTGGAAGAGATAAATTGGTTCAGCACATTCTCAGTGTTTTGTTCTTGAAGTGCCCAGGAGAAATCACTAACAAGGGAAATTTCTTCCAAATTCTGATCTCCGAAAGGACAATCTAACCAAAAGAGTTTTTCAGCTATTGGCTGAGCTGGTGGGTATAAAGCTAATTTTCTTGTAGAAAACCCATCAAAGATAACCATCTCTCCATCCCTACATCCTATAAATGCATTGGTAGTAGCCAACCAAGGCCTTCCCAAAATAATGGGGTGACTTTTGGAAGGGTCTTTTGATTCAGTGACCATGAAGTCCACAGGATATTCCCATGAGGCTATTGATACAGCGATATCATCTAAGATCCCAGCAGGCTGCACCATCGTGCGATCTGCTAGTTCTAGCATTATTGGGGTAGGGCGGAGGAATTCTCCTAGATTGAGAGTTTCGACAACTGTGGTAGTCATCAAGTTGATAGCATCTCATAGATCAATAAGTGTATTTCCTATGGTAGTGTTATTAATAATAATAGTCACCAGGGGAAATGATCAAAAATAAATACTAAGAAGCAACTACTTATAAATAAACAAGAAACTATTGAATTTAAATTTACAATTATGAGCAAAGTATGAAATGATTAATTCACAACTAAACTAGGAAAAGAACTGATAACCAATGATAATTATTAGGGAGAACTTGTAAATGTAAATAATCATTACTAGGGAGAACTTGTAAATGTAAATTATTCTAGAATTGAACTGCCAATTCAACTGTAAATAATTATCTACGAGATAACTAAATTCAATAATAAATTACATAACAGAAACTATGCTAATCAAAACAAATGAACTAAATAACTTCAACAACTAATTCAAGAAAAACATCTATTCCCATGTAACAGGAACTGGAGTGAATGTATCGTAATGGATTTCAAATGTAATAGCAAAATAGAATGGAAGTAATACTAATCTAACTTCGATAAGGAGATGTAAACTACAAAGGGACCAACTACAATTAACTTTAAACATGCTTATCTATCTACTATCCATGAAACTAATGAGACTAGAAGCAAGTAGAAAACTTAATAAAGATATTCACTTCTGAACTTGATTTAGAAGCAAGTAGAAAACTTGATAAAGATACTTATTACTGATTCAAATCTAAATATTATGAATGTCTCATTATTTGCATGAATGGAAACTAATCTTTATAATTAACGAATTAAAAACAACTTGACGAAGGAAATTATTATCTATGACTTGGAAATAAATTATCTAGAAATAACACTGATAAATTTTGAAACAACAACTAATGATCAAATTTGAAACACAAGAAACTTAACTTTTGGAAGAAAGTTAGAAGAAGGTGAAGGGAAATGAGATGAAAAGAGGAAATAATAAGAACAAATGATCAAAAACTCTATGAAAAATATAACCAGATTTAAATTATACCTAAAACTGTAAATTAAAAACAAGAAGAATGATATCTAATAGGCAGAAGAAACTGGATTCTAAGAAATCATAAAACTAGTACAGAAAAGGTAAAAATCCAAACGACGATCCGAATGGCAGTCCGAATGAGGAAAAACGAACTAAACTAAGGAAAAGGACGATTTAAATGATCTTGACGTCAGTTGGCGAATGCACATGAACCTATGATTCAAAGAAACCAGTTAGAAGACTTGTTGAGAAGCTATGTTAATAGAAAGCAACCTAATTTAATCATTGTCTAAAGGAGATAAACTATTTCTATGATATGTGGAAGAAAAAGGTTGAGGTAGAAGAAAAGAGAGAGATTTAACCTACAGCTACAGGAAGGAAACTAACAGAGAGGAAGAAGTTGGGGCTAATGCTAACTAATGGAGGAATGGGTAGCAATATCTAATTATAGATGATGGAAGAAGAAAAAACTGAAAGAAAACTATGAATTATTGAACTATTGGTCGACCATTTACTAATCCTGTAAACACAAACTATGTTAGCAGCATAACATAAATTACATAGAAGAAAACAACATATACAGAAAAACGAAATGATTACAAACACAGGAAAAACAAACTAACTATTTGCAAAATAGAAAATACAGAAAAACGAAATGATTACAAACATAGGAAAAACAAACTAACTATTGATCCCTTGAAGGTGGAAGCCATTATCGCTCTCCCACCTCCTATTGATGTTACAGAACTTCAAAGTTTGCAAGGGAAGGAAACTTATTTATGGTGTTTTGTTTGTAATTTCTCTCAGAAGACAAGGGGTTATATGAGACTACTTAAGAAGGACGCCCCGCTCATTTGGGATGATCAAGTGCAACAATCCTTCGATAGTCTGAAACATGCCATTACACATGCCCATGTGCTCCAACCTCCCAATTACTACAAGGATTATATCCTTTATCTTGTTGCTTCTTCCACCACGATCGCCATGGTCTTGGTACAAGAGGACAACAACGCCCAGGAACATGTGATCTATTACCTAAGTAAGGGTCTTATTGACTCTAAAACTCGTTACTCACATGTCGAGAAGCTCGCTCTCGCGGCAGTCATTTCCGTCCAAAAATTTTGTCATTACATTCTGCTCCGCACAACCACCATTATCACCGACTCAAACCCCATGTACCACATTTTGACACGCCAAGTACTTGGGGGCAAGTATTCACGCTGGATCGTGATACTTCAAGAGTTCAACCTCCTCTTCGAGAAAGCCAAGTCTAAGAAGTATTTGGTGTTTGCCGAGCTCATTTGAGATCTTCCCCATGTCAATTTAGGATCCGAGCCTAATGATTCTCTTCCAGACGAATCATTGTTCCTTGTAATGTCCCTATTTTGACCCCATTGCATTAAAATGTAAATGATGTAATATTATTATAAAATCATGGTGAGGATCACAAGGCAAAGGCCCCGCCATCGATTTAGTGATGCATATGGTTTACGTGCTAGCCAGGCACATTGGAATTTCAAATATCATGTAAATATGCATTTTAATAAAATACCCACAACTAGCTATGCAATGCAACAAGAGATGGGGACATGGTTTTACAAGGAATTGGGAGGGAAACATTCAAACTCTTGAACCAATCAAGTCAATCCAAGTGTCAATGAGAGAACCCATAAAACCCTCAACTACCCATGTTGACTTTTGTACCCAATCATTCATTTCTCCCAAGAGTTGGTTGAAATAGTTAATGCCTTGGGGAATGGGAAGTATGGCTGTCCAAATTCGGGTATGGGCAAGCCACCCTGCATGGAAAAATGTGTTTTGGCTCCTTGGGCGAAAAGAGCCAGAAATTGTTCCCCCAAGCCATTACCCATGAACCATTTTTCTCTCCCTCACGAGTGGGGAGCTACCTGGGCATTTTCCATCCACGTTTTTCTGGTTTTTCTTTGTTTCCTAGCTGGGAGAAGGGCGTTTTCATGCTTTCGAACCATGGGAAGGAAGGGAAAATCGATTTGGGGTCTATAGAGGTTGTTTTGGCCCACTGAATGCTTGTATATCCGTGGGAGAAATCGTTTTCTTCCCTGTGGTTGAATCTCCCTCTCTCAATCCGTTTTTGGGGTGCCCACGATTTGGGGAAAACCCATGGCCATCTTGTTTGTAAATCCCATTGTTAAAATGTGCATCCATGCCCAATGATGGAGTTTTACTATGTGCAAGTAGTGTATGTTGGGGTATGGGTTATGGGTATCCATTGTTTTGGCTTGAGCTTGAGTGCAAGCTTCCAGAAATGAAGAGGGTTCAGATTTAGCCTGATAAACCCAGCTACGGACTGGCTTGGCTTAGATGGAATGATTATTTGGCTGTGTATGAGCTTGAATGTCCCATTTTCCTTGTAGAAATCATGCCCGGCTCGGGGGCGGTCTCTGAGTGCTGAAATAATACAGGCTGGGCAGAGATCTATGGTTGGGTGGAACGTTGTAGTGACATAGCTAGTTGCTTGGGACCATTTCACCATAAAGATATGTGTTTCTCTATCTATGTGTTTTACTTCTGCAAGGTTATAATTTGATGCCTTTTTTAAAATGTTGAATGCATATGGAATGTGTGTGGATGATGTTTTTATTCCATTGTGCATGTTTGCTTGATTTGCATCTGCACACATTTATTTTATTGTTGTGAATCTAATGAATTGGGTTGATTTTATGTAAAATCCCCAGAGATTGGAATCATGTTCCCTTCCTCGAATTGGATCCGCGGGAGGGGACGTTACATTCCTTATTAGCACGTCTGACTCGTGGTATGGAGATATTACCTTATATATTCAAACCCAACATTTCAACCCCCAACTGTCTCGTGAAGATCGTCGTCGTATCTGTCACCATGCCAAGTATTACTTGATCGTTAGTGATACCTTGTCTCGTCGTGGTGTCGATTCTATTCTTCAGCGCTGTCTGACACATGAGGAGGCTGAACACATATTGAATGACTGTCACTCTGGGGCTTATGGCGTTCACCTCTCTAGGATGGCTACAGCCCATAAGATACTACACATGGGATATTACTGGCCATCCATATTTAAATATTGTATCGAGGCCGTTAAGAAATGTCCCCTATTCCAGCATTTTCAAGCGAAAAAGCGCACCCACCCAGCCCTGTTACACTCAGTTATTTTCGTTGGCCCCTTCGCAAAGTGGGGCATATATTTCCTGCACTGTAAGACAACCTCGGCTGAGGGGCATGGTTATGTCATAGTAGCCGTGGATTACTTTACAAAATGGGCCGAGGCTATGCCTATGTACAACGAAGACGGAAAACTGCCACACTCTTCATGTTCAATCATGTTATTGCACAGTTCGGAGTTCCACAAGCCATATTCACCGACCATGGATCTCATTTTCAGAACCACATGGTAGATGAATTGAGTGCCAGACTAGGTTTTCGTCATGAAAACTCAACCCCTTACTACCCACATTCCAACGGACAAGTAGAGGCCATCAAAAAGGTCTTGAAAACCATGATTCAACACATGGTGGGTACGCACAAGTCTAACTGGCACAACACGATCTTTTCCGCACTATAAGCATACCGGACCTCCGTTAAGACTGCCACCGGATTCACACTATTCCAGCTAGTTTACGGATTGGGGGCAGTCCTACCTATAGAGTGTGAGATTCCATCACTCAAACTCGCAGTCAAATTTCTTCCGAACACCACCACCGAGGAAGAGCGTTTCCTTTACCTAACGAAACTTGACGAGACCCGCCGCGATGCTGCTCTTGCCAACGAGGCACATAATAAGTGCGTCAAGGAACAACACGACAGGTTGTTCAAACTTGTCTTTAACGAAGGTGATTTGGTCCTCACATACGACCAAAAGCACGATAAGTTGGGGGCAGGTAATTTCGAGTCCATGTGGCACGGACCGTACATAGTGAAACGTGTTCTGGAGAAGGGATCCTATGAACTAAAGGACTATGATGGGATATCTTTGGGTGAGCCCCGCAATGGGCTCTACCTGAAGAGGTATTATGCCTGAGTATTTCACGCATAGATATCTTGTATATACTGTACATGGCGTGTGTGTTTTGTGTGGTGTGACGCTTTTGTTTTAGTGTGTTTGGATCTTGTTTTTTTTCTTATGCCATGTTCTGTCTGCATGTGCAGATGGTGACTTGCTATGGATTCGCAGACGACACCAGCCGGCACACCCGTAACCTTGCTTCGACAGCCTGGGTACTTTATTCCCCCCCCCCGGCGAGCTTATCAGCTCAGGAGGAAGTTGTCGAGGATACACAACCAATAACGCCACGGAGTATCAGGCGATGATTGGAACCCTAACCGACACTCTTTCCTTGGGTATGAACCACATTGTCATCTATTTGGATTCATAACTAGTGGTTTCTCATATTAACCGGATCTACGCTATCCGTGACCTTACTCTACTCCGTCTCTTCAGACGAGACCGTCTTCTGGAAAGGTCCTTTGAACCTATTCAATACCTGCACATTCCATGAGACATGAATACAGTTGTTGACTCGATGGCCAACTTCATTATAGATTGGTACATTGCACACACACAACATATTCATAAATTATAAAAGCATACATAACATGTAAATCATCCATTGTATAAGAAAACATGTAAACAAGATCTCATTAATCATCCATAGAACACAAAATGTATAAAACCGCCGAAATGTCTGTGTATATATAAATCGATACAAAATGGTAGTGTTAATACAAAAATATGAAGCATGCTAGCTTTCAATAAGAGTCATCTCTACAAAATTTGAAGCTCATAATATTTCAGTACATACATAACCATAAACCTAATCCCTAGGCTGCTCATGATAGCAGACTACGGCCCTCGCCACTTTACAGAGAAACGTGCCAAAATGTGCAGACACCCTGACGGTGTACTTCTAATAACCCCAGGGTAGATCGCGCACACCCAACTCTGGGATATCCAGTGTCAACCTGTGTAGGTTCTCATAGACCTCCTCCACCTCCTCGATGGCATCACACATCGTGGGACCTACGAATGGCACCTCTCCTCTCCTCGCAATGAGCGAGACTCCAACTGGTCGCGATGGACCCACATCTGCACAAAACATTAAGTCATCATCACTACTCCAAACAAATCATAAATACATAAAATGAAAAAACAAAAAAGATGTTGTTCTTACCGATGTCACCCCATTGTGCTCCCTCGAGAAGCACCAGGTTAGGGTCACCTTTGAAATCTATCCTGTTGTACAGATAATCCTCTATCATGAGGAGTTGTCCCTCCAGCCAAGTGAAAAATCACAAACCAAAGCCTATGATATGACCCCCACCACCATGGCGGGCCATCACCTCTGACCATCAAATCATGTGTGGATCCCAAGCATCTCAGTCATCCAAGTCCACCTACGGACGCAAATGAGGCTCCTGCTCCAATAGAAATGATATCACCACCGACCCATAGCCAAATTGCTTCAACGTCCTGTGCCGACATTTGGTCAAATGACCCCGGAGGTTGGTGAGGAGCCCCTCACACCAGTTCAATACCCTAGGAGCCATGCACTCCTCCGCGTACATCAACTACGATTTGCTCGCAAGGTGAGCAGATCGACTCCCCGCTACTCTCATTATGGTGAAGAGCATGGTCTCAAATGTCTTTGATGGGGATCTTCCCACCATTAGCCTCATACCTGGGGTACACCACTAGTCAATCATATCATCCACTGTCTGATCAACTCCTCATGATCCGGTAAGAGATATAGGCTCCCTCGTCGGGATAACCCTTTCAGGAAGTAGATGTCCTTGACATCTATGCTCAGTGTGTGCACTCTGATCACAAAGTGTTGCTACACGGTATCCCAGCATTGGATCATGTGCGTCAGCAGCGGGACTTGGGCCCTCATGCTCAGCACTCTGAAGTACTTGAGTAACCCACAGTGCCTCAATGCGGCAATGCATTAAGGATCATTCTCAGCTTGAGTATCATCAACTTGGTGCTCTCGTTCTCGCCACTCAAGAACCATGTTTATCACCGTGAACCTGTCAAAAAGGGAAAGTAAACACCATTAAAACTCTTTCCAACCATAACATTTTCATTTGGGCTGGGAATTGAGTTTCATTTGGCCGTTTGCGTCAACGCAGGAGGTCAATGCAGACAGGGCACTGCCAGCGCAAAAGGATCTTACGGGTTTTGTGTCGATGCATGGACGGCTCAGTTCTCGTAAGGAGGGATTGCGCCGACCCGTGGGCGCAAATACCCCCACCAAAACAACTCAAAACCCTAAAAAACATGAATGTAATCCACTGAAAAGTTGCATAGCTGAGTTTAGGTTTACTTGTCTCTGATGGCACGTGAAACGGTTGACCGTGGCTCCCGGAATTAGCAAAGGAAATTTGGCTCCAAATGGCACTTCACACTCTCCAAACTTGGTAAAAAACAATTGTAATTCTTTTTCACTATTTTTCCCATTTTATAACAAAAAGGGAATATTCCTTTTTAATTTGATGCTTTAGTGGGTTATTTACTATAGTTTGAGTTATTTACTGCATTTAAGCACTTGGTTAACTGTTTTTGACCTAGTCTTTGAGCTGCAGGAGAAGTTAGGTGCCTAATCAATGCAATTTTTCGTCATGGTGATTATCTCATAAGTATTATCAGGTATGAACAACTCATCGAGCGTATTTTTGTCATTATTTCGCTCATTAAATTCAAATTATTAATGACACCTAGCTAACTCTTTGTTCTTTCTCGTGCTCGTAAAACGATGAGAATAATTCACTGAGTTATATTTTATCACTTTTTCGAGATCGTTAAACTCCTACGAAAAAGGAACCCCCTGTAGTCTTTCTTTAAGCTCTTTTCAGGCTCTCTAAATACGAAAAGATTGCCAAGCGAACTTGATGCGTTCACTCTTGTAAAAGTATTTGAATAATCGTCTTCCTGGTGATAGTTTACCCCTTTTTCGGACCAGGGGGCACTACTTACGAAAAAAGAATACTCTAGCCAATCATGATTGGAAGAGTCCTCTCTCGCGTTGCTTTACCATTTTCTGGGCGAAGAGGCTAACTTTATGAAAAAGGACCTTCGGAGTCTTCTTTAGTTCTTTTCAGACTCTCTGAATATGAAATGACGCCGAGTTTACCTTCTATGGACGCGTTAAAACTCAACATTGAAGGGCCCTCCATGGGACGAACCCCTCCTTTCCCAGGTTCAAAAAACATTTGGGATTGGACTCATCTATGAGATGAGCTATACCAAGCATTGGTCACCCTCCTCAAGCTCGTTAAAAAACACATGAGGCACTCATCAGTCATGATGGGGAAAAAGGAAAGTTTTTTGTGTTACACTTTTACCTATGGCGGTACTTAGTCGTTCTTGAACATGGCACTCATTTGCATTTGCATACGGTACTTGGGCCATCTGTTTGTCCTCGAGTCTAGCTAGCCTCATGTGTCTTGTTACTCCTTTGGGTCATCCGAAGAATACTTCTACCATTAGTTGCATTAGGGGTTGGCGTCATTCTCATCATATCAATACTACCAAGTCATGCCATGCCCATGTTCAAGATACATTCACCGCTCATCATTTACAGTCAGTACACCCTCTATCATATCGGTATACTCTGAGTCAGTCTTGCATGTTACTATACCATCCAATCTACTCCAAACATCTGTTATCGAGTTTCATGTCGATGATGGGGGATTCATCATGGCCCTCCTTTGACAGATTCACCCTTGTCGACTTCAAAACATCATCTGAGTTCTGAATCTAGAAACCAATCGAGTACCTTGGGCCCGCATGCCTCAATGGCAGGTTACCTCGCTTTCACCATGAGTTTACCTCATTGAATCTTGACTGAAATATTTCGTCAAGCGTTTGACTTCATCTCATTTATTCACGCTTGGTGATATGTACTATGATACCTTGGGGATCATTGACATTAATGGTGATTTCCCTCGCGCTTGTTAACGGTATCCATTAATGACCGGTAATCAAGTGGTTTCTACCATGTTCGACTCCAAAACATTGTAATCACATAGATAGATTCGTATCATTACAGGTTCGACTTTAAGACCCTAGGGACATCATATTCTACCCAGGTTGTGATGGAGATTGTTTGAGTTATATTACACGGATCCACTTTGTATTGGTCGTGGTTGTGTTATCATCTCATCATGGATCTACGATTGTGTCTAGTAGCCATGATTGTGTTCAGTCACTCTTTACTACCATGGATCTGCATTGTATTGGTCGGCAGCCATGTTGTCAGTCATACAGGACTATGTTCTTAGAGTCAGTTGTACTGCAGTAGTATCTTCCATCCGACAAGTCCTTGCCATCCTTCTATCAAAGCATTTCACCTATCTACTTTTATTAGCTTCATGCTTTGGGGGGCATTTTGTTACACCTAAAATCTTGCCATCATAAGACTCAGTGTAAACATCCCTGAAGTTTCCATGACTAGGAAGTCCAACTAGATAAGTTGCTGACCTCTTTCCATATGGTCTAGTTGGGCCGGCGCAGTCTGTTCCATACTAACTTGTGCCCAACTAGGTCAGGCGCAGTTGATCAACTGATGGCTTGCGTCATTGGCTCATGTCACCCTTGTGCATCATGCGCCGACGCAGGTTGACCTAATGCCACTTGTGTCGATGTCAGTTAATGTGGATAAAGGGAATCTTCTAGCCATTTCTCGAAGGTGTGTGACTTGGATCTCTATCCTAGCTTGTAGGAGAGTTGGAATTCGGTTCCCTAACCCCTTGGGAGGATCCCTTAGTCCTCTCCCACTATTTCTCAACCTATCCTATCCTCCTAGTCCTATATATATGAAGATCCTCTCCATTCCAAAGGGAGGAAGGCTATATAATCCATATGCTAGTGGAATAAGCTTAGTAGATCATCATTCATCCATTGGAGGCACCCATTTCTCCTTAGAGGCATTGGCTTGGCTTTTTGGAGGAAGATTGCGACGTTAGGGATTGGTTGTAATCTTATCTTTTCTTTGTATTCCCACTTTTATACAGTAATACAAAACTCTTTCCATAAATGTCTTGTTGTTCATTGATATTTATAGTTTACTTCCTTAACCGTTTACTTAGATAAATTATTGTGTAGATATACTATTACTGCTTGTTTGTCTCTTGCATGTTCTGACAGGTCTTGTAGCTGCGAATCTGACGATCGTGGAGCTTGGAGCGACAAAAGAGAAAGAGATCTACAGATATGAAAGGTAAGATGTTTACATCACTTAATCTCTAATTTGATCTAGGAAGGTAGATTTGTATTATGTATGATTTGTTCTAGATTCGCATTGAACTAGGGAGATCACGCCTTAATTCCTCTTTCGGTAGATTGTCCAGTAACAGTTTCAAAGATACATCATGGTGTTCACTTGTGTATGTTTTCATGGTGTGTCTTGCTTCACTGCTTTAATGTTTGTTGTAATTGTTGTGTTGTTTCTCAACATTTGGTATCAGAGCGAGGTTCGGGTTGGTAGATATATCATACGAGAAAGTCCCTAAATAAGTTGCCTAGATTTGCATGGTAGAGTATATATCAAAGCATGGGTAGAATGATGGTAAGGTGGACCAGGCTAAGTCGTGCTCAAATCATATCTGAAATAATAGGATGAGAAGTTGGACCTGATGAGGATAAAGGTCAAGAAGCATGTAGCTATGAAATATGAACATGGATATGGTGTCTATGTGTAGATCTCGAACTCAAAGGTTCAAGGAAGTGAAGAGCGTTTTTTATTCTGCTCGAAAATGGTTTTGAGAGGAGCAAGGATTGGATCTGGAGATAAATGAGGATCCTTTGCAGAATTGTTGGCAAGTGGTTTGGATGAGTCAGCTGCGCAGCATCGCGGATGCTGCAAAGGGTCAAGGATGTCGCGCAAGAAGAAAAACAATGCGCAAGTCGATTAGTTTATGTAGTTTTGGGTCATTTGGACCACATTATGTGGGTTTTTGGGTTATCCTTTTTGTAAAGTTTGTTAAGAAGTAGTTAGACGGTTGCCTAAGTGGACCACAAATGTAAAGGTGATGGCCTATAAATAGACATAGCATTGTAAGTGTTAAGAGACCAATTGGAGACGAGAATTGATCGATTGAAGAGACAGTTGAGCTCGAAGGATTTTGCTTGTTATTGTATGTTAATCTGGGTATGCGATAGAAGGATTATCTTGTTGTATCTGTGTTTTCTTGTGAAGATGAATATGAGATGTCAGGGTTTTGAGCAGAATCATTGTGTCTTTCCTGTTTCCTTGTGATAAATGCATTATGTGATATGAATATGTGAATGATGCAATGTTTTCTTGCTGCAATTAATGTTTTACTATTATATCTATTGCGCATTAGTGGTTCTGTCAATAATGAGATCTGTTGAATGATGCTGCAATTATGTTTAATGCCTAAGATGAATGGTTAGATCTGTTATGCAATGTTGCGATAAGTAGATTAGTTGATGCACAAAGTCCTCCTTCATTCGACGGAAATGTGGTTCTGTCAGCTCTCCCTTGAACATCTCAGGTGAGACTTCATCTGCTCCGTAGGTGTTGCTGGACAAGGTAAAACCTGTCTGGGCTTGTGCTCAGGGAGATCGTGGTGGTTTGGGTGTCGACAGTGTGAGGAACCCCTATCGACTAGGTTTGTGTCAACAAATAGTTTCATTTCCGAGACCGTAGTGCGAAGTGAAAGGAGGACATGTTGTGACATCCGACGAGACTGGAGATTCAAGATTGGTTCAACCTAAAGTTGCGAGAGTTCGCTGAAAAATAAAATCAGAACCCTGAGTTGTCGACGGATTGGTGGTTGGAAAAGTATATACACGATGGTCCACACGAATATTTTTTCTACGAATTCCCAATCATCCTGTATGAATGGTTAGCGAAATTGACCTTTCAGAAGCAAAACTTCCAAGGTGGTGAGCCGACATCTTGTACCCTAGAACTGATCTAGGAGCTGCAAGAGGTAGATAACAAAGCATCACGGACTATCGAGGTCTGGGTCGACAGTATATTGGAAGGCTATATCACCGAGTTTGCAGTTGATACAACAAAGTCTTATAGCGAAACTGAAAGGGAATTTTTCAATGGACCGAGAGATAGGTTTCTGTTTTCGCTACAGTTGTCAATTAAGATGCTCATCTGTGAAAAGGGCATACTGAAGATGCACCTCGATCAGTAGAACCGTGGTGGGCGGAGGATGTGGATACCGCGATAGCAGGGTGACGGTAAATGGAATAATATGGGGTAGATGGGTGCAAGTTATGACGAGACTGTGAAGGATGCCAAGGAAGAGAGTGGTCTTACGAGGGGAGGAGCAAGGTTTCGACAAGAGAAGAGGCAGAGGACAAGAGAAGGTGTTGCTGCGGTTGAAACGCAAATCCACAAAGGAATACCACACGGGACGAAGCGACCTCACAATGCCAACAAGGACAACTAGGCTATGCCCAGGATAGAGGCAGGACCAACCCCCAACAACAACGTACCCACACCTCCGCTCACTATCGCACAACTAGGAAGAAATACAACTTTGACACCATCTTGTTCATCGTGTCAACAGAACTTGATTGCTAGCAACTAAACGATTGTAGGAAGGAATCCCGGGATGGCAGGCGAAGATGCGAAGTTACCGTTGTTCCATGGGAATGGCACTGACAACCCAGAGCAATATTGGTTCTTATGTGAAGCAGTATGGACTATTGAGAAAATTATGGATGATGACACCAAGAAAGGTCAGTTGGCGACGACCCTTCGAGGTCGCTCATTGGACTCGTTTATGAAGTTTGTACAAGTTCCCACCGGCACTCCAGAGAAGACGCTAGATTAGGTTAGAAAATGATTGATTGCAGAGTTCAGAAAACCCAAGTCTGAAGCGCAGTATATTACAGAACTAAAAGAGATTAAGTACTATCCAAATGAAACTGTGTGGGATTTTGACCAACGGTTCAAAAAACTGATGGCAAGGGTCCACCATTGAGATGAGCAATGTTCAGCATAAAGAATGGTTCATCGCAGCATTGTTACCCCATATCAGACTTCCATTGATGCAGTAGAACATTGCAACACTGGGTGAAGCTCTGGAGATTGTGATGCGGTTAGAAGCTTCACCGATTGGTGAGAACGCAGCTGGCATGTCTTAGATCCAGACACAATTGGAAAACTTGACAATTCAGTTGCAAGATCTTAAGAAGAGTAAAGAACACCGTGAAGAGGCTTGGTGTACACGATGTCGTGCAGAGGGGCATACTAAGGATAACTGCCCATATTTCCGCAACTACCTGGTATCAGGAGCGCCGAGCCCATTGAGTGGCGGAGGTATGCCATGGTGCCGCATCTGTCAGGTCTATGTGCATCGACATGAGGAGTGTCAATACATGCAGAAGATGGTTACGAAGCCAATGAATTTGTATTGTACATTCTGCAAGTCAGTTGGGCATGACAATAAGGATTGTCGTGCATGTGGCTTACTTCAGGAGAGAACATACAACGCATTCTATGTGAAGGACGACCAGCGCACAGTACAGCAACCGCAACCACAACCACAGGTGGCCCAACCGCTACCTCAACCACATATGTAGTTTGTACCGCAGCCGCAACCACAACAACAGTTTATGCCACAGTATACTCAGATGCAGATGGCTCCACAGTAGCCATAGTACGTTCAACAGCCACAATACGTTCAATAAGCACCGTGTGTTCAGCCAGAGCAGTGTGTTTAGCTACAACCCAATCCCATACAGCAACAGTTTCCTCAACCACAGATGCAGTTTGCACTGCAGCCGCAACCACAACAACAATTTATGCCATAGTATATTCAGATGCAGATGGCTCCACAACAGCCACAGTATGTTCAACCAGCACCGTGTGTTCAGCCAGAGCAGTGTGTTCAACTACAACCCAATCCCATGCAGCAACAGTTTCCTCAACCACAATATCAGCATCAAGGGGGATTCCATGGAGGATTCTGGGGAGGACGAGGTGGAGGCTTTGGTCGCGGAGGAGGACGAGGTGGAGGATTTGGTCGCAGAGGAGGATGAGGTCGCGGACCTATCCAATGCTACAATTGCGGGGTATTGGGGCATTATCAATGATATTGCCCGCAGTTGCAAACACAGTGTACGTATTGTTTTGTTTGTTGATCACACTGTTGAAAATTGTTCGCAGTTGATTACGTGATGGCAGGCAGGAAATATACCACAGTTGCATAATCAGAATCAGTTTCCAAATCAGAATCAGCCGTAGAACCAGAACCAGAGTCAGAATCAGAACGCCAATTAGAATGTGAATCAACCTGCAAACCCCCCACCGAACCAGAATCAAGGACCCATTATCGCGACGATCTCAGCAGAGCCGACGACGCAAGATGCTTCTGTTGCTGTTATCACTCGCGGAGGTGCGACGATAGGTGAAGATGGTTCGCATCCTCTGATTTGGCTGGCTGGGAATAAGAAGGCGCAGTTTGATATTTATGCCAAGTGTGATGCATTCTTCCAAGCGCATACTGCGATGGAAAAATATCATGGTAAGTCAATTGTTTATGACATGCGCCCGGTTTTTTACTCAACTTCGGAAGTAGGCCCATCACGGCAATATGGTACTCTGCAAATTTTTTTTGAAAGTTGTTTATCGCTGGCACGCGATCCTGATGTAATTGCCGAGATCGATAGTTTGTTGCATCAACCGACCAAGGGACGGAGGGAGTCCGCAGTGAACTCCTTACAGAGGAAGAAGACAGGCAAAGAAATGCACATGAATGTCCAGATTGGGGATTACGAGGTCGATTCAATTATTCTGGATCTCGGCTCCGATGTTAACATATTGACAAAGAAGGCATGGAAAAATATGGGGATCTCAACGCTGAGCTGGTCTCTTGTACAGCTGCGATTGGATAATCAGGCCAAAGTCACACCAATTGGGATAGTTCTACGCCTTGTTGTGGATATCGAGGGAATGAAAACCTATGCGGATTTTAATTTCATTGAGGTTGTGGAAGGTGGAAGCTCCTATCCCGCATTGCTAGGGATTGGATGGGCTAATGATAGTATGGCAGTGATCAATTTCAAAAAGCGGGTGATGACCTTTGAAAATCACGACCTCTGCGTCATCGCTCCGTTGGATCCAAATGAAGGGAAAAGGCATGTTGAACCTGTCAAGGATGAAGTTGTAAGAGGATGGGATCATGCATTTAACATTTCAGAAGACTACATTCATCCGGTGGCTGGCGGAGAACTTGGTTGGCGCAGCTCTAGCTCTGCGCCTTCCGACTCAGATGATGCTTTAGAGAACTGGCAGAACTGGTTGCACGAGGTATCGTTCAGGAAATGTGGTTTTGCTTACACAGTCGTTGTGCCAAGTCATGACTGAAACTGTTGAATTGCCAGTATATGAAAGACTGCCCGAGTTGTCTGCATTTTTAGTAGCATTTGAAGACAAGGTGTCGGAACCACAGCGTTTGTTGGCATTGGAGGAGGCGCTGAAGGCTACGCCAGCACGGTGGTGGGAAACCCATAAGAAGTTGATTACTGGATGGTCGCAGTGTCGAAGGATGATGACGGGTTTCTTTGGAGACACATAAATATACCACACCGGAAGGTACGATGGGCTTAATGACCCTGGCAGTCATCTAATGGAATGTCAAATGTTGTGGGCCTCGCGACCAAGGGATGAATGGGTCCATGCTTTGGATGAAATGCCGCGATCATGGTATGCTTCAGCTGAGTTCCGAGGGGAGATTACCACTTGGTTAGAGTTGAGAGTTTTCTTTACTCATACCTTGAGATTCGTGGATGCCAACCCAGATGTTCATAATGCTTTGCAGCTCATCCGCGATGTTGTTCTGAAGATCGTTCCAGTGGCATATCCCATATATCTGCATACGCATTGTCAGATGTAGTCGATGATGGAGTGTTATAACATCACTAGAGGGCCAGAGGACGGTGATGATCCGCGGAATGTCAATATTCCCGAATCAGAAGGAAGCCACAACATTGTAGCACCTGACCCACCAACAGATCCAATCAGTCAGCCGCTGAAGTTCAAAAAGGTCAAAATTGGGACAGAATAGAACCCAAAATTTGTGAATGTTGGCGACTACTGGGATGAAGACATGATGGCGAAGGTCACCAGCCTATTGCATGAGTTCCAAGATTTGTTCCCTATGAAGTTTTCCGAGATGAAGGGAATCTTGGGGGATCTAGGGGAGATGAAGATTCCGTTGAAACGAGATGCAAAACCAATTAGGCAGCAACCGTATCGACTGAATCCACGACATAAGGAAAGGGTCAAAGTTGAAATTGACCGCATGTTGGATGTTGGCATCATTGAACCAGTCGAAGAATCAGAATGGATTAGTCCCATGGTGGTGCAAGACAAAAAGACGGGTGAGGTACGGATTTGTGTCGACCTGAGGAAGTTGAATGGCGCATGTATGCATGATCCATTTCCGACACCGTTCACTGATGAAGTGTTGGAGGGCGTGGGTCGCCAAGAGATGTATTCCTTCATGGATGGCTTTTCTAGTTATCACCATATCAGGATTGCAAAAGAGGATCGTCACAAGACAACGTTTGTGACTAAATGGGGTTGTTTCTAATACACCGTCATGCCGTTTGGGCTAAAGAACGCACCAGCGATATTCTCTCGGGTTGTTGTTGTTGCCTTCAACTATTTTATTCAGAAGTTTCTGCAAGTTTATATGGATGATTGGACCGTTTATGGATTGATCAACGATCATCTAGCAAACCAGCGACTGATGTTGGAGTGCTGTCGACAGCATCAAATATTGTTGAACTTGAAGAAGTGCATTTTCTATGCAACATTTGGGATATTGTTGGGTCACATTGTCTACAAGTAGGGATTGTTGGTTGACCCAGCAAAGATTGTGCTCATTCTGAGCTTAACACTGACTACCAATGTCAAGCAGTTGAGAGCAACGTTGGGGCACACAGGGTATTATCGCAAGTTCATCCGAGGTTATGCTGCGATCACGGCTCCTATGGAAAAGTTTCTCAAGAAGGATGCGGTATTCTTATGGAGTCCAGAATGTCAAGTAAGTTTCGAGACACTAAAGGCGAAGATGGCTTCGGTGCCAATACTGGTATTTCCTGACTGGAGCAAGGAATTCCATGTCCATGTGGATGCATCATCGATTGCACTGGGAGTAGTGCTCGCACAACCAGGGGAAGGATATCTGGATCACCCAATTTCTTTTGCGAGTCGGAAGTTGTCATCTGCGGAGAGAAATTATACCACTATAGAGAGGGAAGGCTTGGCGATGGTATATGCGCTGTAGAAGTTTAGGCACTACTTATTGGGAGGTCACTTCAAGATGTTCACAGACCACTCTGCTTTGAAATATTTGGTCAATAAGCTTGTGTTGGGGGGGAAGATATGTCGTTGGTTACTTCTCTTTCAGGAGTTTGATTTTGAGGTAATTGTGAATCCCAATCGCTTGAATGCGGGCCCAAATCATCTGTCGCAAATTGAGATAGGGGAGGAACCAACCAACATCGAAGATGGGTTTCCAGATGCACAACTCTTCAAGGTTGAAGTAGCTGATGAATACTACAAAGAAATAATTCAGTTTCTGGGGACAGGAACCACACCAGAGGAGTTTACCACCAGTCAGAAGAAACAGTTGGTGGTTAAGGCTTTTGATTTCCAGTTGATTTCCAGACAGACGTATAAGCTAGGACCAGACGATATTTTGAGGCGTTCTGTCCTACCTCATGAGAAAGGGAAGATATTGTCAGAAGCACATGCAGGAGTGGCTAGTGGACACTATGGTGGTCGTATGACTACCAGGAAGGTGCTTTGCGCATGACTTTGGTGGCCCACTCTTCACAATGATGCAACAGAATATGAGCAATATTTCGACGTTTGTCAACGGACTAGAAAACCCTCCAGGAGGGATGAGATGCCGCTAATACTTCAAGTGACACTGTAGCCATTTGATAAATGGGCTATGGATTTCGTGGGACCTATCAACCCATCTGGGAAGCGCACTGGTGCACGATACATAATCATAGTGACAGATTATTTGACAAGATGGGTGGAGGCCGCACCAGTTGTAGATTGCACTGCTGCGATAGCAGCGCGATTCTTGTTCGACAATATTATCACTTGGTTTGGATGCCCAAAGGTATTGATGAGTGATCAGGGGAGTCACTTCATTAATCGCACCGTCAGCACATTGACAACAGAGATTCAGATACAGCATAAGAAGAGTATGTCGTATAATCCACAGGAAAATGGCATGGTGGAGGCCTTCAACAAAGTATTGGATAATGCGAACCGCGACGACTGGGATTTGACGATTCCAACAGTCTTGTGGGCATATCACACCACTTGTAAAAGGTTGACGGGACAGACACCCTTCAAATTGGTGTATGGGTAAGAGGCAGTTATGTCTATGGAGTACATTGTTTGGAGTCTGCGCATAGCGGCAGTGATAGGAATGAATGATGAGGCAACATTAGCGGAACAACTGGAGTAGCTAGTGTAGCTTGAGGAGGACCGCTTTATCGCAGGTTCTTACCAGCGCGTGGAGAAGGATCGGCAAAAATCTTGGCATGATAATAAATAGTTTCAACAAGGTGACTTGGTGTTGTTGTATGACAGCAAGTTCATGAAGCATCCCAGGAAGTTACAGATGCATTGGCTCAATTCATATCGCATCAGTTGCATAACTTCAGGAGGCACAGTCCAGCTACAGTAGTTAGACGGAGTGGTGCTACCAAAGCTAGTAAATGGTAGCAGGTTGAAGCCCTGTCGGACGGGCTCGGAGCAGTACGATGCCTGAACAACATTGGAAAAAAAAAGTGCAGGATGTTAGGCGGAAGGATGGTGCACCAGCAGGGACAGGATGCACAAGTCGGAGGACTTGTATCGCAGTTTGGGAGCTGTGCAACGACAGCCACAGCGTCGTGACGTAGTCAAATTAGCAAATAATGCAGGCAGTTAAATGCAGTTAATTAACGGCGCTCGGTACAGTGACCTATAGTTATGGAGGATCCGACTGTTAGGTTGACAGGATTGACGATGAAGTCCGGCACATTTGGAACATGTACCACGAGGTGACAGCATGGTCGATGGCACCAGGATTGATGTTTTGCACGTTTTGGCACGAATGGCAACCGGTGGAAGCATGGTCGCTAGTCCGCATGTAAGAAGTCTAGTCTAAACACGCGTGATGTGGATCCACCTCACCAGGTGACAGCGTAATGGTATGATGACAGGATCGGATCCTTATGTGAATGGATTTGCAAATGATTTCTGGGGCAAGCATCCAGGACGATGAAAATGCATAAATACAGGCACCTGAGGCTAGATGAGCAAAGAGGTATCTATCCGACGAGAGGAATTCATGCTGCGAGTGGGTCAGGGAGCTAGATAAGTTAGGAATTCCAAGGAGGCTATGGAAATGATCTATTTCATTTCATGCGTAAACACACCAAGTGCATTGAGGACCCGAACGACGAGTGTGCATGAGCACCTAGAGAAGGAAGCGGTGCGAACACTCGGGTGTAACAGAGATGAACTCTCATCCGAGATGTCTAGGTATGTGGTGGTAGTTCAAAGCTTCGTGGTCCCTATGACCACCAGAATGACAGGGGTGGTAGCCTCCTAGTCTCGATAGTAGGTGATCCCCGGTGCGAAACAGATGTGCCAGAGCAGTTGACCTGTTTCGCACCTCAGCGATGTTCATCAACTTTTCCTTAGTCTGCACCAGGTTCCCAGAGACTGGAGGATGAGTTTGAGAAGTACATGATAGCAAGCCGGAGGATCACTGTAGCAGTTTGAGCAGCACACAACAAGTGCACTCCAGACAGCAAGAACAGTTGCAGAGGAATAGTCAAACAACAGATGAGAACGAGTACACCATGTCCAGCTGATGTGGCTCGAGGGCGAGCCACAAGATTGTGTTGGGGGCCTGTTGGAAGGCGGTTTGGATGAGTTAGCTGCGCAGCATTGCAGATGCTACGAAGGGTCAAGGATGTCGCGCAAGAAGGAAAACAACACGCAAGTCGATTAGTTTATGTAGTTTTGGGTCATTTGGACCACATTATGTGGGTTTTTGGGTTATCCTTTTTGTAAAGTTTGTTAGGAAATAGTTAGACGGTTGCCTAAGTGGACCGCAAATGTAAAGGCACTAGCCTATAAATAGACATAGCATTGTAAGTGTTAAGAGACCGATTGGAGATGAGAATTGATCAATTGAAGAGACAGTTGAGCTCGAAGGATTTTGCTTGTTATTCTCTGTTAATATGGGTATGCGACAGAAGGATTATTTTGTTGTATTTGTGTTTTGTTGCGAAGATGAATATGATATGATAGATTTTTTAGCAGAATCATTGTGTCTTTCCTGTTTCCTTGTGATAAATGCATTATGTGATATGAATCTGTGAATGATGCAATGTTTTCTTGCTGCAATTAATGTTTTACTGTTATATCTATTGCGCATTAGTGGTTCTTTCAATAATGAGATCTGTTGAATGATGCTGCAATTATGTTTAATGCCTAAGATGAAAGGTTATATATGTTATGCAATGCTGCGATAAGTAGATTAGTTGATGCACAAAGTCCTCCTTCATTCGGTGGAAACGTAGATTAGTCAACTAGTGTTAGTGAATTGTGTTTCACATTTCTTTTTTTTGCAAAAGATATTTCTTATATACACAAAAATATTTACATCATCAGTTGAAAACAAAAGAAAAAAATAAGGGTATATATAGAGAACCTCATATCCTCTTCCTGAGAGCAACTAAAATAGCTATAAAATATGAATAAGAGTTCAGATCTAACAATTTGGTGTCCTTAATCAGCAAAGCTCCTTTGGCTATGAGTTGCATATGCACCTCATCACACCATAATTGAGAAAATACATCCAATGAACTAACCTTATTATCAAACACATACTTGCAGTGTAACTTCCAAATACTATATAAAACAAAAACTCTCAGAAAATGCAAAATACCAGGCAAGGAATCTTGAATCACCAATCTAGAGTCTCCCAACAAAACTACACGCCAATGTAAATATCCCTGCAAAATGTTTGTCAACTGAGATTGAACTTGATCCCAACAAGAACAAGCAAATCAACATTCCCATAAAATATGCTTCACTGACTCAAACCTTGAGCAATGAGGGAAAAGGCCATCAGAAAGATTGCTTTTGGAAAACCGGTCCTTAGAAAGAAGACCTTAATATATCAACAACCAATCAAAGACCCAAATCTTATAAGAAAATCTAATAAACTAGACACCATGTAGTCATCGAATCCATCGACTCTCATCATTTGTAAAATCCCGCTAGACAATAAGAATATGACCTAACTCATGTCATTGATGCAAGATGGAGTATAGTTTATGAGAATCGTACATGGACAAAGGATGCTCGAAGCTCCATGGCCAGTCTCTCCAAAAGGGACTTGCCTTATCAATATTCATCCTAAAAACATCCTCCTAAGGAATAAGCCCAATGATTTCCATAAACAAGGGTTGACCCACCGACGACAAAGAAAACTCCTGAGTCACGTTTCACCAGTTTTCCAAGAACAAGCATTGAATTCCCAAATATCCATCCAAAGGAAAATTTGCTTTATGTTAATCCTTCTAGCTTGAAATAAACAAAAATCAGAAATACAAGTACCTTCCTGCTTCCAACTCCAAATCAGCCTCTTGGCCAAATCTTGACCCAATCTACTGCTTGACATCTACCAACGAACCAAACCTTCCACCCTCTTCTTGGAATCCCAAATACTTTGAAAGCTGAAATACCCTACAATTTGAAACAAGGAGCAAAAATGAAATCACATAGACCAAAATTACCTCTGATTTTTCCAACATGGGGGACCAAAAGCAATTTGTACCGCAACAAATCCTATCAAAGGGAGGATCCCTCTAGACATATATCCACCCATTTAGCAACCAAAATGCTACCTTGAGTCACTACATTGTCAAACCAAGGCCTCTCCCATTCTTAGGAATAATACAAACATCCCAAGGGACCATGGGAAGGCCACATGCTCCACCATACTTTGCCTATAAATAGGATCGAAGAATCTGCTCCAACCGACGGAACTGAGTTTTGTTAGGGAGCCAACATGACACATAATAAATGTGGGAGGCCTACAGAATCCTGCTCACCACAGTCAACTTGCCAGCAAAAGGAAAATCCTTGCTCTAGCAAGCAAGTAATTTACACCGCAACCTATCCATACACCAATTCCATAGTGCAACCGGAGAGAGGTAAACCCCAAAATGAATACCAAGGTATCTCACAATAACCCTCGACTGAACCAGCCTCTAAGCAGTTTTAATCCACTCAGGAATATCCTCAAGACCAATGAGCCAGTAATCTATCTTGAGGTCACTAATAATAGACCTTGGAGCATCATAGAAAATCGAAAGATAATCCCTAGTAGTTGCAACCGACTCATGTTAAAAAAAAACCAACAAAAGAGAGTCATATGCAAAGTGATTATTAACCATGTCCTCCCCCTCAGGAAAAGAAATACCTTGAAGATGACCATGAGAGTGGGATGTTTCCAACAGATATCCAAGAGCATTGGTTGCTAACACATAAAGGTAAGGATCCAATGGGCATCCTTGTCTAATTGACCTGTGAAGATGTATGTGGGGAGACAAAACATTATTCACCAAAACAAAAGAAGAGGCACAAGAAAAGAGAGTGTCAATCATATTAACACATTGCTTTCCAAATCCAAGGTAGGTCAACATGTCTATAACACTTGTCTAGTCAATATGATCATAGTATTTTTCGAAGTCAATTTTCAGAAAGAGGGCCTATTGATCGGTCTCTTTGGCCCACTCCATGGCCTCCCAAGCTGACATAACAAAAAAATTTGTTCACGGCAGACAATTCTTTGGGCCATATCTTGGGCTCTTAAGGATAAATCCTTTGCCATAAGTTTGTAGGAAATGCTCAACAAGGTAATAGGGTGGCACCCCTCAATAGTATCTCTAGTATATTTCTTTGGAATAGGCTTGATCGAGCCCTAGTTAAGAGATTCTGAAAGACTGTCTGTAGAAAAAACCTCCTATGCAAGGTTTCAAAATCATCCCCTATCGTATCCCACATCACCTTGTAAAACTCACAAGGTAAACCATCGATACTGGGGGACTTCCCATTTTGCATGGATGAGAGGGCAGCAAACAATTCCTCTTTTGTGAAAGCTCCATCCAACTTGTCCCGATCGCTAAGAAATACCTTATGTGGAACCACTCTATAGCAAGCATTCCTGGAAGCCAAAACTGACTTCGACAAAGGGTAAGCAAAGGAATTTTTTTGAAAATGAGCACTAAACATACCTTGGATCTCAGGTGGCTTATCCTCAAGAGTCCCGTGTGCATGGAATAGACCCACAACCCTGTCCTCTACCACTTTCTTCTTCGGGAAATCGAAGAAGAACTTGGACCCCTCATTGCCCTCCTAAACCCAATGCAATTTGACACGAACCTGAGCCCCTCTAGCAATATACTCCTCCTCCTTATGCACCACTATATCACACCAAGCTAAATCCTCCTGAAGGGAAATTTTATGTAGTTCCTCCTCCAAAATAATACATACCTCCTCTAGCTGCCTTCAGGCCTCAAAGTACCCTCCTACGCTTCCATGAAATCATACGACCCCACCCCCTCATGAAATTCATGGAATGGAGAATAGATACTTCCCACCACAAAATCCAACCATTGTCCCCTTGAGGCCGAGGAACAAGGTTCCAAACACTATGTACTAGAGCACATAAATCTAAAGACTCCAAATGGGACACATTAATCTTGAACAAAGAGGAGGGTTTGGATTCCACCACATTCCCTACTGAAATAGAGGTCATAATGGGTAGGTGATTTGGACCTGTTGCTACAATCAAAACATCAACTGGGCACATATTACCAAAAAAGGAAATATCATCTCTTGGGCCATAAATCTGATCCAATCTAGCCTGAAATTTGGCATATCCCTATCTAAAATTCAACCAAGTAAACCATCCACCGTAGTCCAGAGCTTTCATCCCCCAATTTGGGTCAAAAATCTAAAGAGAGGCTTTATACTTAGTCCAAGCATGCTTCTTTGAAATGCATGGAACCAACCCCTCCTCCCTTGTCACCATCCCATTCAACCATGTTCAAGTCATCGCCTACAATCCATTCAACATTTGGAAGAGAGGCCTCCATCCACGTCTAGAGACGAGTATGTTCGGAACTAAGGTTTGGTGAATAAATAGAACAAAACCCAAGTAATCACTCTTGAACTAGAAGACTGATCCACACACATCAATTACTCGAGTCTTTCCATAAGGTTGTAACAAACTTTGAAAGGAAGAATATATTGATAACACCATCCCTCTTCCTTCCTGATCATGATTTGTGTCCCAAACGATCCATTCCAAATATAACTCTTGTGACTGTGAATTTCAAATCTGAATGATTTGATCTCTTTCAAACTATCTCTAACTTGACTTTCTGAAGAACTCCTTGAACAACTTGCTTCCTACCCGGGATCGCCATCCCTTTGACATTCCAAGAAAAAAGGGAGAGATTCATTCAAGGATAAAGGGATTAACCAGGGATATGAATTTATTGGTCATCGCCAAGGAAGGTGTGGGTCACATCCTCCTTGAAGGATTTCACTTTCGGAGTTGGGCTCACAGTACTACCAGATCTCTCCAAAGTAACCAAAGTCCCTTTGCAATTGTTATATTTGAACTGTCAGCTTGCATCTACCTCCATATTATGAATTAGAACACTACCACACGTTGAATTTGTTTGCATGATCTAGCACTGGAGGATGAATAGGGGCCACTCGAGCTACTGGGAGTTTTCAGCTAAGTCAAACATCTAATAGCTTTGTGTATCTCATGAACCACATCTCCAACTACCCTGGTACTAGGTACGAGTATTGAAGGAGGAACAATCTTTCCAACAGAAACATGAGGGGTTCCTTCCTTGGTGAACTGGCCATAACCAACTGAAGAGCCACCCTTACTGGCTTGAGCCACTGTCGTTTAAACACCTGCATCCCCTGAATATTGGGAATCCCTTGAAGGAGGTTTTTGGTGACAACAATCACAGATGAGATGATCCTATGCTTGGCAGGAAAAACATGCATTCTGAAAATTTAAATACCGCACCTTCTGCTGTCAAACACCATCAACAATCATTACTCAAATAAAAGGAGGCAATTTTTTTTTAAATCAACCTCTACACAAACTCTTAGATTAAATCAAAAAGAGTTATGTTTTCCATCAGGAATCAAAACCTTCCCAAACCGTTGAGCGAACAAATCCACAAATGGCCTCATATCAGCAGGGAGTGCATGAAACTCAAGCCATAAAGGATAGTTGGCCTACCCTCTATCATATGGGTTGAAGTCGGCTCTCCAGGAATGCACAAAAGCTAGGGATCCCACTATATGCCATGTACCATATTGAATAAAATGTCAAGCTACTACTTCAATGTTAAATAGAAGACAAAACATATTTGTAACCCAAACCCCAATATGAATTCGATGAGACTCATTTTGCATCCCAATTCAACAAACACCAATTGCTAAAGGCTTCCTCGTATCACACCTTGACGTTCCATATTCGACCGTCCTTCTACATACTCCTTGTTACTAGAAAAAAAGAAAATTGAAATCCATGTCACTAGCTTCAACATTGTTTTGAGGGCAGGGATTTCAAATTTTTCAACCACTTAGGTGGAAGAATCAACATGGTTCGAAGTGAGGGCGTCATTGCTTTCAATCAAGAGAACAAGAGTTTCTTGTCTATTCTAGTTGACTTCAGGATTCCTTCAATAATTGAAATAGTTGATTACAACTCAAGTGAACTCAATTTTAAGGTGGAAACTTCATTTAGCAAATTAGGGCCTTCAAACATTTGCAAATATGAATCACTTGCTAAGTTTACCACCAGATCGAGCTTAAGAGGTGGTCATTCTTCATTTTGGACGGTCATAGCAACAATGGAAATTTTTTATCAAGGGATACAACCATATCATGAGAACCCTTTAAATCGCGGTAATCCAGAGGCACGAAATCTGAGGATGATCTCTCTCTTGAGTGAGCCTTCCTCGCATATACCCATTCGTCATTTTGACTCGGGAATCGACCCCTTGGTCTTTGTTTGGAGGATCCGACCATGAACAATTTGGATTCACCCTCTAAAGAAAACTCGTGTGCGACTCCTCTCTCTGCGGAAAACTCTCGTAGCCCGACTTCTCTCGTGCAGCCCAACTCCACCCTCATGTGGCTCGACTCCACCCTCACGCGGCCCGACTCCACTCTCTGGAAATATATGTTTCATATTTCTTGCTCAACTTATCGTTCAATTTATGTCAAAATATTTTGAGAAAGGGTTTTTGTCTTCTTGTGTGCAGGTGTAAGAAGAAGTCAAGCAAAAGCATTACAAGGAAAGAAGAAGGAAAGACGACCGTTAGTTTCCAGGTTCTCTTTCCAATCCATCTTATATTTTTTGTTTTCCCTCCTATTCTTAGACTGAATCTAGTATAGAATCCTAGGGAATTGTAGTTGTTGTCTTTAATCTGATATGTTGGTAGCCAAGTCCTATATGATAGGTGTAAATCCTGACAATGACAATGATGAGGCCATCCCACATGTGCCATATTCAAACTTGATCCCATGTACAAGTGCCAATGGCCAAGGTGAAATAGTTGAATATGTTAAAGTTACAACATCATGAGTCATTCTCTAAGTCAATCTTGTGCGCCAAGATTGAGCCTCGTATGTCGAGGTAGTGCCTTATAGGAGCCTGAGTTGGACTCGGGAAACTTGGAGTAGAATCTTGAGTTGGACTCAAGAATGACTAAGCCTTATGTGTAAAGGTTAAAGCCTCATGTGTTGAGGTAAGTGCTTTGTATGTCAAAGTGATTGTGTTGTACAATCTTGTTTGTCAAGACTAAGGTATTGTGTGTCAAGACAGATCCTCATGTGTTGAGGTAATGCTTTAGTTTTTGAATCATGAATGATTTGTGACATACTACTAACCATGGTCTTATAGATGGATAAGCTATTAAGTCTCCTCTAGAGACTAGCAACCTCTAGAGTGAATTACTTTAGCATATGACCACTTGGAACGAGAGTATAACGAGATGATCACATCATTGGAAAAATATCCTTAGTATATTTGATATGATAAATAATTAAGTTGGCACAAGTGGACCATGCAGATAAGACAAGAGATAAAGACAAGATGAGTTAAAACTTAAGATAAGAGAGAACTTGAATTTGTTGACTTCAGTGATCAATGTGCTAAAAGAGTTATCCAAGTGTTAACAAAAAAGACTTCAGTAAAAAGAGTTAACTAAAGTGTTAACAAATAATATTTAGTTAACTAAGTGTTATGCATGGCGACACTTGATTTATGACACTTGCATGACGACACTTGAGTTAGCCACCTAACTAAGTGATCTAGCATCTAGTTGAAGGGTGAGTTCATCCTAAAGTTAGAAGACAAAGATCAAAGCAAAAGCATGAGAAGTATAGTACACTTGTTATGCAGGATTGATGAAACCAATGTCAGAGCGAATTCTCTCTTGAAGGTAATTCACAACTTTTGTGCATGTGACCAAATCAACGAATTGGTTTAGTGCAAAATATTATTCTGAGTTCTATTATTTTCACCTATCTCTCTTGCTCTGTAATTGCACCAGGGGTGCTTGGTATTTCTCTCTGATGTTGCACCAGGGGTGCTTGATGTAATTTGCTAATTCTAAAGGAAACATTCTCTGCTATCTATCAATATATTAAGGAAAATTTTGCTGGGGTTTTTTCCCTCAAGTTATAGAGGGTTTCCCCAAGGTAAACTTATGTGTCGTTTGTGGATGTTTATGCTTCTGATTATTCATTATTTCAAGTACTATTGTAATTCTGAAATTAAGATTAAAATCAATAGAAGAGACTCATCCCAAAACCTAGGGCCAATGTGTTGCCGTTGGCACCTCATCAATAAAATTGAAGCTCCACGAACTATCGAGTGTGGTGCCCCTGAAGGTCATATGGATCTAAAGAAGTATAACCATTCAAAGCAAGCGAGACCTCCAAAGAGTAGGGAAATGGAATTAATAGGAATTTCGCCATTGTAGAAGAAGCATACAACGATTGTCCTTTCACCCTGTTGCTCTTCATATGAAAGAGAATATTCATCGAAAAAAATATGGAAGTAGTTGTTATCCCTGTTAGTCCTAGATCTGACAACCTCCTTTTTTTTTAAGTGTCACCCACATTTTTCTATTCTTTATTTCACTTCGCTTGGTTTGGCTGCTCGAAATTATTTTCAAGATTGAATTCACTCTGCATTTTAAGCTATGTTAGTGTTAGCCTGGCTGCTAATGTTTGAGGTCTTAAACATCCTTTATATTCAAAAAAACATTATGAGTTGGTTTTAGTCCAAAGAAATAAAGATTTAGAGTTGAACATGACATATTTTGTTTTGGTACATTCCAACAGCGCATGGTGTTACTTTTGTATATGCGTACGCTGCCAGAATTTTAAATCATAGACAGAGATGATTTAAAGCACATATCTCGTGATCATTACAGAGATGAACCTTGGGAAATGTTTCCAATGTTTCGACTAATAGTTTATCTTGATTTATGTATCTGTAAGATTGAATTCAATGTTCCATTCATTTGAATCATAAGAGTCTTGTCGGCTACCGAATTTTGATTGGATGTGAAGTCAGTGGTTTCATTTCAAAGGGTGAGTGCTTTCTCCAGCAGAGTCGCAGACACGATTTCCTCTTCGGTCACAATTTCATGATCAAAGAGTAAGCTTCAGAAGAATTGGTACTCGTCCTTCATAATTTAGAACCGAAGATGGAGCCCGATAAGAAAAAGAGACCTAGTGGACTGAGCGTACCTAGCGGAAAACTGCTACGAATTGAACCTGAAAATATAGATTAAGAAATTTCCACATTCTGTTAATAAAGTAAAGGATGCAGGCTGGTTCGCCATGTGTGAAAGGATTCAGGGTCACAATGTTGAGGTAACAAAGCACTTTGCTTTGAATTTCAAAAGATCAGTGGTAAATTTCAATGGTTTCGAGTTCCAAGTGACAGAAGAATCAATTGCACTGGCAATCGATGTGTCCCTAGAAGGTGAAACTCTCAGCACAGAAACCCTGAGGGAATCCAAAGAACATGTCTTTTAGAGGAATGGTGCGACGTTCTAGAGATAGTGCATAGATATGTGACATGTGAAGGGAGAATTGCGACGGTGTTCTTATATCATATGTGGTTCTTGGTCCATGTAGCAGGTATCAAAAGACTGAACTTACCCTACTTTTTCCTAAAAAGCTTGGGAAAAATGGCAGCTAGGGTTCAGAATCACCCCAAGTTTACCAGTCATAGTGTCTTCCACAACAGATTAGTGAAGTTATTGGTGATTGAAGAGTTGAAGAAGTACGAGAGATCCTGGTCTCATTTCCTTTTTGGGTCTTGTTTCAAGTATGAGCAAAAGGAGTCTGAATGCGATGAAGGCCAAACCGTTCGTATAAAAAGAAAGTGGGCTTGCGTTGCAAATCAAATTTCGAAGGAATCTTCCATCTAGAATAAAAAGGAAAGTAATGAACATGAACTTGTTCCTGGAGAGGGGAAACAGAATAATTTTGAATTTGAACCTGTTGAAGAGGAAATGGATGTACAAACCCCTGCAAAGTTTGATGAAGAAAGAATTGTTGATGAAAGTCCAATAGAAATCTTTCAAGTTCAGCATAGCGCACATGTTAATTCTGGTGTCATATATGATAAAAAGGAAAAGGAAACTGAAGAAAATCCAGAACATAGTACTTTTGAAGTTTCATCTATTGATAATTTTAAAACCTCTCCTGTATGTTCGTCAATTCCACTTAAGGTTTATAGAAGGCCTAAAACTCGACCAACAAATCAGCTTAGGCTAAATATGAGGGCTATTTTAAATCCCAAAATTAAGAAGAACAAAACAGTTCGCATTGAGGATTCATCTAATGAGGAAGATCATAAAGCAGAGGAATTGGAAGGAATGCTAGGAGAAGTGTTAGATAAGCTTGATCAGATTCTGAAGAAAATCCCAGATCTCATTAAAGAAAATCAACCAGCTAAGGATGGTTTTGGAGATGAGAACTCTGAAGGGAAATTAGTCTTGGGATTTCACGATACAAAGGATAAGGGTAAAGGCATAATTGAACCAGAGATTGGAGAAACCTCTAAGAAACAAGCAGCTTCAGCAGAGGATAATACTCCAAAAGAAGATGATAAAGATCAAAATCTCTCAATTGAAGAATTCAGAATAGAGAAGCAAAAGGAAGAATTAAATCATTTTAAATTACAAAATGAACATGTTAGTCAAATCAATGATGGGTTAATTCAATCCAATCTGATGCCAAAGAAGGATATCCAAGAGATGAATAGGGACTATGCAGAGTTGGTTCAAGTAGTTGATGAAGTTGTAAAGAGAAGGAAGGTGGCTCGACAAAAGAATGATGAACTTGTTAAGAAAAATGAAGAGCTCGAGCAGAAGCTTTGTCAAATGCAAAAGGAATGTGCTCGTCTTCAGAAGAAGGCACGGGCTTTAGATGGACTAGTTGTGCTGGCAGAGGTAGCTCGACGAGTATGAAATCATTGATCCTTTTCTTGATAAGTGTTAAGGTTACAGCTGGCAATTTTACCTTTGGTCTAAAACTTTGATTGAAATCATGTACCAATTGTTATTATTATTTATCTAGTCTCTCCTATGTTTTAGTTGTAGTTATTTTTAGCATATTTGATCCTAGGATAGTGGATCTTCAAAAACTGTTTTAAAACATATGCCTATAAATTGGAAAGAGAAAGACAAAGCAAGTGGTTACCTTTCTTATGAGAGTCGTGAGGACTTTTCAAAGGACATATATTTTGCTAATGTAAGGATCTACTTTATGATGAGATATATTTTTGTTTAAATTGTGAGCCAGGTTTTAGTCTTACATATGCTTGAATTTTCTGTGGTTCAATCTGAATCTTTGCTTGTAAATTTCATTCATACAGATGTTTTCTTTATGGATGCTCAAACAACAAATGAATTTTTCAAGAAACATGTTTGAGAAGTGTTTTTAAACATTGTACCTTTTATGATGCAAATGTTTATGGACTATTAGCCTTTATTTAGCATCATCACTGGTTTTAAAACCTGACGACTCTTATTATGTAATCTTAGTATGGGATTTATATCTTTATTTAGTAAAACCTGATGTTTTCAGATGTCTAAGTTTAGCTTTTATGTTTTGGAAAATCATTATCTCTCATCATCTATAGCCATCATTTCTGAAATTAAACCAACCCTTAAATTTGAGGTGTCTAAACTCTGTGGCCCAGTAGTCTAGTTGCAGAATTTAGGACTAACAATCCCCAAAAATTACAATTATCCATATACCAATCCTCGCAATTATCCTCTTAATCGTACCATGCATCTCTTTCATGTGTCACTAATTTTCAATGATGAGAGGATGGGTACCACAAATCGTCTCTAGTTTATCCAATTGCTACTTCAGAGAAGCAAACAAGGCTTGTGTATCCTCCTATGGATTGTTCCCCACTTTGCCATGCTTCAATGTTGTGAGGGTTGGAGGGTGGAATTGTTGCAAGGGTGATAGAATAGGGGAGAGTCATTGGAACTAGGGCATATAATATATCAAATGAAATCCCTATAAAATATCTTTCCAACGGCACAAATATTGCTACAATATGATCACTCTACCAAAAATTATGACCTTCATGAGGTTTGTGGCCATCACCAAAAACCCTGAAAACTTTGCAGATTTCAAATGCTCATATCTCTCTCTCTTGGACTCAAATTTGAGCAATTTTTTTTTTTGAAATTGTGTATTTTTCCAAGAGGAATTTAGATATGCAATTAGATTTTGGAGACATTGTTGGAAAAGACTCGGAAATGGATCTGAGTGTCACGACCTTCTTTTTCTCTTTCAAAAATCTACAAAAACAAGAAAAAAATCTTCCAATGTTGTGCCCCAAGAAAGTGGCTATGATACAAATTGTTATAAACCAAATATGCAATTTAGACCATACACAATATATCAAGAATATGAAACAACACAAGAGATATCCAATAAGCTCTAACTTTATTATTGTTGAAATGATTATTTTGATGGGATGAATCAACCTTGTTCACTTGCCTCTTCGAGGGGGCTACCTCCTAGTGAGATGAGCTCAACATACAATATTCTTCTCCATTCACTGTAAGGAGGAATCCATCTTTATTTATAGAATCACAATACAATTCTAACCTCATAACTACCTAGTGGAACTTCTTTAATGAAGTCTCATTCCATTTATTTACTAAAATAGTGGATCTTATTTAATAACAACAAAATAGTGGACCTAGTCCACTTTACATTGAATGGCCTCCACTAATACTTTAATGGACCCTCTGCCCCCCCATTACACCCCTAGGGAGGGTCATAACAACGAGCTTTTAAGTGTAAACTTCCATTGTTTTACAACACAATTCACAATTCCATCATATAAAAGCAATTTAATGCACAAATGTTGTATCTGAAAAGTATTATGAGATCCAATAATCAGTGAAATGGCTAGTAAGTTCATTCCAATAAACATAATGTCTCCACTCTATTCAATATTCATGTTTTAAATGTCATTGGCAGATTCATATATGGATAAGCATTGTTTTTTTCCTGTTTAAATGTGGCGATCATGCAACTGCAAATATAAACACAAGCTCAAACAATAATGGTACAATTTAGTAGAAGATAAAAACACTTACATTTCTCCCTCTTAATGGATATCATTTATTCCACACCTCTTTGTGTCCACACCATGACATAATTGTTTGTCTCCATGTCACATATTTAAAATTCCTAAAATTTTCTTGAAACCAATGATCGAGGAAGATAGGGATGAGGTAATCTTGACTTCAATGGTTATTGACATCCATTCTTACCTTGAATACGATAGTAACATCCATTCCCACAAAAATTCCATCATAGCAATAGTATAAAGTAGTTGGTAATTTGTAATACAACATAGTAGAAATTAATTACATGGCATGTAAGCTTGCTTGAGAAACCCTTCAAGTATGTTAAGAGTCACTATAGTGTTGCGAGAAAAGCATTAAAGTAGAAACAAAGATCTCTGATTAGTTTTTGTAGGTTTCCACTACCTTTTGAGCCACCTTTGGTCATATAGGCCCATTGAGTTACAACGTTGTCACGCTACTTTTAAATATGAAAAGAGCTGCCATGCCACTTTTATTTCATAAAGAGCCATCATGTTGCTTTTAAATCTACCCAAGAATGACCTTCCTTCACTATGCTAAGGGAATGAATATACTTAGCTTCATTAATTAGTAGGGGTTGGTCCTAAAAGATCACCCTCCCTTAATTAAAACGGTTGGGATAACTTTACCTACCTTCACAAAGCTAAAGTAGGACCAACGCATGACGAACCCCCCTTCTACGAATTTACTTTTAAAGAGCTTAGGTGAGATAAATAAATCCATGTAGGTCTTGTAACTATGCCACATGATTCTATGGCTCATTGAGTTTTGCATAATGACAACATGAATCATTAGAGATATTCTCCTCATTATGTAGCTAATATTATTACTTGGTATCTTAGTTTAAGGCAAGGACTATGATGTATGCAACTCTTGTTTTGTTTCTTATGAAAACAATATATTACCCATCAATTCATCTCCCCATTGAATTTTCTAAGTTTATTTGGAACTTAATAAAAGCAACTTATTATGAATCAATTCATTTCATGTAGTATTTTCAAGTCTATTGGGAGGAATGTTTTGAATTTAAACTCATTTAATGACTATTTATTTTTTCCCAACTTTAAATTAATTCATTTAGACATATAAAAAATACTAATAATATTGTCATGATCGTTCAAGCGTTTCTACTCATAAAAAAATCATCTTGCCTAATATTGGTTCCCAAAATATATATGAAGGCAAATGTAGTATCTTGATGAGCATTACAACAAATGCAAGTAGAAAGGTTAACTAATTATTTATACCCTTAAAAAATGTAAACTTCAAATGGATTGAAGAATTCATTGAGCAATGTGGTGGTTATCTTACATTGGTATTAAATTGATGTGAAAATATTCCTATGGCCATTATTTGTCACAGTTTCACACAAAGTATACAACAAACTATGCACAAGCATATTGTCAAATGGCCAGAAGTTGAAATCATCAGCTACATGTTGCAAATCCCATTCTTGGGAGCCCCAAATCTTTGACCAGATTTTGTTTTTATACCCAACAAGAAAACTGTGTTGGCAGCACAAGGCAGGTAAAATACATGCTATGTGAAAGAGTTTGAGGATCACCGACTTGTCTATTACCAGAGATGCTCAAATGATCGAATATAATATAGTAGAATTGGCTTGCTTTCTCGTAGCCCAGAGTGCATATTCATAGAACCCTCCTCTTTTGAGATCGGGTTGAGTAGACCGCAATACCTAGCAAGACTGGTGGGATCCAGGAAAAACCTGGGGAAGCAATCAGTGCCTTGGCTCCATGAGCTCCCTTGAGAAAGTAGCATTGCTACACCAAAATCAAAATGATTCAACCAAAATGTTATTTAGCATCACGAATAATAAATCTGGTTGCAAACAGTATTACTTCAAAAAGATCCTATTCCAATACCATGTCGATGATAATGAATATTTGGACTTTAGCATGACTAGCATCTGTGTTTTTAACTTTCTAGATTTTTATTTCATGTTTTTTGACATTTGCCTATGCTAATATTAATATTCTCTAGTTGTCAAATTTGCACAGTTGCGATGCGATGGGATGGGATGGTTGCAGTGATGCAAAAATGGATCAAAATAAGCAAATTTACCCGCAAATGCAGACACAGTATCGTGAAGCATAATATCAGAAGAGAAGCTCTGAGCCATCCTCGGCATATACCGCATGCTGATACTGTTGAATACACCAGAAATTCTGCTTTGGAAGAAACCCCAGTCATCCTGTGCGCATTCTGTTTTGAGACTTCACGTGTGCATTTGAATTTGCTATTCACATGAAAATAATAAGCTTTTCTTTCAGCTGATAAACAATATACTAAAATAAATGTTGGTGTAACAGTGAGATACATGAACGGTATCACAATGCCAATAATATCAGGAACACCTACAGCAAAATATTGAGATGGCATGCCAGCCAATTGGATACTCCATCCCCTTAGGGACATACTGCCAGTTGGATGTTCTTCTACTGTGGCAATTCCCCAAAACCATGGAAAATTAACAAGATAAAATAGATAAAGCAGGTTAGCCCACCACAACTTTTTATGTCTCGAGCCCTCTATGAGAACCCAAAGAGGGATGAAAAGGACCTTTCTTCTTTGCATTGAACAAGGGTTCAAGACGGAGGCAACCCATTTCTGATAGATAGATTTTTTTTCCAAGTAATAGTTGAGGGCTTTTGGAAGTAGCAGCAATGAGAGAAGGAAAGTAATATTGCTCCATAGAAGGATTTGATATAAAACCTCCCATCTAATTTCAATCATCAAATATGCCAGCCATGTCTTGCTGAATTGACTTTGTTTACCATCAACTGAAAACGGCCTTGCATTGCTAGCAGTCTCTGTCCCAGCACTGTCGGTCACTGTGATCTGCAGCCAGAAGCGGGCTGGTGACGGATCCAAATACCTGCTTGAATTCCATGCAGTTTGGTATAAGGGTAAATTCTCTCTAGAATATGTAGTGAGATGGAGGGACTGCTCCTCAACTAGTTTTAAAGCACCTGATGATGAATCAAAGATTTTTGCGATAACACTGAGTACAGGTTTCTTAGAGAAAACCAAAGCACGTATGACATCTTTTAATGCAGAGTTCCACAGATTTAAAGTTCCTGATCCATGGCTTAACAGCCTTGAATCAGGAGGATATGTGGGCACAATTATTGTCTGTAAACCCTTCTCTGAGAGAATTTTTCCTGAAAGATCTACATCCACAAATGATGTCTGCCCCCCATCAATAACAATCACCCTAATCAGTCTGCTTACTTTCCAATCCCCTAGCTCCCACTCCCAAAACTGTCCTTCTCTATTGTCCCCTTTGCTGCTGGGTGCATTATGCCACTCATAGAAGTGATGCTTCCAGAGATGCTTCCCAAACTTTGCATGTAAGTGGCCACAAATATAAGCAGAGATGGAATGCTTCGCAAATACACTTTCATAGCGCTTTCCTGTATCTGTAGATGCAGTGAACGACAATGGAAAGTGTCCAAAAACTATCTTAGACACGGGCTCCTTTGATTCACCATCCCAATGTCCAAGTTCTAAGTCCACTTTCTGAATTCTATCATTGTTTGGATGTCCAAACAAGTTTGCAGGCCCACGGAGTCCGATACTCATAGTGTCATCTATTCCCACAAAATGGTATTTCCGAACCTTTGCCTACAAAACTTTCAACTAAAAATAGTAAGGTCCAAATTATATATTATGTTTTTACTAAATTCCGATGATACTTCAATGTAATTTTTCACCAAAATATTAGAAACATTAAGGTTGGATAATTATTCTAAATTGAGATTGTTAAGACGTGCAGGGAAAAAGGAGTAAAGGATCAGGAGCACTTTCTCTTGTCCTTGCCAAGATGTGATTCTTGACTGTTATTTTCAACTTCCAGCTGCACAACTTCATATTGATTGTGAAATGTGTCAACAATTAAAACAACAGATGATTTTAATGTATCCATTTTCCTATGTGTATTTTGGGATTTTTGTTCTCATTCTCTTTCATTTTGGACTCGCAGCAGGTTCAAGATCAATTGCAGTCCATGGCTGAACTTTCAAGGCAGTCTGCAGTTTGGTGTCTGCCAAACTTGTTCTGCAATAGGAATTGTGAATAAAGTGACACAAGTTTTGTATTACCATTTCCATAAGCATGTTCCGGAACAGAATTTCAGCTCACATTATTTTCCTTCAGAACAAGTGCAGAAACAGTAAGTCTCTGATGCATCATTTAATAACACAAAATGCCAAATTAGGATGAAATGGTATGGCATTCTAAACTGAATCCTTTCCATGACATACAAATTATAATTCATAGTATCATCTTAGCATGAGTTATGCATGATATAGGCATCTGAATTGAAGCATGCTGATACTCTCAAATGAAGCCTTTGAAGAAATGAACAATACACACTATCATGCTAAGATACTGAACTTGTCAATGAATCCTTTCTGTTCTTAAAATTGACATTTCTGACAGATAAGCTAGTAAACTATGACTTTCACATTTCCTATCGCTAATCATAAGATCTTGAAATTTGTCATATAATAATAATAATAATAATAATCAAAAGGTCATGGCCAAGCCAAACACCAAATTGATATATGAGACCTCCTTGTTTGTGGGACAAGGGACCCCTCCGTGCAGAGATTTGATTGCTTTAGTCTACGGAGGTGTACATACCCTACCCCCCAGGATTTGAACCTGTGACCTCCAAGGAGGAAGCACATGTTCTTAACCATTAGGCTCATTCAAGCTGTACTATATTAGACTATGTAGTATAAACTCATGTGCTTGAATTATAAGCCAACACAATATCAAATGACAAATAGAAACTATAAATCCGTATCACAAATATAAACAAAGTCAATTCAAACTGTATCACTGTCTGCTTCCAAAACAACCTTCAAAATTGTCACAGCTTGATAGTCTTAGAAAAAAAGGCATAACATGATGAGTTGTGAAATTCACTTTAGCTTATTAAAAAATGATACTAGTGAAAGAAAACCTGGATATTTACAAAACCATCACATTCAAAAATGTTGGTGAAAAGGAAAATAAAAAAACAACTCAATTCAATCCCTGGTTAAAATCAGAGGTGCAGGAAAAAGGAAAATAACTTACTATGAGAGTACTACTCTGGATAGAACTTGTTCTATTTAACTGTGCACTAATGCTGTACTTTGAGAAGAAATCCCAATAGCTTCCAACATAGGGTACACCATACTTGTCATGATTTCCACGCAAATCAAAGAAGGCTCTCTTTTCTAGGCCACTCTCCTTTATGACAAAATCCATGCTATTCTTATATTGTATCCATTCATCTTCATCCTGACGGTCTGTTGTCCGATCTCTGTTTTTGGCATCTGGTTTAAAGGGAAAAAAGTTTAAAATAAAAATAAAATCAAGGTCAATCTTCAGACCATTATTAGAACCTTCTTTTCAACTTGAATGCCTGATAAAAGCTTTGAGATCAACTCTAAACTATTTGCCATGTGCATGTTTGAAAGCAATTAAGCAATTCTACAATAAATACGTCTGCTACATGCAAGCTTGAATGTGATGAAGCAAAAGCTAAACTCAATGCGATGCTCTCTTGCTTCTCTTATATGGCTGGCAATACAATAGTTTATTAGAAGTAAAACATCTGATATCCATTGAACAAATATTTAAATAGAATCTGTAAACTATTACATCAAAATTGGAGAAGCATTGTAAGTGCACGTTAATCAGAAAATTTACATTAACATGTTAGGTTTCATATAATATTTCTTCCTCAATTAAAGGACATATCTATTCCCTCCAGTATGTCTACTCAAATATGACTCCAGCTTCTTGTTTCTCACATCTCATTGTAAAATGCTAAAGAAGTATGGAGAAGAAGTCTGTGAACTATCTCCCAAAACAGATCTTATGTCACAAGTATTGGATTTCATATTTTTGTTGGAAATGCAGCATATATTTCATTAAAAATCAATAAATATGTATATCAAGATCAACATATTCAGGGGCCACAGAGTGGGCACAGTGGAATCCTTGACCTACATATGCCAGGAGTGCCAATATATCTGATTTGGCTCTAGGTGATAGAAAATCTACATTGTTCCTAAACATGTCAATCCTAGATGAAACCTGGAGAGCCAAATATGTCATAATGTCAAAATCTATTTCAAACTGAACAGAGATGGCACCTCATGAAATATTACACAATGACAGCTCCACAAGAAAAATAATCTTGTCAATCTGATCACATCCTTTGTACTCCTTCCATCCTGTTGAACCAACCATTTGTCTCCAAACAAAACTCCCTTCCACAGAGACGGCCTCATAGTGTGGTTCCCTTACACACTTCGGCATTGGATGCACAGGCTCAGAAACTGACTTGGCCATTTCAGGGTGGGCTCACATCAGCTTCAAGTGGAGGCTGAACACCAGATACCACAAGAGGACAAAGTATGGTCGGTTCCACTACCTATTTAGAGACTCCTGTAACTTCCTCCACCTTTTCTAGTATCCAGACCAACGATGCCTAGCAATATACTTGGGAGAGACTCCCAAACTTAGAGCCCACGTTCTTCGACCCTCACTTGATTGGACAGTACTCAGTAAATCACATCCTTCTTCCCAGTTCCCAGTGCTCCCAGTGGATAGGGGCACCAAGAGGCAGGCAAAGGGCAGCACCATCACAGCTCCTAGATTCACATCAACTTCAAAGGTTGACCCTCTATCTCCTCGGCCCAGTGACAGGCTCTTGGAGCACTGAGGATCTTTCCCATGAACCTGGCTCCAGAGCCTTGTATTTCCTTTTGGCAATATAGTAGTTGTTCGTAGATTATAGTGATTAGTTTGTTCGCAGTTCGTAAATTATAGTAGTTGTTCCTTCACAAGTTCACACTCCTAATTTCAAATTTGTATCTTCACTTATGTACTAAGTAATCCCATTGACCTAGTTTTTGGTTGTTTGTTGGACATTAAAAGACTTATCTTATCTTCTAAGGAAGGGGAGAAACAAAGAGCTGACTAAATTTAGCAGCCATCCAATTTTAGAACATTTTGGCAACTAAACAATTCTGCGACACATGCTTAACTGTTTCAGATTTGTGACAAACCACACAACATCCATCCGTAAAACTAGAGTAATGTAATTAATCCTTAATTTTGAGACTATTGTGGAGGGTCAACCACCCCAATACATATGTTGTAAAGGAAGAATAAGACTTCTAGATGCCTTGACACCTCCTGATCCACCTAGCTTCAGAATCACTAACATTCCATTTCATCTTTAAATGCTCTGTGATCAAACTAAATGATTGAGCCTTAGCATACATCTCCATAGAGTGACAATCCATAAAAGACCTCCCATAAGACCGTAGCTAGTGCTTCCAAATGAGGCCATGAAGTAACCCAAGTCCTCAATCACTGGAGAAAGTTTATCTGGAGCATGCAACCAAACTCCATCCTTGACAAAAGCCCCAATAATTCCCATTGCAACTACTTGGAAACCAACGTACAAATCCATAAATTTTAAAGGCTTCAAGCACACCAATTATGTCACAAAGCCCAAAAGGACCAAAGATGTCATTGTTATGCATCGCAATATAAAGATGATGCCACACAAGTATTTGCCAAGGTGCACTTCCAATCATGGTGCAGACAACCATTTTCACTACTTAACACAATTACTTGGGCATGGATATCTAGCACAATGGGCCCTGCTACCACTTAAACTCACACTCAAGGTGCAAAGCCTTCACCACAATGAAACTTCATGTGGAAATTGGAAGAGTTACCACTGTCACTTTACTAATCCTCTTCCCTCACTTTAGGACTATTTGCAAACAGTCTCTTGGGGGGCATATGATTGAAGGGGCTGCTCACAAATCTCCATGATGGTTTCTTACTGCTGTGTATTTCCAGATCAATAGGACAGCATGGGAAGATTGTTAAATGATTCTGTGTTAGTTTTGTACCTAGGGAAGTGTTCCCCTAGTGATTTTTAGCCAAAGTCACTAAGAAAGGGGAAAAGTGACCCTCACATTAAAAACACATTAATGAGACTTTATATTTTTAAAGTCACTTTTTGCTAAAGTTAAAGTGGGTGAGTAAATATTATTTAAGTGAATTAAATAATGTGATATTTTTACTCTCATCTTATCCTAGCCATTGGATTGACTCAATGTCCACCGTTGGATTAGATAACCATTTAGGGTTAGTCAAAAGCAATGAGGGAGGCTCATTCTATTCACTTGTTGAGTTTTGAGAAGAGAGAAAAATCAAGAGAGAGCAGGAGCAAGGAGACTGCACGCACTTCGAGGCAGCCATCACTTGGCACAGAAATCGAGGCACGAGCTAGGGCATTTAATGCACAGTACGGTCTTCTCATTATTGTCTTCAGCTGGCACATATCCCGAGGTGAAGGTACAGTAGATAACAGGGCACGAGTTTCAAGAGGAATCTGGGCACGAGTTCCAAGGAAATCTGGGCACGATTTTCTAGAAGAATCTGGGCACAAAAATCGAGATATTCTGCACACAGTTCGAGGTAGATTCTGGGCACACTTCTTGAGGGTTTCAGCACAGAGTTCGAGGAGTTAGTTAGCACAGACTTCGAGGTGCTGCACACTGTTTGAGATATTTTGGGGCTCGGTTTTTGGGACAGGCATTGCACAGTTTTCGAGGTGATCCGTACAGTTCTGTGACTGTACCTTCTGCATGTTTTTCGAGGCACTTTCAGCACAGTTTACAAGGCTGCTGTTTTTGGCACAGAATTCGAGAAATCTGTTGGGTGATATTTCACTGTAGAGATAAGTAAAATTTCTGCTATGAATTTATGTACTCAGATTTTATGAAGAAATAAGAAACTCTCTCTCTCTCTCTCTTAACTGGTTTTCCCCATGGGGGTTTTTCCAGGGCTCGATTTGGCCAAAAATCTCTGAGTCTATCTTTTCATGTGAATGTTTTAAAATGTGTTTTCAGCCTGTTAGTAGCATTATATTGGGTGTTTGATTGTTACAGAAAAATTTTATAAGTAGTTTCCAGTCTATGCATAACCGACTGGGAATGAAAACCACAAATTGTTAACACAAACCAGCAGACAATAAAGTGCAGAAAATTCTACATTCTGGAAGCTGTAATATATTTCCTTTTGAGCAAGTTTTATATAAGGATGTGAAACAAAAAAATTCCAACACTTTTTCCAGAATTATATGAGGGTTTTGAATAACTACTAATCTGCTGTAAATGATCTTAATTTTCAGCAAGAACAGATTTGTAATTCAAGTAAATTGCTTGAAATTGCCTAGCAAAAAGATAACCAAGTTGATATGCATCTAGACAATAAAGGGATAGATCTGGAGCAAAATTTATATGGCTGTAATTTCCAAATCTAACCTACAGAAAGTAAAGGTTTATTCAGATTTATTGGTGGTTAAAGAAAAGTGCCGGTGCCTTTTTCTTTCTGTTGGGCAAATGGGGTTTTGATGAGGCTTCAAGGGTGCTAATCCTAAGGCAAGAGAATGCTAAAAACAAGGCTGAAGTTTATAAGCAACGGTTCCTTCTCCTTGCTGTCCTATATCTCAGAAATCTGTAATGAGGGTTTGCTGAAGTAGACAAACTCTGGCCATGGGATTTATGTTTCTCATAGATAAATTATCCATGCATAAAACTAGAAATAGAGAAGTAGACATAAAGATAACTCATATCAGAAGACAAACAATAAACAATTGAAAGATGTTACCAATTGTTTATTTCCACAATCACTTGCCAAAAGAGAACTCTAAAATAGATGATAGCTAAATTATTGGAATGCTCCCCTCCGAGCACACTTGTCTATGGGTTAATTCACACATATGAAGTGATGTATCACATGGAAGCACCACACATACCACATGAGAGAGTCCAACCACATCTTTTACCATTTGACTAGCACATTTATCAATGAAGGCTCACACATGTGGCTTGTTTTTTTCACTTGGCAAGAATTTCTGGTCAATTTGGTGGTCATATGACTTGGTTTGGAGTTCTAGGGAACTTGGTTTCTTCACATTTCCATATGAAAATCCAACTGGGAGATGTATTATTAATGCCAAAATTTATATGGGGCAAACGCAATTTCAGTTTGTGGTTTGTTGCAAAACTTTCCAGCCATATCAAGAAGAGCAACAAACCTTGAATTGGGGTAAAATAAAATTCAGAATCTGAATTTTTGCTTCATAATGTATTGTATGAAGATGTGGTTTATGTAAAGCCAAGGTGGCTGCTTGTTGGAGAATGAGAATAAACCTTCTAAAAATCTTGACGAATACTTCTTATGGAGTAAGGATGGGCTGCCATGTCCATTTTCAGATTGCAGATTTTATATCAGCCCCATCCAAGAATGGATAAAGCAAGCTTGTCGATGCACAGCCAAGTTTGGCATGATAATTGCCTTGCTCTTTTCCATGTCATGAGCTCACTCCCCTTTTGATTTTAAGAAGTCTATTGGTGTATACCCATGATCACTTCTTATTTTAGTTCATTACCAAACACAAAAGGAGAATTTGCAACATTAACAAGATGCTAAGGTGGCTCCATTGGTTGTACGGTTTCACCTAGCATGTTATGTTTTTTTCTAGTAGAGTAGGATAGGATGAATAAGCTCTTGAGAGCATTAGAAGAAATAAGCTCAAAATCATGACCATTAGTTTTCATTTATGTTGTTGGCATTATTGGCTTATGCTTCTTTCATTGTAAAGCCAATTTTAAGTCATTATTGATGTAATAAGTATGTGGTGTTTAGAGATGTGAATTGAGCCATCCTGGCACATGCTCTTGCTGCCTCTTGCTTCTTCATGAGCCTTCTTCATAGGTACAACCGCATATTCAAAGGTTCTCATGCACTCTTCCTTGAGAGCATGTACCCAAGTTGAAGCCGATTGTTACCTCTCATATTACATATGGGTAACTCATATGATTTTCATCACAAGATATGATTTGCAGCATAGTACCCATGGACCCATGAAGTTTCATGATGGACTTGAGGGATCTACAACTTTATGCAACGTCTTCTTTTCTTCACATTAGATATTTAATGAAGATTTTGGGTGGAGGGCATCTTCTCTTGGTCATTAGTCAGGTTGATGGTCGTTCTATGATGAGAAGCTTCTGTCATGCAATTGCTTCATTCTCTTGACATATGGATGCTTCCTAGTGACTATGCGTGATGATGTTGTATTATTGGTGTCACTAGGAAGGGGGTGTTTACATGGTCCCTTTTTGTTGAATGTGTGGTGGGGATATACTTGATGCTAGATGGAGTTAACACTTTTCTCATGTTCCCTTTTCCTTTGGTATTGATATGTTGAGGAAGTACACTTTTCCTTGGTGGGATTTCCCTCGGTGATATGACTTCATGTTGTAACATTTGCTAGACATTGCCTAGAGGGGATGTATAATGAATGATGTCAGTACCCTTGTGATGTAATATTTCCTAAGTTGGAGTTAGAAAAGCAGGGTACTACAAATATTATTGATGAACACGCCTTTTCCTAAGGTTTGATGAAGTATTGATCATATAATTGATCATTTGGTGGTGTGCCCTAAGTTCAAACCTAGGAAGAGCTTATAATTTGTCACTATTTTGGGGTTTCACTAGGGAGAACAACTTATATACATCGTATGATCATACAACACTTTATGGAACGCACCTCTTCATTAGCACACATGTTCATGTTGATTTAATCATTTAATGGTTATTTAAAGGTGGACTATGGTACTTTTGGTGATGCATACCAGCTTACAGCAAATATATTTTTTAGAGAGTGCTCTGATTGTCGCCAAATCAACGCAATTCGATGCAAAATTGCTACGTGATTTCCAAGACATGGTTATAATAGAAAATTCGATAAGTATTGAAGGAGTTAGTGATCTCAAACTTGTAGTTTAAAAGCCTACGCCACATTTTGACCACACGTACCACTTGGAGGGTGCACTTTTGTTAGATGGGCCACAAGTGCCAATGGGAGTTGGTTGTTGTTCATTTGTGGAGGTCATTTTTAACCTAGGTTGCGGGGAAGCGCTACCCCCCCCCTCGCCCCCGCTCTGGAAGCTAGCTTTCGACCGAAGCCACCTGGAAGCTAAGCGGAGTCGCGCTTTCGTTTCGCTTCCGAACGGAATCGAATTTCGGAAGCTCGCTTCCACTCAATTTGCAACACTCCCTGCCACTGTCTAAAAGCGTTTAGGAACCGATCGGAAGCTTTGCTTCCTGATCGCTTCCTCATCGATTCCGAGGTCGCTTCCGGCCACGTTAAAAAACGCTTCGCGTAGCTCCCTTGATCGCTTCCTGACACTTCCTTGGACGCTTCGCATCAACCGGCGGATTTGAACATGATTTCGAGCTAGTGGGGTCCACGCTTGGGGTTTTGGAGGGAGGAATAGGGCTTTGAGGGATAAAGCCCTCCTCCACACTCCATTTATCACTTTTCTTTGCTTGAGAAGAGGAGAGGAGAGGAGAGGAGAGGAGAGGAGAAGAGGAGAGGAGAAGAGGTTAGGAGAATAGGAGAAGAGAAGAGGAGAAGGTGCCATCAAGCTTGGTTTTTTCTTGGAGATTGAAGAAGGTTGGTTGCTTGGCAAGTTGGCACACTCACTACCATTGGACATCCAAATAGGTAGGCTCTAAACCCTTTCTTGTTGATTTGCTTTGTGTTTGAACTTGAAGTTTTGAATCTTGATGCTTGAGACTTGAACTTTTGAAGTTTGAAATTTTACTAGAATCTAGAATGTCATTGTAAATGTTCCTCTCCTACTCTTTCCCATGCTTTCTCCATCATTCTATTGCAGGGCAACAGGTTAAATCTCTAGTTCCACTTCCAACTTCCAAGTCCAACAAACATGATGATGGGTTTATGGTTTCTTTTGTTGGTTCCATTTGTTATTTTGATGATGTTCATTGAAAACCGGAGGAGGAATGAGGGAGAGGGAGAGGATGAAGAAGTGGGTAGTGGCACATACCGTGGAGAGGAGGAGGGAGGGGAGGAGGAGGAGGAGGAGGAGGAGGGAAACCGAATGAAAACCAAGGAGGACTCAACACCCTTGTGGAAATATGTCACCACGCAGGGAGGAAGCAAGGGGGGTGGAACCGCCAAATTTGGTTGCCCCCATTGTAAAAAGACTTACACGGGTTCATATACCCATCTGAGAAGCCATCTATGTGGGAACATGCCATGTGATGAAAACAAAACTGTAGGAGTTTGTGTTTGCCCAAATGTGCCATCAACACAAAGAACCATGTATAAGAAGGAAGAATTTGAAGCACAAAACAAATCAAAAGCATCAAGGGTTGACCATGACCCCTCAAACTCACCGAGAACTGGAGGCCCATACACCCAAGGTAGTGGATTCTCACCCCCTGGGTCACGCAGGACAATATCAGATTTCCTTGACCAAGGTGGTAGGGATGACGTGGATGCAAAAGTGTTTTGGTTTCTCTATGCATGTGGCATACCATTCAATGTCCTTCGCTCACCCTATTGGCATGAAATGGTAGAGGCCATTCGCACTGCTCCAGCAAGATACAAGAGCCCAAGGTATGACAAAGATAGAATTGTGGGGCTTGACAAGGAAAGAGGCAAGATCCAAAATGCTTGGAATGATTCTGGGGTATCAATTGTATCAGATGGATGGACAAATGTAAAAGGCAAGCCATTGATAAATGTTCTTGGTGTGCCTGCTACTGGTGCAGTCTTCCTTTCAGCCCATGACTACTCAGATAAATTCAAGAACGGCATGAACATTGCAGAACTCCTACTCAAAACCATTGAAGCTATTGGTCCATACAATGTCATCCAAGTCATAACCGATAATGCTGCTAATTGTAAGGCAGCGGGAGCAATCATTGAAGATAAATACCCCAACATATTTTGGTTTGGGTGTTTGGTTCACACAATGAACCTTTTGATGCACAACATCATTAAGTTGAAGGAAAATCAATACAAATGGATTGGTGAATTGTACAAAAAGGGCAAGAAGATGATAAGATTTATAACCAACCATAGCAATGCCCATGGCATTTTCCACAATCACTCAAAGTTGGAGCTATTGAAGATAGCAAAGACTAGATTTGCTAGCTACTACCTCACTTTCAGGCGCCTTTTGAAGGTAAGAGAGGCATTGGCTAGCATGGTATCAAGTGAGTCATGGCAGGTCTTGAAAGATAGGGCTACATCCACATCTGACAGGCTTGATTTTCAGGAGGTGGAGGACACAGTTCTTGATGGTCAATTTTGGGTAAGTGTCAAGTATGTTTTGCAGTTCACAAAGCCCATTTATTACATGATTCGGTTTGCAGATACAGATAAGTCGATGATTGGGGAGGTGTACGAGCAGATGGATAGCATGCTGGGCCAAATTAAAGAGATTGTTGAACTAAAGATCCCATCTTGTATGACCATATTCACACACATGTGGTCAAAAGGTGGGAACATCTCAACATTCCACTGCATGCCTTAGCGTATGTGTTAACACCAAAATATTATTCTCCATCTTGGTTGGCCAAACCAGCACCTGGGGGTGGGGTTAAGAGAAAGCCCCACACAGATCCAGAGGTACAGGTTGGGTACATGGCTGCTATAGACAAGTTGGTCCTTGATGCAGAGGAATGTGACATATTGCGCAGTGAATTAAGCAAATACCTCAATGAAGTTGGTCCATTTGGTACTTTGCATGTAATCAAAGATCGAGATAGGGCGCCTCCTATCGAATGGTGGAACATGTATGGCTCAACATGCCAACGCTTGAATAAATTGGTTGTCAAAGTGCTTTCACAGGTGGTTAACAATGTCTCTGCAGAAAGGTGTTGGAGCACCTATAGCTTCATCCACTCAGTGAAAAGAAACCAATTAAATGAAAACCGAGCAGAAAGCTTGGTTTATGTACATTACAACTTGAGGTTGTTGACTCATTATTGTGAGCATGCCAAAACTGATAGATCATATGTCACTTGGGACAACAATCTGGAGGAGCATAACGTGGAGGATGGAGCCTTAGCTTTAGAGCGCTTGGAGGAAGAGCTTTTGGGTGATGAGGATGACCATGTAGTACCAATGCCGCCACCATCTTCTACCTTGTTTCTAGATGCACCATCTTTGCCTAGAGGTTCAACTTCACGACCTCCATCTGCATCAGTGAGGGGGGGTCGTGCAGGATCGAGTCTTGGACGTGGCTCAACATTGGTGGCTATTGGGGATGATAATCCCACTCCCATTGTTCATAGAGCACGAGAAAAGAAAATGGAAATTTCTCGTGGCAAGAGGAAACATCCATAAAATCTACTTTTCTTGTATTTTCTTGTTTACAGTACTTTCAAGTTTCTGCACTATTGACTCTTTTATATTTATTATCATATATTTTGTAAACATTACATGGCATTTCAAGTTTGAAGTTTAAAGTTGAACCTACCTTTGAATTTGAAGTTCACTATTTTCAACTTTGCATGATTGAGTCATTGACTGCATGATTGAGTCATTAACTCTTTGGTAATGAATATGATGCTTCGTGAATTGTTTCAACTTTCAACTTTCATTTTATGGTTGATGTTCTCTGTTAAAGACTATGTCACTATAGTTTGGTAACTAGTTACCTGGTAACTTTGGTTACAACTTACAAGTACTAGTGATGACAAAATGTTTATATATTGAAAATTTGAAGCTTTAAGGTTGAATCTTGATGTTATAACTTATGGAATCATGGATACTGGAGTCTGGGGTCTGGACCTATGGTTGATGAATTCACTCGTAAATGATTAATGATTGATGATTGATGAAATGATGTTATATGGTATTAACTATTATTGTTTATTTCATGTTTTTATCCTTTCCATAACTAATTCAACATTCTACATGCATTTGTTGACATATATGCATCAAAATATATAAAAATATATATATTATATAAAAAACGCTTCCTAACCGGAAGCTTTTGAAAATTTCGCTTCCCGCTCCCAAGTAACCTTGGTTTTTAACTAACTCCCTTATTTTATTATTGTTGAATTTTCTCATGGAGTTAGTTACATGAGAACATTATTATATTGTTTTCCTTGGAGATGAGGATGATTATTTTATTGTTTCTCCTAGGAAAGAATGTAGATCTCAACAACCCATTGCTACTTTTAGTAAGAAGTTTGTTGAGGAAGTTTGGAATGTAATATTTTACTGTATTCCTTGGAGAACTAATGGATCTAGGAAACAATTACTTGTTTATTGTAATGGAAGTTGAGCTAGACTCTATATAAAGAGTAGCCCTTCCTCTCATTTTCATGGTTGGATTTAGGAGAAATCCCTTGGAGCCTAATTGAATATCTATTGAAACATTTGGAGGATGAACAAAGTATTTTGTGGGTGAGAAAATCTTTCATATTTTTATGCTATTTCCCTTTTTTTGCTTTAGTTTCCTAGAAAATGTATATGAAATGAGAAGTAGGTATAAACTTTTCGCTTTTCACTATGTTATCTTTGGAATGTTTTTCTTGATGCATTTTTTATCTACACTTGGCTAAATGCACATTAACTTCATTCTGGATAATCATATAAATATATAGATTGGGTTTTATCTGCTTTAGTAATGTCCTTAGTAAACCTTCTATAATTTGGGACAACAAAGAGGCGGACCATAGGAGCTTGTACATCTCAACTTCACTGGCTACTCTTCCTCATTAGGATAGTCTCCCATTGAGTCATCATTTGACCCCATATGCCCAATGAAAAGACACTAGTTTCAAGTCTACCCATCCACTTTTAATTCTTGTATCTTAATAAATTGTTTTGTTGGAATTAACTTTTCATTTCACCTAGTATTCCACAACCTATAATTTCCAACAATCCTATCCTATGGAATCCCCCCTTGTGTTGGAGGAGAGCCATACTAGAAACATAAGATAAGATAATTTTATTAATGTCCAACAAATGACCACAAAAGTAGGTGAATGGGACTGTTAGGTAGAAGAGGGTGGTGAGGTGATAGTGTTCTCTCTCTTAGTTCCTCCATGTCCTCACTTTAGATCTTGATACTTTATCTGTAGAGGTGAGGGTTTGTGAGGTAACAGACCCAATTCACCAAACCTCGAACTCTACAAAATCTCTATTGTTTGGACAACTTGTCTCCAATGGTTACAACTTGCCATCATATTTATTCTAGATTAACTGACTATTTAGGTCCTACTAAGACCCTTCATTTGTCTCCATGCCCCTTTTGCTTCTTCCAACTCTTTAGCTTCATTTGGTACCTCAAGTCCATGCTTGTCATGTAGCATTCCCTCGCGTGACCTTTAATCTTCTCTTGGTACACTCACTCTGTCATGCATGTCAATTACACTTCTCATGTACACTTTTTGTTGTGCTCTTGTTGGCATCTTCATCCACTTTCCTTCTCACTTGGTTTGGTTGTGCTTTCCTTGTGCACTTTCATACTTAAGACATATTTTGGATACTCCTACATCAATAGTTGCCAAGATAAATCCACCTTCCTTTGTTTGTAAAGTGTAGAGGCCCCCATTTCTTGGTAAAGTATATAGGCCCTTTTCTTGTCAAAGTTTTAAAACTCAGACTTGGACTCGACCAAGGATCAACTCAAACTCAGAATCAAACTCGGCCATGACTCAGACTGGTTTGAATTTAATGACTCGGTTTTTTAAAAAATACATAAAAGATTCAAATTTTAGTGGAAAAAAATTATTTTAAAGATTCCAAACCATTAAACACAAAATATGCAAAGTCTACTCATGTGTAAGGGTGAATATATCAAAATGGCACCAAGTGCAATACATATTTGAATCAAAATAAATAATCAACGAGGCTCTAAATGGCCCTATAGAGTCCAAAAAACAACATGTTATTCCTACAAGGCTACAAGATCAACATGATCAATCATCAAAGATCAAACTCATCACCACTGATGGAAATGCCATGCTCAACATCAACATCTGGCTCAAACTCCTCGAAGTCCTCACCCTCATTGGACTGCTCAGGAACATCTACAAGAGCAGTAGTAGAAGCACGACTATGTCATCGGTGGCTAGTGGTTGGCATGTCTAGATCTATGGCTGCATCACCTACTACTACTGGATTCGCATCCAAATCAACCCACCCAAGTCCTCTAAATTAAAATCATGATCAAGATCAAACTCTACCAGTTGAGACTCTTCTACTCATTCTGAGGTTGGATCAATATCATCCAACACTATGGGATCTATATCAAGTCTCCTGTTCAATAATTGGTTGCGCCTTAGTCGAAGGTTGTACAATGTACTACATGAAGACGAGATCATTTAACCGTTTTTTTGCTAAACGGTTTCTCTTCTTCGTGTAAATCCGTTCAAAGACAGACCAATTGTGCTCACACCCACATGCACTGCAAGTTTGACTCAAGACTTGAATTGCAAACTTTTGTAATTGAGGACATTGGCTAGCAAATGAATCCCATGAATGTGCTACAAAGATAGTGAGTTCAAGAAATTAGATTGTGAATCTGGATAAAACTTAAAAGTTCAAGCATTTAAAGATTAAAGTTTTAAACAAATGAACTTAATTAAACTTTAGAATTGTTTACCTAGTTGGTCCACATCTCTTGCAATCTTTTCTAGGTTTTTTCCAACGGTACCTATGGCTCTAGTGAAAGCATTAATCTATCGGTGTATCTCTAGCCGCTCACTCTCATTAGGGACCATGCACTCTAGGCATTCATACAATCCATTTTTTACCTCCCCAATTTGATCTTTCCCCAACTGAGCTCTATAATGACACTTTGGGTTCAAGAAATACCCAACTGCATGTATAGGGCGATGGAGTTGATTGTTCCATCTGTTATCAATGATCTCTCAAATAGGCCCATACTTAGCTAACTGCCCTTATCTACTCCTTTGCCTGATCCATAGCCTCATATATGTAACCCATGGCCAATTTTTCCCCATCTACCAATTGCAACACCTTAACAAGGGCCTCGACAATTTTCACAATATTTGTTGCTTTTTTCCAAAATATGGTCTCATTAACCTTCTTTTTGGTGTCTTTTCCATCTTGTTTGTGATCCCACTGAGATGCATTCCATTCATCGCTTGAAAACATCTTGTGCAAGTCTTGTGCTTGGGAAAGAAGAGATTGCAATGTGAGGAAATGAATTGCAAATATTGTGATGACAGGCCTAACAAGTTCCCTTCCCTCGGTGTTTTTCCTCATTAGGTTCAATACCCATGAGTGGTTGTAGATTTATTTTGTAATTCTCTTAGCATGCTATACAGTATTCTTGATCCAATCATGTTTTCCTATATCCTCAAGCATGAGATCTATGCAATGTGCAGCACATGGGGTCCAAAATATGGTTGTGTATTTGTTCTCTAACATCTTACTAGCACAAACATAGTTAGAGGCATTATTTGTGATGATCTGAACAACATTGACCACCTCCACCTCCACAACAATCTCATCCAAAAGATGAAATAACAAGTTTGCATCTTTCACCTTATTAGATGCATCAAGTGATTTCAAGAACATGGTTCCTTATGGACAAGAGACAAGGAAATTTAGTATAGTACGATTCCTTCCATCCGTCCATCCATCTGACATGATGGTACATCCTATTTTGACCCACGACTCTCGAAATCCCTTCAAGTATTCATCTATGGACACAACTGCTTTGTTCAAAAGAGATCCCCTCGAGTCATGTATACTAGGGCCTTTGAAGCCCTTACCAACAACAACAATGGAATCCCACATAAGTTGGTAATAAGGTGAGTGAGTAATATTGAAGGGGATATCTAGCAATGTATTCATAAGAAACTTCTTTGTATTGCTCCTTCCAATGGTTATGTAAGGTGGATTGAGTTTGAGTCAATTGAGAGGCACTAGCAGAGGTGGGGGAAGGTGTAGGGAAATAACTTTGAATGGTCCTCTTCTTCTATTTAGGATGGTTATCATGAGTGGGAGGAACATAATGAAAGGGATCCCTAACATTGGAAGAAGGAATAGAGGAAGAGTCTTCAAAACCAAAGTTAAGGTTTGTGTTGTCACACGATGTGGTGGTCTCTATGTTGGCAGAGAGTAACAATTGTTAGACTAGTGGAACCTCGAAACTCTACCCCAAAGTGTCACGTCGAGCAGGGTCCCCTCTCTTTAGGCTTCCCGGACCTGCTGAGGGGAAAACCCAGACTAGCCACGGGAGGTGGGGAAGTCCAACTTTCCTTGTTACTTGCTGATAGAATCAGCTTTCACAAAGTAATTGAAGGACCGATTTGGAAGGGAAACAGGGCACCTTGAAGATTTAACAAGCATAGGATTTGGTACCTTGGGGGATATTGCTTATGGGTTTCACTAAAGATCTAAGACTATGAAAACTCATACCCAAAAGCCACATAAGCAACACATAAGATGTCAAAAAGAGATGCACAGGTTACTTGGATAAAAGGTAAGGCACACAAATGCCACTGGACTTAAGTTAATATGGTTTCCATGAGGTTTTAAACATGCAGAGAATTGGGGCATCTTTGAGATGAAGTCTAAGGGAGAAAAATAACAAATGCTTTACTATCTTAGTGTTAAAACTTAAAAGAAGAAATACCAGCTCATAAGTAGATAGATTTTAAAGGATTTAGCAACTCACAAGCTCAACTATGCATATCATGAGTGGGATTTTGGAGTTGGCTCGTACATAGGAGCAATCTTAACACCAGAAGAGATTGTTGTCATAAAAATATCAAATCTGAATCTACATGACAGCGAGCTAAACAAGTATGTATGGCAGATTTCAAAGTACCCAAATGGCTGAAAATGATCGTTATAGATTAGTATCTACTCCAAAGGAAAAATGGAGTCAATTAACTAAGGATTTTAACAAGAAAAACAATCAACCAATTGCACAGTAGGCTACAGCCATGCAAACACAAGGAAAATGTAATGTCCATTTCCGAATGATCACTATAGGCAGGCGATGCACTAGCCTATTTAATTCCCATAGGATATAGTCGACAAAGAAAGGGAATTAATAATTATTTAATGTCCCTCGAGCTAAAAAGCAACATTAAAAATGTGACATTGAGTAATTAGATAAAAATGAGGTCATAAAGCAACATTGACTTTATAAAGTCACTTTAATAAAACTTTTGAGCGGGAAATGGTAAAAGTAGAGAGAAAGGGTAAAAGTGGCCAAAAAAGGGTAAAAAGGGCTTAAAAGAGCAAATCGACCCCTCCTCTCATTCATTCATGACATTTTCATTTTCGAAAAAGGATTTGGAGAGCTCTTGTGGATTTTGGCTCTTGGGACAGAAACCCTGAGAGAACATTGGTTTCGCTGGTGAGACTATCCATCCTAACTGATTGTGAGAGGGAAGATCACTCAGATCTTGGCATTACACTTCATTGTCGTGGAAGAAACACCAGTGTACTCACCGATTTGTGAAGTTTCAATGAGTTTTTAGTCGATTGGAGGAGGGCTCACTTGCATCTTCAGTTGTTTGTTGTTGTTAGGAGGATTTTGAGGGGGATGCACCACTCAGATTTGGGGCTGTGAAGGAGGACGCAGGCCCTAGCAAAGAAGTAGGGTCAGTGGAGAGAGGGCACACTCACCATTTAAAAGGGGGACGCATTCACCAATGGGAGTTAAAGCAAGTCGCTACTGCTTATTGCTTGCAAAATGGGGGTGGTGTTACAGTGTTGAGCATTTTCCCTTGTTTCCACAAGCTACTAGCATCCAAGATCAGTCAAATCGTGGATTGAATAAGGGGGATGTACATTGCAAAAGAGGGCTGCAAACCCACAGTAACATACAGGACTTATTTATTATCAGTGATTGAAAACATTTCCCAAATCAAATCACGGTTTTTTCCAGCCTATGGAGGGGTTTTAATGAGGGGTTGCTGCCAATTGTAGACTCCTCAATGAAATGTCAAATCCACTACAAATAGTCTAAGAAGACTGCCCAACAAGCTCCAAAAACTCAAATTGCTTATTTTGTAATTCTGCTCCAAATGCTCAATGAAGATGGTGTGAAGCAAATAGAGGGTGGGGGGTTTCCTTATAGGTTTCAGTTAGGGTTTAGTGTCTTAGGGTTTTAGTAAAAAAGTCAATTTAAAAAAATGGTCTCTTCCTTCCACGTGTATGCCTCGGTCGGACCCACATCAACTCCCCCGAGTTATGTCAAACTTGGTCGGTTCGGTACCAAAACAGTCAACCAAGTCGGTTTAAGGATTGATTCATAACATAGGGGGGTCAACTCGATCAAGTCTAAGTCTGAGTTGGATGGTTTTTAAATATATATGTGTGTGTGTGTGTGTGACCTGATACATGTATCCGACATGGGACATGACAAGCTCAAAAACAGGACATGGGGACATAGTTTTATACATATATATTAAAAAAAAATTATATATATATATATATATATGGGGACACAGTTTTAATATATATATATTAAAAAAATATTACTATTCATATGTAATGAAGACATAAATATCCAAAACTTTTCAAAACTATAACATTTACAAAACACTTAAAAATTAAAATCCCTTCAAATCTCAATTTTACCCTTTACCTACACAATGAGAGACTGTGATAGCTCTTTCCCTACTTCTAAAAGTGAGAAAACACATTGAAAAAATGTTTTTAGAGTGGAACACATCTAGGGCATGTGTCCTAGCGTATCTGTGTCGGACACATGAAATATGGACATGGATCCCCTAAGGGATGTGTCCTATTTCATATGTGTGTGTGTGTGTGTGTGTGTGTGATCTCAGGACACATGCACACATAAGTGGATCAAATTCCACCCCCATGTCCTTCAAATTTTTAAGTCAATTGGGTCCCCGAGTGGTATGGGATGGAATGTTATCCTCCCCACCTAGGTTCTACTCTTGTAAGTGACATGTTGAGCTCATAAAGAGTATAGTGTTGTAACAACTTCATGCCCTATTGTTGACTTGGCCTTGTGCCCTCAAGAATCTAGGGTTTACCTTGGGTACCATCCTCGAAATGAGGGGAAGTGCCTAGGGGTTTTCCCCAGGATAATTACCTAGAATATATATATATATATAAACAATTATTTTTAATCTTTTTTCTAAATTACCTTGGGTACCATCCTCGAAATGAGAGGAAGTGCCCAAGGGTTTGCCCTATGGTAATTACCTGGAATATATATATATATATATAATATTTTAATCTCTTTTTTAAATAATATTCCTCATTATAATTACATCAACCTGGACATTTATAATATTACTTTGGCCTTCGTGCCAGCAAGGCTAGCTATGTTCCCTTAATTCTTTCTTATTTCTCGTAACCACTCCATTTGCCATGGTGTGGACCACTATTGTTGGTAGAGCTGCATGTGGTATAGAGGCGATTATGTCCCAGTGTCCTAGGGAAGGAGACCATCATGTCCTTGCATCCTGCAACAGGTTTCCTAGTTATCCACCTCAGTGTCCATTGACTCCATTCCCATGATAACATGATTAGTGGAGGATATATGGTGGCTCACTCCACCCCTTCACATAAATTGAGCGTCAATGCTCTTTGTGAACCCATTTCCTTTTTATCCATTCATACTGACATCAGATCACATCCATATGATAAACAGTTTGGCCAACTCTCCTGCATCTGGCCAACTCTCCTGCATCCCACACGGCACATAGATACTTGCCAAGGACATCAAGCATTGTATAGTCAATGGAAACAATAAATAATAAAGTATTGATAGCCTTCTCGTTATCATTTTAGAGCACAATGTTGCCACTTTTGGACTCCCAGGGAGTGTGAAGTTGTATGTTAGTTCATAATACACATGCTTAATGAATCATTAGCACTCCCATTGGGATTTCGCACATTTCATTCAGAAGCATGTGATTTAACAAATAAATTAGTTGCCCCTTTACTGGGGCCACATAAGTCAATAATTGAATTAAGGTATGGCTAGTTTAATTAGGAAACAGTGGTTAATCTACCAAAGCATCATGCATAATCATAACACGGACACGCATGTGTATCCATGATCTCACGTTGCTTAGCCCAGGTCCATAATTGTCACACCATAAAAGAAATTTATAAGGCATAAACATAACTGGTTTGGCCAATCCCGTGCCAATGGTGGTTGACTCAAACTAAGAATGTCATTTTCACTAAAAGAGATTTAGCAGGTAATTTTAAAGTGGGGCACTACATCAGTAGACATTATGAAACAGAAACCAAAATATCTTTCCATGTTTACAAAAAAATGGAGTAGCTCTAGATTGCCAAGGACACAGAAAAGGATTGAATCGACGTTGTACTGAGAAAACAGACACACACATATATATGATATATATAATAAACTTTATTAAATGTCCATGAGGGCTAATGATCTAAACATCTGTGAAGCCAAATTGTTTATGGGACAAAGAGGTTACATCTTTAGGAGGCTATTTCTTTGCAAAAACAACAGTACATGTAAGTGAAGAACTAGAGTGGTTAAAGTTGGAAAGAGAGGTAGGATGCCACTAAGGGTGAATCTTGGACAAGTACACAAGACACTTATCTGGGCATTCCTTCCTGGGATCTCTAGCACAGAAATCCCGCAGTAGCTTGTCTCTTATCCACAGCATTTTCACAGCCTTTCCAACAATGTCTTCAAGGTGGCTTATCTGAAATATTGTTTACCAGCTTTCCCTTTCCAACCCCAAACTTTTATTAATGTTGCTATAAGCTTCACAAGGAAGCAAGAAGTGTTGTTCAGTCTTAACCTCTCCTGAGCTGCATGCTAGGCATATTATGTCATTCCAGTGCTCTTTGGGTTCCTTCTACATGCTTGTCTCACATATTAGCCCATGCAAACCTGCCCTAAGTTGGGTAAATGTGTTCTTTGCCTTCCAAGGCATGCTTATCTTTAGATACTCCTGGATTTTGATTTCCCTTGTCAAATTAAATTGGTCAATGTAGTACCGCTATTTTTTCTGCACTTTTTTGCTCCATTTGCCCTTGCTGTAACATTTTTGTAGGTGTTTCTTCATTTCCTGCTTGTCTAGTGGGCAATCTTCTTCCTGTATACCCCAACAATGTATCCATTTTCTACATTACAGTTCCCATGTTTCCTTCTGCCTTCGTAGTTCATAGTACTTCTTTGTTGATTTTATTAGGGATTCTAATGTTTTCCATTTGGGCCACTTTCTGCCTGTATAATCTTTACCACCTTAATCCTTCCAATTCAATGCAGCATAAACTTGTCACTGTTGGTCCCATTATATCTTCCTCAAAACCTGAATCCCTCACTTTTTTCACTTTGTCACCTACCTCTTGTAAGTAGCAGAGCAGGACAAAAAATTAGGGTTTATTGTACTGATGTTTTTAGTGATTTGTTAATGGTGACTAGTAGTAGCTATTTAAAAGCATAACTTAATTGACAACTTCAGATTTTCAGCTTTCCGAGTTTTGATATTCAGTGTTTAGATTTTTTTATTTTTTATTTTCCATGTCAGATTTTCAGTCTTCTTCACTCCAATTTCCACGTCTTCAAAGAGTGCTCTCAGTCCCTTGTGGAAGTACGTTGAAAGGACAAAGGGTCTCAATGGTGGAGGGGGGACAACAAAAACTCAATGATCACTTTGTACTACCCATTGGAAAGGCATATTTACACAAGCGTCAGGGCACATTTTATGAAAGTTGAAATTCCAAAGAAGGGAGTTGGACCTTGTGAAGGGCTATCTGATAAATTGCTTGAAGCACAGGGGGAACTAGAAGGGATGAAGGGTTAGCACCCAATACTAAAGCCCCCTGCTTTGACGATGACTTTGATCCATTCAATGTTAGGGATTTTGGAGATGAACATGATCCTTAAAAGTCTTCAAAATATATTCCAGGTTCATCATGCAAGATAAGACAAGATAAGAACTAGTGCTAAGTGTTACCACCCAATATGCACATGGTGTTCACTAGACAGAAGACTTCATCTAGCCAGGGTCCTTCCAATCCCCCCATCCACATCAAACAGTCTTCTTCCCAGTTGCATGTCCTTTTGCACTTCCTTTCTCATGGTCAAAGGAAGTTGTTTGTAGAATTTTGACATCCATTACATGTGTAAAAGGGCTAGCCCGAGTGAGTCACTCATGTTATGACAACTTTGGAGTATTTCTTTTACCTAGATGAACTTAGATCCTAATGATCAGAGTTCATCCTAGTTTTTTTACTCACACCTCCAAAGCCAAAGTGTGTTATAACATAGGTGCCTCGGGTTGGTTTCTAAGTCCTTATGGTCCAATGTCAAAATTAGAGTCAATCACCATGTCCCCAACAACATGCATGACCTATTAGGTCCCTTGGGGGTAAAATCAAAATGTTGTCAGTTAACTATGTAAAAGGGGTTAAGGGGGTCAAAAATTGAAAAAAGGAATATTTCGGACACCTCCTCCCCTCAAGAGGGGTGCATGCAAGGCTCTTCCCTCATCCAGGGGAGCAATGTGGCGCCCTCTCATCATCCATGCAACATTGGGAACTCCTCCCAAGGGTGGTGCCCCTCCTCATGAGACAGCTCCTAGTGGTGGCATTGGCTCTCAATGTATACATGTTAATCTCCACCAAAAGAGGGCGCCCTCCCCTAATTGTGGAGTTAGCTGTGAGTTGGAGCATATCTCCCAGATTGCATGAGATCCTCCTCTAGAGGTGGTGTATATCTCCTTGATTTGCATGAAATCTCCCCTAGATGTGGCACTTGGTGGCTTAGTTCACTCACCTAGTGCTTGAGTTCTCTTAGAGGTGGTGCATTAGGGTTTTGGTAAGCCCCTCCATGTGTCACACTCCCTACTTTGCATGCATGAGCTCAAGGGGGGCGCATCGTCTCCTTCGTCTCTTGTTTAAGAGGGGCTCCCCCTCTCTTATTGTTGTTGCTTGCTTGAGAAATAGTTGTAATATTGCTTTGTGATAATAAAATAAAGGCTTTGGAGGTCAAGTGTATAGTCTCTTATTGTGTGGAAGGTTATGCTTCTCAAGCTTACATGTTGGAGGTAATATTGTAGTTTAGCTTTGTGATTTCTTGTCTTTGTTGGGCCATAGGAAGGGCATTATTGCCACATTGGATGGAGGTTGTGTTTTTTTTATACTATACTTTCATTGCTATTTTACTTTAAAGGAGAATATTTGTGCACCTTACCTTTGTTTGGATTGTGCAGATCTAATCTTTTTTGTTGTAGGATACACCCAATATAGCAAGAAAGGAGAGATTCATCTTTCCCCTTGCTACTCTACATCAGTCTTTCTAACTCATCAAGTAGGTTGTGGTTCTTGGTTTCAACCTCCCTCTCTTGGTGACCTTTTCATGGAAGCAAAACCCCTCATGACTACTTCTACATGACCCCATTGCCCCTCTGGAAAGGGGCACTCTACCTCTTTTCTCTCTAGCAATTTCCCTCTTTATAAAACTAAAAAATTTCGTTTTTGTTTCTCACATGCATGTGAAGATCCATGGCTAAATAACTCAAATCTCAAGATCCAATTTTACATGCATATAGATCTAGTAGTTTAGTGTTCAAATTCTTAGTTAGATCTAGTTCATTTCTTGTTTCTAAGTGTACACATATGAAAGTTTATCATTTAGCACTCAGATGCATGTTTACTTTATGAGTGGGCAGCGGTATTTTTGACATATTTGAGCATTTTAGCTCGCTTCTCGCTATCCAAACAGTCCTTGGACAGCGAGGAAACACCACTTACATCCATCTAAAATCATAGATTTTGACCTTATTTCATTAGTTTTTCATCTAACTTTTTTTGGCAGGTTAAGCCTCCACCCGAGAGAGATCAAAAGGGCTTCATTCCAGAGTTCATTCGCTGTTGTTTTCTAACGTTTATTTGCAGGTTTCAGACAGCGAGCACACAACCCAAAGGCAGCCCAGATTGGCCACCATTAAACCCCCAAGGGTGCCTGCCAAACAAGACATCTTACCTCACCATTTTCTTACGTGCATTTTCCTCTAATTGTAAGTTTGATTGTTGGCCATAAGGACCTATAGTAGGCCTTCTAAAGGCTGCATAACCCTATTGTAACTGATCAAGTAGGATGGTGGTGTCATAACCCCCTCTCCGCCCCATTTCCATGTGTGTGTATTTTTGCTCTTCTCTTTCTTTTTCTGCTTAACTTAGCATAGTTCATTTTTCTTGAGTTTGCTTTGAGTAGTAATTACATCACAGTTACTTTCAGTTGGAAAAATAACCTTATTGCATGCTTTTATATCTTGCATATTATTCATGCATGTTGTAACAAATCTAATTAATCGAACCAAAGCAACGCTCCAAAGCATTATGTTCATTCACTTACGCAATTTTGTAAATTTTGCAATAAATTCCATCTAAGCAAAATTAATTCTAAAACATTTCACACTAATTAAACTCAAAACTAATCCTCCCTAAAGACGTATTCCGGCGTCTATAAACATCCATAGAATTGTCATTTGTAGTGACCGTTGGGAGCTATCAGGCTACACCCTTGATTGGTGTATAGCGTTAGACATTCCCTACAACTCCGATCTAGTCCCCTCTTCATGTGGTACCACACTTGACACCATTCCCAGACTCGTTTCCGCATTCGCGTATATCAAAAACTCCCCTCTCCCTTTAATAATTAACAAGCAAGTCAATCCTCTCTCCAGCAAGTTCACAATTTGATTTCGCTTCCACATTTTAGTAATTAAATAACTTTCTAATTGGTAAATTAATCTCTTAGTTTAACTTGTAGGTATCTCTTGTTTTTCTTAATTGTATCATTTTTTGTCCAATGGTTAAAGCATTGATCTCTATGATATGCATGTTGAAGCTTTGATCTACTTAGTGATTGTTTCTTTGATTTACCTATTAGATAGATTAGTTTTCTAGTTTTCTCTTTTTTTTAACTCCTAAGTCACTTTTTCTAAAGGGACCATCCTTAAAAATTTTAGGGTGTAACTCCCTTGGCTTTTGTTTAGGAGTTGGCCTAAACAAAAGGATTTGAGTGTTGTGGTGACACTTGCACCCAACTCGTTGACTTGCCCCCAAGGCTGCTCTCAATGAATTGAGATTTTTCTCAAGTCCACGTGCAGATCTTGATGGCAACACAAAGGACATGTGGTATTTTTTATATGTTTAATGTGATGACTAGGGAGGATGTTGATCTTGCGATAGGAATATATTTTTTGCATGCGGCATCCCTGTCAATGTAGCGCATTCACCATATTTTGAACAAATGGTTCATTCCATTAATGAAGGACCAACAAACTATAAGCCACTTGGTTATGAGAAGCTTCAAGCAGTGTTAGTTTACAAGGAGAGATTCAATTATGAGAAGGTGATGTTCATGTTACCATTGAAGGCATCGTGGAGTGTGGATGGTTGGTTGGATTGCTGAAATCGTCCATTGCTAAACATTATTGTATCCTTTGTATTCGGTCCTTATTTTCTAAAGATAATTGATTGTCAGAGTCAAAAGAAGAAAATAATTTTCTTGAATCACCAAATATGCAAGGTCATTGCAGAGGTGGGGCCATCAAATGTTGTTAAAGTTATCACAGATGCAATGCACGTTTGCAAAGCAACAAGGTTGATGGTCCAAAGAGAATATAAGCATATTTTTTTAATACCATTTGTTGTGCATTCATTGGATATTGCACTAAAATACATTAGCAAAATTAATTGGTTTACCAAGCTAATTGAAGATGGGTGCAAAATTGAGATGTTCATATTGTAACTACCATCAGTGAAAAGCCCATATATTGTAAGTTCTCCAAAGTGGAGATGTTTAAACCAACTGATATTAAATTCACCATATAGTACATTCTTCTTCAACAACTGTTGACAGTGAAGGGACCTTTATCTACCATAGTTGTGAGTGACACGTGGGAATTGTGGAGATATTCTTCATCAGATGCAACCATTGAGGTGGAGCATATGATTTTGGATGATCATTTTTGGGTTGATGTTAAATTTGTTAAATCCATATGTGATACGAAAATATCAAGAATATGTGTAAAACGATTAAATCCATCACAAATAATAGAGATCTCACCTTATACCTATAGTTGGAAATAAAGGTTAAATATGGGTGGTGGAATAAATTAAATACCTCTTCATATGGTAACAAATGCCCATAATCTAAACTAGTATGATGCTTAGAAAACAAAGAAGAGTCCTTCCAAGATAAAGTCCCATTGTTGTAGTATGACTCCCCTCGTATGTATTTCGGGCTTCATCAGAGACACCCCCTTTCACCTATACTCAATGCGAGATGGGCATTGTCAAACTAGGAGATTTGATGGGTTTGTCAATTGCATAGCATTTGGTTGGTGTAGATTTCGTATAAGTTGTGCGTGTTTGCTTGGTTGGTTATTTATGAAGGTATCCCTTCCAAAGCTAGGTTGTCCAAGTCTAGCCTTTCAGATGGTCATTTCCCAAGGTGTCAAAGACCAAAAACCGTCAAACACATTTTTTGGGATTGCAAGATTACCAAGCAGTGTTGGAACTTTCTGGAGGATCAACATCCAGGCTTGTTCCAAAACAAGCTCTATTGGAGGGCAGATTTACTTGGAGATGGGCACTCTCTTGTTCACGAGTCATTCTTTGGTTTATAGCATTGCTTAGAGATTACTACGTTGTTTGTGATTTGGAAACTCAAGTATGTGTTTGACCAAGAGATTAGCTTTGTTTTCACTTCTGTTTCTTTGTTGAAATATGAGGTGCATTAGTTGTTAGCTAAAGGTGCATTATTGATTAAGGATTCTAAAAAATTAGATTCTAGTGTATACTCTGATTTCATTTATGCTTTAGTCTCCAGAAGAGGTTATGATAGGCATTGTCTATACCCTTCCTTTCTTAGCCCTTTGTCTATAAATATGTTATGTGAATATAAGAAGTATTTTCAATAAAAAAAATAGAGAGGTGGTTATAGGATTCTTGACTGCAATAAAGATAATTTTTGGTTCTACAGAGGATCCATTTGACACATTTTGCTTAGTTTGCCCAATTTTCATGTGGACAAGGTGTGTTTGTCTCACAAGAAGCTTTGGCTAATAGGCATAAAATCGAGGATCTAATTGATTGGTGGTGGTTTCATGGTACATAAGCTCTAGAGATGTAGAAATCAACATTTTAAAAATTGGTCGACTAGGACTTGTACTTGACAGAGTTGACCCCCTTGGGTTATGAACCAATCCTTAAATGGGCTTGGTCGATTGGTTTGGTACCGAACCGGCTGAGTCAAGGTCTGACTCAGTCGGTTCAGTACCAAACCGGTCAAACCAGCTGAGTCTGACATAACTCAATTGAGTTGATGTGGGTCCAAGGGTGCACACGTGGAAGGAAAAGACCATTTAAAAAAAATTGACTATTTTACTAAAACCCTAAGACACTAAACCCTATCTCAAGCCTATAAGGAGACGCCCCGACCCTATATTTCCCTCACATCTTCATTGAGCATTCGTGAGCATTTGGATCTTTTGGAGCAGAATTGCAAGCTGAGCAATTAGAGGTTTTGGAGCTTGTTGGGCATTCTTCTTGGACTGTTTGTAGTGGGTTTGGCATCTCATTGAGGAGGCTACAGCCTAGCTTGAAGCTTGGAGGAGTTGTTGTCCATCTCATTGTAATTTGTGGCCATTGAGTTGTTTTGTTGGTTGTTTCCATTGTCCCAGTCTAACAGTCAATTGTCCTGGTATGTCAACAATCTGAAATGAGTCAAATCGGCCCCTATTTTGTCATAAAAAAATTACAAGAGGTCTGAACTCTAAGAGTCTGAAATTTATCTTTTAATTTTACATTTTGTTGAAAAAGAAATTAAGATAGGCACATTTTAATTAGAAGATTTGTTCAATAGTTCAACTTTGCATTTCCCATGGCCCCAAGAGAGAAAGACCCTACATGGATCCATGTGAATATCATTGACAATAGGACGATGATTTGCAAATTTTGCAAGAAATTGATCAAAGTGGGGTTGTTCATCAATTGAAGCACTTGGCTAGTGTAAGAGGCCAAGTTGTCCCCTGTGAAGCACCAACAGAATTGATTGGAGCAATTAGGTTGGAATTGCAAAAGCAGTTTGAAAATTTTAAAGCAAACAAGGCTAAACAGGCTGAAATAAATGCTGACTCTTGACTTCAAACCATTTCAAGCAAGAAGTTTTCCCTCGGATTCCCACTTTAAGTGAATCCATTTGCCCAAGTTCAAGGGCTCAACATACTTCACCTCTTCTCATCCTCTTTTCTTAAATAATTTTGGTTACTGGTTACTAATATCAGATTTACATTCTTGCATTTTCAAATCTAAGTTAGATCTGATTTTTATCTATTAGATCATAGTCGCACTAAAAGGCATAAACTTCGAATCTATATCTAGTTTTATTAGTTTTCCTTTTCAAGCTGGTTTCATCATAAAATCTAGAGTTCTTGATAGGAAAAGTTTGTTGTGAGTTGAGTAGTTTATTTGGCATTTAAGTGCTTTGGTTCGCTTAGCTTTTCCAAAAGCAAGCAAAAGATCCTAAGGAAAATAGCTTTCTAGCTCACTTTCCTTAGTCATTTATTTTCATTTTTGTAGTAGTTAAGTAGAGAAATTTTCAATTTTTTGCATCTAAACCGAACATACTCTTAGAGTGTGTTTCGGTAGGTTTTCAATAAATTTTTGTTCGCTGGAATTTGTACCATTTTATGACAGTCCTGCATTTAAAAATTAACTAAAAGTTATTTAAAAACTCAAAAAAGTTGTCCAAAACACCATTTTTACATACTAGTTTAAGCTAGTTTTAATTTTTTGCACTTTTTAGCATTATCAGAACACTCCTTAAGTGTTTTGATTAACTTTTCTAACCAACATAGTTCGCTGGTCTGCTTTGATTTCATAGCAGGCTGGAGTAAGAAAACACATAAAAAAATTCCATTTGGAACTTCCAGAATAATCCAGAGACTCGGTTTCAAGCACTATTTCGTTTCTCTTATATTGTAAATTGACTTGTTCCTTAAGCATAAAGGGCAAGCAGTATTCTATTTCAAGTTTCATGTTATAATCGAAAGAATAAAAAAAGCATAGCAGGCAATTCCAGCGCCTGACCCCAATCCCCCCAGGGGGGATTCGCACTTTTTTTCATTTTTTTTAATTTTTCGCAACTTTTTTCTATTTTTTCGTTTTAGATTAGTTTCTTTTGAGCAGTAGTAATTAAATAACTCACTCAAGCACGCAATGTCCTTCGAGGACCCGTTTATCATTTTGTCATATGCTTTTGTGTTTTATTCAATTATTATTCTCTTCTTAAAATTTAACCCTAAAATTAACCCCCTTTGCTTTATTCTTGGGGTTTAGTGTAGATTAATCATCTACTCACACATTTTAATAAAAAGAACAACGCCCCAAACCCGGAGTATGCTCTTGACTACTGCAGTTTAGTCGGAATAGTTGGCTCAATCAGAAACGGGTGCAAGGTACTTAGTTTTAATAGGGCAATCCATTAGAATCGAATCCTAAGAACTTGGGAGGTTGCATGGACTGAATCCACAGAGTCAGCAGGTTCTTAAGCTGGTTCATCCGCTCCTGGTTGGACACTTGGTAAGGTTGCTAGAGCACTCAGTTCGAAGGTTAGGTTTCTTTTGGGCCAAACCAAGAATTAACCCACTCCTTAATCCACTCATTTAATAATCATAAAAATTTACCAACTGAGACACTGCAATACTTTCACTGAGACTACGCAAGCAACCCTACACAACAGCAATTGCAAGCATTTTTACATTTTCAGCACTGGTCTTTAATTTTCCATGTTTTAAGTTTCAATCATAAATGTCGTGAATGCTTATCTATCTTGTGTTGGGTTAATCAATTGTTTTAATTTGCAAGCAGTGCTTAGTTGTTATAGTTTATCATCTCATCATCTTTTAACTCCTAGAACAGACTTTTTCTTTGTTATAGATTAAAAGCCTTAGTTTATTTTTCATAGGGACCACCCCCTTGGCTTCACTGGGAGTAAGCCTAGACGGAGGAGTCGAGTAATCAGGTGACAGCACTTGACTCACACTTGCCCCCAAGGACACACTGAGCGGCTTGAAGGTTTCCTGCCGCGTCCCCCCCAGGTGTGTATTAGGCGGCAACAAGGAGTAAGAAACAAAATGCCATGATGAGGGGATCCAGTTCAAATCCTAGCTTTGGTTTTGAAGAATCTTCCTCTATCCCTTTTTCCAATGTTAGGGACCCCTTTCGTTATGTTCCTCCCACTCATGATAACCAACCTAAAAAGAAGAAGAAGACCATTCAAAGTTATTTCCCTACACCTTCCCCCACCTCTACTAGTGCCTCTCAACCAAGTCAAACTCCACCCACCTTAGATAACCATTGGAAGAAGCAATACAAAGAAGTTGCTTATGCATGCATAGCTAGATAGTGGTATGATGCAGATATCTCCTTCAATGTTGCCTACTCACCTTATTGCCGACCTATGTGGGATTCCATTGTTGTTGTTGGTAAGGGATTCAAAGGCCCTAGTATGCATGACCTGAAGAGATATCTTTTGAACAAAGAAGTTGTGTCCATAGCCGAATATTTGAAGGGATTTAGAGTCATGGGTCAAAACAGGATGTACCATCATGTCAAATGGAAGGAACTGTACTATACTAAATTTCCTTGTCTCTTGCCCATAAGGAACCATGTTTTTGAAATCAGTTGATGCATCTAATAAGGTGAAAGATGCAAACTTGTTATTTCATCTTTTGGATGAGATTGTTGTGGAGGTGGGTTGGCCAATATTGTTCAGATAATAATGCCTCTAACTATGTTCTTGCTGGTAAGATGTTAGAGAGCAAATACAAAACCATATTTTGGACCCCATGTGTTGCACATTGCATAGACCTCATGCTTGGGGATATAGGCAAACAAAATTAGATCAAGAATATTGTAGAGCATGCTAAGAGCATTACAAAATACATCTACAACCACTCGGGTATTGAACCTAATGAGGAAAAACACCAAAGGAAGGGAACTTGTTAGGCTTGCCATCACAAGATTTGCAACCCATTTCCTCACATTACAATCTCTTCTTTCTCACGCACAAAACTTGCAAAAGATGTTTTCAAGTGATGAACAGAATACATCTCAATGGGCTCACAAACAAAATGGAAAAGACACCAAAAAGAAGGTTAATGAGACCACATTTTGGTTGATGTTTGTAGCTCGGACAGACATCTCCACATGGGTTTGTGTCTAACCTGTGGAGATTGTCACTAATACCTCTCAGAAACTTTGGGAATTCACTTTATTAAAGTCAATTATTAAAGTGAATGTCTTTTTAGATTAATTGATGGCTAATTTAATAAAGTGCCTAAGTTTTTGGCACTAGTGACTTAATTAATTGAATCTTAACCCTTGATCTCAAGTGAATGAGATCTAATCTCAGCCATTGAAGTTAGGGTTTTGGTTCATCTCAACAACATAAAAGGCAGTCAAGGTGAGAGGAGAGAGACACAAGAGAAACTCAAGCATTGAGTCAGAGAGAGAAGAAGGACCTTCTACTTTCTAGATTTGGCAGAGAAATATTGAAGTAGTTAGGGAAATCGTTTGCAGATGGGTCGTACAGTTGAGCATAGATTTCAAACTTGCAGGAGAGGTCGTACAAGTGTCGTACATCCTAACAAGGGTCCTATAACCATACAATAACCATACAGACCACAGGTGTCCGCAAACAACTAGTAGTGGGATGTACAAGCCGAGTCGTAGCAGCAACAATGGATCAGTATAGTCATACGGATCATACGTCTATCTGTACAGTGCAGTTGTACATGTCTTACAGTGGCCGTACAGGATAGCAGAGGTTGCAATAGTTTTGCAAGGTTTTGTTGGGGCAAATTTTGTAGAGGGAAGATTTTTTTGAAGAAGGCATTTTGCCAAGTTTGTTGTTGTGTAATTTCTTAGGGTCGTTTTACCAATAAGGGAGATCGTGTAAGCTTGAAAATATTGAATGAAAAGTTGTTTTCAAGGGCAAAAATTCTATGTGTGTTTTCTTGTTGAGTAGATCTGTTTCCATTGGTATTGCTTTCGCTATTTAAATTTCTATTAATAGATCTCAGCAAGTAAAAATAAACCAGTGAGATGGAATTTAATTTTTAGCAAGGAAAATCACTAGGAATTGTTTATCTAGTGTTGGGATTAGAAAAATTAGCATGGTATCAGAGCTCACACTCTAAAAGGGAGGCAGATCTGAAATCTACTAAAGTAGATCTTGGTGGGTGCTTGAGAGAATAGGCATACGGTAGTTATTTTGTGCAAATCTAGTTATGACAGCAACCGGTCTTAGATTTAAAGACAGGTTAGATGAGGCATCTAACTTTCTGTCATGGAAAGCGAGGGTTATATTACTTTTGAAAGAACGTGAACTTTGGGACATTATGGAGAAGGCAATTACTTTACCAACAAATCCAACACAGTTGGCAGCTCATGAGAAGAAGGATATTAAAGCCCAGAGAGTGATCGTAGACACTGTGAAGGATCACTTGATTCCTCATGTAGCAGAGAAGACAATGGCCCATGCAATGTACAAAGCTCTAGTGGATTTGTTCTAGAGTGACAACATGAACAGGAAGATGATCTTGAGAAACAAGCTCAAAGATGTCCGGATGTCAAGATTTGACAATATTACCAGCGATCTCATGAAGATCACTTAGATATGTGATCAACTTGCAATCGTTGGAGAGAAAGTAGCCGATGCAGAGCTTGTCAGTGTGACATTGAATGGATTCACCAAGCCTTGGGAACCATTTGTAAAAGGACTCTGTGCTCAGGAGAAGCTCCCCACTTGGGAGAGACTTTGGGATGATTGCATCCCTAAAGAGACTTGGGCAGAGTCTAGGGCTCGCAACCAAGGAGGTAGCAATGAGAACTTGGCCCTTGTCAGCAAGGAAAAGAAGGGCAAAGGAAAGAGTTCCAGCAAGAAGGGTATCAGTGAGGGGGAATGTAATACCCCATTTTTCCCCTTATCAAATATTGGCTTTTAATGTAAATATTGCATACATGCGATGTATGTTTTCCTAGCATGGAGCTCAAGGCCAAGGCCCCGCTAGTGTATGCTCGGATTTTATTTAGAAAGGCAAGTATTTGACATTTTGTTATCCATGTGCTATTAAGCCATGGAATATTGTAATTGATGTAAATATTTAATATTGCAATAAAATACCAAAACTGGCTATGGAAGCAACAAATGAGAAGGGGCCATGTGTATTCCACTAGGGAGTGGTGAGGGGGTTGTGGGGATGAACCATATGCTGCCAAATGTCATTTTGAGAACCCATTTGACTTTATTTGCTGACATTTAATTTTGTTGTAAGGAAGTTGTTGAGGAATTCAATCCATGGCTTCAATGGAGCATAGGCAGCCCAGAAATTCGTATGGTAGGTATGGGCTCTGTTTTTCTTGTACCACAAGTCACCCTATCTCATGAGAATTGGTTCTTCCTCATTCCCATTCCATTGTTGAAGAACCCAACATCAATTTTCATCCATTACACATGCCCAATAGTGAGAAAAACCAAAAATTGCAACTTTGCAAGAACCCACGTTTTGAAGAGCCATGAACGCCCAGAATTTGGTATTGACAGTAAAATCCAATGGGGGATCCCTAGATATGAACCTTGGGGTGAATTTGAGAGTATTAGATACCCCGAAAACCATAGAAAAACCCAGTTGCTATAGCCCAGAATTCCAGTGACGGGATTGAATTATTTGATCACCGAATTGAGAAATTCTAAGTGTGAATTCTAGAACAGAGGTTGGGAACGCTTGATAAACCCAGTGAAGGCTGGAATCTCAAGGATTTAGCAGCTTGGACCTTTCTATACCCATCCTGAAGAGCACTGAAGGGAAGGGACGCCTGAGTGACTGTGCAGCAGAGAAGGGGACCTTCCTTGTGTTGGGTGTGGTAGGTATTATGGGTGCCTTGACTGTTTGAATTATCTTGAGATGCCTGTAGCTCTGTGGTTGAGCTCACTGGCTTAGCATTGCCCTTTTTTGTCTTTTGTATGCTTGATAAACCCAATTGTGTGTTGGCTTAGCATAGCTGTTGAGTGAAACCATGGCTGTGAGTGAGCCCATCTAGTTCCTCCTTAGTGGATACACAACCCAGCTCGGGGGTGATCTCTCAGCTGAAAGAATATAGGCTGGACAGAGATCTATGGTTGGGTGGAACATTGCTCTCACATAACCAGTTGTTGGACAGCTTCATCTCAAAGATAAGTGTTCTCTGTGTTTAAATTATTTGCATTCTGTGTTCTGCAATGTGTTAATTCTGAATAATAATTATTCATGTTAATGGAATTGATATGAAGTCTGTGCATAGCATGAGAAGGGGATTGATTCTCTGCATATTGAATCATCATCTACTTGTGATAGATATGTTGATGCATTACAATTGTGTGTGTGCAAATATGATTTAATTCCACTGTGTTTATATTGAGTATGAATTTGCACACAGAAGTTTTTATTTATTATGAATTTCTTAGTAATGTATGGGGTTGAGTTTACCAAATAAGCCCTGGAATGTCATTTATGTTCCCTCTGTGGTTTGGAATGATGGGAGGGGACGTGACAAAGTGGTATCAGAGCCCATGTTGCAGCACTGGGGTTGCTTGGGCCAAACTCTAAGTTTGCAGGTAGGTAACAAAATGTTTTAACGTGGTATTGGTGAAGTTGGGGCGTCATTTTGATTTGAAAAAATGGCAGATTCAGAGTTCTCAGGTGGGGCAGGGGATCACTCCATTGCATAGAGCTCTGCAAGATCTTTCCAACGGTACCAGACTCACCTCATTTGGCTAAGAGACGAAGGAGATATGAACCCCGCAAGTTGCAGGGACGGAGGTGTTCCATAGTTGCGGATTGCAGGAATGAGGATTTCCAAATATTGCGTTTGGGATTTCCGCAATTCCGCACCCGCAATTTTGGGTAGCAGGTTGAGGAAATGCAAAAGTTTGCAATTTTGCATTTTGGATTTCCGCACCCACAATTTCGGGTTGCAGGTTGCAGAAACAATAAAATTTGCAATTTTGCGTTTTGGATTTCCGCACCCGCAATTTCGGGTTGCGGATTGCTAAAACGCAAAAATTTGCAATTTTGCGTTTTGGATTTCCGCACCCGCAATTTCGGGTTGCGGGTTGCGGAAACGCAAAAATTTGCAATTTTGCGTTTTGGATTTCCGCAATTCTACACCCGCAATTTCGGGTTGCGGAAACGCAAAAATTTGAAATTTTGCGTTTTGGATTTCCGCAATTCCGCACCCACAATTTCGGGTTGTGGGTTGTGAGTTGCGGGTCCAGTTGTAAAAAAAAGAAAAAAGTATAGAGCCCGAAAATTGATTTTTGGATTATAGGAGCATGCGGGATCAGAATTTGATGAGTTCAGTGGCATTCTGAGGCCATTAACGAAGGCCTTGGAAGATCCAGTGATGATCCCGAGCTCATTATGCTTCAATATGACATCAAATTTGAATTAATGGCTTTTATAAATCAATGTCCCGACGCTTAACAGAAGGTCGAATTGAGCTGGAACTGATATGGAGCAGTCATGGAGCAGGCATGGTGTTAAGTTTGGAATTTTGGAACCAAACTCCAAAGGATGTGGAGTCGGGGTGTGCAAGAAGACTAAATAACACTATTCCGGGCCACTTTTTGGGGATTTTGAAAAGCTTGCAGTGGTTGAAAGTGACCTTAGATGAAGGACTCAAGAAATTTACTGAATTCAACATTTCATATTCTCGTTAAACCAGACATATTCCGTTAGACAAAGATTTTCCAGAAATGCGCCGTTTGGGAAATAGCCATTTTTTGCCCAAAATTTGAAATTTTGGAAAAATGTGAAAAGTGGAAAGTAGTCAAACCCAGAAATTTATAGAAGATGAATGGTGCATCGGAACAGAGATCCGCGAGTTGCTAAGTGTTCCTTGTTGTATGGACTAACTTCGCCCGATAAAAAACTTTCGTGATTCTTCATAGATTTTCTTCCACAGATGGTTGAAGTTGGCAGTTCAGGATATTTTGTAATTGTGTAAAAGTGCAGAATTTTTGGTAAAAATTGTCATTTTTGAAGTGATGTAGTTTCCACACCTGAAGTCGGAATGGAGCACGTGGATAGGCATTAGAAAGCTTATCCAGCAGGGAATAATGGTGCATAACCAGAATTTGAATGAGGTTGTCATACCCCATAGATAATTAGAACATAAAAGTGCCAGTGACTGTATTGACAATTGTTGACAATATGGGCAATTTCCAGAATTGCATGAATGGGCAAAAGAAATGAAGACATATTAACTCTGTAAATGATTCCATGAATTTGATTATGTTAAATATTGATGTTGTATATTTCTATATGCATTCTTATGATGTCTAACAAAAAATTTCATAATGCACAGTGCTTGCAACTCATAATATTTAATAGTGTAGCAGAAGTAGCATACAGAGAAGAGAGTCTCCAAAGAAAAATGGTGACCATAAATGATGCTCAAGATCCTTATGAACATGAAGAAGATGTGCTAGGAGAAAATGTGCAAGAAGGGAATGCTGAGAATGAATCTAGTGGGAGAAGGGAGCAAGTAACTCCTCAGAATTTGGTTGAAACCATGGTGAGCTTCAATAAAAAGTTGATGAAGACTCAAGAAGAACAAAACCAACTCAATGCTGCTATTTTGCAAAGCCTCACTGATATGCAGTAGAAGATAAACCTTGGGTCCAACCCAAGCAATGTAGGTGAAGAAGGGAGAGATGCAAAGAAGAGGACTCCAAGCCCCAAGGAAGAGTTCTGTGAGCAAGAAGCATACAACACCTTCCTCTAGATCTTCTTCTAGCAAATCATGTGACTCCAGAGACTCTTAAAGAAGTCCAAGGCATATGCCCAGGAGATTTGATTGAAGAAAGAAGTTCAAAGGCATCCCACAAGGAGAATTCAGGAAGACAAGGCCTCCCACATTTGATGGAGAAGACAAGACTAGCCAAGAGGCAGAGGCATGGCTTCTTGGAATGAAGAAATATTTCAGAATTCAGGACTACTCAGGAAATGAAAAGGACAGAATTGTCATTTATAATCTAAATGGTAGAGCATCAATTTGGTGGGATAACCTCTTGCAAGTGAAAGGGATCAGTGAAAGGAAGATCAGCTGGGAGAGATTTAAGAAGTACTTCAAGGAAAAATACCTTTCTTCTAGGTATTATGACAGTAAGAGAAAAGAGTTCAATGAACTCAGATTGGGACAAAAATCTATGGAAGAACATGTCCATAAATTTTTGGAATTATTGAGGTATGTGGATTACATTAAAGATTAGAGAGTAAAAATCCAATGCTTCCTTGGGAGTCTATCTCAAAGTTTCAGAGATAGGATTGAGTTTGTTAATCCACCAAGTCTTGATGAAGCCATTAGAATGGCAATGCATTGCTATGAGCAGAATAAAGGAAAATTAGAGGTTAGCCAAGCATGGAAAAGAAAGCCAAGAGGGAGGTTTGATCAAAAGAAAAGTGGCTTTAAGCCACCATTCAAAAGTCAGCCCAGACCTTTCCACAGGGGCAGTAAGCAAGGAGTGGATTCAAGCCAGCAGTAGCAGCAGATAAAGCATCAGAAGGACCACTTCAGTGTTGGGGATGTGGAGAAAACCACATGCTAAAGGATTGTCCACATCGGAAGGAGAATCCCTGAAGATTGCACGACTTGAAGGGAGCAGCAACCCCAAGGCACTGATCTCCTCCTACCTTCACGACTCTCCTGGCTTGCCTTGTTTTCCTGTGGGTTGATCCTTGTTTGGTTGCTTGCACACTTTGACATTGTCATATCCCTTCATCAAGCATAGCTAGAAAGCCCTAACTGTCAGATCTACGTTTTGGGGTATTTTACCTGTTTTAAGGGTCACGTTTCCCAAGGCAGCTGATTTTGACCATTTTAAACTAGCTTTGAATCCTCAAATCATACCTAATCATAGAATCACTGTGTGTTATCTATCCCTATCATTTCACACCTTTCCTAAGCCTCCACAGTGGTCCTAATTCCTTAATTATAGGGTTCCATACCTGTCACCCTACGTACTTCACTTGATTGATTTGATCTGGTGATTGGGTTGATCTCTCCTATCGGGAGTAGATCTGGGTCTCCCCCTTGTTATCTTGGCTTCGATAGCTAAAGCGAAGAGTGCCTTGGTTGGCGTGACAACCATCCTTTTGGGAACTAGGGCTCTCTTGGTTCACCACTTTAGTTGCCTGTCCCCTCTACCATCCACCTTGGATCCATCTGTAGGGGCAACTACAAGATTGGTGATAACATGACTCAAATAGGAACCCAGGGCATGGTATTCCAGGATTGACGAATACTTGCAGAGCATGGGCTTCAGCAAGAGTGGGGCAGATCCCAACTTGTATTTCATACTTGTTGGATTTGAGACAATCATCTTGGTGTTGTACGTCGATGATTTATTTCTCACAAGTGCAGAGGAGCTTATAGCAAGGTGCAAGGAAGATTTGGCTACAGAGTGAGATGAAGGATATCGACAATGCATTACTTCTTGGGGTTAGAGGTATGGCAAAGATCGAGTGAGATCTTCCTTGGTCAGGAGAAGCACACAATGGAGATCCTGAAGAGATTCAGGATGGAGGATTGAAGACTAATGGCTACACCTATGGTTACCAACCTGAAGAAAGTTGACTCTTCAGATTCAAAGTTGGTAGATTCTAGAGCATACAGATAGTTGAACACGTTGAGTCAATTTATGGTGGAACCAAGGAAAGTGCATTGGGTAGCAGCAAAGCATGTGCTCAAATATTTGAGGGGCACAATGGAGTATGGATTGAGGTATCTTGGAGGTGATGGAGTGAGGCTGCAGGGTTATTCAGACTCGGATTGGGCAGGGAGTGGCATCAGATCGGAAGAGCACCTCAGGGTGTTGCTTCAGCTTGGGATCAACAATGATTTCTTGATTCAACAGGAAGTAGACTTCCATAGCACTCAATTAAGCAGAGGCAGAGTACATGGCAACAAGTATGGCGAGTTGTGAAGCTCTTTGGCTTCACAAATTGCTTATAGGATTATTTGATCAGGAGTTGGAGCCTACAATGGTTCACTGTGATAATCAGAGTTGTATCAAACTCTATGGGCTATGTTGTTGGGAGCGGGGAGCAGGAGCAAAGCGAAAAGCGAAATTTTCAAAAGCTCCTGTTTCAGGAGCATTTCAATAGTGTTTTTAACTTTTTATATAGTATATATTTTAATATTATTTGATGAATTTATATCTAAAAAACATGTAGGATGTTGAATTAGTTATAAAAAACATGGATTAAACCATATAACATCAATCATATAGTAGTTATAACTTATAACATTGTCATCAAATGATCAACCATAACAACTTTTATAGGAGCTTGGCAAAGAAAGGAGGTACCATAACATTGTCATTAAATGATCAACCTAATGTAAGAGCTTTTAGTATAGGAAAGGTAGGGAGCACCTTGGGAGTACGCTCCCAAAACTGGGAACGATATTCGGGATTGGGAACGAGGGGGGGTGGGGTGCTCCCCTGCAACGGATTCTATGAGAATCTAGTATTCCATGATAGGTCCAAACATATTGAGATAAGATATCACTTCATCCAAGACAGGGTCCAGAAGGGAGCAGTCAAGCTCTAGTATATTTCCACAAATGAGCAGGTTGCAGACATTCTCTCCAAACCTTTGGTGAAAGGGAAGTTTATCTTCTTTAGAGATAAACTAGGAGTGGTTGAGAATACCCTCCTCACTAAAAGGGAGTGTTGATGTTTGTATCCCGGACATGGATCTCCACATGGGTTTGTGTCTAACCTATGGATATCGTCCCTAATACCTCTCAAGAACTTTGGGAATTCATTTTATTAAAGTCAATTATTAAAGTGAATGTCTTTTTAGATTAATTGAGGTTAATTTAATAAAGTGCCTAAGTTTTTGGCACTAGTGACTTAAGTTAATTAATTGAATCTTAGCTCTTGATCTCAAATGAATGAGATCTAATCTCAGCCATTGAAGTTGGGGTTTTTGTTCATCTCAACAAGATAAAAGGAAACCAAGGTGATAGGAGAGAGACACAAGAGAGACAGAAGAGAAACTCAAGCATTGAGTCAGAGAGAGAAGAAGGACCTTCTACTTTTTAGATTTGGCAAAGAAAGATTGAAGCAATCAGAGAAATCATTTGTAGGTGGGTCGTATAGCTGAGCAGAAATTCCAAGGTTGCAGGAGAGGTCGTACAGGTGTTGTACAATAACTGTATGGACCACACATGCCAACAAACAACTAGTCGCGGGTTGTATAGGTCGAGCCACAACAACAGTAGCAAAGCCATGTTACACCAAAATGTCATCACCCTTGTGCAAGTGTCGCAAGTGTTGCAAGTGTCGCAAGTGTCGTTATCATGACCATTGTGCAAATGTCGCTATCAGGACTTAGTGTCGTCATCTTGACCATTGTGTAAACTCTTTGCTCTGACCCCTAAACTCATACTGGGCTAAAACACATTCAACTCAAGGTTATCCCTGCCCTGTTGACCTTGTTGAGTAGGCTGGCGCACTTCTCCTTCATCTAGAGTGCGACAGCGCAATTCTTGGTCAGCTAGGGTGAGACACTGGCGCACTTTGTCCTCCTACAAGGTGCGCCTGACCCTCTCTGGCGCTCTATCTCCTCTACCAAGGTGCGCCAGGGTTGGTTAGAGGCTGTTTTGGGGAGTCTCGAGGTCTTTCTAGAGGTTTGTTGAGGTGGATACCTATCCCTAGACTCTAGGTGAGGTGGCATTTTGGTTCCTAACCTAATGGGAGGATCCCTTAACCATCTCCCTCTAATCCTCAACGTACCCTATCTTTTTAGCCCTATATAAACAACCCGTCTCTCCATAGGAAGGGGAGGAAGGTCTATGGTATCCTTATGCTAGTAGAATCCATATTGGTGATCCCTAATTATCTTGGGAAGCTTGTACCATCTTGGAGGTTTGGCTTGGACATGTTGGATGGGGGATGCGACGTTAAGGCTTTGGTTGTATCTTTCTCCTTTCTATGTAACTCCTTTTACAGTTAATATAATCTCTTTCCATAAATGTTGTCTCATTGATAATGTTTAGATTTTTCCTCCTTAACTATTAACTTAGATCAATCATATGAAATGTATGCTTTCACTGTTTGTTGGTTCCTATGTGTTCAACAGGGTCTTGCAGGTTGAGATCCGACGACACTAGGGCATTGGATCAACAAAGAGCAAAGGGATCTGCAAATCTGAGGTAAGTAATCTATCTATCTGTTTGCACTTCTATTTGACCTAGGAAAGTAGGTTATGTTCTGTTTGATTTGTTCTAAATTCATGTTGAACTAGGGAGATCATGCCTCAAGTCCGCTTTCGGTAGATTATCCGGTAACAAGCCATACCGCCATATGGATCATACGATCGCACATACAGTGCAGCCATACAGGCTGTACAGACTGTATAGGGGTCATATGAGCCATATAGAGATCGTACAAGGCAGCAGAGGTGCAGTAGTTTTGCAAGTTTTTGTTGGGGCAAATTTTGCAAAGGCGGGATTTTTCTAAAGAAGGCATTTTACCAAGTTTGTTGTTGTGTATTTTCTCAGGGCCATTTTCCCAATAAGGGAGCCCTTATAATCTTGGAAAATATTGAATGAAAAGTTGTTTTGAAGGGAATAAATTCTTTGTTTGTTTTCTTATTGAGTAGATATGTTTCCATTGGTATTGCTTCCACTATTTAAATTTCTATTAATAGATCTTAGCAAGTATAAATAAATCAGTGTGTTGAAATTTAATTTTTAGCAAGGAAAATCACTAGGAATTGTTTATTTAGAGCTGGTGTTAGAAAAATTAACAATTTTGGAAAAAAAAGTATAGATTGTGAAAATTGTCAAGCCCCTTGTTAAGGTTTTGTGGTTGGTGGATAGGGAAAAATTGGCCATGGGTTACATATATGAGGCTATAGTTCAGGCAAAGGAGTAGATAAAGGCAACTTATAAGGATAGAGTAGCTAAGTATGGGCATATTTGGGAGATCATTGATAACAGATGGAACAATCAAGTCCATCACCCTATACATGTAGCTTGCTATTTCCTGAACCCAAAGTATCATTATAGAGCTCAATCAGGAGAAGATCAAACTAGGGAGGTCAAAGATGGATTGTATGAGTACCTAGAGTGCATGGACCTTAATGAGAGTGAGTAGCTAGAGATACACAGACAGATCAGTGCTTTCACTAGATCCACAAGTACCTTTGGAAAAAACCTAGCAAAGATTGCAAAAGATGTGGACCATCCAGGTAAACAATTCTAAAGTTTTATTAAGTTCAAATGTTTAAAACTTTAATCTTTAAATACTTTAAACTTTTAAGTTTTAGGCAAATTCACAATCTAATTTCTTGAACCCACTATCTTTGCAGCAGATTGGTGGGAGTCATTTGGTAGCCAATGTCCTCAATTGCAAAAGTTTGCAATAAGTCTTGAGTTAGACTTGCAGTGCATATGGGTGTGAGCGCAATTGGTCTATCTTTGAGTGGATTCACACAAAGAAGCTAAATCGTTTGGCACAAAAATAATTAAATGATCTCATCTTCGTGCAGTACAACCTTCGACTAAGATGCAACCAATTATTGAATAGGAGACCTAATGGATGATATTGATCCAACCTCAGAATGGGTAGAAGCATTTCAACTGACAAAGTTTGATCCTAATCATGATTTTGATGTAGAGGACTTGGGATGGGTTGATCCGGATGCAGATCCAACAATAGCAGGTGATGTAGCCATAGATCCAAACATGCCAGGCAATGGTCACCGACAACATAGTCGTGCATCTACTATTGCGCTTGTAGATGTTCCTGAGCAATCCAATGAGGGTGAGGACTTTGAGGAGTCTGAACCAAATGTTGATGTTGAGCATGGCATTGCCAGCAGTGGTGATGAGTTTGATCTTTGATGATTGATCATGTTCATCTTGTAGCCTTGTAGGCATAGCATGTTGTTTTTTGAACTCTGTAGGCCATTTAGAGCCTCAGTAATTATGTATTTTGATTTAGATACGTATTGCACTTGGTACCATTTTGACATATTCACCCTCACATGGTATATACATGAGTAGACTTTGCAAATTTTGTCTCTATGGTTTGGCATCTTTAACATAAAAAAATTCCACTAAAATTTGAATATTTTATGTAATTTTTTAAAAATCGAGTCATTAAATTCAAACCAGTTCGAGTCATGGCCGAGTCCGAATCCAAGTTCGAGTTTTAAAACATTGTTAGAGACCTCAACCCTAATAGTCTAAACCTACTTCATTGTCAATTCAACCTGCTTTGTAGGATTCCTGTAAATTATAGCACTATTAGAGGTAAGAAACAACTTGCTTGACAATATAACGAAATGAAAATTTTTACTTAAATTTTTTATATTATCATTAATTGTTTCGATATCTTTGAGAGGTGTTCCAACCTCATCGGACCTCATATGATGAAAATAGAATTTCATATCTCATCCAAAATTCAGTAGAGTTAGTAGTGTTACGTGGTACCAGTACTAACGCACCTTCAGATGTGTCCCCAAGGAAAGAGGGTCATTTTTTTTTTAGACCAGGGGGGGGGTTGTCCAGCTTTTTTCTGAGTGGAGGTTATGGCCAGACCCTTTGGTCCCTCTCTTAGGAGTACTATGGCTTAGTGGCATTGTTGATTGCCTCATTAAAGGGCTTGTAGCCCTGAAATTGGTATTCGAGGCTCCTAAGGGTGGATCACATGACCCCCCACTTGTTTCATTACTCTGGTGCCATTTTTCTCAGCTGTGAGGCACTTGTCTCTCTTCCAGGTCACTTGAGGCACCCTTCTGGTCCCTCTGCAACCCAGCTCCCTCTCTCCTTGGGCCTCTTCCATTGATGACGTCATCATCTCCACTAGGTCGTACTACTTGTTTGGGGGGGGGGCATTGAGGGATTATCAACACTGTTGGGGTTAGATGGGGCATGACACCCCCCCTGCCTACTCCAGCCTTCTATTTGGAGTATTTTGCTCATTTTTAGCTATTTTAATCATTTTTGGGTGAACTCTGGAGAAAATGCCCCAAGTTACCCACAGATTTGATTATTTTGATATTATTTTATGTTATAATTTTAAGTTGACATGTTATAATTTTAAATTGACATTTTAAGGCATGTAGGCCAGGTTATTTTGTAAAAGTGAGTGTGAGAACATATAAATAAAGTCTCCTCACTTCATTTGTAAGACAACTTATGGGACAAAATTCATTATGTTACTTTTTTACCCAATATTAGCCTTATGAAGTGATGCGCACCTCTTGGAGGGATGACTCTTTGCTCTTGTGGATGAAAGTTGGTTGTTATTTTTCTTTGTTAGTGCTTTGTGGATGCTAGAATGGTTGGAAGAACTCATGCTCAAGTAAGTCTATTCCATTTTTAGTCTTGTTTGGTGAATGGTAGGTAATTTTTGCATCTTGAATGATTGAATGGTAGCCCTAGGGTTGTTTTCTCTTTGAATAGGGCCTTTACCTACTTTTCTATCCCCTTAGCATAGTAAAAATGCTTCCAAGAGGAGGTTTTTATGAAGTTTTAGCCTTAAAGCTCCAACTTTTCCCTAGATTAAGCTCTTGAAACGAACCCTAGAGGTTGTTTCAAGAAGCCCTAACCCAGTTGGCAAGGAGAAATACCTCCAAGAGAAAGGTTGGTCACCTTCCTCTAAGGCTAGGGTTTGGAGTAACATCCATTAAAACCCTAAGTTGGTTTATATTTTCTACATCAAACCCTAGTTTGTACTTTTGTAAATATTATTTTTAGGTTAATTTTTGTATTTTCTTTTGTAATTAGGTTTGCAATTTTATGTTAAAACCCTAGAAAATAAAAAAATTAAATTTTTCCATTTTGGCCTTCATAAAATTTCGGCCTTCTCTCCTACAATTTCTCCCTGCCTCCTTTAGCCCTAAAGACCTACACCTAACCCTAAAACAGTCCTAGCACCCCTCCTCTTCTTCTTCCCTTTTTCCTTTCCCTTTCTTCCTCCCTCCTCTCTTTCCTTTTCCTCCACCTCCTCTTCCTTTCCTTCCCTCCTCTTCCCTTTTCTCCTCCCTTTCTCCTTCTTTTCTTCCTTCTCTCTCCTTCTCTCTTTCTTCCTTTTCCTTCTTTCCTTTCTTCTCTTCTTCTCCCTTCTCCTTCTTCTTCCTCTTTTCCTCACCCACAGCCCTCTTCCTGTACTGCTGCAGGGCTCGGCCCCCCCTTACTTTGACCTTTTCCCTCCTTCAAAAGGACCTCGGTTCTCCTCCTTTAGGCTGCCCTAAGTCCGGCCTTAGCCTTTAAGCCCTCGGCCCTCCATTTGGGGGCTCTTCCCAAGGCTGTTAGAGCCGCCCTTCTACTGCAAAACCTATGCTATTGGGAGCGAGAAGCAGGAGCAAGGAGCGGGGAGCGGGAGCGTAGTGAAAAGCGAAATTTTCAAAAGCTCCCATTTTGGGAGCGTTTTTTATATAGTATATATTTTGATATATTTTGATGGATTTATATCTAAAAAACATGTAGGATGTTGAATTATCTATAGAAAACATGGATTAAACCATATAACATCAATCATTTAGTAGTTATAACTTGTAACATTATCATCAAATGATCAACCATAACTACTTTTATATACGAGCTTGGAAATGAAGGGAGGTAGCATAACATTGTCATCAACTGATCAACCTAGTATAGGAGAGGTGAGGAGCGCCCCGGGAGCATACTCCCGAAACTAGGAGCGTTTTGGGATCGAGCTTCCGAAGGAAGTGAGCTTCAAGAGCAGGAGCAAGGGGGTGGGGGGCACTCCCACACAGTAGAGTGCAAAACAGTCTGCTAGGGCAGCAGATAGTCATCTTTTGACAAGCCTTTAAACTTTGTCTTCTTGCCTACACATGCAAGCCACAAAAAGGGGTTAGATATTGACTTAATTTAAAAATGTTTGTGGATTGTCCTACCTAATTAGAGAGGTCTGAAATTGCATTAAAAAGGTCTGAAATTACTCCTTTACAGTCTGAAAAGTTGTGGTTTTTGTATCAATAAGGTTGTTAAAACTTGGATGCAAATTGTTTACGTTATTCACCTATCTCAAAATATCTTTACTACTGAAGTGACTAATATATGTTGGTAATACCTTTATGCACAGTCTGAAAAGTATGCTCATTTGAATGTCAAAAAGGTGGTTGATTGTTGGATATTCACTGTGGTTGTTTTGAAGCACATTTATTACACTTTTGAGTGACTTACTTCTGCTAGAACTGTTATAACACTTTCGTGTTGACAGCTTACCATACTGACATATTGCATTGACTGCCAACCCACTTATATACAGTCTACTAGTTATCCTTATTTGACTGTCCTAAACGTGGTTAAGTGTCGCAATCACATTGGATACATTCATTACTCACATTTGCACTTCCCTCACTATTATATGCAAGTGTTTTTGGACTATTACTCTACTGCTGTACTATGTTACACGTGTTATTAGCAAATTGGTAACTACATTCCTTGTCATTGGATAATCTATGCAACTATGTTAGTGCTACTTATTGGTGAATGATACTTCATATATGCTAAAGTGTTATTGACTTCCTACATTGCTAATCATTACACTTGCTCTAATACATTGCATTGTTATATTACCTTGCATCTACAAACGCTTTTTTCTAAATAGTATGTTTTCTTCATTCACGAAATCATATTGATTAAGGCATTGGTCACTAATTTGGTCTTCTAGAAGACAGCTTCTTTGTCCTTAAGTGTTTGCAGAGTATCAAAGGGCTCTCCCCTTGGAGGTTACGACTCTCCGAAGCAGTTGGAAGTGTGACTAAGGTGACATTGGTCACTCTTCTAGAAATTTGTTCATCGGACACTAGGCCCGCTAATTCATCCGGTAACAAGTAGTTCTCAGAATTCCAGTTAACTAAACTGCAACAAACTAAAGACAAGTCCACTAAACTATCAAAAGACACCAAATGTCACCCTACTCATTGACTACATGATACCTGCGAAATATAGACTTGTTAAAAAATAGGCATGCCAAAGGATGGTCCTATAGCTCATGTCGAGTGTTACCCACTAAGTTGCACTTAGATGGATTTTTAGTGAGCCGCCAAAGTGTGAACAAGTCACTTGTTCATCATCAGTGTTTGAAAGTCCATGTAGGCCATTTTTGGCCTTTTTTTTCAATTTTCGCATGTTCATACCCCCTTGGAGGAATTGTAATAATTGGTGTAGCGTGATGACTTATTGTAACATGCTTGATTTTCCTAGGACTTAGTCATCAATACATTACTACAAAGTTTTTTTTCTTTGTTAATTATATGTTGCTTTTCAACGACTGATAATTTTTGAGTTTTCCACTCAAATCCTTGAAAGTTAGAGTAATTTTCTTGGTGGTTAGGCCTTAGGGGGTTATTAAACCCTAGTGTCTAATGTATATTACCATGCTAGTCAATTTCCTAGAGTCTTATCGACATGCATTAAGTCCCCCTAGGATTTTTTGGTTTTCTGTCATTTAATAAAATTTAAAAAAGGCATAAAAGTGGTACTAGGGAGTGAAATTTGCCATGGGGGTGCTCGTTTTCTAACTCAGAGCACCCACTTTACCCTTGTACCCACTTTGAGAGTGATATTAATGATTATTTATCAATAAATATGACTTTCTCTCGAAAATGGCCAAAAAGACAAAATAAAAGCCAAAAAAGACAAATTAATGGGAAGATCAGGATCCCATAAATTAGGGAAGTCTGTCTAGGACATGTTTCCAATGGTGGCAAGTCAAGTGGAAGTTAAGATCTGTGATTTAAAAATCGGTGAAATCGGTTTGTAAATCGGCCGATTCACCGATTTATCCCCTGCCCGGTTCAAATCGGCCTCCAAACCGGTTTGTTGGACCGATTTAACCAATAAATCGGACCGATTCATCTGAAAAAACCGGTTTGACCGATTCAAGTAAAAAATCGGACCGATTTTTTGCGTGTGGGTTAGTACCATGGTATATTCATAGATTCTTAAGGATACTTGAAGAATTTTATAGTTATACAATGAAAGGAAGAAAATGCATTGCCTTAACCTGAGAAAGATGCTACATCTTCAGTTTAAAATTTTCAATAATAGATCTTCCCATATTCACAGCTCCAAACTCGTCACTTCCTGTTTTCAAGCTCTGAATGGTCACACTACAAGGGGCATGGTGGTCAAATTCCCACTGTCAGATACACCATGTGATGTAAACCACAAAGATACTCGGCATTTCTTAGAGTGAATTTCATCACTCACTTTTCTTAATCTTGGATGTTAAAAGAGTTATCAGGTGACATTGTATTCAGCACATCATTATCAGCTACTGAATAAAGGAATTCTAGCTTAGTGCCTTACTTTTGTTTTTGTTTTTCAAAATTCAGGGTCTTTACAAGTCCAGTTCTCAATTTAGGGTTTACTGTTATAAACCTTCAATCTGTGTTTGTGACGACAAGTCTAGTTTTTTTGTAATATGCTTCTATACTCTTAATTATTTTATTCAATGAAAAATTGAACAATATTTCAAAAAGAACTTACAACTCTTGTAATCTTTCCAATTATGCTTGTTGGCAAAGATCCTTTAGCCATTCCCAAAGTAAATTTTGACCATTGTACATTTATTTTCATATAGGCCATCTCTGGACATTAATTTACACTAATATTTATTTTAAACTATATACCTAATTAAAATTAAATCATGTCCACTTTATGAAAACAAAGTGTTTTCAGGTAGAGTTGACTCTATGTAGAGGCATGTGTAAGACCTGCTCGATGGAGATCTGTGTTCATTGTTTACACACCAAAGCAACAGTTTATGAACAGATGCAATTGATTATATAGGTTCCAATCCTTTCTTCCAGTTTGATATGTCTAGGGGAATATTTTGTTTCTAATGCTATGGAATTATGAATAAGAATCTTGAAAATATTGTTTTTCTTAAAAAAATTAAATATTTTATGTATTTTTGAGCAAACCGATTCATTAAATTCAAATCGACCGATTTATTACCGATTCATTACCGATTCCGATTCCGATTCCGAGTTGACCCTCGACCGATTCCGAGTCCGATTCCGATTTTTAAAACCTTGGTTAAGATAGAGTTAGCTCATGCTCTGATTCAGTTGGTGGATCTCCATGTGAAGGTGGCACATTTGGTATGAAGAGGGGCACATCATCAAAAGAGAGGGGCGCATTCTTCGTTGAGATGTGTCATCATTTGAAACGAGGGCACATCTTTTCGCTTTGAGGTGGCATCAATCACCTCCAATCCCCCTCAGATCACTCACCATCACTCAAGCAAGCTTCTCTTGAACTCTACTCATCTCTTCCACTTGTTGAGTGCGCCCTCCTTGAAGAATGCACCCTCCTCCATTGTGGCTATTTAAGCAGGCATTCTCTCTTGTATTTCTCATGGTCAGAGTACTGAAAGGCTGCCTAAGCTTTGCACTTGTAATCTGAAATAATTTTTGGAATAAAAGGCTTTGGAGGAAAACCTGCAGTGACGGGCATCAATGTGTGTGGATGAACATTGCTTTGCTTATGAGGTAACTTGTTTCATTGCTTATTTTCTTGTGTATGTTTGGTTAGCTATGGGCCTGCAAAGGGAGTTATCTCCCAGTAGGGTAAGAGTCTATTCTAGCTTGATTTATGCTCTTATTGTTTGCTTGTTGTAGATCTCTTAGATAGACATGTATTTTTGGTATAAATTGCATGTTTTCCAAGTTTCTGCTGTCAGCAGTGTTAGATTTTCACAATTTAATTCAAGATTATCTAGGATCTTATCTAAGAGAATAACATGCACAGCAAATCAAACACAAGAGACAGGAGACACAAAGAATTTCATCGGGGAAACCATAAAGGAGAAAACCCCACAACTTCCTCAGAGATAAAATGAGCAACGATACAATAAACCCCAAAAGTAGAAATGGTCTCCAGCAGCTTCTCTCTTCTCCACTTGTGCAAACTTGTCCTCCTACTCACTTATGCGAACTTGATGAGTGAGTGAATGATAAAATAGAGAGGAGCACCCTCTCTATTTATAGTTTATACTTTACCTTTCACTTAGCCTTAACCCCAAACAGGTCGGCCCCTAAGTGTAACTGACTGGGCCGACTTCTCTAGGAGAGTCTAATAACCCATGAAAGACTCAACTTTGGGGTCAATTCCCCGTCATACAATGGAGGGTTAACCTCATTGACTTTACATGAGCCAAATACAATAATGACTTCTCCGACCGGAGGAATAAACATCTCTGTCAGAGGTATAATAATAAAATACAAATACAATATAAAATATACAAGTGAATATCTTCCGAAGTTACAATTACATTAACACTCCCTCTTAACTAGGAAGGTATTCTCTTGACACAGTTCATCAGCACAAGTCTTCATCACTGGATCATCGTCACTGATATTGCTATCTCTACCATCAATCTCCAGTCTACTCATCATGGGAATTTCTACAGAGCCAACCCTTTTTCATGCTGGATGTAGGCCTAGCCTCCATGTAGGTCTTCATCATTTCTACGAACAAGCCATCAAGTAGGTACATCTCAGGACTTATTATATGCCTCTGCAAAACCTGCAAGATCTCCCAGGACTGATTATATGCCACTGCAAAACCTGAAGGAGCATCCCAAGACTGATTATATGCCTCTACAAAACCTGCAGGATCTCCTAGGACTGATTATATGCCACTGCAAAACCTGAAGGAGCATCCTAGGACTGATTATATGCCTCTGCAAAACCTGTGTACCCTACTGTCACCTCATCATCTTCAGATCATCTCATCGTCACACGAAGCACAACCCAGATGCACATCACACGTCTACCAACATGCGAGGACTTTCCTACCAGCATGTGAGACACAACACTTACATCAACCGATATGGGAGGACTTTCCTACCACCATTCGGGAAAGGCTCAGCAATTACATCAACGACCATGGGAGGACCAACCTACCACCATGTCGGAAAAGCTCAACAATTACATCGACGACCATGGGAGGACCAACCTGCCACCATGTCGGAAAAGCTCGACAATTACATCAACGACCATGGGAGGACTAACCTACCACCATGTCGAAAAAGCCCATGTGCATCTGCGTCTTTCGGACTCATCACTTCCCCTTAGAAGGAACCTCAATCTGAAGTACACCAAGCTTCTCTCCGAAGTATTCAAACTTCACTCTGGCTAGTGGCTTGGTTAATACATCGACTATCTGCTCGTCTATCGCAACATACTGGAGCTTCACTGCTCCTCTCTGCACCATATCCCTGATATAGTGGTACTTGATCTCAATGTGCTTTGACTTGTCATGGAACACTGGGTTCTCAGACAACTTCACACAACTTTGGTTGTCGCAATATGTACAAGTCACGTCCAACTGGAGATCAAACAAATCAAACAGTAGCTTCCTCGGCCATACTACCTCACAACTAATCGAACAAGCTGCGACATACTCTGCTTCGACTGTACTCAGTGTCACGCAAGACTGCTTCCTACTAAACCAAGAGATCACACCTGCTCCCATATTGAAGCAGCACCCTGAAGTGCTCTTCCTATCAATGGCACTACCTGCCCAATCCGAATCAACATAACCCTCCAGGTTAATCTTCTAATTCACATCATACTTGAGCCCATAACCAACCGTACCCTTCAGGTACCTCGGAATATGCTTTGCAGCAATCAAGTGAACATGTCTCGGATCCATCAGGAACTGGCTCAATGTGTTCACAGCAAAGCAAATATCTGGTCTCGTATTCGTCAGGTACATCAAAGATCCAATCATCTGACGATACATCGTGGCATCAACCAACTCTGATGAAGCATCACTCAATAGCTCCAGGTTCGATGCCATAGGTGTGGCCATGGCCTTGCAGTCCATCATCCCGAACCTCTTTAGGATCTCTACTACATACTTCCCTTGCCCAAGGAAGATTCCATCCGCACTCTGCCACACCTCCATGCCTAGAAAATAGTGCATCATACCCAAGTCCTTCATCTCGAACTCGGCAGCAAGCTTTCTCTTCGTGTCAGCAATCAACCCATCCTCACCTGTCACAAACAGGTCATCTAGATATAGTAGGAGTATCACTGGGTTCCCTTCCTCAACCTTGTAGTAAAGGTTGGAATCCGCTTTACTCTTGGTAAAGCCCAAACTAGTCAAGAAGCTGTCTATGACTCTATCCTGTCGTACCACATCCTGGGTGCCTGTTTCAATCCATACAAGGATTTCTTCAATTTGCACACGAGTCTCCCTGTCATGTGTCTCAAATCCGAGTGGCTGTTCCACATACACTTCCTCCTCTACTACATCATTCAAGAACGTTGTCTTGACATCCATCTGGTGTACCTTCCACTTCATTACTACAGCCAGAGCAAGTACTGATCTGATGGAAGTGTATCTGGCTACAGGTGCAAATGTCTCCTCATAGTCTATCCCTTCCTTCTAGGAGAAGCCACGTGCCACAAATCTCGCCTTGTGTTTCTCTATGTTGTCATCTACAGCATGCTTGATCTTGTAGATCCACTTGGAAGTCACAACAGACTTCCCTACTGGTCTCGGGACCACATCCCAGACATCATTCTCCATGATCGACTGGTACTCGATCATGGCATCCTTCCATTCTTTCTTCTCAGCTACTTTCTCATAGTTGGAAGGTTCTTTATCAATGATGTCACACAGCATGGCCACATAACTGGAGTATGGCCTCGGTCTCTTGCTTTCTCTGTGTATTCCTTCTGGAGCGCCATATCTCTCTGCATCTTGAATTGCTTCTCGTACCCATGCTGGTTTCCTCTTGTGAGAATTCTTCTCACGTGGTGGATCTACAGGTTCCTGTGGGTCTTCCATCTCGCGTTCTTCATATTCTTCTGGAATCGCTTCTTCCATTACTGTATTTCTGATCCTGGGAACTTTAGGTTCTCCAATATCTTCAATAGGTGGTTTTCTGATGTATGTTGATTCTTTGTCACTTGTTCTTCAAAACAAGTCTCTCTTGTAGGTGATGGTATATGATCTTTCCTACAAGTCAAGTTCAATTGCATGATTAAAAACATCTCATAGTTTTCAGAACAAATTCTTACGCATAAAGACATAGGTCATACAGTCATGCAATTATCTTAGCCAATGCTTCAATACAACATTTATCCATATCCCATAACTTTCTAGATGCCTTCCATCTCTACCAGAACATTGTTAAGAGTGTGCACTACTCCCAACATGTCAGCAAAGAGGTTTCAGTCTAGATAAGTAGCAATGGAGTGTTGTACAGTACCATAGGCCACTTACCCATTACTTGCATATTAGTAGTATCTTGTTCATTAATGCAACTTTTCTAACATGCATAATATACATCCTAAATCTAGGAACATAAGTATTTACATGACTGAACAACATCATTTAAGTAATCATAGCCAAATATCTTAGCCAATGCTTCAATACAACATTTATCCATATTCCATAACTTTCTAGATGCCTTCCATCTCTACCAGAACATTGTTAAGAGTGTGCACTACTCCCAACATGTGAGCAAAGAGGCTTCAGTCTAGATAAGTAGCAATGGAATGTTGTACAGTACCATAGGCCACTTACCCATTACTTGCATATTAGTAGTATCTTGTTCATTAATGCAACTTTTCTAACATGCATAATATACATCCTAAATCTAGGAACATAAGTATGTACATGACTGAACAACATCATTTAAGTAATCATATATACAAGAAATGACAATTCAAATACTTATCTTTGTTTGGTTGTTGGGTGGACTCCCTCTCAATCTTTGCTTCCTTGCAGGAACTATTGGAGTGTGCTCCCTCTTGATCTTTGCTTCCTTGCAGGAACTACTGGAATCTCTGATAGTGTGCACCTTAACCAATGCTCAACATGGATGAGAGGTTCTTCCATAGATTATTGATCTTTATTTGTTTTCCGGAGTCCAACTCTGCGGTAGCTTCCTCTACTCCTTTCATGTAATACTGAAAGTCATCTATAACTTCACCTTATGAGGTGGAACCTTCTAAATAAACCCTTGTAGATAGTTACCTTCATTATAATACATATTCTTCATCACTTGAAGAATCTTCACTGTCTTCTTTGGTTCTCTTCCTTGGAGGTTCATCATCCTCTGCAATGTGAGCATGATGTCTTTTCTTGTTGTTCTTCTTCTTGTGGGAGTTGCTTTTGTTCTTGGGACAATCTTTGGAATAATGCATGTTGCCGCCGAATTACACACCGTCTTTGTCGCAGCAGAAATCTATGTTGCCGATCAGTGTGCCCTTGGTGGCAAGTATCAAATCAAGTATGTCACTTGGTTCGTGACTCCTCCGTTTAGGCAAAATTCCCAACGAAAGTCAAGGGGGGTAGTCCCTATGGAAAGTTACTAAGGTTATTAGGGTCTTCCAATTAGTTGATGGGTTGTTTATTAAGGTTTTTTTGGAGTTTTAAAAGTGGGGTTTCAAGATATAATTGCAACAATAGTTAAAATAGTCTTTACCAGCATGAATTAAATATCACTGTAAAATATAGATGCATGATGGATTGATATGATAATAAGCAAATAAAGTGCAAGGACCAGTGCCTTATGGAGTCAAACACAGTGAAAGTAAATAATGTTGAAAAGGGAAATGTTGTGCAATTGTCTTGTTATCACATATATAGTAGCCGGGCTACCATACATTATTTTTCTCATTCCAGTACACTATTCAGCCAGTTCCCTTGCATTTGAGATGCCGAGATGAGCATCTATATTGGATCACTATCAGATTGTGGACAGCAGTTGTATTCCCCATGCCATGATTGAGTTTCAGGACACTCAGAGAGATGACCGATGTAGCCATTATACCATTGGTACAGAGCAGACAGTAGTGCCCAGAGTTACAGCAGCAGTCTCAGAGGACAGATGATGGTACAGGTTGATGAGCTTTCAGGTATATGACTCAGCAGGTATATCATAGTGTTATGGTTAGATTGCTTTTATACTTATTCTCATAGCATGTCTTAGCACTTAGTGTCATGATCTGGCGATCATATAGATATATGGACCTGGTTGATCTATTATATATATTATATTGTCCCTACTCAGACTTAGAAGTTCACTATTCATACTCATTGGTACATACCCTCCTTAGGGAGAATAGAGGTGATCATTACACCATACTTTGGCTTGCTAGTGTTGGCTCCATCATTTCATTGTCTTCATCCATCCATGGCCTACCTTTTAGATTATCACCCTGACTTACTACTTGACTAGTGGCATGGAGGACTTTTCCCACTGTAGCCTCTGTATTGGATGAGCTTCCCTGTTTATTGTGTCTCGGCTCTGAGTTGGTGACAAAACTTACCTATGGTGAGTTGGAGTTCCTTGTGAATTCCCCCTAGTCACTAAAGTTGTGTTGGCTAAACCTGAAACTTTTAGTGCTGCCATGTATACAAAATCTGGAAAAATGAAATGCTATATTTTGTATGAAAAGCCCATTCATGCAATGTGTTTCTAAACACACATGAATGAGAGGCATGCCAAATGAACATGGCAATGAAAATGAAATGTTATATCTTGTGGAAAATAAATACCTAGGTAAACAAGCTGTCCATGACACACCTAGAAGTGCTCAGGTAAACAAGTGCCTTAAAAACACACCTGCAGCAGAAAGCCTAAAAGAAAAATGTAAATCTATGCAATGTGTTTGTAAACACACATAGATCAAGGCTATGGAAACTTCAGGCCCAAAAAGCAATGGAACTAAAAAGCTACATCTAAACAATTGCTGGCCTTATTTGTATTATGGATTGTGCGCATCTGTGAAGGTAAATAAACCCTCTTTAAACAACTCATCCATTTGTGAGACACCGCCATTCCCTGTGTTATTGCTCATTCAGTATATACTATGGTGTATTCCCTTTCCCTTGCCAAAGTGTCACAAAGTCAAGACAGTTAAGTCATCCCTTAGCCTAGCCAGTTAATTTAAGCCTTCACCCTTCACTAGCAAATTGGTCACAACTATGAAGTGAGTATGATCCTGAAAGTCTAGTCTGAGTAATAATAATAATTAACGACACTATATATTTGGATTTAGATCGCCAGTCATGATTACTCTGTGTTATAATTGTTATTTGAATAAGTTGTAGAGCATATATTAACCTTGACACTTTGCAGCAGCTATTAATGATGATCTGAGTTATATTTGGTCTTGGTTAGACCTAGTTTGACCATGGAGGACCATGGGACATGAGATGTTAGACCTTGTGATGATATGGATAGATGATATATGGTCTATGTATACATACATGATGACTCTATGCAGCAGCTACAGGGTTATGATGATGATTCTGGGGTTGCAGCAGTGTTTGTATATGTACAGCGCATTATTATTGACCTTGATCCGGTATATTGGATATTTATTTTGATCATGCAGAGATTCATATGGTGTATGAGTACACATTTTGGATGGATTTGGACCTTCTGTGTCCAATGGGACAGTTTGTTTTCAGTTCCGGGCACTTACAGTGATGATTTAGCCTCAGTAGGCTGTCCTAGTGCAGTTTTGGTCTGTCGGAGGCCCTGTCGGAGCAGAGATGACTTTTATCCGGTTGACCTAGGGCGCTGATGATGGAGGGGGTGGTCCAGCCACTTGTTTTTACCATATTACCCCCCTTCCGGACACACTGGTGCCCTCACCTTGACAGCGCCAGCACTCCAGGAGGCTGTTTGGGGCAGTTTCACGCTTCCCGAGGCATTTCAAGATTGGTAGAAATGGCTATTGAGGAAATCGATTTGGGCTACTGAGGCAAAGTTATGGCATGGGATGATCAGTGATGATAGATCGGGACCTTCCACACCTTCTCCAGCAGTTTCAGCTTCATCGGGGCCCGCATCCATCACTTATGGCACTTTCTGTGGATTTTTGAGGTCTTTTTGAGGACCACGACTTCACTATGGAGGCACGATTTGGTACATTCATGATTATTTTTGGGTTATTGTGCTATGGGGATTGACCAAGGAGGAATAAAATTACCCCTTGGACCCACCATAAGCCTCTTATGATATTTTGTCATCATGATTTGGTGGGATTCCCCTCTTGTAGGGCGATTTTGTCCACTTACATTATATTTTATTAGTGATCCATGTATTTTATTGTTGAGCTCATCTCAACCATTGATTAGACATTTGTATCTTTTAATCTTAGCCACTCATTCAAAAAGTGGTTAGGGTTTTGGTGCCTCTCCTTCCTATTTAAAGGAGAGAGCCTCTCATTGTAAAGGGACTTTTGGCTCTGGATTATTGGAATAGAAAATTATTATTGCATCTATCTCCAGTGTTGTGGTGAATGTTTTTAGTGTTCGTTCGTTGGTTCTTCCTTTGCACTGAGTTATTGAAGATCTTGTTTGCCATATCTTTGTACCACGATTTTTGCATCTACAGGTGGAGGCCGATTTGCTTGGAGGAGGAGGTATTGGTAGGGGAAGACTCTCCCTACTTCTTCTTTGGAGCTCTTCGTTGGTAACAGGGAGTATTACTGTCCCAGGACCTTCTATTTCATGTTACTATTTGCATTTCTCTTGTATTTCTTCCATACTTGATCTTACTGATTGAATTTTCATTCCTTGGTTTGACAGGTAGAGGAAGGCGCACTTGTGGGCTAGGGCATCAAATCGGCAAGCAAATCAACAATCTCTCATTTGATCTCTGCGGGAATCTTCCTCAACATCAAGGCATCTCATCCACATCACTCAGGTATGATCTCAAGGTAAGTTCTATCTCCATGATCTATCCAATTGTCAAAAACACTTAAAACCCTAATTAATCAAAACCCCATTTTTTACATTTTCTCAGATCTACTTAGATCTAGTGGGTTATTGGGCATAATATTGAAAACCCACCTCTGTAGCATCCACGACATCCCGGATCTATAGTTTGGTGAGGATTGGTTTCCGTTTGACCCCTCTCCCATGCCAACTTAGCTTCTCCCAAGCAAGGCGCACTTCACTAGTTGAGCAAGTTGACCTAGATCTAGGTGATGGGTGTTTGGGATTCCACTTGATTCGTCATCTACACATCCAACAACATACACCCAGGTTGTTACTTTTCTGAAATTCACCTTGTGGGTCCCATTCCACATTTTAAAGGATTTAATCCCCATTTTGGACCACTTGGAACCCTTAAACTCAGATCTACTAAGATCTAACCGTTGGATTATCACGAAAATACAGATCCATACTCCTACCCGACCGATCTACCCGGATCTAAAGTTTGGATGCCATCCGACTTGTTTTGACCCACCTAACCCCACTTTTAGGCTTCCTTGGTCAAAGTCGCACCACCTTGGAGAAGTGAGTTGACTCACTTCCAGGAACTGGGTACTTGAGATTTTTGGAGATTTAGAACCGGAATAATTCAAAACCTAGGTCTAGACTATCACTTTGTCAAATCTTGCCTTGGGGATTGCATCCCTTGTTTTAAGGGATTGTGGTCCACTTGGGTCAAACCTAGATCTAGATACATTCATCCATCAAGACCTCTATTGCCCACCTGTCCCAAGTACTAGGAGTCCTAAACCACAAGTCAACCCTACTTTGACTCCACTTCCCAATTCCCAAGGCACTGGTTTCTCTCCAAGTTAATTCAACTTTCTTAGATTGTTGGATTGACTTGTGTTTTGACCTATGCATGGTGAACTAAACCTTTGAAGCTGTCATGTATCATGGTCAAGCTTGTCATTTGTACTAGTTAGCCCCAATACAACCCTTAAACTACCCTGCACTGGACACGGTTCCCAAGGCAGTGAGTCTTCTGACATTGTACTAGTACACTAGCCCTAGATCTCATTTCAAACATTATAAGTCACTCTCACATCAACCATGAACCAAAGCTATACCCATTGAACCCCTCACTTGGCTTGTGACTTCAACCTATAAGATCTAGGATAAACCATACACCTAACTTCACTTAGAAATACCCTGATTTGGTGTTTTGGTTTTGATCTCTCCTGTCGGGAGTAGATCGGGTCTCCCCCTTTGTTGTCTGGGCTAGATAACATAAAGCGAAGGTTGCCTCGACTGGCGTGACAACCATATACTGGAGGTCGAGGTGATCGTGGTTGCACCTTTTGAGTTGCCCTTCCCTATTGCCATCCATGACTGGATACATCCATAGGGGTAACTACAGCTTAGGTGATAACATGTCTCTTGATGAATTTTAAATTATTAATTGTGAATCTTGATTAGGGAAAAAAGGGAAACTCTCGAGATACCGCAAGGTACAGAGAGGAATGTCCGAAAATTTAGAAGTTGGTGGTTCCGTACAAGGACATGTTGGCTGCCAAAGCCTCAAGAGCGTGTTCAACACTACACCAACCAGGGATGTAGTCTAATGGTGCCCCCAAGGTCTAAGTACAGTGATCCAACATCCCCAAGCAGAATTTCCCCACCAAAGTCCAACGAAGTGCCGAATTTTCACTTATCTTAAAGGGATGTTAATTTTATTAAGTGGTTGATTAAGTTAAGTGTGGAATGTTAAAAAAGTGCTCCCAACTATTTCTGAGTATCCCAAAAAGAGCAGAGCATACGTAGTGGTAGCGAAATGATTTATTCCAAAATTTGAACCAGTAACCATTGTACTCTCCGACAGAGAGCGCTCTTGACTTGCTTTTCAACGAAGTTCAAGAGACTTTGGGTTCTTTTTATTAAACAAATTATGTGGTGGAAAGTAAAACAAAACTTATGGAAAAATATATGGTGGCCAAACTTATACGTCACTTTTTTTATCAACCTCCACTAATCAACAAATGCCTTGGGTGGAGGTGAGAGCATACTTCGTGGCGACGAAGAGTGGCTTTATTTCTAAATTACTTTTGCAAAATGAAATTGGATTAAAATATAAAGTATGAATAAAAGTATATGCCCTGCACTAAAATAGTGACTGTGTGAAAATTTGTGAGTTGGAAAAAATTATCCACGAAAATTGAAAAAATTACAAATCCCCCCAGGGGGGATGGGATGTGGGTGTTGGGTTGTGTTACCGGATTCGTCCACCTTGGGAGATGGATGCACGGATCCCCGGATCTGGTACGGATACGGATCCAGATTCGCGTAGGATCCACCCAAGATTTGCTTCAATTAAAACAACAAACATTTATTCAATATCCGTTTGTCCCATCACTATTGCAGCTCGGAGCCCATTAATAATCTGATGGAATCCGAATCTGTGGCGCAATAAAAGGTTGGTGCTTATTGGTTTGGAAGAGAAGAGTCGGGCTCGGTCCCTTGGAATTAGAAGCTTTAATCATATTTAAAATAATAAATTGAGAATACGACTTTTGGTGGGGGCGCTGTGTTAAAAGCTTTAAGAATATTTAAATTATTAAATTCACATGTGCCACGAGCAAACCGCACCAAAAAATGCTAGGAAACTGCCCATCGGGTTGAAACACATGGCCATATATTAAATTGGATATAAACTGTGTACGCTGCTAAAAGTGGCCTCGAACCCATGACTAGCCTCGAACCCAAGACGGAAAGGGATATTCGTAAGGATAGAGAATAGAACCCACTTTTATGAAAGTGGTAGTGTTTTTTATACGATTAGTGTTGTTGGTATAAACTTATAAAGTGACTTTAACCTAATAATCAATATCAATTACCTTCTATATATATATATATATAAAGTAATAAAGACTCAAGAGCCATATAAATAATTGGTATTATAATATAAATAATAACTTTATAACTATGAATTAGATTAATAAATATTTATAAATATTATTCATTAATTATTTTATTTATTTATTTTGAGGTTTTCTTTTTAAAATTTTATAAAAATATTTTTATATTAAATGTACCTGTCGTTTTTCCGCCGTATCCAGATCCTGGCTTTTCAAAAACTTGACGGATCCGTATCGAATCCAAATCCGAATCCTGGTAACTTAGGTGTTGGGTACCCCACTGCTCTCGTTTAGTAACTTTTACAAAGTGCTGAAAGTAAAGTGCTTCTTAGTCCATTAAAATTAAACTTAAGAGCTTACAATGCTAGAAATTGAAAAGTAGAAGTTTATGAGTGTCCACCGAAGGGTTTTTTGCACTTTTAGGGTTCTTGATCACTCCAAGACTTCGATTTTATTTGCATACCTACTAAAAACCAGCAAGCTAAATATCTGCAAAAAATAGATTAGAATGCACAAATTTACATAAAAAATACTACTTTCTACTTGCAAAATTTTATGGAAAAAATTGAGAACATGCAAGCATGAAAGTAAGATCAAGACTTAGCCTTTTGATATGAAATAGATGCAACTTTCTAGATCTGAAAATTGAAACAAACTTATAATGATTTAAACCTTTCTAAAGTACTTATGCTTGTTCCAAAAGAAAAAGAAAAGAAAAATGAGTATTTTGATTTGAAAGGAGGAGAATGGATCTATCCAAGCCAAAACTTGCTTGTTGGAGTTGCTTCTTGGAGAAACCTGTAACAAATGTAAATAAAAATTGCCCAAAGTAATCTTCAACCGAGTTCTAGTCCTTATGGGCTGTGTTACCGGATCCACCACCCCAATGTCTAGGATCCACGGATCTGATACGTATCCTGATCGGATCCGCTTAGGATCCACCATGGAAACGTATCCCCTACGGAAGGAAACGTATCCTGGTCCTATGAAACAAATCCTGTGAAAAATCAAACATTTCCTAAAATTTTCAAACGGATCCTGAAACTTCCAGTGCTTCTATGACCCATTGATCCCCCCCAAAAATTGTTTTTTAATGAAAAACTTAAAAAACCCTACAACTAATGGCTAAAAGTGTAAAACCCATTCTTACTCACGGTCTGATCTATCCTTATGTCAAGATCTACTCTTGAACTCTGAAATATCAATATCAAGTTCTGCTCTCAATGTTTTTATTTGATTTATCTTTATGGTCAAGGTCTGCTGTCAAGGGCTGATCTATCTTTACGTGCTATGTTGTTGCTTTATGTAGTCTTGCCATAGTCTTCAAGAAAACCACTTTATTCCCTGCTGATAGGGACATGTGGATGTGGCTCACAAAAACACTATTATGACCTGCTTCAAGTTCATGCTGAAATGGTTTTTAAAATTATCAATATCAATCATGGTTACAACTCATCAAATTATCAGTTATGGTACATGAACTCTCTTTTTTGGCAATAACTTATAGTTCTACTCTTGAGTTTCATGAATAGTTTGATTCTTTACTCTATATTTTTATTTATTATATAAATATTTTTATTATTTTTTGGACTTGCCGATTCCCCGCCATATCCGGATCCTGGGTTTTAAAAAATCTGGCGAATCCGTATCCGGATCCTAGTAACTTAGCTTATGGGCTTTGTGATCCGCAACTTACAAAACAAACCCACCACACAAATTAATAGATCTAGTGTGTTAGAAATCAAAGAAATGAAGAAGAGCCTGAGTATAACCGAATACAGTTGGCTACATCTCTACCTCTAAAACTCATCCACAATTAAACAAATTGACAACTACAAATGTTTAATCAATGCCAATATGCTAGATCTACTAAAGCATGAATGTATGAAATCAAATAAACACAATATCACCTCAATAAGCTCAATATCACCTCAATAAGATGGACCTCCAAAGTCTTCAACAATATATTCAATGATCAACAATTACAAATGGGCAGAGGTTCTATGCATCCACACTACTGTGAAAGATGGAGCAATAGCCTTGCTTTTATAGATCTCTCCAAGACAAATTCGAATTTATGAAGAAGAGGAGAGTTAGGGTTTGGAAAGGACATGTGTGAGGCTCCGTCCCTTGATAAGAGGTGATTGGAGCATAGATTGAGGGATAGGGAGGTGAGTTGGGTGCCACCTATGGTAGGCGCCTACCTCATGAGCTTTGGAAGCTCCTCCCTTCCACTCCTCAAGTGCCACATCAAGAAAACGCATTCCTCATGAGGGAGGGTGCAAAGGAGGGTGCAAATCCCAAGGAGGGACAACTCATAGCTCTTCATTTAATGCCCAATCTCTCTCAAATTTGGTTGATATATCTCTTAAATGCCTTTTCCAAGTCATCCCAGCCAACTCCCCAGACCAACCACCATTTATTTAGGAGTTTGGATTTTCTCCAAATCCATTATTCTTGAATTAAATAATTATTTTTTAATATTTTGGAGAAAAATTAAACTAAGTGAATAATAATCACTCAATACTTAGGAAAAGTGGGTTTAGGAGTTTTATGGGTGCTCTGGGTTAGAAAACGAGCACCCCCATGCCAAAATTCACCTCCTAACACATCTTTTATCACTTTTTGATTTTTTTAATTAAATTATTAAAAAATCTCATAAACTGAGAAAAATTATTTTTCTCAAAATGACTCAAAAATCCTAGGGGACCTAGTGCATGTCCATATGACTCAATATTGATGGCTAGCATTTTACAAAAATACATTCCAGTAGGTTTTAATAACCCCTCAAAATTCACCATCATGGAAACACTCCAGCTTTGGAGGTGTGAGTGATAAACTCGGGAATTATACGTCACTGAATAGTAACGCATAATCCCTAAGGAAAAAACACTCTAGAGTATCCCCCTAATAACAAACCCTAAGGAAGGCCAAACCTTTCATTAAAAACTCATGCTAGACCAACTTATTACAATTCCCCCGCAGGGGTCTGGACATGCAAAAATTACGAGGGGCCAAAAAATTTTGGCCTGATGGATCTCAAAACACTAATGATGAACATTGAACATGTTCACAACTTCAACGATTCACTCGGAATCCACTAAGTGCAATTTAGTGGATAACAGTGCCCCTTCTCATCACAAGTATAACATTGAATGTGAGAAAGATCTCTCCTGGATCCTCCAAGGTTCTCCCTGTGATTCTGGTGGTGGTGTTTACCCTTCTTGTGATGAGGATGCTCCCTCTTGTTGTTGTTCTTCCTGGTATGTGTTGTGAGAGCCTGGTCTTCATTACCCATCTTTTCTTCTAGAGCTACAATTCAAGCTTCTTCCTATGAGCACTCCTCCCACAGCCTACTGAAGGTGATCAACTTTCTTCTTGCACGGATTCCTTGAATAAAGGAATGCCATGACCTAGGAAGACCATTGAAGGTGGTCATCACTATTTCTCCATTCTCTATGTCTTCTCCCATAGCTTCAAGTTGTTCTTTTATCTGGGAGACCCTTGTAAAGTAGGACTGCATGGTCTTTGCATTTTGTATCTTGACATTCTTCAATTGGTTCCTCAATGTCATCTTCCTATTTATGTTCCTCCCTTCAAATAAGGTGGTCAAGGCATCAAACATCTCTTTAGGTGTCTTCAGAGATGACACATGTGGTATGAGATGGTCCTTGATAGAATCTGCAATGATTCTCTTAGCCTTAACCAGGTTCTTCTTTTGTAAGGCTTTAGCCTCATCTCCCTTTGGAACTGGAACCTCTTCATTCACATAGGTGTCCAATTCATTCTCTTCTAGGACAAGCCCAATCCTATACTTCCATGCTCGAAAGTTATCAGCCCCTTCAAGCTTATCCTCAAGCTTGGTGTGGTGAGACATATTTAATGAGAAATTCAAATGGAAATAGGTAAGCTTTAGGTCTTACCACTTGATTTGCTGAAACTAGATCTGGAGCTGGCTGGCCTAAGGTTTGTAAGAGAAACCCTAATTTTCCAAAGTTGGAATTTGGAACTTCTGGTTGGACAGATAGATGTGCCTCCTCAAGGAGAGTTGTCCAATGTACTCGCTTCCATGAATCAGTGAACAGAAACCCAAAATATCTGATGCCCTAGTTTTCCTCCGGCAGTAGTGACGGGCCGAAAAATGAAAATTCTCGGAATTGAATTATGCTTTCACAGGAAGATTCTCTTGGATGAGGCGAGTATGCTAGTGCACTTGGTTTCCGAAGATTCCAAAAATTCACCCTTGAAAATTGACTTGCGAATTTCGGATCTGGAGTTTTTGGCTTTTTCTGGTTTTCTGGTCCAAAGTCAAATTAGGGTTTGACTTATCCTGAGGTTCTACCCAACCAAAAACTTCGATCTTGGTCTCAAAATTTCGATTTTGATAAGGAGCATCTCCCTGTGCTGAAAGCACTCCAAAATTCCTCTTCTGTGAAAAGCCCTAATTTCCCGCAGCAATGACAGGCCGAAAATTGAAAATGCTCAAAATCAATTTATGTTCCACGGAAAGATGCGCCTTCCTTAGGTGAGTTAGCCTAGCCTCCTTTTGTTGATGATCTGTGGAGAGAAACCCAAAAATTAAGAAGCCCTAGCTTCCGCAGGTGCACAGTGTCTTCTTCTCAGGTTAGCTCTGATACCATGTTAGATTTTCACAATTTAATTCAAGATTATCTAGGATCTTATCTGAGAGAATAACATGCACAGCAAATCAAACACAAGAGACAGGAGACACAAAGAATTTCATCGGGGAAACCATAAAGGAGAAAACCCCGCAACTTCCTCAGAGATAGAATGAACAACAATACAATAAACCCCAAAAGTAGAAATGGTCTCTAGCAGCTTCTCTCTTCTCCACTTGTGCGAACTTGTACTCCTACTCACTTATGCGAACTTGATGAGTGAGTGAATGATAAAATAGAGAGGAGCACCTTCTCTATTTATACTTTACCTTTCACTTAGCCTTAACCCCAAACAGGTCGCCCCCCAAGTGTAACTGACTGGGCCGACTTCTCTAGGAGAGTCTAATAACCCATGAAAGACTCAACTCTGGGGTCAATGCCCCGTCATACAATGGAGGGTTAACCTCATTGACTTTACATGACCCAAATACAATAATGACTTCTCCGACCGGCGGAATAAACATCTCTGTCAGAGGTATAATAATAAAATACAAATAGAATATAAAATATACAAGTGAATATCTTCCAAAGTTACAATTACATTAACAGGCAGCACCTTTGTTTAACCATTTTTGTATGCAAGGGTCTTTAAGTAATTGCAGGTGCCTAGCTTGAAGGAGTGACTGAACGAGTACGACTCTTCCATCTTTCAAGCACTTACAAAGAAGCATAGTCCCTCCGCTCTCCACCAACGGACTCCACGGCCCAAAAGTTCCCAAGCTTTCAATTTCTTTCTCTCCCTCTCTCCTTCATTTAAATTTAAAATTCTTCTTTGGTTACGATCTTGCATGCTTAGCTAATTAGTCTCTCTTTTAGAAGATCAAAAGCTGATTTGTTTAAGTATGCTTTCTATTAACTAGATCTAGTTATTCAAGCCTTATCTTTAGTAGATCTAGTTCTTGTTTAAAGTACTTGTGCTCATTTTCTATCTTTCGAAGTACTTAGGCTAAGATTTTTAATGCTTCTAAACGTTTTATCTAGCATTTTAGTGCTCTGCAGGTGGCTGGTTTTTACTTTTTGATGAATAGGTAAGAGGAAGTGTTGCCGAAAATATGAAGATTCAAGCCATCCAGGACCCCAAGAGCACCCCGCTTTCCTCGAAGTTAAATTTATTAAACTTGTAAGCCTTTGGATCTTGATTTATCAAGGACCAAAGGCATCCACCCATAAAATTGTAATAATCGTAATAAAAGATAAGCAAGTGGGCTACCCAGCGCCCACACCCCATCCCCCCTAAGGGGATTTGCGTCATTTTTGTGGCGTGAAATTTTTCTAACCTTTTCACTTTTTCTGCTTTAGTTAGTTTAATTAAAGGTAAAATTAACCGTTTGTTGGTTCCGATTCAACATCGGACCACAAACTCACTCAGGACGTAGATTTCCTTTTTTGCAACACTAGCTCTCACGGCACTCAATATACTTTTTCGCAATTTCATTTTTATTAGATTAAATCACTTTAGCACTCACTGCACTTAGCATAGTTGTTTTTCTTAGTTATTTTCTTTTTTACAAAGAAGTAACGAACCTTGGCTTGGTCCCCCGTATGCTCTTATCCACTGTAGGCCTTTGCCTGATCGTTGGAAAAATCAGAAAGGGGATTTGAGTGACTAGTTTAAATAAGACAATCCATGCGAAATTTATCTTTAAGAAGTGGGAGGTCATGGTGAACATACTACGGAGTCAAAGGGATGCCCAAAGTAGATTTTATGTCTCCCCCTGTTGGACACCTGGTACTATGTCTTTGCACTCACTCTACGGAGATAAATCCAAGCTGGGCCAAATTTTAGAGTAGTTTACTTTACTGCATTTTACTTTCACGCTTGCAATCTCCAAATAAGCCCACTCTAATCCACTCATCTTTAATAATTAAAACTGTCGAGGCACGGAAAAACATTTTATCTTTTAGCAGCACATTTTCCTTTTACTGTCTCGGCATTGGTCTCCATATTACAATCATTTTGCTTAAGTGAATTTTTATGTCGTGATGAGTTAATAATTTCACATGCTGTTAAATTAAATCATCTTTTGCCACTCTTGCTTCAATAATCTGTTTCAAACTCCTAGAATAACTTTTATTTTTCTATAACTTAGCTTAAAAGCCATAGTTTATTTTCTTAGGGACCACCTCCCTTGGCTTTGCTAGGAGTTGGCCTAGATGGAGGAGTCAAGTGTTAAGTGACAACAAGCTTGACTCGTGACTTGCCTCCAAGGATGCACCCAGTGGCTTGAAGATTTCTGCCACATTACCTGAGGTGCGTATCAGGCGGCAACACCAAGGATCCCATTTCCAACTGTGCAATAGGTTTCATGATTGATCATGTTGATCAGTGATATGTAGTAGGCTAGTAGCTATAGGCTTGTAGCACATTGTGTTTTGGATTCTAGAGGCCATTTAAAGCTTTGTTAATTATGTATTTTGTTTCACATATGTATTGCACACAGTGCCATTTTGATATATTCACCCTTACATGGTATATACATAAGCAGACTTCACATATTTTGTCTATAATTGTTTAGAATCTTTAAAATAATTCTTTCTATTAAAATTTTAATATTTTATGTATGTTTTAGTAAACTGAGTCATTAAGTTCAAACTTCAAACTAGTCCGAGTCATGGCCAAATCCCAGTTGACCCTTGACCGATTCCGTGTTTTAAAAAACACACACACATATATATGTATTATGAAATATTAAATGATACATGAAAAGAAAAAGAGGTGATATGAAAAATAATAAACCTGATATACTTGAGGAAGATGTAATGAAATGAAAAAGGAGAATGTTACCCACCGCTTGTACCATGTGGATAAGAGGGTAGTAACTCATTTATCAAGAAGAGGATAAGGGAGGTATAAGTTCAATTATCAGAAAGTAGGTGAAGGGTGTAGGTCAACAGGCGTGCACTTATGAGCTAATATTATATAACATAAAACTTCAGTTATGAAGGAAAGGGGAGGAGAAGAACAGCAGGGGGGGTTTCTCACGACAGAACATACCAAAGGGAAAATATTGCAGAGTTAATCAAGCTTATGCTAGATTTGTAGAGTTACAGTTTGAAAACCTTATATCCATTTATACTTCACCGAGATCACGGACTCGGAGGGCCAGGGGCTTGCAGAGAATCCCTGGGTTGGCAGGAGGTACCAGTTAAACATCAGTTTGGGCAAGTGGAACTTGGAAACTGAGGTGAAGTCAGATTGTGGTGTATTCTTCACATATTTTTTAGAGGTATTATTCAGTTGGTTTTCGATTAATAGAATTTAAATCTGTCCATTGGGTTGTACTTGTTATTGTAGATATGATCCAGTTTTTAGAAAATGTATGCATAACTATGATATTCTCTGTAACAAATGAGTTTTGATTCTTTGAAATTTTTTATGCAAACTCAGTTACATTATGTTGTTCCAATAACAAATTCTGATTTCTGATTGTTGATAAGAATGACAGAAATTATTACTATCGCTTTTACAAATAAATGAATAGGGAGAATAGATTTGGATCTAAAAGAAGAATTTAACCATTACATGGAGAGCTTATAATTGTAGTGGTTTATATCAACAACTGTTAAATAAGGCCAGCATTAAAACCTGGGCCCTATAACCAATTCCTTTTATATCCTAACCTAACAGCTCTAAGCAGCCCAAAAAAATCAAAGAAAAACATTTCCAGACTGCCAAAACAAGAAGATTTTAGATTGAAAACACAGACATATTTCAGTGCTCAACAGCTTTCATGAATATGTCCATTTCCTCAATCTGAAGAAGTGAAGCAAATGTGCCTCTTCACTTTCGCCTGTTGAGATTCTCATTTACATTTTCAGCTGAAAATGGAAATAAGATGTCAGTAGGTGCGCTCATATAATACATAGATAATAGGATGATAGATCCAACATATTATTTCCACCCCTTTCAACCAATAGTGATGTAGAAATCTTCAATTCAAAACATCTTGCAACACTTGAGCATACTGCCATTCCACAAGAATTGTCCAAGTTACTGCACATTTTATTCAGTGTCTATTAAATTGGGAAGCTTTAATTTTGTCGCTGCTTCATCCCATAAAGATGACTAATTTTATTCCATTATGGACTCTGTCTGTGTGTGGCACCCAATTCGAGCTTTAATTTTGTGGCTGCTTCATCCTTTAAAGATGACTAATTCTATTCCATTTATGGACTCTGTCTTGTGTGGCACCCAATCCCCGATTGGATGCACCAGATTATCTGAAATTGAAGCTTGGCGACCAAGATTCATAAACCAAGCAATTTGTTTGGCTGATAACCATCAACTGTGAGAGCAGTAATTTTCACCTCCAATGATAGTTCTTCTCCATCAAATAGAGGAGGTGGAAATCATTATATTTGGTCTCATTGAGAAGAGCGTCAGTACTTAAAAATCAAAATGAAAAACAAATATAAAAAAACACCATATATCAGCATACCTTCATTTCAAAACAGAATATGTATGTAATATAAAAAATATCAATCATTAATAAATATAAATATATATAGCATAAACTAGCATAGCTCCATCTCAACTCTGAATCTCGCTCCATCTCAACTCTGAATCTAAATATAAATATATATAGCATAAACTAGCATAGCTCCATCTCAACTCTGAATCTCGCTCCATCTCAACTCTGAATCTCTCTGAATCTCTACCAGCATAGCTCCATCTCAACTCTGAATCTCGCTCCATCTCAACTCTGAATCTCTCTGAATCTCTACCAGCATAGCTCCATCTCAACTCTGAACCTCTCTGAATCTCTACCATGAATCTCTACCAGCATAGCTCCATCTCAACTCTGAATCTCTACCAGCATAGTTCCATCTCAACCCTGAATCTCTTAATAATGGAAAGATTTGTCTTTTGAAATTTTTTTATGCCTCTCTCTAAATCCGGAGGTAAGATGGCTACGCTGGTATTTAGTAGGCAGGATTTGGCATGTTTGAGCTAGAGCTTTTGAGCGCATGATATATATCGACGGGAACTAAGGTATGATTAAATGCCGCTTCTCTGACCATATACAAGTAATAAAGTAAATAGGGATCAGCAATTTAGGGATAATTTAAGTGTTGTGGATTCTCGGTTCACATGAATATATTATACGCCCATACCAACAGTATAAAGCGTCTAGACAGTATCCCACAACACTGCAGTGCGTTCTCTTCCTCAACGTATACACAGTAAATGGACACTTAACAGACTATGGATGCATTGAGTGATTGGAGAGGTGAAAAGTAAAATAAAAAGGTACAATTAAAGAAGGATTAAGGGAGATGAAAACGAACCTGTGAGATCTCCTGTGATGAGCACAAGTGAGGGACGAATCATGTTCAGAGCAGGGGCCAACAATTTCTCCAAGTCCTCTGCTCGCTCTCGATGGTAAGCACTTAAATGCAAATCAGACACCTGCACCACCCAAGCTACATCACCATTATCAGAAGCAGAGCACGACGATGGCTCACCTTCCACATAATAAAACACCTCCCTTGACACTCCATTCTCCTCTTCTTGATGATGTTGGTGCCTGAATCCTCCCCGTCCTGCTCCTATTTCACTTTCAGAATTCACACTGGCAGAAGCTGAGCACACCAATACCAATATCAAAATGAAATTCACCACTGGGACCCCCATTTTGTAATCCTTTCCCCAACTTTCAGACCTTGAATGGATGAATTGGATCTCCAATTACGCCTGCGAGGAAAAATCCGTACTATGCTATCTATCCATGGAGGAATTTAAAAAACTATTTGAAGAGGCAAACAACGAATTATCTGCCAACGCCAGTGGAACAGAGACCAAGAATTTTCTGCCAGTGCCAACGCCAGTGGAACAGAAACCAAAGCTCTTCAATATCACGCAACATAGGCAGGGGCAGATGCATACGTGTTATGACCACAACAGTATTTTAACATGTCTCTCCCTCACCCGAATACCTACCTGTCTGGGCAGAAGAAAGCGAAAGTTGACAGACTTCATCATGCAGGTCGGGAGCGGTCCTACCAGCTATAATAATAAAATCGATTGAAGCTGGAAATTAGGAGACGATTTGGATTTTTTAAAATGAAGTATTGCTGGAATCCTGCGAAGCAAGTTTAAAATTGATTGAAATTCGATAATTAGTCAACAACTTGGCAAGTATTTCGAAATTTTGCCAAAGCAAAGTTTGACTAAAGATGGAAATCCGCTAAAAGACATGATAGTGTTAAATTCATTAAAGTCCGATGCGAATGTCAATGTCATCAATAAATTTATTCTATGGCACTTTTACTTTTTCCTTTTTAATGATAAATCTATCACAACTCAGGCGTCAAAACACTTTTATTTTATTTTATCAGGTGCTAAAACACTTTTATTTTATTTTACTGTAACTCTAAATATTTTAATTTTGATAATTTAAAAAAATTATTTAATTATTTAATTATTTAATTATTTAATTTTTAAAATTAATTTTAAATAATAAAAAACATTGATATATTATTTAATTAAATTATAATTCACTCCATAATAAATGTATTTCTTTAAATGAATAGAAATCACAAAACATAAACAATTTTGTTCTTCTATGATGTTATGTTTTGATGTTTAAAGGTGAGATAAGATGAAATGTTTCTAAAACATTGAACTCATAAGAATTAACCTATTGTAGATTGTAGATTGGTTTATCTTTAGAAGCTACAAACTCGATAATGGGGTGTATCTCCTATGCAAACTTTGTGGTTCTAGTAACTGGTACTTTTTCATTCTTTTTTAGAAGCTGAAGGGCACTAAGGCAAGGCTGCCCACGGTCCCCGTGGTTATTTTTATTAATGGTGGAAGGTCTGAGTTTATTGATTCACAAAGCTCGGAGGGAGGACAAAATCATAGGGGTAAAGGTGGATGAGGGCATCCAGATTACACATCTACTTTTTCTGGATGATGTGTTCCTCTTTGGAAAAGCGGTGATGGGAGAATGGCAAGAGTTTAAAGAATGTCTCAATACATTCTGAGAAGCTATCAGTTTGATAGCAAATGTGGACAAATCTACATTCTCGGTCGCAGGCACTGACGAACTTTTCAAGTAGGCTTTACCCTATATTCTACCTTGCAAGGTGGAGCAGATGGAAGTTGGGTTGAAATATCTGGGTTTTTGGTTGAAACCTAATAATTACCGCAAGGAAGATTGGCGTTAGCTCCTTGAAAATTTTGATAAAAGACTGGGGAATTGGTACTTCCGCTGGTTGTCAATGGGAGGAAGGCTCATTTTAATCAAATATGCGTTGGAAAATATACTAGTCTTCTGGATGTCAATTGCGAAGATCCCTAAGTCAATTCTTGACAAAAATCCGCCAAAAATGTTTTCACTTCCTATGGTCTGGAAAAAAGACAAAACAAACTATCCTCTTGTCAGCTGGGAAAGGATTGCTCGGCCCAAGCATTTGGGAGGTTGGGGCGTCAAAAATATATTTGATTTCATGTTAGCGTTGGCTGCAAAAAATATGTGGCACTGCTTGTTTAAGAACGGTCTATGGAGTTCTTTTATGCGAAGTAAATATATACAAAACTCAACTACTGTTGAATGGCTACGACAAGAGCACTTTTCATATGTGGAGGATCAAATTGTTGGTGCTGCCTTCTTGGTTCGCTAAACTTAATTCAGGAATGGCTTGTCTGGGAGCCTGGCAATGGGTGGAAATAAAAATTGGGGTCGATCCTCTGATCGGTGGAGCAAATTTTTCACTACTTTCTGCTCAATTGGTAAGAACGCTCAGGAATCAAGGCATTTTCGTCCTCTATCAAGTTTTTAATTGGAGACCCCTAGACCGGAGTTCCCAAAGATGGATGAGCGTCGAACTGTTAAATTTCCAATATGGTTATCATGATTAATGGAACAGGTTCATTCATGGACTGACTAGGAATGGTTTCATTCTTCCCCATGCTTCAGACGAGCTCCTGTGGTCATGGAACTTGGAAACAAGGCAAATCTCTTCGGAGAAATCATATGAGGCCATCATGGAGAAATCGAGACCCGGTCAAACCAAATGGTGGTATGCAAGAGTGTGGAAATGGATCTGTCCGCTCAAATTGAAGTGTTTTCTCTGGTTGCTTATGGAAAACAAGATACTAACGTGGGAGAATCTGCTCAAAAGAGGATGGCAGGGTCCAGGTATATGCATGCTTTGTAAGAGGGAGGAGGAAACTACACCACATCCCACATCTTTTTATTGCCTGTCAGATCACACAACACATTTGGTCTCTACTAAGCAATTCCTTTAAAATCAGAAATTCATGGAATTTCGACACATTGGATCAATGTCTCTACAACTGGTATTTGGTGAACAAACTTTGAATCTCTCTACCAGCTCATATCTGCTAGGTTGTTTGGAAGTTGAGGAATGTGGTGTTGTTTGAAAATAGGGCCATAAATATCTCGTTTGTCATCAATCAGCGATACGGGAGTTCCATGATTATCATGTTATTGCAGTTCCAAGAGAGAGGACTATCCATCCCACAATACAACTCAACTGGCCATGCAGTTGTTTTGAAGAAAAAATTAAAGTTATAATAATTATAATATAATAACAAATGAAATTAGTACCAAAGGTGTTTATACCTGCCTTCTAGAAATGTTGTAAGATATTAGTTATTCATAATTCAAAATTAAAAAGTTAAAATAATTATGAAAATTATACTAAAAATAAGAGAGAGAAGTGACATCTACTGCTCTATACCTTTAAAAAAAATGAAATAAAATAATAAATCACGTAGTATAAATAGTAATATTTATATAAAATAAGATAATAACACTGATATAAAAGATGATCATCAAAAGAAAAATAATATTTAAGAGAAATTTAATTAATATAAATTCAAATTTATAAATACAATTTAATACAAAAATACAAAAATTAAAAATAAATTCACATTAAGCTGGAAAATTTAAAAACTAATAATCTATAATTTATAATAATATAATTTATAATAAATATGATTTTTACACCATTCAAATTATTTTGATGTTTAAACAATTACATATGATAAATAATAACAACAATATTATATATTATTATAATAATAACAACAATTAAAATTGTAATATTAATTCATTGTAATATATTAATATGGATAAGTCATCCACGTTTCTCCATTGTAATATATTAATATGGATAAGTCATCCACGTTTCTCCATTAACAGATCAAACCAAGATCTCATGATATATTGATGACAGACCACAGCTGGCCAATGACGCAGCTATTGCTTTAATATTGCTTTCATCTTGTCATGTCATGTTTTTCAGCCATGGCTTAGACTCTTAAAAAATTTGGTAATTAAGAATAGTACAACACATTAATAATAGTACAATATGATATTGGTCGGCATAGTACATTTACGTGGCAGGCTAGTTATTTTTAAAATTTTAATGTATTTTTAATTTCTGACAATTAACCCTCAAACCAGGGGAAATTAGTCTAATCATTAATTTTAGCCAATTAAAAATGAGTAAATTGATATTTTAAGATTATAAAAATTATTTTTTGATTTTTAAATATTAAATTTAATATATATATATTTTCGAAAACTATTGAAAATTATAAAAAAATCTGTATGGGCAAAAGCAAAAATAATTGAAAGTAAAAAGAATTTGAATTCTAACCGATTGCTATATAACTGCCTTCTGCAGGTATAATAATAAAATAAATTTATTATATTTTTCATTTTTTTAATATTTGATTTATTTTTAGATTTTATATAGGGGAGAGGCTCCTATTGTTGTGCGGGAACCAGTAGTGGTCATGGTTCCCGTCACATCAACCACCCAAATCTTGCACATTTCCAGATTAATGAAAAATTATGCATAGATATATATTATATTAAGTCCAAAATACACTTAAAAATTGATTAGGACCCCAGCTGACAGTATTCAATCCATTTAATGCCAACATTAAAAACCATCCAGTCCAATTGAGAATCTACTCTGTCTTGCCATTAATTGCAAGTGGAACATCAAAAAATCCTATCATACTTCATCTACTAAGTACACCCTGAGCATCACATCAGTCCTCATGAACCACAACTGGAGAAGCAACAATCAAACAGCGGGATCTAGTGTTCCATCACCCATTACCACCTACACACTGCAAGTGAAATGGAGGGTCAACATCTGGTCCAGAATTGTTCAACAACTCACACATGCAACCTCAATAAATGACACCCACCCACTGAAAAAATCAAATCACCCATTAAAATTCATGAAATCAAAAGGAGCAGCAAAACTCTATGCATGCCCAAAAGCAACAATGCATTAAACTTTTAAATTAAAAAATCAAATCATCCATTAAACCCTCAACTCTGCAAACAGAATTTGCTGCCCAAGATCAAATCAAGCATTAAACTCAACCAAAGCAGCTGGCCAGCAGCAAATCATCCATTAAACACACTAAGAGCACATGGATCATGCAAATACAATTCTCCAGCTATTGGATCGGTGCCAAATCAATCCCAGCCTCCCATTCCCAGAATTAACCCTGCAATCCATGTCATTTCCCCTATCCAATCATTTTCAACATAAAAAAACTATAAACCAACCTCTTTGCACACAATTGAACCCATTTGCATCCCTTCGATTCATCTATCTCTCAAGCAGTGCATGCATTTATCAGCCAGGACTCAGCCAAGCATTGCGTTTATCAGCCAAGCAGTGCATTTATCAGCCAGGACTCAACCATCCATCAACAGTCGAACGGTGTGTGCACAGTGTCAGCCATCCATCGACATCCCAGCAGTGTGTGCACTGTGTGACAGGTATGTACAGTAACCTATTTAGCATTTTCGATTAACCATCTATTGAAATAAGCAAGCAGGAAAATGAGAATGATAAAAGCAACAAGTATAGAATGGTTATCAATTCTTTCAACTTTGCTTAATATTATATTCTTATTTCTATGGAATAACCCCATAGGCTAAGACCACATCTGATATTTCCATGAATTTGGATTTTCAAATGGCCTTACCAGTCTAGCTGAACTATCTTGAAATATTTTTCAATTAATTTTAATACCCATAACAATATGAAAATTATTTAAAATGGTGATGAACATCTTCAATGGTTAAAATCACAATCTTTGTACAGTTCCATTAATATCCTGACTTTTGAAGCAGTATAGTTTATATAATCTCTATGCTTTTGTCAACACAAGTTTCATGGCAGTAAGTGCAATAAAACCTAAATAGACTATGGAAAGAGTGAAAGCAACAGAGCAATTTTTATCAAGCAAACATTAAAATGGCCACAATCAACATACAGGCATGATATCAGTGTTACGCACTTCTCTTTAACAAGTCCACATTTTCTCAATTTTCAAACCTCCATTGTTAAGCAATTGACACAATGAAAATTATTAAAACCATCAAAACTCCATACCAGATTCAACCATTGTGTTCCTCAATATTCCATCTTTTTCTGATTTTATCAATCACATTTCTCCAATCTTTCAAAACATGCTTCCCTAAAAAAATGGAATCCCCAAAAAAGTGAAAGAATTTCATTCTTGTTTAGCATTGAAACCTAAAACATATGCAATTTTGTGGATTTTTTCGTAACTCCATTGCATAAGGATCTATAATACTCACAGGTTAATTGTCTGGATATAATACACCATTAAATGTTACATGTATGGATGTTGTAGATTCTCATAGCCATGCCAAGAGTCAATATTGCACGTCGTACGAGGAACACAAGGAAGTGGGGTACCCAAATACAATGCACATCATTGGATGACGAAAGGGCCCATGTTTCAAATGACAACATTGCTACAACAAATTCTGAGAATGGTCTTGTAGAAGATGTAGATGGTGTGGTTCCACCATCAATGACAGAGCCATCACCACCCACAATTCCAACATCGCCCATACTCCCACCATCTTCCATAGTGCAAGGTGCCATTTCAACGAAGAAAATCAGTGCAATTAGAGGATGGACAAAAGAAGACATGCTGGCTGCAATTGACGATGTCAAATTCAAGGGGTTTTCGGTTAGAGCAGCGGCCAAAAAACATGGGATTGCACCCACGTCAATCCATTACTAGATAAATGGCCTGACCCATACCAAGAGGAGAGGTCCTCTTACAGTCATGACTGAACATGAGGAGGAGGAGGTAGTGGTGTGGTGCAAGGAGATGTCCGAATTGAGACATGGGCTAGAGTTGATACAACTGAAATCAACTGTTGCTCAAATCTGTCAGGGGAGGCCAAACCCATTCAAAGATGGGTTTCCAGGTAAGTCTTGGTGGGATGATTTCAAAAAAAGGCATCCGGAGCTAGTGCTACGAACTGCAGAGGGCCTGGACAGAGACAGGGCATTGAATCTACGCCCCACGGTTGTTTCCAAGTTCTATGACACTCTTTCTTCTGCATATGAGAAACACTCTTACACTCCATACCATATTTGGAACTACGACGAGACAGGGTTACAGGAAGGAAGGAATTGTGGCATGCAGGTCATTGCAAAGAGAGGGAGTAGGAATGTGCCGAAGATTCTTCCCAAGAGCAGGGAGTGGATAACCATTCTATCATGTGTGAATGCAATTGGTATGGCAATCCCGGGGTTTTATTTGTCCAAGGGCAAAACTCGGCTGCAAAACTATATCCAAAACTGTGAACCTGGGGCGTGCATGGCTATGCATCCCCATGCATGGATGACTAAAGAACTTTTCCTGAATTGGCTTTGCCACTTTACAGCATCTGTACCAGGCGGTGTCTCGCTTGAAAATAGACACCTGTTGGTTTAGATGGCCATGGCAGCCACATTGTTGTGCAAACCATCGAGGAGGCAAACAGGTTGGGCATTGACTTGTTAACACTTCTTGCTCACACCACTCACAGGTTGTAGCCCATGGATGTGAGTGTGTTTGGGCCTTTCAAGGCTTATTTCAAGTTGGAACGTGCTGCATGGTTGGCTCATAACCCAGGGGTAGAGGTAAAGAGGTTTGAGTTAGCTGAGCTTGCAAGCAAGGCTTTCAAAAGGGCTCTCACCTCCTCCAATATCAAGGCTGGCTTTAGGCGAACAAGTATCTGGCCATTGAATTATGATGCTCTTATGCATGACACTGGGTGTAGCCGAGCATTTGATGTGGATGGCCAAGAAGTTGTGGCTGGCGAAGATCTTGAGGATGTCGAAGAGCAATTGGATGGCCAGCAAGAGGTAGATGTTGTGGACAACATCATGTCCCTTTCTCAAGGAAACTGCGAAGGAGTTGGTGCTTCTGATGATAATGAACAAGTCTGCGCTACACAATTCGATGACGATGCAACGAAAGATAACATGGGGCTAGGTGGTCCAGCCGGCACAGAAGTGGATTCTGTGGCAAATATAAATGTGGTCTATGGTTGTCGCAGTCCAGGCAGCAACAATGACACATTGACAGTGCCAACCCAAGTATCTCAACGATCATGGATGGCAGAGGCCATGATGAACTTGAACAGACACATTGGTGGTTCCACCAACGATGAAAGCATGAACATGCCTTCACAACCAGATGAGATTGTCCATTTTTATGTTGACGGTGGGTTGGTAGAAGATCCTAGCATAAACAACGAGGATACAGCTGAAGAATATAGTACAGCAGAAGAATGTCTCATAACTGAAGAACCACTGCCAGGGAACACACCAAGGCTTGGCAGATTCCTAAAGTTTCCAATGGAGAGAGTGTCAATGCAAGGAAGGGGAGGACAGACAGACATTCTCCGATTGGGCCGGAGTTCACAACTACTCACTTCAGAAGAGTACATGAGCCTCTTGGTTGCATCTGAACAAAAGAAACATGCTTTGCAGGAATTAAAACAAAGGAATAAATATCTTGCAAAGGAAAAGAAGGAAGCAAGGATGATTGCAGTTGGACAGCGGGCACAAGAAAGGATTGCAAGAGAGGCTAATCGACAAGAAAAAGAGCACCAGAAGCAGTTGGCAAGGCAAGCAAAGGAAGCGAGGAAGGTGCAACAAAGGAACCAAAATAATGCATCACAAATGGAGGAAAGGAATGTGATGGCTGATACTCCAAGAACAGCCAGTGAAAGGAACATGATGGAAGGATCATTAGAAGCATTTGCAAGCAGTGCACGATTCTACCAGGATATTATTAACATTCAGATACCCCGCTATAATCATGCAGGTTTACACCCCACCTCTATTCCTACTACTACAGGGTCCCATTCTATGTTAGCTTATCCAACAGCAACAAATATTCCAGGGGTCCCAAGCACAAGTCAGGCCTATGGCTATTCAATTCCTCCTTGGTTGCAAGGAGTAAATTGGCCTTAATCTATTTCCACCAACCCCACCCTTCCTAATCAAACATGCTCAATAAGGTCACCCTACATGTCTCAAGTTGGAAACCCTACAAGAAATGGTGTGGGAGGTGACGAACCTCTTGAAGAATAGGATATCCGGTGTATGGGCCAACCAAATGGTATTTTGTGTTCAAGGCATTTTCTTTTTGTGCAGCCACAATCAAGCATGCTGAGGGCTTGATATAACCTAAATCCTAGGCAGCTTCGTTGAAATGGCACCATGGCACCTTTACAAACAGATCCATTGTTTTGACAACTACTTATTACAGATGCAGTGTTTTGACATCTACTTCAAACAGATGCAATGTTTTGACATCTACTTCAAACAGAGTTATTGTATTTGTATTTCAGTACTATTAATATGAAGTGTAGTTCTTTTATTATAAATGAACAGGTTTTATTTCTTCCTTGTATGTGTTCCTCTTTAGACCTTGGGTTGTGTAACAAGACTTGAGTCAAGTCTTGAGTATTTATCTTATTGGGCATGAGCTACAAGATCACCTAGGTTTACTATTTTAGGTCACAATTTGCTCTCCGCCCTCTCTTTACAAAGCTAACAGCACAATCTCCTAAGAAAGGTAACCATAGCATACTCACTGTAAAAAAAAAACAGAAATTGGTATGTATGGTATCTCTCTCACCTGTATTTTTAGTTTGTTGTATAGTGTTATTCTTGGTCACCTAAGTTTACTGTATAACTGTCACAATACGAGTGCTGCCCTCCTTTTTTTTAATTCTCTAATTTCCACTTAAACTCAAACCATATAAAATTTCCACTTAAACTCAAACCATATATAATTTCCACATACAATCAAACCCATAAACAAACGAACATGCACAAACCAGCAAAACAACACAGATAAGTACCATATATAATTTGCACATAAACTTGAATCCATAATTAATATTGATTAAAATTCAATGAATCCATTATATCAAATGCCAACATTTGCACGAGGCCAAGCAAGCCTCTCCAAATCCAAAGAAGAAGATAAATCCACTTAAAATGCTGCGATGGGTTATGGGGTTATGCCTAAATCTTCTTAAAAATCTTAAACTATGTCAAAGTTTCGCACAAAATGAGGGGCCTCTCCAAATTTCCCTGTTTGTCATCAAGCACCATGACAGTGTCATGTCCCAAATTTGGAATTGGGTCACAATGGCCTAATCACATTGGCCATATTCATTAGAGTTTGTAAAATTGATGTTAAAGGTCAAATAATTGCCAAGGAGGAAAATTACTAGTTTCCTAGGTTTGGGGTGGAAGCTTTGGGATTTGGAATAATGGGGATAATAAATGATGTTTGAACATTAGAGTGGAATAAATATTTAATAAAGGATCTAAATAAATATATACAAGTGAAAATCAAAGTGGCATTTGATCATGAAGACACATGGAGGAAGTGGGACCCACATATGGCTAGATTTCCCCACTACATTTGGCATCATTCTCTCACCAATTCGAATTCAAGGTGAATGGTAACATACTTGGGGGAGTCCAAAAGGTATTATTAATGGCATGAATCATCCAAGGTCGAAATATAGAGGAAGAGTAACTCCCATGGAAGAGGAAGAGGCAATTTGGAGCTAGTGAGACACTTGGGCTAGATTCCCTAGCTCTATGACAACAATGATGAAGATGCTATGACACCTATGACACAAATCAGACCTGAAGGCTGACATATGACATATATGACATGTCAGGGCTAAAAATAGACTCTAAGAGGGCGCTCAAGGGTGTTAGGGCAGCTAAAATGCTTCCACATGTGATTTGGTGGAAGTGGGAGACTAGGAATTGTTGTACAAGTGGCGTTCTTTGGAATCTCTTCCCAACTTGAGTTGGCATGAGTCTCTTGGAAGGAATTCGAACCATGGAGGATATTAGAACTTTATAAATGTCAATAACAAAGAATGAAAGCAGCTTTTGATCATTTGTAGAATTTGCAATTGCATTTGTGAAGAGGGAGAGCTAGTGGATGACTAGTTTCTTGCCTTAGCCAATTTCGAGGGTGAAAGATTCCCATCCAAGTTGGTAATTGGAAAGGCCATTCAGACCTTTCATTTGGAGCTTTAATGGATTCTTTATTTGCAGGTGTAAGCTACAGGGAAGCTCATGGTTTCTTCTATTGCAGCTCACTCCTTCAACCATTTCCAGTTTTGATGGCATATTCTTGATCCTTGAGGGAGGGCGTTTTTGGTGAGCTATTGTAATCTTTGGGGAAGCTTTCAATGCCCCATTTATTTTGTAATATGAAGTAAGTACTCTGTTCTTCATCTACAAAAAGTTTCAGGTCGAAATTCCAAGTAGAAATGTATAAATCTCATTTTTAATGGAAGAACAATGCCATTTCCCCACTACCATGTTGTGAGTCAATGTATTGATGATGATTTCGAATGAATGGATGATTCTATGATATATTTATGATCAATATACTGCCATGGATGTCTTCTACAAGTTTCATGTACTGTACTTGAGCATTTGAATCATTTTTACTCAGTTTAGTTGTATTGGGAGGTGAAATAGTGCCATTTCCCCAAGGGTTGAATTGGGGATTTTTGCAGTTGAATGGGAGAGGATGAGAACAGTTGTAATAAACCATTAATGGTGCATATGAGACCTTAATAACATACTTAACATATTAAATACCTCTGTTCATAAGTTTGAGTGGCTTTGGAGGCATTTGGGAAGCCATTTTCAGTACTTATCCCAGGGGGATTTGAACCCCAAATTACTAGTAAAATTGCATAATTGGTCCAGAATCTTAAGAGAGTTTGCAGAGGTCTTTTGGTGGACATATGTCATCCATAAACATCATATTCAAGTTATAATATCATTCATAAACCTTCCTTGAAGATTTGAAGGCATTTGGAGTCAATTTGAGACCTAGAGACCAATACTAGTCAAAGGGAAATCACTAGTAAAGTTACCTACATTGACCAGAATTGAAAGAGTATTTGCAGAAGTGTTTTAAAGGTACAAAGGCATCCCTGAAACACATATTTATGTCCTAATATCATTCATATACCTTCTCAGAAGATTTGGGATCATTTGGGGCAAATTTGGGACCTAGAGATCGAAACTAGTCAAAGGTCGAACCAAGGAAAAAAGTGGAAAATTGCCATTTTAATAAAAATCCTAACAAGGGACATTACAGACAGTGTAGCCACATTTAATTCTTTTGCAGCTTCATAGCAGAATACACCCCACCATGTTTACCTATTTTACAGCTTCATAACCCCAGCAGCAAGATGCTTATTTCGCAGCTTCATGACCCCAGCAGCAAGATGCAATTAAAAAAAGCAATTGAGGCATAACCCCATAACCCATAACCCCAACAGTAAGCTACATTAAAACAGAGTAACTCCTATGAAACCCTCGACAAACAAACCCTAATAGAAAAGCATTTTAACAACTGTATATTTTAACATGTGGAAGCATCACGGAGCAGACAGAACCATAACATTTTAATTTGCCAAAGTAAATAGATTACAATCAAGCAAAACCGAAACCATGACAGTATGCAGAAACCACACAGGGATTGAAATATCCAACACATCCATATCCATCGACAACCCTCAAAAAACGTTTACACCAACGCTGGCAGGGGCTACGCCATTAAAATCGATTAACAGAGTTCAACACCCAATATTGCCGGGGCTACGCCATTAACCACACAGTAAAATCCACCATCACAACCATTAAGCCACCATCGTAACCATTAAGCCACCATTAAAAACCATTAACCAAACCGTAAAGGCCACCATTAAAAACCATTAAAAAAATCCAAAATAATTCGTAATAAGCCACCATTACAAACCATTAACCAGACAGTGAAAGCACAACAAAACCCACATGCCAAACCGAAATTACAACACAGCCAGACAATCACAAGCCGTAGTAGAATTACGAATAATAATAAAGGCATAACAAAATCATCCGCGAGGAGATGGAGAGTGTTGAAAAACACTGCAGTTGCTGGTAGGGTTAAAACCCTATCGGTTGCTTGATGGGTGAAGAGGAGGGCCATTGAACCAGCTGTCTTCAACCACCTCAAACACACTGTTGCCAACCTCCGAACGAATCCACAGTCGCTAGTCGCCAAGCACATCCGAACGAACCCACAGTCGGCAAACGTAGAGGTATCCGCACAGAACTGGCACCCCACTGAACACAAATGAAAACCCACCGGATCGAAAGACAAATATCAACGCCCAAAACACAAAGCAGGCCGCACCACATCTGGAATCCCACCGAACAAAGCAAGCAGCGCAGCGTGAACAGGTAAGGGTTCGGTTAAACGCTGTGGTCGAAACACTGTGTACCACCAAGTAGACACGAACCAGTAAACAATGACACCAGCCTGCGCGGGCAGAGGAACCCCAGTGGACCACTACCGGGGTGGCGGAATGCCCACGCATCGGCCCCAAGCAAAAATGCACGGTGTGCCCGAAAAGCCCCAACAAAAGGTGGAAACGGAAACCCTAAACGACGCTTAAACCCTAAAAAGTGATGGTGCCACGTGGGGGACATGCGCCGCTATCGTTTGGGCACTTGTCGTACAGGTGAAGGGGGTGGCCAAGTGTCCTCCGACGTGGTGGAATGGACCCCGCACCACAAATGGAGCCTCTCCCCTATATTCTTATTCTTTTCTTTTTTTTAAGATTCTTAAAAAGAATTTAAAACGATTATATAAATAATATATATATATATATATATAAGATTTTGTTAATTATTATTAATGCAAATATGTTTATCATTATGTTACTTATGTGAAAAGTTCTATAAAAGTAAAATCGTGCTTTCATTTCAAATCGACTAAAAAAACATAATCCAAATATTCTTCACCATAGTGCTCATTCCGTGCTTTAGCCCAATATTTTCTTAAGACAAAGCATCATATATGTATAAAAAATAAGTAAGGTACCAAAATCTTTATTTGAGTGGATCATTACTCAAAGCAAGGAGTATAGAGGTAATAGAAATTGAGAAGTGTGACAATTGCTTAAGGGAGAGTATAAATTATTTATTTTTATTTCCATTAAAATAAATATGTAATAAAAATATTGATAATGAGATTAAACATAGTTTTTAACTTTTTATTATAAATTTAAAATCACTTGTAGAATACGTTATAAGAGAATATAAAATTGCTATCCAAATTTATTAATAGTTTGTACATAAAGATTTTTAAAAAATCTTTAAAATTATAAATTTTATTTATAAATATGAATATAATATTTAGTATATGGTTAAGGTACCAAAAGCTTTATTTGAGTGGATCATTACTCAAAGCAAGGAGTATAGAGGTAATAGAAATTGAGAAGTGTGACAATTGCTTAAGGGAGAGTATAAATTATTTATTTTTATTTTCATTAAAATAAATATGTAATAAAAATATTGATAATGAGATTAAACATAGTTTTTAACTTTTTATTATAAATTTAAAATCACTTGTAGAATACGTTATAAGAGAATATAAAATTGTTATCCAAATTTATTAATAGTTTGTACATAAAGATTTTTAAAAAATCTTTAAAATTATAAATTTTATTTATAAATATGAATATAATATTTAGTATATGGTTTCTAATAAATTTTATATATTTCATTTACATATTACACTCTATCTCATCATAAAACCATTCACATGACTTAAATTTTTTTTAAAAAAAACACAAACTTCATAACATATCTTATATATTTCATTTACATGTTACTATCCAAAACCACTCACATATTTTATATTTCCATTTACAAGTTATTATCCATTACATCATAGAAGCACTCACATCACATCACAATCAAAATTTAAAAAGACAAACCTCTTAACATTAAAAATAGGGTAGTTATAAGCCAACATCCTCATATTTTAGAAAAGAAAAACTTCCCAACCAATCTTATATATTTTATTTACATGTTACCATCCATTACATCATTGAACCACTCACATAACTATGAATGCAACTCTTACAAGTTTAAAATGTTGACTTAACATACCGTCATAAAATTTGTCTAATTCTCTCCTTTGCTATCTTTATTGCACACCCTCAAAGTTTGCCAAGCTTCCATGTACATGATATTTCATTGGTTGGGATAGTTATGCTTGGAAATGGGGTATTTTTGGAAAATGGCAAATGATGTAGTTTAAGATTTAAAGGTTTTTACATATGTATTTATTTAAAATAACATAAAAAAATTGTTATAATGTTTTTTTAATTATTATAATTGTGTGTATTTATTTAAATATTTTTTAATTATGATGGTTGTGTATATTTTATTTTGTAATTTTTATTTATGATAATGATAATTACTATAATTTTGATGAGATAGAAGGTTAGGCAAGTTTGTATTGTAATACAAATTTTGAAATTGAGATCTTATGTGTGTGTATTTATGACAATCTAAGAGGAAGTGCTTTTCATCATCAAGACTCATAGTCTCACAAAGATGATAGATCCTTTTAGCCAACTAAGTTTTAGGAAATGTCAAACCGCCTATTTCACTATGCATCTCATAAGAGTTCGTTCTTGTTTTAGCTATATATTTAAAGAAAAATAACAATAAAAAATTAAAGATTTTTTTTTAATTAGTGAATGGTATTTAATAAATTCATTGGTATAAATTAGTGTGTCTAATTTGGGAGATTTGAATTGTAATATTGATGATAACTAGTTAAGATAATCACTTGGGCATTTTCCCAAGGAAAATATCACAGGGAATGTTAAACTCAAAGGATGCTTTCCCACATTGATTTATTGGTGACATCTCTATTAAATCTATCATGTGGACTAGAACCCTCACCCAATGAAATTATGCTTGATACGTTCATTTTTTGAAAATTTCAATGATTTGATATCACAAAATCTTTTAAGAACAAAGTTCAATAATCAAAATTGCCATCAATAATATTGAATTTGATCAAATTATTGGCGAAGAATGTTTACCATAAAAAGATTGAAACTGTTTACAGTTTTTGGTGAATTATATTTTTTTCCAAGGCCAAAAGAATATACTTTTATATTCAAGATGAATTCATAGGTAAATTCTGCATGATCACAAAACTACTTATTTCATGTTCATAGAATATATCCTATTGTACCATAGATAATCATAATGCCTTATGTATTATCCTCTTCTTAATACAACTAAAACTAATAGATACTTCTTCTTAGATGAATAGACCTGCAAGTATAAAAAGGATTCCAAAGAAATAGTCTGGTATCGGGATGTGACCAAGTCCTCCAATCTTCCCCACAACATAGATTCTGAGATGATTTCATCTGTTGTTACCTGATACATTCTGATTGGAAGTAAGATCCCATCTTTTGAAAAAGAATCTGCCAACACATTTTGCTCCCTAAATATATGTTGATGGTCCACCTAAAAAATAGATGCCAACACATCTTTGATATGTTGAGCAAGTGCCAGAAGATGAATATTTTGAACCTGTGAATTGCTTTTCATACACTGAATTACAAGTCAAGAATATCCCATCACTTTTGATAGTTGAATCTTCTTGAAATTTATGAATTTCAAAAGATATAATAAAGAGAGAAACTTTGCCTTGTTATTTGTCCCTGAATTGGAATTGACTTTGAATGAAAAGTATATATGCTTAGATGAATACAACACTGAACCTAAGCTACATATTTGTTCATTACCTTGACAAGCTCCATCGAAATATGCCAATAGGTGGCTTTGATCAATGATCAACGACAATACATGTCTCCTAGATGGATCTTTTTATAAGGGGCATACAAATTATAAAGGTTTACTACTCTTGAAGCCACCACCTCCACAAGTATTGTTTTCCCCTCAAATATGACACAACTGTGTGTTGTCCATATGCTCTAAATAACTAGTAAAGGCAAGGACCGAAAGGGTTTCATATTTCTCCTTATAAACCATTCTTGAAAGAAAATCAAAACAATTTATTTATCCCATCCGCCCTATATCTTGAAAGCTTTAAAAACTTCATTCCAAACATCTCTCTAGCATACTTGCATTGAATAAAGAGATGGGAGATATCTTCCAAATTTGTCTTACACAAATAACATATTCCTAGCCCATTCCAACTCTGATTTTGAAGGACATCCCATGTTAGGATTTTGTCATTTAAAACAAGCCACATCATAATGAAACTTTTTGGAGGTTCCTTTAATTTCTACAGTGGTTTCCACCACCAAACATCATTTGGGATCCTGCCTTCTACCAGCGCTTCGTACCCATACTTCCCAGAAGAAAAAAAAGCCTCCAGATGTATCATAAATCCAAACCAAATCATCGTTTTGGTATGTTATCCTAATGTGAGCACATGACAAAGATTGAATAAACCTCTCCCAAAATGGTCTCCATGCATCTGGAAACCACATATGGTCTAAGGACAACCAACCCTGCCTCAAAATGTTAGGTATACTTTGTTGAAATATTGTAACTTCAAAGAATATTATATTTGTATATTATTTATTTCGGAGATGTTCCATACCTCCGATGTGATTATACTATAAATTCGGAGATGTTTATTCCTCCAAGTTGGTTGTGGTAACTAGGGTTATTAGACCCACCATGTGGGGGTCGGCCCAGTCAGTTATAATGGGGTATTTAACCTAATGGTTAAATACGAGCCTACATGTACTTGTGTAAAATACATATCAAAGTAGTGTATAAATAGAGGAGGTGTGTTCCTCATTTGATACACACACACACTTGAGGATAGCGCACTTGTGGAGGAGAGGTCTGCTATTGTGGAGGAGGAGATCATATCTCAGGGTTTCATCTTTATATATTGCTGGTCATCTATATTGAGGAAGCTTTGTTGGGTTTTCTACCCCATGAGGGTTTCCCAGGATAAATCTCTGTCTCTTGTGTTTATGCTATGCTTGTTGTTTATTCAGTGATCCTGTATATGCTATTATTGTGAAATGGAATGTAATGCTGCTATTTTCTGTCTTAGCATATTGAATTTTAACATGGAATCAGAGCTAACCTGAAGGAAGACAAGGTATGGCACTAACGACACTTGCTTTACTTACGACAATTTGAAGGTTAGGGTTTTACATAGCAAAAACCAGTCATCGTAGCACGTTCGCTATAAATCCGTTTTGGCGAAGTTTTCGGATCTGAAATTGTTACAGGACGAAGATTAAATCTCCAGGTACCTTGTGTCCAAAGGACAACCTCTAATTCGTTTTACTTTGTCATTTATGATCTGTACAATATAGGGTTTCTGCCTCTTCCAGATCTGAGTCAAAATCAGGTGACCTTGGGAAAAAGGTCATATCTTGGGCTAGGAAGCTCCAAATGAAATTTCGTAAAAAGTGACAGGTAGCACACAGTCTGTACTATCTCAGAAAACTTTTTCAGAGACCGAAGTTGAACCAGTGACACGTGTCACTCCGTACAAGTTCGCTCTCCTGTATTATCCCATAAACAGGTCATGTTGCGACACTTGGCATAACTCTCTCTCAGAGAGTCCAATTGAGGTCAGACCTGTCAGGATGGAAATATAACAGGCCTAGCTACCTCAAGAAAATTTTTCAGAGGCCGAAATTCAAACAGTGACACGTGGCACGCCGTACAAGTTCGCTCTTCTGTTTTATCCCAAAACAGGTCACGTTGCGACATTTGACATAACTCTCTCTCAGAGAATCCAATTGAGGTCAGAACTGTCAGGATGGAAAGATAACAGGTCAGGCTATCTCAGAAAACTTTTTCATACCCTGTGGATTGAAAAGTTTGGAGTTACACCAGAAACAATCAGGTACATATTTCTGTCAAAACAGAATTATTTTTGAGTACCTTCATGGCTTCCGGAATTTAGGGCTTTGAAGAAAGTTGGAATTTTTGTAAACGGAGACCACGGCTGAATGCTACTCATCAAAATAGAAATTTAGAGACCAAGATCATATTTTTTGGTTGGGCAGAAGGCCGGGCTTGATCAAACCCTAGTTCGGGACTTTGATCAGAAAAGTGGAAAATTAGGGCTTCTGCAAAAATGGGAATTTTTGAAATCTGTGACCATGGCTGGAAGCTCCTCAGAAAAATAGAAGCTTAGAGCTTTGGATAAAACATTTTGATTGAGCAGAAGAGTGGGAGTCATCAAACCCCAGTTCAGGGTCACGTCCAGTGAATCCGGAAGTTTCAAAGGCAAAATTGAGGAGTGAAACTTTGCAGTTTTCAAATTCTGAATATATCAGTTTGATCAGCTCATCAAGGCGCATATTTCTATCCTTTCGGAAGTTTGAAATTCAAAGTTTGAATTTTTGGGGTTTCTCTGACAAACCCATATCCAGCTCCAGGTCCAGTTCTTGCAAATCAAGTGGATAGGGTTAATCCTAGAAGAAGATGGATTGGTCACCTGCATAAGTGAAGGAGTTCCTATTTCAGAGGGAGATGAGGCTAAGGCTTTACATAAGGAGATTACAAGCGATCTCGACAGGTATGACTCATCGAGGTATGTTTTGAGATTTGTTCATGATTAAGTTTATGGTATGTTTGTCTTCATGTTATTACTGTTAGTACAATCTTGATTTTAGATTTGTTGTATCACCTTAACAAAATTATGAATGCATGATAGAAGATATTCATTGGTTAGGGTGTCGACACTTATGATTGTACTAATATGATGTTGTGTGAGGTTGATGTTGTCTGCTAACAAGATACAGGTACATCACAAAAGACAAATCAGGTTCCATGACCATGAAAACATGAAGACAAAGACTCATCCACAATCTTTGTTCTACTTACGAGGTATGTATGACTTTGTTATATTATGCTTAACCTATGAGACATGCAGGTTCTAGCTCAGGATCTCTAAATCATTGAAGAGATTGTTTAGGTATGTTGTACATAACCAAGTAGGTATACTAATCCAGGTATGTTTCCCTTGATTGGTTATGCTTATTCATAAAGTTAGTAATCAAGGGATTATGCATATTATATCTTTTATCTTGATTGATGATATGCATGAGTAAAAGAAGACTTCCCTGAAATCTTGAATACTAATGTTTATTAACTATAATCATGACTATACATTTTCAAGATTATTTAGTACTATAATGTTTTGATAGCATTTAGAATATACTAATGAGTATATGTTTGTGAGGATGACTCTTGAGCATGCACAGTGGTACAGAATGAATAGAAGTTCAAAAGATATGCAGAAGATCATTCAATGCTGAGTCTGAATAATGGACAATTGACAGCTTCATGACAAAGCTTGGGCTTTACCAGAAGTAAAGTTGTTCCTAACCTTTACCTTAAGGTTGTGGATGATGAACCTATCATACCATTATTGTATGACGATGATCTCTTTCTGACAAGGAATGAGAAACAGGTCATGAAAATGGCTGCAGAAATGAAAATGAAAGATCTCGGATTAATGCACTACTTCTTAGGTCTAGAAGTATGGCAATATCCAAAAGGAATCTTTTATTTCAAGGTAAGTATGCTGTGAAGTTTCTAAAAAGGATTTGATGTGTTGGAGTATAAAGCCATGGCCACTCCCATGGACTCCAACTTGAAGTTGTTAGTTAATGACTCATCGTATTTAGTGGACCTACCCCTATTTATAGACAAATCATTAGGTCATTGACGTATTTAACAAATACTAGGCCAGATATATGCTTTGTTGTAAATACCCTAAGTCAGTATCTAGTAGAACCTAGAAAGGTTCACTTAATAACTACAAAGCATGTAGTGAGGTACCTAAAGGTACATTAGATTTTGGTCTATATTATCTTGGAGGTATTGAACTCCGATTACATGGTTACTCAAATTCTAATTGGGCAGGAAGTGTCTCAGACAGAAAGAGTACATCAGGTGGATGTTATAGTCTTGAATCTACCATAATCTCATGGTTTAGCAAGTAACAATCTAGTGTGGCTTCAAAAGCTATTATATGGAGTGTTTGACTTAGAAATGGACTCCACTGTGATTATGTGTGATAATCAAAGCTGCATCAAGATGACTGAAAATCCTGTATTTCATGATAAGTCAAAACACATAGAGATCCGATACTTTTATATACGAGATATGGTGCAGAAAGGAGCCATCAAGCTCGAGTATATAAGCACTGAGGATCAAATTGCTGATATCTTGACCAAACCACTGTCTCGAGTAAAGTTTGAACATTTCCGAGACAAGCTTGGTGTAGTTCAAAAGGGACCTTCCTCAAAAGGGGGAGTAGCATAGTATCTAATAACTAGTCTGTCTCATCAATGATGAGGTTACTTTTTACTGCATTTAATTATTTAGAATTATTTAGATTTAGGACTCTTATATTTTGATGATGATGATACATGTTTTGATGATGATGATACATGTTTTGATGATGATGATACATGTTTTGATGATACATGTTTTGATGATGATGATACATGTTTTGATGATGATGATACATGTTTTGATGATATATGTTTTGATGATACATGTTTTGGTGATACATGTTTTTGGTGATGAGGATACATGTTTTTGGTATACAACATGTGAAGGGATTGGATCATTCCTGGACTTCAGTCCGAAAGAAGAGCCGCAGACGTATGTCTTCGAAAATGAAGTTCTTGGTGAACATGTGAAGGGATTGGATCATTCCTGGACTTCAGTCCGAAAGAAGAGCCGTAGACGTATGTCTTCGAAAATGAAGTTCTTGGTGAACATGTGAAGGGATTGGATCATTCCTGGACTTCAGTCCGAAAGAAGAGCCGTAGACGTATGTCTTCGAAAATGAAGTTCTTAGTGAACATATGAAGGGATTGGATCATTCCTGGACTTCAGTCCGAAAGAAGAGCCGTAGACGTATGTCTTCGAAAATGAAGTTCTTGGTGAACATGTGAAGGGATTGGATCATTCCTGGACTTCAGTCCGAAAGAAGAGCCGTAGACGTATGTATTCGAAAATGAAGTTCTTAGTGAACATATGAGGGGATTGGATCATTCCCGGACTTCAGTCCTAAAGAAGAGCCGTAGACATGAGGTCTCTGATAACTGAACGATAGGACTGGATCGTCCCTGGACTTCGGTTCAAAAGGTACACGATAGGACTGGATCGTCCCTGGACCTCGGTTCAAAATGTACGTGACAAATCCTAGAATTGCTCTAGGTTACATCCAGCATGAAACAGGGCTGGCTCTGTAGTTGTGATACATCCAGCATGAAACAGGGCTGGCTCTGTAGTTGTGATACATCCAGCATGAAACAGGGCCGGCTCTGTAGTTGTGATACATCCAGCATGAAACAGGGCTGGATCTGTAGTTGTGATACATCCAGCATGAAACAGGGCTGGCTCTGTAGTTGTGATACATCCAGCATGAAACAGGGTTTGCTCTGTAGTTGTGATACATCCAGCATGAAACAGGGCTGGATCTGTAGTTGTGATACATCCAGCATGAAACAGGGCTGGCTCTGTAGTTGTGATACATCCAGCATGAAACAGGGCTGGCTCTGTAGTTGTGATACATCCAGCATGAAACAGGGTTGGCTCTGTAGTTGTGATACATCCAGCATGAAACAGGGCTGGCTCTGTAGTTGTGATACATCCATCATGAAACAGGGCTGGCTCTGTAGTTGTGATACATCCAGCATGAAACAGGGCTGGCTCTGTAGTTGTGATACATCCAGCATGAAACAGGGCTGGCTCTGTAGTTGTGATACATCCAGCATGAAACAGGGTTGGCTCTGTAGTTGTGATACATCCAGCATGAAACAGGGCTGGCTCTGTAGATGTGATACATCCAGCATGAAACAGGGCTGGCTCTGTAGATGTGACACATCCAGTATGAAAGAGGACTGGCACTGTGGTCGGGATTGAAGTGTCCCTAGACATGAGACTTGTCTTAAAAGAGATAAGGATTGATCATCCTGTAATATGATCGTGTGATGACGATGCTGCTGATTGTGTGATGACGATGCTGCTGATCGTGTGATGATGATGCTACTGATCGTGTGATGACGATGCTGCTGATCGTGTGATGATGATGCTGCTGATCGTGTGATGACGATGCTGCTGATCGTGTGATGACGATGCTGCTGATCGTGTGATGATGATGCTGATGATCGTGTGATGATGATGCTGCTGATCTTGTGATGACGATGCTGCTGATCGTGTGATGACGATGCGAATGATCGTGTGATGACGATGCGACTGATCGTGTGATGACGATGCTGATCGTATGATGATGATGCTGATCGTGTGGTGACGATGCTACTGATCGTGTGATGACGATGCGACTGATCGTGTGATGACGATGCTGATCATATGATGATGATGCTGATCGTGTGGTGACGATGCTACTGATCGTGTGATGACGATGCTATTGATCATATGATGACGATGCTGATCGTGTGATGACGATAATGATGATAGTGATGATATCGATGCTGATGATCGAGTGATATCGATGTTCCAGTAACTAGTTAAGTTACTGATGATGATGAACTGAAGAAAGCTTCCGATGATATATAGATGTATCATGTATGATGTTGATGACTCCTTGCTCGTGCAGATACTATTATAATATCCTTCTCGTTAAGGGGGAGTGTTGAAATATTGTAACTTCAAAGAATATTATATTTGTATATTATTTATTTCGGAGATGTTCCATACCTCCGATGTGATTATACTATAAATTCGGAGATGTTTATTCCTCCAAGTTGGTTGTGGTAACTAGGGTTATTAGACCCACCATGTGGGGGTCGGCCCAGTCAGTTATAATGGGGTATTTAACCTAATGGTTAAATACGAGCCTACATGTACTTGTGTAAAATACATATCAAAGTAGTGTATAAATAGAGGAGGTGTGTTCCTCATTTGATACACACACACACTTGGGGATAGCGCACTTGTGGAGGAGAGGTCTGCTATTGTGGAGGAGGAGATCATATCTCAGGGTCTCATCTTTGTATATTGCTGGTCATCTATATTGAGGAAGCTTTGCTGGGTTTTCTACCCCATGAGGGTTTCCCAGGATAAATCTCTGTCTCTTGTGTTTATGCTATGCTTGTTGTTTCTTCAGTGATCCTGTATATGCTATTATTGTGAAATGGAATGTAATGCTGCTATTTTCTGTCTTAGCATATTGAATTTTAACATACTTGGATTAGCAAGTCTGGATAATGTGGCTCAACCCTACTACTGGAGAGATTGCATCATTTCTTCTGGAAGTAAAATATCAAGACTACAACCCATGATAGCATCAAATCCTAATCTAACATCAAAACCTAAACCAAAATTCCATGCTAGTGCTAGAGCACTGATTTGAAGCCCCATGGATAGACATATTCTCCCTTCAAATCCACTCGAAAATATCGCCTAACGAGATATATTTTTCAATTAGTATGTCCCTCCATGAATTGGGTTTGGAGATGAAATTCCACAGAGATCTAGCAGCAAGAGCTCTCCCAAAAAGATGTACATACTTAATTCCCCAACCAATCCACTTCTTGGGAAGTGCGATCCTTCTCCAATTGGCTAGGTGTAATCCCTTATACTCCCCGCTACCTCTCCAAAGATAATTAAAATGTAATTTATGAATCACCTCTAATGCTCCTTTTAGAATATGAGCCATTAGGTTCTAGTACAATGGAATTTCTTCAAGTTCCGATTTAACCAAAACAAGTCTCCTAACTCTAAACAAGAACCTATTACACTAGAAGTGGATTCTTTTTTTCAATCCTCTCCACAAGCCATTACCAATCCATTTTTTTTGTAATTGTTAGTTTTTATAGTAAAACCAAGATATTTAATATCTTCTTCCAAATTTCCCCTTTTAAAAGAAATCAAAGTATCCAACTAAGCATGCAGTGGATTCACTAGAGCATAATAGTAGACTACAAACTTCTATTTATTAACTTCCATTCCTGTACCTACACAATATAAGTTAAGTATCTCTAGAACCTTCCAAATTTCCCATTCACTTCCAAAACAAAACAATAATATATCATCTACATATAATAGATGTGTTGGGGAGACTCTACGTCTAGTCATTACACCTTTCATCACACTTCTGGATTTTTCCTCTATCAAACATCTACTCAACAGGGATAATTTTAAGAACCCCCCAAAATTTATATGTATAAAAAATGGACAAATTTCTTTGATATATAGGAAAACTTGAAGGTGATTTTATCAATAATATAATATGTATATATAATTTTTTGGCGAATCTTTCATTTCATTATATAATGTTGTAAAATATTGGCGAATCTTTCACTAAATTATAAGATATTATAAAATTTTGGCGAATATTTCACTTAATTATAAAAAATTGTAAAAACTTGGCGAATCTTTCACTAATTTATAAAATATAGTAAAAATTTGGCGGATCTTTTGCCAATAAGACTCAAGATTTTGATTATGCAAATTACTAAGGTAGTGCAACAGAAGAACATACGGCAAAGAATGTCCAAATATTTCATATTATTATCATGATCATATTTCAAATGGCAAAGAATGTCAGAATATGATCATGATAATGATATTAAAGTCTTCATAATGAGTTGGTTCATTTCTAGATGCTAAAAATTGCTAGATGATTTGGTGATGAATATTTGAGGGTGCAGCGAGCCAACCTTTTGGATAAATGAGCTGAATCAACCTAACCAAATTTTGATGAAAAACGTTGATGTGACATGAGCATCATTGGTCAATGTTAAAAAAACTATGTTCAACAGAGATAAACATGTAAAATGTTTGGCTCGACAAATCTACTTAGAGCTAATGAAACAATTATTATCAACATGGCATCCCGAGTTACTAATAACCATCTCAAGGTACTAATAATCCCTTCATATAGTTGCAATATAAATGGTTCCTTCCTCTCCCATAATTATGCTAGTTCCACGAGCTATTCAAGTATAAAGGTTGTAAGAAAAAGTATATATCTTCCAATCAACATTATGTAACATACTTAGACATCATTTATTTCAACACTAAACATTTTACCACTAAAACAACTAAGGTTATAAGAAAAAGTGTATAACTACCAGTCAATAGTGTAAAACTTTCAAGTATTACTCTTCCTCCAATGTTTGTCAAGATTCAGGGCAAGTGGGGTCTCCACTTGTTATATCATCCCTTAATGGTCCAACGGACATGTGGGGACCTAAATATTGAAAAACCGATAAACTGATAGAATTAGACATTATGCCCGATCTTGGCCTCCACTAGCCAATTATGCCTGTGGAGGCTAGGACAATTATGCATTGTAATTATGCCAATTGCACTAGAGGAATGTTGGTATCATGCCAATAGGTCTCCTTGTAATGTCCCCATTTTGACCCCCTTTGTATTAAATCGTAAATGATGTAAATATTGTAATTTAATCATGGTGAGGAGCTCAAGGCCAAGGCCCCACCATTGATTTAGCGTTTCATGTATCGGCAATTAAAAATAGATGCCTATGGTTCTTGTGCGAGATGGGCACAATGTAAATAAGACGTCATGTAAATACGAATTTTAATGGAAATATCCACAACTAGCTATGCAATGCAACAAAGAGATGGGGCATGATTCTACAAGGAATAGGGAGGGGAAATAACCAACCCTTGAGCCACTAGGGTCAGCCCATGTGTCAATGAGAAAACCCATGAACTCTTAACTATCCATTTTGTCTCATGCACCCAATCATTTAATTCTTCCAAAGATTGGTTGGGGCAGTTAATATCTTGGGATTGGAGAAGTATGGCAGTCAGATTTTCGTGCATGGGCAAGCCATCAACCTGAAAATCGTATTTTTGGCTTGTTAGGCAAGAAAACCCCCACGAAATGCTGCCTAAGGCAATTCTTCATCCATTACGTTCTTCCTCTCACGCAGACTGAGCTCACTGGAATTTATCCTCAGGTTTTTCACCACAACCCTGCGTTTTTCCATGCCCAGGAACTCGTTTCTGGTATTGTGCAATAGCTGGGGAAGGAGGGACGCGAATTGGGACTGAGGGAGAGGTTGTTTTTGCCCCTGGGGAATTTTTCTGGAATGGGTTTGCTCTCCCAGTCGAATTTTCCAAGTGCCAATACGTTTTGAGTCTACCCACGTTTTTCTGAAGCTCAGGAAACCCCATCTCATGCATCCCACTGTTGAAACGTTTTTCTCATGCTCAGCAAGTGTAGTTTTGTTGTTATGAGCATCCTTGTTTTGATGTGAACCTGTGAGCAAGAAATTGGAATGGTAGTGGACAGAATTGGCTTGATAAACCTAGTGTAGGGAGTAACCTCTCAAGAAGATCAAGAGGGCTGGCTACTTTTCTATGCACACCCTGAGAGCACTAGAAAGGAAGGTATGGCTTGAGGGACTGTGTGGCAGTGAAGAGAATACTTCCTTGTGTTGGGTGTGTAGGCATTGTGAGTGCCAAGCTGAATAGATCTAGGAGGGATACCCATAGCTCTGTGGTTGAGCTCACTAGCTTAGCGATTCTTCCTTCCCATTTCCTAGCAGCCTGATAAACCCAATTGCAGATTGGCTTGGCTCATCTTGGTGTATGCTTGGATATGTGTGAGTCTGCTGTTCCCTGGTTCCTTGTAGTAATCATGCCCAGCTCGGGGGTGGCAGTTGTATCAAGAGGTTGATAAGCACAACTGGCCTATGGTTGGGTGGAACGTTGCAGTTGCATAGCCAGTTGCTTGGGACTACCTTATTGAGATAAGTATTCTCTTGTGTAAATTTGCAATTATCATTTGATGAATATTATGAATGTATGTGGATGTGTTAAACGAATTCATTTCCGTTGTGTTTCTATAGCATGCACATATACATGTCTTTGTATCAATAAGTTTAATTAATGGATATGGGGCTAATTGCCCGGATTGAGCACCACGTCCTCTCTATCCTGCTGGTATGGTAGGAGGGGACATTACACTCCTACGAGCAATGCATAGGAACCTAGTGCATAGACCATTTTTCTCTTCGCTTAGCTATGCAGAGCTCATTTATTTTTCTAAATAACGATAAGTATTTACAAATAAAATATATAATTAGCATAAAAGAACCGAAAAAGTGATGACAATTAAGATTTTTTTTTCCAAGTATATAAGAAAATACTAATATAGAATATAAACATAAACCCAAATCAAATATACTAATCCTCCTACTAAAAATTAGTAAAAGAATTACAAATAATATTAATTGAAAAATCTATATCTATTAAAAGCTAATGCTCTAACAAAACTTCAACAAAATGTATTTATATTATTTCCTTACTTTCAACACTAAATGATGTGGCATTACTAAAATAAACACACACACACACATACAACATAACACTTTTGTTAAAATAAAATTGTTTACTCTATTATTTTTAACTTATCTTTTTTCCTAATTGATATAATTTAATATAAATACTTTTATTTATAATACTAAAAATTACTAAAATAAAAAACCAAGTAGTAATGACTAATTCAAAAGTCAATTAGTAATGACATAGTGCACATAGACAACTATAACCAACCATTTCCATTGAATTCAAAATACACCTAAAATAGCATTTCCAATCACTACCATTAATACTCTCGATCCAAACTCCTTTAACCATTGGAATTTATATTAAAAAAAACTAATTATATATACATCAAAGAATAATCTTTAGCCAACTCTTTAACCATGTAACATCATACATGATAATCTCAATTGTATAAATATAAAATATAATAATAATAATATTTAAGCGAACCCTTTTAAATATTGTAATCATATATACTAATCTTAATTATACACATAATGACTATAAATAATATTCTTTACAAAAACTCTTTTACTTATTGAAATTATATATGATGACCCTAATTATCTGCACATAATTCTCTTAACCATTAATCTTTTGAAATAACATAAACCATTCCCTTTCTAAATAAATATAACAATTATATTCCCAACATATATAAATCCTCTTATTACATTCAACTAATAATCTTTTGAAATAACATAAATCATTCCTTTTCTAAATAAATATAACAAATATATTCTCCATATATATCTTCTTATCACACCCACAATTATATTTTATATATACACATGTGATTCTTTTTTGTAACATTATATATATCATTCTTTTTGTAAACTAGTCATATTTTTGTTTCCTTTTATAAATAACTATTTAAAAATGAATATAATCAAATTTTTAAATCCTTGCACTTTTGTTTTTATGGAATTCATGTTTGTAAAAAATATAAATGCCACATATCATATATCACTATAACAACCATGGTTTAAAATGTGAGACTTATGAAAACATACATATTACTTTTGGGTGTAATCTAACTTTTAATCATTTCTCCAGTGAATGGAATTCTTGTTTCGTAAGATAACTTATAATATAATACCTCACCCACCTTCTTAACCCTTTTGGGCAGCATATAACGTATGATTTGTGTTATGACGGTTGTAATTACGATCATAATCCTTCTACATACAATAATTGGATCCAAACTTAACAGCAAAATAGGATACCGCCCTAAGCAATAATCTTCCTTACAAACTGTCGATTTTATATCATTGGCGCATGACAATTAGAAAGCGATAGTCCACGTAATGATGTTGTGACTACCAATTAACCAACGGCTACAGGTTTCCTATTTATTTCCTTCCTCGATTATTAAATAATGTAAATATTTTTAACAGAAAGGTATGCATCTTATTTTACTACATCGTATTTTACACACGCAATCATTTTAAATGTTTTCACCATATGTTGTAATAATATTTTTAAAAGAAAGGTATGCATCTTATTTTACTACATCTTATTTTACACACATAATCATTTTAAATCTTTTCACCATATAAAATCAGCTCGCATCAATCGATGGTGGCATATATATATATGCAAATTTTAACTCGTAAATTTCCAAGGCAACTGCTTCCGGTCGGCACCGAGTTTTGGTTAGTTGTTTCGTGGTCACAACCCTCCAAGGTAGCTCTCGTTACGCACATTGGAGCTTCCAAGTATGGAAACATTCAGTCGAATATACCTAGAGGTTCGATCTACTCTGCACAGGATTGGTATGCTAACCAACGTAGTCTTTCTTCTTGTGCATAGATCTAGGATTAAGATTGCACATTCTGTCTTATGTGCGGTGCACTCTTAAGATTGCACAGGTTTGCAAATTTTTAAATTTTGGTACTTTTAAAAATTTTGTGAGTGGAAACAACACTATAATACCTGGTGGCTTGAAGGTAAATCGGCTTGATGAGAACATGATATCTAAAATAGTAACATTTGATGAAGAAAATAAAATCAGGAATGTTTAAGGCATATGCGAGTCCATTCTGATTAGTCCGTGCGGGTGAGGCCTCTTTGGTCGGTCCTTTGTGAATTGGCGTCCACTGGCGTTGGCAAATACCTCGCATAAGCACCCACAGATGATACGATAACAAGGACTAACATGGAAGCTTCCATTTTGTCTCCTACTGGTCTAACTTCACTGTAGACCTCTTATACACAGCAAAATCAAAGAGATACAGAGATACTTCGAGAAAAATGGGTACTCTCTTACAAAAACGCCATCCTTTCTTTTAAAGGCCAGCTTGCGCAAATTATGCTGTGGCTCCTCTATTACCTAATGGTACCATAACGTGATCGAATTTGAACGACCGGTAGGAATATGAAGACTTAGGGTTAGTCTTAATTTTAGTTAGCCCAGGATTTATCGTTCTCAAAATTATATTGCTGACCAGTTAGGAATATGTATTAGGCACTTTATACGCTCAAACTTTTTTGTTTATTAAAATATAATTAGGTATAGTGTACGGCCTCTAACCTAAGCAAATCGCAAATAAGAGCTGTATACGAAGAAGAACAAAGGCTTCGACCTCGGTTATTTCTTTTCCACCCTTATTTTTCTTAACCTTTATTCAATGTAGAAATATTTATTTTCCCTTTGATAAGGTTTTAAAGGTACTTTTTGAATAGTAGTGTTTTGATTTCTTAAGTTTGAAAGGATTTCCAAACACATATAACTAGCATTTGCTCCTTGAGGGGCAAAAATGAACACCGGTAGGAAAAGAGGAAAGTTAGAAGGAACAAAAACATAGGCATAGGCAGCGAAGGATACTGGTAGGAAAAGAGCAAAGTTTGTAACAATCTCATATTACAAAGACATAGGCACTCAACCCATAATAAAAAAAATGTTAAGTTCATCAACACACTGAGCCAACTACAATTGTTTTTTTTCACAATCTCTGTAGTAGTAATCTCAACACTATAGATTACTACTATATCTGGAATATATAAGCAATTTGAAAAAATAATTCTGCAATAATATCAATGAAAACAATGATTATAATAGCTCATAAACCACACAAACTACTTGCGAACTAAAGTTTGCTTTCATGCCATGTGCTGTAGCAATAAATTTAGAAATCTCCATATACAAGTATAGGTATAGAACTCTTTCATGGACCAGCTCTTGATAGTGCGACAATCTAAGTTGTAAATGAATCTTCGTTATGCTTGCTTCAAGAATGGAAGATACAGTGGGAAACCTAAATATGTTTCTTTCTTCTCATTGAGGATTTCAAGTCCACAATAAAAAATTTACATGCTTCTCAACAATGTAAAGGAGAACAGACCTGTCACTATATGAATTAATCTTCTGAAAATCACTAATAAACCAAGGAAAGCAACTGGTTATTAATGACTCTCACCGCATCAAGGATTCACACATCTTCTGACAATATAGATAGTTCACAACAAAGCACAATAAAATGCAGACTTACAACACCATAGGAGTGGTCGTAGCTCTCAATATAAAGGTTGTATTTATTCAACGTGGAGGTAGATGAGGAGAGGTCGTTTTGCTTGGCTACTTTGTTTTTATGAATGTAAAAGAGAGTACACAGTTTACAAATCAGCTGAGATTAATATTTATATCACTACTGCTTGGGATAATCCATTATGAGCTTAGCTTGAAAATCCATTGCCAACAAGGAAACTGAAGAGCACTAAACTAAAGAACATTGCTATGTTTTGTTAATATTAAGAAAAACTATCAATATTTTTGGAACATTGGACATAAAGTCTTTTATTGAAATATCTGTGAACCTTGGAATATACTGCAGAATCAGAATTATAGATATAATTTGGATATGTTAGGTGGTCTTGTACGTACTATGAAATGCAGTGTACGTACTATGAAGCCATGAAATCCAAAAAATCATACATACAATATGCTTGGTGGCGGATTAAATAAAGTATACAAATATTTTAAATGAGGTGGAATCCAAAAATCTTACATACACTATGCTAGGTGACAAATACCTGCAACCTAATATTAAATAAAATATATAAATATTTTAAATGAAGTGGAAAAATGAGAGTTCAATCCAACATTGATTTGAAAAATTCATATGACATGTTGAAACTCAATAAGTAACTCTAAAAACAATGGTTAAGGTTGTAATTTTATATAAAAAAATTTTGAAGTAAGCTTTTTATTTTGATGAAATAAAAATTTCGAATTTATAAAACCGAAGATGAAACTACACAATTTCGATTTTATTAAAAAAATAACTTAACAATGGAAAGAACCATCCACTAAAACCATATTGAGATCCGATATGTTGTCACTCTCACAACCAATACCAAGCAGTGTTGATGGTCCACCAAGTTTTAATTGAATATATTTTCTTAAAAATTCAAATAGTAGTTCTCTTGGAAATTAATTAGAGGTTGTAGAAAAAGGGTTTCCAATGCAAATGTGATCTTTAGACCATTAAATTATTGTTTCATTTTGGTCCAATAGACCAAAAATTGAATGCGATTCTCTTCTTAACTTGGGATATGAGACTGTCGTGGAAGCGTCGCGTGTTCCATCCATAACTGAAAAGGGTCCAAAGTTTGAATCAATGGAGTGAAAGTGTCTCTATTTTGCTTCTTACTTGGCTCCAAATCTCAGTGTCCCAGACTACTCGTGGATCAGATGTCACTATTTTGTAGCTTACGTGTCATCGTCTCTTTGATTCAAAGCCCATGTTGTTCTATTGCGATATGTTCACATGGTTCCCAACTTCCCTCTTCCCACATTGAGGTAAGTTCCCAAAGTATTGTGAAACGTTCTAAGTAGCTAAACGTGGTAAGCATCATGTAAGTGACAATTTGCAACATGGAGAACATCATGGTTGTAGGTCACATTTTCCAACGTGGACAACAGCATGCGAGACAATTTTCATCGCTTGTCGTGACTATAGATGCACCACAAATTAGTCGACAGATCCAGATTACCAAATTAATCAAAGTGCACCTTAAAAAAAATATTTGCAGAGGTTGCGAGAATAAGAGAAGCATGTGATCTTCAACCGAAAAATTCATTGAATCCGAGAGGCAAGGTGTCTTCATCTTCAACAGGAATCTCGTTGGATGCATTGTGTGATTCGATGCAGTTGTGTTCATCCTTCGGCTCCACGTCAAGATCGACCACCACCAGGCTACAATTGAGGGACCTGCACAGGTTTCCCTTCTGCTTTAGGTATACTCTTCTCACTGAATTGTACATTTGTTCACTGAGCCGAAGACCAAAATCAATAATCTGCGAATCAAACGGGAACAGTGTGCCATAAGTGAAGTCTTCTCTGCACTTTCTTTCTTTCAATTTCACAATCTTTTCTTGAATATATTAGGTTTAAAGTCTTCTCTGCACTTTCTTTCGTTCAATTTGTCAATTGTTTCTTGAATATATTAGGTTTTAATTTTATAATATGCGCCCTCTTCTGAACTGATTTATTCATAAAATCGAATTGTAATCTTACTGTAATTATCTAGTGTCTTTCCGGTCTTCTTAATCCTAAAAAATAAATATTATTAATCTTTTTACAAATATGTTTATTTATTTAATGGAAAAGAATTAGCAAAGTGTCTCCAATCTCCTTTTTTATTATTAATTTTCTTAAAATTCTAAATTGATGATAATTCTGAAATTCCATAATGAAGATAATCCTGGTTGATTCTATTCTATGATTGTGAATTTAATCTGGTGTCTCAGACCAAAAAGACTCGATCTTTCTGACTTTCTTGATGCATAAAATAGAAAAAAATTAGGAAAGTTTCAACCCAATTTTTTTATGATGCTATCAACTTTCTCATAAGCTAAACTTACTTGTAATTAAAAGATGAAAGGGACTCACCGGTAGGAAAAGAGGAAAGTTAGAAGGAACAAAAACATAGGCACAAGTAGCGAAAGATCGTCTTCTGGTTTTGACCAGTGGAGAAATGAAACCGTTGAATTTTAACTAAGTGTTATCGGTTAATTTTAACTAAATGTTATCGGTTACGTAATGTCAGTGGCTTCATATCACTTTGTTAACCACAATCACCCCCCCCCCACCCTTTTTATATATTAAATATTTAACTTAAAATTTTAAATATATATATATATATATATATATATATATGTATGTATGTATATATTTCCAAAACATTTCCAAAAACTATAAATATTTAAAAACATTTCCAAAACAATATTTAAGTTTACAACATTAAAGCATTTTAACATTCCAATATATTTTTGTATTTGTTCGAAGGAAGCTAGCCCTTCGTACTTCATCAGGCTCCCTCAATGATAATTTTCTGCCTAAGCAATTCAAACAACAATATTTTCGTTGAATTGAAGTCCCACAAAGGCAACTCGTGTTAAAACTTCGTATGAAATTTGGTTAAGAAAAAATCCCTAGATCAAGTTTCATTATCTAAATCATAAATCCATATACACTTCTTTGTCCAAACCTAGAGTAACATAACCTTCTCAATGTTACACCATAAAACAAGTGCACAATAAAGATATAGAATTCATTTATTACAAGCCACAAAATCAAGTCTAACACATCTTAGTAATACACTCAACAAGGATAAATTCAAGAAATTAATAGTTATTGAGTAATGAAAATTAATAAATAAATAAAGTGATATCATAAAGTTAAAATATAATAGTAAGTGATGCATAATATTTAGACATAATATGACTAATACATTATAATAAAGAGATTAGATGAGTAGTCCCTAACAATAATAACAAAACTTGCTCGATATGTATATAACACCCTTGTATGTCATTTTAAAGTCCATTTTTGTCTTTTTTTCTCTTCCCGTGTTTCTCCTTATTTAGTTTAACAAAAATCCTTATCCTTGTCCAATTTGTCTCTTAAAAAGTGCTTGATTAATGATATGCAAATTAAACACCTCGTCCATCTTTATTAGGATATGCAAATTAAATACTTCATCCATCATTATTAGCAAAGCTTCATGCAAAAAATTTCCTTTAAAGTGGCATCACTACCCCACTCCCTATATATACTTCCACTAACTTGTGTACAAGGAATTTTCATGTTTTTCAAAAATACCTTGTAATATCACTTCATCATCTATCCAATAATGAATTATCCAATTCAACATATGTAAGCCTTTATCTGGTATATGTTTTATATATGTTAAGACATGACCATTTTAAAAGCATCTTATATATGTTAAAATATAGCCACAATTTCAAAACTTCCCTTTTAAATACTAATGTACTTACCACTAGTGTAAAGTAAGAAATCTTAACTATATACCAAATAGCCAACCTTGCTTAATAAGGATCCCATATTAAGATATTATACAAAATATTCCATGCTATGTTTACTCAATTCAATTGTAAATGTGATTAATATCATATTTGTTCTTTTAACATATCAAGTTTTTTCGTTCCACAATGGGATCTAACATGTGTGCCTTTAATAAGTTTTTAATAGCCACCGAATGGAGAATACTTATCATAATCATTATAGCCATAAAAAACTAAACAGTTAGGAAACAATACTTTTTTTTCAGTGAAAGTTAGGAAACAATACTTACAAAAGAGATGGTAATCTTGATATTTAAAAAAAAATGTTGAGAATATCTTTAAATATCTAAATAACCATTTTAATGTTGTTAGTGAGAAAGCATGGACTTTGAATTATTATTCTCCCCAACAATATAGATTTTCTTTTAAATGCACAATGCCTTCTATCTTTCTTATTCCATTCCACATTTGAACAATATTTCAAATACTTGCTTTTTTTTTAATCTCATCAAGTGGAGTGTTGAAGGCTCTTATTCACAATTACTCATATGTGAAACTGTAAACACTTGCATTTTCTTTTATCCTCATTAATGGAGCATTGAAGACTCTCATTCACAACTAATGCACATCTAATGTTGTTGTTGTTGTTTTTCCAGGATAATCAATATTATTTTAGTTTTAATTAATTACATTTATGAGAGGTCATTCATTTATTACCACTTGTAACATTTCAATTTACCTAAAATAACCCCAAATAAATACTAAATGTGATCAAATTAGTACCAAGGCAACTTAATGCATATTGGCAACTCATTTCAAAGGGGCAGTGAAAACCCCACTACTAAGTGCATCATTAGTGAATTGTACTAATTTGAAGAAAGACAATAGATATAAAAATCAAATAGTTAGCTCTTTCATTACATGTGATATGTAGAGAAAACCACAATAGTCACTTAATCATCAAAGAATGTACTAATTTCCAAGGGAGACATGAGATATAAAAGTGAAATGCTTGGCCCTTAATTATATTAGAAACACACAAGTGGATGGGTTCAAAGTAAAAAAAATTAGAAACACATAAGTGTTAGAGATAATGCCTCATTAATGATGCATCCTAGAGTTTAGGGATTGGATTGGGTTAGCTAGAGGAAGTTGAGATATTCTCTCAACCTCTCCCTCAAATAGTGGAATAAGTTGGATCTCACTCCAACTATATATCCATGATGTATCTATGTTTATTCAGTGTAATACAATCTATTATTGTGTGTTAATCCTGTGCAATGGCTTCTCCAATTTCCAATTGGTATCAGAGCGGGTCTTGGCCTAGCTCCCTCATGGGAGGGCCAAGTAGGATGAGTGAAATGTAAGAGTAGTCTGCCATAGCAGTAGGTTAGTGTAGGTAGATTGTTTTGTTCAAGTGAGTGCTGAATTTCTGACATTTTAGGTGTGTTGTTAATTATTGTATGCCTGCTGTGTATTGAGAGTTGCTGCCCACGGTGAGAGGGAACATGCAGATCTAAGACTAGTGAATAAAGGTCGTGAGTTCGAATCTGGTGCTGGAGAGGGCGCGTCCTAATGGAACCCCGGTTCGCCAAATTCGCATTGCAGACTGCATCGTGTGAGCTGCCAAGAGGAGACGCCTGTTGCAGTGCAGTAGATTGGGCAAGGTGCCCTGTGATTGTAGATCTCCTTGCATGAAGGAAAGTTGCTGCGGTAATGCGGTAAAGAAGAGGCCCTTCCTCTTGCTAAAAAAAACAACAACTATTAAAGTTGATTCACAGTACATAGAATCCGCCATTGCTATGAAAGATCTGCTGGTGGAGCCTAGATCTTCCTTGAAGGATCGCCGCATTGAAGGATCGCCGCAAATCATTTGGGGAGATTACTGTCATAGCTGTCCATTGAACGCAGTGCCTATGATTCGAACTTGGATTGCCGCCTTCAGCCTCCATGGCACAATAGACGTTCTCAGTCCAACGATTTTGCCCTGCCTTCTACCGTTTGTCTTGTTGCAGTCATTCCGATTGTTCGATGCCCATTGGACAAAAGCAAGGAGTGAAACCGAGTTTACGAGGTGTAGCCGAGTTTATGAGGTGAAGGGGCGATATCTTCCGAGCACGTCTGGTCAAAGCCATAGATCGCAGGAGATTTGCTGCCAGAAAATTGCAAGGGTGCATTTAACCAGTGCCTCAACATCTGATCTGAAGGTGAAGACATCACCTCAGAAATTGAGCCGTTTCAGAGATTCATAGATCCTCCAGCCGTCAAAGGAACAAATTAACAAGAGTTGAAGTCGATATTTCAATTGGGTTTGAGCATCTGTTTGGTATTATAGTAAAAGATGTCTATAATGTTCTTGGATCTGTGTGTAGTATTCAATGTTTTTTATTTGGTGTGCAGTTTGTGATTTGTAAACTTATATGATTATGAAGAACCAAATATAGAACAGAGTGATGTAATTCAAGCTTGTAGTTCTTGAGTGCTTCGGTGCTATAAGAATGCATTACTGGTTTGAGTATGTCGGCAAGTCTGTTAAATGCTGGAAGTTTTTGTTGTACTTCAGTGCTTCAAGATAATCAGTTACGGGTTATCATTGTGTTTGTGAGTGTGTAAAGGTCATTTTGTAAGATCGATTACTGAATGTTTCAGTATCGAGACTATTCTTCGGGGTAGTTTAGAATCGTTGATCCTATAGATACTTCAAAGATGGTCGGAAGCAGTTGTATTTGTGCTGTATGAAGTGGTAGCTCGAAGATGATGGGAGAGAAAGAGCATGTCTATGAAGTTCAGAGATGGGTGTAACTGCGTATGAGGACCAGTGAGACAGACATGACAAAATTTGTGTTGTAACCTTTTGTTATGTTTTGTAATGTAGGCATTAAAGGGGGGTGTTAGAGATAATGCCTCATTAATGATGCATCCTAGAGTTTAGGGATTGGATTGGGTTAGCTGGAGGAAGTTGAGATATTCTCTCAACCTCTCCCTCAAATAGTGGAATAAGTTGGATCTCACTCCAACTATATATCCATGATGTATCTATGTTTATTCAGTGTAATACAATCTATTATTGTGTGTTAATCCTGTGCAACGGCTTCTCCAATTTCCAAATATAAGTGGATTATATGGATGGGTTCAAAGTAAAAAAACTGGTGTTTACCAAAGTTAAATGGTTAGTTCATTTTATTTAACATACACAAACAATTGGATCATTATTAGAAGTAAAGCCGGAGTTTTATTTAAGATACACAAATATTTGGTTCAAAGATTAGAAGGAGAGGAGAAGTTTCACATTTGCCAAATTTTAATGTTTGGGTCTTTCATTTTAATAAAATATGAGTGGGAATGTTTCAAGAAAAGCCTCGCATTTGCAAAACTCGAGGGTGACTGTTAATCTCTTTCATTTTTATTCAAATACAAGAGTAGAATGGTCCAAGAAAAGTCTGATATTTGAAAAACTCGAATGGTTGGCCTTTTTATTTATTTAAAATACAAGCGAGTAGATTGGTTCAAGAAGAAAGTACCCTATCACTTGTAATTTTTGGAGGCGTCAGGCAATTAGTCCAAATATAAAAGATGAAAGAGAGACAATATTAAAGGCAAGTCAATTTCCTTCATCTTATTAATAGTTGGGAAACAACGGTTTTAGACAAAAAGGGGTTGCCTCAGTCGAACGTTTCTGCTGGTATTATAGGGGCTTGACCATGCTTTCTAAAATAAGCTTTATTAGTAACCAATAAACTTGAAACAAACATCTAGTTGCATAGAACTGTACACAGCAAATACTTGCGAGTGCCCAATATAACAGCCATAAATCCATAGAAGCCAGAAGCAGTCTCTTTTATTAACATTTAGTGCTTGAGAGAAGAGAAGATTTTAACAAATATTTATATAATATAAAAGAAAAAATCAAATTTAATCTTCTCACTTGTATCTTTTTTGCACTTTTGGGTCTCTAATTGTATACCACCAGGCAACATTCCATGACAATGACACAACTTGGTAAATCTAAATCGAGCAACGTGTAAGTATATGTGATTTAGAGGTTTAACCCAACAACATGTAATGTGATTTAACCGTTTATGTTTATCTATTTTGGACTACATCGGCTCACCCTCCATTTTTTGTTTATATCCATGTGATCAAGGATAAACCACTTTTGAATCGAACTCCATGTCCATGTGATCGGGGATAAACCAACGACATTTGAATCAAATATTTACGAGCGGGGGCAGAGGTAGCTGGAGCAAGCGGAGCTCAGAAAAACGACTTAGTACACAAAAGACAATCCATATTTGAGATTCCCACAAACTGCAAGATACACGTTTAACCGATTATATCCCATCACGTCGGTAATTGGATGAACATATGGATTTGAAACTTGCAAACATATAAATAACTTGATTTTTCTAAGCCCAACATGCAACCATTGCAAGTGGCGCTTCCAAAATTATTCACTAATTATTAATTAACTATCTTTTGGATAGACCCTCCATTCTCCGCCTTGCCCGAGACTTCCGTCGATGGAAGACTTCCATGTTCATGAACTGACAGATGGTTTTGCAACTGCTACAGAGACTGCCAAATGCGATGGCATGCAAATGGTTTGCCAACTACTGTAAAGTTTGTCAAATGTCATGGCACGTCTAAGGAAACTGGAATGCCATTTAATACGGGATGGTAGATGACCATCTACATGATGCATGAGAAGACAACAGTGTATCCTAATAAGTATTATCAAGGCCGGTCGGTGAAGTTAATGGACATCTGGTGAGATGCACGGGAAAAGGTCGCAGCAAACTTCCATGCAAACGCCCTGGCCGCTAAGTGTCACGGGGCAAGGGAAAACAACTTGGCATCAAAGTTTCCAATTTCAGAGAAAGATAGCGCTTGGTCCGCGCCATGATGAAAGAGAAGCAATTTTTAAAAGTTGTGTTGGGATATGTTATATCGTTAAGATCTCCATGGCCAGCTCGCTGTTGGACGGTCTCCACAGTGAATAGGAGAACTCTCCACAGTGATGTATCTTGTCCTTTTTACGGATGCATTGCACGAAGGAGAAAGGAAATCATGAAGACACGGCCGAGTTCTGGGCTTCATTGCTATGTTTCCTTCGTCTATTACAGGTACCCATTTTCTGCATTTAAATTCCTTGTTTCATATTTCATTTATACTACATTAAATTTTGGTTATAAATTTGCAAATCAAATTTGGGATAATGCTGAAGTTTGTTTAAGATTTGAATAAATCAGTAGCACCACGTCGGTCCAGAGCTGCAGCGCGAGCACCAGAGCCGTCCATCATCATGTTCAAGCTTCAAATCTCATCACCGATTTGGCTTTTCTAAACTTTTATTAGTATTGGGTGTTTTAATTTGCTTCACCAAGCACAATCAGCAGCAGTCACAGACCCAATTGAAGGTAAGCAGAATATAATTCCAAAAAACAATCTTATGCCGCAGGCTGCAATAATCTTCTGACTGATTTTATCAATGATTATTTTGTGGATCAATCCCTTTGTTTTTCCCGGTGGCAGTTGGTGTATTAAAGTCACTCGTTCAGGAGTGGAGTACTGGTTCTAATTCTTTTACATGGAGTACATGCAACCTTACTGGAGATCCATGCACTGGACAAGCCACAAATGGCGCGGAAATTATCGATACTTCTCTGAAATCTGTCTTCAAGTGTAATGCTTCTCCACAGTGTAATGCGCGGAAATCCGACCTGGATGGTTATGATGCGCGGAAATCCGACCTGGATGGTTATGCTTCTCCACAATGAAACGCCTACGGTGTAATTAGATTAGAAATAAGATCACTTCATTCTACGGTGTAATTAGATTAGAAATAAGATCACTTCATTCTAGTGATGGGAGTGATGGGATTCATGGATGGCTTCACCCTTTGGGGATTTGATTCCTCAATTCATACATTGATAACTTCACCTTTCATTTGCTTAGATAATTAATGAAAAAAATTACTCTCATAATCTAGAATTTAAATCCATTAAGAATTCGAAAAAAATACTCTCATAATCTAGAAAATTTAAATCCATTAAGAATTCGTATGTTCTAGGATTATATCATCCCAAATTTATCCATTGAGAATTTTTATGTTTTAGGATTATATCAACCAAAATTTAAATCCATTGAGAATTTTATGTTTTAGGATTATATCCAAAAGACCATGACTAATTCATGCACAATAGAAGAAACCCAATTTAACTCAATTTATAATGATTTTATGATTTTTAGTAATATATTATCAATATTTAAAAAATATTAAATGTTATATGTGAATTGGTAGATTTGAGAGTTATATCTAAATTTTTATTGTATAAATAAACATAGTTGTAATGATGAATTTGTTGGAATTTGCCTCTAGTACTCTCGGTGTTAGCTTCTCGACATATGGGTTAATTTCCTCTTGTGGATCTTAATTTTGACGAATTTAGTAGAGATTAACGCTTCCAGATTTTAGTTTAATAACAATCGTGTTCCAATAGAATTTTGAAAAACAAAGACTAACCTATAACCATATTCTAGTCCAAAACTAGATTCCCTCAAAAACATTTTTACAGGCATTATTTTTAAAATAAAAATTTTAAAAACATTTTGATCATATGTATGTACCTTATCGTATTTTTTTTATAAGAATAAAATGATTGATATATATCTATTATATACCTCATAGTATTTTTTATAAGAATAAAGTGATTGATATATATCTATTATATGAGGCAAGAATCAATTAAATTAACATATTATTACCTAATGTTTCCAACTTTATGGAATTGATGTATCTTTGACAGCCTCTCCAGAGTTACCAAAGAACACGATGGATAAATTTTAGTATGGTGTGCAATTTGTCCAAATGGATACAATTCAATGCGAGGTATTGTTTGCCGCTCTTTTGATCTGCCTATTAGTGTTATGGTGTACGCTAATAAATTTGATGGAAAATTTATGGAACCTTAAAGGTTTGATTTGGTAAGATTTGATTTGTTGTGGGGAAGAGAGATGCAGTTTGAAGTTGCAGAGTTTATGTACTGTGCTTGCGTAATTATAATGAAAATGTTTTATGCTTATACTGTATAGTGGACACCTCTATGTGTTTGTATAGTGGACACCTCTATGTGTTGTGTGATTTTCTTCTTCTGTGAGAATGACTGTAAATCAAATGTTTTCCTGAGACTGATGAACGAGGTTAATGCTATTGTTGGTTAGCATAAATATAGTTTGAAACATCCTTACACCGAGTTTAGGAAGAATCGTTAATAGAGTCATTTTTCATGCATGATAAAAGCACCTATAGATCTGGGTGCACATCCGGTAATCTCTACTATCATGTCAAGTTATAATTTTGATTATACAATAGTTTCATATAGCTTGCACAAAAGGATTATTGAGTAGAGAAAGATACCTATAGGGTGAATAAATGGATTTTAATACCTATAGTCTAAGTCACCTCGTTCGAATTCTTGTTCAAGTTAGACAACCTTGAAGTTAGACAAAAATTCGGCAATGAAAATTTTGGTTATAAAATTAGGCATTAAATTTCAGAGAGTATAAAATTTGAAAATAAAAAAATATATATGATTTTTTTTAATAAAATTCAATATAATCATTAAAAACATGATAAAATTGAAAATAAAAACATTGGTAGGGCACTTATAAAGCAAAAAACCACAAAAATTGTATACAATTTTATGTATTTTTAATAATATTGTATTTATAAAAAAAAGTTTATGTTTTAGAAAACTATACCAAACATTAATCATTAATATATATAAAAAACACTTTATATGTAAAAAAACTATACCAAACATTAAACATTAATGATTAAAAATATATTTCAATGTTGATCTTCTAAGTTCTGGTCAAGACTTGAAGGCGTAGGGTGAAGGTGATGCAAATATTCAGATTGGCGGCACGACGACGAGCGAGTTGCAATGGCGGGGGGAATTTCTCTCCAATCTCTGGTAGACTGCTACAAACTTATAGTTCCAGTCGAGAGTGTAGCACAGAATCCATACTTAGACTTGTGGCATGGCGGCGAGTGAATTCGTGGTGGAAGATTCCTCAGTCGAAGTCCGAAGTCGAACCAAAAAGAAGCGTGGGGGCTTAGGGTTCGATTATATAACACATATTTTTGGCAAATTTAAATGATTTTCGAGGTGAATTTAAACTATTTTTTCGACTATAATTGCTTTAAAATTTGAATTTGTGCTTGCGTTGAATTGTGCCATTAAATTCGGCGAACTTCAATGAAAAAATTCGTCTGTTGATGAAGTTCGCAGAATTTCGATTTTCAAGGTTAAAAATCGGCGAACGCGGTGGCTTAGCCTATAGTTTCCTATAGCTTGCCTTGTTGTTAGTTCTAGGATGTTTAATTGTCGTGAGTAAAGATAAGCTCACATCCTCTTTTTGTTAAACTAATACAGATTGGTCCTTGTCCATTCATCAACTTACTACACTCAGTTATGTTTGAGCGTGCCCCATCTGATGCACATATTCTAGAATTTGTGTTGATTGTAGTGCATCTGAAGGAAGAGGCCTATTTTCTCTTCACATTCCTGCTTCAAACATGGTGTCGGTAGTTGTTGTCAACCCTGTCCATAATAGGGAGCTCTCCTCTGGTGAGATTGAAAGGTAGTTCCATGAAGGTTTACGATGCAGTGGAACATCAAATGTGGATATGCACTCTGATTCTATTCCTACTATCTTCAAGGTGCACATTTATTTGCTTGGATTTTGAGTATGATAATGCCTGGACAACTCTAGAAATTTTCAATTTTATGGGATGATAACACATCTACATTTTGTGTTTAGGTGGATTATGTCAGTTCTATTGCAGATGCAGGAAAACTGCTACAGAGAACACTAAATGATTACATGTGACATGCATGTTTATGATTTTAGAAGTCCATTTCAGTGGATTCGGAAAAATACAAATATTATGTTAATTGTAATGGCATTACATGATTTTCAAATTTTGTGATCACTTTCTTATGTGCTTCCGTATTGCTTTTGAAAGAGATTCTTCACTTGCGTTGAACTGTTGGTAAATATGATCAAAATGGAAAATATCAAAGGAACCATGTATTTAAATGTAGAGCTAAATTATATATACCTATTTTCTAAATCTGATAATGTCCTTTCATTCACTGAATCATAAAGTTCGAATCCCCATATATCTCTTTGCTGGGCCACTTTTAGCAAAAGATGGAGGACTTTCAATTCACTGAAATTGTTTGTTCCATCTCCCATAAATTCCTTCCCAGTGAAATAATGGGATTCTGAAGCATGTAATACATATTCAGAACCACATCTCAAACCCTGATTATGACTGGATCCTTCAAAAAAACCCTAGGGAAAATTTTTAACAATCGAGGGAGGCCTGGCAAGTTTATCTTTACTCGCCTTGGGAGTGGAATGGAAAAAAGAAAGCATGGAAAGAATTTGATTATCCACAAATAAGGGATTACTTTGTCCTCAAAAATTGATTCATTCTAGCAATTCAAATGTGCAAATTCTTGAATCTTTTAGATATATTCTTATTACAATTAGAGGTTCTATAGTATGTCCAACTTACAATTGTTGTTCAGTTTTCTTGCACTTAAAAATTACGATCTTTTTAATTCATTCTCTTTGCAATGGAGTTGTTAGAATTAATTATGTAAATCATGAGCCCAACTGTAAATATGAACTGTAGGGTGATGCGAGATGTCAAAATCATTAGATGAATTCAAAGATCCACAAGTAGATGACTATTGTATTCTTTGAAATGTATCATTTAGAGATTTTCCCTTGTCTTGATGAGATAGAGTATTATGTTGAGCTTGGCATATTATGTATTTGATCTATGTTTCAGAGTGGTCCCGATTTACTCATTTGTGATGATGCACACATGATTAAAAACACAGAAGCTGATATAGCTCAGGCGTTAAAACAAGTGAAGACCCAACGCAGAATTGCATTGACCGGTTCTCCTTTACAAAATAATTTGATGGAATACTATTGTGTAAGTAACATGGTTTTAAATTTTAAGTGTGGATATGATATTAAAATGTTTCTTTTGATTTGGGCGGTGTATATAGTTTTTAATATCTTATATCATTTGCAAATGGTGGAATTTGTAAGAGAAGGATTTCTAGGAAAACAACCAAAGTTCAGAAACCGGTAAGTGCTTTCATTGATCAAGTTTATTCTTGCTTGTCTAAGTGTTTTTTTGTTCAATTGTATATCATTTGCATCACGATTATAATAGCGTACTGGTTGTAGGATTTCTTCCCCTCAAAATTTCTATGTGATGATTTATTAATATTTATCTCCTATTAGTATTTTTAAATATGTTTTCCTATTACTATATATGGTTTTAAACTTTATCGAAAAATTCGCCAAAACTTCACAATATTTTATAATTTAGTAAAATATTCGCCAAGTCTTTATAAGGTTTTATGATTTTGTGAAAGATTCGCCAAGACTTTACAAGGATTTTTAATTTAGTGAAAGATTCGCCAATATTTTACAAGATTATATAATTCAATGAGAGATTCGCCAAAAAATTATATATAAATAATATAACATTGATAAAATAGCCTTCATATTTTCCTGTATATCATGGGGATTCGCCCAATTATTATATATAGAAATTTGGGGGGGGGTCTTAAAATTTTCCTTGGATGAGGTGGATGGGGCCTTTCTAAATTATGTACATTAGAGAAGCCAGGGAAACAAAATTGACAACACTTTTTGGGTAGCTGTAGAAGGGCATGCTTAATGGAAGTTAGATGAAACCATATTATGTCTTGCATGGGTCAGAATAACCACAAGCCACAAGATTTAGGAAGTGTACTATGGTCAGGTAGTAATAATTGAATGTACGAGTAGTAATAAGTTGTTTTGAATGCTACCTAGTTGAGTTTAAAATAGTATGTATTAGTTAGAAGATTTTGGAATAGATATTTTTGCCATAAATAGCAGAATACAAGGATGGGATGGAATGTATTGATGGGATAATATGACGACTGGAGGGGGCAGTGGGTCAAATGCCTCATAACCACTAAATATATTCCATACGACGAGGTGAAATTTAAAATGCACACAGATTGTATTAATGCACAAATCGAATGGAAGCTCAATTTATTAATTGGTGAAACAAGTGGAGACAAGCGAGAAAATTTTGTTTTAAGTTCAATGAGCTGCATTGGATTTCCTATGCAGTTTAAGTAGAAAGGTCATAAAAGAACTTGGGATTTGTCATTATGATAATGCAGAAGGTGTGGAAGGAATGGCAAGAAAATTTAACATTGGGACGCTTGAGAAAAATAAGGCAAGATAGAAGGTTAAAGCATCGAATCCTATGACCATGCTGAAGGTATTGATACCGACGAATTAAGTTTTGTCAAAGAACCCTTGTTAGGTCACATTCCTCTGTTGATATTTTTGTATTTTAATCTACAAGTTGAAACACAAATTCCAAATATAAGACTTGACTCTTATGCATAAGTGATGGTGGAGCATGATGGCACAAAGAGTGTCAAACTAAAGGAATGGTCCAATAAATTGTTCAAATCAGGGATTATGAGGTTGTTGGAATTACCTCATTTTAGATGCAACATTAGCATCACACACTATACTAGATTTTTTCTTAGTAGACTACATGGAGTTTTTGTGGCCGAATCAACCCTACCTGGTTGATGGTGACACCATTGATATGGTATTAGGTCTTTTTCAAGAAGGAGAATATCCAATAGATGCTATTATGGCCAAAGACTCTTCAACAAAGGAGATTTATGCCAAGTACAACATATGTAGAGAATCACGCATTGCAATAATCTATTCCATTACGGACCTAGAGGTGAGATTTGAAACTCAATTAATGGCATGCAAGCTGATTAGAAAATGTAAAAAAGATGAGTGCCCTACCAAGGTTATTTATTCCATGAAAGATGTACTTAAGGAATTCAAATCAGTTGGGTAAGATATTTTCTCAATGATTTTATTCAAGACTGTTTGGACACCTAGGATTAGGGGAAGGAGTTTCATTATAGTTGGGTACTCATTTTGGTAGCTATGATTACATGGAAGGAACTGGTGGGGAGAACATATATGATAGAAACTAGAAAATTGTTCCTAGTGCCGAAGTTCAAGGCATGGAATTACAACACAAAGAAAATCATCCAGTCTGAGACTAACTATCCCTTTCATATTTGGTATCAAGAGATGTTAACGATGATTGCTGAGTCCTACTGGATTCTGCAGTCACTTGTGGATAAGTATGAAAATTTTGTTTTGTTAGAAATTGATTTACATAATGAATTTTTAACATCTCAGCTATATTTAAGTGTTCCATTTGAGATATTTACCTTTTATGTTAATGAAAAAGATATTGAAGCTGTAATTGTGTAGAATCCTGAGAGTCTGCACCCAAATTTAGCAAAAGAGAAGTATTATTTAGAAAATTAGTCAAAGAGCCAAGATGTGTGTAACAAATAAAGCAAATATAACCACCAAAATGGATCACAACAATGAAATCAAAGTGGTATCACAACAACAACATGGATCACCATAAAGAAATCAAAGTGGCCAAGGAAAACCACCATTCAATCACTTCAGTCTTCTGGGGGACAAGGAACTAATTCACTGGTTCATTTCATTAAGTACCCAGGACCATAGAGCATACAACCAACACCTTGAAGACATTGAACCCAACTAGAAATTTGAAAACACAGTCACCACAGTTATAACAGTCAATCACTAGAATTGAATTCATAGCTAGTACTATTCATTCCACCTTGGATATCAAACAACTAATACAACGCAACATGTTGGAGGAAGTTGGATAACTGTGCAGAGTGGTCGAATTGGCTCAGTCGTCTTATGAGTTTGAGTCACCTGCAAGGGAGATCCTTGACCAGAAGCTAGGGTCGTCATCCGTTTCCTAGAGTATTGTTGGGAGTGGACCAAGAAGATAAAGTTAAGAAGGAAAGTACAGTTAGGAGAGGCCTGACATTGACCATTTTTGGGAGAAAGGCGACTCCACAAATCCCAGGCAGAGGGTATGGAGAGAAGTTCAGTTGGGAGAAAATGATCTGTTTCCTTAATAAAGGCAAAGTACTAAGGAAATCCAGAGGTGGTTGGAGCAGTTAAGGGATGAGTGGCGACCTGACTACCACAGGAATAAGAAGTTAAGAAGAGGAATGGTGTAAAGGAAACACCATTACATAAGTTAGAGGTGCGTTATCAGAGAAAGCGACAGATTCAGAGGAAGCGATGCCAAAGGGACAACGGAGTTAAAGCTTAGCGTGATCTACAGGAGAACCACAAGGGTTTTTGGGTTTTGAGTACTATGGGGGTTGGACCATAGTTATTGTAATATGTGACCTTCAAGCACACCTATATATAAGGGTATTTTTGTATAAGGAAGGGTTGGATGTAGAACCGTAAGGGTTAGACGTTAGCTAGAACACGGGAGAAGAGGGTGTTACGATTGTAATAGAAGAATAGTGATTAGAGAGAGAAGAGACTGTATAGCTGAGTGCATAGAGATCTGATTGTAGAGAAGATTCTGCAACTAAGTGCGCAGACTGGAACTGTTACCATTCTAAGATAATAGAAAGAACAGTTACTGTGGATGTAGCTCCCTCCTGGGGGTGAACCATGTAAATCAATGTGTTTATGTATATGAGTTTATGACATGCTTTGTATATGGGTTTATGGCGTGTTTATGTTGTTGGGTATGTTATATCTCTTCACATGGTCGCTGCGTGTACAACACGATCCCTACGGCAGTAAAAAGGGTCTTCAGGTATTTGCGTGGCACTACAGATTTTGCAATCTGCTACCAAGGAAGACCCGGTGTAAACAGAGAGATAGATATACAAGGATTTGCTGATGCTAACTGGGCTGGAGATCTTGATCACAGAAGATCTACAAGTGGCTACGTTTTTAATCTATTTGGAGGAGCAATCAGTTGGATGAGTAGAAGACAAGCTGTAGTAGCACTCTCAACTACAGAAGCTGAATACATGGCAGCTACCCATGCAAGTAAGGAAGCTGTATGGTTGCAAAGATTGTGTTCAGGTATTGGTTTTGTTCAGAATGCAGTAAAAATTGGTTGTGATAGCTCAAGTGCAATATTTCTGGCAAAGAACCCTGCTTATCACTCGAGGACAAAGCACATTGATGTGCAGTACCATTTCGTCAGAGACATGGTTGAACAGAACAAAGTGTTGTTGGAAAAGGTTGACACTTTGGTAAATGTTGCAGACTCTTTGACAAAGTCTGTGAGTACTCAGAAGTTCTCTTGGTGCAAAGAGAACATGGGCATTGTTGCCCTGAATTGTTGAAGTCATAATTTTCTCCTGTATGTGAAGAGAACAACAAGTGGGAGAATGTTGGGTATGTTATATCTCTTCACATGGTCGCTGCGTGTACAACACGATCCCTACGGCACCTTCGATTCGCCTGCGCCGGGCGCGTCCGGAGGGGGGGGGTTTAGAGGGGGGGGTAGCCCGACAGGGCCCACCCCCTTCGTTTCGGACCGTTAGGCCCCCGGAGTCCGCGCGGAGCGCAAAATTTTTTTGGGTTGCTTTTTGCTTTTTCGCGATTTTCGACCCATTGTACTCTATCTAATTCCGGTAAAAGGAATTAGGGTTGTAACCTAATTCGGGTAAACGAATTAGGGTTTTAGATGCTGCAGAATACCATTTATTGTATTGTACATGTAAAATAAACATATAATGAAAAAGGAGCTATGCGGCTCTAAGTTTTGCTGGTTTTTTCCCGGTTAAGGGTTTCCAGGTGAAAATCTCTGTGTAATGTGTGTGCCATTGTGTGTTTTTCTGTTAATGCTTAAGAATCATATAAGTTTGTACTTCACTGTTAAGGTTTAAAACTTACATATGTATTTGCTTTCATGTGTATGTTAATGGTAATTGTATGTTGAGTAAATGGAATACATGTGTATGAGTGCTAGGGAGGAACACTTAGAATGATGAATGTATATCTAATTGGTGAATGCAGTAGAGATTCAATGTAGTTCTGTATACTGTTGTTCATCGTGGCAACATGGTTAGGAGGATCCGGGGTTGGAAAGACTCCCATAAGAGATGAATTTTTTATGAGGCCTACCCCCACGCTCTCATATAGCTGCGAAGATTGTCCTAGCAATGGGACATTATCGCCAGGATGAGTAGCAGTGTCTGGTGTATAGAATTCTAGTTGGTCGACAGTGACAATTCGGCCTTGGTGGGGGAATTGCACAATGTGGAAGATAGATGATGCGACTGTAGTCATGGCATAAAACCAATTACGACCAAGTAAGAGATTATAATCCAAAGGGGATACGACTACTTCCATGTTAATGGTTGCAGTCTTACCCCCCAAATCTACTTCTAAGGCTTGTAGTATCCCATGGGGTTGAAAGCCACGACCCTCGAATGATTTCAGGGTAGTGGGAGAATGGTTTAACTTGGGAGAACCAGTGGCTCTCCAACAAGATAGCGACATGATCGAGGTAGAAGCGCCTTCGTCTAGTACAGTATGATGGACTGTTTTCCCAACAACTTTCGTAGCAACATGGAATGCTAGCTGGTGGGAAAGCCTTGGTTTAAAGTACTCAAGTAGAAACATGATTGTAATCGAGGAATCCAGATCTAGCGCACTAATGGCAGCGAGAAGTCTTACATTGATTGGGACAATTCTACAAGACCTTTAGCGTCGACATGGAATAAGGAGCTTGCGCCAAGTCCTCTATGATGTTTTAGTTATGAGCAGCCCGAGCATTGGGACTGAAAACGACTTTTTGAATCGTGCTCTTAGGCGAATGCAACACTGATTCTGAAGAAGGATTCTCAATGGTGAGAGAAGCGGGTGGCACGGTAATGTCTAGGATAGAGGTGGAATATTTTTCAGCATTACTTCCAACAGGCTCCTTCAGAGGGGATAATTCATATGAACGTGATCGTGTGTTCAGGTTAACCGTCTCACTACGCATCAAGAGAACATGTGTAGTAGATGGTGCCTCTCCGTGTGAAGGAGAGAGTTGAGTGATCAGTTGTTGGTTCTAAGTGGGGAAGGGATCATTGAGAATTGCGGGAGTTGGGTTTCCCTTGAGAAACTTTTGCACTTCGTATCGGTGGGGACATTCCTTGGAGAAATGGTCATGACCACATAGTAAACAAGGATACTTTAGCTTCCTCTTCTGTTTGGTATCTTCAAGGGTGGTCTTGTGCTCCTGTTGGTTATAAGATTTCTTGGGTTTACCTTTGTTTTTATTCTTACCACCGTATTTCTGAGGTGAAGCTGATTGAACAGAATTCACCTCCTCAATGGAAGCAGGAGTGGGTGACTTGGTGGTGTTGTTTCCAGCCTGTGGTGGGGATGGGGAAGAACCATGGAGGTTCGACGATCCACCAGTTTGAGTAGAAGGCTAGGAGTTAAGGGAACCGATAATGTCATCGTCCCGAGGTCCCTTGGGTGGTTTTGCAGGATCGTACATAGGGTGGGGTGCATCAGGAACAATATCATACAATGTGCTGGATTGAGCATAGACAAGGTCTAAGTAATGGGAATGGGCAATAGCTTGTTCCTCGCTGATAGCCCCTCCCATGGCCACGTCTAGATCTACAGAGGGTAAAAGAGACTTCGTGAACCGGTTAGCTAAGAGTTGGTCTAGAATGGGAGCCTTGATGAGACGCCGTCTCCTCCACCACTCATGGATATGATAAAAAATATGAGTTGCGGAATATGAGTTGCGGTGGTTTGACGAAGCGAAGTCAGAAGGTCCATACCAATTTCGTAGCATATGGGTAACTGGAAATGAGTCAAAAAATACATAGCAAGAGAGTGGAAATTGGGAAATGAGTGCGGTGGTAATTCAATATACCACTTGGAAGCTGGGCCGGTGAGGTTCCTTTGAAAAAACCTTAGATGGATCGATTCGTCCATCAAGGAATTGGATGAGCACCACAGATGGTAAGTCATCACATGGTTTTTCGGGTCCTCGTAGGGTTTTCCATCAAATTTGGGAATATCAGAGGGTAGCTTGACCGGAATGGGTGTCCAATTATAACCGTGTAGGATGGGATCATTGGTTAGGAGAGACAGGTCGGGTAGGTCCAAAGTAGGAAAAAATGGCAGCTGCTGGTTCGGTTGTGGATACTAATAGTATTGATATGGCATATATGGACTAATAGGACCTTGAATCAACTGATTATAAGGTGTTCCCATCGGAAATTGGCCATAAGGGGGTGGGCCTACAAGGTTGCATGGTGAACCATATGTAGGTCCACCGCCATAATAGGGTGGTCCGCCACTGGAAGGTGGGGGTCCTCCACCATCGGAATAAGGTGGACCTTCACCAGAAGGTGGGGGTCCTCCGCCGTCATCGAAATAATGGGGTTTGCCGCCTCTGCAGCCAGAATAGGGTGGGACACCACCTCCACCGCCAGAATGGGGTGGGCCGCCGCCTCTGGAATAAGGTGGGCCTCCTCCATAAGGTGGGGGTCCGCCACTACCAGAAGGTGGTGGTCCTTCACCTCCGAAGGAATAAGGTGGGCCACCGCCTCGAGAATAAGGTGGGCCTCTTCTGTAAGGTGGGGGGCCGCCACTACCAGAAGGTGGTGGTCCTCCTCCTCCACCGGAATGGGGTGTCCCTCCATCGCTGGAATGGGGAGGTCCCTCACCTCCGCCAGAAGGTGGAGGTCCTCCCCCTCCGGAAGGAGGTGGACCAAACGGTGGTAGGGGTGGTGGGACATGAGGAAACGTTGGTGGGGGTCCAATCAGTGCAACGTTGAAATGTCCCCATGGAGTGTATGGGTTTCCGGGATAAGGTATCCCATGGATTACATTTGCGGGATTAAATTGTCACGACACAGGATCAAAATGACCTGGATACGTGTGACTCCATGGTGGTTGGGTTGGGTTGGGTTGGACGGTCCCCCACCATGATGTAATTCCATGGTGGATCCCACAATAGGTAAATAGATGTAAAGGGAATGACCAATTGGAAGTCCTCCACTCGTATTATGGCTAGAGAGTAGGGGTTTCCCCCTAGTGACAACGTGTTGACCACCAGTGGACGGTTGACTCATGATGGGTTGATGTTGACTTACTGGCAGAGGAACAATACTTGTAAAGAAATTAGGAGGTAAAATGTAGTCTCCCCTCGAATTTCGAGGTGGGGGAGGGATAGGTAATGTTTGGATCGCAGTAGGAGGGGTGTTGGACTGTTGTCCTTCAACATTCTGAGTCACTTGAGGTGCAGAACTAGTCTCCTGATTAAGAGGCGTACTCGCAGGAAATGAAGGTTGACCAAGTTCGTAAGTGGTCACGTTGTGTGTGGGTGTTTCCGGTGAAGCAAGAGATAAAGAACGAATGGGAGTATATTAAAACATGGGTGTCTCCGAAGTGTCTCTTCTTCATGTGAGACTCTGGCGTCGAAGTTTGTCATCACGTTGGCGTAATTGGACCATGAGTGCATAGACTAGAGCTAAGCGCTGAGCATGGGGATCCCAATGAAAAGGGGTGGTTTCCGCCTCCGGATCTATAGCCAAGTGGCCCCATTGTTGATCTATAGAGGTGTCCCAAAAGGATGCAGAAGGGCCAAATGTTGCGGAGACAGGGTCGTCCTGGGATGGATTTAACCATTCTATAGATCCAGGTTCTCCTGCCATCATGTGGTGGAAGGATGTGTCTCGTGAAGTGGAAGGTTCTGCCTCTTCATCCCTTGGTGGGTTAGAGGTTGGTGAATCAGGAGGAAACATGTTCGCTCTGGACTCCATAGTGGAGTTTTCTGCTTCAGGTGACACGATCGTAACTTGTGCGTCCATGCTTACCCTCGAAATTACCTCTTGATTAAGGGGATATTCGAGTGGTAAGTTTAAAATTATGTGGGACCTTCTCAAAGGTTGTGTAGCCAGAATGGCTGAACTATAATTTATCCTAAGTGTGTTCTATACAAAAGAAAATCAATGCAAAAAAATATACACAAACTAAGGCCACAAGCAAACTTATGTGATAGGTGTGAATTCAAAAGTCTAGAACCTCACAGGATTTTCAAGGCTTCGCAACTCGCGATATACTCCAGGATCCAATAGTTATACTTGGCCCAATATTTCAGAGCACTAACCAGGGAGTATTAGGACCGTACCCCTGACCATATAACCCGACTATGTGATAGTACATGCGTAGTAGCTCCCTGAGTGTTGTTTTCGGTGTATTGATCTGCCAAGACGGCCAAATGGTTAGCTCAATTGGTCTCAGGAATCCTAGGAGTGTCTCCCGATATACTCAAGGTACATGGGAGCTCAAATCCATAGTGGTGTTGTCTAATGCACAACCGTACGGCAAGATCCTTCCTATATACTACTGAGTACGTGAAGTGCCTTTCGATATACCCCAAGGTATGTGAAAGATCCTTCGATATACCGGTTGGTACGTGGAAGAACGACAGTTCCCCCGGGATGCAGTGCAGACAAGTAATGACAGCTGCCACATTTTACGACGTTGGAACACGTCTCTAACTTAACACACAAGTTACTAGTACATTTTAACCTAGTTATACCGGTAAATTTTATCTGGATGGTTAGGTGAATGCATGAGGTGAGTACATAAATGTAAACATAATGCACCCTAACTACATGAAAAATGCACTTTTTCTTTTGATGAAGTCTATGTACGAGAAGGAGAAATTTTTTTCCAATGGTCTCACAAAACAGTAAATTTCAACAAAACTCTAAATCTACCAAAAATGATAATGAAAGCACTCTTTTCCGTTTTTCAAGCAAAACATGAAAGTCAACAACTCATCAAACCCAAATCAAAATACTTATTTTTGTCTTTTTCAATTTGAATGGAACTAAATGATGAAAAAGGAGAATCTCTACTTAGAGCACACTAACTCTTCGAATTTCACAATGATAGCCAAAAAGCACATGAAAACCAAAAATGCATATAACTTCTTCAAGCATGGAATCACTTTGCAAAAAATTGGCTTCACTTGGATTTTTCAAGAAGATGAGTGACTCATAATTCATGAAAAACACAAACAATTAATTTTTAAACTTTCCAAAAGATCAATGAATGATGAATTCCAATGCATTAACCAATTTTTACAACAATTCTCAAGTGAACTTGAAAACGGTAAAAATGAAGCACTTTTAATTTTTTCAATGATATACCAAGACAAAACTTGATAACAATAATGCTTTTAAATGTAAATGGATGAAAAGAAGAGACTACTTGCAGCACTGTAATCACTCAGAAATTCTCAAATAAATAACAAGCACTCCCATGACCTAAAGACACAAAAATCACTCAAAAGGGTCAAAAGCAAGCAAACACTAGATGGTTAAGATAAAAAATGGTTTGGAAGTAGATCTAGCATGCTGGATAGTTCCGGTGAGGAGATCAGGGAGAACAATATGGAGTGGATGACGGTGGGGGATTGAAATTTCCCAACACTTCAATCAAACTCTCACTTGATAAAAAAGAACCAAAAACCAACACAAACAAACCAAATCAAACAATGCTGAATAAAAGGACCTCTGCCTGGAAGATATAGTGTAGAGATGTCTATTGATCAACCCAAAAATCAAAAGTTGGAGAGAAAGAGCCCAAGACCTAAGCTTGAAAACTCGATGCAGGCTGTGGTTAGGCACAGAGCGCCCAATGCAGGTTGTATGCAGAGGTAAAGCATCGGCAGTGCAGAATGTCATATTAGCTACAGCGTCAATGACGCAATATGCTTGAAGGAAAATTGCATTCTGGATCGACAGGCGCACTGGATGCACTACCCGGGTGCATCGAGCGAATAAATCAATGCAAATGATGAAAAAAATCCAAGCAATGACTGGGTAAATGGATTGAGGATGGTTCAAACAACCCATAGAAAGTCAACAAACTCTTAAAGAAAAGAAACTGATGGTGAAAATAGGCTCAAGAGGCAAAGCAATGGCTCATTAAGAAAATCAAGAATAACACATTCAAACTTGAAATCAAAACAAAGTATTCCCCAGTATGGTCGCCATATTTGTTATTGGACAATTTACTTGAGCGAACGCAAGCTAGATCTCCCTAGTTCAATGCAAATCTAGAACAAATAAAGACAGAACATAAAGCTGCTTTCCTAGATATAGTTAGAGATCGGGTAATTAGACATCTTACCTTCATATTGTAGATCTTTCTCCTTGTTATTGCTTCAAGCTCCACCGTCATCAAATATTTAGCTGCAAGACCTATCAAAACATGTGGAAACAATATAAGCAGTAAAACATGTCTAAACACTAAGTGATCGAAGTAAACAGTTAAGGAAGTAAACTATAAACATTATCAACACAATAAAATTTATGGAAAGAGTTTATATTACTGTATAAAAGTGGGAAATACAAAGTAGAGAGATGATTACAACCCAAGCCTTAACGTTGCAATCCTCCTCCAACAAGCCAAGCCAAAGCCTCCAAAGGAAATGTAAGCCTCCCAAGAGATGGATAGGGATCACCTAGGCTAATTCCACCAGCATGTAAGTTCTATAGACTTCCTTCCTTTGGAATGGAGAGGAGCTTTGTATTTATAGGACCAAGTGGATAGAGTAGTTTGAGGATCATGGGGAGAGGGCTAAGGGATCCTCCCTTAAGGTTAGGGAACCATAGGAAAACTCACATAGGAGTTAGGGATAGGGATCCACCTCATCCAACTTCTAGAAATCGCTCGAAATCCACCTTTATCCAAATAAACCAACCCCGGCGCAAGCTGCATGAGGGAAACATGCACCTGAGAGGGGAAACACAGGTTGCAAAAATACATCCCACGTCACCGGCACAGTCTAGCAGAATACACTCTACGCCGGACCTAGTTGGGCACTTCTTGCTCAAAGACAACATATGTCGGCCCAACTAGAAACTGTGGACAAAGGGCATCAACTTGCTCTAACTGACTTCTTGATCAGGGAAACTTCAGGGATCAAGGCATTGAGTTAACAAGGGACTCATGATGACGATATTTAGGTGTAACACTTCTGGGTCAAGCAAACTGGGCCCATACCCTGCCTTACGAATTCAGGGATTCCCATACTCCATCAATCCATGGACTGATTTCCCGAAGTACTTCCTTACAGTAGCAATAAATTCCAGTTAGGACAGTCAAAGGTGGGTTATCAAGGTGACATATGGCATCCTATGGTTCAATCCCACAACCCCCTTACCTATCCCTAATGGATACACATATCCCCCTCATTTAGTTGCATGCATAGTCAGTCTCTTGGTATTTTATTTGCATTATAATCATCTACTTGTTTTTACAATTTCCATGGCTTACTAGCACATGGATATCACAACATAAAATACCATCCCTTCAAGGTTGAGCATTCACTAGTGGGTCCTTGGCCTTGAGCTCCACGCTAGGAATCATACATCACATATATTCAATGTTTACATTAAAATCCGATACATCGGAAGGGTCAAAATGGGGGTATTACACCCACCTTGGTCACCCAAGCACATCACTCAACATAGAGTTAAATAAAAATAAAAATAAATACAAAAATAATCATGGAACATATCCTAAGTCTTAAAAATTAAATATTTTAACAAATAATGCCTCAAAACTTAATGCCAAATCCGATGTCTATGGGTTGGGATTTTAACAATTAATGTCTCAAAACTTAATGCCAATGCCAGTGTTAAAATTAAATATTTTAGCAATTAATGCCTCAAAAAATTTAATGCTAATGTCTATGGGGTTGAGATGTAGAAGAATGATCATAGATACTTAGGGAGGGGACATTACAGTCCTCCCCACCCAAAATTGCTTGTCCTCAAGAAATTGTAATCATATATGTTGAAACACTTACTCATTCTCCCATGTAGCATCTTCACTAAGTAGACCTTTCCATAGAACCAGATACTCCTTGATAATTCTATTCCACAACTTTCTTTCTCTTGTTTGCAGGATTCTTTCAGGTACCAAAATTAATTGTCCTTCATCATCTAGAGGTGGAAGTTCTGTTGACACTGTTAATTGCTGCCCAATTGCTTTCTTAAGATATGATACATGAAATACATTGTGGATTGTGTTACCTTTTGAAATATCCAATTCATAAGCAATTTATCCTACCTTTCGTACAATTCTATAAGGACCATAGAACCTTGGATTTAACTTTTCATACCCTTTACCTTTCAAAGATGATTGCTTGTGTGCTTGCAGCCTCAAATACACTAGATCATTCACTTAGAAGCTACACTCAGTTCTTCTCTTATCTGCATACATTTTTTGTTGATTTTGAGTGGTTTGCAAGTTGTCCTTGAGTGCCTTCAAAATGTATTGACTCTCTTGGATCTAGTCTTTTTCCTTTGGTGCTCTACAATATCCAAAAATCTGATCAACATAGGTGGAGGCTTCATATCTGTACATGGATTTGAAGGGGGACATGCCAATAGACATGTGATAAGTAGTGTTGTAGAAGAATTCCCCCAAATACAACCATCTAATTCAAGTCCTTTGCGTCCCTGTAACATTGTTTCTAATATATCCTTCCAACCACTAATTGACCCTCTCATTTTTCCCGTCCGTTTAAGGGTGGTATCTTGTACTGAGATCTAAACCTATTCCCGCCAATTTAAACAATTCTTGCCAAAAAGCACTAGTGAACTTACTGTCTCTATAACTCACGATCATTTTTGGAAATCCATGTAATCTGAACACTTCTTTAAAGAAGATATCAACAATTTTGGATGTGGTACTGGTTGATGGAACATCAAATAAGTGTGCAAACTTAGTAATTCTATCTACTACAAAAAAATACAGTCTTTTCCTTGTACCTTGGGAAGACCAGTGATGAAGTCCATTGAAATGCTCTCCCATTTTTTCTCTAGAATTGGTAGTGGTTTTAGTATCCCGGCTAGATGTATATGTTAAATTTTATTCTGTTGGCATGTGTTGCACTCTCTCACATGCTTCATTACATCCATCTTGAGGCCCTTCCATGAAAACCTCTCTCTAACTTTCCTATAAGTCTTAAAGTAACCAGGATGTCCTTTCAAGGGTGAATCATGGGAAGCTTCTAAAATATTATTTTGTAGAGCTGATCTTGGCACTAAATATATTATGTCTTTGTAATAGATGACTCCATCTAAAACTTTGTACAAATCATCTCAAATCAAGCCATCAAAAAATTCACATGCAAATTTATGTTTTGATTATTCTACTGCTAACTGAACTTTCCAATCAACAGGAATTTCCATAGAAGTAAGGGATGGTCTCCTAGAGAGAGCATATGCTACTACATTCATCTTACCCTTCTTGTACTCTATGTCGAAATCATATGCTTAAATTTTACTCACCCATTTCTGTTGCCTATCATTGAGCACCTTTTATGTCATAAAGTGCCTTAGACTGTTGTGATCAGTCTTAACCACAAACTTGCTCCCCACCAAGTATTTCCTGAACTTGGCTAATGCATGCATAATGACCAACATCTCTTTGTCATAAATTGAGTATTGTCGCTCATGTGGATGCAATTTTATGATCTCGAAAGCAATGGGGTGCCTATTCTGCATCAAATCTGCTCCAATTCCTTAATCGAAGGCATCACACTCAAGCATAAATGGATGAGTGAAATCGGGTAAGGAAATGATGGGGAAGCTACTCATCACTTCCTTCATTTTTTAAGGCCTTCTCAGCATCCTAAGACCAACAAAAATATTCCTTCTTTTTAAGGTCATTCAAAGGTGTTTTCAACTGAGAGAATCCTTTGACAAATTTTCTATAGTAAGTGTGGATCCCAATGAATCCTCTCAATTTAGTCACATTCTTCGGACTTGGCCAAACAAGAATAGTTTGGATCTTCTCCATGTGGAACTTTACCCCTTCTTTTCCAATCACATGGACAAGGTACAACAACCCGTTCATTCCAAACTCACACTTGGACAACTTTGCATACAATGATTGTTCTACCAAGATTGTAAGTACAGCTTCCAAATGCTGCAAGTGTTCATTCCAAATCTTGCTGTAAATTTGAATGGCATAAAAAAATACTAACACAGACTTACGGAGATGCTTACTGAAACCTCTATTCATGCAAGATTGAAATGTAGCTGGAGAATTAGTCAAGCCAAAGGGCATGAATAAAAATTCAAAATGTCCATAGTGACACCGGAAAGTTGCCTTTTGAATGTCTTCCTCCCTCATTCTGATCTGATGGTAACTAGAACGAAGGTCTATATTGGAAAATAATTTGGCCCCATGTAGCTCATCCATTAGCTCTTCAATCCTTGGTATTGGGTACCAGTTCTTAATGGTCCTCTTATTAATTACTCGGTAATCAATGCACATCCTCAGCGTGTCATTGTTCTTGTTCACTAGAAATACTAAGGAAGCAAAATGACTTGAGCTTGGCCTAATCAGACCCAATTCAAGAAGTTCATTAATATCCTTATCAATTTAATCCTTCAACTTTTTGGGGTGCTTATAGGGCCGATTCATGATGGGTTGAGTTCCCACCTCCAACTCAATCATATGCTCTACCCCTCTATCTGGTGGTCTTCCATGAGGAAGGTCTCCAAAAACATTCTTATTTTTTCTGAGCAATCTCTTAATGTCCTTTGGTTGTTGTGATACATCAATGGTGGTGCCTTGAGTGGTTATTAGGCATTCAATGGCCCACTCAATGTCTCCATGCCTCAAAATTGAAATCATGCTATGTGAGGAGACCACTTGATTTGGATAAGTCATGTTGATACCTTGCAAAACAATCTACTTTCCATCAACATCTTGGAAGCGTATTTGGGTAACTTTATAATTCATGGAATTCTCCCCAATGGAGTACAACCATTGCACTCCCAACACCACACTAGTATCAACCACATTCACCACATAAAAACTATATGTTAAGGTATAATCTTCTATGTTCACTTGTAGCTTCGGAATCCACCTAGTACAGTCCATGGATTTATTGCCTGGTATGATTTTTGTGAAACCTTCAAAGGTTTCAGTAGGAATCTTCCTTCTCTCCACTAGGGCTGTAAAAATGAAATTATGGGTAGCACTTCCATCCACCAAAATTGAAACCTTTTGTCCTTAAACCACTCCTTTTAATCGGAGAGTGTGAAAACGATGCACTCTTGCCAAGACTGCAATCTTACCACTTGTAGGTGCCAGTTGTTCTCCATCTACAGTCTCATACTCACCATCAACTTCAACTGGATCCTCCTCCTCTTCCTCTTCAACTTCACTCTCCGAGAAGACCTCAATATAATGTGCCTTTCCTTTGGCACATTTGTGGTCGGGAACCCATGGTTCTTGGCAGGTGAAACACAACTTTTTCCTCCTTAATTCATCTCGATCTTTGCAATTGTACTCCTTCTTGAAGGTGCTAGTCAAATTTCTCAAAGGAGGCCTTTGATTCTTGAACTTGGAAGGCACGAGAGCCTTGGGAGGGAATCTAGTCCATGGGATGGCATCTTGTAAATATCTAGTTCTTCTCATTGCATCCTACATACTAGATGGTCTATAGGCTTTGACCAACCCATTTAATGGCTCTGATAATCCTTCTATGAATAATAGGATCAAGCGAACTTGTGATATATAAATTACCATTATAGCTAGATTTTGAAACTCATAAATATAGGCCTCAAGAGTCCCCAGCTGTCTCATATGCGCTAGCTCCCTGGAGGATATCTCAGGATCCTTTCGACCAAACCTCTCTGTCAACCTCCTTGTGAACTCCTCATAAGTTGACACTTGATCATGCCCCAATGTTTTCATTCCATGGAACCACCAATAATTGGCCCCTCCATAAAGATGCAAGGTGGCCATTTTGATGGAATACTTTTCAGTCATGGGATTCAATTGAAAATAGGTATCCAATTTCTAGATCCATGTGATGGGCCCCCAAAATTGCTCCTTTACTGACTATATTATACTATCCTGCAACACAATTCATCATAATTTGATATATTTATCATTCGAGAGATTGTCTTTCACTTTAATCTATGAGTTAAAAAAAATAAAGTTAAAGACATAAAATTTATTAGTTTGCAATGTATTATTCATGGTGATTGTGGAATTCTTGACCTTGGGCTTGCATATACTCTTTCTGCGGAAATTTACTTGTGGCATTTTGGCACTTATTCCGGTACTGAGTTCCATAATGTTGGCCCCCCAACAACTTCCCCTTTATTTTACAAAATATAGGGCCCCCATTAGGAATTTTGTAAATACTTAGCTTTTGATTTTATCTTACTTGATTTAGTTACTTGTTTTCCTTTGGATCCTTGACTTCCTGCGGTACTTTTTCTTTGACTTGGCTTTTAATGCAAGATGGTTTGGTGGTCATATGCTTTCTTGAGTATTTTGGCTTTAAGTTATTCATATTTGGTGTTTTTGATTTGCCTTTCTTTTATACTATGATCACTTTGCGACATTTCAATTAATTTGTGAAATTACATAATCATTTTATTCAATCATTCAAAATGAAATAAAATGTTATTTCTCATAAATGAATCTCATTCTTTATTTTGATAAGGTATTTGTGACTTATTAAATATTTTTATATATAGAAATATTTAATTTTAATTATTTTTCCATATTACAAATCTTCCAAGTTATGTTACCCTAATCTAAAAACATTAGAATCTCATTTATAAAAACTAAATTTTATTTATTATTATCATTGTCTAAATCATATTTCAATATACTTTAAAAACATTGTTGATAATTAACTTATAATTATATAATCCAAGTATTAAAAGTTCATATGTTACTATTAAAGGCAATACTTCTATCTCCCCATTAAAATATATGAAAGGCAATACTTCTATCTCCCTATTAAAATCTATGAAATTATAAACCTTGACTAAACCTTTGTCTAGCATTATTATATTACATGCATTTGTTATATGAAGCATGGTTTATTAAATTCAAAATACATAGATGATCTTTCTCACTTATTATTATTTTAATTGAGATTGACTTTACCTGTATCTTTATAATGATGCATTTGTTATATGAAGCATGGTTTATTAAATTCAAAATACATAGATAATCTTTCTCAATTATTATTATTTTAATTGAGATTGACTTTACCTATATCTTTAACATATCTCTTATAATGATGCAAAAGGTCATGATGAGATTTAAATGTTTATCATTGTTTAAAAGGTCATGATGAGATTTAAATGTTTATCTTTGTTTTAATAGACCATCATATATAATTTTTGTGGGTTTAATAATTATCAACTCACATGAAGATTCTTTTATAATTAATTTTTCAAATAATTTGTGAGCACGAATAATTAATTTTGACGTGGGATGAATAAACAGAGAAATATGGACTGATTTCTCATTATTGTTTATAATCCACAATGGAAACACGTCTTAAATGCATAAATATCTACACAAGCATTTCATTAAGCAATATTTCTGTCAGTTTTGGTAGTTATTTAATTTTATTGGTTTGTTTATAATCTCCATGGTTTCCATTATATAATAAATTGTATTATAATTTTTTTAATGTGCATTTACATTACTTTTGTTTCAAACCTTTTTATCAAATATTTCATGGATATGGATATTTAATACTTATTAATTGCTTATTGGATGATTTTTTTCCAGGAAATTCAAACGTGGAAATCCGTTCACACTATACAAGGACATAATCATATTATTAAAATATGAATTTCAATACTTCTTGTCATTTTGAACAGAAATTGAGTTGTTAAAGCAAACGTTTTGTGAGGAAGGATCATTATCGTCCAAACCAACACAACATACCATGCACACCAACAACAATTCACTTCTAAAAAAGGAGATGAGTTATTAGTCCCTGCTCCGCAGGGAATATAGCGATCCTTGGTCGCCTTATTTAGTTGATTTTCAATTGCTCCATATTTTTAACTTAATGTCAACTAAAGTTTTAAAATTTTTGGATATTAAAATGATTTTTTTAAAATTAAAATATTTAATTTTTTTTAAAATTACATTATCCATTTTTTCTAATGGTGCAGTACATAGAATTGATTAATTTTCTGTGTTGTGCAAAATAAATAACAAATTCAAAAAATTCAAAAAAAAAACAAAAAAACGTAAACTTGCCACGTAGAAACAACTATCAAATAACCATAAATGAAATGTTATATAAACCATATGACGATTAATGTCATAGAAAATCGCATTAGTGATATGACTTGAACCGGTCTGCATGTGGTTGCGAGTTCCAAAATAGACAGCTCTGTCAACACCTATAACTAATATATTTACACCTGTAACACACGACAAAGAAGCCACTCATTGTCATGCAACTAATATATTTATCATTGGCGTGTTCCTCCCAAACCCTTTTGATGTATAAATTTACTGTTCTACATTTCAATAAATTAAAAATACCTAAGGTAGATGTTTGTAGAGTCATTTTTTATGGTTTTCATTAATAACAGTAGTATTACCCATTGTGTCGAGTGTGTCAGAATTCCCGTAAAAGGTCGCGAAGGCTTGCTTCCATCCATCGTTGGCGTATACAGCTGAAGTGGGCACATTGTGTGGTTGCGCGAAAGAAGTTTAATCCGGTAATTAATGGTTCAAATAGTGGGGCAAAGTCAAGAATTCACTGATTATTGTCCAGGCAAGTCAATTTCTGGACTTAATCCCATAAAATTTGGGTTTATTTTCTCAAAATGTTAAAACCCTAGCCTACCACTCTGTCATTCACCTTTAAATTAACATATATGCCTACCATAACATTCTGGATTTTCTTTTTCTCAACCAAGAAGTGGAGGCAATGTCACCATGATGAAAACAATGAGGAGTGTTTAAGGGAGCAAGGAAGGCAAGGAGATGATTAGCCATGCCTAGCATGGAGGACGAGGAGTTATGGATGCTGTAGAAGTTGTTCTAATATTGTTCTCTTTAGAGCATTCACTCTCTTTCGTCCCTGACTCCTTCGAGAATTCCATCAACTTGCATTATTCCAAGGAGAAGCTTTAGGGTTAGGGTTAGGACCTCCAAGGTCCAATGTTCAAACCTTCTTCAGATAGAATACTACAATGAAGGTACCAGAAGATCTTGGATATGTACAAAGGAAACTAATTGAATGCAAACTGACAACATTTTTCATCAACTAAAAATATAAATATACTGATAAAGACTCACAATTCAACATCATTCAACTTTGATTTCGTACCATGCTTATCGCTTCCTGATCTATTTCCATCACCAATGGACATATATCATTTGACAGTTGCTGGATGCAACATATATTTTTTGTGAGAAGAATTATGAACTTACAATTTGTCAAGAGGCACAGAATTGCATTACATTTGGCCATGTTGTACATGGTAATGTTATAGCTTGATCGTATTAAGTGCATATTTTTTGTTATTTCATTTTTTCTTTTCTATTCTCAAATAGTAACTGTCTCCTTTCGCAGAATGCAGAAGTAATTGACCAATATCGTGAGGCTATCCCTGCGAAAAAATCAAATAAGTGAGGCTACCCCTTTGCTTGGATTCATGATGCAGCAGCTTATACAGGAAGATAACAATTTAGTGTATCTTTTTATGCCATAGAACAATTTTTCTAGATAGAAAACGTTGAAGTGTATCTTTGTATGCTTGTAGCTCATGGTTGTTTAGGCTACGTGGCGGCTAGCTCAAGGTACATCCATGCTCTCACAGCTAACAACCACATGGTATGTAACTCGGCTACGTGTTTTATTCAGAGTGCATGCCCAGGCTTCAGAAACTTTATTGTATAAACTTTATCTGCTGCTCATGGTTATGTTTTAAAAAGGGTTGATTGCAATCTAACAAGTGGTCTTCAAGAGTTGACTGCAATTACATTTAAGGAAAACTAGATAGCAATTCCATCTTCTATCCGCTTTAACTGAAGGATGTTGTATATTTTTCTAGTTAGCAACTGCATCTTCTATTTGCTTTAATTGAAGGATGTAGATTTTTATCTTAGACGGGTGATTTGGTTTTTAGCTGTGGTTGTTTATTGATATGGTTGCATCTAAAGATGATGCCCTGTTTTTCTCGTAACACTAGAATTGTGTCATACTTCCAACATCATTTTTCAAATCTCATTCCTGCCTTGAAAATAAATTGTAATCCTATGAAAAATTGCTCCATTTGTTGTTCCGTTCAGTTCACCTTTCATGAAATGTTTTTAATTTTTCAGCATTTTATGCTTTAAAATAGTTTCTCCAAGGCCAGGAAATCTGTTTTCATTTCTTTTACTTTTTAATTGAACTAACAAGAGAGAGAAAATCAATGAAAAATGGCTTCCATGGTTTCCTGAAATATCCAAGGCGTTTCCATCCATCAATAAAAAAATGTTTGGAAACTGTTCCTTGAAACTAGAAACAATTCGGAATTGGTCAGAAAACACTTTAAGGGGATCATAGTTCCAGTCTCAAAGATCGTTGATGAAAGTGCTATGCAAAAATAAAACTACTTTATATAATTATCATATTAATATTATGATAATATCTATTAATTATCGATCTATATAATAAATTCTATTTTTTAGCTTTCATATTAAATAATTAAAAAAAAATTGCTTTAAACATAATTAATAACATATGTTTAGCATAGCAACAAAGTTTTCATAGATTAAAATTTGAAATTTAGAAGCCATCGTATAACGAAACTATGCCAAAATAAATTGTTTTACGATTCCTCACGGAATCTTCCCCGTAAAAGAGTCTTGGCCAATAATTCTATCGAATTCACATCTCTTAATTTATTTTTTTCATGTCCTTGTAGAAAACATATAAAAACAAATACAAAATCCAGATTTTCAAAACAGGCAACCTGTAAAATCTTGTAGATATCATCAAGACTAGCTATATAGAAACATATACTCTAATAATTCCAGTGTTCAATAATTCTATGTTTATAATAATATCTATTAATTATATATCTATATAATAAATTTTATTATTAAAATCAATTATTAGCCCAATCTTTTAAACTCAATATCATTAGCTCTTCCGTAAGCTCTTGTGGTTAGGTAGCTTTTTTCCATGCCTTTACCCTTTATAGATCTTCCAACCCATAGTTTTTCCGAACTGACCCACTGATTGACAAAAACATTATAAGCTCCGGATGTGGAGATGGGGATCTTAGTGGGGGAAAAGCGGAGAAGATCTTTGAATTTCTACACATCTCCTTGCAAGCTATGATGTTGTTTGTCTCCAACAAATCTAAGATTTTTTGTCCAAGGTGATGGAATGCCACCCATACAAACGGGTGAAATTCTTAATTGATAATTATTTTATAAAATTTTAAATAATATATACAACCTTTTCTTTTAATATTTTTTTCACCAACTTTACAAAGTGTGATTTATGAGTTTTTGGTTACATAACACTATGCTTTGTTTTATATGTCTTTATTTTTTATTTATTTATTTTTTCTTTCATATATACGATCATTACATCTTTTAAAGAAAAATTGCATATAATCTTACACTCATTAAAAGCTTCACAATAATTAAACTCTATAAATGGATTATGAATTTAATTTATTTTTATTAAGATTGTTATAAATGTGGAATTGTTTAAATATTGCTAGGTGCAAAGCTTTCATTTAAACAAACATGTAATTTGGTTTCTTTTTTAATTATTTTATTTAAATTCATTATTGATATTTTAATCTTTAAAATTTTAGGTTTTACATATGGTGTATTTTAATAATCATTAAATTAGTACAATCACTTAACTTAAACTTGTGGTTGGTGAACACTCATAGGTCAAAGTGTCACAAATAAGTTATATGTTACTTGTTACTTGTTTGTATCCATACATCGTCTAAGAGTTATCCATCCATTAACTACCAGTTATCCATGCATCAACTATCAGTTATTTTTATTTTTATTTTTTATAATTGTTCATTTCAAATTTGGAAACCATAAAATCAATATGGACAATACACTTGTCTCATCCTCTTGCAATTTAAGAAAAACATAGGTGCTAGTCCACCCCAAATTCTAAAATATAAATACCTTTGAGTGTAATTAATTTGTTGAAATTTAAAAATATAAATTTGTTTATAATTTTTAAACTAATGGGGAAGATTTGAGTCTGTAAATCAAGCGTATCATTCTGTAACTCAGCTTTTTTCTAATAAAAGATTGAATTTCCGAAAATGAGATATCGTACATAGTCTTTGTGGCGAAGTTCTTGAGTACCGACCATCCTCTGGATCCCACACTTTAATTCATTTTTTCAACTTTGTGTATGAATGTATTATTCTTGTAGGCTTTGTTTTTTAAATTCTTGGTTGCATAGTGCAGTTGTAGTTTAAGTGGGCTGTTTTGTTCATTTCGTTTATGTTACCTTGTTGAGTTGGTGCATCCCGCTATACTACAATATTTACTCATCCTTAAACTGAATTGTAATTACAGCTAATTAATAATAAGTGTAAATCTATTTTGATTTTTTATACATTAAATAAAAGAAAGTAAATTTATATATATTACTATTTACTTTATGAGCTAAAAAATAAACTTTTAAATAATTCGAAATAGTTTTAAATCTTACTTTAAAACCAAATATATATATTACATTTAAATAAAAATTATCTTGATCTTTATTTTATAATAATTTAAATTTGATTATTTAAACACCTTTGCAAATATTCTAGCATAGAATGTCTTGTTAACATATAATATTCTAATACATTTTAATAATACATTTTAATCATAGTTGACACAAAAGTGAAAACTTACTCTATACATATAGTCATAAATATAGAGACTATAACTTCTAAAAGTTTCCACTTTAGAAAGAGTCTACTTTTTTTTCCAAGAATAGAAAGAGTCTACTTTATATAATCAATAACGTGGATGGTAATCTTGATTTTATTGCCATTTCCATTTGCTAAGAGGTTCTAGTTACAATCTTAATATAACAAATAAGCTAAGTCATCTGGTTCTCATGTTTTTTTAATTATTTTATTTTTATATTTTTTAATATATATTATTATGGTTCCCAGCCTGCCCTTTCTTAAAAAATTGAGGAAACTTCTGGACGTATCTGATACTACTTACCCACGTTGTTCCCCCCGTTCCAAAAACTTGTGCAACATAATGTTTTACTTATCCAAGCTGCTTGTAGAATATCTTTTTACATATAAAATTGGTCTTTGATTTTAATCTTTGTTTTGTATTCAACGCCGTGTAATCAACCTGCTAGAATTGACCACTGGTAAATGAAGCACGACGTTTCACCTTTGAATTGAATTTGGCAGAGTTGCGTTTGAGTTGAATTTCAGTTTGAAAGTTCCGTAAGAAACAGTAACAAACATTTGCAGCTCCTATCCTTCGGCTTCCAAACGTTTGATAACAAATTTCAAGCCCAACGTAAACTTTTGGATTCGTTCATATGAGTTCATGCCCATCATAAATAGTATTTAGTCTATTTCCAGCTTGTTGAAATTTGAATTAAAGTTGAATTTAATTAAAGTTTGAATTAGGCAATAGGATAGGAATTTAAAGTTTTTTTATGTTTTAGGATAGGAACTTAGATATAGAAATTAAGTTTGTGGGTTGAGTGATAAAGTAGGTGCACATGACAATGGTTTGTTTATTTTAATCCTTTTTTTATGTTTTAGGATAGAACTTAGATATAGAAATTAAGTTTGTGGGTTGAGTGATAAAGTAGGTGCACATTACAATAGTTTGTTTATTTTAATTTGATTAGGATTTATGTATGTGTTTTAATTTAAAACATTTTAGAATTTAGCTGGTTTCTTTGTGGGTTGAGTGATAAAGTAGGTGCACATTACAATAGTTTGTTTATTTTAATTTGATTAGGATTTATGTATGTGTTTTAATTTAAAACATTTTAGAATTTAGCTGGTTTCTTTAGGTTTTTTTAAGTTTGAAAATTATATTAGTATGTAACTTAGTTTAGTTAATTTATATTAGTTTAGTTTGCAATTTATGATTTTGGTTAATACGTTTAAGTTTTATTTAGTTTGTAATTTAGAATAGTTTAATTTAAAATGTCTTGTTTCTAGTTTGTAAAGGTTTATTAATTTTGATTTGTAATATGTAGCAATGTAGTTTTATAGTTTATAGTTTATAATTTGTAATTTTTAATAGATTTTGTTTTTGTAGTTTGTAGTGTAGGTTTTATCTTAGTTTGTAGTGTAGGTGTTTTAGATGTCTAATAAAGTTTATAAAGTTTAGGTGCTTTATTTGTTAACTAGATAGGGAATTATGGTAGCCTTTGTAGATAATTATGGTAGCCTTTGTAGATTTTTAGGTTATAAAATTGTATAGTTAATATTTGATTTAGTTTGTAAATTGTAATTAGTTTATAGTTGTTATTTGTTATTTGAAATTAGTTTGAATTTGTGAGGAATTTCTTGCTTTTCCTTCTGTTTTTCTAAACTTGTTCCTTTTGTGCTTTGTGGACTTTTCTTGATTTTTCTTTCTAGTTGCCAATTTGATATGACAATTCATTGGGTCCACTAGCCTCATGCGCCTACCTTGGTCACCCAAGCATATCACTCAACATATAGTTAAATAAAAATAAAAATAAATACAAAAATAATCATGGCAGAATCCTAAGTCTTAAAAATTAAATACTTTAACAATTAATGCCTCAAAACTTAACCCCCTCCTTATTAAATTTTTAATGCCAATTTCTATGGGGTTTAGATGTAGCAGAATGATCATAGAGCCTTAGGGAGGGTACATTACATCCCTTCTCTCCAATATGTCCTAATATTTGATGCCATAGCATTGTCTTGTCTACTGGGGCAATAGGGATACTATCTTCTCCATTGCTATCCTCAAGAAAAATAGAATTTTTACAACCATCATTAAAAGTAATTCCAAACATCTTTTACAAAGTTCCAATCCAAACTCCTCATATCAACACCATTGCTCCTCGAACCATCTTGCATGTGTCCTTTTTAAATATAGTATGCACACTTGCATCACTTGTCTAACTTATAGATATCATGTTTCTAGCCATATTTAGAATGTACAAAACCCCAGAAAGAGTTTTAATCCTTCCATCTTTTAGCAACAACTTGAACCTTCTACATCATATGATTTTTCTTATCGATTCATCTCCTAGGAAAACATCACCTCCATTGTACTGTTCGTATTCACAAAACCACTCCATGTGAGGAGTCATATGAAAAGAAGCACTTGATTTAATCAACTATTCATCATGATATGCATTTGTACCAATAGATGCCAATTAAACATCACATCCTTCCTTAGTAGAGGTTTTCATTTCCGTGGAAGGGGCATCATCAAATCCCTAACCTCTATCAACACTTTTAGATAAGCATTTGTCCTTATAATCATCTAGTGATGGAACATAAACATGTCAAAAACACATCACTATGTATTCAATATAGGTTTCATTTTGCTATTGTAGCTCCAAAGGGGAACCTCACATGATTCTATTTAACATATATGCAATTCTCACAGAAATTGAAATCTAACGTGCAGTCAAACATAACTTCTAACATACGTTTACCAAGAAATGCTCGAAGGCCCTTCTCTCCACTATGTCCTAGTCTTTGATGCCATAGCATTGTCTTGTCTACGGGGGAAATAGGGATCCTATCTTCTCCATTGCTATCATCAAGAAAAATAGAATTGTTACAACCATCATTAAAATTAATTCCAAACATCATGTACAAAGTTCTAATCCAAACTCCTCATATTAGCACCATTGCTCCTCAAACCATCTTGCATGTGTCCTTTTGAAATATAATATGCACACCTACATCACTCGTCTACCTTATATATCATGTTTCTAGCCATATCTAGAATGTACAAAACCTCGGAAATAATTTTAATCCTTCCATCTTTCAGCAACAACTTGACCCTTCTACATCATATGATTTTTCCTATTGAGTCATCTCCTAGGAAAACATCACCTCCATTGTACTTTTCATATTCACAAAACCACTCCATGTGAGGAGTTATATGGAATTAATCACTTGATTTAATCAACCATACATCATGATCTGCATTTGTACCTATATATGCCAAGTAAACATCACATCCTTCCTTAGTAGAGGTTTTCATTTCCGTGGAAGGGGCATCATCAAATCCCTAACCTCTATCAACACTTTTAGATATGCATTTTTTCTTATAATTCCCAACTTCACCACATTTCCAAATCTTTTCAAATTGTCTTGGAGATTTAGATCTACCTCTATACTTAGATCTATCACCAAAAGACTTATTTTTCCTCTCTTATGAATGACATCTCACAGATAAAAAAAAACCTTGGTCACACCCTCAATGGATTTTCTCCTCATTTCCTCTTATAACAAGAATGCAACTATATCCTCAAAATTTAATATGGATTGAGTAACACTACCTATTTCTACAACTAGATTATCCCAAGAGTCTGGTAAAGAACATAGAAAGGTAATACACTTATCTTTTTCCTCCATCTTAATATCAATAGAGACTAGTTGACTTACCATAGCATTAAAGGAGTTTAGATTATATTCCACAGAGTCACCATCCTCATCCTAAGATGATACAACTTCTCTCAAAGAAGCGACTTGTTTACCAGGGACTTTGATTGATACAAATTCTCCAACTTATCCCACAAATTCTTTGCATTATCTTCTCCAGATACATTCAATAACACATAATCTAAGAGGCGGAGTCATATAGTGCTTTTGGTTTTTCTCTCCATATTTCCCAATCTTATTTCGACATACTAGTGGGATTTATACCCAGATCTACAAAAATACACTAATATATGTCTACAAGAATATCTTCCTTCAACTTACATAACTTGAAGCTTTGGCTAGTAAAATTATCTATTTCTATTCTTGAACTACTCACTATTTTCCTTGCACAAGATTCAATGTGCAAATCTCCCACTCCAATATAAGTATATTGTAGACCCAAGATACCTTTGTTATTCATAGGATGAACTAAACCCTAGAAACAAAGGTGTCCCCCTAAAGCCAATAACCTTACTTTGATACTTGATGAAGAATTTTGATAAAAATGTGTAAGAAAATCAATGCCAAACAGAATCTAAAACAAGGGAATTCACAATGGCTCACACACACATTACATAGCGATTTACCGTGGAAACCCAAAATTTTGAAAACAAGCATTCCTTAGAGATCCAAATTGGACCACTATATAATTTGCCATGTATTTTGGTGTTTTTTGGGTGGAACAATTGGATGAATTATCTTGTAAGGCCCATTTTAGGGGCAGTTCTTACTCCGCAGATTTGTGGTCCAGGACCTTTCGAGTTTTGTTTGAGGGATTAAATAATGTTTTTTGGGGCCAAATTTTTGTGAGCATAGGTCACAACCCCACAACACTATTCTACACTCTGATACCTTTCCAACAGTGCAAGAATTTCCTTAGTCGAACTATATATGAGGAATTTATGCCTCCCACAAATTTCCCTATCCAGTTGACCATCATGGTACTGAGTGGATTCCATATCAAATCTCATTACCCACACATGTGGAACTAGTCATGTGTGGAATTTTAAGAACATTCTAGAGGATCTAAAACCATAAACCTAATAAGGAGTTGAGGCATTGTTGTAGCCACAACGAACCCAACATTTTTTAGGAAAAGATGGGAACCCCATTTTTAGATTTAAATTCCTTAGTTTACTTTTTAGGGATTTTAGCAGTTCATTTCGAATTTAATTTCATCAATTTTTACACTATAAGTACATTAGAGTTAATCTAAAACAAACTAAGCACTTAATTAGCCCCGTTCTGATTTTTCTGGCATCCTAATATTCATGTTTAAGCAAAAAAAAGGACTTTGGAAGTCGGGATGTCAATTTTCTCATATTAATCTTTCTGACGTTCCGAAGCTGAGGTCCCTATGTTTATAAATCTCGGAAATCGGAAGATGGGGACAAATTTATGCTTTGTAATCTTAAACCTGACGTGCAAATGCCGATGTTTGCAATTTCCTCGGACATTGGAAGTCAGGATGACATTTATTTATCACATAATTTGTCCTCGATGTTCTGACGCCGATGTCTTATCCCCACGAACCTCGGACCTCAGAATTCGGTAAAGCATTTATTTCCCGAATCTACTTCTGACGTTCCAATGTCGGCATTGCCTATTCACATTAACCTCATTTTAAACTCTTGAGACCCAACGTCCGACTATTTTAAATTCTCATTGGGCTTCAGTGCTCTTATTCTGACATTGGAAGTCAATATTTCCCATGCACATGCCAAAATAGCCCAAAGAACTAGCCAAATTGGACGCAATTAATGGCTAATTATTACCTAAACCACTAATCCCTGACTAGTTTATTTGAAATTAATGATAAGTGGATTCGCTCTTAACAAAGCTCACACTTAGTTATATTTTGAAATTTGCTCCACCATTTTCATGCTCATAATTTGAATTACAGAGTAGCAAAATTCTTTGTTTTTACAAAAGACTTGTATTCGCTCTCTGCAATATTAGTTTGGGTTTCCTACAGGTACTTCATATTTCGTTTGTATTTTGTTTTTAGATTGAAAATAGCTTATGTTGTTTATACTGCGTTGCAGAACTGGCTCCGGAAAATATGGCTCATAAAACCAGATCGAAGGTTGTAATGGACAAATTGAAGATGAGAGATCCCAATTTGGGCATTTATTTGGATACTAATGGATGAGTTTCTGATACAATGTGTTTGGAATGGGGCAAAATTTATAGCATCTTTGACAATGATGACTTCTCAAAGTTCAAAGAAGAATCCCCACATGGGCGGTTCACTATATAGGAAATATCATATCATGTCCATTCATATTGGGGGTTTGAATACTTCTAAAAACCTCAAAATATATTGCCTCGTATTAAGGGGTCAATGGGGGGTTTTCAATTTGACATAGTAATATAAATATTGGGGGTTATTTTATTTGGGTGGGATGAGTAATAACCTCCAAATCGTGGGATGGATTCATACCTCCAAATCATGGGCTCAATTCATACCTCCAATTTATTAAGCTTATAGAAAACATGAGCTCTCTATGGCTATACTTGTATTTACATGATATAAAATTGGTAGATTGGCAGGCTGTGATGAGAAATATCTGCAATTCTCATCATTTCTAATAATTGCACTGACTATTAGACTATTAGTCTTTTACATTCTTTGTTATGATGATATTTTTTTTTTTTATAACTAAAACGGTTATTTTATTGAATATGGGGAGCGGATGGGGTTAACCCAAGGCTACCAAAATTACAAAAGATTCAGAAACCAACGAGATCTATCAAACTTTCCCAATCATTACAAACCAGAACCTCAGGGGATGGGAATCCAGAGGGGTTCTTCGTTATTTATTTTGTAGGTCCCTTGAGACATAAGACATCCCATGTTAGCTTTGAGGTCAGCTTCTTTATTCAATCCACGCAAAATGTGGAAGTATAGGGAAGAGGAGAACTCGAGCAGTAGATACTGCAGCCTTTGCAAAGTGTTGTTGAGAGGAGGATTGCTAAAATGTTCATTTGAATTTAGAATTTTTATCAGAATTTCCGAGTCTCCAAAGATTTGAATATCTTTGTAACCATTGTCCCGCGCTATCTGACCAGCTTTTAGCAACCCGAGAATTTCAGCCTGATTATTGGTTCTCTGTCCTAGACCCCAGCTAAAGTTATCTTTCCTTGTACCATCCGGGGAAAATATTATTCCACCAGCTCCGGACGTCCCAGGGTTCCCTTTAGAAGCGCCATCAAAAAATATGGAAGCTTTACCCTACTTCCTCCACCAGTCCTGAAAAGATGCCTCAGTAATTTGAAGTTTCCAGCTTGGAGTGTCAATGGGTTTGAGCATGTCCGTGCTTCTATCTCTGTAGGTATAAGTTCCCATCCATTTCTTTTCAGTAGGAAGGAGAATGAGATATTTCTTAAATGACTGTTGAGCCACGGTTTCAAGGAGAAGAGATTTGGCTTTTAAAGCAACCTGCGAAGGGAGACTGAGAGAATTATTAAAAATCCTATCATTCTTGGCCAGCCAAAGTTTCCAGCAGACATACTTTGGGATGGCTTGCCAGATCCGGGCCCATAGAGAGTTGTTAAGAAGCGCATAGGGGTATCTCTCCTTCCAAGATGAGAAAATCGCACCCATAGAGGCTTGAGATGGCACAATTGCATTAAGGCCCTGAAGACAGTGAGCCCAGACATTGTAGGCGAAGGGGCAATCTACAAACAAATGGTCCAAGGTATCAGCAACATTACAACAAAGTGAATAGCGATAAGGGCCCAGGATGCCTATTTTTATTAGGTTGTCACTAGTCAATATTTTCCTGTGAATTAGAGTCCAAAAGAAGAATTTACTTTGGGCAAACCGAGAGGGTCCCAAACTGGTTTCCAGAAAGAAGAATTATGTGTGGACACATCGTGGGATTGGAGAGAAGAGAATCCTTGTGCAGGGGAGTAAACTCCGGTCCTCCCCAGCCCCACGAATCTTTATCCTGAAGATGCACTGGAGCTAATCCCGTCAACCCTGTTAAGAGAGAGGTCTGCTGGAGATGAATATGCTCATGAGCACAAGGTAATGACCACGAATTCCAATTTCCAAAATTATCCCATGAAGAGATATCAGCGAGCATGTGGATGTTGTTTTGCGTTAGCCAATTACGGATGTCTTGAATTTCATCAAAATTGATAAGAGGAACGCCTCCCATAATGCTGTCATGCCAAAGTAATATTTTGTTGCCATTCCCAGGTATTCGATATAAATTTTTTTGGAAGAATTCAATACCTCTGCGATAGAGATTCCAGGTCTTAGAACCTGTAGGGGTGTTATTGATCTGAATATTTCGCAGAGGGACTCCATGAAGGTATTTTTTCTTGAGAATTTGGCTTATTGGATGCTTTCTGTTGGTGTACAACTTCCACAGGATTTTACCACCCAAGGCTAGATTAGCCAGCTCAGGATCACAGATATTTAATCCTCCTTCATCCATGGGGCGTTTAATGGTGTCCCAGTTGACTATATGATATTTCTTATCATTTCCTTTTCCACCCTGCCACAAAAAGTCTCTTAACAGCTTTGAGACTTGCTTCATAATCGAGCTTGGAGCCAACAAAAAAGAGGCATGATAAATGGGTAAGGCAGAGAGCACATATTTAATGAGGATGACTTTCCCTGCAGTAGTGAGACACCTACCACCCCAGGAAGCAATTTTAGACTTGATTTTACTCAGCACTTCCATCCATAGCGACGCTTTATTAGCTCCCAGAGTTAAGGGGAGGCCGAGATATTTGATCTTATCCCAGCTATCATGTCCCGGAAATCCCATGAAGTGGGAAATTCTCTGAATGGTTTGGTGGTCTGAGTTCCACCCATAAATAACACTTTTCCTTTTGTTGATGAGGGCTCCTGAGATAGAGCAGTAGTTTTGAAGAATAGCTTTGAATGCCTTCGCAATCTTTAAAGAGGCTCCACCCAGCAATAGAGAATTGTCAGTAAATAAGGCATGGTTAATAGGCGCGATACCTTTCAATGGCCTTATGCTTGGGACTGATCCAGCCTGTTGCTTAGAAAATAGCTTCCGACTCAGAGAATCAACCATCGGAATGTACAAAAAGGGGGAAAGAGGGAAACCTTGCCTTAGTCCCCGCGAAGCGTGAAAGTAGTTTGCAGGTCTTCCATTCACGAGAGGGGCTATCCAAGGCTTGCTCGTACAGGCTCTGATCAGATTGACAAATTCATCGCTGAAGCCAAAAGAGTGAAGAACTCTAAAGAGGAAGGAAAGATTGACCCTGTCGAAAGCATTGGTCATGTCTAGTTTTATGAGAATCCCCTTCTCCTTCCGATGGTAACTAGAGTGCATGACTTCTTGCACTTGGATGACATTATCTAATATGTATCTCCCTTTGACAAAGCCACCTTGGGAGGAAGAGATGAGCTTTCCAAGCAATGGTTTGACTCGATTAGCCATTATCTGGGATAGAATTTTCGAAACATTACACAAAGATATTGGTCTGAATCTATCAAAGGAGCTCGGGTTGGATTCTTTAGGGATTAGAGCCAAGAAAGTGGAATTGATGCTGCCTCCAACTTTATCTCTGCGTTGGAAAGCTTTGACCATTCTTAGGAGATCAATTTTTATAACTCCCCAACAGGTTCTGTAAAATTGAATTGAAAAACCATCAGGCCCAGGTGCGCTGTCCAGCTCCATAGACCATATTACATCACTAATTTCAGCTTCAGTGATAGGATTCATAAGAGTTTAATTATCATCCAAGCTGACTAAAGGAGGGATATTGGAGAGAAAATCAGAAGTAATCTCCTCATAATCAATTCCATCTTTTGTGTAAAGATTTTGAAAGTGAGTTGTGGTAGCCAATTTAAGCCGGTAAAAGCCTTTGTGTATCTTACCATCGGTAGAAGTGATTTCAGTGAGATGATTTCGGGAGAGCCGGGACCTATAGTACTTACGAAAGTAGGATGTATTCTATCTCCAACTTTAAGCCACAAGCTGCGAGATTTTAGTCTCCAATATTCTTCTTCGCATCTGAATGAGTGAAAGGTTTTAATCTGAGCAACAATTTCCTTATTTAAATAAGCTAAGTTAATGACTTTACATTCCATAGCAGCCTGCACCTCTACTAAATGATGGACAGCCTAAATTCGCTGGCTAATAGGATTGCTGTTAGGTTTTTTTATCCAGGCTTTCAGAGCAATCTTGGTCGCCTTAATCTTCTGCTCCCACACAAAGCTGGGGGAACCGGAAATGTAGATAGACCATGCCTTATTCACAACATCCATGAAACCATCTTTTTCATGCCAAAGTGGATTGTATCGAAAGGGAATGGGTCCCAAATTTTCTTCATCTTCCAAAAGCAAAAGAATGGGCTTGTGATCAGATGTGAGTTTTGGGAGAATTTTTGAAGAGATAAGCCTTTTATCCAGCAATAAAGAGCTTTGAACTAGGAATCTGTCAAGGCGGGCAAAAATGTGATCCACATTTATTCTGTTGTTTGTCTAGGTGTACAAACCTTTCAGGGGTTTAATGTCAAGAAGATCCCACTGCTGGATAAGCTCTTACACTATGGGGAGCATTTGGTCTCTTCCATGATTACCTCCTCTCTTTTCCTTCGGATCAAGGACAATGTTGAAGTCTCCGGCAAAGATGATATTTGTGGGAGAGGAGGTGTCCAAAAATTCAATAAGGGAAAGCCAACAATCTTTCTTTTCAGCAGAGGTAATAGGGACATAGAAATTAAAAAGGGAGAAAATGATCTTACTGGAAGAATGTCAAAGTTTAGTGAAGATCCAGTGTTTTGTTTCAAAATGACTTTCAAGATAAAACATATCATCCGTCCACAGGGTGGCCAGACAGCCGGAGGTACCACGAGCACTGATGGCCTTTCCGGCATTCTTATTCCATTTGGATTTGCTAATGTTGAGAAGGGTGTCCCCTTCGATTTTAGTCTCTTGGATCATAAAGATCTCGGGAGTTTCAATTTTTAGAAGGTATTTAACTACTTCAGCTTTCATAGGGTTCCCTAACCCTCTGCAATTCCAAGAGACTAGACGCATTATTTACCGAGGTTGGAGAGAGTAGAACCGCCCTTGGGGTTTCTGTTTCTGGTGTTCCTCCCAATGGACATTTCAATGGTAGGTTGATTTCCTTGCATTTTTTGCGTCTCTGCTTCCTGTGAGATTTTCTCCTTGCTTTTTTCGATGGTCTATCAAAGGACTCGTCCTCGGTGGATCCAGAGATTTCAGGTTGTTTTTTCCTGATCATTTCAACATAGGAAGGGGGAGGGGGGGTGACCATGGAGGAAGCCTCTATTCTTCCCTTCTCCACTGATTGAGAGACAGATTGCTGTTCGACCTCCTCAAGAGTAGAATCTGGAACTTCTGCATTGGTATTGAGGGATTCAAACTGATTCTTAACTGTTGCTGCCAGTGAGGGTTTAGTGCTCCCTTCTCCCTGTGTCAACCTAGGATTGTGTGCATTTGTCTCTGATACCACTCCTTTACCTTTGGTTCTGATATTTTGTTGAGGCTGGGCTGCTTTCTGCACCTGAGTCCATTGCTCTTCAGTGGAATTCTCTGCTACTTCCTCTGCCTTCTTCTTGCAATTCCGTGCAAAGTGACCATATCCACGACAGTGTCGACATTTAAAAGGGAGTTGCTTGTAGTCTAGTCCTTGGATATGGACCCAATCAGCCATGGTGAGCTTTATGGCTTCAGGTAGCCCCACTTCCAAGTCCACTTCAATGCATATTCTGGCGCAGGAGTACTGATCCTTTATCTCAGCTCGATCTATATATCTCCCAAGGGTATTACCAATGGACTCTAGGGACTTCAGATTCCAGTAGTGTAGAGGTAAATGGGGGAGGCGGACCTAGAATGGAACAGCCGAGGGCACGTCCTGAGTCGGGTCAAAGTCTGGTGTCCAATTGTTTAAGTAAAGTCCCTGGGGGCCCATGAAATACAGACCATTTTTGAATATGAGGCTTCGATCTTTTACATTATCAAATACAAATACAAAAAAGCCCTTACCAACAAGGTAACTTCTGATATATGCAGTGGCAAGGGGGCACCAATTCCTCTGCACCCAAGATTCCACGGCTCTGGGAGAAGGCCAGAGGCCAGTGAATTGTCCGATAAGCCCTCGTCCGGCAAGATTCAGAGCTGCCCGACAGGATTCTTCAAGAGGAAGAGCAACCGTGGGTATACTGGCAAGCTTCTTGATGAATTTCTGTTGAGCTACTAAGCCTAGTCGTTTGATTCCTACAGCAATGAGATTTCGGAAGGCTATGATTGCCGGTGGGGGAGCCTCAGGGCCCCCTCTAGGGCCCATTGGGAGCACGACGGCCGTTGCAAGAGAGAGAATCAGTATCGATGGAGGAGCGTTGCAGCAAACGCGGTTTGAACTCGAATTGGAGCCAAAATCGTATCAGGGTTTGAACTCGTTTCTTGGAGCCAAAAAACTCAATCCATTCTAAGATGTTTTTAAGATGCCATATGAATACTGGATCCAAGGTCTACTCTCTTGTTACAATGATATTTTGAGTGGGTTTCCTTTTACACATTTTTCCTTCCCCATTACTATTTCGTTGGGTATTTCACTATCCAATGCTACAAATTGATTAGTCACCCCTAAAATCTCGGTGGGATCATTATTTGCATGAAACTATTATTTTATTTAGCATCTCGTTTGCTTATACTAAGATGTGTTATGGCTCCTGTTTGTTACAACTTAATAATATGAGATAAAGGGAGTATTAAAAATGGGTTGATAAAAATAGATACCTACAATATCTAGTGAAACTAGGGGTTTTCTTAATTGGAAATGTATACAGGGAGGGGGGTTCAACAATACAATTTTAGGAGGAATTTTCCAATATTTAGTGAAATTAGGGATATTCTTTAATATCATGTGAATGATCATGTTATGTAACAAGTTCAATGAGTGAACCCCCCATGAATCCTCAATTTATCAGAACATCAGTAAGTCTCAATTTCATGCCATTGACGCATGCCCAGATGTTATTCCTTTCACATATTTGGTAAAGTGGATGATTGATTATGAAAACATCCCTACTTGCACCTTTAGGGTCACACTCTCTATGCTTCCTTTAAGCCAGATACCTTTGCATAAATTTACGCTCTAAAACCCCCTCAACATCTACTAACATAGGATTTTATAAGAGATTTTGAGCAGAAGTATGAAGCAGATGTGGCTGTCAAGACCTGGATGTTAGACCACGACAATTTCATATTGAAACCCAAAATGGAGTACCCGATTTTCCTTCTTAGAGAACCATGAAAATTGCTCTTGGCCATGCTCTATAGGTTTTATGGTGCAGACAATTGTTCATTTTTTAAATTGGAATGGGCCCCCCTAGCTCATCATATAGATACTATAGGGAAAATATTTAATTGGGTACAAATTTTTTCCATTACCCTCAGGGATGCAATCGCTCAAGCACATAAAGCTCTAGACACAGGGAAGCCAAAGTTTTACTTATCAACACATTTGGTACACATTATGTGTGCCTCTTTTGCTTATCCTTCTATGAACTGGCATTGGACTAGTTAGAACCCTCATATTCATATTTACTATTCAATATTGTGGGAAGACAATTACAAGCCCTATATCTATGATATATGTGATAACTTCCTAAGTGTTGTATATATCATCGTCTTTAAAAAGAATGCTCCCAGAATTTATGAAGATGTGATTTCTTCTGTGGCACCAATGGGCAACTGGTATGTTGTAGAGTTATTTACCTATCTCAGGATATGGGGCAGTAACTTAGTTCACTTGTTACCCAAATTTTTTCATGATAGATTGGTTCTTGCAAAGGTAGCTTATCATACAATTTTTTATGGAGTTCATGGTCATTGTCATTCTTAGAAAATAAGAGCATGGCCGAAATTCCCTCTGTAAGTGGGACATTTAGTTGCTAAAAAATATTCCCATGTCTACATCCTAGAAAAGGGTTGAATGATTTAAATTTAGGGTTTTCAATCAAGAGAATGCATGATCCAAAGGGATTTATAGTTGATCATTTTATTCAAGCATCGTAAAAGAGCTCATATTCCCATGAGAAAGAACCAGACAACTCCCTTTATCAAGGTGCATCTAGTTTTGAAGAAGTCCTGAGCAGAGTGGTTGATCTAGATTAGAGAGTCCTCATACATGAATCTCAGAGACAACAAAATATAAATGTAATGGAAGAGAGAAACATGGTTTCCCATAAACAGGAAGAAGTTGTCAAGGAAGCAATGGAAGTAGATACAAAGGATATAGTGGTCAGCTTAGATCCACCCAAATCTACAATAAAGAAGTTGTTGGATTAGAAATAGGGGAAGCAGCCTGTATCATCTATCCAACCCTCCACTCCTATTCATAATCTAAATGCCTTAATCCAACGGACCCAAGTTATTTAAGGTAAATCCATCCCTTGTATTGAATTTGTCAATACTATTGCTTACATTCCCAAGCTATTACATATGGTTCCAAATAAAATTGAAAGTAAACCAAAACCAGTTCTAAAACATGCTTCTTTACAATTTACTAATAATTTTATTGACTTAGAAAAAGAGCAATCAGTAGAAGTATTTCATCCAACCCCAGTTTTCCAAGAGCATACTCAGTCATCTTCTTTCGATGCTACACAGGATGCCAATGGTACTCCATCTATTCCAAACCATCATTCTTCCCTAAAGAATAATTTGTCAAAACTTCCCTCCATAGATGACTCTGCCACCCATTCCACTCACAATTTACCACATACTTCATCTCCCCACACTGATCTTTTGGATTCTAATGTACAACTCACTACTTCATCCAATCACTGGGAATGTTTTAGGTACCTCAGTAGATCCTCTAACCTCACAACAATCTCAACCTCCTCACCAAGATACTCAATTAGTTGAGGACAATGTTCCTAGTACACTCCTACAGTCTGGAGTTGAATCCTCTTCTTTCCATCCTACTAATCCCCTTATAGGAGATTTTCCTATAATCACAATTGTTCCAACTGCCTTACAGTGCCTCAAGATATTTCCTAGTTAGAAACCGCCACTCTTATCCAACCATTACCTATTGCCAATTCTGCAGAACTGTTGGCTTCTATAGCTGAAGACTCTACTAATTTTGGAGAAGATGATGTAGTTGTGCTAGGGGATTATTGCTTTAGAAAAAGGCACAAGGTTTTTCTCAATAAAGGAACCAAAAGAATCGGGGAAGGATAAATGTTAGTTGGGCCAATAGAAAATAAAATTATATGGAATCAAGCTATTGTTGATCCAAGAACAGAGGCTATTGAGATAGGTTGCTACCAAGGGAGCCTTCACTGGAGAAAACTATGAATCTATCTCTAGTTTAACCAAGATTCTTGATGAAGAGAAGGAAAATATTGTTGTGTTACAGACGGAAAAGGATTATCTGCGGGAGAATTTCCTCAGGCACATTGAGGAGTTGAAAATTCAACATCAATAGCAATTACATAGTTTGCAGTGCTAGCTTCAACTAGTTTCACAGTAGAAATTCATAGCAGAGAATAAGGTGATGGAGTAGGCTACTAATCTTGGATATATCAAATTTCAAATAGAGCAGTTTAAGAACCAAGATTCCTCTTTCGTCTTCTTCAAGCTCACAGTGCAGGAATTTAAGGATGAATCCATTGCTACTAATGAAAGATTAAGGAAACCGCATAATCTGTTTTTCCAAGCTCTAAATTAAGTGTAAGATTATTTCAATTCTTTTGAGCATTTATATGAGCTTGTAGTAGATCATGTTGACAAAAGAATGAAGGCACACTCAGCCTACGATCAAATTTGTGAATGGAAATATCAATTAAAGAATGTTCCTACAATTGTTCCTCGTCTTAACCCGCTCAAGCTTGTGAGGACTCAAATATCTGTCAAATCATGGGAACTTGCATGTGATGATGCTTTTCATAGGATTGATAAAGGGAAGAAAATTTGTTCTAGACGGTGGATGCTAATTGATGGTTACATGGAAACCCTTGGCATACGCGTGTTTGCTAAGTTGGCAGAGTCAATACCAACTAAGTTGAGAATCATCAAAGTCTACGAGCAGAGAGATAAGTCAACTAATCTAATTCGAGACATTCCCCAAGTTTATATATTTTCCTTCATAATATTCATTTCGACCCCTATTCATGTGAAAGCTACTTTTCAAGGTTTCTTGGACAGTTGGTCAAAAATTCGAAGCAAGGAGATTAGATCATATTTATGTAAGGTCGAGCTCCATCTGGAGCATGCTAATTACCCGGATGTCACGGAGATGTGAGAAGTGTATTCAAAATGGAAATATTATTTCACTATTCCTAGTCAGGGTGATTAGTTTCCCACAAAAGTCTAGGAAATTCTACACATTTTGTGGAGCTATCTTATATGTTTACTTGTATTCATTCTATAGCAATCAGAGCTAGAGAGGGGAACCCTAGCTGAAGCTCTAGTGAAATGTCCTTGTACTAGACCTGGTTGAACTTTTTATATCTTTTGGACAGGTGATGTAATGATTTGCAAGCCTGTAATGAAAGATGGAGACTGTTCTTGTTTTTGGATCTTGGCATGACTTGAGTTTGAGTTTTCTCGACTTGTGATTGTTCTCCCGAGTTTAATATTTTCATTATAAACATATTTTAAATATTTTGTGACTTGTTGTGATTACAGAGGTTGAAATTGGATTTAATGGATTTATTCATTGATCAATTGATGCTATGAACAGGGTGTTTTGAATATGTTCATTTTTTTTGTTTATGGATAATACCTATGTGGTTGATTAGTGTATGACATTGATTGCGTTTCCATAGAATTTAATTAGTTTCTTATTTAGTTTGTTAATTCCCGCTTGGTTTCATACACATAAACTAATGTCATCTTGATAATGTTTTTATCTTGGACATGTTAGTAATATTTGTCATGATCAATTAAGGATTTCTTCTTAATTGTTTCACTCCATTTTGTTTTAATTAAAGATCAAGTAAGAGGACTTACATTTTCCTTTAAATAGGTTTTCTTGAATTGGACTAATTAGTAATTAGGTTTTTCCCAGATTCTTTTAACAACTTTTGGGTTAAAATTTTAGGATTAGATTTCCAATAACTCAAGTCTCCTTTTGGAGGATCAAAAAACTCATACACAGCCAACGTAAGCCTTCTATCCATTAGAAACAGTCATAGCAAACAACTAAGGATTAGGGTGGCTTTTGCATAAGGTTTCCTGACACCTTCGGATCGGATTTTTTCCCTTGTGTTGATGGATTGAACAAATTCAGGCTTCAACAAATGGCACTAGAAGGAGGTCCATTCTCGATTTAATGGCTAAACACAATCAGAACAATCTTGCTCCCACTCGCTCTCCAATCATAACCCATGGTCGTTCTAACCCTCCTAGTACATGGAGCGTCGCCGCAAATTTACAACCTGATCTTGTTTCTACCCCACTTCCACATTCAACTCGTCCCATAGAATATCCATTAGTTTCTACACATCTACTGGAAGATTCGGAATTTCAAGAATTCTCAACACATTTTAGCTTGTTCCCAGTCCATATTGGTAAGAAGTAAAGAGTTGCAGGAGAGATTGGATCACCACTCTAATCCTAATATTGAAACACTATAAGAACTACTAAGAATCCTGTAGGTAGTTCATCATTGGAAATTTTCCCGTGATTAAGTGCTCTCAATCATTGATTGCATGATATTCTAACAGGGCAAGCCAATCCCAACTCTACAACTTGGGGAAGTAATCCAGTATTTCAATCCAAACCCTAGTTCGGAGAACCTTCTTTGCAAATATTCTTGATTTAATTCTTGGATCAAGTCAGCCACCGTCACCACCCGATACTCCTCGCAGAGGTGATTTAGGGGAGATTCCTCAAATCACCATTTCGATAGTTCATTTGATGAATCTAGGGACCAAGAAATAAATCGACACATGGCCGATAATCAGAATATACCTTGTCTAGATCAAGTTGTTGTGGCAGTCCTAGGTGCACAACACCCTTTACCAAAGAATCCTGAGAATTTTTTACCAAAATTTGATCCTGATGAAAAAAAGCCAGTAGATGAGCACATAAAGAAATTTATGTTGGCCATCCAATTGTGAAATGTTGAACACAAAGATATAGTATGTATGATATTTACTTATATCTTTGAAGGTAGAGATTCAACATGATATTTTGCACAATTGCCTCGAACAATCTAATCTTGGGGTCAATTTGAAAAAAAAAATCTCAAGAAATTCAGAGACGATAAAACACCTGAGGATTTAGTCATAGAATTGTCTACCATGAAAATGGATACCAAGGAACGAATTAAATACTTTAACCAAAGATTTTTAACCTTAAAGAATAAATTCCCTGCCAAATCCATGCCGGTTGAAAACCTCATCATTGCATATTATGCAAGTCTCTTCCTATCCCTACAACCATGTGGGTTAAACGGTCACATAAATATACCTTTCAAGAAGACTTTAGTGAATCCATTCTGGTTGAAAAGGATATGCTAAGCCTCAAGGGTAATGCTGATGCTGATAATGATCAGCCTACAACTTCTTGGAAGAAACTGGAACCTTCTTCCAAGCCTAGTGCTCCTAACAAATATTGGGGAGCTTTGGATCTGGAAAGTATTCATAATTTTTTACAGCAGGTTTCTAACAAAGTGATTGATCTCAAGAAGAATGTAGGAGAAGGTCCATCTAATAAAGGATATTTCAGGAATCCTTATAGGAAACTTTATCAACCACCGCAAAATCAACTGATGCCTCCTTCAAAGGGGATGAACATTGATTACCTAGTTTATGTTCTCAAATATATCTTAACTGGTCACATCCCCCCTCTGATAGGTATGAAACAAACTTCACTAAAAATCCTGAAGATCATGAGTAATTACCTAAAAATCAAGATCATCAACATACCCAAACCATTAATTACTTTTCAGAATTGACAGGGAACTATGAAGAAGATTATTCTGAAATAATATATTCTATACATTAACCGTACAACACTTGTAGGAAGGGAAAACTATCTCAAGATCCTCCATCTACATCTAATCCCAATAGGAATCCTTCTACAAACCCTAGGGTCACTTCTCAGAAAGAGACAATTTTACTTAATCTAGAATATGATCTGGTGGAAGACTTAAAGAAATCTAGAGCCAATATCTAACTATACGAAGTGATGAAAATCCGAGTAATTTGAGAGAAGGTTCAAGATAGTCTTACATCCAACAAGGAAGTTGAGAACAATACTTTGGAAATCCTTGTTGAGGGAATTAATCATCAACCCCCTACGTTGTCTTCTACTCGAAAGAAAACTTGAACACCTACTTTTCTGTTATCATTCAAAAATTTTAATAGAAATGTTCAGAATTGTATGATAGATTCAGGTGCATCTTCAAATGTAATGCCTTTATCTATATATAGGAAAATTAATGCAAATATTGAACCATCACCTATGCAAATTGTGCAGTTGGATAGATCCAAGGTAAAGGTGGTAGGAGAATTAAAAAATGTCTTAATCAGCCTCTCCTCTAACCCTAGGATTCATAAAAATATTGATATTGAGTTGGTCGATGTCCTGGAATAATATGGGATGTGGTTGAGCCGAGTCTGGCCTAAAACGATCAAGGGCTATTTCACTACAAACTGGTCACATTTGTGCTTACAATATAATGGGAAACCAAACAAAATTAGAGTCAATAGGGAGCCTTATCTCAAGCAAATGGTAACTGATTTGAACAACCAAGCAAGAATGCCCTATTTCTGACCCCCAACCAAAGTAAATTTTAAGGGCGAAATTTAGCCAATTGGCTATTTTTTGTGCTTTTTTTCAAAAAATAAATTCACTATTTTGTCATTTTTAGTCTTTAATATTGCCTATATTTACATAAAAAAATTTTTTGTCATAATATTCGCCAAAATTTACACATTTCAGTAGTAAATTGCATGTTTCATATTTAATATTCACCTACCTATCTATATACATGTTTTTTCCAGTCCAAAAATAATCGCCTATGATACTATACTGAAGTATACTATTAGAATCCTTAAAAATAACCCTGCGAGTCCCAACACGGGAAAGTACACCATGGATACTTTCTTTGGGAACTTACCTACATATATCTCCCCTTATGTTGAATCGGAGAACCAATCTGATATTATGCATTTCTCTCAGGTAGAGTTATCTAAAACCATCCTTCATAATGTATATAATGTAAATACTAATTTTAGGTTAGATTGAACTTGTTGGACTTTATTCTTTGATGGTTCAAGATCTAAGGATGGAGATGGGGCCGAATATGTATTAATAGATCCAACTGGTAATAAAACCATGATAGCATATAGATTAGAATTTCAATGTACAAATAACATAGTTGAGTACGAGGCACTTATCCAAGGCCTTAAAAAGGAAATTGACTTCAAAGTGTAGGTAATTAAATTTTATGGTGAACCTAAGATAATTTTTAGACAAGTCAGAAACTCATTTCAATGTATTTCTACCCATCTAAAAAATTATCAGAGGGAAGTATGGGATTTAATTAATAATTTTTGGGCCTTTAATATAAATTCCATACCTCGATCATAAAATTTTGATGCTAACTTGCTTGCAAACATTGCGTCCAAATTAATGCCCCCTAAAGGCTTTTCACCTGATGAATTTTCAGTTGAGCTAATTTGTAGGCCCTCCATTCCCAATAACGTCACTAACTGGAAAGTTTTTTATGGAGATACAAAAAATATTGGATTTCCTTACTGCTTGAGACACCATTAAAGATGTTTCCATCGATGAAGATATCCATGATCAGTCACTCCTTGATTTGCATAAGTCTTTTTTTCTACAGCAGACATATACACTCCCACTACTTTGGTCCCAAAATAAATTGTTGGGCTTGAGAAACTCTATGACTTATAGGAAAAATTTAAAAATATCACTAATTGTAAAACCAACAGCTCTTGTATGAATTATCAAGTGGTTAATATTGGAACTAAATAGAATCCCAGATTAATCTTGGGACTTAATGTAACCTTGTTGAGAGAGCTACTTTTTTTAATATCTTTAAAGAATATAAGGATGTATTTGCCTGGACCTATGATGATTTAAAGACATTTGACACGAATATAATGCAACACAATATTCCAATGAAACCTCAGGTTAAACCCTATCATCAAAAACTTAGGAAAATGCATCCTAGCTAGAACTGTTAGTCAAGAAAGAACCAGAGAAACTTCTAACCGCTGGGATTATTTTCCCTGTGAGACATACTCAATGGGTGGATAACCTAGTACCTTTCGAAAGAAGAATGGAGACATTCGTTTCTGTGTGGATTTTAGGAATCTGAGTAAAGCCTCTAAAAAGGATAACTACCCGGCACCTTCAATGGAATAGAGATTGCAAAAGGTATATGGGTTCGAGATGTTCTCCCTGTTAGATGGTTTTATGGGTACAACTAGGTGTAGGTATCCTACTCGGATCAATTGAAAACTGCCTTTAGAACCCCATGGGGAACCTTCACCTATAGGAAAATTCCCTTTGCGTTAATAAACATAGGTGATACCTTTCATAGGGAAATGGACATTGTTTTCCTAGGTTTAATTCACAATTGTGTTGTGGTATATTTGGAATACGTCATCATTTTCTCAAAGAAAGGGCATGACCATATTTTTCATTTAAGACAAGTTTTGGAATGATGCAGAAAATATGGAATTCATTAAATCCTAAAAAATCAATTTTCGCTGTGACTAAAATTAGGTTGCTTGGTTTTGTTGTTTCTAACAATGGAAATATGATCGACCCTGAAAGGACCCAAGCAATATCTAAAATTAACTTCCCAAGTTCGAAAAAGTCCATGCAATCTTTCTTAGGGAAAATCAAATTTTTAAGGGGGTTTAATCCCAGTTTTTCTCAAATTATTAAGCCTTTACAAGATATGATAAACAAAGATGCAGTATTTAAATGGAATGAGTTTCAAAAAGAATCTTTTTGTAGGATCGGGGAAGCTATTGCTGAATCTCCAGCTTTGATGTCTCCTAATTTCTCTGAAGATTTTATTTTGTACACTTATGCTTTTGATGTTTCATATGTTGAAGTCTTGACATAGCGAAACAATGAAGGGGATGAAATTCCTATATCCTTTATGAGTTCTATGCTCAAGGGAGCTGAGATTAATATCCAGAAGTAAAGAAACAAGCTTACGTAGTTTATAAGGCGGTCAAACATTTTAGACCTTACCTCCTCAAGTCCTGAACTAAAGTCATTGTTCCTTATCTAGTAGTTCGAAATGTATTGATCCATAAAGAACTTGGGGAGAAACTAGCCCATTGGATGACGACGTTACATGAGTATGATCTCGATATTAGGCCGATGAATATTGTGAGGGGTCAAGGATTATGCAAGTTGTCGGCACAGTCATCTAATACATGGGAAGCTGAATCAAAATGGATCAATGAAAGAAGTTTTTGGTGACAATCGGATTTATTTTATTCCTGCAATTCCAAACTCCTAGTATGATGATATTAATTTCTTCTTGACGAGAGGCTACACTATCGAGAATATTGAACCTAAAAAGAGGAGAGCACTTAGATTGAAAATCGCTTATTACCATCTTATTGATGATGTTCTTTTTAGGAGAAATTATGATGGAGTTATGTTGCACTATGTTGAGGAAAATTATGCTGACATAATACTAATGGAATTTCATGCAGATCGTGTTGGTGGTCATTTCAGAGTAAAGACCACATCTCATAAGATCATGAGGGCTTGTTATTACTGGCCAATGTTGTTTAAGGAATCCCATGCTTTTTCTCGTAAATGTGAAGTGTTCCAGAAGGCTATTGGTAAAGTAATGAGAGTTATTTTTCCACTCCAACCGGTTACCATGGACACTCCTTTCCAATAGTGGGGATTAGACATTGTCAGTCTGATTAACCCTTAGTCCTCTCTACAATATAAATATATCCTTACTACTACAAACTACTTTACCAGATGGGTGGAGACAGTTCCACTCAGGGAAGTCAACACAAATTAGTAGATTTTGTTCCTCGAAACTAATATTGTAACTAGGTTTGGTGTTCATGAGTTCTTGGTTTTTCATCATTCATCGCACTTTTCTTCTATAGATATTACTCAATATGCATTAAACAAATCTATAAAGGTAAAATATTCAACCAACTACTACCCTTAGGGAAATGGTTTGGTTGAATCTACTAATAAGAACTTAATTAAAATCGTCAAAAGTACTATAGAAATTCGTCATAAAAATTGGCACACCCAGCTCTTCAATGCTTTATGGGAAGATAGGGTAACCCCTGAGGCTACCATAGGGAATTAACCCTTTTACCTTGTTTATGTAAAATAAGCCATCCTACCTATGAATCTTTCTTTACCTTCATTACAACTATCTAGATATGTCCAGGAGGATGACTGTTATGCTTTGGAACATAGAATAAATACCTTAATTCAGTTAGATCAAGAGAGAGAGAAGTCTAAAAACAAGCTCTATCAACATCGGAAAATTGGTAAACATTGGTTTGACAAAAAATATTCCTCCCAAATGGATTTTCAAGGAGGGGACTTGGTCCTGAAATGGGACAGAGCCCATGAGCATAAGGGTGAACACATGAAGTTCCAACACCTTTGGTTAGGGACATTTACTATTTAAGAAAAGTTAGGCCCTGATACATTGTAAAATCTCTATCACAGTAGGATATAGCCACTATAGATGCCTCATAATTGAAATATTTAACTTACTATGAAAGAAACAGGTGGATAAACAATTCTAGAAAAACAAATGATCAAAACCAGTTACAAATGATAAAAAAACAGTAAATAAATGATCAAAAAGCAGAAACACAAATGATCAAATATCATAGTTTATTAACTATCCAACCCAACAATGAGTTAGGATCATCCTTATATAACAATAGGAATAAATCAAATGCCTTAGAGGCTATGACATGTGGCTAGCTTGCATTGGACCTCAATCCCCCCCTAGGTTGACCAAAAGGCTCCCAAATTATCCCAAACAGTTACGAATTGTCCATGTGAACGTTGGGTGAGCATGGGAACACATCAAAGAGGCTCACACATGTGAAGTAGATGATTGGGTGGTGGTTAGGTATCCAAGGAGAGGCCAAAATAGCTAGAAATGGGCCAAAATGACTAGATTCAGTGTATAGGCACCTAAGTTAATGACAGTTTCCCTAAACCAAGGAAAGAGGGTGCCTTTTCTTAGAATGTGGTACTAAATGTTGGAGGTGGACATAATTAGGGTGCCAACAGCTATACTTGACCAACTTTGGCCCATATTTAGGTGGATAAGTCATTATTTGTCCTAACTGACTCCTAACAACCTTCTAACAACCTTGGATTGCAATAATTAACCTGTTTTGGACCAATTAATTAATAATGTGACTAATGAATAAGGTCCTAAGGTGTAATAATGTTCTAACACCCCCCCATCAGCTAGAATTATGTAGATAATCAAAATAATTCCTTGGAAACTAAGGCTCAAGTCACCTTTTACAACATCAAATTTTATTTGTCCATGTAACCAAGGTAAGGAGGAAAACCACACGGGAAATAAAAAATCCCCTAAAAAATGGACATGTGGAATATCTGGAAAATACACCAATATTCACCATGCATCACTCACCCCAAGGAGTGATCTAAGGTAAGTGAAGGTCTTCTTAGTGAAACGCTTGGTGAATATATCAACAGTTTTCTCAGCAAAAGGGCAATACTCTAATGCAATGATCTGGTCATGCACCAAGCCTCGAATGTAGTGCATGTGAATATATATGTGCTTGGTCCTCTGTCTCTGTACTGGATCAGTGGAGATCTTGATTATGATTTTATTATCACACCAAATGACTGTGGGTGAATCAAACACAAATCCAAACGCTCCAAGAATGCCTTGCAACCACACACATTTTGCAGTTGCATTCACTGCTCCCCTGTATTAGGCCTTAGCTGAAGAAGGAGATGGTGTGTTGATTCTTGCTTGACCATCAAATAGGACCATGTGCAAGCATAAACACATAACCAGAAGTAGACTTTCGATTAGAACTATCACCAGCCCAATCAGAATCAGTAAAACCAACTAGTTCAAGAGATGAACCAGCTGCATAGTGGATGATAAAATGTTTGGTACCTTGTACATAGTGTAATATCCTCTTAGTTTCCTTCCAATCGACCTCATGAGGCTCTTTCATGTTCCTTGAAACATCCCCAACAACATAATACAAATTTGGTCGAGAGTGAGTAAGATACAACAAGCTCCCAACTAGTTGTCTATACAGTGAGCTGTCAACTAGTTGTGAAGAACCCCAATCATTAAGCTTAACTCCAAAAAGAAATGGGAATTTTTCAGACTTACATTCAACCATATTTATTTAGAAACATAGATCCCATCCACATTTTGATCAATTTCCAAACCTAGAAATTGTTTCAACAATCCTAGATTGGTCATGGAAAATGCACTGTGCAATGCAACCTTAACTGAGCCCAATTATTTGGTGAAGATACCAGTGATCAAAATATAATCAACATATAGTACTATAATCAATATCAGGTCACAAACATGCTACATATAGACATTAGGATCAGACTTACATCTCTCAAAGTTTGAGGATAGCAGAAAATTGTCCATTTTGGCATACCAAGCTCTAAGATCTTGCTTGAGCCCATAGAGAGACTTCTTCAACCTACACACAAGTGTATGATAAGAAATGAAGCCTTCATTTTTCTGCATATATATCTCATCATCAATATCCCCATGAATAAATGCACTCTTCACATCCATGTGATGAACCTCCCAACGCTTGGAAGTAGCAATGGCTAAAACTAGCCTGATTGAGTCCATCTTTGCCACCGATGCAAATGTCTCTGTATAGTCCACTCACTGGAATTTATAGAATCCCTTAGCAGCCAAACTAGAATTATACTTCATATCAGAGCCATTAGATTCCACTTTGGTTCTATAAACCCATTTACATTGCACTAGTTTCCTCTTGGGAGGAAGAGGGACCAAATCCCATGTTTCATTGTCATGGAGGGAGTTCATCTCTTCTTGCATGGTTGTTTTCCATATTGGGTATTTTGAAGATTCTAAATATGATTGAGGATCATATCCAACCATAATAAAACATCTATCAGTCATATCTGGATCACAAGTAGCAAAAGCACTGTGAAATTGAGATCTAGTTTTCTTAGGATCTTGAGGATCTCCTGCAAGATCACCAACAAATTGTAGGGTTTTCTCAGCCCACTTGGGCCTTGATGGAGGGTCATGATAATAATCTATGTCATCATCATCATCATAAATTTCAGAATCATAAATATAAAATAAATAACCATCACTTACATCATCATCAAGAAGAGGATATGAGCATTCCCCTTCACCTTGTTCTGCAACATGCATGGGCTCTTCTTCTTCAAACTGAACACTTCTTTCAATGAATGTTTTGTGAGACGAGGGATCAAAGGTCTTGTATCCCCTTTGTATTTTATGCATATCCAACCATGATATACTCCTTTCTTTGGGGCTGCAATGCCTTTCTCTTCTCTGGTGGAATTCTGGCCCAAGCTTTTGAGCCAAACACCCTGAAATGAGAAACATTGGGCTTGTGGCCCATCCAAGCCTCATATGGAGTCATGCCTTCCAAGGATTTATGTGGTGCTCTGCTCTGAACATATGCAACACAATTCATAGCTTCATCCCATATCTTAGGAGATAAATACTTAGCCTCCATCATGCATGTGGCCATCTCCTTCAATGCTCTACTCTTGCGCTCTGCAACACCATTTTGTTGAGGTGTGTAGGGCACAGAATGTTGCATTTGGATGCCATACTCTACACAGATCTTCTGAATGTCCTTATTTACATAGTCCCTTCCTTTATCATCCCTAAATACCTTCATATTCATCCCACTAAATTTCTCCACAGAGTTCTTAAAAACTTTGAAACATTGGAAAACTTCAAATTTTTGCTTGAGAAAATACAACCAACAATACCTTGAGAGATCATCAATGAAGGTAAGTACATACTTTGAGATGCCATAGGAGGGAGTGGGGAGAGGAGAAATCAGATCTGAATGAACTAAAACAAGAGGTTCAATATCTCTCCTTTCCTTCCCTTTCTCATACTTCGTCTCAGCATGATTCCCAACAATGCACCCTTTGCAAGTGCCATTGGAAAATCTGATTTTTGGAAGCCCTTCAACCATCTCTTCTTTGCTCAATGCTTGAATATATATATAAAGTTGAGGGGTCCAAACCTATCATTCCATAGCTTGATGAATTCATTACCATGTGACAGAAGTTCATTTGGAGAAGAATACCCAAGAAAATGAGAGAACTTGTACATCCTCGAATCATGGCCTGCAACACCCACTGCAACAATTCTTCCAGTGAAAATTTCTGATATCTCCACATCATTGTGAGTGAATATCACTCTCTTGGACGAACCAGTGTGGGTCATTTGGTACACAGAGAGAAATTTTTCTGCAATATATGGTACATACAGTACATTACTGAAGTACCCATTTTCCAGATATATTTTCCCAATGCCTTTAGCAGGGATTTCTGAGTCATCTCCCATGAGAATGGAAGAACCACTGTATGGAGAAAGAGTAGGGAATGAATCTCTTGAATAAGCCATGTTCCTTGAGGAACTTGAATCTATGATGAAATAAGAGGACTTTGAGTTACTTTCCATCAAATCATGGCACCTCTCCTTGTCTTCAGAAACACCCTCTTTCTTCTTCGAACTTTCTGGAAGGGGAATGTTGTTTTTCTGAAGGAGATGGGTCATCATGTTAATGGTTTTCTTCATGCATGAGCTCTCAGGGTTCCAACCCTTCTGAAAGTAAGAGAATTTTCTCTTCTCCTTCTTCTTTCCGTTGTCCTTGACATGATTCGAACCCCCATCTAAAGATTTGGGTCTCTCCTTGTCTTTCTTCTTCTCTTGTGGTTTCGAACCCTTGGTATTTTGCTTGCCTCTAGCTTGCTTTGAATATCCAAAAGCAAGAAAATGATCTTTTTTCTTAATGGAACCCATGAAGACCAACTTATCTTGCTCTTGAGTTATCATCTCCATGAAATCATCCAATGAAGGCATCTTCCAATTGTGAACTGTAAGTTTTGTGGAGTGAAATGTAGATACAAAGTCTGAATACTTAGGACCCAACTTCGAAATGATCATGGGGGCTTCACTCAATAAACCGCTATCATAGCACGTTCGTTCGTGGCATATGAAACAATACCCCTAATTTCACTAAATATTGGAAAATACCTTCCAAAATCATTTTTTTAACCCCCACTCAATATGCCTTCCCAATTTAAAAAAAACCCCTATTTTCACTAGATATCGTATGTATCAATTTTTTCATTAACATTTTTTATACCCCTTTATATTTCTACCTAGTATATTGATATGATACCCCTCTTATGACCCCACATGCATTCTGCAATGCACCTTGCTTCTTTCTATGTATATTGTGGATGCACATTACTTCACCCACAATGCAATTACTCAACCACATATCATTATGATTTGCAACATCTAATGGTCTAATGAAGAGATAGGAGATCACTTCTTGTATGTCACTAGAGCCAATGCACATAGTACAACATTTAGATTTCATGTTGCAGTTCCCCAATCGCTGACTAAGCCTGTTGTGGGCTAGGTATCCAAGCCCCCAGGGACTGTAACAAGCTCTAGGAGGATGACTAAACCTCCCAAGGCTTGTAATAGGCATGAGTGGTTTGGTATTCAAGCCCCCAAGGCCTATCGAGGGCCTATAACAGGCCCTGGAGCCTTAGAGCCTCACAAGGATATTGGTAACAATGGGATGAATGCTATTGGTAACAGTTGGCTGGAAATGACCACTGCCTCTCGACTATGATTGACTGGAAACCCACTTCACCACGAAACCCCTGGCCTCAAGCATGCTTCAAGACGCGATTTCCCTATGTACTGGTAAGCTCGAGCCTTGCCTCAACCCGATTTATCATCCGGCCGTGATCCCGCCATCTCCATTTGACAGATATTTGTCATCCCACCCATATAAAAAAGACCCCAAAGTATTTTTGTATTGTTACATTAAATAAAAAACCCTTTGCCCCTTAATATATAAGCAATATAATTTTTAGGTTTTCATGAATATTTAATACCACAATATGAATGAACGTGATATTATATTGCTTTCTAGTGAATCACCCGTGGAAATGATGGACAAAACCAACTGTTCTTCCTTATTTTCAATGCCACATTGTTTGATTTGCAAGACCAATCTCTTGAACTTGGTGAAGAAGTCTTGGATGGAATCAAAGTTGCTTGGGCTCAGTGAGATTAGCTCATTTTCAAGATGATGGACCCTCATCTCATCAGTATTCCCAAACAAAGACTCAAGCTTGAGCCATACTTCATTTGGTGTACTTTCAACATGAAACAAGAGATCTCTTGAAATACTTAGACAAAGCATTCCAAATGCTTCATCCATTCTGTTAAAAAAATAGGACTTCTCTACAACAAAGTTCGACTCAACCTCAATACCCATGGTGATCCTAAAAATACCCTTGGATCTCAACTGAATAACCATCTCAGCCTTCCATTCAAAATAGTTGAATGGAGTGAGCAATTTTGGATGAGTTTGATCCATCTTCTACTACTTGCGCACTTGGTGACAATGGTGCACTGTAAACCTACAATAAAAACTCTCAACACTCAAGAGGGGATCTACACTAACATATTCGAACCTTGTTTGATAGTGGGTGCATTCGAGAGAGAATCACACCCTGGATAGACTCCAATGTATTTCTGCAATGGCTTCAATGCAATGGTTCCAGGGACTTCTTTGGTTTCTCCACTTCTTATGGCACACCACTAAAACAGTCTTTTGGTTCAAATAATAGCTCCAAGAGCTCTGATACCATGTAAAATATCTATCACAGTAGGATCTAGCTACTATAGATGCCTCACAATTGAAATATTTAACTTACTATTTAAGAAACAAGTGCATAAACATTTCTGGAAAAACAAATGATCAAAACCAGTTACAAATGATAAAAAACCAGTAAATAAATGATTAAAAACCAGAAACACAAATGATCAAATATCATAGTTTATTAAATTTCCAACCCAACAATGAGTTTGGATCATCCTTATATAACAATAGGAATAAATTGAATTCCTTAGAGGCTATGACATGTGTCTAGCTTACATTGGACCTCAATCCCCCCTAGGTTGACCAAAAGGCTCCCAAACTATCCCTAACAGTTACAAATTGTTCATGTGAACGTTGGGTGAGCATGGGAACACATCAAAGAGGCTCACACATGTGAAGGAGATGATTGGATGGTGGTTAGGTATCTAAGGAGAGGCCAAAACAACTAGAAATGGGCCAAAATGACTAGGTTCAGTGTATGGGGGCCTAAGTCAAAGATAGTTTCCCTAAAACAGGGAAAGAGGGCGCCTTTGCTCAGAATGTGGTAATAAATGCTGGAGATGGCCATAATTAGGGCACCAACAGCTATATTTGACCAACTTTGGCCCATATTTATTTGGATAAGTCATTATTTGTCCTAACTAACTCCTAACAACCTTCTAACAACCTTGGATTGCAATAAGTAACTTGTTTTGGACCAATTAATCAATAATGTGACTAATGAATAAGGTCCCAAGGTGTAATAATTTTCTAGCATACATTTCGATTACAGAAACTAGAAGGTTATCCTGAAACTTATCCGGTGAATGGCCAAATTCTGAGAAAATATTTCACCTAATCGGTTTGGTTAGGCTTGTACATAGTGTGGTGTGTTTTCATGCATTTCCTATTCCAGTTTATTTGGTTTGTTTTTATTTTCTTCTTTATTTTAATAAAGTGGTTTTAATTAAGTCTCACTATATTATTATTATTTGTATTCCCTCGAAGGTCAACAAAGTGCAAAAGATTTTACTAATTATCAATAGGCAGATGGCCAACTCTATAGCCTCCTTCTGTGGATCATTCCTCCCGTGGACTTCTGAATTATATTTACCAAGATATTGATCATCAAACATATCAAGGCCATTTCTCATTTTAAGCAAAATTTAAATCTGGAGTGGAGTCAAGTAACGATTAAGTTTTCTTTGAAAGGAATTCCCTTGACACCAGATGGATGATACACAATGATAGGTTATAAACATGAAACGCCTTTACGTCATCCCTCACTCCTAAGGAGTATTTGGTCATGTTTTCCCATCCATTAAGTAAAATCTTATGGGATTAATAAAAACATAGTTATTTACAATAAATCAATTCTAAGGCGTGAGCTACAGGATAGGAGGTCTCATTATGAGCGGACCTATCATGATCATAGGCGCCTATAAGATGACATTACCATATATAGTCACCAAGCCATGGTAGTGGCTCTTAGCTATAATGATTAGGGACAAGAGGTCTGATCATGAGCCAACTTATTCATCTATATAGGTACTTGTGAATTACATTACCATAGTTGATCACCAAGTCAGGGTAGTGGCATGTGGTATATTCCTTAGAAATGAGAAATTATGAGAAAGTAAAGCCTAAAGTGTTAATTAAAGGATAGGATGTCTTATCATGAGTTGACCTATCATGATGATGTATCCTTGAGTACTAACATTACCGTTAGTTGTTTACCAATCTAGGGTAATGGCTCTCAGCTTAAGGGTTGAGGGATGGGAGGTCTTATCACGAGCTGGCATGCCCACCTCTGCGAGTCTCTATGAATGAAACTGTCATCAGCTGGTCACTAAGCCAGGATAGTGGCCTTTATTTAACTCCTATAAATCTTATTTACTCAACAAATTATTAAAACTATGCATTTGTATCTAATAAATGGAATCAAAGCAGATAGATTGGGTTAAAATCAACCATGTCGAGGCTATGGATTCCTGCTAAAAGTAGAGGCAATTCTTGTGATATTGGGATTATATATTGATGCATCTTGGAATCATGTTTATTCATTCTATTGTCTTGATCATTCCTAACAAAGGTAACTCCTTGATACTTTAATTCCTTTTTCATACTTGGCTTACTTTTTAAAAATGATGAATAAAGGCTTTCCGAGGAGGATGGTTGTTTTTCATAAGCTTGGAAATGATTTTAAAAAGTTCATGGATTTATTCTCTACAGGTGGAAACCAAGCGCATCGTAAGTTCCAAACTTTAATCAAATTAGAAAACTCATGTATCGTTGTTGACCATACAAAGATAACTAGTTCTTCCTAGTGAGTTGCCACTAGTTGTAGCAGCAACGATCCCATTTTTTGTTATGAAAATATGGGAACCCCCTAGATTTAAATTCCTTAGTTTACTTTTTAGGGAGTTTTAGCAGTTCATTTTGAATTTAATTTCATTAATTTTTACACTATAAGTACATTGGAGTTAATCTAAAACAAACTAAGCACTTAATTACCCCCTTCCAATGTTTTCGACGTCCTTATCTTCGTGTTTAAGAAACAAATTGGACTTCGGAAGTCAAGATTTCAACTTGATCATATTAATATTTCCAATGTTTCGATGCCAAGGTCCTTATTTTTATAAATCTTGGAAGTCGAAAGTCGGGAACCAATTTATGCTTTGTAATCTTATGCCCAATGTGTCGATGTCGATGCTTGTGATTTCCTCAGACCTCGAAATTTGGGATGACATTTATTTATCACATAATTTTTCACTGATGTTTCGATGTCGATGTCTTATCCCCAGGAAACTCAGACCTCGAAATTTAGTAAATCTTTTATTTCCTAAATCTAATTGCAACGTTCGGATGTTGACGATACATATTCACATTAACCTTGGACCTCGAAAGTCGGGATATTATTCATTTGGTTGCTAATTTTCTTCCTGAGACCCAACATCCGACTATTTTAAATTATCGGCAGACCCACTTTTACAGTCTCATTCTGACATCGGAAGCTGATATTTCCCACGCACTCACCAAAATAGCTCGAAGAACTAGTCAAATCGAATGCAATTAATGGCTAATTATTACCTAAACCACCAATCCCTAACTAGTTTATTCGCAATTAATTATAAATGGATTTAGTCTTAACAAAGCTCACACTTAGTTAAATTTTGAAATTTTCTCCACCATTGTCATGCTCGGAATTTGAATTACAGAGTATGTTCTCTAATTTTACACAAGGCCTATATTCGCTCTCTGCAATCTTAGTTTGGGTTTCCTCCAGGTACTTCATATTTATTTTGGTTTTTGTTTTATTTTTTTTTTTTTATATGATTGAAAATAGCTTATATTGTTTATAATGTGTTGTAGAACCGACTCCGGACACTATGGCTCGTAAAACCAAGTCGAAGGCTGTAATGGAAAAATTGAAGCTGAGAGATCCCAATTTTGGAATTTATTAGGATACCGATGGAAGGGTTTCCAATACAATGTGTTTGGATTAGGCTAGAATTTATAGCATCTTCAACAATGATGACTTCTTAGAGTTAAAAAAAGAATCCCCAATTTATCAAAACATCAATAAGTCTCAATTTCATGTGATTATTGCATTCCCATCTGTTATAGGTCAAATCTGCACTTCTCCGTCCGTGATCACATTGGCCTGTCAATCACACAAAACTGGCGACCATACTGATTTATTAAACCTAATCTCATTTTGTTTACAGTAATTAATGCAAAGTATAATGTATCTATATGTCACCCCATGTACGTTGATAGCATCCTTTCCCCTACTATAGGGTATAATCCCTCATAACAGAACTATTAATAGTATACATCAATGTCTCCTATTTGATAGATTCTTCAAGTGTTCGACTTCAGAACCATTTATTCACACTTGCTAGAATGTACTATGTACCTTGGGCCCCATTAACATTATCGACGGAAGCCCTCGCGTTTGTTAACGGTATACATCAATGACCGGTAATCAAACAGTACCCTCCATGTTCGACTCCAGCTCATTTATTCACATGGATAGGGTTCGTACTTTGGGATGTTTTGGATGAATACCTTGGGATTCTGATAGCATCATCATTCATGTTATTACCCAAGATGCGCAAGGCTGAGCCACACTCATTTTTGGCTCTTCATGAGACATATATCTAGCTTGTTGTTATGGCTATGATCTCTTATCTTTGACATGGATCCACGCTTGTATTTTAGTATATACATCTCCCAGTTATGTATCAAAGATCATGTTGTATCATACCGAACATATATATGATGTCAAGATTGTAATTGCTCACTGACCTTGATCGTTGTTTTCAGGTACTTTTGTGACTTTGTCCTATGGTTTTTGATCCTCCTCTGACTTGGAATTATAATGTATTTCACCCATCTTTTCCCTCTGATCTCACACATTAGGGGGTATCTATTATAGGTCAAATATGCACTTCTCCGTCTGTGATCACATTGCCCCATGGATCACACAAAAGGAAACTATGGATGGAAGAGCTGGAGTGACCTTGGATGATTTACTGCTGAGATCACACCTATTCAGCTGAAAAGTATATTTTTTTGCATATTTCATAAAAGATGCGCTACTCTTATAACTAGTATCTAGTGTACTGAAAGCAAACCTGCACACTTATCTCAAAAGTGGTATGCGCTAGTCCTGGAGAGCACTAGCTGTGCCCTAGGCGCAAGTTGTCTAGTGTGATACCCATGCACATATTAAGATAAAATGGAAAAATATATTAAGATTACGAATTGGGATTAGTTGAGGTTGGTACTGTAACTCCCCCAACCTCCCAATTCAAATACCTCACGAATCTAACTTCCTTCCTTGGCCATAAATACAAGGAGAATCCATGAGGAAGGGGTCAATGAAGAAGAAGCTATTGTTATGCTGAAGGAATTTCTAAGTCATTGTGAGGAGTAGGATCCTAGAACTCGGTTGCAGAAGTGCTCAGAACAGATGAATTATAAACTATATTTGACTACATTTCTTTGACAATAAAGATCGAGATACCCTTCCCGTCCCAATGGAATGTTGTTTCTATTGAATATCTGATTGTAATTAATGTCATATTGTCTTCAATATCATTATATATTTGTAGTCAAGATACGCTAAGGAAGGTTTGTATATTTTGCAGGTGTATTGTTGTGTAGATTGGGCGGAATCTAGGACTAGACGCCATAAACAAGGTTCTGATTTCTTAAACCTAATCTCATTTTTTTACAGTAATTAATGCAAAGTATAATGTATCTATCTGTCACCCCATGTACATTGATAGCATCCTTTCCCCCACTATAGGGTATAATCCTTCACAAAACCAATTGTTATTCCTTTCACAGACTTGGTAAAGTGGATGATTGATTATGTAGACCTCCCTACTTGCACCTTTGGGGATTCTAATCACACTCTCTATGCTTCCTTTAATACAGATACCTTTGCCAAAATTTACACCCTAAAACCCCTTAACAACTACTGACACGGGATTTTATAAGAGATTTTGAGTAGAAGTATGAAGCATATGTGCTTATCAAGACCTGGATGGCCGACCCCAACATTTTCATACTGAAACCCAATTGGAAGTACCCAATTTTCCTACTTAGAGAACCATACAAATTGCTCTTGGTCATGCTCTATAGGTTTTATGGTGCAGAAAATTGTTCATTTTTCAAATTCGAATGGGCCCCCCTAGCTCATCATATAGATACTACAGGGAAAATATTTAATTGGTCGGATATTTTTTCCATAACCCTTAGGGATGCAGTCACTCAAGCACAGAAATATCTAGCCACAAGGAAGCCAAAGTTTTACTAATCAACATATTTGGTAGATATTATGTGTGCCTCTTTTGCTTATCCTTCTATGAACTGGAATTGGACTAGGTAGAACCCTCCTATTCATATTTACTGTTCAATCATGTGAGAAGAAAATTACAAGCCCTATATGATCTATATGTGATAACTTCCTCAGTGTTGTATATTTCATCATCTTTAAGAAGAATGCTCCCAAAATTTCTGAAGATGTCATTTCTTTGGTGGAACCAAAGGGTGACTGGTATGCTGGAGAGTTCTTTACCTATCTCAGAATATGGGGTGGTAACTCAGTTCACTTATTACCTAGATTTTTCCCTAATAGACTGGTTCTTGCAAAGGTAGCTTATAAAATAGTTTTTGATGGAGTTCATGGTCATTTTCATTCGCAGAAAAGAAGAACATGGAAAAAATTCCCTCTGTATGTGGGACATTTAGTTGCTCAAAATTCATCCCATGACTACATCCAAGCAAAAGGGTTGAATGATTTAAAGTTATGGTTTGCAGTCAAGAGAATGCATGATCCAAAGGGATTTATAGCCAATCATTTTATTCAAGCATAGTTAAAGAGCTCATATTCCCATGAGAAAAATCCAGACAAGTCCCTTTATCAAGGTGCATCTAGTTTTGAAGAAGTCTTCAGCATAGTGGTTGATCAAGATCATAGAGTCCTCATACATGAAGCTCAAAGACAACAAAAGATAAAGGTAATGGAAGAGAGAAACATGTTTTTTCAACAGAAGGAAGAAGTTTCCAAGGAAGAAATGGAAGTAGCTAGCAAGGCTATAGTGTTTAGCCTAGCTCCACCCAAATCTACAACAAAGAAGTAGTTAGATAAGCAACACGGAAAGTAGCATGTATTAGTTAGCCAACCCTCCACTCCTATTCAGAATTTGAGTCAATAGACCCAATTTATTCAAGGTAAATCCCTCCCTTATACTGAATTTGTCAATATTGTTGTTTCCATGCCTAATATATTACGTATGGTTCCAATGAAAATTGAAAATCAACCAAAACCAGTTCCAAAACATGCTTCTTCACAATCTAATGATAATTTTATTTACTTAGAAAAAGAGAAATCATTAGAAGTAGTTCATCCAACCCTAGTTTTCCAAGAGCATACTCAGACATCTTCTTGGGATGCTAAACAAGATGCCAATGGTAGTCCATCTTGTAATTTCCCTTCTTAATTAATTTCCCAATGTGCTCAAATTCACCAAATTTCAACTCTAGGTATATGGATACAATTGATTCCAAACTCCTCCAATTAATTTAAAAATTGGCGAGGAAGGTCATGAGGGGTGATGGGACACATTAACACATCTATCAGACATATAATCAACTGATATACCCAACCATGGTCTTCAATTTGCAAGGGAATAAGTTTTGGGACAAGACTAGTCAATTTGGGAAGTGGAAATCCCCCTGGTTCTTGGAAAAAATATCTTCCAAACATTGTACAACCTCCACTAATGGTTGGTATAATAATTGGTTCTGTTATAAGACATTAATTAAAGTATATTTGCAGCATTATATATGGTTTTGGGGTCGAATAGGCATCCAAGAGAACTCAGGGAATTTACTAGTAATTTTGAGGCTCAAACCCCCAATGGTAGATGGCTCCAAATAGCTCCAAATGCTCTCAAATTGTACCAGAAGGTGTATGAATGATGTTAATACATAAAAATGGTGTTATCGGTGTCTTTTAACCATCAAATTACTTTTTAAACTCACTTTGGAAATCTGGTCAATGTATGGAGTTTTACTAGTAAATTGTGGTTCAAATCCCCTAGGGTGGATGATGAAAATGACTTTCCAAATGCACTCAATCCAACTAAAAATTATGAATGGAAGTAGGGGACATATAAATTAAATCAAAATGAACTCATATGAATCGCCATTCAACTTTTAATGTCCGCTATAACTTTCTTAAATCAGATGCAAAAAGACTAGTTTCAACCTTGGGGGAAATGATAGGCAATCCTCTCCAAATGCTATGAAACTCCACAAAATGACTTCAAATGATTATTTAATGAAAATTAAACTCATATAATACATAAATAACAGTCCATTAATCAATAAACCATCATTTCTTTACTTATACATTCGAATCCATCAACATTACATTGGTTCACAACAAGATAGTGAGGAAATGGCACTGTTTGTCCATTGATGAGCAATTTAACATAGTTTTTCTTGGAATATCGACTTGTGGATCTTATGATATGGTTATTACAGATATATATATCAGATAATATGTACATGAAGTCTAAATGGAATTCATTCACTAACTATATGCATCCACAAGGGCGCTATACAAGAGCTATGGGGAAAATGGCACCATTTCTTCATTGTTTAACATTTTTGCATGAAATATTTTGGTATTTCGACCTAAGAGTCTTCTGAACTTGAAATATAGAGAATTTACATCATAAAATAAAATAATGGGGCATTATAAGCTCCCCCAAAGAAAACAACATCTCACCAAAAGCGCAATCCCTCATGGATCAAGAATATGCCATGAAAACTTGAAATAGTTGAAGAAGCAAGCTGAACTATAAGAGACCATGATATTACCTATAGCTTATACCTTCAAAAAATGATTCCCTTAAATCTCCAAATGAAATTTCTGAATGGCATTTCCAATTACCAACTTGGATGGGAATCTTTCACCCTCGAAATTGGTGCTAAGGCAAGTAGAGTAGCACCTCCACTAGCTCTTCTCTCCAAATGCAATTGCAAATTCTAAAAATGATAAAAAAATGGTTTCATTATTTGTTCTTGACATTTATAAAGTTTCCAAGCTCTCTATGGGTTGAATTCCTTCCAAGAGATGCATTCCAACTCAAGTTGGGAAGAGATTCCAAAGAATGCCACTTGTACAACAATTCCTAGTCTCCCACTTCCACCAAATCACATGTGGAAGAATCTTAGCTTCCTAACTCCCTTGAGCGCCCTCTTGGAGTCTATTTTATCCCTGACATGTCATATATGTCATATTTCATCCTTCAGGTCTAATTTTTGTCATAAGTGTCATAGCATCTTCATCATTCTTGTCATAGAGCTAGGGAATCTAGTCCAAGTGTCTCACTAGCTCCAAAATGCCTCTTCCTCTTCCATGGGAGTTACTCTTCCACTCCAATTCGACCTTAATTGATTCGTGCCAATTATATTGACCTTACAACTCATCCGAAGACCCTTGGTCTTCTTATGGATTCGAATTGACAAGAGGAGGATGCCATGTGGCATAGAAAATATAGCTTGTGTGGGTCCCACGTCCTCCATGTGTCTTCATGATCAATTGCCACTTTGATTTTTCTTTGAATTTATTTATTTAGATCCTTTATTTAAATATTTATGCCATCCTAATGTTCAAACATCATTTATTATCCCCCTTATTCCAAATCCCAAAGCTTCCACTCCACCTAGGAAACTACTAATTTTCCTCCTTGGCAATTATTTGACCCTTAGCATCAATTTGACAAACTCTCATGAATATGGCCAATGGGCTTAGGCCATTGTGACCCAATTCAAAATTTGGGACATGACAAATCTTCCCTTCCCAATATTGCTTGTCCTCAAGCAATTTGAAACATGGGTGTTGAAGAACCTATTTTTTGTATAATTATTTGAAGTTGCCCCTGAATTGCCCAACCTTGAGTCTTCAAGCTTCCATGAAGATTTTAGAGAGGAGCCACCATGCTTGTTGCTGCACTACTCTGATTAAAATCACTTTATTAAGTGGGGAATCCATCCCCCATACTACTTGTTTCCCTAAAAAATTGAAACCAATGAGACTAAGAATTATCCCAGGGTCCCATTGCTTGTATTGCACTCCAACAATTAGAAGTGCTCTCCAATTCATAGTTCCTGGATCCCATTTTCTTGTATGCATTCTTCCAAACATCATGAGTACAAAATATATATCATCAAAGTGCAGAACAACATAATGAAAATGAACATCAAGAATATGCTTCATCAAAGAATCATGAAAGTGCTTATATATCCAAGCAAGTAAACCACCATTTTCCAAGTGCATACAACCATCAAGTAACCAATCAAATCTGCTCCAATGACATAGGTGAGGATCCCATGTCCTATCATGCTGCTCCAAAAGGATGTGATATGAATCAAAATATTCCGCCATGTATTCTTTCATCCAAGAAGTGAATGAAGAATCTCCACTAAAATCTTAACCGAATAATGAGCAAGAAAAACAAGGAGACTTCAAATGACTCAAAGAAGTCTCACCCATACATCCATGAATGTGAGAATCATAAATATATAACAAAGTATGTGGCTTCCAACAAAATTTTTCTCCAATCATAAATCTATTCACCCCAGTGTTGGATGAAGTTCCTCCAACATCAAATGAACCAAGTGTTGAGTAAGAAAAACCATGAGTCTTCAAGTGACTCAAATGCATATCATAGGTGCATCCATGTAGATGTGCATCATCATAAAGTAACAAGGGATGCTGCTGCAATTGTGAATAAGAATGTGCTCCAACCATGTCATCATAAAAGGTAAATCTAGGAGTTCCATACTCCTCATGTGGCACCATAAAAAAGAACCCTTTCACCCATACTTCATTGAGACTAATGCTGCAGAATATGGAATTGTAGGATGTAGGAGAATGAACTAACTTACCCAAATGATCAAAAAGTGCAGAATTTTCATCATGGGAAGGATCCATATGGGTAGTATCATGCAGCTCCTTCAAAAGTGTGAAACCTTTGTCATAAATTGGTTCCAATGTAGAGGAATCATGCTCTTCTTTAAAAATCGCACAACCTTCATCAAGAGATAATTCAAGTTCCTCTTCCACCGCACCAAATGCTTGGATCTCTTCAAGTTCATCTTCAAACACATCAAGCATATTAAAATTTCCACAGTTCTCATGATCTACCATGTCATGAGAATCCTCCAAACAATCTACCATTTGACAATCTGAAACATAGGACGAAATACAAGTGTCTTGCAACTTTTCAAGAAGTTGCTCATTTTGAATTGTGAGTTTATGATTATCCTCAGTATTCTTCAAGTATGCATCATGTAACAATTCATTAAGCTCAAACAAATGGTTTCTATAAAAAAGCAAAGACATGAAATTACCTTTGATGTGCTACATTGCTCTTTGAGTCTTCTCCATGTCATCAAGGAATGATGTTTCCTCCAATGAAGTATCTCTCCAACAAGAATTTGACACCAATGCTTGAGTGTCATGGAGAATGCTAAGGGACTCTTGGATCTTCATTTCATTCATCTTTAAGGACCATTCAAGAAAATGAGGCTCTTGCAAATGAACCTCCTCATCTTCTTCCTTCTTACTTGGACCAACTTCATGAAGCTCAAGTGGTGATGGGGAAGTTGATCTTGTTTCTTCTTACACTGCTACAAGGTCTTCATTTTCATGCTTAAGGGAATTTTGGCTTGCAGCAATAATTTCAAAAGTGATCTCCATGTCACCAACATAGAGGTGTGAGCACCCATCAGTAGGTACTCCTTCACAGTTCAATCATCCATCAGTAGATGCTCCTTGATCCATGTCCAAGGGAGAATGTGTCTCGAAATGATCTTCAATATTTTCAAGAGGATCTTCTTCAAGTTCATGGGATGTATCTTCATCTTTCTCCTCCAAGCAATTTGATGTACTTTTCCCCTTGGTTTCCTTAATATCAATACATTTGGAATCTCTTTTTGAAGAGTACCCAAGAAGTCTCTTCCAGATGGAAATACCTACATTCCCTGAAGCTTCATATTTTTCATTGCTCTTTTCACTCACACATATATGATTTTCTCTCCAAGGTCTTTTGCAAGAAGGACATAGACCTTTATTCACTAACCCCACATCTTCATTTGTGGGTCTATTTGCAAACAACCCATCAGCATAGTCTCCAAAAGAAATGGCATTTTGTGTATCTTACTTCAAAGCAAGATATGCTTGATATCTTTGATATTGTTGGGGCAAGGTTTTATACGTTGCTCTCCATCTTTGTAACTCATCCATAGAATTATCCTTTCGTGGTGTGACATACTCATATTTATCATACATATGGTCATAATAATAATACTCATTCCTCTTGAAATTGTAAGAAGTGTTTCATGATGGCACATCTTCCTACTCATACCATTCACATTCTGCTTCATATTGCTCACAATCATCTGCATATTCCTCATAAGAATTGTACTCATAGGATTCATCATAATAGTAATACATGGCTGCAAATTATTATTCAGTGTATGATATTAATTAATAGGTGCAAGTACCATGCTCTGATACCACTGTAATTTCCCTTCTTAATTAATTTCACAATGTTCTCAAATTCACCAAATTTCAACTCTAGGTATATGGATACAACTGATTCCAAACTCCTCCAATTACTTTAAAACTTGGTGAGGAAGGTCATGAGGGGTGTTGGGACACATTAACACATCTTTTAGAGATATAATAAACTGATATAACCAACCATGGTCTGCAATTTGCAAGGGAAGAAGTTTCAGGACAAGACTAGTCAATTTGGGAAGTGGAAATCCCCCTGGGTCTTGGAACAAATCTCTTCCAAACACTGTACAAACTCCACTAATGGTTGGTATAAGATTTTTTTTTATGTTATAAGACATTAATTAAAGTATATTTTCATCATTAGATATGGTTTTTGGGTCGAATAGGCATCCAAGAGAACTCAGGGAATTTACTAGTAATTTTGAGGCTCAAACCCATAGGCATCCAAGAGAACTCAGGGAATTTACTAGTAATTTTGAGGCTCAAACCCATAGGCATCCAAGAGAACTCAGGGAATTTACTAGTAATTTTGAGGCTCAAACCCCCAATGGTAGATGGATCCAAATAGCTCCAAATGCTCTCAAATTGTACAAGAAGGTGTTTGAATGATGTTAATACATAAAAATGGTGTTTATAGGTGTATTTTAACCAAAAAATGACTTTTGTAACTCACTTTGGCAATCTGGTCAATGTATGGACTTTTACTAGTAAATTGTGGTTCAAATCCCCCAAGGTAGATGATGAAAATGACTTTCCAAATGCACTCAATCCAACTCGAAATTATGAATCAAATCAAGGTAAATATAAAGGACACAAAATGAACTCATATGCATCACCATTCAACTTTTAATGTCTGCTATAACTCCCCTAAATCAGATGCAAAAAGACTAGTTTCAACCTTGGGGGAAATGATAGGCAATCCTCTCCAAATGCTATGAAACTCCACAAGATGACTTCAAATGCTTATGTACTGAACATTAAAATCGTATAATACATAAATAAAAGTACCTTCATCAATAAACCATCAGTATTTTACTTATCCATTTGAATCCATCAATATTACATTGGTTCACAACAAGATAGTGAGGAAATGGCATTGTTTGTCCATGAATGAGCAATTTAACATAGTTTTTCTTGGAATCTTGACTTCTGGATCTTCTAATATGGTTAGTAAAGAGATATATAGCAGATTATATGTACATTAAGTCGAAATGGCATTCCTTCACTAACTATATGCATCCACAAGGGCGCTATACAAGAGCTATGGGGAAAATGGCACCATTTCTTCATTGCTTAACATTTTTACATGAAATATTTTGGTATTTTGACCTTAGAGTCTTCTGAAATTGAAATACAGAGCATTTAAATCATAACATAAAATAATTGTGCATTAGAATCTACCCCAAAGAAAACAACATCTCACCAAAAGCGCAATCCCTCATGGATCAAGAATATGCCATGAAAACTTGAAATAGTTGAAGAAGCACGATGAACTATAAGAGACGATGATATGCCATGTAGCTTACACCTGCAACAAATGACTCCATTAAAGCTACAAATGAAAGTTCTGAATGGCCTTTCCAATTACCAACTTGGATGGGAATCTTTCACCCTCGAAATTGGAGCTAAGGCAAGTAAAGTAGCCCTCCATTATCTCTTCTCTCCAAATGCAACTGCAAATTCTAAAAATGATAAAAATCTGGTTTCATTCTTTGTTATTTACATTTATAAAGTTTCCAAGCTCTCTATGGGTCTAATTTCTTCCAAGATATGCATTCCAACTCAAGTTGGGAAGAGATTCCAAAGAATTCCACTTGTACAACAATTCCTAGTCTCCCACTTCCACCAAATCACATGTGGAAGCATCTTAGCTTTCCTAACTCCCTTGAGAACCCTCTTGGAGTCTATTTTTAGCCCTGACATGTCATATATATTAGATGTCATCCTTAAGGTCTGATTTGTGTCATAGGTGTCATAGCATCTTCATCATTCTTGTCATAGAGCTAGGGAATCTAGTCCAAGTGTCTCACCAGCTCCAAAATGCCTCTTCCTCTTCCATGGGAGTTATTCTTCCACTCCAATTTGACCTTAATTGATTCATGCCAAGTATATTGACCTTACAACTCATCCCAATACCCTTGGGCTTCTTATGGATTCGAAATGACAAGAGGAGGATGTCATGTGGCATAGAAAATCTAGCTTGTGTGGGTCCCACATCCTCCATGTGTCTTCATGATCAATTTCCACTTTGATTTTCCCTTGAATTTATTTATTTAGCTCCTTTATTTAAATATTTGTTCCATCATAATGTTCAAACATGATTTATTATCCCCTTATTCCAAATCCCAAAGATTCCACTCCCAACCTAGGAAACTAGTAATTTTCCTCCATGGCAATTATTTGACCCTTAGCATCAATTTGAAAAACTCTCATGAATATGGAAAATGGGCTTAGGCCATTATGACCCAATGAAAAATTTGGGACATGACACAGCTCGTCCAAACCATCATTATTCCCCAAAGAATAATTTGTTAGAAATTCCCTCCATAGATGAGCCTACCACCCATTCCACTCACAATTCACCACCTACTTCATCTCCTCACACTGATATTTTGGATTCTAATGTACAACTCATTACTTCATCCACTCACCCAATCATTGTGAATGTTTCAAGTACCTCAATAGATCCTCTAGCCTCACAGCAAACTCAACCTCCTCACCATGATACTCAATTAGTTGAGGACAATGTTCCTAGTACACTCCTACAATTTGGAGTTGAATCCTCTTCTTCCTATCCTAATGAGCCCCTTGTATGAAATTTTCCTATAATCACAACTGTTCCAACTACCTTACCAGTACCTCAAGATATTTCCCATTTAGAAACCACCACTCTTATCCAACCATTACCTATTTATAATTCTGTTGAATTGTTGGCTTCTATAGCTGAAGACTTTATTTATTTTGGATAAGATGTTGTAGTTGTTCTAAGGGATTATTGCTTTAGAAAAAGGCACAAGGTTGTTCTCAGGCAAGGAACCAAAAGAAGTAGGGAAGAATAAATGTTAACTTAGCCAATATAAAATCAAATTATATGGAAGCAAGCTATTGTTGATATAATAACAAAGGCCATTGAGAAAGATGTTGCCATGGGAGCCTTCATTGTACCAAACTATGACTCTATATATACTTTAACCAAGATGCTTGATGAAGAGAAGGCCAAGATTGTTTTGTTACAAATGGAAAAGGATTCTCTGCAAGAAAATTTCCTCAGGTAGATTGAGAAAATCTGCACATTTTTTGGATCTATCTGATCTGTTTACTTGTATTAGTTCTCTAGAAACCAGAGATGGAGAGGAACCCTAGTCAAACCTCTGGTGAAATGTCCTTGTACCAGACCTGGTTGAACTTTCTATATCCTTTGGACAAGTGGTGTAATAATTTGCAAGCCTATAATGAAATATGGAGACTGTTCTGCATTTTGGATCTCGACATGACTTGAGTTTGAGTTTTCTCAACTTGTGATTGTTCTCTTGAGTTTCAATATTTTCATTATAAACATATTTTAAATATTTTGTGACTTGTTGTAATTATAGAGGTTGAAACTGGATTTAATGGATTTATTCATTGATCAATTGATTTTGTGAACAGGGTGTTTTGAATATGTTCATTGTTGTTTTTTATGGCTAATACGTTTGTGGTTGATTAATATATGACATTGATTACATTGTTGTTGAATTTCATTCGTTTATTATTTAGTTTGTCAACTCTCGCTTGGTTTCATACACAGAAACTAATTTCATCTTGATAATGTTTTTATCTAGTCATGTTAGTAATATTTGTTATGATCAATTAAGGATTTCTTCTTAATTGTTTCACTCCATTTTGTTTTCATCAAAGATCAAGTAAGAGGACTTACATTTTCCTTTAAATAGGTTTTCTTGAATTGGACTAATTAATAATTAGTTTTTTCCCAGATTCTTTTAACAGCTTTTAGGTTAACATTTTAGGATTAGATTTCCAATAACTCAAGTCTCCTTTTGGAGTAAAAAACTCATAGACAACCAATAGAGGCCTTCTATCCGTTGGAAACAATCATACCAAATGACTGAGGATTAGGGTGACTTTTTTGTAAGGTTTCCAAGGGTATATATTATGTTATTTGTGTGGATGTGTTATTTTGTTCTAGTTATGTTCCTTTCAATTCCATTTTATTTATCATTTGGTGGAATTCATCTAAAACAATGCATTAAGTTGTAATATATGTTGCAACAAATTGTTCCAGTGGAATATCCACGATAGTTTAAGTATCATAATGGTATAATAGTAGTTTTCTTTTGGGTTTTGTCAAAAATTGCAGGATCTAAGAGTTGGTAGAATAAAGGAAAATTATTTAAACCCTATCCATGGTGGATGAGTCTGGTGAATAATCGGGCGTAAAATATAAACAACAATTTTCAAAGATGGAAATTCAAGTCATTGATATCTAATGCAATATGGTGATCCTCATGGTGGATCTAGAGAGAAAATTTGGACCTTTCGATGATTTTGGAGGATCTAACTCGAAGATCAGATCAAGGGGAAATCAAGAGACATAGGTGACCCAGAAAAGGAGCCTAGGAAAGATCTCAAGAAAGAGAAATCTATTTCTAGTGCCATTACCCCTTCCCAAACATTATTTAAGATGGAAGAAGAAGTGGATATCAAGCCCTGCCAATGTGAGGTTGATGCTTTAAATTTGAGTTATTGGTTGTAGCAATTAGAGATCTATTTTAGAATCCACAAAATAGATGAAGAGAAGAATATTTCATTTGCTTAATTGAAATTAGAATTCCATGCATTAAGCTAGTACTAAATCCACATGTAAAAACTTGGGCTGGAGGGTGATCTTCCAATAACTAAGTGGGAGGATTTCAAAACCCTCATAAAGTACCAATTATCCTCTATCAAGTATGTAAAGGACCAATGGATCCAATGGCATTACTTTAGGAAAAGGAAAGGGTAGAGTGTGCAACAATACACCACTGATTTCAAGAAGATGGGTATTATGTTGGGTATCTCACCCAAGAATCCAGATGAAATCCTCAAATATCTAGGGGACACACATAGTCATTTACTAAAGTAAGTGATGCTCTTAAATCACAAGACAATTGATGAGGCATGTGTGTGAGCATAGAACTTAGAGAATATAGGCCATAAGAAAGGATATCCAATTGGTTCCAACCAGAAAGAGGACCAAGACACTTCCAAGGAGGGGAAGAAGAAGTGGAAAGGAAAGGATAAAAAGAGTACAACCATGACACATAAGTACAAAGATCTGAAAAAGCATTGTAATCATTGTAACATTGATGGTAACAATGAATAAAAGTGTTGGAAACTACATCCAAACTTCAACCCTAATAATCGCAAGAAGGATACCAATAAGAAGAACCTTCTAGCCACAAATTTGAGAAAATGGGGAGAGAGAAAATCAAATGTGGATGAGAATATTGTTTGCACTTCGGTCTAGAAGGATGTGAATCTAAGTAGACTTCATCTCCAAGAAGAGAAGGAGTTGACAAAACTCTTCCATATCAAGACCCAGATAGGCGCTTTATTCGATTTTTGTTCTCAGGACAATCTCATAGCAATTAATCTAGTCTGCAAGCTTGGGTTGGAGGTTCATGATCATCTTATCCCTTATCCATTGGGATGGGTAAATAAGGATATATATATCATGATCACAAAAAAATGTAATATCAATTTGTTGTGAGTGCATATTTTATTGATGAAGTGGATTTAGATGTAGTACCCCTTGATGTGTGTGGCATAGTGTTTGGAATCCCTTACATGTATATGAGGGATTTGGTCTTCATGAGGAGATAAAATCAATACCACGTTATCAAGGATGGGAAGTAGTTCATCATCAATGCACATAAAGGTAAATCAAAGATATCACTGGTAAGTGCCAGCCAAACCAAAAATTTGATTAGAGCAAGTAAAAAATATGTTTTTATTTTCTTTTAAGAGAATCAATTGTTTGATGAATCAATGAGAGTAAATGAATCCCTAGAAGGGTGTACCAAAGATAAAACACATCACTTGGAGGACTTTTTATAGTTGTAAAAAGTCTTCCAGGAGACTAAAGGGACTCCCCATTAACAAATATTGGGTTGTATAGACATAATGTTCTGGAAGCAGATGAAGTGAAGAATCAGTTGCAAAAATTGCTAGAGAAATGGATTATGTGACTAAGCACCTCACCTTGTGGGTCAACACCTATCATCATAGTACCTAAGAAGGATGGAACTTGGCTTATGTGTATCGACTACAAATCTTTGAATAATATTATCACTTAAGAATTAGTACCCTCTACTCAGGATTGGCAATTTGTTAGACCGGTTGTAGCATGCCAAGTACTTCACTAGGTTGGATCTCAAATATAGATTCCACTAGCTACGTGTCAAAGAAGAAGACACTTAGAATAATACCTTTAAGACAAGGCAAGGTTTGTATGAATGGTTGGTCATGCCTTTTGGTTTATTTAATGCACCAGCTACATTTATGAGACTAATTAATGATGTTTTGCACCTATATTTAGATTCATTTTTATAGCGTATTTGGATGATGTATTGGTTTAAAACTCTACCTAGGAGGAGCACATTTCACATCTCAATGTATTTGTTAAAGACTCTGAAAAAGAATTAGTTGCTATATATTCTAAAGAAAAGTGAGCTCACTCACTAGTCATTGGTGTATTTGGGGTATGTGATTGGTGGAAGGGAACTCAAGATAGACCTGACAAAGATGAATGCCATTAGAAAATGGAAACTTCCTATTAGTGTCATTAAAGTTAGGATCTTTGTCGAGGAGGAAAAGTTCCTACAGAATTTTATCACTTCCTTTTTAGTGGTAGATGCACCACTCCACACCATAACAGTGAATGGTAAGAGTTTCCAATGGGGAAATGATCAATAGAAAGCTTTCAAAGAGATAAAACAAAAGATCAATCAAGCACTACTTCTCACATTTCCTAACTTGCTGAATCCTTTCGAAGTGGAGACAGATGCAAGTGGGTATGTTATGAATGTAATTTTGATACAAGGAGGTATGTCAATATGTAATAATTTTGAAATTTTTCATGGGGTATTTTTGAACTACCTTACCTATGATAAGGAACTCTATGCCACAGTTCAAGCTATTAAGAAGTGGAAGCATTATCTGGTGGGAAAGGAAACAATTATCCACATAGATCACTAGCCACTGCAGTATTTGTAGGCCTAGAGTAAGATACAACAAACCATACATTACAAGATGATGGGGATTTCTCAACAGTTTTATCTAGTTATCAAGTATAAGAATGGAAACACTAATAAGTTGGAAGACATGCTTTAAAGGCCATCCACATCCAAGATTATAGCTTTCAAGAATTTTATGCACATGGAACCTTTTACCCATGATGCATACAAAGAAGGATACTTAGAATATCAGGTATTTGTTGGCTCCTTTGTTTTTGGAAAGGACCATAAAAGGCAGAAGGAAGTGCGGGGAAAAGGAGCGGGAGTTGCAGAAGCCCCTAACGGACACAATAGTTTTGGACCCACCCTCACAAGTATAAAAATAAGAATAAGGCAAGTGGAGACGCATCATAGCAGAGGAAAGGAAGGATAGCAGAGCGAGATACAGAGAAAGGAGAAGACGTAGATCGAAGACTGAGCTACATCAAGGAAATATTTGATGTATTTGGGTATTGGGTAATGTAATTAGGTTTTGGGTTCTTTATTTTCCATGATGTCGGAATAGGTAATTTTGTGGGCGTTAGAATGAAACAAAGCCATTGATTTGATTTGAAATAACAATTATCAATAATAAATATTAAGGATTTTTTCCCCCTCTTAACATTTTTGTGTATGGTTAATTTTCATTATGTTTGTTACCTAATGGATCGATTGTATATTTATTCTTCATATGTGTATTGTGGTTAATGGATTTATTTCATGGTAGTAGAATGATGAATGTTATTTCGGTATGAATAATAACAACCCTCACACATGTATAGTTAACACTCCTGATCACACACTAGTATTAATTGTGCTTCGGCTAAGACCTTCCTCCTCTTCGGGGAATTGAAAATTCCAGCACACTAAACTACAACCGTTCCCTTTGCTAGCCCATTTGAAAGAACCCAGTCCCTAATTCTGCATAAATAGATCATCATATTCCTTCAATAGTGATATCATCTCATATATAGTTTGTTCATCCCAATAGTCTCTTATATTTTCCACCTTTGGATTATCCTCTGTGCCAATATTGAATTTTTGTAGTTTCATAGGTTATGTATAAAGTGCTCCTGTTTCCTCTACTTTTGTTTGTCACACTTCCCTAGATCCTTCAGACTCCTTAAAAGTTAAATGTTGTAAGTGTTCTAGTTCATCTAGATCTTATTTCTCCTGATCTAATTTGGCACAAAAGAGAGGAGACGCCACTTTAGGAATCACCAAAGCGAGGCACAATAGTTCTTTATGGGAAGGACAGATATATGAGTGCCCCACATTCCACAAATGATCTGTGAATAGTGCCCCCTTGATTGTCGTTAGTGCTTCGATCACCAAATTGCTTGTTGCGAAAGAAAATGCTGCAAAAAAATTTATGGTCTCCTCATGCAAGTACCAAGCCTTAGGGATAGGTCCTAGCTTGTGGAAAAAGTAATGAACCCAAAATTTTGGTTTCAATATTCTATCTAATTCCCATTGATGTTTTTTCAAATTCATGTGGGTATAGGGATTGGTGTCCCCCATGTAGATACACATCACTTTGTGGGCATGCGTGGATGGCTTAAACTTGATCATTAATGCTAACTAGGTCGTGTTCCAGTCTGGTAGATCATCCTTGTGTGTCACCCACCATCTTGCAGGAGTTCCTTTGAGTGTTGTGTACAAGACGTCTATGTAATGTCCCCTCCCTAAGGGGACCATGGTCAAACCACTAACCCACTCAACTCCCATGGGGTCTAGTGGAAATTATTTAAATTAATTAATAAGGGAGTTAATTTTGGCCTTAGTTACTTTATGTAATTATCATGTAAGGATTATGGGGACCACAATTTTGGATTATTTGATTTGATAATAATTATTTATGAGTTTTAAATGACCTAGGTGTCTCAAGAGGGTGCATAGGAAGAGGATAAGACAGATGAATTTTCTCCCATGGGAAAATTTGGAAAGAAAACAAGCAAAATCAAAAATAGTAGCCAAAAGTAGGAAAATCAAGAAAAGCAGCAAAAAATCAGAGAAGGTAGAAGTTTCCTAATTTTTGAAGATAAGGAAGAGAAAGGAATAGAAACAGTAAGAAAGCACCAAGGATTATCAGTAAAAGCTATAAAGTCCAAATTTATCCAAGGAGGGCTCAATTGATGAGGCAAGTGGGCCCATATGCAAGTGCCACTTGCCAAAGAAGCCTCCACTCATCACTAATTTGAATTTCAAGAAGGAAGGATCTAGAGAAAGGGAGAAAGCCAAAAAATGGTTATAAAAGGAGTATGAGAGTATCCTTAAGAATAATTTTGGTCATTTTTCATTTGTATTGGAGAGATTAATGCTTCTCACAACCTAGGATATGTGCCCCTGGTTCGCATTAGGAGATGTGCCCCTTTGCATGCAGTAACTAGTTGGAGTGTTTGATATCATTCGTTGGTGATTGAGGAGAAGGAAATCCAATCATTTTCATTGTGTTTCAAGAATTACATTAGCCGAGTATCCAGTGTGGTTCAAGTTCCAATTGGTTTTTTGGTATGACAAGTAGCTTTAGGATTGAGTTGGTGGAATTTCAGTAGATTGATCTCGTCATGTGCTAGCATGTGGATGGATTGCGCTCTTGTGAGTTTGGATGGATATTACTAGTTATACATATGATTGTAATATCTATTTGTCACGTCCCCATCTTGACCCTATTGCATTAAAATGTAAATGATGTAATATTGTTATAAAATAATGGTGAGGAGCTCAAGGCCAAGGCCCCGCCATCGATTTATTGATGCATATGGTTTGCGTGCTAGCCAGGCACATTATTGGAATTTGAAACATCATGTAAATATGCATTTTAATAAAATACCCACAACTAGCTATACAATGCAACAAGAGATGGGGGCATGATCTTACAAGGAATTGGGAGGGAAAACATTCAAACCCTTGAGCCAATCAAGTCAAGCAAAGTGTCAATGAGATAACCCATCAAACCCTCAACTACCCATGTTGAATTTTGTACCCAATCATTCATTTCTCCCAAGAGTTGGTTGAGGTAGTTAATGCCTTGGGGAATGGGAGGTATGGATGTCCAAATTTGAGTATGGGAAAGCCACCCTTCATGGAAAATCGTGTTTTGCTCCTTGGGAAAGAAAAGAGCCATGAATTGCTCCCCAAGCCATTAACCATCAACCAGTTTCTCTCCCTCACGAGTTTGGAGCTACCTGGGCGTTTTACAACCACGTTTTTCTGGTTTTTCTTTGTTCTCTAGCTGGGAAGAGGGCGTTTTTGTGTTGCAGAGCTGCTAGAAGAAGAGGGAGCTCGATTTGGGGTTTCAATGAGGTCATTTTGGCAATTTGAAACGCTCATAACTTGTGGTAGAAATTGGGTTTTCTCCCTATGGTTGAATTCCCCTTTCCACAGTCTGTTTTGGTGTGCCCATGATTTGGGGAAAACCCATGGCTATCCTATTTGTAAATCCCATTGTTAAAATATGCATCTATGCCCAATGATTGTGCTTGCTTTGTGAGAAACGAGTATGTTGGGGTGTGGATTATGGGTATCTATTTTCTTTGGCTGTGCATGAGCTTAAATGTCCCCTTTTTCTTGTAAGAATCATGCCCAGCTTGGGGGTGGCAGTTGTGTTGAGAGATTGATGAACACAACTGGCCTATGGTTGGGTGGAATGTTGCAGCAACATAGCTAGTTGCTTGGGACAATTGCACAATGAAGATAAGTATTCTCTATGTGTATTTTACTTCTACAATGTTTTAATTTGATGATTATTATTGATATGTTGAATGCATATGAAATATGTGTGGGCATGATGTTCTTATTCCGCTGTGCATGTTTAATTGATTTGCATTTGCACACATTTATTTTATGGCTGTGAATCTAATGAATGGAATGAGTTTATGTAAAAGCCCCAGAAATTGGTATCATGTTCCCTTCCTCGAATTGGGTCCGCAGGAGGGGATGTGACAATTTAGTACCTATTGAATGTTCCTCTAGAGTCTATTTTCATATCTGAGGTCGAAAACCCTTTAGGAGAGTAAAGTTTTGTAAGGAAGAAATCCACTACGTTGAATTTAGTTGTATATCTCTCTCATGTACTTTATGGGCTATTGAACATCAGATTTCTCAGAAGTTTTCAGCTACAAATGCATCCCTATACCTTCTCAATATATCCATCCTACAGTAATAAAATTACAGTCTGATTCTCTCATGTGTCTGATCAAATTTATGGTGTATGTTTATCTCTTGTAGAAATCAGCTTTAATAGTTAACTAGTTTTGATCTCCGAGTTGTGTAAATTATGTAGGTGCTTCCAGAAACCAATATGTGGGTCATGCTACACTATTAGGGTGTTTTAAGGTCGAAATACTCATCTCTAGAATAAATTTGAACCTATTTGGTTGTTTTTGGAGGGCCTAGGAAAAGCAGTTCCTTGTGTCTAACTTGTGGTAGTTTGAGCACCTGATATTAATTCTATTTGAGGTTTTCTTTATTATGAGTCTATAAAATGTATAGGTGCTTTCGCATATTATTTATAGAGCTTACTATTTCTAGTCGATTCCATAATTGCACTATAAGTAGAAGGATTTCTACATAATTCATGGGCCCATTGTCTTGAATCCTTTGGTTTAGCCAAAGGAGTCTACCCAGGCGTGATGTATCCAGAAAGTGCAATTATCGAAGCAAGACATTGAATCAATCCTATGAACTTGCTATATAGTGGTTTGGTTTTAGAGAGTATTTGGATGCTCCTGAACCCTTTTTAAGAAAAAATAGGGAATATCTAGAGGTATTTGGAAAACATTCTAAAAATTCTAGTCCAAAACTAGTCACCTTCAAGTTAGTGTGCCTAAATCATGTTTGGGCACATTACAGTCCATGCGATATTCTTATACAACTGAGGATTCCATTTCTCGTATAAAATATTCTAAGCCATTGATGTCATTGTATATTAGTGGATCCTCGACTTCAATCCCAATCGATCATATCGATTTAATCAGTGCACAATGTTTGGAAGAGGGTTCATGTCGCTCATGATGTCAATTATCCAAAGCTTCTTCAAAGTCATTATCAAATGAATGAATGCTTCTCCAACTTAATAATCCTTCTATTATCGGGTTCACATAGCCTTGTCTTTTTCATGCTATAAGGGATTATATGTTATCCAAAACATCTATTTCCATATTCCCTTGTACTGGCTTGGTATATTGAGGTCCCCGATGTGGGTCTAAAGGTTATGTAATCTTCGTTCCTCCAGATTCAAAGTTCATCGTTTTGTTCTTCAAATCAATTACTCCATAGTTTTCATAATCCCACCCTATGCCTACCAGCACTGGATAAGGATAAGTTCCACCCATAATCTCAATTACTTTGAAATCCATGATGGTTTTGATGCCTCCTTGATTAACTTGAACATTCTATAGTTGGCCAAACGGAAAGATGCGATATTGGTTCTCCATTCTCAGTTCAATAGGAAAGTAGACCAAAGCTGGACAACCCATTTCTTACCATGAATTCTTTGGTAGTATGTCCACATAAAACCCCAATTATCACACCACATTCTTAATATCATAGCCATGTACTTGTGCATCTAACAGGAATTCTTGACCAGTCCTTTTCCTTCTTTTCTTTTTCACCAACTGAATGTTTCTCTTAGGTAGTGGGGCACATATCTCTTCATCATCTTGTGAAACTTATTGTATTCCATGGAGTGTCATGTGCAACTTATAGGTGGTGATTTCATATTCTAAGAGATCTTTTAGAAAATAAATCTACATAGAAACTGGATCCCTTACCTTGTCATTGTATGTTATTCTTCCATCAAATCCTATCATATCATATCTTTTCTAAAGATGGGAAGGTCCCACCTTGTTTCTTGTTAGTGGGGTGGATATCTACCTGAACATATCAGTAGCATCATTGTAAATATATTTCTACTGAAGTGGGACGTATTTAGTTTTTCTTGGGTTTCCTTTATTATTACTCATGAATTTAGTCTATGTTGTTCTGATCCAATCCATAGTCCTCCTCGGGTAACAACAAATCTTGCAACACTATGGTTTTCTCGATGTTCAGAGTTAATGAAATTAGTTGTCCTTCTTGCACGATCCTCCCATTTTGTGATAATTTTTGGGCACTCTTCAACAGTGTGGGTGTTTGTACACCAATATGTGCATGGGGTCTCTTAGGCAGTGGGAAATATCGATCGAGGTGTCTAATTCCATTGTAGTTGTAATAATGAATTGATCTTGTGTCACCTCCTCATCCAACCCCAAAACCTCTTATGCATCCTCTGTTTTCCCCTCTTTATGGGGGTTGATATGCTACTCGATATGTCTATTAATGCATCCAACACTATACATTTCTCAACACTATGTATAGTAGATCCTCCCCTTATTGAAGGACACTCTGATACATGATGGACCTCTATCACACATCATGTACACTAGATTTGCGGTCGACTTAGATTTGGTATATGCAGCTCTTGAAAATTTCTAGTTAGTTCCGCCAGCTTACTATGTACCTACATCAATTCTCCAGAAGATGAGGAAGTCCTTGCTGCAGTGGAATTCGGGTAATTAGCCATGGCCTCAATATTCATAGCCTATTCTAATGTAGTTATGGGTGAGTCTATCACTTGTTGTGATAGGAGGATTCTTGTTAGCTATAATAATCTTTGGATAAACCACTCCTTATGATGGGCATCATGCACTAGAAATGACAACTTTTTAATACATCTCAGAAATGTTGTGCATATTCCAAGCATATTCTCCTTGCATCTGTCAAATTTATCTTAGTTCTATGATACCTTGTTGTTCTGACTTAGGTTGCAAAAATTCATCCAAGAATAATTTTTTTTTTATGCCAGAGTGGGTTCTATTGCATCTGGGTCTCGTCTTTCAATCGATTTCAAGTACCACTATAAATCCCTTCCTTGTAATTTAAAATTCAATCAATTTGGACATCGTTGGAGTTGATTGGCATTCCATATTGCTCACAAAACAACCAATGTTTGATGCATCATCTTCTCCTCCTCTCCCCCAAAATTAAGGACATTTTAGGGTTGGTCTTGCTTGAAATCTATCCATTACAACAACTGGGGATCCTACTAACATGAATCCTTCGGGTCTTGGTTGCACTATAATGTTACTACTATTCTATTGAGAACTACTACTACTTCCTCTTGCTAAGGAATTGTTCTTTAAACCGGGTTAATTGTAAAATAGAGTTCTAAGCGTTTGTTACCAAATTATGTGAGGGCGCCTAGGGTTCCATCAAATGAATGCTACTTCATTTGCTTCCTATATCTAGTTCCGCGACAATGGGGGGTTCAATTTCTAGGGTTCTTTCATCTTCCATGGGTCTTGGTAGTTCTAACTTTTCTGCAACTACATCTAGGGCTAGTTTAGGTGACTAATATGACACTCCGCTACTTAGAAACTGTATTTCACAGTCTTATTTATTGGTCAAACCTTATCCCCAGATTCCTCTTGATGGGTTTTTTGGCACCTCTATCCCTCTTTCTCTTATCCTTGAGCTAGTTAGTTCCTCTCTCCACTTCATTTGACGTAACTCATTTTCACTTTGTTCATTTCTTTCCCCGTTTCCATAGCTCTTTTTTCCAGTTGCACACTTCATCTTCACTCCTTTCTCATCCATGATTTTCACCATTTTTTGTGAATTTCCTCTCTTCTTCATACTCGATAAACCCTGGCATCATTACTATATTCCCACTCCATTGATGCTAGTTCTCGCCTTTTGCAACATAGTAGCATCACCTCAACCTTTCACCTAGGGAACTAGGGTTTTACTCCTCTATTCTAATCCAGTTCAATGGAAGGAATCCGAATTCAACCATCCAGGTCTTAATCCACAGCGAAACTTCCTTCAGTAATATGCCCCCAGCTCCCCTTCTAAGTTCGTCTTTAGCCTTGGACTTTGATTGGTTATTTGCAGCTACAAATTCCATAATATAACCAGTGAGGGTGATTTATACCTTGAAATCAATAATTCTAGTTAGAGGTGAATCTAGACGATTCAATTCAATCAAATCCCTTCGAGTCCTCTGGACAATTCTCCTTTTTCAGCTACAATATTCAAGTGCTTCTACAAGTCTTCATAACCACTCTATAAGTACTGTAGGAATTTCAATCCACAAAATTCCGTATTGATCTCGTGGTGGTCCACCATAGAAAATATATTGTCTGAGTCTTTATGATTCCCACCCTTGTAATTCAGATTCCTAGATTATGAAGTCTTCAGTCTTCTTATCCCACCATAGTTGAATATGGATTTGTTAGGATATTTTAATACTCCATCCTTGTCCTACTTGCATTATTTACCATTTTCTAGTACTTAGTGATGTTATTTTCCCCCTAGTGGTGTGTAGATGTCCTCCAGGACTTAGTATCCACCTAATGCACCCTGCATGCATGATTTTAAGACCACTAGAGGTAGTTCTCTACTTTTTAGGAGCCAACTCGGTGTTCTAGTTCAGTCCACTTGAGTTAGCTAACTCTTGTTGGGGGTTTATGCTATGAATTCCACTGATCGTGGCCTCATGCACCCTTTTCTGAGTGATTTGCATGTAAAAATCATTGATGCGCCATCCTTGGTCAGTTAATTGATTGTGTCTTCATTTAACTGAGTTTTGGTTGAGTTTAACTGAGTTTGGGAGCTCCAGAGCACTGATAGAGGCGACAATTCCTATGCTAGACCAACTGAGACTCCAGTTATCCTGTGTGATTTGATTCTCTCCATTGTAACATCATTGTTGATTATACTGATTATTGGATCATGTGTTAAATTTTGAGCATTAATTCACAATACTCTAGGATCTTCACTGAGAGAATAACATATACAGTATATCAATGCATAACAATCACAATAAGCATGACAAGCATCACAAGAATCAAAATCATGAGAGACAAGAGACACAGAGTTTCCGTGGGGAAAACCCTACGGTGAAAAACCCCACAACTTCCTCAGACATAGAGAGAGCAATGGCTCAACCAAAGTACAACCAAAATACACTTGAGATAGTCTCCTAGAAGCAGATGATCCTCCTCCTCACTAGTGCGCCACTTTCTGAGTGAGAGAGAGATGACTTTCCGAAATGAATTAAATAGATATCTCCTTATCTCTATTTATACTAACCTGTTTGCCCAGTGACCTTATGGGGAGGACTTGTCTAGCTAGGTACATCCACAATATAATATATATTTCAGGGTCGACCCCACACATGGTGGTCTAATAACCCATCGGCAAGTACACACACTTGCAACACTTGTCAATCCACATGATGACACTTCCTGATAGAGGAATAACACATCTCTAATAAGGGTACAATAAATATATATGAAATACATTCCGAAGTTACATATACATCAACACTCCCTCTTAACTAGGAAGGTATTTCTCGACACAGATATGCTAGACAAGTCTTCTTCTCGGGATCATTGTCATCGATGCATCGTCATCATCATCATCACTGCTACTGCTATCTCAACCAATATCTGACTCTACTCATCATAGGAAGTTCTACAGAGCCAATCCTTTTTCATACTGGATGTAGGCCCACCACCTGCAGGTCTTCATCATCATTGGCCATACTGTGGAAATCTCAGGACTTATTACGTGTGTCACAAAACGTTAAAAGAGTCTCTTGACTAGCAAGAACCCTAAAGAGCATCTGAGTCCTTTTTCATCCTGTCCATATCTCCAGGACTTATTACATGTGACCCCACCACAAAACCTCGAAAGAGAATCCCAGGACTGATTACGAGCACAAGGCTCAACCTATCAGATCTCCCAGGGCACAAATTACATGTGGTCACCACAAAACCTTGAAAGAGCATCCCAGGACTGATTACGAGCACACGGCTCAACCTATCGGATCTCCCAGGGCACAAATTACATGTGGTCATGGAAAAACCTTGAAAGAGCATCCCAGGACTGATTACGAGCACACGGCTCAACCTATCAGATCTCCCAGGGCACAAATTACATGCCATAGGAAAAAACCTCGAAAGAGCATTTGCCAAATATCCCAGGGCACAAATTACATGCCATAGGAAAAACCTCGAAAGACTATCTGCAGATCTCCCAGGGCACAAATTATATGTCCTCCCAAGCAAAACCTTGAAAGAGCATTTGCCAGATATCCCAGGGTACAAATTACATGCCGTAGGCAAAACGTCCAAAGACTATCTGCAAATCTCCCAGGGCACAAATTACATGCTTATCTGCACAACCTGTTCCACGGCCACAGAGTATCAACCTGATACTCACCATACATCATCCTGATCATCATCACTGCAACATCCTGCTGCATGTCATCTGGAGCAACATATCAAAGCTCATCATCCATGATCATACAATGCATCTACCTTATGCATACCAAGTATCTACCTGATACATATCATCATACATGATCCACCTGATCATACAATGCATCCACTTGATACAAATACAAATACATGATCCACCTGATCATACATGATATATATCAACATACATGATCTACCTGATCATACAATGTATCCACCTGATACATATACAGATACATGGTCCAAGCATCCAACATGATGCTTATACAAAATACATACACATGATCCAACCGATCATATCCAGCATCCAACATGATGTGTACATATACATATAAATGATCCAACTGATCATATCCAGCATCCAACATGATGCATACATATACATATAAATCATCCAACTGATCATATCCAGCATCCAACATGATGCATACATACATACATATAAAAATGATCCAACTGATCATACAAAGCAGAAACCAGAACATCATCCTGATGCTCATCATCTAGCGCTTACATCCACAGCCATGTGAAGGATCCTCCTTCCAACATGCTTGGAATGGCTTCAGCAAATGTGTCCATCACTTTTTCCTCGAAGTGTCATCAATCCGAAGAACACCAAGCCTCTCTCTGAAGTACTCGAAATTCACCCTGGCTAGTGGCTTCGTCAGCACATCTACAATATGCTCATCCGTCGCAACGTACAGGAGCTTCACAGCTCCTCTCTGCCCCATATCCCTGATATAGTGATATTTGATCTCTATGTGTTTCGACCTGTCATGAAACACTGGGTTCTCGGACAGCTTCACACAACTCTGGTTATCACAAAAGATACCAGTAGCATCCAACGAGAGATCAAATAACTCAGACAGTAGCTTCCGTAGCCATACTATCTCACAACTAGATGAACAGGATGCAACATACTTTGCCTTAGCTGTACTCAGTGCTACACAGGACTGCTTCCTGCTAAACCAAGAGATCACACCTGATCCCATACTGAAGCAGCATCCAGATGTGCTCTTCCTATCTGCAGCACTGCCAGCCCAATCTGGATCAACATAACCCTGCAGGTTAAACTGTTGATTCGCCTCATACTTGAGCCCATAATCCACTGTACCCTTCAGGTACCTCAGAACATGCTTTACAGCAACCAGATGAACACTCCTCGGATCTGTCAGGAACTGACTCAATGTGTTCACCGCAAAGCAAATATCTGGTCTAGTGTTCGTCAGGTACATCAAGGACCCAATCATCTGACGATACATGGAGACATCAACCGGCTCAGATGAAGCATCACATAGAAGCTTCAGATTCGATGCCATAGGTGTGGCCATGGTCTTGCAATCCATCATTCTGAATCTCTTCAGGAAATCTACTGTGTACTTCCCTTGACCAAGGAAGATCCCACCTATACTCTGCCACACCTCCATACCTAGGAAATAATGCATCATTCCCAAATCTTTCATATCGAACTCAGCAGCAAGCTTCCCCTTAGTATCTGCAATCAATCTGTCATCTCCTGTTACAAATAAGTCATCTACATACAGGAGTAGAATCATAGGATTCCCTTCCTCAACCTTGTAGTAAAGGTTGGAATCCGCTTTACTATTGGTAAATCCCAAACTAGATAGGAAACTGTTCATCCTTCCATACCAAGTTCTGGGAGCTTGCTTCAAGCCATACAAGGATTTCTTCAATCTGCACACATACGACTCCCTGTCATGTATTTCGAAACCGAGTGGCTGCTCCACATATACTTCCTCTTCAACTACACCATTCAAGAAAGCAGTCTTGACATCCATTTGATGTATTTTCCATTTCATTGTTGCAGCCAGGGCAAGTACTGTTCTGATGGAAGTATACCTGGCTACAGGTGCAAAAGTTTCTTCATAATCTATTCCCTCTTTCTGAGAGAAGCCACGAGCTACGAATCTTGCTTTGTATTTCTCTATATTGCCATCTGCAGCATGCTTGATTTTGTAGATCCATTTAGAAGTCACAACAGACTTCTCTTTAGGTCTTGGTACAACATCCCAAACATCATTCTTCATTATTGATTGGTATTCCTCAACCATGGCATCCTTTCATTCTTTATTTTCCGCCGCTTCTTCATAACTGGAAGGCTCTTTGTTCATAATGTCACAGAGTAAAGCAACATAGCCGTTATGTGATCTGGTTCTCTTCTTTGCTCTGTGTTCTTCTTTTGGAATGCCAAATCTTTCTGCATCTTGAATGAGCTCTCTAACCCATGCAAGTTTCTTCTTGTGAGAGTTATCCTCACGGGGTGGATCTACAAGTTCTTGCAGATCTTCAAACTCACAAACAACTTCTGGAACTGCTTTAGTCATGGTAGTGTCTTGAAATCTAGTTTCCTTAGGTTCTTCATAAACTTCGATAGGTGCCTTCCTTGATTTGATGAATGCTGAGTTTTCATCAAATGTTACATCCCTGCTGACATTAGTCTTCTTGAACCCTGGAAAGTATATTCTGTAAGCCTTCAAGCTTTCACTGTAACCCACAAAGATACCCTTCTTTCCTGAAGGATCTAGTTTAGTCCTCTTTTCCTTTGGGACATGAGTGTATACTGGACAACCAAATATTTTGAGATGGCTGACTTCAAGTTTCTTACCAGAAAAGACCTCTTCTGGTGTCTTGTTATCCAATATCTTGTGGGGTGTTCTGTTCTGCACATATACAGCTGTTCTTGCTGCTTCTTCCCATAGATGCATAGGTAGATCCTGGTCATGCATCATTGCCCTTGCTGCTTCCATGATTGTTCTGTTCTTCCTTTCTGTAACTCCATTATGTTGAGGATTATAAGGAGTAGTCAACTCCCTCTTAATCCCTGAATCACTACAAAGCTTCTTGAAGTCACCTGAGGTGAATTCTCCACCATTATTAGATCTGAATGTTTTGATCTTCTTGTCAGTTTGATTCTCCATCAAGGTTTTGAATTCCTTGAATTTATCAAACACCTCATCTTTGCTCTTCAAGAAGTATACCCAAGTCTTCCTGGAGAAGTCATCAATAAATGAGACATAGTAAACATACCCACTCAGAGAACTGGATGACATAGGACCACATACATCTGAGTGGATGATTTCCAGGATGTCTTTTGCCTTGCTTTCACTGCTTGGGAAAGCCTTCTTAATGTTCTTACCTTTTGCACATCCTTTGCAAACACCTTCATGTTTGGTCTTGATTTCAGGAAGACCCTCTATAGCCTTGCTTGCAATTGGAAGTGCCCTATAGTGCATATGAGCAAGTCTTCTATTCCAAAGTTCACTTGGCTCCATGGATTCATGTACCATGGCATGTTCAGGTTGTCCTTTCAATTTATACAAACCTCCCTCTTGCTCTCCAATCACTACTGCATCATCTATGTTCTTTCCCTTTGGCCACATTAGGACTTGGTCATCCACAAATGCAACCCTCATACCTTTTGCATCCAATGTAGAGATGGAGAGTAAGTTCTTCTTGAGCCCAGGTACATAAAGGACTTCTTTCATCTTCAAAGATTTTCCAGAATCTAAGTTGTAGGAGGCTTCACCACTTCCTTTGATTGGGTATTGATAATCATCCTCAAGTTTCACCTTATGGGGTGATTCATGTTCAGATAGATTCACAAAAGATTCCTTAAACCCAGTCATGTGTTTGGAAGCCCCACTATCAATCAACCAATCATTACAACCATGGGAGATAGTACCTGTGAGAGCAGAAATTAGAACATATTCTTCTTCACTTGATGAGTCATCATCACTATCACTTTCTGCCCTAGCCTTCTTCTTTGGGGGTTCATCATCTTCGGTAGCATGAGCATGATATCTTCTTTTGTTATTCTTCTTCTTCTTATTGAAGTTGATGTTGTTGTCTTTCTTCTTCTTGGGACAATCTGAAGCAAAGTGTCCCTTCTCATTGCAATTGAAGCATCTGAGATCTTTCTTATCTTTATGATAATGGTGGTGTGAGAATCTTTTGTTATGAGATGATTCCTTCTTGGACTTGCCTTTCCTGGCATGTGCTGTGAGAGCTTTATCTTCATTTCCCATCTTTTCTTCTCGGGCCACAAGCCTAGCTTCTTCTTGAGAGCATTCTTCCCGCAATCTGTTGAAGGAGATCAACTTCTTCCTTGCACAAATTTCTTGAATAAAGGAATCCCATGACCTGGGTAGGCCATTTAGAGTGGTCATCACCACTTCACCATTCTCCACCATTTCATCCACTACTTCTAGTTGTTCCTTGATTTGGGAGACCCTTGAAAAATAAGATTGAATGGTTTCTCCATTCTAAAACTTTACTCCTTTCAATTGGTTTCGCAGGGTCATCTTCCGATTTATGTTCTTCCCTTTAAATAGCTTGGTCAAAGAGTCAAACATCTCCTTGGGTGTATTTAGAGAAGACACATGAGGTATGAGAAGGTCTTTGATAGAATCAGCAATGATTCTCTTTGCCTTGACCAGTTTTTTCTTATGCAATACCTTAGCCTCTTCATCCTCTGGGATAGGGATGTCTTCTTTTACATATGAGTCCAACTCATTCTCTTCCAGGATTAACCCAATCCTATACTTCCAAGCTCGGAAGTTATCAGCTCCTTCAATATTATCCTAAAGCTTGGTGTGGTGAGACATCTTAAAGAGTACTTCAAATGGAAATAGAAAAGATTTAGGTCTTACCACTTGAAATGCTGAAAATTGGATCTGGTCTCGGATTAGGGTTTGTCCGAAAAACCCTAAAAATTCAAAATGTGAATTTCAATTTTCTGAAAGGATAGAAAGATGCACCTTGATGAGCTGATCAGCCTGGTGTATTCAGAATTTGAGATCAGCAAAGCTTTACCCTTCAGATTTGCCTTTTTGTCCTCCCGAGTTCACTAGGGAGAGCCCTGAATTAGGGTTTGAGTTTCCCGGAGATCTACCTAGCCAAAAATCTCGATCCAAAGCTCTAAACTTTGATTTTTGCAAGGAGCTTCCAGCTATGTCTTCAGATTTCAGAAATTCCTATTTTTGTGAAAACCCTAATTTCTAGGGCCAAATCTGAAAATGCTCAGAATTGAATTTTGATTGGACAGATAGATTCTCCTTGATGAGTAGAGTCAATCTACTATACTGCTTTTCCAAAATCTGTGGAGAGAAACCCAATAAACAAGAAACTCAAGTTTCTGTCACTGCAAAATGTCTTCTTCTCAGGTTAGCTCTGATACCATGTTAAATTTTGAGCATTAATTCACAATACTCTAGGATCTTCAATGAGAGAATAACATACACAGTATATCAATGCATAACAATCACAATAAGCATGACAAGCATCACAAGAATCAAAAGCATGAGAGACAAGAGACACAGAGTTTCTGTGGGAAAAACCCTAAGGTGAAAAACCCCACAACTTCCTCAGACATAGAGAGAGCAATGGCTCAACCAAAGTACAACCAAAATACACTTGAGATAGTCTCCTAGAAGCAGATGATCCTCCTCCTCACTAGTGCGCCACTTTCTGAGTGAGAGAGAGATGACTTTCCGAAATGAATTAAATAGAGATCTCCTGATCTCTATTTATACTAACCTGTTTGCCCAGTGACCTTATGGGGCCGAATTGTCTAGCTAGGTACATCCACAATATAATATATATTTCAAGGTCGACCCCACACATGGTGGTCTAATAACCCATCGGCAAGTACACACACTTGCGACACTTGTCAATCCACATGACGGCACTTCCTTATAGAGGAATAACACATCTCTAATAAGGGTACAATAAATATATATGAAATACATAGATGAAATACATTCCGAAGTTACATATACATCAACATCATGTGACATTATTTTTCTCCTATCTGAGTTCTCATGCATGATTAATTGTCTGCTCATTTTTACTGCAGTTTTCACTCTAATTCATCTTTTATGCTCATTCTTTCTCTATGAGGTATACTTAGCTCTTATATCTATTGTGATTTAGAAATTCACATGGTATCAGATCCATTTGAGTGTAGGTTGAGCAGTTTCTTTCAGTACTGCACCAAAAGCCTCTGGATTTCCACATCAAATCTTGGTGCCATTGCATTGAATTCATTGGAGAAATCCTATAAGGTCTAGCCAGGTGTGAAGGATCCATAAAAATGTGCCTATTGTCCTAAAGCAGTGCTCAATAGTAGTCTATATCCAAAATTCAGAGTTTTTTGTAGCTTATTCAAAGTTTTTTTAGTGCAGTAGCAACAGTTTCACCTTGTATTCGCTCCAACAGTTCTCATGGACTGTTGGCAGGTGGTTTGATGGGGAAAGATCGCGGTACCGTTGATGCCGCGACACGCCAGAGGAGGGCGTGAAAGGAGTATTTTGTGTCAAAGAATACCGCAGTTGGCAGGTTTTGGGTCACTTGGACCATATATTATGTAATAGTGAGTTAGTATACTGTGGTATGCGGGTTTTTGGGGTCATTTGGACCGAGTCAGTTAGATATTGGGTCAATTGTCCATAGGTGTCGGTCAGGGAGTCAGTTGTAAGTGGACAAATATTGTAAAGGAAAAAGCCTATAATCACATGAGAGTTGTAAGTGTTAGAGGGAGGCATGAATGGGATGAAGAAGACAAATTGGATGCGAGATCTGTGTTTTTGTTGGTGTATGATCGCGACAGTAATATAACGATGTTTTGGTACAAACTTTGTGCAATGTTGCGATGTATGAATTTTGTTTAATGCAATGTCTACTTGTTGTTGCTATGATGATAATTGCTATGATTAAGTACTATGCTCTATGTAGAATGTGATGATTAATGTTGCGATGAAGTAAATGGTATAAATCCTTGAATGCTGAGATGAAGTAACATGTTATAACTCTTTGCAGCCACAACTCTCCTCCTCCCTCGGCGGAAACATGGTTCCGTCTGCTCTTCCTGGATGCCTTGGGTGAGACCTCATCTGCTCTACGGGTGTTGCTGGGTGGGCTCAGACCTGCCTGAGCCGGTGCCCAGGGAGACTACGGTATGTGTCGACAGTGAGGTGAACCCCTGTCGACTGAGGTCGCGTCAGTCAACAAATGGTTCCGTTGCCGAGACCGTGTGCAGAGTAGAAGGAGGTCATGTTGTGGCACCCGACGAAGCCGAAGATACAAAAATGGTTCGATTAGAAGTTGCAGGAGTTTGCTAAAGAAGAAAGTTGGAATACGTGACTAACGGTAGATCACTGGGTGGAGAGATATATTCACGACGGTCCACACGAATGGTTTTTCTGTGAATTCCCAGTCATTCTGTATGAATGGTTTTCAAAGCTGACCTTCCAGAAGAGGAACTTCTAGGGTGGTGAGCCAATGACTTGGACCCCAGAGTTGATTCAGGAGCTGCAGGAAGTTGATAATAAGGCATCGCAGGCTGTCAAAGTTTGGCTTGATAGCATCTTAGAATGATATATCACTGAATTTGCAGTTGACACGAAGAAATCCTATAGTGAAGCCGAAAGATACTTCTTCCAAGGACCAAGGGGAAGGTTTTTGTTGTTGCTCCAACTATCGATTAAGATGTTAATCTGCGAAAAGGGTATATTAAAGATGCACCTTGATCAATAGACAGCCTAGTGGGTGGAGGCCATGGGTACCACGACTGCTGGGGAATGGTACATGGAATGGTAAAGGGGTAGATGGGTGCAGACCATGAGGAGACTGTGAGCGAATCCAAGGAAGAAAGTGGTCTTACAAGAGGAGGAGCGAGGTTTCGACAGGAAAAGAGGCAGAGGACGGGAGAAGGTCCTGTTGCGATCGAACCGCAAAACCATGAAGGAAGACCACATGGGATGAAGCGACCTCATAGTCCTGATAGGAATGACCAGGCTACGCCCAGGATAGAGGCAGGACCAAACCCTAGCACCAACGTACCCACACCTTCGCTCACTAACTCTCAATCAGCGAGAAACACTACTTCGACACCGTTGAGTTAGTCAACACTGCAGAAGTTAATTGGTAGTAGCACAACAACAGGAGGAAGGAAGCCCAAGATGGTGGGCGATGATGCTAAGCTACCGTTGTTCCATGGGAGTGCGACAGACAAGCCAGAATAGTATTGGTTTTTTTGTGAAGCGGTCTGGACCATGAAAGAGATCACTGATGACAATGCTAAGAAAGGGCAGTTAGCCACGACTCTGCGAGGTCATGCATTAGATTGGTTCATGAAGTTTATTTTAGTCCCTACGGGGGCCCCGGCGAAGTCACTAGATGAGATTCGGGATGGGCTAATTGCTGAATTTAGAGGGCCTAAGTCGGAGGCTCAATATATTACTGAATTGAATGAAATTAAGCAGTATCCCAATGAGACGGTATGGGATTTCGACCAGCGATGCAAGAAACTGATGGCAAAGGTTAGTTTTGATATGAGTGTTGTCCAACATAAGGAATGGTTCATTGCGGCACTGCTACCCCACATTCGGTTGCCGCTGATGCAGCAAAACATATCGACACCTAGTGAAGCTCTAGAGATTGCAATGCGATTAGAGGCATCACCGTTTGGAAATAATGTAGTTGGGATGTCACAGATACAGACACAGCTTGCTAACCTGACTATACAGTTGCAAGATTTGAAGAAGAACAAGGAACACTGTGATGAAGTATGGTGTACGCGATGCCGAAGAGAATGGCATACGAAGGATAATTATCTGGATTTCCATAATTATTTGGTGTCAAGTGTGCCAAACCCGTTGAATGGCGGCAGTATGCCGTGGTGTCGCGTTTGTCACGTGTTTGGGAGCAGTCACGATAATTGCCCATATATGCAGAAAATGGTCACAACCCCACGAAATCTTTACTGCACATTTTGCAAATCGGTGGGTCACGATGACAAGGATTTCCATGCATATGGGTTGCTACAGGAGAGGATGTGCGATGCATTCTACGTCAAGGACGATCAGCGCGTGGTGCAACACCCACAACTGCAACCACAGGTAGCCCAGCCGCTACCGCAGCCGCAGATGCAGTTTGCACCACAACATCAACAACAGCAGCAGTTCATGCCGCAATACACCCCGGTGTAGACAACTCCCCCATAGCCACAATATGTACAGCAACCGCAGTATGCACCATAAGGGCAAGGGATTCCAGCAGCACCAATGTAGCAATAATACCAGCAGCAGGGCGACTATTGGGGAGGCTACAGGGGCGGACGCAGTGGCGGATTTGGTCATGGAGGAGGAGGACGAGGTGGTCGTGGACCTGTTCAATGTTACCACTATGCGGTATGGGGGCATTATCAGCACGACTGCCCATTGCTACAGAATTAGTGTATGTTTTGTTTTGGTAATGATCATATGGTTGAGAGTTGTGCATAATTGATTGCATGATGGCAGGCTGGGAACACTATGCAGCTACAGAATCAGGCCTAGCCACAGAAACCAGTACAGAACCCGGTACAACAACTAGTACAGAACCATCCCTCGCGACCACCGCCGAACGCCAATCAAAATATCAATCAACCAGGGAATTTGCAGCAGAACCAGACGCAGGGCGCAAATATTGCGACCATTTCTGCAGAACCGCGACCACAAGACGCTTTGGTGGCTATTGTTACTCGTGGAGGCAAGACGACTAGGGAAGATGGTTCGCGACCACTGATTCAGTTAGTTGGTCAAAAGATGGTACCCTTCGACATTGATACAGAGCGAGAGACATTCCTGGAGGCACGTCGCACTTTGGAGAACGACCACGGTAAGGCTGTTGTTTGCGATATGCCGCCTGTCTTTGATGCTACATCAGATGTCGATCGACCACCACCACCAGGGACATTGCAGAAGTTCCTTGAAAGCTGTCTGTCATTGGCACGAGACCCGACCGCCCTGGTTGAGATTGAGGGATGGTTGCAGTGATTTCCGAAAGGACAACAGAAGTCGGCACTAAACTCCTTACAACAACGGAAGACTGGCAAGGAAATGCGAATGAACATTTAGATTGGTGACTATGATGTTGACTCTGTGATTCTTGACCTTGGTTCGGATGTTAACATCTTAACCAAGCAGGCATGGCAGAAGATGGGGAGCCCCCCATTGAGCTGGTCTCCTGTGCAGATCCAGTTGGCTAACCATGCCAAGGTAACACCCATTGGGTGAGTTCCGTGACTCATGATTGATATTGAGGGAATGAAGACTTATGTTGATTTTGATGTTATCGAAGTGGTTGAGGGAGGAAGCTCTTATCCGGCGTTCTTGGGGATCGGATGGGCTAACGACAGTGGAGTTGTAATCAACTTTAAAAAGCACATGATGACCTTTGAGAATCACAATTTCAGAGTTATAGCCCCTTTGGATCCGGCTGAAGGACGCCGCTACGTGGAGCCTGTAAAAGATGACAATCCCACTCGATGGGACCATGCATTCAATATTTCTGAAGATTATATTCATCCTACCACCTACGGTGAGTTGGAGTGGCGCAGCGAGAGCTCTGCGTCTTTCGACTCTAATGATGCATTGGAACACTGGCAGAATCAAATGCATGAAGTATCAGTCCAGAAATGTGGCTTAGTTACGCAATCCTTATGTCGTGTTGTGACGAAAATGATCACATTGCCTATCTACGATGTGTTGCCTGGCCTAAACACCTTTGTAGCAGAATTTGAAGACCGCGTCCCAGAACCACAGCAATTGCTGGCCTTAGAAGAAGCACTGAAGGCTGCTCCAGCACGCTAGTGGGCGACACATAAGAAATTCATTAAAGATTGGTCACAGTGTCAAAGGTTGATGATGGTTCGGTTTGGCGATATTGAAGTTTACCACACTGGAAAGTATGATGGTCGGACTGATCCCAGTGATCATGTGATGGAGTGTTAGCGATTATGGGTAGCGTGACCCAGAGACGAGTGGGTCCATGCTTTTGTCCATACTTTGGATGAGATACCGCGCTCGTGGTACACTGCAGCCGAGTTGCGCTGAGACATTACAACATGGGGGGAGTTGACGATCTGTTTCACTCATACGTTCACTTTCATGGATGCCAACCCTGATGTCCATAACACCCTGCAGCTCATCCGCGACGTGATATTTCAGGTTGTTCCGACGGCCTACCCTATCGAACCGCACATCCACTGTCAGATGCAGTCTCTCATGGAGTGCTTCAACATCAGTGGTGGCCCAGAGGACGATGATGATCCCCAGAATGTTAACATTCCCGAATCTGAAGGAAGTCGCGATGTGGTCCCACTTGTTGCGCCAAGTAATCCGTTCAGTCAACCATTGCAACTTCGCAAGATGAATATCAGCACCGAAGCTACTCCCAAGTTTGCTAATGTCGGGGATTATTGGGATGATGAGATGATGAGTAAGGTTACCGAGTTACTGGATGAGTTTCAGGACGTGTTTCCCACGAAGTTTTCTGAAATGAAGGAAATCCTGGGTGATTTAGGAGAGATGAAGATTCCATTGAAACCAGATGCTAAACTCGTCTGGCAGCGACCTTATCGGCTAAATCAGCGACATAAAGAAAAGGTCAAGGCGGAACTTGATCGGATGTTGGATGTTGGCATTATCGAACTTGTGGAAGAGCCAGAATGGATCAGTCCTATGGTGGTGCAGGACAAGAAAACAGGTGAAGTGCGCATTTGTGTCGACTTGTGGAAGTTGAACGATGCCTGCTTACATGACCCTTTTCCGACTCCGTTTACTGATGAAGTACTTGAAGGAGTGGGTGGCTAGGAGATGTACTCTTTCACTGATGGATTCTCTAGCTACCATCAGCTTCGCATTGCCAAGGAAGATCGCCATAAGACAACTTTTGTTACTGAATGGGGTTGCTTTCAGTACACAGTCATGTCGTTTGGTTTGAAGAATGCACCTGTGATATTCTCTAGGGTCGTTGTTGCCGCATTCAAAGATTTTATTCAAAATTTTCTGCCGGTATATATGGATGATTGGACCGTTTATGGATTGATTCGCGATCATTTGGCCAATCTACGGTTAATGCTTGAGCGATGCCGACAGCACCAGATATCGATGAACTTGAATAAATGTATTTTCTGTGCACCATTTGGGATATTGTTGGGTCATATTGTGTGTAAGCAGGGATCCAGCCAAAATTGCATTTATTTTGGGGTTGCAACCGTCGACCAGAATTAAGCAGTTGCGCGCGACCTTGGGTCACATGGGATATTATCACAAGTTCATTAGGGGGTATGCTGCGATTACTGCCCCTATGGAAAAGTTGCTAAAGAAGGATGCGTCATTCCAGTGGAACCCAGAATGTCAATATAGTTTTGAAACGCTAAAAGCGAAGATGGCATCGACCCTAATCTTGGTCTTTTCGGACTGGAGTAAGGAATTCCATGTCCATGTTGATGCTTCATCGGTTGCCCTAGGGGTTGTATTGGCTCAACCAAGAGAAGGCAACATTGATCATCCCATTGCTTTTGCCAGTCGGAAGCTGTCCTCTACAGAACGCAATTACACTACCACAAAACGCGAAGGTCTGACCATGGTTTACATGCTGCAAAATTCAGTCATTATTTGTTGGGTGGCCACTTTAAAATGTTTACTGATCATTCTGCATTGAAATACTTGGTCAATAAGCCTGTGTTGGGGGGGAAGATCTGCCGGTGGTTACTTTTATTTCAGGAGTTTGATTTCGAAGTCATTGTGAAACCAGGGTGGTTGAATGCTGGACCAGATCATTTGTCAAGATGATACAGGGGAGGAACCAACTAATATAGAAGACGGGTTGTCGGATGCCCAACTGTTTCACGTGGCCACTGCTAATCACTATTTTGATGACATCCTTCAGTTTCTGGTGACCGGCACCGCACTCGATGACTTTACCACTACTCAGAAGAAGAAATTGGTTGTCAAGGCTACTGACTTTCAACTGATTGCAAAAGAGTTGTATAAATTGGGTGCCGATGAGATATTGCGCAGATGTGTCTTTCCGCATGAGCAAGCGCAGATATTGGTTGAGGCACATGGTGGAGTAGCAGGAGGACATTATGGTGGCCGGGCGACTGCCCGGAAAGTACTGCGTGCAGGGCTTTGGTGGCCTACATTACATAATGATGTGACAGACTATGCGCAGTCTTGTGATATTTGTTAGCGAACTAGTAAGCTATCCCGACGAGACGAGATGCCATTGCTACCTCAAGTAACAATGCAACTGTTCAAAAAATGGGCTGTGGATTTTGTAGGATCGATCCATCCACTAGGAAACGCACAGGTGCGCGGTATATTATCACGGCAACAAAATACTTGACCCGATGGGCTGAGGCAGCACCTGTAGTTGATTGCTCCGCCGTAATGGATGCTCGATTTTTGTTTGATCACATTGTCACCCAGTTCGACTGTCCCAAGATATTGCTAAGTGATCAAGGTAGCCATTTTCTTAATCGCACTATCTACGCATTGACGAAAGAATTGCAGATCTAGCATAAGAAGAGTACACCCTATCACCCACAGGCAAATGGAATGGTGGAGGCGTTTAACAAAGTATTGGAGCATGCGTTGACAAAGGTGTGCAATGCGAACCGAGACGAATGGGATTTGAAAGTTCCAGCGGTATTGTGGGCCTATCGCACCACAAGTAAAAGGTTGACTAGTCAGACACTTTCAAGATGGTATATGGGAAGGAAGCAATTATGTCGATGGAGTACATTGTTCCAAGTCTACGAATTGCGGCTGTTACGAGCATGGATGATGTTGCAGCATTAGATGAACATCTAGCACAATTTGTGGAGCTGGAGGAGGATCGATTTATCGCTGGCTTTCACCAAGGGGTAGAGAAGGACCTCCAGAAGGCATGGCATGATCGCCACATAAAAAACAAACAGTTTCAGCAAGGTGACTTAGTGTTACTATACGATAGTAAGTTTATGAAACATCCAGGCAAGTTGTAGATGCATTGGTTGGGTCCCTACTGCATCAATAGTATTACTTCAGGAGGAGCAGTTCAGTTGCAGCAATTGGATGGAGGGATGCTCCCCAAGCTGGTAAATGGTCACAGGTTGAAGCCCTATTGCTCGGGCTTGGAGCAGTGCGATGTCTAAGTTGCATTGAAAAAAAATTAAAAATGAATGATGATTGTTGTAGGTTGCTTGGTGGCAGATGGTGCACCAATAGAAGAAGGTATGCAACAACAGGAAGGCTTGTACCGCAAGATCGGACCAGTCGAAGACTCATGGCAGTATTACGACCCGGACCGACGGTATATTTTGTTCAAAACGTTGTGATGATTATGAAGGATTTGGAAGGTACGGGGCAGTGTTGTGATTACTGCTCCACTAATATTTTGTCACTACTGCCCATCATCCCTATACATGATTGCACCTCACCACAAGACGACGACATGTTTTGCACATGGCACGATGGGCCGGTACGATCAGCACACTATGAGGAGATTGCTCACACGTTGGTACGTAGGATCTTCGGTGATAGTATGGCTACCCCTCCAGTTGCATCAGTTGATGGGGTCACACGCACAGATGAGAGATAGTGGGACATCATTCCCACTGTCGTAACCCGGGCACGTTCCGGCTATAAATAGTCGAGGAACTGGTAGATTGCTACAATGAAGTTATTCTGAAATAGAGTGGTTATGTTGGTTGATCAATTTGTGAGGAATTCCAAGGAGGCTGTGGAAATGCTTCACTTTGTTTCCCTTGGTAGCCCCCCAGGGGCCCTGCGAACTCGAACGACGAGTGTCCCTAAACGCCTTGATATGGTGGGTGCACTTACACTGTGTTATGCCCGAGCCGAGGGCCGGTTCAGCATGTTTAAGTATGCAGCAGGTGTTCAAAGGATCGTGCTTTTCTCGACCAATGAGGTGGTTGGGACCAGAGCTCCCTGACCATAAAAGGAGCTGGTTTTCGGTGTGAAATAGATGTGCCAAAGTCATCTGGGTACTATTTGTTCTCTTTTCCTTCCCGTCGGTACCATTCCAAGAGACTGGAGGATGAGTTTGAGAAGTACATGACAGCAAGTCGGGTGATGACTATTAGACATACTTGATCATGCATCGACGATCAATGTAGCAGAAGGAGTAGGAAAACACCACGTGATCCAGGCAGCAAGAACAGTTACTGGAACATAGTTCACGTGCACTCTGTCCAGCAATTGACATGGCTCGAGGGCGAGCCACAAGATTGTGTTGGGGGCCTGTTGGCAGGCGATTTGATGGGGAAAGATCGCAGTACCGCTGACGCCGCAACACGCCAGAGGAGGGCGTGAAAGGAGTATTTTGTGTCAAAGAATACCACAGTTGGCGGGTTTTGGGTCACTTGGACCATATATTATGTAATAGTGAGTCAGTATACCGCGGTATGCGGGTTTTTGGGGTCATTTGGTCCGAGTCAATTAGATATTGGGTCAATCGTCCATAGGTGTCGGTCAGGGAGTTAGTTGTAAGTGGACAAATATTGTAAGGGAAAAAGCCTATAAATACATGAGAGTTGTAAGTGTTAGAGGGAGGCATGAATGGGAGGAAGAAGACAAATTGGATGCGAGATCTGTGTTTTTGTTGGTGTATGATTGCGACAGTAATATAATGATGTTTTCGTACAAACTTTGTGCAATGTTGCGATGTATGAATGTTGTTTAATGCAATGTCTTCTTGTTGTTTCTATGATGATAATTGCTATGATTAAGTAGTATGCTCTATGTAGAATGTGATGATTAATGCTGCGATGAAGTAAATGGTATAACTCCTTGAATGTTGTGATGAAGTAACATGTTATAACTCTTTTCCGAATGCTTAAAATTTCTAGTTAAAGTACCACAATAGAGTCGATCCATGCAGCCACAACTCTCCTCCTCCCTCGGCGGAAACATGGTTCCGTCTGCTCTTCCTGGACACCTCGGGTGAGACCTCATCCGCTCTGTGGGTGTTGCTGGGTGGGCTCAGACCTTCCCAGGCCGGTGCCCAGGGAGACTGCGGTATGTGTCGACAGTGAGGTGAACCCCTGTCGACTGAGGTCGCGTCGATCAACATGGACAATTCGAACTCTGCTCTCTCTCCTAGGATCCTGACACCCTTCAATTACCTTGATTGGATGGATTATATGTAGATGGTCTTGCGTAACAAGTCACTGTATAGGGTAACAATGGGGAAGGAGGTCAAACCCCAGGTAGTTGTGGAGAAGGCCAAGTATATGAATAGATTGGATGAAGCATTCGGTTTCATGTCTATTCATATTTCCAGGGATATACCCTTCTACCTCAATGGATTGAAGACTCCAAGAGAGATATGGTTGAAGTTAGAGACCCTCTTCAACAAACAAGATGAGCTAAGGGGCAGGGATAATTTTAAGGACCCAAACTTATTTAAAAGTGTATAAACCTTGGCGAATCTTACCAATTCTTAAAATGTCAACTATAAAATATTTGGTGATTTTTTCTAAAATTATTTCAATTTCTAAGGATTTTATATAGTTTATATAATAATTTGGTGATTTTTAGAGTGAAAAAAAGTTTACCCCATCAAAATTGGGCGAAATGGGGCTTCAAAAAATACAAATTGGCGAATCTTTTTTTGGAAAAAAAACATGGAAAAATATCCCATGGGCTAAATTTCGCCCCTAAAATTATCCTTGCTAAGGGGCCATATTCTAGAAAATGATTTGATTGCTCTTCAACCAAGCATTTTTGAGACCATCCAACAATTCTTTTCCAAATTCAAATATTTGGTCATGCAATGCAAGTAGTGTGGCATTGAGAAGAAGGATGATCATTTGGCGCTATCCATTCTAAGCAATCTAGATCCTGAGTTCACCATCTTTGTCTCTACCTTCCATTCAAGGCGAATGCCAATTCCTGGTTTGAAGATTCCATCCTTATATGTTTTCACTAAATCTCTCATCCAAGAACAAGACAAATTGATCTAGATGAGCGCCTTGAAGGCCTAAAACAATCAAGATCTTGTGGCTGGAGAAGCAAAAAGTGCAAATGGAAAGGGGAATCACAAGGGAAAGGAGAAGAGGCAATCTTAACCCAAGCAGAATTCCAAGTCAAGTCCATAAAAAGGAGCCTCCAGCTCCAAGAAGAACAAACAAAAGGGATTTGAGAAATCCAAGTGTTCCTATTGCAAGAAAGGAAAACACCCAAAGAGATCTTGCATGTAGAAGAAGATAGATCAGATGACCAAACTCTTTGAACATCATAACATTTCCCTCCTAGAAGGTGCAAGACAGACTGATTCTGGAAGTGAGTCTGATGGCCATGAGAGATGCCATGTAATGAAGGCTGGATTTTCAAAATCACAAGCCTTCCTCATAGATTTAGGATCCTCCAACCACATGGTTGCCTCCAGAGAATCATTTTATTCTTTATATCTCAAAGATGGTCTCATTATTCACATGGGAGATAACTCTCAGATCTATGTTGAAGGGAAGGGAACAATACATCTAGAGCATGGAAATTTCAACAATGTTCTATTTGTGCCTTCTTTGTCATCAAATTTGTTGTTTGTATATCAAATGAATCACACAGGTTCACCGAAGAAAGTGGTATTTGGTCCTGACATAGTTGAGATTGCAGATATCTCTACTGGGAATATTATAGCAAAAGGGTTTGCAAACCATGCCTCCAAGGCATATGAATTCTCCCATTTTTTTCCATACTCTTTGCCTACTCCATTGGCATATGATGAAGATTAGAGTGATATCTCTTCTAATGAATATGAGGATCAAGATCTTGATGTTGAGAATAAATTTCAAGGTGATCCAGATCCAGATCCAACACATGTTCCCAATCCATGGCCAAGGCCAATATGGGCTCACAAAGTCCTTGTAGCTGCTGGGAACACAGTTGGGGATCCATTCGACCATAGAACTACTAGATATCAGTATCATGCAAACCTTGCACTATGTCATGCAGATCCACTTCTCTCAGAGAGTTGCTACATGATGGTGGGGTTTGATCCACGATCCCTTGAAGAGACTTACCATGAGGGATCTACAACCAAGTACAAATCTTGGTTGGATGACAAAGGGTAAACAAAGGTTCATGATTTGGACTACAATAAGCCATTCGCTCCAATAGCAAAAAGGGTTCCTGAAAGACTTGTTTTGGAAAATACAACTTCAACACAGTGGGAGGTACATCAGAGGAACAGATCGAGATCTAGCACCTGCATTGCTATCCTACATAGGAGCAGATTGTCAATATTTTTGCAAAGGCTTTCACTCATGAAATTTTTTTCCTTCTCTGCTTAGTATGAAGGTTCTTTGAGTTCCCTACTGCTATTCCTTTTGTGGGGGGGGTATTTTTCCCATGAGGGTTTTCCCCATTTCCTTGGTTCATGGACAGTTCTTTTATTTTTTATCATTTATTTGATTGTATGGGTGACCTTTGGTCTTATTAACCAAGGCCCGGGATGCACAAGTATGGATTAAGGGGGGGTGTTAGGATATTTTAATACTCCATCCTTGTCCTGCTTGCATTATTTACCACTTGCTAGTACTTAGTGATGTTATTTGACCCCTAGTGGTGCGCAAATGTCATATGGGACTCAGTAGCCATCTAATGCACCATGCATGCATGCTTTTAGGACCACTAGAGGCAGTTCCCTACTTTTTAGGAGCCAAATTAGTGTTCTAGTTCAGTCCACCCGAGTTAGCTGACTCTTGTGGGGGGTTTATGCTCCGAATTCCATTGATTGTAGCCTCATGCGCCCTTTTCTGAGTGATTTGCATGTCAAACTCACTTATGCGCCCTCCTTGGTCAGTTAATTGATTGTTTCTTCAGTTAACTGAGTTTTGGTTGAGTTTAACTGAGTTTGGGAGCTCCATAGCATTGATAGAGGTGACAATTCCTATGCTAGACCAACTGAGACTTGAATTCTCCTATGTGATTTGAATTCTTTCCATTGTAACATCATTGTTGATTATATTGATTATTGGATCATGTGACATTATTTTTCTCCTATCTGAGTTCTCATGCATGATTAATTGTCTGCTCATTTTTACTGCAGTTTTCACTCTAATTCATCTTTTCTGCTCATTCTTTCTATGTGAGGTACACTCAACTATTAGATCTGTTGTGATTTAGAATTTCATAGGCTATCCATCGCTTGCATATCCATACCGTTAAAAATGTCCTATTAAAAACCAAGTCCCAACAACAGAACCATTTGTTGGTGTAAAATTAGAGACCGGGTTCTTTCGCATAGGCCAACAAAGGGCACCACTGTAGTCTAGTGTGTTGCATTTTCAATCCCCCGAAGGGGAAGGTCTCACCCAAAGCACAACCAATACTTGTGTGAGATAACGAGTGTTAACAATAAAGATATGTGTGTGAGGGTTGTTATTATTCATACTGCAATAAAATCCATCATTCTACTACCATGACAAAAATCCATTAAGCACAATACACATATGAAGAATAAATATGCAGTCGATCCATTAGGTAATGAACATAATACAGATTAACCATACACAAAAACGATAAGGGGGGGATTCCTTTAATTATTGATAATTGTTGTTACATATTAGATCCATGACTTTGTGGCCTTATAACAACCCCATAATTACCTGTCGAGGCATCACAGAGAATAAAGAACCCAAAACTCAATTACATCACCCAAAACCCAGATACATCAAAACTTTCCTTGCTGCAGCTCAGTCTTTGATTTGTGTCTTCTCCTTTCTATGTATATCACTCGGTTATCCTTCATTTTCTCCACTATGATGCTTCATTGCTTTCCTTTTGCTTTTGTTTATACTTACAGTGTGGGTCTAAAACCATTACAATCGTTACGGGCTTCCGCAACTCCCTTTCATTTTCCCCGTTGTTCGTTATGCCTTTTACGGTCCTTTCCAAAAACGAAGGAGCCTACAAACTTCAAGAAGTTGTTTCAATAGCTACAGGGTCAATTTAATATAGAAGAACGTGATGGTAAGGCTGACTATCCTCTCAAGAATGGGTTATGTTGAAGACAATTTTTGTCAACAACATTACTTAGCTAGCAAGGAGTTGCCAAGCTCTCCTACATATAAAATATTTATGCCATAATGCCCAATGTTTACTAAGTCACTTCCTCCAATTGCTGAATCCAAAAACTAACCTATGTCTAGTTAGCTTTAGATTGTTTGGGGTTTCCACCATTAGGGAGTCTAGGGATTTTAAATAAAAAAAATTTCATAATAACAATTTGCAGCTCATTGCTATGTTCTACAAGTAGATTAGAAGTAGTTATGTTACGGATAATTGTTCAACAAAGTTGATGCAATGTTGGTTTAAAAAACTCGATTTCATTTGACAATTCGTCTTGTGTTTTTTCTCCTCAACTTTTTTATTTACCCACCATTATTTGATATGATATATATATTTTAACTATAAAATTCATAAGCTCGTGCAAAGAAATTTTAAACTTTCCTAACACTCAAAAGCTTCATTCACTTTTTCAAGTACATTATGGATTATTCCATTTATCATATGAAAGAAATATTTAAATTTATAAAGTAATGACTTATGATATAGCTCTTAAAAAAAACGAGTTCTGCCTACCATTTCAAAAATACACTTTTGTGTAAATTTCACACATCCATGTCCTATCACACCTTTTTCCCATATTACGTATCATATATATGATAAAAAAGAGATGTTTTAAACCTACAAATTCAAGTTACTTTCATGAATAAATCTCCTCACGCCAAGTCAAGCCTCGAAGCTTTAAATCCAATGGTGTTTCCAAAACACCATGAATATGAACGAATGTTAATTTCAAAGGGCAGAATTCCGAGATCCAAGTGTCGAGACTCAGTACAAGGAAAGCATATTACTCAACATGTTGGTAAGGATCAATTATAAAAGAAGATCTCGGGTTGGTGTTGTCCAACTTTTCTGTTGTAGTACAACCTTCGTTTATGTGAAATTTTGGCACACTCTCTCAAAGGAACGAGGCATGTTCTTCAAGTTTATTGGAGACAACAATAGACATTGTAAAGAATAATTGAGACAATGTTTAAAACAATGGTCTGTAATCAATTTTTGAATAACTCTGGGCTTCATAATAATCTTTGATGGATGCAAGTAATTCAGTTGTTTCGCAGAATGGGTGGTGAAGTTTGTTTGAAGTAGTTTGCTCTCAAGTTTGTGAGGAAAGGCAGATATAAGATGGACGATCATCATTAATTATGAGCTAAGGTCTCATAACGCAAAACTGAATGTTAAAAAGCTAAATACATAGGTGTGGAATAAACAAAGAAGATAATAATGCCCAGAAATCACGAAAGGTTATTAATTTGTTAAATTTTCTTTAGATTCTTTTAATTGGTGGAAGCCCCAAGGCGTAGTCAGTTTACAATCACTTGTGGGTATGGTAAAAATACCATAATTGCTCACAATTTTTTTAGGTACGTTGTAAATTTATTTACTATTTTATAATTTTATAATTTATTTTCAGTTTTGTTAATTTATAGTTTAAATTGTTTGATATTACAAAACTTATTATTGATATTTTTTAGTCCAAACCTTTAAACCTTTTCTTATTGTAAATTTGATCTTGTATTGTGAGATGTTACATTTTACTATACATAGTTTTGAGAACTTTACCGGATCCAAATTTTATAGACTTTGAAAGCATAGCTATGAAATGTTTTACCAATAAAAGAAATCAATTTACACTTCAATTATTTCTCATTCTTGGTTTTTATTTACTTTAAATTCATTATCTTTTACATTTACATATCTTTCAAATTTTATCTTCTTTTTCAAATTTTCTAGTTTTACATTTCTAATTCTCATTTTACTTTAATTTAAATATATATTTATCAAATATTTATATATATTTTTTTAATTATTCATTGCTTTTACTATTTTATATTAATTTATTTTGTTTATAAAATAATATAAATGTTTCAAATCAACGTAAACAAAACAAATACAAATTAAACATTAAAAGATTTAGTTTTTTTTTAATTACATTCTTTTTTAGATTAATGTAAATAAGTTAAATAGTATTTATTTTAAAAAGTAGTTTATACATTAGTTCATTATTTTAGTTAAATTATATTTTATTATTATTTATTCTATAAATAAAAAGAAACTAAAACTTGTGTTTTGAGTGTTTTTGTTTCTTTCATTTAATTGTAAATAAATTTAAAAGAGTTTCATTTATATATATTTTATTATTTATTTCAGAGATTTAGGTTTTTTTTTTTTTTTTTTTATAATATAAAACTTAAAAAATAAATAAAAATCAAATAATATTAAAATAAATGAACAAAAAGACATTATGGAAATAAGTTAAAGTTGATTAAACGAGCATAGATCCATTTTAAACTCGTATCTATCAAGCACCGAGAGGGATCCAATTTCTTGAGGTGTATTTCTTTTTTTAAATTTAAACTCAAGAAATTTGATCTCTCCATTGATTTAAGTTTTAAGTTTTTATTTTATAAACAAACATCTATTTTTTAATACTTTCCATAATTTTTTTATTTTATGAGCCAACATGAATTTTTTTAATTATTTTGTTAGGAACAAACGTTACAGCATCTCCATCTCCCCCATACCGGGCTGTAGAGCACCTATTTTCTCTCGATGCAATAACTTATATTCATTTTCATTTATTCATTCAAGACTTGTGCTTTAATTTTTATTAACTTAGTGTCTTGTTTTAAGTGGCTTAAAACATAGAGTGATCATTCCCATCTATTTTGCACTATCCAAGCATGATTCGAAGTGTTGTTTCCCAAGGCCCCAAGCAATCCATCTTGAGCATCAACAGGTTACTCTATAAGCTAGACAAGCTCTATGTTCCTGTTATCACTCCAGGAAGCTCTCCTAGGTTGTATTTCAAAGATGCTTGGTAACTTAAACTTATCTTGAAAGAAGGGGTTTATTTGGATCAAGTTGGATGGCAAAGATCAAAATTTACATGCTCAAAACATACATAGAGACGTTCAGACAGACAAGGCTTTGACTACGGCTATTCAAAGGGTTGATAAAAGATAAAGGGAGTGAATCCTTATCGTGTTTAGCAGACTCATACACAGAAGTATGTATATAAATGGCTAAACACAACAAATAAATGACATATATGTTCAGTTCTCAAATACAAAGACAGGATTACAGCTCTCTAGCATAGACAAATGAACATACACAAAATAAACCATCCACTGCGAGTACAGAAATATGAGGAAAAGAAATCTGAAAGTAAATAGTAAAAGAAGCTTATATAACTGAGAAGTCACTGAAAGTCTGAGCATACAAATATCAATAAGTCTCTCCAAAATCCAACTCTTGTTCTACATGAGTTCCAGGATTTATAGCCTTTACAACATCTCCCTAGATCCTAAGAAGCTGGGTCGAATTTACTCCAGATGGAAAATCCAAAAAACGTTTTTCAACAAACCAGGAAAAATCATTTTTAATTGGCTAGACTGCTAAAAAATGGGGCTCAGAGATGCATTCGATTCTCCCAATATGTGACACCTGTAGGAAAATTGAGAGAGGTTATTGTTCTATGACATGTTAGGAAGAAAAATATCTGATCGTTTTGCAGTATGATTCTCCAGTCGCTCAGAATCATCATTTGAAAATGATGACTCTACACAGTAAAAACGCCACTTTTGCTGAAACTGCTGAAAAAGAGGCTCAGAGATGGGTTCAGTTCTCCAGCTATGTGACACCTGTGTATAAACTGAAATAGGTTATTGTGCATTGATTTGTTTTGAGAAAAAACCTCTCTCAGATCTTTGAAACTCGTTTTGGTTTTCCTGAGATCTGCATTTCAAAACATGTGTCAAACAGGCAGATTCTGGGATTCGAAAATTGGGGCTTGGTGACGGATTCGATTCTCTCAATATGAAACACCTGTAGGAAAACGGGGAGCGTTTATCGTTCTATGACATGTTAGGAACAAAAACCTCAGAGCGTTTTGAAAAACGATTCTCCAGACGCTCAAAATCGTCATTTGAAAATGATGACTCGGGACAGTAAAAAATGCCACATTTCTTCATTATTTCCATCTTGCTGGCACCTTCAAAACTGGAAAAGCACATTGAAACAGATCCTATTAATTAAAACCTTCACTCAGAAACCATCCTCATGCCCTTTAGAATGATAAAACTAGGATATGTGCAAAAATGACAATTTCCTGTGATTTTTAGGCTTTCGGTAGCTAGTAGGTCTGAGCTTGATTTCTGTTAGCTACCGAAAGCTTTGTTTCGGTGGCTAATGAATGAATCTGACATGTTCACCTAAGCCACCGAAACTGCAAAAAATGAACTTCCCTTAGCTTGAAGGATTTTTCTTATGAGATAAGCTGCCGAAAACTGGGTTTTGGGTAGCTAATGAACAATCAATATGTTCGCCCAAGCTACCGAAAACTCTGTTTGATATCAACCTGCAAAATTTAACAAAACTGTGTTTTCTGGTTTCTATTTAATTCTCCTTCTGCTACTTTCCCTCGTCCTGGGATGAATCCAGACTGTTAGCTATGCTAATTGTTGTCGTTGCCAGGGTTTCAAGCTTGGACTATTTCTGAGTTCTAGGAAAGGTCCTCCTATCTCTTAGTATCTCAATTTGTCTATTTAACTTGATGTTTTTAGTGGATCTGGAATTAATTCATGATTGCACCGAATGCTTAATCAGCTCGCGATCTGCTTCTCTTTGTTCTTTTCAGTGGTTAAGGAATGATGAATCCCCTTTAGATTTCACATCTGAGTCCTTGATTAGACATCTCCACCATTTGAAACCGACTTAATTTTGGTAGCCGATGATTTCACCTTTGACCACGTAAGCTGCCGGAAAGTATTGAGAATGCCTACTTTCAGTAGCTTCAAACAATTTTGCTTTTGACTTGTAAGTTGCCAAAACTTACCTTTTGGTGGCTAATGAACACCATCGTATTCGCCCAAGCCACTGAAAACTGCCCCCTGACTCACACTGTATGTCCTTTCACTTTCGATAGTTAGGAGAGCCTCAAAAATTTCGTTTAAGCTGCCGAAAGCAGGGATTTCGGTAGCTTAGGGACCGTTTTAAATAAGCGCTTAGCTACCAAACCTGTCTTTTGAAATTTCTGAAATGAAAACCCAATCAAATGTTTTTCAAACTTTATTACATGCATAAAGATATCAAAAATGAGCCTTAAAAAATTTAGAAATGAATTTTCAAATGACCTCCCATCATCTAAAATTGATCAACTCGACAAAATTATTTGGGGAGATAACATCTGGCTCCTACTCGGGGATGAAAGCCTCCCTGTGAGGTTTCAAGAACCACAGATCTGATGCCTTTTCTGGATAAACAAAATATAGAACGTAGTCTAGTGCTTCATTGGTCATGGAGTCATTTAAACTGCCATCAAATCTCTGCAAACTGTCCACAAATGTCCAACTGCAAACCTGCTAGCAATGCCTTGCATCCATTGGGATATGGAGTCTCAAAAGCTACTTTCAAAACATGATCCAAATCCTGCAACCCTGCTCATCATTTGAAGCCAAATTACCCCTGCCAATAGTGTCTTATATCCATTGGCATGGAGTCTTTATAACTGCCACCAAAACTTCTGCAAACCTATAGCATGCCTGTAGCCTGCCATGCTTATTTAACAAAAACTGAAAACGACTAAAAGAATCTACTTGCTCGTAGGGAGAGCTTATTCTTACTACCTACTCCTATTCTAACCATTGTACTGATACTTAATCAAGTAAACTCATGCTTCCAATGAAGCCATGTCAGAAATTGATTTACTGAAACTGTTTTTGATCTTAACCCCAAAAATAATGGAGGCCATATCATACCGAAAAGAGGTTTGAACAGATGATAAAGACAATTTTCATCTGACAAAAATATTTTAACGTATATGTTATTCATAGTTTCCAAATAGTTTGCAAAAGGGTCATTAAAACCATAAAGGAATACCTCTTCAAGCTGTTGTCCCAACCGCCTGTATTGCAGTTGTTGATTGCTTTCACTGGTCTCAATGTTGAACAAAGATTTCTCAACCTTTGTCGGAGAAAAATGCAAGCTAAACCATTGTTCTAAAACTTTCTGCTCCCCTTCAACATATCTCTGTAATCTGAATTCATCATGGTGATATGCTGGCTTATCACAGCAAACAATTTCCTCTCCAACAATAATATCTTTGCAAGATATATCAAGACTAAAAAGATCTTCATTGGACTTTTGAACAACAGATTCATGACAAGCATCAATCACAGTATGCACAGATTTTTTATCATCTCTCTGCTGAAAAGAAGAACTAGATGAAATTTGAGTAAACAATAAATCTTCACAAACCTCAACATCTTCTTCCTCATCACTGTATGGGTCGAATGTAGGAGTATCAAGGTAAGATCCTGATGACAGAGAGGAAGCTTCTTGAATAGCAGGATTAACAATAAAATCTTGAAACAGATCCGGAAAAATATCACCTTGTTCCTTATGGTTACGATAACTTCCCTTGATCTGCAAATCTGGAAGATGTGGGCTACCCTCAACATCTACTATAGATCCAATACTTTCATCTGTTGATCTGTCAATCTGCTCATCATCTTTCAAGTCTTCAAAGGGGACAATTTGATCTTCCTGACAGCCTGAGACAATAGATGCATTTGGTACAATGTTAAAAGCATCTATACTATGGATAACATTGTGAAGGTCATAAATGTCTCGGTCATAGTGAGAGGTATCCCCAATAATAGCATACTCTTCATGATTATCCAAATCTTTAGTCAATAAATTGAATTCATGACAACACTCAGGAAATAAAAGGTCAGCTGAAAATATTTCTTTGCAGAACAAATGAAAGGCAGCATGAAAATCTGCCAAAGATCTTATACTGGCAATAGGAAGAGACCGGTACCAATCACGAGAAATCCCCTCTAATGAAAAACAGAAGAGCCGGATCTGAACATCTTCATGCACAACTTGCAACCGATGAATGTAATCATGAAATTCTAGCAAATGTTCCACTGGTACTTCCCAATCTTCACCTCGAAATCTGGGAAGGCTATTTTCCCATTCATCTCTACTAGGCACTGGATTAGGGAAACCAACAATTTTTGAAAAATCATAGAAAGCATATCTCTTAGCTAAGATTTTGTTCATGTCATACCAATGGAGTCGCCTACAGATTTCTGAACAATGGAGTCGCCACTGGATTCGCCCTTCATGGAGTCGCCAGATAGATGATTACAACCAAAATAATGTCCAGGATTTGTCTATCATCAAAGTTGGAACTATGTCATCTCCCAGGGAAGCTGAGCTTCGAACACCTTTCCCCGGCAACGGCGCCAGTTTGTTATCACTCCAAGAAGCTCTCCTAGGTTGTATTTCAGAGATGCCTGGTAACTTAAACTTATCTTGAAAGAAGGGGTTTATTTGGATCAAGTTGGATGACAAAGATCAAAATTTACATGCTCAAAACATACATAGAGACGTTTAGACAGACAAGGCTTTGACTACGGCTATTCAAAGGGTTGATAAAAGATAAAGGGAGTGAATCCTTATCGTGTTTAGCAGACTCATACACAGAAGTATGTATATAAATGGCCAAGCGCAACAAATAAATGACATATATGTTCAGTTCTCAAATACAAAGACAGGATTACAGCTCTCTAGCATAGACAAATGAACATACACAAAATAAACCATCCACTACGAGTATAGAAACACCTCCGAGCATTTTGCAGATGATTCTCCAGTCGCTTAGAATCATCATTTGAAAATGATGACTCTGCACAGTAAAAATGCCACTTTTGTTGAAACTGCTGAAAAAGAGGCTCGGAGACGGGTTCATTTCTCTAGCTATGTGACACCTGTGTATAAACTGAAATAGGTTATTGTTCATTTATTTTTTTTGAGAAAAAGCCTCTCTCACATCTTTGAAACTCGTTTTGGTTTTCTCGAGATCTGCATTTCAAAAACATGTGTCAAACAGGCAGATTTTGGGGTCCGAAAATTGAGGCTCAGTGACGGATTCGATTCTCTCAATATGCAACACCTGTAGGAAAACAGAGAGAGGTTATTGTTATATGACATGTTAGGAACAAAAACCGCTGAGTTTTTTGCAAAAATATTCTCCAGATGCTCAGAATCATCATTTGAAAATGATGACTCGGGATAGTAAAAAATGCCACATTTCTTCATTATTTCCATCTTGCTGGCACGTTCAAAACTAGAACAGCACATTGAAACAGATCCTATTAATTAAAACCTTCACTTAGAAACCATCCTCATTCCCTTTAGAATGATAAAACTAGGATCTGTGCGAAAATGACAATTTCCTGTGATTTTTAGGCTTTCGGTAGCTAGTAGGTCTGAGCTTGATTTCTGTTAGCTACCGAAAGCTCTGTTTCGATGGCTAATGAATGAATCTGACATGTTCACCTAAGCCATCGAAACTGCAAAAACTGACCTTCCCTTAGCTTGAAGGATTTTTCTTATGAGATAAGCTGCCGAAAACTGGGTTTTTGGTAGCTAATGAACAATCAATATGTTCGCCCAAGCTACCGAAAACTCTGTTTGATATCAACCTGCAAAATTTAACAAAACTGTGTTTTTTGGTTTCTGTTTAATCCTCCTTCTGCTACTTTCCCTCATCCTGGGATGAATCCAGACTGTTAGCTATGCTAATTGCTGCCGCTGCCAGGGTTTCAAGCTTGGACTGTTTCTGAGTTCTAGGAAAGGTCCTCCTATCTCTTAGTATCTCAATTTGTCTAGTTAAATTGATGTTTTTAGTGGATCTGGGATTAATTCATGATTGCACCGAATGCTTAATCAGCTCGCGATCCGCTGCTCTTTGTTCTTTTTGGCAGTTAAGGAATGATGAATCCCCTTTAGATTTCACATCTGAGCCCTTGATTAGACATCTCCACCATTTGAAACCGACTTAATTTTGGTAGCCGATGATTTCACCTTTGACCACGTAAGCTTCCAGAAAGTATTGAGAATGCCTCTACTTTCGGTAGCTTCGAACAATTTTGCTTTTGACTTGTAATCTCCCAAAACTTACCTTTCGGTGGCTAATGAACACCATCGTATTCGCCCAAGCCACTGAAAACTGCCCCCTGAATCACACTGTATGTCCTTTCACTTTCGGTAGCTAGGAGAGCCTCGAAAATTTCGTTTAAGCTGTCAAAAGCAAGGATTTTGGTAGCTAGGAGAGCCTCGAAAATTTCGTTTAAGCTGCCGAAAGCAAGGCTTTCGGTAGCTTAGGGACTGTTTTAAATAAGCGCTTAGCTACCGAAACCTGTCTTTTGAAATTTCTGAAATGAAAACCCAATCAAATGTTTTTCAAACTTTACTACATGCATAAAGATATAAAAAATGAACCTTAAAAAATTTAGAAATGAATTTTCAAATGACCTCCCATCATCTAAAATTGATCAACTTGACAAAATTATTTGGGGAGATAACAGTTCCTAAAGATGAAAGTTTACATCTTATTAGAGAGGCGTACACCTCCAAAGTTGAGGGCATTTTGGCATTGGGAAGGTATTTGCTAGCATTATAAAGGTATTTGTAATGGTCCAGAATGCAAGAAGAAGTAGCATGGTATATTAGAGGATGCACACTTTGTTGTACCAACAATCATAGTAATAGAAATCATGGTCTATACCATCCCTTACCTGTACCCACTCTACCTTGGGAAATCATTTCCATGGATTTTGTGGGTGGGTTACCAAACACTAGGAAGGGACATGACTATTTATTTTTTGTAGTTGACAGATTCAACAAGTTATTCATTCATATTCCTTCTAAAAACATCATTAAAGGCCAAGAAGTAGTAGACATGTTCTTTGAGCAGGTTTGGGTGCACTTTGGGATACCAAGTTGGACTACACTTTTGGAGAAGATGGACACTAAGTTGAATAGATCTACAACTTCCATCCTTATACAGATGGATAGGCAAAAGTAGTCAATAGGAATTTGGCATATATTTTGATGGGTTACAATCAGAATCATTTGAAAACATCGAATGGAAATCTAATCTATATTCAACACTCTTATAATAGAGCAGTCCACACTTCCATTGGTAGGTCCCCTTTTGAAACTTGTTTTGGATATATGACACCCTCACCTCTAGATGTTCTATATGGAGAATAAGGGGGACTGATGGAAGACACCATATGTGAATCATTGAGAGATGAAAAAATCAATAATAAGATCAAGCAAATCCATTTGCAAGTATAGACATTGAAGAAGTCACATGAAAAGTACAAGGCCAGACATGACCAACTCAAGGTTGAAAAATCATTCAAAGTGGGAGATAGAGTTTGGTTACAATTAAATAAGGAAAAATGATAGGGTCTTGGTGAGAAGATAAAGGCTCTATGGTATGACCCTTTTGAGGTATTGGCTATTGTGGAAGCTAATGCCTACAGAATCGTTCTGCCCCCATACATGCACATTTACTCACTAGTGAATGTGTAAATTTTGAAACTCTATGATCCTTCCATGTTAGATCAGGAGGAGCAAGTCTACCTATCATAGAGGAATTGGCACCCGGTGCTCAAGCAGAGTTGGAAGAAGAAATTATTTTGTAGAGGAATTCTAGACCTCCCAGATAGAAGTAGCATAACCTTTGGCAAATTGGGTGGAAAGTAAAGCTTCCAAGCAATTTTAAATGGTACTCCAAGGAGAAGGTAGAGGAAAAATTTACTCACCTCATTTCGTAAAAGATTCAGGAGACCAAAATCCTCAAAAAATGGAGAGGTATGATCTGACTTGGATCAATATATAATTTGTAATCTATTTTGGTGCTTTATGGGTGGAACAATTAGATGAAATGGCTTGTAGGACCTATTTTAGGGAAATATCTTATGTTGCAAATTTGAGGTTCAAAACCTTCCAAGGCTCATATAAGGACTTAAATGATGTTTTATTGGGTCAAATGTTTGTGATCATTGCTCACAATCCATTGAAACAATTATACACTCTCATACCTTTCCAACAATGCAAAAATCACCTCAATCAGAGTTCGTATGAGGAAGTTATGCCTCCCGCAAGTTGACTTATTCACTTGACCACCATGGTATCAAGTGGATTCCACGTTAATTCTCATTACCCACACATGTGAAGATAGTCACGTGTGGAATTTCAATAACATTCTATAGGTTCCAAAACCCTAACCCTAATCGGGAGTTTTGGCATGTACAAACCCTAAAACTAACCCTAGATGACTATCGAAATATATTAAACACTAGGCTATTAGGAGGAGAAGGGGGTTCTATTATGATGATGTTATTGTATTGTTTCATAGCTAAGAAACAATAAGGGAGTGAGTATTAGAGAAAAAAAAGGATGTAGAAGATCCTATAGTAGCCCTGTAGGCCATAGTGTTAGAGGTAACTCCATAGTGAGTACCACTTTATTTGTATTTGCATTGCATATTGGAGAAGAAAAGAGAAAGGAATAGCCCTCACTTCTTAGGTTTTTCGCCATGGTAGTTTTTACCAAGGTGTATCTTTTGTTATTTTTGTGAATGTGTTATTTTTCTCTATTTAGTTTCCTTTTAGCTCTAGTTTATTTATCATCATGTGGAATTCAACTAACATTAAGAATTGAGTTGTAAGATCCATTGCGACAAATTGTTCCAGGACAATTTACGGATCATATTGGTATCATAGTATTTTTCTTTTGGGTTTCGTTGGAAATTGCAAGATCTATGATTTGGAGGAATAAAGTACAAGTTTTCAAACCCTATCCATGGAGGATGAGTCTAGTAAAGGACCACGACGTGAATATAAACTATGATTTACAAAGATGGAAATATAAGTCCTTGATATCTTGCCCAATATGTCAATCCTTATGGTGGCCCTAGAGATCAAGTTTGGACCTTTGAGTGATTTTGGAGGTTTCTAACTTAGAGAGTGGATTAGAGGGGAAATCGAGAGACAAAGGAAACCTAGAAAAATAGATGAGGAAAGAGCTCAATAAAGAGCAGTGGATTTACAGTGCTATTATCCCTTCCCAATCATTAATCAATATGGAAGCAAAAGTGGATATCAAGCCCTAACAAGGTCAGATCAATTCTTTAACATTGAAGCATTGGTTGCTACAATTAGAGGTCTATTTTATTAACCATAACATAAATAAGGATTAGAAGATTACATTAGCTTGATTGAAATTAAAAGGTTGTGCATTAAACTAGTGGGAAATCCAAAAGGAGGCACTTATATTAAAGAGCGATTCATCAAGAACTAAGTGGGAGGGTTTCAAAACCTTCATAAAGTCCCAATCTACCTGTTGATGCCTCGAAAATCATAGCATCAATCAGCAAGGGATTCTCCCCTGTAAGAAAGCCCACTTAGATCGCTCACCGTTTGGTGTGGGGAATCCGTCCGGTTAACAACCCGGCTACCATGTAAGATTTAAAGATTTGTCTTCCTTTGCACCGGTTGTGGCCCGATCGACCGTTTATGTATTTTTTTTTAAAAGATGAGATGCAAGTGTTTTAATCTAAATGCAAACTGTAACAAATCTAATCTAAAACTGTTTTAAGCAAATTTAATCTATCCTCGTAAGGAGCAAATTTAAAGGATGAGTAATAAATTGGAAATGCAGCCAAGAACTTCACAGATAGTTGTTAAATTGAATGAAAGCATTTGCAGTAGAAAATAAAAGATTATCAAAGATAGCCTTAATAGAGATAAACAGTCTATTACCCATTTTACACAGAAATTTTGCATGAGAGAGTGAAAGCATTCAAAGCAAAGAACTAATTCAGATGGTTAAGAATGATCTCACAACCAATGTGTGAATAATGCAGAAGTAATTCGGCCAGTCATTCAAACATTCCCATAATAAAACTCCATGCAGACTTCCATCAGGCAAAATAGAACTTCCTTTATTGATGTAGTAAAATAGTTCACGTACAGCATAAGTCTGTCCTTTCACCTGCCAAAAGTCTTTTCTATCCCATCTATCTCTATATTTATAGATCTTACAAATCTGTCTCTTCTCAAAAACCTAACCCTAGGGAAAACAAAAGTTTGTCATCTAGTGCCTAAAGAGACAAAAATCATTTCCAGTTGTCTTTTAACATATTTATTCAAAAAACAAATTTCCAGCTGTCTTTTCTCAAACTTTATAATAAAACAAATTAAGCTCCAGATGGCTCTACTGCTTCATTTGGTTTCCCTCCCTCTGTTGACTTGTTCTCTTCAACAGGATTTCCTGCTTTTTCTAATTTGTCCACCTCTTGAATATAACTGGCCCACTGGCTAATTTCTCTCAGGATGGTCTTTCCCCATGCAAAGATTGTCACCTTCCGAGCTATCTCGTGTTTGCGCAAATCTGATTTGACACTTGCTGCCCTTGCTACAGCCTCTTGAGCAATATTTTCTAGGAAATAAGTGTGAATAGTGGTCTGCTCAATGAATTGATGGAGGTCCTCCGAGGTTATAGCCTCTATCTTCTTTAGATAGTCTAATTTTGCATTCAAGTTGCCCTGCAATTATGCCAGGCGTTGTTCTCTCTCAAGGAACTCATAAATGGTCTGAGGTAAATCCATGTGACACTTCTCGTGAGTTTCCCAGATTTTGGAGTAGACAATGTAGCATTTTTTTATGGTCTTCCGGATCTCAAGACTTAATTTGTTACCACAGTCTCTGCAAAACTTGAGGACTTTTGTGTCCATGTCCAATTCCTCAGCAGTTGTAGCACGTAGGTTTGAGGGAAAACCAGATCTTCCTTTCCTCCATTCAAATTGTGCCTTTATTTCTACCATGTGTTGTGCATATTTGTCCTTTATTTTAAGCGCCTCGACCTCAATGGATGTCAACCTGGTTATCATTTCTTTCATCCTGCAGACCTCTTCTGATATCAACACTAGCAATTGATAGGTCTTTTCTTGTACGTCACAGGCTTTCTTGTAGAATGTAGCTAGATCCTGCTTCTTTTCATTTGCTTCCTTGAGTTGTTCTAACAGCTCTACCTTTTCGCGCGTCAACCTCTCAAACTGAGGCTTGAAAAACTCAATTTGCAGAACGTTGTTGGCTTCATGATTTTCCAATTCTGTTATGCGAGCCTTTAAGTCCTTTTTCTCATCTTCTAATATTGCCAGCTGCATTTCTAGTGTATTCTTTTCATTTTCGAGCTGCCAGATCTTCAAAGTTGTTTCTTTCTTCTCTTCCGCAAGCTCTTTGTACTTATTTTTCAATTCATTTCCTTCTAACACCTCCTTCTTCCTGTCAGCTTTTATCTTGAAACATAGCTCTCTGTATTTCTTAACATCTTCAACCAGACGATCGACATTGTCTTTACTTGCTTGGGATGAAGCTACCGAGCATGACGCTATGAACACATGGTCGATGTCAGTCCCTTGGACAAGTGTGGTTTCTGATACTCTGAGTCATATAGGTCCTGTCCAATCTCCATTTTCTTTACTGATCTGTCAATGATAACCTTCTTTCGTTGATGAAAGTAAACGGAATCCAGATTGGCCACTTGGCGCTGCTTTCTGGGGTTGTATGGGGTAAGTGCTAATTCCTCAGTCGTGACAACCCCTTCACTAGCTATCCCTAGTTGGTTCATTGTTTCCGGATCCAAGTCCATGGCCCGTGCGCTGGACATGCCTTGTTCCACGGCTTTCTCTGCTTCTTCTCTTGCTTTCCTCTCTGCTAGCTCTACTAGCTCGGCTTGTAACCTTTCGGCCTCTTCCTGCTACAATTTGGCAGCTTGCTCTTGCAGGACTCTTTCTTCTTCCTCTTGTAGAGATTTTTCCTCCTGCTCCTTCTGGATTCTAGCAGCTTCCACATATTTCTACTGCTTGACCTATCACTCCTTTTGGAGCTTCTCTCCTTCTTCCTTTTCCTTCTTCTTTGACTCCTCTGATTGAGAAGATTTTGCCTCTTTCTCCTTCTAGATCAACCCGAGAGGCTTAGGAGTGGAACTTTTTCCTCTTTTATGGCGGTAGCATTTTCCCAATTCAGTTAATTTCCTGGAACTCTGGAAAAATTCTTCGTCTTGGTCCCAAAGATGTGTGTACTCATAAGAAGTTTTGACATTAAGACAATGCTTAGCAACCCTGCCACTAGGATCATGTCTTCTAAAGGGCTTTGTGCCGAAATGAAAAACCTTTAAGCCCTGAGCAAATTTTTCACCGTCTTTTGCCTTCGGGAGACTATATGCACTGATGATGAAGGGCATCGGTGGAAAAATACCTTTGTTTCTCTCTGTGAGGATCTTGCTGACTCCATCGGTGCCGAAGAGTTGTCTTAGAGCCTCCTTGTGTACTACAAAATCTGTGACATATCGAGGAAAAAGAAAGGGAGGTTTAGATCCTCCACTCATTCGTATGTAGGTGCCCTCGGTGGAGAAGTAATAATCCCCAAACTCTTCGATGATAGGCATGGCATTTTTAGACAGGCAGTTCAGCTCCTCTATAAAAATGAGCTGGTATAGGGGCATGATGAGTTTCTCACAAATATGCTTGTAGTAACTCGCGTATTTGCTTGCCCATGTGGGTTGGTGGGCTACAAAGAGAGGAGACTCTTTTCTGTTCCATTTGCAACCCAAATCCGGGAAGGAGTGCTTGCTTAACAAGCAATCCATCAAATAAGAAGACATGAAGAAGACAGCCTTCTTCTGGGTCATGCCTCCTTGAGTAGCGGTTAATTGTGAGACCATACTGTCTAAAATTATGTTGGCCCAATTGAATATTGTACCTGACATGGCCACATGGACCATTACCGACACCCAGCCAAACTTGAAAACATTTCCATTCGGCATGCCGAAAATCGGACTCAACATCAAGGCAATGAGCCTATAAGGAGCCCTTAGCAGAGCACTTTCATATTCATTGGTATTTCCTTTCTTGATTTGTCTTTCACTTATCATCATCTTTCTGGCAGACTCCAGAGGGTCTATATTTTACTTGGATATCCACTCATTGTCCAGCCAAGTCCTTTCCTGGAGAAACTTGTAAGTAGCCATGATGTGCTCAGGTGCGAAAGATGCCAGATTCATCCCGGTCTTGTCATTAATGAACCTTGTATCAGTCTTAACATGAGGAATTATCCAGCCGATGACCTCTGAGCATGGGAACAACTCAGGACGAGTCGTTTCCTTGTGAAGGCAGGATTTCATGATGTTCGAGTAAACCATGGTTTCTTCTAGGGATGCTTCAGGGTAGTTCTAATCTCTGATAAACCTGTATAAGTCACCCCATTGAAATTCTGGGGAAGAGCTTCCTATGGCTACCCCAGTAACAGCTTGCGTGTCGCCAAACATGGTTTTGAGCGACGTGTCTAACAAGATTTCCACGTCCGAATTTGATTCTGCAAGCTTAACCTTCTTCCTGACAAACCTCCTATGCATGTCAAACCTGCGATGATGAGGGTAGCACAAATGAGGAGTTTGACGAATTCTCGAGCAACCATTGCTAGCAAAAACACATCTTACGATTTAAGTAGAAATTGAGCATGCAACAGTATCGGCTTTCAAATTAAAATGACCTTTCACTGACGAGGGTGACGAGGAAGAACTTCTAAACAAAAACACCCATGCAATAGTTCAACATGCAATTTAAAAAATGAAAGCTGTTAGCTAGCACTTAACCACATTTTATCATAAAAACAATCATTTATTGGCACTAGCTTTTTTGAAGGATACGTAATTACGCAAAGTGCTAGCATTATGGGATAAGGAGAATTATCGAAACTTTTGTAGCTTCAACGTGGGGATTTATCATCAAAAGCATGACTTATTACCATGATGGTGAGTGCGTAAGGTATCCCTTGGTAATAACAAATCTTCCTACTTGAGATACGGAGTAGAATGTATGCTATAGAGCTGGTAGCACTATTAGTGGCTTTAGAACAAACTGTGATAAGGAAAGTTTCTAGGCTTCGGATTTCATTAATAAAACAAGCGCTGGGAGGAAGCCTTTTCTATAATGTTGACAAACAACGGTTGATAGGCTGAAATGCATATGTGCATAAGGTGGTTTTCTTGGGTCATGGTTCGGCAGGAGAGAATGAAAACTTTTTGTTTTTATCAGCTTTGAAGGAGACTTGCCCATTAAGCAAAAGGGGTTCCCTTATATCACATGAAAATAGCGAGCAAAACGAGTGCTAAAAATATTAAAACGGGGAAAAACGAGCCTCAGACGGAGCTTCTTTTCAGCTAAAACAACAAAGGGGAGGAAAAATGCCTACTTATCAGTCTTGGAATGGCCTCTCGACAGTTGACGCGCGTACCCAGATGAGTGAAAAACTGAAAGCTCTCAATGGAAAATGGCGAACTCCTCTTCTCCTTGACAACAATGGAATGAACAAAAATCCCATTCTATGCATCTATATATAGCGTGGGAAATAAATCCACATGGGGTGGACAGTTGGAGCATTAATGAGCACGGGGCTCAATGCAACTGGTAATTAAATCCGCACGGGGTGGACAGTTGGAGCATTAATGAGCATAAGGCTCAACGCAACTAGTAATTAACTCTGCACGGGGTGGCAATAAAACATTTCACCAACTTTACATTCACGCCTACCCAAAATATGGGCTGCATTGCGGCGGCGGTCGAGATGGTAATTCATGCGCAACCGGTGGCACCTTTAGGGCTAACCTTGCGACCAAGAGTTGCGCCCGAGGATTGAAACGTAATTCGACACTTTTAAGGTTAAAAACAACGCAACCGACGGCAACTTTAGCCATAGATACTGTGACCAAAAGCCGCGACAAAGAGGGCGAGGTGCACAAAAGGGCAGAAATTTTAAGGCCAAACATTGCGCAGTGGGTGGGCACTTTAACTCTAAAATCTATGCCAAACGGCGCGAAGTTAAAGTTTTGGAACCGACGCAAAAATCGGTCGAGTTATCGTTAAAAACTGCGCCAAGGCGGAAAAAATTAAAGTTTAAAAAATGCGATGATTCGGGAGAAAAGGTAAGAACAAGAGGCTCTTAGGTTGACAATTTTAAGGATAAATCGTGCGCCATAGTCTGCTAAAGATAAGGTAAAAACTTGCACAACTGTCGCAAAGTTTATCGTTAAAAAACTGCGACCAAAGCTAAAAGATAAATTTTTCCTTAGCCAAAAAATCAAACAATTTTTGGAAGAAGAGAGATAAGAACTTGCAAAGATGAACAAACAAGCTTCAAAAAACCAAGGACTTCTTCAAAAATAGGAGGGGCCCCAATATTTGCAAAATTTTGGGGGGGATGTTGTAGCAACAACAATTGGCGATTCGCTGGCAAACACAAATCTATGAAACAATTATTCTCATGATTGGAAAAAATCTTAAACTGATCGCTCCAAGCGTAACAAAATGCCCTCGCAGTTCAGCTTCTATGAATGCAGTGATCTCTTTATCATAATGGTCATTTGGGAAAGGGGAACTTAGACTCAGACTTCCTTATAACTTTCTCAAGGCCAGAATATGGAGTTCATTTTTAAGATCTATCTTTCAGGTGTTTAACTAAAAGAGAACTCCACAGGATTGTAACAATATCTCGCAGGCATATTCGTTTGTTCCTCATTCCCATGCTATTTGCATCCTTTTGGATGTTTCTTTGATTGACAGCTTTTTCCGTTTGAGCCTTCTAGAAATAACTTTCTTCAACTTTCAAGCCTTTGATTTGGGTTCTTCAATCCATAATGTCCTTTTGTGTGAGAAATAGATTTTACTTGATTATCAAGCCTCACGGACAGAGAAGAACCTTGTTGAGCTGAATTTTTTGAACAGCTTTCTCGATTGAATACTTTTGCTTCTCTCAGCCATGCTTTAATTGAGGCAAGAATTTCTGGAAAACAGACTCTTTGGTGTAAGCTCTTTGGGCTTTTATTTGTAGCGTGGGATCATTTTAAATACCATACACCTGTGAGGCATGCTTCCTTTCCATGGGTCCGTTATAGTAAAAACCTTGAGAAAGGCATTAATGTTAAAGTGAATGGAGCCTCAAGATAGTGAGAAGGAAATGCTGAATCTCAGTCATTTAACCGGGGTTATTTTGACCAAACAGAGAAGGATCTCTCCATTCCTAAAGGCTACTCAGTGAAATCAAAGTCACGGAGATACATTTTCTTCATAAGTGAAATTCTGCCTTTCAATATTTTGAGATTTGCTCAGAGTCTTGTCCTACCGCTAAACCAAGAGTTGGGCTAGGCTTTATTAAAGAAAGAACAGAGAAAAAAATTTGAGCAGAGAGAAAAGTAAAACATTAAGCCAAACTGCTTAAACTGTACACAAAAAACAAAACAAGAAACAAGAAACAACAATGTTTATTTATGTACAAAAGACCCTAAGAGACTATGCAAAGCACTGCTTTAAAGCGTGGCCATTGAGAGGGAGAATTACTTCCTCTCCTTGCAGGTCTTTCAGCTTATAAGTCGATGACCCAAGCTTTTTAGAAATTTGATAAGGATCAACCCATAGATGTTGAAATTTTGTGTGCATTCCCTTACCATCATGTGGATGGTACCATTTCAAAACTAAGTCACCTACTTTGAAATCCCTTTTTCCATACTTTTGCTTATCAAACCACCTCTTGATTATGAATTGGTGTTGGTGGAACTGGTCTTTGGCTTTAAGCTGATATTCTTCAAGTTTTCAGCAGGGTATCAATTCTTGATTGTAGGGCTTGACTACTAGACTCTCGAGATTCTTAGGCCAATTGCAAGCATGGGAGTAAAATATTCGGAGGGAGAATGGCTTCCTTACCGTAGACCAGAGTGGACGTGGAGACTCCAAAGTAATTCTTTGGGGTGACTCTATCTTCCCATAGGGCATTCGGGAGGGTTGTATGCCAACTTCTTTGATTTTCAATTACAACTTTTTTAAGAAATCGAATGAGGTTCTTATTGGTAGACTCAGCTGAACCATTTCCTTGGGGATAATAATTGGATGAATAATGTGGTTTGTTGGCTTAAGTATTGATCTAGAGGTTTCCAATGTAGGCCCAGGTTCTTTAGTGGTTCGAGGAACCAACAAAACCCCTTCTCACCGGCCCTTTCAGCAACAACCTGCGAACAAGTCGAGGTCTCACCTGAGATGTAGCTATGGGGGCACTGTGAAATCAGGTTTCCACAGTGAAGTGATGGGTTGGTCGGACAGGACTACTGTGCAACGCAATATCAGACCTATGGTGCGAGATGAGGACTACGCGACGATAGACTGCGTCGTGGTCCACACTTCTACCACTAACCGTTGTGCAATTAGCGCACCCAAGGGTTGCGCGGTTCCAGAAGGATACACTTAATAGGACAGCGCAACGGGGTTATATGATTCCTCATTCAACTTAAACACTGACATCTTTACTTGACACTTACTCATTCATATACTGCCTTAGATTAATTTAGCCTTATAACGAATGCAAGCAGATAAAACATACACTGCTGTGCACACTTGGTGTTGCGCGTCAAAGGGTTATACAATCTGAACATTACATACACATGTGATTATTCAATGAAATGATACTTTCACATACTTGGAATACTGAGCATTCAACATTTATTCATTCCATCAATACTTAACATATCATCCCCATCTTTCTCCTATGGCAAATACATATAAAATCATTAACACACCAAATTGATAAATGAGAATCCGAGCATCCAATGTAAGCAAATAAGTAATTGTAAACACACAAGAAATCACACTACACAGTATTTAACGTGATTCACTCCCTGGATGGAGGCTATGTCCACAAGAACTATTGTTATATTAGTCTTTTGGAAGGGTACAATAGTTCTTTGTCTGCGCACTCAGCTGCAGACTCTCTTCTCTCTCAATTAGGCCTCTGCGCACTCAGCTGCAGAGCCTTTACAATAGCTTCAAGCTTGAGATTCAACAATATTCAAGCTTACAAAATGAAGAGTTAACAACCCAACAAACCTTTCCCATACAAAATGTGCCTTATTTATAGATCATGGCCGTAGGTCATGTCTTTACAATTCATAGGAAAAACCCTTAGGTTTACAAAACTGGCATGGCTAACTGCCAGCCTAGTTGTCGCTATCGATAGCTTGCTCTTCCTGCTCCAAGTCATCCTGTTGGGCCACTCGTGGCTCACACGCTCTTCTGACAGCCTCAGTCGTAAAAAACGGTTACAACTGCTCGCCGCCACTCCCCTTGAGAGGTCGCTTTCTTCTTCCTTCAACCTGTTCCTTACTCAAAATAGGTCACTTCCTCGTCTGACCTTTACTTGTATTTCTTACCAAAAATAGTTGTTGCGCGGTTCCTACGCACCAGCATACTGCGCAATCCTGCCTTACCCATTTCCGCTGCACACCATGGGCAATTTCTCAAAAATTCCCCCATACAATGTCGCAACGCACAATACGCAATTTCCAACGCCTGTGCACATTTTCCAACTTGGGCCCCACCCAACAGGCCCATAACACTCACCTGTGGATCGTTCCGAGCCACTTCCAGCTACGGACGATGGTGCCGCATCTTCCGGTGTACCTAGCTTTGAAGTAAAATTTTGCAGAGTAATTGCTAACTCTGCAACCGTGTCCTTGGCCTTTTTATCAAATCCCCAAAGTGTCTCTAGAGTTGCCTACGAGACTTCTTCCTTGGCCACCTGTTCTTTCATGGTGCCTTCCACGGCCTGAAGTTCTACGAACTTCTCGTCAAATTGTTGCATCAACTCAAGGCCTTCTTGTTCAATAGGCTGCAACCTGGTAGATGTAGCAGCCTCTTTCTCGCTAAGTGTGACCAGCTCTTTCTGCAGATCCTTGACTTCATTGTACTTCTGGATTTTCTCCCTGGCTGGTGCACTTCTTAACTCTGCATTTGCAGTCTCTACCTGTTGCTGTGTTCGTTACAGATCCCCCTTTATCTTTTGAAGCACGAGATCCTCATTCAAACTTGTCAATGCTGTAGTTACTCCTTCAAGTAACTCTTGGCACTTTGTCACCTCCAATGAGATGTTGTCCATGGTTTCTTTTACTTCCTCAACTGGAGCTGCGCACTGGTCTGGTGGAATAACTGGGTGCCTAGCCTCTAGCTCTACAATCTTGCCTTTGTAGAAGTCTCCATCTGTATCATTTCTGATGTGAGGGATTCTATCTTGGCCTCAATTTTCTTTATTTTATCCTCTACATCATCTTCTTCTGCGCATTCCTCGATCTTTGCGCAGACTGCTGAAACTGTCTCTTTCAGCTTACAGTCTTTTTCTCGAGCTTCGCTTAACTCATGTATATTGAGATCTGATTCCTGCTTCAGTTGATTGATGTCTTCATTTAACTTTGTGCTCTGATCATATGAGGCAAGGCCTCTCTCGTGAATCTCTTCGACAACCAGCATGTGTAATTCGATCAATTCCTTCAGTGACAGAGACCCATTATTGAGGTCAAAGTGTGCCGAGTTTTTCATTGCTTCACGCACATGATCATTTGGGAAGATAAAGTGCATGGGTTTTATATGCGCAACCCTGGGGTAGGGGATTACTACATGATTTGGTTGCTTCCACGCACTCGTTCCTCCTATCCTCCCTTCAGAGTCTAATGACTGATGGCCTAATCTCAACTGGGTGACCATAGTCTGCACTGTCTCCATTGTCTAAATGAGGCAGAGTTGCATCTGTTCTTGCCTAGCCTCTTTTTCTGCTTGGTTCTTGCCTAGCCTCTTTTTCTGCTTGGTTCTTGTCCCATGCTTCCTATACTTTGGTTGCGATTGTCTCACAATTGTCTGGATGTAGCTGTGGGCCGAATTCTGGCTTTTCAGCCTTCCTCTTTTTACGTTGGCCTTTCAGTTCTGTGGGGTTTTCAGTGGCCTTCCTTTTTTGCTCTATCGTCTCCATGGGATTACTTTGCGCAGCATCCTTCTCCTCAATAATGGGAGTACCTGCAGGTAGGCCCCCCTTCTGCTTTCCCTTGTCCACTTCTGTTTCTTCCTTATCTTCCTCGGTTCCTTCATCATCTATGTCTTTTACTTCAATTTTCTCTGAGATGGGTTCGACATTTTGTTCATAATTAGATTCAACATCCAGTGATGTGGGAAATTTCCAGTCCGCATCCCATCCCTCTATCATCTCCTCGATCTTCTCCTGATCCAACCAATAAAACCCTAGATACCACAATCCTTCCTCTGTGTCAGCCCTTGGCTGAATGTATGACCGATTCCTCTTCACCATAAATCTCATGATGCATGTATATGTGTCGGTCAGTGGTCTTGCGATTCGCAGCGTTGAAAGAATCACATCATGCACTTGGTGATAGTAGCCGTAGAAGACTTCAGCTGTCTGACACTGCCTGGATGCCTTCGGGATCGCCCATAAGTTACTAAAGTGCGTTCCACAGCCCTATCCTGTTAAGGTTGGGACACCTTGATACCCATCCGGATCTTTCTAGCCTACAAAGGCTATCAATATTAGCATCCAATTGAAATGGAGTGTTGTTCCATTATCCTAGGTGTCCTCAACGTCTGCTAGAAACTCATTGAGTAGATACTGGCACCAATTATAAGGTGTTCTGTGCAATGTTTTCGATGCTAGCTTGATTGCGACCACGGGTACCTCAAGCGGCTGACACTTGCACAGTAGCTTTCCTGCGATCAACTAGACAGTAAATTTTGTAGTGCAGTCATTGATATCATTGGTCGGGAATCCACGTTCCTTCCGGGTCACACCGAATTCTTTCGCAACTTCGGCGGACAGATCTCTATCCTATGCCCTCTTTACCATTAAGTCGGTAGGGTCCCCGCCTCTCTTGTTCAGGTTTGTGATATGGTGTATCATGTCTATACTGATGTCGACGCGCTTATCCAACCATAAGAATCCTTCGTGCACGCAAGTCAGTAATGCACGCACCACCGCCAAAAACTCGGTGCTTTTAGGAAAATGTGGCATTTGCAACAGATTTAACAACCCTGATGGTTGGAGGGCCTTTATCCAATCTTGGACTTGCAGGATTTCGGCACTAGTCTGGGCATCCACTATTCGGTCGATGGAGCCATCAGGTCAAAACTGTGTATAATTCTTCGGCTTGGCTAACGTGTCTTCTAGTAGGTCATGGTCCTCCTATTTGCAGTTTGGCACGCAGCCCAGTAGGTTCTCCACAACCTTCACCCGAGTAGAAATAATTGGGATCAGGATTTCATATACAACGTTTTTGTCCAAGTGCACCAGTGGTGCGTTGTCTTTTTGTGGGGGGAATATAGTTAGGCACCAGGTAAATGCGCTGGTCAAGAACTGTGGTTGACTTCTGCTTCGTTGGTGCTTCTAACCCTCCCTGTCCTGAAACTGGCTTCTTCCCCTTGTTTGCCTCTACAGCCTGCCTTGCTGAGTTTCTGGAAGAGCTTCCCTTGGTTGGAATAATAGCTCCTGGAATTCTTGATTGCTTAAACAGCTTCACCACTTCCTGCAAGTCGACATGTTCATTCATACGTTGCTCAAGTCGCTCAGCTCTCTGGTAGCTCCAACAAACACTCTCAAATGATTCGTAATGCAGATAAGTGGTCGAGTGAGGTCTCGGTTGCCGAGGCACTTAATTCCATATTCATTGTCCAGCTCTTGCCTATGATCTCGGTCCTGCCATACGATCCTCATCCTCGTGCCAACTCGGTTTCCTTAAATGCCAAAAGGTGTCGGGTAGTCCAGGGTGTCGATTCCATCAAGTCAACGTTAATTACTCAGTCTACCTGCCGGATTTCGGTGCTATGTTAGTCACTTCGGCCTTTATGGCGCTCCAAAGTGTCACATCAGTCCTAAATATTGAAGTTTTCTAATGCCACCAATTTGGTTAACGACCCACTAACTTGCCGATGATTTCCACGGTAACAATTTCTGTCATGATGTGCTAGCGGTTTTTCACGAGTGTCACTTTCGTACGTGCAATTTTCTTGCTTTTCTGCACGGCTATGGTCACGCCTTGTCTACGTGATTCGTACTGTGAAATGTTCTGCGCAGCTGCTCTTTTTTTTTTTTTTACGCGTGCAGCTTCAGTAGTGTTGCGCGGTATACACACTTTTTTATCACACATCTCATACAGGATCTTTCCCATTTCCAGTGCCCACTTTCAACTGTACGTGGCACTTAGAAATTTCCTTTCTGATCATCATGGGTTCTACGAAGCAGGATTATCCCGATAGGGTTTTAGTCTGCTTCCATTGACTAAGCCTGGCAAGTTATCTCCTGCTAATGTGGCTAACTGGACTTTGCCACCATTAGTTACATGTAAACAGTATATGGACCAAGCCAATCCGTTTTAAACTTTCCAGGAAATTTCATGAATTTACTATCATACAGGAGGACTAGATCTCCTACCTGGAAAGACTTATTCTTGATGTGGCGATCATGCCATGCTTTTTCCCTTTCCTTCTATACTTGTTGGTGAAATCCTGCAATGAAGCGATCCTCCTCAAGACCAACCAAGTGTAGAAGCCTTTCTTCTAGTGTGTCGTGATCTTCCATTCCTGTAAACGCAGCTATTCTCAAGCTGGGAACAATGTACTCCATCGGCATTATGGATTCCTTCCCATAGGCCAGCCTAAACGGTGTATGGCCTGTCAACTTCTTGCATGTGGTTCTGTATGCCCATAACACAGCGGGATTGTGCAGGTCCCAGTCATCCCTATTCACATTCCATACCTTGGTCAGCGCATTCTCCAGTACTTTATCGAATGCTTCAACTGTTCCATTCTCCTGTGGATGGTAAGGCGTACTTCGTTGATGATGAATTTGAAATTATTCTATCAATGCCTCAATGGTTCAGTTCAAAAAGTGAGTGCCTTGATCACTCATCAAGATCTTTGGGCATCCAAAACTGGTAAGGATGTCTTCGAATATGAACTGCGCGGCAGTACCTGCGCTGCAGTCCTTTATTGGCTTTGTGTCTGCCCATCTGGTGAGGTAATCAGTTGCAGTAATAATATACCTTGCACCAGTTCTCTTTTTCGGTGGGTTTATAGGTCCCACAAAATAAATTGCCCATTTTTCAAATTCCTGTAATGTCAACTGTGGATTTAATGGCATCTCATCTCTTCGCGACGGTTTTCTTGTCCTCTGGCAGACATCATAGCTCTGGCATTGTTCCTTTGAGTCCTTATGAATTGTAGGCCACCATAGCCCTGCGCGCAATATATTCTGCACAGTGACCCTTCCTACATAGTGACCTCCTGCGGCTCCTGAATGTGCATCAGCCAATATAAATGGTTTCTCATGCTCCAATACACATCTGCACAGTACTTCATTCGGTCCCAGTTTATATAACTGACCTGCAATAATGGTTAGGTCTACTACTCGCACTACCAATTGCTTCTTTTGCTACTAAGTGAACTCCATGGGTGCTCATCCAGTAGTCAGAAAGTCTATGATGTCTTTGTAATAATCATCAGCTATCTAGATAGCAAACAACTGCACGTCTGGCAGATTGTCTTCAAGATTGGTAGGCTCTTCTCCTGACTCAATCCTTAACAGATCATCAGGTCCCAAGTTCAATCTTGCAAGTTTAACTACTATTTCAAAATCATACTCCTGGAATAGTAACATCCATTTGCATATTCTCCCACCTAACACTGGCTTATTGACCAGATATTTCAAAGCAGAATGGTTAGTAAACATCAAGAAGTGCACACCAAGCAAATAGTGCCTGAACTTTTGCAGTGCATAGACCATCGCTAGGCCTTCTCGTTCAGTAGTGGTGTAATTCTTCTCTGCAAATGAGAGCTTTCTGCTCGAAAAATAAATGGGATGGTCAATACCTTCCTTTCCTGGCTGCGCTAAAACAATTCCCAATGTTATACATGTACATGAAATGGCTTCCCCCAGTCTAGAAAAACTAGGATCGGCGCAGTGACCATTTTTTCTTTCAAGGTGTCAAAACCTTTCTCACACTTTGCATTCCAAATGAATGGTCCATATTTCTTTAGTATCTTCTCCATGGTTGCGGTTATCTATGCATACCCCTTTATGAACTTCTTGTAATAACTGGTATGCCCCAATGTAGTGCGCAACTGCTTGACTGAATTTGGCGTTGGAAAGTTTACAATGACTGCGATCTTTGCAAGATCAACCATCAGACCCTGTTTACAGACAATGTGTCCCAATAGAATCCCATAAGGAACACAGAAAAAACACTTCTTTAAGTTCAAAGATATCTGGTGCTGTCTACACTTTTCTAGCATGAGTCTGAGGTTTGCACCATAGTTCTTCAGCAACCTGAATACTATCCAATCATCAAAATAGGCTTCTAAAAACTTATGCATAAAATCTTTAAACGTTGCGACGACAACTCTAGAAAAGATGGCAGACGCGTTCTTCAGACCGAATGGCATCACCGTGTACTGGAACGACCCCCATTCTGTGGAAAAAGTGGTCTTATGTATGTTTACGGGATCAATTCTTATCTGATGATATCCTGAAAAGCCATCAGTAATGGAGTATGCCTTATTTCCTCCAACATTATCAAGCACTTCATCCGTGAAGGGTGTAGGAAATGGGTCATGCATTGAAGCATCGTTCAACTTTCTGAGATCCACACAAATCCTGATCTCACCTTTCATCTTCTTATCTTGGACAACCATAGGACTTATCCACTCAGACTCTTCAATTGGCTCAATGATCCCTGCATTGAGCATCTTATCCAGCTCTTCTCTTACTCTTTCTTTGTATCGCAGGTTCAAGCGATATGTTCTTTGCTTAACAGGATTCGCACCTGGATTAAGAGGTATTTTCATAACTCCTAAGTCCCCCAAGATGCCCTTCATCTCTGTAAATTTTGTTGGGAATAACTCTTGATATTCCTGCAATATATCCGCGATCTCCATGACAGTCTGATTATCCCAGTAGTCCCCAATAGACGCGAATTTTGGCTCTTTGCTGGTGCCAATATTTACTTTCTTTGTTTTTACAGGTCCGCTCATATCTGGAATTTCCAGCAGAGGTCCCTCTACCCCGCGTGCACCTTCAGACTCAGGTATCTTAATTTTACGCGGGTCCTCCTCATCACTGTCTTCTTTTTCTTAATCCTCTTCAGCTAAGTTGTAACATTCCATGGCGTGTTCTACCTATTCCTTCCAGTCTGTCTATAGGCCTTCAGGTACTCTGTCAGCTCCAAAGAATTCCTCTAGGATCATATTTCTGTGTGGACATTCTAGCCTAAATATTATTTCTTTAATAATTTGCAGCGCATCATTTATGGTAGGGCTCTCATCTTCAAAACTGAAGCTCCTCTGGAAGTTTGCAGTCAGCATGTCCCAATCTATGGTTTCTCTGCATAAATCCATGTCTAAGTACCATTTCTTTGGAATTTCATCCTCTAGTGTGTGCACAAACAGATGCACCCATTCTGTCTTTGGTCTCTCCTGCCATGCTTGTGAACAGACCTTAATATGTTGTTTTGGATCCGTCTGTCCATTGTATTTCTCAAAATATAGGGTAACTTTGTTAGAAAATCTAATTTGCATCTTAATTCTGCATTGATCCCATGTGGTCAATGTCTTCTTATGCCTAGCCCACCATCTGGAAGGTGTCTCGCGTAGTGCCATATCTAATGCTGGTAAACGATGTTCATCTGCAATTGTTGCAGTATAGTATTTGATAAATGAATAAACATTAGATGAACCATCATATGTAGGGATTGGGCTTACCTCCTTTCCAATCCAGCGCAGTGACTTTGTGACCTGTGCACATCTCCGTGCTGATACTTCGTGCATGCGACTTTGCCAATTTTCCAATCCTGCGTTAGAGTCTGAAATGCAAGAGCTGTCGCATCTCCAACTGAGTGTTCCATCAGCAGTAGGATTAATACAGTCGTCATGGTTGGAAGTCATCTTATACAATCGGTCTAAATCTTGAGCCCTGGATTCCTCCTAAATCGGCTCGTTGTACCTGTCTCCATCCGCAAGGTCCAATGGTGCGATGACCCTGAGATGTTTTCCTTCAAAGACCATATTATTTGTTTTCAGGTTGATGATGGCGAGGTTATCGATAGCCCAGTCAATTCCCAATAGTGCATGGAAAGGCTAACTATCATCGACAATCTCGATAACCTTGAAATCTGTGTGACTTTGTACTCCATCAATGTCAACAATCACGTTGGATAACCGTCTAAAGGGTATGAATTTCTCCTGATTGGCCATTCTCAATTGGATAGGTGACCATAACAGCTTTGGTCTCCCCATCTGCTGCCATGTCTATTTGGTTAGGACATTTACTTCTGATCCCATATCAAGAATGATCTCATCCATTTCATAATATCCTATCTGTGCACTGAGTCTCATTTATCTCCCTGTTCTCTTGTGTTTCTTAATATGATGAACTACGCTATCAGTAGTTTCGTTCTCACTGCGCGATTCATATGGTCTACCAATTTATACAATTCCGCTATAGCATTTGGAATTTTTAGCAACTTCATGCAACTCCTGAGGAACTGCACAACATAAGTGCATGTCTCTACTGCGGTGCTCGTTCTGTCATACGCAACCGACATATCCTTCATATGCGATATTTCGCTGCGCAACGGGATTCTTGGTGATTCAGGTGTTGATTCTTTGAAGATATCCCGCGCTTCTTCAAAAGTTTCTTTGTTTTTCTTCACGATGAAGGGAGGTGCTTTCCTAGCAGCTTTTCGTATCCATATTGTCTCAAGGGGTATCTGCTTCGTGTTAAAATCCCCAGAAATCGAAGCTTTTGCGCCTCCATCGCTCCCTGTTGCAGCACTACTACGCGTTACTACATTAATACTTTGATCCGTAGGTCTCCTTTCTGCTGCAATCAACTGGATATTTGGGGCCGGCAGCTCTGGCCGTTTTCTTTTCTGCATCTCTACCTCCAACACTGGGCAGTCTTCTATGACATGATTGAAAGAGCTACAATAGCTGCATGTAGTGCATGGGTTGGTACAATCTTGAGATACATAGCTTGCTTGGCTGCAATTACAGCAGATTACTTGGCCTCGGCCTCGTCCCTGTGCTGGGCCATTATTCCTTCCCCTCCCGCGGTATCCTCCATGGCCTCTATATGCTCCCTAATCCTGCTGTGCATTTTCTTGTTTCTGCGGAGTCTCTCCTTGGACTCTGTACATTCCTCCATACACATGCTCAATATCTTTCTTTCTTTCTAGCATGAGCTCATATGTGCAGAAATTAGATTCGTCGTGCCCTACTGACTTACAGAAATTACAATAGAGGTTTTTAGGTGTTCTCACGTATTTTTGTATCATATGGCAGTCTTCTGGCTGGTGTCCTCTAGTTCTACAAATTTCACACCATGGCCCTGGATGTGGGTTTAACGGGTTTGGTCCACCCATGTTAAGTAAATCTTGGAATAAAGGACAATGATCCTTAGTGTGTCCTTCTCCCTTGCAGCCTGTACACCAGACTTCCTTTCTCTCTTGCTTTCCTTGCTTTATGTCTTGCAATTGTAGTGTTAGGGTAGCCAACTGGTTTTGAATCTACGACATCCCAGTGCTAGTTTCTCCCATAGGTGAAGCTTCCAGCTTCATCGCGGTCTCCAATGCTTATGGCTGCGAAGCCACTTTCTGCTGCATCAACGGCTGTCTAATATGGGGCAACAACACGGCTATTAACCACTCCTTATGTTGCTATGGTGGAATATCAAAGCTTACTTGGTCCAGTGGTGTCTTAAATTTCTGATCAAACTCCGAGATTGTTTCATTAGGTTTCTGTTTGATCTCTTTCAACTCTGTGATACACTATGACTCTGACTTTGGCTTCTTAAATTCTGCTAAGAGTGCAGCCTTGATTCCTACCAAGGTTCTTTGGTGTCCTTGCGAATATTTCATGAACCAGTGCAAGGCTCGGTCTCTAAATGTAGTGACGAGTTGGGCTTGCTTCACCACATTGTCCTGTACTTACTTTATGCTCCATACGGCTTCACATAGAAACCAATGATGATTAGGGTCTTCTAGACTTGTTCCTTTGAATATCGACAGTTTGATATCATCATCCATCCTCCTTCGAGGTGGCATGGTGCTCTGAGTGGTGCTAGGGATAATATTATGAGGTTGGACGCTCTGAAGTGGTACAGCCTGAGACAGACTAGGTTGATTCGGGATAGCCTGGGCACCCGCTCCTGCGGTGTTACCAGTGATAATATTCTGCGGCGCGGGTTGCGCGGTGCTCGCAACTGGTGGGTTCTGGACAGATGGGTTCTGAGATAAGGGAGGCGCGGTATGTCCAACCAGTGGATTTTGCGATGTATTAGGATGACATGTGGAGGATAGAGGTGCGGTTTGGCTATCAGGGTCAGCTTCTGAATGTATGTCTACACGGAGTCTAAGTCCACTAGTAGTTTGCTCAGGGACGAACTTGTATCTCTTTCCACTTCTTAGGCTATGAATTTCTTCGTAGGAACCACTATATGTACTATCTACCATGACAGATGCAAGTATTTTACTGCATTCTAAAAACACCTTTCTTAGCAAGAATCATTTTAATATATAAACTGAGGTTGTTTAGATACTTACCTCGGATTCCCTTGAAAAACTCTCTTTCGACTGCGCTATAGGACTTTAGCATGTCCACAGTGAACTGTGTCACAAAAATTTGTAATATATTGTCGACCCAGAAATCGACTGCTCGTACAAATGGATTATCTAGTGCTTTGAGCTATTCAATAAGCTCCGGTTTCCATTCAATCAGTGTGTTTTGCGGGATACAGTTTCTGTGTGCTACGAACCTTGACAACCACTCGTGTAGCTCGCATCCAAAGGACGCCCAGAAAACTTCATGCACGTCTTTCCACAGGTATTTATTCAACCACTGAATGTCAGAGAGATGTGGGTTTCTGTTTTCTTTCCTTGTGAAGTCTCTCTCTATCTTGTCACACCATGCCCAAATTTCTTTCCTGTCTGGATACCAAAAGTCGATGCCCAGCTCCACTTCTTCTACTTCGCACATCACGACTTCAACTCATCACGGATTCTTATCGTGGCAACGGAACCATTTGTTGGCTTAAGTACTGATCTAGAGGTTTCCAATGTACATTGTAGACCCAGGTTCTTTAGTGGTTCGAGGAACCAACGAAACCCCTTCTCACCTGCCCTTTCGGCAACAACCTGCGAACAGGTCGAGGTCTCACCCGAGGTGTAGCTATGGGGGCACTGCGGAATCAGGTTTCCACAGTGAAGTGATGAGTTGGTCGAACATGAATACTGCGTAGTGCACTGTCAGACCTGCGCTGCGAGATCAGGATTGCGCGACAATAGACTGCGTCGTGGTCCACACTTCTACCACTAACCGTTGCGCAATCAACGCACCCAAGGGCTGCGTGGTTCGAGCAGGATACACTTAATAGGACAGCGCAACGGGTTTATACGCTTCCTCATTCAACTTAACCACTGATGTATTTACTTGACACTTACTCATTCATCTACTTCCTTAGATTAATTTAGACTTATAACGAATGCAAGCAGAGAGAACATACACTGTTGCGCACACCCGGTGTTGCGCGTCGAAGGGTTATACAATCTGAACATTACATACACATGTGATTATTCAATGAACTGATACTTTCACGGACTTGGAATACCGACCATTCAACATTCATCCATTCCATCAATACTTAACATATCATTCCCATCTTTCTCCTATGGCGAATACATATAAAAGCATTAACACACCAAATTGATAAATGAGAATCTGAGCATCCAATGTAAGCAAATAAGTAATTGTAAACGAACAAGCAATCACACTACACATTATTTAACGTGGTTCACCCCCCGGATGGAGGCTTCGTCCATAAGAACTATTGTTATATTAGTCTTTGGGAAGGGTACAATAGTTCTTTGTTTGCACACTCAGCTGCAGAGCCTTTACAATAGCTTCAAGCTTGAGATTCAACAATATTCAAGCTTACAAAATGAAGAGTTAACAACCCAACAAACCTTTCCAATACAAAATGTGCCTTATTTATAGATCATGCCCGTAGGTCATGTCTTTACAATTCATAGGCAAAACCCTTAGGTTTACAAAACTGGTGTGGCTAACTGCCATCCTGGCTGTCGCTGTTGACAGCTTGCTCTGCCTACTCCAGGCCATCCTGCTGGGCCACTCGTGGCTCACATGATCTTCTGACAACCTCAATCATCAAAAATGGTTACAACTGCATCATGGCCTGTCCCTTTCCACACCTTTCGCCTGCCTGTCGCCGTCGGCGTAGTGGCCTAGCTTCTCAACTGCTCGTCGCCACTCCCCTTGGAAGGTCGCTTTCTTCTTCCTTCAACATGCTCCTTACTCAAAATAGGTCACTTCCTTGTCTAACCTTTACTTGTATTTCTTACCAAAAATAGTTGTTGCGCAGTGCCTGCACACCAGCATACTGCGTAATCCTTCCTTACCAATTATCGATGCGCACCATGCGCAATTTCTCAAAACTGCCCCCATACCATGTTGCAACGCGTATGCACAATTTCCAATACCTGTGCATATTTTCCAACTTGGGCCCCTCCCGACATAGTTTAATTCCTTTCTCATAAGCAAATTCATTTATCTTCAAAGACAAAAAATAAGTTGCATTATCAAAGACTAGGGAAATTGGAACTCCAAACCTGGTTATGATGTTTTCTTCCAGGAATCCGATAACTGCATCCTCGTTTAATTTGTGCAGTAGAATAGCTTCTGACCATCTTGTAAAATAGTCTGTAGTTGTCAGGATATGCCGAGGTTGCAATGACGAATTTGGGTTTATTTCACCAATAGCATCTATGCCCCACTGCTCAAATGGTTCAGATATGATGACTGGCTGCAGGGGTCCTGCGACTTTTGGCAATTTCCTAGCACTTCTTTGGCATACATCACAATTATGGGCATAGGCATGAACGTCTCTGAATAAGGTTGACAAATAATACCCATCTCTAAGAATTTTATGTGTTGTGGTATCTCCAGAATAATGTCCCCCAGCAGGGCCATCGTGCAATTCCTTGACCACACTATCAGCATCTAATTCCTTCTCTAGACATCTAAGGAAAATCCCATCATAATTTCTTCTAAAGAGTATCCCATCAATAATTTGATAGGCTGCTGATTTTAGAGGTAGTGCTCTCCTTTGCTTAGAATTCCAGTGTTTGGGCAAATATCCTTGTTGCAAATAATGCACTAGGTCCCTATACCAAGATTCAGGAGTTGTAAAAATAGGACATACTTTAGCCATATTCAGCTCCACTTCATTTTCCCAGTTCATCTCTTGATCAACTAGATGCTCAGTGAGAAACTTACATAGCCCTTGACCCTTGATAATGGTGGTAGGTTTGAATTCCAAATCATACTCTTGCAGAGTTGTAACCCAATTCCCTCTCCATTCTCCCAATTCCTTCTGAAGGAACATAGATCTGACAACAGGTTGAGGGACTATGACTTTAGTCTTGTTCTTTAAAATATATGGCCTGAATTGTTTTACCGCTTTGAATACGGCATACGATTGCTTGTCTACCCATTAGAGAGATTTTGAGGTCAAAAAAGGGCCTCCTAAGAGATGTACTACAAAAATATGAGATATATTAAAATATTATGAATTGGGGGTTTTATGGGGTAGGTATATATGACAAGTCACCTCCCACACTATTTTCTATGCACAATATAAATAACCATGGTTAAGTTACTTTTCAAAATTCACTAGAAATAAAATTAATAAAATAAGACTACATTGATGTGACTAAGATTCATTGTAAATTCACAAAAATGTATTGTCCTTTAACATTTATTTGTCTTGAACTTGCAAATGAAATTAAATAATAAAAAACATTTTTAAGAGTTTTTTTTTAAATTTTATGTTGACTTTTTATATTTAGTACTTTTCTCATGAATTTAATAATGTAATTTAATTGAGAATTTATTTACATGTAAAATGTCAATAATATTATTATAATCCACATTACATTATTATTATTATTATTATTCTTAAATAGAATGGAGTGAATATATAATTTAAAATTAAAAACATAAAAATGATAATATATTATTTTATAAAAAAATGTGAAAGGACTTTCTTTATGAATTAAGAGTACTTCACTTGAAAATGAAAATAATATTATTTTATGTGAAAGTGTGAAAATACATTCATTATGAGTACTTTACTTGAAAATGACAATAATATTATTTTATGAAAGACTATCATTATGAGTACTTTACTTTATGACTTAAAAGTACATACACCACTACCTTGGTTAACTATGTGTTTTCATCCACCATAGAAAATTTGACAAATAAGCATTCTTAACTCATGCAATGCCACCTCACCAAGGGGGATGATGTCATCTACTAGAATGTGATTGGCTGTATTTTATAGTACATTTTCTTTATTTTGAGGCCCTTTTTTGACCTCAAAATTTCTCTAATGACAGGATAATTCAGTTCAGCGCCCTGCATACCAGTGCTCATAAAAGAGATTGGGTATTCGTCTCCTCATTCCACCTTTTGCGTGAGCACAGCTACGAGAGAGTCATCCAAAGCAAAGGTGTACATAATGAAATATTTATCAAAATCTATACTTCTTAAAGAAAGTGCATTAGCTATAGCAGCTTTGATTTCCTTAAACGCCACCTTCTCCAAGTCAGTCCACTTGAACTGTACACTCTGCTTTATCATTTGCTGCAAAGGTTTAACAATCTGAGTGAAATCGGGAATGAACCTTCGAACAAAATTGATAGTGCCCATAAATGATTGCATAGATTTCTTGTTGTGGGGCATGGGAATCTGATTGATAGCTTGGACTCTCTCTTGATCTATTGAGATTCCCTTTTTTGAAATGATATGACCCAAAAATTTTCCTTCAAGAACAACAAACACGCTTTTCTTTGGATTCAAAGAAATACCATAATTCCTACAGCGACCAAAAATCTGCTTCAGGTGAAAAACATGGTCTTCTCTCTTCTCTGAGAAAATTGTCACATCATCTAAATAAACTACAACACAATGACTCCATAATCCTCAAAAAGCAATGCCCATTGCTCGTTGAAAGGTGGCTCCGGCGTTTATCAAACCAAATGGAATCCTTCGGTATGCGAACGTTCCCCACTATGTACGAAAAGTGGTTTTGAGCCGGTCTTCTTCTGCTACTAGCACCTGTTTGTAAACAGAAAAACCATCCAGTAGAGAGAAAAGTTCTGATCCTGATACCATCTGCAATATTTTCTCCATTGGGGGCACAGGATAGTTGTCTTTATCGGAAGCTTTATTCAAGTTCCGGAATCCACACACAATCTGATTTCTCTTGATTTCTTCCGGACGGGAACTAAATTAGCAACCCATTCTGAATGTCAGACTTTGAAAATGATCTTTGCATCCAACAATTTCTTCAACTCCTTTTGTATCAAAGGCTCAAGAGTCGGATGCATTCTTCTTAATTGCTGCTGAAATGGTTTAACACCAGTCTTCATTGGTATTATGTGCTGAATAATGTGAGTATCATATGTCTTTGGATCCTCATAAGTCCATGAAAAGACATCTTTATATTGTCGAAATAGTTTGATGAACCTATCTCTTTCGTCCGGCGAACAACATTTACCAATATTAACATATTTCGGTTTAGCCTCTGTACCCAAGTTTACTAATTCATGCTGCATAGAGGAGCTGTGAGTTTTAGCATGTACTGGCCTTTTGAAATTATTATGCAGATCGAATAAACTTTCAAGATATCTTACTCCCTTGGGCATGAAATTTCCTTTGACAGCATCTTTACTTTGCAGATATGAATCGTGCTTCTCTTCGTCTATTATGGCCTCCTGGAACAAATCTTCGTTTGTTAAGAAGCTGATGATCTGATCGTCATCATCAAACAACCTAAGATTTGTAATGTTATCCAGAACATATGGCCTGAAAATTAAATCGATAGAACACTTATTATTAGTAGGCACTAATATGGAAGCAGAGGTAGCTAACAAATCAGCTGCGACATTTCTTAATCTGGGAATGGAATTAATATTAAAAGTATCAAAACATGAAATCAAATTCCAAATATCTGACTGATAACCTTTCAAATGCGGTCAAAGGCAGTAGATTGTATCTCTCACTTGCCTGACAACTATCTCCGAATCACCAAAGATTTTCATATTTTTGACATTTAAACTAATAGCTTTCTTTAAACCATGGACCAGAGCTTTGTATTCAACAGTATTGTTAGTGCATTCGAACTCTAATATACAAGATAAGAAGTGTTTATTGGTTTCAGGATCAATTAGGACACAACCATCTCCGGATCCTTCTTGGGTCTTGGAACCATCAAAATATAAGACCCAAAAAACATTTTCTGTTTTAGCTAAGTTAGTACCACTATCTCTTACGTCAGTGACTAATCCTACTGTGTTACAATCAATATCATCAGTCCGAGAGAATTGAAGGAGATCGGATTGTTCATTTGATTCATGGCTAGCATCTTCCGATTGATAATTTCTTGGTTCAATCTCTATGAAATAATTTCCCAATACTGAAGACGAGAAAGCTACAGCTTCATTTTTCTCCTCTAACTTAGTAACATTTTGTTTCATGTGGGGTTCTCTCAGTATTTTAATATGCTTTTGTCTATTCTAATAAGGAAACCACAAATGAGAATAGTCTGTTGCAAAGTAACCATTAAGTTTCGTAGACCAGTCCCTGCTTAAAATCACACCATAAGCTCAGGAATATCGACCACCATTATATCCACAAATTGACCTACTCTTGGATCTGCTGACAGCCTAATAAGCACATCTTTCATTTCTCCAATGACTTTAACAGCAGTCCTATCTAACTATATGATCTGAGATGGGGATGGAATTGGCTGCCCATTAATATTTTTGCAAATTGAAAGCGGCATGTTGAGGAGGCCCCAGAGTCTACCAAACAATTGTGCACATTATGATTGAAAATTTTGAAAGTTAAGAGAAAAGGCAAAGTCTGCGATCTTGATTTCCCGCCAATGCTAACTTCGTTTATCTCAGGGTTTTCCTCAGTGTTTTCTACCGAAGTACTAACTTGTGAGTCAAAGGCATCCAACAATTTCTTCCTTTGTTGGGGCAGGCTACACATATCAAATATAGAAACATTTGCTTTCGCCTTCTTAATGTCTTCAATTATATCATAGCCCATATCACATTCTTTCAAAACTTTAGGTTGATTTTCTGTTTTGTTCAAAGTGACCTTTGGCTGTTTAGATGTTTCTGTGCTTGGCTCTTTTGTCACTGCTGGGTTTTCCTTAAGCTGCGGTGGGATGACAGTTATGTGCCTTCTGGGTATCTCTTTCGTAACCTTAGCTTTAGGTGTCTCAATAGTTTGATCAATCACGGGGCCTTTACTCCTAGTAGTGACATTAATTGCTGCAGACTGAAATTCATCAGTTATATCTTCGTGAGAAGGTTCTTGTGCGGGTGCCCAATCCCATAAGACCATTGTTGTGTCAAGAGCGGGTTCTTCCTGCTAAAAAATTTGCTCTTCCTGAGGATCTTTCTGGTCAATTATCTGTGCATCTAACATTTGGTTCATCACTAGGCTCATCGAGTTTATCCACTGTTGACAACTTTTTTCTGAGTGTTGTTCTTGATGGAATGTACAGAAATGGTCCATGCCTACTTCATTTAAATTTAGCACAGCAGAATTGCTTACAGGCGGAAGCAACTGTCCGCTTTCTTCTCTTTTCTTATAGAAAGGCTTGAATGGCTACCTGGAAGTGCTAGTTGTCTTATCTTTATCTAGATCGATGATATGATTAGAAAGTTTTTGCATCATTTTGACCATATTTTCCATATATGTTGATGGTTCCTCTTTATTTATGGTTAACAAAAAGGGATTCTTAACTGCTTCTTGTTTTGTTTCTAGATCCAAAGCATGCTTAGCAATGTTGTCCACTTCTTCTTCTACCTTCTTAGCTTCTTCGAAATTTTCTATGTAGGTGGTTTTATTTATTCTTTTAACGAACATTGCTATGGGAGGGTCAAGAGCCGTTGTATAATATTCAACTAAATATTCCTCAGCAGGCCTAGCTGCATCACTAAAATTGTTCAACAATGTAGTAAACCTTTGGCTAAACTCTTGAACCTTTTCTTTCTTTTCCATCCTCATTGATAGTAACTCTTTCATGAGCATAGCTACCGTTTTATGAGTTCCATACTTTTTCAAAAAACATTTCTCGAAGTCCCCCCAATTAGATATGGAACTGGCCTGCAAGCTAAAGTATGAGGAAGATACCTTGGGTTCAAAAGTGTAAGGGAAAAGCCTACAGACTACATCCTCATGATGCACATTTAAAAGACTTAGAGCCAAGTAAAATATTTTAAGATGATCTTTTGCAGAAATACCTTTCCCAAGATCATATTTAGGCAAAACCTTTTCAGGATTCTTGGGCAGATCATGGAATGGCCCAACTATATTCAATGCTCCTCTCGCTCTCCATGCCGGTACAATCATGGCTCCACATGGTGAATTTGGTGGAGTGTTATGTGGAGTGTGAGGTGGAGAATTGTGCGTAGTATGTGGTTCTTCTAGATTTGGAGGATTTTCAAGTCCAATTTCTCCAAGAGGTTCTGTTATTTCTTCCAAAGATAGATCTACCAGATCTTCTAAGTTTTGAACAAGAACCGAATCCCTGGTATATAACGTTTCCCTTCTACGGGCTATTCTCCTGGGGAGTGAGGGAATTGAATTTATACCACCAAGCTTCCTAACATAAGCACGGGTATGTCTTCTTAAATTTGCTACTTCAGCAAAAGGAACAACATACAGTGTTTCTTGTTGTTCGATCTCAAAATTGGGATCTTCTTGATTTATTAATTCCAGATCTGGATTATCTGGGATAGCTGTTTCAAACAGGTCTTCAGTGGGGTTCCTTGTAACGAAAGGATCTCCTCTACCAACCATGCACTGGAGGCCCTCCTTCTAGCGCCAAAAAAACTGTTGATGCCTCGAAAATCGTAGCATCAATCAGCAAGGGATTCTCCCCAGTAATCAATCCCAAATAGATCGCTTACCGTTTGGTGTGGGGAATCCGTTCGATTAACGGCTCGGCTACCGTGTAAGATTTAAAGATTTGTCTTCCTTTGCACCGGTTGCGTCCCGATCCACCGTTTATGTATTTTATTTTTTAACTATGAGATGCAAGTGTTTTAATCTAAATGCAAACTGTAATAAATCTAATCTAAAACTTTTTTAAGAAAATTTAATCTATCCTCGTAAGGAGAAAATTTAAATGATGAGTAATAAACTGGAAATGCAACCAAGAACTTAACAAATAGTTGTTAAATTGAATGAAAGCGTTTGCAGCAGAAAATAAAAGATTATCAAATATAGCCTTGATAGAGATAAACTTCTATTACCCATTTTACACAGAAATTTTGCATGAGAGAGTGAAAGCATTCAAAGAAAAGAAGTAATGCAGATGGTTAAGAACGATCTCACAGCCAATGTGTGAATAATGCAGAAGTAACTCGGCCAGTCATTCAAACATTCCCATAATAAAACTCCATGCAGGCTTCCATCAGGAAAAATAGAACTTCCTTTATTGATGCAGTAAAATAGTTCATGTACAGCATAAGTCTGCCCTTTCACCTGCCAAAAGTCTTTTCTATCCCATCTATCTCTATATTTCTAGATCTTACAAATCTATCTCTTCTCAAAAACCTAACCCTAGGGAAAAAAAAAGTTCGTCATCTAGTGCCTAAAGAGACAAAAAGCATTTCCAGCTATCTTTTAACATATTTATACAAAAAAAAAAAATTCCAGTTGTCTTTTCTCAAAATTTATAATAAAAAAAATTAAGCTCCAGATGGCTCTGCTGCTTCATTTGGTTTCCCTCCCTCTGCTGACTTGTTCTCTTCAACAAGGTTGCCTGCTTTTGCTGATTTGTCCACCTCTTGAATATAACTGGCCCACTGGCTAATTTCTCTCAGGATGGTCTTTCCTCGTGCAAAGATTGTCACCTTCCGAGCTATCTCATCTTTGCGCAAATCTGATTTGACACTTGATGCCCTTGCTACAGCCTCCTACGTAATATTTTCCAGGAAATAAGTGTGAACAGTGGTCTGCTCAATGAATTGATGGAGGTCCTCTGAGGTTATAGCCTCTATCTTCTTTAGATAGTCTAATTCTGCATTCAAGTTGCCCTGCAATTCTACCAGACGTTGTTCTCTCTCAGGGAACTCATAAATGGTCTAAGGTAAAGCCATGTGACACTTCTCATGATTTTCCCGGATTTTGGAGTAGACAATGTGGCATTTTTTGATGGTCTTCCGGATCTCAAGACTAAATTTGTTACCACAGTCTCTGCAAAACTCAACGACTCCTATGTCCATGTCCAATTCCTCAGTAGTTGTAGCACATAGGTTTGAGGAAAAACCAGATCTTCCTTTCCTCCATTCAAATTGTGCCTTTATTTCTACCACATGTTGTGCATACTTGTCCTTTATTTTAAGTGCCTCGACCTCAATGGATGTCACCCTGGTTATCATTTCTTTCATCCTGCAGACCTCTTCTGATATCAACACTAGCGATTGATAGGTCTTTTCTTGTACGTCACAGACTTGCTTGTAGAATGTAGCTAGATCCTGCTTCTTTTCATTTGCTTCCTTGAGATGTTCTAACATATCTACCTTTTCTCGTGTCAGCCTTTCAAACTGAGGCTTGAAAAACTCAATTTGCTTAACGATGTTGGCTTCATGATTTTCCAATTCTGTTATGTGCGCCTTTAAGTCCTTTTTCTCATCTTCTGAGATTTCCAGTTGCACTTCTAGTGCATTCTTTTCATTTTCGAGCTGTCGGATATTCAAAGTTGTTTCTTTCTTCTCTTCCGTAAGCTCTTTGTACTTATTTTTCAATTCATTTCCTTCTAACACCTCCTTCTTCTTGTCATCTTTTATCTTGAAACATAGCTCTCTGTATTTCTTAACATCTTCAACTAGACGATCGACATTGTCTTTACTTGCTTGGGTTGAATCTATCAAGCATGATGCTATGAACACATGGTCGATGTCAGTGGTGACAACCCCTTCACTAGCTATCCCTAGTTGGTTTATTGTTTCCATATCCAAGTCCATGGCCCGCGTGCTGCACATGCCTTGTTCCACAGCTTTCTCTGCTTCTTCTCTTGCTTTCCTCTCTGCCATCTCTACTAGCTCGGCTTGTAACCTTTCGGCCTCTTACTGCTGCAATTTGGCAACTTGCTCTTGCAGGATTATTTCTTCTTCCTCTTGTAGAGATTTTGCTTCCTGCTCCTTCTAGATTCTAGCAGCTTCCGCATCTTTCTACTGCTTGACCTCTCGCTCCTTTTCGAGCTTCTCTCCTTCTTCCTTTTCCTTCCTCTTTGACTCCTCTGATTGAGAAGCTTTTGCATCTTGCTCCTTCTGGATCAACCCGACAGGCTTAGGAGTGGAACTGTTTTTGCTTTTATGGCAGTAGCGTTTTCCCAATTTAGTTAAGTTCCTAGAACTCCAGAAAAATTCTTCATCTTGGTCCCAAAGATGTGTGTACTCATAAGAAGTTTTGACATTAAGACAATGCTTAGAAACCCTGCCACTAGGATCATGTCTTCTAAAGGGATTTGTGCCGAAATGAAAAACCTCTAAGCCCTGAGCAAAGTTTTCACTATCTTTTTCCTTCAGGATACTATATGCATCGATGGTGAAGGGCATCGGTGGATAAATACATTTATTTCTCTCTGTGAGGATCTTGCTAACTCCACCAGTGCTGAAGAGTTGTCTTAGAGCCTCCTTGTGTACTACAAAATCTGTGACATATCGAGGCAAAAGAAAGGAAGTTTGACATCCTCCACTCATTCGGATGTAGGAGCCCTTGGTGGAGAAGTAATAATCCCCAAACTCTTCGATGATAGGCATGGAATTTTCGGATAGGAAATTCGGCTCCTCTATAAAAATGAGTTGGTACAGGGGCATGATGAGTTTCTCACAAATCTGCTTGTAGTAACTCGTGTATTTGCTTGCCCATGTGGGTTGGTAGGCTACAAATAGAGGAGACTCTTTTTTGTTCCATATGCAACCCAAATCCGAGAAGGAGTGCTTGCTTAACAAGCAATCCATCAAATAAGAAGACATGAAGAAGTCAGCCTTCTTCTGGGTCATGCCTCCTTGAGCAGCGGTTAATTGCGAGACCATACAGTCTGAAATTATGTCGGCCCAATTGAAGATTGTACCAGACATGGCCACATGGACCATCACCGACACCCTGTTAAGATCCTAGTGGGCGGCCTTCACTAACACCTCGATGTTTTGGTGTAACGGTTCATATCATTTGGTATCAAAGCCTCCACCCAGGTTCAAGTCACAGAGCGGGTGGCAACGTCGGCATTGCAGTGTTCGTTCGGGGCTCGTATGGCGCAAAGGGGACACCACCGTATGGGTGCACATCCAGCCCAGAGTCTGTACTGCGGAGCGTGGTGGGATGTTAAGATCCTAGTGGGTGGCCTTCAATAACACCTCGAGGTTTTGGTGAACGGTTCGTATCACACCCAGCCAAGCTTGAAAACATTTCCATTCATCATGTCGAAAATACGACTCAGCATCAAGGAAATGAGCCTATAGGGAGTCCTTAGCAGAGCACTTTCATATTCATTGGTATTTCTTTTCCTGATTTGTCTTTCACTTATCATCATCTTTCTAGCAAACTCTAGAGTGTCTATAGTTTGCTTGGCTATCCTCTCATTGTCTAGCCAAGTCCTTGCCTGGGGCAACTTGTAAGTAGCCATGATGTGCTTAGGTGCGAAAGATGCTAGATTCATCCCGTTCTTGTCATTAATGAACCTTGTATCAGTCTTAACATGAGGAATTATCCAGTCGATGACCTATGAGCACAGGAATAGCTCAGGACGAGTCGCTTCCTTGCGAAAGCAGGATTTCTTGATGTTCGAGTAAACCATGGTTTCTTCTAGGGATGCTTCAGGGTAGTTCTGATCTTGGATAAACCTATATAAGTCACCCCATTGAAATTCTAGGGTAGAGCTTCCTGGGGATACCCTTGTAGCAGCTTGCGTGTGGCTAAACATGGTTTTGAGCAATGTGTCTAACAAGATTTCCACATCCGAATCTAATTCTACAACTTAGCCTTCTTCCTGGTAGACCTCCTATGCATGTCAAACCTGCGATGATGAGGGTAGCACAAATGAGGAGTTTGACAAATTCTCGAGCAACCATTGCTAGCAAAAACACATCTTACGATTTAAGCAGAAATTGAGCATGCAACAGTATCGGCTTTCAAATTAAAATGACCTTTCACTGACGAGGGTGACAAGGAATAACTTCTAAACAAAAACACCTATGCAATAGCTCAACATGCAATTTAAAAAACGAAAGCTGTTAGCTAGCACTTGACCACATTTTATGATAAAAACAATCATTTACTGGCACTAACTTTTTTGAAGGATGCATAATTATGCAAAGTGCTAGCATTATGGGACAAGAAGAATTCTCGAAACTTCTACAGCTTCAACATGGGTCTTTATCATCGAGAGCATGACTTATTACCATGACGGTGAGTGCGTAAGGTATCCCTTGGTAATAAAAAATATTCCTACATGAGCTACGGAGTAGAATGTATGCTATAGAGCTGGTAGCGCTATTAGTGGCTTTAGAACAAACTGTGATAAGGAAAGTTTCTAGGCTTCATCTTTCATTAATAAAACAAGCGCTGGGAGGAAGCCTTTTCTATAATGTTGAGAAACAACGGTTGATAGGATGAAATGCATATGCGCATAAGGCGGTTTTCCTGGGTCGTGGTTCGGCTGGAGAGAATGAAAACTTTTCATTTTTATCGGCTTTGAAGGAGAATTTCCCATTAAGCAAAAGGGGTTCCCTTATATCACACGAAAATAGCGGGAAAAACGAGTGCTAAAAAGCTTAAAATGGGGAAAAACGAGCCTCATACGAAGCTTCTTTTTAGCTAAAAAAACAAAGGGGAGGCAAAACGTCTACCTGTCAATCTTGGAATTTCCTCTCGACAGTTGACACACATACCCAGATGAGTGACAAGCTGAAAGCTCTCAATTGCAAATGGAAAACTCCTCTTCTCCTTGGCAACAGTGGAATGCAAGAAAACCCCGTTCTATGCATCTATTTATAGCGTGGGCAATAAATCTGCATAGGGTGGACAGTTGGAGCATTAATGAGCACGGGGCTCAACGCAACTGGTAATTAACTCCGCACAGGGTGGCAATAAAACATTTCACCAACTTTACATTCGCGCCTACCCAAAATATGGGTTGCACTCCGGCAGCGGTCGAGATGGTAATTCATGCACAAATGGAAGCAACTTTAGGGCTAACTCTTGCGACCAAGAGCTGCGCCCGTGGATTGAAACGCAAGTCGGCACTTTTAAGGTTAAAAACAGCGCAACCGGTGGCGACTTTAGCCATAGAGACTACGAACAAAATCCGTGATGAAGAGGTCGAGGCGCACAAAAGGGAGGCAATTGTAAGGCCAGACATTGCGCAGCGGGCGGGCGCTTTAACTCTAAAATCTGCTCCAAACAGTGCGAAGTTAAAGTTTTGAACTGACACAAAAAGCGGCCGAGTTAGAGTTAAAAACTGCACCAATGCGGAAAAAATTAAAGTTTAAAAAATGCGATGATTAGGGAGAAAAGGTAAGAACAAGAGGCTCTTAAGTCAGCAATTTTAAGGCTAAATTGTGCACCATAGTTTTCCAAAGATAAGGTAAAAACTTACACAACTGTCGCAAAGTTTATCGTTAAAAAACTGCGACCAAAGCTAAAAGATAAATTTGGCCTTAGCGAAAAAAAAATCAAACAATTTTTGGAAGAAGAGAGATAAGAACTTGCAAAGATAAACAAACAAGCTTCAAAAAACCAAGGACTTCTTCAAAAATAGGAGGAGGGGCCCCAATATTTGCAAAATTTTGGGGGGTATGTTACAGCAACAACACTACCTTATCAAGTATGTATTGGACCAATGCATTCATTGGAATTACTGTAGGAAAAGGAAAGGGAAAAGTGTGCAAGAGTACACCATCGAATTCAGGAAGATGGTTATTATGTTGGGTGTCTCATCTAGGAATATAGATGTACTCCTCAACTATATGGGGGGTCTACACATTCATTTATGAAATCAAGTGATGCTCTTCAAGCCCAAGACAATTGAGGAGGCCTATGTGTAAGCGTAGTACCTGGAGGATATAGGCCACAAGAAAGGACATCCAAGTGGCTCCAAATAGAAAGAAAACCAAGACACTTCCAAGGAGGGGAAGAAGAAGTGGAAAGGAAAAGATAACAAGACTACAACTATCACGTCCCCACCCATCAGTCCAACCGACGATGGGGACATGAACAAATCACAAGGGTTCTAATTTTCGCTCCCATAGTCATATTATGAAATTCATAAACATTTGAATGTGTATGCAGACATAATAAAAATACACAGTGGGAAATAAATCATTCCACACACACACACAGAACAATCATATACTAGCATACTTATCACATGCATAATAATAATAATAATAATTCATGCACATTCAACAAGATAGTAAATTAACAAGTAAACATTTATCTTTCAATTGAATTCATCCAAGCAACTGGCTATGGAAGAGCAATGTTCCACCCAGCCATAGGCACTATGTACAACTCTTTATCTTTCTTTTGAGAGGCCAACCCCAATATGGGCTATGTATCCACTAGGGAGGAACTACGCAAGCTCACTCACAACCATAGAAACATACTTTCATGCTAAGCCAGCACACGTATGGGTTTATCAAGCATATAGAGAGGAAACAGAGGTGAATGCTAAGCCAACGATCTCAACTGCAGAGCTACAGGCATATCATGTTAGAGCATGAAAACCCACTTAATACTTAGGATATAATTTATTTCATTTTTTATTAGTTTCCTAGTTAATTTTACTATGTTTTGGCCACTTACTTGTCTCCTCGGTCCACCATATGCCATCCTTATCCACTTGAGCGCATCCTTGGTAATCCAGTCTGCTTTACTGTCTATCCGGAATTGAAAGGGTGCATATCCTGCTTTTGTAGTGCTTTCACAGCTTTTTCTTACTTTTGGATGGATAAGACTAAAGCTAGGCGATCCAGTGCTTTTGGCAGTTGCTAGATTTTGTGTCCAACACATCTTACCTCTTTTTCACTCCAAAATTTATCATATTTTTCCATTTTTAGTCTACTTCACATTCCAAAATATTTTTATCCAATTCGTGAGCATCTTGAGTGAGTTGGAGAGATCTGTTTCTACCTCAGGGGGTTTTAGCTAGTTTAGTAAGCCTGCTTTTGTGACCAATTCAAATGCCTCCATAGCAATTTGAATTTCTGATGTAACTATATTATTTGTAGCCACTTTATGGTACATGGTTGGCTGATGTACATTTATGCTAATACAGTTTAATATTGTGCATAATTCAAAGTCTAATTTTGAGTGTTCTTGTCAATTCTAGAGTAGCAATTTGTGTGAGAAGTGTTATTCAATACTATGATCAACGTGTGATCTTATTTCACATGGTATCAGATATCTTTAGGAGAGCATATCTACATCCAATAGTGCACCAGAAACATTTAATTTTCCATAGAAGTCTCGTGGACAATTACCTTGTACTCTTGAGTTTAGCTCAAGAGGTCTACCCAGGCGTGACAGACTCTCGAATGTGCCTATTGTCATATTGCAGAGCTCTGTAGTTTGAATCATTCTCTAGAGATTTGTTTGGTTGTGTTTTTTCATGTACATATTAGTCCTCAATGCACACCTCATTCTCCTCACGGATCCATCTCAAAATGTGCTTTTGAATCCTAATTATTTTCAATGGAAGGCACAGATGGAGATTTTGTTGATGTCGAAAGGCCTCTACAGAGTAACAATGGGAACTGAAGCAAAGCCTTCTTCATCTGTAGACAATTCAAAGTGGAACAATTGGAGAGATGAGTCCTATGGCCTTCTCTACCTCAACACATTGATAGATCTTCTATTTCATTTCGATGGTCTAACTTCACCGAATCAAGTTTGGGAGAAATTGAAAGCTTTGTTTGGTAAAACCGATGATCTGAGAGGACATCAAGTAGAGAATGAGATGATTTCTCTAAGTCCGAGAAGTTTCAAAAATCTACAGGATTATTTCTCCAACTTCAAGTCATTGGTTTTGCAGTTGAAGTAGTGCGGTATTGAGAAGAAGGATGAGCAGTTAGTTTTGGAAATTCTTTCTAAATTGGGGAAAGACTACTCAACCTTTGTCTCGACTTTCCATGCCACAAAGATAGCTATATAGAATTGAAAGATGCCCAGTTTTTCCGAATTCATGGAGTCTTTAACTCATGAGCAGAATAATCTTATGTTGATGGGCATATTGAATCCTTCAAAAGATCAAGCTCTAGCTGTTGGCGACTCAAGGAATTTGAAGGGTAAGAAGAAGGAGAGATATAAGCCACAAGAGGACCCCTCCACCTCCAGAAAATATCAATAGAAGAAGAAAGAGCGAACGAAGTGCTCATATTTCCAAAGGGGCTTTCATCCTGAAAGTTCCTATATGAGAAATACCATAGATCAGATGGCACAACTCCTTGAGAAGAACCATATCCCCATTCCTGAAGGTGCAAAGAAGAAGGAAGGAGGTTCTAACTCAGATGACAAGGAGAGATTCCATGCTCTAATGGCCAGCATATCTTCATCCACTTATTATATCATTGATTATGGAGCTTGACGGAACATGGTTGCATCCAGAGAATCATTTGCTACTCTTAGTTCCTCCTATGGCCCAGATCCTATCATTATTCTTGGAGATGAATCAGAAACTACTTCAAAGGGTAAAGGTAGAGTAGATATTGACAATGGCTCATTTTTAATGTGCTTTATGTCTCTGGTCTAGCTGCAAACTTACTTTCTGTATATCAAATGACCCATACTGGTTCACCCAAAAGAGTTGTCTTCACCCCTAATGATTTGGATATCTTTGAGATCTCCTCAGGAATATTTGTTGCATTAGGAACTCCAGATCATTCCTCTAGAGTCTACAAGTTTTCACAATTTTTTCTATCTCTTCACCAGTAGCGCTCCTCTCTCATTCTAATGAAGCAAGCAATATTTGGTATGATAAGTTTGGCCATCTAAACTACATATACCTTCATGAACTTCATGACAAAAACATGGTTGTAGGGTTTCCAAACAATACTTTCACAAAATGAGTCTACCAGGGTTGCATCCTAGGAAAACACCCTGAGAAAAAATTTGAGAGATCAAGGCTTGAGAGAACATCTGAACATTTCGATCTGATCCATAGTGATATTTCTAGTCCTCTCCCTCATATGTTACTGAAAAAATCCATATACCTATTAACTTTCATTGATGATCATACTAGGTATTGTTGGGTCTGTTTTATGCAGTTTAAGTCTGAAGTTTTTGGCCATTTCAAGTTTTTTAAAGCCATGGTTAAGAACCAATCTGGAAGGAAGATAAAGGAAATCATATATGATAATGGGGGAGAGTACATCAGATATTATTTTTAAGCAGCTTTGTGCAGTGGCTGGCATCCACATGCAGCACAATATGCCATACACTCCTCAACAGAATGGAGTTGTTGAGAGAAAGAATATAGATCTCTGAAGGAGATGGGAACTTGTATGCTGGAAGCAAGGTATTTGCCACCAAATTTGCGGGATAAAGCAATCAAATGTGTAGCCTACATATAGAATAGAGTCCCACATAAAGCACTAAAATTATTTACCCCTCATGAATCTTGGTGTGGCAAGAAACCTGATATTTCACATTTCAGGATATTTGGTGTCTGTTGCTTGGTTTTTCAACCAAGCATGTGCAAGGATGCACCTGCTAACTAGTAGCAGCAGTCCCAAATAAAGCAATATAAATAAGAAAATATAAACTATAGATTGATGGCAATAAACAGTAAAATAAAGAAATCTAGATTAATAACAATAAGCAAAATTGATTCATAAATATGTAAAAATAAAAATTAAAACTCTTGTATTACCTCAAATGGTGAGGATGGTGAGTTTTGGGCAGCTCCAAGGTTGAGGTGCTCCAATGTCCAATGGTCTCTTCTTCTCCAATACTTCAATGGTTGGAAAAAGCTCAAAAGATGGGCAAAGCTCAAGATGGATTTTGGCAGCATGAGGATAGGATGAAATATGGATGAAAAGTGAGGAGCCCCTATCACCTTTTTATAGTTTTTGGTGATGGGGAATACCATTATGGTTTTAAGGAAACCAATGGTATTAACCAACATGGTTTAGGTCTCTTTTTTCCTCTTTTTCCTTTTTTGAATATTTTTTATATTTTTATTCCCTTTTAATATTTTTGGAGAATTTTGGACCCTTTTTGAGGGTTTTTTGTGTTTTTTGAGGAAAAATACATATTTTGAGGGGGAAAAGGTGTATTATGGTCTTTTTGGTGACCTTTTGATGGTTTTAGAGGCTCAAATTGTGGAAAAAGTGGACAAATGGGTCATGTGAATAAGGGAATGAGCTAGTGAGCACTTTTTGGGTGTTAACAGATTGCCCCCTGATGTGTGAGGGCAAGAGCTCATCATATGGCCGATAGACATCATAGTTCTTTTGTGTTTTTCCTGGGGTTTGGAGAAGAGAAGAGACCGATTGGAGACTGGAACAACGACCCCTTGGAAGCTGCAAAAACTGAAAAAATACATGGCCTCAAAATGAATGAGGAATAATCTCTGATTATGGACGAGGTGGGCATACCCATGCTCATATCAAGACATATACATAACAATTAGGCCCAAGAAGGGGGACCTAAATAATACATAAAAAAATTGTTGGTACATCGTAATGGTCCAGAGGGGACACAATGCTGGGACATACTCATGATCATACCATGACTGATCTCAATAACTGATACACTAGAGAAAAGCAACAACCGTTCTGAATAAGGTATCAGAAGGGTTGATGAATTGTTGAAACTAAAGGTGTCCAACATCTATAGGGACTCAGTTAGACTCTCAAATGTGGTAGAGTCAGTAAATGAGTCAGCTTCTGAGGAGTATATGTAACTTTATACTCGAGGGAGTATAAAACTGCGGTACATTTGAAATATTGTCGCCAAGCGCAACCCGAATATCCATAAGAATATGTAACTGGTTGTTTCCTTAATTAGACTCTCAAATGTGGTAGAGTCAAGTGATATCCAGGGTCTTCAACAAATGACCAAAGGGACCGATATCTTGTACAAGTCTCAACGATGCGATCAAGGTGTTGAAGTCGATCATGTGAGAAACAATCATTTGGAGAGGCACTAAGGTCTTCTTTCGAAATGATCCGTAGGCACTCATCACTAATGGTGATGAGTCCAAGGTACATGGACCTCTGGGTCTATCCTCTGGAATAGATTTCTTTGGCATCGACAGAGGGAGACCGGAAACTACCAAGGCAATGATGTTTCCTTCATAGGAGCGCGAGGTGTACAACTAAAGTGTGATAGTACTGATGGTAGGACTAACATACTATGGGAATGGGGAATAACTGGGGTCATAGAGTGGGTGGACTCAAACTTCCTTTGTTCAGAGCATAATGACATGGTGGTTGACTTGGCAGCGTGGGAAACTGACTTTTAGGTGTGGGGATCATAGCTTTAAGGGATTAGGGGTATGTATTGTAGACTGGAGTGACTCTGGGGGGACAAGATGATGGATTCTATTGGGAGACTCTCAAGGTGACATACTGCAGAATACTCTGAACAAAGGTGACCATACTGGGGAAGCTGCCATATGAGTAGACATGATCTGTTGTGGTGCCGAAAAGCACTGATGGGTCCTTCTTCGTGGTTTTAATGAGCTCTAAGAAGGGATAAAAGTGTGCTCTGAAATGGTAATGTCCTCTAGATTTGTGCGAGCCCAGGACTATTCATGCTCGTGAGTGCTTTCAATTTTAGAGAGTGTGAAAGTGGTAAGTAGACTCCATTGGTGTTCTTTTTCGTGTGTTAGTCTCCAAGGCCTGAAAAGGCATAAAATGATGCAAATGGAGAACTCTTCTTTCCAATGTGACTAGAGTATTCCTTTTTCGTAATTAGTCTACAAGGTCCGGAAAGGGGTAAACTTATCCCAGGTAGACGCCCTTTCGGATACTTTTAGCGAGCATGAAAGGAAGCAAGATTGCTCGGTGATATTTTCATTGTTTTAGGAGTCAGAAAAGAGCTTAACATAAACTCCCTAAGTGCCTTTTTCATAAAGGAATTGCTTGACCCAAAAAAGGGATAAAATTATACCAAACAAAAGTAATGGGGAGGTAAGGAGGAAGTGTTCTCGAGCATCGTCACAAGCATGGAAAACTGAATCCGGCAATATAAAATTCGTCAAAAATGGATAACGACCGATGTGGCATGCAAACAGAGGGGACGAGGGGCATGTAAAAAAATGTCTGAAAAATCTGGTGGTGAGAGCGAGAAATGATCTCGAGCATCGTCACAAGCGCGAAAAACTAAATCCAGCGATATAAAAAATGTCAAAAAAGGGTAATGGCCGATGTGGCATGCAAACCGAGGCAACGACGGACATGTGAAAAGATGTCCGAAAAATCCAGTGGTGAGAGCGAGGAGTGATCTCAAGCATCATCACGGGCACAGATATATGAATCCGACGGTGCAAAGGGTGCGAAAAACGGAGGTCAAATGACTCTGGAATGGTCAAAGGAAAAACGAGGTTAAACAATGGTTATAAATAAAGGTGATCCCACCAAGCGAAGGATGCAGTGGTGGGGACAAATAATGACCCGCGGGGGCGAAATACTAGGCGTATAAAATCAAATCAAATATACCAGTGACACGTGACCTCAAAAATGGTTGAGATCACAAATGTGAAAAAGTGAGCAGGGTTAATGAACTGCTCCCATGCTATGTGTATGGGGTTTGTGATTGTGGATCACATATGTGTTGGTTTGAACAATGGGATCATTGAAATACTGAGATAGGTGTGATGGGGAAGGTTCAAAATGATTGATCATGCCCCCTATCCCAGGGTCGAGGTAATCTATTATGCCCCCTAAATCAGAGGTGTCAATGTGGTGCAGATTTTGGCTTAGAGAGGGATCGACAAGGCATTGACCAACTGTTGGCGGGGGGGTGTACCATGAGGCTGTGGGCCGTGGTGGCATACTGAAGTGATGATATGATGATGGGGGATTCTCCTTGCGGGGTGGATGCCCCCAATATTGCCGATGAGAATGACGATGATGATGAGTAGGCAAGGTTTTGGGCCTGCCCCCATGCTATGGACATGTGGTTTCCTCGTTGATTTGAAAAGGTTGAAAATGTGGGTCGGAGAGATCAGTGGAAGGGGTCGACCGGACAGAGGGGTCTCCAGTGGAAACCGTGTAAATGGTGTTAATTTCTTCCGAGGAGGAATATTTTGGGGGATATATTTCCTCAATGAGAAGAGGAGATATCTCTAGGTCGGCATTATTCAATTCGTATAGAGCTGCTCTATAATCCGGTAGATCGGGGCAGTGATGTGAGTAATGGCCGTAAATGCCACATATCACACAGGGGTGATTGGTACGCAGCGATTTATCACGCGGCTTAGGAGGCAGTTCAATTTTTACCAGTGGGATACCAGCGTCGTCGTCCAACATATTCATGTCTTCTTGAAGTGCTGGTAACTGTGGACATTGATGGGTGGCATGGCCTATGTCGTCGCACAAAGAGCACTTGGGGGGTATGCGGATTGTTGGGGGATTCTTCGCTAATTTGGGGGTCGCTGGGGGGGTGCGAGTTGTGGGTCCAGTGGTGTAGGTTTGTGGACCTCTGCCCCCAGTGTTTCGAAGTGGTGGGGGAGTATAATTGGATGTTGATGCGGTGGCTGCTGTTGGAGGTGGTCGATTATGGATGTTTGCTACACCAGGGGGTGGACGATTAGAAGTATTAATGGGTTGCACCGGTTGTAAAATGACATTCGGTGTCGGGGGAGGGGTTGGGGAAGGTAGGTACCATACAGGTAGTCCTAATGTCAATCCTGGGAGATTAAGTGTAGCCATGACTAGTGTGCTGATGGAGCCTAAAGGGGGAAATAAAAATGGGATAGTATGAATTGGTGTGGCTCCTATGTGAGTTGGCACCGAGGGTGATTGCGGGAGTAAAGGGGGATGTTGGTTTGGTACCTGTGTGTTCTACGAGAGGGTGCACAAATCAAATATCTCAGTTATATTCAAAGGGGGTGGGATGGATTGGAATGTGGAAGTCATAGATGATTTCGAGTATAATCCGGGTCTGACTGTGGAGACAAACGATGTAGGTGCGTTTTGAACTGGTTGTTCAATCATAGGGAGAACGTTTGCAGGTGCACTGGGGGCGTATTGGTTTCGACATGTTTGGAGGTTGATATCATTTGATGACATCATTAGAAAATGGTGAGTGTTTGAATCCGTATGCTGGTGATCGGTTGCAGCATAGGTAATTTGTTGTTGTGGTGCAGTGGATCCTTGTGGGGGATCCATTGGACAGGTGTTTACTACTCTTTGGTTGGGTAGAGGATTTTGCAATATCATGGGTTACGGTTGAGGAGGTTGTGTTGGTTGTGCAGCGTGTCCTTGTTGTTGGGAATCATCGGTCCACAGTTGGCGCGCTCGCTCCAAATGGGGGCAAGTGTGTGTGTAATGGCCGTATACCCCACATATGGAACATCGGTGGTTTGTTCGTAAATTGGAGTTCTTACCCCGTTTCGGTGGTCAATCAGGGTTTTGGTTCGCGGGGGTAGCGTTGTTGTTGTTTGGAGAATAATTCTGAGCGATTGGAGGTTGTGGTACAGCAAGCGCTGCCTGTGGTGGGTAATAAGCCTCTAGGGCTTGTGAGTGAACAGGAGCATGTGTGGCCTGCTGATGGTAATACGTAGGGGGTGCAACCGGAGGTGGATAGGCTAAAGGTGCGTGACCATAACACTGTGGTGGACATGAGAGTCCATGAGTGTGGTGGGGGTGGGCCATGGCATCATATGAAGTTGTAGCTCCAAAGTGAGATGTGGCCCGCGAAAGATCAAGGCCAGTATTATTGCGCATAATGGAAAAGGGTTGGCTATGGGAAGTAACTTGTCCAATGATGCCGTCGGCGGCGTGGGATGCCCCCAGCGTGTCAGTCAGGGAGGAATTACCGTGGGGAGCGTCAGGTAAAATGGTATACAAGTAGCCACATTGGGCGTAGATCAGATCAAATTGTTGTGCTTTTAGAATGGCTTCTTCTTCTAATTGGGGTCGTTCAGAAGCCACGTCCTTGGCTGTGAGTAGAAGGAGGGATTTCAGGAACCAATCCAGGAAGATACGATTGTCTCGCTTGATCTTGCAGAGACTACGGCGCTTACGCCACTCATGGATATGATCTGTGATATGGGTGGCTGTATTCTGTCTACAAGACAGCAATATTTCCACTCCTACATCATAGCGTACAGGTAGTTGAAAGAACTGAAGGAAATTTGAGGTGAGGGATGTAAACGTGGGGTGCGTCCCATGTGGTTGCTCAATATACCATTTGGCTGCAGAGCCAGTGAAAGTTCTTTTTAAAATTTGGAGTCGAATAGAATCATCTACTATGGAGTTTGAGGAACACCATAGGTGAAACGACATGATATGGTTTTGGGGGTCTTCCACAGCTTTTCCTTCAAACTTTGGGATGTCTGAGGGGAGCTTTGTGGGCATGGGGGGCCAAGTGGGGTCATGTCTAATAGGATCATTGGTTATTCTTTCCAAGTCTGGCAAATTCAGACTTGCCATAAATGGCAGACTGGCCGAGGGGTGTGATGTAGTGGCTGGGGCATATGTGCTAGTGGTAGCATTATGGTGTGGGCCACTGCCCCCGAAGGGTATTTGATTTGTGAAGGGGATCTGTCCCCCAATCAAAGGCTTATGGGTGAAGCCTGTGTTCCCAAGTGTAGCTTGAGTTACAGATGGGTTTGGATTGGGTATAGTAGACCCAGGGTTTGGTATGTTGGAAGTGGTTCCAGGCAAAGGTATACCTATAGCAGGTGTGGGTGCCATGTTGGGCATCCCTAGAGTAGATGTTGTTCCCATATTAGGCATGCCTAGAGTGGAAGCAGTTCCCAGGTTGGGCATACCAACATTGGTTGTGGTGGTGGTATCTAATGTAGTAGCCGGGATGGTGGAAGAAGTTCCACCAACAGTCCCTGTGTTGAAAGGGTTGGAAGAAAAATCAGCCATGGGGCTAGTGGGTGCAGTGTATGTGGGATTTTTGGATTCTGCCTCGGAGTTAGATGTGAAATGAGGTGCGTCAGAATCGGATGACAGGGTTCTGTGCCGATGACGTGTGGAGTCAAGGGAACCGTACTGCGAGGGTTCACCCCGGAAATGTTGAGAACGTCTTGGGGACTCAATGGTGACAGTTGTGAATTAAATTTACTAGGTGGTGATGAGTGGAAAGCTTGAAAGCCCTAATGCAACTGTGTGTGCAAGAGGGGAGCGTAAAAAATAATGGCACTCAGGCCAACAACCAAACTCAAAACGCTTACTATAACAGTTGTGCCATAGTAAGTGGAGTAATCAAAAAATGTGGTCAGGAAACCAACATGCAAACAACTTCTAAAAATAGAAAAAGGTGTACTCTATGACCAAAGGGAGGCAATGGAGCATGCAAACACCTAACTAAAAAGTATTATGACTCGACAAGGTATATCCTCTACAAGGTGATGAAATCCAAGTCAGACAATATAAATTGTAGAATCAAAGGCTAGATATCCCCCAACCGGGAGGGACACCGGGTAGACAATCCAAAAATTTTGGCCACTAAGATACCCCGTTCATGACATGTTCGGTTGGGTGAATCTGCAGTTTGGTTCTATTGCCGCTGTACTCCCATAAGGGTGGTACAACGAGAACTACGAAAGGTATCCTTTGGTTACTGAATGGATTGCGGTATTCCACTTAGACTTCCGGAACCAGTCTGGCTACTTCAACCCTCCTAAGGGAGAGGCCTTCCCAATGAATTGGTGTTAAACCATGTCAACAAATAATAAGGGATTTTGGTACCCTAAATGTCAATCACTATGTCTCAACATGAAAAATGAGTGAGGGGTGTTATTTGAATACTTATCCCCTAAATCCTACCTAGCTACAAAATTCTTTTGTGTTCCCCAAGTGGGGTTAGAATGTTGGTTGAGTTAAGGTAACTTTTAAGGCTCACTTGAAATTATTGTCACAGATTGTGTGCTAGTGTAGGTGTATACCAAAACAATGTGCCTCGCATGGGAGATTTAATCACAAACTAAAATAAGGATTCTAATTTGCGAAAAAATGAAAGACGTTTCAAATGTAAATGCTTTAATAACCTTTTCAAAAAATATGGATTCTTTAAAAAGTAAAGCAAGTAACAGATGTGAAAATAAATGGATTTTAGAGTCTTTCTTGGGCAAAATATTGAGCAATTTTTAGAAATATGGTTCTAACTTTGCAATGTATAAAACTTAGAATCTCATAAATACTTAAAAAAACTTTCTTTTAATTAACTAAAAAATTTCAAAAAGATAAATGAAGTATCTAACGAATATCAATTAGATAATGTTGCAATAATGACACATTGGGCAGTAAAACATTGCATAAATTGATGCTGGAAAAATGGGCTGATTGGGCGAATTTTTTTTGAAAAAATTGGCCGAAATGAAACAGGAAATATCGCGGATGTCGGGTCAAAACCCGCGATGACTCGCACGGCGCGGTGGTAAAAAATCACAATGAACCACGCGGAAAAATGCCAAACAGTCGTGATGGACCACGCGGGAAAAAGTCGAAAAGTCGTGATGGACCGCACGGAAAAAAGGCTCACAGTCACGATGGACCGTGCGACTGTGGGTGCCGAAAGTCGCGATGTACGGATGGAAAATGGCCAGCGAAAAATGAACTCGAAAATTGAAATTTTGGGTTGTTTCGTGTTGCAGAAAGGGCCAATGGTTAGGGCAGCTATCAAGAAGCTGACTAGTATGGAAGATCTATAGTTTTAAATGGGAAAAACAACTAAAATAAAGATATAAAGCAAAAAATTTAAATTCAAAAAATAGCAAAGTCGCCAAAAACTGTTGCTTGGTTTTTCAACCAAGCATGTGCAAGGATGCACCTACTAACTAGTAGCAGCAGTCTCAAATAAAGCAATGTAAATAAGCAAATATAAACTATAGATTGATGGCATTAAACAATAAAATAAAGAAATCTAGATTAATAACAATAAGCAAAATTGATTCATAAATATGTAAAAATAAAAATTAAAACTCTTGTATTATCTCAAATGGTGAGGATGGTGAGTTTTGGACAGTTCCAAGGTTGAGGTGCTCCAATGTCCAATGGTCTCTTCTTCTCCAATGCTTCAATGGTTGGGCAAAGCTCAAAAGATGGGCACAGCTCAAGATGGATTTTGGCAGTATGAGGATAGGATGAAATATGGATGAAAAGTGGGGAGCCCCTATCACCTTTTTATAGTTTTTGGTGATGGGGAATACCATTATGGTTTTAAGGAAACCAATGGTATTAACCAACATGGTTTAGGTCTCTTTTTTCCTCTTTTTTCTTTTTTGAATATTTTTTATATTTTTATTCCCTTTTAATATTTTTTGGGAATTTTGGACCATTTTTTACGGTTTTTTGTGTTTTTAGAGGAAAAATACATATTTTGAGGGGGAAAAGGTGTATTATGGTCTTTTTGGTGACCTTTTGATGGTTTTAGAGGCTCAAATTGTGGAAAAGGTGGACAAATGGGTCATGTGAATAAGCGAATGAGCTAGTGAGCACTTTTTGGGTGTTAACAGTGTCAAGGCTTGGACTATAGTGCCATACGAGAAGAGAAGGGCCTTAGAGACATAGAGTAGGTCATGTATGTTTGTTGGATACTTTGAAGACTCAAAGGGGTACAAACTTCTTGATATTATCACCCACAAAGCATTCATATAAATAAGTGTTCAGTTTGAGGAAGAGACCCTACAAGGACTTGAGATTGGAGATTCTTCTCAACCACCACTGGAAGAAGGAAATGAAGAGTTGAATGAGGCTTCTAATGATGAATATTATGATTTCGATTCATATGATGATGCTGATTATATGCTTTCATACCCAAGCTCACCATCAAGGCCAAAGTGGGAAGCAACAACCATAGAAACTGTTGGTGAACTTGTTGGGAATCCTCAGGATCCTAGGAAGACAAGGTCACAATATGAGAATGCACTTTCAATAAGGGATCCAAATATTGTTGAGAAACGTTTTCTCATTATTGAATCAGATCCTTAGACATATGAAGAATCCTTAGAAGATCCAATATGGAGGTATTCTATGGATGAGGAGTTCCAGTCCTTGCAGAAGAATGGAACTTGGGAGCTAGTCAAGCTTCCACCGGGCATAAAGCTAGTAAGATGCAAATGGATCTACAAGAATAAGATGGTTGTTGATTATGATGCAGTCAAGCATAAATCAAGGTTGGTGTCCAAGGTATTTTCACAATTCCAAGGTTTGGACTATAATGATACCTTTTCCCCAGTGGTAAAAATGGATTATATTCGACTAGTTTTGTCAGTTGCAGCAACAAAGTGTTGGGAAGTTCACCACATGGATGTGAAGTCTACTTTTCTTCATGGTGATATCGAAGAGGATACCTATATGCAGAAAACTGAAGGATATGTTGTAGATCCATCACTTGTGTGCAGGCTAAGGAAATCATTGTATGGACTTAAGCAAGCTCCCAGAGCTTGGTATGCAAAGATGGACCATTTCCTCCTGACACAAGATTTCCATCGGTGCAATCCTGATCCAAATGTGTATCTAAAGCACATCAATGGTAATATTGTGATTATAGTATTATATGTTTATGATTTACTAATCACGGGAAGTGCCACTGATCATATTTCATCACTAAGGACAGCTTTGCATCAAGCTTTCTCCATGATAGATTTGGGGATTCTCGGGCAATTTTTGGAGCTTGAGATCACTCAATCACCCAATGGAATCATTGTATGTCAATTCAAATATGGTTCTGATCTACTAAAAAGGTTCAATATGGAAGAATGTAAGGATGAAAAGACTCCTTTCCTTTCAGGATTCAGGCTAGAAGAAGGGGATTCTACACCCTTGGTGAACAACAACCTCTAAATGCAACTAGTTGGAATCTTGCTGTACTTGACTCACTCCCGACTAGATTTGGAATATGCAGTAAGTCATGTTGCAAGATATATGTATCAGCCACATGAGATCCATTGGATGGATGCAAAAAGTATCATGCACTTTGTGCAAGGCACCAAGACACATGGGATCCACTATGTTTCCAATTCCTCACTGGATCTAGTTGCATTTTCTGACTCAGATTGGGCTGGGGATAGCACAGAACTGAAATCAAATTTTGGGTTTGTATTCATTCTTGGAGGAGGTCCTATATGACGGTCTAGTAAAAAGAAAAGTGCAATTGTAATCTATTCAACATAGGCAGAGTACCAGGGAGCAATAAATGCAGCTACTCAGTGCATCTGGTTGCAAGGAATTCTTAGTGAGTTTCAGACTGACTTTAGCACTCCCATTATTCTTTGGGTTGATAATCAGAGTGCTATAAGGATATCCTCATATCCATTACTTAGACAAATAACCAAGCTCATTGAAGTGCACATGCATTACATTCAGAGTCTAGTGCATGACAGATTGATTGTGTTGGAGTATTTCCGCACTGCTGAAATTTTCACTAAATCCTTCACAGACAATACTTTCAGCCATCTTAAGTTGATACTTGGAGTGGCTGAACATGAGGTGAAGGATGATTGAATATCAGGCTCTAATTTTGTGTTCTTGTCCATTTTGAGGGGGGGTTTTGTCCCATGAGGTTTTCTCTATTTCCTTAGTTTTTAGACAACGATATGTAAAGGGTGACCAAGCCTTTGTTGTTGGGCCCTGATATTTATGATATGTTTTGTCACTTACAGTCAGGCCTAAGGGAGGGTTTTAGAGCATTAAAACACACTTAATACTTAGGATATAACTTGTTTCATTTTTTATTAGTTTCCTAGGTAGTTTTACTATGTTTTGGCCACTTACTTGTCTCCTAGGTCCACCATATGCCATCCTTATCCACTTGAGTGCATCCTTGGTCATCCTACCTCCTTTACTAGATATCCATAATGGAAAGGGCGCATATCCTTCTTTTGCAGTGCTTTCACAGGTTTTTCCTGCTTTTGGATGGATAAGACTAAAGCTAGGCGCTCCAGTGCTTTTGGTAGTTGCTAGATTTGTGGCCAACACACCTTGCCTCTTTTACACTCCAAAATCTATCACTTTTTTTCCATTTTCAGTCTACTTCACATTCCAAAATATTTTTTTCCAATTTGTGAGCATCTTGAGTGAGTTGGAGAGAGATGTTTCTACCTTGGGGGGTTTAGATAGTTTAGTAAGCCTGCTTTTGTGACCAATTCGAATGCTACATAGCAATTCAAATTTATGATGTAACTCTATATATGTGTAGCCACTTTATGGTACATGGTTGGCTGATGTACATTTATGCTAATACAATTTAATATTGTGCATAATTTTGGGTCTGATTTTGAGTGTTCTTGTCAATTCTAGACTAGCAATTTGTGTGAGAAGTGTTATTCAATATTATAATAAGCCTGTGATCTGATTTCACATCTCAATTGGTCTCATCCATCCTTTGCACCCACAATACTTACCACACCCAACACAAGGAAGGTCCCCTTCTCTGCTACATAGTCCCTCAGGCGCCCCTTCCCTCTAGTGATATTCAGGGTGGGCATAGAAAGGTCCAAGATGCTATACCTTCAAAGATATTTTCCTTCACTGGGTTTATCAAGACATTCCAACCACTGATCCTTCTCATGACTCAATTCTCTTTTGGACTCTCTTCTTTTTTGCCACAATAATTTGCAGCCACGAAATTCAACTTACAGGCTTCCAATTATGGGCTCTCCCGCAAATGTTTGGGCTTATGAAACTCTCAAATTTTCCCTAGGGTTTGGGTCTATGTATCCCCCACTTGACTTCACGATCAACATGATTTTCTTGGCAATTTTAACAATCTAAAACAGGGAATTTTATTAAGTTGCAATTTCTGCAATTTTTGCTTGCTGGGAATGCATAGCATGCTAGGAATTAGGCTTTGGTTGCCCAACAAAGGAATGGAAATGATAGGAAACCAATTCCCACAAGTAATATTGACTTATGGGTACCATAAACGGAGCCCATACTCAACCATACAAATTTATAGGTTATGCCCATGCTCCATTAAATTCATGAGTTGATTTCTCAGCTGTCTTCTTACAACATAAATAAATATCAGCATGGAAGTCCACTTAGGTAGTTACTTACCATTTATGGAACAAGGGGTTCTCAAGATGACACTTGGAAACAAATTATTGGATCCCACACACCCATCACCTCTCCCTAGTGGATAAACACAACCCCCTCATTTTAGTTGCTTCTATAGCCACCTCTTGGACATTTTATTTGTATTATAAATACTTACATGATGTACATTTTTCCATGGCCAACTAGCACTTGTCCACAGTATATAAAATACTTTCCTTCATAATCCGAGGATTCACTAGCAGTGCCTTGGCCTTGATCTCCACGCTAGGAAGCATACATCACATATTTACAATAGTTATATATCAAGCCAATAATTCCAACGTTCAAAATGTAGGTCTTACAAAAACCACAACACATTAGTGCGGAAATATGAAAACCCACTCTAATCATTGTAACATTAATAGTCATATTAAACAAAAGTGTTGGAAACTACATCTAAAATTCAACCCTAATAACCACAAGAAGGATGTCAAGAAGAAGAACATTCTAGCCTCAAATTTGAGCAAACAGGTGGAGAGCATCTTAGATGTGGATGAGAAGAATGTTTGCACTTCATTATAGAAGGAGGTGAATCTGAGTATTCATCATAAGGAATAGAAAGAGATGACAAAAATCTTCTTTATCAAGATCCATATCAATAAGACCAAGGTATATGCTCTATTTTATTATAGTTCATTGGACAATCTCATAGTAGTCGATCTAGTATGTAAGCTCGGGTTGGAGGTTCATGATCATCCTATCTTTTATCCATTGGGATGGGTAAACAAGGATATATAGATCAAGGTCATGAAACAATGTAAGATCAACTTTGTTGTAAGTGCAAATTTTATTGATGACGCGAAGTTAGATGTAGTACCCCTTGACGTGTCTGGTGTAGTGTTTGGAATATCCTACATGTATATGAGGGATGCAAACTTCATGAGGAGAGAATTAAACCAGTAACACTTGATAAAGAATGGGAAGTCGTTCATCATCAATGCACATAAAGGTAAATCAAAGATATCACTGGTGAGTTCCAACCAAGAGAAAAATTTGATGAGGCAAAGCCAACAATATATTTTTCTTTTCTTACGAGAGAATTAGTTAGTTTATGAATTGTTAAGAGTAAAGGCATCCTTAGATAGGTGTACCAAAGGGAAAAAAATCAGTTGGAAAAGTTTCTACAGGTGTACAAAGGAGTGTTTTAGGAGACTAAAGGGACACCACCTAAGAGGTAAGTACAACATGAGATAGAGTTTTTGCATGACTCCCCATTACCAAATATTGGGTTATATAGATAGTATGTTCCAAAAATAGATGACGTGAAGAAGTAGTTGCAGAAATATTTGGAGCAAGGGGTATTCAACCAAGCAGCTCACCTTGTGGGTCACCTATCATCATCATACCCAAGAAGGATGGAACTTGGTGTATGTGTATTGACTATAGAGATTTGAACAAGATTACACTTAAGAATTGGTGCCCTCTTCCCATGATTGATGAGTTGTTATAACAGTTGCAGTGTGCCAAGTACTTCACCAAGTTGGATCTCAAATTAGGATACCACTAGGTACATGTCAAACAAAAAGACACTTGGAATATTTCCTTTAAGACAAGGAAATGTTTGTGTGAATGGTTGGTCATGCCTTTTGGTTTATGCAATGCACCAACTACATTTATGAGACTAATGAATGATGTTTTGCACCCATATTTAGAGTCATTTGTTATAGTTTATTTGGATGATATATTGGTTTATAGAACTACTTGGGAGGAGCGTGTTTCACTCTAAAAAAGCATCAGTTGTTGGCTAATCTCAAGAAATGTGAGTTCACTCAATAGTCATTGGTGTATTTGGGGTATGTGTTTGGTGGAGAGGAACCGGGGATAGACCCTGCAATGATGGAAGCCTTTAGAAAATGGCTAGTTCCTACTAATGTCACTAAATTTAGAAGCTTTGTTGGGGAAGCACAATACCTACATAAAAAATTTATTTTCCTTTTCAACGTTGGTTGCAACACTGCACACCATAACGACAAGTGGTAAGATTTTTAGTGGGGAAAGAATCAACAAAAAGATTTCAAAGTGCTAAAATAAAATATTAGTCAAGCACCAGTTATCACATTTCCTAACTTGCAGAATCCTTTCAAAGTGGAGACAGATGCAAGTGGGTATGCTATGGGAGCAATTTTGATGCAAGGAGGTAATCAATCATGTATGTTATCATTCTAAAATGTTTCATGGGGGAGTTTTGAACTACCCTACCTATGGTAAGGAACTATATGCCCTATTTTAAGCTATTGAAAAGTGGATGCACTATCTAATGGGAAAGGAAACAATTATCAACATAGATCACTAGCCACTACAGTATTTGTAGGCCTAGAGTAAGATGCATCAAACCAGACATTACAAGTGGATGGTGTTTTTGAAACAATTCCATCTAGTCATCAAGTATATGTTGGAGTATTAAAAAACCCACTTATACCATTTTAGACTTAGGATATAATTAATTAATCATTTATGTTTAATTTCCTAAGTTTTGACTAGGTAAATAGGGCCAGTTTTGTCTTTTAGTGGACCACATGCTATCCTAATTCACCAAAATGAATTTAGATAGATTCTGGATAATATTTCCTTGGATTCTGTCTAATTTTATTCTATTCCTGAATTAGAAAGACAGTTTCCTGATTTAGACAGCTTTATCCTGTTTTTTCTACTTTCTAGTGGATAAGGAAAAGCTAGTTGACTTGGAAACTCTTACCACTTGGGAAATTCGACCTCCACATATTTTCTTCTCTCCTAAATCCATCATTACATTCCATTTACCTCACTCATGATCTTCCATACCATATTAATCCACTTCATGAGCCTTTAGACTGTTCAGGAAAGTGTTTTTGACACCTAGGGGGATTTTTGCCTTTAGTAAGCCTTTCTTTTTTGTGCTTTTCAAACATTCCTCTAAGGCATTCAATTTTCTCCATGGAAGATTTATTATATATTCTAATCATATTGATGAATAAGATACACAGTGTTTTCCACAATTTATCTTCTGTATTCTTCTTCTCTCATTCTCAGAAATATTCCATGTGAAGTTGTCTTATTGAATCTAGATCTAAGCCATTGAAAACCTCACAGTATAAGAAGGGAAACACTAATAAGTCGGTATACATGCTTTCAATTCCACCCACATCCAATATTACAACTTTGGGGACTTTTATGCACATGCAACCTTTTACACATGATGCATACAAAGAAGGATACTTAGAGGATGAGGACTTCAAGGGGGTTTTAAAACAACAATAGGGATAATTTAATGTAGAATAAGGTGACACTAAGGATGACTATCAACTCCAGAATGGGTTACTCTACAAGCTAGATAAGCTTTGTGCTCCTAAAGGTGAAATGTTGCATCTTATTAGAGGGGTGCAAACTTCAAAGTTGCAGGGCATTTTGGCATTGGGAAGACAATTGCTAACTTGAAAAGGTATTTGTATTGGCCTAGAATGCAAGAATATGTAGCATGGTATATTAGAGGATGCATACTTTGTTGTGTAAACAAGCCCAATAATAGAAAGCAAGGCCTATACAATCCCTTACTTATAACCACTCAACCTTGGGAAAGAATTTCCATGGATTTTGTGGGTGGGTTACCAACCACTAGGAAGGGGCATGCATATTTATGTGTGGTAGTTGACATATTCAACAGGATGTGCATTCGTATGCCTTTTAAAAAGACCGTCAAAGGCCAAGAAGTAGTGCACATGTTCTTTGAGAAGGTTTGGGTGCACTTTGGGATACCAAGGAGCATCATCTCAGACAAGGATACCGAATTTCCCAGAGGATTTTGGACTACACTTTGGGAGAAAATGGACACTTGTTGAAGATATATATAACATTCCATCCACAGAAAGATGGACATATAGAATTAGTCAACGGGACTTTGGTGCAGCTTTTGAGGGGTTACAATCAGAAGCATACAATGACTTGGGATGAAAACATACTCTATATTTCAGCACTCTTATAATAGAGAAATCCACGCTTCCATTGGTAGGTCCCTTTTTGAAACTTGTTTTGGATATTTCCCACCTTCACCTCCAGATGTTGTATATGGAAAACAAGGGGTACTAAGGGAAGACACCATAGGTGAAGCATTAAGAGCTTAAAATTTCATTGATAAGATCAGGTAAATCCATTTGCAAGTACATTAGACATTGAATAAGTCATAGGAAAAGTACAAGGCTAGACATGACCAACACAGGATTGATAAATAATTCAAAGTGTGGGATAGATTTTGGTTACAACTAAACAAGGAAAGACTACAAGGTCCTGGTAAGAATTTCAAGGATTTGTGGTATGGACCTTTTTCGGTATTGGAGAAGGTAGGACATAATGCCTACAGACTTAGTCTATCCCCGCACATGCATATTTACTTAGTACTCTATGAGCCTTCCATGTTAGATCGGATCTTACCTACCATAGAGGAATTAGCACATGATGCTCAAGCAGAGTTGGTAGAATACACGATTTTGCAGAAGAATTCCAAAACTACTAGACAGGAGCATCATGAACTTTGGAAGATTGGGTGGGAAGGACAACTTCCGGGCAACTCTAAATAGTACTCTAGGGAGAAGGTAGAGGGAAAATTTCCTCACCGCATTTAGTAAAATATTTTGGGGACCAAGAGCCTCCCAAAATGGGGAAGTGTGATATGAATTGGATCAATATAAAGTTTTTAATATATTTTGGTGCTTTATGCGTGGAAGGATTGAATGAATTTGCTTGTAGGGCCCATTTTAGGGGCATGCTTTATTTTGCAGATTTGGGGTCCAAAACATTATGAGGCCCATTTGAGGGCTTAAACAATGTCTTTTTGGGTCAAAAGTTTGTAAGTATAACTCACAATCCCTTGATGTTATTCTACACTATGATACCTTTCCAACGATGCAAGAAGCGCCTCAATTGGAGTCAATATGAGGAAGCCATGCCTCCCACAATGCGAGTTATCGAGTTGACTACCATGGTACAAAGTGGATTCCATGTCAGCTCTCATTGCGCACACATGTGGAGCTAGTCATGTGTGGAATTTCATGAACATTCTAGAGGGTCCAAAACCCTAACCTTAATCAGTATTTGAGGCATGTAGAAACCCTAAAACTAACATCGGATGGCTATTGGGATATGTTAAATACCAGGCCATTAGGAGGAGAAGGGGTTCATGTTGGCTGAATATATTGTTCTTTAGTTTTTCAAGATAGACCCAGGTTCTGCATGGTTCAAGGAACCAACAAAACCCCTTTTCATCGGCCCTTTCAGCAACAGTCTGCGAGCAAACTAAGGTCTCACCCGAGGAGAAGTTATGGGGAGGTTGCGGAATCAGGTTTCCACAACCGAGTGATGTGCACTTCAACCGACTGGCGAGCAGTGCGCTACAGGACTCGCGCTGTGAACTGGGGATTGCACAAAGCTCACCTACTTCGAGGTTAATACTTATACAATAGCGCATCCAAGGACTGCATGGCTTGGAATGGCTACTCAACAACAGGACAGTGCAACGGTGCTCTGCGCTACCTCATAACAACCATACATCTTCGACAGACTTTTACTTAGTGTAAATTTCTCATTCAATAAGTGCCTTAGGTTGTTTATTTCACAAACTTATGCAATATGGTGAACTACAATGCACTACGCACTTCCGGTGCTGCGCTTCAAGGAATCGCACAATACAGAATTCGTTGATTTAAGTGTTTACCCAATACTCATGCATTCACCATGTTCAGAAGTTATTCCACATTCAACATTCATTCATATGCACTCAACACTTAGCATATTATTCATATCATTCATTATTCTGGATAATACATATGCAAGCAAAGATACATTTATTTATAAACAAAAACTTAACCATTCAACAGAAGTAAATGCACATTCAATCACATTACACAAGTATTTAACGTGGTTCACCCCCAGGATGGGAGCTATGTCCATAGGAACTATTTTTATATTATCAATGGGAATGGTACAATAGTTGCAGTCTGCGCACTCAGCTGCAGAATTTCTTCTCTCTCTTCAGTAGGTCTCTATGCACGCAGCTTGCAGAGCCTTTTTACAATCTTCTCTCAATAGAGATCACTCTTCAACAATACTCAAAACAAAGACTAGTGAAGATTAACCCTTTCCCTTACAAAAGATTCCCTTTATATAAATCGTGCCCGTAGGTCACGTCTATTACAATACATAGGCCAAAACCCTAAGGTTACTCAAAATGGTGCGGTTACCCGCCGACTCGGCCTGTGGCATTCGACAGCTTCTCCACATGCTTTTGTCCGTTCTGTTGGACCATTCGTAGCTCACATGCCCCTCTGACAGCCGCATTCTTCATGAAACAGTTATACTGCATCATGCGTGTCGCTTTCCCCTCCTCTGGCCTACATGTCGTTGTCAACTTCGTGGCTTAGCTTCTAATGGTTTTCCGCCACTCTCATTGAAAAGTCTCTTTCATCTGCATTCACGTTGCTCCATACCCACTCCCGGGAATCACAGAGTCGCTTACCCAAATAGGTTGCTTTTCTCTGCTCAACCTTTCCTTATATTCTTTACCCAAAATAGCTTCTCTACTGGCACTACGTGGTGCTGCCACTTCGCGGAGCTGGTACTTAGTCGCGCGGTTCTTACCCTGTCGATACCGTGTTGCGCTTTAACTTCTCAGCCCCCCAAAACTGACTTGACAAAAATTCTTTGACTTGGGTTGCACCCAACAGGACCCTAACACTTACATGTGGCTCGTCCCTGAGCCACTTTCCTCTTCTGGTTCCATGACTTGTGCTTCCTCTTGCGGAGCTATTTTCACAGTGAATTCTTGGTAAGTTTCACTTAGCTTCACAACTATATCCTTGGAATCCTGCTCAACTATGGAATCATCAGAGATTCACTGGGACTTGTTCTGCAAATTGACGGAATTACTTAGCGCTCACTGTAAACAGACTGAGACTATGGCTTGCTGAAAAATTTGAAGGTTTCAGTAACGCCCGCGAGTGCAGTATTAGTGGTATTTATAGGCGCAGTTGAGCTTAGCCACGCCCATAAATGGCTAGATAAGCATTAAATGTTATGTCCGTTTTCCAAATACGGCGAGGATTTCGGTCCTTTCCTTCATTAACTACTTCAGAACGGTTAATTTCACGTTAAATGCTCAAGCGGTCACCGGAAAAATCATTGTATAACGGCTAGTTTCCCGACCGACATTTTAACGGCTAGTTTCTTGGAGCATTGCGTCGAACTGCACGGTGGGTTGTCACCACTTCCGGCGCAGTTACTTCGTGGTGTCATGCTTCTTCCTTCTGAACTTTGTATCTTTCTTATTCTATTTGATCTGCGCAACTACATTTTGAGTTCCGCAGCTGGGCGTTGCTATATTTCTTTTCTTTTTTTTCTTTTTTTTTTCTCTAGAGGCATAGCTTCACTTCATGACTAGTGATGCATGGTAGATGCATCCTTTCCATTGAACTTCACGTATCAGACCAAAACTCTGTACAAACTTTGTTGAATTTCTAGTGCCCAATTTCAACTGTACTTGACACTTAGAAATTTCCTTCTCTTTTGATCATTGAGGGTTCTGCGAAGTAGGACTATCCCTGTAGGGTTTTAGTCTATTTCCATTAACCAAACCTGGTAGTTTGTCTCTGGATAACATGGATAACTGAGTTGCACCACCATTAGTAACATGCACAACAATATATTGGCCAGGCCAATTCATTTTAAATTTGCCAGGAAATTTCATGAACTTACTATCGTACAGGAGGACTAGGTCGCCTACCTAAAAGGACTTGTTCTTGATGTGGCGATCATGCCATGTTTTTTCTCTGTCTTTCTTCACTTGCTGGTGAAATCCTGCAATGAAGCGATCTTCCTTCAATCCGACCAAGTGTAGAAGCCTTTATTCTATTGTTTCTTCATCTTCCATGCCTGTGAATGCAGCATTTCTTAAGCTTGGTACAATATACTCCATCAACATCACAACTTCCTGTCCATAGGCCAGTCTGAAAGGTGTATGGCATGTTAGTTTCTTACAAGTTGTTCTGTATGCCCATAATACGGCTGGTATTTGTAGGTCCCAATCATCCCTATTTACATTGCATACCTTTGTCAGCACATTTTCCAATACCTTGTTGAAGGCTTCAACAGTTCCATTAGCTTGTGGATGATATGGTGTACTACTCTAATGGTATATGTGGAATTCTTCAGTAAGGGCTTCAATAGTTCTATTCAAAAAGTGAGTTCCTTGATCAGTCATTAAAAATTTTGGGCATTCAAATCTGGTAAGGATGTTTTCAAAGATGAACTGCGCGGTAGTAGCTGCGCTACAGTCCTTCACTGGTTTAGCTTATGCCCATCTAATGAGATAATCAATCACGGTGATAATATATCTTGCACCAGTCCTCTTTCCTGGTGGGTTAATAGGTCCCACGAAATTAATAGCACATTTTTCAAATGCTTGTAGTGTCAACTATGGTTTCAATGGAATTCCATCTCTGCGCAATGGCTTTCCTATTCTCTGACAAACATCGCAACTCCGACAATGTTCTTTTGAATCTTTTTGGATTGTAGGCCACCATAGCCCTGCTCTTAATATCTTCTGCACAGTAGCTCTTCCTGCATAGTGACCTCCAGACACACCTGAATGTGCATTAGCTAATATAAATGGCTTCTCATGCTCTAACATGCATCTGCGCAGCACTTCATCTGGTCCCAAATTGTATAGATGTTCGGCGATGATTGTGAATTCTATTGCTCTAACTACCAGTTGCTTCTTCTACTGCGTAGTGAACTCTGTAGGTGCGAATCCTGTAGTCAAGAAGTCTACAATATATTTGTAATAGTCATCTGCGATCTGTATTGCAAATAACTGCGCGTCAGGTAGACTGTCTTCAAGATTTGTGGGTTCTTCGCCTAACTCAATCCTTGAGAGATGGTCAGGTCCTAGGTTCAGTCTGCCTGGTTTAACAATAATTTCAAATTCATACTCTTGAAACAGTAGTAACCATCTGCATATTCTCCCCCCTAACACTGGATTATTGACCAAGTACTCCAAAGCTGAATGGTCAGTGTACATGGAGAAGTGCGCACCTAGCAAATAGTGCCTGAATTTCTATAGTGCGTACACAATAGCTAAACCTTCTCTTTCTGTGGTTGTGTAGTTCTTTTCAGCCGAAGATAGCTTTCTGCTTGAAAATGAAATGGGGTGATCAATGCCCCCTTCACCTGGTTGAGCGAGCACAATGCCCAACACTATAGATGAAGCATCAACATGTACATGAAACGGCTTATACCAATTTGGAAAAACTAGAATAGGTGCAGTTACCATTTCTCTTTTAGTGTATCTAGTCCTTTCTCACATTCTGCGTTACATATGAACTGTGCTTCTTTCTTTATAAGTTTCTCCATCGGCGCGGTTATCTGCAAATAACCCTTGATGAAATTTTTGTAATATCTTGTATGTCCCAGTGTCGTGCGAAGCTACTTTACTAAATTCGGCGCTGGTAAATTCACAATGACTGCGATCTTCGCAGGATCAACCATCATGCCTTTATTGCACACAATGTGTCCCAGTAGAATTCCATAGGGTACATTAGAAAATACATTTCTTCAAATTCAAAGAGATTTTATGTTGTCTGCACTTAGCTAACATCATTATGAGTTTCTCGTAATGATTCTTGAGTAAACCAAAGACAGTCCAATCATCAAAATAGACTTCTAATGACTTATGGATAAAGTCCTTGAATGCAGCCACAACAAATCTGGAAAATATAGCAGGTGCATTCTTCAACCCAAATGGCATAACTGTCTACTGATATGATCCCCATTCAGCAGCAAATGTGGTCTTATGTCTGTTTGCTTCATCAATCCTGATCTGATGGTATCCAGAAAATCCATCAGTAACATAATAGGCCTCATTTACTCCAACATTATCTAATACTTCATCTGTAAATGGAGTAGGAAATGGGTCGTGTAGCAAAGCATCATTGAGCTTCCTCAGATCTAAGCAGATTCTGATTTCTCCTTTTGTCTTCTTATCCTAGATAACCATAGGACTTATCCATTATTATTCTTCCACTGGCTCAGTGATCCCTGCATCAAGCATCTTATCAATCTCTTCCTTCACTCTTTCTTTGTATCTGGGATTTAGTCGATAAGGCCTTTGCTTAATGGGCTTCGCGCCTGGTTTGAGAGGTATCTTCATGACTACCAAGTCACCCAAAACGCCTTTCATATTGGCAAACTTTGTTGGAAATAAATCCTGATACTCATGCAGAAGGTTTGTGATCTGTGCGACCATCTCATCATCCCAGTAATATCCAATGGATGTGAACTTTGGCTCTTCACTTGTGCCAATGTTAACTTTTATTGTCTTGACAGGTCCGCTCATATCTGGAATTTCTAATGGAGATCCCTCTACATCGAGCGCTAATTCTGAATCAACTATATTAATATTGTGCGGATCCTCCTCATCGCTCTCCTCCTCATTTTCTTCGTTTGCAGAGAGGTTATAACATTCCAGGGTATATTCTATCGTTCTTTCCCATTCTGGTTTCCTCTTCATGGGTACCTGTACATATTCAAATATCTTCTCTTTGATTTCCTCTAATGCCTCGTTTATACTTGGGCATTCGGCTTTGAATATCCTTTGTTTGATAATCTGCAGAGCTTCATTTATGCTTGGAGAGTCATCTTTGAAACTGAAAGTTCATAGTTAAGATAGACCAATTTGTTGTTCCTCTGTGCAGCTCTATGTCTGTATACTAGTTCTATGGAATCTTCTCTAATGTGTGCACAAACAGATGAACCCATTCTGTCTATGGTTTGTTTATCCATGCTTTTGAACAAATTTCTATGTGATCCCTTGGATCCGTTTGTCTATTATACTTTTCAAATTTCAACGCAACTTTCTCTATGAATCTGATTTGCATCATGTGTCTACACTGATCCCATATGGTCAAATTATGCTTATGCGCGGCCCACCATCTTGCAAGTGTAGCGCGCAGTGCTATATCCAATGCTGGTATTTGGTGTTTAGTTGAAACCGATACAGTATATTCTTGAATAAATGAATAGACGTCAGTTGAACCATCATAAGTGTGGATTGGACTTGCTTATATTCCAATCCAGCGTAGTGACTTCATGATCTGCACACATCGCTTGGTAGATACTTTGTGCATTCGGCTTAGCCAATTCTCCAGTCCTACGTCGGAGTCTGATATGCAAGAAATGTTGCATCACCAACTAAGTGTTCCATTGGTCGTAGGATTGATGTAGTCATCCTGATTCACTATCATCTTGTAGATGCGATCAAGGTCTTGTGCTATGGATTCTTCCTGTATCGGATCACTGTATCTTTATCCTTGTGAAGGGTCCAAGGGTGCGATGACCTTAATATCCTACCCTTCAAAGATCATCTTTTTGGTTTTCAGATTGATGATCGCGAGGTTATCCATCACCCAATCTATCCCCAATAATGTTGGATATGGCTTACTGTCGTCGATGATCTCAATAACCTCGAAGTTTGTTGAACTTCTTACTCCATCAATGTCCACAAGTACATTGGCTAATCTCCTGAAGGGTATGACTTTCTGCTGATTCGCTAGTCTCAACTGTATGGATGACCATCATAACGCTGGTTTCCCCATCTTTTGCATGTCTGCTTGGTCAAGACATTCACTTTTGATCCTAAGTCAAGGATTATATTATCCATCTCATAATATCCAATATGCACACTGAGCCTCATTTCTGGGCTTGTTCTCTTAAGGCTCTTTATATGGTGAACTGCGCTCTAGGCAGTATCCGTGTTATTGTGTGGTTCGTATTGGTTTAGTAAGTTCTAGAATTCCACTAAAGCATATTCGCTTTTCAGTAACTTCATACAGATCCGTAGGAACTGCGCAACAGAAGTTCCTGTTTCTGCAACGGTACACGTTTTGGCATACGCTGCTAGCATATCCTTCATATGTGATGTTTCACTTCGCAACTGGATTCTTGGTGTCATAGGTGTTGTTTCTTTGAAGGTCTCCCTTGCTTCTGCGAAGACTTCTTTGTTTCTTTCTAGATTGAAAGTAGGTGCTTTCCCAGTTGCTTTTCTGATTCATACCCCTTCAGCAGGAGTCTTCTTAGCTTGGTGGTCTCCAGAAGTTGAAGCTTCTGGTTCTTTATCTTTTCATGTTGCAACACCACTATGCATCACAGCATTAACATTTGGATCTCTAGTCCTTTTCTCTGTTGCAATCATATGAACATTAAGATTTGGTGCTTCTTGTTTTCTTTCTGGCACTTTTGCTTGTAGAACTAGGCATACTTCAATGACATGATCAAAATATTTATAGTAACTACATGTAGTACAAGCATTGGTACAGTCTCTGGACAGATGTCCAGTATGACCACAATTATAGCATATTATCTGACCTCTGCCTCTTCCTTGTGTTGGGCCAGTGTTTCTTCCTCTTCCTCAGAATCCTCCACGGCCTATGTATGTGCCTTGATCATACTACGCATTATCCTTGTTCTGCGGTGTTTCTTCTTGAACTCTGTAAACATCATTCTTCCTTTCTATCATGAGTTCATATGCTCTACAGTTGGTATCATCATGGCCAACTGATTTACAGAAATTGCAATACAAATTCTTTGGTGTTCGCACATATATTTTATGGATTAAATAACAATCTTCTTGGCGATGTCCTCTAGTTCTACAAATATCACACCATGGCCCTTGCTGATGATTTAGTGGATTCGGTACTCCACTGTTGAGGTACTCTTGAAACAAAGGACAGCGTTCCTTCGAGTTTCCTTCTCCCTTACATCTTGTACACCAGATTTCTTCTCTGGTTTCTTTTCCTTTTTTATGTCTTGTAATTGTAGTGTTAGGTTTTCTATTTGGTTCTGGATCTAGACCATTCCTGTGCTAGTCTCTCCTATTGGTGAAGCTTCTTATTTCATTGCGATCTCCAGGGCTTCTTCCTACGAAGAAAAATTCTGTTGCATTAATGGTAGTCTAATGTGGGGCAACATCGCAACTATGAACCACTCTTGGTGCTGTTGCGGTGCGATGTCAAAATTGACTTGGTCTAACAATTTTTTAAACTTCTATTCAAATTCCCATAATGACTCAGTCGTTTTTTGCTTAATCTCTTTCAGTTATGTTATACATTGTGATTCTGACTTAGGTTTCTTGAACTCTTTTAAGAGGGAAGCCTTGATATCCATTAGATTTCTATTATGTCCCTGAGAATACTTCATAAACCAATTCAAGGCTCTATCCCCGAATGTAGTGATGAGTTTTGCGCTTGATTTACAGCGTCATCCTGGACTTGTTTAACGTTCCACATGGCTTCACATAGAAACCAATGTTGCTTAGGGTCTTCTAAACCCATTCTTTTAAATATTGGCAGTTTAATATTGTTATTCATTCTCCTTCTCGGAGGCGTAGTGTTCTGTGATGTGGTAGGGATACTACTATGCGGAATGTTCCGAGTACTCACTCCTGCTGTGTTACTACTATTGATGTTATGTATATTAGCAGTATTGTCAACCGGCAGATTCTGTGGACTAATGGGTTGATAGGTAGCTAATGGAGGTGTTGTCTGGCTATCAGTCTCAACTTGGAACTCAGTGTCTATGCGAAGTTCATGTTCACTAGGGTTCTTCTCAGTGCTATACTTATATCTTTTTCTACTTCTTAAATTATGTGTATCTTCGTGAGAGTCGTTGTATGTGTTATCGACCATTATAGATTCAAAAACTTCTAGGTTTCTTACTGCATTCTTAAAACACCTTTCTCAGCTAAAAGCATTTTAATATATAAACTCGGATTGTTCAGATAATTACCTCTGAATCCTTTGAAGAACTCTGCTTTGGTTGCACTATAGGAATTCAGGGTGTCCACAACGAAGCCTTGTAGTATGATGTTGAGCCAGAAATCGACTGCTCACGAGAGTGGACTATCTACTACTTTGAGTCTCTGAATGATCTCTGGGGTCCACTTGGTAGGTATTACCTCTTGGAAATAGTTCTATCGCTCTGTGAGTCTTGATAACCACTCGTGCAACTCGTTTCCAAAATATGCGAAGAAAATTTTGTAAATGTCCGCCCACAGGTATTTCACTAACCAATCTACGTCAAAGAGATGCGAATGTCTATTCTCTTTTCTTGCAAAATCCCTTTCTGTCTTTTCCACCCAGTTCAATATTTTTGGTTTTTTTGGATGCCAATCTTCGGTACTCATCACCAGTTCAAGCGTGGAAATGGAACCATTTGTTGGCTAAATATATTGTTCTTTAGTTTTACAAGATAGACCCAGGTTCTACGTGATTCAAGGAACCAACAAAACCCCTTTTCACAAACCCTTTCGGCAACAGTCTGCGAGCAGACTGAGGTCTCACTCGAGGTGAAGTTATGGGGATGTTTCAAAATCAGTTTTCCACAATCGGGTGATGTGCACTTCAACCTACTAGAGAGAAACGCGCTACAGGACTCGCGCTGCGAACTAGGGACTCCATGAAGTTCACCTACTTCACGGTTAATACTTATACAATAGCACATCCAAGGACTACGTGACTCGAAATGGCTACTCAACAACAGGATAGCGCAACTGTAGTCTGCACTACCTCCTAACAACCATACATCTTCGACAAACTTTTACTTAGAGTAAATTACTCATTCAACAAGTGCCTTAGGTTGTTTATTTCATGAACTTATGCAATATGATGAACTACAATGCACTGTGCACTTCTAGTGTTGCGCTTCAGGAAATCGTACGATACAGACTTCATTGATTTAAGTGTTTACCCAATACTCATGCGTTTACCATGTTCAGAAGTTCTTCCACATTCAACATTCATTCATATGCACTCAACACTTAGCATATTATTCATATCATTCATTCTTCTGGATAATACATATGCAAGCAAAGATACATTTACTTATAAACAGAAACTTAACCATTCAACAAAAGTAAATGCACATTCAATCACATAACACAAGGATTTAATGTGGTTCACCCCCAGGATGGGAGCTACGTCCACGGGAACTGTTGTTATAATATCAATGGGAAGGGTACAATAGTTCCAGTCTACACACTCAGCTGTGGACTTTCTTCTCCCTTCAATAGGTCTCTGTGCACACATCTTGCAGAGCCTTTTTACAATCTTCTCTCAACAGAGATCACTCTTCAACAATACTCAAAATGAAGACTAATGAAGATTAACCCTTTCCCTTACAAAAGATGCCCTTTATATAGATCGTGCCCATAGGTCATGTTTGTTACAATACATAGGCCAAAACCCTAAAGTTACTCAAAATGGTGCGGTTACCCGTCGACTCGGCTTGTCGCAGTTGACAGATGGTCCACACGCTTCTGGACGTTCTGTTGGACCACTTGCAGCTCACACGCCCCTCTGGAAGATGCAGTCTTCATGAAACGGTTATACTGCATCATGCCGTGTCGCTTTTTGCCCCTCTATCTTGCCTGTTGTTGTTGACTTCAAGACTTAGCTTCTAACAGTTTTCTGCCACTCTCATTGATAGGTCGTTTTCATCTACCTTCACGCTTTCATCTGCCTTCATGCTACTCCATACCCACTTATCCGCGTGGTTCTTACCCTACCGATACTATGGTCCGATGTAACTTCGCAGCTCCTCAAAATTGACTTGACAAAAATGCCTTGACTTGGGTTGTGCCCAACTCCATTCTAATGATGTTATTGTATCCTTCCATAGTTGAGCAATACGGGAGTGGATATTAGATCATGTTAGAGAAAGCATTAGATCTCGTCGTAGCCATGCAAGCTACAATGTCAAAGGTAAATCCATAGTGAGTACCACTTTCTTTGTATTTGCATTGCGTATTGGAGAAGAAAAGAGCAAGGCATTGTTCTCACTTATGGCTAAGTTTTGAGTTTTTCCCCATGGTGGGATTTCCCAGGGTATATCTTGTGTAATTTGTGCGGATGTGTTATTATGCTCTAGTTATTTTCCTTCCATTTCCAGTTTATTTTAGTTGTACAACCGTAACCACAACCTCACATTGGAACATATGAAGGGGTGCATGGTGAATTTCTATATCATGCGCAATCATGGAGAAGACACTGGTTTGTTATAACCGCCATTAGGCATAATGAGCAATTTCGATTTGGCTTTCAGCTCTCTGTTGTTGGCAAGACCTGTTTTTATCAGATTGTTTTCTTTATTGGGGGGTCTTTATCACCTTTTGATTTGATGGTTGTGATTGTTATCGGACAATCCACTCGAGCGGATGCGAGCCAGATCTCCCTAGCTCAATGTGAGTCTAGAACAAATAGAACAGACTGCAAGTGCATTTCCTAAATCTACTTAAGGACCAAGTACTAGATGTCTTGCCTTTTTACTACGCAATCCTTCCTCCTGAATGTTGATCCATGTCCCGCGATCATCAGATCCAAGCTGCAAGACCTGTTAAGACAAAGAAACAAGAGAAACCAGTAAAAGACATCTATACAATAAGCGATCTAAGTAAACAGTTAAGCAGGTAAACTACACAATATCATTGCACATGAGAACAATATTGGTGGAAAGCATTTGTATTACTGCAAATTGAGGGGTACATGATAGAGATATAGAACTACAACCAAAGACTTAACGCAATAGCCCTTCTCCAACCAAGCCAATTTCCATAAGCTTCAAAGGAAGTATGAGTTCTCTAATGGGTGAATGGAGGTGTTCCAAGAGACATTTCACCAGCATGTAGATACCATAGTCTTCCTCCCTTTGGGATGGGAGTGAGCTTCACTTATATAGGACTAAGTGGATAGGGTATGGATAGGATAGGTTGAGAGATGGTAGGAGAGAGATAGGGGATCCTCCCAAAGAGTTAGGAGTCGAGTACCAGCTCCCCTAGAGGCAGGGATAATCCCCCAAATGAGCAAGTTTCGAGAAGGATCTCGAATAAGCTATTTTTTTCCATTAACAGACCTCATCGCACCTTGCAGTGGAGAAAATTGTGACGTCGCATGTTGCTAGTGTGCAACCTGCGACGACCTCTCAAAAGATTGCAGAATTGAGTGCAAATCCTCCTAGATGAAAATACTTAGTCCAGGTGACTTCAGGGATGTATACACTGAATCTAATGATGAGTAGATTTTAGGTGTAACAGAATGTCCCCCAAAGCATGAAGTTGTTAAGGATGTATAGGTGAAGTGCTTTGAAAGAGGTAATAGCAATAGGATCTATGGACGAAGGACACTGCTGCAGTACAACTGAATCTGAACTGACAATCTCACATGAAGTATAACATGGCTGCTGACCAATACATTGCAGATCCATGGTAGTAATGACCGACTGAACACAATCATGGCTACTAGACACAAGCGTAGATCCATGATGAGATGATAACACAGCCATGACCAATACAAAAGTGGATCCGTGTAATATGACTCAATACAAACTCCATCGCAACCTGGGTAAAACATGACTCCCCAAGGTCTTCAAGCTGAACCCGCAATGATACAAATCTATCCATGTGATTACAAATGTCTTGACGTCGAACATGGTAGAAACCACTTGATTACCGATCATTGATGTAAACCATTAACAAGTGCGAGGGAGATCACCATTGATGTCAATGATTCCCAAGGTATCACAGTACATATCATCGAGAGTGAATAAATTATTTGAAGTCGAACGCAAGATGAAATCTTTCAATTAAGAGTCAATGATGTAAACTCATGATGAAAGCAAGGTAACCTGCCATTGAGGCATGCAGGGCCAAGGTACTTGGTTGGTTTCTAGATTCAATCCTCGGATGATGAGTTGAAGTCGACAACGATGAATCTGTCGAAGGAGGGCCATGATGAATCCCCCATCAATCGACACAAAACACAACAAAAGATGTGTAGAGTGAGTCGGATGGTACAGTAACATGTAAGACTGACTCAAAGTAGACCAATATGGTAACAGGCATACTTGACTGCAGACGACAAATGATAGACGTGTTTTTGAACATGGGCATGGCATGACTTGGCAGTATTGACACAATGAGAATGACGCAAACTTCTAATGCAACTGATGATGGAATCTTTCTCCGAATGACTTAGAGGAGTAACAGGACTCAGAAAGTAAGCGGGGACTCATAGACAAACAGATGACCCAAGTATTGTATGCGAATGCAGATGAGTGCCATGTTCAAGAACGACTATATACTGCCACTAGGGTATGTAACACAAACACTTTCCTTTTTCCCCATCATGAATGATGAGTGCCTCATGTGTTTTTTACGAGCTTGACGAGGGTAACCAGATGCTCAGTATAGATCATCTCATAAATGAGTCCAGTCCCAAATATTTTCTGAACCTGGGATAGGAGGGCCTCGTCCCATGATGGGCACTTCAATGTGAAAATTTAATGAGTCCATAGAAGGTAAAATCGGTCGTCATTTCATGTTTAGAGAGTCTGAAAAGAACTAAAGAAAACTCCAACGGTCCTTTTTCGTAAAGTTAGCCTCGTCGCCCGAAAAAGGGTAAAATAATGCGGGAGAGGACTCTTCCAGCCATTGTTGGTTGGAGTATTCCTTTTTCGTAAATAGTGCTTCCTGGTCCGAAAAAGGGGTAAACTATCACCAGAAAGACGATCATTCAAATGCTTTTACAAGCATGAAAGCATCAAGTTCGCTTTGCAATCTTTTCCTATTTAGGGAATCTGAAAAGAGCTTAAAAATGACTCCATGAGCAACTTTGTCATGGTTGATGACCGAATATGACAAAGGAAAAAGTAAACTCAGCACAGTTCCTTTTCCGTAGATAGTCTAGCGAGGCCGGATAAAGTGATAAAGCTATACTCGTTAGACACACCTTTTTAACTCAAATTTTTAACAAGCACGAGAATGGTATCAAAAGCACTCAGAATCTTTTTCATATTTGAACTAGAGCATGAAAAAGTGAAAAGTAAGCTCAAACCACTTTTCATGTTTCAACCAGAGCACGAAAAGAGTTAAAAGTAAGCTCAAATGCCATCTTACTGTTGTTAACGAGCTCGAAGATAGGTTGGAAGAATGCTCATGATGTCTGCTTCATTTTTTAACTAGCTTGTAACGGAAAATGAACTATGCTCAGGATTATTTTCATGGTTTAATGAGCGCGAAACCTAAAAAAGGAAAGTATGCTCGAAAATGTTCCCAATGGTGAACTTTTTTACCAACATGGCATGCAGAGGTTGGTGTGTGCCCCTAGCATGATTGCTAGAAGTAAGTGACTTAGCTCCAACGTGGTGTGGAGAGGTGATCGAGTTGACTTCAACGTAAGAGGTTGAAGACATGCCCCCAAGCTTCATTTCATTCTCCTAAGGCATAGGCGGGTGAAAACAAGGTTCAGGTACTAAGTGTACGAGAAAACCTGACTCAAAGGGAAAGGAGTTGTTTCATTTTTTAATGAGCTTGACACAAGATTAGAACTCTGCTCACGGTTAAGGCCCATTGATAGGTTCCTTCCCAACATGATTCCCAAAGGTTAGTAAATTCCCCCAGCATGATTGCTAGCAGCTTAACATGGTAGTGTTCCCTCAACATGATTGCTGACGGTAGGACATGTGGCATGCCCCCCAGGCTTCATTTCATCTAAAAAAGTTGCTTGCTAACCCAACTACCAACCTGGCTACTAATATGAAAATGTTCACCAAGGGGGGGGAAATGAGAATCAGATGAAATGAAGGTTCGCGAGAGACTCGAATCGATGGGAGGGAGATCTATTTCATTTTTACACAAGCTTGAAATAGACAATAACTATGCTTGAGGGGGCCCATCTTATTTTTTAACGAGCTTGAAATGGAATAAAACTGTGCTCGAATGGATGGTTTAATTTTTATGCAAGCTTGAAACCAAAGGTAAACTATGCTAGGGTGGTTGGTTTCATTTTTTAACGAGCTTGAAACATAACATAAACCGTGCTCGTACCCCCCATCCTCATGGGGAAGAAACCACTAAAACATGTGGAACATTCAGGGAAGTCTGATGACTAGGAGTCATATGATGAGTGGGTGTCACAAATGAAAGTTGATCAATGGTCACAATATTCCCATGATGAGGAAAATACATCACTCGAAAGAGTGTGGACACGACGGCTTTCATAGCATAGACATAATCACGTCCAAGGAGTAGATTGAAATCTAAAGGACCTTGGAAAACCATGACATCAACATAAATAGTTTTAACTCTCAACATGATAGGTAACTGCGGGAGAATCCCTAAAGGTCTGGTAGGCCTTCTATTAAAAGCCAAAATCTGGTCAGTTACTGGCACAAGCTGAGGGGAACCTATAGCTTTCCAAGCAGTTGAGGATAAAATACTAACAGAAGCTCCCTCATCAACTATCATACGAAATATTTCTTTATCAGAAACTCCTACAGATATTTGAAAAGGAATACTTGAAGGAAGACGAGATTCTGTTAGACCATTCCAATCAAAGGAAATGACCTCAGTACTTGGGGGGGGTCCTGTCGGAATGGACACGGTTTCCCCTCACCTAGGACATTCTGAACTGACTAGGAAAACATCGGCAATTTCCAATTCACTCTCACTTGGAAGATAAGAATGAGACGAAGATTGTGTCATGGTGACTACTTTAGTCTGGACTTTCTCCAATGAAAGAGCGGGATCGAGTGGAGATGAGATCGACTCAATCACTTCACTCTCCGAAGGAAGAGTGGGATCAACTACAGATGAAACTGAATTGATCACTTGGTCAACTAGTGGGGGGTTGAGGGGCAACTTACTATCACTTGTTGGAAGCACCTGTTGAGGACTAGTAACATCTTCTAACCACCGTGAAGCTTCATCCATGCTTGGACAAAGGAAATTACGGTGCATACCCTTGCATATCAAACAAGGGTACAAGACTTTACTCTTCCGACCCTTCACCAACGGGTCACTGGTTGAGGGAATGTCATCAACATGATGGTCAGGGGTTGACGATACAAGCGGTTTGGGGTTTTTAGACCACACTTCTGACACACGGGAAAGATCGGGACAATTCTTGAGAAGGTGATCACCCTTGCAAAGTTTGCAAGGGAACTTTGGCTTACGAGGTGTGCTCATAGAATGAGCGCCATCAGAGGCAGATGGTTGACGCTTGGTCTCTTTCTTATCTTTCTTCTTCTTCACACTCGCCTTCTTACTAACATCAAAGTTTTCAGTAGGAGAAGAGGAAGAGATGGAAGCCAATGCAAATTTCGATGGAGAAGGAGAAGGGTCATCATGAGATTGATGCTCATGTGGTGAAGGACCTAGGTCCGACACGATTGGTGCGCTTGGTATAACTGGATTGGAGAATAACCATACTGGTAATCCTATCGTCAATCCCGGAAGACTCAACGTAGCCATGAACGGAGGACCGATATTTCCACAAGGGGGAATAACAAATGGCATACCCTGGAAAGGGGCCTCTTGGTTGGTAGTCCCGGAAGAATATTCCATATCTAAACTTCCTAAGAGTCTCTAAAGTACCACACAAGTCAATCACTACTCAAGTCTAAAAGAAACAAGCAAACTGTGTGAATAGGAGTGGATTCAAAGTCTGGAACCTCACAGGATTATCAAGGCATCGCAAACCGCTATATACTGCAGGGTCCAACAATATGACGCGACAAGGAGGATTGGGACCGTACCCTTTTCTGCATACCCGATTACCTGGATAGTACGTGTGTGCTAATCTCCCCGAGTGTTGTTCTCAGTGTATTGCTTTTCCAAGACGGCCAAATGGTTAACTCAGATGGTTTCAGGATTCCTATGGGTGTCTCCGGATATACGCAAGGTACGTGGGAGCTCAAATCCGTAGTGGTGTTGTCTAATGCACAACCGTTCAACAAGAGACCTTTCGATATACTACTGGTTATGTGATACACCCTTCGATATACGCCAAGTACGGATTATGGTATTTGGTGGGTACGTGAAGGAGCTCGATATACCGATGTACGTGGAAGACTACAATACTCCCGGGATACAGTGCTGGAAAATAACGACAGCTGCCACGCTTAAAGATGTCAGAACACGTCTCTAACTTACACACAGTTGCTAAATGATTTTAACCTAAGCTAGCGTTAATTTTATCTTGTACGGTTAGGTGGATGCATGAGGTGAGTACATAAATGTATACATAATGCAATCCTCAACTACATGATAATGCACATTTTCCTTTCCTTTTCAATGAAAACTACTTAAGTTAAGGAGAGATCTTTTTTCTTTCAAACCAAAAGTACTTAAGTAGTAGCGAAAAGAAGAATTCCTTCCTAGAGTGCAATAACTCTAACTTTCTGCAATAATTAGCTAAAGAGCGCAAAGAAAATGAAAGATGCAACTAATCTCAACAATGTGTAAGACAAAATGATAAAGCACTTTTCAATTTTCAAATGCATGTACAAAAATGAAATTTGATAACTTAACGCTTTTCATATCTATATACAGAAAGTGAGAAGATATCTATAGCACTCTAATCTTTTAGAAATTCCCAAAGAAAAATGGCAAGCACCCAAACAACTCAAAGGCACTCAAGAGAGGCTCAAAATCTACCAAATGCAATAATTATAACTCATTTTCTATCTTTTTACACTTGAAAAAGACACATCTAAGCTACGGAAAGAAGGATTCCACAAACGTTTCCAATCAAATGCAAGACAAAGATAAGCACTTAGCAATCTTATCTAACTCAAATGCAGACAAAACTGAAATGAATCTTTATTCTTCTTATGAGTGTGAGACCAAGAATTTCAAATAATCAAATTAAAGCAAGAAGAATACTTATGTTTTCCAATTTCATGAATATAGCAAAAGAGTGACAAAATCAAGCTTTTCTTTGAACTAAAGCGGAGACAAAGAATCAATCTTTTCCAATAACCATTAGATAGCTTAGCATGTAAAGGAAACAAGATGCATGACCCAAGAGAAAGAAGCTCAAAAAGACATGGGTGTCCCACACTTTTCAAATCTTTAAAACAAGCTAATCACACCAAACCAAAAATGATCTCAAAACCTTGAGATGGATAAAAAATAGAACCCATTTCGCTTAAAAATGTAAGCAAAACACTAGTTTTGACTCAAAGGGCCAAACATGAATCCAAATCTCAAAAGACCCAAAAACCAATACAAACAAGCCAAACAAAACACTGCTGGATAACAAGTGTAAGAAAGGAGCTTGGGATCAGATCTAGTGCAAAGATCATATCAGGTGAGGAGAGGAGGGATAACAAGGTCAAGTGGATGAAGGTGGGGAAACCAAAGTATCCACTATTATAGCTTAAAATGACACCTCTCCGTCCGTGACGACACTTGCTTCCCTTGGTCGCATGATGACACTTCTTGAGATCAAGTTTAGTCACACAACAAGACACTTATGGATTGAGGGGTCATTTGGGACACTAAAAATGGTTGAAATTACCTCCTTCTTGACCCATTTGATGATTACAACCCTTAGGGACATTTTTCCAGACCAAACCATCTCCTGAAAATGAGCAGAAAAGCCTGTTTTTGGCCATTTTTCCACATGTGCGCTGGTATGCAAGCATAATAGTAGGGCATATGCACTACCCTACTTCATTAAAGTAGTGCCCACCTTCAAATATGCGCTAGTTTGTCTACTACGGAGTAGAGCACATTCCTGTACTAATCAAAATCTCGAGATTTGGGTAAGTTAAGTTGGTTGGGGAACCTCCTACTCGGTTATAACTTCTTTTCCTCTCCTTCACTGACTATATAAGGAGGGTAGAAGGGCCATGTGAGGGGACCAAGTCTACAACATTGTTATGCTGGAGGAATGGAGATCCTCATCCCCCTCTCTTGTGCCTCATTTTTTGATAAACCCTAGCACAACTGATTAGAGGTTGGGATCCTTGGAGAACATAAGCAGGAGACCTTGAATCTAGGTTTCGTGAAGTGCCAAGCTTGAAAGAAGGTATAACTTTATGTACTTGCTTTCATTCATCAATAAATATCAGACTTTCTTCCGTTTCCAAATATGACCTATTTCATGTGTGTCTTGGATTTGATTACAATTTGCTTGTATTTTGATGTCTTCTTTTGTTATGAATATCAATCTTATGTATGTAGTCAAATGTATTTGAGAAAGGTATCAAGTTGTTTTGTAGGTGTGGGCATTGAGATACTGGATAACATGGAAGAGCAAGGGAGGCAAAGCTAGGATCAACCTTCTGAATAAGTTGCATATATCTCTAACCCTAATCTCTTCACTTACTTGTTGTACTTGCAGAACATTTGTAGGTCTATCTTTCATACCTGAAGTTGGTAGTTTCTCCCCTGAACTATAGGTGCATTTTCCTCACAACAGAATGGTGACTCCGCTGGGGAAAGCCTAACTGCTTAGGGGTATCCAAGGTCATTTCTTTAGTTTTGTTTGAAGGTCTTTGTTCAATTTCTTGGTTATAATCAGTTATTAGGCTTTGTTTGACCCTCCTTGGTTCTTACAGACCCTTCCTAGCCCTTTCAGACCTGGCGGACCTAAGTTGGGGAGTTGTAACCCCATTTTTTCAACTTTTCCCACCTGTGCGCTACTGTTGTGAAGCACAGTAACACCCATGCGCTAGTTTGTCTCTGCACAGTAGTGGATTCCCCTGTTATGGGCACTGGTATGCCTCATACACAGTAGCGCACACATTCTGGGTTTGATTTTTTGGGTTGTGGACCCAAATCTGGGGGTTGTGGCTGCATTTTTGTGGTCCCTGATGACCCTAGGTCTGAGTTAAACCACTGTAAGTGGTCTCCTATCCTTGTACTAATCCTATGTTCATGATTTGGACCTCTTTTGATCAATTTGGGCTTGTTTGGAAAGTTTTGGGGCTTGTTGACCCAAGTTGGGGGGTTGTGGACCAGTTTGGTGTTTTGTACCCTAATTTGAGTCTGACTAAACCTGCTTGCTCCATTTCCACTTGATTTGAAACCTATTGAGTCTTCTTGACCCTGTTTGTATCTATTTGAGTGAAATTTCTCTTTTAGATTGGTTTCTTATCCTCCCTTATGCTTTTAGTTTTCTTTTGTAGTGAAAACTCAAGTGTTTTGGCTATTGTTCAAGACCTTGTTTGCATTGTTTATGTGCAGACCTAACTTTACCAAACCATACTTCTTTGTATATCATTTGCTTTGTTTAGGTCTAAAAGTAGTTTTCGTACTCTTTTCCCAATGGTTGGCATGCTTACATCTTTAAGTATCTGAAAGTCGTATTTGGTAGCTTTTACTATTTCAATAAAGAAAACTTGAAAGTTTCTTTGCTTTGCTTTGATAGTAGGTTAGTTTCAGTTTTGTTTCTTACCTTTGAAAAGCATAAAGAATTTTGATTTATTTTCTGAATAGAGTACCTTGCAAGTGGCTTAAAGGATTTAAGAGTGTGTTGCATCAAAAAGAAGAAATTTTTCTTTTGCATACATATTTGTTTGAGTAGCTGCATTCTTAGGTTTTGAGTTTAATTTTGTATATTTAGACTTTATTTTTACCTTTTTTGCATTCGAAAGATTAAAAATTGCATTTGCATATGCATTCTAGATCATAATTTTAAGACTTGCATTGAAAAGAAAGATTTGTTTGGTGGTAAATATTTCATTTTCAGTACTCTATCTCTATTATAACCACTCTCACACACCCACTACCTTTTTGAGTAAGCAAGTAACCTTTAAAATGAACCCTAATAAAATGTACTAGTAACATTTTCTTTTCTAGGTTACACTATACACCAACTAGTCTTAGTTAGGATCTTGGGTTTAAAACGCCTTAAACCACCCAAGATCACACATTACGCAAAAATTGTAGTTCGACTATCACAGGTAAACCCACCTCATTCAAAGCTTGCCTGGGATCTATGCAGTGCGTCTTGTGAGATCAGATTGTTGGGAATACACCTCCTACTTTCTATTTTGAGCATATACCAGGATTGGATCACGTTTGGGGACTCTTTTGAGTTTCGGGATCAGTTACCATGCCCACGCCTTCTGATTCGACCAGAGACTGTTCCCCCAGGATTTTTCGGTGTGGTGGTATCCTTAGTATCTGACCATATGTTCATACACAGGTGACGATGGAGGGTTATATCTGTTGTACCTAGGACAGACGTGGGAGGAAATCCCTTGTAGGTCTTTGGGAGGGAGGTTGGGTGATTCCAGCGCTTGCACCCTTAGTCATTGTATTGTGGACCCCGGGTAACTGTTCTTCATCCTTCGTTGATCTGTTCTGGGCCCTCATCATCCCAGACTCTTCTCTGGAAGGCATCTATTTGCCTGGTTTGATTTACCTAGGACCTTTTTTAGTGGTGTGCTCTTTGTGCTACTTGTCTTAGTTTTCCTTAGAGAACTTCTTGTTCATTTGAGCAGGAAACTATGTCTAGCATTCCGGCAAGTGCCAATCAAGGTACCCCTGTTCCGGGGGATCCTTGTGCTATTCCATTCATTGGAAACATTGGCACTCCCTTAATGGCTACTCTGAATCTTCCTGGATTCACCATAGGGCTTCCAGTTTGGTTGTTTTCCACTCTGAATGCCTTGTATGCTCCTGACGCTTTTTTTGTAAGCACCTCAAATCAAGAGCATCAGAACCCTGTGCCTCCCTTTCCAGTAAGATCTTCTCCTCCTCCTTCTACCTCATGTGGCGAAAGTAGCAATACTAGTAACCAGCAGTCTAAAAGGAATAGATGGAGGAAGAATGGGAAGAAGATGCCAAAACAAGGGGGCAGCAACCCAGCCTCTGTAAGTCATGCTAGGGGCAAGCACCCTGCCTCTGCAAATCATGCAGGGGGCACCTACCCAGCCTCTGGAGGTCATGCTGGGAGAAAAATTTCAGTCACTGAAAATCATACTAAAAGTTTGTCTTCAACCACTGTCAGTCATGTTGAGGACACGTCATTGATCACTGCTAGTCATATTAATGACAAGTCACCAGTTCCTGTGAGTCATACTGGAGACACCAGATCAGCCACTGCAAGTCATGCTGAGGGAGTTGACATTGTCGACAAACCCAACAAACAGAAGCTTAAGCTCCCTTGTAAGTTTTGCGAGGGAGATCACCTTACTTACTTGTGCCATGTACTTCCAGAAGTGCAAAAAGTGTGATCCTTAATTCAAAAGTTTTCTGCTTCTAAGCAACCAGCCACTACAAGTCATGATGGGGGCAAGCTGTCAGCCAATGCTAGTCATGCTGAGAGTACTGACGTTGTAAAGGAGTCTCAACCTATAGGACAGAAACCAAAGTTCCCTTGTAAACTTTGTAAGGGAGATCACCTTACTCACCGATGCCCTGCCATTTCAGAGGCACGAAGAGTGTGGTCCATGTCTGAAGGAACCTCTGTTCCTGAGTTGTCTATAGATTCCCTACAGTCAGATCAACCTTTGGTTGATAAAGTGGTTGAACCAAAAGAGTTCTTGGTTGACCCCACTCTTCCTTTAGAGAGTGAAGTGATTGAATCGATGCAATCTTTGACTGATCCCATCAATCCCGCAAAGATTGATGCACCTACTGCGGAAGTCTTCTGCATTACCAATTTGGATGTTTCTGAAAAAGGGGACACTTAATCTGTGCCATGTGAACCCCTACTAGCCCTAGGATTGTTTCCTTTAATTGGAATAGTCTAGCCGAGCCTCGTCTTCCTTCTTCGACACCTTTCCAGATAAAGGTTGATATCGGGAACCATACGGTTGATCGATGCATTATAGATGAAGGAGCTTCTGTTAGTATCTTATCTGCTTATCCTTGGAGAGATTTGGGTTTCTCTAATGTTATTCCAGCTATTAATTGGTCGTTGACCTTTGATAGAAGACCTAGTGAACCGATAATTTTCCTCCGTCAGGTACCTGTTAATTTGGGTGAAAAAATAGTCTTAGTTGATTTTATGGTTTTAAAGGACCCTATGGACTTTGATATGATCCTCTGGCGTGATTAAGTTTATGCAATGCATGCTGTGGTGTCTACGCTCTTTCGTGTGATGCATTTTCCTCATAATGAAAGCATCGTCACTATCGACCAGCTCGCATCCGTTGATCCTCCTTATTACCCAACTGTAGACCAGTCAGAATCCTCGTCATTGGGCACCACTATGTCACATGGAACTTATGTGGCATATTGTTCCTTGAGTTCAACTGCTACTGAGAAGAAGTCTCTGAGTTCATGCTTACCTTCTCGGGACTTGGTCCCAGCTTTTGACCAAGTGACACCTCCATCTGAATGTTTGGATATGTGTTCTATCTGGGACGATATACTTCCTTCCGATGAAGTTTTCCTAGAGTCCATAGTACAGTCTGCCATTCATTTGGATGTTGATCCAGTCACAGTTATGTCCAGCCTCGGTTTGACCTCAAAGTATGATCTTCCTACTGTTGAGTCTTTGGACTCTCCTATAGATCCGCAAATCAGTGTTCCTACTGAGTTTGATTCTGCTTCTAGAATATTCACTCCCATGATGATGAATTTATTTCTGCAGATTCCATCATGTCCTTCAACTTTGATCTTCATCCTGGAGTCGATCTTGTTGATTGTAAGTCCTCGGGCTTGGGTACCATAGAGTCTTCATTTGAAAACTCTACCTTGTTTATGCCTATTGTTGATGATAGTGAAGTTGAAAGTATTTCTACCACAGTGACTTGTATCAAGTCTTTCTTTACATATGTTTTAGATATGAGCTTGGTACTAATATTTCTTGGAGACAGGATTCTTAGCTGGACTTATACTTGCTTACTGGTCCTTTTCGACACCTTGTGCGACCATGTCAGGTATATTCGGAACCTTGCATATAGGTTTAGGCTTCCCCGCTGTTATGTTGCATTTGAACCTTTTGCCATGTGAATTCGCCATAGGGTCGAACCTGTTGGATATTGGTGTGTTAGCCATCTCTTTATGCATTGTGCACCAGTCCAACAGCAGAACCTACCTAACATGGGTCACCCTAGTCAGCACCCTTATGCCATTTTGGTGCCCATGCTGAGTTTTTCTCATAGGATTGGGAGCCTTTTTAGATTTACCATGACTTTGAGAAGAAGCCTCATATATTTTTGGCCGTCCCTAATAAGGATCCCATCTTTTTGTTCAAGTTGCATATGCATATGTTATGATCCCACTTGCGCTACTAAGCTTGATGTCAGCTTCCACGCTTTTAGCTCGTTGTATAAGCCTCCATCTCTTATCTCATTTCCGCTAAGCCCTGTATCATTTTTCCTGTGCAATTTGACACCTTTTACCTAGAGGAGACACACCCTGAGTGTCCTTATCTTGCTCATGTTCCTTGCATTAGGCATAGTTTGGTTCCATGCGCTTGGAGCTAGTTTTGCATGTCCCTGACACTTGTCTCCTCCCATTTCAATCATTCTTCCACCTTTACTTCGAGCTCGTTAAAAACAGTAAGTAGGTTACGAGCAGTCTTCCACCTTTCCTTCGAGCTCGTTAAAAAAAGTAAGGAGGCTACGAGCAGTCTTCCACCTTTCCTTCGAGCTCGTTAAAAACAGTAAGGAGGCTACGAGCATTTCTTCCATCTTCACTTCGATCTCGTTAAAAATAGTAAGGAAGTTATGAAAAATTTTCTGTATCTCCTTTGAGCTCATTAAAAACAGTAAGGGGGTCATGAGTTTACTTTTTCGGACTCGTTAAACCTTTACGGAAAAGATCCCTATGGAGTTCTTTTAAGCCCTTTTTAGACTCCTTAAATAGAAAAAGTTTGTCGAGCATAGTTGTCTTTTTGGGCTCGTTAAAATAACTGAACTGAAATCCACTTAGGTATAGAATTACCCCTTTTCCGGGCCTTGGTGGATAATTTACGGAAAAGGTATACTCTAGGTATACTCTGGTATGCGCTAGAAGAGTTCTTCTTCCATTGTTTTATACTTTTTCGGGGGAGGAAACTAACTTTGCGAAAAAGGACCTTTCGGATCCTTTCTTTAGGGTTTTCAGGCTCACTAAACATGAAAACACCAAGTGAGCATTCACCTACTCGGGCTCGATGTAAAATCCACGGATAGGTGTATAGAGGACTATTTAAGTTTTTCAACTCTATAAACAAGAAAACACCGTCGAGCACAGACCAATCCGGGCTCGATATAAAATCCATGGATAGGTGTATAGAGGACTGTTTAAGTTTTTCAACTCTATAAACAAGAAAACACCACTGAGGATAGACCAATCCAGGCTCGATATAAAATCCACAGATAGGTGTATGGAGTTTTCTTCTAGGTTTTTCAGACTCCTTAAATATGAAAATATCGTCGAGCATGTTTTAGTTCTTTGTCAAGCTCGTTAAAAAATGAAAAAGGAAAGGGAAGGGAAGAATGTTAAAATATCTTTCAATATGATGGTAGCGAGTCAATTATCTCCCTGAACAAAGCACCTGTTTTGAGTCTATCAAACAAGTTGGGTTCTAGTGTTGGCCTTAGGATAAACCTGATCTCAGAGTTCTTACTCCTCCGTTTGGTTAGTCTTCCAATCATATGGAGAATCTATTAATGTCTCCTACATTACAGATTTGTATCGTGGTCTCTTTGTATTAAAAGCTTCCAAAGGCACTCTTGTGTCGTGCTCACTGTTCAAGGATATAACCGGTGTCGGCCATTCTGCAGTTGCCTTGACCTCATGCGTCGGCCATTCCTTGGTGTCAGTATGTTTCATCATGTGTTCATTCCTACTCCAAATCAGCTCATACCGGTTGAGTATCCCTCGTGTTGGATGATGGAGGATGCCTTAAGGCCTCCCTTCCAATGGACTTCTTCCCATCGACTTCAACTCATTGTGCTCTGGGAATGAAGTTTAGAGTTTCGGTTAGTACCTTGGGGATTGCAGTCATTAGTGGCAGTTTCCCTCGCTATTGGATAGATGGGAATACATCAATGTCTCCTATCCGATAGATTCTTTAAGTGTTCGACGGCAACACCATTTATTTGCACTTGCTTGAATGTACTAGGTACCTTGGGTTCCATTTTCATTATTGGTGGACACCCTCGCGTTTGTTAATGGTATATATCAATGACCGATAATTAAACGATACCTCCCATGTTCGACATCAACTCATCTATTCGCATGGATAGGTTTGTACCTTGGGTTGTTTTTGGATGAAGACCTTGGGATCCTCGATAGCATCACCTTATTTATGTTATCTCCCAAGTTGCGCAAGACTGAGCCATACTCTTTTTTGCTCTTGATGAGACATAGATCCAGCTTGTTCTTTATGGCTATGTTCTCCAGTTTTGACATAGATCCACCTTGTATTTATGTGGCTATGTTTACACTTATGTTCCTCATGGATCCACGCTTGTATTCTAGTGGCCATGATATATGCATCAGTATTTGGATCATTATTGTATCCTCTTGGAGGTCATGTTCCACTATTTGAACATGGACAGCTACCCCAAGGATAAGTTTGTCTAACATTGCCTTTGCTTTCAGGTACTTCATTTGAGCCTATGATTCTTGGTTTCTCCGGTTCCTCCATGATTCAACTCTTTGTTATTTATAATGTATTTCGGCCATCGTTTCCCTCAGTCCCTCCAACCTCATACATTAGGGGGCATCTTTTATAGCTTAAAATGACACCTCTCCGTCCATGACGACACTTGCTTCCCTTGGTTGCATAATGACACTTCTTGAGATCAAGTTTAGTCACACAATAGGACACTTGTGGATTGAGGGGTCATTTGGGACACTAAAAATGGTTGAAATTACCTCCTTCTTGACCCATTTGATGATTACAACCCTTAAGAACATTTTTCCAAACCAAACCATCTCCTGAAAATGAGCAGAAAAGCCTGTTTTTGGCCATTTTTCCACATGTGCGCTGGTATGCAAGCATAATAGTAGGGCATATGCGCTACCCTGCTTCATTAAAGTAGTGCCCACCTTCAGATATGCGCTAGTTTTTCTACTGTAGAGTAGAGCACATTCCTGTACTAGTCAAAATCTCGAGATTTGGGTAAGTTAAGTTAGTTGGGGAACCTCCTACTCGGTTATAACTTCTTTTCCTCTCCTTCACTGACTATATAAGGAGGGTAGAAGGGCCATGTGAGGGGACCAAGTCTACAACATTGTTATGCTGGAGGAATGGAGACCCTCATCCCCCTCTCTTGTGCCTCAGTTTTTGATAAACCATAGCACAGCTGATTAGAGGCTGGGATCCTTGGAGAACAAAAGCAGGAGACCTTGAATCTAGGTTTCATGAAGTGCCAAGCTTGAAAGAAGGTATAACTTTATGTACTTGCTTTCATTCATCAACAAAGATCAGACTTTCTTCCCTTTCCAAATATGACCTATTTCATGTGTGTCTTGGATTTGATTACAATTTGCTTGTAGTTTGATGTCTTCTTTTGTTATGAATATCAATCTTATGTATGTAGTCAAATGTATTTGAGAAAGGTATCAAGTTGTTTTGCAGGTGTGGGCATTGAGATACTGGATAACATGGAAGAGCAAGGGAGGCAAAGCTAGGATCAACCTTCTGAATAAGGTGCATATATCTCTAACCCTAATCTCTTCACTTACTTGTTGTACTTGCAGAACATTTGTAGTTCTATCTTTCATACTTGAATTTGGTAGTTTCTCCCCTGAACTATAAGTGCATTTTCCTCACAACATCCACCACTACCAAACTGAAACTTGTTAAGAATGGGACCCAATACAAATCCACACAAAATACCAAACACTTTCAACACACAAAATCAAACAATGGGGTTTCTGACTGGATCATACAGTACAAAGGGAGTTCATACATCAAACCAAGGTTCAAACTGTCAGATGAGGGATGGGATGCCTGTATGCCAACTTTTGATAGATCGGCACAATCTGTCTTTACACACAGTGCGAAATCGCAGTTTGCCTTCACGCGAGGTGCGACGATGTCACAGTATACCAATGCAAAGGATGCGACGGGTGACTAACAGGTGAAGAATAGAGACTCAAAATGACACAGTGTCGCTCTGTTTCCACTGCCCAAGTGCGATAGGCAAGGTCCAGATTCGAAAATGAACCAGATATCTCAACAATGAACCATAAACAGGCTTGAAAATGAGTTGTATAAACTCAGAGGAAGCAAATCAGAGTCTTCAATGTGAAGATCTGATAGTGAAATCAATCCTAAGAAGTAAATGGAAACAATGATAAAAGAGGCTTGTGTCAAGCAATCAACTAAAAATGACTCTCAGATTAACAATTACTGACCACTAAACAAGACAAACACTACTCCCCAATATGGTCGCCAAATTTGTTATCGGAAAATCCACTTGAGCGAACGCGAGCCGGATCTCCCTAGCTCAATGTGAGTCTAGAACAAATAGAATAGACTACAAGTGCATTTCCTAGATCTACTTAAGGACCAAGTACTAGATGTCTTACCTTTTTACTACACAATCCTTCCTCCTGAATGTTGATCCACATCCCATACTCGTCATATCCAAGCTGCAAGACCTGTTAAGATAAAGAAACAAGAGAAACCAGTAAAAGACATCTATACAATAAGCGATCTAAGTAAACAATTAAGTAGGTAAACTACACAATATCATTGCACATGAGAACAATATTGGTGGAAAGCATTTGTATTACTGAAAATAGAGGAGTACATGATAGAGATATAGAACTACAACCAAAGACTTAACACAATAGCCCTTCTCCAACCAAGCCAATTGCCATAAGCTTCCAAGGAAGTATGAGTTCTCCAATGCGTGAATGGAGGTGTTCCAAGAGAGATTTCACCAGCATGTAGATACCATAGTCTTCCTCCCTTTGGGATGGGAGTGAGATTCACTTATATAGGACTAAGTGGATAGGATATGGATAGGATAGGTTGAGAGATGGTAGGAGAGAGATAGGGGATCCTCCCAAAGAGTTAGGAGTCGAGTACCAGCTCCCCTAGAGGTCAGGGATAAGCCCCTAAATGAGCAAGTTTTGAGAAGGATCTCGAATAAGCTAGTTTTTCCCATTAACAGACCTCGTCGCACCCTGCAGTGGAGCAAACTACGACGTCGCATGTTGCTAGTGTGCAACCTGCGACGACCTCTCAAAAGATTGAATAATTGAGTGCAAATCCTCCTAGATGAAAATACTTAGTCCAGGTGACTTCAGGGATGTATACACTGAATCTAATGATGAGTATATTTTAGGTGTAACCGTGATCATTTTTTATATTTCATCGGACCGTTGTGATCACTCCTGAAATAGTTATGGTGTGATCCTTCACTACCCTTGCTTGACAACCTTATCTTGAGTATTGGTTACTTCCATGGAGACCTTCAGTGGTTCCTGATGCAACACATGTGTCACTTTGGGGACAACCCACGTGGTTTCTAGATTTTTGTGGTTCAAGTGGTAACATCTCAGCAGAAGATGGTATTAAAAATTCAAAAATTGGAGTCGCTATGAATAAGAGCAAACCATGTAGGCTAGTGGTTTTCGTCCAATGACTCGATGGGTGAGTATTAAGGTTCGTACATCTTGGCAATGTGTTTTCATTTTAGACCGTTGCTTTAGATTCTTGCCTATAGATCTGCTCACCTTCGATGTTTGCACCTTTCTTCTTAACCATCATTCCTAGCCCTTGGTCCATTGGGGTGTTATTTTGATTGCACTACCTATTTTGTGCATTTAGCTCTTGGGACCGCGACAGAGGAAAATATCGGCGTATCAATTATGTATTGTCAATACAAACCTATGATAGCATTCCATGTGTCACACTATGACTCGCTATTAGTCATCAAATTTCAGCCATTCCATCCCATGTGTCACATTGTGATTGGCTATTGGGCCTTCCCTTGAAAATGCTTGTATTCTCATCCGATAGGATTGCTCTGATGATTGTGTTTTATGTAACGTAACCTCATATAATGGTCATTGTATTCAATATAGATATCTAATGTATACTCAACAACAATGATCTTCGTCGTCAACTTCTTTGTCACAAGTTTTACAAATTCACTGGTCCAAAAATATTTCGAAACTAATTTCACTAAATCGATATGTACTACAAAACCACTAATGAATGATCAAAATCCTAAAATACAAAATCTATCCCATGTGGGTGGAAACCTAAATTCAAAAGTGGGAATTTCATTTAATTGGCACAATATATATAGTATAGTTTTCAAAATCCACATTCGGCCATTCAAAGGTAAGAAAAATTCCAAGCAAAAGATATTATTGTTGCTTTGTTAAGAATTGTATAGTCTTGTCATTAATTCCAATTTCCATAAGATTATAAATGGTTTCTTTCACTTAATTTACAAAACAACACCCTGTACAAACATGCTTAGAAATGAAAAAAAAATTACAGACATTCTTAGAAACAATGATCAATAAGCTCCCAGCAATGGGATATCAATGTTTACTTACAATTCGACGAGGAATCTATTACAACATATATGGAATTTAATGTTATACTACGAAGATAACCCTTTACCTAACTTATTAGGGTCATTCCATGTGTACCTAATTCGAATATTATTAACAACTCTATAGGAAAGCTAAATTTAGGAGATTGTGGAGGATCTTTGTTGCAACTCAAGAAGCCTACTAAAGATTTAGGCAAGGGTAACTAAATGCGCAAAATTTGATGGAATACAAAAAAAGAATGAAGCAAAGTTGTGTAAATCACATGGTTGGTTAAAAAATTGGAAATAAGGGGTTGCAACTGCATGAAAAAGCTAAAATCTTGTGTCTTTAGAAGGTCCAAGGGTGGAGATCCATACAAATTCGGAGGAAATAAGTCCTATGATTGGAAATAAGGGGCATTTCCCTTATTTTAGTCAGCCTAATCCCGAAGAATGTAGAGGAACCAGAGACCAACTTCTTGACTTGCATGTATTTCCAAAATAATTTTCCAAGTGTATGCCAAGATTAAATGATAAATTTTTGTTAGCAGCAACTGCACAACAACACCCATTAGTTTCAAATCATAGAAATGGGGCAAAAAAGGTGAAATTTGAAGGGAACAATAGAAGGATTTCCTGCTTTGAGAAACAAGAATCTAAAAAATATTCATTCGGTTGTCCCTTCTGAAGTGCAAGAAACAATCTCGGATTATTTGATAAGCACCCTCTTGTCACAAAATACCACTGAGGCAAATTCAAGACGACATTTTGCTTCACTCAAGGCCAGATTCCTAAGCTAGGAGGAATTCCTCAAGGCAGATTCAAAGGCTATAAAGGATTCCATTGGGTGTGGTGGCTTAGCCGAAACAAAAGCTTCTAGAATCCATAATATTTTAGGCACCTTGTTGAAAAAGCGGGTAAAGTTGTATCTGGAGCATTTGTGCAATATGCATATAGACAATATCAAAGCATAGCTTTATTGTTTCAAAGGAGTTAGCCCCAAAATGATGATTTCTCTATGCTTAGACACTTTGGTTCTACTCTTTTAGCTAAACTTGTGTAGTTAAATGTTGAATGCATTTTGTTAATGTCTGGGCCTATTGAAGAATTTTTATTTTTTTTTGGGGGGGGGGTGGCCTTCATTTTTGTTTACGATAAATTTAAAGAAGCAAATGTTTTCAAAATTCCTTTCTATTGTTTGAACATGTTGGTTGGTGTAATTTTGTGATTGTGAATTCAGTATGAATTTGTGCATGAAATTGGAATATATTGGTTTAGGTTTCAATGATGGAATAGTGTCAAGGTGAAATCAAAGCTCAACTCTCAAACCTACCTGGTTATAATCTATTCTATGTCGAAATGCAAGCCTCCTTTTGTAGTATGTGTAATTATCTGAAATACTAATATATGTAACAACATTCCAAAATGCCTCGCTAAATGAATTCCTGTCATCTCAGGACCACCTAGGTTTTGCTATTAGTTTTATACATCCATTCCTCCCATATGGACTGTACACAAAAATGCTTCCGGAGTAGTTTCAAATGTCCAATTCAATCAAGATAAGGGGCAATGGTTCTTTGGTAAGGCTGATCGAATGATAAGCTACCCACCATGATTCCACTATTGCAATAATCTACCTCATCACAAGGTTGGGGTAGAGTGCAAGGATTGGGCAATATTATTGGACATATACCTCTTACACCAATTATATTAACGCACCAATGGTGGAAAGTTAGAATTGCCACATCGAAGAAGAGGGAAAAGGGAACAAAGAAAAATATTAAAGTGTCACTAAACAGTACCCAACTATTGTTTCCTCATTCTACCATAAATATGCGTGTGGCCTAAGAAAGGCACTTGCTCTATAACAAGCGATCTAGGTTCAAACCCCAACATCCATCGGATATTTCATTCGTTTAATGTTTTAGATTTGCTAGATGGTTGTGGCCCTTAAGACCCCTAAGTATTTGAACCTGAGGCTCTGGTACCAAATGTAATAACCTTTTTACTATGTAGATTTTAAACTTGATAGAATGGCAGATTTCTTGAGAAAATTTCATAAAGAACTAATCTATCAAGTGCTTGTTCATCAATCAATACCATTAAATAACTAGCAGAAATTAAAATTCATGTAATCCAAAGAGAAGAATATCCACTGACTTAATTGATGACCAACTTAACCAATTTCAGATGTAGACCATGTCCTCCTTCAGTCTTCATCTCCTCTATCTACAACAATAGTTGGGAGGATAAATCTCCATACAACCAACCCCTAGTAGAAGATAAGACCCATGTTAGTGATATTCCTTCCACCAAGTTTCAAATACCCTAAACACATGTATTTCCCCTCATGGTTCATCTCACTCATGCAAGTCGGACCATTTTATGTGTTTGGGATTAGGTAAAGTCCTAAGCGACTTTGTTGCAAACAAATATCCTCCTCTTACGAATTCTTATCCAAAATGTTCTTCCTTAAGAATTGTAAGTCAACTACATTATTTGAATAATTTTAAGTTGGGAAAGACATGCTTGATGTCATGATAAGAAGGAGCCTCCATTAAAAAAGAAATCTAATTAAGTGGCCTCTGCTCTCACATCAAAATGTTGTTTATTTTTTTCTTCTTACCATTGTTCTTTGTATAGAGAAATATAGCAAATATAACTAGTAGGAGGCAAGAGATAGATCCCTGAGGGGTAGCTTAGTTGGTTGGATCTTCCAGGACCAAGATGGTACATGGTCGAGGTCTAGGGTTAAATTCTCTACGTCCTTCGGGATTAGGCACCGAAATAATTTCGACACGGTGTGGCCTCTTCAAGTGGACCCTTGGATTATATCCATGGATGTACCATGCTCTAGGGCCGTGAACCACATTGAAAAAGGAGGAGGCAAGAGATAGAAATAGTTCCTATTAAAAACAAAGCAAAGTGATATATATGATGAATTTAAATATAATGCAATTCTCATAGTTTTTGAAGAGTATCCCTATTAGATTTATGTGAAATGTATAATGAAATTGTTCAATATTTGTTAGACTTATTTTACTTGTTTTAGTTACTTGAGCTCGTGATTAGTGAAAACTACTTTAAAGATTCAAACGTGGATGAGATCTCAATTGTCTAGTGCTTGTGACAATAATTGAGAGGTTCCCTAATCTTTATATGGTTTTGAAGCAAATTTTAATCCATCTTAAAGAAAAAAATTATTATTCTCACTTATTTTATACCATAGGTGGAAGAACTTGTCATAACTCAGTTGAAAATCAATAGTGAAGACAACCATCATTGGATTCTATCTGTGAATGCTCATTGACTCATCATCATTATTCAAGGAAAATCACACCACCTGAAATGACCCACCCATGGTATGTAAGGGGTAAAACTTCTACTCATGCCAGATGCGTCTGGGTCTTGGGTCATTAACTTGTTTCCTTATTTCCTAGGAAGACGACCTCTTAACCAATCAAAAGCAGCCTTAGGTATTACTTTAGGACCAAAAGTTGGTTTCATCCTAGATATTATTCACAGGAAAACCAATGTTCCCTTTTGAGCATCGTCGATGCTACCTCCAATGGGATTGTGTCCTTTTTAGTAGCATCTAACCTTAATTCCATACATGAGACCAAATACCACCACGACTGCAATTTATTTCCCACTTATTTTCTATTTTTAATATATTTAAAATTCTATAACTACTTCTCATTAAAAACAAGAAGATTCATTTATCTTACAAAATTACGAATCTTTTTAGTTTAAAAAAGAAACTTTGAAGATCGTGAGTAAAAAAAAATCTTTGAAGTTACAATTAATTGTAACTAGTATATGGATTATTTGGATTATTTTGAGTCTTTCACTTAGATATTAACTATGTGGGAGTGTTTTTTGGGGACATTGAAAAAAATAAATTATTAAGTGATGATCATATTCAACGTCCCTTTCCTAACCATTTTTTGCTAGTTTTAAAAAACTTCTTTGTAAGCTGAACAAAATTTCGCTCGCACATAGATTACCAAAATACTTAGAATAGTATAAAAAAATCCATTTGGATAAAAAGAATATATGTGTAAAAGTATGAGATATGAATATGATATTGGAATACAATAAGGATCCAAATAAATAGGTTTACTTGTGCCTTTTCACATGGAATGGCATGTATTTAAAATCACTTAAATAATTTCTAATTTCTAATGATTATTTATCTTTTATTATTAATTATTATTTAATATTTATTTATTTTATCTATTACATTGCCTTCCTCTTCAGAAATGCTTTGTCCACAAAGCATATTAATGAAGAAGCTTTTACGTCTTTTACTTTTGCTTGTAATTGTCGTCGCATCTTTCTATGTTCTGTCATAGATGATGATATGAGACGATATGGACTTATGAGTGTTGAACAAAATTTTCAATAAGTAAAAGGATTGGTCCATCCTAATTCAATTCTTTGCGGAATGTAGCACTTCAACGATGAACTGTTATCTTGAGACTTGATTGTGTTGGTATCAATATTTTTCATATGTTGTTCCCATCCTTTAAGATATCTAGTTTTATTATTTGGATGTCAATAAGGTGTTCTTATTGTTTGTACTCCAACATCCTTATATCTTTGTTCTTCAACTAGATTGGTATTTTCCCGAGCTGTGTTGTTGAGTGGATCTGTGTTTGTTCCTTTTTCCATAACTTAGATTTTTACTTCTGAGGGCTTTGATTCCTTCTTATGGATTTGTTCTAACTTATCTTCCAACAACTTGTTATCAATCTTAAGCTTCACGAGCATTTCTTCTTGCTTCTTTTAATCTTCATTTAACTTCCTAATATGTTCCATCAGATCTTGATTATGATTTCTAAGGTGGCAATTCTTTTCTTCTTCTTCCAATAATCTCCCTTTGATATCTTCATTAGTTTATTTTGTCTTACGAATATTCTTTAACATCTTGCTTTTGTGACTGGAGTTTTGTTATGACTTCTCAATCGAAAGATTTCATTATTATCGATCGATGCCATTTTATTGATCCTTATAACCTATAATGTCCCCATTTTAGGGTTCTCATGCTTTGCATATGGCAACGGTTTTTTGGGTTTGTATTCGCTTAATCGGACGAGTGATTCGATGTTACTAGTGATTTCAGATGGCTTAGAGGAGATATTTGATTCTTTCGGATGTTATTTCCGGCTTCTAGTTAGGGATCCATGATTCTTGGAGGGAGTTTCTATTTATAGAAAGCCGGTCGAATAGCTCCATTCATCTTTATTCTTCATCATGATCACTCCAGTGCAATTATTTTCAAAACTAGGTTTTTTCTCAGAAAAATGAAATGCAATTTTTGCATCACATGGTAATTTTTTGAAAAATATGCCAACAAAGCATGTGTGGAAATTATGGTTAATTATGTTTACCTTGTCCAAACAAACTCATAGGAGGTTATGTCACTCAATGCTATTGCACGGATTGGTTTTTATGCCCCAAGTAGAAATTTTCCAAGTGTCTGTGAATGGTTGTAGGAAGCAAGTTGAAACTTACCCTAAACTAATAACCAGAACTCAGATCGATGAATCCTTGATTCCATTGGACTCGTAACATCATATTACACCTATGGACACTCCTATCCCATGATTCCATGTATTGAATGTCGATTAATTCAACGATTTCCAAAACTAGGGTTTTGCTAAGTAACATGCAATGCAATTTTTGCATCACATGGTAAATTTTTTAAAACTTTGCCAATGTAGCATGTGGAAATCATGGTTATCTAAACCTTGACCAAACAAATTTCAAGGCATTATGGCCCTCAATTCTTCTCCTTAGATTCATTTTTTATGCCCCGGGAAGAAATTTGCCAAGTGTCCCTGAATGAATTCAACAAGTGAGTTGAAACTTGCCATAAACAGATAATTGGGAATCAAATTAATGAACTGTTTATTCTATTGTAATCGTGACATCAAATTACACCTAGGGACACTCCTATCCCATGATTCCATGGGTCACATGTTGGTTTATTTGACAATTTTCGGAACAAGGGTTTTGTTAAGTAACATGTAATGTAAGTTTTGCATTATATGCAAGTTCTTGAAAACTCTGCCAACGAAGCATGTGGATATTGTTGTTAGATTTTGAGCATTAATTCAGCATACTCTAGGATCTTTACTGAGAGAATAACATGTACATCATATCAATCATATCAATCATGTATCAAGCATATCAAACAATCACATAAGACAATGGACACACAGAGTTTCACTGGGGAAAACCATAAAGGTGAAAAACCCCACAACTTCCTCAGAGATAGAAAGAGCAATGATACAACCAAAGTACAAGAGATAGTCTTCTCCTAGCAGTTTATCCTCCTCCTCACATGTGCGCCACTTTCCGAGTGATAGAAGAGTGAGTAATGAGATTATCAAAATAGATATCTCCCGATCTCTATTTATACTTGTCTTATCCTTCCCAATAAACCAATGGGGCCGACTTGTCTAACTTAGCCTAATAACCCATGGTTACATTAATCCGGGTCGACCCCTTATTAGGTGGCCAAATAACCTATCAGCAAGTTACAACACTTGCGACACTTGTTAATACAAATGATGACACTTCTGTATAGAGGAATAATACATCTCTATAGGAGTACAATAAAATACATAGATGAAATACATTCTGAAGTTACATATACATCAACACTCCCTCTTAACTAGGAAGGTATTTCTCGACATAGATTTGCTAGCACAAGTCTTCTTCTCTGGATCATCATCACTGGATCATTGTCATCGAATCATCGTCATCGAATCATCATCACTGCTGCTATCTCAATCAATATCGAATATACTCGTCATAGGAAGTTCTATAGAGCCCATCCTTTTTCATACTGGATGTAGGCCCGCCACCTGTAGGTCTTCATCAACTACAGAGCCAGCCCTTTTTCATGTTGGATGAACATCATCAACATCTCTGTGAGCAAGCCATCAAGTAGGTACACCTCAGGACTGATTACACTGCCTCTGCAAAACCTGCAAGATCTCCCAGGACTGATTACACTACCTCTACAAAACCTGCAAGAGCATCTCAGGACTGATCATATGCCTCTGCAAAACCTGTGTACCATAATGTCACATCATCATCTTCATATCATTGTCATCGTCCATGGAGAACAACCCAGATGCACACACATAGCACTTACACTCACCAGCATGGGAGGACTAACCTACTACCATCTGTGAAAGGATCACATCAATGACCATGGGAGGACGAACCTACCACCATGTTGGAATGGCTCAATAATTACATCAACGACCATGGGAGGACGAACCTACCACCATGTCGGAAAAGCTCAGCAATTACATCATCGACCATGGGAGGACGAACCTACCACCATGTCAAAAAATCCCACTCAGCCCTTACAACTCACAATGGGAGGGAAAACCTACCACCATGTGAGAATGGCCCAGCCCTTACATCTGCACCATAGGAGGACAATCCTACCACTATGTGAGAATGGCCCATCCCTTACATCTACACCATAGGAGGACCAACCTACTACTATGTGAGAATGGCCCAGCCCTTACATCTACACCATAGGAGGACAAACCTACCACTATGTGAGAATGGCTCGTGTGCATCTGTGTCTAGGGACTCATCACTTCCTCTTGGAAGGTATCTCGATCTGAAGTACACCAAGTCTCCCGCTGAAGTATTCAAACTTCACTCTGGCAAGCGGCTTGGTCAACACATCGGCTATCTGCTCGTCTGTTGCAACATACAGGAGCTTCACTGCTCCTCTCTGCACCATATCCCTGATATAGTGATACTTGATCTCAATTTTCTTCGACTTGTCATGGAACACTGGGTTCTCCGACAACTTCACACAACTCTGGTTGTCGCAATATATACAAGTAGCACTCAGCTGGAGATCAAACAAATCAGACAGTAGCTTCCTAAGCCATACTGCCTCACAACTAGCCGAACAAGCTGCGACATACTCTGCTTCGGATGTACTCAGTGCCACACAGGACTGCTTCCTACTAAACCAAGAGATCATACTGGATCCCATCTTGAAGCAGCACCCAAAAGTGCTCTTCTGATCAATGGCACTACCTGCCCAATCCGAATCAACATAACCCTCCAGGTTAAACTTTTGATTCACCTCATACTTGACCCCATAGTCAACTGTACCCTTCAGGTACCTCAAAATATGCTTTGCAGCTATCAGGTGAACATGTCTCAGATCTGTCAAGTACTGGCTCAAGGTCTTCACTGCAAAGCAGATATCTGGTCTCATATTCGTCAAGTACATCAAGGACCCAATCATCTGACGATACATCGTAGCATCAACCATCTCAGATGAAGCATCACACAGAAGCTTCAGGTTCGATGCCATAGGTGTGGCCATGGCCTTGCAGTCCATCATCCCGAACCTCTTCAGGATCTCTACTGCATACTTCCCTTGTCCAAGGAAGATTCCACTTGCACTCTGCCACACCTCCATTACCAAGAAAGTAATGCATCATACCCAAGTCCTTCATCTCGAACTCGGAAGCAAGCTTCCTCTTCGTATCAGCAATCAATCTATCCTCACTTGTTATAAACAGGTCATCCACATACAATAGTAGAATCACAGGATTGCCTTCCTCAACCTTATAGTAAAGGTTGGAATCCGCTTTACTCTTGGTAATGCCCAAACTAGATAGGAAGCCATCTATCCTGCCATACCAGGTCCTGGGTGCCTGTTTCAAACCATACAGGGCTTTCTTAAATTTGCACACATGTGACTCTCGATCATGTGTCTCAAACCCGAGTGGCTGCTCCACATACACTTCCTCTTCAACTACACCATTCAAGAAGGCTGTCTTGACATCCATCTGGTGTACCTTCCATTTCATCACTACAGCCAGAGAAAGTACTGATCTAATGGAAGTGTATCTAGCCACAGGAGCAAAGGTCTCTTCATAATCAATCTCTTCTTTCTGGGAGAAGCCACGAGCTACAAACCTTGCCTTATATTTCTCTATGCTGCCATCTGCTGCATGATTGATCTTATAGATCCACTTGGAAGTCACCACAGACTTCCCATCTGGTCTTGGGACCACATCCCAAACATCATTCTTCATGATCTATTGGTATTCCTCGACCATGGCATTCTTGCATTACTATATCCCAAATCCTGGCAACTTTAGATTCTTCATCAGACTACTTTGTTGCTGGAACAAATGTTATAGTCCTTCTTTTCTACGTGATTGTACACGATCTTTCCTACAAGTCAAATTCAATTGCATGATTAGAAACTTCTCATAGTTTACAGAACAAAGTATTTACACATAAAGGAATATGTCATACAGTCATGCAATTATCTTAGCCAATGCTTCAATACAACATTTATCCATATCCCGTAACTTTCTAGATGCCTTCCATCTCTACCAGAACATTGTTAAGAGTGTGCACAACTCCCATCATGTCAGCGAAGAGGTTTCATTCTAGATAAGTAGCAATGGAATGTTGTACAGTGCAATAGGCCACTTACCCATCACGTGCATATTAGTAGTATACTGTTCATTAATGCAATTATTCTAATATGCATAATATACAACCTAAGTCTAGAAACATAAGTATATACATCATTGAACAATATTATTTAAACAAACAGAATATACAAGAAATGATAATTCAAATACTTATCTTTGTTTGTTTGTTGGGTGGACTCCCTCTGAATCTTTGCTTCCTTGCATGAGCTGCTGGAGTCCTATTCTGACGTAGATTCTTCTACTCCTTTCTGTTGTAAAATGTAAGGAGTGGTAAACTCCCTCTTAATCCCTAAATCACTGCATAGCTTTCTTGAAGTCTGCTGAAGTGAATTCTCCACCATTGATCTTCTTTTCAATGTGGTTTTCTATCAAGGCTTTGAATTCCTTGAATTTGTTGAATACTTCATCTTTGTTCTTCAAGAAATAAATCCAAGTCTTCCTAGAGAAATCATCAATGAAAGAACCATAGTATACATACCCACTCAGAGAACTGGATGACATCGGACTGCATACATCAGAGTGAATGATTTCCAAGATTCTTTTTGCCTTGCTTTCACTGCTTGGAAATGTCTTCTTGGTGTTCTTTCCCTTTGCACAACCTTTGCAAATGCCTTCATGCTTTGTCTAGATTTCAGGAAGACCTTCTACAGCTTTGCTTGCAATTGGTAATTCCCTATAGTGCATGTGTCGAACCATATTATTTCATGTTTGGGTTAAGAAAAGGATGTTTATTTTCTTTCATTCCGAGACTAACACATTGTAACAACAAAGGAAAGCTTAAGCTTTACTCCTGTTCTTCACCTTATTTTGCTTTCATTGTTTGTTAGTGCAATCAATCTCATCTACTCTCTTTTTCCTCCTTTCCCTTTACCTGTTATGGAGATATGCCAACACACAGCTTGCAAGGCCTCGTGACACTAACGATCTGCACCTTGCTTTAAGATTGGATCTCGATGGTTTAATCCAATTGTTCTATATGCTCGTGGTTGTTTAGGCATGGCTCACAAGTGAATGCATATTCAAGAAGGCAAATTATATCGAGCATCTACTTTGGCAACATGAGCTATTGAGCGAACACTGGTGTTCCCTCGCACCCTTCAACTTAGTGGCTTCTTTAAATCCCACGACATCAAGCCGCTTCCAATTCAGTGCTATGAGTTTTACTGCAAACTCAAGAAATAGACTTGGCACTCTTTTTCTTTGTGGTACCACTAAATGAGATTCTTACATCTCCTCCTACATAAGTCATCCGTTCATAGTATCTCAAGTATTGATCTAACTATTGTTTGAATATTGACTGGAATTCAGCGAAGGAGGCTATGATTTTAATCCTCTCATGCTCTATTGATAAATACATTGAATTCAAATCACCTATTGAGTGGTTTGATGAATAATATTCCAATAGTTTGCTTCAATGCCAGATGAATTAGTTGATCCAAGGTGCCATTGTAGGCTGAGACAATGACAGATTACAAGCGATGGTGGTAACAAGTTAGAGAGACGTAACAGTTCTTCAATATTATTGAATTTGCTCATGATTTTGCTGCTAGTGTTTCCTCTTCTCTTTCATCCCATGAAGCATGCACGTACAATCAATGCATGTTGGAAATGCATGCAGTCGATGCCTTGGCCTCGTCATTTCCAAGTCAAGAGATCGAATCCTCATCGTCGTTCATCCAATCAGAACCAACTCAATGTACCAGTTATTGCTTCTTGTGGCAGTCATGCCCGCTGTCACGTCCCCTCCCATCGATCCAGTGCAAGGAAGGGAACATGAATACCAAAATATGGGATTTTTCAAAACTTATCCCCATTCATCATGAACAAACTCATGGCATTACAAAAATAAAAACATATGCATGTGCATATCTACCAAACACAACGGAAGTAAAATTCTTTTACACACATATACCATGCAAATTCCATCATATTGATAACATTCATCAAATAATTAGAACCTTGCAGAAGTAAAACACAAATAATATACTCATCTTGATGTAATGCTGTCCCAAGCAAATAGCTATGCAGTTGCAACGTTCCAACCCAACCATAGGTCTCTTCCCAGCTTGTATTATTTCAGCACTCAAAGACCACCCCCAAGCTGGGCATGATATCTACAAGGAAAATGGGACTCTCAAGCTCAGCACAGCCCAAAGCAATGGATACCCATCTCAACCCCAACATTCTCTTACACACAACAACTCAAATATTGGGCATGGATACACATTTCCAACAATGGAATTTACAGAATAAGGTCTATGGGTTTTCCCCAAATCGTGGCACACCCAAAAACGGATTGTGGGAAGAGGAAAATCAACCCCAGGGAAGAAAACCAATTTCTCCCACAATAGATGAGCATTCAGTGGGCCAAAACGGCCTCTATGAAACCCCCAAATCGATTTATTCTCTTCCACATTGTTAACCAAAACAAAAACGCCCTTCCCAGCAAGCAAAATGAAGGAAAACACAGCAAAACCATGGAGGAAAACGCCCAGGAAGCTCCCAACTCATGAGAGAGAAAAAAAATGATGGGTGAAGAATGGCTTGGGGGTCAATTTCATGGCTCTTTACTTTCCCAAGGAGTCAAACATGATTTTCCATGAAGTTTGGCTTGCCCATACCCGAATTTGGATAGCCATACCTCTCCATTCCCCGAGGCATTAACTACCTCAACCAACTCTTGGGAGAGTAAATGATTGGGTACAAAATTCAACATGGGTAGTTGAGGGTTGATGATTTCTCTCATTGACACATGGCTTGACTTGATTGGCTCAAGAGTTTGAATATTTCCCTCCCAATTCCTTGTAAACATCATGCCCCCATCTCTTGTTGCATTGCATAGCTAGTTGTGGGCATTTCTATTAAATGCATATTTACAATTTCCATGGCTTACTAGCACATGGGTAGAATAATACCAAATACTTGCCTCTTCAAGGCCGTGCATTAACTAGTGGGGCCTTGGCCTTGAGCTCCACGCTAGGAATCAAACATAACATGCGTACAATATTTACATTATAGCCAAAATATCCTAAGTGTCAAAATGGGGGTATTACACCCATCAAATCCAACCCTCACCTTGGGATAATTCAGTGAGATCAATAGAAAGCAGGCTACTCGATTATATAGCTATCATCTGCACTGACTCCACGTTATCATACCATCCCAGTTTCTGAAATGGTTTACATATATAACCATTATATTAGGACTAGATATGAATTGGTTTACAGATCTGACAATATCATTCTCGATTCCTCCCATGGGCTTCAGTCAGCTATAGGGCATCCTTGGGTCTCAATTTAATCTATTAAAGACCAACCAAAAGAGGAATCCACAATCCAACGAATTGGTCTTCTTGACAAAGTGTCCTCAGACACATAACTTTATTAATGAAGAAGGAAAAAATTACATCACAGAGATGTGAGGGCTAAATCTCGAAAGATTACCTCACATGGAAAACTCGATGGATTTAAATATCCAAAGAGTAACAACTAATTTACCGTTACCAAAACTAACTAAGGGACACCTCACATAATCACGTGAGTGTGTAGATGCCCTTTTACATTTATTAAACTAAACTTCTATTTATTATATTTTTGGATCATAATTCCTAACAATCCCCCCTTTGATCCAAAAATTCTTTTGAACAAATACCAAGTTCATTTCTAAACTTATCAAATTTGACCCTTCCAAGAGATTTTGTAAATATATCTACAGTTTGATCTTCTGATGGACAATACTTTGGCTTGATGATTTGTTTGACGACGAGAGCCCGAATGTAATGATATTTAGTATCCACATGCTTAGTTTTTGAATGAAAAACAGGATTTTTGGCTAACTTGATTGCTGACTGATTATCAATAAATAATGAAGTTGCTTCTTTCTGATCAACTTTGAGGTCTTGCAAAATCCTTCTTAACCAAACTATCTCACAAGCAGCTTCCCAAGCTGAAATATATTCTGCTTCTGCTGTAGAATTTGCAATTGTATCCTGCTTTTTACAACTCCATGCCACTGCAGCTGATCCCATATTCATTAAGTAACCTGAAGTAGATGCCCTGTCATCAACATCTCTAGCAAAATCCGCATCTGAATAGCCAACAAGCTTGAAATTTTTGTTTCTTTTAAACTCAAGTCCAAAATCCTTTGTTCCTTGAAGATACCTTAACACCCTTTTTGTTGCATTCCAATGACTTTCTCTAGGTTCCTGCATATATCTGGAAAGTATGCTAACTGCATAAGATAGATCAGGACGAGTATTCATCAAGTAAATCAAACATCCAATTAACTGTCTATATCCAGTGCAATTTACAAGTTACCCCCCTTCAAACTTAGAAAGTTTTAAATTTTGCTCCATGGGAGTAATTGCTGGTTTACATTCCTCCATTCCAAACTTCTTCAATAATCCAGATATGTACTTAGCTTGAGAAATAAATATACTCCCTTCCTGCTGCTTTACTTCAACTCCAAGATAGTAATGAAGTAAACCCAAGTCTGTCATTTCAAAACCTGTTTGAAGTTCTTTCTTAACCTGAAATATATGATCATTATTGTTACCTGTTATGAGCAAATCATCAACATACATAACCAAGATGACTAAGTTGTTTTCCTGGATTCGAACATACAACGTATCATCTGACTCACTACGAAGAAAACCAACTTTCTGTAGGTAGGCATCCATTTTTGCATACCAAGCTCTGGGAGCCTGTTTCAATCCATACAATGCCTTAACTAGTTTACAAACTTGATTTTCTTTCCCTGGAACCTCAAAACCAGGAGGTTGAGTCATATAAACATCCTCTTGTAGATCACCGTTTAAAAATGCACTTTTTACATCCATTTGATGCACTTTCCATCCATTTTGTGCAGCTAAAGCTAGCACAATCCTGATAGTATTCCATTTCACTGTTGGAGCAAAATTTTCTTCATAATCAATCCCTTCTTTCTGAGCAAAACCCTTTGCCACCAATCTTGCCTTATATTTATCAATATCTCCATTTGCTTTGTACTTAATTCTGTAAACCCACTTACAACCAATGGGTTTAACATCATGTGGACAATCAACTATTTTCCAAGTCTGATTCTTCATTACTGCATCATACTCACTTTGCATGGCCATTTTCCATTCATCATACTCAACTGCTTCATTAAAAGTAGTTGGTTCAACAACTGAAAGAGCAAAATTTTCTGAACCCGTATTAGAACTCCTTGTACCTGTTTTGCCTTTTTCATCAGACTTAACATCCTGAAGTAACTTAGTTGCCCATTTTGGTTTCTTCTTTTCAATGTTAACTTGATTTGAATAATCCAAGTTAACTTGTGAAGAATTCAAAGTATCTTCAACCTGTTCATCATCCTGTACTTCTGAAGTGAGATCAAACCATTGTTCATTCCTTGTCTTATTTAAGTGTTGCATCCTTAATTGTTCCTTAGTTACTTTTTCCTCTAAGTGACTAAGTTGTTTTTCAACCTCTTCTACACTTAAACTTTCAGTTTCATCAAAAATCACATCCCTGCTGACAATAAACTTTCCATCTGACAGAAGCCTATACCCCTTTTTCTCATGAGAATAACCAATCAACATGCACTTAACACTTCTAGACTCTAACTTCTTTCGTTTTTCTTTTGGGACAAGTGCATAACAAACTGAACCAGAAACTCTCAAATGTTTGACCATAGGTTTGAATCCATACCAAGCCTCAAAAGGAGTTATTCCATCAAGTGATGATGAAGGAGATCTATTCCTCAAATAAACTGCTGTATGAACTGCTTCTGCCCAATAACATGATTTCAACCCTTTGAAAAATAACATTGCTCTAGCCATGCCCAATAAAGTCTGATTCATCCTTTCTGATACTCCATTTTGCTGTGGAGTATAAAAATTGGTCAACTGTCTTTTAATCCCTTTTTCCTGACAATAAGTCAAAAAATGATTTGATGTAAACTCACCACCATTATCAGTTCTCAAAGTAGCAATCTTTTCCTTTGTTGCTGTTTCAACCAAATTTTGAAATGACTGAAACTTTTCAAACACTTCTAATTTTTCCTTCAAAAAATACACCCAAACCATTCTGCTAAAATCATCAATAAACAACAAAAAATATTTACAACCACCAAGTGAAGTTTCCAAAGGACCACAAACATCACTATGAATAAGCTGTAATCTCCTTGTTGCTCTCCAAGTGCTTTTTGAAAAAGCTATCCTTCTCTGTTTGCCATAAATGCAAGCTTCACACTTTGCATTTTCCTTCCGAAAAGTAGGCAACCCCTTTACCATTCCTTGTTTTTGAAGCTGTACAAGACTACCAACATTCAAGTGCCCAAAACGAATGAGTAACAACTAATTTACCGTTACCAAAACTAACTAAGGGACACCTCACATAATCACGTGAGTGTGTAGATGCCCTTTTACATTTATTAAACTAAACTTCTATTTATTATATTTTTGGATCATAATTCCTAACAATCCCCCCTTTGATCCAAAAATTCTTTTGAACAAATACCAAGTTCATTTCTAAACTTATCAAATTTGACCCTTCCAAGAGATTTTGTAAATATATCTGCAGTTTGATCTTCTGATGGACAATACTTTGGCTTGATGATTTGTTTGACGACGAGAGCCCGAATGTAATGATATTTAGTATCCACATGCTTAGTTTTTGAATGAAAAACAGGATTTTTGGCTAACTTGATTGCTGACTGATTATCAATAAATAATGAAGTTGCTTCTTTCTGATCAACTTTGAGGTCTTGCAAAATCCTTCTTAACCAAACTATCTCACAAGCAGCTTCCCAAGCTGAAATATATTCTGCTTCTGCTGTAGAATTTGCAATTGTATCCTTCTTTTTACAACTCCATGCCGCTGCAGCTGATCCCATATTCATTAAGTAACCTGAAGTAGATGCCCTGTCATCAACATCTCTAGCAAAATCCGCATCTGAATAGCCAACAAGCTTGAAATTTTTGTTTCTTTTAAACTCAAGTCCAAAATCCTTTGTTCCTTGAAGATACCTTAACACCCTTTTTGCTGCATTTCAATGACTTTCTCTAGGTTCCTGCATATATCTAGAAAGTATGCTAACTGCATAAAATAGATCAGGACGAGTATTCATCAAGTAAATCAAACATCCAATTAACTGTCTATATCCAGTACAATTTACAAGTTCCCCCCCTTCAAACTTAGAAAGTTTTAAATTTTGTTCCATGGGAGTAATCGCTGGTTTACATTCCTCCATTCCAAACTTCTTCAATAATCCAGATATGTACTTAGCTTGAGAAATAAATATACTTCCTTCCTGCTGCTTTACTTCAACTCCAAGATAGTAATGAAGTAAACCCAAGTTTGTCATTTCAAAACCTGTTTGAAGTTCTTTCTTAACCTGAAATATATGATCATTATTGTTACCTGTTATGAGCAAATCATCAACATACATAACCAAAATGACTAAGTTGTTTTCCTGGATTCGAACATACAAAGTATCATCTGACTCACTATGAAGAAAACCAACTTTCTGTAGGTAGGCATCCATTTTTGCATACCAAGCTCTGGGAGCCTGTTTCAATCCATACAATGCCTTAACTAGTTTACAAACTTGATTTTCTTTCCCTGGAACCTCAAAACCAGGAGGTTGAGTCATATAAACATCCTCTTGTAGATCACCGTTTAAAAATGCACTTTTTACATCCATTTGATGCACTTTCCATCCATTTTGTGCAGCTAAAGCTAGCACAATCCTGATAGTATTCCATTTCGCTGTTGGAGCAAAAGTTTCTTCATAATCAATCCCTTCTTTCTGAGCAAAACCCTTTGCCACCAATCTTGCCTTATATTTATCAATATCTCCATTTGCTTTGTACTTAATTCTGTAAACCCACTTACAACCAATGGGTTTAACATCATGTGGACAATCAACTATTTTCCAAGTCTGATTCTTCATTACTGCATCATACTCACTTTGCATGGCCATTTTCCATTCATCATACTCAACTGCTTCATTAAAAGTAGTTGGTTCAACAACTGAAAGAGCAAAATTTTCTGAACCCGTATTAGAACTCCTTGTACCTGTTTTGCCTTTTTCATCATACTTAACATCCTGAAGTAACTTAGTTGCCCATTTTGGTTGCTTCTTTTCAATGTTAACTTGATTTGAATCATCCAAGTTAACTTGTGAAGAATTCAAAGTATCTTCAACCTGTTCATCATCCTGTACTTCTGAAGTGAGATCAAACCATTGTTCATTCCTTGTCTTATTTAAGTGTTGCATCCTTAATTGTTCCTTAGTTACTTTTTCCTCTAAGTGACTAAGTTGTTTTTCAACCTCTTCTACACTTAAACTTTCAGTTTCATCAAAAATCACATCCCTGCTGACAATAAACTTTCCATCTGACAGAAGCCTATACCCCTTTTTCTCATGAGAATAACCAATCAACATGCACTTAACACTTCTAGACTCTAACTTCTTTCGTTTTTCTTTTGGGACAAGTGCATAACAAACTGAACCAAAAACTCTCAAATGTTTGACCATAGGTTTGAATCCATACCAAGCCTCAAAAGGAGTTATTCCATCAAGTGATGATGAAGGAGATCTATTCCTCAAATAAACTGCTGTATGAACTGCTTCTTCCCAATAACATGATTTCAACCCTTTGAAAAATAACATTGCTCTAGCCATGCCCAATAAAGTCTGATTCATCCTTTCTGATACTCCATTTTGCTGTGGAGTATAAAAATTGGTCAACTGTCTTTTAATCCCTTTTTCCTGACAATAAGTCAAAAAATGATTTGATTTAAACTCACCACCATTATCAGTTCTCAAAGTAGCAATCTTTTCCTTTGTTGTTGTTTCAACCAAATTTTGAAATGACTGAAACTTTTCAAACACTTCTGATTTTTCCTTCAAAAAATACACCCAAACCATTCTGCTAAAATCATCAATAAACAACAAAAAATATTTACAACCACCAAGTGAAGTTTCCAAAGGACCACAAACATCACTATGAATAAGCTGTAATCTCCTTGTTGCTCTCCAAGTGCTTTTTGAAAAAGCTATCCTTCTCTGTTTGCCATAAATGCAAGCTTCACACTTTTCATTTTCCTTCCGGAAAGTAGGCAACCCCTTTACCATTCCTTGTTTTTGAAGCTGTACAAGACTATCAACATTCAAGTGCCCAAAACGAATGTGCCACAAGCGGATAGGTGAAACATCAGTTTCAACTAAACCTGCAAATTCCTTCAAATGTTCCTGTGACCTAGGAATGACTGTTCCCTTCATCCTAAGAAGCTTTCCGTCTTCATAACCTGTCATAACTGTTTTGTATGCATCCTTTGTTGAATTAACAAAAAGGATACCACCTTCCATTACAACTTGATGTCCTAATTGACGAATGACAACTAAAGACAACAAATTTTTCTTAAATGTAGGCACATACCAAACATTAGAAATCAATCTTTCTCCAATTCCAGGCAAATCAACCTTAACTGTTCCTTTTCCTTGTGGTAAATGAATAGAATCATCTGCAAGAAAAATTGAATTTAAATGACAATCTTCATAACTCCAAAAGAAATCTTTCCTATATGTCATATGCTGAGTAGCCCCTGTATCCATAATCCAAGCATCTTCAAAATAATTTTTGAAACAAGAAGAAGACTGAACAAAATTCACTGATTCCAACTGATGAACTTGAACAAAATCCATTGATTCTGATTGTCCAAGTGCTGTAAAGACATATTCACAATTTTCACTATCGTCTGCATGAGCATAATGTGCCGCTGATGAAGATTCTTTAGATTCTCTTTCTTTGAGAATTTTTTCAAATGGAACTCTACAGTCTGAAGCATAATGTCCAACTCTATTACAACGAAAACATGTGACCTGTTTATTAGCTCTTCCTCTTCCAGAGACCTGTTGGTTACCTGAACTACATAACTTTATTAATGAAGAAGGAAAATAATTACATCACAGAGATGTGAGGGCTAAATCTCGAAAGATTACCTCACATGGAAAACTCGATGGATTTAAATATCCAAAGAGTAACAACTAATTTACCGTTACCAAAACTAACTAAGGGACACCTCACATAATCACGTGAGTGTGTAGATGCCCTTTTACATTTATTAAACTAAACTTCTATTTATTATATTTTTGGATCATAATTCCTAACACTTCTCAAGCTTGGACAATAACATCATCTAGTCTTTATTGATCTATAATAAGAAGATATCCTAATGGATGAAGCCCATTGTGGCCATCAATTTGGATAGTTCCTTTTTTTTAATGGTTTATATCTATATTTTTCTTCTTACCTAATTTATTAGAAAATGTGCTTTTAGAAATAATAGGAGGAAACTTGGAGCTAATCAATTTAGAGACCTCTCATATTTTTTTGTATGAAGACCCAACTCTACAAAATGTTTTTGAAATTTTGTATATTTTAGATAAGTATGTACTTATCTTAGTTATTTGGATCTTCCACAACCTCCTTTTGAATACAATTGGTACCTATTTCAGTTTTAAAAAACAAGTACGATGAATATTCATCAAAATGATGGTAATAAATTACAATCCGTTAAATGGATTTACCATTGAATTTAAATACCATAGGTCACACAAAGAGACTCTTTTAAACCATTTAATTAATAATAAAATATATATAGCAAGTTTGACCATAAGAGTGGATGTTATCAAATCATAATTTCTCCATAAGACATATGTAACATGCATTAAGTGCATCTTATGCATAATATGAATGGCTAGTTATACCATTTCGACTTTGCAATGCAATAGATTTTTTTTCCAGCGAAAAAAAGCATACTATTGATATTCAAAATGTGAATCAAACAGTACAATGATAGATCAGTCATCACCTGACATTGATCTCATTTTTCATCTCTTCAGTTCAGATATCCTTACAAAAGTTTTCAAACTATTCAGTATCATCACAATATCGATTCTACATCTCTCAATATTTAAACTTTTTAACCAAAAAATATATGTTAATCCAGAAAATATAATGAACCATTTCCATGGACCATCTTTTCAAGATATTCTTCCCAAAACAGAAAGCCATCTTCACCTTCAAAAGCCTGTTTTGACATCTTGTCCACCAAGTAATTATACTCTCGATATATATGTTCAAGTATAATGTTGCTGAATTTATCAATTTCACTCATGATCATGTTGCACCAATGTGTCAAAGCTCTCACATTCAATTTGTATTCACCTTTGTCCCATTTTATGGTAACCCGAGAGTCACCATATATTTTGATCCTTGGTAAACCAAAACAATTTGCCAGCCGAAGTGAACACCAAAGTGCTAGGAGTTCTACCTTCATATTTGTGCCCCTGCCACATTTAAGCCGAAAGGTATAATAATATTCTTGATTAAGTATAATAGCCCCCCTCCAGTTGCACAATGTCCCATAGTAGCTGAACCATCGAAAAAGATAACAGGATCATCATAAACCAAGTGAAATAATTTCACCTTCCTGGGAATTGTTAAAGTCTCCCTCTGTTTATAAGGCAAATATAAACTCATAGTCTGTACAAAATCAGCTTCAATGTTCGGGGAAATATCCTCAAATAACGCCTTGTTGCGCTCTTTCCAGATCGACCAGGTGATAAAAACTGGAAGTGTAAGATGCGTCTTACAAGTTTTGGTCCAAGTTTTTAAGCTTGTACCAAAGTTACCACTGCCCCAGTAAACTTCAAGTTTAAGTGATTTATAAAATTTTCCCATAATTTCTTTGAGAAATTACAATCAATAAACAGGTGCTCAGTAGTTTCAGAATTTTCCTTACATAATATATAGAGACTCGGTCCTTGCCATCCCTTTAAGAGTAAGTTTTCCCAGGTTTTCAATCTGTTCATAAGTGCAAACCAAAGGTAACACTTAAGTTTTAAAGGAATATTCCACATCCAAATTACCTCATACCACCAGCGCTTCGGAAATATGCATTTCCTCTTAATTATTGACCTGTATGTTGTGCTTGCCATCACAATCCCCTTATTTTCATTACTAGACCAAATAATCTCTTCATTTTCTTGACTAAGTCTACACCCAGTATCACACAGTTGATGGGAGGTGTGATATTGATTCACAATTAAAGGTGGAAAAATGATTCCCTAGATACTTCAACATTCAGGAGGCAGAAGATTTGGGTAAGGAGGTTACATTAGTTGAAATTGAAGAGACTCTCAAGAGATTTGCAAAGGAAAAGTGTCCAGGAACTAATGGATGGACAGTGGAATTATTTATACATTTCTTTGACATCATGGGAAGAGATATTTTAGAGATGGTGGAATTTACCAGAAACTTTGGATATATCTTTGGTGCCTTAAACTCTACTTTTATTACCTTAATTCTAAGGGTCGGTGATCCCAAGACTTTCAGGGACTATAGGCCAATTGCTTTATGCAATCTGGCTTATAAAATTGTCTCAAAGATCATTGCTGAGAGGTTAAATCCCACACTATCAAAGTTTATTTCACCTGAACAATTTGTCTTTTTACAGGATCGACAGATCCATGATGTTGGCTTAACACAAGAATTATTACACTCCATAAAGAAGAGGAAACCAAAAGCAATACTACTAAAATTGGAATTAGAAAAAGCATATGATAGAGTGAATTGGGACTTTCTGAGAATCATACTGATTCGGATAGGGGTATCTGCTTTAGTCATAAATTGGATAATGGCTTGTGTGACTACTATGAACATAGCAGTTTTGGTGAATGGAGCACCTACAGGTTTTTTTAGATGTACCAGAGGAATAAGACAAGCCTTCTCTTTATCACCATTATTATTTATGTTGGTGATTGAGGGCCTGAGTCTATTGATCACACAAGCAAAGGAAGAAGGATTAATAAAAGGACCGAGAATTACTAAAATGCAATGCACTAGCTTATTTTTAGAGGCATATGGACTCTACTTTCAATCCATATTATCATTTCAATCTTGTGCATGTATATATGACATTTGATTTATTCAAGAATAGTGGATGAACATTATTCCCACTTAACGAAGTTCATTGAATTAATAAAATATCATAAGACTATGTTTAAAATAAAAATAAAAATAAATAGTTTTTATGAATCTTGGAATTAAATTTCTTGACTTTTATATCAAAGATGATTAAGTCAAGACACATCTTCATATTACATAGTTTATCTTAAAATTTCTTGATATAATTGAGTCACCAAAACAACTATAATCATTTTTAGGGTCTATCAATTATATTCTTCTATTCTTGAAAGATACCACCTCAAAAAGAAAACAATTGCATAAGTTTCACAAAAAGATCAATGGAGGTGCACATAAGACTAGACAACTGTAGTCAGAAAAGTAAAATACAAATCCCAAAACACACCATCGTTTAGAATACCAAGGCACCGGAGCCTACATTATTCATAAACTATGCTAAACTATATCAAGATGAGGTGCAACATTACTTGAAGATAATGAATTACTAGGTATGCATCAAGCATTTGGACATAAAAGAGAGAAACAATATCATAGGATTGAGCTAGAAATTTATATAGTTGTCAAAGCTTTACATGCATTCAATATTTTCATCATGCCATATACATTGGTCATTGTTAAGATTTAATATGCTAAGATAGAAAATAGAAGCATTACATTCCATTTCACAATAATAGCATATACAGGATCACTGAAGAAACAACAAGCACAGCATAAACACAAGAGACACAGATTTATCCTGGGAAACCCTCATGGGGTAGAAAACCCAGCAAATCTTCCTCAATATAGATGACCAGCAATATACAAAGATGCAAACCAAAGACATGATCTCCTCCTCCATCATAGCAGACCTCTCCTCCACAAGTGTGCTACTCTCAAGTGAGTGAGTGTGTGTGTTAAATGAGGAATACACCTCCTATATTTATACACTACTCTGACTTGTCTTTTACACAAGTCATGTAGGCTCGTAATTAACCATTGGGTTAAATACCCCATTACAACTGACTGGGCCGACCCCTCTAGGGTGGTCTAATAACCCTTTGACCCATATAACACATACAGGGCCGACCCCCACTAGGGAAGTCTAATAACCCAAGTTACCACAATCTTACGGAGGAATAAACATCTCTGGATATACAATAAGATCTTCACGGAGGAATGAAACATCTCCAGAATAATAAAGTACAAATATAATATTCTTTGAAGTTACAATATCTCAACACTCCCCCTTAACGAGAAGAATATTATAACAGCATCTGCACGAGCAAGGAGTCATCAACATCATACATGATACATCTATAAATCATTGGAAGCTTTCTCAACATTATCAGTAACTCAAGCAGTTACTGGAACATCTTCAATACTGGAACATCAACATCTTCAGTACTGAGTCTTTATCTTTTGCAGCACTCAAACAGCTACAGCAACATCAACATCTGGATCCTCACGATCATCAGCATCATCATCTCACGATCAGCAGCATCGTCATCACACGATCAGCAGCATCGTCATCACACGATCATCAGCATCGTCATCACACGATCATCAACATCGTTATCTAGATCATCACGATCAGCAGCATCGTTATCTAGATCATCACGATCAGCAGCATCGTCAACTAGATCATCACGATCAGCAGCATCGTCAATACAAGTATAAATATCATTAATACAAGTATCCTCATCAATACAAGTATACATATCATCAATACAAGTATCCTCATCAATACAAGTATACACATCATCAATACAAGTATCCTCATCAATACAAGTATACATATCATCAATACAAGTATACACAATAGCAACATACCCTGCAACACACATGATCCAATTACGGGATGATCAATCCCTCTCACTTTAGGACATAGGTCCAAGGATGATACAATCCTAATCTATTTACAGGATGATTAGTCCTTATCACTTTAAGACACCTCACCATGTCTAGGGACGATGCAATCCCAATCGATTAACAGGATGATTAGTCCTTATCACTTTAAGACACCTCACCATGTCTAGGGACGATGCAATCCTGAATCAACTTACAGGATGATTAGTCCTTATCACTTTAAGACATCTCACCATGTCTGGGGACGATACAATCCCGACCACAGTGCCAGTCCTCTTTCATACTGGATGTGACCTAGATTAAATCTAGGATTTTATCACCTGTGAATGATCACCTGCTGCAGTCCAGGAGCGAACATTACATCATTAAAGGACTTGCGAATGATCACCTGCTGCTACACTGAGCAGTCCAGGAGCGAACATTACATCATTCCGGCCAACCACAAAGCCAGTACTATTTCAACTGGGGTGTGACCTAGATCAAATCTAGGATTTACAACCTGTGAATGATCACCTGCTGCTACACTGAGCAGTCCAGGAGCGAACATTACATCATTACAGGACCTGCGAATGATCACCTGCTGCTACACTGAGCAGTCCAGGAGTGAACATTACATCATTCCAGCCAACCACAGAGCTAGTACTATTTCAACTGGGGTGTGACCTAGATCAAATCTAGGATTTACAACCTGTGAATGATCACCTACTGCTACACTAAGCAGTCCAGGAGCGAAATTACATCATTACAGGTTTCGTGAATGATCACCCACTGCTGAGCAGTCCAGGAGCGCACATTACATCATTCACCAACATCTTTCTCAAAGACAAGAGTCTACGGATCACTTTAGGACTGAAGTCCACGGATGATACAATCCTCTTACTCTCGGAGACATCTGTCTGCAGATCACTTTAGGACTGAAGTCCACAGATGATACAATCCTCTCATCCACTAGGGACCACATTCTCGGAGACATACATCTACGGCTCTCTTTAGGACTAAAGTCCAAGGATGATCCAATCCTCACATGTCCACTAAGGACTTCATTCTCGAAGACATACGTCTACGGCTCTCTTTAGGACTGAAGTCCAGGGATGATCCAATCCCCACATGTCCACTAAGGACTTCATTCTCGAAGACATACGTCTACAACTCTCTTTAGGACTGAAGTCCAAGGATGATCCAATCCCCACATGTCCACTAAGGACTTCATTCTCGAAGACATACATCTACGGCTCTCTTTAGGACTGAAGTCCAGGGATGATCCAATCCCCACATGTCCACTAAGGACTTCATTCTCAAAGACATACATCTATGGCTCTCTTTAGGACTGAAGTCTAGGGATGATCCAATCCCCACATGTCCACTAAGGACTTCATTCTCGAAGACATACGTCTACGGCTCAATTTAGAACATGAGTTCAAGGATGATGCAATCCCCTCGTCAACTTAGACCCTGTCGAAGGACCATCCACCAACCTCTCTGTCGGCATCATCAATATAGGTATCCACATCATCAACCTCACTGTCAGTGCAGGCAATCTCGTCATAAGTGACCACATCACTCCCCCTCTCAAGGAGGGTCCTACCAACCTTGTCTCGGAAAATACTCAAACTTTTCTTGAGGTAGAGGTTTGGTTAGTACATTGGTAACTTGTTACAAATTCAAACTTTATAGTTCCTTTCTGCGCCATATCATGGAACACTGGATTCTCTGCCATCTTGAAACAACTCTGTTTGTTACATAGGATCACAGTTGGGTCTATCTCTAAGTCAAACAATGCAGAATCCATACTGCTTCACAACTAGCAGAGCAACCAGCCATATATTTCGCTTGTGCCGAGAGCCACACTAGACTGCTTCCTGCTAAACCACAAAATCATGGCTAATCCCAGACAATAACATCCTCTCGATGTGCTCTTCCTGTCTAATACACTTTCTTCCCAATTAGCATATGTGTAGCCATCTGAAGTCATGATCTCCAAGATAGCATAGATCAAAGTCTATTGTATCCTTTAGGTACCTTATCACATGCTTTGCAACTATCAGGTGAACACATCTACTTTCCACTAGATACTGACTCAAGGTGTTCACAGCAAAGCATATATCTGACCTAGTATTTGTTAGATACATCAATGACCCAATAATTTGTCTGTACAGAGTTATATCCACTAACTCTGATGATTCATCCGCTAACAGCTTCAAGTTGGAATCCATGAGAGTGGTCATTCCAACATATCAAGTCCTTTTAATATTTCTTGGCATACCTTCCCTGGTTGAGAAAGATTCCTTCTGAGCCTTGCCATACTTCCAGGCCTAGGAAGTAATGCATCAATCTGAGATCTTTCATTTTCATTTCTACAGCCATCTATCTGTGCCATCTCTCGTCAGATGGGTCTACTGATATGAGCCTCAATATCATTCGAACTCTGTGGTGAGTTCCTTCTTGCATCCATGTCATCTGTGTATAGAAACCATATTCAACCTTGTATCAAAGGTTGATATCCACATCACCCATGGTGATCATTAAGCTTATCAATTGACTATCAATCCTGGGAACCCATACAGAATCTGATTCACACTTCTTCTTTAATTACATCATTAAGAGAATGGTCTTATCTAGCCACTTGGAGCAAATATCTCATCATGATTCTCTTCCTCTTTCTAAGAGAATCTTCTAGCCACAAGCCTTCTATAGTGTGTTTGATTTGTAAATCTTTTGTTGAACATCCATCGCTTGTTCAGTGTTCATCATTCATCATGATCTTTCCTACAAATCAAAATTAAGTACATGATTAGTAATACTTCATAATCATCAAATCATATTGACATGATAACCTATTATGCATACAGATATCATTTACATAGTTATGCAACTATTTTGACCAGTACTTTGGCACAACACTTTCCCATATCCTGTATGCATACAGTGGCTATCTAGATGCCTTCCATCTCTACCAGAACATACTATCGAGAGTGTGCACAGCTCTCAGCATGTCAGCAAAGAGGTTTCATTCTAGACAAGCAACAATGGAATGTTTGTCCAACTTACCAATCATATGCATATTAGTAGTATATTGTTCAATGCTCTATGAATGTTTACACTCAGCATGATATATTCTAGGAATAAAAATATGCATACAAGCAATATCATTTACTATTTCAAATAACAACTCAAATACTTATCTTTTATGTTTGTGTGGTTGCCTCTCGCTTGATCTTCTATATGTCTTTTGAACTTCTATTCAATCTGTACCACTGTGCATGCTCAAGAGTGCACTAGTGTCATCCTCATGATCTCATACACAAACATATATTCATTAGTATATTCTCAAAACATTCTAATTCTAAATAATCTTGAATATGTGTAGTCATGATCATTAGTATTCAGGGTTTCAAGGAAGTCTTCTTTTACTCATGCATATTCTTGTTTGATCATAGTACTCTTCTGGTTAATTAAATCATCAAGATAAGAGACATAATATGCATAAACCCTTGATTACTAAATTTATGAATAAGCATAACCAATCATACCAATTATACTTATATAAGGGATCCTAACACAAGGTAAGATTCTAACTTGACATAGGAAACAATACCTAGATTAGTATACCTGCTTAGTTATGTACAACATACCTAAACAATCTCTTCAATGATTTAGAGATCCTGAGCTAGAACCTGCATGTCTCATAGATTAAGCATAATATAACAAAGTCATACATACCTCGTAAGTAGAACAAAGATTATGGATGAGTCTTTGTCTTCATGTTGTCATGGTCATGGAACTTGATTTGTCTTTTGTGATGTACCTGAACCTTGTTAGCAGACAACATCAACCTCACACAACACCATAATGCATTAGTACAATCATATGGCCCTAATGAATGTCTTCAATCATTCACATGCATTCATACTGTTACTAGGGTGATAAGACAATTCTAACATTAATCAAGATTGTACTAATAAATAATATGAACACAAACACATCATGAACTTAATCAAGAATCAGATTTCAAGACATACCTGAACCTCCTTAAATCATACCTGTCGAGACTTCTTGTAGTCTTCTTATGTAAGGCCTTAGCCTCAACTCCCCCTGAAACTTGATCTGGAGCTTGATTACGGTTTGCTAGAGAAACCCTAAAAATTCAATCTTTGACTTTCACACTTCTGAATGGATGGAAGGATGTGTCTTGCTAGCATACTTCAATTTTGAAATCTCCAAAATTTGACCCCTCAAAATTGCCTTCGAAACTTCTGGATCTTCTGGACAGGAACCCGAACTAGGGTTTGATGAAGCACACCCTTCTGTCCAATCAAAAGGTTCGATCCAAGGCTCTAAACTCTTATTTTTCTGAGGAGCTTCCAGCCATGGTTACAAACTTCAAAAATTCCAACTTTTGCTGAAGCCCTAATTTTCCATCTTTCCGATCAAAATCCCGAACTGGGGTTTGATCAAGCCCGGTCTTCTACCCAACCAAAAAATTTGATCTTGGTCTCTAAATTTTGATTTTCCTGAGTAGCATTCAGCCGTGGATTCTGATTCCAAAAATTCTAACTTTCTCCGAAACCCTAAATTCCGGAAGCCATGAATGAAGGTGCTCCAAAAATAATTATGTTTTGACAGAAATATGTACCTGATTATTTCTTCTGTAACTCCAAACTTTTTGCTCCACAGGGTCTGAAAATGTTTTCTGTGGTATCCTGACCTGTCATCTTTCCATCTCGATAGGTCTGACCTCAATTGGATTTTCTGAGAGAGATTTATGCCAAGTGTCGCAACGTGACCTGTTTATGAGATAAAACAGGAGAGCGAACTTGTACGGCATGCCACGTGTCACTGGTTCAACTTCGGCCTCTGAAAACGTTTCCTAAGGTAGTACAGTCTATGTACTACTTGTCACTTTTTACGAAATTTCATTTGGAGCTTCCTATCCCAAGTTATGCCAAGTGTCGCAATGTGACCTGTTTATGGGATAAGACAGGAGAGCGAACTTGTACGGCGTTCCACGTGTCACTGGTTCAACTTCGGCCTCTGAAAACGTTTCCTGAGATAGTACAGTCTTTGTACTACCTGTCAATTTTTACGAAATTTCATTTGGAGCTTCCTAGCCCAAGTTATGCCCTTTTTTCCTAGGACACCTGATTTTGACTAAGATCTGGAAGAGGCAGAAACCCTAACTTGCACTGATCATAACTCACAAAGTACAACGAATCTGAGGGTGCACTTTGGATACAAGGTACCTGGGGATGTAATATACGACCTGTAAACTTTTCAGATCCTGAAACTTCGCATAAATGGATTTATAGCGAAATTTCCACGATGAGTAGTTTTTGCTATGTAAAACCCAAACCTTCAAATTGTCGCAAGTGAAGCAAATGTCGTAAGTGCCATACATTGCCTTCCTTCAGGTTAGCTCTAATACCATGTTAATATTTAATATGCTAATATAGAAAATAGCAGCATTACATTCCATTTCACAATAATAGCATATACAGGATCACTGAAGAAACAACAAGCACAGCATAAACACAAGAGACACAGATTTATCCTGGGAAACCCTCATGGGGTAGAAAACCCAGCAAGGCTTCCTCAATATAGATGACCAGCAATATACAAAGATGAAAACCAAAGACATGATCTCCTCCTCCATCATATCAGACCTCTCCTCCACAAGTGTGCTACTCTCAAGTGAGTGAGTGTGTGTGTTAAATGAGGAATACACCTCCTCTATTTATACACTACTCTGACTTGTCTTTTACACAAGTCATGTAGGCTCGTAATTAACCATTGGGTTAAATACCCCATTACAACTGACTGGGATGACCCCTCTAGGGTGGTCTAATAACCCTTTGACCCATATAACACATACAGGGCCGACCCCCACTAGGGAAGTCTAATAACCCAAGTTACCACAATCTTACGGAGGAATAAACATCTCCGGATATACAATAAGATCTTCACGGAGGAATGAAACATCTCCAGAATAATAAAGTACAAATATAATATTCTTTGAAGTTACAATATCTCAACAGTCATCCCATCATATTATAGGGTAGCATTAAAAGATCTCTGCAACCCATCAATGTTGATAGATTGGCTAGAAAATAGCCTTACTCAAAATAATTTAGGAATAAATATCCATATTAAAAAATATTTCAACTAGAATACTTTTGTTTTATTTCATTTTATTGATATCTCTCACAATTGGGAAGTGTTTTTTTCCTTTCATTTTCCGAATTGGGAAGCGAAGTTGATTAGGGATTTCAAGTCTATTTATCATTTACTGAGAGAACTAAAATGTTTTTATAGATTTTTAATGAAATATATGTCGACAACATACTAAAATAATATATATGTGTGTGTGTGTACAAAATAAAATACTATATAATAAATATTTAATAAAAAATGAAAATAACATGAAAACATTTCAAATCGATATAAAAAAAGGAAATTTACCACTTTTTTCAATCTTTGTTGAAGTAAATTAGTGCGATATGTATTTTTCCTATCTTTGTAGTGGACTGCAGATACCATAGTTAGCACTGGATTCCAATACCATTTTGGCTCAATAAGGAAATAGTTGGTTATATATATATATATAATCAACGGGATTAATATGTATTTACGTGGTTATGAGTAAAAATGTGGTTATAATAAACAGATGGGTTAAATATACCATTTGAAACCAACCAGTATGGTTGATTTGGTGAGGACAGCGATTCAACCGGTTTCTTGAGATTATATTGTTAAAAAAAAGCTAGATGAGAATCAATAAAATTGTGCTAAAATGCAATTAAAAAACCACTCGTTGGAGATAGAGAAGTAGTTAGAGATAGGGAGGAGGAAAGAACCTTCCCGCCCATCCAACTATGTGTATAAGAGTACCCAATAGTCCCTAATGAAGTACAACCCCGCTCTCAAAAAGCATTTATATTTCTGCGCATAAGAAATACTATTGATAGCCACTTTAAATAATAGTTGTACCCATATGGAATTTTTATTAATAACACCTTCTTTATTCTCTTTCCCAGCTCATGCTTTTGCTCAGTAACACCTTCCTTCTTTACTTCACGCTTAGTTTGTTCAGTCCTGCTGAGCGGGGTGCTAATTCTCAAAGTGATGAAGATGCTGGTTATCAATCTCGATTCGGCTCGTTCCTCCTTTTAAATAACCATAGCCCATGACATACCTACCTTCATGTTTGAGAAGCCTATCCTGTAGTGGTTTATCTTGAACCATGTAGTAATTGGTTTAGTTTAAATCGGAGAAAAGCCCATTCGAGAGATGCTTGACCGAGCAAAAGACCAGTATCATAGGAAGTTCAAGAATAGCCAGTATCGGGTCCTCCTATCTCTGCAATTCTCATCATGACCATCTAGATCCACTTTGATTTTAAGCCTCTGCCCCAAGGATGTAACATGCGATAATGTAAGCATGCACATTGACAGATGGATGGTTGCATGCTTGGATTTTTTGCTAGTTCGCCACCTACAGGACCTGTAGGATGTCATATCCATGGAGCACGTAGCTCATCCCATGGTGGACGTTGGGAGCATGCAGCTCATCCCATCGTGTACAATGTAGCATTGAACACGCAACTCATCACACGGTGGATGCATGAAGCGTATGATAAAAGCATTCAATGCATGACGACACCATTATTAACTGTGTCCCGGGAGTTGACACAATCGGTTCGTCGGGTCCTGGGCACCAAAAATATATGACAACGTCATTCTCTACAAACCAATAGCATTCATGATAAATATTAATTTTCAGAAACTTTAAATAAAAAAAAATGAAATTTCCAATGTTTAAACTATAGGAAAATAAAAACATTAAGCTCTAGCATCCAATTAATCCACCAAATTGATAAAAACAAAAGGGGCATGTATTTTAGTACTTGCTTTTTAAATTAAAAAATATAAAGAAATAAGAAAAACAAATTACTTTAAAATTAAAATAAATTATAAATAATGAAAAAATAATTATTTCTTATATTAAAAAAATTATATTCATATCAATTACATTATATTTTAAAGATAATATTATAAAAATATATGTATGTTAAAAATTGTCAAGGTGCAACAATCTTGTCAACACACAATTCTTAATTTATATATTTATATATCTAGGTCAACCTTAAGTTTCAAGTATCTCTATGATCACCCACTATGCAGAAGTAACCTTAGTGTTATGAAACTCCTTTTCCCCCTTGCTAGTGCCAAAGCTATTGGGCAATATAGCTTGAACTAACAATTTTGAAGCCTAATCCTGATGCAAAAAGGAGTTCATAATAATGTGAATCTTAGGTTATAAATCTTTTAAATGTAGAGATGCCTCTAAACTTCTTTGTAATTGTATATGATTTCTTTGCTAATAAAATTAGAAAAAACTCAAAGTTTATTGCATGAGAGATTTTATAAAACACATTCCTAACATTTAACACCAATGCAATGCAAATAGAAAATATCTAGTAAATACATGCTAGACTTCTTGGCATGCTAGACTTATCAATGATTGTACTTCTTGGACATGCTAGACTTATTAATGATGAAGCAAGTGCTCTAGTTTACTACAAAACTAGGGATTGAGAGTTTCAGTTTCATACATGGTTCATGAGGATGCTCGTTACACAGGAAAAAGCACCATCTTTGTTATGACTTAATCACTTGTACTTGCATAGGGACCTTAGATTAAAAAAACATTGCTCACCTCTCATTGTTTTCCTCCAAATATAGACCTAATTCATTTTAGGGTTAAGTAATTTGCAAGCAAGTCTTAGTCTTAATAAACAAATTTGCATAGATCTATATTAATATTAAACCAAATATGTGTACAATAAGCTAGCATATATGATCTTGTCACAACACCTCTATCACCCAAGTCTTAATCTCTCTATCCTTAGTCACATGGACACATCTCCCTTGCAAATGAATCTCAACTTATCACTATGGTTTCTATATCTAAAACAATATATCCATGCCACTTTTTGGGAAAAAACGAATTAGATTAACCAACAAGACTCTTTAAAGAAGATAGCCAAGTAGCAAAGGATATTGCGTAAGCTCAACTCAAATAAATAACTCATACTTGTTTGCAAGATAAAGTGTGGCCTTACAAGTGTATAGAAAAATGTTGTTTGATATATGCCCCTCCAAAAATTTTGGGGCCATATTCAATTCCAATGCATTCATAAACATTAAATAAGTATAGCATAGTTAAGTTTTTTAGGTCATACTAAACTATAATGATGCATTTAATGACAAAAAATTTAACAATTTAACAAAAAATGTTAGCAATAAATTTAATGATAATGATGATGATATTAATCATAATTTAATTAAAAATAACAACAACAAAAATATTTAGTTTCAAAATAAAACGCAATACATTTGCAAAGTTTACATAAACTCTTTCAAAAAGTATTAAGTAAAAGTTATACATCACACAAAAGCTTATGCCTTACAAACTAAGTAAAGCTCAACTCTCCAAAAACTAGAACTTCATTACTTTATGTCACAAAAGTAGAACATAAAGGACATTTGCTCAATTTTGGGCAAACTCTTTGAAATGGGTAGCATTAGAAAACCAAGTTATACCTCACATAAAAGCTCATGTCCTTTAAAATAAAGGATAATTATTCAATTTTGAGCAAACTCTTTGAAACACAGCATTGAAAACTGTTAATTTTTCGATAATTTCATTCCATTATCATAAGGATCTCTAAGAGAATAACATGTACAACATATCTCTACAGCATATCAATCATAGACACAAAAACAATCACACAAGAGACACAGAGTTTCACCGGGGAAAACCAATAAGGTGAAAAACCCCACAACTTCCTCAAAGATAAGATAAGCCACAATACAAGATCACAATGATCAAACCCAATAAGATGTCTCTAGTCGATGCTCCTCCTCCTCCACTAGTGCACCACTTTCTCTCTTAGCTATGCGAGCTTGAGAAGTGAGTGAATGAGATAAATGAGAGACACACCCTCTCTATTTATACACTGACTTGACCTGCCAATAATCCACTGGGGACGACTTGCTAATCAAGCCTAATAACCCAACCACATGTGCTAACCAGGGCAGACCCCACACTGGTGGTCTAATAACCCATCAATACAAATGACTACACTTTTCGATGCACATGACGACACTTACAAATACAAATGACGACACTTCCAATTAGAGGAATATTACATCTCTGTGGGATATACAATAAAGTACAAATGTAATACATAGAAGAATATCTTCCGAAGTTACAAATACATCAACACTCCCTCTTAACTAGGAAGGTATTCTTTTGTCACGAGTCATCAATACATATTGGCGCAAGTCTTCAATTCTGGAGCTAGATCATAATCACTGGATCATGGAGCATCATCATCATCACAGCTGCTGTACTTGACATCTCGATCACTGGGCTATCTCTGAAATCTGCTCGTCATAGGAAGTTCTACAGAGGTAGCCCTTTTTCATGCTAGATGTAGGCCCACCACCTGTAGGTCTTCATCATCACTGGCCATACTGTGGAATCTCCAGGACTTATTACGTGAGTCAACAAAACCTCGAAAGAGCATCCCAGGACTGATTACGAGCACACAACTCAACCTATCGGATCTCCCAGGACCTTTTACATTCCACTGCACAACCTGTCCACGGCCACAGAGTATCATCCTGATACTCATGATCATCGTTCACAAAGCACAACCCAGATGCACATCACACAACACTTACACTCACCGGCATGGGAAGACACACTTCAACCATCCGTGAAAGGCTCAGCACTTATATCTGCCCAATGGGAAGACACACTTCAACCATGCGAGAATGGCACCGCACTTATATCGGAGCCATAGGAAGACAAACTTCAACCATGCTCAAATGGCACAGCACTTATATTGCAGCCATGGGAAGACAAACTTCAACCATGCTCAAATGGCCCCAACCCTTACATCTTCACCGTGGGAGAACACATCTACACCTTGTGAAGAATGGCTTCAGCCCTTACATATTTACCGTGGGAGAACACATCTACACCTTGTAAAGAATGGCTCCAGCCCTTACATCTTTACCATGGGAGAACACATCTGCACCTTGTAAAGAATGGCTCAGCAATTACATCACGACCATGGGATAACACATCTACACCATGTATAAAAATCCTATGAGCATTTGTGTCTTCGGAACTCATCATACATGATCATCAACATTGCATCGTCCGGAGCATCGTCCTGATACTCATCATCCATGATCAACCTGATCATCATCACTGCATCGTCCTGATGCATGTCATCTGGAGCAGCATCGTGAAGCTCATCATCCATGATCATCCTGATCATACAATGCATCCACCTGATGCATACCAAGTATCTACTTGATACATATCATCATACATGATCCACCTGATCATATAATGTATCCACCTGATACATACACAAATACATGATCCACCTGATCATACAATGTATCCACCTGATACATACAAAGCATCCAACTGATGCATATTCATATACATGATCCAACTGATCATACAGAGCAGTAATTGGAGCATCATCCTAATACTCATCACAAAACGCTTACATCCACAACCATGGGAAGGATCCTCTTCTCACCATGCTTGGAATGGCTCCTGCAAATGTGTCCCATCACTTCTTCCTCAAAGTATCTTCAATCTGAAGAACACCAAGCCTCCCTCTGAAGTACTCAAACCTCACTCTGGCTAGTGGTTTCGTCAACACATCTGCAACCTGCTCATCCGTCACAACATACAAGAGCTTCACTGCTCCTCTCTGCACCATATCCTTGATATAGTGATATTTGATCTCAATGTGCTTCGACCTGTCATGGAACACTGGGTTCTCAGATAGCTTTACACAACTCTAGTTGTCACAATAGATACTAGTAGCATCCAACGGGAGATCAAATAACTCAGACAGCAGCTTCCTCAACCATACTGCCTCACAACTAGCCGAACAAGCTGCAACATACTCTGCATCGGCTGTACTCAATGCTATGCAGGACTGCTTCCTACTAAACCAAGAGATCACACCTGATCCCATATTGAAGCAGCACCCTGAAGTGTTCTTCCTATCTACAGCACTGCCTACCCAATCTGAATCAACATAACCCTCTAGGTTAAACTTTTGATTCGCATCATACTTGAGCCCATAATCAACCGTACCCTTTAGGTACCTCAGAATATGCTTTACAGCAACAATGTGAACACTTCTCGGATCGGTCAGGAACTAGCTCAATGTGTTCACAGCAAAAAAATATCTGGTCTTGTGTTCGTCAGGTACATCAAGGACCCAATCATCTGACGATACATCGTGACATCAACCGGCTCAGATGAATCATCACACAGAAGCTTCAGGTTTAATGCCATAGGTGTGTCCATGGCCTTGCATTCCATCATCCCGAACCTCTTCAAGATCTCTACTACATACTTCCCTTGTCCAAGGAAGATTCCATCTGCACTCTGCCACACCTCCATGCCTAGAAAATAGTGCATCATCCCCAAGTCCTTCATCTCAAACTTGGAAGCAAGCTTCCTCTTGGTATCGGCAATCAATCCATCCTCTCCTGTAACAAACAGGTCATCCACATATAGGAGTAGTATCACCGGATTTCCTTCCTCAACCTTGTAGTAGAGGTTGAAATCTGCTTTACTCTTGGTAAAGCCCAAACTGGATAGAAAACTATCCATCCTACCATACCAAGTCCTAGGAGCTTGCTTCAAGCCATACAAGGCTTTCTTCAATTTGCACACATATGACTCCCTGTCATGTGTCTCAAAACCAAGTGGCTGCTCCACATACACTTCCTCTTCCCTCTTCGACTACACCATTCAAGAAAGTTGTCTTGACATCCCTTTGGTGTATCTTCCACTTCATCACTGCAGCCAGAGCAAGTACTGTTCTGATGGAAGTGTATCTGGATACTGGAGAAAAATTCTCTTCATAGTCTATTCCCTCTTTCTGAGAGAAGCCACGAGCTACAAACCTCGCCTTGTATTTCTATATGCTACCATCTATAGCATGCTTGATCTTATAGATCCACTTGGAAGTCACAACAGACTTCCCTTCTGGTCTTGGGACCACATCCCAAACATCATTCTTCATGATCGATTGGTATTCCTTGACCATGGCATCCTTCCATTCTTTCTTTTTTGCTGCCTCTTCATTCATAATGTCACAGAGCAAGGCAACATAGCTAGTGTGTGACCTTTTCCTTTTCCTTTCTCTGTGTTCTTCTTCTGGAATACCATATCTTTCTGCATCTTGGATGAGCTCTCTAGCCCATCCAGGTTTCCTCTTGTGAGAGTTCTTCTCACGGGGTGGATCTATAGGTTCTTTTGGATCTTCAATTTCATGAGTTGCTTATGGAATTGCTTCATTCATAGTGGTATCTTGAAATCTGGATTCCTTTGGTTCTTCATGATCTTCAACAGGTGTCTTCCTTGATTTGATGTAGGCTGATTCCTCATCGAATGTTACATCCCTGCTGACATCAATCTTCTTGAACCCTGGAAAGTATATTCTGTAAGCCTTCAAGTTTTCACTGTACCCCACAAAGATGCCCTTCTTTCCTGAAGGATCTAGCTTAGTCCTCTTTTCCTTTGGAATATGTGTATATTGCTATGAATATTAAATATTGTATCAAATTAATCATTAAATTATTAATTAGTTTAATTGAAGGGACGTAACCCTTCTTAAAGAAATGCTCCAACCTTATAAAAGGCGAGCTCTTGTAAAGCGTTAAGCATCTTATCAATTCAATAATATATATCTTATTCAATATGGATTTTGTGTCCTAGTTTTTCTGCCGCATTTGGTATCAGAGCCGCGTTCAACATCAACTCCTATGCTCCACGCTCCAGCTGGGATCGTCCTCCACTCTCATCTCAGGATTCCATCTCGCGCATCATCTTCTTCACTCCAACATCACTCCACTCCACCTGCGACCTCACTCCACCACGTCCACACTCACTTACCTTCGGTGCGCAATACCTGGCTACGCCCCTCTCCAACGTTTCTCCATGAATCTTCTCTCCACACGCCTGCAACTCACGCCACACTCCCTCTCACCCCACAACGCACCAACATCCATTGCACTCCACAAACCCGTCACAGCTCTTCATCCTCCCACTCCCCACACACGCTGCCACTCCCGCCATCGCCCTCGTCCACACCCTCCCTCCCTCTGATTTTCTTCCTTCCCTCCCCACAGCCCCTGCACGCACCTCCGCCGTACTCACTTCCCACTCGGACTCCGCCATCCCTCGCCCTCCAGTCTCTGCGCCTCCCCTCCCTCTCTTCTGCGTCCTTCCCCCTCATCAGCTTCACATCCAGCGCCATCCAACTATACCCTCATCCATTCCTGCAACTTCCCACAGCTACCAACGCTCCCATTCGCTTGGGCTCCCCTGTCCACCTCTCGTCCATCCCCCGCTCGGCCTCCACGTAGCACTCCTTCATCCAAAAAACCCTAACCCTAATTTCAAAAAAAAAAAATATTATATGATTAATATTGATTTTTATTAAAAAATCCTTAAAATAAAAAATATATATATATATATATATATATTAATATAATATTTATTATATATTTATTATATATTTTTTTTTAACCACACCAAAATTTTTATAGTAATTCCACTTTTCCACGTCATTTTCATTTTTTCCACTCCCAAGCCAAAATTGCGTCCAACTATTCACCACCACACCTAAGAAGCATGACGACAGAGTTAAAAGCCCAAATGGAGAAAATCGAGAAGGATTTTCGAACCTTCAAGGAAATGATCACCAAGAGCCAGGAAGCACTTAAGAAAGAAATTAAGGAGGAAGTCATTCAGGTAATGGAGCAGAAAATAGACGACAAGTTCGACATTATAAGTAAGGAACAAAAAATGTTAGATCAAAAAGTGACTGAGAGCCAGAAAGGTATCGAGGAGATATTACAAAAAATGAAGGATGAGGACAAAAATCATAAACAACATGGCTCGGATATGTCGGTTACCCCATCTCCCAATTCTGAGTCACCAGAATGAAACAGGATGAAAGGTACTCTATACCAACCATTCGTAATGTACCCGCCAAGAGCAAAAATAGAAATGACGAAATATAATGGAGGAGAAGACCAATGCGTCGCTTGGTTGAATAAAGCAGAAGAGTATTTCGACATATATAACATTACAATGGACGAGGAAAAGGTCAAGTATGCTTCAATGCACCTCGAAGGATATGCCTACAACTGGTATATGTGGTGGAAGGGAGACAACTTCGCATACACTTGGAACTTATTCAAGAATGATTTCTTAAAAAGGTTTCAAGGAATCACAGAAGATGAATTCTTCTCAAAACTTACCAGATTACAACAAAAGGGAAGCGTCGAAGAATTCACGCATCAATGGGAATCCCTCGCTACCAGAGTATTTGGGCTATCCGACAAACAACGGTTGGAAACCTACTTAGGAGGACTAAAACCATACATACAAAAAGAGTTAAAAATGCATGACATAACAGATGTCGAGGCAGCAAGACGAAAAGCAAAAGCAGCCGAGGCCAAATTTGATAGTTTTCAATCAAATAAAGGGAAGTCATACTCACAAAGAAACATCCAGTCGACTCCAGAGGATGATACAAACAAATACATCCCTCCACCTAGAAGGGACGATAGGAAGAGCCTAGAGAATCAACGTATGAGGGAAGGAAAATGTCGACGATGTGGAGACAAATGGAACCCTAAACATAGGTGTCGCCCCGAGGACAACTCAAAGAAATTATATACTTGTGAAGCAGAGGAGAATAGTGAATCAGAAGAAGAAGAAGAAGAAGAAGAGCCAGAAGATGAAGAGGAGGAAACCGCAAATATGGCAGCCGAGAACGACGAGAACCCCAAAATCTCCCTAGCAGCCATGACAGGCATTAGTCAACCACAGACTCTCAAGTTAAAAGGGCATATAAAAAATGAGAATGTTACAGTGCTAGTAGACACTGGAAGCACTCACAACTTTCTTGATATAAGAGTGGCACGAAAACTCAAGTTGTTCGTACATCCAGTTCCAGACATGAAGGTGATGGTTGCAGATGGCAAGAAGATCGAAAAAGTTGGAAAGTGTCACAAGGTGAGACTTCAAATACAAGACTTCAAACTGGAATCAGAACTCTACACCTTACCATTGGGAGGAGTAGATATCGTTTTGGGAGTCCAATGGTTACAAACATTGGGAACATATTCTGCCAATCATCAAAAACATTTCATCAAATTTAAGTGGCAAGGGAAAAATTTTAAGCTATATGGTTTTCATCCACCAAACACACAGGTAGTTTCATCTCAGCATATGGAAAAACTCATTCGAAAAGGGGCATCAGCATACGTAATACAATGTCATCAACTGGAAGGAAAGGAGGAGGAACCAAATAAGTTCAATAAGGAAATCCAAAAATTACTCCAGAAACATGAACACATATTTCAAGACTTACCCATGCAGCTACCACCAGAAAGGAGTATAGAACACATAATCGAGATTAAACCGGGGTCAAATCCTGTTAAGGTTAAACCATATAGGTATCCCCACCACCACAAAACAGAAATAGAAAGGTTGGTTCAAGATCTACTGAATTGTGGTGTCATCACCAAGAGTAGAAGCCCTTATGCAGCGCCAGTCGTACTAGTACGAAAGAAGGATGGATCGTTTAGATTATGTATAGATTATAGAGGATTAAACAAAATAACAATTAAGAACAAGTTTCCAATTCCCTTCATCGATGACATGCTGGATGAACTTCATGACGCAAAATATTTTTCGAAACTCGATTTAAGGTCAGGGTACTATCAAATCAGGGTCAGATTAGAGGATATCGCAAAGACTGCTTTCCAAACTCATGAAGGACATTATGAATTCAAAGTAATGCCTTTTGGGTTAACTAATGCCCCTGCCACATTCCAGGCAACTATGAATGAACTATTTCAGCCATACCTAAGGAAATTTGTGTTAGTATTCTTCGATGACATCCTTATATATAGCAAGACATGGAAAGAACATTTGACGCATCTAGAAGAGGTTCTATCTCTTCTGAAGGAAAATCAGTTCTATGCAAAAAAGTCAAAATGCACCTTTGGGAAGCAAGAAGTGGAGTATCTCGGTCATATAATCTCAAAGGAAGGAGTTAAGGTGGACCCAAAGAAGATCCAGGCAATGAAGGAGTCGCCTGAACCAAAGAATGTTTCAAAATTGCGAGGATTTTTGGGATTAACAGGTTACTATCGAAGGTTCATCAGGAACTATGCACATGTCACTGCCCCACTAACAAATCTCCTAAAAAGAAATTCTTTTCAATGGGATGATGAAGCAAGAAGATGCTTTGAAACGTTGAAACAAATTATGTCTTCAACTCCCGTTTTGGCAACACCTGATTTTGCAAAACCATTCGTAATCGAATGTGATGCTTCAGGGTTTGGGATAGGAGCTGTGCTAATGCAAGAAGGTCATCCAATCGCTTTTGAAAGCAGGAAGTTGAACAAAAGAGAATACCTACAGTATACATACAACAAGGAAATGCTTGCCATCATGCATGCATTAACTAAATGGCGACAATACCTTTTGGGAAGTAAATTCCTAATCCGAACAGATCATAATAGTCTACAACACTTGTTACAGCAGAAGACATTAACAACCGAGCAACAAAAGTGGATAGAGAAAATCTCTACCTTCGATATGGAGATCCTACATAAAAGAGGGAAGGACAATGTAGTAGCTGATGCTTTATCAAGGAAAGACGAAGAGATACAAGTCTACGCCGTATCCATGGTGATCCCAGAATTTTTGGACGAAATTCGTAAGGAATATGCCAAGAATTCAGAGGTTTGCTCCATAATTAACAACATAAATAAGTATCCGAAGTTTGAATGGAAGAATGAACTGTTATGGTACAAAGGACGTATTTACTTAAGTTCCAATTCCAGTTTTAAGACCAAGGTGCTTAAAGAATCACATGATTGCCCAGCCGCTGGTCATGTACGAATTTTTAAAACCTACTATAATGCAAGGCAATCATTCTTTTGGAAGGGTATGTATGCTGACACTCACAAGTATGTTGCAGAGTGTGACATTTGTCAGCGGAATAAAACTGAGAATATCTCAAGTCCAGGGTTACTCCATCCGTTACATATTCCGAATAAGAAATGGGAGGAAATTTCAATGGATTTCATTGAAGGTCTACCCATATCAGATGGAAAAGACAAAATACTAGTTGTGGTAGACAGGCTAACCAAATATGCACATTTTGTTGGAGTGAAGAAAACTGATTCGGCAAAAGAAACAGCCGAAGTTTTTTGTAAAAATGTCTACAAATTACATGGTTTTCTGAAGATTATAGTAAGTGATAGGGATGCCAAGTTTAAAGGGAACTTTTGGAGAGAGTTTTGCAAGCAAATTGGGACGTCTCTTAACATGAGCTCAGCTTATCATCCCCAAACAAATGGACAGACAGAAGTTGTCAATAAATGCTTAGAAACCTACCTTCGTTGTTTTGTAACTGATAAGCAAAATAAATGGTTCCAATGGCTACATCTTGCGGAATGGTGTATAATTCTACTTATCATACATCTGCAAGAATGACACCATTTCAAGCCCTATATGGATATGAACCCCCAAAATGGAAGGATTTCATCGCCAACCAAGCAAGGGTCGCATCAGTAAATGACCATTTAGAAGAAAACCAAAAGGTTGTCCAAGTACTTAAAGAGAATTTGAATACTGCCAGGAATAGAATGAGACAACAAGAAGATCGACATCGAACAGAACGAGAATTTGAAATTGGAGATTGGGTATATGTAAGACTACAACCCTATAAACAATTATCACTTAAACAAGGTGGAAAAAATAAGTTGGCTCCACGCTTTTATGGCCCATATCAAATCAATAAGAAGATTAGTCAGGTGGCATATGCATTGGAATTGCCAACTACAAGTCGCATCCACAATGTCTTTCATGTTTCATGTTTGAAAAAGATGATAGGTCAACACCAGAAGGCACAAACAATACTTCCCTTGTTAGATGAAGAAGGAAGAATCATATTCGAGCCAGAATCTATCATTGCTACTAGAGAGAAGAGATTAAGAACGCGAGTCATTAAAGAATACCTCATAAAGTGGAAAAATCTTCCCGAAGAAGATGCAACATGGGAATCAGAACAATTTCGACAGTTACATCCCTCATTACCATTGCTTTGAGGACAAAGCTCTTTAAAAGGGAGTGGCAATGCTATGAATATTAAATATTGTATCAAATTAATCATTAAATTATTAATTAGTTTAATTGAAGGGACGTAACCCTTCTTAAAGAAATGCTCCAACCTTATAAAAGGCGAGCTCTTGTAAAGCGTTAAGCATCTTATCAATTCAATAATATATATCTTATTCAATATGGATTTCGTGTCCTAGTTTTTCTGCCGCATATATACTGGACAACCAAATATTCTGAGATGGTTGACTTCAGGTTTCTTACCAGAGAAGACCTCTACTGGTGTCTTATTGTCCAATATCTTGTGAGGTGTTCTGTTCTGCACATATGCAGCTGTCCTAGCTGCTTCTTCCCATAGATGCATAGGAAGATCTTGATCATGAAAAATTGCCCGTGTCGCTTCCATTATAGTTCTATTCTTCCTTTCTGCAACTCCATTTTGTTGTGGATTGTAAGGAGCAGTCAACTCCCTCTTAATCCCTGAATCACTACATAGCTTCTTGAAATCACCTGAAGTGAATTCTCCGCCATTGTCGGATCTAAATGTCTTGATCTTCTTGTCAGTTTGATTTTCCATCAAGGCTTTGAATTCCTTGAACTTATCAAACACTTCATCTTTGTTCTTCAAGAAATAAACCCAAGTCTTCCTAGAAAAATCATCAATGAAAGAGACATAGTATACATACCCACTCAGAGAACTAGATGACATTGGACCGCATACATCGGAGTGGATAATTTCCAAGATCCCTTTAGCTTTGCTTTCACGGCTAGGAAATGCCTTCTTAATGTTCTTTCCTTTTGCACATCCTTTGCAAACACCTTCATGCTTTGTCTTGATTTCAGGAAGACGCTCTACAGCTTTACTTGCAATTGGTAGTGCTCTATAGTGCACATGAGCAAGCCTTCTATGCCAAAGTTCACTTGGCTCCATGGATTCATGTACCATGGCATGTTCAGGTTGTCCCTTCAATTTGTACAATCCTCCCTCTTACTCTCCAATCACTACTGCATCATCTATGGTCTTACCCTTTGGCCACATGAGTACTTGGCCATCCACAAATTCAACTCTCGTTCCCTTTGAATCCAAAGATGATATGAAGAGAAGATTCTTCTTAAGTCCAAGTACATATAAAACATCTTGCATTTTTATAGACTTCCCAGAGTCTAGTTTGTAGGAGGCTTCACCACTTCCTTTTATGGGATATTGATAGTCATCCCCAAGTTTCACCTTGTGAGGTGACTCATGTTCAGATAGGTCCATGAAAGATTCTTTAAACCCAGTCATATGTTTAGAATCCCCACTATCAATAAGCCAATCATTACATCCATGAGATATAGTACCTGTGAGAGCAGAGATTAGAACATATTCATCTTCATTTGATGAGTCATCACTTTCTGCCCTAGCCGCCTTCTTTGGAGGTTCATCATCCTCAGCAGCATGAGCATGATATCTCCTTTTGTTGCTCTTCTTATTCTTGTTGAAGTTGTTGTTGTTGCCCCTTTTGTTCTTGGGACAATCTTAGGCAGAGTGTCATTTCTCATTGCAATTGAAGCATCTCAGATCTTTCTTCTCTTTTGGATGGTAGTGAGAAAATTTCTTGCGATGAGGTGGCTCCCTCTTGAGCTTTCCTTTCTTGGTGTGAGCTATGAGAGCTTGATCTTCATTTCCCATCTTTTCTTCTCAGGCCACAAGCCTAGCCTCTTCTTGTGAACACTCCTCCCATAATCTACTGAAGGAGACCAATTTTCTTCTTACATAGATTCCTTGGATGAAGGAGTCCCATGACCTAGGTAGGCCATTCAATGTGGTCATTACAATTTCACCATTCTCCACTACTTCATCCACAGCTTCAAGTTGTTCCTTTATTTGAGAGACCTTGGAAAAGTAGGATTGAATTGTCTCTCCATTCTGAAGCTTTACCCCTTTCAATTGGTTCCGCAGAGTCATCTTCCGATTTATGTTCTTTCCTTCAAACAACTTGGTCAAGGATTCAAACATCTCCTTAGGTGTCTTTAGGGAGGACACATGGGGTATGAGATGGTCCTTTAGAATCAGCAATGATTCTCTTAGCCTTGACCAGGTTCTTCTTGTGTAAGGTCTTAGCCTCTTCTTCTTCTAGAACTGGAACCTCTTCCTTTATGTAGTTGTCCAACTCATTCTCTTCTAGGATTAACCCAATCCTATACTTCCATGCTCGGAAGTTATCAACCCCTTCAAGCTTATCATCAAGCTTGGTGTGGTGAGACATCTTAAACAGTACTTCAAATGGAAATAGAAAAAGATTTAATTCTTACCACTTGATTGCTAAAAACTGGATCTGGAGCTGGATTAGGGTTTGTCAGAGAAACCCTAAAAATTCAAAATGTGAATTTCAAAATTCTAAAAAGACAGAAAGATGCACCTTGATGAGCTGATCAGCCTGCTATACTCAGAAATTGAAAACTACAAAGTTTCACCCTTCATAAATGCTTTTCAATCTCCCAGATTCACTAGGGAGGACCCTGAATTAGGGTTTGAGTTTCCCGAAGCTTCACCCAACCAAAAAGTTCGATCCAAAGCTCTAACCTTCAATTTTTCCAAGGAGATTCCATCTATGTCCTCAGATTTCATAAATGCCTATTTTTGTGGAAACCCTAATTTTTAGGGTCAAAACTGAAAATGCTCAGAATTGAATTATGTCTTGACAGAAAGATGCGCCCTTCCAAGGAGAGTCAATCTAGCCTTCTGCCTTTGATGATCTGTGAAGAGAAACCCAAATATTAAGAAGCCCTAGCTTTCGCAGCTGCACAGTGCGTTCTTCTTAGGTAAGCTCTGATACCATGTTAATTTTTCGATAATTTCATTCCATTATCATAAGGATGTTTAAGAGAATAACATGTACAACATATCTCTACAGCATATCAATCATAGACACAAAAACAATCACACAAGAGACATAGAGTTTCACCGAGGAAAACCAAGAAGGTGAAAAACCCCACAACTTCCTCAGAGATAAGATAAGCCACAATACAAGATCACAATGATCAAACCCAATAAGATGTCTCTAGCCGATGCTCCTCCTCCTCCACTAGTGTGCCACTTTCTCTCTTATCTATGTGAGCTTGAGAAGTGAGTGAATGAGATAAATGAGAGACACAACCTCTCTATTTATACACTGACTTGACCTGCCAATAATCCACCGGGGCCGACTTGCTAATCAAGCCTAATAACCCAACCACATGTGCTAACCAGGACCGACCCCACACTGGTGGTCTAATAACCCATCAATACAAATGACAACACTTGTCGATGCACATGACGATACTTCCAATCAAAGGAATAATACATCTCTGTGGGATATACAATAAAGTACAAATGTAATACATAGAAGAATATCTTCCGAAGTTACAAATACATCAACAAAAACCAAGTTATATCTCAAACAAAAACACAAGTCCTTGAAAATAAATTAGAATTGATGAATAAAGTTTATGAACAATGAATAAATAAAATAACATAATATTTAACATAAGCTCATGAGGTGTAGAATAGAAGGTGAATGGGTGTACTGTTTAGGCACTCCTTGCGTAAGGTCACTAGTTAAAAACTCTGTTGGTACAAGCCTTAAAAAACATAATATTTAGAGGGAAAAAACTTATAATAAGACATTGCATTTTAGTACACAAAAAACTATGTTGAAATATGTTCAAGACTCAAGTTTGGAATTTAGCTGAACAATTAATTAAGTTGTAAGATTTGTTGTGAAGAATTGTTCCAGTGGAATATCCATGGCAGTTTACGGTTCATATCAGAGTAGTTTTGTTTCGGATTTTGTGGGAAATTGCAACATCTATGAGTTGGAAGAATAAAGGAAAAGTCTTCAAACCCTAGCCATGGTGGATGATTTTGGTGAAGAATCATGGGGAAAATATGAATAATGATTTACAAAGCTGGAAATACAAGTCGTTGATATCTTTCCCAATATATCAATCCTCATGCCAAATTTGGAGAGCAAGTTTGGACCTTTCGGTGATTTTGGAGGCTCTAACTTAGAAATTGGATCAAAGTGGAAATCAGGAGACAAATATGAACTAGAGAGGAGACGAGGAAAGATACCAAGAAAGATCAGTCGAGTTCTAGTGCCATTACCCCTTCCAAGCCGTTAATTAAGATATCAAGTCCTATCAAGGTGATCTGTTAGTAACTGAGTGGGAGGATTTCAAAACCCTCATAAAGTTCCAATTCTACCCTATCGGGTATGTAGAGGCCCAGTGGATCCGTTGGCATTACTTCGAGAAAATGAAAGAGTAGAGTATGCAAGAGTACACCATCCAATTCAGGAAGATGGTTATTATGTTGGGTATCTCATCCAGGAATCTAGATGTACTCCTCAATTATTTTGGGGTGTCTACACATTAATTTATGAAAGCAAGTGATGCCATTCAATCCCAAGAAAATTGATGAGGCCTTTGTGCAAGCATAGTACCTAGTGAATATAGGCCACAAGAAAGGACATCCAAGTGGTTCTAAATAAAAAGAAAATGAAGAAACTTCCAAGGAGGGGAAGAAGAAGTAGAAAGGAAGAGATACAAGACTATAGCCACAACACATCGGTGCATAAATCCAAAAAACCACTGTAATCATTGTAACATCAATGGTCACACTGAACAAAAGTGTTGGAAACTACATCCAAAGTTCAACCCTAAGAACCACAAGAAGGATGCCAAGAAAAAGAACTTTCTAGCTACAAATTCGAGCAAATAGGTAGAGAGCAGCTCAAATGTGGTTGAGAAGATTTTTTGCACCTCATTACAGAAGGAAGTGAATCTGAGTATCCTTCATCATAAGGAATAGAAGGAGATGACAAAACTCTTCTAAATCAAGATCCAAATCAAGAATACCAAGGTAGACTCTCTATTTGATTCTTATTCACATGCAAATATTATAGTAGTTGATTTGGTCAGTAAGCTTGGTTTAGAGGTTCAAGATCATCCTAACCCTTATCCATTGGGATGGGTAAACAAGGATACATAGATTAAGGCCATGAATCAATGTAAGATCAAATTTGTTGTAAGTGGAGATTGTATTGTTGAAGTGGAGTTAGATGTAGTACCCCTTCACATGTGTGGTGTGGTGTTTGGAAGCTCCTACATGTATATGAGAGATGCATACTTTATGAGAAGAGAAAACCAATACCGCCTAATCAAGAATGGAAAGTAGTTCATTATCAATGCACATAAAGGTAAATCAAAGATATCATTGATAAGTTCCAACCAAGCCAAAAAGTTGATCAGGGCAAGTAAGAAATATGTTTTTCTTTTCTTACGAGGGAATAGGTTAATTGTTGAATTGATAAGAGTAAAGGAATTCCTAGAGGGGTGTACCAAAAAGAAAAAACATCAGTCAGAGGAATTTCCATAGGCGTACAAAGGAGTGTTCCATGAGACTAAAGGGACACCACCTATGAGGGAAGTAGAACATGAGATACAATTGTTTCGTAACTCGTCGTTACCAAATGTTGGGTTGCAGAAGAAGTGAAGAAGTAGTTACAACAATATTTGGAGCAAGATTCGGCCAAGCACCTCACTTTGTGGGTCACCTATCATCATCATACCCAATAAGGATGGAACTTGGAGGAAGCACTATTTTATGGGAAAGGAAACATGTATCACCACCATCCACAACATTGTTTGCAGGCCTAGAGTAAGTTGCATCAAACCAAACATTACAAGTGGATGGATTTTTTGCAACATTTTCATCTAGTCATCACGTATAAGAAGGGAAACACTGATAAGTTGGTAGACATGCTTTCAACGCCACCCACATCTAAGATTACAACTTTGGGGACTCTTATGCACATGGAACCTTTTACCCATGATGCATACAAAGAAGGATACTTAGAAGATGAGGACATTAAGGAGGAATTTTAATAGATATAGGGACAATTTCATGTAGAATAAGGTGACATTAAGGATGATTATCATCTCCAGAATGGGTTACTCTACAAGCTAGAAAATCTCTATGTTCCTAAAGGTGAAATATTGCATCTTATTAGAGGTGCGTACACCTCCAATGTTGTAGGGAATTTTGGCATTGGGAAGACAGCTGCTAACTTACAAATATATTTGTATTGGTCTAGAGTGTAAGAAGATGTGGCATGTTATATTGGAGGATGCATACATTGTAACAACAAGATAATAGAAAGCAAGGTATATACCATCCCTTACTTGTACCCACTCGAACTTGGGAAAGCATTTCCATGGATTTTGTGGGTGGGTTACCAACCATTAGGAAGGGCCATGACTATTTATTTGTGGTAGTTGATAGATTCAACAATATGTGCATTCTTATGCATTGTAAACAGACCATCAAAGGCCAAGAAGAAGCGCACATATTCTTTGAGCATGAATAGGTGCACCTTGGGATACCAAGGAGCACCATCTCAGACATGGATACTAGATTTCTTAGTGCCTTTTGGACAACACTTTGGCAGAATATGGGAACTAAGTTGAAGAGATCTATATCATTCTATCCATAGATAGATGGACATACACATAAGTAGTTAATAGGACTTTGGTGTAGCTATTGAGGCATTACGGTTAGAATCATATGAAGACTTGGGATGAAAATCTAATCTATATTCAACACTCTTATAATAGAGTATTCCACACTTCCATTGGTAGGTTCCCTTTTGAAACTTGTTTTGGACATATGCCACCTTCACCTCTAGATGTTGTATATGGAAAACGAGGGGGAGTGAGGAAAGCGACCATAGGTGAAGTATTAAGAGATGAAAAATTCATTGATAAGATTAGATAAATTACAAGTACAAGAGACATTGAAGAAGTCACGGGAAAAGTACAAGGCCAAGCATGACCAACATAGGGTTGAGAATTCATTCAAAGTGGGGGATAGAGTGTGGTTACAACTGAACAAGTAAAGACTATAGGGTCTTGGTAAGAATATCAAGGCTCTATGGTATGGCACTTTTGAGGTATTGGAGAAGGTGGGAGATAATGCCAACATACTTAGTCTACACCGACACATGTGCATTTACTCAGTAGTGAAAGTGGAAAATTTTAAACTCTACAAGCCTTCCATGTTAGATTAGGTCCTACCTTCCATAGAGGACTTAGAACCTAATGCTCAAGTAGAGATGGAAAAATTCACAATTTTGTAGAAGAAGTCCAAAACTACTAGACAGGGGTAACATGACCTTTAGCATATTGGGTGGAAAGGATAGCTTCCAAGCAAGGCTAAATGGTATTCTAGGGAGAAGGGAGAGGAAAAATTTACTCACCACATTTAGTAAAAGATTTTGGGGACCAAGGGCCTCCAAAATGGGGAGGTGTGATCTGCATTGGATCAATATATAGTTTTCCATCTATTTTGGTTCTTTGTGGATGGAAATATTGGATGAATTGGCTTGTAGGGCTCATTTTAGGGGAAGGTCTTACATTGTAGATTTGGGGTCCATAACCTTCTAAGGCCCATTTAGGGATCAAATGATGTTTTCTTGGGTCAATATTTTGTGATAATAACTCATAATGTCTTGATGTTATTCTACACTATGATACCTTTCCAACGGTGCAAAAATCACCTCAATCGGAGTCCGTATGAGGAATTTATGCCTCCTACAAGTTGACCTATCCACTTGATTACCATGGTATCGAGTAGATTTCACATCATCTCTCATTAGCCACACATGTGGAGCTAGTCACGTGTGGAATTTAAAGTACATTCTAGAGGGTACAAATCCCTAACCCTAATTGAGAGTTGAGGCATGTACAAACCCCAAAACTAACCCTAGACTATTATCAACCTGTGCTACATACTGAGTCGTTAGGAGGAGAAGGGGTTCCATTATAATGGTGTTATTGTGTTGTTCCATAGCTAAGAAAAAAAAGGGGAGTGGATATTATAGCATAATATAAGAAGTAGGATATCCTATAGTAGCCGTGTAGGCCACAGTGTCGAAGGTAATTCCATAGTGAGTACCACTTTCTTTGTATTTGCATTACATATTGGAGAAGAAAAGAGCAAGGTATAGTCCTCACTTCTGGTTGGGTTTTTCCACATAGTGGATTTTCCTAGGGTATATCTTGTGTTATTTGTGTGGATGCGTTATTTTTCTCTAGTTATTTTTCTTTCAGTTCTAGTTTATTTATCATCCTGTGGAATTCGGCTAACATAATGAATTAAGTTTTAAGATTCGTTGTGATGCATTGATCCAATGGAATATCCACGATGGTTTACAGATCACTTAGAGTTTCTCCACTATCTATCTCACTGTATTATATTTTATGTTTACAATACAATATTATAGCATCCAAAACGTTAATCCATTAACCCAGATTAGATTACAACCTCAAATCCTTAGCCAAAATTAGTTTACAATGGGCCCAAAAACCATTGGTTGAAAAAAACTCTTGACACAGGGAAAAAACAGACAAAAAAAATTCTTTTGGGGGATTTGAACCCCCATGGTCCCCTATTAGAGCACCTAATCAACTTCCCTAGACCACCCTTGCACTAAGAACCTACAAATATTACAACACTTGTCCAACAAAAATGAGGGAAAGTGTTCGGGGGTTAGCCTTGGGATAATTTACCTAAAAAATAAAGAAAATGATATCTCTTTTATTGTTTATGTGCATGGAAATGATTGATTACATTATCTAAGTTGAATATGTGTATAGATCAAGTGTTATTTACTTTATATAGATATCTCTTTTATTGTTTATGTGCATGGAAATGATTGATTACATTATCTAAGTTGAATATGTGTATAGATCAAGTGTTATTTACTTTATTGTTTATGTGCATGGAAATGATTGATTACATTATCTAAGTTGAATATGTGTATAGATCAAGTGTTATTTACTTTATATATTCTCAACAGAAAAATATATTAAGGTAATACACAACATGAATACTTCAAGGAGATTGTGCTTCTTCCAAAGGGTAATGAAAAATGTTGATATTTTTGTCGCCTGATACGTGCCTTGGTTAACTTGACAGAAATATTGAAGCCACTGGGTGCATCCTTGGGGGCAAGTTACAATTTGAGATATTGTCACTCAACACTCAACTCCTCCATCTAGGCCAACTCCTAGTGAAGCAAAGAGGGGTGGTCCCTGACAAAATAATCTAAGGATGATTGCGCCACAAAAAGGAAATTTATTCTAGGAGTTTGAAAATATACTGAAGCAAGAGGAAAACGCCATTAAAATTAACGTAGCAACATGTAAAATTATCATTCACGACACATAAATTGATTTAACAACATGATTTGCGAAGATGGACCAATGTTGAAATAAGTTAAATAACTGTTGATAAAAGGAAATATTTTGGCATGCTTCTTAGTCGGTTTTAATTATCATGGATGAGTGGATTAAGGTGGGTTAATTCTTGTTTGTACCACTTAGCTTCTTATACCAGGTGTCTAACAAGGAGAGAAATAAAGTCTACTTAGAGTAGCCCTTGACTTATTGGTATCATTCAGTGCGAACCCCTTTCTTTGAAAATAAAAATTTAAGTGGATTTTTGTATTAAACTAGTTTTTAGTATCCCCTTTGTGATTGTTCCACAGATCAGGAAATCCTATGATGGACAAGAGCATACGAGGGATAAATCCAAGGTTCATTACTCCTTATTACAAAAAATTAAAGAAAGGAAATTAACAATTTTAATCTAAGAAACTGAAAATAATCTATGGGTTAGTAAATCCAAACAACACCAAAAGCAAAAAAGTAGAAAAACTTCACACTATGAAAATGACGCAGATCCCCAAGGGGGATGGGGTGTGGACGCTAGGTATCCCACTTGATTTTGTTATAATTTTACAATTTAAGGGTGGATTCCTTTGGTCCTTTTAAATGAGGAACCAAAGGCTTACACGTTTCATAAAAAAATGACTTTGAGGTAAGCAGGGTGCTCCTAGGGTCCTAGGTGGCCCAAATATTTGATTTTTCGCCAACACCTTCTCTTACCTGTTCATCAAAAGTGAAGAAAAATCCACCTATTATGCACCAAATGTGCTCGATATGAAGTTAAAAGAATAAAAAAATTAAGTACTTGAAAGTAATAAACTTAAGAAAGCACTAAGTACTTAAAAGGGGACTAGATCTACTAAAGATGAAGCTTGAAAGGACTAGATCTAGTCTATGAAAACATACTTAAACAAGTCAGCTTTAGATCTTCTTGAAAAATACTAACTCAATTAAGCATGTAAAGAATCGTAACCAAAGGAGAGTTAAAATTTAAAGGTGGAGAGAGAGAAGAAAGGAGTTGAAAGCTTGGGAACTTTTGGGCCATGGAGTTTGCTGGTGGAGAGCTGAGGGACTATGCTTCCTCAGAAGTTCTTGAAAGTTGGAGGTTTCAAACAAGATAAACCATCCCTTCAAGTTAGATATATGCATCCACTTAGAAATCCTTGCACAAAAAAAAATGGTTAAACAAGAGTGCTACTCGTAGCAGAAACTTGGAATGCATTCATTTAAACAAAAAAGTACATGCATCTCTAAGAGATCTACTATAAGCAAATAGTAAGAGCATAAATCAAACTAGAATAATCTCTTACCCTCCTGGGAGGTATCTCCCCTTGAAGGACCATAGTGAACCAAAAAATGCACAAATAAAATAAGCTAATACTGGTTACCTCATAAGTAAAGTAATTGTCATCCACACACATTGAGCCATACACCATAGGTTGGCCTCCAAATCCTTTTATTATTCCAAGAAATATTACAAAATACAGGATCATCGCTTCAACATCTTTTCGGTACTCTAACCATGAGAAAAGAAGAGGAAAGTGCCTGCTTAAATAGCAAAAAGAGATCTAGGGGGCTACATTCTTCAAGGAGGAGTTAACTACAGAGAAGGGAGGGTGCACTTGGCTTGAGTTTGAGTTCACTAGAGAATAAAGGAGTGTTTTGAGGGTGATTGATGCCACCAAATACCTAAAGAATATGCTTCCTCTTCAAATGGAGACACATCACTACATGGAGTGCACCCCTCTCTCATGGATGCGCCCTTCTTGTTGGAACATTTAAAAACCCATTCCATACTTAGGATATATTTTATTAGTCATCTAGATTAGTTTTCCTAGGTGTAGACTATGTAGTTGGCCTAGTTTTGTCTTTTATCCCTCCATGTGCCATCCTAAGTCACAAAAATGAATTTGGATAGATTCTGGATAAGATTTCCTTGGATTCTGTATGATTTTATTCCACTCCTGAATTAGAAAGGCACCTTCCTGATTTAGATAGCTTTATCCTGTTTTTTTTACTTTCTAATGGATAAGGTAAAGCTAGTTGACTTGGAAACTCTCTCCACTTGACCAATTCGACGTCCACCACTTTCTTCTCTCCTAAAGTCATCATTACATTCCATTTACATCACTCATGCGCTTCCATACCATATTCAACCAATTCATGAGCCTTTAGAGTGTTTTGGAAAGTGCTTTTGACACCTAGGGGTTTTTTATGCTTTTAGTAAGCCTTACTTTTTTGTGCTTTACATCTTGCCTTTAAGGCATTCTATTTTCTCTCTTGAGATGTATTATATATTGTATTCATGTTGGGCATGGCCCAAGTGGGCACATTTTTGAAGAACAGATTTGGTAATTGCGCAGTTCGGACTGCGAAGTTCAATTGGCACAGTTTTGTCGAAGGCACAGTTCGGGCTGCGAAGTCAAATATGCGCAGCAAGTAGTACGAAGTTGAAGCATTGCGCAGTTATGTTGATGTGCAGTGCCAACGCAACAACTATTTTGGGTAAAAAGTATAAGGAAAGGTCGAGCGGACGAAAGTGACCTGTTTTGGGTAAGCGACTCCATGATTCCTGGGAGTGGGTAAGGAGCGGCGTGAAGGAAGATGAAAGCGACCTGTCGGTAGAGTGGCAGAAAACTATTAGAAGCTAAGCCATGAAGTCGACAGTGACAAGCAGGCTAGAAGGGCGAAAAGCGACACACCATGATGCAATATAACCGTTTCGTGAAGACTGTAGCTGTCAGAGGAGCGTGTGAGCTGCGAGTGGCCCAGCAGAACAGCCAAAAGCATGTGGAGCAACTGTCGACTGCAACAGGCCGAGTCGACGGAGTAACCGCACTATTTTGAGTAACCTTAGGTTTTTGGCCTATGCATTGTAACAGACGTGACTTGCAGGAACGATCTATAAAAGGGAATCTTTTGTAAGGGAAAGGGTTAATCTTCATTAGTCTTCGTTTGAGTATTGTTGAATATTGATCTCTATTGAGAGACGATTGTAAAAAGGCTCTGCAGCTGCGTGCGTAGAGACCTACTAAAGAGAGAAGAGAGTTTGCAACTGAGTGCGCAGACTGGAACTGTTGAACCCTTCCCATTGATAATAAAACAACAGTTCCTATGGACGTAGCTCCCATCCTGGGGGTGAACCACGTTAAATCCTTGTGTTATGTGATTGAATGTGTATTTGCTTTTGTTGAATGGTTAAGTTATTGCTTACGCATATATGTATATTTGCTTTCATATGTATTCTCCAAAGAATGAATGATAGGAATATATGCTAAGTGTTGAATGCATATGAATGAATGTTGAATGTGGAAATACTTCTGAATGTGATAAATGCATAAGTAAATGGGTAACACTTGAATCAGTGAATACTGTATAGTGCAATTCTCCAAAGCGCAGCACCGGAAGTGCGCAGTTGCATTGTAGTTCGTCGTATTGCATAAGTCCATAAAATACATAGTATAGTATTCTGGGTGAATGTGTAATTGGCACTAAGTAAAGTCGGTCGAAGATGTATGGTTGTTAAGAGGAAGCGCAGCTCGCCGTTGCGCTGTCCTATTATCGAGTAGCCATCCCAATTTGCACAGTCCTTGGATGCATTGTTGCATAAGTGTAACCGCAAAGTAGGTGAGCTTCGCGCAGTCCCCAATTCGCAGCGTGAGTCCTGTAGCGTGCTGCTCGCTAGTATGTTGAAGCGCGCATCACCCGGTTTTGGAAACTTGATTCCGCAACCTCCACATAACTTCGACTCAGGTGAGACCTCATTCTGCTCGCAGATTGTTGCCGAAAGGGCCGGTGAAAAGGGGCTTTTGTTGGTTCCCTGAACCGCGCAGAACCTGGGTCTATGTTGAAAAGCTAAAAAACAATTTATTCAACCAACAAATGGTTCCATTGCCGCGCTTGAACTGGTGATGAGCACCGAAAATTGGAATCCAAATAAAACAGAAATATAGAACTGGGTGGACAAGACAGAAAGGGATTTTGCAAGAAAAGAGAATAGGCATCCGTGTCTCTCTGACATAGATTGGTTACAGAAATACCTGTGGGTGGACATTTACGAAATTTTCTTCGCATCTTTTGGAAACGAGTTGCACAAGTGGTTATCAAGACTCGCAAAGCGGAAGAACTGTTTCCAAGAAGGAGTATCTACCGAGTGCACCCCAGTGCTCATTCAGAGACTTAAAGCAATAGATATTCCACTCACACAAGCAGTCGACTTTTGGCTCGATAGCATACTACAAGGCTTCGTGACAGAGTTCGTTGTGGACACCCTGAAGTCCTACAGTGCAGCAGAAGCAGAGTTCTTCAAAGGATTAAGAGGTAAGTACATGAACAATCTCAGTTTATATATTAAAATGCTTTTAGTTGAGAAAGGTGTTTTAAGAATGCAGTAAGATTCCTAGAAGTTTGTAAGTCTGTCATGGTCAATAACACATACAGTGACAAAGAAGATACATACAATTTAAGAAGTGGAAAAAGATATAAGTATAACACTGAGAAGAGCAAACTTCGCATAGACACTAAGTTACAAGTTGAGACTGATAGGCAGACAAAAACTCTAGTAGCTACCTATCAGCCCATCACTCAGCAAAATCCATCGGTTGACAATACTGCTAATCTACAGAACATCAAAAGTAGTAACACCGCAGAAGTGAGTACTCAGAACATTCAGCGCAGTAGTATCCCTACCCTAGCACCGAACACTGTGCCTCCGAGAAGGAGAATAACAGACGATATTAAACTGCCGATATTTAAAGGAATCAGTCTAGAAGACCCTGAGCAACATTGGTTTCTGTGTGAAGCCGTGTGGAATGTTAAGCAAGTTCAGGATGATGCTGCTAAGCAGGCACAACTCATCACAACATTCAGGGATAGAGCCTTGAACTGGTTTATGAAGTATTATGTTGGATAGAATCGAACTCTAGTGGATATTAAGGCTGCCCTCTTAAGAGAATTCAAGAAGCCTAAATCAGAATCACAATGTATAATAGAACTAAAAGAGATCAAGCAAAAAACAACTAAGTCAGTATGGGAATTTGACCATAAGTTTAAAACATTGTTAGATCAGGTCAGTTTTGACATCACACCGCAACAACACCAAGAGTGGTTCATAACTGCGTTGTTGCCACACATTAGACTACCGTTGATGCAACAGAAGGTTGCTTCGCAGGAAAAATCCCTGGAGATCGCGATGAAATTAGAAGCTTCACCAATAGGAGAGACTAGCAAAGGAATGGTGCAGATCCAGAACCAGCTAGCAAACCTAACACTACAATTACAAGACATAAAGAAGGGAAAAGAAACGAGAGAAGAAGTCTGGTGTACAAGATGTAAGGGAGAATGACACCCGAAGGAACATTGTACTTTGTTTCAAGATTACCTCGACAATGGAGCACCGAATCCATTGAATCAACAACAAGGGCCATGGTGTGAGATTTGTCAAACTAGAGGACACCGCCCAGAAGATTGTTATTTGATCCAGAAATATGTGCAAACACCAAAGAATTTGTATTGCAATTTATGTAAGTCAGCTGGCCATGATGATACCAACTGTAGAGCACACGAACTCATGATAGAAAGGAAGCATGATGTTTACAGAGCTCAAGAAGAAACACCGCAACCCAATGATAACGCGTAGTATGATCAGGGCGCATACAAAGGCCGTGGTGGATTTCAAGGAACAGGAAGAAACACTGGCCCAACACAAGGAAGAGGCAAAGGCTAGATAATATGCTATGATTGTGGTCCGCCTGGTCATTTATCCAGAGGCTGTACCAATGCTTGTACAACCTGTAGATACTGTAAATATTTTGATCGCGTCATTGAGGCATGCCCAGTGTTACAAGCAAAAATGCAAGAAAGAAAACAAGAAGCACCAAATCCGAATGTTCAGATGATCGCAGCAGAGAAAAGAACTAGATATCCAAATGTTAATGTTGTGACGCGAAGTGGTGTTGCAATAGGTAAAGATAAAGAACCAGAAGCTTTGACTTCTGAAAATTTTCAAGCCTAGCAGACTCCTGCTGAAGGGGTCTGGATCAGAAAAGAAACTGGGAAAGCACCTGCTTTCAATCTAGAAAGAAACAAAGAAGTCTTCGCAGAAGCAAGGGAGCCATTCAAAGAGCCAGCACCTGTGACACCAAGAATCCCATTGCGAAGTGAAACAACGCATACGAAGAATATGCCAGCAGCATATGACAAAACATGTACCACAACAGAAACAGGCACTTTTGTTGCGCAGTTCCTACGGATCTGCATGAAGTTACTGAAAAGCGAAGATGCTTTGGTGGAATTCCATAACTTACTAGACCAATACGAACCATGCATTAGCACAAATACTGCTCATAGCGTAGTTCACCATATAAAGAGCCATAAGAGAACAGGGAGAGAAATGAGGCTTAGTGCGTAGATTGGAGACTATGAAATGAATGAGATCATCCTTGACATGGGATCAGAAGTGAATGTCTTGACCAAGCAGACATGGCAACAGATGGGGAAACCAAGCTTATCATGGTCACCTATCCAATTAAGACTAGCAAATCAGCAGAAAGTTATTCCCTTTGGAAGACTTTCGAATGTACTTTTGGACATTGATGGAGTAAAAAGTTCAACAGACTTCGAGTTTATTGAGATCATCGACGACAATAACCCATATCCAGCATTATTGGGGATAGACTGGGCGATGGATAACCTCGCGATCATAAACCTGAAAACTAAAAAGATGATCATTGAAGGGAAGGATATTAGGGTCATCGCACCCTTGGACCCTTCACAAGGAAAAAGATAGAGTGAACCAATACAAGAAGAATCCAAACCACAAGACCTTGATCACATCTACAAGATGGTTGTGAGTCAGGATGAATACATCAATCCTACGGATGATGGAACGTTGAGTTGGCGATGCGACAGTTCTTGCATATCAGACTTCGACGCAGGACTGGAGAATTGGAAAAACGGAATGCACGAAATATCTGCCAAGCGATGTGCGCAAATCACAAAGTCGCTACACTGGATTGGAACAGAGGTAAGTCCAATCCCCACTTATGATGGCTCAACTAATGTCTATACATTTATTTAAGAATATATTGTATCATTTTCAGCTGAACATCGAATACCAACATTGGATATAGAACTACGCGCTACACCTACCAGATGGTGGGCCGCGCATAAGAAGACTTTGAAGACATGGGAACAGTGAAAGCACATGATGCAAATTAGATTAACAGAGAAAGTCGCGCCGACAATGGAAAAGTATACTGGACAAACAAATCCAAGGGATCACATAGAGATCTGTTCAAAAGCATGGGAAAATAAACCACAGACAGAATGGGTTCATCCGTTTGTGCACACATTACAGAATATTCCAGAGAACTGGTACATAGACACAGAGCTTCGCAAAGGAACAACAGATTGGTCTATCTTAACTGCGAACTTCCAGAGAACTTTCAGCTTCGAAGATGACTCTCCAAGCATAAACGAAGCTCTACAAATTATCAAACAAAGCATATTCAAAGTCGAATGCCCAAGTATAAACGAGGCATTAGAGGTCATCAAAGAGAAGATATTTGAAGACGTACAGGTACCTGTGAATAGGAAACCAGAATGGGCAAGAATGATAGAATTTACCCTTGAATGTTATAACCTCTCTGCAGATGAAGAAAAGGAGGAGGAGAGCGATGAGGAGGATCCGCGCAATATCAATATACTTGAGTCCGAGGGAGCGTGCGATGTAGAGGGACCTCCATTAGAAATTACAGATATGAGCAACCATGTCAAGACAAGAAAATTTAATATTGGCACAAGTGAAGAGCCGAAGTTCGCATCCATTGGAGATTACTGGGATGATGAAATGGTCGCGCAGATCGCAGACCCTCTACATGAGTATCAGGATTTATTTCCAACAAAGTTCGCCGAAATGAAAGACATTTTGGGCGACTTGGGAGTCATGAAGATACCTCTCAAGCCAGGTATGAAGCCCATTAAGTAGAGGCCTTATCGACTGAATCCCATATACAAAGAGAGAGTGAAGGCAGAGATTGATAAGATGCTTGATGCAGGGATCATTGGGACAGAGGAAGAATCAGAATGGATAAGCCCTATGGTTATCCAGGATAAAAAGATGAAAGGAGAAATCAGAATCTGCGTAGATCTAAGGAAGCTCAATGATGCTTCGCTGCACAACCCATTTCCTACTCCATTTACAGATGAAGTATTAGATAATGTTGGAGGAAATGAGGCCTATTCTTTTACTGATGGATTTTCTGGATACCATCAAATCAGGATTGATGAAGTAGACAGACATAAGACCACATTTGCTATTGAATGGGGATCATATCAGTATACAGTTATGCCATTTGGGTTGAAGAATGCACCTGCTATATTTTCTAGAGTTGTTGTTGCAACATTCAAGGAATTTATCCATAAGTTCTTAGAAGTCTATTTTGATGATTGGACTATCTTTGGTTTACTAAAGAACCATTACGAAAACCTCAGAATGATGTTAGCTAAGTGTAGACAACATCAAATCTCTTTGAATTTGAAGAAATGTATTTTTTGTGTACCCTATGGAATTCTACTAGGACACATTGTGTGCAAGCAAGGCCCGATGGTTGATCCTGCGAAGATCGTAGTCATTGTGAATTTACCAGCACTGAATTCAGTAAAGCAGCTTCATATGACACTGGGACATACAGGATATTACAGAAAGTTCATCAAGGGTTATGCGCAGATAACTGTGCCGATGGAGGAACTTCTAAAGAAAGAAGTGGAGTTCATATGGAACGCAAAATGCGAGAAAGGACTAGATACACTAAAAGAGAAAATGGTAATTGTGCCTATTCTAGTTTTTCCAAATTGGAATAAGTCATTTCATGTACATGTTGATGCTTCATCTATAGCGTTGGGCATTGTGCTCGATCAACTAGGTGAAGGAGGCATTGATCACCCCATTGCATTTTCAAGCAGAAAGTTGTCTTCAACGGAAAATAATTACACAACCACAGAAAGAGAGGGTTTAGCTATGGTGTACGCACTGCAGAAATTCAGGCACTATTTGCTGGGTGCGCACTTCTCCATGTACACTGACCATTCAGCTCTGAAGTACTTTGTCAATAAGCCAATGTTAGGGGGGAGAATATGCAGATGGTTACTACTCTTTCAAGGGTATGACTTTGAAATTATTATTAAACTAGGCAGACTGAACCTAGGACCTGCCCATCTCTCAAGGATTGAGTCAGGCGAAGAACCCACAAATCTCGAAGACAATTTGCTTGACACGTAGTTATTTTCCATACAGATCGCAGATGATTATTACAAAGACATTGTAGAATTATTGACTACAAGATTCACACCTACAAAGTTCACTACGTAGTAGAAGAAGCAACTGGTAGTCAGAGCAACAGACTTCACTATCATCGCTAGACAGCTATACAAGTTGGGACCAGATGAAGTGCTACGCAGATGCATGTTAGAGCATGAGAAGCCATTTATATTGGCTGAGGCACATTCAGGTGTGTCTGGAGGTCACTACGCAAGAAGAGATACTGCACAGAAGATATAAAGATCAGGGCTATGGTGGCCTACAATCCATAAAGATTCAAAAGAACATTGCCAGAGTTGTGATGTCTGTCATAGAACAGGAAAGCCATCGCGCAGAGATGAAATTCCATTGAAACCACAGCTCAATCTACAAGCATTCAAAAAATGGGATATTGATTTCGTAGGACCTATTAACCCACCAGGAAAGAGGACTGGTGCAAGATATATTATCACCGCAATTGATTATCTCATCAGATGGGCAGAAGCTAAACCAGTGAAGGACTGTAGCGCAGTTACTACCACGCAATTCATCTTTGAGAACATCCTTACCAGATTTGGATGCCCAAAAATCTTAATGAGTGATTAAGGAACTCACTTTTTGAATAGAACTATTGAATCCCTTACTGAAGAGTTCCACATCTACCATCAGAGGAGTACACCATATCATCCACAAGCTAATGGAACTGTCGAAGCCTTCAACAAGGTATTGGAAAATGAGCTTACAAAGGTATGCAATGTGAACATGGATGATTGGGATCTGCGCATACCAGCTGTATTATGGGCATACAAAACAACTTGCAAAAAGTTGACAGGCCATACACCTTTCAGGTCATCCTATGGACAGGAAGTTGTGATGTCGATGGAGTATATAGTACCAAGCTTAAGAATAGCTGCATTCACAGGCATGGAAGATGAACAGACAATAGAAGAAAGGCTTCTACACTTGGTTGGATTGGAGGAAGATCGCTTCATTGCAGGCTTTCACCAGCAAGTGTAGAAGGACAGGGAAAAAGCATGGCATGATCGCCACATCAAGAACAAGTCATTTCAGGTAGGTGACCTCATCCTCCTGTATGATAGTAAATTGATGAAATTTCCTGGAAAATTTAAAATGCATTGACTAGGGCCATATACTGTTATACATGTTACTAACGGTGGCGCAGCTTAGCTAGCTACGTTAGCCGGAGAAAACCTATTAGGTCTGGTTAATGGAAGTAGACTAAAACCCTACAGGGATAGTCCTACTTCGCAGAACCCCCAGTGATCATAAGAGAAGGAAATTTCTAAGTGTCAAGTACAGTTGAAATTGGGCACTAGAAACTCAAGAGAGTCTGTACATAGTTTTGGTCCGATACGCGAAGCTCGACGGAAAGAATGCCTCTACCGTGCAACACTAGTAGAGAAGTGAAGCTGCACAAAAAAAAAACAAGAGAAAAGAAAACAAAAGAAAAAGAGAAACAAAAATGCATAGTTGAGAAGTTCAAAATGCAGCTGCACAGCTCAAAGGGAATGCGAAGAATACAAAGTTCTAAGATCACACCGCGCAGTTCACCACACTGGGAGTGGTGACATCCGTCCGCGCAGTTTGACGCAACACCTCAAAATAGCCGTTAGAGATGAAAACTAGCCCTTATGCAGTGATTTTGTCAACGATCGTTTGAGCATTTAACGCAAAATTAGTCGTTCTAAAGCAGTTAATGAAGGAAAGGACCGAAATCCTCGACGGATTTTGCCAACGGATATGACAATTAATGCTTATCTAGTTGTTTATGGGTGCATTTAATGCTGATTGTGCCTATAAATACCGCTAAGATTGGACTCGCGGACGTTATCGAAACCTTCAAATTTTTCCGCAAGCCATAGCTTCAGTATTGTTTTAGTGAGCGCTAAGTAATTCCGTGAGTCTACAGAGCAAGTTCCAGTGAATGTCTGACGATTCCACAATTGAGCAGGATTCCACAGTCGAGCAAGCTGTGAAGGATTTTAAATAATCAGGGGTTGCAGGGTTGATGAGAACCCCTGCCAAGAAGGTCGTTACAGAAAAAGGCCAAGGTTCACGCCGCTCACCATGAAATCGTGCACCAATGTAAAGCAAGGGTAAGGAACCCGTAGCCGAGAAAACAAAGCCAAAGGTAATGGGCTCCAAGCTACCAGAAGCTCCACTAGAGAACAAAGAGCTGCCATTATCCTTGACCCCAGAACATATCTCTCTGCGTGCACAAGATGCACTGGCTGTAAAGCTTACTAGAAACACCAAGTATGAAATCCCACTTTCGCCGATATCCTGTCATGTAAAGCCACAAGAAAACTTGCTGGGTAAGCCCACAGACTACAAGTTCGAGGATTATGACTTGCTGCAACAACAAAAGGATCCAGACGAGCCGAAATACCCATAGTTTCAACCAGACAGATATATGTGTTGGAAAATGGACATGAAGAAAAACCCGATGCTGGTAGCGCAGAGTTGGTTGTCCGAAGTCGTGGAATCAGGGATTCTGAACTTGTTGCGGCTTCCGCACTTCGATAGGAGCCCGAAACTCAATGCGGTGGTGTGCACATTGATATCTCGCACGCACCAAGTTTACCTCTGGATGGACAGAAATGTCGACCTCAACATAGAATTGATCCATAGGATCACAGGGCTAAGCAAGCGAGGTGATGACCCTAAAAAGTTCCTTGCCTGCAAAACCAGGGACAAAGAGATCGCCACGCAGATGAAAGAAGAATATAACATTCCCAAAGGAAAATGAGGTTTCATCATAGACGACATAAAAGATGATGCCACGCGGTTTGTAGTGCAACTGCTGGGAGGAAAAGTACTGCGCAAGGCCAGGCCAACATAAGTACCAGTTAGAGCAGTGCACCTTGATACTAAGACAGTGTAGGGGACAAGATTTAACTGGTGTCAATATTTGTTGAACGAGTTTATGGACGATGTCTGCGACACTCAGGTCAACGACACTGCCTTTCATTATAGTTGGTCAATGGTGTTGATCGCCTTTGTAGGCTGGAAGGAACCAAGGCATTATGTTGGTCTCACCTCTCTAATCAATGATTTTTGAGGACCCAAATATGCAAATCTCTGGGCAAATATGCTACCAGACAGACAACACGCCTCAAATGAAGTACTGTTCACGTACTATGAACAGTTGTGCGATGTCATCATTCGCACACCGCGCATTTCAAAGGAGGTAACAACAAAGTATATTCACACTTTAAATTTCAAAGTTGATATGCATTTTAATTACATCTCAGCAAAGGCGCCGAAGAAGAATCCAGAATGGTTCCCAGGGAACTATCACCTTAATGAAGCTAGTATAGATCTGCTCATGAAAGACTGGTTAGATGAATGGAAGGTCGAAGGGTCGATGGTCATCGAATCAGACTTAGACGAAAGTACCCCATCAATGACAAAGATCATTAAAGAGTCACCAGCAGGAAAAAGAAAGGGACCAGAAAGATTTGTACAGGAGAAGGTATAGAAAAAGAAACAGAAAGCCACAAGGGATCCATCAGAAGCAAGGCTTCATGATGATGATCATGAGATCACCGCGTCCAAGGTCGGTGCACATCTAGAAGACATGCTGGCCCTCAAAGACAGTAAGAATGAGGAGATTCAAGCAAGTCTGCAAGAGAATCTCACCACTCTGCAAGGCATAATGGCAAAGTTTGAGCAAGTCCAGTGCGACTTGGATCGAGAATCTTAGTTAGAAGGAAGGTCAGGGTACACCTCGTAGCCAAAGAAAACACCCTTATCCTTGACCATGGCACCACGACCGCGCATCGTCCGAATAGACCCGCTAAGTGTAATTTTACCTCGCGATGAATTAGCTGCGGGCGCGCAGAGAATAGAACATATGGATATTGATATCGCAATGTTTCCTCTGGAGGGCGTACATAATCTGCACCTGCAGGTTGTGGAGTAAATCCATGATAGAGATATGGTCACTCTGAACCAACACCAAGACTTACAGGAAAACTACAGGAAGCTACAAGAAGAAAGTGACCAGAAGGCTAAGGCACTTGAAAGTGCACATGAGCAGCGCCGAAGGATAGAAGAGATTGTTGCTTCGGTTTGCGCAGAGATACCCGAATGCGACGAGCAACCAGAGCTCGCAGATACCATAAAGAAGATCAACTCTGTAGTAAGTGATCTTAAAGTTGAAATGGCTGACATGGAGATAGACTATAAGGAAAGGCTTGCCAACATGGAAGCGCAAAATCTCCCTAAGACACCACCAGATCAAACGGAGATTAGGGCAGCAGAAGTGAAGGCTACTGCAGAAAGCATATCCAGCGAAGTAGCTAAGTGGAAAAACTTGCTGGATGAAGCAAATAGAGTGTTTATTGCGTTGCAAGAGGACCCTCAGCTGCTACAGGTCCAAAACAATTTGCAGGAAAAGTAGGCACAATTAGACTCGCTGAACGCAGAAATAAAGACCCTACGAGCAAGAGACAGACTCCACCGATTTGCGGAAGTCAAGGAACTAAAAAGGGAACTCATAGTTTTGCAAGAAAGGGAGGCTGATGCCGCCGAAAAATCACAGCCCCTGCTGGAAGAAGCCCGTGCCATCTCCCAAGAGATCGAAGAAAAACTACAAGAACTCCGCGATGCACAAGTGTCAATACAAGAACAAACTCAAGAAGACTTAACACTAGATGTGTTGGAAACCATCAAAGCAGTTGAGCAGGATGCCAAGGATACAGTTGCGAAGCTAAGTGCAACTTATCAAGAATTCGTTGCGAAGAACAGTTTTGGCAATTGTGGATTTCGGACTGCGAAGCTCAATTGGCACAGTTTTTTTGAAGGCGCAGTTTGAATTGCGAAGTCAAATATGCGCAGCAAGTAGTGCGAAGTTGAAGCATTTGCGCAGTGCCAGCGCAACAGCTATTTTGGGTAAAATGTATAAGGAAAGGTTGAGCAGACGAAAGCGACCTGTTTTGGGTAAGCGACTCCGTGATTCCTGGGAGTGGATAAGGAGCGGTGTGAAGGTAGATGAAAACGACCTGTTAGTAGAGTGGCAGAAAATCGTTAGAAGCTAAGCCACGAAGTCGACAGTGACAGGCAAGCCAGAAGGGCAGAAAGCGACACGCCACGATGCAGTATAACTGTTTCATGAAGATTGTGGCTGTCAGAGGGGCGTGCGAGCTGCGAGTGGCGCAACAGAATGGCCAGAAGCATGTGGAGCAGCTGTCGACTGCGACAGGCCAAGTCGGCGGAGTAACCGTACCATTTTGAGTAACCTTAGGGTTTTGGCCTATGCACTGTAACATACGTGACCTGTGGGCACGATCTATAAAAGGGCATCTTTTGTAAGGGAAAGGGTTAATCTTCATTAGTCTTCGTTTGAGTATTGTTGAATATTGATCTCTGTTGAGATATGATTGTAAAAGGGTTCTGCAACTGCGTGCGCAGAGACCTACTGAAGAGAGAAGAGAGTTTGCAGCTGAGTGCGCAGACTGGAACTGTTGAACCCTTCCCATTGATAATAAAACAACAGTTCCTGTGGATGTAGCTCCCATCTTGGGGGTGAACCACGTTAAATCCTTGTGTTATGTGATTGAATGTGTATTTGCTTTTGTTGAATGGCTAAGTTCTTGCTTACGCGTATATGTATATTTGCTTTCATATGTATTCTCCAAAGCATGAATGATAGGAATATATGCTAAGTGTTGAATGCATATGAATGAATGTTGAATGCGAAAATACTTCTGAACATGATAAATGCATAATTAAATGGGTAACATTTGAATCGGTGAAGACTGTATAGAGCGATTCCCCGAAGCGCAACACCGGAAGTGTGCAATTGCATTGTAGTTCGCCGTATTGCATAAGTCCGTAAAATACATAGTATAGTATTCTGGGTGAATGTGTAATTGGCACTAAGTAAAGTCGGTCGAAGATGTATGGTTGTTAAGAGGAAGCGCAGCCCGCCATTGTGCTTCCTGAGTATTAAAATTAAAGCCAACAAAGGCACCACTACAACATTTTTAGAATTCATAGGCACCCTGAGTATTAAAATTAAAGCCAACAAAATCACTTTTATAGTTGATGAGTTAAGATTAGGTTCATATTGTCTTGTTTAATATTCATAGGAGCTATAATGGTATGGAACTCATCCTTATATTCATGATGCTAATGTAGTTTCTATCATTTCATGTACTAGTCCTCTCATTGTCTCAATGGATACAATTGGTCATGCATTCTATGAACAAAGTCATTGCACACATAATGATAGGGTCAACATGCTCTTCACATTGTTGACTATGCGATTCCCACCAGGCTTTGGTAGTTAGACATATATTCATGGTTGCAACCTCAATCTTCTTTGTGTCATTGATGTCTTTTGCATCGAAGTATGTCTTCAATGTATTGAACCAATCATTAATGGATTTTGCATCAATATTCCTTTTGAACTATGGACGTCGTGGTAGATCTTGACCTTAAAGGGTTTCTAACCTCCAGATGAACTTGATCCATGTTACTTAGACATTGTGGTAGTTATTTAGGGCACTATTCTTTTGAACATGTATGTAATCTAGCTTGATTTTTTTCATGCTACTTCTGAAGAGATTCTTCGATCATGTTTTGCACAATGATGGTGCCAAGCATGGTTGAACATGTAGAATTTCCTCTTGCCTAGTATATGGATGTGCAAGTGTGACAAAGGTTGATTTGGATTGGATCGGACTTGTACCTTTGATATTATGAGCATTTCCAAAGAACCATTCACTTTTCGATCTACTAACCCTGAGTAATACTACACAAGAGAGATTTGCCAAGTCTTTAGAGTCATAGATCAACTAGACACTTATGGATATAATACCACATGTAAGATTGTGAAGAGGAAACATCTATGCTTTGATACCACCACAAGCCTATAAAGATTAAATGTTTGATCTCTAACACCAGTGGTTTGATTTTCATCGAGGTTAGATTCATGACCATGGCACAAAATCCATCCAATATGTCAATGATTGGTTAGGTTTATGATTTGGTATTTCATTGGAGTGATACAACCAAATTGGTTGCAGTGTGGCATACATGATGAGTGGTGAATTTCCATGAACAACAACTTAGGGAACTAGAGATAAATTAAGAAATGAGGAAGTGGAAGTGATTTAGCAATTAGGGGAAGAGTTTGAGTGTTGTCACAAGATGGTAGAATCCAACTAACATAGTGCTTAGATTAACTTACCTAATCAAGTGAGTTGCACATCAAAAAAATAGATAGAAATATAAACTAACATAGAGACAAGCCAAATCAATAACTATATTGGCATGTAATAAATTGGCTTAGTTGTACATATATTCCCATTACACAAGGTTTTATCCAAAAATAATGGCAAAGATTAAAGTAAACGTGAGAAATAGTTATGCCTTAGAAATGTGATAATGATTGTGTAAGAGCTCATTTTTGCTAGAGATCATAACAAAATTGTTCAAGGTTCTATGTAATGGTTTACATATGAGATGATATATATCTATACAAGATTCAAGATAAGGTTAACATTAACAAGGGAGTTACAAAGTCAATTTGTCGTGCAACAAACTCTTACAATTTCTAGAAATTAATTATTTGCTTCTAAGTTGGTCACTAAGGTTGACATAGATGTGGTCAACTTTGATCACCTTGAATGGCATTAACACTAGGGATCTCAATGGTAAGGTTCTATTGATATGACTATAAATTTAAGAGTTGAGGAAGTGTAGTGTATGAGTGTTGATCTATAAGAGGTGCCATGTAGATCATCCATTATGGCATGTTGGAGATCATATATGGGTTGTAGTTGCACTAATGGGCGTGAATACGACAAAGAGTAGGGTTTTGTCAGAAAGGATTAAGATTGGATCCCAATGAAGTTGCACTCTTTGGTTACAATAAACACCAAGAAGGGCTTGTTGTGGATGATAATCGTGCTAAGGCAAACATCATCATTAATGATCTAGGTTTTCATTCTTCACTGTGATGTTTTACTAAGTAGAGTCAACTACAAATAATAAATATAGCATGGAACATATCATGTTTAAAGTGTATCTAAGACTTTAATGCTTGCTTTATATTAGATTCTAAGACTTTGCTAACAAAAAGATGTAACATTACTTCTCCCTCTTTTATTCTCTATTTTTCCTCATTTTAGTAAGAAAAAAGATTATATTATAGTGTCTTGCTAAATACATATACATTGTAACCAATATCTCAAAGATGGTACTCTATTTTGTTACTTGTGTTCGTGCTCTACAACGCAGTATGAGGGAGATGTTGTAACGTTTGTGATGTAACCGTAACAAAATAATTAAAAAAATTCATGTCGGCTCATAAAATAAAAAATTATGGAAAGTATTTAAAAAAAATCCATTTTGGTTCATAAAATAAAATATTATGAAAAGTAATTAAAAAATAGATGTTCGTTTATAAAATAAAAACATAAAACTTAAACCAGGATCTATCAATCAATAGAGATCAAATTTCTTGAGTTTAAATTTTAAAAAAGAAATACATCTCAAGAAATTGGATCTCTATGAGTGTTTGATAGATACGAGTTTAAGATGGATCTATGCTAATCTTATATACACTTTTCACATATAATATCCATTAGAAAATTAATAACTTTATCATAAAAAATATTACAAACAAAGTTGTATTGAAAATTATAAACATTTTTCTCATATAAATAAACTAAAGAATTGGTAGATTGCAAAATATATTTACCTATAAATAACCTTGTGGCAGCCAACTCACAAGTGATGGATTTGCCAATAAGCAATGTTGTGGCAAAATCAAATCACTAATCTATTACTCACTACCACCGAACCAATCAAGCTATCTACAACACAAAGACAACGGAATCGACTTGCAAATAAAATTACATACCTTGAAGACAGCATAACAGATTCGAGTTGAACCTACATTTCCTATTTCTAATTCGAACCAGACAGACTTCAACAATAGATAGAGGAAGCTTCACAGGTCAAATTTCTAATCGTTCATTGGGTTTTTGCTCGGTCGGTTTTCACTTTCCTCTATGACCCTTCATATAGGTTTTGCATTGGGAGGGTATCTAAATGATGATGATGATGCCCAGGCGGACAAGGATGATCACAGTTAATCCCTTCTCTGTCTTCGGAATCAGACAGTATAATCCCTTTTCCGTTTTCGAAATCAGGCAGCTTTGCTCCGCTGCATCACCACCACCAAGAACTGAAGAAGAGGAAGAGGATAACACTAAATTCATGTCTAGAATGTATGAGATAGTAAAACAAGGTAGTAATTGGGACAGCCTGAGCCTTCATATAGAAGATTCAACAAGAAACAGAGCCAGTTTGAATCTGAGTCATGTTCACATTGATCAAGTTCTACTCAGATTGAACAAGGACAACAGCGCCTCCAAGTCTCCCAACAACGCCAAATGTGCTCTCAAGTTTTTTCAGTGGGCAGGACACCGACAAGAGATTCAACACACTACTCAGTCTTATTCGATCACCATCCATATTCTTGTTGGGGCCAACATGTTTCTTCATGCACAGCCTCTGCTTGAAGCTCTCATAAAGAAGCCTTCCCCTTCCCTTTCCCCTTCTCCTTCTCCTTACCCTTATCCTGGTAAGACAAGCTTCGTTATTTTTGAAGCATTGCTACATACCTATAACTTGATGGGTTCCACTCCCGCAGTGTTTGATTTTTTAATACACACCTATGCAAAGGCAAGAATGTTTGGGGAAGCTATCAATACTTGTCATCTCATGAAAGACCATGGGTTTGTTCCAAGTCTCCGGGCCTGGAACACCCTTCTTCAGGTTGTGCAAAAATCTGATCAAACTAAGATGGTTTGGAAAATGTATGAAGAAATGTTGATTAGCAGAACATACCCTAACAACATTACTCTAAATATTCTGGTCAATGCCCTCTGCAAGGAGGGTGCACTGCAGCAAACAATTGATTTACTTGATAAAATTCAAAGGAAAAGAAGCACCAGTACAGGTGTTGTCAATACTGCGCTTGTTTTACGTGTCGTGGAAGAATGCAGGGTGGAGGAAGGAAACATGTTGTTAAAGAGGATGATGAAGAGAAGTCTGATTCCACTAGCTGTTGCTTATGCTTTGAAGCTTTATGGGCAATCTAAAATTGGTGACTTACAGCAGGCCTTGGAGCTTCATCAAGAGATGGTCATGAAAGGGCTTGATGCTAGTGACTTTACTTACACCGCACTCATTGGTGGCTACTGCAGCAAGGGAATGATTGAGAAAGCAAGAGACCTTATGACAGAAATGATACATCAAGGCTTGAAACCTTACGATGTGACATATAATTTCCTCATTAAGGGATATTGCAAAATAGAAAGCCTAGAGGAGGCCTGCTGTTTGCAAGATGAAATGTTGGAGAAAGGCTTTCTGCCTAGTGTTTCTGCTTGCAATGACCTCATTGCCCTACTTTGCAAGAGAGGTCAGGCTCCAAGAGCCAATCACATGTTCACAATGTTGTTGGAAAAGAATTTTACTCCGAATGAAAACACTTACAGTAACTTAATTGATGGATATTGCAAGGAAGATAACATACAAGAAGTCTTGAAGTTGTATTATGAAATGGAGTACAAAACTCTCACACCTAGTATTATGACTTTCAGTTTGATCATCAGGTGCCTCTGCATTAACATGAAGATAGAGGAAGCCAGGAAGCTTCTGAGTCTAATGTCTCAGAAAGGTCTTATGCCTGATGCTTCGATTTACAAACTGGTGATAGAGGGATTGTGTGAGATAGGCAAGACCGAGGAGGCTTTTCAGCTTTGTGATGAAATGACCAAGGAATAATTTTATGCCTGATTCTCATCCTCATGGCCTGTTCATGAAGGATCGACAGTAAAAAAAATTGCAGAACACAAATTAGCTTTTATATAAAATTAAAAAGTTTGATTTGAAATCCAGTGGATGATGGCATTCAAAATGCACGGTATTTTTATGATTATTTGTGTTTTTGTTCATTGATTATGCAGCTAGCCTTGTCACTGAATGGCGGCTGGAAGGTAAACACTTTAATTTGTCAAAGTGCTATGATGAAAGAAGCTTCTCAGTTTATGTAATAGCGAGTTGATTTCCACAGGTACCTTTATCCATAAATGGCCACTTTCAGACAATATCCTTTGGGTGTACAGTTCTTCAATGTATGGTCCACTAATTATGTGGATCAGGGTTTGAATTAGGTTACTGCCTGTTTGTTCAGTGCAAGGATTCAGACCAACTAGGGCCAAGTGGTCCACCTTTGTAGACTGAACATAATGGTATTAGGACAACGGCTGCTGGGACTAAAGGTTGATGGCTATACGCTATATTTATTTTGTATTAGCACCTTTTAAAAAATATTGGGATTGTAGTTTTACTGAAAGCACCAACACTGAATTTGCACCATAGGAAATGGTGCTGCGTTTATGGAGCAATACCTGCACACTCTAGATATCCAATGGGAAAATGTTCTTTGGTCAAGTCATTTTTGACCTAGGTCAAAAATTTTGCTGGCAAATGGCAGATCTATGGCAATATGATTTTGAGGATATAAATTGAGCAACATTAATCAGCAAGGAGCTGTCATGTATACAACATAATTACGGAGATTTTAATGGCAGGAAACTACTTGACGGAGCATCTGTTGCATCTTCTCCAGAACAACAAACCAATAAATTTCATTGCTGTAGATCGGAGCTCAGCTAGGCTTTGTTGGGTGATGGTTTGGATCTGACTGCCTTCACTCCCCATCGCTTTTGCTTGAACTCTTTGTCCTGACAGCTTAGCTATCCTACTGTGGTCCTACGCAGCGGATCTGCCTGTCACAAGCCCTGAGGGTGCCTTGAAATGACAAACCCTAGGCTTGAAGTTGGATTTTCTGATCTGAGGAAAGAGCCTGTTTATTCACAGACACTGTATCCATTGACTACAACCATGGCTCCCCCGAAGGCTCCACGAAAGTTTGTTCCGTAGGTCTTCCATGAGGTAATGGAATTCGTTTTTCTGAAACTCCTGTTGATATTTCAATTGACGAATATTCTAGTGTTTGTGATAAGCTCAAATGACGCACAATTGTGTATTTGGTCAGTGGAATTCCACTTGAGTCCATTATTAAGGTTCGGGTTAAGGAACTCTAGGAGCCATAATGGAGGAGACAATTTGGGAACCTGTTGTACTGTGACTAGGTCTTTTTTGTTCTCATTTAAAGATGAATTGCACTATGCTGCTATTGTTTCTTGAGACTCTTGGGTTTGTACTTTGTCGTAATACCTCAGTGGTTCTGGCTCTGTGAGTTGAAGACTTTTGAGTTGAGCATTCAGCCTAACTTTGGGGTCCCATTTGGGTGGAATTTCCAACCCTATCTACTCAGTTTTGGTAATTTCTGCACTGTATTTTGGTGCCTAATGGGGACTTTATCTGCCATGAATTAATCTGCTTCTTTAACCCTAGGCCCCAAAAACGAGTCTCTGTCAAGTTTCGCTTGTCAAAAGATTTGAAGAATTTATCTATATTTGGGTTAGGGCAAAGTGCTAAAACAATTTGTGAGGTATATCAACCTCCTGAACATGTACTTTAGATGTTGGAGTCCCAATCACTGAATTTGGGATTGCCCCGTCATGGTTAAACCTAAGACACCTACTCCTCACCCTCTTAACCAAAATATCTCAATTACAAATAAATGAAGGATGGGTTCAACTGGTACAAAAAGTCCTAGAATAACAAAGTAGTGGCGACTTAGAAGGCATAGTGTGCCAAAATTGTTGCTAAAACATGGTGGGCTGCAAATAAACCTGCGGCCTTGGCCACTAGGAAGGATATTGTGCACCACTCCCAAGCCTCCTCTTCGAGTTCGCTCCCTGCCTCCATTGTTGAACTCACAGATGTCCTTGGAGGTTGAGGAACTCTTGAAGCAACGGAAGGTCTGTACACTTGATGATTGGGTTCAAGTTGCCAGCGACAAGAGTGTAGTCTCATTGGATTGTCTCTAGACATGTTGAAAATTTCTCCGAATTGACACTAAAATGCAATCCAGAAATTTCATCTTCTTTCTAGAAGGTTCCTCAAAAATTTCATCTACCCTAGGACTGCTGCAAATTAAAGTACAAAACAACAATTGAAGAAGTACAATAATTCACTTTCAAACATCCCTAAACTTCTTGACAATTAAGGAGAAAAGACACCAACCAATGAGATAAGTTTTCAGCCCTTCTAGGGCAACTTATCAGCCAATAATCAGATCAGAAAATATGCTTTTACAACAGAAATAACAGCGGTAGTACAACAGTAAAATCAAACCCTTTATCTTTTTCTTTAGATGTCAAATCACTTAACAATTTGCCCTTTTACTTTTGTCCAATCAACAAGATCATAAATAGATGTAAATAACAAAATATGAAGAACACATGTAGTTGAAAATCAAATATGAAATTGCCACAAGACTCTGTATGGCTAGAAACTGCATATATAAGCTCAATGATGAAGTACATACAATAGCCTCTCAAGGTTACAAAATCCAACCATGAAAAAAATGCCGTAGCTAGGGTTAAATCTTCAAACCAAAGATCCACCAATAAGAACAAGTACATGAATCTTTCGAACACTATCTCCAAGGTGAGATGTCATTCTCTTCTTTTCTTCTTTACAAGTCCAACCTAAGGTTTTCTCCCAAAACCTTTGTCTCCAATCTCCAAGGGTAAAACCCTAAAACCAGAACTCCAAGATGCTCCAAGAAACTCCAAAGAGACCAATAAACCCTAATACCCAAGAGAGAGAGAGAGAGAGAGAGAGAGAGAGAGAGAGAAGTACAAGTGAAAACCTAGAGAGAGAGGACACATGTGCTCCTCTTCTAGGTTACATCTCTACTCAAGAGTGAGAAAGAATGAACACACATCATATTAATGAAAGACTCTCCTTCCTATATTTATATGAGAGGTAAGGGAAACCAACAATACTATGTGGGCACACACTCTTACAAGCAACCTAAATGAGCCCTTGTAGGCAACACAAGTGAGATGTCCACTCTAGAGTACAAGTGTCATGATCGAATGATGTTGTCATGCATAATAAGGACTCCAAGGTGATGTAACTACATAAAACAAGTCCACACCACTCCATCCCAAGCCTCCATGAACTCCATCTATCCTCCAAAGCAAAGTACTCTACTAGGTTAGCTATCCACTGCAAGAACATCATTGAAGCCCTAAGTGTCCTCGATCCATCTAAAATTCTCAAAACAAGAATCCAAGCTGTCACATGCCATCTAAAGCTTAAGGCCCTCTTCCATGATGCACAATACTTCACATCCCTTGTATAGCATTCTTCCACCAAGTGAATCCTCCATGTGGCCATAATGAAGTGCATCCACCATCCGGGCAAGAGATCTCCAATGCCCAAGGGAAGAACACTAAGCCAACAATCAATTAAGGTCAAGTATCCACTAAGCAAGTTATCTCAAGTATGCACATACATCACAAACCATCTCTCATGCTACATGTACACCAAATCTCACGAGGCACCCCCAAACATGGTGTAAATACTTTTGGAGTAACTCTAAAATCTAAGACTCCCTCTTTATGAGGAAAGTGTTTACACCAACACCCATTGACTCCCTTTGCAACTCCATTAAATCTGCTATCTACAAATCATCACTGGCTACGGTCCCGGAATCAACCATTGTCATTTGCAACAAGAGTATTGACCATGCTATCACAACATCTCAATCCGCCAGTAAACAATGACCACTTATGAATATATAGGAATATCTCCCTAGAGCTACAACCGACTGTCAACTTTCATCATCCTTAGCATCACGGGTCACCATCAAAGAACATTGCATCATGAATTCTCCAGGATGTCCTGCAAAGACAATCACATCTCCATACGAGATCAAGTCGATCCTAGAAGGAAAAGCTTATGGTATAGTCATCGAACTATGCAAGGTCATCATCACCTTGTCATCATGAAAAATCCCTCTCATGCACCTCAAATCATCTAGCAACTGAACTATCCCAAACTAGGTCAACTCCCTTATCTCGAGAGAATCTTGAAGTAAGAGTATCATCAAGGGAAAATCCCTCTATTTGAGAGAATCCATAATCCCTGGCTCTGTACTCTATAGTACTTTCATTAGTTGCAAATCTAGAATCAATATTGACACCATCATCCATAAAGGTGTCACACCTTTCCAATGAATAACTAGAGGGCTCATGGATGAAGTCAACCTCATCTTCACACCTCTCCTCTATACAGTTGGAAATCACATGGATGGAAGAAAACAATGTGACATGACAAGAACAACTTGCTCCTACATACTCTTGAGCCACTAGATCAATAATCTCCACATTCTCCTTGATAATGGGAGAAAAACCTTGTGCGTTGAAAGATCTAACAATTATAGTGCAAGGTTCAAAATTTGGCCCGACATGTGCCTCCTGAGAAATAGAAGGGCCTATCAACCTCTTACTTGAATGTGTAAGTGCCACTAAATTGACAAGTAACCTAAAAAGGCCACCCTCTCTCACACTTCTAGCCAAAGTCCTCAGACTTGCTAGACTACAATCACTGATGGTGCACTGCTGTCCTTCAAAAGCAACTTTCCACTGCACATTTTTCATACAAGAAACTGAAAGAAGATTTTTCAACCCAAGAACATACAAAACATTACTCAACTCAAAAATATCACTTGTAGTTGTCTGTAAGGAGATTGACTCAACTCCTCTTATGAAATAAGTGGCATCATCACCAAAATCTACACTCATGCCTCTCTCTTGCTCTTAAATCATGTTGAATAGTGACCTGTCATCTGTCTCGAAGCTCCACCATCCACATAACTATAGATGTTCTCCATGGTTCCAGCATCAGGCAAACATTCTGCAGATCTTTCTCTTGGATGGGTTCATGACCCAGAGAGAATGGCCTCGTCGTAGCCCTTGTCTGTGGCTCGGATGCTTAGCCTCGTTCAATCATGTGGATTGGATTGTAGGAGGCTAGAGGTCAAATTGCGTACTCCATGTGGGAGTTCTCCTTAGCGGGAGTGATCTATTCTTGTAGAGTGAGATGACTTGTCTATGTTACAAGGAGATCTTATCTCCTTGTATATTAGACAAAGTCTAATCTAATGTTGAACTTGACAATTGGCTCTAAGAAGTGTCTGGGACTTCTTAGAGTATGGTCAAATCAACATTAGAGCTCTACTGAAAAGAATTTGACCGCATGTGAGGAGATATCAACGAGGAGAACTTTTCTATGATGAAGAAATAACCAAGGAGTCAAGACAATCCATTGAAAAAGTCCTAGAGAAAGTGGAAGGCAAGGAAGAGCACAACTGCCCCAATAAAAGGGGTAAATTGACCCTAGAAGACAAAATGTCAAGTCAGCTTGAAAGATAAATAAAGAATAAAATAAAAGTACAAGCCAACCTAATTGTGGAAACTTCTAGTCAATTGAAGAATATAAATAGAAGTGTTCTCACACTTCATTTGACACATTCACATCATATCTTCTTCTCTCAAATGGTGTGCACTTCTCAAGGAGGACTAGCAAAAGTCACATGAAGTAATTTTAGGGTTTCCTCTTATTCTCTTGGAAGATATCTACCCTCACTAGGGTTTCTTGTGGAAGGAGAGCACATTCTTGTACTAGGGCTTAATATTCATGATTGGTATTGTTCTTGTATTGGATTGATTTTCCTTTTGAGAAAAGTTTGCTAGGTTTTCACTCAAGTTCGGGTTTCCAATGGTAAAATCTTTGTGTCTCTTGTGCATGGTTATCTTTTAGTGATTCTTGTTTTATTTTCCGTTGCAAATGAATGATGCTATAATTGTGGGATGAAATGAATTATGAAATTAAATGTTGAAAGAGATGAAAATTACATTGCTAAGTTAAAATTCAACAATAACAACCAACACTAAACAATGTTGGAAGATAAACAATGTTAAGTTTAGCATAAAATTCACAACAAGAGCATAAGGATCACTGAAAGAAACACAATCACAAGATAGACACAGATTTATCCTGGGAAACCCTCAAGGGGTAGAAAACCCAAAGCTTCCTCAAAATAGGTGACCAACAATTACAAAGATGTAATCCCCAAACAAGAGCTCCTTCTCCTCCTTCGCAGATCTCTCTCTCTCCTATGCGCAAATCACAAGTGAGTGAGTGTGTGTTAAATGAGGAACACACCTCCTCTATTTATACTTTACTTCACTTGACTTTTAACCCTAACTGGGCCGACTTCTCCTAGGAGAGTCTAATAACCCCTATTAACTTAACTTAGGGCCGACCCCACTAGGGAAGTCTAATAACCCTAGTTATAACATCCCGACAGAGGATTAAACATCTCCGGATATATAATAATGTCCCGACGGAGGAATGAAACATCTTCGGATAAGAAAGTACAAATAGAATATTCTTAGAAGTTACAATATTTCAACACTCCCCCTTAACGAGAAGGATATTCTAACATCTGCAGGAGCAAGGAGTCATCAACAACATGATACATCTATAAATCATTGGAAGCTTTCTTCAATCATCATCAGTAACTCAGACAACTACTGGAACATCTTCAATACTGGAACATCAACATCTTCAGTACTGAGTCTTCATCTTCTGCAGCACTCGATCAGCTACAACAACATTATCATCTGGATCTCCTGATCAACAACATCATCTAGATCTCTTGATCAACAACATCATCATCTGGATCTCCCGATCAACAACATCATCCGGATCTCTCGATCAACAGTATCATCATCTGGATCTCCCGATCAACAGCATCATCTGGATCTCTCGATCAACAACATCATCTGGATATCTCGATCAACAACATCATCAATATCTGCAATACACATGATCCAATTACAGGATGATCAATCCCTCTCACTTTAGGACATAAGTCCAAGGATGATACAATCCTGATCCACTTACAAGATGATCAATCCCGATCACTTTAGGACATAAAGCCAAGGATGATGCAATCCTGATCCACTTGTGGGATGATCAATCCCTATCAATTTAAGACACCATATCATGTCTAGGGACGATGCAATCCACTCGTCAACTTAGACAAAGTCTAAGGATCACTTCTCGAAGACATAGGTCTTTGGATCTGTTTAGGACAAAAGTCCAGGGATGATGCAATCCAATCGTCTACTTAGACAGAGTCTAAGGACCACTTCTCGAAGGCACAGGTCTCCGGATCCATTTAGGACTAAAGTCCAGGGATGATACAATCCTGATCCACTTACGGGATGATCAATCCCGATCACTTTAGGACATAAAGCCAAAGATGATGCAATCCTGATCCACTTGCGGGATGACCAATCCTTATCAATTTAAGACACCATATCATGTTTAGGGACGATGCAATCCACTCGTCAACTTAGACAAAGTCTAAGGACCACTTCTTGAAGACATAGGTCTCTGGATCCGTTTAGGACAAAATTCCAGGGATGATGCAATCCACTCGTCTACTTAGACAGAGTCTAAGGACCACTTGTCGAAGACACAGGTCTCCGGATCCATTTAGGACTAAAGTCCAGGGATGATACAATCCACTCGTCCACTTAGACCAAGTCTAAGGACCACTTCTTGAAGACACAAGTCTCCGGATCCATTTAGGACTAAAGTCCAGGGATGATACAATCCACTTGTCAACTTAGACCAAGTCTAAGGAACACTCATCGACCTCATCGTCGAGACAGGTATCCTCATCATCGACCTCATCGTCGGAACATGTATCCTCATCATCGATACAAGTATCCTTATCATCGATACAAGTATCCTCATCATCGACCTCATTGTCGATCCAAATATCATCATTGACCATATCACTCCCCCTTTCGAGGAGGGTCCTTCTGAACTACACCAAGCTTATCTCGGAAATACTCAAACTTTACTCGAGACAGAGGTTTGGTCAATACATCAGCAACTTGTTCATCAGTGCTCACATACTCGAGCTTTATAGCTCCTTTCTACACCATATCCCATATATAGAAATATTGGATCTCTATGTGCTTTGACTTATCATGGAACATTGGATTCTCCGTCATCTTGATACAACTCTGGTTGTCACACAGGATCACAGTGGAGTTCATCTCTAAGTCAAATAGTCCTGATAACAACTTCCAAAGCCATATGGCTTCACAACTAGCAGAGCAAGCTGCTATATATTCCGCTTCAGCTGTGCTGAGAGCCACACTGGATTGCTTCCTGCTAAACCATGAGATCATAGCAGATCCCAGACAATAACATCCACCCGATGCGCTCTTTCTGTCTGAGACACTTCCAGCCCAATCTGCATTTGTATAACCATACAATCTGAAATCATGATCTCCAAGATAATATAGACCAAAGTCTATCGTACCTTTTAGGTACCTCATCACATGCTTTGCAGCTATCAGGTGAACACGCCTAGGCTCAACTAGATACTGACTCAGGGTGTTCACAGCAAAACATATATCTGGCCTGGTATTCGTCAGATACATCAATGACCCAATAATCTGTTTATACTGAGTTACATCCACTAATTCTGACGATTCATCAGCTAACAACTTCAAGTTGGTATCCATGGGAGTGGCCATGGCTTTACATTCCAATATATCAAATCTTTTTAAGATTTCCACAACATACTTTCCCTGGTTGAGAAAGATTCCTTATAGGCCTTGCCATACTTCCAGACTTAGGAAGTAATGCATCAATTCGAGATCTTTCATCTCAAATTCTGTAACTAGCTTCTTCTTGCTTTCCATGATCTGTTTCTCATTTCCTGTGAGAAATAGATCATCCACATACAATAATAGTATGACAGGTTCATCATCCATAACCTTAAGGTAAAGGTGAGGATCAACTTTACTTTTGGTAAGGCCCAAGCTTGTCAAGAAGTTATCAATTCTCCCATACCAAGCTCTAGGAGCTTGTTTCAATCCGTACAGAGCTTTCTTCAACTTGCATACGTGAGTTCTTCTATCTTCAACCTCAAATCCTTGTGGTTGTTCTATGTACACTTCTTCCTCAATTACACCATTCAGGAAGGCTGTCTTCACATCCATCTGCTGTAATCTCCACTTCATCATGGATGTAAGTGCCATGATGCTTCTAATGGAAGTGTACCTTGCAACTGGTGCAAATGTTTCTTCATAGTCAATTCCCTCTTTCTGAGAGAATCCTCTGGCCACAAACCTTGCCTTATACTTTTCAATGCTACCATCCGCAACATGCTTTATCTTGTATATCCATTTGGAGGATACCACACTCTTGTCTTTTGGTTTGGGAACTACATCCCAAACATTTATTGTTTGGTACTCCTCCGTCATTGCTTCTACCCACTCTTTCTTATGAACTGCTTCTTCATAATTGGTAGGTTCTTGATCTACAAGATCACACATCAAAGCCACATAACTGGAGAAAGGCTTTGGTTTCTTGCTCGCTCTAGTGTAGCCTTCTGGAGCTCCATATCTTTCTGCTTCTTGTATAATTTATCTTGCCCATGTTGGCTTTCTCTTCCGTGATATGTTCATAGGTGGGGGTTCTTGAGGTTCTATCCAATGTTACAAATATCGTGTCGGTGAATATATCGCCGAGGGTCCAAAAACAAAATATCGGATTTATCGGGGAAAATGTCGGCAAACATCGGCAATATATCGACGAAATTAAAAAATACAAAAATATTAATTTTTTGACTCGGCTAATATTTTTCTGATATTTCCCGATTTTTGCCGATATTTGCCGATGTTTGGCGATGTTTTCAAAAAATCGAGATATTTTTCAAATGGCGATATTTTTGCCGATTTTTGCCTATATTATCGCTGAGCTGGAAACATCGCGATATATCGCGATGTTGGCGATATACCGCCGATGTTTGTAACACTGGTTCTATCATATCATGGTCTTCTAGTGTTTCTTGTTCAGGAAAAGAAACAGCTTCTGTATTTCTAGGAGGTATATCTTCTTCATATACTTCTTCATACTGGCACTTTCTGGATCTTTTGAGAGCAGCTTCTTCATCAAATGTTACATCTCTACTACTTTCCATGTGATGGAATCCTGGGATGTATATACTGAATGCCTTGGATGCTTCACAATACCCAACAAATATTCCCTAAAGGTATCCCATCCAGGATGGTAGAGGAGACGGACAACTAAAGAGGTGACCCAAGAGATGCCATGGTTCCCAATGCAAGCTGGGAGTCACGACAACCGAGGCACTCTTCACTTTAGATCTAGACAGGATAAGATCAAGGGGGAGACCCTATAGCTAATCGACAGAAGACTAGCCAAAGCAATGGTTCCTAGGGGAGTGTGAAAGTTGAGTTACAGAAACCAATGCAAGCTTAGGTGGACCCAAGGGTTTGAGTATGTGGTTGAAGAGGCTTAAGAAGTGACAATTACTTCAACCAATGTATGAGTTGGGTCACCTAGGGAGAGTCAAAAGATAGATCTAGTACCATGAAATACGCAAGTGGGACCCACTTCCTTAAAATAGGGAAAATGGTCCAAGATGGGTCCACTTGGTCAAAATTAATGGGAGATGGTACTATAGGGGCTCTATGACATGGATCTATGGATTGACCGAGAATTGAGAGCACCCAAGTGCAGGATCAAGGAAAAGCCACTAACCCCAAGGAGTGCGAATTGCTCCAAGGAAGACTAGTGCCTTAGATCAAGGGCCAAATGGAGTCGGATGTCCACCAAAATGTAGATCGGGATAGTCAAGGTGCAAAGCAAGGTGGGTTTCGAAGATCAAAAGCATCCAATGGCTAGATCTCAGTAGATCTGAGACTGAAAATGCATCACCTAATGACCCAAGTGGGGCACAACCCTCAAAATGAGGAATGGGGCCCACAAGGCAAAAATCAAAGAGGTGAAGCACTAGGGCTAGGTTATCAAGTGAGAGGAGTGCAAATCAAGTGGGATCTCACCTACCCATGTCTTGGAACTAGCAAAACTCACCCAACCAAGGAGTGCGACCTCACCCAAAGAAGGCTAAGTGCCTTGAAAAATGTGTCAAATGAAGCCCAATCCACACCAAACTATAGATTCGAATTTCCGTGGATACTATAGAGGTGGGTTTTCAATATCTTTTCAAAAGCCAAGCTAGATCTAAGTAGATCTCCCAAAAACAAAAAATGAGGGTTTTGATTTTAAGGTTTTTATGACCAATGAAGAATGGATGGATCTAGGTACATACCTTGATGAACTTACCTCAATTGCTTGTGGCCACTTTGCAAATTGATAGCATTCCCCTATGTGTATATTCAAGAGTGAGATCCAAGTGCTTCAAGCCAAAACGTCCTCCTCCAATGAAACCAAATCGTCCTCCTCCTACAAGACAAGATCAAGTGAAACAAGCTAAGATCAAGTGAAACAAGCTAAGTAAAAAAATTATGAAAATGATGGAAAGATGTAATAGAAAGCATCAATTATGTCACAAAGATACAATAATGATACTCCCTGTCACCAAGATCAACTCAAGAGAGAATATGTGGATCCCTCCAACAATAACCCTCTTCAAATCGTACTCCTCTCCACCAATTCGGCCTCCTTGCAAGAAAACAACGTGTAGCCCCAAGATCCACAATGATACATAGAAGAGGTACTGTATATTCAAAGTGCAAGAGAATCCACAAGACAAGAGAAGTTTGCTCCACAAAGATGTATTCTATTCCAATATTCAAGAGCTCCAAAGGTGAGCCATACAATAGGGGGTCTCCTCCTTATATAGGATAATAAAGACCAAAACCCTAGATCTCAAAACCACTTTACAATACATGAAGATGAGTGGTTGAGATTAAAAGATCTCAATACATAATCAATGGCTAAGATGAGCCTAACAATATAACACATGGATCACTCAATACAAAGGTGACGTCATAGCTAGGAGATACAAAGTGAGGGTGACGTCATCCTCTAGAGGGGGCAAAAGTACATGAGCCCACCTCATATGACTAGGACATGACTCATAAAGCTCATGGTGGGGCTAGGAGGCATCAATCCTTGCTAGCTCATCCCCATGGCACAATAATATAAAATAATGTCCAAATAATACAAATGATCAAAATCTGTGAGAGACATGTAGTAAAAGGCCTCCTGTGGCCTCTGTGGACCCCACTGACTGATGAAAACTGGCTGGAAGATGGGGGGTTCACCCTGGAAGACCTCTGTGAAGACCAAGTGCCAAAACCTTGCCTCAATTGCCCAAATCGAATTCCTCAGTGACCCTTTTATTCCATTTTTAATTTGCCTCGGTAACAGTGAAGCTGCTAAAATTGCCACCTAGAGCACCTGCGTTGTCAAACTGAGCCCACCAGGCTTTCCAGAAGGGGGGTAAAATGGTAATATCAAGTGGCTGGACCACCCCCTCCTCATACAGCTCCCTAGGTGAACTGGCCTCTCATGGCCCCTGCTGGACAGGCTAGGAAAACAACCCCAAATCTGGTCAACAAGTGGAAAACTGCATCTATCACTGTCAAAAGTGCTCGGAACTGAATGATAAGTGCCTCATGGGATCCAGAAGACCCAAATCTACTAAGAATGTGTACTCATACACCATGGGTTGCCCTGATGGGCCAATTGTAGGGTCCACCATATATGGATAGTGCATAATCGGATGATCTGAAGTAATAATAAAACCTGCTGAACTGCATCAATCACCATCTAAATCATATGTCCATCATATAGTATCATCATCAAGAGTCTGTGGGGCCATCAATCATCACCAATAAGCATACATGGCCCACATCATCACGGATCCCAAGAAATGACCATAGTAAAACTGGGTTTGACTAGGTCAATATACAACCAAGGATAAATCATATCAATAGACTAATACATGTTCCTCTAATCATATTCACAGCTCAACTTAAAGTATAAACATCATTTAGTGGCATTAATCATGTTTGCATATTTCATTGTTATTTATATTTACTTGCACAATAGCTTAAATGACAAACTCACCCATTGGACATGGTCTAATTGCTAGCTAAGGATGAAGGCTAGAAACAAGGCTGGGCAAAGGGGTGACTTGTCTAAACCTAACTAAAAGACACTTTGGACTGGGAAAGGGGGGAAGCTACACTCTGTGCTGGATAAATAACACGGGGAAGGGCTGTGCCTCACAAATGGGTAAGTTGTTTAGAGAGTGCTTATTCAACTTGGGCATCATGTCTACATCAAGTTGATCCAGGTTCATTAGGATCATTCAATTTCATTTCATGGCCTTTTGGCCTACATAACCCTTCGGATCTCAGGTGCGCTAAAAAGCACAACTAATTGCAGCTTGCATCCAGGGCATGTTTATATATATATAAGGTCAGCAATCATTTAGATATAGAGTTTAAGAACCATTGCTTTTTGGACCTTTCTTATACTCTTCAAGGAGTATTTTTAGCATTTCATTGCTCTTGCCCTTTACTCACGTGTGTTCAGAAACACATTCTAGAGTTTATAGTTTCCATGGGCAAATTTACACAAGATTCCATAAGTAGTACATGAGCTTTCAGTTTTAGCCAACAACATCTCAAGTGACTAGGGGGACTTCGTGCCAGTGCCAAACATCGGGACAACCGACCAGAATGATTTAGGACTACAATCCAACTTACCAAAGGCAAGTTCTGCCACCAACTCAAAGCCGAGACACAAAACAAACATGGATGCGATCCAACATAGAGGTAGTAAAAGGGAAGTCCTCAGTATCAAAAAGTCAAGCAAGACAAGTCAAAGGTAAAAGCCAAATCGAAAAGGTCATGGATGGATGCAGTCAAAGTGAGAATGGTGCCTAAGCTAGCAGACACATAATGTCAAGAAAGACCATATTTATGCAAGTTAGTAAACCAGTGAGTTTTGTCAAGAAACCTAAATGTGCAAGTAATATGTCTGTTTTATAAATTATAACATCATCAAGATAGTTCATTTTAATTTTACAAAGTTTGCCACATCATGAATCATATACTAAGCTAATGCTGTGAACATGACTAAAGCAACAAGATGATAATCCATAATCAATGATCAGAAATCCATAGGTCATATCACATCATCATAATAGCAGTGTTCCACGGGGATGCGTCTCCCAGGGTCGGGGGCTCGCCCCTTGCGCTTCCCACGCCCCGGGGCTGGGAGGCTCCATGGGAAATGTTTCTCAACGCCCCCTTTTCTACGAAACTTGGGGAAACGCACTAGGAGGAGTTTCCCGCAGAGGGGGGCTTGTAGATGCCCCCTCCTGAAAATGGGGACACCTAGGTGCTCCCCCCTCCTGAATTTTTAATTTTTTTTATGAAAAAACAAAAAAACCCTAAAAAATAAATCAGTCTCGAGGCTGAGACTGAGAGTGACTCTAACTTAGATGGTGACACTCCCATAGATGGTGACTTCATGTAGCAGATGCATCAGCAGGACCAGGCCATGGAACTATCTCATTGATGCTCTTTTGATGATTTCTTTTTGCTACTTTTAGTTTTATAATTTTATTTACTGTCATTGATGAACTCAGATTGAGTCTTTGACTCATCACTCTTTATTTGTAGGTGTTTATCTGACATGTCTATAATTCAAATTTATGATTTATGATTTTAAATTTATCTACTATTTATGTCTATGATTCAAATTTCAAAGTTATAACTTATAATGGAAGACATGCATGTATTAAAAAATTAAAATAGCCATTATGAATTGAATATTATGTTTACATTGCACACTGATGAATTTCAATTTAGTATGTAAATGGTGATGGGATGAGGAATTGATATGTTAGTATGTTGGGATTCATATTTTTTAATAATTTTAGAGACATGGCCCCCAATGTTAGGAACCCCGACGCCTCCCCGCCCCCAAAATTTCCCCAAAATTTGGGGGTGTCTCTACACGTCCCCAAGGTGCGTTTCCCCGCTCCCGCGTCCCGGAAACTTGGTGGAACACTGCATAATAGTCATCATAAACCATCTGAAACACTACTGGAATAACATCTCTAGGCACTGAACTGAAACTGTATGGAATAAAGGGTCACATCGGTCATCAAATCTAAACTCTCAAGGCTCAGCCTTGGCACAAGGTCTAACATAAGTCTGATAAAATACACTGCTATGATCATGAATGATCTCAAAATATAAACTCATCATAGCCAAACTCTGAATAATCCAAGCTCTGAAAAGTGCAGGTATCTGCTAAGCAAGAATAGTAGCCCTACTACTATGGTGTGATAACAGGTCCAACTTGGTTCTCTTCTCTTTTGGTATGTGAACATATACAGGGCACCCAAATATCTTGAGGTGGCTTACCTCAGGCTTCTTCCCTGAGAACATTTCTTCTGGAGACTTGAATAGTTGAACCATTGTCACTTGTTCTATGGAACAAGTCTCATCATTCTTCATTTGTAGGTGATCGTTGTACGAAACTTCCTACAAGTCAAATTCAATAGTATGGTTAGAAACATATCATAGTTTCCAAATAAATGCATAAAAACATAAGTCATACTATCTTAGCCAATGCTACAACATTCATCCATATCCCACATGCATGTGGTAACTTTCTAGATGCCTTCTATCTCTACCAGGACATTATTAAGAGCGTGCACTACTCCCAATATGTCAGCAAAGAGGTTTCACTCTAGATAAGTAGCAATGGAATGTTGTATAGCACCATAGGCTACTTACCCATTACATGCATAACACTTGCAAACATCGTAATACACATCCTAAATAAATGTGTATACAACTTGATAATATCATTTAAACAAAAATGACAATTCAAATACTTATTTTTGTTTGTTTGGTAGGATCTCCTTTTGATCCTAGTCTTCTATTCATTATCAGAGTTTCTGAACCACTCTTGTATGTTGCTTCTCCTATTCTCCTAGAGAGCTTTGTGAGGGGACTCCTTTTCTTCTAAACTGGAGAGAGTCTTCTTCTGTCCTGTCATGTGCTTTGAAGCACCATTGTCACAGGACATATTCTTCGATTTCTTCCTTTGCTTGCTTCGTGGGAGGTTCTTCATCCTCTTCTTCTTCACTATCATGTTCTGCTAGATGTGCTTGATGTCTTCTGTGGTGGAAACCCTTCTTCTTCTTTGAAGGACAATTTCTAGCAATGTGTCCTATTTTGTGACAATTGAAACATTGGAATGAAGAGTGATCTCTTTTTGGATTGGTTCCTCTTCTCTTTTGAAACCTTTGTGGAGGTTGAGACTCCTTGTGGCTTTCCTTCTTGAAGTTGGTTTGACTCCTTCTTCTCTTGGTATGGGTGGCTAATACTTGATTATCTTCTTTAAGTAAGGCTTCTCTATTGGCTACTCTAGCCTCTTCTTGAATGCAATCCTCCCATACAATATCAAACTTCATGCTTTCCTTTCTGGCACACATGGTTTGGATGAATGAATCCCAAGGTCTAGTGAGACCATTGAGAGCAGTCTTGACTAGTTCATCTTCATCAAGGGTGTCTCCAATGGCTTCTAGTTGTTCCTTGAACTGGGAGACCCTTGTGAAGTAATCTTGAATAGATTCTCCTTGACTCATCTTGGTGCTCTTCAATTGAGCTCTCAAGTTCATCTTCCTGTTGATGTTCCTCCCTTCATACATTCTAGCTAAGGCATCATACATTTCTGTTGGGGTCTTCTTTGATGACACTTGAGGGATCAAGTGGTCTTTTATAGAATCAACAATGATTCTCTTTGCCCTAATCAAGTCCTTCTTGTGCTTCTCTTTAGCTTCATCTTCCGCAGGTTTTGCAACTTCACCTTTGATGTATTGGGCAAGATCATTCTCTTCAAGAATGAGACCAATTCTATATTTCCATGCCTGAAAATTCTCTATGCCTTCTAACTTATCCTCAAGCTTAATGCTTGGGGCCATCTTATCCAGGAGGTCACCAAAAATTGAAAATTCTCAAAATACAAAACAGACCTTACCAGGAGATGTGCTTGATTGAATTGAGTTGACTGGTGTACTTGGTTTCTGAAAACTTCAACTTTTCACCCTTCAAACTTGACCTACGAAATTCGGACCTGTAATAGAATTCTGGTTCGTCGTTTTCTAGTTTTTTGCAATTTCTGGTCCAAAAGTCAAACTAGGGTTTGACTTATCCTGGGGTTCTACCCACTCAAAAACTTCAATCTAGGGCTCAAAATTTCGCTTTTGAGGAGTATCCAGCCATGCAATCAGATTCCAAAAATTCCAACTTTTGCAGAAACCATAATTTTTCACCGGAGGAGGAAGAGAGATTTTCACCTTGTGAAAGATGTCCTATTCAGGCTAGCTCTGATACCATGTTAAGTTTAGCATAAAATTCACAACAAGAGCATACGGATCACTGAAAGAAACACAATCACAAGATAGACACAGATTTATCCTGGGAAACCCTCATGGGGTAGAAAACCCAACAAAGCTTCCTCAATATAGATGACCAACAATTACAAAGATGTAATCCCCAAACAAGAGCTCCTTCTCCTCCTTTGCAGATCTCTCTCTCTTCTATGCGCAAATCACAAGTGAGTGAGTGTGTGTTAAATGAGGAACACACCTCCTGTATTTATACTTTTCTTCACTTGAATTTTAACCCTAACCGGGCTGACTTCTCTTAGTAGAGTCTAATAACCCCTAATAACTTAACTCAGGGCCAACCCCACTAGGGAAGTCTAATAACCCTAGTTATAACATCTCGACGGAGGAATAAACATCTCTGGATATATAATAATGTCCCGACGAAGGAATGAAACATCTCCAGATAATAAAGTACAAATAGAATATTCTTAGAAGTTACAATATTTCAACAAACAAGAGATCAAAGACATCCATCCTAGAAAATCTGCAATATGAAGAAGCAACTCTTCCAAGGGTCAAGGTGCTTATCTCAAGCAACCTAGGGTTTCATACCTAATGACCTTAACTAGGTCAAGTACTTGTCCCTAGTGTTGTCTCCCAAAATGGTATGCGTGTTTGTTGAAGCCCAAAATGTAACACACCTGCTGGATGACAACTCTTTCAGGAGAGAGGCCAATGTCACCACACTCCTCTCCTCTTTGCTTCAGGTTGGCTCTTCTCCAACTTTAGGGGGGTATCCCTCAGATAGGATCGCTAAGGTAGGTACAATAAGCTTGCAAGGTGAATTGAAGAGGCTGCCTTAGAGAAACAAATGTAAAAAAGATGTATTTTAAATGGGTGATGAAAAAGAAGGTGTTGTCCGCCAAACTGCACACCAGCAGCGGAAATCTTTTGAAAGCTATCTCTTCACTACAAGTGAGAGAGGTGTGGCCTTGGGGGCAAGCAATGAGCCAGGTACTGTCACCTGAATCCCAGCTCCTCCATTTAGGCTAACTCTTAACGAAGCCAAGGGGGGTAGTCCCTAAAAAAGAGTTGTCTAAGGCTCTTGTGTTTTAAGTGTTTTTTGTGTGGGGTGATACGGATGAGTGTTGTTTAGGAGTTTTTGTATAATGATGAGAACACAATTAGACACGCAATCCACGTTGCAAATTCCACGAGATACAATTTAGAAGATGAACAAAATACTTCTGACTTAAAATTAAAACAAGGCATCCACAAGATAAAGATTAAACAAATGACAAGGACATATGGTCCAGATTCGGAAGATACATAAAAGTTTTAAAGACCAGTGCCAAATGGAGTCAAATGAAATGCTTGTGATGCTGAAAAATGTAAGTCAAAAGTAGTTGTTTGTGAGATCGTTTTGAAATTGTTCTTGGTAAATTTTAAATGTTTTAGATGTTCTTGATTATTATGGCTAAAACCAAGGATATAAAGAGAGTGTCTGGAAAGACAGTATCAAGTGCCTCCATTCAAGGACATGTCGGACCACCCAGTGCTCTAGTCAGGTCGCGCAATGCTAACCAGCAAACTAGAGGCTGAACATGGCAACCTGGCGCCCCCAACTAGGAGATTACCCATTGAACTTATCTTATCGCTCAACTCCAGATTGGTTGGTTATGGGGGTGAGAGCTTTAATTAATTATCACTTATGAGATTATCAAGTCCTTCACCTTTCTGAGTACTAGTCCAACTGTTTCCGGTTGGCAGAGCATACGGGTGTTGGACAAACGACCAAGATAAATTAATTAAGGGGGAAATGTGGGTTGAAAATGTCTTATTTATTAGGAGCACTTGTTCAACTCTCTGACAGAGAGCGCTCTTGACTTAGTCTTAAGACCACAGTTCAAGAGACTTCCTACTTTAAAATGTCTAATGCAAGGGGAAAGTGCAAATCTATATGCTCTCCGACAGAGAGTGCTCTTGACTTGGATTTGGCCAAGTTCAAGAGACTTTATTCGTTTTATTGCAAAAAGTGAAGCGATTGTGAAACTTAAAGGAGTAAATGAAACTGAAAATGACTGAAAATATAAGAATAACCACAAAGAAAGATGCTTTGAAGATAACAGAAAACAAAATCTAGTGTTCTACCAAGCATATTTATTCTAAAGTGGGATCAATCTCCGAACAAGGCTAATCACTAGAACCGTCAGTCCTGGAAACCTTCCAGCTAGCTGGATGTCCACAAGATGCTAACGGGGAACGAGAAGCTACCACAAAACTATGTGGACTTTGGGACACAATCCCAAAGTTAGCTTACTCTGGTCAAAACTTGGAAGAGAAGAAACAAGATGAAGCAAAGACTACTCTAAAGCAAAAAACTGAAAGATCTAACTTAACCAAACACCACACTCTTCCCCAAATGGGGAAGAAACCAAAAAAGTGGAGGCCTCCTCCACTTTAAATTTTATTATGAGATTACAAATGCCTTTGGGATTCAAGCCCTTGAAAGGTCTTTTGAGAAAAGTAAACTTTGGAAAGAAATGAGAAAACTCTTATGAGTTTGTACAAAGGATAATAACTTGTTTCAAAAGACACTCATGGTTTCAAGTTTTATTTTCAAGCTCCTTCTTGGTTTTGCAATTTTCCTTCTCTTTACTTGATTTTGCTCCTCTTCCACTTAGGGCTCTTTTTTGGATTTAGCTTCTTTTCACACCTACACACAACAAAGATTCAAGCTACAAGTACCATTTAGCATTAGTTGAAAAAATTAAGAGTTGAAGCTACTTGAACCTAGAGTTGAAAAATGAGGCCCTAAATGCAATGTGCATGAGATTTTGAATTTAAATTGCAATTTAAATAAAACAGACCAACAAGCTAAAGTGCTCCAAAAAATGATGGGAATGAGGTTGGAACCACAAGTTTTTTGAACTAGCTTGTATGCAAACTTTCCTATCTTTAAGTGAGACTACAAAACTTAAGACAAAAGATTAAAATGCAAGCCCTAAATGATATTTTAAGATGCCTAAACTTAACTTTTCAAAAAATAAAACCACTAACTATTTCAAACCTCTTTTGTTTGCTTTGCTTCTTTTGTAGGATGGATGGAAGGAAGATGGAAGAAAAAGGGCAAAAGACAAAGGGAAAAAAGAGGCCAAATGGGCAAAAATGAATGGATGTGAGGGGAAGAGGATAGAAAAAGAGAGTAAAACGAATGGGTGATGGAGAGGGAAAAATCAAGTGAAACACTTGATGGGTGAAACACTATCGAAGAAATTCTTCCAGCTAGCTGGATGATACGCATGCGATAGTGCTGAAGAGAGCACAAGGGAACAAATCCCAAGTTATTCCCGAAGGTTGAAGGAACTTCAACCTTTATGGCAAACTAATCTAGGCTTTAAAAGTAAATAACTTCAACTTTGGATTTAGATCTAGAAAGGGTTTTCCACAAGAAGAAGATGGGTCCAAGTAACAAGTAACCATGAAGAGAGAAATTGTGTTGATGGAAGAGGAAACCCTCTCTGCTTTGATGCCAATCTTAAGATCTTGCTCTTTGGAAGTATCCTGCAAACACACTATTAGTAAAAGCTTTTTGTTGGTGGAGAAGAGGGAGATACAACCGAGTTCATCTCATCTCAACCGTTTTGAAGATCTGCAAATGCACAAAAAAACTTACACAAACAAAGCTTGATCAAATATAGAGAGTTAGACAAAAACGCATGAAGAGGCAAGGTAGTAAGACCGATTACAATTTGCACTTTTTATACTATTCAAGCCTAAGCCTAGCAAACAAATTGGGACCATCAAATGCTTGCCCTTCGCTCTTAAGAAATAGATCTAAGCATGTATTTAAATCAAACTTTGAAATTGCATAAATCAAGAACACATTACAGATATTACCTCAAAGTAAATTAGTAACTCATGAACTAATAGAAGTGTACACAAATTGCCTCCAAAGCCAACTTTATTTTCAATGATAGCCAATAGCTATTACAATCTCCGCAGAGTAAGTTTACAATAATTCTCCATAAAAAGAAAGCCCAAATGGCTTCTCTTATATAACAAAACTCAATGTTAAAACCCTATTTCGAATTGGTGATGAAGAGAGCCAGAAACTCCATCAAAAACCAATCAAATCCATGTCAACACCAACCAAATCGAGCTTAGAGTCTTAACTCATCTTTAAACTTGAGTTTGGAGCCCATAATTTGACGAAGGAGCTCCACATGCATTGATTTCAAAATCCAACAACCCATTAATCAATTGCCAAATCACAAAAACGAATTTGCATGAAGGTGGGCGAATTTCTCAACTGTAGATCACTCCAAGTGCTCCGAAACTGATCTGAATCAGGTGGGTGAAGATTCCAATCATCATAAATGCTTTTTTCCATGTCATTTTGACTTTTACTTTATTCAATTTGGCATTTTTTGGAGAGATTTAAATTATCTTCAATTTATTATTTTTTGAATATTTTAATTAATATTTCTCATTTTTTGATTTTTTTTGAGAAAATATTAATTATGAGCCCAAATAATTGTCTGAAACTTAGGGTTAGCTGGTCCGAGGATCATGAATGATTTTTGGCTTAAGTCTGGATCCTTCAATCACTGAAATCGGATCCCGGATGACTGACATATTACAAATTGAAATTTCTCTATTTAAACTATAGAGAAATTTATTAAAATTTAAAAAAATAATTAAAAACCCAAATTCGACAGACTCGGTAAAATTTTTTCAAAATTTTTTCTGAGGGTCCTAGAGACTTGGGACATGACCAAAACCTATTCTAATAGTGTCTAGTGGGCTTATATATATTAGTTGGACTCTAATAACCCCCCATGGCTAAAATTTTCAAAATTGGGCATTCCAGCTTTGGAGGAGCGGGAGAAAACCTCATCGATTATAGCTCGGCTATAGGCAAAGTATAATTGACAAGGGAAAAAACTCCCTGGAATACCTTAGTTGCTTAATCAAGTCATGGGGAACCGAGACACTTAGATCCTACTAGCACACTTTGTTACAAACCCCCATGGGGCCATGGTCATGTCGACTCAAAAATAAAACTGGCTAGCCAAAACTGGCTAACTGCTGCATTCTGAAACCCAGATACTCTGGAAGTGAACACTGATGTGTTCCAACACTGGCAGCTCAATAAGGTTTCAACTATTTGTACAAAATAGGTGATAACAGAAGGGAAGATCAATCCTCAGGGAAAGACCAGTGCCAGTACCAGAAGGGGAAATGGAGTCAAAAGAGGACTCATGGAGGCCTTGTGCTTCATAAAAGTGAGACTAATCTAGAATGCTCAAACGATCATATCTAAATCAACATTTCGTACAACCGAATACTAATATCCATCGAAATACTAACCGCTCAAGCATAGTTAACCAACTTAACAACCACAAATGGCTAATCTATTGTGCTTAAAAAAGCCCTTACAAGCTAGATTTATTCTGCAACTTGAAATACATCGCACAACCACACGAAAGATGCTCAATTTGTCCTAAAAAACCCAGCTGATATTTTCATTAAGCTCAAAAGAGAAAGAAACCCCAAAAGTTTTCCATCCTCTACCAATCAAAATATCAGTGAAGCACGACTCGCGCAGGACTCGCGAGTACTCGCGAGTCTGCGCGAGTGGAACCCCAGCCCGGGTAATCGCAGCAAACTCGGCCACGAACTCGCCAGCTGCCACGAACTCGGTGAACTCGCTGGACTCGGTGAAGACTCGGCCCACTCGTCACAACTCGACTGCAGACTCGGCCGTAGATTGGAGCCCGCAAACAGATATTTTGGAGCTCGCAGGGAGGTTGTCGTCATTTTCTCTGTGCGCCTGGGAGTCTACAGTGTCGGAGCTGGAGTTCTGCAGTGGCGCAGCCTGCTCTCCTGACCATGGTCGCCGATCAGTGCCGAACTGCTCTCGTTGGTGCCTCTCGTTGCGGTGCGGTGCAGTTGGAGTTCGGGTCCACTCTCTTCTGGAAAGTCATTGTCCATTGTTTTTTATTTTTATTTTTATTTCGTTGTATGTTAACAGTTATATAATTTATTTTACTTTTATATAGTTTATTATGTTATATAGTTTGTAACTTTGTTGTATGTTGTAAAAATGATTTTTTTTTTTAATTTTTATTTTGTTGTATGTTAACAGTTATATAGTTTATTTTATTTTTATATAGTTTATTATGTTATATAGTTTGTAACTTTGTTGTATGTTGTAAAAACGATTAAGTTTTATTTTGTTTTATGTTAACAGTTATATAGTTTATTTTATTTTTTTATAGTTTATTATGTTATATAGTTTGTAACTTTGTTGTATGTTGTAAAAATTACGTTGTCCATTGTTTTTTTTTTTAATTTTTATTTTGTTGTATGTTATATATTTTATTTTATTTTTATATAGTTTATTATTATGTTATATAGTTTGTTGTGTGTTGTAAAAATTAATAGTTTGTTGTATGTTATATAGTTTATTTTTAAAAATTTTATTTGTTATATAGTTTTATATTTATTTATATTTTTTGTTTTGTATTATTTTATTAGTTATTTTTTGTTGCCTTATAATCATATTTCTTTTTATAATCATATATGTCATATATATTATAATCATAATCATATATTTTATTATATATTTTTTGTTTTATATTTTATTATTATTTATGTTTTTGTTAATATTATTATTTATATTTATATTTTTTTTTATGTCGTATAATCATAGTTTATAAGACAATGTTATGAAATTATTGCATAAATTGTAGTTTTACAGTTTATATAGATTGGAAATGCTTTTAACCTTTTTTTATGCCCAAAATGTACAATATTTTTATTTTTTTCCTATTTGCCGAGTCTTGCCGAGTCTGTCCCGAGTCTTTCCCGAGTTTTTGCCGAGTCCACGAGTCATATGCCAGCCGAGTCTTTGCCGAGTCCGAGTCGTGCAACATTGCAAAATATGCAATCTTAAATAGGCCACAAGATGCATTCGCTGCCCTAATTCAGGGTTACCAGAGTGTAAACGAAGTGGAAAGTGTGTATAATCACTCATACCAGAGACAACTCGGAGTTTTAGCTTTACATAAACAGAAAGTTTCAGGAACTAAAAGCACCATCTAGATCTCATATACAGCCAATCGAGTTTGCCCAAGTGAGAAATCAAGCTTGTGTCTGCCATTTCTCAAGCTCAAAAAGTACGCTGAGTGCAAGTGCCAACTCAAACTTCAACTGGATGACATGAAGAAGAACAGCTCGAACTAACATCAAATGCCAAAAATCGACTTTTGTCCAAAGTTTAACCTTTTGACATGGAACTCCGGGCATTGGTGTTTCGATCGATACGTAACTACTCCGAATGGCCATCACAAAAGTGCACTTCGAATAAAATACATGAAAATGGCTGCCGGAGTGACGTGTGGATTGAAAATATGATCTGGCCACGGAGATACCCCAAGCTGCTAGCTGGCAGCGAATAGCTTATACACGATGAGTTTTCCTTCAGTGCTCAGCTAACTTGTGGGTTTTTAGCGAATCGGATCTAGCTATTCCAAATTTATCTTGGTAATTGTAATATGTGAACAGCCGTTAATCCAGTGACACCGGCTCCCACTAGAACTTTAAGTCTCGAGTCGGTGACAACCCATGCCTGCGCTGGCGTGATCGACGAGCTTTATATAAAAAAAATCGGTTGTCAATAAAATGATATGGGCGTCAAATTTTTTAATTGCTTCAGGATTCCACGCGACTGATACTGTCCCCAACTGTCAGATTCTGAAAACCCGATCACAAGTGTATTCGGCTATCAAAAAACGTGACCCCCAAGCATAGACTCTAGCTCCGCCTCAATCAAATTTGCTGCCAACACAGACAGTTTCGAGTTCACGTGAATGGTGATTACTTGCGCTATTTTCAACACGGGCTGGGGCAATTGATGAAACGGTTGGCAATAAAAGGTAGGTCAACAATACATGAAAGATCCCGTGTTCTTTTCTCGCTCTGAACCGTGAAAAGCTTAGTCTGGCCGCTAAGATTTTGATTCAGCAGTGCATAACTGCCAGATACTTCAAGACCGGCAGCTTCCACCTCGAGCTTGGGCTGTCTTCGCTTTGAAACAGAGGATCCAATAAAATCGTCCTCCATCTAGATGCTTGCTTATTCCAAGCCTCGGGCTATGCTGCTCCATAATTTGCTTGACTATCTATTCTAGCTGGTGGTGCTTTTACACCCAGGATCTTAGCTATTGTAGCTGCCAAGTCATGCATGGAAAGTGCTTCCTCAAATGATTCAAAGAAGGATGCTTCTTCAGACTTTTCAATGGCACCTACATACACCCTTTTAGGCTGTACAGAACCCTCTAATGATTTCACTGTAGTGCCAGCTCCTTTTCTTGCAGAAAAAAGACAACCAATTGGATCAATTGAAGCGCGAGCACCAATGCTAACTGATGTCCAGGGCAAATCTGGGCAGGCCAGCACACCCAAAATAACTTCTCCTTCATCCAATAAGGCCAAGGCTACAACATACTGGTCTCCTCTAAGAAATCTGTCTGCTGGAAATTGACGTCCTAAGAGTTGTAAATCAAAACATGGCATACTTCCTTTGCACAAATTTTGTCAATGGAAAACATAGATTCAAACTTCGATAAAAAGATCTGCCTGGGCCATTCTTTGTCCAAAAGATGGGTCATTGGATGCAAGCCGCCAAATGTTTAAACACTTAACATTCATATTGACGACCGTGATTGCTGAGCATACTGGCAGTTTGTAACCCTGCTATCAAATTGATGGCTGCGTGGGGATTTCAAAAGCTCCTTCCCCCTTAAACTCTGGACTGCCAAAAAACAAACTTATCCTCCGCAGCCCTCTGCACTCTGTCCCAGCAACCTTTTTCTGACCTTGTCTTTAAGTGACCACCCATGCAAAAATGGGAGGTAACACCTAGTAATCACTAGCTGGAACACAACTCCCTCTTACTTGAGAGTGATCTCAACTACAACCTCTCTCATACCATGTTGGAAAGTTTTCGAAATTGACACTGTTGTCACAAAATGTGGTGGTTTCTATATAAGCAGAGGGTAATGACCACTAGACCTGTGAAACCACAGGACTCTACCCCAAAGTGTCACACCGAAAAAAATCCTCTCTTTAGGCTTCCTGGATCTATAGAAAACAGACCTAGACTAGCCACGAGAGGTGTCCCCAGTCCTACTTTCCTAGGTACTTGCCGACGAGACCAGCTTTCCCAAAGTAGTTGTAAGACCGATTTTGGAAGGGATACAGGGCACCTTTGAGGTTTTAATAAATTTGATAAATTGGTGCCCTAGGGGAATCTCACTTGAGGGTTTTAAGGACTTCTGAAATTGAAAGCGAGACCCCAATAACACACAAGCAAGACAGGACAAACAAGATTAAGTACAAGTTACTTGGGTGAAGGATGGGCACACTAGCAATGATCGACTTGGGTTATTCACTGGCTGTCCTATGGATTTTGCTTATATGGGGAAATAGACCAGCAACTAAAACAAGTCTTAATAAAGCTAAAAGATGCCGCAAAGGACAAGATGCTAGGGGTAAAAATATACCAGCTGTCACTTTCACTTGATAATTACTTGGAGAAATGATTTTGTGCAAAGATAAGAGCTAGCTTTGGCTTATAAGACCCCCAAACATCCAAATAAACTCCGTGTAGCTAATATTTCCGATTTGAAAAGTTCAGAACAGAGAGGAAAATACACATGTAACAAGTACTCAGATGGCTGAAAATTGTCTTAATAAACCAGTGCCTATCCTAGGGGCGACTTGGAGTAAAAAACTATGGATTCTTACTAACAAATAAACCCACAAGAAAGCATTTAAGGCTACAGCAAACTTGTGCAATAAAACCCCCCCACATGCATACACAAACCAAAAGTCTTGTGGTACTTACCTTGTTCCAGATGGTTGATGAAGTGTTTTCTCCTATCCTACAGCTTTTGAATAGATCTTGAACTCAGGAACAAATCCCCTTCTCTTTCCTGGGTGTACTTGAAAGCCTTTCATCCTCGATCTGCCACACAAAGACCAAATTAGTAAGCAAATCATTGGACTAACTCAAACTTAGTATGACAGAGTAAGAAGACATGTAAATCAGCTTGAGGATTGGCGAGAAACGGAAAGCTTAGAGCAAATCGATTTCAATGGGTAGAGAACCCCCTTCACTATGACAGCCAATGTGCTTGGGCAGATTCAACTCTCTTTCTCATGCATGAAACTCTAACAAAAATGCCCAAAACAAGATGCACTCAAAATCTAACATCTAACAGGGGTTGGCAGGAGAACATATTCATCAACACAACTCGGGAACAAGAGATTTTGAACACAAAAATTCTGGTTTCTACTACTGCTGAAATGAGCCAAGAAACCTTTACAAATGAGATTTCATTCTCTTTTATAGAGAAAAGATGAGCTAGATCCCTATCCCATAAGGATGAAGGGTTGGGATTAAAACATCACAATAGGAGATCAATGGATGAGATTATTTTTCATTTTTCATTTTTTACAAAGCTGAAAATTGTTGAAAATAGAGGGGGGCGAATTGCCTCTTACAACCCATTTTTACAACATGAAAAGACATCTTTTTGGCAAGTTAGATGTCTAGGAGACATGTGGGGATCATTAGGGGTTCCCCCCTTACATATTTTTTGAGTTATAACTTGATTTAGATGCTTTTATTTTGGCTGATTTGATCAAATTCGCCTCAAGGAAGAGAAATGCGCCCCCCCTTGGTGGGCCATGCAAAAAATCAAGCAAGAACATGTTATGCTAAGGAAATGATAGAAATGTGTCTAAGAACATAATTCAAGGGTTTTTTTTGTAAGGTTCGATCTCATATTAAACTAGAAAAAAGAAAAATTGTACAAGTGCAAAACATAGCAACCAGCTTCACTGTGTTTCAATATGGCGTAGATGAGACAACTATCCCAAAACCGAAGATGCCTGTGGAGGACATCTATCATCCTAAGAACTACTAGTCTAAATATGTCTATCAGAAAATTCGCCCACAGGCCAGGGGTTATAACCTGACTCTTCAAAAACAAAGAATTCAAAATTAACCAGTCTATAGCATTCTGATTGAAAACAAAGCCTAATTCCAGACCATATGCAATAGTGACAAATCTATTCATCATCAGAGACAATAATGAGAGGAGGACCAGAACCTGGGTTTTCATTCTTGACAGGATTGCGAACAACATGAGAGCCAACCTGCGGGCGACGACAATGAACCATATGTTGGGCCGAGGAGCAGGCAGGGGAAGCTCGGCAAAAGGAGTTCTCTGTGAGTTCCTTGGCTAAAGTGTTAAATTTGGCATTGATGTTCTTGTCAACAGTCACTTGGTTGTGGGCTAGTTTGCGCATGCCATCTTCCAAGTGCTCTAGTCTGGACGCCAGCGAGACCCCACTGTGATCCTCATGGAGTTTGCCCGCAACACTATCGTCCAAGCCAAGCTAACCAAAGCCTTCATTCTCCACAACATACCCAAAATATGTGTAGCGAGTTTCTCGAGTCCTAGTGTAGCCAAGGTTCTCCACCATCCCCCCAAGTTCATCTGCAAGCTGCTTCGCCATGGGGCAAGTCCTTCCATTTCAGACCCGTCTTTCCAAATGCTCAATGTGGTCACTCGCTTGTTTATTAACCTGGTTCTCAAAGAAACTCTTAACATTCTCCATTTCCTTAATGGCTCACGAGTCGTGGCATATGGGTCCAACGAGGACCATTCACTGTCTTCCTCTAAGTTCCCTTACTGCAGACCATCATGGAGTAGGGTGCTCTAGAATGCCGAACCAAGATGTGCTAGTCACCGAGGGAATGGAAATTCAACAGAAGAGCAAGGGAAAACTCAAACTAGGATAGATGCCTAGCAAAGAGATTATTCACTACGAATCGGAGAAGATGCCGATGCCGGCTTCTCCATAATAACAACCAATGTAAGGTGCAATAATCCGCCCCGAAGTGGCCAGGACAAGCTTGAGGAGCCATGAAAGCTCGCACGAAAGAGAGAGCAGTGTCATAGGCGCTAAACATAGGAGCTTCCTCAGGGTTGTACCAAGCTCATAAACAAGCAATGATGCCAGTATGTGTGCCGTAAGATCGAGAAGGTTGGGATCGGAAACGTGTTGACGTGCATGGTCCATCCCACCATTGCCCATGATGAGGACATCTAGTCATTTCCTAGAGCCAAGAGATGGCTGCATCCGTCATGGGGGGGACATAATTCAAGGTTACCCAAGTCACTACTTTGCTTTTACGGAATCTCGTTTGTAACGTCCCCGGTCCCCTCGATGCCCTTTAGAGATGATGGGGAAGCTCCTTAGAAACAACCTACTATTTTTTTTTTAAAACTATGCACTTTCGCACAGCCGCAACAAATTCACTCCGCAATCCATGATCCGCAAGTCGGAACTCTAAATTCACAATTTCGAGGAAATACGCCTACGACTTTCGCAATCCGCAGTGCAGGGGTCGGAAGTCGGAACTGTTAATGTAATTGTAACTTCAGAAGATATTCACTTGTATATTTTATATTGTATTTGTATTTTATTATTGCACCTCCGACGGAGATGTTTATTCCTCCTATCGGGAGAGTCATTATTGTACTTGAGTCATGTAAAGTTAGTGAGGTTAACCCTCCCTTGTATGTCGGGGCATTAGACCCCAGAGTCGGGTCTTTCATGGGTTATTAGACTCTCCTAGAGAAGTCGGCCCAGTCAGTTACACTTAGGGGCCGACCTGTTTGGGGTTAAGGCTAAGTGAAAGGTAAAGTATAAATAGAGAGGGTGCTCCTCTCTATTTGATCATTCATTCACTCACTCATTTGCGCATTAGTGAGAGAGAGGAGGAAATCGCACAAGTGAAGAAGAGAGAAGCTGTTGGAGACCATTTCTACTTTTGGGGTTTTGTATTGTTGGTCATTCTATCTCTGAGCAAGTTGCGGGGTTTTCTCTTTTATGGTTTCCCGATGAACCTCTGTGTCTTTTGTCTCTTGTGTTTGAGTTGCTGTGCATGTTATTCTCTCAGATAAGATCCTAGATCATATTGAATTAAATTGTGAAAAGGTATCAGAGCTAACCTGAGAAGAAGACACTGTGCAGCTATAGAAGCTAGGGCTTCTTAATTTTTGGGTTTCTCTCCACAGATCATCAGCAAAAGGAGTCTAGGCTAACTTGCCTAAGGAAGGTGCATTTTTCTGTTGAAGCAGAATTGGATTCTGAGTATTTTCATTTTTTGGCCTGTCACTGCTGCGGGAAATTAGGGCTTTTCACAGAAGAGGAATTTTGGAGTGCTTTCAGCACAGGATTGTTCTCCTCCTCAAAATCGAAATTTAGAGACCAAGATCGAACTTTTTGGTTGGGTGAAACTCTGGGAAAGGCAAACCCTAATTTGACTTTGGACCAGAAAAACCAGAAAACCAGAAACCAGAAAGGACCAGAAACTGCAGGTCCGAAATTTGCAAGTCACTTTTGAGGGGTCAGTTTTTGGAATTTTCAAAATCCAAGTGCACCAGCATACTCGCCTCATCCAGGAGAATCTTCCCGTGAAAGGAGAATTCAATTCCGAGAATTTGCATTTTTCAGCCTGTCACTACTGCCGGAGGAAAACTAGGGGGCATCAGATACTTTGGGTTTATGTTCACAATTTTAGGGAAGTGAGTACATTGGACAACTCTCCTTGAGGAGGCACATCTATCTGTCCAACCAGAAGTTCCAAATTCCAACTTTGAAAAATTAGGGTTTCTTTGACAAACCCTAGGCCAACCAACTCCAGATCCAGCCCGAGCATCTCATATTGGTAAGATCTAAATCTTTTGTATTTCCATTTGAGGTTCTAATTAAATATGTCTCACTACACCAAGCTTGAGGATAAGCTTGAAGGCGCTAATAACTTCCGAGCATGGAAGTATAGGATTACACTAATCCTTGAAGAGAATGTATTGGACACCTTTGTAGATGAAGAGGTTCCAGTTCCAGAGGGAGATGAGGCTAAAGCCTTACACAAGAAGAACCTGGTTAAGGCTAAGAGAATCATTGCAGATTCTATCAAGGACCATCTCATACCACATGTGTCATCTTTGAAGACACCTAAAGAGATGTTTGATGCCTTGACCACCTTATTTGAAGGGAGGAATATACATAGGAAGATGACATTGAGGAACCAATTGAAGAATGTCAAGATACAAAATGCAGAGACCATGCAATCCTACTTTACACGTGTCTCTCAGATAAAAGAACAACTTGAAGCTGTGGGAGAAGATATAGAGAATGGAGATGTTATCACATCCATGTTAGTTGGAGCTACCATGCTGCAGATTGTGTGGTCGAGGACCATACTACATTTTTTTTGTTCCAGATCAGAGATCAGATACCTTCAGAGGGGGAATTCATTGTATTCAGATTGCCCCGAGCAGAGATATCAGAGGGGATAGGTTGTTTTGAATTGGTCCAGAGCTATTACAGAGCAGTGACTACAGGGTCCCCCTTCCTTACCGAGCTTTGCATGATCCCATTGAGAGAGTTACATAGCCATATTGTGATGAGAGCAATATAGAGTATTGCTGGTTTGCCACTTATTGCCCGGATTCAGCAGAGATCCAGTTCCAGATTCAACTTTAGTAGCAGGTATATGGTATGGCAAGTATAACACTTTATGGTTTATTGCTCATGTTGTTTTTGAGACTTGTTTATTTATGATAGTACACGGACTTGACGTATGATGTTTGATGTGGTGATCTTGGTTTTCATTGTGATGTGTATGGCCCTTGGTGATGTCAGTCCACCTCATTCAATAGACTCATGTATATGCACACTGGTTCCTATCCCCGCTATTGGTATAGACTTGGTCATTTCGTCCTCCTTGGCAGTTAACCTTGGATCCACCTGTCACTTCCTTCCACCCATCCGATTCATCCATTCTTGGTTTGTCCCAACTTGGACCTTGATTTGTGGCCTCGAGGATCCCCTTCCCCATTTGACCTCTAAGTATGCCATGGCTCCTTGTTTATTGTGCCTTGGCTCTTTAGTGTGTGAGATGCATTCTCAAACGTGGGATTTGCTCCAGTTGGTTGCCTCCGATGTTGCAATACAATATAGGATTGTGTAGACTCACCGGGTGTTCCCCATTGGTCATCGAAGCATGTACACTTGCCCCCATTACTTTGTAGTATGAGCGCCTTGTTATATCTTTTGAGATATGTATGTAGCCAAAAAAGGGCCATAAAATGAAATGTAAATGAAGCCAAAAAGGCTATCTGAATGTAAAATCAAGCCAAAAAGGCTAAGTATGAAAGTCAAATGTAAAGTCCAAGAATGTGTTTTTGAACACACATGGACATAGGTCAGCCATATATATTAGAGCACTGTAGTGGTTATTTCCTCACCTAGTCCTACGGGGCAAGGAGGTGAGATGGATTAAGAGACAACTATGCGAATTGTCCCCTAGAGTCTCAAGTTACGGTTTGCCGGACACCTAGTGATGGCGGCTCTAGAAAAGATCCTCACGGAGTCTTCTGAAGGCACGGATGTGAGTTGCAAGGTGCATGTTAGATGATCAGTGGTGGTTTCCCTGCACTATACCCATTTGTGAGGCACCGCCCTTCCCTGTGTATTATCATGGTATGCTTATGTCAGTGGGTCCCGCCTTCCCTGTTTATCCGAGGGGTCACATGGTCTTGGTCCTCGTCTTCCCGTATCCTTCACCTTGTTTGTCCACCTCACCCAAAGTTAGCTAAGTGGTCAAGTCTATAAGTTGTGCATAGTAGTTTTGAGTCTTTGTTGAAGGTGGTGGGCCCACCTCACCCGGGGCCTATTTTTATTGAGATATTATTTGTCTTGATCACCATATCGGCATTTTATGTTTTGAGTAATGTACTAACATAAACAAGGAAGCCTTGACGTTTCATGTTGCATACAGGTTTTCAGCCATTGCCATTTTGACCAGATTTGACTTGGTCAAACCAGGTTGACTAGGCCAAAAAATGGGCCCGAAAAAAAGTTGCGATCAAGATTTCGATTTTGGTCATTTATTATGTCTTGGGGTCCCATATGTGCCTCCAAGTGTCAGAATAAAAAAAAGTTGAAGCATTGAAAAGATTTTTAATTATTATGGGTCACTAGGGACCCGTTTTAATTAAAAATCTTGGATTTTGGGCAAATAGTGCCTAATTGATGGATCGGGGTCGTTCAAGTGACCGTGTCTACTATATTTGGGGTCTATGATCGCATTGCAGCAGACGGTTCGTCAATCCGGTCATTATAACTGGGTCAAAAATGCAAAATACATCTTCCGAAATAAAACTAGTAATGAATTAAATATGGAAAATCAAATATGGCAAAAGTAACTATTGAAATGGTAAGTGCAAAGGTTGGTTAAGGTAAGGGGATCCCCTAAGGTCAATTTTGCTATGTTTGGACATTCAATTTATGTTGTGGGGCCCTCAGTTTTGCCCAGCCCAACACATGGGGCGAATTTGCTCATAGAGGGGCTTTTTGACTTAGCAAAACTTCATATTTTGTGGTTATTATGTATTGAGACTATGGCTGAGTGGTATGGGGGGCTAAAACAACCCATAGACACCCCCCAACCACCTATTGTACATGTTTTATGGGCCCCACGAAGGGCCCCATCCTCCACATGGGTGCTAGAGGGCAATTCACCCCCCCTCACTAGATTGTATCTCCACCATTCGATTGGGTTTTGGGAGAATTGATCCTAGCCATCGAATTTGGAGGGAGTTAGGGTTGAGTGTGAGCATTCTCTATAAGAGAAGAGACTCACTCATTTTGCAGCTCTCTTGGCACATTGTATACTTGATTTTTGACTGATATAGAGATTTTTCACCCGAGTTCCTTGAGAGAATTGTTGATGGATGTTCATTGTCCCGATTGATAGTGGTTTCATAACATTATTGAGTAGTTTAAGTGTGTTTTCTACCCATTATTTTGCAATTGCGAATTGCAGGAGTGGCCACTTGAAGAGGGGTGTGAATCTTGGAGTGGGAGCTCCATTCTTGCTCTCTCTCTTTGGGAATTAAATCAGGGAGTTATCTTTGCTTAGTTGCTTCTTAATTCCTTCATCTTTAGCCATTTTTTTCTGCATTTACTTAGTTGTTTGCTGCACATATTGATTTCTCTCCATTTGTGGCAGGTGACTAAGGCGCAGCTGGCCATTTGGATGCTCAAAGCTCAAGGGAACACACTGCTGCTCAACATTTGAGTTTGGGACTATCCTTCCGGCAATTTCATCCATTTATATTCATTCCAGGTACGGTCTTTCTTGCTGGTCTCATACATTTCAAATTTCATTGTGTGTTAAGCTGGAAATTGTTAAAATAAACCCTAAATTAAAAAACTAAAAATTTCACCGTTAAAAAACAAATTTTATTACAAACCCACTTCCAAAATAATTTTCAGAACTCAATCCCAAAGTTTCGCTCCTTTTCAACTCCATTTGCCCAATAAACCAGCACTAGTCCACTCACTAATTTCTCCCCACTTGGGCATTTTTCGATTTTTTGCTTTGTTGGGTCATTTTGGGTTTGTGGGTATTTCTGTTTTGGTTTGCATTGATCAAATAACATCTAATACGAGTAGAAAATTGCTAGAAGTAGTGTTTAAATCGTTGATTTTATTTTTGTTTTACATACTTGGTCAAATTTGGGTCAATTCCCCCATAGGCAGAATTTCATCTTCCACTTCTAGCTAATTTTACATTTCCGATTTCATTTCCAGCCACTAAACATTTTAATTCAACCATTTTCATCTTCAAAATCAGATCATAAATTGTTTTAGCTAATTGCCCCATCCATTACCCAATTTCTGTCCATTGGGTGGAAAAGAGTCTCAGGTATTTTCGATACTCATTCCTTGTTTGCATTTGTTCTATCTTTTGGGGTTTGGGTGTCTCTTTTGTCTCTCAACCATCACTGGTTGAGCGGGGTCTCCCCCCTGACTTGGCTACTTGCCTTGTCTGAAGTGACAAACGCCTTGTCTGGTGTGACGACCATTCTTCGAATGGGGGACTTGGTGTTTGTAGGTTTCACCTACCTGGATGCTTACCCTCTACCATCCTGGACAGGATATCTTTCAATAGCAGCTAGAGCTGGTGTGATAACATGAGAAATAGTGATGACCACCTTGAATGGTCTTCCTAGGTCATGGGATTCCTTCATCCAAGGAATTTGTGCAAGAAGAAAGTTGATCATATTCAGTAGGCCGTGGGAGGAGTGCTCACAAGAAGAAGCTCGAATTGTAGCTCGAGAAGAAAAGATGGGTAATGAAGACCAAGCTCTCACAGCACACACCAGGAAGAACAACAAGAAGAGGGAGTATCCTCATCACAAGAAGGGTAAACACTTTCACCAGAATCGGAGGGAGTATCCATGAGAGATCTTTCTCACATTCGATGTTATACTTGTGATGAGAAGGGACACTATTCCAGAGATTGTCCCAGGAACAAAAGCAGCTCCCACAAGAAGAAGAACAACAAGAAAAAACGTCATGCTCACACTGCAGAGGATGATGAACCTCCAAGGAAGAGAACTAGAGAAGACATTGAAGATTCTTCAAGCGATGAAGAATATGTATTGTAATGTAGGTAACCATCTATAAGGGTTTATTTAGAAGGTTCCATCTCATAAGGCAAAGCTAGAGATGACTTTCAGTATTACATGAAAGGAGTAGAAGAAGCTACTGCAGAGTTGGACTCCGGAAAACAAATAAAGATCAATAATCTATGGAAGAACCTCTCATCCATTTTCAACATTGGTTAAGCTGCACACTATCAGAGACTCCAGTAGTTCCTGCAAGGAAGCAAAGATCAAGAGGGAGCACACTCCAGTAGTTCCTGCAAGGAAGCAAAGATTGAGAGGGAGTCCACCCAACAATCAAACAAAGATAAGTATTTGAATTGTCATTTCTTGTATATATGATTACTTAAATGATGTTGTTTAGTTATGTACATACTTATGTTCCTAGATTTAGGATGTATATCATGCATGTTAGAAAAGTTGCATTAATAAACAAGATCTTACTAATATGCAAGTAATGGGTAAGTGGCCTATGGTACTGTACAACACTCCATTGCTACTTATCTAGATTGAAACCTTTTTGCTGACATGTTGGGAGTAGTGCACACTCTTAACAATGTTCTGGTAGAGATGGAAGGCATCTAGAAAGTTACGGGATATGGATAAATGTTGTATTGAAGCATTGGCTAAGATAATTGCATGACTGTATGACCTATGTCTTTATGCGTAAGAATTTGTTCTGAAAACTATGAGATGTCTCTAATCATGCAATTGAACTTGACTTGTAGGAAAGATCGTATACCATCACCTACAAGAGAGACTTGTTTCGAAGAACAAGCGACGAAGACTCAACATACATCAAAAAACTACCTATTGAAGATATTGAAGAACCTAAAGTTCCCAGGATCAGAAATACAGTAATGGAAGAAGCGATTCCAGAAGAATATGAAGAACACGAGATGGAAGATCCACAGGAACCTGTAGATCCACCACATGAGAAGAATTCTCATAAGAGGAAACCAGCATGGGTACGAGAAGCAATTCAAGATGTAGAGAGATATGGTGCTCCAGAAAGAATACATAGAGAAAGCAAGAGACCGAGACCATTCTCCAGTTATGTAGCCCTGCCGTGCGACATCATTGACAAAGAACCTGCCAATTATGAAGAAGCGGCAGAAAGGAAGGAATGGAAGGATGCCATGATCGAAGAGTATCAGTCGATCATGAAGAATGATGTCTGTGATGTGGTCTCGAGACTAGTAGGGAAGTTTGTTGTGACTTCCAAGTGGATCTACAAGATCAAGCATGCTGCAGATGGCAGCATAGAGAAACACAAGGCGAGATTTGTGGCACGTGGCTTCTCCCAGAAGGAAGGGATAGACTATGACGAGACATTTGCACCTGTAGCCAGATACACTTCCATCTGATCAGTACTTGCTCTGGCTGTAGCGATGAAGTGGAAAGTACAACAGATGGATGCCAAGACGGCGTTCTCGAATGGTATAGTAGAGGAGGATGTGTATGTGGAGCAGCCACTCGGATTTGAGACACATGACAGGGAGACTCACGTGTGCAAATTAAAGAAAGCCTTGTATGGATTAAAACAAGCACCAAGGACGTGGTCCGACAGGATTGATAGCTTCCTGACTAGTTTGGGATTTACCAAGAGTAAAGCTGATTCCAACCTTTACTACAAGGTTGAGGAAGGGAACCTAGTGATACTTCTGCTTTATGTAGATGACCTGTTTGTGACAGGTGAGGATGGGGTGATTGTTGACACGAAGAGGAAGCTTGCTGCCGAGTTCGAGATGAAGGACTTGGGTATGATGCACTATTTTCTAGGCATGGAGGTGTGGCAGAGTGCGGATGGAATCTTCCTTGGACAAGGGAAGTATGCAGTAGAGATCCTGAAGAGGTTCGAGATGATGGACTGCAAGGCCATGACCACACTTGTGGCATCGAACCTGAAGCTATTGAGTGATGCTTCATCAGAGTCGGTTGATGCCACGATGTATGGTCAGATGATTGGATCCTTGATGTACCTAACGAATACGAGACCATTGTTTGCTTTGCTGTGAACACATTGAGCCAGTTCCTGATGGATCTGAGACATGTTCACTTGATTGCTGCAAAGCATATTCTGAGGTACCTGAAGGGTACGGTGGATTATGGGCTCAAGTATGATGCGAATCATAAGATTAACCTGGAGGGTTATGTTGATTCGGATTGGGCAAGTAGTGCCTGTTATCACATATATAGTAGCTGGGCTACCATACATTATTTTTCTGATTCCAGTACACTATTCAGCCAGTTCCCTTGCATTGAGATGCTGAGATGAGCATCTATTTTGGATCACTATCAGATTTTGGACAGTATATATTCCCCATGCTATGACTGAGTCTCAGGACACTCAGAGAGATGACCGATGTAGCTATTATACCATTTGTACATGAGCAGTCAGTAGTGCCCAGAGTTACAGTAGCAGTTTCAGAGGACAGATGATGGTTTAGAGGATGAGCATTCAGGTATATGACTCAGTAGGTATATCATGGTGTTGTGGTTATATTGCTTTTATATTCATTCTTATGGCATGTCTTAGCATTTAGTATCATGATCTGGCGATCATATAGATATGTGGACCTGGTTGATCTTGTTATATATATTATATTGTCCCTACTCAAACTTAGAAGTTCACCATTCATACTCACTGGTTTTACCCTCCTTAGGGAGAATAGAGGTGATCATTCCACCATACCTTGGCTTGCTAGTGTTGGCTCCATTATTCATTGTCTTCATCCACCCATTACCTACCTTTTAGTTTATCACCCTGACTTACTACTTGACTAGTGGCATGGAGGACTTTTCTCCACTGTAGCCTCTATGTTGGATGAGCTTCCCTGTTTATTGTGTCTCGGCTCTGAGTGGTGACAAAACTTACCTATGGTGAGTTGGATTTCCTTGAGAAATCCCCCTAGTTACTAAAGTTGTGTTGGCTAAACTGAAACTTTTAGTGCTGCCATGAATACAAAGTATGAGAAATGAAATGTTATATCTTGTATGAAAAGCCCGTTTCATGCAATGTGTTTCTAAACACACATGAATGAAAGACAAGACAAATGAAAATGGCTATGAAATAAAATGTTATATCTTTTGTGAAATGTAAATACCTAGGTAAACAAGCTGTCTATGACACACCTAGAAGTGCTCAGGTAAACAAGTGCCTTAAAAACACACCTGCAGCAAAAAGCCTAAATAAATGTAAATCTATGCAATGTGTTTATAAACACACATTGATCAAAGGCTTTGGAAACTATAGGCCCCAAAAGCAATGAAACTCAAATGCTATATTAAAATGATTGCTGGCCTCATTTGTATTATGGATTGTGCGCATCTGTTAAAGGTGAATAAATACTTTTTGAACAACTTATCTATCTGTGAGACACCGCCATTCCCTGTGTTGTTGCTCATTCAGTATATGCTATGGTGTATATTCCCTTTCCCATATCCAAAGTGTCACGATGTTGAGTCAGTAAGTCATCCTTGGCCTAGCCAGTTTATTGTAAGCCTTCACCCTTCACTAGCAAATTGATCACAACTATGAAGTGAGTATGGTCTTGAAAGTCTAGTCTGAGTCATAATAATAATTAATGACATTATATATTTGTTGGTAGATCGCCAGTAATGATTACTTTTTGTTATAATTGCTATTTGAATGAATTGTAAAGCATGCATTAACCTTTGCACTTTGCAGCAGCTTCTGATGATAGTATGAGTTATATTTGGTCATGTTGACTTGGTCAAACTTAGTTTGACCAAGGTCAACCACAGGACATGAGATGATTAGACCTTATGATAATACAGACAGATGATATAGGGTCTATGTACATGTACATGATGGTTCTATGCATCATATGCAGGGTTATGATGATGATTTATGGCTTTCAACATTATTTGATCATTTACAAATTATTATTATTTCACCTGTTCGGGCATATTGGATATATTATATGATCATGCAGAGATCCATATGGTGTATGAGTACACATCTTGGATAGATTTGGACCTTCTGAGTCCAATGAGACAGTCTACTTTCAGTTCCGGGCAGTTATAGTAATGATTGAGCCTCAGTAGGCTATCCTAGTACAATTTTGCTCCATCGGAGACCCTATCAGAGCAGAGATGGATTTTATTTAGTTCACCTAGGGCGCTGTGCATGGAGGGGGTGGTCCAACCACTTGATTTTACCATATTACCCCCTCCCAGACACATTGGTGCCCTCACCTTGACAGCGCAGGCACTCCAGGAGGCAGTTTGGGCAGTTTCACGCTTCCCGAGGCAGTTCAGATTTGGTAGAAATGGCTACAGAGGAATTTGATTTGGGCTACTGAGGCAAAGTTTTGGCATGGGTTGATCAGTGATGATGAGTAGGATGTCTTCCACACCTTCTCCAGCAGTTTCAGCTTCATCGGGACCCACATCCATCACTTATGGCATTTTCTGATGATTTTTGGAGCCTCCTAAGGCTCACGATTTGTCCATTGAGGCACGATTTGGTATTTTGATGACTATTTTATTATTATTGTGCTATGGGGATTGACCAAGGGTGTCTAAAAATATCCCTTGGACCCACCATGAGCTAGTTGTTATATTTTGTCATCATGATTTGGTGGGATCCCCTCTCCTAGGGTGATTTTGCCCACTTATTGTTATATTTTATTAGTGATCCATGTATTTTATTGTTGAGTTCATCTCAACCATTGATTAGATCTTTTGATCTTTTAATCTTAGCCACTCATTCAAAAAGTGGTTAGATTGTGGACTCTCTCCCTCCTATTTAAAGGAGAGAGCTTCTCATTGTAAAGGGGACTCTTGGCTCTGGATAATTGGAATAGAAAATTATTATTGCATCTATCTCCAGTGTTGTTGTGAATGCTTTTGGAGTTCGTTTGTTGATTCTTCCTTTGCACTGGGTTATTGGAGATTTTGTCTTTCCATATTTTTGTACCACGTTTTTTTTTGCACCTACAGGTGGAGGCCGATTTGGTTTGAGGAGGACTTATTGGTAGGGGAGGACCCTCCCTACTTCTTTGGATCTCTTTGTTGGTAACAGGGAGTATTACTATCCCAGGACCTTCTATTTCATGTTACTTTTGCATTTCACTTGTATTTCCTCCATACTTGATTGTTCTGATTGAAATCGCTTTCCTTGGATTGATAGGTAGAGGAGGTCGCACTTGTGGGCTAGGGCATCATTTCGGCAAGCAAATTCAACAATTTCTCATTTGATCTTTGCGGGAGTCTTCCTCAACAACAAGGCATCTCTCTTCATCACTCAGGTATGATCTCAAGGTAATTTCTCTTTCCATGATCTATCCATTTGTCTAAGTTACTTCAAACCCTAATTAATTAAAACCCCATTTCTACATTTTCTCAGATCTACAAAGATCTAGTGGCTTCTTGGGTAAGACATTTAAAACCCACCTCTATAGTATCCACGGCAACCCGGATCTATAGTTTGGTGAGGATTGGCCTCCATTTGACCCCTTTCCCAAAGGCAACTTAGCCTCTCCAAGTGAGGTCGCACTCCTTGGTTTGGGTGAGTTAACCTAGATCTAGTACGTGGGTAGTTGAGATTTCACTTGATCTACAATCTACACATCCAATAACCTACCCCTAGACTGTCACTTTAGTGATTTCTACCTTGTGGGCCCTATTCCTCATTTCAAGGGTTGAAACCCCTTTTGACCACTTGGTAATATCTTCAATCTCAGATCTACTGAGATCTAGCCACTGGATTGCCTCGATTTTCTAGATCCACATTGATACTTGCATAAACTACTTGGATCTATATTTTAGTGGCCATTGGATTTGACTTGATCCCATTTATCATGCTTTGGGCTCTCCTTGGGCAAGGTCGCACCCCTTGGAGAATTTGAGTTTGTCCACTTGTAGGACGTGGGTAGTTGAGACTTCGGTGGGTTTGGAATAAGCATACCTTGAAACCTATGTCTAGTATGTCATTTTGTGAAATCTTGCCTTGGGGGTAGCATTCCTTCTTTTAAGGGATTGTTGTCCACTTGGGTCACATCATGAACTATTAAGATCTAGAAAGATCCAACCATCATACCTTTAGTAGCCCACTTGTCTTATGTCATAAGGGTCATGATCTACAAGTTAACCTCTTTTTGACTCCATTTGTCCCAATTCCCAAGGCACTGATCTTTCTCCAAGCTCATTCGACTTTCCTAGATTGTTGGGTTAACTTGTGGTTTGATCCTGGTTTTGGTTGCTTGAACCCCTTGACATTGTCATATCTTGTAATCAAACTTATCTTTGGTACTAGTTAGCCCCAATTCAACCCTTAACTACCCTGCATTGGACACGGTTCCCAAGGTAGTGGATTTTCTCACAATTGACTAGTACTTTAATCCTGGATCTTATTTCAAATACTATAAGTCACTCTCACATCCACAATGAACCAAAGTTTTACTCATTGAACCCCTTATTCATCTGGTGACTTTATCCTTAGATCTAGGGTTTACCATACACCTTACGTATTTCACTTATACTTGACTTGATCTGGTGTTTTGGTTTGATCTCTCCTGTCGGGAGTAGATCTGGGTCTCCCCCTTTGTTGTCTTGGGCTAGATAACATAAAGTGAAGATTGCCTCGATTGGCGTGACAACCATCCATTGGGAGTCGAGGCTATCTTGGTTGCACCTCTTTGGTTGCCCCTCCCTTTTGCCATCCATCTTGGATCTATCTCTAGGGGCACCTACAAGTTTGGTGATAACAGTGCCATTGATAGGAAGAGCACTTTGGGGTGCTTCTTCAGTATGGGATCAGGTGTGATCTCTTGGTTTAGCAGGAAGCAGTCCTACGTGGCATTGAGTACAGCCAAAGCAGAGTATGTCGCAGCTTGTTCGGCTAGTTGTGAGGCAGTATGGCTGAGGAAGCTACTGTCTGATTTATTTGATCTCCAGGATGCTACTTGTATATATTGCGACAACCAGAGTTGTGTGAAGTTGTCTGAGAACCCAGTGTTCCATGACAAGTCGAAGCACATCGAGATCAAGTATCACTATATCAGGGATTTGGTGCAGAGAGGAGTAGTGAAGCTCCAGTATGTTGCGACAGACGAGCAGATAGCCGATGTGTTGACCAAGCCGTTGGCTAGAGTGAAGTTCGAGTACTTCAGAGAGAAGCTTGGTGTACTTCAGATCGAGGTTCCTTCCAAGGGGAAGTGATGAGTCCGGAAGACGCAGATGTACATGAGCCATTCTCACATAGTGGTGGGAAAGTCCTCCTATGGTGTAGATGTAAGGGTTGATCCATTCTCAAATGGTGGTAGGAAAGTCCTCCCATGGTGCAGATGTAAGGGTTGGGGCCAGTCCAATATGGTGGTAGGAAAGTCCTCCCATGGCCGCTGACATAAGTGTCGGAGCCTTTCTCGAATGGTGGTAGGAAAGTCCTCTCATGTCGGTTGATGTAAGTGCCATGTCTCGCATGCTGGTAGGAAAGTCCTCGCATGTTGGTATACTGGGTCTTGTATGGTGTTAAGAAAGTCCTCCCATATTGGAGACATTGTGATGTGCATCTGGGATGTGCTCCGTGTGACGATGAGATGATCTGAAGATGATGAGGTAACAATAGGGTACACAGGTTTTGCAGAGGCATATAATCAGTCTTGGGATGCTCCTTCAGGTTTTGCAGAGGCATATAATTAGTCCTGGGAGATTCTGCAGGTTTTGCAGAAGCATATAATAAGTCCTGAGATGTACCTACTTGATGGCTTGCTCGCAGAGATGATGAAGACCTACATGGAGGCTAGGCCTACATCCAACATGAAAAAGGGCTGGCTCTGTAGAACTTCCTATGACGAGTAGATTGGAGATTGATGGTCGAGATAGCAGCAGTAGTGACGATGATGATCCAGCTTTGATGATGATCCAATGACGAAGACTTGTACTAATGAACTATGTTAAGAGAATACCTTCCTAGTTAAGAGGGAGTGTTAATGTAATTGTAACTTCAGAAGATATTCACTTGTATATTTTATATTGTATTTGTATTTTATTATTGTACCTCCGACGGAGATGTTTATTCCTCTGATCGGGAGAGTCATTATTGTACGTGAGTCAGGTAAAGTCAGTGAGGTTAACCCTCCCTTGTATGTCGGGGCATTAGACCCCAGAGTCGGGTCTTTCACGGGTTATTAGACTCTCTTAGAGAAGTCAGCCCAGTCAGTTACACTTAGGGGCCGACATGTTTGGGGTTAAGGCTAAGTGAAAGGTAAAGTATAAATAGAGAGGGTGCTCCTCTCTATTTGATCATTCACTCACTCATTCATTTGCGCATTAGTGAGAGAGAGGAGGAGTTCGCACAAGTGAAGAAGAGAGAAGCTGCTGGAGACCATTTCTACTTTTGAGGTTTTGTATTGTTGCTCATTCTATCTCTGAGGAAGTTGCGGGGTTTTCTCCTTTATGGTTTCCCCGATGAAACTCTTTGTGTCTCTTGTCTCTTGTGTTTGAATTGCTGTGCATGTTATTCTCTCAGATAAGATCCTAGATCATATTGAATTAAATTGTGAAAGTCTAACAAGAACACCGAATACACAACTTCACCGAATCACGCCTTCGACTTTCGCAATCTGCAATCCGCCATGCAGGATTCGGAAAGTCGGAACTCCAACGTGCAACTTCGAAGAAATCACCTCTTTGACTTCCGCAATCCGCGATGCAGGAGTCGTAAGTCGGAACCCCAAATTCACAACTCTGGGAAAATTACTCCGACTTCCGCAATCCACAATCCGGCTTGCGGGAATCGGAAGTCGGAACTCCAAATTCACAACTTCGAGAGAATTACACCAACGACTTCCGCAATCCGTTGTAATACCCCTAGTTTTGACTTGGAATGTATTTATCCAAAATTATGTAAATGATGTAAATATGCTAGTGTGAATTCCTAGTGTGGAGCTCAAGGCCAAGGCCTGACTAGTGAATGTCTAGGCATGTATAATGTATATATTTTATTTGGACTATTTAGTTGGCTTTTATGTTTATTTAGAATATTATGTAAACATTATGTGCATAAATAATAAAATGGTCCAACAATGGCTGTGCAAAGAGTACCAAAAGGGGCTATGATTCCACCAGAGGGGAAGAGGAAAGGGGGTCCAAGGTGACTAAATCCTTGCTGCCAAGTGTCAACCTTAGAACTCACCCAAAATTCTGTCATGTGATGAGAATAAACCAATTATCTCCTTTTTTGACAATTTTTTCCAATCATTAATGCATGTGTGTGGTTGGTGGGAAAAGTCACCTCATGTAGTTATTGAGGCATGGGACTGACTGCACTTTTGTGACAGTTTTGTCATGACAAAAGTCAGTCTGCAGCTGCCAGGAGTCCTTTCTTCTACTGCCAGAAGTCATGTCAGTTGTCTTTTCACCATTTTACCATATCCCTTGGAGTCAACCCTCATTTGCCTCATTCTTTCACTCAAATTTGGAGGATGCAGAGCTCTCCCTCGCTGTCCATGAACTTACCATGCTGTTTTGAACTCAGAAATTCCAATTTAGAGACCATGCTGCAGATTGGGAAGTGGGTATTGTTGGTTGTAGGTGAGCAAAGAGGTTGGGCAAGCTAGAAACCCTTACCCTTGAGTTCTGCTGCTCGTAGGTGCTTGAGAATCCACAAATTGAGGCTGTAGGAGTTTCTATAACAGCCAATACCAGGTTGGACTTCTTCTATGCACACACTGGAAGCACCCAACAAGATGGATCGCCCAAGAGAAGGATCGGTGAAGGGGATGCCTGAGCTAGAAGGGTGTTGTGTGGGGCAGGTATTGTGGAAGCCAAGGCTGTGAGAGCTGAGTGAGACCCCTGTAGAGCTATGAGCATTTGGCTAAGTACAGAGAGCAGAATGGGTTGTGGGCTGAGAGATAGAATTCTGTAGGTGTTTCCTTCGCCCTGGTGGCCTCATAGCCCAGCTTGGGGGTGGCCTCTTAGCAACAGAAAGAGTATATGCTGGATAGAGTGCCTATGGCTGGGTGGAAAAGTGTTCTTACACAACCAGTTGCTTGGATCTGCGTTGGATAAAGATAAGTATTCTTATGCATTTGATTTTGAAGTGTTTTTATTTCATGCCTGTAATGTTATGCTTGTGTATTTGCATGGTAGATGTGTGTGGATAGATTTTAATTCCGCTGTGCATGTTTATTTACATTTTTGCACACATTTCATTTGTTGAAAAACGTATTATGGACATGGGGCGAAATTTGAGAGCCCAGGTTTTTCCAGCGTCCCCTCCCGATGGTCAGAAAGAGTATATGCTGGATAGAGTGCCTATGGTTGGGTGGAAAAGCGCTCTTACACAACCAGTTGCTTGGATTTGCGTTGGATAAAGATAAGTATTCTTATGCATTTGATTCTGATGTGTTTTTATTTCATGCCTGTAATGTTATGCTTGTGTATTTGCATGGTAGATGTGTGTGGATAGATTTTAATTCCGCTGTGCATGTTTATTTACATTTTTGCACACATTTCATTTGTTGAAAAACGTATTATGGACATGGGGCGAAATTTGAGAGCCCAGGTTTTTCCAGCGTCCCCTCCCAATGGTCAAATTGGGTGAGGGGGATGTTACATCTGCAATCCGCCTTGTGGGAGTCGGAAAGTCGGAACCACAAAGCAAAACTACGAAGAAATCATGCCCCCGACTTCTGCAATCCGCAATCTGCACTGCGGGTTCGGAAAGTCGGAAGTCGGCCATATGCCCTTGTCACGGCCAACTTCTCAGGCTGATAACTTCATCATCCTAAGTCCATTTTTGGAAAACTTGGTACTGTTGGAAAGCTCTTGGTGAGCCCTATGCATCGGCATGATCCTTGGCCACACCCGAGGACTCTGATCTTGTCCTTCTTCCAACCCAAAATGTGGACCCAAACTTCATCAAGGCCTCTTTACCACTCTGTAAGGGTTCTTATACTACCCTGTCATGGCCCTTCCCTTCATCTGATCCACAGAGGGAACATGAACACCACAGGGGGTGTCTATTTCTCCCCCAAGGCCCTGACTGAACATTCTGAGCATTCTGGCCTTTACAACACTTAGCCTTATTCATCAATGAACATGTTACCAACTTTTTTGTACCATAGTTGGATTATCTGAAGAGCCGCCATTTGATAAACATGATGAATGTTTGTACTCCAGTGTATCGGATGATCCATCATTTGTGCCTAGTTAATTTTGGCTAGTCAGTTTTGTTTTTTAGTCGACATGACCATGGCCCCACGGGGTTTGTAATAAAGTGTTTTAGTAGGATTCTGAGTGGCTCGGTTCCCCATGACTTGATTAAGCAACTAAGGTATTCCAGGGAGTTTTTTCCCTTGTCAATTATACTTTGCCTATAGCCGAGCTATAATCGATGAGGTTTTCTTCCGCTTCTTCCAACGCTGGAATGCCCGATTTTGAAAATTTTAGCCATGGGGGGTTATTATAGTCCAACTGATGTATATAAGCCTACTAGACACTATTAGAATAGGTTTGGGTCATGTCCTAGGTCACTAGGACCCTCAGAAAATTTTTTGAAATTTTTTTTTACCAGGTCCTCCGGTTTTGAGTTTTTAATTATTTTAAAAAATTTTAATAAATTTTTCCATAGTTTAAATGGAAAAATTTCAATTTGTAATATGTCAGTCATCCAGGATCCGAATTCAGTGATTGAAGGCTCCAACCTTAAGCCAAAAATCATTCATGATCCCCGGACCAATTTACCTTAAGTTTCGGATGTCAATTCATCCTCATAATTAATAATTTCTCAAAAAAGCCATTTATAGAGAAATTATTAATTAAAATATTAAAAATTGAATATTTGGTGATAATCCAAATCTCTCCAAAATAATCCAAATGGATTAAAATAAAAGGCTAATTGACATGGCACTAGGCATTAATGAAGATTCCAATCATCTCAGTCATCATCCAGTCACTACAAGAGATCTCCTTTCTTCCCTTCATCCACCTACAAAAACATAAACAAAAACAAAGAGTAAGCTTGTTAAGGGTTAGAATTGTTTCATATTTCAGATCTTACATCTTGCAATAGTTTAATATCGTTTCAAAGTTTCAAGTTTGGCATTTGTTTATCAAAGGTTTATAGCTTAGATCTTTAAAGTAGTTTCTAGTTTCATGATTTGAAAAGTAGCATTAGGGTAGCTTAGATCTCATTTCATAAATCTTAAAAACTTGCATTGGAAAAAGTTGTTTGCATATAGATTAGATCTTAGTTTTTTGCACCTAGTTTCAAGTTCATTTGATTTTCATTAACATTTAATGGGTGCCTTGTTGAGGATTGACTGAGCATATGTAGGTTTCTTGAAAAGAGAAGAAATACTTGTGAAGACAAGATTCAAAGAGGATCAAAGTTATACTCAAGGAGAAGACTTAAACCAAATCAGAGAATCAAAACCACTCTCTTTTTGTATTAGCCATCAAGGGCTTTCAAGTTTTTGTTTCAATAAGTTGTTTTACTTCTCTCCAAAGGACCTTTCAAGGGTTTAATTCCCAAAGGCAATTGTAATTCAGTAAATAAAAAGGCTAGGTGGGATAAGGCCTCCCACACATTGGTTCTCCTTCCCCATTTGGGGAAGTTTGTTTCATGCATGCTTTAGTTAGTTTTACTTCAAGTTTTCTAGATTAAAGTTCATTTTTTGTACTTAGATTAGCTCTCTTCCAAGTCTTGACTTGAGATAGCAACCTTGGGATTTCATCCCAAGGGCCTCATTGTTTTGTGGCAGCTCCTCTTTCCCCGTTAGCATCCTTGCGGACATCCAGCTAGCTGGAAAGTTTTCGGGACTAGCGGTTCTAGTGATCACCTTGTTCGGAGGTTGATCCCACCTTATTGTTTATTTCTTAATTAGTTGTTAATTTTGGCCTTAGAAAGCGTACACTTTTTATTATCTTTCATTACTTGTTTTAATTAAGAAAGTGTGCTTTTTCTTCACACAAGCTGCTTCTATTCTAATAAAGAACAAATCCTCTTGAACTTGTAATAACCCAAGTCAAGAGCACTCTCTGTCGGAGAGCATATTAAATTTGCATTTCCCCTTGCATTAGGCATATAGATTAAATAAGTCTCTTGAACCTTGTCATAAGACAAAGTCAAGAGCACTCTCTATCGGAGAGCTGAACTGTGTGCTTCAATAATAATAAAAACTTCCAACTCACACCCCGTTAAATAATTTACCTTGGTTGCTATTCGACACATGTATGCTCTGCCAACCTGAAAGGGTTGGGCTAGTACTCAGGAAGGTGTTGGACTTGATAAACTTCTATAACGTAATACAATTTTCACCCCACAACCAATAAACCGGCGTTGCTTTTGATAAATACTAAAGTGCTATTCTGGGAGGTGGAGCCGGAGTGCCGTTGTTCAGACTTCGAGGGTGGTTTAAACATTGGACACTTATCCTCTTGATAACTGGACGGTCCGTCAGATCACCGTGAATAGCCACTGAAAGTATTTCTTCCGGTTGGACGTTTTATCCTTGTTTCTTGCCAGCCTAATAATCAAGACCACTAAAATTCTTAATTTACCAAGATAAATTGCAAAACGATCTCATGAACATATCTTTCGAACTCTTGTATCAAGCAACCCAAGCACTCAAGCAAATATTTGACTCCATAAAGCACTGGTCCTTGATATCATATTTTCATTTGCTTATTATCTATTTGGAGTACTTGTTGATCAATTTTCCATATGTGAGTGACTTGTACTTAAAGATTCTCAAGTGGTTGTGCATCAAGTTATCTCGTATCTTGCATTTGCAAAGTGGATTGCTCATTTATCTTGTGTTCATTTTTTTGACTTTACAAAGTTGTGATCTTTTCATTATTCAAAAAACTCCTAAACAACACCCATCTGCATCACCATACATCGTAAAACATCAAAACACATTGAGCCATAGTAAGCTCTTTGTAGGGACTACCCCCCTTGGCTTCGTTAGGAGTTAGCCTAAATGGAGGAGCTGGGATTCAGGTGACAGTACCAGGCTCATTGCTTGCCCCCAAGGCCACACCTTCCCCACTTGTAGTGAGGGAACAACTTTCGAAAGATTTCTGCTGCTGGTGTGCATCTCGACGGACAACATCTTTGGCGCCGTTGCCGGGGACAAATTTTTTTGTTCCTAGACGACCTTAATTTTTTCTAGTTTGTTTTACCTTTTTGATAGATTCTGAATCTATCTGGCGACTCCACTGCCCTTTTTTAGTTTTCCTTTTTTGGTAGATTTTTAGTCAAATCACTCTCAGAAATTAGACTTGAATCCACCTGGTGACTCCACTTTCAGTAAACCCCTCAGGGTATTCAACTAGATGGAATTTTGAAGGTTTACTTAATTTCATCCCCGAGCCTGAAAAGGTTTATAGGAGGAGATTGAATAAACTTAATTCTCGTAGGATCCTTGAAGAGCTTGGATCTCAGTCTATTTTTGACATCCATAGTCTTTTTGAAGAAACTAACTTAGAAAATTTTGAAATTCTTGAAAACAATAATAATTGTCTTTTCGATACAATGGGTGATTTCTATTCTCCCCTTAACATTACTCAGATAGCAGGTCAACCACATGACATTCCAGACAAAGCTATTGACAAACTTCCCATTTTTACTGGCACTGATGCCATTACTGTTGCCTATCATCTCAAAGCCTTCTCAAAATGTACAAGTGGATATGTCAGAGATCCTGCTCACAAGCATGATGATGTATACATGAAGCTATTTGCTTTATTTTTAGATGGGGATGCTGGTGACTGGTTCATCGGCTTACCGAACAACTCCTTTGCGACCTTGACTGCTTTCAAGAATGCTTTCACAAACAAATATGGTGAGAAAAAAGAGCCTCGACATCAACTTGCAGCTTTAACGAACATTAAAAGAAGTGAGATGGAGACCATGGATGAGTTCAATAAGAAATTCACCGACTTGTCCAATGCAATCCCTACAGATTATAAGCCAACTCCACATACTATATTGGTCTACTACATTGAGGCCTTAAGTGGGGAAATGCAATATGAACTCAGGGATAAAGAACCCACCACTCTGTTAGAAGCACAAGAAATGGCAACCAAGATAGATAAGAACATGCAGGTAAGTCAAATCTACCTGGTTTTTCTAGAGCTCAAACTCCTTTGAAATCAACTGAGCATAAGGAAAAGGATCCTTTATCTGCTATGAAGGATTCTTATGAGAAAAAGATGATGGATATGTGTGAAAGATTGGAAAAGGCAGAGCAGAAACATGTAGTTCAAATGAAGGAAATACAAAATCACATCATAAACATGGAAAGAGCACATGTTCAACAGATTCAACAGGTTCAACAAACTCAGCCAGTTCAAAGAAACTACCCTCCGAAAAACAACTGGCAAAAAAAGGCTCCCAACAATGAAAAGAGGCCTCCAAGTCAAATAGAGCCTGCTAACATGACTGAGACCTACATACCATTTTGTAGGGCTTGCAAAGATTTTCATGAAGAATTTTCTTGTTACTTTGCAAACTATGTACAAGAACATGGATTTCCAGAGGGTAGTACTAGTGAGCCAACATCAAGTGAGCCTGAGTACATAAATGCGGTAGGAGACATCCACAACATTCCCAGAGAAAGTCGGAAACAAGCCAAACAGTGCAATCATGAGCTGGATAATATGACTAAGAACTTTGGAGAAAGACCTTCCAATGAGCAAGTCCACAATATGTAGAAGTTTAAAGGGGTTGGTTACCAAAGAATAGCAAATCCTACACCTACCATACAACCACCAAAGGTAACAATTCCAACTGAATCAACTGACTCTAGTAAATTGAATTTTGATTGGAATAATTGGTTCAATACTACTAAGGTGCCTGTACCTATAAATGAGCTCTATAAAATTCCTGGTCAAATGGAAAAATTGTTGAAAGCACTTGAAATACCCATTTCTACTTGTACTCTCAACCCCAGTCCACCCACTCCTCCTGCTCCTCAAACCCCTAAGAAGGTCACTTTCTCGGACAATGTAGAGCAACCTTCAACCAGCTATGGCAAAACTCATTAGGATCCTCCTATAATCCTGCATACTAGGGAAACAAGAAAAGAAGCTCACCCCCCTTGCTATATATCATCGATGATAGGTGACCTTCTTCTACATAATTGTATGCTGGATTCTGGATCTGGTGCAAGTCTAATGACTAAGAGAGTTATGCAACAACTTAACTTGAAAACCACCAGGCCTTACCAGAATGTATGTGCCATGGATTCCAGACCTGTTGAAGTTGAAGGGATGATCGAAAACCAACCTGTTAGATTGGCTAAATACCCTGACATCCATATTACAATGGACATCCTTGTTATAGATGTGCCTGACAAATGGGGGATGTTACTTTCTAGAAAGTGGGGAGCAACCTTGGGTGGATCAATACAATTAGATGGGTCATATGCAACTGTTCCTGCATCAGAAGATTCGCTTGTCAAACTGCACACTGAAAAGGAAAGAAGATACCATGTTGAGAATCCCCAAAGACCATCAAATGAATATATCTGCAATGCTGATGAGATGGGAACCTATCAAATCAACTCCACCTTTTTAGATCTAATTCATGAAGAGGTTAAAAATGAAAAAATAAATGAGTTGTGGAAAATGAATTTTGATGGGGCATATTCTAGAGCAGGAAAAGGGGCTGGTGTTGTCATTGTCTCACAGGAGGGGAAGGTTTTCAACTTTGCTTTCAGATTAGAGTTTGAGGCAACCAACAATGTGGCAGAGTATGAGGCACTTCTACTAGGCATAGAGATCTCCAAGGACATGGGAATTAAATTGCTAAGTATTAAAGGGGATTCAGATCTAATTGTCCAACAAATTAAAGGTCAGTTTGCATGTAAGTGTCAGAGACTTTAGAAATATAGAAATGCAATCTGGGACACAATGGAATTTTTTGATGCCCTTAATATAGAAGCAGTCCCTCGAGATCAAAATAGTGCCACGGATAGGCTTGCGGATTCAGCTTCAACACTTCAATCGTTAGATGAAATGTTAGAGGGGCATTGTCCCTTGGAAATTAACTTCAGACCTTCTATCCCTGATAATATAGAACATTGGCAAGTTTTCAGGGATGATGAGCAAATACTAAAGTTCATAAATAACATTGATGAGTTCTTAAATTATAAACCAAATGATCAAGAAGAAGGCAAAGATTATGAAGATGAAGGTAACTGCTAAAATCCTGTTCCACGAGGCTTTGTTGCCTTAGAGAACATCTTTGACAGACAGGATAGAAGAAAGAGTAGTGTCGACCAAATGAAGCCGGGTGAGTACATTGAAATCAATATCGGAACAGAAACAGAACCAAAAATACTAAAAATTGGAAAAGGTATCTCTAAAGAGGAAAGGAATGCCCTTATAAACTTGCTAAGAGAATTTAGAGATATATTTGCCTTCACTTATGACGAGCTTAAAGCATATAGGGAAGATGTCTTTCAACACACCATTCCCTTGAAACCTGAATGTCAAAAGGGCAAACCTTTCCGGCAAAAACTCAGGCAAATAAATCCTAAGTTGAACCCTATTGTCAAGCAAGAATTAGAAAAGATGTTGGCAGCAGGCATTATAGCACCCACTCGACATACTTCATGGTGCTCCAACTTGGTTGTAGTTAGAAAAAAGAACGACAGCTTAAGAATATGTATAGTCTTCACAAATCTAAACATAGCATGTCAGAAAGACAATTACCCTCTTCCCAACATGGAGACCCTCCTCCAACGGGTCACTGGATCAAGCATTATGTCAATGCTGGATGGCTTTTCAGGGTACAATCAGGTAGTCATTAAAGAGGAAGATAGACACAAAACTGCTTTCACAACCCCTTGGGGAACTTTTGAATATCTAAGAATGCCTTTTGGGCTTACGAATGCTGGGGCCACTTTTCAAAGAGCCATGGATTACGCTTTTAAAGAATTGGTAGGCAAAATCATCGAAATATACCAAGATGATTTGACTGTATTTTCAAAAGAAAGATCTAGCCATGTTGGTCATCTTAGGAAGGTATTTGAAAGGTGCAGAGAATATGGGATTTCTTTAAATCTGGGTAAATCAGTTTTTGGCAGTGAGGAAGGAAAGCTTTTAGGTCACATTGTTAACAAAGACGGGGTCAAAATTGACCTCGAGAGAATTAAGGCTATACAGAAGATTCCCCTTCCAAGAAATGTCAAGGGTCTCCAATCTTTTAACGGTCATATCAACTTCATAAGAAGATTCATCCCAAATTTAGTCGAGTTAATGAAACCCAAGCAACGGTTATTAAAAAAGGATGCTAAGTTTGTATGGACTGATGAGGGGAGAGAAGCTTTGCAACCATAAAAGATGCTATCACTAGATCACCTGTATTGATTAGTCCTGACTACACAAAAGATTTCATGGTGTTCTCTTTTGCTTCAGAAGATACAATCGTTGGGGTTTTGCTCCAGAAGAACTTCAAAGGGTTCGAGCAACCAATTGCCTTCATGAGTAGAGCCCTACAACATTCAGAATTGAAATAACCATCATGGAGAAACAAGCCTATGCTTTAGTAAAATCTCTAAAGCATTTCAAAACATACATTGGTTACTCAAAAGTTATAGGATATGTCCCCCATGCTGCAGTAAAAGACATCCTATCCCAGCAAGATTGCTTAGGAACAAGGGGCACATGGGTATCTAAAATCCAAGAGTATGATCTAGAGATTAGGCCTACTAAACTGATAAAGGGACAGGGCCTAGCTAAAATGCTAACTCAAAAGAATGAAGAAGCTATTGAAATGAGCTGTGCAAACCATCCATCTAGTCCACGCACGACACCAGCTTTGCAAGAACTTGACAATCATTGGTACTCAGACATCATATATTTTCTGCTACACTTAGATGTCCCCGATCATCTCAAAGGACATAAGAGAAGGGCACTTAGATTAAAAACCGCTAGGTATTGCCTCACTCAGGAGGGTTTGGGTTGGAGAGACCCAGACGGTGTAATACTTAGATGTGTACATGAACAAGATTCCAAAAAGATCTTGACTGAGTTCCATTCAGGATTTTGTGGGGGCCATTATGTAGCAAATACAACTGCACATAAAATCCTTAAAGCAGGATAATATTGGCCAACTATTTTTGCAGATGTTTATAAACATGTCAAGTATTGCCAGGAATGTCAACTTTTCACAGGAAAGCCTAAATTGGCTGCTTTACCCCTTACACCAGTAGTTGTCATCGCCCCCTTTCAGCAATGGGGCCTTGATTTTATCGGGAAATTCAAAGACAACTCTAGTAATGGATTTTGCTGGATCCTCACTGCAACCGACTACTTCACCAAGTGGGTAGAAGCAATTCCCACCAAAACGGCCACAGATAAGGTTAGCATAGACTTCATTGAGGACAAGATCATCACCCGATTTGGCACCCCTTTCAAAATAACAACTGATAATGCCAAGGCTTTTAGCTCGGCAGAGATGAATGATTACTGTTTTAAGTATGGCATTGTTCTATCACACTCTTCCGATTACTATCCTCAGGGTAATGGACTTGCAGAGTCCTCAAACAAGAACTTAATGACCATCCTTAAGAAAACTGTGGGTGATAACAAAAGATTTGGGGATAGCAAAATCAAGTATGCTCTGTGGGAAGATAGGATCACCAAGAAGAACTCTACTGGGAAATCTCCCTTTGAACTTGTTTATGGTATCACAGCAACCTTACCACTTAGCATACAAATACCCATTTTTAGAATGCTAAGTGATTATGATGCTGAAAAGTTGGAATTGGAGGATTGAGCAAATCAGATCATTGAACTTGATGAAAGCAGAAGGACATCATTGGACAAAATGGTAAGACATCAGGAAAGTATGAAGACCACTTTTGACAAATCAGCTAAGCCGAGAATTTTCCAAGTAGGAGATACTGTTCTCTTATGGGACAAAAGAGGGGAAAAGCCAGGGATGCATGGAGAATTCGACAGCCTTTGGAAAGGCCCTTTTATTATACGTTGCCAGGCCGGAACAAATTCTTTCTTTCTAAATACTATGGAGAGATGTTGCCATTAGCTAGAAATGGGCAACAGCTGAAACCCTTTTATCGAAACAACATTCAAGATGACCAAGGGGTAATCTCAGGAAATCCCTAAACCTTATCTTGTTGTACCTTATGTATTTTACTTTTTGTACCATATTTATGTACCATAGCTTTTGTACATTAAAATGTTGTATCATATTGCATTATACATGTTAGAAAAAGAAAGATTTTTTCATTTACTTTGATATAGAAAAAGCAAAAAATATTTTTATGTTGGTATTTCATTTTGGCAATATTTATCATGAACATGTGGAACTAAGACACTTCTGTTTCCATGCAGGAAATTGATGTTCTGGGATTCTTGAACACTTTCTTTGATCCATAGATCGAGCAAGTGCCCGTCCCACAGTTGGAGCCAGATGTTACCAACTTTTTTGTACCATAGTTGGATTATCTGAAGAGCCGCCATTTGACAAACATGATGAATGTTTGTACTCCAGTGTATCAGATGATCCATCATTTGTGCCTAGTCAATTTTGGCTAGTCATTTTTGTTTTTCAGTCGACATGACCATGGCCCCATGGGGTTTGTAATAAAGTGTGCTAGTAGGATTCTGAGTGGCTCGGTTCCCCATGACTTGATTAAGCAACTAAGGTATTCCAGGGAGTTTTTTCCCTTGTCAACTATACTTTGCTTATAGCCGAGCTATAATCGATGAGGTTTTCTCCCACTTCCTCCAAAGCTGGAATGCCTGATTTTGAAAATTTTAGCCACGGGGGGTTATTAGAGTCCAACTGATGTATATAAGCCTACTAGACACTATTAGAATATGTTTTGGTCATGTCCTAGGTCACTAGGATCCTCAGAAAATTTTTCGAATTTTTTTTTTACCGGGTCCTCCGGTTTTGAGTTTTTAATTATTTTAAAAATTTTTAATAAATTTTTCCATAGTTTAAATGGAAAAATTTCAATTTGTAATATGTCAGTCATCCGGGATCCGAATTCAGTGATTGAAGGCTCCAACCTTAAGCCAAAAATCATTCATGATCCTCGGACCAGTTTACCCTAAGTTTTGGATGTCAATTCAGCCTCATAATTAATAATTTCTCAAAAAAGCCATTTATAGAGAAATTATTAATTAAAATATTAAAAATTGAATATTTGGTGATAATCCAAATCTCTCCAAAATAATCCAAATGGATTAAAATAAAAGGCTAATTGACATGGCACTGGGCATTAATGAAGATTCCAATCATCTCAGTCATCATCCAGTCACTACAAGAGATCTCCTTCAAGAGAATTCGCCCTCCTTCACCAAGAATTCGATTTGATGATGTGTTAAGTGATTAATGGGTTGGTTGGTATGCATTAAAGCCTATGGTAGGCGCCTCCCTAAAATTGTGCAAACACATGGCATTGGCTTCATTCAAGAGCGAGTTAGCATTCATTACATATCAAGGATGAGATCTCCCATTAGCTCACGTCAACCTTTACTTGGAGCTCGAGTTTACACATGGCACATTGTTATTTGAGGGGTGATTATTCCAATGAAAGATGAGGGGCGCCTTGCCTAGGTGGAGGCCACCTCCTCATCTCCTTCAATACAACAAGAGCTTTTTGGTGGAGTTAGAACTCCAAAAACTTGGCTTGACATGGATGTGATAGGGATTTGATGGCAATTTGAATTTTTGTTAGGTGCTATTGGCTCCATTCATGCCAATTCGAATTAGGGTAGGCTAGTCTCTAGTTTTTGTTATATAATGAGGTCTTTTCTCCTCATTCCTCATGGATCTTTTAGCAAAGAAACTCTGGAGGATTTGTAACTTGTTAATTATTGAATAAAGTTGTGACTTTGGAGGTCAAATTGTGGAGGCTCTTGGTGGCCATACTTCATCTTGTAGCAAGGTGATATTGTGTATTGCTTATGTACTTAAGATTTTTAAGCATAAGATTTATATTTCAAGAGGGTTAACAATCTAGCACAAGTAACTATAAATCTATGTTTTTCGCTTGAGTATATTGGTTTTGCAAGTATCTTCAAAATACAAGGTTTTTTGTAGGTTCATCTTCACTCTACAGGTTGCCAAAGAGGTTCAAGCTTTTCAAAATTCAAGAAACAAGGAGTTCTTGCTTTCTCCATCAATCTTTCAACAAATTTCTAAATAAGTTACTTGATCTACCTATCTAAACTGTGGAAATCCAAAGCCCTATTCCTATCCAAGTTTGGTTATTGTCTAGCTTGCTTGACTCTTTGCCTTCTCGTTTGCCTCTTCTATCCATCTTTTTCCTCTCCTTCTAGCTCTCGTCCCACTTGCTTTTCCCTTCTTCCTAGCCTCGTTCCAACCCCCTAGATCTCCTCTTCACCTAGCTCTCGTCTCCTCTAGTTTTCTTCCCTCCTTCCATTCCTTTACCTTTCTTCCTCCTCTCTACCTTGCTCTCGTCCTCCTCTTCTTTCTCTTCTCATCTCCCCTAGCCTTCCCCTCCATTTCATTCGTTTCTCCTCTCCATCCCCTCTCGTCTTGTCTTCCCTTTCTTCCCTTCGTCCACCTACAAAAACATAAACAAAAACAAAGAGTACGCTTGTTAAGGGTTAGAATTGTTTCATATTTCAGATCTTACATCTTGCAATAGTTTAATATCGTTTCAAAGTTTCAAGTTTGGCATTTGTTTATCAAAGGTTTATAGCTTAGATCTTTAAAGTAGTTTCTAGTTTCATGATTTGAAAAGTAGCATTAGGGTAGCTTAGATCTCATTTCATAAATCTTAAAAGCTTGCATTGGAAAAAGTTGTTTGCATATAGATTAGATCTTAGTTTTTTGCACCTAGTTTCAAGTTCATTTGATTTTCATTAACATTTAATGGGTGCCTTGTTGAGGATTGACAATGCTTGTGTAGGTTTCTTGAAAAGAGAAGAAATACTTGTGAAGACAAGATTCAAAGAGGATCAAAGTTATACTCAAGGAGAAGACTTAAACCAAATCAGGGAATCAAAACCACTCTTCTTTTGTATTAGCCATCAAGGGCTTTCAAGTTTTTGTTTCAATAAGTTGTTTTACTTCTCTCAAAAGGACCTTTCAAGGGTTTAATTCCCAAAGGGAATTGTAATTCAGTAAATAAAAAGGTTAGGTGGGATAAGGCCTCCCACACATTGGTTCTCCTTCCCCATTTGGGGAAGTTTGTTTCATGCATGCTTTAGTTAGTTTTACTTCAAGTTTTCTAGATTAAAGTTCATTTTTTGTACTTAGATTATCTCTCTTCCAAGTCTTGACTTGAGATAGCAACCTTGGGATTTCATCCCAATGGCCTCATTGTTTTGTGGCAGCTCCTCTTTCCCCGTTAGCATCCTTGCGGACATCCAGCTAGCTGGAAGGTTTTCGGGACTAGCGGTTCTAGTGATCACCTTGTTCGGAGGTTGATCCCACCTTGTTTATTTCTTAATTAGTTGTTAATTTTGGCCTTAGAAAGCGTACACTTGTTGTTATCTTTCATTACTTGTTTTAATTCAAAAAGTGTGCTTTTACTTCACGCAAGTTGCTTCTATTCTAATAAAGAACAAAGCCTCTTGAACTTGTAATAACCCAAGTCAAGAGCACTCTCTGTCGGAAAGCATATTAAGTTTGCATTTCCCCTTGCATTAGGCATATAGATTAAATAAGTCTCTTGAACCTTGTCATAAGACAAAGTCAAGAGCACTCTCTATCGGAGAGCTAAACTGTGTGCTTCAATAATAATAAAAACTTCCAACTCACACCCCGTTAAATAATTTACCTTGGTTGCTATCCGACACCCGTATGCTTTGCCAATCTGAAAGGGTTGGGCTAGTACTCAGAAAGGTGTTGGACTTGATAAACTTTTATAACGTAATAAAATTTTCACCCCACAACCAACGAACTGGCGTTGCTTTCGATAAATACTAAAGTGCTATTCTGGTAGGTGGAGCCGGAGTGCCGTTGTTCAGACTTCGTGGGTGGTTTAAACATTGGACACTTATCCTCTTGATAACTGGACGGTCCGTCAGATCACCGTGAATAGCCACTGAAAGTATTTCTTCCAGTTTGATGTTTTATCCTTGTTTCTTGCCAGCCTAATAATCAAGACCACTAAAATTCTTAATTTACCAAGATAAATTGCAAAACGATCTCATGAACATATCTTTCGAACTCTTGTATCAAGCAACCCAAGCACTCAAGCAAATTTTTGACTCCATAAGGCACTGGTCCTTCAAATCATATTTTCATTTGCTTATTATCTATCTGGAGTACTTGTTGATCAATTTTCCATATGTGAGTGACTTGTACTTAAAGATTCTCAAGTGGTTGTGCATCAAGTTATCTCGTATCTTGCATTTGCAAAGTGGATTGCTCATTTATCTTGTGTTCATTTTTTTGACTTTACAAAGTTGTGATCTTTTCATTGTTCAAAAAACTCCTAAACAACACCCATCTGCATCACCATACATCTTAAAACATCAAAACACATTGAGCCATAGTAAACTCTTTGTAGGGACTACCCCCCTTGGCTTCGTTAGGAGTTAGCCTAAACGAAGGAGCTGGGATTCAGGTGACAGTACTTGGCTCATTGCTTGCCCCCAAGGCCACACCTTCCCCACTTGTAGTGAGGGAACAATTTTCGAAAGATTTCTGCTGCTGGTGTGCATCTCGGCGGACAACAGAACAGATTCATGGCATTACAAAATAGGAATGCAGATGTGTAGAAGCATGATAAGATAACATACACAGGAGAATTAAACCATATTAACACACACCCAGAATAAATTTACCAGCATTTCATCATAGGCATATACAACATAATGCATAGGCATTCAACTCTATTACTTAGTTGGATCAATCTATGTATCCTGTCATAAACAAACAAACATGCACATATGTAAAATAGGCATAATTTGAACCACAGAGCACACTTATCTTTTCGTTGAAGTCCCCAAGCAACTGGCTATGGACTGCAACGTTCCAACCCAACCATAGGACTCTGCCCAGCCTGTATTCTTTCATCACTCAGAGACCACCCTTGAGCTGGGGCTATGTATCCACTAAGGAGGAACTACTTAGGTCCACTCACAGCCTTGGTTTCCCAATCATTCAGGGTCATCCAGCACACAGCTGGCTTTGTCTAGCAAGTGGGGAGACAGGGTAGGAGGTTTCTAAGCCAATAAGCTCAGCCACAGAGTTACAGGCATATCTAGTTGGCTTCAGACAGTCCAGGTAACCCCATCACCTCCACTCTCAGCCTAAGTATGGTCCCCTTCTCTGTTGCACAATCCCTCGGGCACCCCTTCCCTTAGCGCTGACCTCGGCAGGTATGCCTAGTCCCAACTGCTAAACCATGGATAAATGAGCCTTCACTGGCTCTACCATGAAGTCTGAACCCCCTAGTCTCTTTCTCACTGCGATCCGCTCTGGGATCTCCTCAGCGTTGCGGCCGAATGGCTTTGTCCCGCGACCGAATTTCTGGGCGATCAGTCCCACTACGATCTGCTCTCGGATCTTCTCAGGGTTGTGGCCGAGTGGCTCTGTCCCGCCGCTGCCCTTTCGGGTTTCCAAAACTGGGTTTCCCTATGAAATTTTGGGCATCTCCCGCTCTCAGATTCGTCCATGGTTCAGGTCTATGGATCCCCCTATCGGATTTCACTTCCCACACGAATTTTCTGGGCGAATTTGGCACTCCAAACCGTGGTTTTTCTCAGAATCGCGATTTTCCTTTTTTTCTTCACTGCTGGGCTCCGTCCTGCATGAAAAATCCCTCCTCCTCAATAATGGAATGGGGATGAGGGAAAACGAATTCCCAAGAGGCAGAGTGACTTGTGGATCAAGGAAAATAGAGCCCCATACCCTGCCATCCGAAATTTTCAGGGCTGCCCATACTCCATCGACCTCATGAACAATTTTCTTCAACCACTTCCTTACAACAGAATTAAATGTCATCAAGGAAGGTCAATGGGTTCTCAAGTTGACATTTGGAAACCTATGGTTCAATCCCACAACCCCCTCACCTCTCCCTAGTGGATACACAGTCCCCCTCATTTAGTTGCGTCCATAGCCAGCCCCTTGGTTTTTTTATTTGCATTATAATCATTTACATGTTTTTACAATTTCCATGGCTTACTAGCACATGGATAGCACAATTTCAAATACCTTGCGAAGCATTCACTAGCGGGGCCTTGGCCTTGAGCTCCACGCTAGGAATCATACATCACATATATACAATGTTTACATTAAAAACCAATATATCTGAAGGGTCAAAATGGGGGTATTACATTGTTGCCATACATGATTAACCTTAGTCATTTTTAAAAATTGGACCTTAGGATAAAATTAAATAATGTACCATTAATTAGATCCTTGCCTTTCTTTGTCCAAAATGCAAATCTAATGTCACAGATTAGTTCCTTGACCCTCAAAACCTTAAGGTGCATCAAATTTGTTCCCAAATCCAATCTGCAATGTGTCTTTTTACATTAGCTCCAAATAATTAAATCAAACTTAAGCTAAAATTTCAGACTAACGAAAATAATTTCATATTTAGCCAATAAACCAAATAATGCTACAAATGCTATTTGGAGGGTTTCGATTTCCCTCCAAAGGATGAGACATGATGGATGATGACTTAGTAACTATCCTATGCTACAGGTTGACCCCTTTGACCAAATTAAAAAATTCAAACTTGGGTCAAATTTTGACCAACATGCAAAATGATATGAGAACCAGATATCAAGCCTGTAGAGGAGTACAAACACTTAATTATATGAAGTATTGACGAACAACTAAGCATGAGGTCCCATCCTATAACTTGTGATTATCATGTAACTCATTGCATATGTCCTCATAACACAAGAACATAACAAAACATAGAGTTATATACATATTCCTCTAACAATATCATCATAGAGTATTGCATAGATCAATCTTCCTCATTGGGTGGAGTGGATGGTAAAGCAGTCTATAGGCTAGTCAAGTGAATTGTTTGATCAGTGGAAGGCTTGAGTTACTCTTGGAAAAGAGGGGATATCGAGGGCCTCTATGACATTAGTTAGTTTGACAAACACTAGGGAGCATGGTGTCTCACAGATGGATGCTATCAATATGCTTAGAAGTCACCCCCTTGACTTTAGCAATCCCCCCTTGTATTTCACTTTCACATTTTGCTTTTCATTTTCAATTTTCTTTTTGATGCCTTTTGTTTCTTTTGTTTCTTTGGATATTTCTTTGAAACACTTTATTCATTTGCAATCCTTTAGTGGGCTAATGACATAAAGGTATTGGCTTTGAATTTCCTTTTGGGGACCAATTATGACATGGCCTTAGCTCCGCTACCAGCCGGCTCCGCTACCAGCCACCGTCCATAGGTGCAATGGAGTTGCCATAGTAATTCCTTTTTAGAGAAAGTAGGCTTAACGTCTTAATTCAAGGAGTACCTACCCTCCTAGTCACTAACCGATTTCAAGGATGGGAAGACTTGTTTCAAGACTCAAGGGTACACTTTGGTGAATAGACCACCTAGGCTCAAAACTCAACATCGGTAGCTCTTATGACATGAAAGGTTAAGGTTTCAGACAGTTTTGTCACACACATCAAAGCTGAAACATCAGAGTAACATGGAGGCCATTCTAACCAAACGATCACAGAGGGGAAGGCCCTTGAGTCACTTAGGTGTATCCAGATCAACATGATTTTGTAACATGGTGGATGGGTGTGTTATCACACAACTTGTAGTTTCCCCTAGAGGTATCCCATCCGGGACGGTAGAGGAGTTAGGCAACTAAAGAGGTGACCTAAGAGATGCCTCGGTTCCCAATGCAATGCGGGAGTCACGTCAACCGAGGCACTCTTCGCTTTAGGTCAATGTGTAACTAGACCAAGGGGGAGACCCTATACCCCAATCACAGTTGATTGGTCCCAAGCAAAAGGTTCCAAAGGGTGAGTTACGGAAACCAATGCAAGGCTAAGTGGACCTAATGTTTTAGGTATGGTTGAAGGTGGTATCATGGATGGTTAGTGTTTCAACCTATGTATGGTTTAGGCCACTTAATGGGGTATGATTATTAAGTATAGTACCATGTGTTTACACAAGTGGGTCTTGTTGCCTTGGGAAGTGTGAAATGGTTCTAGGTGGGCCCACAAGGTGAAGTTAAGTGTGAAGATGGTACTATAGGCTAGATCTAGGTTAGATCTACAATTTAGAGTTGGTTCTAGGATTACCCATATGCTAGATCTAGGGTTTTGACACTAATCCCAAGAAGTGCGCCTTGCTTGGAGAAGGACTAGTGCCTTGTTGGATGGGCTAATGGGGTCAAGAAGGATGTCAAAGTGTAGATCGGGACACCTAGAAGCCAAGTCAAGTGGTTTGGATGAGATCCAATGGTTGGATCTTGCTAGATCTAGGTTTTTAGGTGATGACCAAAAGTGGACCACAATTCCTTAAAACAAGGAATGCAATCCCCAAGGTAGATCGGGACAAAAGGATAGTCTAGACCTAGGTTTCAAGGCATGGGCATTCCAAATCCACGAAAATCTCCAACACCCACTTCCTAGAAGTGGTCCAACTCAAAACTCCAAAGGGGTGCGACTTTCTCAAGGAGAGGCAAAAAGTGGGTTTGGTGGACCAAACCAAGTCCAATGGCCACCAAAATGTAGATCCGGGGTGTTAGTACCCCGATCTATGTTCCTTCAAATTTTCAAGTGAATCCAATGGGTAGATCTTAGTAGATCTAAGTTTTAAAGTACCAAGAAAATCAAAAGGGGGTTTCAACCCCTCAAAACATGGAGAGATGTCCACAAGGTAGTTTTCACCAAAGTGAGGATATGGGTATAGGTTATCAAGTGTCTAGATGCCAAATCATGTGAGATCTCACCTACCCATGTGCTAGATCTAGTCCAACAAGCCTCTCTCAAGGAAGTGCGCTTTAGGTCAAGGAGGGCTTTTTGTCTTGAAAAGTGGGTCAATTCTTAGCCAATCACCACCAAACTATAGATCCAACTAGGGGTGGATGCTATAGAGATGGGTTTTCAATATCTTTTCAAAAGGAGGGCTAAATCTAAGTAGATCTAAAAAAATACCAAAATTGGGGTTTTGATTTAATTAGGGTTTTATGACCAATGGAGATAGAATGGATGAAAGAGGCACATACCTTGTAGATCTTACCTCAATTGCTTATGGCCACCTTGCAAGTTGATAGCATTCTCCTATGTTTATATTCAAGAGTGAGATCCAAGTGCTCCAACCAAATCGCCCTTCTCCAAGATAGCCAAATCGTCCTCCTCCTACAAGACAAGATCAAAGAAACAAGTCAAGCAAGATGATTATGAAAATGGTAGAAAGATGTAATAGAAAGCATCAACTATGTCACGAAGATACAATAATGATACTCCCTGTCACAAGATCAACCCAAGAGAGAATATGTGGATCCCTCCAACAATAACCCTCAAAAAGTCGCCCTCCTCTCTCCAATTCGACTTTCCTGTCAAAAGGTTAGCAAAAACACCAAAATCCACAATGATACATAGAAGAGATACTTTATATTCAATATGCAAGAGAATCCAAAATGCGAGAGAGATGTGCTCCACAAAAAATCTTCTATTCCAATATTCCAGAGCTCCAAAGGTGAGCTATACAATGGGGGGTCTCCTCCTTATATAGGATAATAAAGACCAAAACCCTATACCACTCTACAATACTACATCAAATGAGTGGTTGAGATTATAAGATCTCATCATACAATCAATGGCTAGGATGACCCATAACATAATATCACATGGATCACTCAACATAACAATAGCGCCCTCACTAAATGGTACAATGGAGGGTGACGTCATCCCACAAGAGGGGTAGAAAGTACAATAATCCACCTCATGATGACTAGGACATGATAAAATAAGCACATGGTGGGGCTAGGAGGTATAAATCCTTGCTAGCTCACCCCAAGGCACAATAAAATAATAAAATATGTCCAATATAATGACAATGACCAAAACTGTCCTCAGAATCCATGACAGTCGAGCAGTAAATGTCCTCCTGTGATCAATCTGGAGATACCCACATGGTGAAAACTGACTGGAAGATAGTGAGATCACCCTGGAAGACCTCTGTGAAAACCAAATGCCAAAACCTTGCCTCAATTGCCCAAATCGATTTCCTCAGTGACCACTTTATCCCATTTTTTAACTGCCTCGGGAACTGTGAAAGTGCCAAAACTGCCTCCTAGGGTGCTAGCGCTGTCCATCTGAGCCCACCAGGCTCTCCGGTAGGGGGGATAAATGGTAATAACGAGTGGCTGGACCACCCCCTCCATCATCAGCGCCCTAGGTGAACTGGCCTCTCGGGGCCCCTGCTGCTCAGGCTGGGAAATCAGCCCCAAATCTGGTCAACAAGTGTAAAACTGCATCAATCACTGTCAGAAGTGCCCGGAACTGAAAGATAAGTGTCTCAATGGATCCAGAAGACCCAAATCCACTAGGAATGAGTACTCATACACCCTGGGTTGCCCTAATGGGCCAGCTGTAGGGTCCACCATATATGGACAATGTATAATCTGCTGATCTGTAATAATAATAACCTGCTGGAATGGATCAAACATCATCTGTATCATATGTCCATCATATGATATCATCATCAAACATGTGGGACCATAAATCATCATCAATAATCATCCATACATGGTCCACATCATCACGGATCCCAAGAATATATAATCAAGGATAAATCACATCAGTAGATTAAGACAATGTTTCTCTAATCATTCCACAGCTAAGCTCAAAGTATAAATTCCATTCAGTGGCATTAATCAAGTTAACATATTCCGTGGTTATATAAAATTACTTGCACCATAGTTCAAATGACAAACTCACCCATTGGACATGGTCAAACTGCTAGTGAAGGATGAAGGCTAGGAGCCAGGTTGGGCCAAGGGTTTGACTTGTCTAACTTAACTCAAAAATACTTTGGACTGGAAAAAGGGGGAAGCTACAAACTCTGTGCTGGACAAAAGAACACGGGGGATGGCTGTGCCTCACAAATGGATAAGTTGTTTAGAGAGTGCTTATTCAACTTAGGCATCATGTCTACATCAAGTTGATCCAAGTTCATTAGGATCATTCAATTTATTTCCATGGCCTTTTTGGCCTACATAACCCTTCGGATTTCAGATGTGCTGAGAAGCACAACTAGTTGCAGCTTGCATCCAGGGCATGTTTTTCATATCTTTATACAAGGTCAGCAATTGTTTAGATATAGCTTTTAAGAACTATTGCTTTTTGGACCTTTCTTATACTCTTCGAGGAGTATTTTTTAGCTTTTCACTGCTCTTGCCCCTTTTTTTGTTTTGTTTCCATGGGCGAATTTTTAGTTTCCATATATAGAACATGAGCTTTCAGTTTTAGCCAACAACATCTCAAGTGACTAGGGGGAGTTTGAGCCAAGGCCTACAATCCAACTCACCAAAGGCAAGTTCTGTCACCAACTCAGAGCCGAGACACTGAATAAACAGGGATGCGGTCCAAACACAGAGGTAGAAAAAAGGGGAAGTCCTCAGTATCAGAAAGTCAAATGAGACATGTCAGGGTTTAAAGTCAAACAGGAAGGTCATGTATGGATGGAGGCAAGTGAATATGGAGCCTACACTAGCAGACAACTGGTGTCGGGGAAAGACCATGTCTATGTAAGGTAAAATACCAGTAAGTTTTGTTAAATGACCTAAAAATGCAAGCAATTGTCCATTTTAAGATTTACAGTTCATTTTAAATAGTTTGCCACATCAGGAATAATATACCAAGCACATGCTATGATCATGACTAAATCAACAAGATAATAATCCACAGTCAGTGAGAACATATCCATAGATCATACAACATCATCATAATAATCATCATCATGCAATATCTGAAACACATCTGAAGTACAACTCTAGGCACTGAACTGAAACTGTAATGGGATAAGTGGTCACATCAGTCATCAAATCTGAACTCTCAAGGCTCAGCCTTGACACAAGGTCATAAAATCTGAATAATGTACTGCTCTGATCATAAGTGATCCAAAATATATAGCCATGCTCTGGAATAAAGGAAGCTCTGGAATGTGCAGATATCTGCTATACAAGAATAGTAGCCCTGCTACTATAGTGTGATAACATCTGGCTCCAGCTGGGACAAGTGCTCTAAGGGAGAGAGCGCTTGAGAACCTCAGAATCTCTGGTCTCGAACTGCTCTGCATCAATCTTCAATCCAACACTGCATCATCCTTGCTTTCAGCTTTTATCTTGCACCTGTTCCTGCTCTCACAAAAACTAGAATACCATCATGGAGCATGTATCGGATAAAAACAAAACAAAACTGAAAACTAATCTAAAGCATAAACTGAAAATGCGTCAAAAATGTAAGTTTAAACTAACATGGCATATATTATTATCATTTATCATTTTTATTTACTGTGCAGGAGGACAAGAGTACTTCTTTATTCAAGCAATCTCAACTTGCACAGGCAGCCAACAAATATAAATGCTAACTATAATTTCTTGAATGTATGCAGGAGAAGAGACAAGCTTAGGAAGGAGCAAGACTCAACTCAGGCAAAAACAAGAAAAAGGACAATACTCGGCACACAGAAAAAGAAAAATCACACAAATCCTACTGCTCAAGTGAGCTTATTCAGAACCTACCTACTCTAAACAGGCAAGGCAAGGTAAGGAAGGTCAGTGATGATAATCCCTTAGCTCCCTTTTATTGATAGGGAGTAAGATGCGTTGGCCAGTCCCAGTGGTGAGAAAACACATTTCATCAATGCAGCGCTCAACAGTAAGTGGTCCAACCCAAAAGTCACCTGATCCCCTAGATCGTATATAAAATAAATCATTAGGTACTACGACCTTATCACCAATTTCGAACCTTTGGTGATTTACAGATTGAGGGATGACTTCAATAACATGTTCAGAAAAAGGTTGGATATCAGAAGTACACTGAGGTTGAGGTGTAACTATACTTGAATTCCTATTAGGAGGAATTTCATCAAATCTGGGAGGTCCATCGTCTAAAGGTACAACTACCCTACCAATCAAGATTTCTCTTAAAGTTCTCCTAGGAGGACTTTCTACTAAAGGGTGAATGATGTTCTTTGGTGTTTCCCCTATGGTCCAAAAGTCAGTATCAACATCCTTTTTAGCTTGGGTTATGGGTGGAGGGCTTTGATTTTCACTACTTCTGCTACTACCCTCTCCTGATGGGATAGGAATGGTCATGTTCTCTAAAAATGCCAAATGGTCATCAGAAATGGGACTATGAACTGTGTTAGGTGCACTGTGATTGCTCGTATTCAAAGGTGTTGGTGAAGAATACAGTGTGTTTGTGAAATCAATATCCTCTTCACCACTAGGTAACTCACTAGGTAGGAGGAAACTAGGGTAGTAAGGAGGTAAGTGTGAGTCAGTGGCTTCTTCTTGAAAAAGGGCTAGATTGTTCAAAGAAAAGTCTTCCTCAGGGGCATCATGGATCAAGGCATGTTCTTGCCAACTCATAGAGTTGTCATTCACTTGCCTCAAAACCCCATCCTCTAAGGACAAATGGGACAAATGATCAGGCACATCTGAAAAGTGATAATCAACTAGTTCTTCATCATTTCCCTCGGGTGAGGGCAGGTGTGTTCCTTCATTATTATTTGTCCAAGGAGTGATGTGAGGTAAGCCTTGCCTTCCTCTTTCTGTGTTAAGGTCAACTAGGAAAAGCCACTCATGTACTGTCCTAGGTATGTACTCACCCCTTCTAATTTGGTCAAAGTTATCCTCCGAAGTGTTTAGCTGAATGGGAGGTGCAGGTTGGTCAATGTTTGGCCCTACATTATTGGGTTGGTTTGAGGTCCTAAGGTTTTCTGACACTTGAATGGACTGAGGGTCAACTTCAATAATTCTTTCTTCTACCATGCTAGGATCATCATCATGACCACCCATGACCATAAAGATACCCTCTGGTAATAACTCACCCTCACCAAAAGTGTTTCTCACACCATCCTCATAATTCTCAAGATGTCCATCATAAAATGGCTCCCGATACACCCTAACCAAAGACCCATCAGAGTTGGGGATGGTAGCATATGACAAGTCCATCTGAAGATGTCCCCCTAGCCCAGCGGACCACTTCCTACAAAGGAGCATGCCATAGGCTGGAGGGAGATCTATGACTACTATATCCATCAGCATAGATATGTCGGGGCATGAAAACAGGTCAGCTCTCAGGTTTTTGATCAAGCCAAAGACTTTTACTGGTTTAGAGTCAATCCCACAAACGTTCCCATAAGGTCTAGTTATTTTTAGTCCCATAGCTTCCATGACTTGTAAAGGCATCACATTCATGGATGCACCAGAATCCAACATACAGTTATGAAGGAGGAGATCACCTATGCGTAGTGTAAGGTAAAATGGTTGATGACCCCCATTCTTTCTCTCATATAAGGCAGTTTGGATGTTAATGGGAGGGTCATCCTCTTCCTCAACCACATCACAAGGTGCTGGGTTTTGAGAAGATGAATCCTCACCACTAGTCGTGGCTGTCTCAGGGATACTCTCGAAAAACATTACCACTTGTTCTTTTATCGAAGGGATTTTCATTAGCTCAGTGAGTGGAATGTTATGCATAACTTTGTCTAACTCTCTTTCGATGTTGATATCAAAGTCATACTCAGGCAAAGGGCAAGGCTCACTTACTGGACTAGGCAATTCTTGGTTTTTCTTTTCGCTAAAAGGCATAGGCTTTTGGCCATCCTTCCTTCGTTGATAGGTTTTATAGGGTGTTTGATCACTATTGACTTGTTCAGTAGCATAGATGGGATTGCTAGGGTTTGTTTCTTCTATGGTGTTTTCTTCATGATCAATCAGGATTCTTCCAAAGTCTTTGTCAAATTTTAAGTCATCAACCCAATTAATGTTCTTTGGAGAATCCGGAGTATCATCACCATGGGTGGTATACTCAGGATCTTCCAACTTCTGCTCTTCAGACCAGTTTATGATGGGAGGTTCTTGATTCATAGGATTTCTTCTATCTCCCTCATTAGGTTTCTTTTGTTGATTCCAATAAGGTTTAGGACCATAGGGCTGCCTATATCTATCCCCTTCTCTGTTCTTGGCTAGGTCCCTAGTTAGGAGAGTTAAATTTTTCATCATTTCATGCATACTCTCCATCATTTCATTTGGATCTTTGCTAGGTTCCTTACTCTTCTTAAACTTAGGCTCAGATCTAGAGGAAGAAGGTCCACTAATTAGGTCAAAGAAGTTTTGTTTTCCCATGGAGGCAGCATTTGCCTCAGCTTTCTTGGCATTGTCTTGTGCTTCCTTCAAATTGTTAGGGTCTTTGTCCTTTAGGTGGTAACCCAGGTAACCTTCATAAGCATTAAGGTAATGGATCAAGATGGCTTGGTCAAGGGGCCTTATGTTACTTGGGATGTTGGCAACAGTCTTATCAAAGCGTTGGTTAAACTCATGGACAGACTCATTTTCCTTCTTTTTGATGTCAAACAGTTGGTGTAAAAGGAAACGTCCATTTAACTTGACTGACCACTCTTGCTTGAGTTTATCGGTGAATACATCATACCCATTGATTGATGATGGAGGCAATCGGTCAAACCATTTGCGAGCATCACCCTCCAAGGATGCAAAGAGACCCCTAATAAACACATCCTCTTCCTCAGCCCCATATGCTTCCATATGAGCCCAAACATTGTCTATGTGGTCCTCAATAGAGGTGGCACAGTTGCCATTGAATTTTGGGATCTTTTCAAAGTACTTGTCTGGCATGCTATGGGGAGCACCCAAGATCTGAGAGAAGTCTAAGGGAGAAGCTCTAGCTTTATGACCAAAAGCCCGAGCAACAGGAGGGTTGTTTTGGTTGTTTACACCGGAGTTTGATTGACCTTGTCCAGCCATTGGATTGACTGGGTTTGAACTGGAGTTATGATTAGGTGATAAAGGAGGAACCGGATTGAACAAAGGGGATCCTAAGACACGGTTTGGAGAACCTGAGTTAACAAGTTTCCACAAGAAATTAGTTGATTGAGTTTTAGGATCTCTTTTGTGATAGGTGAGTGGGGTTCCTTCCAATTGATTTGGATTTGATTTACTTCGAGTGTTGTAAGGATGACTATGAGCTCGCTCCTCAGCGGAGTCACGATTAGGAGTCGCCAGGTAGATTTTTAGGCCCTACTACCAAGAGGTATGTCGTTTAAAGTGCAGAGAGATAGTGAGACACAAAAGTGTGTTGAACCAAGGTAGGCCCTTACCTCCCCGGCAACGGCGCCAAAAATGTTGGCAAAGAGAACGGGAGTAGGGGTTGAAAATATATGTCGAACCAGGGTAGGCCTCTACCTTCCCCGGCAGCGGCGCCAAAAATGTTATCACACAACTTGTAGTTGCCCCTAGAGGTATCCCATCCGGGACGGTAGAGGAGTTAGGCAACTAAAGAGGTGACCTAAGAGATGCCTCGGTTCCCAATGCAATGCGGGAGTCACGTCAACCGAGGCACTCTTCGCTTTAGGTCAATGTGTAACTAGACCAAGGGGGAGACCCTATACCCCAATCACAGTTGATTGGTCCCAAGCAAAAGGTTCCAAAGGGTGAGTTACGGAAACCAATGCAAGGCTAAGTGGACCTAATGTTTTAGGTATGGTTGAAGGTGGTATCATGGATGGTTAGTGTTTCAACCTATGTATGGTTTAGGCCACTTAATGGGGTATGATTATTAAGTATAGTACCATGTGTTTACACAAGTGGGTCTTGTTGCCTTGGGAAGTGTGAAATGGTTCTAGGTGGGCCCACAAGGTGAAGTTAAGTGTGAAGATGGTACTATAGGCTAGATCTAGGTTAGATCTACAATTTAGAGTTGGTTCTAGGATTACCCATATGCTAGATCTAGGGTTTTGACACTAATCCCAAGAAGTGCGCCTTGCTTGGAGAAGGACTAGTGCCTTGTTGGATGGGCTAATGGGGTCAAGAAGGATGTCAAAGTGTAGATCGGGACACCTAGAAGCCAAGTCAAGTGGTTTGGATGAGATCCAATGGTTGGATCTTGCTAGATCTAGGTTTTTAGGTGATGACCAAAAGTGGACCACAATTCCTTAAAACAAGGAATGCAATCCCCAAGGTAGATCGGGACAAAAGGATAGTCTAGACCTAGGTTTCAAGGCATGGGCATTCCAAATCCACGAAAATCTCCAACACCCACTTCCTAGAAGTGGTCCAACTCAAAACTCCAAAGGGGTGCGACTTTCTCAAGGAGAGGCAAAAAGTGGGTTTGGTGGACCAAACCAAGTCCAATGGCCACCAAAATGTAGATCCGGGGTGTTAGTACCCCGATCTATGTTCCTTCAAATTTTCAAGTGAATCCAATGGGTAGATCTTAGTAGATCTAAGTTTTAAAGTACCAAGAAAATCAAAAGGGGGTTTCAACCCCTCAAAACATGGAGAGATGTCCACAAGGTAGTTTTCACCAAAGTGAGGATATGGGTATAGGTTATCAAGTGTCTAGATGCCAAATCATGTGAGATCTCACCTACCCATGTGCTAGATCTAGTCCAACAAGCCTCTCTCAAGGAAGTGCGCTTTAGGTCAAGGAGGGCTTTTTGTCTTGAAAAGTGGGTCAATTCTTAGCCAATCACCACCAAACTATAGATCCAACTAGGGGTGGATGCTATAGAGATGGGTTTTCAATATCTTTTCAAAAGGAGGGCTAAATCTAAGTAGATCTAAAAAAATACCAAAATTGGGGTTTTGATTTAATTAGGGTTTTATGACCAATGGAGATAGAATGGATGAAAGAGGCACATACCTTGTAGATCTTACCTCAATTGCTTATGGCCACCTTGCAAGTTGATAGCATTCTCCTATGTTTATATTCAAGAGTGAGATCCAAGTGCTCCAACCAAATCGCCCTTCTCCAAGATAGCCAAATCGTCCTCCTCCTACAAGACAAGATCAAAGAAACAAGTCAAGCAAGATGATTATGAAAATGGTAGAAAGATGTAATAGAAAGCATCAACTATGTCACGAAGATACAATAATGATACTCCCTGTCACAAGATCAACCCAAGAGAGAATATGTGGATCCCTCCAACAATAACCCTCAAAAAGTCGCCCTCCTCTCTCCAATTCGACTTTCCTGTCAAAAGGTTAGCAAAAACACCAAAATCCACAATGATACATAGAAGAGATACTTTATATTCAATATGCAAGAGAATCCAAAATGCGAGAGAGATGTGCTCCACAAAAAATCTTCTATTCCAATATTCCAGAGCTCCAAAGGTGAGCTATACAATGGGGGGTCTCCTCCTTATATAGGATAATAAAGACCAAAACCCTATACCACTCTACAATACTACATCAAATGAGTGGTTGAGATTATAAGATCTCATCATACAATCAATGGCTAGGATGACCCATAACATAATATCACATGGATCACTCAACATAACAATAGCGCCCTCACTAAATGGTACAATGGAGGGTGACGTCATCCCACAAGAGGGGTAGAAAGTACAATAATCCACCTCATGATGACTAGGACATGATAAAATAAGCACATGGTGGGGCTAGGAGGTATAAATCCTTGCTAGCTCACCCCAAGGCACAATAAAATAATAAAATATGTCCAATATAATGACAATGACCAAAACTGTCCTCAGAATCCATGACAGTCGAGCAGTAAATGTCCTCCTGTGATCAATCTGGAGATACCCACATGGTGAAAACTGACTGGAAGATAGTGAGATCACCCTGGAAGACCTCTGTGAAAACCAAATGCCAAAACCTTGCCTCAATTGCCCAAATCGATTTCCTCAGTGACCACTTTATCCCATTTTTTAACTGCCTCGGGAACTGTGAAAGTGCCAAAACTGCCTCCTAGGGTGCTAGCGCTGTCCATCTGAGCCCACCAGGCTCTCCGGGAGGGGGGATAAATGGTAATAACGAGTGGCTGGACCACCCCCTCCATCATCAGCGCCCTAGGTGAACTGGCCTCTCGGGGCCCCTGCTGCTCAGGCTGGGAAATCAGCCCCAAATCTGGTCAACAAGTGTAAAACTGCATCAATCACTGTCAGAAGTGCCCGGAACTGAAAGATAAGTGTCTCAATGGATCCCGAAGACCCAAATCCACTAGGAATGAGTACTCATACACCCTGGGTTGCCCTAATGGGCCAGCTGTAGGGTCCACCATATATGGACAATGTATAATCTGCTGATCTGTAATAATAATAACCTGCTGGAATGGATCAAACATCATCTGTATCATATGTCCATCATATGATATCATCATCAAACATGTGGGACCATAAATCATCATCAATAATCATCCATACATGGTCCACATCATCACGGATCCCAAGAATATATAATCAAGGATAAATCACATCAGTAGATTAAGACAATGTTTCTCTAATCATTCCACAGCTAAGCTCAAAGTATAAATTCCATTCAGTGGCATTAATCAAGTTAACATATTCCGTGGTTATATAAAATTACTTGCACCATAGTTCAAATGACAAACTCACCCATTGGACATGGTCAAACTGCTAGTGAAGGATGAAGGCTAGGAGCCAGGTTGGGCCAAGGGTTTGACTTGTCTAACTTAACTCAAAAATACTTTGGACTGGGAAAAGGGGGAAGCTACAAACTCTGTGCTGGACAAAAGAACACGGGGGATGGCTGTGCCTCACAAATGGATAAGTTGTTTAGAGAGTGCTTATTCAACTTAGGCATCATGTCTACATCAAGTTGATCCAAGTTCATTAGGATCATTCAATTTATTTCCATGGCCTTTTTGGCCTACATAACCCTTCGGATTTCAGATGTGCTGAGAAGCACAACTAGTTGCAGCTTGCATCCAGGGCATGTTTTTCATATCTTTATACAAGGTCAGCAATTGTTTAGATATAGCTTTTAAGAACTATTGCTTTTTGGACCTTTCTTATACTCTTCGAGGAGTATTTTTTAGCTTTTCACTGCTCTTGCCCCCTTTTTTTTTTGTTTCCATGGGCGAATTTTTAGTTTCCATATATAGAACATGAGCTTTCAGTTTTAGCCAACAACATCTCAAGTGACTAGGGGGAGTTTGAGCCAAGGCCTACAATCCAACTCACCAAAGGCAAGTTCTGTCACCAACTCAGAGCCGAGACACTGAATAAACAGGGATGCGGTCCAAACACAGAGGTAGAAAAAAGGGGAAGTCCTCAGTATCAGAAAGTCAAATGAGACATGTCAGGGTTTAAAGTCAAACAAGAAGGTCATGTATGGATGCAGGCAAGTGAATATGGAGCCTACACTAGCAGACAACTGGTGTCGGGGAAAGACCATGTCTATGTAAGGTAAAATACCAGTAAGTTTTGTTAAATGACCTAAAAATGCAAGCAATTGTCCATTTTAAGATTTACAGTTCATTTTAAATAGTTTGCCACATCAGGAATAATATACCAAGCACATGCTATGATCATGACTAAATCAACAAGATAATAATCCACAGTCAGTGAGAACATATCCATAGATCATACAACATCATCATAATAATCATCATCATGCAATATCTGAAACACATCTGAAGTACAACTCTAGGCACTGAACTGAAACTGTAATGGGATAAGTGGTCACATCAGTCATCAAATCTGAACTCTCAAGGCTCAGCCTTGACACAAGGTCATAAAATCTGAATAATGTACTGCTCTGATCATAAGTGATCCAAAATATATAGCCATGCTCTGGAATAAAGGAAGCTCTGGAATGTGCAGATATCTGCTATACAAGAATAGTAGCCCTGCTACTATAGTGTGATAACAGGGTGGAATGTGGATAAGGAAAATATGTGGAACCGAGGGTTAGGTGATGATCAATGCAATACTCTGGAGACCTGCCAGAGAAAAACATGTATATAACACTAGATGTAATGCTATGCAACTGTCCTACTCATCATACTTATCAGATAATCAAAGTCATAAGATAAATCTTGCTACTAGTCAGTTTAACAATACCAAACATAATCATCCATAAAATGTCATTTGGACACAACATCTGAAACACAACTGAAACTGTAGAACATTAGAGGCACATATGTGAAGCACTGCAGACTAGGATCCAAACTCAATGTCCAATAGTGGAGTAGTCCACTCTACAAAGGTCCCAACATGTATGGCAAGGGATCATAGAAGAAGCTCAACAAATGACTTGGGTTCCTTCTCCAAGGTCTGACCCACAAGATCTAATCCAACTATGATCTCATAATGATCTCCATCCATCAATCATACTTGATAAATCTGTGAGGCTCATTGTAAAAAACTGAATAAAATATGGTCTGCTTTGGAAAAAATGAGGAGTAATCCCTCCATACAGAATCTGTGATAACAGACACTTCAATGAAATTTAGAAATTTCATCTTCTTTCTAGAAGGTTCCTCAGATCTTAATCCCATATTTTTCTGCCCTAGGACTACTGCAAATTAGAATACAAAACAGTAGCAGAAGAAGTACAATAATTCACTTTCAAACAACCCTAAAGTTCCCAACAATTAAGGAGAAAATACACCAACCAATGAGATAAATTTTCAACCCTTTTAGGGCAATTTATTAGTGAATATTCAGATCTGAAAATTTACTTTTACAGCAAAAATAATAGCAGTATTATAGTGGTAAAATCAACCCCGTTTTCTTATCTTTAGATGTTAAATTACTCAAGAATTTGCCTTTTTACTCATGTCCAATCAACAAGATCATAAATAGATGTAAATAGCAAGATATGAACTTTGAAGAACACATATAGTTGAAAATCAAATCTGAAATTGACACATGATATGTATGGCTAAACACTCCATATATAAGCTCAATGATGAAGTACATACCATAGCCTCCTCTCAAGGCTACAAAATCCAACCATGCAAAATTCTCTAGTTAGGGTAAATCATCAAACCCTAGCTCCACCAAGAAGAAAAAGTGCAATAATTCCTCTAATACTATCTCAAAGGCAATATGTCCTCCTCTCCTCTTCTTCTTCACATGTCCACCCTAGGGTTTTCTCCCAAAACCCTAATCTCCAATCTCCAAGGGTAAATCCTAACCCTAGAACTCCAACATGCTCCAAGAAACTCCAAAGAGATCTAGCACCTAAGAGAGAGAGAAAAACAATTACAAGTGAAGACCTAGAGAGAGAAAGATGACACGTTTGCTCTTCGTCTAGGTCACATCTCTACTTAAGAGTGAGAAAGCATGAACAGACAAATCATATTAATGAAAGGATCTCTCCTTCCTCTATTTATATGAGAGGTAAGAGAGGTGTTATTACCAAACTTATAGGTGCCCCTAAAGATGGATCCAAGATGGATGGCAGAAGGGATGGGCAACCAAAGAGGTGCAACCACGATAGCCTCGACTCCCAATGGATGGTTGTCACGCCAATCGAGGCAACCTTCACTTTATGTTATCTAGCCCAAGAAAACAAAGGGGGAGACCCAGATCTACTCTCGAAAGGAGAGATCAGACCAAGACACCAGATCAAATCAAATGATGATGAAGTACGTAAGGTGTATGGTAAACTCTAGATCTATAAATGAGGTCACATGGTGAGTAATGGGTTGGATCAAGGGGTTTAGACAATATAGATTTGGTCCAACATGTTTATGCAAGTGACTTATGAGGTTTAGAATAAGATCCAGAATCAGGGTACTAGTCAATTGTGATAAAATCCACTGCCTTGGGAACCGTGTCCAATGCAGGGTAGTTAAGGACTGAATTGGGGCTAACCAGTACCAAAAGTGAGCTTGATTGATTGATATGATAATGTCAAGGGGTTCAAGCTACCAAAACAAGGATCAAACCACAAGCAAACTCAACAGTCCAAGAAAGTCGAATTAGCTTGGAGAAAGATCAGTGCCTTGGGAAGTGGGCCAAATGGAGTCGGATGTCCACCAAATTGTAGATCAGGAATGTTGAGGTGTTGAGGTAGGTGGATCTTGAAAATTAGGCTCATCCAATGGCTAGATCTCAGTAGATCTGAGATTGAAATGTGCCACAAAGTGACCCAAGTGGGGCTCAACCCTCAAAATGAGGAATGGGGCCCACAAGGTCAAAATCACTGAAGTGACACACTAGGGGTAGGTTATTGAATGTGGAGATGAAGGATCAAGTGGGATCTCACCTACCCAGGTGCTAGATCCTAGCAAACTCACCTCTTCCAGGAAGTGCGACCTCCCTTAGAGAAGCTCCTTTGCCTTGGGAAATGGGTCAAATGATGGCCAATCCACACCAAACTATAGATCCGAATCGCCGTGGATGCTATAGAGGTGGGTTTTAAATTTTATACCCCAAAGCCAAGTGGATCTTTCTAGATCTAAGAAAATGTAAAATGAGGGTTTTGAAATTATAAGGGTTTGAAGCATTTAGACAAATGGATAGATCATTGAAAGAGAAATTATCTTGAGATCATACCTGAGTGTTGGAATGAGATGCCTTTTTGTTGAGGAAGACTCCCGCAGAGATCAAATGAGAAATTGTTGAATTTGCTTGCCGAAATGATGCCCTAGCCCACAAGTGCGACCTCCTCTACCTGTCAAACCAAGGAAAATCGATTCAATCAGTCAGATCAAGTATGGAGGAAATACAAGCGAAATGCAATGATAAGATGAAATAGAAGGTCAAAGACAGTAATACTCCCTGTTACCAACGAACAAACCCAAGGAAGAAGTAGGGAGGGTCCTCCCCTACCAATACGTCCTCCTCAAATGAATTCGGCCTCCACCTATAGATGCAAAAACGTTGTACAAAAATATAGCAAGACAAAATCTCCAAGAACCCAGTGCAAAGGAAGAATCAATGAACGAACTCCAAAAGCATTCACCACAACACAACAGATAGATGCAATAATAATTCTCTATTCCAATAATCCAGAGCCAAAAGTCCCCTTCACAATGAGAAGCTCTCTCTTTTAAATAGAATGGAGAGAGGCCACAATCCTAACCACTTTTTGAATGAGTGGCTAAGATTAAAAGATCAAAAGATCTAATCAATGGTTGAGATGAGCTCAACAATACAATACATGGATCAATAATAAAATATAACAATATGTGGACAAAATCACACTAGGAGAGGGGATCCCACCAAATCATAATGATAAAATATAAGATCTAGCTCATAGTGGGTCCAAGGGGTAATTTCTAACACCCTTGGTCAATCCCCATAGCACAATAATAATAAAATAATCATCTAAGCACCAAATCGTGCCTCTCTGGGAAAATTGTGAGCCTTGGAAGGCTCCAGAAATCATCAAAAAATGCCATAAGTGATGGATGTGGGTCCCGATGAAGCTGAAACTGCTGGAGGTGTGGAAGACATCCCACTCATCATCAAAAATCATCCCATGCCATAACCTTGCCTCAGTAGCCCAAATTGAATTCCTCTGTAGCCATTTTTACCATTTCTGGACTGCCTCGGGAAGTGTGAAACTGCCCAAACTGCCTCCTGGAGTGCCGCGCTGTCAAGGTAAGCTCACCAATGTGTCTGGGAGGGGGATAATATGTTAATAACAAGTGGTTGGACCACCCCCTCCAAGTACAGCGCCCTAGGTGAACCAATAAAATGTCATCACTGCTCTGATATGGCCTCCGACAGGCCAAAACTGCACTAGGATAACCAATTGAGGCTAAAAATCACCATAACTGCCCGGAACTGAAAACAAACTGTCTCATTGGACTCAGAAGGTCCAAATCCATCTAAAGTGTGTACTCATACACCATATAGACCTCTGCATTGTCAAAAATAAATGCTAATCATATCCGACAGACCAAATAATAATAATTTGTAAAAGTGCTGAAAAGCACAAATCATCATCATAAGCCTGAAACCACTACATAAGCCCACCATGGTGACCTGCACCAGAGCATGTATCATCTAAGGTCTGCCACCTCATGTCCTGTGGTTGACTTTTGGTCAAACTGGGTTTGACCAAGTCAACATGACCAAAATATAACTCAAACTGTCATCAAGCTACTGTAAAGTGTCAAAGGTTAAAACATGCTTTACAATCCATTCAAATAGCAATTATAACAAGAAGTAATCATTACTGGCGATCTAAATCCAAATATAATAGGTCATTAATTATTATTATTACTCAGACAAGACTTTCAAGGTCATACTCACTTCATAGTTGTGATCAATTTGCTAGTGAAGGGTGAAGGCTTTGTACTGCAAAGGCTAGGCTAGAGGGAATGACTTACTGACTTAAAACTGTGACACTTTGGAAATGAAAAGGGATACACACCATAACATATAGTGGACAAGCAATAACACAGGGAATGGCGGTGTCTCACAAATGGGTAAGTTGTTCAAAGAGTGTTTATTCACCTTCATAGATGCGCACAATCCATAATACAAATGAGGCCAGCAATCTTTTTGATATAGAGTTTAAGTTCCATTGCTTTTTGGGCCTAAAGTTTCCATAGCCTTTGATCTATGTGTGTTTATAAACACATTGCATAGATTTACATTAATTTAGGCTTCTTGCTGCAGGTGTGCTTTTAAGGCACTTGTTTACCTGAGCACTTTGAGGTGTGTCATAGACAGCTTGTTTACCTAGGTATTTACATTTCACAATAGATATAACATTTGATATTTCATAGCCACTTTCATTTGGCTTTCCTTTCATTCATGTGTGTTGAGAAACACATTGCATGAATGGGCTTTTCATACAAGATACAACATTTCATTTCCATATTTTGTATTCATGGCAGCACTAAAAGTTTCAGGTTTAGCCAACAACATCTTTAGTGACTAGGGGGAATTTACAAGGGAATCCAACTCACCATACGTAAGTTTTGTCACCAACTCAGAGCCGAGACACAATAAACAGGGAAGCTTATCCAATATAGAGGCTACAGTGGGGAAAGGTCCTCCATGCCACTAGTCAAGTAGTAAGTCAAGGTAATGAACAAACTGGGTAAGTCATGGATGGATGAAGACAGTGAATAATGAAACCAACACTAGCAAGCCAAAGTATGGCGGGAATGAACACCTCTATTCTCCCTAGGGAGGGTAAAACCAATGAGTATAGGCCAAGAACTTCTAAGTCTGAGTAGGGACAAATATGATATATATATAGTACACCAAGTCCATGTATCTATATGATCGCCAGATCATGATACTAAATGCTAAGACATGTTAAGAGAATGGAAATAAAAGCAACATAACCACAACACCATAATATACGTGCTGAGTCATATACCTGAATGCTCATCATCTGAAACATCATCCGTCATCTGAAATTGCTGCTGTAACTCTGGGCACTACTGTCTGCTCTGTATAAATGGCTAAATAGCTACATCGGTCATCTCTCTAAGTGTCTTGAAACTTAGTCATGGCACGGGGAATAAAACTGCTGTCCAAAATCTGATAATGATCCATAGTAGATGCTCATCTCAGCATCTCAATGCAAGGAAACTGGCTGAATAGTGTACTGGAATTAGAAAAATAATGTATGGTAGCCCGACTACTATATATGTGATAACATCTGGCTCCGGTTGGGACAAGTGCTCTGCTAAAAAGAGTGCTTGAGAACCTCCGAATCTCTGGTCCTCGAACTCTGCTACTCGAATCCTCGATCAAGCACTCTACCACTTTGCTTTCAGCTTATTCTTTTATTTTGCACCTATATCTGCATTCACAAACATCAAAATACCTCATGCAGTGTGTATGGGAAAAATATAAAATCAAACTGAAATAAAATCTATTCTATAGCAGAAATTTAAATGCATGGAATATACGACAAAAAGTAAATTTAGTCTACTAATCATAACTTGCAAAGTTTGAAATTTATTGTGTAGGAAAAAGAAAAATGACAGGTACTCAGTTAAACTAGGAGCTTCAAAAGGAGCTTAAGAAAGAACAAACAAAAGTGCCAGACTCAATGGCTGAAAAGACTAATTACTGCCCAAGTAGGCTTATTCTGTTCCTACCTACTCTAATCTAACCAATCAAACCAAATGCTAGGTAAAATCATAGATCCAGTGCAACCATTCATCGAACAAGTTGATGATTCTTCTTTGATTTTTGCTTAGAAAACAAGTCAGGACTAGATTAAGGATTAATGAAATTGATAGAATAACTTTCCCGACTTGTTCAAAAATTGAGAAAGGGGTTGAATGGTGCAAAATGAAATCATGCCAAGGGAAAGATTGATTACTGCAAACATCCTCCATCCAAGAATTGATAGGGTCATAAAATTCATGTAGATGATTGTTTAAAATTGATGGAGGGAAAATACATGGCATTTGATTTAATAAACTACTTTCCTCATTCACTTCTCTTGCATATTTAATTCGGTTTTCCAAGGGACTAATGATCAAATAAAAACCAAGTGGGGATAAATTAAAGCTTAAAAGACAAAAAATCAAAGTCAGACCCACTTGATGCTCAAAAATGGAGAAAAGATGGAATTGATTTTTAAACACCTTTTCTAGCCACCAAGAATGATTGATAACTTGACATCAAACATTATGGTTGCAAGGTGAATGAAGTGTTTTTTCTCTAAACTTGTAATCATACTTATACTTCCAATTGAAAATTTCAAAAGCAAAAGATTCACTAGACCTCCAACTCCAAAAAGATTGAAAAGGATGTGCAAGGAGGGTGTATGCATTTTCTCCCAGGTGGATAGAAAAATTTGGCCTTGGAATTTGACAAAAGGAAAGGCCTTTTAAGGTAATATTATTTATTCTAGGAATGATAAACTTTAAATCAAGTCTAATATTTACAAACTGAGGACAAGATCCTAATTCTAAGAAATGGATGAAGCTATTTCGATGACTAAGGATGGAAAAATTTAAAGACCCATTATAAGAAGTGGAATAAAAATTAGAGCATCTAGGGTAATTTACTAATTTATCCTCATCTTGAGATTGATCTTTTGTTGATTCATCATTAAAATCATATGAGGGCGAATGATCATTTTTATTTAAATGGTCAGGGAGAAAATTAGCAGGTTCATTTAAAACATCCTGATTATTTGCACAATGATCATGTGAAATCACCACTAAAGGATCTTGGTCAATGTCTCCACTTTCTTCTTCTTCAATAAGGTGATAAGGAATTGAATGATCAATAAGGCTAAAATGACCAATGAGTTCCTCCGAAGAAGGAACTTCAATAGACTTGTTGACTAAAAGCTCATCCTCACAAATTTCCTCAGGATCAGGACTAGGGCTACCTAAAAAGAAATTTGAAAACATACGATTTAAATTAGTGATTTGACTTTCGATTGACTCAAAAGTGGAAAACTTATCCTCAAAGGAAATTGGGTAAGAGGGGTCATCTCCCGATATTGACAGCTCACTGGAAGCTTGAATATTAATTGATTCAACAATAGGATTGGAAAGGGGAAGGTTTTGATCTTGGATTTGATTTAAAGAATATATATCATCGGATTCACTTCCCCATTCTTCTAAGAATTTTTGTTCGAACATGTCATATCCAGAAATGCTATTGGTCTTCAGATTCAAGAACCAGAGCTCAGCTCTTTCTTTGAGAGAAGAGGCCAATAATTTCATACATACATCCTCATCGGTTATAGATAATTTGTTAATAACTTCCTTAAGAAGATCAAGGTGTCTTTTAGCAAAGACTTCAAAACTTCCATCGAATTTAGGCAACTTTTCGCGGGCTTGATGAGGAAATTGATGAGGGTACCCAACAATCTTGGAAAAGTCAAAAACTTTCAATCGACCAAAAGTCCTAGGCCGCTCAGAAGCAGCCATGGATAGCAATTTTTTATTTTATTTTATATTTTATATATATATATTTTTTAAATTCAAGAACCTAAATACAAAGTGATGCACCCCATTGGTTCTGGATAATGATAAGATCTGTCTTAATTCTAGTATTGTAAGGATGCAAATGAGCTCGCTCCTCAGCGGAGTCACGATTCGGAGTCACCAGGTAGACTTTAAACTCTTCTACCAAGATATATGTCGTTTAAAATGCAGGAGAGAGTAAGTGACAAATAATATGTCGAACCTGGGTAGGCTTCTGCCTCCCCGGTAACGGCGCCAAAATGTTATCACCAAACTTATAGGTGCCCCTAGAGATGGATCCAAGATGGATGGCAGAAGGGATGGGAAACCAAAGAGGTGCAACCACGATAGCCTCGAATCCCAATGGATGGTTGTCACGCCAATCGAGGCAACCTTCACTTTATGTTATCGATCCCAAGACAACAACGGGGGAGACCCAGATCTACTCCCGACAGGAGAGATCAGACCAAGACACCAGATCAAATCAAATGATGATGAAGTACGTAAGGTGTATGGTAAACTCTAAATCTATAAATGAAGTCACATGGTGAGTAATGGGTTGGATCAAGGGGTTTATACAATATAGATTTGGTCCAACATGTTTATGCAAGTGACTTATGAGGTTTAGAATAAGATCCAAAATCAGGGTACTAGTCAATTGTGATAAAATCCACTGCCTTGGGAACCGTGTCCAATGCAGGGTAGTTAAGGACTGAATTGGGGCTAACCAGTGCCAAAAGTGAGCTTGATTGATTGATATGATAATGTCAAGGGGTTCAAGCTACCAAAACAAGGATCAAACCACAAGCAAACTCAACAGTCCAAGAAAGTCGAATTAGCTTGGAGAAAGATCAGTGCCTTGGGAAGTGGGCCAAATGGAGTCGAATGTCCACCAAATTGTAGATCAGGAATGTTGAGGTGTTGAGGTAGGTGGATCTTGAAAATTAGGCTCATCCAATGGCTAGATCTCAGTAGATCTGAGATTGAAATGTGCCACAAAGTGACCCAAGTGGGGCTCAACCCTCAAAATGAGGAATGGGGCCCACAAGGTCAAAATCACTGAAGTGACACACTAGGGGTACGTTATTGAATGTGGAGATGAAGGATCAAGTGGGATCTCACCTACCCAGGTGCTAGATCCTAGCAAACTCACTTCTCCCAGGAAGTGCGACCTCCCTTGGAGAAGCTCCTTTGCCTTGGGAAATGGGTCAAATGATGGCCAATCCACACCAAACTATAGATCCGAATCTCCGTGGATGTTATAGAGGCGGGTTTTAAATTTTATACCCAAAAGCCAAGTGGATCTTTCTAGATCTAAGAAAATGTAAAATGAGGGTTTTGAAATTATAAGGGTTTGAAGCATTTAGACAAATGGATACATCATGGAAAGAGAAATTACCTTGAGATCATACATGAGTGTTGGAATGAGATGCCTTGTTGTTGAGGAAGACTCTCGCAGAGATCAAATGAGAAATTGTTGAATTTGCTTGCCGAAATGATGCCCTAGCCCACAAGTGCAACCTCCTCTACTTGTCAAACCAAGGAAAATCAATTCAATCAGTCATATCAAGTATGGAGGAAATACAAGCGAAATGCAATGATAACATGAAATAGAAGGTCAAAGACAGTAATACTCCCTATTACCAACAAACAAACCCAAGGAAGTAGGGAGGGTCCTCCCCTACCAATACGTCTTCCTCAAATGAATTCGGCCTCCACCTGTAGATGCAAAAATGTGGTACAAAAATATAGCAAGACAAAATCTCCAAGAACCCAGTGCAAAGGAAGAATCAACAAACGAACTCCAAAAGCATTCACCACAACACAACAGATAGATGCAATAATAATTCTCTATTCCAGTAATCCAGAGCCAAAAGTCCCCTTTACAATGAGAAGCTCTCTCCTTTAAATAGAATGGAGAGAGGCCACAATCCTAACCACTTTTTGTATGAATGGCTAAGATTAAAAGATCAAAAGCTCTAATCAATGGTTGAGATGAGCTCAACAATACAATACATGGATCAATAATAAAATATAACAATATGTGGACAAAATCACCCTAGGAGAGGGGATCCCACCAAATCATAATGATAAAATATAAGATCTAGCTCATGGTAGGTCCAAGGGGTAATTTCTAACACCCTTGGTCAATCCCCATAGAACAATAATAATAAAATAATCATCTAAGCACCAAATCGTGCCTCTTTGGGAAAATCGTGAGCCTTGGAAGGCTCCAGAAATCATCAAAAAATGCCACAAGTGATGGATGTGGGTCCTGATGAAGCTGAAACTGCTGGAGAAGGTGTGGAAGACATCCCACTCATCATCACAAATCATCCCATGCCATAACCTTGCCTCAGTAGTCCAAATTGAATTCCTCTGTAGCCATTTTTACCATTTCTGGACTGCCTCGGGAAGTGTGAAACTGCCCAAACTGCCTCTTGGAGTGCTTGCACTGTCAAGGTAAGCTCACCAATGTGTCTAGGAGGGGGGTAATATAATATGTTAATAACAAGTGGCTGGACCACCCCCTCCAAGTACAACGCCCTAGGTGAACCAATAAAATCTCATCATTGCTCTGACAGGGCCTCTGACAGGCCAAAACTGCACTAGGATAGCCAACTGAGGCTAAAAATCACCATAACTGCTCGGAACTGAAAACAGATTGTCTCATTGGACTCAGAAGGTCCAAATCCATCTAAAGTGTGTACTCATACACCATATAGACCTCTGCATGGTAAAAAATAATTGCTCATCATATCCGACAGCCCAAATAATAATAATCTGTAAAAGTGATGAAAAGCACAAATCATCATCATAAGCCTGAAAGCACTGCATAAGCCCACCATGGTGACCTGCACCAGAGCATGTATCATCTAAGGTTTGCCACCTCATGTCCTGTGGTTGACTTTTGGTCAAACTGGGTTTGACCAAGTCAACATGACCAAAATATAACTCAAACTGTTATCAAGCTGCTGCAAGGTGTCAAAGGTTAAAACATGCTTTACAATCCATTCAAATAGCAATTATAACAAGAAGTAATCATTACTATCCATCTAAATCCAAATATAATAGGTCATTAATTATTATTATTACTCAGACAAGACTTTCAAGGTCATACTCACTTCATAGTTGTGATCAATTTGCTAGTGAAGGGTGAAGGCTTTGTACTGCAAAGGCTAGGCTAGAGGGAATGACTTACTGACTTAACACTGTGACACTTTGGAAATGGAAAGGGGATACACACCATAGCATATAGTGGACAAGCAATAACATAGGGAATGGCGGTGTCTCACAAATGGGTAAGTTGTTCAAAGAGTGTTTATTCACCTTCATAGATGCGCACAATCCATAATAAAAATGAGGCCAGCAATCTTTTTGATACAGAGTTTAAGTTCCATTTCTTTTTGGGCCTAAAGTTTCCATAGCCTTTGATCTATGTGTGTTTATAAACACATTGCATAGATTTACATTTATTTAGGCTTCTTGCTGCAGGTGTGTTTTTAAGGCACTTGTTTACCTGAGCACTTCTAGGTGTGTCATAGATAGCTTGTTTACCTAGGTATTTACATTTCACAATAGATATAACATTTGATATTTCATAGCCACTTTCATTTGGCTTGCCTTTCATTCATGTGTGTTGAGAAACACATTGCATGAATGGGATTTTCATACAAGATAAAACATTTCATTTCCTTATTTTGTATTCATGGCAGCACTAAAAGTTTCAGGTTTAGCCAACAACATCTTTAGTGACTAGGGGGAATTCACAAGGGAATCCAACTCACCATAGGTAAGTTTTGTCACCAACTCAGAGTCGAGACACAATAAATAGGGAAGCTTATCCAATATAGAGGCTACAGTGGGGAAAGGTCCTCCATGCCACTAGTCAAGTAGTAAGTCAAGGTAATGAACAAACTGGGTAAGTCATGGATGGATGAAGACAGTGAATAATGAAACCAACACTAGCAAGCCAAAGTATGGCGGGAATGACCACCTCTATTCTCCCTAGGGAGGGTAAAACCAATGAGTATAGGCCAAGAACTTCTAAGTCTGAGTAGGGACAAATATGATATATATATATAGTACAACCAGGTCCACGTATCTATATGATCGCCAGATCATGATACTAAATGCTAAGACATGCTAAGAGAATGGAAATAAAAGTAACATAACCACAACACCATAATATACCTGCTGAGTCATATACCTGAATGCTCATCATCTGAACCATCATCCGTCATCTGAAACTGCTGCTGTAACTCTGGGCACTACTGACTGCTCTGTATAAATGGCTAAATAGCTACATCGCTCATCTCTTTGAGTGTCCTGAAACTCAGTCATGGCATGGGGAATAAAACTGTTGCCAAAATCTGATAATGATCCATAGTAGATGCTCATCTCAGAATCTCAATGCAAGGGAACTGGCTGAATAGTGTACTGGAATCAGAAAAATAATGTATGGTAGCTCTGCTACTGTATATGTGATAACAGGAGGCAAACAATACTACGTGGGCATAAGCCCTTACAAGCAACGTACATGAGTTCTTATAGGCCGCACAAGTGAGATGTCCACTCCAGAGTACAAGTGTCATGCTCCAATGATGATGTCAAGGGAGTCATAGTAACTCTAATTTCGCCTAACCTTGTGTAGCAACTATGGGTTGGGGAAGTTACCCAACTAAGCAGTTGGTGTGAACATTGCTAAATTTGGATTGTTTGGTTTTAGTCCTAACCAATATCTATGCATCAAATGACACTAAAGAAAGAGTTTCCTTTTGGAGCTTGATCGACAACGAATTGCTTGAAGCCCATTGGATAGTTTGTGGAGACTTTAACATAGTTAAGACTCAAGTGGATAAGTAGGGCTACTCCTTGTTAGAATTCCCCAAGGAGAGTTGGCTGCTTGGAATGGTCTTAAGGCTAGGCTTGGCTTGTATGATCCCGACAAATTCAGAAGGCATGGATTATCAAAACTCTTGTTCACTTGGTTGAACTTGTGAAAAGGCAATGAAAGAGTTTTCAAAAGGATCAATATAGCCATGCCCTCAAAGAAGAATACCTCCTTTACTGATTGTAGCGGAGGCTAACTATTACATGTGTTGGGAGAGTCGACTCTCTCATATCAGCAACCTATTATCCTCCCCATTTCATGGGGAGTTGAGAAAATGTGCACTACATCTGCGCAAACTCCATCAAAAGGGTTTAAATCTATTGCCAAGGTTGAGAGGGGAAGAGCATTTAATTACCTAGTGGGGAGATGATCAATTGGGTGATTGCATTTTTGGATCTCAAAGTTGTTAAAGATGAATTGTAGTAGCTAAACCAAAAGCTTCAATTTAATTTATATGATGAAGAGCTTTAGACTCTAGCACCAAAACATTGTCACTTCATAAAGGTTGATGAAGTTTGCTAAGCTTAGGGAGCCTATGAGCCAACTTGCATTGGATTAAATTAGGGGATAGGCTGACAAATATTTTCTTCAAAGAGTTCTCTAAAATAACTATTGAGAGGATTAATTTCATCAAATTGTCATAGGGTCACATCAACAAGCAAGAAGATATTGAAAAAGAACTTGTCAATCACTATAAGACTATTTATCAAACACAAGAACTTTTTGAAGAACTTAAGGTGGCAATACAAACCTGCCTGGGCATAGTCTAATGTCATCTCTCACCTGAATATGAGAGATTGTGCATTCATGCATTGACCTTAGATGTGTTGGCAACTGTTTTGATGGGTATGGCCATTGATAAACCTCAAAGATCTGTTGGCTTCCCATCTCAATTCTACAAGGCCATGAATGATTTTATTGGGCTCGACTTGCTATAGGTCTTCAAATAAGCTATCTGAAAACAATCATTGGAGGAGCATATCAGCAAAGGATTGATTAGGTTTATTCCCAAACTTGGTGACCATGGGCTCATATCCAGTTGGAGACCTATAAGCTTGCTCAATATCTTCAATAAAATTCATTTGCATCAAGCTTATCCCTCCTAAACTAGTGCAGTTGCAATAAACATGCTTCATCTGTGGCCACTTTATTTTGGATAATGTCATTGTTGTTTGGGAAAGAATGGAGTGGACCTGGTGCCTTCGCCTCAATGCCCTTTTCATCAATATAAATATTGAAAAGGCCTATGACAGAGTTAAAGCTTTTTGGTTTTGAATTTTTTTTTTGAGCTATCTTGAAACTTTGTTTTCAGAGGCCAGGACCTGTTTGTCCATTAATTAGTCCAAATTTGAAGAAATTGACTTGTTTAGGTCAATCCGCTAAGGTTGTCCTCTAGCTTCTACCTTATATATCATGGTTTCTGAGGATTTGGGGTATTTTTAGTACAATAACATGGCCCAAGTTCTCATCAACGGTATTCCTCTCCATGAATTGGATGTTGGTCAGATGGTGAATGGTCATTTTAATGACTATTCCTTCACAATGCTCGAGGATCAATCTTCAATGGAAAATACAATGGAATACCTTCAAATATTTTATGATTTTCTAGGATCTCAGGTCTGGTGGACTAAAACTCATTCTTATAGGCAAATTCAGTGTGAAGTACTGCCTTGGCTAGCCTCTCAGGGATGGTCTTGGATCTAGCCTTCAGAATGTTTCAAATTTCTAGGGATCTCGTTTGCATTCTAGGCCTCTCCAAAAGAGCTTTGGGATATGGTCATGCAAAGAATAACACAAATTTGACAAATGGATTAGCAAACCCATGACTTTGCCTACAAAGTTACAAATATGCACCAAAGTGTTGGTTTCCATGCATGTATATTACTCCTCATGTTGGGTTCCTTATATTAATGCTTAACGTGGACTAGAGAAAAATCCTCTGTTTTCTGTGGATTGACATTGATATGGGCAAAGGCATCCACAAGCCCAATTGGAACCTATGCTGCCTTCCAGGGGAATAGGGAGGAACGGGGTTTGTCGGCACTCACATCCATGCCCAAACTTCTTGTCCCAAAAGGTTTATCGAAGCAATTGAAGGGAAGGAGGCATGGGAAGTTCTACTTAGAAATTGTATCAGTTTTGGATTCCCATTTGGCAAAATCTTATGGAAAGGCAATAACTTCCAAACTTTATTAGTCACCCTTGCTTGTGTGGAGATTAAACACACTTTCTTGGCCAAAAGCATTTGGAAAACTTTGGAGGATTTTAAGCCAAAACTCTGTTGGAAAGGTGCCTAACTCAAAACTTGACTCTCTTTAAATGAATAGTTTATCTGGTGGTAACTAGTGCTACACTTTAATGACAAAAATTTGGTTGAAAATGCTTAGTTCTTGACCCATTGCCACTTTCCAAGGGGCATTACCAATGCCACTGATTTCTTCGATTCTTATACCTAGGATTGGAAGGCATGGCCATACTTAAGTCAGAGTTTTGTCTAGCCAATCCAGATAGATTAATTTTGGAACACATCAAAGAAGTAGTTCCTATCAACTCCCGAATAAGATATATCTACAATGGCTTGGAGCTTGGTGGAGGAATTGAAAATAGAATCACTGGCTTTGAGAAAATGTAGGCTTGCTGATGGTTATAAATGGCTATGTCAAAAGCCTTTTGTGGATGTCAGACTAAAGTAGGTGTGGAGTCTTAAATCAAAGCAAAAAACTTGGTTCTTCGGGCTTAGAATGATATGGAAACCTTTAGTTGAGCTGAAGAAGGCTTCCTTTGTTTGGTCGATGTTTCTTGAGTGGTTGGATTTGGGTCAACAACTCTAACCTCTGGGAGTTGCCCAACTAAAGTGCCATCTCTGTGGAAAAAAAGAAACTTTGAAACATCTGTTTTGGTTATGTGATTTTGTCTAATTTTGCTAGGCGCATGGGTGTCTTAGTTTTGTAGTTAATTGCTCCCTTCTTCCATTTCTTGGAAAGTTGCCCTAATAGGAGAAAAACTTCCTTGGACTATTGAGTTCGATGCAACATGGTACATGGGAATAGAAATTCTTGTTCTTATTTGGATATGAAGGAATTAATATTTGTTCAGGTAAGCTCAATGCAATAAATGCTTTACTTGGTACGATGACTCCCTGATATGTGCAAATCTTCATTTGCAGATTACAGTGTAGGGGTATAAGATTGAGATGGATGTGGTGCAATCTCACTAATTGTTGGAATTCTTGGGAGGAGCTTAGGGAAAATTTTAAGCACAATTCCAAATTTATATTTATAATAAATGGGTGAATCCCCATGAGACAATCCAAAGGCTATTTTATCAATAATATAATATTTATATATAATTTTCTGGTGAATCTTTCACTGAATTATAAAATCTTGGCGAATATTTCATTGAACTATAAAATCTTGTAAATTCTTGGCGAGTCTTTCACTCAATTATAAAACATTGGGAAGTCTTGGAGAATCTTTTGGTAAAGTATACAACCATATGTAGTAATAGGAAAATAATTTCATTAAACTGTAATGTACTCATTTTCTATGTTTGGAAAAAGAAATATAATCTGTCTCTCCTCCAGACAACACTGCAAGCATCAGGAGTTGTATTCGTCAGGGTTCTTACTGCACGCTCTTCCAAATCCCTATGGTAGTTTTGATCATCTTTCACCACAAAGTTCCTATATGTGTTGATACTGATCTCCACTTCTCTCAAGCTCAGGAGATGTTAATGTTTGACCCACCACTTTTATTATGGATTCTTCATTACTGATTCATCGATTATGAAAGGACTCTTCAAGTGCATCCTAGGATGTTCCTGACCAGGAGGATGCAGGATTTTGTCCATCGATAACTCCAAAAGTATAAAAATGTCTATCAATAACTCCAAAAGTATAAAAATGTCTATCAATAACTCCAAAAGTATAACCACTTCTCTGATCATCCATTTGTATCTAAAAAGGATCCCTTCCCAAAAATTTGAGCATATTCTGAAAAACTATATATAAACGTATGATTTCATAATTAAAAAGGAACCAACACCTAAATATATCTTTGATGATAAGATCCATGGTACTGAAGGTATATGTTTCACTGCCAATAAAAAACCAATATCACAATTATTTAAACCTGCCATTTTTGGAACGTCCTGGTTTTCTGCTATAACAGGCTGGCCAACTTAAGATCTTTGAGCCTCTTACACTGTAAACATCTATAGCAATCTGAAAAAATCTCATGTGCAATTAGATTGCTGAGTGCATCATATAGTGTTAAATAAACACCTACTAACAAAGAATAGTATATAAATTTATAATATATATGGTATTGTGGGCATTTGGTTATCTACTCATATGGAAGGGAATAAAATATCTTGAGACTCTCAAAAGCTCACCATTGTGAGAGGTTTTGAATACCTCAACATAACTGCAAAACAAGAACTTGCCAAAACTGTTTGAAAAGCAGTGTCTGGAAAGCCAATAAACAACCTGTGTTATCATTTTCCCTTTCACGTTCTATTTGAAGTCCTTTGCTATCAAGATAATGCCACAGTTGAAAGGAGATGATGTTTTTCCTTGGATTAATCTTTATCCCTCTCAGTGGTTAATAGTTTTGAGATTAAGATGGATCTATGCTAGTTTACTAGATGCTTGTTCTTACTTTACTAGATGCTTGTTCTTACTGTTGAGAATCTAGATAAAGGATGCAGTTGCATTTGCCTCTTATATTAACAAGATGCTTGTCCTTACGGTCGAGAATCTAGATAAAGGATGCAGTTGCATTTGCCTTTTATTTTAACAAAATCAAATAGTCCAAGAAGGTAGCTGGAGAGAGACAGTTGAGAGAAAGATAGTTTAATGATGGAAAGGGTACCTCATGGTGCCCTCCTCATCTAATCTTGTAACTTTTCTGTTTTTTGAATAATAGAGTGTTATATTGGAGTTTGCAATTTTTAGATTTTCAAGTTCAAGTTTCTTTCTTTGAATTTCTCTCATGTTAAAATGCATACGTTCATGGATAAAGAGAGTCATTAGAAGTTCCTTCTGAAAATGGTTTTGGATCACAGTTATGTATTGGTGTTTCTTTTCGTTTTTGTAATATAAGGATAGGCTCTACCATTCATATATGAGAAATCTGTGCATTATTTTAATGCAATGCTCAATTAATGCCCAGCCTTTTCGTTCTCGTTATATTGAGTCTTTGTCTACAACACAATGGCACATATATTATCCCTGTCAAGTTTTCATTTCAAAGGCAACCGATAGTTGACTTATCTAAGATTTGTACAACAGGTCATTATGTTTCTGCGGGATTTTATTGGCATTCAGCTCCAGATATTTTCCTCTTATGCTTCATGCCGCATAAAATCACATAACATGAGATCTGATTATACATGCATTTTAAATACTGCTATTGATGGTTTATTTGAGGAGGCAAGAGTCCTTACTGTCAAAAACAATACTTTTGTTATCTGCATGCATGAACAAAATGTTGAAGAGTGGGTATGGTGGAAGCCACCCCCTCCAAATATATCAGCGCTACCCATCTTGAAGAAAACAATGAGTTTGGTCTATTATGAGATCAAAAAAATCAAGAAACCTGCTGCCGGTGTTGAGTGAAAGCAGAGTGGGATTCTGAGAGCAGTGATCGGCCTCTCCTGTTTCAATTTATTGATAGCATTTACATATGTCAAGGTTAATTCACAGACGGTGTAATGTTATTGCTAGGATCGTTACTTTTGGATAAGCCATTCATCCCGGTAAGCATTGGAATTTTTTTATTATGGATTAATGGCACTCTACTCTGTTTTGAGAGATTTAGTTAAAAGGTTCATTTCATCATTCATGAATCAAAAAGGTGTTTGATCTGATTATGGTGTTAACAAATGGCTTTGTGTTTTGCATAAGGTGTATAAATGCTTTAAGTTTTTAGGGTTTTGTGCATTGACGACTGTTTATATATATTTTACATAGTGGGAACTTAGCAACCTCTCAAGAGTATATGCAACATATACCAATAAATCATAGGTCAGCTTGGGCCGAGACTTCACATCAAGGGGATGCCTACCCTTTCAGCTTCACTATGACGGGTCAATATATACAGCCCTACCCCCCGCCAGAATTGAACTTGTGACGTCCCTGAAGATAACACATGTTCTTAACCATTGGGCCCACTCATGTGTACTTGATGGCTGTTTATATTACTAAGTCCACTGACATGAGGATATAGGACAGGGAAATTCGAGTATCCCACACGAGACACGATGGCTCTAGAAACAAGACGAACATCTCTTTCCCTACAACTAAAAGAGAGAAAACACAATGAAAAATGGTTTTTAGAGTGTGACACGTCTAGGGCACGTGTCCCAGCGTATCCATCTCTGATAGGTGAAATATGGACACAAATCCCTTAAAAGACATGTCCTGTTTCGAAGGTTTATAATGATGTTTATATTACTTTGACCTAGTATCAGGTTACTAGCCTTTGCCCTAGTTGGTAAATCTTGAATAGCCAAATTGAGTAGGGACATTGATCTCTATCTCTAATTGCCCTAAGGTGCAGGACTAAGGTCATAACCTCTTTTCTTCACATTTTTATCAAAATTCTCTTGTATATTTAAAAAAAAAAAAAATATAATACTGGGAAACCCTAAATATTACAAAAATTCATATCTCAAAAGATATTTGCAATTTGGAATTGTTGTTTGGATAGAAAAATGCATCCTATTTGAATTTATGGTGAATCCTTAAGGGCATTTTGTTCATGTGGTGGATTTGTGAGATTCTTCGTGACATTTGCTTGTTAGAGTTTGGTTTTGTAGATATGTTCGTATGGGTACAATAGGTATATTCATCATTTCAACCAAGTTTGAAGGCCTAAAAAGTAGGTTTTTGGGCCTAGATTGATCCCTCGGGGATTGGAAGATCATTGGGGAACATGATAAGTAGGAAATCTAGTTGTTCTAAGGCATATACCAGATCTGATTTCACATTTTCATATTTGATTTAAGGCCCTGACTTCACCCTATTGCATATCCCCCTCACCTCAATATTTCAAGGTATATCTTATGTGGTGAGTTGGTATTGATTTGATCAGTTTTACCAAGTTTTTGGATCAATATTAACTATTGCAATATTATAACAGAAGTAAAACGTTCAAGTTATATTTCTTGGAATCCATAATTGAGTGTTATAACTCCTACCCCTCTCCCAATGTTGTTTATGCTTCATTGTTTAGACTCCATACGACATTGATCTTTGGTGAGAGGCTTATTGGAAAGGTGTTTGTGTGTTGTTTAAGCAACTATAGATATCTATCATTAACATCAGGGACTCCCACTTTGTTTTAGGAATCGATTTAAATCGTTAAGGAGCTAGGCTGTGGTGACATTGGGCTCTATCTCCTCCTATGCTTGCCACTCGTCCCTTCATGTTCCATGACCTTGGTTGGGGTTCTATTTTGAGCAGTAAGATTATTTGGCACTATTGGCGGGGATTCTAGAAGATTGTTTCATAATAGTTGGGGTGCGTTGCTCACATCAAATTTTTCATTTCCATTGCAACAACAACAAATTTGGTAAGAAAGTTGAGGTAAGTTTTTGTTTTGGTACTTTGATGAGATTATTGTTAAGGACTAACCTTTCATGTCTTATCTAGTGACTCCACTGAAGAAAAATAAGAACAAGGAAGTACATTTAGAGATAGAAGCCTCAGATTTTGATGACCTTCTTGGGTGTAGAGGTGAGCACATCCGTTAGTTAAGAAGAATATCTCATCTCGTCGACTCCATATCAATAAAGAGATGATGTGGTGTTTTTTAATGAACCATGGATGCACAATTGGTTTGATCCAATATATTTCTCAAGAATCCTGGGATATCCTTATCAATTTGATGGTGACAATTGGAGGAAATGCATACCTCAATTCCATGGACATGATGATTTAGCTGAATGGCATATTCTCTTATTCATGCGAGCTATTTCTAAGTTGAATGTGGTACATGAGGACGTTAAGATGAAGATGTTCAAGATATCTCTTGATTTATCCAACAAATATGTGAAAAATTGGTACAATGGGATTCCTAAGTGTTGTTCAGGATTTCTACCCTATAGTGAGGAGATGGACACTACCAACTGGGCGGGGTTGACAGGTAAACACATTGATTATGTTGCATCTAGTTACTGCAAAAGAAAGAGATCGGGATTGAGAGAAATACCTCTTTTCGATGGCTGGTCCTAGCTTTCGTTTGGTCTCTCGCTTGATCTCCTATTTTCTCTTCTACTTGACGAACCTGCAACACAAAAGATACCTTCCGCAGCATATCTTGACCATATAACATATGATGAAACTATAAAGCAATGTAATATCAACTATAATCAAGAATTAAGCCAAATAGACATGCAATCCAATAGGTATCTGATTTGGGACAGGAAGGGTGTTTCGACTTTTTTGTCAAAGAAACATGAAATCAATACAATATACCTGACATGTAGTGATGTTTCTGCAACCGGATCCTGGGCTCCTGCTCTTCACTCTAACTTGGAACTTTCCTCCAGCGTAACAATGCTTAAAGCCTTTCTTATAGGTTCCTCTCTCATGGATCATCCTTGTATTTATGGGACAAGGTAGGCAGTTTAGATTGAGAGGTAGTTGGATTGGGAGGTTGGGGAAGTTGTAGAATCAACTTCAACTAATCCCAATTCGTAAAATTAATATATTTTTTATTTCATCTTAAGATGTACAAAATACCCTACTCTTCTCAAGGACAACCAGTGTACATCTCCCAAAAAGTTGTAAACACTTGTTGTAAAGCCCAAAAGTTGCTTCCTGTACGTTGGTCTTGTATGCAGAGAGGGGCATACATGTGGCAACATCAGGGAAAATTGCAATCTTTGCAGGTAAGGAGTGTACTTCTGGAAACAAGTCATCCAAGGCAATCTAGCTCTTCAATCTTTTTTGCCCTTTTGTGTGATCTACAAGGCAAGGTGATCACGGGATGGAGAAGTGCAGATTTGACCTATAACAGATGCTCCATAATGTGTGAGGTCAGAGGGAAATGATGGTCGAAATACATTCTAATTCCAAGTCAGAGGAGGAGCAAGAAACCGCATAACCAAGTCACAAAAACACCTGAAACAAGGATCAAGGTCAACGAGCTATTACAATTTTGACATCATATAGATGTGTAACATGATCTCTGATACATAACTAGGAGATGTATATATAGAGCATGCCCACTGAAATACAAGCGTGGATCCATGTCAAAATGAGAGATCATAGCCATAACAACAAGCTAGATCTATGTCTCATGAAGAGTGAAAATGAGTGAGGCTTAGTCTTGTGCAACTTGGGCGATAACATAAATATGGTGATGCTATCATAGGCCCAAGGTCTTCATCCAAAACAACCCAAGGTACAAACCCTATCCATGCGAATAAGGGGGGTATCATTTGATTACTGGTCATTGATGTATACCGTTAACAAACGCGAATGCTTCCATCGATAATGATAATGGGGCCCAAGGTACCTAGTACGATCCAACAAGTGTGAATAAGAGGACTTGAAGTCGAACACTTGAGGAACCTGTCGAATAAGAGACATTGATGTATTCCCATTTATTCAACAGTAAGGGAAGCTACCACTGATGATTGCAATGCCCAAGGTACTAATCGAAACTCTAAACTTCGTTCCCAGAGCATAATGAGTTGAAGTCGATGGGAAGAAGTTCACTGGAAGGGAGGCATTAATGCATCCTCCATCATCCAACACGAGGAACACTCACAGGTATGAGCTGATGTGGAGTAGGACGAGTAACAAGATGAAACAAACTGACACTAGGATGGCCGACACATGAAGTCAAGGTAAACTGCAGAATGGCCAACACAGGCTGTATCCTTGAACAGTGGGGATGACACAAAGTGACTTAGGCAGTTTTCAACATGAGGGGAAAATGATATAAGTTTGCGATGTAGGAGACATAACAGATCCTCCATATGGTTGGAAGAATAACCAACCAGGGGAGTAAAAACTCGGAGATCAGGTTCACACTAAGGCCAAAAACTAAAACCCAACTGACATGAAAGACTTAAGTAGGTGCTGTGTTCAAGGACATGACTGACATAACTGCCTTTGAAACTGAAAGAGATGCGATATATTCTTCTTATCCCTTATTCTTTTTTATAAAAGAATATCCTTCTTGTTGTTTTAATGAGTCCAAGAAGAAAAGAAAACTCAATAGGTCCAACCATGTAAAGAGTTTAACGAGCCCATGGGAGGAAGACTCAGGACCTTCATTTTTCACAGAGTTCGAAGAAGAGATAGACGAATACTCTATAATACTGATTTCTGGATTTTAATATCGAGTTGAGATCTATTCTTGCTCGCTGGTGTTTTCAATTTTAAGGAGTCTGAAAAACTTAAACAACAGCTCCATACACCTACTCGTGGATTTTAATATTGATCCCAAGTAGGTTAATGCTCGCCGACGTTTTTCTGTTTATAGAGTCTGAAAAACTTAAACAATCCTCTATTTACGCTCTCGTGGATTTCACATCGAGCCCGAGTAGGTGAATGCTCGCTTGGTGTTTTCATGTTTAGAGAGCCTGAAAACCCTAAAGAGAGGCTCCAAAAGTCCTTTTTCGTACAGTTAGTCCCCTCCCCCGAAAAAGTATAAAACAATAAGAGGAGAACTCTTCTAGCCACGGATAACTAGAGTATTCCTTTTTCGTAATTAATCCGCAAAGGTCTGGAAAAGGGTTAAACTTATACCTAAGCGGATGGACCTTCAATTCCTTTAATGAACTTGAAGAGGCCAAGTTTGCTCGGCAATCTTGTTTAGTTTTTCATAGTCAAAACAAGAGCTTAAAATGACTTAAAAGACAGCTACTAGGATCAAATGTTCATGTCTTGCCAAAGAATAGGATCTCAACAATCACATTAGTAACTATTGATAGAGTTTCTCAATGACAACATAATGACAATATTGATACTAGAAGCGTAAAAAATGGGAAAAACTAACTATACAAAAATATACAACTATGATACAGGAAAAAACACAAATACCTAAGCATAGTACTTCTTCAGATAGAGCCCATTTCTAGGCTCTGACAACTTATTACTTTCATAGTCGGTTAGTTCATATGCACCTTTCTTCAGTACTTTGGAAACAATGTAGGGGCTGAGCCACATGGACTTAAACTTGCCATCCCCTAAAGGCTCCTTGTCCTGATCGCAAAGCAGAACAAGGTCTCCTTCGAGAAACACCCTAGGTATGACAGACTTGTCATACTGTCCCTTGAATCGATTCTTATGTACTTCGTTTGCTGTGAGCGCATCGCGGCGTTGCTCATCCAAGTGTTCTAAATGCAGCAAACGTTCTTCCAGGACTGAAGTTTCTGGTAATAATTGTACAACTAACTTCAAAGAAGGAATCTCACACTCAACCGGAATGACTGCCTCTACCCCATGTACTAGTTGGAAAGGACAGAACCCGGTAGCAGTCTTTAAATTGGCTCGGTAGGCCCAAAGAGCAGGATACAACATGATGTGCCAGTTAGTTCTATTGGCATTAACAGTCCTTTGTAAGATAGTCTTCAATGTTTTATTGACTGCTTCAATCTGACCATTCGCCTGCGGATAAAACGAAGACGAATGTTCCTGTCGAAAACCTAACATAGTGTATAGATTGGTCATCATGTTGTTCTGAAAATGACGACCGTAATCAGTCACGATCTCTTTGGGTATACAAAATCTTGCAATTATCTGGTTGAAAACGAAATAAGCGGCCGTTTCTCCACCCGCCTTAACTGTAGGCATTGCCTCAGCCCACTTGGTGAAGTAGTCGACGACAACAATAATATAGTGATGGCCTCCAGCCGAAATTGGATTACAAGTCATAAAATCAACCCCCCACTTGGTGAAGGGGCCTGCTGTGATGACAGGATGGAGAGGAGCTGGGTGTGCTCGCATCTTCCTGGTGAAAAACTGACATCTCTGGTAGCGTTTCACAGCTTCCACACAATCTTTAAAGATCGTGGGCCAAAAATACTCAGCACACAGTATTTTTTGGGCTGTTGCCAACCTAGAAAGATGACCCCCACAAGCTCCACCATGGGCATCATTCAATACTGATTCTGCTTCCTCCAAGGTTAAACAACGGCGTAAGATGGAATCTACCCCACGTCTGTACAAAGTGTTAGAAATGATGAGGTAATTCTTTGCATGGCTCTTAAGCTTGCGTCGTTCATCTTTGAAGAAAGTGGTGGGACACCTCAAAGTCTGAAGATATACTAGGATATCTCCATACCATGGGTCAGAGGATGCGATGAGAAAGATATGTTCATTCGGGAATGATGATTCTTCCTCAACATGCACTATGTCACTAGGAAATTCTGAAATCAGTTCGGCAAACACTAGTGATTTCTTTGATTTGGCGAACTGAAAAACCAAATCAAATTCTTGCAAAATGACAATCCATTTGTTAAATTTCCCATCGATTATTCGTCGAGTGAGAACATATTGGAAAGGATTGACTTCTGCAACCACAGTGGTGGTACGCAATAATATGTAGTGACGTAGGCTTTGGACCGCATAGACAGCAACCAATGCCAACTTCTCAACGTGAGAATACTTGATCTCAGGAGTTATCAGAGCGCGTGACAGATAATAAATGACATGCTCCTGGAGCATGCCATCCTCCTGAACCAGTACTATGCCAATTGTGGAAACTGATGCAGCCAGATATAAGATGAAATCCTTCGTATAATCTGGTGGGTTTAACAAGGGGGCTGAAAGTAATGCCTTTTTCAAGGCCTCAAATGATGCTTGAGCAGCCTCATCCCACAAAAAGTAGGTGTCTTGTTTAAGCAGTCTCATGAAACCTTTTGTAATCTTAGCATAGTTAATGATAAAGCGTTTCAAGAAGTTGGACATGCCCTGTAGACTTTGAAGTTGTCTCAGGGTGCAAAGAGGAGGCAGACTTACAATCGCCTCAACTTTCAATGGGTCCACCATTATACCACGACTGGATACTATGAAACCCAGTAGTCGTCCAGATTCTACGCAGAATACAAACTTGTTAGGATTCAATCAAATCTTATAGTATCTGCATCTCTCAAACACAAGTCTTAAATGGTCGGGATGATCCCGTCTCTTGCGAGAGCGTGTTGGGAGATCATCTAGATACGGTTTGACTATGTGTTTGATGTTGTGAAAAGCAAAATTCAATGCTCCCTGGAAAGTAGCTCCAGCATTCTTTAAGCCAAACGACGTTTTCCAATAGGAAAAGGTGCCCAAGGGACAAATAAAAGTTGTCTTATGCTGGTCTTCGGGTTTAATCTGTATCTGATTATATCCTGAAAACCCGTCCATGAAAGAAAACATTTCATGGCCTGCACACGCATCAATGATCTGCTCTATGAATGGTGTGGGATAATTATCTTTCGGACAAGCCTTATTTAGGTCTTGGAAGTTAGTACAGACTCAAATGGTACCTTGCTTCTTATCTACGGGAACATGATTGGAAACCCATTCCGTCATAGCTATCGGATAGATAAATCCGGCTTTGAGCAACTTTTCTACCTCTGCCTTAATGGCAGCAGCTTTTCGCAGGTTCACTGGACGAAGCTTCTGTCTCACAGGTTTAGCGTTGGGGTACGTTGTGATGACATGCTCAACAATGGCGGGGTCAATGCCTGGCATCTCCTTGTATGACCAAGCAAAAACGTCGCGGAACTCTATAAAGAGATTGGTATACAGAATGATCTCTTCAAGAGAACAATCTGCACCAATAAAAATGTTTTCCACGACCCCATGTTTGATGGAAATGTTGATCGAAATGGTTCGCGATATATTTTCCATGTTCTCTTCGGCATAAACAACTTTCGAAGTAGAAGGAACATCGGACAAATCAACAATTCCACCAGGTCTCATAGAAAACTTGCCCCTCTCTATCCTATCCAGTTCGGGAAGGAAATAGGACCTATGATGCATATGTTCCCAAGGATGATCCAGGCCTATCATTGCTTCCAAAATTGCCTCGTCAGAGGGAAAAACAGTGTCCAGACAATCAAAAGAGTGAACAGAGTCTACTGACCATGCAGGGGCATAGTCCATATTTGACTCAATAGAGACCAACGGAGTTATGATATGTTCTGTTGTAAGTTGTTGTGAATCTACATGGGTTATCTCTGCAACAGTTACAGGCCAGCTGGTTCTGATTCAGTGGGGAGACTTCGTGTATCTGTCATTGAACAGACCGTGGAGGTCTCAGAAGATGAACATTCTTCAAAACCAACAAACAAGGCGGGAGCAGGTAGGTCAAAAGTGCCTATTAAGGACTCATAGAGACCTGCTCCTAAGCTCTCAGTGACTAGGATGGGCTGATCAATCAACGGAATGGATGAATCCGATGAATTCTGGTTGTTCTTCTGGGTGAATGAAAGTTGATCGACTGTGACGATCTTTCCTTTGTGGGGGAACATTATGACTCGGAAGACAACTGATGGTACTGCCTGCATGGCATATGTCCAGCTCCTACCCAGTAACAAGTTGTAATCGAGCGGAGCATCCAGAACTTCGACCTCTACTGATACTAGCTTCCCCACCAGTTCGACAACAAACGATGGTAAGACTCCATGTGGACGGAAAGATCTTCCATCGAAGGCGGTGAGTATCGTGTTCGAGGGAGCTAACTCAGGTTCGCCCAAATCTTTCCAGCAAGAGATAGACATTACGGACGTTGATGCGCCCTCATCTACAACAGATCGTCGAATGGTCGTAAAACCATGGACGACCTCTATCTGGAGAGCAACATGATACAGCAACTGGTACTTGATATCTGTCATATCAAAACGTGCAAGCATGGCAGATGAATCAACACTCCCAATCGCTGTGAGGAGAGCACTGCGTTGCAATGGGAAACATTGCAGTACCTCCAAGGTAGACATGGCACAGGGTGTTTGGGCTAAGTCCTTCACAACATTGTAGTTGGGGGCAGCCCGCGCATTAGAGTTGTGTACAGCTCGTTTGAAAACACCTTTCGGTATCTTCGGCAGCGTCTCCACAGGTATGTGAAGAGGAGTAGAGGATTCAGGAGCATCTTTCTGCTGTGGATCCGGGGTATAGTTCCTTGCTCTGGTTTCCAGTAGAGCATCTGAGTTAACCATGTTAACGAATGACTGATTAGCAGGGTTGGCACGAGTGGTGCCCCCAGCACTAGAGCTGCCAGAAGCTGAACTCTGTCCATGAGGAAAAAGATCTTTCAAGACAGCCGGTTTCTTCTCACGGATCAACTTCTGGGCTTCTTCCATTAGAGGGCATTGGTGGGTAAGGTGGTCCTCTTGACATAGTTTGCAAGGGAACCTAGCCTTCCTTTTCTCTTTTTTGCCCTCCTCGGCATTTTGCTTGTTGTTGGGCTTTTGTTGGTTTCCCTCCCCTTTCTTGCCCTTTCTTTTGGGCTGCCGAGAGCCCTTTTGGTTTGTCTGCACCTGCTATACAGATTCTGTAGTAGAAGAGGAGGATGCAACAGAAGTTGCTTCTGCAGCAGATTGTTTGACTGACAAGGCGTGAACCTGCTTTGTTAGGACGTCAAACGCTTCGACTGAACCCACAATGCCATTGACATGTGGTCCAGGTTTGGGCTTACCTAGGTCTATATTAGACCTCGACGCGTCAGGAATAATTTCGTACAACAGCCCAGACTGAGCATAAACTAAGTCGAGCTGCTGAGTTCTCAAAATGGCCTCCTCCTCGGAAGACACCCCTGAAGTGGCAACTTCCTTAGAAACATAAGGAAGAAGAGACTTAAGGTACCATTCTAACAAGAATGCTGGGGGGATTTCGGCCTTGATGAGCCTCTTTTGCCTTTGCCACTCCTGAATATGATCAGACAAATGAGTGGCCTTGTTTTGCTGAAAGGTCGACAAAAGGTCTGTACCGGCATCATACCGGACAGGAAGTTGAAAGTGGTTCAAAAATACAATGGCAAGATCCCGAAAGGTGCCATAGGCAGCAGCGGGCAATTCAATATACCACTTGGCTGCGACACTAGTTAAGGTTCTTTGAAAGAGCCTCAACCTTATGGAATCATCGTTCAATGAGTTGGAGGAACACCAGAGGTGAAAAGTTGTAACATGGTCACCAGGGTCCTGTTATCACACAACTTTTAGTTGCCCCCTAGTGGTATCCCATCCGAGACGGTAGAGGAGATGGACAACTAAAGAGGTGACCCAAGAGATGCCATGATTCCCAATGCAAGGTGGGAGTCACGTCAACCGAGGCACTCTTCACTTTAGATCTAGATGAATCAAGACCTAGGGGGCGACCCTATTACCAATCAAAGATGATTGGACCCAAACAAAGGTTCCTAGGGATAAGTAAATAATGAGTTACGGAAACCAATGCAAGGTTAAGTGGACCTAGAAGTTAAAGTATGGTTGATGGTGGTTTGAGAGATGATTAGTGTTTCAACCAATATATGATTTAGGCCACATGATTAGTTATAATGACAATATCTAGTACCATGTGTTACACAAGTGGGACCTACTTTCTTGAGATATGTGAATGGTTCAAATGGGACCCACAAGGTGAAATTAAGGGATGTAATTGGTACTAGTGGATATGTAATGAGTAGATCTATGGATCTAAGTTGAAATTAGGAATACCCACATATGGGATCTAAGGTTTGACACAATTCCCAAGGAGTGCGACTTGCCTAAGGAGGACTAGTGCCTTGTTGGATGGGTTAATGGAGTCAAATGATATGTCAAAGTGTAGATCGGGACACCTAGGATGCAAATCAAGTGGGCTAATTGGGATATGATGGTTGGGTTTTGCTAGATCTAGGGTTTCATGATATGACCCAAGTGGACCACAATCCCTTAAAATAAGGAATGCTACCCCCAAGGCAGATCGTCACAAAACGATACTCTAGACATAGGTTTCAAGGTATGCCCATTCCAAATCCACAAAAATCTCAACTACCCACGTCCTCAAAGTGGGCAAACTCAATCACCCAAGAAAGTGCGACCTTGCTCAAGGAGGGCTAAAAGATGGGAAAGGGGTGTCAAAACAAGTCCAATGGCCACCAAATTGTAGATCCAAGTAGTTTAGGCAATGATCTATGTGGATCTATAAAATCAAGACAATCCAAGGGTTAGATCTTACTAGATCTGAGTTTTAAGGTGCCAAGTAGTCCAAAATGGGATTTTAATCCCTTGAAATGTGGAATGATGCCCACAAGGTAGAAATCACCAAAGTAAGAGTCTAAGGGTAGGTTATCAAATATGTAGATTGCAAATCAAGTGGGATCTCACCTACCCATATGCTAGATATAACCAAACAAGCCTCTCCCAAGGAAGTGCGATTTGCCTCAAGAGGGCTATATTGCCTTGAAAAGTGTGTCAATTTTAACCCAATCACCACCAAACTATAGATCGAACTAGGGGTGGATGCTATAGAGGTGGGTTTTTAATATCTCTTCAAAAGCAAGGCTAGATCTAAGTAGATCTAAGAAAAACCAAAATGAGAGTTTTGATTAATTAGGGTTTTTATGATCTAGAAATTATGGATGATTCAAAGAAGAAGAAGATCATACCTTTGGAGCATACTTGGATGAAGAGATGAATTCTAGTTGAGATGAGGATTACTTTTGCCAAAGATCAAATGGAGAATTTTTGAAGCCCTCTTGCCAAATCGATTTTTCCAAGCCACATATGTGTCCCTCTAACTTGTCAAAACCAAAGAGCAAAGCATCAATCAGTTTAACATGTTGAAGGTAGATACAAGAAAGAAAGAGATAAGCGAAGAATAGTTGGTGCAAAGACAAAACCACTCCCTGTTTAACCCAAAACGTCCTCGAAGCTTGAAGGGCAAGCCTCCCCACCAATTCGCACTTGTTGAAGAAGTCTTCTCCACCTGTAAAAAAATATGGCAAATATGCAAGATAGCTACAATAGATCCTCCAGTGCAATGGACAAAAGTATTTACAATTAAAGCAACCAACATCCACTCCAACCCAAGCATGTACTCCAAAAGATATAAATTTTATTCCAAGAGCCAAGAGCCAAAAATTTCTAGATGATTTTACAATGAGAGGCTCTCTCCTTAAATAGGATGGAGAGAGACCATAATCCTAACCACTTTTTACATGAGTGGCTAAGATTAAAAGAAAAAAAATCTAATCAATGGTTGAGATGAGCTCAACAATAAAATACATGGATCAACCATAAAATATAACCATAAGTGGAAAAAATCGCCCTAGGAGAGGGGATCCCACCAAATCATGATGACAAAATATAAAAATAAGCTTATGGTGGGTCCAAGGGGTAATTTTAGCCACCCTTGGTCAATCCCCATAGCACAATAATAATAAAATAGTCATCAAAGTACCAAATTATGCCTCTATGGACAAATCATGGGCCTTAGGAGGCCTCAGAAATCATCAGAAAATGCCATAAGTTATGGATGTGGGCCCCGATGAAGCTGAAACTGCTGGAGAAGGTGCGGAAGACATCCCACTCATCATCACTGATCATCCCATGCCAAAAATTTGCCTCAGTAGCCCAAATCGAATTCCTCTGTAGCCATTTCTACCAATCCAAAATTGCCTCGGGAAGCGTGTATCTGCCCCAAACTGCCTCCTGGAGTGCCTACACTGTCAAGGTGAGGGCACCAGTATGTTCGACAGGGAGGTAATATGGTAAAAACAAGTGGCTGGATCACCCTCTCCATGCACAACGCCCTAGGTGAACCAAATAAAATCCATCTCTGCTCTGACAGGGTCTCCGACAGACCAAAACTGTACTAGGATAGCCTACTGAGGCTCAATCATCACTGTAACTTCCTAGAACTAAAAGTAGACTGTCTCATTGGACTCAGAAGGTCCAAATCTATCCAATATGTGTACTCATACACCATATGAATCTCTGCATGATCATATAATATATCCAATATGCCCGAACAGGTGAAATAATAATAATCTGTAAATGATCAAATAATGCTGAAAACCATCAATCATCATCATAAACCTGCATCTGATGCATAGAACCATCATGTACATGTACATAGACCATATATCATCCATCTATATCATCACAAGGTCTAATCATCTCATGTCCCGTGGTTGACCTTGGTCAAACTAGGTTTGACCAAGTCAACATAACCAAATATAACTCAAACTATCCAGAAGCTGCTGCAAAGTGTCAAAGGTTAATGCATGCTCTACAATTAATTTAAATAGCAATTATAACAAGTAATCATTACTGGCGATCTAAATCAAAATATGTAGTGTCATTAATTATTATTATGACTCAGGCTAGACTTTCAAGACCATACTCACTTAATAGTTGTGATCAATTTGCTAGTGAAGGGTGAAGGCTAAAAATAAACTGGCTAGGCCAAGGGGTGACTGACTGACTGAACATTGTGACACTTTGGATGTGGGAAAGGGAATACACACCATAGCATATGCTGAATGAGCAACAACACAGGAATGGCAGTGTCTCACAAATGGATAAGTTGTTCAAAGAGTATTTATTCACCTTTAACAAATGCGCACAATCCATAATACAAAAGAGGCCAGCAATATTTTTGATATAGCATTTAAGTTCCATTGCTTTTTTTTGGGCCTAGAGTTTCCATAGCCTTTGATCTATTTGTGTTTACAAACACATTGCATAGATTTACATTTATTTAAGCTTTTTGTTGCAGGTGTGTTTTTAAGGCACTTGTTTACCTGAGCACTTCTAGGTGTGTCATAGACAGCTTGTTTACCTAGGTATTTTCAGTTCACAAAAGATATAACATTTTATTTTCATGGCCATTTTCATTTGGCCTGCCTTTCATTCATGTGTGTTGAGAAACACATTGCATGAATGGGCTTTTCATACAAGATATAACATTTTATTTCCATATTGTGTATTCATGGAAGCACTAAAAGTTTCAGGTTTAGCCAACACAACTTTAGTGACTAGGGGAATTCACAAAGAAATCCAACTCACCATAGGTAAGTTTTGTCACCAACTCAGAGCCGAGACACAATAAACAGGGAAGCTCACCCAATGCAGAGGCTACAGTGGGGGAAAGTCCTCCATGCCATTAGTCAAGTAGTAAGTCAGGGTGATAAACTAAAAGGTAGGTAATGGATGGATGAAGACAATGAATAATGGAGCCAACACTAGCAAGCCAAGGTATGGTGGAATGATCACCTCTATTCTCCCTAAGGAGGGTAAAACCAATGAGTATGAATAATGAACTTCTAAGTCTGAGTAAGGACAATATAATATATATAATAGGATCAACCAGGTCCACATATCTATATGATCACCAGATCATGACATTAAGTGCTAAGACATGCCATAAGAATGAATATAAAAACAATATAACCATGACAACATAATATACCTGCTGAGTCATATACCTGAATGCTCATACTCTGATCCATCATCTGTCATCTGAAACTTCTACTGTAACTTTGGGCACTACTGACTGCTCATGTACAAATGGTATAATAGCTACATCGGTCATCTCTCTGGGTGTCCTGATACTTAGTCATGGCATGGGGAAAATATATGCTGTCCAAAATCTGATAGTGATCCATAATAGATGCTCATCTCATCATGTCATTGTAAAAGAAATAGCTGAAAAAGTGCTCTGGAATCTGAAAAATAATGTATGGTAGCCCGGCTACTATATATGTGATAACATCTGGCTCCAGCTGGGACAAGTGCTCTAAGGGAGAGAACGCTTGAGAACCTCATAATATCTGGTCTCGAACTGCTCTGCATCAATCTTCAATCCAGCACTGCAACATAATCATTTTCAGCTTTTATTTTGCACCTGTACCTGCGCTCATAAACACTAGAATACCTCATGGATCATGTATGGGAAAAATATAAAATCCAACTGAAATAAAATCTATTCTATGACAGAAATATAAATGCAGAAAGTAAATTAAAACTACTAACATAACTTGCAAAGTTTAAAATTTTATTGTGCAGGAAAATAAAAATGGCAGGTACTCAGTTAAACTAGGATCTTCAAAAGAGCTTAGAAAAAGACAAACAAAAAGGTGCCAGACTCAATGGCTGAAAAAAAACTAACTACTGCCCAAGCAGGCTTATTCAGTTCCTACCTACTCTAACCTAACCAGTTAGCACAAATGCTAGGTAGAATCATAGATCTAGTGCAACCATTCATCAAACAAGCTAATGACTTTTCTTCGATTTTTGTTTATGAAACAAGCCAGGATTGGGTTAAAGATTAAAGAATTTGATAGGACAATCTTCTTGGTTTGTTCAAAAATTGCAAAAGGGCTTGAATGGTGCAACAAGAAATCATGCCAAGGGGGAGCTAGATTAATGTAAACATTCTCCATCAAAGAATTGATAGGATCATAAAATTTATGCAAGTTAATCTCAGAGATGGATGAAAAAAAGACATAAGATATGTGATTCGAGTCATTTTCACATAAATTAACTTCTTCATTTACTTCTCTTACATACTCAATTTGATTCTCCTTGGTACTGATGATCAAAAAACCAAGTGGGGATAAATTAAAGCTTAAAAGGAAGAAAATCAAAGTCAGACCCACTTGATGCTCAAAAATGGAGAAAAGATGGAATTGATCTTTAAACACCTTTTCTAGCAACCAAGAATGATTGATAACTTGACAACAAGCATTATGGTTCCACAGTGACTGAAAAGGGAAATGAAATGCTTTTTCTCCCAACATGTAATCATGCTTATACTTCTTATTGAAAATTTCAAAGGCAAAAGAATGACTAGACCACCAACCCAAAGGAGATTGAAAAAGTTGGGAAGGGATGGTGGATTGAAATATGCATAGTCTTCTAGATGGATAGAAAAATTTGGCCTTGGAATTTGACAAAATGAAAGGCCTTTCAGAATAGCATTAGGAATGATTTCAAGCTTCTGATTAAATCTAATACTTACAATTTGAGGACAAGATTGATCATAACTATCTAATTCTAAGGATTTGATAAAGCTATCTTGATTAAGGATGAACAAAGGAAAACCTAAAGGCTCACTATAAGAAGTAGAACAAAGATTAGAGCATCTAGTGTGATTTATTAACTCATCCTCACCTTGAGATTGACCTTCTATTGATTCATCATTAGATTCATAAGAGGATACTTGATCATTTTCATTTAATTGATCAGGGATAAAATTAACAAGTTCATTTAAAACATCCTGATTACTTGCACAATGATCATGTGAAACCACTACTATAGGATCTTGGTCAATGTCCATACTTTCTTCTTCTTTAATAAGGTGATAAGGAAATGACTGATCAATAAAGATAGAATGATTGACTAAAGGCTCATCCTCAGAAATTTCCTCAGGATCAAGACTAGGGCCACCTAAAAAGAAATTTGAAAACTTATGATTTATACAATGGTTAGGGATTTGACTTTCGATTGAAAAAGTAGAAGACTCATCCTCAAAAGAAATTGGGCAGGAGGGGTCATCTCCGGATGTTGACAATTCACTTGATATTTGATTATTAATAGATTCAATAATAGGATCGGATAGGAGAAGGTTTTGATCTTGGATTTGATTTGAGGAACATATATCATCGAATTCACTTCCCCAATCTTCTAAGAATTTATTTTCGAACATGTCATATTCATAAATGCTATTGGCCTTCAAATCCAAAAACCAGATCTCAACTCTTTCTTTGAAAGTTGAAGCCAATAGTTTCATACACACATCCTCATGGGTTATGGATAACTCTTTAATAATTTCCCTAAAAAGTTCAAGGTGTCTTTTAGCAGATACTTCATGACTTCCATCAAATTTAGACAACCTTTCACGGGCTTGATGAGGGATTTGATGAGGATACCCAACAATTTTTGAGAAGTCAAAAAATTTCAAATGACCAAAAGTCCTAGGCCGCTTAGAAGCAGCCATGGATGGCAATTTTTATTTATTTATTAAATAAAGAACCTAAATACAAAAAGATGCACCCCATGGGCTCTAGATAATGATAGGATCGATCACCAGTGGAGTCGCTAGGTAGATTTTAAAACTCTTCTACCAAGATGTATGTCGTTAATAAGCAGGGAGAAGATGAGCGACAAATAGATGGCTATGCTTAAATTAAAGATTGAAATGATAACCATCTAGATTAATCCGGATGCGATAAGATATGAGTTATGCATGGATAATTGCAGACACCTAAGGTAAGCCTCTACCTCCCCGGCAGCGGCGCCAAAAAATGTTATTACACAACTTGTAGTTGCCCCTAGTGGTATCCCATCTGGGACGGTAGAGGAGATGGACAACTAAAGAGGTGACCCAAGAGATGCCACGATTCCCAATGCAAGGTGGGAGTCATGTCAACTGAGACACTCTTCACTTTAGATCTAGATGAATCAAGACCTAGGGGGAGACCCTATTACCAATCAAAGATGATTGGACCCAAACAAAGGTTCCTAGGGACAAGTAAATAATGAGTTACGGAAACCAATGCAAGGTTAAGTGGACCTAGAAGTTAAAGTATGGTTGATGGTGGTTTGAGAGATGATTAGTGTTTCAACCAATATATGATTTAGGCCACATGATTAGTTATAATGACAATATCTAGTACCATGTGTTACACAAGTGGGACCTACTTTCTTGAGATATGTGAATGGTTCAAATGGGACCCACAAGGTGAAATTAAGGGATGTAATTGGTACTAGTGGATATGTAATGAGTAGATCTATGGATCTAAGTTGAAATTAGGAATACCCACATATGGGATCTAAGGTTTGACACAATTCCCAAGGAGTGCGACTTGCCTAAGGAGGACTAGTGCCTTGTTGGATGGGTTAATGGAGTCAAATGATATGTCAAAGTGTAGATCGGGACACCTAGCATGCAAATCAAGTGGGCTAATTGGGATATGATGGTTGGGTTTTGCTAGATCTAGGGTTTCATGATATGACCCAAGTGGACCACAATCCCTTAAAATAAGGAATGCTACCCCCAAGGCAGATCGTCACAAAACGATACTCTAGACATAGGTTTCAAGGTATGCCCATTCCAAATCCACAAAAATCTCAACTACCCACGTCCTCAAAGTGAGCAAACTCAATCACCCAAGGAAGTGCGACCTTGCTCAAGGAGGGCTAAAAGATGGGAAAGGGGTGTCAAAACAAGTCCAATGGCCACCAAATTGTAGATCCAAGTAGTTTAGGCAATGATCTATGTGGATTTAGAAAATCAAGACAATCCAAGGGTTGGATCTTACTAGATCTGAGTTTTAAGGTGCCAAGTAATCCAAAATGGGGTTTTAATCCCTTGAAATGTGGAATGATTCCCACAAGGTAGAAATCACCAAAGTAAGAGTCTAGGGGTAGGTTATCAAATATGTAGATTGCAAATCAAGTGGGATCTCACCTACCCATATGCTAGATCTAACCAAACAAGCCTCTCCCAAGGAAGTGCGATTTGCCTCAAGAGGGCTATATTGCCTTGAAAAATGTGTCAATTTTAACCCAATCACCACCAAACTATAGATCCAACTAGGGGTGGATGCTATAGAGGTGGGTTTTTAATATCTCTTCAAAAGCAAGGATAGATCTAAGTAGATTTAAGAAAAACCAAAATGAGGGTTTTGATTAATTAGGGTTTTTATGATCTAGAAATTATGGATGATTCAAAGAAGAAGAAGATCATACCTTTGGAGCATACTTGGATGAAGAGATGAATGCTAGTTGAGATGAGGATTACTTTTTCCAAAGATCAAATGGAGAATTTTTGAAGCCCTCTTGCCAAATCGATTTTTCCAAGCCACATATGTGTCCCTCTAACCTGTCAAAACCAAAGAGCAAAGCATCAATCAGTTTAACATGTTGAAGGTAGATACAAGCAAGAAAGAGATAAGCAAAGAATAGTTGGTGCAAAGACAAAACCACTCCCTATTTAACCCAAAACGTCCTCCTCCAAGCTTGAAGGGCAAGCCTCCCCACCAATTTGCACTTGTTGAAGAAGTCTTCTCCACCTGTAAAAAGATATGGAAAATATGCAAGATAGCTACAATAGATCCTCCAGTGCAATTGACAAAAGCATTTACAATCAAAGCAACCAACATCCACTCCAACCCAAGCATGTACTCCAAAAGATATAAATTTTATTCCAAGAGCCAAGAGCCAAAAATTTCTAGATGATTTTACAATGAGAGGCTCTCTCCTTAAATAGGATGGAGAGAGACCATAATCCTAACCACTTTTTACATGAGTGGCTAAGATTAAAAGATCAAAAGATCTAATCAATGGTTGAGATGAGCTCAACAATAAAATATATGGATCAACCATAAAATATAACCATAAGTGGACAAAATCGCCCTAGGAGAGGGGATCCCACCAAATCATGATGACAAAATATAAAAATAAGCTTATGGTGGGTCCAAGGGGTAATTTTAGCCACCCTTGGTCAATCCCCATAGCACAATAATAATAAAATAGTCATCAAAGTACCAAATTATGCCTCTATGGACAAATCGTGGGCCTTAGGAGGCCTCAGAAATCATCAAAAAATACCATAAGTGATGGATGTGTGCCCCGATGAAGCTGAAACTGCTGTAGAAGGTGCGGAAGACATCCCACTCATCATCATTGATCATCCCATGCCAAAAATTTGCCTAAGTAGCCCAAATCGAATTCCTCTGTAGCCATTTCTACCAATCCAAAACTGCCTCGGGAAGCGTGTATCTGCCCCAAACTGCCTCCTGGAGTGCCTGCGCTGTCAAGGTGAGGGCACCAGTATGTCCAAGAGGGGGGTAGTATGGTAAAAACAAGTGGCTGGACCACCCTCTCCATGCACAACGCCCTAGGTGAACCAAATAAAATCCATCTCTGCTTTGACAGGGTCTCCGACAGACCAAAACTGCACTAGGATAGCCTACTGAGGCTCAATCATCACTGTTACTGCCCGTAACTAAAATTAGATTGTCTCATTGGACTTAGAAGGTCCAAATATATCCAAGATGTGTACTCATACACCATATGAATCTTTGCATGATCATATAATATATCCAATATGCCCGAACAGGTGAAATAATAATAATCTGTAAATGATCAAATAATGCTGAAAACCATCAATCATCATCATAAACCTGCATCTGATGCATAGAACCATCATGTACATGTACATAGACCATATATCATCCATCTGTATCATCACAAGGTCTAATCATCTCATGTCCTGTGGTTGACCTTGGTCAAACTAGGTTTGACCAAGTCAACATAACCAAATATAACTCAAACTATCCAGAAGCTGCTGCAAAGTGTCAAAGGTTAATGCTCTACAATTAATTTAAATACCAATTATAACAAAAAGTAATCATTACTGACAATCTAAATCCAAATATGTAGTGTCATTAATTATTATTATGACTCAGGCTAGACTTTCAAGACCATACTCACTTAATAGTTGTGATCAATTTGCTAGTGAAGGGTGAAGGCTAAAAATAAACTGGCTAGGCCAAGGGGTGACTGACTAAGTCAACATTGTGACACTTTGGATATGGGAAAGGGATTACACACCATAGCATATGCTAAATGAGCAACAGCACAGGGAATGGAAGCTTCTCACAAATGGGTAAGTTGTTCAAAGAGTGTTTATTCACCTTCATAGATGCGCACAATCCATAATAAAAATGAGGCCAGCAATCTTTTTGATATAGAGTTTAAGTTCCATTTCTTTTTGGGCCTAAAGTTTCTATAGCCTTTGATCTATGTGTGTTTATAAACACATTGCATAGATTTACATTTATTTAGGCTTCTTGCTGCAGGTGTGTTTTTAAGGCACTTGTTTACCTGAGCACTTCTAGGTGTGTCATGGACAGCTTGTTTACCTAGGTATTTTCAGTTCACAAAAGATATAACATTTTATTTTCATGGCCATTTTCATTGGCTTGCCTTTTATTCATGTGTGTTGAGAAACACATTGCATGAATGGGCTTTTCATACAAGATATAACATTTTATTTTCCATATTTTGTATTCATGGCAGCACTAAAAGTTTCAGGTTTATCCAACACAACTTTAGTGACTAGGGGAATTCACAAGGAAATCCAACTCACCATAGGTAAGTTTTGTCACCAAGTCAGAGCCGAGACACAATAAACAAGGAAGCTCACCCAATACAGAGGCTACAATGGGGGAAAGTCCTCCATGCCACTAGTCAAGTAGTAAGTCAGGGTGATAAACTAAAAGGTAGGTAATGGATGGATGAAGACAATGAATAATGGAGCCAACACTAGCAAGCCAAGGTATGGTGGAATGATCACCTCTATTCTCGCTAAGGAGGGTAAAACCAATGAGTATGAATAATGAACTTCTAAGTCTGAGTAGGGACAATATAATATATATAATAGGATCAACCAGGTCCACATATCTATATGATCACCAGATCATAACACTAAGTGCTAAGACATGCCATAAGAATGAATATAAAAGCAATATAACCATGACAACATAATATACCTGCTGAGTCATATACCTGAATGCTCATACTCTGATCCATCATCTGAAATTGCTACTGTAACTCTGGGCACTATTGACTGCTCATGTACAAATAGTATAATAGTTACATCGGTCATCTCTCTGGGTGTCCTGAGACTCAGTCATGGCATGGGGAAAATATATTTTGTCCAAAATCTGATAGTGATCCATAATAGATGCTCATCTCATCATCTCATTGTAAAAGAAATAGCTGAAAAAGTTCTCTGGAATCTGAAAAATAATGTATGGTAGCCCGGCTACTATATATGTGATAACAGGCCCTCACCGGCCTTTCCTTCAAACTTCGGAATGTCTGAGGGAAACTTGGTGGGAACGGGTGGCCATGCACCATCATGACGCACAGGGTCGTTCGTAAGCTTTGAAAGATCTGGCAAGTTTAAAGTTACCTAAAAAGGTAAACGTGGCTGAGCCGATGGCATCTGGTAAACAGAAACCTGGTATTGGGGACCACCCATGGCCTGGTTCGTGTACTGTTGGTTGGGGTTGCCCCTATCCACCGGTTGTAAAATGAAAGGATTGAAATTGTTCCATCCGAAGGTAAGCGGATTAAATCCTTGGGCAGCAGTCCATTGTGACTGGGGGTTAACCCCACCGAACTATGGGTTAATGATGTTACCCCCCTCCTTCAGCAAACAGAGAGAAGGGGATACTCCCTATAGGCATATTCGACGGATTAACGTTATAACCTGTATAGGGGTTGAAACCCGGCGTGGTAGTAGTGGATGGTGCCATCATCATACCCATGGCAAGCATGGATGTAGAAGGGACAGATCCGACCACAGATGAAGAAGCAATGTTCTGAGTTACACCTTGTAACGGTTCAATGGCAGAAGATTGAATAAAACTCACTGCGGGTACCCCCGATAGAGGTACATTGTTGGGTCCAAAAGTGGGTGTGGAGGCTGAGGCAGATGTCGAGGCTAATGAGATCAGCATGCCTAAAGTGCCAACATTTAAACTAAAGGACGGGGTCAAGGCCGAAGCATTCTGTGACGAACTTGACCAGGCAGTGTTTGAGAAAGAAGGATTTAGAATCCTTGCATCCATAGAAGTTGTGGGAGTTTGTGGAACTCCCTACTCATCTCTTGGGTTAACCATGGTATAACTCGGTGGAAAAAGATAAGCACTAAACTCAGGCTGTTGGAAACCAACAAGCAATAGAAGTGGATCGTTGGGCCCTATAAGCGGAGGGTTAAAATGAGTGTTAAACTCTGTAGCAGTTAGATCCTCAACCTCGACAGTATCCAAGACTTTTCGATGCGATGTTCTAGGCTGTGGTTCTCCAAGAACCTCTGTGTCGCCCGTAAGTTCAAAAGAACCACGGGAATCAATTCTCCTACGTCGCGGTGGTGGTGGAGGCTCCACTATGAGTGGGGGAAGGTTTTGCAACCTTCGAGACCGACGAAGATCTTGGTCCTCCACAACTATAACAAAATAAAACTAAGTAAAAACCTAGTGGCCACTACAACTAAGGGGAAAACATCATATCACTAAAAGTTCCTAAGTAATCAAACCAATCAAACAAATGGCAAATACTCTTGGAAGCAATTCTGGGATGATTAGGGCCCATAACAGACTAACAGAGTATCGACGGTCAGTTACGTGGCGTCCTTCGGAGTTCCATTGGGTGCAAGCGCTTGAATCACTAAACCGCTTTCTCGGGATTACTACTAGAGGGTTACCTTCCACGTCTGTCCGAGGTGAAGTGGGAATAACCACCCACTCTACTTGTGTAGAATCCTAAAGGTCCTCTATTAAGGCTACCATCAATACGAAATAACCTGGGGGGATAGTTGTCAGCCTAGTCGAAATGCATGGGCAGGGTAACAAAACTCGAAGTCCGAAAGGATCCCCGTATGCGAGTCAACTCTGGTTTATGGTCAAAAGGAAAGTGGGGATATCCTCAGCAATTCCAGTCTCCCACGGCCTCATGCTTAGCTCTGGTTTAAGTAGAGTTTCCCAAGACTATTTGATATAGATGGATTTACCTAAAATGAAAGTCGTACTACGATTGTTGAGTAATGAAGCCAGTTCCGAGCAGTTTAAGGTGATTTAAGCTCGAAACTCTAGCCTAAGCTAGTTGATGTCGTGTATTCCTAAAAAGAAAATGTTGCTAATAAATTTTATTAATAATTTCTTTTAAGGGCTACTTGTTACTCAAGGGTTGTAGTGCGGTGTGTGGAATGGTTTGTTATGAAAGTAAAGTGTAAATGCTTTCAAATTCAAAAAAAAATTTCTCTTTCTGTTTATAATTCTTCCAAAAACTTGAACCCAAGCAATCCTAAAACAAAATCTTTTTGTATTTTCTTTTTTAATATTTCAAAGCAAACTATGCTACCTCGAAATAATGCAAGGTCTTACTACTAAGCAAATTGAACAATTTTTTGTCTTTTTCTGATAAATGTAAAAGAAAGAGAACTTTGTACAAAAGCAAGCAAGATCTAAATATAAAGCATGTGTAAGACAAACGTAGAAAATGGCTCAAAGCAAACGAATCAAGAGACTCGATGAAGACTTGACTTACCAAGTTTTTGCAAAAGAAAAACTCGAGGCTTGGAAACAAAGTGAAAAGAAACAGGGAAAAGAGACACTTGTGACGGAAAGGCAGACCTAAACAGGTTGCTCCTAAGTATCAAAACCCTAAGAAAACATTAAGCCAAGCAAAAAGTAAGCAAGTGAACCAAGAATGACTTTAGCAACACACGGACTCAACAGAAAGACAACTAAGAGGCTTCAACTTACTTGAACTGTACTGATAAGATAATCAGCAAGCATATGAACCAAGCAGCCTGTCGAAATAAACCCTAAGGACTCAATCTTGATAGTCAAACCCTAATAGGAAGGATGAGACAAAGATAAAGCATGCTATACGTTGCAACAGACAACAAACATTCAAAATGCAGGTCTGTATGACTGCAACAGCAACGAGGGTGAAGATATGCAGCTATGCCAGAAGGAGAATAATGCACGAACTTCAACAAGGGCTAGTAAGCGGCAAAGACACTTAATCAAAGACTCAAGCAAGCAAAAACAAGCTAAAAGAGATTGGAGATGCCAACAAGACTCAACAGAGACATAGGAGGTCTCAGGGGTCAGTGTAGACAGCAAAGCAATAGGCTAGAACAGAAACCAAAGCTTGGAAATCAAACTCTAACAACAAACTAGACACTACAGGGAAATACCCTACTGTGTAGTGTAGCAACCAGCATACATCAGGAGAGGTACACTACTGTGTAGTGCAAGGAGGGGCGTTTGTCAGGTGAAAAACACTGCTGTAAGTAGGGAGGACCAGCGTACATGCCTCAACAGAGTACAAACAGGTTTTGCAAATAGTCAACTGAAATGAATCAAGCACAAAGGATAGGTAACACAGACCTACAAGGCCTCTCAGACAATCAAAAAGATTGAAAAATGGGCTGGAAGGAAAACAAAACTAAGTCTCCTAGAGCAGTGAAACACACGGTTACTCCCCAACGGAGTCGCTAGTCTGTTGTTCGGAATTTCTACCCTATAGTGAGGATATGGACACTACCAATTGGGCGGGGTTGACAGGTAAACACATTGATTATGTTGCATCTAGTTACCGCAAAAGAAAGAGATCGGGATTGAGAGAAATACCTCTTTTCGACGACTGGTCCTAGCTTTTGCTTGGTCTCTCGCTTGATCTCCTATTTTCTCTTCTGCTTGACGAACCTGCAACACAAAAGATACCTTCCTCAGCGTATCTTGACCATATAACATATGATGAAACTATAAAGCAATGTAACATCAACTATAATCAAGAATTAAGCCAAATAGACATGCAATCCAATAGATATCTGATTTGGGACAGGAAGGGTGTTTTGACCTTTTTATTGTCAAAGAAACATGAAATCAGTACAATATACTTGACGTGTAGAGATGTTTCTGCAGCCGGATCCTAGGCTCCTGCTCTTCACTCTAACTTGGAACTTTCCTCCAATGTAACAATGCTTAAAGCCTTTCTTCTAGGTTCCTCTCTCATGGAGCCTCCTTGTATTTATGGGACAAGGTAGGCAGTTTAGATTGAGAGGTAGTTGGATTGGGAGGTTGGGGAAGTTGCAGAACCAACTTCAACTAATCTCAATTTGTCAAATTAATATATTTTCGATTTCATCTTAAGATGTACGTGGGTTTCATACCACAAGAGTAGCGTACAGGAAGCAACTTTTGGGATTTACAACAAGCGTTTACAACTTTTTGGGAGATGTACGCTGGTTCTCCTTGAGAAGAGCAAGGTATTTTCTCAAGGTGTACGTTGGTATTGTATGCGGAGAGGGGCGTACATGTGGCAAAATCAGGGAAAATTGCAATTTTTGTAGGTAAGGGTGTACTTATGGCAGCAAGTCATCCAAGGCAATCTAGCTCTTCAATCCTTTTTGTCCTTTTGTGTGATTTGCAAGGCAAGGTGATCACGGGATGAAGAAGTGCAGATTTGACCTATAACACTAAGAACGAAATTTACTCGCTTGAAGAATTTATCAAGGATTTTTGTGAGAGATGGGATCCTTATTTCAGAGGGGATATCGGGTATCTCACTAACAAAGGCACTTCTAATCTGTCGCTTAAAGATGAAGATAGTGACGAAGATCAACTCCTAGAAAGCTCTAAGGAAGAAGTCATTATTGAAGAACCCTTGGCTGAGTATTTTGTCAAATAAATCGAGGAACTCCATGATGAAGATTAAGAGAGGGAGGTTGAAGAAGAAACATATTTAAAATAAGAACATGTCCAAGAATAAATCCTCGAGGGTTACCAACCATTGGTTGTTGCAGATATACAAGGACACAAGGAATATTCATTTTGTGGAAGATTATGCCATTTAGAATTTTGAGGAAGCCAAGGAAGACAACATCTCAAGCCCTAGGCTTGGAAAGGATGGTACTCTCAAACATGAAGACCAAGAATCCTTAACTGAATAAAGTAAAGAAATGGTAAGTTCTCCTTACTATTGTTTTGAAGATTCCTATGATATCTTGGGCCTTTTAGAAAATGGCATGATTCCTCTACGTGAATCATGAAGAAGATGAAGAAGCTCTTAAAGAATCATGTCCGATTGAAAAGGGTGCTGAAAACATGGTTGGTGAAGATGTAGTTGGTAATTGCCCGTGTTCCCCTTATGATGAAGACTTTGGGGAAAACCTTGAAGAGGTCCATGGAAAAGTTAATAACGTTGATGGGCATGTCTGAGAAAAAATTGCCATGGATCTAAAAGAACATGAAATAGATTTTGTCAATGAAATCCATGAAGATAATGAAGAGCATACTAATAAGTTTTGGATGATGAACTTCAATGGCGTCAAGTATGGGTGCAATGCGATTGGCCACAAAAAAATTCAGTGCCTTATCTTTACAAGTGATTCCCAGAGCTGAGAATCAATAGGTTTATTCCCTAGCAAGATCTACTTCCGTTCTTTAGCCTTTCAAGGTCGTTCTAGAATCATGAATAGTACAATTAATTTTCAGATCTTCAGTTTCTGATAACTTTGAAGATTGGAATATTTTTTATGACGATGAGCAGATGCACAACTTTATGAACAACATGGCATAATTGTTTCAGCCTCATTATGCAGGGTTCCTTGTTGGTCTTGAGGTTCATTTGGGGTAGCAAATAGAGATTAGTGAGCAGGCTTATGATGATGACATTTTGTACTTGATCCTTATCCAAGCTTGGATAGAGGGGGCTTGTGAAAGGGGCCCTTCTTCTTGGCAAGAACTTAAAGGAATTCAGGTTTGTGATCCATTCCATCATTCTAGCTCCATTATGATGAAATTAATGACACATACTCATATCGCCATTGATGTGGTTTTGTCTTGGAATATTGCCAAAGACAAAGGAAGAATCATTAGCATGAATGATATGTTAAGGTAGCTTCACTGATGGTATTTGACTTGACTTATTTCTCTCACCATGCTTAGAGTAGGTAGGTAGGTTGCATAGATTTAGATTCATTTGATTTATTCCTTTAATTTTACTCATGCATTACACTCGTTTATCTTTTCATTTCGATTTGAACAAGGAAAGATGGAGTGTCTACCTCTGATGCATTTGAAATATTCATAAAGTGTTGGATTAATGACATGGTTGACTGCCCCTTGATGGGTGGAAGTCCCTTGTCATGTTGGGCCCTTTGTGTCCTATGTTGGTGTCTGGTGCTTCTTGGGATGGGCCCATTAGTACATATGGCTTTAGGGATCCTAGACACACTCATGTTTATGCTATGTAGAAGGTGATTGCTTACTCGATTTAGCACACCTCATTTATGCCCACTTGGACCTTCATTTTCTTGTATGAACCCTTCTCTTGGTCTACATGTGCACACTTAATCACGATGCCATCTTCTTCAAGAGAGATTTGCCTTGGTAAAGGGGAGGGCATTAAAGGATCTTCAACATTGTTGGGGTTAGTTGGGGCATGATGTCCTCCCCTAGCTCATCACTTCATTCAAACTAAGCCATTTTCATTATTTTATCATTATTTTTAGTCTTTTGTGGTTTAGTCCCCGTCTTGTGGGTGACAAACCTTAAATTTTATTTATTTTACTTTTTTAGTAAGGTAGGCTCTAAATTTAGATAAGTCTAGGAATCTTCATATAAATAAAGGCTCCTAGCATTCATTTGTAACAAGACAAGGGTTCTAATTATGTACTTATTTCTTTTTTTCTTGGTATATTGGAGCATTTGAGTGAGCGCACCTCTTGTTTTGGCAAGTTTCTCTTGTGATGAATGGTGAAATGGTGGATTTTATAGGGTTTTCTATCTTGCAAGATTGATCCAAATAATAGTTGTAATAAATCATGACTAAGTAGGACCTAAGAACTCTTTCTCTTGATGTTTCCTTGGTTGATGTTGGTAAGATCTCTTTATTTTCTTGTTTGACATTACTTTCACACCTTAAGCAAGTTAAATTAGGGTTTTATTGGAATTTTGTTAGTCTTGTTAGAGGAGACTTTCCTCTTGAAGCAGCTCTCCACTATGGGCCTTGGGATTCATTGTTTGCGCTAAATAGGGTTTGGCTACTTCGAACTAGTATTGGGTTGCTAGCCTTTTCCCTAGTTGGTAAATCTTGAATAGCACACATCCTCTACAAAATGCATCAGATGGAACAACTTTTGGAGAAAAATAACCATATTATTCATTACCATCATCTTCAAACTTTGAAAGTTTATATTTCCAAGCCATTCATGCCAGATTTGACTTCTATCATTAATCTGATCAATGAGTGGAGTCGTTCCAGTTGGTACAGTCAGTCTAGGAGAATCACAAAACTTGTAAAGTCCTTCTTTGGGATCTATAAATCCTGAAGAAACAGTCTCTCCCCCAATACTCGTATCCTTTACAATAAAGCTATATGACCAAAAATCAACAGTCTTCTTAGACTATGTAAGTTGAGAAACTGAAAACAAATTTGCACTTAAGCTAGGCACATGATAGACATTATATATTCAGCCATGTTTAAATTCAACAACACCGCTTCCAACAACAGTGAGACCATAATGATCAACTACATAAATCTTCCATTTTGGAGCTCCACTCAAGGAAGAGAACTGAGAAGCATCCTTAGCCAAGTGATGAGTACAACTAGAATCGACTATCCATTATGTCTGATTGGTACGAGCATGTAATGCCTGAGAAGTGCTAACAAAAAAGGTAAATTTTTCAGTAGGTTGGTTGGTTGACTAACCAATCGACGCTCCTCTTTCAATGTTCTTAACCTTTTCCTCCAAGTCCTTCGCCTTCTTCTAGAAATTTTTCTTGACATCTCCTACCTTTCCACAGTAGCGACGAGTTTTTTTCTTTCAATTCTTCTTGGTCGATTTGGACTGTTTGATCCTTTCTTTAGTAGGTTGGTTTATACATTCTAGTTGATGATCTGATCGACCACGTTCTTTACAATTTTGCTTGACCTTGCTTTTGAGAAAGTGAGCTTGGTGTTTTCTACCAAGCTTCCCTTCTTCAAGCACTTTTGTTGGTCTTTAACCAACAAATAATAGAATACATCAAAGGTCAAGTCCTTATCATCTTGTGTCATGTCCCCAAATTTTAAATTCTAATCCCTTGATGAAAATAATTAAATTTGGCCTAAATTTATTAGGTAAAATCATAAATTTGAATATACGAGGCCAAATATTTATTTTTAATGCAATATTGATTTAATTTGGTCAAGTAGGGCATATAGAAGATTGATTGGGACCCATACAATGTTTCTTTCTCAAGAAAAATGGTAAAAAGCAGGAAAAGTAGCTAAAAGCATAAAACAACTAAAAGTAGGAAAGCGGCTAAAAGCAAGAAAGCAACATAAAGCAGGAAAGTAGAATAAAAGCAAAAAAGATAGAAGCTTCCATATTTTTGCAACGAGGCTCAAGAAGGATTAGAAATAGTAAGAAAGCACCAAGGAATCTCATTAAAAGCTACACTGTCCAAATTTAGCCAGTGAGGGTGCATTGGAGATTAGAGTGGGTCCACATGGTAGTGTAACCTTCCTAAAAATAAAGCTAAGCACCTCTAATTTGAATTTCAAGGATGGTAAATGTTTTACATGGTCAAATAACATTAAAAAGGGATGCTAATGTGTCATGAGTGATTATTCTCTCATATTATTAAAGTTTCATTATTATTTTTGGAGAAAATTCTAGGAGGAAAAAAGCTAGCTTAAGATAATAAAAGAGGTATGAGCACTCTAGTGAGGATATTTTGGTAGTTTATTGATTGAATTGAGAGATTAGCGCTTCTCAAAGGCTTGGGTGGTGTGCCTCTTTCCAACATTGGGAGATGTGCCCCTATGTAACACTGTAGCCAGTTGATCTTTAGCTGGTGATCAAGGAAGGATACATACAATATCTTTCATTGAGATTCAACATATATTCTACTACTATTCATGTACTTCTCCATTTCAGTTATTGATGTTGGCATTTTTGCATTAGCCATCATCCAGTTTCAATATTGTTTCTACAATGTTTTTGGTATTGATGATGTTGGTGGAGGATGGTGCCTATGGAATTTTGATGTTGTTGTTGTAGATATATGATGTATTTGGGTACTATGCACTATAACAAAAATAAATATTGACTTCTGTTATACAATTATATCTCTTTCTTTTATGTATTCCTTCGTGTATGCTTAATGCACTAGCAATTTTGACTAGTTTTTGTTTTGGCTGTCATAGACTAACTTATGCTCATCCGTTTCACAATCCGAAGGTACCACTAGAAATCTAAGATGGAATTGGACCTAACCGCATGCTCATAATATAAATTCATGACCCTCAGGTGCTCCAAAAAGTCACTTGGAAAGCATCTAGTTGAGTAGTCCCAAAAACCAACCTTTTCTCCTAAATGTCCAATCTTGCAAAACCAAAGGCTGTGTAGATGAGTTTAGTGTTGTCTACTATAGATAGTGACTGTAACTAGGTCTAGATACATCCATTGCAGCACCATAAGTGGTTGGGTTCCACATAATTCCTGGGGAAATTGAGTCAAAGTATTTGGATTTGCCAAAGGGTCGTCCGAAGTGTGATGCACCCAGAAAATGTGTCATTGTCGAATGTATGGAATCCAAAAATTTTTGATTTTTGTTTTGTAGAACTATAGGTGCATGCTGCAGATCATATTGAGTTATTATAGACCTGTGTTTGTTTGGGATGGAATTTGGAAAAGTCCCTAGGTGCTTGAAATCAATTGAGTTAATCTGTAAATATTTATGTTGTGTAGATCCGATTTCCTAGAGTATGTAGATGCTCTTGAACCCCTGCTTGGGAAAATTGGGAAAGCTCTTGTGGTGTTTGGTGAAAAATCTGTGCATTCTAGTACTAGTTGGCCAAATTCAAATTAGTTTGCCAAATCCTATTTGGGTACATTACAGTGGTATCAGAGCATTGTCCTCTGCACCGGTGCATTGTGACCTTGCCTGAAGACGAGTTTACAGAATGAGATTGGTACCAATTGCAGATGAAGACGATGTTTTTGAGTAGAATGATGAAGACGAGAACATCTACAAGATGGAGAAGATATCTTCTATTTCACATGAGGAGGACAATTTCTCATGTAATATTATATGCAGGGATGATTTGATGCACACTCCACCAATGGCTAGCATTATTGCTGGCCAAATTTTCTTAGGAGGACAACCATTGGAAGTCAATTCTTCTAAGTACTTTTGGAATTATCAAGCATTAAAAGAAGAAATCCAGACAATCTTGTCTTTTTGAGAATACTGTGAAGTGGAGGTTAGAAGATTGTTCCCAAACATGGACCCCTCTTACAACACACATCAAAGAAGGGTAGCACATATTGTTGAAAATGTGTGCAAGGAAGTGGAGCACAAATGGCAGCCAAATGTATCATGCTTTGCACCAATGAATTTATTGGCTCAAGGCGCATCCAGAGGTTCTACAGAAAGAAGGCAATCTAGAATCCGTGATCAACCTTTGAGGAAGAAAGAGGAAGGGACCAATCAGCCATCAAATGAGGATTCTTACAAGAGCATCATACCACCAAAAGAAGAACCATTTGCATCTCGAAGTATTGTGAGATTTTTTGTTTTTTCTTCAAACAAAGCCTCCAAAAATGCTCGTGATAAAATGGATTAAAAAAAATGAAAATTTACAATCATGGATCAACCTACAAATGAATGCAAAAATGAGCCTACCATCATTGAGGCAGAGGAACAATGCATAGAAGAAGGCCTAGTAGCAGATTATGAGGCTGTTGAAACTATGGACTTGGATGGTAGTGAAACCACTGTAGGGCATTCAAGTTTCTATGTGGGTGAATTTGAAATCACTGCTAAGGAGCTTGATGGAGGAATAGGTTCTATTGAGGATAGTGGTGGTTAAATATCTTGTGGAGAAGATTCAAAGGAATATCATAAAACAACATTTCACACATCATTAGAGCTTCATTGTGAAGCAAATGACAACCACACACCAATTGAGAGCAAATCAGAAAATTTAGTAGAGGACTGTTCTCATGAGCTGCATTTCCTAGTAGGACAGTTAAAGGTAAGCAAAGAAAATGTTAGGACAGCCATGAAATTTTTTTATGACACTAATACATTGGTGGTAGTCTATTGTTGGAGAACTATATGGAAAACTGAACGACGGGAAGAAGAATATTCCCTTACAAATTTGGATACAATTTGAAAAGTTGTCGTAGTCATGAAAAACAACTATCAACACCTGCTTTTCGATAGAAATCATCTTCTTAATCTTACTGAGATGTATCATTGTGCATTACAAGAATACGAATATGAAGTTATCAAGATCACCCATGATCTAGAGATCATCCATGACTCATTTAGAGCACTCAAAGGGGATTCCAAGAATCATAGATACAAGCTAGACAACCTGGAGGGGAGATGGATAGAGTATACACTTCCTCCCACACTTCAGACAACCACTGTGTATGGATAATTACATTCATGGTTTGATGGAGGAGCATGAGGAGAATTTATATTTTCAATTTCTCCAGGAGAAATTTGACATGGAGTATGTTTTCCAGGAACTTGTTTTACATCGAGAAGAACATAAGCTACCTCTATGGGAGAAACACATAGTCATGAAAGAGGAAGATTAACACACATTTTATGGACCATCCAACGACGGAGGATATGCATTCATAGAGTTGATGGATGAACCATGCAGGGAGTTGAGGTTGTCCTACTTTCCATCGTCCCATACATCTATAAGGAGGATTAGGATACTCACATATCTACTTCTAAATTTGATTGTGATTTTTTGATCATACCCTTGGGTTTGAATAACATGTTGGAATCTATTTAATATTGAGGGGGGGGGGTGAATCAGTATTAGCGCAGTTATGAGAAATTTTTAACTTCTTAGCTGATTAATCTGAATTTTAATTATGCATCCACCATAAATAAAACATTCAACCACATATGTGCAAAACGCAGAAAACATAACACATAACACATAACACAGAATATTTATGTGGAATCCCAAATGGGAGAAAACCACGAAATGCTCTTTTATAATGAAAAGATTACATTCAAGGAAGCACCAACTTCCTAAGTTCTCCGGTACCAACTAGAAGGAGGCACCAACCCCTTGGTTTTACACGCACTGACCTGAATTAGGAAGCACCAACTCCCTGAGTTCTCCAATACCAACGAGAAGGAGGCTACAACCTCCTGCTCCTTGCTCGTCCCGTTGCTCATATATATAAGAATAAGATATTGCACCGCTGAACTTCTGATCCACGCACACTTTAGATAAGATGATGTTCTTTATGTTGTGCACACCTTTTATATGATGTAATATTGTTGTCATTGTGCTGCATAAATCACTTTAATTCACACTCAACACTTCACATCAACTGACATCGTACTACATATACTATGTGTTGCTTCATCAAATTCTGCAGTCTGTGCCAAGGTTCAATATTCCATTTTGCTACTATGCATCTGCAATCTCAACTGATACTATGCTTTTGTTGACAAACTTATGTTCTGACTTTGCGCATTAGTATCAGATGGAACTCCACACCTTCAAAGATATGTTCATTATGTTTAGGTGAAACAGTCTTTAGACAATCTGTAACCTTCTGTGCATCATATGATTCGTCCTTTATGTTTAATGCACTTGTCTCAGATCATCCTCATCATAACATGCAACTTTGAATTTACTGCAACTCTATCTCTATGCATCTGATGGAGTGCATTACTTCGCACATATCAAATTAGTCTTAGTGCGTCAGATAAACTTCTTCACTTCATGCATCACAAGATATACTTCAAATATGTCACTGCGCTTGTGTCTTAGAACATCTGTGATTGTCTGCATGTTGTCTATGATACTATCATTCAGTCCTCACACACTTGCACATCTTCTGTAATTCTTCCTTTCTGTCTTCGTGCAATTGTCACATATCTACTACATCATTCTGCACACCATCAACTATTCCATTCTTCTGCTTATGCGCACTCGGCTCTCTCACTAGATCATGCTGTTCTAGTTCCACGAGCCCTTGATGCCCCGAGTATTAGAAGCTTGATAAATCTGTATCTTCCATCTTTCCACTTACAAGCTCTTCATCCTTGCTCTCAAGCTTACTTCAAGTCTCCAACTTGCTTCTTATTTATACTTGTTCTGCACGGATTGTATGTCCACAAGTTGGCTATGGCTTTCCTTCTTCTTTGCCTCACAGTTCAAGATTGTAATATTATGCACCACTGAGGTGTCATCTCTTGTGGGTCTTTTCACATACATGGTCCTTGCTTTAGTGGGAATTTACCCTTGCGGTGTGGTCTTGCGCCCTTTTTTTCCATCATTTGTTGGACTGGCACACATGACATCTTCAACTGCTACATTCTTCTTGTTACTTGTGTGCACTTCAACAACTAACAACTTCCACCGATTGGTGAGTCTTGCGCACTTTCAGGACTTGTATAACTATTTGACCATTTCTTGTTCTAAGATGCTTGTGCACTCCTGAACCTTGCCCAATCAACTCTTCAGCTTTTTCCTTGAAGGACTATCACTAGATGGACTTGAGACCTGCTCATATACCATATGTACTGGATGTATTCCTTATGTACTTCTTCAAAATTTATATGCTTGATGTACCTTTGGATATACTTCTTTAGACTGGAATCCATGTCTTTCCTCATCTTTCTTACGCATATACTTATTCAAAGTAGCTTCCATATACTTCTTGAAAGTATATTTCATATACTTATTCAAAGTATATTTCATATACTTCTTCAAACTGGCATAGGAATACTGATTCCTCTTTGACATTAGTTGACATCAATGACAACCAAATTTCAACAATCTCCCCTTTTGGCATTGATGTCAACACCTGATGAAGCTATGCATAATTGTCTCTTGAAGTTGTGTGCTTTGTCTGTTCTTGCCGCAGTACTCCCCTTGTGTTCTAAACTAGTTTGAGCCTTTGACATCTGTACATTCTGCTGTCAATGCTTTTTCTGCTTTCCATTACTTATGTGCAGATCTCATGTTTCATGATCATTCTCATTGTGCTTCTGCATGCTTCATGATCAGTTCCATGCTCTTCATTATCCACTTCATGCTTTTTCTCTCCCTTTGACATTGATGGAAAAGAGGTGCCATTATTGTGCCAATATTGGTTCTCCTTTCTTTTGTTTTGCACTAGGCTTCATTTATTTGCTTACTAGGATAACTCCCCCTTGTCTTCATGCTTCATTATTTCGTTGAAATTCCTGCACTAATACCCTGTAATCGGTACTATGTTTTCATAACCATCTCAGATATGATCCCCTTGTACAGTTTCTATCTTTCTTCTGTATTTGATCTTCCGTTGGTGTTATAACCATTCACAATACATCATCATTCCTTACGCAAATCTTCATGCAATATTCCTGTTCTGCCAACTGCGCAGTCCTGAGTTCCAATTGCTTCTGGTTTTGCACTTTCTTTTCCATCGATATATTTTATGCATCTAAATGTTCCTTAAGTCACATTTACTGCATTGTGACTTCCCTTGTTACTTTTTTGACATCACATCCCTTACAATGACAAACAAATATTTGGCTCTTTTTCTGTCAGCCAGGTTGGCCATAAAGTGAAATGACAAGCCATTCGTGTGGAACCTTTGATGTGTCACAGTCATACTTGAGATTTTGGAGCAACATCATTCTCATCGCATGACACAATGAATTATATTTTCTTCTTTTTCTTAGATTAATTAATTCAAGCAATTAATTTTGGTGACTCCGTGGCTGAATTTGGATCGTACGGAATTGAATGCAATTTACTAAGCATCTCTTCAAATTAATTCCATGCATGCAAAAACTACCATTTGATTCTATAATAAATCTTTGAAATTCCTAGTTCACCACCTTTGTTCTTCTGCCATCTTGTTTTGTGCCGCATTACCTCTTGGCCTCATCCTTTCTGGTCATGGATTTATTCTACAAGAAGATGAACGATTCCCTTGAAAATGTGCACCTTGCTATCCAGTCACAGTAATCAGAGTTCACTCGCCTGAGATTCGACATGGGAATTTGGCAGGTCCAAATAGAGGAGTCCAAATTCAATCACCTGTATGCTCAATCTCAGGTAAACCAGAGCCACGCGGAAGGATTAGCTAGTTTGAGAAAATGAACTTCCTAGAGCAGCAGCAACAATGAATTCTGGATGTACTGAATTCAGTTCGGTCTGAGCAATATGCTGAACAAGCGCCGTCTACAACTTTGTAGCTTTATCCCCTACAACGAACTTCTGAGTACAATGAGTTAGTTCCGACGGATTTGGAGCTTCGTTTCGCACAATAATCAGATGCAAACCTAGACCTTGAATTGCGGTTTTGAGTTACTCCGTGATTCTAAAGTTTTCCTGACACATCTTCATTGTTCTAATGAGCTCACCTTTTTGGCCTTGACATGAAGTCTCTTTTGATGTTCAATTATGTTCTTAGCAACGGAATACTCATGCATTTTGTAAATGCACAAATTTTGAATATAATACAAATTTTGTTTTTGTGTATACTCATGTTTACTTCAGTAATATTTTTTTGTACTTTTTCATCATTATGTCACATGCAAGTGCTTTTTTGTGGCAACTTAACTTCAACATAACTTAGAAACTAATTGAGTACACTTATCTTTGTTCTTCAACATAACTTAGCAACTAATTGAATACACTTATATTTGTTCATCAATAATACTGAAGGTCTTTTCTGTGAAACTCCAACTCAACACACATAGCTTTTTGCAACATTAATCATTCATGCGTCAAACATCTTCAAACTATATACTTCACTAACAAACTCCTTGAATTCCTAAGATGCACCGTGTCAGATGCAAGGATCTCACTCAATCTTTTGGAGATTAGCATGAGGGGAAGCAATTACTTGCTGCTTTGGATGTACTTGGATTGTCAGCTTCTTCTGCACATTTTTGAGGATATTTCCTTACCCAAGTTTTCATGTGCGCACTTCTATTTGATTATGTGCTTGACTGCCTTCCCTATTGATCCTTGTATGGTGATTCCTCTTGCGCAACATGTTTTCATCAGGACAGTTCACTATTCTTCGACAATACATAGCCTTATGTCCAAAGCCATCACATGCATAGCATCTCATAGTTTGGAAATACTTCGCAAAATGACTAGTGCAATTGCACCTTACACACTTCATTTTGTTGATCCTTCTTCGGTTAGTAAAATGAAAAAGAGTTGTAATCATTGAAGGAATGCTCATACCTGAAAGACTTTACTTGATTCGAACGATGTTCACTGTAGCAAACCTTCCTAGATGTTCTTTCATAACCAAGTCCTGACTTATTTTCTAGTGATCTATGATCATTTAGAATTTTTTTTCAGAATTGATGTGCTCCCTTTGAACTTGTTCTTCACTTCATCCTCAAAAACAGTTTTGTCACTTCCCATATGTGCGCAATTTGGAGTATCACTTATGATGGGATATGGAACTTATTTCTTTCCCTTTATATCGAACAACTTGTCTTCTAAGTGAGAGATCTCTCTATCCTTTAGTTCAAATTGACTTGTCATCATATTATTTTTCTGCGCTAACTCTTCCAAAGAAGCCTTCAACTTGGATTTTTCTTCTTCAAGTATTTTGATATTGTCGACTGCACAGTTCAATTTTTTCTCGTATTCCATGATCTTTTCACTGACCTGTTTGTCATGAGATTCTTGAACTTCTTTTGCATGCTTGACCTGTTCTTCATACTTTGATATTTGGTCCTGTAAGTGTTTACTCTTCTTTCTTGACTTCTTTAATTCATCTAGAGCACTTACCAATTCACCTTCCCAATCAACCGATATGCAGCTTCTTATTCTTCAGATTAACTGTCATATTTGACCTCTGCTATAGGATTTGGAGGTGTCTTGAAAGACTCACTAAAGAAGTATTTATCTGGTGATTCGGGTTTGCTTTGTGCAACTGGTGTATTCTTCTTGATTGGATAACATTTATTCTTCTTTTCATTACTACTTTCTTCTTCCACAAAGGCCATGAATAGTACCTCTTTTGGCTTGATAGCATTAATTATCTCACCGAGACTCGCAAGAAGTAAGAGGCAATATTCTCTTCATCTTTTGTTTGCAAGGATTCGAATAACCTAGAGTAATTATGCAGCTTTTCCTTCTTTACTTTCTCATCACCTTCATAGACACTTCCGAGCTTATCCCATACATCCTTGGCTGAGGTGCAATGCATGACCTTAATAAATTAATTTTTTGTTAACCCACAAATTTTTAATATAATATAAATTATGTTTTTGTGTATATGTATCTCTAAATAGACTCATGTTTACTTCAGCGGTATTTGTTTGTACTTTTTCTTCATTCTGTCACAGGAAAAGGCTTTTGTGTGACAACTTAACTTCAACATAACTTAGCAACTAATTGAATACACATATATTTGTTCATCAATAATACTGAAGGTATTTTCTACGACACTCCAACTCAACACAAATAACTTTTTGCAACATTAATCATTCATGTGACAGACATATTCAAACAATAACCTTCACTAACACACTAATTGAATTCCTAAGATGCATCGTGTTGGATTCAAGGATATCACTCAATCTCTCGGAGATCAACAAGAGGAGAAGCAATTGCTTGTAGATTTTGATGTACTTGGATTGTCATCTTCTTCTGCGCATTTTCAAGGAGATTTCCTTACCCAAGTTTTCATGTGAGCGCTTCTATTATGATTCTGCGCTTGACTACCTTCCCTATTGTTCCTTGTATGGTGATTTCTTTTGCGCAACATGTTTTCATCAGGACAGTTCACTATTCTTTGACAATACATAGCTTTATGTCCAAATCCATCACATGCATAGCATATCATAGTTTGGCAATACTTCGCAATATGACCAGTGTGATTTCACCTTGCGCACTTCATTATGTTGATACATCTTCAGTTATTATAATGAAAATAGTTTTAATAATTGAAGGAATGGTCATACATGAAATACTTCACTTGATTTGAACGATGTTAACTTCCGCAGACCTCCCTAAATGTTCTTTCATAACCAAGTATTGACTTATCTTTTGGTGATCTTTGATCATTCGTAATTTTGTTCAGAATTGATGTGCTCCCTTTGAACTTTTTCTTCATTTCATCCTCAAAAATAGTCTTGTCACTTCTCAAATTTGCACAATTTGGAGTATCACTTATGATGAGATCTTGAACTTGTTTCTTTCCCTTTATCTCGATCAACTTGTATTGCGAGTGAGATATCTCTCTATCCTTTTACTTTAGTTCAAACTGACTCGTCAACATCTTATTTTCTTGTGTAACTCTTCCAAAGAAGCCTTCAACATGGATTTTTATTCTTCAAGTATTTTGATCTTGTCAACTACGCAGTTCAATTATTTATCGTATTCCATAATCTTTTTAGTGACTTGTCTGTCATGAGATTCTTGAACCTCTTTTGCATGCTTGACCCGTTCTTCATACTTCTGTTATGTAGAATTTTGTCCTACGGATAAGCCAAAACTCTCTTAACTTTAAAGAAGACTTTAAACTAACTCTAAAGCAAGAAACAAGTCAAAACAAATGCTACCTTGAATCCCTAGATCTAACAAACATTTCAGGATTAAAATGCTAAAGAGAGTAGAAGGAATTTAACTGACCTTCTATCTGGACGCTTGTTTTTGGTATTTGCTCCAAGCTCCAAGCCTTCACAAGTGAACCTGTCAAAATGGAACCAAAACACAAGAATGCACTATTCTCTAGCAACCTGAAACATGAGTTAGGATCTAAATCTATGAAAGATGCAAATCATATCATTAAAACGAGATTAACACAAATGATTTGGGAAAACAAGACAAGTTATTCCATTACAACTTGAAGAATACTTACAAAAGGTGCTTGATGCCCAAGCCAATCCTTCAGCTCCAAGTGTCTTCTCCTCTAGCTATCTCCACAATGCTGCAAGACCATAAGTTTGGTGCTCTCAAGAGTCCTCCCTTTTTCCAATGGCATGCCTCTCTTTTATAGTGAATGGTGAGGTTAACCAACAAGAGAGATGGGTGGATCTAAGGAGAGATAAGTGGATCAGGGTTTCTAATCGAAGGAGATGAGTTGAGATCAAATCAAGGACCCTAATCTTCCATTATCTTCGAAAATCCAAAATCCCACAAACCAAGGGAAAAAAGATATTAAAAGAGTACCGCGTTTTGCAAAGGCTGCAGAACGCGGCACTGCCGCGCTTTGGGGAAAAAGCTGAACGCGGTAGTGTCTAGTACCGCGTTTTGGAAAACTAGCAAGGCGCGGTAGTGTGTGTAAATAAAGTCTAAGGTGGGTCAAAACTTGCCAGGGTGGATTCACCTTCAAGGTTGACTCATCATCTGTCTCTTCTGGATGGTTTAAAACAATAGGGAAAGTGTCGTCAACTTGTTTTGTGATGAGGATGCGACACTGTGAAACATAGAGGTATAACAGATGCCCCCTAAAGTGTGAGGTCAGAAGGGACTGATGGCCGAAAGACTTTACGAATATAATGTGCAGAGATAGAATCGAGGAGAGCGACACTGAGCTGAAATAGAAACAAAGTGTTAGATATACCACCGAGGCGGGCATTCCCATGCTCGGAAACAGATGACTCAAAGCATGGCTGCCGACCAATACATTGCAGATCCATGAGTACTGAAATAATGTAAACTGTGGAAAGATCATGGCTACTATGAACAATCGTAGATCCATGAGACAATAATGACACAACCACGACCAATACAATAAGTGGATCTGTGTGACAATACAAGAGACACCTCCATCGCAGCCTGGACGCAGTCAAAATGTAGAGGTGCGTCCAGGGTCTTCTACCCGATCGCAAAAAGATACGAATCTAACCATGTGATTACAAGGTGTTGAAGTCGAACATGGTAGAAACCATTTGATTACCGGTCAATGATGTGGACCGTTAACAAATGCGAGGGAGATCACCAATGATGACAATGATTCCCAAGGTATCAATAGTACATCTCAACGAAAGGCGAATGAATGAGTTGATGTCGAGCATCCGAGAAATTGCTTGATCAGAGGTCAATGATGTGAACCTGCTGTCAAACACGAGGAAACCTGCCATTGGGGCATGCAGGTACCAAGGTACTAATGGTTGATCTCTAAGTCTAATTCCCGGATAGTGATTTGGTGTCGACAGGAATAGACTCGTCGAAGGTGGGCCTTGATGATTTCCACATCATCGACACGAAATCGGCACATATGATAGGATGATGAAGCAATGGAGTATGTACTGACACAGCGGAGGCCTGACACAATGAATGACTCGAAACAATGCAACCCTTTGAACATGTAACGGCATGTAACAGGACTTGGCAGCAGGGATTATTGATGAGTAGAGGATAGACACCGGATGAGTGGACTCGTGGCCAGGGAGACGACCCATGATGATGACTATAACTCAACGAAAGACGGATACCCAAATATAGACAAGAGACGGACACATGCCATGTTCAAAGGTAACGACTGACAAGCTGCCATAGATAAACTTGACTTATTCCCCCATATTTCCCCGACATGATGGACGAGTACCTCTTTCTTGTTTTGCGAGCTTGAAGAGGATAACAGATGCTCGGTGTAGCTCATCCCGTGGATGAGTCCAATCTCACATGTTTTACGAACCTGAGAAAGGAGGGGTTCGTCCCAAAGTGGGTCCTTCGATGTTAATATTTTAACGAGCCCAAGGAAGGAAAACTCGGTAGTTTTTCATATTTAGAGAGCCTAAAAAACTTAAAGGAAGCTCCATAATGTACTTTTTCGTAAAATTTAGTCCCTTGATCCCGAAAAAGTGTAAAACAATTCCCGAGAGAACTCTCCCAGCCGAGATTGACTGAGGTATACCTTTCTCGTAAATAGTCTAGACGGGCCGAAAAAGGGGTAACCTATCACCGAATAGACGACCTTTCAAATACTTTTACAAGTGTGAAAGAGTCAAGATCACTTGGCAATCTTTTCAATTTTAAGGAGTCTGAAAAGAGCTTAACTATGGACTCCTTTGCTCTTTTTCGTAATTTTGAATTATTCTGGTCCGAAAAAAGAATAAAATACAACCAGGATAATACTTTCCTCATCGTTTAACGAGCATGAGTAAAGCTGACCGTACTCGACACTGTTTACTTGAGTTTGACAAGCACGACACAAGTGTGAAAGCGCTTGGAATCTTTTTCAAGTTTTAAATCCAGAGCACGAAAAAGATAAAGTGGGCTCAAAATGAAGGTCAAATTACGAATAAACACCGGTGTGAATGCATCTCATTTCTACCGCGGATCCTGTCAATAAATGCTCAAAAACTGGACATTAGCAATGTGAACAAGGATTTATCTCAATTATTTGAAATAGTAATTAATTAATTAATTAAAAAATGTGAAGAAATGCTATATAAGGAATGGTAAAAATAGAAATTACTATTCATTTGTGTTTTTTACCCAAAGGAGACATTTTCACCCATTTTGGAGCAAAATTTCAAGGATCCATACCGGGAGTTCTGGGACACCATTTCGACCGCCGTCTGCGCCAGGTAAGAGTGCTTGAGCCCCTCTTTGATTTCATGTAAGAATTTTTTGCATTCACCAGGAAAAAATTGATTTTTTAGCAAGCCCTTTTGGGCAAAAATCGCCCTCCACACTACCGCGCGGGGGGCCCTATCGAAAGACGCGGTACTGTTGAACAGTACCGCGCTGTATCCTCAAGATGAGGCGCGGCAGTGTGGACTGCCGCGCGGTAGGGTGTCCTCCAGGCGCGGCACGGGCGAATTTCAAGTTCAAAAAATCAAAATTTTTCCAATTTTTTGCTGGAAGCAAGTTGTTAAATAGTTATTAATTATTTTGTTTGCCCTTTTGCAGGGATTTGCAACTTATTCGGAGCAAAATGGTAAGCTGGAAAGAGAGAGAGCATGAAGCGGATGATTTTGCAGCCGAAAATGACTTACCAACCGTGACCGCATTGCGAGAATGTGGTTTGCTAAAGTTTTTCAAGACCAAAGGGATCCGCCAGCAACCTAAGCTCCTTACTCACCTTATCCAATTGTGGGACCCCGATATTCAAGCTTTCCGAGTGGGAGAGCACGTGTTTGAAATCCAACTCGAGGATATTTACTTCCTCACGGGCCTCTCGAAGAGAGGGGCCCGGCCGAACTTTACCGGGTACACTGCTTCAGAATCAAGCACAGATGATTTAATTGCTCGATACTGCCAGGCAGGTTCGAGTAAGAAAAGTGGGAAGGTGGCCATAAAAGAGGTCACAAATCTTCCTTTAAAAACCTTGCTATTCACTATCACGCGTGCATCGGGAAGCGTGAGTCCACATCAGGCATCCCGCACGCAGGTGAATCTCGCAGCAGAGTGCATGGAAGGAACAGTTTTCAACTGGTGTGATGCAGTGTTGTCCAATCTGAAGGAACAGGTGCACAAGTGTAGGACTGGGAAAAACACTCAGTTTGGCTATGGGAGCATCCTGGTTACTTTCTTTTTGGCGAGAGTGCCACTACTACGTCCACAGATATCTATGCCCCCTCCTCCACCTACTGAGCCATGGATGGCTCGATGGAGTGACTATGCTGGGCACCTCGGGGGACCTCAGCGGCTAGCCTTCGGAGAGGACTTCTTCTCTTGGCTAGAGGAGCAGATAGTCATGATTGACGACTATCCCTATTCAGGGGTAGATTTCCGTGAGGATATCGACTTGGCATTGCCGGAGGACGATGACTGGGACAACTCTGGTATGACCTTCATGGATATGTATTTTTTTCTTTTTGAATATTTAATTTTTATTAATTTTTTAGAATGTGTAAAAGACGCCTAATATATATTCGCATGCATGTTGCAGACCGTGGACCACAGAGGCCAGCTGGATACTCTCCATTACATCGTGGCGGTGTGGATCGTCAAGCTGCTCCTGACGAAGAGGAAGATGAAGACGAGGCAGGAGGCGTTCGGGACATTGAGAGGAACCTGCAGGGATTGACCCATGGTATTCCTGCTATGCGGATGGATGATGTCCCTTACCACCTCCAGCGGCATACTGTGGGTGTTCCTGGTCGTATCAGTCGACTTCTTCGCAGGGTAGTTCGAGCTGTGGTGTGTTACCACCAGCAGCGGGAGGAGTCCGATGAGGGACATGATAGGTCTCCTAGGTCTCCATAGATGGTCCTTTGATCTTTTTGCGGCATGTATGCGATATGTAGGCTTTGAGGGCCAATTTTTTGTATATGGGATTTGATCCCCAATTTTGTCTTTGACACAAACTTTATGTATTTTTGAAAAAACACTCTTATATACAGTGATATGGACCTATTTATGATCTAAATATTTACAATGACTTGTGCATTTTGTTTTTTATGATGTTTTTATGTATGGGCAAGATGCCAATCCAAAATGTAATTAGCCAATGAATCGGCAATACAATTGAATTCTCTCGGTATGTGTTGATATGTGATAAAATCAAATGACCGTTCCAAGAGGCGTACTCTTCGAAATAAACGAAGTAATGTAGGATCGCGAACTGTGTAAACACGGTTTAGATGAGAAACCACGAGTTGGGAGTCTAAAAAGACCGATAAGGAGTCAATCCCGAGTGAAGCAACCTCTGTCAAGAGACCAATGACTGCATGGTACTCCGCGATATTGTTGGTTGCAGGGCCTAAACAATTGGCTCCTGAAGAAATTAACTCGCCAGTGGGGGAATAGATCACCCATGCTGCGGAAGCGAGATTCCGGGTATGTCGGCTTGCATCGTCGGCGAACCCAAAGTAGGCTGACATCTGCGCATAAAGTCACGAGTCAACGTAAGAGTAGATACATGAGGTCCACGCGCACACTAAAAAAGAAAGCGAAAATCAAACTAAGTACATTATGTACAACAAGTAACCCGCATAGGGTAACCTCACACGTAGAAACGCTTGAGGTATAGCCCATTGCGGGGCCGTGCCAATGGCGTACCATCACAATCGACTAGTTCATAGGCTCCTTTTTCTAAGACACGTTTTACAATGAAGGGGCCGTACCACATAGATTCAAGTTTACCTTTTCCAAGCTTATCATGCATCTGATCATATGTAAGTACGAGGTCACCCTCATTGAAGATCCGAGGTTGAACGGATTTGTCGTATTGAGCTTTGACGCGTTTTTTGTGAGCTTCATTAGCCAAAGCGGCGTCGCGGCGGGTTTCATCTAGCTTGGCTAGGTATAGAAACCGTTCTTCTTCGGAGGTAGTGTGTGGAAGTAGCTCTATGGCTATCTTGAGTGATGGAATTTCACATTCAATCGGGAGAATGGCTTCTAGGCCGTACACCAGTTGAAATGGTGTAAACCCAGTAGCACTTTTCACTGAGGTTCGGTATGCCCACAGTGCTGAGAACAGAGCCGAGTGCCAATTGGATTTTTGGGTACCCACAATGCGCTGAATCATTCGTTTCAGGACTTTATTAATGGCTTCAACTTGGCCATTAGCTTGTGGGTAATACGGGGTTGAGTTTTCGTGGCGAAAACCCAGTTTGGCACTTAGTTCTTCGATCATATGGTTCCTGAAATGGGAACCATGATCGGTCACAATAGACTGTGGGACACCGAATCTAGCTATGATATGATTGAATATGAACTGCGCTGCTGTTTTTCCGTCTTCAGCATATGTAGGCATCGCTTCAGCCCATTTTGTAAAATAGTCGACAGCTACTATGACATAGCTATGCCCCCCGGCTGAAGTGGGCTTACAGTGCATAAAATCGATGCCCCATTTGGAAAAGGGGCCGACGGCAATGATAGGATGGAGTGGAGCAGGATGCGAGCGTGCTTTGCTATGAAAGAATTGACATGGTGGACACTTCTTGACTGTTTCAATGCAGTCTTTGAAAATTGAGGGCCAGAAGTATCCTGCTCGCAGTATTTTCTGGGCCATAGCCATCCCAGAGAGATGGCCACCACATGCTCCAGCGTGGCAGTCGTTGAGAACGCGTTCCGCCTCATCTATGGTCAAACAGCGTCGAAGGACGGTGTCGACACCACGTCGATACAGAGTATCGTTCACTATAAGGTAGTATTTTGCGTGATGTCTGATACGTCGTCGTTCATCGCGGGTGAGATCGGGACGGAAGCGTTGGGTTTGGAGATATAAGAGAATATCCCCATACCACGGATCAGACGTGCTAATGAGGAACAATGATTCATCGGGAAGAGAATCAATGGGCTCGGATTGCTCAGTAGCACGGGGCAGGTTACAAATTAACTCAGCAAAGACCAGAGATTTCTTAGACTTGGCTTTGACAAATTCGAAGTCAAACTCTTGGAGGATGACAATCCAACGGGAGTACTTGCCCCCAAGCACTTGTCGTGTGAGGATATAGTACATTGGATTGAAATCGGCGATGACGGTGGTCCGGCGGAGTAAGATGTAATGACGGAATCTATGGACAACAAATACTGTTGCCAGAGCCAGCTTTTCAACATGTGAGTAGTGAGTTTCAGAGTCAAGAAGACTCTTGCTGAGATAGTATACCACATGTTCTATGCCGTTGTGGTCTTCCTGGACTAACACCATACCAATGGTGGAAATCGAGGCTGCGAGATAAAGGATGTAGTCCTGTGTGTAATTGGGGGGTTGAATCACAGGATCTTTGGTTAAGGCTGCCTTTAAATTGTCAAAGGAGCATTGGGCTTCGTCATCCCATATGAAGGGAACATTCTTCTTGAGAAGCCGCATGTAGCCTTTTGTTATCTCGGACAAATTGCAGATAAAACGGCGTAGAAAGTTTGCATGCCCTTGCAAACATTGAAGTTCTGGAATATTGGTAGGTGAAGGCAGGGCTATGATAGCTGCTACCTTTGCGGGATCTAGACGTATCTCGTCTTTGGAGACTATGAATCCCAATAGTTTTCTGGATTCTACACAGAAGACGCACTTATGCGGGTTCAAACGTATATTGTAGCGCCGGCACCTTTCGAAAATGGCACTCAAGTGATCTGGATGTTCTTCCCGAGTTCGAGAATGAGCGGGAAGGTCATCAAGATATGGCTCTACGATATGTTTGATGTCATGGAATGCGTAGGACATCGCCCGTTGGAAAGTTGCCCCGGCATTTTTCAGGCCAAAAGGTAACTTTCGATATGCAAAGATCCCCCAAGGGCAGATAAAGGCCGTTTTGTGCTGGTCGGCTGGGAGAATATCGATCTGATTATAGCCAGAGAAGCCATCCATAAATGAAAAGATAACACTTTCGGCACAGTTATCGATGATCTGGTCGATAAACAGAGTTGGGTAGTTGTCCTTGGGACAAGCTTTGTTCAAATCACGGTAATCAACGCAGACTCTAATCGTTCCCTGTTTCTTGGCTACGGGAACGATGTTGGATACCCATTCTGTCAATGGGACAGGATAGATAAAACCAACACGCAAAAGTTTTTCAACTTTTGCTTTGATGGCGGCTTCCTTACGAGGATGAACGGGTCGAAGCTTTTGCCGAACAGGTCGGGCGCCAAGGAAAGTTGGAATTTCGTGGACCACAATCGACGGGTCGATCCCTGGCATCTCTTCATAACTCCAAGCAAAAACATCACGGAATGTTTTAAAGTAGGCATTATAGAACTCCGTTTCAAGAGGAGTACATGTTTTGCCAATGTGTACGTTTTCCACGATACCAGGCTTTACTGAAATATCGATGGGAGTGGTTGCCATAAGGTTGGCCAAGTTTCCTTTGGAGAATACTTCGTCGAGGGAAGTGGGGAACTTGGTTTGAACCATCCCAAGTGAAGCACTGGATTTGGTGTCATGCTCAAGTGACTGAATGGTGGGGAATGAAGATCGATGATGAAAATCTCCCCATGGTGGCTCATTACCGCACATAACCTCTATAATTGATTCGTCAGTGGGAAAAATCAAGTTGAGAGGATCAAACAATGGTGGGTGTGTATGAGTTTCAGTCGAGAGCTGTGCCACTGTGTGATTAGTAGAATAGTCGACCCAATCCGTGGCTGATTGGATTGCGTCATATGCTACAAGGTTTCTGTTCAAAGGCATGGAATTGCCATAGCCTTGGATCTGAGTAGGACTCAGAATCACCCATGAATCATCGGAAGGGGTGACATGCGATGAAATCATGTTGACTGGTTGGAGATGGGTTCCCAGCTCTGGAAAAACTCCAATGAGGGATGAATCCTTCATGAGACCAACACCTACGTCTTGGAACCGGTACCGAGGTTGATCCAATAACGGGATGGTATTGGTGGAGTTTGGATGGGAGTCTGGGATACAGTAATCCAGTTGATCAATAGTGACAATTTTCCCCTCATGAGGAAATTGTACAATCCGGAAGACTGTAGATGCTATGGCGGTCATGGCATAGAACCAGTTCCGACCAAGTAGGAGATTGTAATCCAAAGGTGCATCTACGACTTCGATGTGTACGGATACTGTTTTGCCCCCCAGTTCAACACCGATTGAGGGAATGAGTCCGTATGGTTGAAAACCATGTCCATCAAACGCCCTAAGAGTAGTAGGAGAAGTTGTGACCTCGGGTGAGCCTAAGGCTCTCCAGCAGTTCAAAGACATAATCGACGTGGAAGCACCCTCATCTAACACAGTGCGGTGGATAACATTTCCACGGATTTTCGTATGCACCTGGAAGGCTAACTGGTGAGAAAGCCTAGGTTTGGCGTGCTCCAAGTTAAACACGATGGAGTTTGAAGTATCTGGGTCAAGTGCCCCCAGTGCTGAAAGTAGGGTTCTACGCTGCGTGGGGCAGTGTTGGAGAACCTCGAGAGTTGACATAGCGCAAGGTGCTTGAGCCAAATCCTCAACAATGTTGTAGTTTTGGGCAGCTCGCGCATTCGGATTGAATGTCGCCTTTCGTATGGTGCCCTTGGGTGGGCGTAGCACTGTGTCCATAAGTGGTCTCTCGATATGGAGATGACCGTTAGGGGGGGGAATAGGAATCGAATCTTCAACAGGAGATTTGCCTTTGGCTGTCTCCGATTGTTTGTTTGAACTTGGAGGATTGTCATACGTCTTTGAACGAGTGGTGATATTAATCTCCTCATTACTTGTCATTAGGATTTCGCGGTTTGTGGACGTCTCTCCACGGGAAGGATTGGTCGGGTTGCCCCCTTGTGGGGATTCTTGGGCAACCATTTGCTGTTGCTGTTGGGGGAAAGGGTCAGTTAGCACTGCCAGTCGAGAGGATCCTTTAACGAACTTATGGACCTCGTCCTTGTAGGGACAATCACGCGTATAATGATCATCTTGACAAATCAAGCAGGGAAACTTAGCTTTCCGACGTGGTTTTTGGTCATTTTGGGTAGGTTGTGGCTTGGGGTTCTCCTGCTGGTTCTTCTTGGGTTTACCACGATTGTTTTTCTTCTTTCCTCCGGATGGTTGTGACGTAGATTAGACTGCATTCACTTCGGAGGAGACAGCAGGAGAGGTGGAAGCTTTTGAAGCGGCCTGGGTAAAAGCGGGGGAAGCAGAAGCTTGTTGCCCCGTCGAGTTGGTAGCAGGCTGAGCCTTGACTGAACCAACGATACCATCGATGGGTGGTTCAGTGGTAGGCTTTGTAGGATCAGTGTGAACGCAGGAGGCATGTGGAAGAAGTTCATGTAAAGTACCGGATTGAGTATATACTAAATCCATGTATTGTGCTGCCGAGATGGCTTGTTCTTCTGTAACCGGTCCGCGCATAGCAATATCTATGGATATGGGAGGCAAAAAGGATTTTGTAAACCAATCAGCAAGTAGCTGATCCGGAATAGGTGCCTTTATTAGCCTACGACGTCTTCGCCACTCGTGGATGTGATCCGAAATATGTGTAGAAGTGGTTTGACGTAGTGAAGTTAGCAGTTCTGTTCCAGTCTCATACCGGATGGGAAGCTGGAAATGTGTCAGAAACTGCATAGCCAAAGTGTTGAAATCACGAAAAGAGTGTTGTGGCAGCTCGATATACCATTTTGCTGCCGTTCCGGTGAGCGTGCGTTGGAAATCTGAGATTGCCCCCCAGCTTGGTTCCAGTTTCCAAAAAGTGAGTACCCCCCACTCTGTGGGATTTGATGATCCCAAGAAGGAAGTATGCCTGGCATGGGTTGTTGGGAATAAGGCCCGGTTGGAATACCGGAATAAAGTTGCCCACTGCCAGGTGGATTGTGCATACCGAACTGAGTAGACGCTACTGGTTGGGAAGCTTGTTGGATCGAGCCAATAGGTTGTCCGCCAGCAGTTAGGTTGGATGGCCCTATATGAGGAGGCTGTTGACTGGGAAGTGGGTTCCCAGCGAAAGGTTGTCCTCCAACTGGTTGGGTTGATGGCCCACCAGTTGGAGGTTGTTGACTCGGAACAGGGTTCCCAACAAAAGGTTGTCCACCAACTGGTTGGGTTGATGGCCCACCAGGGGGGATTTGGTAGCTAGGGTTGGGGACCACTGTAGTCGGTTGTCCACCTCCTGAGATAGTGTAAATGGTGGCTGAGGGTGATCCTCCGGTCCAACCGAAAGATCCAGCAGTGAGACTAAGCGTTCTTCCGCCGCTGGTCAAATATGATAACGTGGATTGGCCAACGGCACCAAAAGTACCTATTTGCGGAGGGGGTCGTCCATATCGAACAGGTGAGGACGGGGAAAAAACTGGGTTATCCCTCATAGAATGTGCATCAAATATGGGTGACGACAGTAAATGCGGGGAATTTAGCCCAGGGGTATTAGCATCGTCCATGACATGTTCAATGGTAGGAGGACCCTCGAAAACTAGGTCCGAGTTCATGTCCTGGAAAAGGTTTTGGGGATCCGGCAGGAAGCTAGGTATGGTAACATCTGAAGGTCCTGCGCCGTCTGCAAAGGAGTGTCGAAACTCCGTGCTGGACGGGATGTTGGGATCCCTATAGTCGGAAGGACGAGTGTCAGGGGGATATCTAGAGACTGACGAGAGCATGTGCTCTGTGCTGCGTCTAAACCGTGCCGATGCTAACAGAGAGTTCGCTAGACTAACCATACTAGACTGGATGGAAGCCATGATTTCATGTCCCGGAGGGAGGTTGGGTAGAGATGTAGTACGAGGTACGTTGCTATAAGAACTTGTCTCCTGAGGATGAACACTGGGTGATGTGGTGATAACGGGCGGAAGATCCGCCTGGGAAGTGATGAAACCATAATCAGGTTCAAAGGGTGTGTCAGGTAGACGAGTATCTTCAACGATTTCAACGTATCCGCCTGGGACTGAAATTAAGCCAGGTATGTCCTGGTCGGAACCTTTTGTGGTGCCAATAGATCCGTCTATATCGTCGTGAAAAGTATCTGATGGACGGGAAGTGTTGGCATCCGGTAGAAGGATGACCTTTGGTCTAGTACTCTGGGTTGTACTAGGTTCAGTTGCGGTAACTGTGTCCACTGTAACAGATAAATCTGGAATGACAGTGGGTGAGGTGACAGTGGAAGTCTCAGACGTGCTAGTGGTTGCAGAAGCTGCAATGGATCCTGAGACTGTGCTGTGTGTGGCAGTTACGGGCGTAACTGAAGATGTTGTACGTATCGGCGGTGGAATGTTGCCTCGACCAGCACCGCGGCCAGGAGGAGCAGGAATGCGTGATGCAGGCGTACCAGTAGTCCGTGGCGGTGGTGGTGGAGGGCTTTGGCCCTGTTGTCTTCGTGATCTTCGTGGTAGATCTGACATGATGACAGGAAAATGAAAATCGGGGGCAGTATCGTGAACAAAGAACTCAAAAACTCTAATGCAACCGAGTGTGCAGAAGAGGAGCTAGAAAAAGCAAGGCTCACAGGCCAAAAAAACAAGCTCTAAAATCTATACTGAGACCGGTGTCTCAATAAGCGAGCTGATCAACAAAAATGGCCAGAATGCCAACAAGCAGTCCCTATAAAGAAAAAATGACCCTCTACAAAGATGAGATAGCAAGCAAACTCCTAACTAAGACCTGGAGACCTCAGCAGGCTGTATCCTTCGCAAGGTGATGAAATCCAAGTCGAACAATACAACATGAGAGACCGATATAAGAAGGATATCCCTCTACCGAAAGGGATCCTGGGTAAAAGAGCCCTAGTAGAATAGATACTAAGCCACCTCGTTCATGACATGTCGGAAAAGGTTTTGGGCACTTCAGCCTTCCGAAGAAGACAGCGATCGATGTTGCCTTAGGGCTAAGTGGAGTGCGGTATTCCACAGAGTCCGTCCGGTTCTCAATCTTGCGGCCGTTTAACCCCTGAAAGTTGGAAACAGTCAGGAGGCCCCTCCACAAACTGCCTGTGACCGTGTCAATAAGTACTAGAGGATTTTAGTTCCCTAAAGACAACGACTATGTCTCAGATGAAAATGACAAGGGGGAATTATTTTGATGCCTATCCCCGGTGTCCTACCTAACTACCAAATTCTTTTGATTTCCTCAAGTGAGGTTAAAGTTGGTTTAATTAGGGTGATTAATTTTAGTGGCTGTCTTTACTCAATCGGGTAGTGGACGTGAAACTTGATGGTGTTATGACGACTCAAACCATGCAAATGAGAATGAATCACAAACAAGCCTTTGTCTTCGATGAAATCTAGCTAAGGTAAAGATAGAGGTTCTTCGATCAAATATGCATGAAAATTTTCACAAGCAATCAAAGTAAGAGATTTTTCTTTTCTTTTCGATTTATAAACAAATCCAAACTGAAGTAAACACTCTTTTCAATGCACTGATTTTACAATCTACAATGCTTCTATAATGAGAATTTCTATGGCAAAATCAATGGTTCATTTCCCTATGCAAAATACTACTAGACTTTTTCAATTTAAACAACAAAATTGCTCTCAACCAATGATCTTTTTAATTTACTGAAAATGATAATAATAATATGACTGTAAAAACTACAGTATTCAATAACAGGGAACAGTGGTGTTGAGTTGGTTGTGGGGAAAAAATCAAGTGAATGCAATCAGACTGAAAAATGACCAATATGTCAAAAGTGCCAGTTAATTCAATCAACAATCAAGCTCACAAACTAGGTAATAAGCACACCATACAGACTGGAAATTAACCAGGATGCTAATAGGCAACAGTAAAGACTATCTAAGGCAGAGAGAAACTCAGGAAACCAAGCAAAAATAAAAAATTTAAACACTTGCAGACACTACCGCGGGTTATAGTGAGGCTTAAGCGCGGCATTGTAACAGTACCGCTCTGGTACTAAAGCAGAGGGCGCGGTACTACCGCGCTGGAAGCAGTTATGAGGGCGTGGTACTGTGGCAAGGGAAAGAAAAAGCACAAATTGAGAAGAAAAAGTAAGATTTTCAGGGTTGTTGCTAACCCAGGGGACTCAGTAATTAAACAGGGAGATAAGTACTGCGAGGAGGGGTGAATAAGGGTCAAAAAGGACCAAGATTCAAACTGGTTTGAAGTGCAACAAAAACTCACAATTCAAAGATAAATGACTGTGAATTGAATCAATCAAGCAGTAATCAAAACCAGCGGAGTCGCCATTCTTGTTATGTATAATTTTGTCCTACGGATAAGCCAAAACTCTCTTAACTTTAAAGCAGACTTTAAACTAACTCTAAAGCAAGAAACAAGTCAAAACAAATGCTACCTTGAATCCCTAGATCTAACAAACATTTCAGGATTAAAATGCTAAAGAGAGTAGAAGGAATTTAACTGACCTTCTATCCGGACGCTTGTTTTTGGTATTTGCTCCAAGCTCCAAGCCTTCACAAGTGAACCTGTCAAAATGGAACCAAAACACAAGAATGCACTATTCTCTAGCAACCTGAAACATGAGTTAGGATCTAAATCTATGAAAGATGCAAATCATATCATTAAAACGAGATTAACACAAATGATTTGGGAAAACAAGACAAGTTATTCCATTACAACTTGAAGAATACTTACAAAAGGTGCTTGATGCCCAAGCCAATCCTTCAGCTCCAAGTGTCTTCTCCTCTAGCTATCTCCACAATGCTGCAAGACCATAAGTTTGGTGCTCTCAAGAGTCCTCCCTTTTTCCAATGGCATGCCTCTCTTTTATAGTGAATGGTGAGGTTAACCAACAAGAGAGATGGGTGGATCTAAGGAGAGATAAGTGGATCAGGGTTTCTAATCGAAGGAGATGAGTTGAGATCGAATCAAGGACCCTAATCTTCCATTATCTTCGAAAATCCAAAATCCCACAAACCAAGGGAAAAAAGCTATTAAAAGAGTACCACGTTTTGCAAAGGCTGCAGAACGCGGCACTGCCGCGCTTTGGGGAAAAAGCAGAACGCGGTAGTGTCTAGTACCGCATTTTGGAAAACTAGCAAGGCGCGGTAGTGTGTGTAAATAAAGTCTAAGGTGGGTCAAAACTTTCCAGGGTGGATTCACCTTCAAGGTTGACTCATCATCTGTCTCTTCTGGATGGTTTAAAACAATAGGGAAAGTGTCGTCAACTTGTTTTGTGATGAGGATGCGACACTGTGAAACATAGAGGTATAACAACTTCGACAGTTGGTCCTATAATAGTTTACTCTTCTTTCTTGACTTCTTTAATTCATTCAGAACACTAACTAGTTCACCTTCCCAATCAACATCTGTAGCTTATTCTTCTTCATATTGACTGTCAGATTTGACTTCTATGACAGGATTTGGAGGTGTCACTAAAGAAGTATTTATCTAGTTATTTGGGTTTGCTTTGCGCAATTGGTGTATTCTTCTTTATTGAAGAACAACTCTTCTTCTTTTCATTACTTCTTTCTTCTTCCACAAATGCCATGAATAGTACCTATTTTGGTTTGTCGTCACAGTCACTTCCTTCGGACACATTGCTCTCTTCCTCAATATATATACTCTTCCTCTTCTTTGGGACGACCTTTTTAGTCTCTATTCTGTCCTGAATGCATCCCATTATTCGTTCATGAGAACTGGCTTATTCCTCGCTGTATTTATCTCCATCTTCCCTATATGGACACTTAGAAGCAAAGTGGCATATTCCCCCACATTTGAAACATTTGGAAGGAAACTTGTTTTTATACTTACCACGTCCTCTTTTCATCTTCCTTACGAAGTTTGACTCCTCTTCATTTGATTCATTGCAAGGGTCCTTGTCATGCTCACACTTATCCTTTCCAGTGGCTTTAAATGCCACTTCCTTTCTGATAGGATTCTCTTTGTTGGTTATCATCTCATATGCTTTCAAGATCCTTTGAAGCTTGTCCTTTTTCAAATCTTCAATATTGGCTCTATCTTCTAACACATAAACCTTTACATCAAATCTTGAAGGCAAAGTTCTCAATATATTTTGTACTACCAATTCTTCTTCTAGAGTGATTCCCAAACTCATCATAGCATTAACTATCTCATCCACTCACAAGAAGTAAGAGGCAATATTCTCTTCATATTTCATTTTCAAGGATTCGAAAAACCCAGAGTAATTCTACAGCTTTGCCTTCTTTACTTTCTCATCACCTTCATAGACACTTCTGAGATTATCCCATACATCCTTGGTTGAGGCATAATGCATGGACTTAATAAATTCATTGTATGTTAACCCATATATTAGTGCGTTCATGGCCCTTGCATTGTACTCATATAGTCTCTTATCAGCTGGGTCAACTGGTGTGACTGTTGGAACATTGTAACCATCCACAATGTACTGCCAAACATCACCTCCGACAGATTGCAAATACACTTCCATCTGGACCTTCCAGAAGGTGTAGTTGGTGCCATCAAACCTTGCTGCTCTGTTGGTGGACAGACCATCCTGCTTTTCCATATCTGTGCATGGATCTATCTTCCAGATGTTAAGCTGTTACTAAAGACACCCGCTCTGATATCAATTGTTGGAATCTATTTAATACTAAGAGGAGGGGTGAATCAGATGTATTAACGCAATTATGAGCAATTTTTAACTTCTTAGTTGATTAATATGAAATTTAATTACGCATCTACCGTAAATAAAAAATTTATTCACATATGCACAAAACAAAGAACACATAACACATAGAATTTCTACGTGGAAACCCAAATGGGAGAAAACCACAAAATGCTCTTTTATAATGAAAAGATTACATTTGAGGAAACACCAACTTCCTAAGTTCTCCAACACCAACTGGAAGGAGGCACTAGCACCCTGGTTTTATAGGAACTGACCTGAAGGAAGCACCGACTCCTTGCGTTCTCCAGCACCAACTGGAAGGAGGCTATGGCCCCATTTTCCTTGCTCCGTCCTGCCCCCCAAATATATAAGAATAAGATATTGCACTGCTGAAATTCTGATCCATGTACAATTCAGATATGCTATTGTTCTTTATGATGTGGGAACCTTCTATATACTGTAATATTGCTCTCACCGTGTTGCATACATCACTTGAATTCACACTCAACACTTCACTTCAACTGACGTCGTACTGCATATATTGTGTATTGCTTCATCAAATTCTGCAGTCTGTGCCAAGGTTCAATATTCCATTCTGGTACCGCGCATATGCAATATCAACTGATACTGCACTTTTGCTGATAAACTTATCTTCTAACTTCGCACATCAGTATCGGATGGAATTGTGCACCTTCAAATATATGTCCATTATGTTTTGGTGCAATAGTATTTATACAATCTGCGACCATCTATGCATCATATGATTCATCCTTTTTGTTTAACACACTTCTATCATATCATCCTCATCATAACGCGCAACTTTGAATTTGCTGCAACTCTGTTGTTTGCATCTGATGGGCTGCGTTACTTCGCAAATATCAACTTATTCTTAGTGCATCAGATAAAATTCTTCACTTAGCACATCACAAGATATACTTCAAATCCATCTCTACACTTCTGTATTAGAATATTTGTGACTGTTTGTGTGTTGTCTGCAATACCATCATTCAGTCCACATGCACTGTTGCACATCTTTTGTAATTTTTCCTTTCTGACTTTGTGCAATTGTCACATATCTAAAACATCATTCTGCGCACCATCAACTATTCTATTCCTTTTTTTGTGTGCAATCGACTCCCTCTCTAGATCATTTTGTTCTGGTTCCACGATCCCTTGATTCCCTGAGTATTAGAAGCTTGCTAAATCTGTATCTTCCAGCTTTCCACTTACAAGCTCTTCATCCTTGCTCTCAATCTTAGTTCAAGTCTCCAACTTGATTCTTATTTATACTTGTCGTGCGCGGATTGTAAGAACCATAAACTCACAACAATAACAATATGGATCTAATCAATAAAAAAGATTTACAACTGACATACAAAGTGGGTCTAATCAACATTATAACATAAAATATTCTATGGAGATTTAAGGAGCCATACCTGGTTAGATGACCTAGAAGCTACCATTTCCTTGATAGCTCCAATGCCTGCAACTGAAGGTGGGGGGACGACTCTCCACCCAACCAACCCCCAGCCAATGGTTGAGCCCCACGAGACCCCAACAATTAACCCTATGCCAGATCTTTCTTGCTTTCCTCTTTCTTGGATCCTCCAGAGCTCTCCTTCCAAAATGCCTAAAGACCAAAAAGACCCCCCTCTCTTCTTCTTCTCCTCCTTTTATCTCCCCCTTCTCCTTTTTTTCTTAATTTATTCTAATGCAATTTGTTTTCCATCACTTTTCTTTCATATTCCCCATTATATTATTTACCCCTTTATTTATTATTTTACATTTCATTATATATATTCCATTATACATATTTCATCATATATATTTCATTATATATATTCCCTTTTTATTGTTTTACCCCTTTTATTTCATTATTTTACACGAGGGTTGTTACACAGATTTTATGTAAACAAGTTGGTTGTGGCCTTCCTTCTTCTTTCCTCCATGGTTCAAGCTTTTCATATTATGCGCCACTAAGGTTTCATCTCTTGTGGGTCTTTGCGCATACATGGTCTTTTCCTTAGTGGGAATTTTTCCCTTGTGGTGTAGTCTTGCACCCTTGTTTTTCCATTCCTTGTGGGACTAGCACACTTGAAATCTTCAACCACTACATTCTTCTTAGTACTTGTGCGCTCTTCAACAAATGATAGCTTGCTCCGATTGGTGAGTCTTGCGAGCTTTCAGAACTTTCATAACTGTTTGACCATTTCTTGTTCCAAGCTGCTTGTGCACTCCTAAACTTTGACCAATCAACTCTTGCTTGCTTGCGCAATCCCAAACCTTGTCCAATCAACTCTTTAGATTTTTCCTTAAAGGACTATGACTAGATGGACTTGAGAGCTGCTCATGTACCATATGTACTAGATGTATTCCTTATGTACTTCTTAAAACTAGATATGCCTGATGTACCTTTGGATATATTTATTTAGACTGGCATCCATGTCTTTCCTCATCTTGCTTGTGCATATACTTATTCAAAGTGGCTTCCATATACTTCTTCAAAGTATCTTTCACATACTTCTTAGAACTGGCACAGGAATACTGATTCCTCTTTGACATTAGTTGACATCAAGACAACCAAAGTTCAACAATCTCCCCCTTTGGTATTGATGTCAACACCTAATGAAGTTGTGCATAATTGTCTCCTGAAGTTGTGCGTTTCATCTATGCTTGTCGCAATACTCCCCCTATGTGTACTCCCCTTGTGTTCTTTTCCAGTTTTAGCCTTTGAAATCTACACATTTTTGTTGTCAATGCTTTTTCAGATTTCCATTACTTCTGTGTGGATCACATGCTTCATGATCATTCTCATTACGCTTCTACATGCTTCATGATCAACTCGATGCTCTTCATGATCAATTTCATGCTTTTTATCCCCCTTTGACATCAATGGAAAATAGGTTCCATTAATTCACTAATATTGGTTCTCCTTTCTTATGTTTTTCACTAGGATTCATTTATCTACTTATTGGGATAACTCCCCATGTCTTCATGCTTCATTCTTTTGCTGAAATTTCTGCACTGATACCCTGCAATCGGTACTCTATTTTCATAGCCATCTTAGATGTGCTTCCCTTGTACAGTTGATATCTTCCTTCTTTATTTGATCTTATGTTCATGTTATAACCATTCAAAATACATCATCACTCATTATGCATATCTTCATGCAATATTCCTATTGTGCCAACTGCACAGTCTTGAGTTCCAGTTGCTTATGGTTTTGCACTATATTTTTCGTCAATATCTTTTATATGTTTGAATGTTCCTTAAATCACATTTACTGCGTTGTGACTTCCCTTTATACCTTTTATGACGTCGCATCCCTTGCCATGGAAATAAAATATTTGGCACTTTTTTCACTTGTCAGCCAACTTGGCCATAAAGTGATATGACAAGCCATTCAGGTGGCACCTTTGACATGTCACAATCGTACTTGATCTTTTGGAGCAACAACATTCTTGTCGCATGGAACAATGAATTATATTGTCTGATTGTCGTCCTTTTGATTAGATTCATTAATTCGAGCAATTAATTTTGGTGACTCCATGACCGAATTCGGATCGCGTAGACTTGAATGCAATTTACTATGCATTTCTTCAACTTAATTCCGCGTGCATGAAAACTACCATCTGATTCTATAATAGAGTTGCGAAATTCCTAGTTCATCGCCTTTGTTCTTCTTCCATCTTGCTCTAAATTGAATTGCCTCCTGGTCTTTCATCCTTTTTGGTCATGGCTTCCTTCTACAAGAAGATGAATGATTCCCTTGAAAATGTGTACCTTGCTGTCCAGTCGTAGTAATCATATTTCATTGGTCTGAGAGTTGACATGGGAATTTGGTAGGGCCAAATGAAGGAGTCCGAATTCAAACTCCTGTATTCTTAGTCATGGGTGAGCCATAGTCACGTGCAAGGATTAGATAGTTATAGAAAATGAGTCGACTTCCTATAGTAGCAGCAACAACGAATTCTAGATGTACTGAATTCAGTTTAGTCTGATCAATCTGTTGAACAAGTGTCATCTGCAACTTTGCAGCTTTATCCCCTACAACCAACTTATGAGTACAACGATTTGCTTTCGATGGATTTGGAGCTTCGTCTCACACAACAATCATACACAAAGCTAGACCTTGAATTGTAGCTTTGAGTTACTTCGTGATTCTCAATTTTCCCTGATACAACTTTGATTGTTCTCATGAACTCGCATTTTTGGCCTCAACATGAAGTCTCATTTGATTTTCAATTATGTTCTCAACAACATAAGACTCATGCATTTTGTAAATGCACACATTTTGAATAAATACAAATTACATTTTTGTGTATATGTATCTCTGCGTAGACTCATGTTTACTTCAACAATATTTGTTTGTACTTTTTCTTCATTCTATTACATGCAAGTGCTTTTGTGTGACAAATTAACTTCAACATAAATTAGAAACTAATTGAATGCACATATCTTTGTTCATCAATAATACTGAAGGTCTATTCTGTGACACTCCAACTCAACACATATAAATTTTTGCAACATTAATCATTCATGCGACAAACATCTTCAAACTATAATATTCACTAACACATGTTGGATTCAAGGATCTCACTTAATATCTTGGAGATCAACAAGAGGGGCAGCAATTGCTTGCTACTTTGGATGTACTTGGATTGTCGGCTTCTTCTGTGCATTTTTGAGGAGATTTCCTTACCCAAGTTTTCATGTGAGCACTTCTATTTTGATTATGCGCTTGACTGCCTTCCCTAGTGATCCTTGTATGGTGATTGTTTTTGCGCTACATATTTTCATCAGGACAGTTGATTATTATTCGACAATACATAACCTTATGTCCAAATCCATCACATGCATAGTATCACATAGTTTGGAAATACTTCGCAATATGACCAGTGCGATTTCACCTTGCACACTTCATTATGTTGATCCTTCTTCGGTTAGTACAATGAAAAGAGTTGTAATCATTGAAGGAATTGTCATACCTGAAAGACTTCAATTCATTTGAATGATGTTCACTATCGTGGACCTTCCTAGATGTTCTTTCATAACCAAGTCCCGAATTATCGTCTGGTGATCTCTGATCATTCAAAATTTTGTTCAAAATTGATGTCCTCCCTTTGAACTTGTTCTTCACTTCCTCCTAAAAAATTGTCTTGTCACTTCCCAGATGTGTGAAATTTGGAGTATCACTTATGATGATATCTTCAACTTGTATCTTTCCCTTTATCTCGATCAACTTGTCTTCTAAGCAAGAGAGCTCTCTATCCTTTAGTTCAAACTGACTTGTGAGCATCTTATTTTTCTGTGCTAACTCTTCCAAATAATCCTTCAACATGGATTTTTCTTCTTCAAGTATTTTGATCTTGTCAAATGCGCAGTTCAGTTGTTTCTCATATTCCATGATCTTTTCACTAACTTGTTTGTCATGGGATTCTTAAAGCTCTTTTGCATGTTTGACCTATTCTTCAGACTTCGACAATTGGTTTTATAAGATTTTAATCTTCTTTCTTGACTTCTTTAATTCATCTAGAGCACTAACTAGTTCACGTCCCCAATCAACATCTGTAGCTTATTCTTCTTCAGATGGACTGTCAGATTTGACTTATGCGACAGGATTTGGAGGTGTATTGAGGGAGCCATTAAAGAAGTATTTATCCAGTGATCCTAGTTTTCTTTGCGCAACTGGTGTATTCTTCTTGATTGAATAACAACTCTTCTTCTTTTCATTACCGATTTCTTCTTCCACAAAGGAAATGAATAGTACCTCTTTTGGGTTTTTGTCACAATCACTTCCTTCAGACACATTGCTCTCTTCCTTGGTATACAGACTCTTCCTCTAGTTTGGAACCTTCTTTCTAGTCTCTGCTCTGTCCCGAGTGCACGTTATTCTTCGTTCATGGGATATGGATTCTTCCTTGCTGTTTCTATCTCCATCTTCTTTGTATGGACACTTAGAAGTAAAGTGGCCTATTCCACCACATTTGAAACATTTGAAAGGAAACTTGTTTTTGTACTTACCACGTCCTCTTTTTTAGCTTCCTTATGAAGTTTGAATCCTCTTCATATGATTTATTGCAAGATTCCTTGTCATGTTTATGCTTAACCTTTCCAGTGGATTTAAAGGTCGCTTCCTTTCTGATGGGAATCTCTTTCTTAGTTCTCATCTCATATGCTGTCAAGATCCCTTGAAGCTTGTTCTTTTTCAAATATTCAAGATTGGATATATCTTCTAACACAAAAACCTTTGCATCAAATATTGAAGGAAGAGTTCTCAGTATCTTCTGTACTATCGATTCTTCTTCTAGAGTGACTCCTAGACTCTTGATAGCATTAACTATCTGATCCACTTGCAAGAAGTAAGAGGCAATACTTTATTCATTTTTTATTTTCAAGGATTCGAAAAACCCAGGGTAATTATGTAGCTTTTCCTTATTTACTTTCTCATCACCTTCATAGACACTTATGAGCTTATCCCATATATCCTTGGTTGAGGCGCAATGCATGACCTTAATAAATTCATTGTTCGTTAACCCACATAGTAGTGCGTTCCTGGATCTTACATTGCAATCATATAGTCTCTTCTTAGCTGGGTCAATTGGTGCGACTGCTAGAACATTGTAACCATCCACAATGGACTGCTAGACATCAACTCCAAGATATTGCAAATACACATCCATCCTGACCTTCCAGAAGGTGTAGTCGGTACCATCAAACGTTGGTGCTCTGTTGGTTGAGAGACCTTCCTTCTTGTCAATATATGCACAAGGATCTATCTTCTATATGTTAAGCTGTTACTGAAGACACCCGATCTGATACCAATTGTTGGAATCTATTTAATAATGAGAGCGGGGGATGAATCAATATTAACACAATTATGAGCATTTTTTAACTTCTTAGCTTATTAATCTGAACTTTAATGATGCATCCACCACAAATAAAACATTCATCCACATGTGCGTAAAACACAAAACAAAAAACACAGATAATTTTTACGTGGAAACGCAAATGGGAGAAAACCACATAATGCTCTTTTATAATGAAAAAATTACATTTGAGGAAGCACCAAATTCCTAAGTTCTCTATCACCAATTGGAAGGAGGTACCGAACCCCTGGTTTTATAGGAATCTACCTAAAGGAAGCACGAACTCCCTGAGTTCTTCAGCACCAACTATAAGGAGGCTACGACACCCTGCTCCTTGCCCCATCCTGCCGCCTAGATATATAAGAATAAGAAATTGCACTGCTGAACTTCTAATCCACACACACTTCAGATATGTTGTTTTTCTTTATGTTGTGTGCACCTTTTGTATATTGTAATGTTGTTGTCATTGTGCTACATACATCACTTGAATTCACACTCAACACTTCACTTCAACTAAAGTCATACTACATATAATGTGTGCTGCTTCATCAAATTATGCAGTATGCGCCAAGGTTCAATATTCCATTTTGCTACTGTGCATCTGTAATCTCAACTGATACTTCGCTTTTGTTGATAAATCTCTGTTATGACTTCGTGAATCATTATCAGATGGAACTTTGCACCTTCAAAGATATGTTCGTTCTGTTTAGGTGCAACATTATTTAGACAATCTACGACCTTCTGTGCATCATATGGTTTGTCCTTTATGTTTACCGTACTTGTCTCAGATCATCCTCACCATAACGCACAACTTTGACTTTGCTGCAACTCTGTCTTTGTGCATTTGATGGATTGCATTACTTCGCACATATCTAATTAGTATTAGTGCATCATATACACTTCTTCACTTCACACATCACAAGATATACTTTAAATCTGTCACTGCGCTTGTGTCTTAGAACATTTGTGATTGTATGCATGCTATCTACGAAACTATCATTCAGTCCTCATGCAATTGCGCATCTTCTGTAATTATTCCTTTTTGTCTTCGTGCAATTTTTACATATCTACAACATCATTCTGTGCACCATCAACGATTCCATTCCTCTTCTTATGTGCACTCGGCTCTCTCGCCAGATCATGCTGTTCTGGTTCCACGAGCCCTTGATGCCTCGAGTATTAGAAGCTTGATAAATCTGTATCTTTCATCTTTCCACTTACAATCTCTTCATCCTTGCTCTAAAGCTTCAAGTCCCCAACTTGCTTCTTATTTATACTTGTCCTGCGGATTGTATGTCCACAAGTTGGATGTGGCTTTCCTTCTTCTTTGCCTCATGGTTCAAGCTTGGAATATTATGTGCCACTGAGGTGTCATCTCTTGTGGGAATTTGCACATACATGGTCCTTGCTTTAGGGGGACTTTTACCCTTGTGGTGTGGTCTTGTGCCCTTGTTTTTCCATCACTTGTGGGACTGGCACACTTGAAATATTCAACTGCTACATTCGTCTTGGTACTTGTGTGCACTTCAACAACTAACAGCTTCCTCCGATTGGTGACTCTTGCGCACTTTCGGGACTTGAATAACTATTTGACCATATCTTGTTCTAAGATGCTTGTGCACTCTCGAACCTTGTCCAATCAACTCTTCAGCTTTTTCCTTGAAGGAATATGAGTAGATGGACTTGAGACCTGCTCATGTACCATATGTACTGGATGTATTCCTTATGTACTTCTTCAAACTGGATATGCTTGATGTACCTTTGGATATACTTCTTTAGACTGGCATACTTCAAATTTGTCTCTGCACTTTTGTCTTAGAACATCTGTGACTGTCTGCGTGTTGTCTATGATATTGTCATTCAGGCCTCACGCACTTGCACATATTCTGTAATTATGCCTTTCTGTGCACAACTGTCACAGATATACAACATCATTCTGTGCACCGTCAACTATTCCATTCCTCCACCTGTGCGCACTCGGCTATCTCGCTAGATCATGTTGTCCTGGTTCCACGAGCCTTTGATGCCTTGAGTATTAGAATCTTGCTAAATTTGTATCTTCCAGCTTTCCACTTGCAAGCTATTTATCCTTGCTCTCAAGCTTACTTCAAGTCTCTGACTTGCTTCTTATTTATACTTGTCCTGCGCGGATTGTATGTCCACAAGTTGGTTGTGGCTTTCCTTCTTCTTTGCTTCACAGTTCAAGCTTGTCATTTTATGTGCCAATGAGGTGTCATATATTGTGCAGTTTTGCACATACATGGTGGGTCTTTGCACATACATGGTCCTTTCCTTAGTGGGAATTTTACCCTTGAGGTGTGGTATTGGTCCCTTTTTTTCCATTACTCGTGGGACTGGTGCACTTGACATGTTCAACTGCAACATTCTTCTTGGTACTTGTGTGCGCTTCAATAACTGATAGCTTTCTCCGATTGTTGAGTCTTGTGTGCTTTCGGGAATTGCATAATTGTTTGACAATTTCTTGTTCCAAGATACTTGCACACTCCCAAACCTTGTCTAATCAACTATTGCTTGTCCATGGTGGAAGATCGAGTTTTTGCAGATATTTTAGCTTGGATATACAAGAGAGGGAAAGGAAAACATAGTATGACAATTGGATGGTTGTGATTAGAGTGGCGCAATAGTAGCATGGTGGTCCCTTTATGATATTAGTTGGGGAGATTAGAAATACAGTTGCAATGCAAAATTCTAGTAGCCGACCCAGAGGTAAGAGTCATTTTTTGTTTTCATATGATGAGACTCTTAATAGACCAGTTGTTGGGGAGTTGATTGAGTGGTTGTAGAGTATAGTTAATACTCTTGATGGTAGTGGTCATGAGTTTACCTATGGCAACATTTTGCAGGACCATACCTTGATCAAAGTATTTAACCTTCTTTCCATTGAATGGGAACCATGACGTCATTTTTAGCCTCAGTGTGGTGCAGATTGTGAAGTGTACAGTTGATGACTTGGTCCACTTAAAATTGTAGCCTTATACATAGTCATCACTAAGGAAAGAGGCAGAAAAGCAATGAGCAACAATTGGGGATGGAGAACAAGGATTACCACTCCCAGATTTAAATTGCTTGAGGACAACAATCTTGGGTGGGGAGGACTGTCATGTCCCCAAATTTTTAATTCTAATCCATTGATGAAAATAATTAAATTTGGCCTAAACTTATTAGGTAAATTCATAAATTTGAATTTATGAGGCCAAATATTTATTTTTAATGCAATATTGATTTAACTTGGTCAAGGAGGGAATATAGGGGGTTGATTGGGACCCATATATGGTGTCTTTCTCAAAAAAAAAATGGTAAAAAGAAGCTAAAAGTAGAAAATAAACTAAAAGTGGGACAATAACTAAAAGCAGGAAAGCAACATACAGCATGAAAGCAACATAAAAAGCATAAAAGACAGAAGCTTCAAAAGTTTTGCAATAAGGCTCAAGAAGTATTAGAAACAACAATAACACACCAAATAATCTCATTAAAAGCTACATGGTCCAAATTTTGCCAGTGAGGGCGCATTGGAGGTTAGAGTGGGTCCATATGGTAGTGTAACCTTTCTAAAAATCAAGCTAAGTACCTCTAATTCAAATTTCAAGGACGATAAATGTTTTACTTGGTCAAATAACATTAGAAAGGGATGTTAATGTTTCATGAGTGATTATTCTCTCATATTATTCAAGTTTCATTATTATTTTTGGAGAAAATTCTAGAAGGAGGAAACCAGCCAACAAAAACTAATAAAAGAGGTATGCGCACTATAGTGAGGATATTTTGGCAGTTTATTGATTGACTTGAGAGCTTTGCACTTATCAGAGGCTTGGGTGGTATGCCCCTTTCCAACATTGGGAGATGTGCCCCTTTGCAAATAGTTGGGAGATGTTCCCCTCTATAACACTGTAGCCAGTTGATATTCAATTGGTGATCAAGGAAGGAGACATCCAGTCTCTTTCACTGATCTTTAATAGATAATCTACTGTTGTTCCTTTACTTCTCCATTTCATTTAGTGATGATGTTGTTGGTGGAGGATGTCGCATCTATGGAATTTTTATGTTGTTATTGCAGCTCTTTAATGTATTTGGGTCCTCTACACTATAATAAAAATAAATATTTACTTATGTTTGGCAATTCCATCTCTTTCTTTTATGTATTCCTTCACCTATGGTCAATGCACTAGCAATTTTGACTAGTTTTTGTTTTGGCTGTCATAGACTAACTTCTGCTCATCCATTTCATAATATGAAGGTATGGATGGAAAGCTAAAAAAAAATTGGACCTGAAACCACCTTCAGAACAGAAAGTTGTGACCCTCAGGTGCTCCAAAAAGTCATTTGGAAAATAACTAGAGTGAGCAGTCCCGAAAACTGACCTTTTCTCCTAAACGTCCAATCTTGCAAAACCAAATCCTATAGATGAGTTTAGTGTTACCTACTATAAATAGTGACAGTAACCAAGTCTAGATACATCGAGTGTAGCACCAACAACAGTTGGGTTCTACATAATTCCTAGGGAAATTGCCTCATAATCTTTGGCTTTGCCAAAGGGTCGTCCTAGGTGTGATGCACCCACAAAATGTGCCATTGTTGAATGTATGGACTCTAAACCTTTCTTATTTATGTTTTACATAAGTGTAGGTGCATTTTGGAGACCATACTGAGTTATTACACCCTTGTGTTTGTTTGGGAGGGAATTTGGAAAAGTCCCTAGGTGCTTGAAATCAATTGAGTTAATCTGTAAAGTTTTCTGTTGTGTAGATCTGATTGCCTAGAGTCTATAGATGCTCCTGAACTACTGCATTGGGAAATTAGGAAAGCTCTTGTGGTGTTTGGTGAAAAATCTGTGCATTTTAGTACTGGTTGGAAAATTTGAATTAGTGTGCCTAAATCCTATTTAGGTACATTACAATCTTGCTCACGTGACATCCAATTGACGCGAAAGGAAGAGTAGAAGACATGATAAGGTGTCCTCAAATTTAATAGGATCAGTTCAATGAGTTGTCCGTTCTTCTTCGAAAAACTCTTGCCACATTCACCCAATTTCAAATATATCTCCTTAATCCAATCCAAATAGTACTCAATCCTTTCAAATGAAATATGCAAGTAATGACAATTCAAATACTTATCTTTGTTTGGTTGTTGGGTGGACTCCCTTTGAATCTTTGCAACTCCATTCTGATGTGGAATGTGAGAAGTGGTCAACTCCCTCTGAGTATCTGCATCCTTGCAGAAACTACTGAAGTGTGCTTCTTTTCTTTCTTGCAGGAACAACTGGAGTGTGCTCCCTCTTGATCTTTGCTTCCTGGATTACTTTTCCTTGAACTTACATCCATCCTTAATCACTATGCATGCTTATTAGTATCATCATTGTGTTATCCTTGAGGTCTCATACATAATCACACATTTATTAGTATAATCTTAATACTATCAAAACACAATAATCTTAAACATGTATATTCATGATCATTCACAGATAATAAACATTAGTATTCAAGGTTTTAGGGAAGTCTTCTTTTACTCATGCATATTCTTATTTGATCATAGGACTCTTCTGATTAGTTAAATCATCAATGCATAAACCCATGATTACTCAAACCTATACCTTCATGATTCTTCTGGTTAGTCATATCATCAATTATGGTAAGAAACATAATATGCATACAGCCATGACTATTCAAACCTATGACTTCATGAATAATCATTATCAACAACACAACAGTATAAGATCCTAACACAAGGTAGGATTCTAGCTTGATATAGGAAAAACATACTTGGATTAGCATGCTAGCTAGTTATGTCTAACATACCCGCATAATGTCTTCTGGTTCTCTTCAGTGACTTGTGCTAGTAACCTGCATGTCTCATAGGTTAACCATTGTAGGACCAAGTTATACATACCTTGAAAGTAGATCTTCTATGTGATCCATGATAACGGATGAATCTTTGTCTTCATGTCACCATGATCATATGTTCTTGAAGTAGAACATGATTTGTCTTTCTTGGTGTACCTTTTATGTTAGCGAACAACATAAACCTCATACAACATCACAATGCATTAGTACATTCATAAGTGTCAAAACCTTAATCAATGAATATATTCTATTAAGGTAATACGACAAGTCTAGTAATTAATCAAGATTGTACTGTAATGATATGAAGACAAACATATCATAAAAATTAACCATGAACAGAATTCGAAACATACCTATAAGCCATACCTATCAAGATTGCTTGTAATTTTCTTATGGAAGGCCTTAGCCTCATCTCCCTCTGAGATAGGAACTTCTTCACTTATGCAGGTGACCAATCCATCTTCTTCTAGGATTAACCCAATCCACTTGATTTGCAAGAACTGGACCTGGACCTGGATTAGGGTTTGTCAAAGAAACCCCAAAAATTCAAACTTTCGAAAGGATAGAAATATGCGCCTTGATGAGCTGATCAAGTTGGTATATTCAGAATTTGAAAACTGCAAAGTTTCACCCCTCGAAATTGCTCTTAGATTTCTGGATTCACTAGGGAGGACCCTGAATTAGGGTTTGAGTTTTCCGAAGCTTCACCCAACCAAAAGATTTGATTCAAATCTCTAAGCTTCGATTTTTCTGAGGAGCTTCCAGCTGTGGTCACAGATTTCCAAAATTCCAATTTTTGCAGAAGCCCTAATTTTCCATCTTTCCGATCAAAGTCTCAAACTGGGGTTTGATCAAGCCTGGCCTTCTGCCCAACCAAAAAATCTGATCTTGGTCTCTAAATTTCGATTTTGATGAGTAGCATCCAGCCGTGGTCTCCGATTACAAAAATTCCAACTTTCTCCGAAGCCCTAAATTCTGGAAGCCATGAATGAAGGTGCTAAAAAATAATTATGTTTTGATAGAAATATGTACCTGATTGTTTCTGGTGTAACTATGAACTTTTTGATCCACAGGGTCTAAAAAATGTTCTTGAGATAGCCTGACCTATTATCTTTCCATCCTGACTGGTCTGACCTTAATTGGATTCTCTGAGAGAGAGTTATGCCAAGTGTCGCAACGTGACCTGTTTATGGGATAATACAGGAGAGCGAACTTGTACGGCGTACCACGTGTCATCGGTTCAACTTCGGCCTCTGAAAACTTTTTCTGAGATAGGTCGACCTGTTGCATTTCCATCCCGATAGGTCTGACCTCAATTGGATTCTCTGAGAGAGAGTTATTCCAAGTGTCGCAATGTGACCTGTTTATGGGATAATACAGGAGAGAGAACTTGTATGGACTTCCACTTGTCACTGGTTCAACTTCAACCTCAGAACAATTTTCTTTAGATAGTAGAGTCTGTGTAATACTTGTCACTTTTTACGAAATTTCATTTGGAGCTTCCTAGCCCAAGTTATGACCTTTTTCCCAAGGTCACCTAATTTTGACTCATATCTAGAAGAGGCAGAAACCCTATATTGTACAGATCATAAATCACAAAGTACAATGAATTAGAGGTTGTCCTTTGGACGCAATGTACATGGGGATCTGATCTTTGGCCTGTAAAAGTTTTAGATCCACAATATTTTCCAAAATGGATTTATAGCGAAAGTGCTATGATGACTAATTTTTTTCTATATCAAGCCCTAGCATCGTAAGTGCAACAAGTGTCATACATGCCATATCATGCCTTCTTTCAGGCTAGCTCTGATACCATGTTAAATTTTCAGAATTTACTTCAATCTGATCTAGGATCTTAACTGAGAGAACAACATGTACAGCAAATCTACAGCATATCAATCATGGACACAATAATGCAAGCACACAAGAGACACAGAGTTTACTTAGGGAAAACCATAAAGGTGAAAAACACCAATAACTTCCTCAGAGATAGATAGAGCAATGACACAACCAGAATACAACAGATAGTCTTCTCCCAGCAGCAGAGCCTCCTCCTCCACAAGTGCGCCACTCTCCCAAGTGTGAGTGAGAGAATAGAATATGTAAAATGAGAGAGACACACTCTCTATTTATACACTAACTTGACTTGACCTTTACTCAACTAGGTCGGCCTCAACTTAACCACTTAACATAATGCTGACTGGGACGACCCCCACTAGGGTGGTCTAATAACCCTTTGACCCACATGGCCGACCCCCAATAGGGTGGTTTAATAACCCTTTGACCCACATGACTTATACAGGGCTGACCCCAACAAGGTGGTCTAATAACCCATCAAGTATAAGTTACGACACTTACAATATAAATGACGACACTTCCGTATAGAGGAATAATAACATCTCTATAGGAATACAATATACATTTATGTGAAATACATTCCGAAGTTACATATACATCAACAAGGTTTAGCGATGGATCCCCTCCTATAGTTTGATCTAGGAGGGATCAAAGCACATAAAGTACTAGTTTTTTATTCTTTGGTGGAATATTTGAAACCCTCTCATCTTGGGCCCTCTATAGAGTCCAAATTCGTCAAACTAGATGCAGCATCGGATGTGCATCTCCCATATAGAAGAATTAAATATAAATGTTGAACTAGAAATCTATCCTTGAATCACAAACATCAAAATGTAAACCAAAAAATAGAAAAAAAAACATCGTTGCATTGCACAAAATTCTTGACTTCGAACACACCTCTTATCTGCATATTAGCGAGAAAGGATCTTAATAGGATACTATCGGAGTCCAAGCATGAAGATGGACCCTGCTATAGTGAAAATTAGTTGCTGGCATGTGATGCAAAGGAGCGAGCTGTAACAGGTTTTTACCGTTACACTAACTTGGACCAGGGCCTCAGGTCGTTTACTGAATATATAGTAGTCTGAGAACAACATGATTGCTTGCTTCAAAGGCCCGAAATTCAGATATCTGGCAAAAAAAATACCCAAAATCCTTGATTGCTCGCTCCACAGGCCCGAAATCCTGAAATTTGAAGAAACCCAAATCGTTAAGCATGATAACAACCAAGTGGAAAACATCATATATATATATGGGGCGAATTAAATTGAAAATCGCTTTCGCTCCATAATACCTAGACGAATTTACCAAAAAAACCGAATGGGGGCGAATTAAAATTTAAAATCGATTTCACTCCATATATTATGGACGAATTTACCAAAAAAACTTGATTTCCATGATCGCTCAAGGGTGAATTTACCAAAAAATCCGATTTCCATGATCGCTCAAGGGTGAATTTACCAAAGGAAAACTACCATTCTATAGATTTGGGTGAATTAGAGGGAGCGGGCTTATTTTACGGGCGATGGGAGCTCCAAATCTAATCAAACAAGGGATAAATGGTTATATTTAGGGTCTCTTTATATATTTTATGGGGCTAATGTGCCATTTATTAAAAATAAATATATAAAAATTGGGCTAATCATAGTAAATGATGGTTTAATTAAAAAATAGCCCACTAAAAAATTAAAACCCCTAAATTTAGCCCATGGGCTAAGATTAGCCCCTAAAATTTTCCCTGCATAGTGCATGCTTTAAAAATGTGGAGACATTATCTAATGGGAAGAAAATTCGAGTTGAGGACAGACCATTGTGGTCTGAAATATTTATTTGAGCAGCCAACATTAAATGCAAGGAAAGCTAGATAGATGGAATTTTTATGTGAGTTTGATTTTGAGATCAAACACATAAAAGGAAAATAAAATCAAGTGGTTGATGCATTCAGCAGAAAGGTGCATGAAATGCATGTGGCAGCCATCACAACTTTCCAATCAAATTTAAGACAACAGATTGTTAATTCTCTTGTAGAAGATGAATTATATGTGCAAATAAAAGAAAAATTGCAGCAGCAGAATTTTGAAAATAGGTATGAAGGGTATCATTTGGAGGAAGATGGATTGCTTGTTTATAAAAACAGATTTTATATTCCAAATGTGGAAGACTTGAGTAGAATTGTTATGGATGAACTCCATAAAATGTCATATTTTGCTCACCCAGGATATCAGAAAACAATTTCTACAGCTAGGAAACAATGATTTTTGGCCAGGGATGAAGAAAGATATTGCTGAGTATATTTCAAGATGTATGAAATGTCAGCAAGTGAAAACTGAGCATCAACACCCAACAGGTTTCTTGCATCCTTTGTCAATTCCAAAATGGAAATGGGAAGTAATTTCCATGGATTTTATTATAGGATTTCGAATGACTGTGAGACAACATGATTCTATCATGGTTGTGGTGGATAAATTGTCAAAATTAGCACATTTTATTCCAGTTAAATCCACATAAAAAACAGATGCCATTGCAAATATTTTTATGAAGGAAGTTTTCAGATTTCATGGATTTCCTAAGGCAATCATTTCAGACAGAGAGACTGTTACGGAGAAAACTTCCTATGGCTTGGGGAAAACCACAACAGACAGCTAACTACCAGAAAATAACTCAATTCCTAATGCAATGCTATATAAATGAAAATGCTAAGATAATGTAGAAAAGACCAACCTTCCACCAGATGTTCGAAGTAGATCCCCGTTGAGCTTTCAACTTCTACACTTGAACCTATAGATTAGTCTCAACAACAAGTACAAGCAAGTACATATAACATGTGAAAGACATTAGCATAATCAATAGCATGATCCATGATATCATAAGCAAATATAACCCAATGTAATTTAACAATATTCACAACATCAATTGGACGAGAAAATGAGTACTTCCATTAATGAATAACAAGAAGTACAATATATGACCTCTTGCCGACAACCAATCTGACCTAAGAATTGGGTCTCTCCACTTGTGCCTCCACCACTTCAATCCCCCTGTTGAGCTAAATATATCACTACAAATATCCTTCATAAAATGTCAACCTAGGGAGGTAACCTTCGAGTCACAAACACTATATGTGCAGGATCGGAGCTTAGCCTAACCTGATCTAATCTAATCTTGAAACTATTTGAAATGCTTAATACTAAGATCCTTAATCTATTGATCATCAACTCTATTCAAACTTAAGATCCTAATGCTGATTAAGTACTCTCACATCTAAGATCTACAAATCATTCAAACTTCAAGCTCTAATGTAATTGCAAAAATGAAATAATGTTCAAACTGACCTCAATACAATCCTACCTCTAAAGCATATCCTTGCAAATGAAAATAACTAATAAAAATCACTCATACTCAGAAACTAAATTAAGTAAGCAGAAAACTATATAATGACATAGAAAATAGAACATGTGACAGAAAGTGAACTAGAGATTGATTTCTTATTTAATGTCTTAATGCTTTTGTCAAATTAATAGATTTCCTTATCATGAGTTTTAATAAGTTTTATATCAGCATAGAGTTCACTATTCAATTCAATCTCAAAATGAATTACTACTTATAATTGAAACTATTCAAATTTAAACTTGCATTTAAAACTACAGTGAAATAAATGAAATTTGGAGAGGATACTATTACTAAGTCTAAAGCTATATCCAAGAATTACTGAAAGAAACACTCAAATTAACCTAGAGTCTAAACTATGATAAAACAAAGGAATCAAATGAGATCTGCATATCATATAATTAAATAAGAATACAATCAAATCTATTCCATTCATAAACTCAAATTTGCAGAAAGAAATGCATGAATCTAAAGCTAGGATCTAAAACAGAAAGAATGCTAGAATGTAAAGCTACAATAAAATAAATACAGTCCAAATCTATGACACTAGGAATTCAAAACAATGCTTCAAATAAATCTACCCAAACATCCGAGCTCGTTTCTACATCATCAAACACTGTGCACAATTCTTCAACAACAATAAAATAATGAGGAATAGATTCCAAGCATATACAATTTGTTTTCTAAAGTTGCTTGACAATCTTACTAAACACGATTCTGATTTCTAATAAAAATAGAAAGTAACTAGTTACATTATCTATTCTATACATGAATTAAAGTTACAAGGGAAGCGCTTATGGTCTTCTTGCTGGATCCTTTCCAACAAGACCACAAGTCCTTAAGCAACCTGCAGAATACAACTCTAAGTTGCAGACATATAATAAAATGAAGAAAACATGAGAGATAGAAAACAAATTAAATTACAATCTACAGAATCATATATATCATTACTGAAAGTAATAAGACAACATCCTATTAGTTAACCTCTGTTTAATTCATAAAACCAGCACTGGAGCAGCTCAATTCTTCAAACAATCTTCCATTATCTATTACATTTCGATCCATGGTTTTTATATCTCGGAAGCTAGGATAACTAATCCCGATTTTACAGTAACAAAGCCTATCTTCTAATTAAGAGTACATCCGCTGGCAGAAGGCAGAACGATTCCTTAAATTAATGATTAACCCCTTCATGCTCAAAAGGCATTCTGAATTCATTATCTAATAATAGATCTCATCTCTATGGCACGTAGTGCCTAGAGATGAAGAGATCATTAATGTGTATATGTGAATCATTGATGAGAGCTGAGCTGGATAAATTTGTTCTGCTTGAGCAAGCTGGAAGAACCTGGAGTGTCGAAAATCTTCCACGATATTCAATCTGCTGCTGAAATCAAAACATGCTACAGAATCTAATATAATTAGTCACAATCTTCCAAGAATTACATTAATCATTAAATTAAAGGAAATCCAAGAGTTTTGGTAAATAATTATACCTGACTATACTTGCGGGGTAATTAGGTGAATATATGAACATATAGATGGATTTATAAGATATAGAGGTCAAATGAGGAGGTCAAAAGTGGATTCGGAGGATGCAAAGAGTGTCAATTTGGCGAGCCAACACCCCCATGCAATGGAAAACTCAAACTATGAAGGAGTTTGGTAGGTGAACATAAGGAGTTCACAACAACAAGGATCAATGAGTGTAGACTCAAGGCACGACAAAAATCCACTAGAGATATCTTGCTCTCTCTTTCTCCTCCCTTCCATACACCATAAGAGCTCAATATATAGCCTTCCAAAGGTAAGTGAAAGGTCGAATCAATTCGTTTCGGGGTATATGGAGGGCCAAAGGTCACCCTAAGACCGCTTTTTGGGAGTAAAAATTAATTTTCAATTGGTTTTTACCATTTTACTTGGCTGCAGGCTATAGTGGAACAACCTGTGTGTACGCTGGTTATAGTGGAACAACTAGCATACAGGAACAAAAATAGGTATTTGTTTGTTCCTAGAGGGAAAATGATAGATCTGAGTCAATGAAATGGATCCTGAAGGCCAATCAATGCTGATGCTCACAAGGTGGAAAATTACACTATAACAAATGCCCCCTAATGTGTGAGGTCAGAAAAGGTACTACGATGGCTGAAATACATTATAAATCTTAGAAGTGGAGTGATGGAGACACAAATGGAGAGAGTAGCTCACTCATCATAATACAATAATATCTATGAATACATGTCAGTACAATACAACAATATGATACAATGGCCATGATAGGAAGTATATAGTGAGTACATGTCATGAGTGGTCATAGCCATGACCCATACAGTAAGATATGGTCTCCCGTTGAGAAGGAAACGACTGGTGCAATACTGGAGGTACAAACTGTTGATGTATGAGAAATAAGCTCTCATGAGTACAGTCACGATCAAGAGCAGCATACTGAATGCTACTAACGTTTGGGGTCTTCTACACAAATCTTCTGCGGTGCAAGTCCCATCAAGTGAATAATGGTGTTGAGGTCGAACCTGATGTGACATCGTCTGATTATTGGTCAATGATATATACCATTAACAGACACGAGATAACCCACCAATAATGAAAATGGGAATCAAGGCACAGAGTACAATCATCCAAGTGTGAATAGATGTGTTGAGGTCGAACACTAAGATGAATCCATCGATTAGGGGACATTGATGTATTCCCAAAACTGTTGATGGTGAGAGAACCTATCACTAATGAATGCAAGCCTCAAGGTACTCAACTGACTCTAAGTCTCAATTCCGGAATAAATGAGTTGAAGTCGACGGAATGAAACTTGCTAGGAGGGCATTAAGGAATCCCCCATCAACCAGCATGAGGTAATAGCTACGCTGAAATATTGGGATGAACGGTTTGACTCAATAAGGATGGCCGACATGCAATAGTCAAGAGATCTGAGGATTGGCCAACTCTGGTTTTAGGACTTCCTTTGAACAAGAGCATGAGCAGATGGATAGACTTAGGCAGCATGGACTCAAGATAACAACAACTTTGCGATGCAGGAGGCATCAACAAAAGGGCTCCATAGTGACTGGAAGCTTAACCAATAGGTGGACTAAAATATGAGAAACGAGTACAGCTCCTAAGGTCCTACTATAGTCCCGACTCATAATGGATGGAGTGGAAAGAATTCTCTATTCAAAGGCGACGCAACAGCTACCAACAAAAAGAAGTAAATATTCTCCCGTCCGACCTTTTGGAATATTTGATTTTTTTGGTATTTTTCATATTTGGAAAGCTTGAAAAATAATAAAATTGCTTATAGTACAACAAGTGAGGGAACGAGTGTCAAAAAGCGAGCAGACTAGTCCCAAGTAGTGGAACGTACCTATGATCAATGCAAGGAAGCATGTGCAGGTTGTGGACACTTGGGGGGGTGTTCCCTCAGGGTCAGAAGGTCATCAAATTGCGAAAGGAAAATGAAAGCTTTGCAGGGATTGACAAGGGAAGTGCTTAGGCACCAGGCTAACAATTGAGAAAGCGGGAGTTGGCACTAGGCTCAAGCAGTAAGCAGGATGATGCAATGCAATCACAACTTGGTAAAAATGGGGGAGTCCTTATGGGAGATGGTCAGCATAAGACAAAGTAGAGTATGAGTCTTTATCGCAAAGTCATGGCGTAACTACAAAGGACTCCCGATCCTAAGGACAAACAACTCCATGGGTGCCAAGAGCCATAAAAGGGTTCTAACTAGGGCACCCATGTTTGGACCAGCCCTACCGCTAAATAACGACACTTATATAACAATGTGAAGGTTCTGTGTCAGTTCCAAAGCGGGGTCGCACCTAGAGTTAATGACAAATGGTCAAAGGTCAAATGCATAATGCAGGTGAAAATGACATCCAACCTATATGACGGGTGTGAAATATACCTGCCATGGGCGTGAAACGGTCAAAATTTCAACTCTCACTGGAAAACTCTGTTCAAAATAGTGCTCCAAGACATTTCATTAGTTCGAAACAGCTTAAAATGGTGAAAACTATAGAAAAGTGGGTTTACAAAACTATAAATAGTAAAAATAAATTACTATTTACCAATTCATTTTCATTTTCATCAAATAGTGGTTTTGGTTAGTTTTCAGCTCCGAAGTTCAGTTGCTGATTCTGGAAGCTGTGGGCGTCCATTTCATGAACCGTCTGGAGCAGGTTAGTCATCTCATCCCCCTCTTTCATTTGATAGCTTTTATTTCAGTTTTTAGTGGTCCATTATTTTTATTAGGAAAGACCTACTTCTCCACGGCGTTGTACGCGGGCTACAGTTCAGCGGGTCGCGGGTAGGGCCTACTAGACGCAGTCAATGCATGCATTTACCACGGGTAGATTCCCATGTCTACTCTTTTTCCTGCAGGTACGGTCGTAAGGTTGGTTTTTTAAATGTTAAAGGCTAAAAGAACTTTTTTTTCTTCCTCCAGGATGGTTCTAGAGTGGAGGGAAAGAGAGCATGATGTTGTGGATGAGATGGTTCGCCAAGATCTGCCCACACAAAAAGCACTACAAGCATGTGGCCTTTATAAATTATGGAACATTGGGGGTTTAAGGGCCCAAAACCAATTGCTCCATCGGTTGATAGACTACTGGGACGTAGATGCTCAGAACTTCAACATGGATGGTCAAACACTCTCCTTAGAGGTGGATGACATATATTTCATTACAGGGTTGTCCCGGCGAGGGGAAGTGGCTAGTCTTCTATCTTGCACTGTAGGTGTTGGGATCACCATTCCCGACTACATCGAACGGTATTGTCCTCCCTCCACCCAAAAGGTGGGTAGTCAGGTACCCATTGGGGCCATAGCTAGTTTGAGTATGAAGATCATAGTGTACACACTCATCGGGATTACAGGTTCAGCAGCTTTACACCAGGCTTCGAGGCCGGTGATGTTCTACGCCTCAAAGTGCATGAGGCCCATAGTATATGACTGGTGCACAACGTTACTGGAATCTATGAATACCCAGTTAACAGAGTGCAAGCGTGGTGTTGGCAGGCAACAACCCTCTCAATTTTTTCTGCTCTTTTGAATAAAATTGATCAGTTTCCTTCTATAATTCATCATAAAATTATTCAGAAGTGCCTTCAGAATCTTTGATTCTGAAGGTACTCTTAGATAGAAGGCATTGATAATCAAAATAAAGTTGAGTTAATAATTTCAATTCAAGATCGTTATTTTTACAAATTTATTTTTCTAGCAGCTGTTAAATATGATCAATTTTCAGTACTATTTTAAGTGATTATATTTATGATCTGCTAACTATTATCATTCATTATTAATTAACATTGCTTGAATTTGATTTTATTATTCTTCCTTATTTTCATTTTTCGTTTTCATTTCTTTTAAGAAATGAGAATTAAGTATAGGTTAATATATATTTGCCTAGGGTTGATTCATTTTGTTGTATAAATTTTTTTAACCCTTAGTACATATTCATATTATCCTTGTTATATGTTGATCATATTTTAATGTTTTGTAAATAAATAATTTGAACATTTGTATATAAAGGGACATGTTTACCTTTGAAAATACTTTGAAACATCATGGACTCGACTTTTATTTTGATGGACATTTTACAAATTTCAAGCTGAATGATTACCTTTATAATAAATATGATATTTTTTAAATATTGATTTGAAAAATTATCATATCATTTTTATCCATTGAATTCAAATTATTTTGATTATTCAAGTGATATTTAAGTTTTGGTCATGGTAGGTTATAACATGTTCATATGAAGGTTTTGTAATGAAATTTTTGTATATATTATCATTTGAATATCGTATTACCATGTTTAGATTTTATTTCAATTGTTCATTTTTCAAAGGAGAAACCATGAAATCATTTACCACTGCATGTGACCACTTCATGTCAACCAACATTATGCCAACGTTGAGGTTGAGTTTATTGAATACTGGTTATGATTTGACTCATTTGAGACACTTGTTATTTTACGTACATCTTGCAACTATTACCTTACCTGCTATCTTTATTACCTTCATATCTCGAATGGATTTAGTAAAGGGTAATAATGTCACGGTGTATATTGTGATGATGGTTTCGTTCATGCACTTACTTGTGGCGGTTAGGGTATTATTCCTAAACACGAGTCCAGGTTCATTTCATGTAAGATGAATTTAGTTTTTCATTATGTCTGTTAGCGCTTGGATACCTATCCCGTCAGTTTTTACCACATCATTTGTTACTCAATTGGAAGAGAAATCACAGGAAACAGAGATGGCACCCTTATGCCGATTTGAACCAGAAGGTTCAGAATGTCTTATTGGAGAGTCTAGAACAGCTTGTTTTATCGATAAGGTTGGATGGGGGAAGTTATTTGATAGTTTCACTAGTCATAATGTAGAAGTAACACGCCGTTTCACTCTGTCTTTTAATGGTGAAATTGCACAAATAGGGGATTTACAATTGACCCCGTCTGAAAATTTCATAGCTGAAGCAGTTAAGTTACCACTGAATGGAGAAAGGTGGTTTAAGAAAGGTGCAATGAACAAAGACAAATGGAAGACGTTTTTGTTGCCTCTACCTGAGGATTTCAATGAACAGTATGGTTTTTCGGTAATAATCTTGAAACCTCAATGGTTGCCCTTATTTCGATTGATAGTTTGGTTTATAACCTGTGATGGTCGATTCTCTCATGTGCGTTTCTATCACCTTAGATTGCTGATGGAATTGAAGGGACCTAAACTGAACTTAGCCTATTATTTTCTCCATAGTTTAGAGAAGATGGATTTGGCCAATCAAAATGCAATTGGTGTTCATGATCAATGCCTTTTTCATAATGGATTAATCAAAATCTTAATCCAACATCAATTATCACTTAATGGCCGAACTTGGGATCAATTTTTAACTGAGAACAATTTAGGGAAAAATGAATTTTGGCCATCAGTCAGGCCTACGACTCGAGTTAAACGAAAGAAACCCTCAGTTTCTGAGAATGTAGTATTTCAATCAGATATTTCCCTAGAAGATTCAGGTGTTAATAATTCAGCTTCGGTACAAAATGTAGAAGGAGAATTGATTAATAATGAATGTGTTGCTAAAACCCTCGCTTCTCAGCAGAATACTCAGGATATTTGTGCAGAAAAGCTTGAGAAATTAGCAAGTATTTGTTGTGATGAGGCTAAGTGTGAACAAACGAAGATAGTTGCAGAAGTTTCCCACATGTTTACCTGAAGCATGGCTAACTTGTCTATACTTGTAGCAACACAACAAAACATTGAGCCAATTGTTATCCAGCTTGAAAATGAAGATGATGTATTTTTCCCAATTTTTGAGACAGTTCATACTAATGAACAAGCTTCAATTGTTAATGATCCAATGACGTCATTGGCTAAAGACTCTATTGATAATGCTTGTCCAAATTAATTAGGGGTAGAACCTACATTTGAGAAAATTCCTTAGCCTGTTCAAGTTTTCAGAGAGCCAAATTCTTCCCATTATAGCGACTTCTTTGATGATCAGGAGGAAGAGTCTCGTAAGCAAGTTCTGAACCAATTATATGAAACTAAGATCTCACAGTTAAAGGCAGAATTGAAAGATTGCAAGGCTGATGCATTAATAAAAGATGAAGAAAATAAAACATTCAAGGATGAATTGTTAGGTTGGGTTGATAGATGGCGTGAGGCGAACTTGAAGAAACGTAGATATAAGGAAGCCAAGAAAGTTGTAATGATAACAAATACTCATTTACTTGAGTAGGTTGGTCAACAAAAACTTGAGATTTTAAAACTCAAAGTTAGGCTTTCTGAAGCAAGAAGGGCGATCAAATTGCAAATTAAAATTTGACATTTGCTTTGTTTTGGTTTTGACAGGTAACTACTATAATTTAATGAACATATCTACAGGATTGTAAAATCCATAGAAATGTTATTCTATTTTTGTATTATTTCCTGTTACTATCAGTTTAAGAGAATTAATTTTTGTGTTTTTTATTGTCATAGGTGTATCTATGATGCGAATACTTTGAATGAAATGGAACGATTTTGCTGCTTTATAGGAGGAGAACAGTTTTTGCGTTGATAGCTGGAATATATTCTGGAAGATCACGTTTTGTTTGCTTCGAAGAAGGTTCATATCTTCCAGGTGCTTCTTTCGGTGTCAATTGAGTCATATCATCAATTGAAAGAATGTAGGGATAATCATAAGTTATCTTAACAGCTGTTAAGAAATGATTTTTGCAAATAGACCCTGAAATAGTTCGAAGGGAGTTAGCTCCTTGCAGTGTATATAAATCCAAACATTTTTCTGTAAGAGGGATGGAGTTTTGTGCAGAAAGAACTTATACTGAATGCCAAACTTTTTCACTGGTGCATATTAGAGAAGAATTGTCTTTTTCTTGGATCTTTGAGGAAGCGTTTCATAAACTGGTATCTTGTGATCATTGTTTTGTTGAAACGTATATATATATATATATAAGTTTGGTATCTGGCTTTCTGGTCTTTATTATATGCTGTCATACTTGGTTGTGGTTTTATATAAATCTTTAAAACTTGCTCTAATCACTCATTTCGATATTTGATATTTGATATTGTAACTTGATTTATTTAAGCTTTGCTTAGTAAATAGGTGCAATTGATATTATTTTTCCTCAACTAATTCATTAAAATATTTTGTGTGTTGACAAATATTTTGATTCACAGTTAGTTAATTTTTATATTATTCAAATATTAAAGTGTGTAAGTTTGATTATCTCTTGATAAAATTTGGTAAAAGAATTCTGAAATTATTGTATTATTTCATCATTCTTTTCTCATAAATATTTTAAAGTCTCAAATGTTACAGTTTCTATCCGGTTGAATTGTCTCATTGATTTAGAACTATTTCTTTTTTAGAATTATTTATCATCAATAGGTGATTGAATTTAGTTATTAAACTTGCTCTCAGCTGAGATAGGTTAGGATATAAAGGTTAATTAGTTTTATTTAAATTTATAGGTTGAATTCTAGCAGTTTTAGATAGATTTTATTTAGATTAATTTTGTTTAAATTTTGAAATTGTCATTAGATAAATCAGAAAACAAAACTTAAAAAAAAAAACAAACAAAACATAAAACTTTCTTTAGGAAAGCACATTAGGTTAGTTTGAACTTAGAGACTATATTTAGGATTCATTTCTTAAATAGTAGATTAACTTAGGATCACATATTTGTTGAATTTTATAGTTCTCCTTAAGAGAATAAATTCAACTGGTAGTAGGACCATAACCTATGAGGTATTGTCATCCCAAACACACCGGGAGCTGCTCTAAGCTACTTGTGTGGGATTTATCTCCTTAAGTTGGCCGGGTCATAAAATCAGGCTAACAAATGGTGCTAGAAGGAGGGCCAGCTAATGATTAATGGCTGATAAAACTAATAGTAAACTTTCAACCAGTCAACAACTTCCAGTACAGTCTGATTCACAAGTTGAATTCAGTAGTTCACCACTTACTGAAACTGTCAGAACTTATTTTACTCCTGAGAAAAATATCAGAGTTTTAGCAAAGACACGTATAATACTTACAAGAGCTTATGCTCGTCAAACTGGTATACCACCTATAGATTACGAATTGCCCCATAGACAGCAACATCATACTCATTCGACTCAAGTTGAACTTGAATCAATAGAGACTGATATTGTGTTAACTGGTACCCTAAATCCTCGAATCATGAGAACATGTACTGCACCTGGTCTCCTTAATCTAGGAGGTTTTGGTCAACCACCGTCTCCTCCAGACTCTCTGCCTAATTCTCCCAAACCTTTTAATCAGGACAGTTCCTCAGATTCAGAAGAGAAACCTATGGTAGGAAATCAACCAAATCCACCAGCTCCATGGCTAAGGACAGTTGTTGTACCTATACCTGGTGCCCAACATGCATTACCAAAATATCCAAATAAGCTTCTTCCGAAGTTTAATCCGAATAACAAAGAGCCAGTTGAGGGACACATTGACAAATTTATTTTAGGTGTTCAAATGATGAACGTTCAACATGAAGATGTAGTGTGTCGTCTTTTCCCATTAAATTTCAAAGGGAGAGCTTCAACTTGGTACTTTTCATTAGTCCAAGGTTCGATTGCCAATTGGGAAGATTTTAATAAAGCCTTCTTAGATAAATTTGGTGAAGACAAAACACTTGCAGCTTTGGCCCTTGAGTTGTCCAGAATTAAAATGGAAACCAAAGAAAGAGTCAAGGTCTTCAATCAGAGATTCTTGACATTAAAAAATAAAATTCCTATTGCATCTCAACCACTTGAGGACATTATTGTCGAAAACTTTGCTTCAGCTTTTCCAAAGTACTTAGGGATGTGGGTTAAATGAGCAGGTAAAACAACACTTCTCAAAACTTTTGAAGAGGCCATAAAAGTGGAAAAAGACTCTATGTCTTATGAGCCTGAACGAAGTGGAAAGGTTGATACTTTTCCACGTAAGAAAACTAAACGATCTAATGTGGATAAAGATAAGGCATATGACGTTGAACAACTGCAGAATACAGTCCAAGCATTAACTAATGAAGTTGTAGGGTTAAAGAAAACAAGTTCTGAAGGTTCTTCTTCAAGAGGATACTTTAGAAACCAATTTAGACCCAACCGTGCAACTAATAACAATCCAAGTTTACCTCTGGATGTAGCAGTTCAAGAATAAATTTTTAACACCATTCGAGCAATTTTGTCATTATCTGAAACTTCTTCAAATCAAGAAACTATAGATCAGGATGAAGAAGAGCAGTCTGAAAATGAAGAAGAGTTACTAGAACCTCAACAATTGAATGATCATTTTTGGGAAAGTCTAAGTAAGGATGCTGAAAATAGAGATCCACCTGCTGGACAGCATGCATATAATACTAGAAGTAGAACATCAACTAATACTCCTGGAGCATCAACTAGTTCTACTCCAAGTAAAGATAACAATAATCAGCAATCTGGCAAACAAGTTCAACCTGCTAAAAACACTCAATCTGTCCAAACTTGTCCAAAGGTAGAGTATGACATAATTGAAGATCTGAAGAAGTTGCGTGCAAACATTAGCATGTACGATTTGCTACAAATTTATCCCATGCATAATGGTCCTATCATTACTTCTGCCATAAGTTCGATAGCTCCTAGTGTTCAACAAAATGTAGCTGCTAATAGTTCAAATGCTAAAACAGTCTTTAATGACAAAGGTAAATCAATAGCTGACAAATCTACATTGATAGGAAAGAACTCAAAATCCACTACTCCTCCATTTCTTCTCACTTTCGAAATCTTTAACAGAAACGTCCATAATTGTATGGTGGATTCTGGCGCATCAACCAACGTGATGCCTTTGTCAGTCTGTCAAAAGTTGAATGCTAAATATGTTCCATCAGAGTCACAAATCACTCAACTTGATAGGACAAATGTGAGGATATTAGGAGAGATGAAAGATGTTTTGATAAGGCTTGCTTGTAATCCGTCTTTTTTTCAGATCATTGATATTGTAGTGGCAGATATCCCAGATGCATATGGATTATTCTTGAGCAGGGACTGGTCACAAAAATTAAATGGATTCTTTACTACTGATTGTTCAACTCTCTGGTTACCTAAAAATGGTAAAGCAAATCAAATCAAAATAAGCAGGGAAAGGTATTTGAAACATATTGTTACAGATATGCATGACCCAAGTGAGCCAGTTTTGTTTTCAGAGTCTATTATGGGAAACTACATGTTTGAACTTGGTTTTGGAGATTTCAAACCTGATAAATCTGATTTTTCTGATAAAATTTAGCATTCTAAAATTTTTAATGTTACTAATATTCAAAAAGATTCTTTGTCTAGGGATCGTGTAAATAAATCAGATCATGTACATATTATAGACAGTAAAGTAGTTGCAAATAGTTCCACTTGGACATTATATTTTGATAGGTCAAAGTCGAAGGAAGGCGCAGGCACTGGTTGTTTGTTAATTGACCCTCATGGAAATAAGATTTGTATAGCTTGTAGGTTAGAGTTTGATTGTACAAACAATATTGTAAAATATGAAGCATTGATTCAAGGGTTGAAAAAGGCAATAGATCTTGACATTAAGGTGTTGATCGTTTACGGAGATTCTGAAATCGTCGTTGGGCAGGTTCGTAATTTTATACACTGTATCTCAGAACATTTGCAAAACTATCAACGTGAGGTATGGAACTTAATTTCGTATTTTGAAGCATTCAATATTCATTCTATTCCTAGGTTTCGAAATTAGGAAGCCTATTTATTAGCTAATGTTGCTTCAAAATTAATCTTGTCTGATAATTTTACTTCAGATTTCTTTTCAATTGATTTAATATTTAGACCTTCAATTCTAGATAATATAATTAACTAGCAAGTTTTTGATGAAGATGCACAGATTGTAAATTTTCTGACAAATGAAGACACATTCAAGGATGCAGCAATTGATGAAATAACTCATGATGAAAATCTACACGACTTTACTGTAATAAATGAAGTTTGTTCAATTGATAAGGCTATGGAAAAGGTAAAATCGATTCCTAACTATGTTCTGCAATTGGAGAAGTTTTATGATTTGCATGATAAATTTAAAGCAGTTCCTAATTGCAAAACCAACAGTTCACAAATGAAATTTGAAACTATTAATTTAGGAACAGAATCTAATCCCCAAACTGTGAATTTAGGAGTAGATTGCACCCCTGCAAAGAGAGCAGCATTCATTAAGTTATTTAAAGAATTCAAAGATGTGTTTGCATGGTCATATGATGACTTAAAGACTTTCAATCCACAAGTCATGCAACATGTCATTCCCATGAAACAAGAAACTAAACCTTTTCAGCAGAAACTTAGAAAATTTCATCCAACACTGGAACCAACTATCAAAAAGAATTAAATAAACTCTTAGCTGCCAGGATTATTTTGCCAATTAGACATACTCAGTGGGTAGCAAATTTGGTTCCATTTAGGAAGAAGAATGGTGATATTCGATTGTGTGTTGACTTCCGGAACCTAAACAGATCCTACGAAAAGGACAATTATCCAGTTCCACCCATCGAACAAATATTACAGAAGGTTTCTGGTTCTGAGATGTTGTCATTACTTGACGGTTTCTCAGGGTATATTCAGATCCTAGTATCCCCTGACGATCAACTCAAAACAACATTCAAAACCCCATGGGGAACATATGCTTATCGTAAGATGCCTTTTGGGCTAATCAATGCTGGGGGCAACTTTTCAACGAGCAATGGATATTGCTTTTATAGGATTAATCAATCACTCAGTGGTTGTATACCTTGACGATGTCACAGTGTTTTCGAAACACAGACCTGATCATATTTCACATCTTAGAAAGGTATTGGAACGTTGTAGGAAATATGGAATATCCTTGAATCCAAAAAAAACAATTTTTGTTGTTACGCAAGGAATCTTGTTAGGTTGTGTAGTATCAATAGATGGGATCATGATTGATCCTGAATGAACACAGGCCATAGTAAAGATAACTTTCCCTACTAATAAGAAGGCAACGGAATCATTTCTCAGAAAAATAAATTTTGTTAGATGATTCATTCCTAGTTTCTCAGAAATAGTGCGTCCAATACAAAAGATGATAAAGAAGGATGTCATTTTCAATTGGGGGTCTACTGAAAAGGAATTGTTTCAGATAATTTTAGAGGCAATTTCCGAAGCACCTAGTTTACGTAGCCCAGATTTTAGCAAAGACTTCATTTTGTATACCTTCACTTCTGATATTTCATACGTAGCAGTCTTAACCCAACTAAATTAGCAGAATAATGAAGTTCCAATTTCATTATGAGTTCCAACTTCAAAGCTATTGAATTAAATTATCATGAAGTTGAAAAACAAGCCTTTGTTGTCTTTAAAGTAGTTAAACACTTTCGTCCTTATCTGCTTAAATCAAGAACTAAGGTGATCGTTCCATTTCCTGCAGTAAGTAATTTGCTGGTTCAAAAGGATTTAGGAGATAAACAAGCCCCGTGGATGACTGCTCTCCAAGAATATGACCTGGAAATCAAACCTTCAACTGTAATTATGTTAGAAAAACAGGATCGCAGAGCAATAACAATAAACATAAATGCAAATATAATCACACATACACATTACAAGAGAGACACAGATATATCGTGGTTCACCCAACTTGGGCTACGTCCACACTGAATTTTCCAGTCCTTATTATTATTACCATCCAGCAAGTCGAAGGGATACAACCTGCAGCACAACCGCTGCACTTCCTCTTCTCTGTTTTACAGTCTCTCTCCAGATCTCAAAGATCTTTACAATGCATAAAACCTAATACATCAACCCTAGCCGTATTACAATGTCTTTCTTTTATAAGGGAAATACAATGGGAAAATACCACGGGATACCCAAAACCATGGGCCCGCAAAACAGCTGGCGAAAACAGCCCCAAAAATTTTCTTCGGGGGCGTTGCCCCTGAACCCCCATTTCTCGGGGGCGCTGCCCCCGAACTCCCGCCGGGGGACCGCTGGCCCCCGGACCCCCCAGCCAAGGGGGATGGGCCCCCCTGGAACCCCGTGGGGGGGCGATGCCCCCCCACACCCCCCCCGCTGGGGTGAGTGTACAGTCCACCTACACGTCATATAGAACTGGGGTACAAACACGGCTAATACAATATCATCTATGAGACTAGAAGATCTGGCTCCACAACCAACAAATTAAAGGTCAAGGATTATGTAAGCTTGTTGCTGAAGTAGCTCATTTGCTGAACACAGATTCTGAAATAAACTTTGATGAAACTCTGCTGGTTAGAGAAATTTATTTTTATCCACTACCACAAGACTCTTGGTATTCAGATCTAAGAACTCTTCTTGAAACAGGAACTGCCCCTGATCATCTAGAACCTAGGAAAAGAAGAGCACTTAGATTAAAATCAGCACCTTATATTTTGATTGATAACACTTTGTTCAGGCGAAATTCAGATGGTGTATTACTTCGTTGTTTAGACAAGGACGAAATTGAAACAATCATGAAGGAGTTACATTCTGGCCCTGTAGGTGGTCACTTTGGAGGTGAGACTACCGCTCACAAAATTATTAGGGCTAGATATTATTGGCCTACTTTATTCAGAGACTCTTATGCTTTCGTCAGAAAGTGTCAAGAATGTCAAATTGCTGCAGGTAGAGTCAAGAAGTGTGCCTTCCCTTTACAGCCGGTTACAGTGGAGAGACCTTTTCAACAATGGGGTATTGATATTGTTGGTCCGATAAACCCACCCTCGTCTTTACGGAATAAGTATATCATAAATGCAACTGATTATTTTACTTGATGGGCAAAGGCTGTACCTTTAAGAGTAGTTAACACTAATAAAGTAATTCTATTCATTGAATCTTTTATTATTACACGATTTGGTGTTTCTGACTCTTTGGTTTTTGATAATGCCTCTTACTTTTCAAGTATGGTAGTATACTATGCAACTTTTTCTTCGAGAGAGTTATGGGGCTCAGTCCGAGGGTTGAAGTACCTCCACATACTCTCCTTGACCCAGCCCTGACCTGGTTGACAGAGGTACTGACGCGACAGGGCGGTGGCCGACAGGCATCACCATATACATATGATTTCTTCCACTGGTGGGACCGACAGGTCATTGTCATTGATGACTACCCATATGCTGGGATAGACTTCTGTGGCGATCGTGACATGCCGCTTCCTCCAGGGGCCACATTTGGACACATTGGTATGTTACTCTTTTTATGTTTTGTATATTTAATTTTTTGGTATTTTTTTATTATATATGAAAATGAAAAAATATTTTTGGTGTAGTATCACATATTGACAATCCACTGTTTGCTCGCAGATGCTGGTCCGTGAAGACCAGAGGGATTCCTGAGACATCATCAATGGGGTAGGGGTGGAGAGGTAGATTGTGTTGCAGCAGAGCACACCTTAGAGACTGTACGAGTCAACCTGTCCTATATGACCAACATAGTACCCATGATTGAGGTGGAGCATCTGCTAGAGGTGATGCAACGACATGTTGTGGGAGTACTGGGCACCTGGGTGTGACTACTGCAGTGCATAGCCCAAGCAGTTCACTACTACTATCATAATCATCCTACCGAGGCAACTAGGCCTCCTCCTAGGGCTTAGATATCTCAGAGTCCCATATTTTGTATCGATTATGTATATTTTTTAGAGCTACGGGCTCCAGTTTTGTACTCTGACACCACCTTTTTGGACATGTTATTTATAAAGAACTATGATTCTCCGGTTCTACTATATGTGTATGTACAAATGTGTGAATGAATGTTTATTTATGTGCTTCTTTATTGATGTGAAAAATGCCAATCTAGGACATAATTAGCATATGCATCAGATACATGATTAAAACATCTTGGAACATGAATGTATGTAATGGAAACAAAATGACACTCCAAGAGTCTTACCCTTAAGAACCTTCGTAGTAATGTAGGATTCCTCACGCGATACCGTCCATTCAATTGAGACACAACCAGTTGTGAATCTAGGTGGACCTCTAAAGACTGGATACCATGCGAAATGGCATCCCGAATTAGCTCAAATACGACACTATACTTAGACACATTGTTGGATGTAGGACCAAGACAGGCACCTCCTGAAGACACAATCTGATGGTCCGATGAATAAATAACCCACGTAGCAGAAGCAATTTGCTGCATATGATAGCTCGCACCATCCGCAAATCCTAAGAACATAGGAGATTCCGTTAGCATCTGTCAACCAAACGGAAGCGAATCAACATATCTGAAAAACCAAAAGAAATATAAACTATGTACAGAAGCAACTATACAATAGTATACACAAGTACTAGCTCGAGCTAGAAGCTCAAGCATAATACCGCTTGAGGTAGAGCCCATTTCTAGGCTCCTTCAAGGCGTTGCCCTCATAGTATTCCAATTCGTAGGCTCCTTTCTCAAGGACACGCCTCACTATGTAAGGACCGTGCCACATGGGGTTAAACTTGCCTTCCCCCAAGGGTTCCTTAGCTTGGTCATACAAGAGAACCAATTCACCTTCAACATACTGCCGGGGATGGACAGACCTATCATATTGAACCTTGACACGACGTTTGTTGGAATCTATAGCCATGACGACATCTCGACACTGCTCGTCAAGATGCTAAAGGTGGATCCAACGTTTCTCAACATCTGACGTATCAGGAAGGAGCTGTATGGCTAGTTTTAACAAACAGATTTCACATTCAATCAGTAATATAGACTCCACATCGTGCACTAGCTGAAATGGTGAGAACCTGGTGGCAGTCTTGACTGCAGTTTGATATGCCCACAAAGCAGGATATAACATAATATGTCAATTGCTCTTTCTTTGCTGGATGGTATGTTGGAGAAGGGTCTTTAAGGACTTATTGACTGCCTCAACTTGACCATTCACTTGGGGGTAGTAAGAAGATGAATGGTCTTGAAGAAACCCAAGCTTGAGTGACAAATACACCATCATTTTGTTCTGAAAGTGACAACCATGGTCAATGACAATCTCTTTCGGAATACCGAACCGAGCAATAATCTGATTGAACATGAAGTGGGCTACTGTAGCACCATCAGCTTTTACGGTAGGCATGGCCTCGGCCCATTTGAAAAATTAGTCCACGGCCACAATGATATGGTGATTCCCCCTAGCCGAAGCTGGTTTTCAATCCATGAAATCCACCCCCCACTTAGTGAAGGTACCGATGGTGATGACTGGATGTAGGGGTGCTGGATGCAAGTGTATATTTCGAGAAAACACCTAGCAAGGGTGACATCTCTTCACAGCGTTCATACAATCTTTAAAGATCGAAGGCCAGAAGTAACCTGCTCACATGATGCATTGGGCTGTCGCAAGCCCAGATAAGTGACCACCACACGCCCCGCTATGGCAGTCATTCAGTACTAACACTGATTCTTCATGATTCAAACAATGACGGAGGATAGAGTCCTTTCCTTGATGATACAAAGTGTCTCCGAAAATGACATAATCTTTCACTTGGTGGCTCACACGTTGTCGTTCATCCCGTGAATAGTGCGAAGGTAAATTCAAAGTTTGGAGATATATAATGATATCCCCATACCAATGGTCTGCCGATGAGATAAGAAACAAATGCTCATCCACAAAGGAATCTTCATGGACGATGTCCTCATCAAGTCACAGAAAATCTGACATGAGAGCAGCGAAAACCAAGGATTTCACCGACTTCGCCGAAGCAAAATCAAGATCAAACTCCTGAAGAATCACAATCCATTTATTATAATTCCCCCCTATTAGACATCATGACAACACGAACTGAAACAGATTGATATGTGCTATAATCATGGTTTTCCTAAGCATGATGTAATGTCATAAACATTAGACTGCATGAACAGTCGCAAGTGCCAACTTCTCCACATGAGTGTATCTCAGCTCAGCATCTACTAAATTTTGACTAAGATAATAGATGACATGCTCTTGGAGCATATCATCTACCTGAACTAAGACCATGCCAATCATCACAAGAGACGTGGCCACATAAAGCAGAGAAATATCTAGCAAAGTCGGGTGGACTAAGCAGAGGGTCCGATACCAAAGCTTTCTTCAAATTGTCGAAATATTGTTGGGCTCGCTCATCCCAGATAAATGGTGTGTCCTTATTCAACAGTCGCGTGAAACCTTTGGTAAGACTAGCATAATTCACTACAAAACGTCATAGAAAAGTGGCTCTCCCTTGAAGGCTCTGAAATTGAATTATATTACGTGGGGGAGGCAACCGAAGTATTGCCTCAACCTTAAGAGGATCGACTCTTATACCCTCTTGTGAAACTATGAAGCCTAAAAGGCGACCCGTTCTCAGGACAAAGATGCACTTGTTGGGGTTCAAACGAATCTTATAACATCGACATCTTTCAAAAATAAGGCAAAGGTGCTTGGGGTGGTCCACTCTCTTACGAGAATGGTCGGCAAGATCATCCAAGTAAGCCTCCACTATACGCTTAATGTCATGAAACTCATAGGTCATAGCACGTTGAAACTTAGCTCCGACGTTTTTAAGGCCGAAGGCCATTTTCCGATACGCAAATGTACCCCAAGGACATATGAAAGCCATTTTATGTTGGTCCTCAGGATTTATCTGGATTTGATTATATCCGGAGAAACCATCCATAAATGAAAAAACCTCGCTTCCCGCACACGCATCCAAGATTTGATCTATGAATGGTGTGGGAAAGTCGTCTTTCGGAAATGCATGGTTCAGATCTCTAAAGTCTTTGCATACATGGATGGTTCCTTGCTTCTTATCTACTGCAACAAAATTCAACACCCATTCAGTAAGGGCAACCGGGTAGATGAAACCAGCTTTAAGTAGTTTCTCAACCTCTACCTTGATCGCGGCTTCCTTCCTAGGATTCACAGCACAAATTCATTGCCGAACCGGATTGGCATTGGGATATGTCTTAATCTCTTGTTCGACAATACCAGGGTCTATTCATGGCATCTCCTCATATGACTAGGCGAAAACGTCCCAAAATTCCTTGAACAGTTTGGGTTATATACGTATCTCATCGGGAGAACAATCAGCACCAATATAAACATTCTCTATCTTCCCAGGTGTGCGAGAGATGTTTATTGGTATGGTTGGGGACATATTGTCCATATTCCCCTTCGCGTAAATCCCGTGTGAATCCAAAGGAGCCACAGGGTGACCAACCCTCTCTGCAAGAGTCGTCCTAAACTCTTCTCGCTCCATGAGATCGAGGTTAGGATGAAAATAAGAGAGATGATGCAAATATTCCCAAGGCCTCTCACTACCACACATGGCCTCAATGATGGCTTCATCCGAAGGTAAAGTACCATTGAGACAATCATGCAAGCAAGATGAGTCGGCTGCCCATACTGGCAGCATAACGGGATCTTCCTCCTCTGTCCATGAAGAGGTTGGATCCGGATCTGCAGTGGCTTGTAGAATTTCATGGTAAGAAAGCTCAGATATGGATAACGGCATAGCTATTCCAACGTGCGATATGTATCCAGGCGATGTACTCATGGATGGTACAATCCACATGTTAACACTCAAATTTTATCCTGGTTGAAAAAGAATAACACCTAAGGTAACTTATTTCAAACCAAACTTTAGGTAGAAAACTTAGCCATTTTTTCCACCAGAGAGGGCTCTCTCACGAGATATATGTAAAGGCTAAATATATATAGAAACATGCTCAAAATTTCTCAAAATGATTTACTTGGTTGAAAAGGAAACAAGAAACATTGGGTATGGAGTCAACTTTTAAATATCTAACGGGCCAGCAAGAGATTTATACCAAATAGATTTTCACAGAGGAAAGATAGCAACCATATCATAGTCAATTTGATTTTGCAGGTGGTATAGAAAGAAATAATGATAATCCAACAACAACAGGCATCTAACCAGGATGAATCCATTGTCAACTTTGGAAAAATAATGGATACTTAAATGAATATCATGTTCATGTTTAGTCAGATGGACTTCTGAATCAAAACTACCACAATGGTGAATGTCACTCTCAGCCATCTCAGCTTCAGCTTCCCCAGCGATATAATTTTCAGGAAAAGGAGGTCTGGCTGGATCTTCTTCTGCATTCCTTGGATTCCTCTGATCTCTTGGCCTTATGGGTGGGACAAAGGGTCTCCTAAAATTAGGGTTTCTGATTTGAGGTTCTGTTTGTTCTTTATTCGGAGCTTTGTTATCCACCACTAACCTGTCTAACAACTTCTCCATAGTTTTCATCATTGCTTCAAATTTTACATCTGTGGAAGAGGAAGAAGTTGTATTTTGATTATCTTCTTTACATTTCTATCGGTCTGTATCTCTATGCCACATCTTGCCAGAAGCCATCATATTAGCTTCAACTTCCACCACATCTTTCATCATTATTGCCAAAGTGGTAGATCTTCTTTCTCTTAATGTGCATGAAAAATCACCTTCAAAAGCAACTGCATAATGTAACTTGGTTGCTCCTACTGGAGGTTTTATGTCTGCAGGGATAGAGTTATAAACTTTCATAAATCTGGCAGAGAATTCTTGAACTGACTCAAAACCTCCTTTTTTCAGATTGTTATACTGTGTCAAAATTTGTGAAGGATTCTTCTGGTCTTCCCATCTTTCGATAAAAAGAGTTGTGACAGCATCATAATTAGCAATTGATCCTACAGCTAAAGCTCTGAACCATTTTTTGACTTCGCCTCGTAAGATTTGGGCAAACAACCTCATTTTTGCATCATCATGATCCACTTCTTCTAAATCAATGAAATCACTAAATTTATCAACATGTTGCTATGCTGTATAATTACCATCATCATCAAAAGTAACGATTCTCTGTCCATAATTTTGAGGCAAATCGTGTAAAGCGGCGAGCAAAACCAATGGGGAAAATCTGGCAGCCGTGGGTGGTGGATTATAAGGTGGAACAATCACTACCTGTTGTTTTGTAAATTTATGACTTTGCACAGGTATTCTTTGGGCCTTGGATATTTTGGAACCATCCCTTTCAGATTTTTGCAAGTTTTCCCAGACAGATTTTAAAGAATAGTCCCACAAACGTTTTGGATCAACCTTTGTTTCTTTCAAATCAGAATCTGATTTAGTTCTAAGCAAAACTTTTTCACTTGAACCCATATTTTCTTCTTCGAACTGATTTTCTTGAAAAGAAGGGAATATATTCGAAAACTAAGGAATACCTTCTTTTTTCTTGCCTTTTCCTTTATCCGTCTTGAGGAGATTTTCTAGATTATCCATGCCTGAGAAGAACTATGAGCCGGGATTTCTTCTTGTAACCACAATGTCTATTTCTGAATACCTTAAAAAAATCTTGAAAATTTTTCACAAGTGAAGTCGCCAGGGCAATATCTACAACCAACTTTTAAAACTTCAAACTTCCTTGCTCAACAAATTTGACCTTTCTCTGTCATTTCTCCCAGGGAAAATTTCACTTTCATCCCCGACAACAACGCCAAAATGTTAACACTCAGATTTTATCCCGGTTGTAAAAGAATAAAACCTAAGGTAACTTATTTCAAACCAAACTTTAGGTAGAAAACTTAGCCATTTTTTCCACCAGAGAGGGCTATCTCACGAGATATATGTAAAGGCTAAATATATATGGAAACAAGCTCAAAATTTCTCAAAATGATTTACTTGGTTGAAAAGGAAACAAGAAACATTGGGTATGGAGTCAACTTTTAAATATCTAACGGGCCAGCAAGAGATTTATAAAAAATAGATTTTCACAGAGGCAAGATAGCAACCATATCACAGTCAATTTGATTTTGCAGGTGGTATAGAAAGAAATAATGATAATCCATCAACAACAAGCATCTAACCAGGATGAATCCATTGTCAACTTTGGAGAAATAATGGATACTTAAATGCGATAAAACGAGGCATAACCAGTATGAATCCCGGTTTATTTCAAATGTTCATTTAAGCATAGAAGAAAAACATAATGGAAGATATAACAAAGAAAGTAAACATGCACATATAGAGATGAGGGAAAAGACAGACTGTAAAAATGATCAACACATGAATCTCTGGTCTTGAAAGATAGGTATTTCCACTGTATGGCTTTCTACTATTCTATCAAAATCTGACTTCAAAACTTATTGTCTCTCAAAGAGTTTCCAACCCTTTCAAAAATGATTCTCATTGTATTTTATACAAAATTCGAAAGAAGCTTGACATAACCACTTCTTTTAACTAGTAACTGAAAATGTCTTAACTTGAAAGATAACTGTCTTTAAACAATATTACAAATTTTTAAAATAAAAACATCATTTTTTCCACTTGGCAAAAATTCTGAATGTATCTATAAATGGACAGAATATCTTGTCCTTCCATATTTATCCACATAGTTCCATTGGTCGACCGTGGGTAGATCATAACTGGTCATTTCCTTCACCGAGACTCGCATTTCAAGGTGACCTGGGACATGGATTGTAAGAGACTATCAAATACAATTTTATCTTCATCTGTACCTGCATGTACCTGTTGCTGACCTAATTCTGCTAACCTTTTCTTTATTTCTTCCAATTTCTCTTCCAAACAAATCTTCTCTTTTTCCCAATGAACTTTTTCTTCGGTGAGCTTCAACATTTTTGCAGTAATATCTTTTACTTTATTTGACAGCTCTTCTTTTTCTTTTTCCAGTACTGTTAGTTCGGCTCCTTGGATAAGCAAAGTGTCTGGGATTTTCAGCTTTCACCTTAACATTTGAATTGTGTCATCCTATTCTTTGAGTAAATTTGCTGCTGCATCTCCCTCTTTGTTTATCAAATCTGTTATTAATCTTTTTATTTGCTGCTGTCGAGACTTATTTTCTGTTTTTTCTTGTCTCAACTGGTTATTTAATTTATCTACTAAAATTTTCAACTTGTCTACCTTTAAGCTCACTCCCAAATAATCTAAGTATAGAACCTCTCCTGTTTGTCTATGTAATAAAATTTTATCCGGGGAATTGATTTTTGTCAGATCAACTTCCATCTCCGAGATCTTATCTTTAGTAACAATTGAAAATTTTAAAGAATTTTCTTTGGCATTTCTGCTAGTAAATAAACTGACTTCAGTGTTGGATATATTTCTAACCTTTGGAAATAACTGACTGGTTTGCCGAGAGGATTCCTGTTTATTTTGGTTGTGCTCATTAAATACATCCATCAGATTATGTGGTTTATTTACATCATCTTCTACCGGGGATTCTTTAATACTGTACTCCTTTACCATGACCTCTGGTATTTTGACTTCGTTTCTCCCTTCCTCTTCTAAACTGCCATTAACTCTTGTTGCTCATCCATTTTTAATTTTTTTCCTTTTTCTGCTTCTTAACTTTCAATGTTCACTACGTCTTGTATGGGCCTTTTAAACCCTACCATTGCAGTATTCATCGTGCTTTCTGCCTCTGCTGTTGTGTCTGTCAATATCATTTCTTTATCTTGAGAATCTGGAATGATTTCTTCTTTATAATCCAGCCAATTTGCTCTATCAAACATTCCCTCAATCACCTAATGATTCAACGCTTTGATGCGATGATCCGTTCTCCGTTTTGATATTATGTTTAACAGATCATATTCAATAGCCATGTCTGTCTCAAAACCCATATCTTTCAATAATTTTTCTATATAAATAGCAGCGTTTTTGTTCTTCACTATGAATGGGCCAAGTGTGTACGGATACTTGATATTTGTTGCTTGTTTGAAAAGCAAGAAATTATTATCTTCAACAATTAACTTCTGCCTAAGGAACTCCAAAGCAAAAACCCTTAAGGTAAGAAACGCCGGTAAAACATAGGGTTTATGTTTGAAATGATGTAACCTAATCATTGTACTGTCTTTTGACAAGAACCAATCTCCTACAACATATTCTGCACTTAATTGCATACATGCTTGCATTTCTTGTAATACTCTAGGCAATCTTTCACCAAAAATCATTCTGTAAATTTTTGAGAGCATATAATTTATGTAATTAAACATATTATTTTCTAATAACTTTGTGAAAATGATTTAAGGGAATTGTAATTCTTCATGACTGGCCACCATGATCATTTTCATCAAAAATGACTGAAATATGAAATGTCTGAGAGTAGGGAAATTGACCATCTGGTCATGGATCTTTTCAGTCAAGAATTCTTCAAAGTTAAGTCGAGGAATTTGATTTTCATCAATCCCTGGCTGAATTGTACTCATTTTATACAAAAGGCTTAACTGAAACTCAGTTACATACATGTCTGTATCGAACCCTAGGATTAAAGCCAACAATGTCAGAACCAACTGGGTATTTTCATCAAATAAAGTGATGTCTATAGGGTAAGGGATATCTGAAATGTTTGTTTCTAGTTTAACACACGTAGACAAAAAAAGTTTCTCTATTTTCTTGAAGGGTTTGACGATAACATTCAATAACAGAGGTTTCGGAAAAAATTTCAGACTCGAGAGTTTGGGAAAAATTTATTTCTAGGGCTTTAATTATGACGACAGGCTCTATTTTGCAGACGACTCTAGTTTTCGACTGTCTAAAACAGTTCTTTCTTCTCTGGAATAATTATCAACACACCATGACACAAATTTTAGAAAAGACGAGATTTGGTCTGGGCAGAAGGCTAACAAGGATGACTGGTGGACTCTATGTATGTCTATACCTTCTTCTAATAACTTAGACAACTTAAGCTTGACTTCAGCGACCGGTAACCTGATTAGGGTATCGTAAATGTCCCCATCTCTATCTTCTAGGGCTTCGTTGGCTTTAAAAACATCTATATCATGCATAGTTTCCATTTAAATCATTTCTACAAACAAATTTCCTTTAAAATATGTGGGCCGGGTCACAAGACCTTACCTGTACAGACACCTCTTTATCCTTCTGTCGCAACTGCTGATATCCACCGGTCTTCAAAGCTTCCAGGAACAGCGACACATAGACAAAATGTCGTTATTTGAAAACCCTTTTGTTTTATATAAGCTATTTTTCTTAACTTTCTGGCAGCTTTCCGAATGTACTTTATTTCCAACCGTTGATCACATGCTTTTTGATTTGAGCCGTTAGATCTTGTGCCTCTTTATTTCCCATGGTGGTATCCGCGATCCCGATAATGGTTTTCCTCTCCGGGTTTTACTGTGTGCGGATCAACCATTTTCTGACACCTGTTAGACTGATTTAATTACCGCAACCACTCTTTCCTCTATTGAGTGTGCACTTCCCATGATGCGGATGAATCTCGTCCTTAGATTTTATGCCAATGTATATCGTCCATTAGATTTATGTCAATATATGGTGTATTCCCTTGTGCCTTCTACTTCTGCCATGTGTTATGGCCCACGTTTACCCCGTATTATCCTTTGGTGGTTCCGCACGATGCTGTAGTGGTTTATGATACAACTATCATGTTGATGCGGGACGATAATAATGCGACACGTACTCCAGCGGTATTATGTCCGCAACAACTCACCATTGTTTGCAAACGAACTTTTGGGCGGTGCGGGAATCCACGATAAGCGTTGATATTTTCTTTCGTCATCTCCGTCATTGAAACTTCGCTAAGATTTAACCTTTTCAATAATTTCTTTCGGACTATTGCACTTGTAGGTTTTTTTCTTTGCTGATTTTGTATTATAACCCTTCATTCAACCCATCCTTAGTAAATTTACTTCTTTTGGGTATTTTTGACAAACCTTTTAGGGTTTCTTTGAATATTTCAAATACGGTGTCAACAACTGGCTCCAACTGGGGATGCTATCCTCCCCGTGAGGTAGCAAAGAACATTGTAGACCAAGTGCCTGATCCATTGGGCTGCATTCAAACTTTTCTACAAATCAAGCTTCATATCATCATTTTTTTTTTTTTTTGGTAATGCATGGTAAAGGCAAATATATACATTATACAAAATTCTCTTTCACCTCTATCCTTTTAAGAGAGATAATGTTTGAGGTGTCTACCATTTACTGGTCCTACAGGAAAGAATTCTCCATTGCAATTTTTAAGGGTGAATGCATTTTATCCTTGGTATCCTGCAACAATATATGGACCTTTCCACAAATGCCCAAACTTCCCATGGTGATCTTCATTTCTAGATTCCCACTTCAAAACTAAATCATTTATCTGAAAATTCTTTTCTTTAACCTTTCTGTCAAAAGTTTTTTTCATTTTCTCTTGATGCATTTGGGTTTTATTGTATGCCTTTTCTCTAACTTCATGTAATTCTATCATTTGATTTATCCTCCTCTGCATATGATTTGGTTCTTCTTCGACTTCTTGTAACAATTTCATAACTGGCAAACCCAAAGAAACAAGAAAAATTACCTATGTGCCATACACCAACTGGAAAGGCGAAGTGCCAATTGCTCTTTTTGTACTGATTCTATATGCCCACAAAGCATATTTTAATTTAGTGTGCCAAGCCCTCTTGTTATCTTCTAGCAACTTCTTTATGATCCTCACTAGAATTTTATTTAAAAATTTAGCCAACCCATTTCCTTGTGCATAATAAGCAGTGGAATGATTTAAATGTATGTGATATTTGTGACAAAAATTTATCATCTTTTTTTATTTGAATGCTGGAGCATTATCTGTCCCTATCCTTTTAGGACAACCAAACCTGGATAAGATGTTTTCTTCTAAAAAGTTCATTATCACTGTTTCTGTGGAGTTTCTTGTCGGAATGGCCTCAATCCATTTCGTGAAGTAATCTGTAGCAGTCAGAATCCACTTATGCTGCCCTGAGGAATTTGGGTTAATTTCACCAATGAAATCTAACCCCCACTGTTGAAAAGGTGCTTCAACTGAAATAGGTTTCAAAGGAAATGGTAATAGTTCTCTTTTCCCATCGAAAATTTGACACTCATGACATTTGGTCACTTCTTTATATACATCTAAATACATGTTGGGCCAATAAAAACCAGCTCTAAGAATCTTGTTCACCGTAGCCTTCCATGAATGATGTCCTCCACACATGCCTTTATGAAATTCCCCCATAATATGCTGCGCTTCATTCTCTAATAGACAATTCAACAGAATACCTCCTGGATCTTTCCAAAATAAATTCCCATCTAATATGTAGAACTTGGTGCTTTCAACTTCACTGATCTTGCTCTGGTTTTTTTCATATTTGTAGGTGCTTGAAGATTTTGCAGAACATACACAATGTCCGCGTACCAGGGAGATAAAGAGAAATCTTCGATTACTTGGAAATTTGGAATGGCTTCTTTTGAAATTTCGGAAAGAAAATTCATACCTAGAGAATCCCAATTTGTCTCCGTCATCATTTTAGCCAGACCTTGGCCTTTTATCAGCTTTGTAGGCTTAATGTCGAGATCATATTCCAATAATACTACTATCCACTTTGCTCTTTTTCCTTCGGGATCTGGCTGGGTAAGAATATCTTTCACTGCTGCTAATGGAACATGTGCTATTATATGAGAGTGCAATATGTATATCCTGAAATCCTTCAATGCTTTCACTAAAGCATAAGCTTGTTTCTCCATAATGTTATATTTTAATTCTGCATCCCTCAGAATCTTACTGAAAAATGCAATTGGCTGTTCCACACCTTCTTGGTTCTTTTGTACCAATACTCCAGCTACTGTGTGTTCTGATGCATAAGTAAACATAATGAAATCTTTTGAATAATCTGGACTAATTAACACTGGTGCTTCAGTCAATGCCCCTTTTAATATCATCAAAAGATTCTCTTGCTTCTTCAGTCCATTTAATTTCCTTGTCTTTTCTTAGCATTTCAGTTATGTTTCTCAAAATCTCAGCAAAACTAGGAATGAACCTTCGTAACCAATTTACCCTTCCAATAAATGACTGAATTTCCTTCTTACTTCTAGGGATTCCGATCTTCTGTATGGAAGATACTCTCTCTGGGTCAATCTTGATGCCTTCTTTTGATATAATGTGTCCCAACAATCTTCCTTCTTCCATGCAAAAATGAGATTTCTTTGGATTTAAAGAGATCCCAAATATTCTACATTTTAAGAAAACTCTTTCCAGATGTTTCCAGTGATCAGCAGCATTCTTTGATTATACAGTGATATCATCCATGTATACTACCACAAATTTGTCTCTTTCATCTGCAAATGCAATGTCCATGGCTCTTTGAAAGGTTGCCCCTGCATTCATCAAACCAAATGGCATTTTGGCATACATAAACATTCCCCATGGAGTAGTAAAAGCAATTTTCTCCTAATCTTCTGGATGAACTTTAATTTGATTGTAACCTGAGAAACCATCTAACATAGAAATTATTTCAGCTCCTACAACTTTCTGCAAAATATGATCCATTTTCGGGAGTGGATAATTATCTTTCAAAGAGACATTGTTCAAATTTCTAAAGTCTACGCACAACCTTATTTCGCCATTATTTTTCCTTACTGGTACTAGGTTAGACAGCCACTTAGAAAATCTCAAGGATACGATTATCTTAGCATCAAACAGCTTTCTCACTTCTTTCTCTATTATTGGAAGCAACTTGGGATTTATTCTTCTCAACTTCTGCTTAAAAGGCTTTTCATCAAGTTTGATAGGAATTGTATGCTGTATAATAGAAACATCATATTCTTTCAGGTCTTCATAACTCCAGGCGAAAACATCTGAAAATATTTTCATCACTTCCACACTTTTATTCTCTTCCTTTCTTGGTAGTTTCTTTGAAAGCTTTACCAATTTGGGATCTTCTTCGGAACCTAAATTGTAATCTTTGACATCCTCGGTTTTAGGTTCTACTTTTGGTTTTCACCATGTCATTTTTATCAAACAATTTTTCTAAAGGAATCAAGCCTCTAGGGATAACATTATTCTTCAGCTAAATTATATCCTTACCTCCAATCCTTTGCTTGAACTTTTCTGTTTCTTCAGGGGAATCTTTTTCATCTGGACCAGCTTCAGCATCTTCTGCATCAATAGACCTGTAATTGAATTCATCTGTCATCTCTAAAAAGCGTTTAATCTGCTGATCATCTTCAAAAACTTGCCAGTGTTTGATATTGTCTGGGATAGATGGTCTGTGTATAACCTCAATATCATATTTCTTTTTAGAAAAGATAGGGGTTTTGAACGTAGATCCAGCAGTGGCCAAAGAATCTGTTGCGGTGTTATTAACTCTGGGAATTGAAACAACATCATGTTCATCGAAATTTTTTTCCAATAAATCCCACACTTCATTCCTGTATGTCCTCATTTTAGGATGTTTGGTCTGATAAATACCTTTTACCTGATTTATTACTAATTCAGAATCTCCAAAACTTCAATTCTTTTTTATTTTAAATATCTCAATACATTCAACCCCAAAATCAAAGCTTCATATTCTGCAACATTGTTTGTACATTCAAAATTCAATTGATAAGAAAACATCAAGAATTCTCGATCAGGTGTGATTATCCATACTCCCGCACCAGCTCCTTCTCTGCTCCTGGCTCCATCAAAGTGCATTGTCCAAGTTCCTTCTTTTCTAATTTTTTCTCTTAATAGTCTTTCTTTTTCATTTTCTTTAGGTTCGATTAAATCCATCTTTTCTTTGGATTCAACATTATTGTACAGAATACATGACCCCAAATCTGTGTCTACTGCATATATAGCATGCTTTTCAGGTTCTTTTAAGTCACTTACCAAATAAGCAACCATTGTTTCAGCATATAATCTTCTGTGTACCCCTAACACTGGAATAGTAGCAAAAGACATATCCATCTGCAAAGTTCCTTTTAACTTCGAAGCCCATGATCTAGACAACAACATACCAAATTTTGTTGGAATATCAGCAACCACCACATCCATGAGGATACCTTTGACTAGTATTTTACTGAGATTGACTGTCAAATCTTTAATCAACCCTAAACATTTAACTTTCCTTGAATCAAATGAAAATAGGTCATCATATGTGTAAAATTAGTCACAGCAGATCTAATGAACAAGTAAATCAATCACAACAGATGAACATAGAAAATATGGTGCAAAACTGTGCAAAACATGCAGCAGTGCTCTCTATCCCAGAAAGGGTGAATGAATTACAATACAAACTGTTACAATCCAATGCTGTCAATGAGCAATTCGAATTGACTAAGTAGGCCATTCGAATCACTAAATGGAGTAGCTTGACTCTATCTAGGAGTCCTCATCAATCATCGGTGGTGCTCATCAATCACAACAACCAGTCATCCAGGTGTCAAACTGAGTCTAACTGAGTGTAATAAATGTAACTGAAGTGTGTAGCACTGATATAGGATCTGGAGGCTCAGTGGGGGCGCATGGGAGGCTAACTGAAGTCAGAACAAGTCACCTAATCAAACTGGAGGTCAAACGGAAGTGATACAGTCAGTCGGGAGTGAAACTAGCCTTAAATCAGGGAGAATCGGAGCTAACTGAATGTAACTGGAGTGAATCTGCAGTGGTAGGTGAGCAAGTGCGCCCTTCTCTGGTAGTAGGTGAGAAGAGGGCGCCTTTCAGCTTGGGAGGGCTAAAACTCTGTGGTAAGTGGCTCCCGGGTGCTAGAAGAAGGTGGATAAGGTGCTGGAGGCATCAAACTGGTGACTGGGATGCATGCCTGTGCATGCAAGATCCTGAAATAGATCATATCCTGAAATAGATGATCCTGAAATAGATCATATCCTGAAATAGATCATGCAAGATCCTGAAATAGATGATGTATCCCGAAATAGATGATGTGGATATCCGAACAATATGGTCTTGTGATTTCCAACCCCAAAGATTCAACTACAAGTTTCGGCCTCAGGTTATGAGAAGCTCCCAAGTCTAACATCCAATTATGCACAACTTTATCATGAACGTTCAAATCTATATAGAAAGGAGAAATCTCCCCAAAATTATTATCTTCCATTCTTGAACCCAGACAAATATTAGGAGTATCATTATCCAATTCCAAAGTGTCTATTTCCACTCGATTTTCTACTTGCATCATCTTAAAAATGTGTTCCTTGTATTATTTATTCTTTAATATCTCATTGAAAGGTACATAAATCTTGACTTTGGACATTTCACTTTGTATATTGAAAGGAACCAAATTTTTATCAACTTCTTTCACTGAATCTTTCTTATTATCTGAAATCCCTTTTGGCACATCTTCGTTTTCTGTTCTTCTCGTTTGCTGCTCATTCTGACTGGTGGAGGATTTATCTGTAGATCCTTTTGAGTTACCCATTGACTCTTTTCCTTTGTCTATTATAACGTCTCTGTTTCTCAGATTTATCTTTCTTTGAAGATCATTTATAGCACTTTAGTAACCAATCTGTTATTGATCAGTTTCTGTCTCCAAATTACAACATTCTCCTTCTGCAAGGAACATATCATGTTCATGTTTAGTCAGATGGACTTCTGAATCAAAACTACCACAATGGTAAATGTCACTCTCAGCCATCTCAGCTTCAGCTTCCCCAGCGATATAATTTTCAGGAAAAGGAGGTCTGACTGGATCTTCTTCTGCATTCCTTGGATTCCTCTGATCTCTTGGCCTTATGGGTGGGACAAAGGGTCTCCTAAAATTAGGGTTTCTGATTTGAGGTTCTATTTGTTCTTTATTCGGAGCTTTGTTATCCACCACTAACCTGTCTAACAACTTCTCCATAGTTTTCATCATTGCTTCAAATTTTACATATGTGGAAGAGGAAGAAGCTGTATTTTGATTATCTTCTTTACTTTTCTATCGGTCTGTATCTCTATGCCACATCTTGCCAGAAGCCATCATATTAGCTTCAACTTCCACCACATCTTTCGTCATTATTGCCAAAGTGGTAGAACTTCTTTCTCTTAATGTGCATGAAAAATCACCTTCAAAAGCAACTGCATAATGTAACTTGGCTGCTCCTACTGGAGGTTTTATTTCTGCAGGGATAGAGTTATAAACTTTCATAAATCTGGCATAGAATTCTTGAACTGACTCAAAACCTCCTTTTTTCAGATTGTTATACTGTGTCAAAATTTGTGAAGGATTCTTCTGGTCTTCCCATCTTTCGATAAAAAGAGTTGTGAAAGCATCATAATTAGCAATTGATCCTACAGCTAAAGCTCTAAACCATTTTTTGACTTCACCTCGTAAGATTTGGGCAAACAACCTCATTTTTGCATCATCATGATCCACTTCTTCTAAATCAATGAAATCACTAAATTTATCAACATGTTGCTGTGTTGTATAATTACCATCATCATCAAAAGTAACGATTCTCTGTCCATAATTTTGAGGTAAATCGTGTAAAGCGGCGAGAAAAACCAATGGAGAAAATCTGGCAGCCGTGGGTGGTGGATTATAAGGTGGAACAATCACTACCTGTTGTTTTGTAAATTTATGACTTTGCACAGGTATTCTTTGGGCCTTGGATATTTTGGAACCATCCCTTTCAGATTTTTGCAAGTTTTCCCAGACAGATTTTAAAGAATAGTCCCACAAACGTTTTGGATCAACCTTTGTTTCTTTCAAATCTGAATCTGATATAGTTCTAAGGAAAACTTTTTCACTTGAACCCATATTTTCTTCCTCAAACTGATTTTCTTGAAAAGAAGGGAATATATTCAAAAACTAAGGAATACCTTCTTTTGTCTTGCCTTTTCCTTTATCCGTCCTGAGGAGCTTTTCTGGATTATCCATGCCTGAGAAGAACTGTGAACCGAGATTTCTTCTTGTAACCACAATGTCTATTTCTGAATACCTTCAAAAAATCTTGAAAATTTTTCACAAGTGAAGTCGCTAGGGCAATATCTACAACCAACTTTTAAAACTTCAAACTTCCTTGCTCAACAAATTTGACCTTTCTCTGTCATTTCTCCTAGGGAAAATTTCACTTTCGTCCCCGGCAACAACGCCAAAATGTTAACACTCAGATTTTATCCCGGTTGTAAAAGAATAACACCTAAGGTAACTTATTTCAAACCAAACTTTAGGTAGAAAACTTAGCCATTTTTTCCACCAGAGAGGGCTCTCTCACGAGATATATGTAAAGACTAAATATATATAGAAACAAGCTCAAAATTTCTCAAAATGATTTACTTGGTTGAAAAGGAAACAAGAAACATTGGGTATGGAGTCAACTTTTAAATATCTAACGGGCCAGCAAGAGATTTATACCAAATAGATTTTCACAGAGGCAAGATAGCAACCATATCACAGTCAATTTGATTTTGCAGGTGGTATAGAAAGAAATAATGATAATCCATCAACAACAAGCATCTAACCAGGATGAATCCATTGTCAACTTTGGAGAAATAATGGATACTTAAATGTGATAAAACGAGGCATAACCAGTATGAATCCCGGTTTATTTCAAATGTTCATTTAAGCATAGAAGAAAAACATAATGGAAGATATAACAAAGAAAGTAAACATTCACATATAGAGATGAGGAAAAAGACAGACTGTAAAAATGATCAACACATGAATCTCTGGTCTCGAAAGATAGGTATTTCCACTGTACAGCTTTCTATTATTCTATCAAAATCTGACTTCAAAACTTATTGTCTCTCAAAGAGTTTCCAACACTTTCAAAAATGATTCTCATTGTCTTTTATACATAATTCGAAAGAAGCTTGACATAACCACTTCTTTTAACTAGTAACTGAAAATGTCTTTAAACAATATTACAAATTTTTAAAATAAAAACATCATTTTTTCCACATGGCAAAAATTCTGAATGTATCTATGAATGGACAGAATATCTTGTCCTTCCATATTTATCCACATAGTTCCATTGGTCGACCGTGGGTAGATCATAACTGGTCATTTCCTTCACCAGGACTCGCATTTCAAGGTGACCTGGGACATGGCTTGTAAGAGACTATCAAATCCAGTTTTATATTCATCTGTACCTGCATGTACCTGTTGCTGACCAAATTCTGCTAACCTTTTCTTTATTTCTTCCAATTTCTCTTCCAAACAAATCTTCTCTTTTTCCCAATGAACTTTTTCTTCGGTGAGCTTCAACATTTTTGCAGTAATATCTTTTACTTTATTTGACAACTCTTCTTTTTCTTTTTCCAGTACTGTTAGTTCGGCTCCTTGGATAAGCAAAGTGTCTGGGATTTTCAGCTTTCACCTTAACATTTGAATTGTGTCATCCTATTCTTTGAGTAAATTTGCTGCTGCATCTCCCTCTTTGTTTATCAAATTTGTTTTTAATCTTTTTATTTGCTGTTGTCGAGACTTATTTTCTGTTTTTCTTGTCTCAACTGGTTATTTAATTTATCTACTAAAATTTTCAACTTGTCTACCTTTAAGATCGCTCCCAAATAATCTAAGTATAGAACCTCTCCTGTTTGTCTATGTAATAAAATTTTATCTGGGGCATTGATTTTTGTCAGATCAACTTTCATCTCTGAGATCTTATATTTAGTAACAACTGATAATTTTAAAGAATTTTCTTTGACATTTCTGCTAGTAAATAAACTGACTTCAATGTTGGATATATTTCTAACCTTTTGAAATAACTGACTGGTTTGCCGAGAGGATTCCTGTTTATTTTGATTGTGCTCATTAAATACATCCATCAGATTGTGTGGTTTATTTACATCATCTTCTACCGGGGATTCTTTAATACTGTACTCCTTTACCATGACCTCTGGTATTTTGACTTCGTTTCTCCCTTCCTCTTCTGAAACTGCCATTAACTCTTGTTGCTCATCCATTTTTAATTTTTTACCTTTTTCTGCTTCTTCACTTTCAATGTTCACTACGTCTTGTATGGGCCTTTTAAACCCTACCATTGCAGTATTAATCGTGCTTTCTTCCTCTGCTGTTGTGTCTGTCAATATCATTTCTTTATCTTGAGAATCTGGAATGATTTCTTCCTTATAATATAGCCAATTTGCTCTATCAGACATTCCCTCAATCACCTAATGATTCAACGCTTTGATGCGATGATCCGTTCTCCGTTTTGATATTATGTTTAACATATCATATTCAATAGCCATGTCTGTCTCAAAACCCATATCTTTCAATAATGTTTCTATATAAATAGCAGCATTTTTGTTCTTCACTATGAATGGGCCAAGTGTGAACGGATACTTGATATCTGTTGCTTGTTTGAAAAGCAATAAATTATTATCTTCAACAATTAACTTCTGCCTAAGGAACTCCAAAGCGAAAACCCTTAAGGTAAGAAACGCCGGTAAAACATAGGGTTTATGTTTGAAACCATATAACCTAATCACTGTACTGTCTTTTGACAAGAACCAATATCCTACAGCATATTCTGCACTTAATTGCATACATGCTTGCATTTCTGGTAATACTCTAGGCAATCTTTCACCAAAAATCATTCTGTAAATTTCTGAGAGCATATAATTTATGTAATTAAACATATTATTTTCTAATAACTTTGTGAAAATGATTTAAGGGAATTGTAATTCTTCATCACTGGCCACCATGATCATTTTCATCAAAAATGATTGAAATCTGAAATGTCTGAGAGTAGGGAAATTGACCATCTGGTCATGGATCTTTTCAGTCAAGAATTCTTCAAAGTTAAGTCGAGGAATTTGATTTTCATCAATCCCTTGCTGAATTGTACTCATTTTATACAAAAGGCTTGACTGAAACTCAGTTACATACATGTCTGTATCGAACCATAGGATTAAAGCCAACAATGTCAGAACCAAATGGGTATTTTCATCAAATAAAGTGATGTCTATAGGGTAAGGGATATCTGAAATGTTTGTTTCTAGTTTAAGACACGTAGACAAAAAAGTTTCTCTATTATCTTGAAGGGTTTGATGATAACATTCAATAACAGAGGTTTTGGAAAAACTTTCAGACTCGAGGGTTTGGGAAAAATTTATTTATAGGGCTTTAATTATGACGGCAGGCTCTATTTTGCAGACGACTCTAGTTTTCGACTGTCTAAAATAGTTCTTTCTTCTCTGGAATAATTATCAGCACACCATGACACAAATTCTAGAAAAGACGGGATTTGGTCTGGGCAGAAGGCTAACAAGGATGATTGGTGGACTCTGTGTATGTCTATACCTTCTTCCAATAACTTAGACAACTTAATCTTGACTTCAGCGACCGGTAACCTGATTAGGGTATCGTAAATGTCCCCATCTCTATCTTCTAGGGCTTCTTTGGCTTTAAAAACATCTATATCGTGCATATTTTCCATTTAAATCGTTTCTACAAACAAATTTCCTTTAAAATATGTGGGCCAGGTCACCAGACCCTACCTGTATAGACACGTCTTTATCCTTTTGTCGCAACTGCTGATCTCCACCGGTCTTCAAAGCTTCCAGGAACAACGACACATAGACAAAATGTCGTTATTTGAAAACCCTTTTGTTTTATATAAGCTATTTTTCTTAACTTTCTGGCAGCTTTCCGAATGTACTTTATTTCCAACCGTTGATCACATGCTTTTTGATTTGAGCCGTTAGATCTTGTGCCTCTTTATTTCCCATGGTGGTATCCACGATCCCGATAATGGTTTTCCTCTCCGGGTTTTACTGTGTGCGGATCAACCATTTTCTTACACCTGTTAGAGTGGTTTAATTGCCGCAACCACTCTTTCCTCTATTGAGTGTGCACTTCCCATGATGCAGATGAATCTCATCCTTAGATTTTATGCCAATGTATATCGTCCATCCGATTTATGTAATTATATGGTGTATTCCCTTGTGCCTTCTGCTTCTGCCATGTGTTATGGCCCACGTTTACCTCATATTGTCCTTTGGTGGTTCCGCACGATGTTGTAGTGGTTTGTGATACCACTATCATGTTGATGCGGGACAATAATAATGCGACACATACTCCAGCGGTATTATGTCCGCAGCCACTCACCATTGTTTGCAAACGAACTTTTGGGCGGTGCGGGAATCCACGATAAGCGTTGATATTTTCTTTCGTCATCTCCACCGTTGAAACTTCGTTAAGATTTAACCTTTTCAATCATTTCTTTCGGACTATTGCACTTGTAGGTTTTTTTCTTTGTTGATTTTGTATTATAACCCTTCATTCAACCCATCCTTAGTAAATTTACTTCTTTTGGGTATTTTTGACAAACCTTTTAGGGTTTCTTTGAATATTTCAAATATGGTGTCAACAACTGGCTCCAACTGGGGATGTTATCCTCCCCGTGAGGTAGCAAAGAACATTGTATACCAAGTGCCTGATCCATTGGGCTGCATTCAAACTTTTCTGCAAATCAAGCTTCATATCATCATTTTTTTTAATTTTTTTTGGTAATGCATGGTAAAGGAAAATATATACACTATACAAAATTCTCTTTCACCTCTATCCTTTTAAGAGAGATAATGTTTGAGGTGTCTACCATTTACTGGTCCTCCAGGAAATAATTCTCCATTGCAATTTTTAAGGGAGAATGCATTTTATCCTTGGTATCCTGCAACAATATATGGACCTTTCCACAAATGCCCAAACTTCCCATGGTGATCTTCATTTCTAGAGTCCCACTTCAAAACTAAATCATTTATCTGAAAATTCTTTTCTTTAACCTTTCTGTCAAAAGTTTTTTTCATTTTCTCTTGATGCATTTGGGTTTTATTGTATGCCTTTTCTCTAACTTCATGTAGTTCTATCATTTGATTTATCCTCCTCTACATATGATTTGGTTCTTCTTCGACTTCTTGTAACAATTTCATAACTGCAAACCCAAAGAAACAAGAAAAATTACCTCTGTGCCATACACCAACTGGAAAGGCGAAGTGCCAATTACTCTTTTTGTACTGATTCTATATGCCCACAAAGCATATTTTAATTTAGTGTGCCAAGCCCTCTTGTTATCTTCTAGCAACTTCTTTATGATCCTCACTAGACTTTTATTTAAATATTTAGTCAACCCATTTCCTTGTGGATAATAAGCAGTGGAATGATTTAAATGTATGTGATATTTGTGACAAAAATTTATCATCGTTTTTTATTTGAACGCTGGAGCATTATCTGTCACTATCCTTTTAGGACAACCAAACCTGGATAAGATGTTTTCGTCTAAAAAGTTCATTATCACTGTTTCTGTGGCGTTTCTTGTCGGAATGGCCTCAATCCATTTCGTGAAGTAATCTATAGCATTCAGAATCCACTTATGCTTCCCTGAGGAATTTGGGTTAATTTCGCCAATGATATCTAACCCCCACTGTTGAAAAGGTGCTTCAACTGAAATAGGTTTCAAAGGAAATGGTAATAGTTCTCTTTTCCCATAAAAAATTTGACACTCATGACATTTGGTCACTTCTTTATATACATCTAAATACATGCTGGGCCAATAAAAACCAGCTCTAAGAATCTTGTTCACCGTAGCCTTCCATGAATGATGTCCTCCACACATGCCTTTATGAAATTCCCCCATAATATGCTGCGCTTCATTCTCTAATAGAATACCTCCTGGATCTTTCCAAAATAAATTCCCATCTAATATGTAGAACTTGGTTGCTTTCAACTTCACTGATCTTGCTCCGGTTTTTTCCATATTTGTAGGTGCTTGAAGATTTTGTAGAACATACACAATGTCTGCGTACCAGGGAGATAAAGAGAAATCTTTGATTACTTGGAAATTTGGAATGGCTTCTTTTGAAATTTCGGAAAGAAAATTCATACCTAGAGAATCCCAATTTGTCTCCATCATCATTTTAGCCAGACCTTGGCCTTTTATCAGCTTTGTAGGCTTAATGTCGAGATCATATTCCAATAATACTACTATCCACTTTGCTCTTTTTCCTTCGGGATCTGGCTGGGTAAGAATATCTTTCACTGCTGCTAATGGAACATGTGCTATTATATGAGAGTGCAATATGTATATCCTGAAATCCTTCAATGCTTTCACTAAAGCATAAGCTTGTTTCTCCATAATGTTATATTTTAATTCTGCATCCCTCAGAATCTGACTGAAAAATGCAATTGGCTGTTCCACACCTTCTTGGTTCTTTTGTAACAATACTCCAGCTATTGTGTGTTCTGATGCATAAGTAAACATAATGAAATCTTTTGAATAATCTGGGCTAATTAACACTGGTGCTTCAGTCAATGCCCCTTTTAATATCATCAAAAGATTCTCTTGCTTCTTCGGTCCATTTAATTTCCTTGTCTTTTCTTAGCATTTCAGTTATGTTTCTCAAAATCTCAGCAAAACTAGGAATGAACCTTCGTAACCAATTTACCCTTCCAATAAATGACTGAATTTCCTTCTTACTTCTAGGGATTCCGATCTTCTGTATGGAAGATACTCTCTCTGGGTCAATCTTGATGCCTTCTTTTGATATAATGTGTCCCAAAAATCTTCCTTCTTCCATGCGAAAATGAGATTTCTTTGGATTTAAAGAGATCCCAAATCTTCTACATTTCAAGAAAACTCTTTCCAGATGTTTCCAGTGATCAGCAGCATTCTTTGAATATACAGTGATATCATCCATGTATACTACCACAAATTTGTCTCTTTCATCTGCAAATGCAATGTCCATGGCTCTCTGAAAGGTTGCCCCTGCATTCATCAAACCAAATGGCATTTTGGCATACATAAACGTTCCCCATGGAGTAGTAAAAGCAATTTTATCCTGATCTTCTGGATGAACTTTAATTTGATTGTAACCTGAGAAACCATCTAAGATAGAAATTATTTCAGCTCCTACAACTTTCTGCAAAATATGATCCATTTTTGGGAGTGGATAATTATCTTTCAAAGAGACATTGTTCAAATTTCTAAAGTCTACGCACAACCTTATTTCGCCATTCTTTTTCCTTACTGGTACTAGGTTAGCCAGCCACTTAGAAAATCTCAAGGATACGATTATCTTAGCATCAAACAACTTACTCACTTCTTTCTCTATTATTGGAAGCAACTTGGGATTTATTCTTCTCAACTTCTGCTTAAAAGGCTTTTCATCAAGTTTGATAGGAATTGTATGTTGTATAATAGAAACATCATATTCTTTCAAGTCTTCATAACTCCAGGCGAAAACATCTGAAAATGTTTTCATCACTTCCACACTTTTATTCTCTTCCTTTCTAGGTCGTTTATTTGAAAGCTTTACCAATTTGGGATCTTCTTCGGAACCTAAATTGTAATCTTTGACATCCTCGGTTTTAGGTTCTACTTTTGAATTTTTCACCATGTCATTTTTATCAAACAATTTTTCTAAAGGAATCAAGCCTCTAGGGATAACGTTATTCTTCAGCTAAATTATATCCTTACCTCCAATCCTTTGCTTGAACGTTTTTGTTTCTTTAGGGGAACCTTTTTCATCTGGACCAGCTTCAGCATCTTCTGCATCAATAGACCTGTAATTGAATTCATCTGTCATCTCTAAAAAGCGTTTAATCTGCTGATCATCTTCAAAAACTTTCCAGCGTTTGATATTGTCTGGGATAGATGGTCTGTGTATAACCTCAATATCATATTTCTTTTTAGAAAATATAGGGGTTTTGAACGCAGCTCCAGCAGTGGCCAAAGAATCTGTTGCGGTGTTATTAACTCTGGGAATTGAAACAACATCATGTTCATCGAAATTTTTTTCCAATAAATCCCACACTTCATTCCTGTATGTCCTCATTTTAGGATGTTTGGTCTGATAAATACCTTTTACCTGATTTATTACTAATTCAGAATCTCCAAACACTTCAATTCTTTTTTCTTTTAAATATCTCAATACATTCAACCCCAAAATCAAAGCTTCATATTCTGCAACATTGTTTGTACATTCAAAATTCAATTGATAAGAAAACATCAAGAATTCTCGATCAGGTGTGATTATCCATACTCCCGCACCAGCTCCTTCTCTGCTCCTGGCTCCATCAAAGTGCATTGTCCAAGTTCCTTCTTTTTTAATTTTTTCTCTTAATAATCTTTCTTTTTCATTTTCTTTAGGTTCGATTAAATCCATCTTTTCTTTGGATTCAACATTATTGTACAGAATACATGACCCCAAATCTGTGTCTACTGCATATATAGCATGCTTTTCAGGTTCTTTTAAGTCACTTACCAAATAAGCAACCATTTTTTCAGCATATAATATTCTGTGTACCCGTAACAGTTGAATAGTAGCAAAAGACATATCCATCTACAAAGTTCCTTTTAACTTCGAAGCCCATGATCTAGACAACAGCATACCAAATTTTGCTGGAATATCAGCAACCACCACATCCATGAGGATACCTTTGACTAGTATTTTACTGAGATTGACTGTCAAATCTTTAATCAACCCTAAACATTTAACTTTCCTTGAATCAAAAGAAAATAGGTCATCATATGGTCTTGTGATTTCCAACCCCAAAGATTCAACTACAAGTTTCGGCCTCAGGTTATGAGAAGCTCCCAAGTCTAACATACAATTATGCACAACTTTATCATGAACGTTCAAATCTATATAGAAAGGAGAAATCTCCCCAAAATGATTATCTTCCATTCTTGAACCCAAACAGATATTAGGAGTATCATTATCCAATTCCAAAGTATCTATTTCCACTCAATTTTCTACTTGCATCATCTTAAAAATTTGTTCCTTGTATTCTTTATTCTTTAATATCTCATTGAAAGGTACATAAATCTTGACTTTGGACATTTCACTTTGTATATTGAAAGGAACCAAATTTTTATCAACTTCTTTCACTGAATCTTTCTTATTATCTGAAATCCCTTTTGGCACATCTTTGTTTTCTGTTCTTCTCGTTTGCCGCTCATTCTGACTGGTGGAGGATTTATCTGTAGATCCTTTTGAGTTACCCATTGACTCTTTTCCTTTGTCTATTATAACGTCTCTGTTTCTCATATTTATCTTTCTTTGAAGATCATTTATAGCACTTTGGTAACCAATCTGTTATTGATTAGTTTCTGTCTCCAAATTACAACATTCTCCTTCTGCAAGGAACATATCATGTTCATGTTTAGTCAGATGGACTTCTGAATCAAAACTACCACAATGGTGAATGTCACTCTCAGCCATCTCTGCTTCAGCTTCCCCAGCGATATAATTTTCAGGAAAAGGAGGTCTGACTGGATCTTCTTCTGCATTCCTTGGATTCCTCTGATCTCTTGGCCTTATGGGTGGGACAAAGGGTCTCCTAAAATTAGGGTTTCCAATTTGAGGTTCTGTTTGTTCTTTATTCGGAGCTTTGTTATCCACCACTAACCCGTCTAACAACTTCTCCATAGTTTTCATCATTGCTTCAAATTTTACATTTGTGGAAGAGGAAGAAGCTGTATTTTGATTATCTTCTTTACTTTTCTATCGGTTTGTATCTCTATGCCACATCTTTCCAGAAGCCATCATATTAGCTTCAACTTCCACCACATCTTTCATCATTATTGCCAAAGTGGTAGATATTCTTTCTCTTAATGTGCATGAAAAATCACCTTCAAAAGCAACTGCATAATGTAACTTGGCTGCTCCTAATGGAGGTTTTATGTCTGCAGGGATAGAGTTATAAACTTTCATAAATCTGGCAGAGAATTCTTGAACTGACTCAAAACCTCCTTTTTTCAGATTGTTATACTGTGTCAAAATTTGTGAAGGATTCTTTTGGTATTCCCATCTTTCGATAAAAAGAGTTGTGAAAGCATCATAATTAGCAATTGATCCTACAACTAAAGCTCTGAACCATTTTTTGACTTCGCCTCGTAAGATTTGGGCAAACAACCTCATTTTTGCATCATCATGATCCACTTCTTCTAAATCAATGAAATCACTAAATTTATCAACATGTTGTTGTGCTGTATAATTACCATCATCATCAAAAGTAACGATTCTCTGTCCATAATTTTGAGGCAAATCGTGTAAAGCGGCGAGCAAAACCAATGGGGAAAATCTGGCATCCGTGGGTGGTGGATTATAAGGTGGAACAATCACTACTTGTTGTTTTGTAAATTTATGACTTTGCATAGGTATTCTTTGGGCCTTGGATATTTTGGAACCATCCCTTTCAGATTTTTGCAAGTTTTCCCAGACAGATTTTAAAGAATAGTCCCACAAACGTTTTGGATCAACCTTTGTTTCTTTCAAATCAGAATCTGATTTAGTTCTAAGCAAAATTTTTTCACTTGAACCCATATTTTCTTCCTCGAACTGATTTTCTTGAAAAGAAGGGAATATATTCAAAAACTAAGGAATACCTTCTTTTGTCTTGCCTTTGCCTTTATCCGTATTGAGGAGCTTTTCTGGATTATCCATGCCTGAGAAGAACTGTGAACCGGGATTTCTTCTTGTAACCACAATGTCTATTTCTGAATACCTTCAAAAAATCTTGAAAATTTTTCACAAGTGAAGTCGCCAGGGCAATATCTACAACCAACTTTTAAAAATTCAAACTTCCTTGCTCAACAAATTTGACCTTTCTCTGTCATTTCTCCCAGGGAAAATTTCACTTTCGTCCCCGGCAACAACGCCAAAATGTTAACACTCAGATTTTATCCCGGTTGTAAAAGAATAACACCTAAGGTAACTTATTTCAAACCAAACTTTAGGTAGAAAACTTAGCCATTTTTTCCACCAGAGAGGGCTCTCTCACGAGATGTATGTATAGGCTAAATATATATAGAAACAAGCTCAAAATTTCTCAAAATGATTTACTTGGTTGAAAAGGAAACAAGAAACATTGGGTATGGATTCAACTTTTAAATATCTAACGGGCCAGCAAGAGATTTATACCAAATAGATTTTCACAGAGGCAAGATAGCAACCATATCACAGTCAATTTGATTTTGCAGGTGGTATAGAAAGAAATAATGATAATCCATCAACAACAAGCATATAACCAAGATGAATCCATTGTCAACTTTGGAGAAATAATGGATACTTAAATGCGATAAAACGAGGCATAACCAGTATGAATCCCGATTTATTTCAAATGTTCATTTAAGCATAGAAGAAAAACATAATGGAAGATATAACAAAGAAAGTAAACATGCACATATAGAGATGAGGGAAAAGACAGACTGTAAAAATGATCAACACATGAATCTCTGGTCTCGAAAGATAGGTATTTCCACTGTACGGCTTTCTATTATTCTATCAAAATCTGACTTCAAAACTTATTGTCTCTCAAAGTGTTTCCAACCCTTTCAAAAATGATTCTCATTGTCTTTTATACAAAATTCGAAAGAAGCTTGACATAACCACTTCTTTTAACTAGTAACTGAAAATGTCTTAACTTGAAAGATAACTGTCTTTAAACAATATTACAAATTTTTAAAATAAAAACATCATTTTTTCCACTTGGCAAAAATTCTGAATGTATCTATGAATGGACAGAATATCTTGTCCTTCCATATTTATCCACATAGTTCCATTGGTCGACCGTGGGTAGATCATAACTGGTCATTTCCTTCACCAGGACTCGCATTTCAAGGTGACCTGGGACATGGATTGTAAGAGACTATCAAATCCAGTTTTATCTTCATCTGTACCTGCATGTACCTTTTGCTGACCTAATTCTGCTAACCTTTTCTTTATTTCTTCCAATTTCTCTTCCAAACAAATCTTCTCTTTTTCCCAATGAACTTCTTCTTCGGTGAGCTTCAACATTTTTGCAGTAATATCTTTTACTTTATTTGATAGCTCTTCTTTTTCTTTTTCCAGTACTGTTAGTTCGGCTCCTTGGATAAGCAAAGTGTCTGGGATTTTCAGCTTTCACCTTAACATTTGAATTGTGTCATCCTATTCTTTGAGTAAATTTGCTGCTGCATCTCCCTCTTTGTTTATCAAATTTGTTTTTAATCTTTTTATTTGCTGTTGTCGAGACTTATTTTCTGTTTTTCTTGTCTCAACTGGTTATTTAATTTATCTACTAAAATTTTCAACTTGTCTACCTTTAAGATCGCTCCCAAATAATCTAAGTATAGAACCTCTCTTGTTTGTCTATGTAATAAAATTTTATCTGGGGCATTGATTTTTGTCAGATCAACTTTCATCTCTGAGATCTTATCTTTAGTAACAACTGATAATTTTAAAGAATTTTCTTTGACATTTCTGCTAGTAAATAAACTGACTTCAATGTTGGATATATTTCTAACCTTTTGAAATAACTGACTGGTTTGTCGAGAGGATTCCTGTTTATTTTTATTGTGCTCATTAAATACATCCATTAGATTGTGTGGTTTATTTACATCATCTTCTACCGGGGATTCTTTAATACTGTACTCCTTTACCATGACCTCTGGTATTTTGACTTCGTTTCTCCCTTCCTCTTCTGAAACTGCCATTAACTCTTGTTGCTCATCCATTTTTAATTTTTTTCCTTTTTCTGCTTCTTCACTTTCAATGTTCACTACGTCTTGTATGGGCATTTTAAACCCTACCATTGCATTATTCATCGTGCTTTCTGCCTCTGCTGTTGTTTCTGTCAATATCATTTCTTTATCTTGAGAATCTGGAATGATTTCTTCCTTATAATCCAGCCAATTTTCTCTATCAGACATTCCCTCAATCACCTAATGATTCAACGCTTTGATGCGATGATCCGTTCTCCGTTTTGATATTATGTTTAACAGATCATATTCAATAGCCATGTCTGTCTCAAAACCCATATCTTTCAATAATTTTTCTATATAAATAGCAGCGTTTTTGTTCTTCATTATGAATGGGCCAAGTGTGAACGGATACTTGATATCTGTTGCTTGTTTGAAAAGCAAGAAATTATTATCTTCAACAATTAACTTCTGCCTAAGGAACTCCAAAGCGAAAACCCTTAAGGTAAGAAACGTCGGTAAAACGTAGGGTTTATGTTTGAAACCATATAACCTAATCACTGTACTATCTTTTGACAAGAACCAATCTCCTACAGCATATTCTGCACTTAATTGCATACATGCTTGCATTTCTGGTAATACTCTAGGCAATCTTTCACCAAAAATCATTCTGTAAATTTCTGAGAGCATATAATTTATGTAATTAAACATATTATTTTCTAATAACTTTGTGAAAATGATTTAAGGGAATTGTAATTCTTCATGACTGGCCACCATGATCATTTTCATCAAAAATGACTGAAATCTAAAATGTCTGAGAGTAGGGAAATTGACCATCTGGTCATGGATCTTTTCAGTCAAGAATTCTTCAAAGTTAAGTCGAGGAATTTGATTTTCATCAATCCCTCACTGAATTGTACTCATTTTATACAAAAGGCTTAACTAAAACTCAGTTACATACATGTTTGTATCGAACCCTAGGATTAAAGCCAACAATGTCAGAACCAACTGGGTATTTTCATCAAATAAAGTGATGTCTATAGGGTAAGGGATATCTGAAATGTTTGTTTCTAGTTTAAGACACGTAGACAAAAACGTTTCTCTATTATCTTGAAGGGTTTGATGATAACATTCAATAACAGAGGTTTCGGAAAAACTTTCAGACTCGAGGGTTTGGGAAAAATTTATTTCTAGGGCTTTAATTATGACGGCAAGCTCTATTTTGCAGACGACTCTAGTTTTCGACTGTCTAAAACAGTTCTTTCTTCTCTGGAATAATTATCAGCACACCACGACACAAATTCTAGAAAAGACAAGATTTGGTCTGGGTAGAAGGCTAACAAGGATGACTGGTGGACTTTGTGTATGTCTATACCTTCTTCTAATAACTTAGACAACTTAAGCTTGACTTCAGCGACCAGTAACCTGATTAGGGTATCGTAAATGTCCCCATCTCTATCTTCTAGGGCTTCTTTGGCTTTAAAAACATCTATATCATGCATAGTTTCCATTTAAATCGTTTCTACAAACAAATTTCCTTTAAAATATGTGGGCCAGGTCACCAGACCCTACCTGTACAGACACGTCTTTATCCTTCTGTCGCAACTGCTGATCTCCACTGGTCTTCAAAGCTTCCAGGAACAACGACACATATACAAAATGTCGTTATTTGAAAACCCTTTTTTTATATAAGCTATTTTTCTTAACTTTCTGGCAGCTTTCCGAATGTACTTTATTTCCAACCGTTGATCACATGCTTTTTGATTTGAGCCATTAGATCTTGTGCCTCTTTATTTCCCATGGTGGTATCCGCGATCCCGATAATGGTTTTCCTCTCCGGGTTTTACTGTGTGTGGATCAACCATTTTCTGACACCTGTTAGAGTGGTTTAATTACTGCAACCACTCTTTCCTCTATTGAGTGTGCACTTCCCATGATGCGGATGAATCTCGTCCTTAGATTTTATGCCAATGTATATCGTCCATCCGATTTATGTCAATATATGGTGTATTCCCTTGTGCCTTCTGCTTCTGCCATGTGTTATGGCCCACGTTTACCCCGTATTATCCTTTGGTGGTTCCACACGATGTTGTAGTGGTTTGTGATACCACTATCATGTTGATGCGGGACAATAATAATGCGACACGTACTACAGCGGTATTATGTCCGCAACCACTCACCATTGTTTGCAAATGAACTTTTGGGCGGTGTGGGAATCCACGATAAGCATTGATATTTTCTTTTGTCATCTCCGCCGTTGAAACTTCGCTAAGATTTAACCTTTTCAATCATTTCTTTCGGACTATTACACTTGTAGGTTTTTTTCTTTGTTGATTTTGTATTATAACCCTTCATTCAACCCATCCTTAGTAAATTTACTTCTTTTGGGTATTTTTGACAAACCTTTTAGGGTTTCTTTGAATATTTCAAATAGGGTGTCAACACCACGAATCATTGAAATATGAGGTCCAGAATGGTAAATTATTCAATGAGGAAGACACACTATTGGAAACGGTTCCAATAAAAGAAATTGGTGCAACAAAGGTGAATGATCCCATCAAGGATGGATACAATCCTACACCAATGTTCCCAGTTGCCAGCTGAGAATCTTGAATCTATGGAAAAACAGTTCCCGGCGATGCTACAGAATTAGAACTATAGAATTCTAGTTGATCAGTTGTCATGATTTTTCCTTCATGAGAAAAGCAGATAACTCTAAATATGAAGGATACGATCGCTTTCATTACGTAGATCCAATTCCTTCCCAGGAGAACGTTGTAGTCGATGGGCGCATCAACCACGTCAACTTCAATAGGTGCACAGATTTCCCACCCAAGTGGACCTCACGGGAAGGGATAATACCATGCGGCCTAAATGACCGACCATCGAACGTAGTAAGCATTGTCATATATTTAGACAGGGGAGGAGAGCCAAGAGCCTTCCAGCAATCCAACGACATTACCGAGGTGGAAGAACCTTCGTCAACCACCATGCATTTAACAAACTTATCCAAGCACCTTACATGGATTTAAAAGGCCACATGGTAAGGTAAACGAGGCTGGACATCAATAGTGTCGAATTTAATGACGCTAGGGCTATTCTCATCCTGAACTCCCAAAGCAGATAAGAGGGCGTGCCGCTGTGAAGGACATGCCTGTAACACCTCAATAGCTGACATGGCACACGGAGTTTGGCCCAAATATTCTACGATAGAGTAGTTCTGGGCGGCTCGGGCATTGGGATTGTGCGTTGAGCACTTAAGAACACCTTTCGGTATCCATGCCATAATAGTGGGATTCTTGATATGCAGTGAAGTGTCAGGAGGAGGAGGAGGCTCATTCCCCATATTCGGTTGTGGTGCACCATAATCGCGTTGACGAGTAGCAACACTAACCTAATATTGGACCATGTTCGCGCATCTGTAGCCATCGGCATGAGAAGAAGACGTTGTAGTTTCATTAGTCCCATAGCCAGTAGCCAGAGCATTCGAAGCCATATTCTGATGATGCGGAAAGGGATCTTTCAACACAACTGGGCTCTGTGCAAGATGCTTCGATGCTTCTTCAATTTGAGGACACAAGTGAGTCAGTTGATCCTCCCCACAAAGTTTGCAATGGAATTTAACTTTACGTATCGGCTTACGATCCCCCCCAGCATTTCCGACGTCCAGAGGAGGGTTGGCGTTCTCTTTCCTAGGAGTGTTTCGATTACTTCCATTATTCAAATTATTCCACCAAGTTGCTGGTTACCTGATGGCTTTGCCGTCTGTACAGAATGAACATCGGACGACTGGGTAGGAGTGGACGAGGCATGAGCCTGTCTGGGGGTAGACTGGCTAATGGAAATTTTTTGCATTTGATTGGTAACCAAGTCTACGGGTCGAGTACTTGTGGATCCCACAATGCCATCAGCATGTGGTCCAGAAACAGGCTTGGCTTCATGTCATCAACGTGGTGCATCAAGGATAATATCATACATGATGTCCGATTGAGCGTAGAGTAAATCTAGCTGTTGGGATTTGAATATAGCTTGTTCCTACGTCATAATATCGAACAACAAAAAGTCCTTAGATATATATGGAAGCAAATACTTGAGGAACCATTCCAACATAAACTCTGGAGGAATGTTGGCTTTCACTAGCTTCTTTCGTCGACGTCATTCCTGAATATGATCGGATATGTGCGTGGCCTTATACTGGCAGAAGGTAGATAAAATATTGGTGCCAGTATCATAGCGAACTGGCAACTGAAAGTGATCTAAGAAAACCAAATCTATCTCATTAAAACCCCTGTAGGTTCCCTCAGGCAACTCGACATACCACTTCGCGGCTACCCCCGTGAGGGTGCATTGAAATCGTCTCAGACAGATAGAGCCATGATTTAATGAATTCGAGGAGCACCAAAGGTGAAAAGTCATAACATGATCACCCGAATCCTCACCACTCTTCCCTTCGAACTTCGGAATGTCGAAAGGGAGCTTGGTAGGGACTAGAGGCCAAGAAGGATTGTGACACACCAGATCATTCGTAAGCTTCGAAAGATCAGGTAGGTTCAGACGAACAAGAAATGGGAGCGGTGGTTGTGAAGCTGGATTAAAGGCTCCCAAAAGAGGTTGTCCTTGCAAACCGTAGGGATGATATGAACCATTACCATGACCATAGGGCTGATAACCACCCCCACCTTGACCCGTATAAGGGTGCGAATGGATATATGTGTTTTCAGTACCATGGTGAGGAGGGTTGTAATAAGGGCCATAACCAGCAGCATTATAAGAAGGATTGCCACCATATTGATGGGGCATATAAGTGCTAGTTGTAGCAGGAGCAGTTGAGTAATGACTGTAATTATAGGGTACATTTCCACCCCCAGCGTTAGGAATGTGCCCACCCCCAGGGTTGGGAATGTACCCACTTCCAGTGTTGGGAATGTACGCACCCCCAGTGTTGGGTATGTGTCCATCCCCAGTGTTGGGTAAGTGTTCATCCCCAGTGTAGGGTATGTGCCCTCCTCCCGTGTTGGGAATGTGCCCACCCCTAGTGTTGGGAATGTGCCCACCCCCAGTGTGAGGAATGTGCCCACCCCAGTGTTAGGAGGGACATGCTGGTTAGCAGTCGTGGTCGTAGTCATAGGTATATGTGTATAAACATGCGTGTTAGGTTGCGAAATGTGAGCCGTGTTATGTGAAGTGTTCCCACTAAAATGAGGGGAAATCCTAGGACGTGGTCCTCCCCCGATAGTTGTAGAAGCTGAAGGGACATGACCAGACGTAAATTGTAATGGAGCGGAAAAGTTTGTGCCGCCCCCAGACGAGGCAGAAGTGGATGTGCTGCCCCCGGAGGGAGCAGAACAGGTTGTTCCACCTCCAGAGGGAGCAGAATGGGTGGCACCACCCCCAGAGGGAGCGATGCCCACAGCTCCAAGGCTATTATTAGCTTGACTACCCGACGAAGTGGACGTAACATTCGAAATAAGACTAGGCATACCAAGTGAAGAAGGATTAGTGGTTGAAGGGTTTGTGGTGTCATCGAGATGGGTTTGGATCCAGGGGTGGATATGGCCCAAACCTTGCAAAAGTGACGTGTGGGGGTAAACCTTCCCCTCCAAGTTCCCTAGGAGTGGAAGGAATGGGATGTCCATCGACATCCACTGATGGAATCAAGGGAATTCTTCCCAGTGTGGCAGATGCAGAAGTCATAATGTACTCATGAAGTTTAACAAAATTCTCAAAAGTGTCAGAGGGGATCCTCCGGTGTCTCTTATGAAAAGGACGTGTTACCTCGTCAGCTGGTAAGCCATCTGAATGACGAGACCAACGGAGAGCTGGATATTGCTCCACGATAACTGCAAATAAACAGAACGCCTCCTAATGGCCAACTATCGATTAAAGAGCACACACATAAAGAAAATACAGCCAAATGCACACAAACAAGATTGGCTCAAGGGACCTCCCGACACTACAACTGGTATGTCTCTCCTAGGATAGGCTTGAGACTCCCAAACTATAACCGGAGGTAACAAAATTAGTTATAATGGTTCCCAGACTTCACTGCGTGCACAGGGTCAAATCCCTATACAATAGGAAACTATGTTGTCCAACCCCTATCTGACTCAGGATACACACAGTATAACCACTGCAAGCACCCTATGTGATACCTAGGTAAAGAAATTAAGGTCACCACAATATAACCAATGCTCAGGGGGATAGTCGTAGGTGGGATCCATCGTATGGGTAGGGTAGCTAAGCCCGAAACTCAAGAGGGTTAAATCCCCCAAGAGTCCCCGTACACAAACAAATCTTGGAAATATATCCCACGTTCAGCCAGTATTGGAGGGCTATCTCCACAACCAACCTCCCGTGAACTCATGCTTAACTCTAGTTTGATTAGATCTTCTTGAGAACACTGATGTATACCATGGGTTTCACCACTCCCTAGTCAGACACATAATGTTGGTTCAATAGTCTTGGTTTGTTAACTCACAATGATATATTCCAAGACTCTAAACCTAAGCTAGTTGTTGCACCCTATAAAATGAAAATCATTTCTAATCAATTTTAAGATTAAGCATTGATTTTAATGGCTGTAATTACTCAAAGGATATGGTCGTGAAACTGATGATGTATAAGACTCAATGGTATGCACAACCGAAAAACACTTGACTCATCTAATCAATAAAAGAGTATGCCACTATATGATAATCAATCCAATGGTTTGAAAATAAAATGCAATCTCTTTAACGTTTCAATGCAAGTCCTAGATGAAATCACAAGCACTTAGATGCAAAATGCAGTACATAAATCAAATATTTTTGTATTTTCTCTTATAAATGCAAGGAAAATGCAAAACAATGTTTTTTTATTTTTTCAATATAATGAAATGTAAAAAATGCAAGCAAAATCTAACTATTCATTAAAGAAATGCAAAGCATATCAAATAGACAACCTAGCAAACCCAAACAGTGAGATACAGCCAAGCTAATGATGTATAAAACAAGAAATTGTGAAAAATCTAAAATCTCAAAAACTAAAAGAAAGATGAGTTTTTGGTAACAAATAGAGCATGGAACAGTCAAGAAACAGGCCAACTAAGACTCAAGAACACTCAGAATCAACCCAGCAAACACCCAAGGCCAAAAATCAAACAATCCCACAGTTGTACGCAACTCTTCAAAGAACAGTTGCGAGTAGACGCGGGCTATATTTCATACAGAGGCGGGTAGACCCGGTCAAAACTAGGTTGACCCGTGTACATGGAAAAGAAAATGAGCCCAAAAAATGTCAAACAAACCAGAAAAATCTAGTTTTCCACTGTAGATCCCGACGGCCAATCAATGACACAGAAGCATGACAAACAGCAACTCAAAATAAGGATAAATGCCTAAAAATCCCCAAAAATGGATGTTCTCCCCAACGGAGTCGCCATTTCTGTTACGGAGAAGACTTCCTATGGCTTGGGGCAGACCACAATAGAAAGTTGACTACCAGAAAATAACTCAATTCCTAATGCAATGCTATATAAATGACAATGCTAATATAATGGAGAAAAGACCAAGCTTCAACCGGATGTTCGAAGTAGATCCCCTTTGAGCTTTCAAATTCTACACTTGAACCTGCAGATTAGTCTCAACAACAAGTACAAGCAAGCGCATATAACATGTGAAAGACATTAGCATAATCAATAGCATGATCCATGATATCATAAGCAAATATAACCCAATGTAATTTAACAATATTCACAACATCAATTGGACGAGAAAATGAGTATTTCCAATAATGAATAATAAGAAGTACAATATACGACCTCTTGCCGGAAACCAATCTGAACCAAGAACTGGGTCTCTTCACTTGTGCCTCCACCACTTCATAAAATGTCAACCTAGGGAGGTAACCTTCAAGGCACAAACACTATATGTGCAGGATCAGAGCTTAGCCTAACCTGATCTAATCTAATCTAGAAACTATTTGAAATGCTTAATACTAAGATCCTTAATCTATTGATCATCAACTCTATTCAAACTTAATATCCTAATGCTGACTAAGTACTCTCACATCTAAGATCTACAAAGCATTCAAACTTCATGCTCTAATGTAATTGCAAAAATGAAATAATGTTCAAACTGACTTCAATACAATCCTACCTCTAAAGCATATCCTTGCAAATGAAAATAACTAATAAAAATCACTCATACTCAGAAACTAATTTAAGTAAGCAAAAAACTATATAATGACAGAGAAAGCAGAAAACTATATAATGACAGAGAAAGCAGAAAACTATATAATGACACAAAAAGCAGAAAACTATATAATGACACAGAAAATAGAACATGTGACAGAAAGTGAACTAGAGATTGATTTCTTATTTAATGTCTTAATTCTTTTGTCAAATTAATAGATTTCCCTATCATGAGTTTTAATAAGTTTTATATCAGCATAGAGTTCACTGTTCAATTCAATCTCAAAATGAATTACTACTTATAATTGAAACTATTCAAAATTAAACTTGCATTTAAAACTACAGTGAAATAAATGAAATTTGGAGAGGATACTATTACTAACTCTAAAGCTATATTCAAGAATTACTGAAAGAAACACTCGAATTAACCTAGAGTCAAAACTATGATAAAACAAAGGAAGCAAATGAGATCTGTAGATCCTATAATTAAAGAAGAATACAATCAAATATGTTCCATTCATAAACTCAAATTTGCAGAAAGAAATGCATGAATCTAAAGCTAGGATCTAAAACAAAAAGAATGCTAGAATGTAAAGCTACGGTAAAATAAATACAGTCCAAATCTATGACACTAGGAATTCAAAACAATGCTTCAAATAAATGTACCCAAACATCCAAGCTCGTTTCTACATCATCAAACATTGTGCACAATTCTTCAACAACAATAAAATAATGAGGCATAGATTCCAAGCATATACAATTTGTTTTCTACAACTGCTTTACAATCTTACTAAACACAATTCTTATTTCTAATAAAAACAGAAAGTAACTAGTTACATTATCTATTCTATACATGAATCAAAGTTACAAGGGAAGGGCTTAGGGTCTTCTTGGTGGATCCTTTCCAACAAGACCACAAGTCCTTAAGTGACCCGCGGGATAAAACTCTAAGCTGCAGACATATAATAAAATGAAGAAAACATAAGAGAAGAAAACAAATTAAATCACAATCTACATAATCATATATATCATTACTGAAAGTAATAAGACAACATCCTATCAGTTAACCTTTGTTTAATTCATAAAATCAGCATTGGAGCAGCGTAATTCTTCAAACAGTCTTTCATTGTCTATTTCATTTCGATCCATGGTTTTTATAGTTCGGAAGCTAGGATAACTAATCCCGATTTTACAGTAACAAATCCTATCTTCTAATTCAGAGTACATCCGTTGGCAGAAGGCAGAACAATTCCTTCAATTAATGATTAACCCCTTCATGCTCAAAAGGCATTTTCAATTCATTATCTAATAACAGATCTTCACCTCTATGGCACGTAGTGCCTAAAGATGAAGAGATCATTAATGTGTATATGTGAATCATCGATGAGAGTTGAGCTGGATAAATTCGCTCTGCTTGAGAAAGCTAGCAGAACCTGGAGTATCGAAAATCTTCCACGATATTCAATCTGCTGCTGAAATCAAAACATGTTGCAGAATCAAATATAATTAGTCACGATCTTCCAAGAATTACATTTAATCATTAAATTAAAGGAAATCGAAGAGTTTTGGTAAATAATTATACCTAACTATACTTGCTTGGTAATTAGGTGAATATATGAAAATATAGATGGATTTATAAGATGTATAGGTCAAATGAGGAGGTCAAAAGTGGATTTGGAGGATGCAAAGAGTGTCAATTTGGCGAGCCAACACCCCCATGCAATGGCAAACTCAAACTATGAAAGGTGTTTGGTAGGTGAACAGCTAGCGTACAGGAACAAAAATAGGGATTTGTGTGTTCCTAGAGGGAAAATGATAGAGCTGAGTCAATGAAATGGATCCTGAAGACCAATCAATGCTGATGCTCACAAGGTGGAAAATTATGCTATAACAGATGCCCCCTAATGTGTGAGGTCAGAAAAGGTACTACGATGGTCGAAATACATTATAAATCTCAGAAGTGGAGTGATGGAGACACAAATGGAGAGAGTAGCTCACTCATCATAATACAATAATATCTATGAATACGTGTCGGTACAATACAACAATCTGATACTATGGCCATGATAGGTAGTATATAGTGAGTACATTTCATGAGTGGTCATAGCCATGACCCATACAGTAAGATATGGTCTCCCATTGAGAAGGAAACGACTGGTGCAATACTGGAGGTACAAACTATTGATGTATGAGAAATAAGCTCTCATGAGTACAGTCACGATTAAGAGCAGCATACTGAATGCTACTAACGTCTGGTGTCTTCTACACAAATCGTCTGTGGTGCAAGTCCCATCAAGTGAATAAAGGTGTTGAGGTCGAACCTGATGTGACATCGTCTGATTACCGGTCAATGATGTATACCGCTAACAGACGCGAGATAACCCACCAATAATGAAAATGGGAATCAAGGCACGGAGTACAATCATCCAAGTGTAAATCGATGGCGAGAGAACCTACCACTAATGACTACAAGCCTCAAGGTACTCAACCAACTCTAAGTCTCAATTACGGAATAAATGAGTTGAAGTCAATGGAACGAAACTCGCTAGAAGAAGGGCATTAAGGAATCCCCCATCAACAAGCATGAGGTAACAGCTACGCTGAAAGATTTGGATGAACGAACTGACTCAATAAGGATTGTCGAAATGCAATAGTCCAGAGATCTAAGGAGTGGCCGACTCTAGTTTTAGGACTTCCTTTGAACAAGAGCATGAGTAGATGGATAGAATCAGGCAGCATGGACTAAGGATAACAACAACTATGTGATGCAGGAGGCATCAACAAAAGGGCTCCATAGTGACTGGAAGCTTAACCAATCGGTGGACTAAAATCTGAGAAACGAGTACAGCTCCTAAGGTCCTACTATAGTCCCGACTCATAATGGATGGAGTGGAATGAATGCTCTATTCAAAGGTGACACAACAGCTGCCAACAAAAGGAAGTAAATATTCTCTCGTCCAACTTTTTGGAATATTTGATTTTTTTGGTATTTTTCATATTTGGAAAGCTTGAAAAAGAATAAAATTGCTTATAGTACAACAAGTGAGGGAACGAGTGTCAAATAGTGAGCATACTAGTCCCAAGCAGTGGAACATACCTTTTATCAATGCAAGGAAGCATGTGCAGGTTGTGGACACTCAGGGGGGCGTTCCCTCATGGTCAAAAAGTCATCAAATTGCGAAAGGAAAATGAAAACTCTACAGTGCTTGACAAGGGAAGTGCTCAGGCACCAGGCTAACAATTGAGTAAGTGGGAGCCAGCACTACGCTCAAGCGGCAAGCAGGATGATGCAATGCAATCACAAGTTGGTAAAAATGGGGGAGTCCTTATGGGAGATGGACAGCATAAGACAAAGTAGAGTATGAGTCTTTATCACAAAGTCATGGTCTAACTACAAAGGACTCTCGATCCTAAGGAGAAACAACTGCATGGGTGCCAAGAGCCATAAAAGGGTTCTAACTAGGGCACCCATGTTCGAACAAGCCCAACCGCTAAATAACGACACTTATATAACAATGTGAAGGTTCCGTGTCAGTTACAAAGCGGGGTTGCGCCTAGGGTTAATGACAAATGGTCAAAGGCCAAATGCATAATGTAGGTGAAAATGACATCTAACCTATATGATGGGTGTGAAATATACCTACCCTAGGCGCGAAACAGTCAAAATTTCAACTCTCATCAGAAAAGTATGTTCAAGATAATGCTCCAAGACATTTCATTAGTTCGAAACAGCTTAAAATGGTGAAAACTATAGAAAAGTGGGTTTACAAAACTATAAATAGTAAAAATAAATTACTATTTACCAATTCATTTTCATTTTCATCCAAATAGTGGTTTTGATTAGTTTTCACCTCCGAAGTTCAGTTGTTGATTCTGGAAGCTGTGGGCGTCCATTTCACAAACCGTGTGGAGCAGGTTAGTCATCTCATCCCCTTCTTTCATTTGATAGCTTTTATTTCAGTTTTTACTGGTCCATTATTTTTATTAGGAAAGACCTACTTCTCCACGGTGTTGTACACGTGCTATAGCTCTGCAGGTCGCGGGTAGGGCCTGCTAGATGGGGTCAACGCATGCGTTGACTGCGGCTAGACACTCCTATCTACTCTTTTTCCCGTAGGTACAGCAATGAGGTTGGTTTTTTAAATGTTAAAGGCTAAAAAAACTTTTGTTTCTTCCTCTAGGATGGTTCTAGAGTGGAGGGAAAGAGAGCATGATGTTGTGGATGAGATGGTTCGCCAAGATCTTCCCACACAGTAAGCACTACAAGCATGTGAACTTTATAAATTATGGAACATTGGGGGTTTAAGGGCCCAAAACCAATTGCTCCGTCAGTTGATAGACTACTGGAACATAGATACTCAGAACTTCAACATGGATCATGGTCAAACACTCTCCTTAGAGGTGCATGACATATATTTCATTACGGGGTTGTCCCATTGTTTTGTGGACAATCTACTGAGAGAGGACTCAAGGCTTGATATCCCTAGCTTAACATAAGTCTAGAACAAATAAGACAGAACATAAAATACTTTCCTAGATCGTATAGAAATACAAATGAAAGAGTAGATCGTTTACCTTAGATTTGTAGATCCCTTTCTCCTTCATTGATCCAATGCTCTAGTGCTGCCAAATCACAAGTAGCTAAACCTTATTGAACATGTAACAGACCACAAGAAGTGAAAGCATATATCTCATATGATAGATCTAAGCTAACAGTTAAGGAGGAAAGCTCTAAACATCATCAAGGAGACAACATTTATGGAAAGAAATTATATTAACTGTATTGAAGAGTGGAGATGTACAATAGAAAAGAGGATTACAACCATTGCCTTAACGTTGCAAGCTCCTTTCGACAAGACATGCCAAAGCTCCTAGAGAGAAGTAGATGTTCCCCAAGCTAGAGTATTAGATCTATTAAGCTTGATTTCACCAGCATAAGAGTACCATAGACTTCCTCCTCTTGGGATGGGAGTGAACTTCATTTAAATAGGACTAAGTGGATAGGGTATGGATAGGATAGGTTGAGATATGACAGGAGAGGCTTAAGGGATCCTTCCAAGGTGTTAGGAATCTAGTGCCAGCTCTCCCAAGAGGTCAGGGATAGGGTCCTAAGTCAGCAAGATTCGAGAAGGGGCTCGAAGGGCTATTTTTGTCTATTAACTAACATCGGCACACCATGCAATAGAGTAAGCTGTGACGTTGCACGCTGCATGATTGCAACCTATGACGACCTCTCAAAACCTAGTACAAATGGGTACAAATCCTTCCAGGTCAATCACTCAATCAAGTTAACTTCAGGGGTGTATATACTGAATCTCATGATGGGAAGATTTTAGGTGTGACAGAATGCCCCCCAAAGCATGAAGCTGTTTGAAAGATAGACAGGTGAAATGCTTTGATAGAAGGAATGGCAATGGACTTGTCGGATGAAGGATGATGCTGCAGTACAACTGACTCTAAGTACATAGTCTCAAGTGACTCACAACATGGCTGTCGACAAATACAATGCAGATCCATGGTAGTAATGACCAACTGAACACAATCATGGCTACTAGACACAAGCGTAGATCCATGATGAGATGATAACACAGCCACGACCAATACAAATGTGGATCCGTGTAATATGACTCAATACAAACTCCATCGCAACCTAGGTAAAATATGACTTCCCAGGGTCTTCAAGCTGAACCCGCAATGATACGAATCTATCCATGTGATTAGAAAGGTCTTGACGTCGAACATGGTAGAAACCACTTGATTACTGGTCATTGATGTAAACCATTAACAAGCGCGAGGGAGATCACCATTAATGTCAATGATTCCCAAGGTATCACAGTACATATCATCAAGCGTGAATAAGTGAGTTGAAGTTGAACGTAAGATGAAATCTTTCAATCAAGAGTCAATAATGTAAACTCATGTTGAAAGCGAGGTAACCTGCCATTGAGGCATGCAAGGCCAAGGTACTTGGTTGGTTTCTAGATTCAATCCTCAGATGATGAGTTGATGTCGACAAGGATGAATCCATTGAAGGAGGGCCATGATGAATCCCCCATCAATCGACACAAAACATGAAAAAATATGTAGAGTAGATTGGATGGTACAGTAACATGCAAGACTGACTCAGAGTAGACCGTCATGGTGACAGGCGCACTGACTACAGATGATAAATGATGGATTTATTCTTGAACATGGGCATGGCATGACTTGGAAGTATTGACATGACGAGTACAACACTAACTCCTACTACAACTAATGAGGGAAGCTTTGTTTGAATTACTCAAAGGAGTAACGAGACTCTGGAAGTAGGTAAAACTCAAGGACAAACGGATGACCCAAGTACAGTATGCAAATGCATATGAGTGCCATGCTCAAGAACTACTATGTACTGCCATTGACAAAGTATGTAACACACAATCTTTCCTTTTTCCCCATCATGAATGATGAGTACCTCATGTGTTTTTTACGAACTTGATGAGGGTAACCAGATGCTCGCTATAGCTCATCCCATAGATGAGTCCAATCCCAAATATTTTCCGAACCTGGGTTAGGAGGGGTTCGTCCCATAATGGGCCCTTCAATGTTTAAAATTTAACGAGTCCAAAGAAGGAAAACTCGACGTCATTTCATGTTTAGAGAGTCTGAAAAGAACTAAAGGAGACTCCAATGGTCCTTTTTCGTAAAGCTAGCCTCATCGCCCGAAAAAGGATAAAACAACACGGGAGAGGACTCTTCCATCCATGGTTGGTTGGAGTATTCCTTTTTTGTAAATATTGCTTCCTGGTCCGAAAAAGGGGTAAACTATCACCAGAAATACAATCATTCAAATGCTTTTACAAGCGTGAAAGCATCAAGTTCGCTTGGCAATCTTTTCCTATTTAGGGAGTCTGAAAAGAGCTTAAAAAGGACTCCATGAACAACTTTGTCATGGTTGATGACCAAGTACGACAAAGGAAAAGTAAACTCGGCACAATTCCTTTTCCATAAATAGTCTAGCGAGGCCGGATAAAGTGATAAACCTATACTCGTTAGACACACCTTTTTACTTAAATTTTTAATGAGTACGAGAATGGTATCAAAAGCACTCGGAATCTTTTTCATATTTGAACCAGAGCACGAAAAAGTAAAAAGTAAGCTCAAATCATTTTTCATGTTTCAACCAGAGCACGAAAAAAATGAAAAGTAAGCTCAACACCATCTTACTGTTTTTAATGAGCTCGAAGATAGGTTTGGAAGAATGCTCGTGATATCTGCTTCATTTTTTAACGAGCTTGTAACAAAAAATGAACTATGCTCGGGATAAATTTTCATGGTTTAATGAGCTCGAAACCTAAAAAAGGAAAGTATGCTAAAAAATGTTCCCAATGGTGGACTCTTCCCATCATGATATCCAAAGGTTGGTACATGCCCCCAGCATGATTGCTAGAAGTAAGTGACTTAGCTCCAACGTGGTGTGGAGAGGCGATCGAGTTGACTTCAACGTAACTTCCAGATGTTGAAGACATGCCGGCAAGATTAATTTCATTCACCTGAGGCATAGGCGGGTGAAAAGAAGGTTCGGGTACTAAGTCTACGAGATGACTCGAATCAAAGGGAAAAGAGTTGTTTCATTTTTTAACGAGCTTGACACAGGAATAGAACTCTGCTCAGTGAAGCAGGTCTCATTTTTATGCAAACTTGAAACCAAAGGTGAACTATGCTTTGGGGGTCTATTCCATTTTTTAACGAGCTTGGAATCAAAGACTAATCTATGCTCAAACTACTGGTTTAATTTTTTAATGAGCTTGAAGCCAAAGGTAAACTCTGCTCGCGATTAACGCCCCTTGATGGGTTCCTTCCCTACATGATGCCCAGAGGTTGGTAAATGCCCCTAGCATGATTGCTAGTGGATTAACATGGTAGTGTTCCCTCAACATGATTGTTGATGGTACGACATGTGGCATGCCCCCCAAGCTTCATTTCATCTGAAAATGCTGCTTGCTAACCCAACTACCAACCTGGCTACTAATATGAAAATGTTCACCAAGGGGGGAAAGCAAGAATCAGATGAAATGAAGGTTCAAGTTCTAACTCTAGCGAGAGACTCGAATCAATGGGAGGGAGATCTATTTCATTTTTACACAAGCTTGAAATAGACAATAACTATGCTTGAGGGGGCCCATCTTATTTTTTAACGAGCTTGAAATGGAATAAAATTATGCTCGAGTGGATTGGTTTCATTTTTATGCAAGCTTGAAACCAAAGGGAAACTATGCTAGAGTGTTCGGTTTCATTTTTTAACGAGCTTGAAACATAACATAAACCGTGCTCATACCCCCCATCCTTAGGGGGAAGAAACCACTAAAACATGAGGAACATTCAGGGAAGTTTGATAACTGGCATTCATGCAATGATTGGGTGTCACGAAGGAAAGTTGATCAACGGTCACAATATTCCCATGATGAGGAAAATGCATCACTCGAAAGAGTGTGGAAACAACGGCTTTCATACATAGACATAATCATGTCCAAGGAATAGATTGAAATCTAAATGACCTTGGACAACCATGACATCAACATAAACAGTTTTACCTCTCAACGCAACAGGTAACTGTGGGAGAATCCCTAATGGTCCGGTAGGCCTTTTATTAAAAGCCAAAATCTGGTCAATTACTGGCACAAGCTGAGGGGAACCTATAGCTTTCCAATCAGTTGAGGATAAAATACTAACAGAATCTCTCTCATCAACTATCATACGAAAGATTTCTTTATCGAAAACTCCTACAGATATTTGAAAAGGAATACTCGAAGGAAGACGATATTCTGTTAAACCATTCCAATCAAAGGAAATGACCTCAGTACTTGGGGGGTCCTGTAGGAATGGACAGGGTCTCCCCTTGCCTAGGACATTCTGAACTGACCAGGAAAACATCAGCGGTTTTCAATTCACTCTCACTTGGGAGATAAGAATGAGACGAAGATTGTGTCATGGGGACTACTTCAGTCTGCTTTCTCCAATGAAAGAGCGGGATCGAGTGGAGATGACATCGACTCAATCACTTCACTCTCGAAAGGAAGAGTGGGATCAATTACAGATGAAACCGAATCGATCACTTGGTCAACCAGTGGGGGTTTGAGGGACAACTTACTATCGCTTGTTGGAAGCACCTGTTGAGAACTAGTAATATCTTCCAACCACCGTGAAGCTTCATCCATGCTTGGACAAAGGTAAGTAAAATGCATGCCCTTGCATAGCCAACAAGGGTCTGCATCTCTGCCCTTCTGAACCTTCACCAATGGGTAATTGGTTTAGGGAGTATCATCAACATGATGGTCGGAGGTTGATGATACAAGCAGTTTGGGGTTTTTAGACCACACTTCTAACACTTGGGAAAGACCGGGACAATCCTTGAGAAGGTGATCACCCTTGCAAAGTTTGCAAGGGAACTTGGGCTTACGAGGTGTTCTCATAGAATGAGTGCCATCAAAGGTAGATGGTTGATGCTTGGTCTCTTTCTTATCCTTCTTCTTCTTAACCTTCCTTTTCTTCTTCTTCTTATCCACTTGATTACTAACACTAGAGTTTTCAGTAGGAGAAGAGGAAGAGACGGAAGCCGATTCAACTTTCGATGGAGAAGGAGAAGGGTCACCATGAGATTGATGCTCATGTGGTGAAGGACCTAGGTTTGACACAATTGGTGCACTTGGTGTAACTGGATTGGAGAATAACCATACTGGTAATCCTATCGTCAATCCAGGAAGACTCAATGTAGCCATAAAGGGAGGACCAACAGTTCCACAAGGGGAAATAACAAATGGCATACCCTAGAAAGGGGCACCTTGGTTGGTAGTCCTGGAAGAATCTTCCATATCTAAACTTCCTAAGAGTCTCTAAAGTACCACACAAATCAAACACTACTCAAGTCTAAAAGCAAAAAGAAAACTGTGTGAATAGGAGTGGATTCAAAGTCTGGAACCTCACGAGATTGTCAAGGCTTCGCAACTCACGATATACCGCAGGGTCCAACAATATGACGCGATAAGGAGAATTAGGACCGTACCCTTGCCTGCATACTCGATTACCTGGACGGTATGTGCGTAGTAGCTCCCCGAGTGCTGTTCTCGGTGTATTGCTCCACCAAGATGGCCAAAAATTTAACTCAGTTGGTTTCAGGAATCCTATGGGTGTCTCCCGATATACGCAAGGTACGTGGGAGCTCAAATCCGTAGTGGTGTTGTCTAATGCACAACCATTCGGCAAGAGACCTTCCAATATACTACCGAGTACGTGATACACCCTTCGATATACGCCAAATACTAAAGGTGACTTTGTGGGTATGTGAAGGATCTTGATATACCAATAAGTATGTGGAAGACTACAATACCCCCAGAATACAGTGCTGGAAAATAATGACAGCTGCCACACTTAACGACGCCGGAACACGTCTCTAACCTACACACAGTTACTAAAAGTTTTTATCATAAGCTAGCGTTAAATTTATCTTGTATGGTTAGGTGGATGCATGAGGTGAGTACATAAATGTAAACATAATGCAATCCTCAACTACATGATAATGCACATTTTCCTTTCCTTTTCAATGAAAACTACTTAAGGTAAGGAGAGATTTTTCTTTCTTTTAAATCAAAAGTACCTAAGTAGTAGCGAAAAGAAGAATTCCTTCCTAGAGTGCAATAATTTCTAACTTTCTGCAATAAACAACTAAAAAGTGTAAAGAAAATGAAAGATGCAGCCAATCTTAACAATGTATAAGACAAAATGATGAAGCACTTTCAATTTTCACATACATGTATCAAAAATTGGAACTTTGATAACTAAACGCTTTTCATATCTATATACAGAAAGTGAGAGAAAATCTACAGCACTCTAATCATTCAAAAATTCTCAAATAAAAATGACAAGCACCCAAACAACTCAAAGACACTCAAGAAAGGCTCAAAATCTACCAAATGCAATAATTATAACTCATTCCCTATCTTTTTACACTTTGAAAAAGACACATCTAAGCTACGGAAAGAAGGATTCCACAAAGGTTTCCAATCAAATGCAAGACAAAGATAAGCACTTAACAATCTTATCTAACTCAAATGCACACAAATATGAAACAAGCCTTTCTTCTTCTTATGTTGGTAAGACCAAGAATATCAAATGATAAAAAATAAAGTAAGAAGAATATTTACATTTTCCAAGTTTGTGAATATAGCAAAAGAGTGACAAAATCAAGCTTTTCTTTGAACTAAAGTGGAGACAAAGAATCAATCTTTTACAATAATCATTAGATAGCTTAGCATGTAAAGGAAACAAGATGCATAATCCAAGAAAAAGAGGCTAAAAAAGGCATGGATATCCCACACTCTTCAAGTATTTAAAACAAGCCAATCACGCCAAACCAAAAATGATCTCAACCTTAGGATGGGTCAAAACGACTAAAGGATGCACGATTCATGGCCCCCCCCCGACCATGAGGGGGAATTTTTTTTCAAAAATAGAACCCATTTCGCTTAAAAATGTAAGCAAAACATTAGTTTTGACTCAAAGGGCCAAACATGAATCCAAATCTCGAAAGACCCAAAAACCAATAGAAATGAGCCAAACAAAACACTGCTGGACAAAAGGGTCTCTGCCTGGAAGGTACAGTGCAGAGGAGTCTGTACACAAACCAAAACTCAAATCAGAAATGGAGAAGGGGTGCATGTATGGCAACTTTGACATATCAGCGCAATCTGTGCTTGTACATAGTGCGACGTCGCAATTCACCAATGCGAGGGGTGCGACGATGTCGCAGTATACCAATGAAAGAATTGTGACAAGTGCCTAACAGGCAAAGAACAAAGACCAAAAATGACACAGTGTCACTCTGTTTTCACTAACCAGGTGCGACAGGCGAGATCTAAGTTCAAAAATGAATCAAATCTCCAAGCAATGAACTATGAAATGGTTTGAAAATGAGTAGTACAAACTCAGAGGAAGCAGATCAGAGTCTTCAAGATGAAGATCTGATACTGAAATCAACTCAAGAAGCAAATGACAAATAAAAGGATTGTGTCAAGCAATCAACTGAAAATGACTCTCAGATTGACAACTATAGAACAAGATGTAATGTCCCCAGTATGGTCGCAAGATTTGTTTTGCGGACAATCTACCGAGACCGGACTCAAGGCCTAAACTCCCTAGCTTAACATAAGTCTAGAACAAATAAGACAAAACATAAAATACTTTCCTAGATCGTATAGAAATACAAATGAAAGAGTAGGTCGTTTACCTTAGATTTGTAGATCCCTTTCTCCTTCGTTGATCCAATTCTCCAGTGCTGCCAGATTGCAAGTAGCTAAACCCTTTTGAACATGTAACAGACCACAAGAAGTGAAAGCATATATATCATATGATGGATCTAAGCTAACAATTAAGGAGGAAAGCTCTAAACATCATCAAGGAGACAACATTAATGGAAAGCAATTATATTAACTATATTGAAGAGTGGAGAAGTACAATAGAAAAGAGGATTACAACCATTGCCTTAATGTTGCAAGCTCCTTTCGACAAGCCATGCCAAAGATCCTAGAGAGAAGTAGATGTTCCCCAAGCTAGGGTATTAGATCTATTGAGCTTGATTTCATTGGCATAAGAGTACCATAGACTTCCTCCTCTTGGGATGGGAGTGAGATTCATTTAAATAGGACTAAGTGGATAGGGTATGGATAGGATAGGTTGAGATATGATAGGAGAGGCTTAAGGGATCCTTCCAAGGTGTTAGGAATCGAGTGCCATCTCTCCTAAGAGGTCAGGGATAGGGTCCCAAGTCAGCAAGCTTCGAGAAGGGGCTCGAAGGGCTATTTTTGTCTATTAATTGACATCAACGCACCCTGCAATAGAGCAAGCTAGGACATCGCACGCTGCATTAGTGCAACCTGCGATGACCTCTCAAAACCTAGTACAAATGGGTACAAATCCTTCCAGTTCAATCACTCAATCAAGGTAACTCCAGGAGTGTATACACTGAATCTCATGATGGGAAGATTTTAGGTGTAACACCCGCCAAGGGGAAGTGGCTAGTCTTTGATCTCGCACTGTAGGTGGTGGGATCACCATTCCTGACTACATAGAATGGTATTGTCCTCTCGGCACCCAAAAGGTGGGGAGTCAGGTACCCATTGGGGCCATAGTCAGTTTGAGTATGAAGATCATAGTGTCCACACTCGTCAGGATTATAGGTTAAGCAGCTTTAACTAGGCTTCGAGGCCGGTGATTTTCTACACCTTAGAGTGCATGAGGCCCATAGTATATGACCGATGCACAATGTTACTGGCGTCTATGAAGACCCAGTTAACAGAGTGCAAGCGTGGGCAGGCACAAAACTTCAGGTATGGCAGTATACTATGCAGCTTTTTCTTCGAGAGAGTTATGGGGCTTAGTTCAAGGGTTGAAGTCCCTCCGCATACTCTCCATGACCGATCCCTAACCCGGTGAGCAGAGGTACTGACGCGACAGGGTGGTGGCCGACAGGGATCACCATATACATATGAGTTCTTCCTCTGGTAGGACTGGCAGGTCATTGCCATTGACGACTACCCATATGGTAGTTTAGACTTTTGTGGCGATCGCAACATGCTGCTTCCTCCAGGGGCCCCATTTGGAGACATCAGTATGTTACTCTTTTTATGTTTTGTATATTTAATTTTTTGGGATTTTTTTTTTATATATGAAAATGAAAAAATATTTTTGGTGTAGTATCACATATTGACATTCCATTGTTTGCTCGCAGATGTTGGTCCACGAAAACCAGAGGGCTTCTCGAGACATCGTCGACGAGGAAGGGGTGGAGAGGTAGTTAGCGCTGCAGCAAAGTGCACCTTAGAGACTGTACGGGTCAATCTATCCTATATGACCAACAGAGTACCCATGATTGAGGTGGAGCATCTGCCAGAGGCGATACAACGACATGTTGTAGGAGTACCGGGCACCTGGGTACGACTACTGCGGCGTATAGCCCAAGCATTTCACTACTACTATCATACTCATCCTATCGAGGTAGCTAGGCCTCCTCTTAGGGATTAGATATCTCAGAGTCCCATATTTTGTATTGATTATGTATATTTTTTAGAGCTACAGGCTCCAGTTTTGTACTGTGACACATCCTTTTTGGACATGTTATTTATAAAAAACTATTAATCTTCGGTTCTACTATATGTGTATGTACAAATGTGTGAATGAATGTTTATTTGTGTTCTTCTTTATTGATGTGACAAATGCCAATCTAGGACATAATTAGCGTATGCATCGAATACATGATTAAAACATCTTGGAACATGAATGTATGTAATAGAAACAAAATGACGCTCCAAGAGTCTTACCCTTAAGAACCTCTGTAGTAATGTAGGATCCCTCACGCGATATCGTCAATTCAATTGAGACACAACCAGTTGTGAATCCAGGTGGACCTCTAAAGACTGGATACCATGCGAAATGGCATCCCGAATTAGCTCAACTACGGCACTGTGCTTAGCCACATTATTGGATGTAGGACCGAGACAAGCACCTCCCGAAGACACAATCTGATGGTCTGATGAATAAATAACCCATGCAACAGAAGCAAGTTGCTGCATATGATGGCTAGCACCATCCACGAATCCTAAGAATACAAGAGATTCCACTGACATCTGTCAACCAAACGGAAGCGAATTAGCAGATACGAAAAAACAAAAGAAATATAAACTATGTACAGAAGCAACTATACAATAGCACACACAAGTACTAGCTCGAGCTAGAAGCTCAAGCGTAATACCACTTGAGGTAGAGCCCATTTCTAGGCTCCTTCAAGGCATTCCCCTCATAGTATTCCAATTCATAGGCTCCTTTCTCAAGGACACGCCTCACTATGTAAGGACCGTGCCACATGGGGTTAAACTTGCCTACCCCCAGGGGTTCCTTAGCTTGGTCATACAACAGAACCAAGTCACCTTCAGCATACTGCCGAGGACAAACAGACCTATCATATTGAACCTTGACACGACATTTGTTGGCATCTATAGCCACGGTAGTATCTTGACACTGCTCGTCAAGCTGCTCAAGGTGGATCAAACGTTGCTCAACATTTGACGTACCAAGCAGGAGCTCTATGGCTAGTTTTAACGAATGGATTTCCCATTCAATCAATAATATAGACTCCACACCGTGAACTAGCTGAAATGGTGAGAACCCGGTGGCAGTCTTGACTGCGGTTCGATATGCCCGCAAAGTAGGATATAACATAATATGCCAATTGCTCTTGCTTTGCTGGATGGTACGTTGGAGAATTGTCTTTAAGGACTTATTGACTACCTCAACTTGACCATTATCTTGGGGGTAGTAAGAAGATGAATGGTCTTGAAGAAACACAAGCTTGAGTGACAAATCCGCCATCATTTTGTTCTGAAAGTGACTGCCATGGTCAGTGACAATCTCTTTCGAAATACCGAACCGAGCAATAATATGATGGAACACGAAGTGGGATGCTATAGCACCATCGGCTTTTATGGTAGGCATGGCCTCAGCCCATTTGGAAAATTATTCCACGACCACAATGATATGGTGAAGCCCCCCAGCTGAAGCTGGTTTGCAATCCAAGAAATCCACCCCCCACTTAGTGAAGGGACCAATGGTGACGATCGGATAAAGCAGCGCTGGATGCAAGTGTATAATTCGAGAAAACACCTAGCAAGGGTGACATCTCTTCACAGCGTCCATACAATCTTTAAAGATCGAAGGCCAGAAGTAACCTGCTCGCATGATGCATTGGGATATCGCAAGCCCAGATAAGTGACCACCACATGCCCCTCTATGGCAGTCATTCAGTACTAATTTTGCTTCTTCATGAGTCAAACAACGACGGAGGATAGACTCCTTTCCTCATCGATACAAAGTGTCACCGACGATGACATAATATTTCGCTTGGTGGCTCACACGCCATCGTTCATCCCGTGAATAGTGCAAAGGGAACTTCAAAGTTTGGAGATATATAATGATATCCCCATACCAAGGGTCCGTTGACGGGATAAGAAACAAATGCTCATCCACAAAGGAATCTTCATGGATGATGTCCTCATCAAGACGCGGAAAATATGACATGAGCTCAATAAAAACCAAGGATTTCACCGACTTCGCCGAAGCAAAATCAAGATCAAACTCCTGAGGAATCACAATCCATTTATTATACTTCCCCCCTATTAGACGTCGTGACAGCACGAACTGAAACGGATTGATATGTGTTATAACCGTGGTTTTCCTAAGCATGATGTAATGTCGTAAACATTGGAATGCATGAACAGTCGCAAGTGCCAACTTCTCCACATGAGTGTATCTCAGCTCAGCATCTACAAAATTTAGACTAAGATAATAGATGACATGCTCTTGGAGCGTATCATCTACCTGAACTAAGACCATGCCAATCGTCCCAAGAGACACGACCACATAAAGCAGGAAATCTCTAGCAAAGTCCGGTGGACTAATCAGAGGGGCCGATACCAAAGATTTCTTCAAATTGTTGAAATATTGTTGGGCTTGCTCATCCCAGATAAACAGTGTGTCCTTCTTCAACAGTCGTGTGAAACCTTTGGTAAGACTAGCATAATTCACTACAAAACGTCATAGAAAAGTGGCTCTCCATTGGAGGCTCTGAAATTGAATTATATTACGCGGAGGGGGGGAACCGAAGTATTGCCTCAACCTTAAGAGGATCAACTCTTATACCCTCTTACGAGAATGGTCGGCAAGATCTTCCAAGTAAGCCTCCACTATATGCTTAAGGTCATGAAACGCATAGGTCATAGCACACTGAAACGTAGCTACGACATTTTTAAGGCCGAAGGTCATTTTTCGATACGCAAATGTACCCCAAGGACATATGAAAGCCATTTTATGTTGGTCCTCGGGCTTTATCTGGATTTGATTATATCTGGAGAAACCGTCCATAAACAAAAAACCTCGCTTCCCGCACATGCATCCAAGATTTGATCTATGAATGTTGTGGGAAAGTTGTCTTTCGGACCTGTGTGGTTCAGATCTCTAAATTCTGTGCATACACGAATGGTTCCTTGCTTCTTATCTACAACAACAGGATTCGACACCCATTCAGTAAGGGGAACCAGGTAGATGAAACCAACTTTAAGTAGTTTCTCCACCTCTACCTTGATCGCAGATGCCTTCCTAGGATTCACAGCACGAAGTCATTTCCAAACCCGCTTGGCATTGGTATATGTCTTAATCTCATGTTCGACAATACTAGGGTCTATTCATGGTATCTCCTGATATGACCAGGAGAAAATTTCTCGAAATTCCTTGAACAGTTCGGTGTATATACGTATCTCATCGGGAGAACAATCAGTACCGATATAAATGTTCTCTATCTTCCTGGGTGTGCGGGAGATGTTTATCGGTATGGTTGGGGAGATATTGGCCATATTCCCCTCCGCGTAAATCATGTGTGAATCCAAAGGAGCCATAGGGTGACCAACCCTCTCTGCAAGAGTCGTCCTAAACTCTTCTCGCTCCATGAGATCGAGGTTAGGAAGAAAATAAGAGTGATGATGCAAATCTTCCCAAGGCCTCTCACTACCACACATGACCACAATGATGGCTTCATCCGAATGTAAAGTACCATTGATGCAATCGTGCGAGCAAGATGAGTCGACTGCCCATACTGGCAGCATAACGGGATCTTCCTCCTCTATCCGTGAAGAGGGTGGATCTGGCTCTGCAGTGGCTTGTAGAATTTCATGGTAAGAAAGCTCAGCTACGTATAATGGCATAGCCATTCCAACGTGCGAAATGTCTCCAGGTGATGTAATTGTGGATGGTACAGTCCACAAATCATTGAAATACGAGGTCTAGAATGGTACATTATTCAATGAGGAAGACACACTATTGGAAACAGTTCCAATAAAAGCAATTGGTGCAACAAAGTCGAATGATCCCATCAAGGATAGATACAGTCCTATACCAATGTTCTGAGTTTCTAGCTGAGAATCTTGGATCTGGGGAACAACAGTTCCCGGCGATGCTACGGAATTAGAACTATAGAATTCTAGTTGATCGATCATCACGATTCTGCGTTCATGAGGAAATCAAATAACTCTAAATACAAAGGATACGATCGCTTTCATTGCGTAGATCTAATTCCTTCCTAGGAGAAGGTTGTAGTCGATGGGCGCATCAACCACCTTGACTTCAATAGGCACGGATTTCCCACCCAAGTGGACCTCAAGGGAAGCGATAATACCATGCGGCCTAAATTACCGACCATCGAACACAGTAAGCATGGTCATAGATTTAGATAGGGGAGGAGAGCCAAGATCCTTCCAACAATCCAACGACATTACTGAAGTGGAAGCACCTTCTTCAACCACCGTGCATTTAACAAACTTATCCAAACACCTTACATGGATTTGAAAAGCCACATGGTAAGGTAAGCAAGGCTGGAAATTAGTAGTGTCGAATTTAATGACGATAGGGCTATTCTCATCTTGAACTCCCAAAGCAGATAAGACGGCATCCCGTTGTGAAAGACATGCCTGTAACACCTCAAGAGCCGACATGGCACATGGATTCTGTCCCAAATATTCTATGATAGAGTAGTTCTGGGTGGCTCGGGCATTGGGATTGTGCGTCAAGCGCTTAAGAACACCTTTTGGTATCTGCGGCATAGTAGTGGGATTCGCGATATGCAGTGAAGTGTCAGGAGGAGGAGAAGGCTCATTCCCCATATTCAGTTGTGGTGCACCATAATAGTGTTGATGAGTAGAAACACTAACCTGAGATTGGACCATGTTCACGCATCCGTAGCCACCGGCATGAGAAGAAGACATTGTAGTTTCATTAGTCCCATAGCCAGTAGCGGGAGCATTCAAATCCATATTTTGATGATGCGGAAAGGGATCTTTCAACATAGCTGGGCTTTGTGCAAGACGATTCGATGCTTCTTCAATTCAAGCACACAAGTGAGTCAGGTGATCCTCCCCACAAAGTTTGCAAGGGAATTTAACTTTACGTCTCGGCTTACAGTCCACACCAGCATTTCCGTCGTCCAAAGGAGGGTTGGCGTTGTCTTTCCTAGGAGTGATTCGATTACTTCCATTATTCAAATTATTCCCACCCTTACGGTTGTTTCTCCCCTTCTTCTTTCCACCAGGTTGCTGGTTACCTGATGGGTTTTCCGTCTGTATAGAATGAACATTGGAAGACTGGGTAGGAGTGGACGAGGCGTGAGCTTGTTCGGGGGTAGACTGGCTAATGGAATAAATATGCATTTGATTGGTAACCAAGTCTAGGGGTCGAGTACTTGTGGATCCCACAATGCCATCAGCATGTGGTCCACGAACAGGCTTGGCTTCATGTCGTGAACATGGTGCATCAGGGATAATATCATACATGATGCCCGATTGAACGTAGAGTAAATATAGCTGTTGGGATTTGAATATAGCTTGTTCCTCCATCGTAATACCGGACATCGAAAATTCCTTAGATATATATGGAAGCAAAGACTTGAGCAACCATTCCAACAGAAACTTTGGAGGAATGTTGGCTTTCACTAGCCTCTTTCGTCGACGCCATTCCTGAATATGATCGGATATTTGCGTGGCCTTATTCTGGCAGAAGGTAGATAAAATCTCGGTGCCAGTATCGTAGCGAACTGGAAAATGAAAGTGATCTAAGAAAACCAAAGCTATCTCATTAAAACCCCTGTAGGTGTCCCCAGGAAACTCGACATACCACTTCGTGGCTGCCCCCGTGAGGGTGCGTTGAAATAGTCTCAAACAGATAGAGTCATTATTTAATGAATTCGAGGAGCACCAAAGGTGAAAAGTCATAACATGATCACCCGAATCGTCACCACTCTTCCCTTCAAACTTCAGAATGTCGAAAGGGAGATCGGTAGAGACTAGAGGCTAAGAAGGATTGTGACACACTGGATCATTCGTAAGCTTCATAATATCGAGTAGGTTCAGACGAGCAAGAAATGGGAGCGATGGCTGTGAAGCTGGATTAAAGGCTCCCAAAAGAGGTTGTCCTTGCGAACCGTAGGGATGATATGAACCATGACCATGACCATAGGGCTGATAACCGCCCCCACCTTCACCCGTATAAGGGTACGAAGGCATATATGTGTTGTGAGTACCATGGTGAGGAGGGTTGTAATAAGGGCCATAACCGGTTGCATTATAAGAAGGATTTCCACCATATTGATGGGGCATATAAGTGTTAATTGTAGCAAGAGAAGTTGAGTAATGACCGTAATTATAGGGTACATTTTCACCCCCAACGTTAGGAATGCGCCCACCCCTAGGGTTGGGAATGTACCCACCTCCAGTGTTGGGACTGTACTCACCCCCAGTGTTGGGTATGTGTCCATCCCCAATGTAGGGTATGTGCCCTCCTCCCATGTTGGGAATGTGCCCACCCCCAGTGTTGGGAATTTTCCCACCCCCAGTGTTAGGAGGGACATGCTGGTTGGCAGTCGTGGTCATAGTCACATGTATATGTGTAGAAACATGCGAGTTAGGTTGGGCAACGTGAGCTGTGTTATGTAAAGTGTTCCCACTAAAATGAGGGGCAGTCCTAGGACGTGGTCCTCCCATGACAGTTGTAGAAGCTGAAGGGACATGACCAGACATAAATTGAAATGGAGCGAAAAAGGTCGTGCCGCCCCCAGACAAGGCAGAAGTGGATGTGCCAGCCCCGGAGGGAGCAGAACAGGTTGTGCCGCCTCCGGAGGGAGCAGAATGGGTGGCGCTGCCCCCATAGGGAGCGATGCCCACAGCTCACGGGCTAGTATTAGCTTGACTACCCGACGAAGCGGACATAACATTCGAAATAAGACTAGGCATACCAAGTGAAGAAGGATTAGTGGTCGAAGGGTTTGTGGTGTCATCGAGATCTGGCATCCCATATAGGAATCCCTGAGTGTATGTACTATGAGATGGGTTTGGCTCTGGGGGTGGATATGGCCCAAAGCTTGAAAAAGTGACATGTGGGGGTAAACCTTCCCCTCCAAGTTCCCTAGGAGTGGAAGGAATGGGATGTCCTTCGACATCCACCGATGGAGTCACGGGAATTCTTCCCGGTGTGGCAGATGCAGAAGTCATAATGTACTCATGAATTTTATCAAAATTCTCAAAAGTGTCAGAGGGGATCCTTTGGTGTCTCTTATGAAAAGGACATGTTACCTCATCAGCTGGTAAGCCAGCTATACGATGAGACTTGTGGAGAGGTGGATCTCTCTCCATGATAACTCCAAATAAACAGAACGCCTCCTAACGGCCAACTATCGATCAAAGAGCACACACCTAAAGAAACTATAGCCAAATGCACACAAACAAGACTGGCTCAAGGGACCTACCGACACTACAGCTAGTATGTCTCTCCTAAGATAGGCTTGAGACTCCCAAACTATAATCAGAGGTAATAGAATCAGTTATAAGGGTTCCCAGATGTCACTGCATGCACAGGTTCAAATCCCTATACAACAGGAAACTATGTTGTCCAACCCCTATCTGACTCAGGATACACACAGTATAACCACTGGAAGCACCCTATGTGATACCTAGGTAAAGAAACTAAGGTCACCACAATATCACCAATGCTCAGGGGGAAATTCGTAGGTGGGATCCATCGTATGGGTAGGGTATCTAATCCCGAAACGCAAGAGGGTTAAATCCCCCAAGAGTCCACGTACACGAACAAATCCTGGAAATATATCCTACGTTCAGCCAGTATTGGAGGGCTATCTCCATAACCAACCTCCCGTGACCTCGTGCTTAACTCTGGTTTGAGTAGAGCTTCCTGAGAACACTGATGTATACCATGGGTTTCACCACTCCCTGGTCAGACACATAATGTTGGTTCAATAGTCTTGGCTTGTTAACTCACAATGATCTATTCCAAGACTCTAAACCTAAGCTAGTTGGTGCACCCTATAAAATGAAAATCAATTCTAATCAATTTTAAGATTAAGCATTGATTTTAATGGTTGTAATTACTCAAAGGATATGGTCGTGAAACTGATGATGTATAAGACTCAATGGTATGCACAACCGAAAAACACTAGACTAATCTAATCAATAAAAGAGCATGCCACAAATATGATAATCAGTCCAACGGTTTGAAAATAAAATGCAATCTCTTTAACGTTTCAATGCAAGTCCTAGATGAAATCACAAGCACTCAAATGCAAAATGTAGTACATAAATCAAAAAAATTTGTATTTTCTCTTATAAATGCAAGGAAAATGCAAAACAATGTTTTTGTATTTTTTCAATATAATGAAATGGAAAAAATGCAGGCGAAATCTAACTATTCAGTAAAGAAACGCAGAGCATATCAAATAGACAACCCAGCAATACCCAAATAGTAAGATTCAGCCAAGCTAATTATCTATAAAACAAGAAATTGTGAAAAATCTAAAAGCTCAAAAATTAAAAGAAAGAGGAGTTTCTGGTCACAAATAGAGCATGGAACAGTCAGGAAACAAGCCAACTAAGACTCAGGAACACTCAAAATAAACCCATCAAACACCCAAGGCCAAAAATAAAACAATCCTGGAGTTGTACGCAACTCTTCAAAAAACATTTGTGGGTAGATGCAGGCTATAGTTCACACAGAGGCGGGTAGACGCGGTCAAAACTAGGTTGACCCACGTACAGGGAAAAGAAAATGAGCCCAAAAAAAGCTAGTTTTCTACTGTAGATCCCGACTGCCAATCAATGACACAGAAGCTCGACAAACAACAACTCAAAATAAGGATAAATGCCTAAAAATCCCCAAAAATGGATGTTCTCCCCAGCGGAGTCGCCATTTATGTTACGGAGAAAACTTCCTATGGCTTGGGGCAGACCACAACAGACAGTTGACTACCAGAAAATAACTCACTTCCTAATGCAATGCTATATAAATGACAATTCTAAGATAATGGATAAAAGACCAACCTTCAACTGGATGTTCAAAGTAGATCCCCGTTGAGCTTTCAACTTCTACACTTGAAACTGTAGATTAGTCTCAACAATAAGTACAAGCAAGTGCATATAACATGTGAAAGACATTAGCATAATCAATAGCATGATCCATGATATCATAAGCAAATATAACCCAATGTAATTTAACAATATTCACAACATCAATTGGACGAGAAAATGAGTATTTCCATTAATGAATAACAAGAAGTACAATATACGGCCTCTTGTCGGCACCCAATCTGAACCAAGAACTGGGTCTCTCCACTTATGCTCCGCCACTTCAATCCCCCATGCAATGGCAAACTCAAACTATAAAAGGACTTTGGTAGGTGAACATAAGGAGTTCACAACAACAAGGATCAATGAGTGTAGACTCAAGTCACGGCAAACATTTACTAGAGTTATCTTGCTCTCTCTTTCTCCTCCCTTCCATACACCATAAGAGCTCAATATATAGCCTTCCAAACGTAAGTGAAAGTTCGAATTGAGTCGTTTCAGGGTATATGGAGGGCCAAAGGTCACCCTAAGACCACGTTTTGGGAGTAAAAAGTAATTTTCTATTGGTTTTTACCATTTTACTTGGTGTCCGCGGGCTATAGTGGAACAGCGTGCGTGTACACTAGCTATTGTGGAACAGCTAGCGTACATGAACAAAAATAGGGATTTGTGTGTTCCTAGAGGGAAAATTAGAGATCTAAGTCAATGAAATGGATCCTGATGCCAATCAATGTTGATGCTCACAAGGTGGAAAATTACACTATAACAGATACCAAATTTACTTCAATTTTTTTGAAATTTCTTTTTGTTGACTTGGGAACACAGCTGAATTTTAGCACTTCCTACCATCCACAAACAAATGGGCAAACTAAAAGAGTAAATCATATTCTTAAATACATGCTTTGCATGTATGTGATGGACAAACCATCCAAGTGGGAATATTATCTACACTTGGTAGAGTTTACATGTCGTGTGAACATATCCGTTTCACAACAATTACCCGGAGGATAAGTAAGAATAATCCATATTGGAAAATAAAAATGAATAATATATGAGAGATGATTATTACAAATGATTTCTGCCTCTTATATACAACTTAGGCATTGGCTTGAAAGGTCATGTCTTTTTAATATTATACTTATTAATGACTATTAACTATTATTAATTCTATTTTAATTTATATTCTTAACATTGCCTCTCTCTTAATATAACAATGGCTAGCAAGCTTCGTTGGGCATGAGTCCATTTGAAGTTTTATATAGCAGAAAGTGCAGGACACCAGTGACATGGAATAATCTGGTGAACATAATTATAATTGGGCCACAATTGCTTAAGGAAATGGAACAAGAAGTTGCAAAAATTAGGTAGAATTTAAAGGTTGCCCAAGATAGGCAGAAAATCTATGCAGATAAGAATAGAATGCATAGAGAATTCAGCGTTGGGGATCATGTCTACCTTAGAGTGAGGCCAAGGAAGAGTTCCTTGAAGCTTGGAAGTTGTTCCAAGCTATCTCCAAGATATTGTGGACCATTTGAAGTGCTTGAAAGAATAGAGCCAATTGCATATAGAATTGTATTTCCTACTAACACTAGAGCTCATAATTTTTTTCATGTTTCTTTGCTTAAGAAATATGTACATGATCCTAACCATGTGGTTGATTGGGATGTGATTCAGGTGGAAACCGAGGGAGAGTTCCAAACCGAGCCACTATGCATCCTATATAGGAAGGTAAAATTGCTCCAAAACCGATCCATTGGACAGGTAAAGGTGCAATGGAATCACTTCGGTCCCAATGAGGCTACGTGGGAGTTGAAGGATGCCATGAAAGAGGCATACCCATTTTTGTTCTGATTTTGAGCAAACACCGAGGACAGTGTTATTCCAAGGGGGGGAGGGATTTTAATACACTCAATTTTGACTTGGAATGTATTTACTATTTAATCAAAATTATGTAAATGATGTAAATATGCTAGTATGGATTCCTAGTGTGGAGCTCAAGGCCAATGCCCAACTAGTGAATGGATATGCATGTATGATGTATATATTTTTATTTGGACCATATGATTGGCTTATCATGCCAATTCGAAATGTATGTAGATATTATGTTGGAAATTAATAAAATAGTCCAAGAGGGCTATGTAAAGAGCATTAGAGGGGCTATGATTCCACCAGAGGGGAAGAGGAAGGGGGGCTATGAGAAACCAAATCCTAGGTTTCCATGTGTCAACTTTAGAACGCATCCAAAGTATGCCATGTGCCTTAAATGAGCCAATTATCTTCTTTTGACTATTAAACCCAATCATTGAATGCATGTGTGAGGTTGGTGGGGAAAGTCACTTCATGTAGTTATTGAAGCATGGAGGTTGTGACAGTTATGTCAGCTGTAAGTAGTCCTATTTCTTCTAACGCCAGAAGCTATGTCAGTCGTCTTTTCAACCTTACCTCATATCCATGGTGTCAACACTCTTTTATCACTCTATCATTCTCTCATGCATGTTCCTACACTACGTAGAGTTTTCCATTGATGTTCATGTCCATTACCAGACTGTGTATAACCTATAAATTCAAATTTGAAGACAGATTTGCATTTTTGGAAGGGAAAATAGATGGTTGTAGGTGGGCATGGAGGTTGGGAAAGCTAGGAACCCTTACCCATTGAGTTATGCTACTTCTAGATGCTTGAGAATCCATGGATCAATGTTGCAGGAGGTTCTCCATTAGCATACAACAAGTTGGAATCTTACTACACACACTGGTAAGCATTGTAAGGGTTGGATTTCCCGAGGAAATTTGGATCGGTGAAGGGAAATTCTTTCCTTGTGTTGTGTGGGGAAGTTAGAAGGAGGGCCATGGTTGTGATGGCATAGTGAGACCCCCATAGAGATCTAGTTGTGATTTTTGGCTAAGCATAGTGAGCAAAATGGGTTGTGGTATGAGAGATAGAATCATGTAGTTTTTTCCTTCGCCCTAGTGGCCTCATAGCCCAGCTTGGGGGTGGCCTCTCAGCAGAAAGAGTATCTGTTGGATAGAGTGCCTACGGATAGGTGGAAAATCGCTCTTACACAGCCAGTTGCTTGGATATTTTTTGTTAAGATAAGTATTCTTATGTATTTGATGTGCAATGATTTTTATTTACATGCTTGTGACAATTATGCTTGAAATTGCATGGTACGTGTGTGTGGATCAATTTTATTTCCATTGTATGTTTTTATTTACATGTCTACACATGCATTTTAGTTGTTTGAATTCGTAATTATGGCTATGGGGTGAAATTTTGAGGCCCCAATTCAGTTAAGTTCCCCTCTACTGGTAAGAATGAGGGATGGGGACGTTATAAAGAGGGGGGAGACTCATACGTGTTAAAACTATCCAAGAGTCTATACTTGTCTATTGGCACTCTTTGAAGCACATCCCCAAGGGAGTCTTGGATAGGATTTGAGATTGTTGATTTCATTTTATGTGGAGAGGAAAGAGTGATAGGATGGGTATCCATATGGTAAAGTGGCAACTCATAGCTAGTACCAAAGTTAAAAATGGATGGGGTTTAAAATATATTTCATATTTTGGAAAGGTTTTAGCAAGAAAAAACCTATGTAACCTTATGTAACCTTATCAACAAGGATAGATATGAAAAAATAATTATTATCTAGTAGTAAATATCTCTAGCACCATTATTGGATTTGATTAAAAGTCCACAGAAGAGCATTAGAAAAGTATCCAACCAATGGAAAGCATTAGTGTTGGTGTTCCCGGTCATTGAAGATTTATGGCTTGTAAAGTGGGAAATGGTTCCAAAGTTAGACATGGATTTGATGTAGTTATGGGCTACAACAATTCATTTTTTCTTCCTCGTGAACTTATTTAGCTACTACAAATAAGAGGATAATTTATACTTAGCCAAATTGTGGACCAAATCAATATAGACATGTATAAGCAAGGTTGGAAGGATTCTTTGAATTTGGGTATGGAAGATGATCATGCTAAAACTTAGGATATTATTCTTGTAGAAATTAAGAGGGTTCATATTGGTATAAAGGATGCTCCAAGTGAAATTGTACATATAAAAAATAAAGTTGTAGGTATTTATACAACCAAACTAGGGTATAGTTCGATGATGGAGTTGGTTCATAGGAGAGGGTGTTAAAATTCAATATGCTAAGACAGAAAATAGCAGCATTACATTCCATTTCACAATAATAGCATATACAGGATCACTGAAGAAACAACAAGCATAGCATAAACACAAGAGACATAGATTTATCCTGGGAAACCCTCATGGGGTAGAAAACCTAGCAAAGCTTTCCTCAATACGATGATAAACCAAAATACAAGATGTGCTCCCTCCTTCTAATCCTCCTTAGCAAATCTCCCAGACAAGTGTGCCTCTTTTCATAAGTGAGTGAGTGTATCAAATGAGGAACACACCTCCTCTATATATACACTACTCTGACATTTATTTTACACAAGTACATGTAGGCTCGTATTTAACCATTAGGTTAAATACCCTATTATAACTGACTGGGCCGACCCCCACATGGTGGGTCTAATAACCCTAGTTACCACAACTTCTCAGAGGAATAAACATCTCCGGATACATAATAAAATCACCTCGGAGGGATGGAACATCTCCGAAATAAATAATGTATAAATATAATATTCTTAGAAGTTACAATATTCAACACTCCCCCTTAACGAGAAGGATATTATAACAACATCTGTAGGAGCAAGGAGTCATTCATTACATCATCTATATATCATCGGAAGCTTTCTTCAATTCATCATCATCAGTAACTTGACTAGTTACTGGAACATCAACATCATCAGAGTTGATAGTACTCAATCATCAGCTTCGTCATCACACGATCAACAGCATCGTCATCATACGATCATCAGCATCGTCATCACACGATCATCAGCATCATAATCAGCATCGTCATCATACGATCAGCAGCATCATCATCACACGATCATCAGCATCGTCATCATACGATCAGCAGCATCGTTATCACACGATCAGCAGCATCGTCATCGGCATCGTCATCACATGATCAATCCAATTCTCTTTACGACCTATGTCCAAGGATGATGCAATCCAGTCATGTACCTTTTGAACCGAAGTCCAGGGACGATCCAGTCCTATCATGTACCTTTTGAACCAAAGTCCAGGGACGATCCAGTCCTATCATGTACCTTTTGAACCGAAGTCCAGGGATGATCCAGTCCTATCATGTACCTTTTGAACCGAAGTCCAGGGACGATCCAGTCCTATCATGTACCTTTTGAACCGAAGTCCAGGGACGATCCAGTCCTAACATGTACCTTTTGAACCGAAGTCCAGGGACGATCCAGTCCTGTCATGTACCTTTTGAACCGAAGTCCAGGGACGATCCAGTCCTATCAATTTTCGGAGACCTCATGTCTACGGCTCAGTTCACAGGACCAAAGTCCAAGGATGATCCAGTCCTTACCGTACATTTAGGACAACGTCCAAGGATGACTTAATCCTCAACCGTACATTTAGGACTACGTCCAAGGATGACTTAATCCTCCACCGTACATTTAGGACCACGTCCAAGGATGACTTAATCCTCCACCGTACATTTAGGACCACGTCCAAGGATGACTTAATCCTCCACCGTACATTTAGGACCACGTCCAAGGATGACTTAATCCTCCACCGTACATTTAGGACCACGTCCAAGGATGAATTAATCCTCCACCGTACATTTAGGACCACGTCCAAGGATGACTTAATCCTCCACCGTACATTTAGTACCACGTCCAAGGATGACTTAATCCTCCACCGTACATTTAGGACCACGTCCAAGGATGACTTAATCCTCCACCGTACATTTAGGACCATGTCCAAGGATGACTTAATCCTCAACCGTACATTTAGGACCACGTCCAAGGATGACTTAATCCTCCACCGTACATTTAGGACTACGTCCAAGGATGACTTAATCCTCCACCGTACATTTAGGACCACGTCCAAGGATGACTTAATCCTCCACCGTACATTTAGGACCACGTCCAAGGATGACTTAATCCTTCACCGTACATTTAGGACCACGTCCAAGGATGACTTAATCCTCCACCGTACATTTAGGACTACGTCCAAGGATGACTTAATCCTCCACCGTACATTTAGGACTACGTCCAAGGATGACTTAATCCTCAACCGTACATTTAGGACTACGTACAAGGATGACTTAATCCTCAACCGTACATTTAGGACTATGTCCAAGGATGACTTAATCCTCAACCGTCCACCAAGGATTTCATTCTCGAAGACATACGTCTACGGCTCTTCTTTCAGACTGAAGTCCAGGGATGATCCAATCCCCTCACATGTTCACCAAGAACTTCATTCTCGAATACATACGTCTACGACTCTTCTTTCGGACTGAAGTCCAGGGATGATCCAATCCCCTCACATGTTCACCAAGAACTTCATTCTCGAAGATATACGTCTACGGCTCTTCTTTCAGACTGAAGTCCAGGGATGATCCAATCCCCTCACATGTTCACCAAGAACTTCATTCACGAATACATACGTCTACGGCTCTTCTTTCGGACTGAAGTCCAAGGATGATCCAATCCCCTCACATGTTCACCAAGAACTTCATTCACGAAGACATACGTCTACATCTCTTCTTTCAGACTGAAGTCCAGGGATGATCCAATCCCCTCACATGTTCACCAAGAACTTCATTCTCGAAGACATACGTCTATGGCTCTTCTTTCGGACTGAAGTCCAGGGATGATCCAATCCCCTCACATGTTCACCAAGAACTTCATTCTCGAAGACATACGTCTACGGCTCTTCTTTAGGACTGAAGTCCAAGGATGATCCAATCCCCTCACATGTTCACCAAGAACTTCATTCACGAAGACATACGTCTACGGCTCTTCTTTCGGACTGAATTCTAGGGATGATCCAATCCCCTCACATGTTCACCAAGAACTTCATTCTCGAAGACATACGTCTACGGGTCTTCTTTCGGACTGAAGTCCAGGGATAATCTAATCCCCTCACATGTTCACCAAGAACTTCATTCACGAAGACATACGTCTACGGCTCTTCTTTCGGACTGAAGTCCATGGATGATCCAATCCCCTCACATGTTCACCAAGAACTTCATTCACGAAGACATACGTCTACGGCTCTTCTTTCGGACTGAAGTCTAGGGATGATCCAATCCCCTCACATGTTCACCAAGAACTTCATTCTCGAAGACATACGTCTACGGCTCTTCTTTCGGACTGAAGTCCAGGGATGATCCAATCCCCTCACATGTTCACCAAGAACTTCATTCATGAAGACATACGTCTACGGCTCTTCTTTCGGACTGAAGTCCAGGGATGATCCAATCCCCTCACATGTTCACCAAGAACTTCATTCACGAAGACCTACGTCTACGGCTCTTCTTTCGGACTGAAGTCAAGGGATGATCCAATCCCCTCACATGTTCACCAAGAAATTCATCAAAACATGTGTCAATCATGTATCCTCATCTTCAAAACATGTATAACAAAACATGTATCCTCATCATCAAAACATGTATAACAAAACATGTATCCTCATCATCAAAACATGTATAACAAAACATGTATCCTCATCATCAAAACATGCATAACATCTATCATCAAAAGCATGTATACATCTATCATCAAAAGCATGTATACATCTATCATCAAAAGAAAAAAAATATAAGATTCCTAAATCTAAATAATTCTAAGTAACTAGGTGTAGTAAATAGGTAACCTCATCATTGATGAGACAGACTTGTTATCAGATACTATGCTACTCCCCCTTTCGAGGAGGGTCCTTCTGGACTATACCAAGCTTGTCTTGGAAGTATTCAAACTTTACTCGAGACAGAGGTTTAGTCAAGATATCAGCAATCTGATCCTCAGTGCTTATATACTCGAGCTTGATAGTTCCTCTCTGCACCATATCTCATATATAGAAGTATCGGATCTCTATGTGTTTTTGACTTATCGTGGACTACAAGATTTTCTATCTTGATGCAGTTTTGAATGTCACACATAATCATAGTGGAATCCATTTCTAAGTCAAACACTCCATATAATAGCTTCTGAAGCCACACTGCTTCACAGCTGGCAGAGCAGACAACTATATATATTCTGCTTCAGTAGTACTGAGAGCCACACTAGATTGTTTCTTGCTGAACCATGAGATCATGGAAGATTCAAGACTATAACATCCACCTGATGTACTCTTTCTGTCTGAGGCACTTCCTTCCCAATCAGAGTCTGAGTAACCATGTAAACGGATTTCATGACCTCCAAGATAATATAGACCAAAATCTAATGTACCTTTTAGGTACCTCACTACATGCTTTGTAGCTATTAAGTGAACCTTTCTAGGTTCTACTAGATACTGACTTAGGGCATTTGCAGCAAAGCATATATCTGGCCTAGTATTTGTTAAATACATCAATGACCCAATGATTTGTCTATATAGGGTTAGGTCCACTAAATCCAATGAGTCATTAACTAATAACTTCAAGTTGGATTCCATGGGAGTGGCGATGGCTTTATACTCCAACATATCAAATATTTTTAGAAACTTCACAGCATACTTACCTTGATTTAAAAGATTCCTTTTGGATCTTGCCATACTTCTAGACCTAAGATGTAGTGCATTAATCCGAGATCTTTCATTTTCATTTCTGCAGCCATTTTCATGATTTGTTTCTCATTCCTTGTCAGAAAGAGATCATCGTCATACAATAATGGTATGATAGGTTCATCATCCACAACCTTAAGGTAAAGGTTAGGATCAGCTTTACTTCTGGTAAAGCCCAAGCTTTGTCATGAAGCTGTCAATTGTCCATTATTCACACTCTGCATTGAGTGATCTTCTGCATATCTATCTGTGCCATCTCTCGTCAGATGGGTCTACTAATATGAGCCTAAAAATCATTCGAACTCTGCGGTGAGTTCCTTCTTGCATCCATGTCATATGTGTATAGAAGCCATATTCAACCTTGTAGCAAAGGTTGAGATCCACATTACCCATGATGATCATTAAGCTCATCAATTGACTACCAATCCTGGGTACCCATACAGAACCTGATTCACACTTCTTCTTTAATTACACCATTAAGAGAATGGTCTTATCTAGCCACTTGGAGCAAAACATCTCATCATGATTCTCTTCCTCTTTCTAAGAGAATCTTCTAGCCACAAGCCTTCTATAGTGTGTTTGATTTGTAAAACTTTTGTTGAACATCCATCGCTTGTTCAGTGTTCATCATTCATCATGATCTTTCCTACAAATCAAAATTAAGTACATGATTAGTAATACTTCATAATCATCAAATCATATTGACATGATAACCTATTATGCATACAGATATCATTTGCATAGTTATGCAACTATTTTGACCAATACTTTGGCACAACACTTTCCCATATCCTGTATGCATACAGTGGCTATCTAGATGCCTTCCATCTCTACCAGAACATACTATCGAGAGTGTGCACAACTCTCAGCATGTCAGCAAAGAGGTTTCATTCTAGACAAGCAACAATGGAATGTTTGTCCAACTTACCAATCATATGCATATTAGTAGCATGATATATTCTAGGAATACAAATATGCATACAAGCAATATCATTTACTATTTCTAATAACAACTCAAATACTTATCTTTTATGTTTGTGTGGTTGCCTCCCGCTTGATCTTCTGTATGTCTTCTGAACTTCTATTCATTCTGTACCACTTGTAAGTGGATGAGTCTTTGTCTTCATGTTGTCATGGTCATGGAACTTGATTTGTCTGAACCTCCTTAAGTCATACCTGTCAAGACTTCTTGTAGTCTTCTTATGTAAGGCCTTAGCCTCAACTCCCCCTGAAACTTGATCTGGAGCTTGATTACGATTTGCTAGAGAAACCCTAAAAATTCAATCTTTGACTTTCATACTTCTGAATGGATGGAAGGATGTGTCTTGCTGAGCTGATCAAACTAGCATACTTCAATTTTGAAATTTCCAAAATTTGACCCCTCAAAATTGCCTTCAAAATTTCTGGATCTTCTGGACAGGAACCCGAACTAGGGCTTGATCAAGCCCGGTCTTCTACTCAACCAAAAAATTCAATCTTGGTCTCTAAATTTTGATTTTCCTGAGTAGCATTCAGCCGTGGACTCCGATTCCAAAAATTCCAACTTTCTCCGAAACCCTAAATTCCGGAAGCCATGAATGAATGTGCTCAAAAAATAATTCTGTTTTGACAGAAATATGTACCTGATTGTTTCTGCTGTAACTCTGAATTTTTTAATCCACAGGGTCTGAAAAAGTTTCCTGAGATAGCCTATCCTGTTATATTTTCATCCTGACAGGTCTGACCTCAATTGGACTCTCTGAGAGAGAGTTATTCCAAGTGTCGCAACGTGACCTGTTTATGGGATAAAACAGGAGAACGAAATTGTACGGCGTGCCACGTGTCACTAGTTCAGTTTAGGCCTCTGCAAAATTTTCCTGAGATAGTACAGTCTGTGTACTACCTTTCACTTTTTACGAAATTTCATTTGGAGCTTCCTATCCCAATTTATGACCTTTTTTCCTAGGTCACCTGATTTTGACTGAGATCTGGAAGAGGCAGAAACCCTAACTTGTACTGATCATAACTCACAAAGTACAACGAATCTGAGGGTTCCCTTTGGACACAAGGTACCTGGGGATGTCATCTACGACCTGTAAACCTTTCAAATCCTGAAAATTCACATAAATGGATTTATAGCGAAAGTTCCACGATGACTGGTTTTTTTCTATATAAAACCCTAACCTTCAAATTGTCGCAAGAGAAGCAAGTGTCGTAAGTGCCATACATTGCCTTCCTTTAGGGTATCTTTGATGCCATGTTAAAATTAAATATGCTAAGATAGAAAATAGCAGCATTACATTCCATTTCACAATAATAGCATATACAGGATCACTGAAGAAACAACAAGCATAGCATAAACACAAGAGACACAGATTTATCCTGGGAAACCCTCATGGGGTAGAAAACCCAGCAAAGCTTTCCTCAATAAGATGATAAACCAAAATACAAGATGTGCTCCCTCCTTCTAATCCTCCTTAGCAAATCTCCCAGACAAGTGTGCCTCTTTTCATAAGTGAGTGAGTGTATCAAATGAGGAACACACCTCCTCTATTTATACACTACTCTGACATATATTTTACACAAGTACATGTTGGATCGTATTTAACCATTAGGTTAAATACCCTATTATAACTGACTGGGCCAACCCCCACATGGTGGGTCTAATAACCCTAGTTACCACAACTTCTCGGAGGAATAAACATCTCCGGATACATAATAAAATCACCTCGGAGGGATGGAACATCTCCGGAATAAATAATGTATAAATATAATATTCTTAGAAGTTACAATATTCAACAGAGGGTGTGGTGGCGGATTTGAATTTTGAAAGTGAATGTCTTAATCAAGACTAAAATATTTATGTGACTTACAATGATGAATAGGCCCCCCATCTAGGACTTACTACAAAAAACAAATAAGCATGGGATGAGCATTTGCATACTTTGTAGAAAGTATGAGGAACATGTTTCACACTTATTTACCTAAATAGATATAGGTAAATGGATAGGTGCCAATTCATTTGGGAAGGAAATTTTGTTAAATATTTCTTTAGTTGTTGTTTCCAAAGATGAGAAATAAAGGATTCTAGAGCCATTTTTTTATGAACCTTTGGAGTATTCACTAACCCAAAATTCCTTATTATTTGAAGAGAAGATTTACAAACATTTAAAGTTTTTCTTAGATCTATGATATCTTTCAAGGCTATCATAATCACACAAAAGTGCATTCTACAAGGTAGGTTGGAAAAATTTTGATTGATAAGACACTCCCTCAGGGTTTTTTTATGGCACTTCCTAAGGTCTAAAGAGTAATTATGGTACTAGGGATGCACTCTATCCATCGGATGATCATTTTGTTAAGTTTAAACTAATTTGACTAGCAAGATCACTGAAAGAAACATAATCACAAGATAGACAAAGATTTTACCCTGGGAAACCCTCATGGGGTAGAAAACCCAGCAAATATTTCCTCAATAAGATGATCAACCAAAATACAAGATGTGCTCCAAGACTTGACGTCCTTCTCTACCTCCTATGTAGACCTCTCAAACACAAGTGCGCTACTTTCTGAGTTGAGCAAGTGTGGGATAAGTGAGGAGCAATCTCCTCTACTTATACTAGTTCTCGACTGACTAATTCCCTTATGGGGTCAACCTCTCCTAGTGAAGTCTAATAACCCCTAATTAATTAACTGAGGGCCGACCCCCACATGGTGGGTCTAATAAACCTAGTTACCATAGTTCATCGGAGGAATAAACATCTCCGGATACATAATAGAATTACCTTGGAGGGATGAAACATCTCCGAAATAATAAAGTACAAATATAATATTCTTAGAAGTTACAATATTCAACACTCCCCCTTAACGAGAAGGATATTATAACAACAACTGCAGGAGCAAGGAGTGATTGACTACATCATACATGAAACATCTATAAATCATCGAAAGCTTTCTTCAATACATCATCATCAGTAACTCAACCAGTTACTGGAACATCACGATCATCAGCATCGTCATCACATGATCATCAACATCTTCATCATACGATCATCAGCATCGTCATCACACGATCATCAACATCGTCATCACACGATCATCAGCATCATCATCACACGATCATCAGCATCGTCATCATATGATCATCAGCATCGTCATCACACGATCATCAACATCGTCATCACACGATCATCAACATCGTCATCACATGATCATCAGCATCAGCATCATATGATCATCAGCATCGTCATCACACAATCATCAGCATCATCATCACACGATCATCAGTATCGTCATCATAGCATACTTTGCAATACACACGATCATATTACAGGATGATCAATCCCGCTCTCTTTAGGACATAGGTCCATGGATGATACAATCCAGATCAAGTTCCAGGATGATCAATCCTTATCACTTTAAGACAAGTCTCATGTCTAGGGACGATGCAATCCCATCACGTACATTTTGAACCAAGAGTCCAGGGACGATACAGTCCTATCATCAATTCTCAAAGACAAATGTCTACGGATCAATTCTGGGACCAAAGTCCGGGGAAGATACAATCCCCTACTTGTTCATTCAGGACTTCATTCTCGGAGACCCAGTCTATGGCTCAATTCTGGGATCGAAGTCCGGGGAAGATACAATCCCCTACCTGTTCATTCAGGACTTCATTCTCAAAGACCCAGTCTACAGCTCAATTCTGGGACCGAAGTCCGGGGAAGATACAATCCCCTACCTGTTCATTCAGGACTTCATTCTTGGAGACCCAGTCTACGGCTCAATTCTGGTACCGAAGTCCGGGGAAGATACAATCCCCACCCTATTCATTCAGGACTTCATTCTCGGAGAAATCTTTTCTACGGATCAATTCTAGGACCAAAGTCCAGGGAAGATACAATCCCCACCCTGTTCATTCAGGACTTCATTCTCAAAGACATCTTCTCTACGGATCAATTCTGGGACCGAAGTCCAGGGAAGATACAATCCCCACCCTGTTCATTCAGGACTTCATTCTCGGAGGCATCTGTCTATGGATCCTTTTAGAACATATGTTCAAGGATGATGCAATCCCCACAGTCCTCATCAACACAAGTATCATTAGTACATCATCAATACAAGTACATATATCATCAATACGAGTGTCCTCATCAATACAAGTATCCTCATCAATACATGTATACATATCATCAATACAAGTATCTTCATCAAAAAATGTATACATATCATCAATACAAGTATCCTCATCAATACATGTATACACATCATCAATACAAGTATCCTCATCGATCAATACAAGTATCCTCATCAATACATGTATACACATCATCAATACAAGTATCCTCATCGATCAATACAAGTATCCTCATCAATACATGTATACACATCATCAATACAAGTATCCTCATCGATCAATACAAGTATCCTCATCAATACATGTATACACATCATCAATACAAGTATCCTCATCAATATAAGTGCATATATCATAAGTATTCTAAGTATAGGTATCGTAAATATAAGTAATCTAAGCATACATATAAATATCTAGGTATAATAAACAGGTATCCTCATCATCGACCTTGATGTCAATGAGGGAAACCTCATCATCAGTGACTATATCACTCCCCCTTTCGAGGAGGGTCCTTTTGAACTACACCAAGCTTGTCTCGGAAATACTCAAATTTCACTCGAGACAGAGGTTTGGTCAATATATCAGCAATTTGTTCCTCAGTGCTCACATACTCGAGCTTAACAGCTCCTCTCTGCATCATATCTCATATATAAAAATATCGGATCTCTATGTGTTTTGACTTATCGTGGAATACTGGATTTTCTGTCATCTTAATACAACTTTTATTGTCACACATGATCACAATGGGATTCATTTCTAATTCAAACACTCCAGATAATAGTTTCCGAAGCCACACTGCTTCACAACTAGCAGAGCAGGCAACTATATATTCTGCTTCAGCAGTACTGAGAGCCACACTAGATTGTTTCTTGCTGAACCATGAGATCATGGCAGATCCAAGACCATAACATCCACCTGATGTACTCTTTATGTCTGAAACACTTCCTGCCCAATCAGAATCTGAGTAACCATGTAATCTGAGTTCATGACTTCCAAGATAATATAGACCAAAATCTAATGTACCCTTTAGATACCTCATTACATGCTTTGCAGCTATTAAGTGAACCTTTCTAGGTTCTACTAGATACTGACTTAGGGTATTTACAACAAAGCATATACTTGGTCTGGTATTTGTTAATACATCAATGACCCAATGATTTGTCTATATAGAGTTATATCCACTAATTCTGATGAGTCATTAACTAATAACTTCAAGTTGGAGTCCATGGGAGTGGCCATGGATTTACACTCCAACATATCGAATCTTTTTAGAATCCCCACAGCATACTTACCTTGATTTAGAAAGATTCCTTTTGGTTCTTTCCATACTTCTAGACCTAAGAAGTAGTGCATTAATCCGAGATCTTTCATCTCGAATTCTGAAGAAAGCTTCTTCTTGCATTCGATAATTTGATTCTCATTTCCTATTAGAAATAGATCATCTACATACAACAGTAATATAACAGGTTCATCATCCATAACTTTGAGGTAAAGATTAGGATCATCTTTACTCTTGGTAAATCCCATGCTTGTTAAGAAACTGTCAATCCTTCCGTACCAAGCTTCAATCCATACAAATCCTTTTTCAGCTTGCATACATGTGTTCTTCCATCTTTAACCTCAAATCCTTGTGGTTGTTCTATGTACACTTCTTCTTCAATCACACCATTCAGGAAGGCTGTCTTAACATCCATCTGGTGTAATTTCCACTTCATCATAGATGTAGGTGCCATGATAGTTCAGATTGAAGTGTACCTAGCAACTGGTGCAAATGTTTCTTCATAGTCAATTCCCTCTTTCTGAGAGAATCCTCTGGCTACAAATCTTGCCTTATATTTTTCAATGCTACCATCTGCAGCATGTTTTATCTTGAATATCCATTTGGAAGAAACCACGCTTTTATCTTTTGGTTTGGGAACTATATCCCAAACATCATTTTTCATTATTGACTGGTATTCTTCTGTCATTGCTTCTACCCACTCTTTCTTCTGAGCTGCCTCTTCATAGCTAGTAGGTTGATGATCCACAAGATCACACATCAAGGCCACATAGTTGGATAATAGCGTTGGTTTCTTTATTTCTTTAGTGGAGCCTTCAAGAGCTCCATATTTTTCAGCTCCTTGAATAATGTCTCCAGCCCATGCTGGCCTTCTTTTTCTAGATAAATTTGTAATGGGGGGTTCTTGTGGTTCTAGCATGTCATGGTCCTCTAGTGCATCATCTTTAGGGATGGGTATAACTTCTATGATTCTAGGAGGTGTATCTTCTTCATAGATTTCTTCAAGTTGGCACTTTCTAGATTTCTTGAGAGCTGCTTCTTCATCAAATGTTACATCTCTACTTATTTCCATATTATGAAAACCAGGTATGTAAATTATGAAAGCTTTGGATGATTCACAATATCCAACAAATATTCCCTTCTTACCAAAGGGATCCAACTTGGTTCTCTTTTCTTTTGGAATGTGAATGTACACTGGACATCCAAATATTTTGAGATGGCTTACCTCAGGCTTCTTTCCTGTGAATATTGCTTCTGGAGTCTTGAATTCAAGAGTACTATGGGATAGTCTATTTTGTACATAGACTGTTGTTTTAGCTGCTTCATCCCATAGATACATGGGTAGATCTTAGTCATGTATCATAGTTTTTCAGCTTCCATGATGGTTCTATTCTTTCCTTCAGCAACCCCATTTTGTTGGGGATTGTAGGGAGTGGTTAGTTCCCTCTTGATTCCAGCTTCCTTACAAAAGTCTTCAAAGTCCTTTGAAGTATATTCTCCGCCATTATCTATTCTGAGAATCTTGATTTTATTTTCTGAGTGATTTTCTATTAAGGCCTTGAACTCTTTGAATTTCCCAAAGACTTCATTCTTTCCTTTTAGAAAGTATATCCAAGTCTTCTTTGAATAATCATCAATGAATGTGAGATAGTATTCAAACCCACTTAGGAATGTGGTGGGAATTGGTCCACATACATCTGAATGTATTAACTCCATAATGTTCTTAGTCTTTGTTTCACTCTTTGGAAAAGGGTTCTTGACATTCTTCCCTTTTTCACATCCTTTGCATGAGCCATTATGATCAATCTTCAAGTCTGGTAGTCCTATAACTACCTTGCTTACATAGGGTAGGGCTTTGTAGTTAATGTGAGCTAGTCTTCTATGCCATAGCTCACTGGGGCTAGAGGTTTCATGAGCAATGGCAACTTGTGGATGTCCCTTGAGCTTGTAGAGACCTCCTTCCTCTTCACCAATGGCAATTGCATCTTCAATTTATTTTCCTTTGGGCCACATAAGTACTTGTCCATCTATGAAAGTAACTGTAAAACTTTTCTTATCTAGTGCTGAGATAGAGAGTAGGTTCTTCTTCAAACCTGGTACATATAAAATTTCTTTCATCTTCAAGGGTGTTCCAGAATCAAGCTTATAGCTTGCTTCACCAATTCCCTTGATGGGATATTGATAATCATCTCCTAGAGATACCTTTTGTGGAGAAGACTTTTCTTCAAGTCTTGAGAGAGTTTTCTTTTGACCTGTCATGCGCTTTGAAGCACCACTATCAATGAGCCATGTATCTTCTCCAGGAGACATAGATCCAGAAAGTGCAGAAAATAGGACATATTCTTCTGGATCTTCTTTCTTTACTTTAGATCTTTTCCTTTGAGGCATTTCCTCTTCTTCTTCTTCTTCTTCTTCTTCTTCTTCTTCTACTTCAATATCATCTTCTGCCATATGTGCATGATGTCTTTTGTGAACAAACTTCTTCTTCTTTTCTGGTAAAGTACAGTTTATGGCATAGTGTCCTAGTTTAAGACAATTGAAACACTGGACTGTGGAGAGGTCTCTTTTTGAGTTTGTTCCTCCTTTCCTTTTGAATCTATGAGAGAGTTGAGACTTCTTGTGGTCCACTTTATTGAAGTGACCCTTTCTTCCTCTTTTGGTGTGTGTAGCCAAGGCTTGGTCATCCTCCTTGAGAAGGGCTTCTCTGTTGGATACCCTAGCCTCTTCTTGAACACAATCCTCCCATACTACATCAAACTTTATACTTTCTTTTCTGGCACACATAGTTTGTATAAATGAATCCCAAGGTCTAGTGAGACCATTTAGAGCAGTCATCACAAGTTCATCTTCATCAAGAGTATATCCAATGGCATCTAGTTGTTCCTTGATTTGTGAAACCGTTGAGAAGTAGCCTTGAATGGATTCTCCTTTGTGCATCTTGGTACTCTTCAACTGAGTTCTTAGGTTCATCTTCCTATTTATGTTTTTTCCTTCATACATTCTTCCTAGGGCATCATACATTTCCTTTGGAGTCTTCTTAGAAGCCACTTGGGGAATCAAGTGGTCTTTAATAGAATTGGCTATGATTCTCTTTGCCCTAATCAAATCCTTCCTATGCTTCTCTTTGGCTTCATCTTCTTCAGGTTCTGCAACTTCATTCTTGATATATTGAGCAAGATCATTCTCTTCAAGAATGAGACCAATTCTGTATTTCCATGCCCAGAAATTCTCTATACCTTCTAGCTTGTCTTCAAGCTTAGTGCTTGGAGCCATCTTCTGTTGGGGGAGTCCAAGAGATAAGAGATAGAGTAGTACTTACCAGGAGATTTTCACTTTTCACTTTTCCAGATCTGCAACAGAATTTCTAGTTTATTACACTTTTGGAAAAACTAGGGTTTGAATTTCTCGGATTTCTACCCAACCAAAAACCTCGATCCAGGGCTCAAAAGATAGATCTTTAGAAGGGTTATTCAGCCATGCAACCAGAATCCAAAAATACTAACTTTTGTAGAAACCCTAATTTTGGGAGAGAGAGAGAGAGAAATATAATTTCACCTTGTGAAAGATGTTCTATTCAGGCTAGCTCTGATACCATGTTAAGTTTAATCTAATTTGACTAGCAAGATCACTGAAAGAAACATAATCACAAGATAGACAAAGATTTTACCCTAGGAAACCCTCATGGGGTAGAAATCCCAGCAAAGCTTTCCTCAATAAGATGATCAACCAAAATACAAGATGTGCTCCAAGACTTGACCTCCTTCTCTACCTCCTATGCAGACCTCTCAAACACAAGTGCGCTACTTTCTGAGCTGAGCAAGTGTGGGATAAGTGAGGAGCAATCTCCTCTAATTATACTAGTTCCCGACTGACTAATTCCCTTATGGTGCCGACCTCTCCTAGTGAAGTGTAATAACCCCTAATTAATTAACTTAGGGCCGACCCCCACATGGTGGGTCTAATAACCCTGGTTACCACAATTCATCGGAGGAATAAACATCTCTGGATACATAATAGAATTACCTCGGAGGGATGAAACATCTCTGGAATAATAAAGTACAAATATAATATTCTTAGAAGTTACAATATTCAGCACATTTATCAAGTTTAAAGCTAATCTATATGGCGACACAAACAATATACTTGAATTTATGGATATCACAATTCTTATGAAATTGGCCTTGAAAAAAACTTGGCCTTGAAAAAAACTTTAGCAAGTTTAGGTATTTAGGAACTCACTATTAGTAATCAAGTGGATAAACAATGAACAAAGTATTCAGAATATTTCTCTTTGGGCAATAGAATATCAGTTGAAGGGGATTTCACAAATATCTCGTTCTCACATGTGTATAGGGAACTGAACTCATTAGCATAATCTCTCTCAAAACGAGGCTTACATTTGACTCCAGAGGTTATTATTCAAGTGGAATCGATGGTTGGAGACTTGCTTGAGACACGAGGAACAATATAGATATTTCTACATAATACTTTTTGGCTCTTATGTATTTCATTTAGATTGTTGTTTATGGGTGCAATATGGTACTGCCGTGTTTATTTTGACATATTGAATTACTATAATATGAACTATATGAAGTTTAGTCTTTAAGAATAAGCAAAATAATCAGGTATGGTTAGATATATGATGATAATCATTGTTATCTTTGGACTAATTTGAAGTTGGAGACCTATTTTCACAAGTATTACAAAACAATAAATTTTGTAAAAGTGTTGAGAGCACGTGAAGAAATTGTAATTCATTTTGATTAGAATAAATATGTGTTTTTTTTGGAAAAAAAAAATCAACACATGGTTATTTGTATACATACAACAAACTCTTAAAAAAACTAAGAATTAAAGGAATTTAAATCCCCATTTCTTAATACAAATTTAAGTGTATGAATATTGTTTTTTCAATTATATATCTTAACTCAAATTCAATGTTAAAGATTAATATAAAGATAAATATTAAAGATTAATTAAAATTATCTTTCATTTTTTGTGTGTGAGATTATGATAATTCTCAGTATGAATTTTATTAGCGTTAGTGTTGAATATTTATTGTGTTGCAAGTGTCCATATAGCTCAAACTTCAAATATTCATATTCTTGAGCTACATTAATGTTTGATCTATAAATTATCGTGAATATTCTATTGGAGTAATTTGTCACAACAGATTTCACAATTTTTTTGCAAACCCTTAGTTATGCAATCTTTATTGAAGATATAAAATTCATATTGTTAGCTTAATTCCACATAATTCTAAAATAAATTGAAAGTGAAAGGAAAATAACTAGAGAAAATTACAACATACACACATCCACACAAATAACACGAAATATACCTTAGGAAAACCCAATATGGGGAAAAAATCAACTAGAATTGATGATTATTCATTGCTCTTTTCTTCTCCAATATGCAATGTAAATACAAATAAAGTGGTACTCTATATGGAGTTACCTATGGCATTGTGGAATGTATGGCTACTACAAAATATCCTACTTCCTTTATTATTCTCTAATATCCACTCTCTAGCTCTTTCTCATCTATGGAACAATATAATAATACCATCGGAATGGAACCCCTTCATCTCCTACTGGCCTAGTATTTAACAATGTCCCGATAGCTATTTGGGGTTAGTTTTAGGGTTTTTTCATGCCTCAACTTCTGATTAGGGTTAGGGTTATGGACCCTATGTAATGTTTTTTAAATTACACACATGAATATCTCCACATGTGTGGGTAATGAGAGTTGATGTGGAATCTACTTGATACCATGGCGGTCAACAAGATAGGTCAATTTGTGGGAGGCATAACTTTATCATACGAACTCCGATTTAGGTGAAATTTGCACTATTGGAAATCTCTCTGAGTGTAGAAAAACATTGAGAGGGTATGAAGTCTATTCTTAAACCTTTGACCCCCCAAAAAAATCATTTAATCCCTCAAACGAGAATCAAAAGGTTATAGACCCAAAATATGCAAAGTAAGAAATGCCCCTAAAATGGGCCCTACAAACCAATTCATCCAATATTTCCACCCAGAAAGCACCAAAATAGATAAAAAATCATTATTGATCCATTTCATGTCACCATTTATCCAAATCTATAAACCATTGGAATTTACCTTTATTTGGTAGATCGCATGCCCATATCTTAACCTTCATTCTATTTAAATGTACTTTAGATGTAACAAACATATGTAATATTATGGAAAATCTTATTAAATTAAATGTTAAAAATTTCATGTCTATGATAAAATTCAATATAAATCTGATCATATGACCAAATTGGACCCATAGAAGCCACATTATAAAAGTGACAATGATAGACCTCATGAGCTTGGAATTATTAAATGCATAGAGGTGCTAAGGATTTTAATAAATTATACTGATGATGACTAGGGCCCAATTATCGTATTTTCACACATTGTTTTCAATATATTTGTGGAAGCATTTAAGTGTTGATTGATTGTGTAGATAATTGAGGAAAACAGATTTAGTGTTGTTTTTGTCAATTCTTTATATTTTGATATATGACTATCAATAAGCACCTAGTAGTGGAGAAACTAATGTTTTACATGTCGGGATATATATCGTTGGACTTGAAGTTACCTAAAATCCAATGGTATATATCCCATATTACACGGCTCTAATTTATTTGTTGTTGGTGCATAATGTTTGGCCTTATTAATTGTAATTCCTCATTCAATTCAATTCAATATACTGATAGCCCGTGGGGGGTAGCTCAAGTGGTTCTGTGGAAGTTTTGAAATTGGTTGTGAATAGCAGGTCATGTGTCCGATGCCCCCCAACTTGCATTGTGAACCATGACTCGGGCCTTGTGGTTGCACCTAGGGTTATAGTGGTAGCGAGATTGGACCCCTGGACCCTGTGTCACGCGAGTACCATCCCAACCTTCGTTTCCGATTCCCCTCGTAAAAAAAAAAAATCAATATACTGATAGTGATGTACTGTTAATAACTTAGTCAAAATTTATTGATTTTACAAGCACTAAAATCTATGTAATATAATGAAATCAATGCAAGAAACAACCTATTTTATGAGATTATCATATAATATACAATGTAGACAACAATTTTAGATTTAAGTCACTAATGAATATAGAATGAAGATATTGCTAGAACACAAACCCAAAATCTCAAATTCTTTTATTTCATTTTTTTTTAGTCCCATTAATGTTATCATGATCTTATCCTATTCAATTGATTACTTTTTTTTCCTCGAAAAAAAGCGCATGGCCCATTTTATTAAAATAAACCACATTGTGCATAGACCTAGAAGACCTTCATACATTAGAGTCTACAGTATTGAAATTGTATTGGGATCTATACAAACTGCTAGAAACCCAGCTAGGATATCCTACCAACAAACAAATTCAATAGCAAAAACTCGAGCACCGAGGCACTCAGAACAGGGAGAGAATCCCCCAAAGAAGCACATGAGCTCTAGGAATAAACAACCTTCCCTTCCCTCAACCTCTGAAATGTCGGTGGCCAGGGAGCACACTGCCACAAGTGCAACCCTACCACTGCAACTCTGAACGATGCTGAGGATAAGCACACACAACCGCCAAAAGTTTCCACCATCGGATCCACACCACCACGGGAAACCCAACTGTCTTTGCCTGAGAAAAAGGAAAGAAAAATGCCACCACTGGAAACACACCACCACAGTAAACAAGCCTCCTCTTTAAAAATCTCACCATAGGAACCTTTAACACGGTAGAACAGAGAAATAGAAGCAGAAAAAATGGGTGCATGAGGTGGCTAGGGTAGGAACCCTAGCCTCCTATAAGTAATTCATTCTTGACTCTCAAAACAAGCCTCCTATAAGTAATTCATTCTTGACTCTCAAAACGACAACGATTACAATACTCCAAACTCAAAACTCATTCAAATGATAATTTTTTACTCAAAAGCAATGACGATTGAAATTAGTTATTCACTACCTCACTACTAAAATTCTTTATTAGGATAATGATTTCCCTACAATCCTATCTAATCAATCATTTCAAAATAGCATGGGGGCTTCACTCAATAAACTGCTATCATAGCACGTTCATTCGTGGCATATGAAACAATACCCCTAATTTCACTAAATATTGGAAAATACCTTCCAAACTTGTTTTTTTTTAACCCCCTCTCAATATGCCTTCCCAATTTAAAAAAAACCCTATTTTCCCTAGATATTGTATGTATCAATTTTTTCATTAACATTTTTTATACCCCTTTATATTTCTACCTAGTATATTGATATGATACCCCTCTTATGACCACACATGCATTCTACAATGCACCTTGCTTCTTTTGATGTATATTGTGGATGCACATTACTTCACCCACAATGCAATTACTCAACCACATATCATTATGATTTGCAACATCTAATGGTCTAATGAAGAGATAGGAGATCACTTCTTGTATGTCACAAGAGCCAATGCACATAGTACAACATTTAGATTGCATGTTGCAGTTCCCCAATCATTGACTAAGCCTATTGTGGGTTAGGTATCCAAGCCCCCCAGGGCCTGTTATACCTCTATATTTCACGGTGTCGCATCCCCATCACAAAACAAGTTGACGACACTTTCCCTACTGTTTTAAACCATCCAGAAGAGACAGATGATGAGTCAACCTTGAAGGTGAATCCACCCTGGCAAGTTTTGACCCACCTTGGACTTTATTTTTACACACTACCGCGCCTTGCTATGTTCCCAAAACGCGGCACTAGACACTACCGCGTGCTACTTTTGCCTCAAAGCGCGGCAGTGCCGCGTTCTGTAGACCTTGCAAAACGCGGCACCCTTTTAATAGTTTTTTGCCCTTGGCTTGTGGGATCTTGGATTTTCGAAGATAATGGAAGATTGGGTTCCTTGATTCGATCTCACCTCATCTCCTTCGATTAGAAACCCTGATCCACTTATCCCTCCTTAGATCCACTCATCTCTCTTCTTGGTTAACCTCACCATCCACTATAAAAGAGAGGCATGCCATTGGAAAGGGGGAGGACTCTTGAGAGCACCAAACTTATGGTCTTGCAGCATTGTGGAGATAGCTAGAGGAGAAGACACTTGGAGTTGGAGGATTGGCTTGGGCATCAAGCACCCTTTGTAAGTAATCTTCAAGTTGTAATGGAATAACTTGTCTTGTTTTCCCAAATCATTTGTGTTAATATTGTTTTAATGATATGATTTGTATCTTTCATAGATTTAGATCCTAACTCATGTTTTCAGATTGCTAGAGAATAGTACATGCTTGTGTTTTGGTTCCATTGTTAACAGGTCTACTTGTGAGGACTTGGAGCTTGGAGCAAATATCAAAGACAAGCGTTTGGACATAAGGTCAGTTAAACTCCTTCTATTCTTTTCAGCATTTTAATTCTGAGATGTTTGTTAGATCTAGGGATTCAAGGTTGCATTTGTTTTGTCTGTTCTTAGCCTAGAGTTAGTTAAAGTCTACTTTAGTCTAAGGGAATTTTGACTTATCCGTAGGGCAGAATTCCACATAACAGGGCCTGTAACAAGCTCTAGGAGGATGACTAAACCTACCAAGGCCTGTAATAGGCACGAGTGGTTGGGTATTCAAGCCCCCAAAGCCTATCGAGGGCCTATAACAGGCCCTGGAGGCTTAGAGCCTCCCAAGGCTATTGGTAACAACTGGCTGAGTGTTATTGGTAACAATTGGTTGTCAATCACCACTATCTCTCGACTATGATCGACTGGAAACACACTTCACCACGAAACCCTCTGGCCTCAAGCATGCCTCAAGACACGATTTCCCTGCGTATTGGTAAGCCTGAGCCTTGCCTCAACCCGATTTATCATCCGGCCGTGATCTCGCCATCTCCATTTGGTAGATATTTGTCAGCCCACCCATATAAAAAAGACCCCAAAGTATTTTTGTATTGTTACATTAAATAAAAAAACCCTTTGCCCCTTAATATATAAGCAATATAATTTTTAGGTTTTCATGAATATTTAATACTGCAATATGAATGAACGTGGTATTATATTGCCTTCTAGTGAAGCCCCCGTGCAAAATAGTGATGAAATGTTCTTCATGTAGTCTTTTATATTAGTATACAAACATTGAAATCACTGCAATATTTTGATAACATATCACTTATAACACGTAAAACACAAGCAAACATGAAACTTAAAAAAAAACACTGAATTTTAATAAGACAATGTTTATTACCATTGACAAATTGAAAATTATATGATAATTCAAATGAGACCTACATAATTGTATTTGATATGAAATTATTTATTATAAATTTTCTTAATACTATATTTTTTTTCTAAATAAAAAAAATAACACTCCCTGTCATAATCAAACTAAACCCAATTCATATTAAAACCATGTTTTATTTTCGAAATATGTATAATGACTATAAATACAAAAGATTCATTCATTCATTCTTCATTTTTTTTTTAAACTATAAACTAAACTGTATAACTATAATATTATGAAAATAAATAAATTCAAATAATTCTTTGATATTTTAATAATAATAATAATAAATTATATCTCATTTTTTATACAATTTCACTTATCAACTCTTTAGCAAAACAATCTTTAAAATGGATATAATAACAATAAATACAAAAGAGATTATAATAATTGTAAATAAAAAGACTTAATATCTTAAGAGGAATCGTATCCTCCCATACATATATAAATTAATGAATGCAGCCAAACCATTAATAGACTCGTTCATGGATGTATTAAGGGAGAAGATAGATGTCACGCTATTTTATAAAGATTAAAGTTTAATAGAAGAAGAAATATTGAAAACTCAAAATGTAATTGATATGAATTTATTTATCATAAATTTCATTAAGACCGCATTTTAATCACTGAAGTGCTTATCATAAAGTATTATGTGGTCTTGCCAAAGATAAAAGCCCCGTCCACATGGGTAGACAGTGGAGATTTTTCTCGAATTCTTTGACATCATGGGTCCGGAAATCTGGGCTATGGTGGAAGACACTCGGATCACATGTAAGGTTTATGTTGCCTTGAATTTTACTTTTATTGCGATGGTTCCAAAGACATTTAATCCTGGAACCTTTGCCGATTTTAGACCAATATCCTTTTGTAATCATATATATATAATTATATCAAAAATATTACCAAAAAGAAGCAAGCTAGTCTTATCAAAAAGTTTGTTTATGGAATAATTTGGGTTTCTGGAAAATAGACAAATACTCGATGTGGTGGGAATCGCATAAGAGGCCTTCCATAGCATAAAAACTCGATACTTAAAATCCTTGATAATACAACTGGATCTTGCGCGTGCTTATGATATGGTCAATTGGGGGTTCCTAGGATTAGATCTTTTATAGATCGACATTTCGTGGAAAGCTATAAGGTGGATCATGGGTTGCGTAACTTCGGTTAACTATGCCATTCTTATAAACGGCAGTCCCATGAATTTCTTCTCCAGTTCCAGGGGTTTAAGGAAAGGATGCCCCCTTTCCCCATTACTGTTTCTGATCATTATCGAAAGCCTTAGTTGTCTCATCAATAAATCTAAAGTTGATTTCCAAATAAAAGGGATAAAGGTCACTCCTAGGATGGCTATTACATGTCAACTATTTGTTGATGATGTGATGCTTTTTGGGGAAGCGAAAAGAGAAGAATGGCCACATTTCAAATTCATTCTGGATTTGTTTTGCAAAGCTTCAGGGATGATTATCAACATACATAAATCGATCCTTCATAAACATAATATTGAAGATGATCAGTTGCAGCGGATATTGCAAATTCTACCATTCAAGGCTCATGAGCTGACGGAAGGCACTAAATATATTGGCTACTTTATTAAACCTAATGGATACAAGACATCGGACTGGAAATGGCTCTTAAAAAGAGTTTATAGAAGGATTCTTCATTGGAATTGGAAGTGGTTATCCATGGGTGGAAGATTCACTCTTGCAAAATCAGTTCTGCAAAATCTAGGACTATATTGATTCTCTTTCTGCAGGATTCCAAAAGCAATACTATCTAAGATCAAGGGGGAATCCATCATTTCATCTGGTCTGGGAAAGGAAAAAATAAGTTCCAACTACTTGATTGGTCCATATTGGCTAGGCCATATGAAAAGGACGGATGGTCACTAAAAAATATCCACTTTTTTCCTCTAGTCTATTAGAAAAAAGCTTATGGAGGGCTCTTACTGTGGACAGCTTATGGAGTTGTATTCTAAAAGATAAATATTTTTGAGGCCTGGCGACATTACAATGGATTCGATATCAGGGAAAGAGTCATAAAGGGTGCTCTAACATATAGGTCGGCCTCCTTTCTTCATTTATGGTGATGGCTAAGTGGTTAGCATGGTGTTCAAGCAATGGAAGACATATAATGGTCGGGGAAGACCTGATTATGGGAAGTCCCATAAACTACAAACTTTCTCCTGAGTTAGTCGCCTGTCTTCACAATCGCGGATATTACACACAACCATATTTTTTTGGACAGCCGCTCTATCATGCCACTACATAGATGGATTAATGCCGAACAATTAGGCCTTAACGGTAGCCTTGTTGTCAAATGGTCTAAGTATGTCATTGATCTCTACAGAGGCAACATCACTATCTCAATGGAAGAGGACCAATTATTCTGGTCATGGAATACCAATGATGGCTCGTTATCAGCTCGATTAGCTTATGAGGCAATTATGGCAGATATGCCGGTGGAAAACAATTGGTGGCATAAGGCTTGATGGAAGTGAAGATTACCCTTAAAGGTCAAGCTTTCCTATTGGTTATCTTTGGAAAATTGCATTCTATCCTGGGAAAACTTACAAAGAAGAGGTTTCTATGATCCCAGTATTTGTCCCATTTGCATGGTTGATGCCGAAACAATTACTCATCTATTTGTTAGTTGCTCTTTCATTGCAAAGATTTATTTATTGGTTAAATCCAATAACGTCCACATTGGGGTTTGGATCGATGACACAGTTCAGGACTGTCTCAAAAATTGGTTCTTACAGAACAAGGATTTGGGTGAACTAGCTTGTTTTATTATTTGGGAGACATGAAGGGCGAGGAACTGTTACACGAAAATATCATCATCATGAGTTATGTGTCCTTCACTTGTCTTGATTCCTAAAGAATTAACCCTAAATTGACCAAATGAAGGGAGTTATTATGGTTTTCTCCTTAAGTTGTCATGCTGATGCACCTTGCAAGTTGACAAAGTGTGCCAGGTCCTTCACGACGTGCTTTGAACATTGATAGAGCACGTCACTGACACCTTTTCCCTTTGGATAGAATGTGTCACCATTCAAAGACGCATGTTTCCTATTGAGAAAGTGCATCAATGTCAGTTAGAGGAGAAAAAGAGAAGCTTTGAGCGACTTCTAGAAGGAATATATTCGTGGAGTCCTATCCCAATATATCAGCAAAGGTGGCATCCGATCCCCTACCTTCTTGGGATAATCTCTTAGTCTTCTCCATCAAATCCTCAACCCCTTCTATCCATTTTGGCCTATATATTCAAGCCTCCTCTTCATGGTGAAGGGAGGAAGGACCAGAGCATCTAAATGCTGGTGAAATTATGCTGGAGTGAGAACCCTTTCTTTTGAAGGCTAGATTCAATCCTTGAGGCAAAGGTCAATTGGAAGGAATTGCAATGTCAAGGCTTGGTTGTAATCCCCTCTTCTTTTATTTTCATTAATACAGTAATATACATTATTTCCATAAATATTTGTTGTTCATTATAGATCTTTAGAATTAGTTTCCTTGACCACTAGTTTAGATTAATTCATATCGCATATTACTATCACGTGTATGTTTCCACTTGTTTGTCGTTTCTTGTGTTGCAACTGAATATGAAGGGCTACGTCAAGCAAGGAGCCATCACTACATTTGCAAGGTGATTAATCCATCTGCATTCTTTGTAATTTGCTTAATCTAGGAAATTTTGCATGTTCTGTCCTGATTTGTTCTAGATCTATCACATTTAGACTAGGGAGATCGGTTGGTGTTCGCACCGACGGATTGTCTAGAAACAAAATTGGCAACTCCACTAGGGAAAATGATTCCATAGTCTTTAGGTTGTTTAAGTTGTGATCTGCATTACTTTTTTTTTTCTCTTAAATCCTTTCAAATTGCCTCATTACTTTGTATCTATATTCCTGTGAGTCACTGGGTAATCCAGTCTCTGTTAGCAGCCTTTTACTCAACCAATTACCTCTTTGTGTTTGGGATTTTTTATTGTTTCAATCCTATATTTCTCCTGATGCACCTAGGTAGTGTCGTACCTACATTGTTGTAATTCTGACACATTATGTCTTAAGGCAGAATGCGGCACTGATGCTTGTTACCAGTGTGCAGAAAGTGTCACTGATGTGATTTCCCTGTGTCCAAACCACGTCACTGAGTCTCTGATGCTCTGGTGCATACTTGCAACCTGCGTTACCCTGTAAATCTTGGTAACTAGGGTTGGACTTCCCACAAAAATTGCTTTTGATTGTTTTTCTGAGACCTGTGTTTTGCTTGTCTCAGGCATATTATCTCTCAGATTTGGATTGCTTCTTCCTTTGGTTTACTTTGAGATTTAGAGATTAATTAGACTTCTTAACAGTCCTAGGTAGTCAAGTGGTTTCTTCCTTGGTCTTGGGTAGTTTCAATCCCTTGCAAGTGCAGCTAGTCTTGTGACTTGTTGAGCATCCTTGATCTGTTTTGCTTTGAATTCAAACTCTTTGAGAAGCTTGTGTTGGTGTGGTTTTGGTACAATTGAGTGTGAATATTGAATTGTTACTTTTTGGGTGATTGATTTCTTAAGAAATTCTGTTTGTTTAAGAATTGCAGTAGTGAATATTCTCTCACATTTCGAATCAAGGTAGAGGAAGTGATATCATTCTCAAAATTGTTGAATACATTACTAGGGAAAATAATAAAAAATTACTCTCTTCACTTTGAGTGCATTGCTTGAGATTGCTGAAAATAGTATTGATGATTTTGATAGTTGCTTTAAAAACTTTGAAAGAGCTGAAAATTGTGCATGCTTATGTCTTCTTGGTTTTAAAAAGAGTTCAACTTCATCTCTCCAAAACTATTAAGTGAAAATTAGGCCTTCTCAAATCTATTTGAACGAGTAGAGAACACTCTTATATTTTTTTTATTTCTCCTCACCTATTCTCTTCCTTGGTTTAAAAATAAAAAACATTACAGCCATAAGAAGTTCATCTTTTCATTTTGGCTTATATATCTAGCTTCGTTGAAAAGAAAAAATTAAAAATATTTATGGTTTGGTGTGTTATTTTGTTTGTTGGTTTGTCGGATTGAATGAGAGAGTGTTTTTAGTCTTTTGGATTGATTGGAAAAGAAAGTGAAAAGGAGTGCTTTGTTCATTCATCTTAGGGAAAGAAATATCTCTCCCCTCTCTTTAGATAGTTTTCATCGAAAAAACAAAAGACTTGCATTCCATTTAGCTTATTCGTGCATATTCTTAAGGGTCTACACTTCATGCATTCACCTAACCGTATAAGATAAAATCAAACCGTAGCCTGAGTTAAAAATTTGAGAAACTCATGTGATATGGTAGAGACATGTTCCGACGTCTTTAAACGTAGAAGTTGTCATTATCTGCCTACACTGCATCCCAGGGGCTTGTAGTTCTTCCACGTACTAGTCGATATATCGAACGTCCTTTCACATACCTATGGGTATATAGAAAGGCACTTCACGTACTCAACAATATATAGGAAAGATCATGTAGAACATTTGTGCATTAGACAACACTACTACGGATTGGATCTCCCACGTACCTTGTGTATATCAAGAGACCCCACTAGGATCCTGAAAACATCTGAGTCAACCACTGGCCATCTTGGAGTGGAAATACACCGAGAACATCACTCAGGGAGCTACTACGCACGTACTGCTAGGTAGACAGGTAATACGGTCAAGGGTACAGTCCTAATCCTCACTGGTTAGTGCTATGAAATATTGGCTTGAGTATTACTATTGGACCCTATAGTATATCGCAAGTTGTGACGCCTTGATACTCCCATGAAGATCCATCTCTTTAATCCCACCTATCATATAAGTTTTCTTGCAAATTTAGCTTGAGTAGGACTTGAAGTGTGTTTTTCTTTAGAATACTCTTAGGAGAATAATTTCATCAGTCATTATGACTGAACAACCCTTAAGGAGATCCGGTAGAATACTAAACTTGATACTTGAATATCCCCCCAGTAGAGAGGAAAACACAAGAACAAGTATGGACCAACCTACTACATATGGATCGTGCGAAGAAGGGATTCCTACCATTGAATCAGGAGGAAAATTTTCTCCTCCTGTAAATCCACTCATCACTTATCCTATGGTACCATTGGTGGTGTAACAACCTCCTTCGCCTGACACATCTTTACATTACTCGCTAGAAGGTCACCCTGGTGTTGTCGATTTGATCTACACTCAACCCCCAAATGACCTGATAGCAACTGCTTTTGGTCCAACCGCATCGTTTTGGGGGACCTCCTTAGGATATGTCATTTTCGATTTTGGCTCACCACCGATTGTGGAGACCCCACCACCTCCGCGTCCTACCAGACTTATTCCAAACATGGAATTTTTTGCACCACTTCAAGATACCATGGCTCACTTACATACACTTGGAGATCAGGTAAGGCGCCATATTTTTCCTTCCCAATCCACTCCGTAGGTATCCATTCCCGAAAACCACTCCCCAGTACATTCTTTCACCCTCCCTTCACCAGGAATGTATGATCCTAATATTACCACCTACGAACAAGAGGCCAACCATATTTTTCGTTGAATGTGCATCAAAGTCATTTGGTCGGTTATAGACCTCTGTTGACCCCAACAACTGGAGGGAAACCTTCAACCACTATTAACTTCATAACTGGAACACAACCTTCGACACAAAATTCGAGCGGAGGCCACCCTCTAGTTAGTGGTCAATATATGATTATAGGGCATCCTATGGTTAGTGGTCAAAACACAATCACTGGGCAAACTTCAGGGGGCATACAATATCTATCTGGGGGGAAACCCCTAGTTATTTTCCAGTATTTAACTAGGGGGAAACCCTTGGTTAGAGGACAAAAAACAAGTGGAGTAAAACCTTCGTTCATGCCCTATAATACAATTGGAGGTCCATCTCTAATCATGGGACAACCTTCATGGGCTCATCACGTGGGGGGGAATTTGTATGGACCCAACCCCCATGGGGGCACACATATTCGAGTAATCACAATATAGCAATAGTTCAAACCTATCAAAATACTCCAGGAAATATTTATCCTGGATCACCTTACCTCGGAAACATGAATACCCCATGGGGATATCATAATGTTCCACCGACTAGACCTCCAGTCGGTGGACCACCATCTCCACCACCACCTCCTCGACACCACTTGTCCCACCTCCTCCACCACCCTCCAGAGGACCCCCGCATTCAGGAGGAAGACCCCCATCAGGTCCACCTCCTAACCCGAGAGGACCACCTCCTTTTGGACAACCCTCTATGGGAGGACCTTATGGTCAATCGATTTATGGTCCTACTGGTACTCAAATGCCTTACCAATATTACCAGTATATACAACCAAACAGACAGTTACCATTTTTGGATACTTTAGATATTCCAGATATGTCACGTTTGACCAACGATCCCATTCAACATGGCATGAATTGGCAACCCATTCCTGTGAAGTTGCCATCGGACATACCCAAATTTAATGGAAAGCCCGGCGAGGAGCCCAAATACCACGTAATGACCTAACATTTGTGGTGTTCCTTGAACTCATTAATGGATGATTCTATCTGTTTGAGGATGTTTCAACTTTCAACGCACCCTCACCAACACAGCCGCCAAATGGTACATTGAGTTACTGCCACACTCTTTCGTTGATTTTCAATCCTTGGCTATTGCTTTCCTTACACATTTCCAATTGTCGATCCACTATGAACTAGCACGGATATTTTAACCGCTCTCCAACAAGCAACCTCCACTCATATTTTTTATCATATTCATGAATGGAGAAGAATTCGTTGGCTCATTAAGGCTCCCATTCCGGATCAATTATTGGTCGATTGGTTTACCAATTCATTGTTACCTATCATAGCCAAAGATGTCGCTATGGGAAGGGTGGTTATGGAAGAACAAGTCATTTCACATGCCCAGTACTTAGACTTATTCTACGCTCAATCAAGCACATTATATGACATAATTCCTAATTTCCCTCTCCCTAGATATGACCCAACGAACCCCCCCACAGGATCACATGTCGACAACATCATTGGTTCCATTCATACCTATCCTGCTAATCAATCGGTTGGATCACAAAGCCACATGGATCCAACCCCCACATCATCACGGGATGAAAATAACACCAACCAGTCACCCAATCCTGCTTCCATTATAGAGGTGAATTCATTCCAATCTGCTTCATCTCACAAATCCAGTGGCAAGATTAAAAACAAAGGGAAATCTAAGAAACCTTCTAATCAACAGGAACATAAGAACAATCCTGACCCTCCTGACACCAAACCCTGACAGAGGGCTAAGTATCCCTACTTACTATGTGGTGACGACCACTTCACGAAAGAATGCCCACATTGTGAAGAAGTCCAAAAGCTCCTTAAAGTAAACCCTACACCTTTGGTTTTAATGGACCCCTTCCCCACACAACAGCAACAAATGGTTGCACAACAACCAACTCCTCCTCAAGGAGAACCATCCACAACGACTCATGTTCTCATAATGCGTAGTGAATTGGTGAACCTATCTACCAGGACACGTACATACGATTATATTCCCACCAAAGAATCTAATTGAAGTAATACTAAGAAACCCTCCACATCCACATCCATTATTCCTCCTTCACAAGGTCCTTTGACTACAGACAAACCTATACCAGCTGCAGTATTGTGCCTGCCTAAGAGCACAATCTGAAAAATAAATTTTCAACACCAATGCCCAGGCCACTCAAAACTACAATATTGTGGAAGACCTCGCCCAGGCACCATGTTCTATGTCAAATCTTGAAGTCTTACAAAATTGTCCCAATCAGCATAAGACTCTGCGATCTGTTATTGGATCCGTGGATCCTGATTCCTCTAACACCATCATGTTTAGATTGGAATACTTCAAGCTGAGGCTTTCCCACCAATTGGCATTTCAGATCATTACCAATGTCACTGGGAAAAGTATCCATCGTACTATTTTAGATGAAGGAGCCTCTACTTTAGTAATGTCACTACCTTGTTGGAGATCCATTGGCCCTCTTGAATTGAACCGTTCCGCTACCACTCTGAAATCATTTGACGGACGTGGATTCCAACCACACGGGATTCTACAATCTTTAGCAGTTGAGTTAGGAGGTAAGATTGTTTCAATTAACGTGGAAGTAGTCGCAACTCTGTTGGATTATAACTTGTTACTTGGTCGAAATTCGTTATATGCTATGACTGTGGTCGCATCTTCTATCTTCCACATGTGCAATTTCCCCATCATGGGAAAATTGTCACTATCGACCAATTAGATTCTTGTACACCGAACACCACAAATCATCTTGCGGACAATGTCCCTCTTTTAGGACACTCTTCACAAATACATGAGAGTGTGGGGGTAGGAATCCTAAAAGAATCGTCTTTGATGGGAGTCTTTCCAACACTTGATCCCCCATCACATGTTTCCATGGTGAACATGATCTCATCCATGATCCCATCCTCCTCCAACTCGGAGGACCCTTGGATTGTTCCCGATATTATTAACATTGTTTTGATTAGAGATCAAATGCCTCTCCACCTAGCTAAATCCATGTATGAGGCCATCCAATCAGTGTCTTATTCACCTGATGACCACCACTTGGTGGAATCTGACTCAGGTTCTCTGCCATATTGGCGGAACTCATCACCGCCTCTGTCCAATCATCTCCTCCAGACTTTTCACTCTAATGAATCAATCATGGATATTATGAGCTTAGATGAGCCCCCATGGGAAGACCATCACCATCTATCGTCCTTCCTCTCGCCTTTAGACACGGGAGATAATGTGATTCAAACCATTGTTTTACCAGATGTCATTCCCAATCCTCAACCTAATATTCTCATCCAAGATACGGTAACCGAAGGGAATTTGGAAAACATGATGCCTACCACCACCATAGACATCTCAGCAAAAACAGGCATCATAGAGCATATCCACATTGGCCAAACTTGTTCTTTTGACAAAATCAAGAATTATACGGCCTTGTTCAAACAATTCCACGACGTTATTAAATGGATATACGAAGAAATGCTCTGGATTGATCCTACTATCGTTGTGCATGAAATCAAAACATATCCAGACGCAAAACCTGTCCAAAAAAAACTCCGTCCAGTGCACCCTAGAAAGACTGCGGCTATCAAAGTCTAAATTGAAAAGTTGTTGAAAGCTGGTTTCATTTATCTTGTCCCCTTGACAGATTGGGTCTCTAATATCGTTTAGGTTACAAAAAAAAGGAACCATTAGATTTTGTGTCGCTTATAGGGATCTAAATAAGGCTTTTCCTAAGGACAATTACCCCACCCCATTTATCGACCAAATCATTGACAATTGTTCTGGTAGTGTCATCTTTTCATTTATGGATGGATTTTCTGGCTACAATCAGATTGAGGTCCACCTAGCAGACCAACTTAAGACCACATTTATCTTCCCATGGGGTACATTTTCATATCTCAAACTACCTTTTGGCCTTAAAAATGCTGAAGCCACATTCCAGAGGACCATGTCGTATTCCTTTCATGATATCCAGGATTTTGTGGAACCCTACCTCGATGATTTTCCAGCAATTCAAATCGTCGTGAGTTTCACATCAATCATCTGATGGTCATTTTCCTCAGATGTCTACGATATAACATCCACTTAAATCTTCACAAGTACATATTATGTGTGGAGACCGGATGTCTCCTTGGCTTTATCATCTCCAAAGATGAGATTTGCATCGATCCCCTCAAGGTAGAAGCTATTCTAGTCCTACCCCACCCACGAACATCACCGAACTTCAAATTTTGCAGGGGAAGGAAAACTACTTGCGCCATTTCATGTGTAATTTCACGGAGAAAACACAAGGTTATATGCAATTGTTAAAGAATGACGTCTTCTTTATCTAGTATGACTACACCCAAAGTGCCTTTGAAAATATCAAACACGTCATTACCCATGCACCCATGTTACAACAACCTAATTACACCAAGGATTATATCCTTTATCTTGCTTCCTATACTTCAACCATTGGTATGGTTTTAGTGCAGGAGGATAGCAACGCATAAGAACATGTCATTTACTACCTTAGTAAGGGTCTTATTGACTTTGAAACTCGTTATTCGCATGTTGAGAAGTTGGCTCTGGCAGCCATCATCGTTGTCTAGAAATTCTATCATTATATTTTGCTTCGGACTACTACTATCATTGTCGATTCTAACCCTATGTACCACGTCTTAACACGCCAACTACTAGGGGGAAAATATTCTCGCTGGATCGTGATTCTTCAAGAATTTGATCCACAGTTTGAAAAGGAAAAATAAAAAAATTCATTAGTGTTCGTGGAGCTAATTTGCGATCTTCCCCCGTATTGATCAAGAATCTGATCCCCTTAACTCTCTTCCCAATGAATCATTGTTCCTGATCAGTACTTTTGATCCCTGGTATGGAGATATCATCTTGTATCTCCAAACGCGACGTTTCGTGCCTCACCAATCCTATGATGAACGACATTGTATCCATCACCACGTGAAATATTACCTAATCATCGATGATACCCTATATCGTCGTGGCATTGATTCCATCTTACGACGTTGTTTAACTCATGAAGAGGTTGAGCATGTCTTGAATGATTGCCACTCGGAGGCATGTGGCGGTCATCTCTCTAGGATGGCTACAACCCAGAATATTTTACGCGCTGGATACTACTGGCCTTCCATTTTCAAATATTGTATGGAAACGGTCAAGAAATTTCCTCCTTACCATCTTTTTCATCATAAAAAGTGCACGCACCCGGCCCCGCTCCATCCAGTTATCGTCATCGGCCCCTTTGCAAAATGGGGCATTGACTTCATGCACTGTAAGCCTACCTTGTCTGGGGGGCATGGTTATATTATTGTCATTGTAGACTACTTCACCAAATGGGTCGAGGATATGCCTACATACAAGGAAGACGGAGAAATTGCTGCACTCTTTATGTTCAATCATATCATCGCTAAATTTGGAGTCCCACAAGGCATCCTTACAGACCATGGATCACATTTCCAAAGTCTAATGGTAACTAAATTAAGCACTAAGTTGGGATTTCTTAATGAAAACTCAACCCCCTACTAGCCTCAATCAAACGGACAAGTAGAGGCCATTAACAAGGTCTTGAAAACCATCATTCAATATATGGTAGGCACTCACAAGTCCAATTGGCATGTGATGTTTTTTTCAGATCTGTGGTCATATAGAACTTCTGTCAAAGTCGCCACTGGTTTCACACCTTTTCAATTGGTGTATGGACTAGAGGCAATATTTCCTATTGAGTGCAAAATTCCATCTTTAAAGCTAGTCGTTGAACTCTTACCAAACACTACCATTGAGGAAGAGAGATTCTTGCACTTAGCTAGACTCGATGAGACTCGTCGTGATGAAGCTATGGACAATCAAGTGCATAAGAAAGGAATCAAGGCCCAATATGACAAATCTATAAAACCTCGTATCTTCAATGAGGGTGATTTGGTCCTGAATTACGACCAAAAACATGATAAACTGGGGCTAGGTAAACTTGAGTCCATGTGGCATGGCCCATACATTGTAAAACGTGTCTTAGAAAAATGAGCTTATGAGTTGGTTGATTACGACAAAATATATCTAGGGGAGCCTCGAAATGGGCTCTACCTAAAGTGGTACTATGCCTAGTTTATCTTGCATCAGTACTCTGTATATATTGTACATAACGTGGGTTTGTATTGGTGTGACACTTTCATTTTAGTGTGTTAGGGTCTTACCTCAATTATACCTTATACCATGCTCTGCCTGGATGTGTAGATGGAAACCCATTATGGATTCGCGGGAGGCGCTAGCCGGCACACCCAGAACCTTGCCTCGGTAGCTTGGGTACTTTATTCCCCTGCCGGTGAATTGATAGACTTGGGAGGAACTTGGCTAGGTCATGCAACTAATAACATCGTCGAGTATCACGAGGTAATTGGATTGTTAACCAATGCATATTCCCTTGGTGTGGAACACATTGTCATATATCTGGATTCCCAACTTGTGGTCTCCCATCTAAATCAATTCTATGCCATCTGTGACCCTACACTACTTAACCTGTTTTGGCGAGTATGCCTCTTGGAAGGGCCTTTTGAGTTTATTCAATACCAACATATCCTGATAGGTGTGAACACGATTTCTGATTCATTGGATAACTTTGTATTAGATTGGCACATTGCACATTTTTAAACATTTTATTAAGGATTCACAATTGGTACAACATGTAAATTATCCATTAATATATAATAAAACATACATAAAACCCCCATTCATCATAAAGAAACATTGTGTAAACCGCTAGATAATATTTTATATTAAGTCTGGAAAAATGTTTTACAAAAAGGTATTGGTACAAAAAATATGAATCCCATGGATTTCAGTCTATCATATCTACAAAATTTGAAGATCGTGTATTTTAGCACATCATCTCATATATATGCTATCAATAATGGTGCTCATGGCAGCATATGATGGCCCTAGCCACCCTGTGGAGTAATTGACCAAAACGAATTGAAACTCCAGTTGTCTGATGTTGATAGTTCCATGGAAGGTCATTTATAGAGATATATGGAATGTCTTTGTTCATCCGCTGGAGGTTCTCCTTGATCTCATCGATCTCCTCCATAACCTCTCGATGAACCACTGCCATCTCACGGACAACCCTTGCCTCTCAATAGGAGAGGATCCCGCCAGTCTCGAAGGGACAATAGCTATGTAAGAAAGGTATGGGGTATCAGTACTACAATAAAATGAAAAATCATAAAATACATAAAAAAGAGAGTCTTTTTATTACCTATGTCTCCCCACTTCTCTCCCTCTGGAAGTGCTAAGTCTGGATATCCTCATAAATACGCTCCCATGTATGCGTATTCCTCCACCATGAGCAACTAAATGTGTATCCATCTAAAAAAGGTAGGCCCATATGTGATCATCGGACCACTACCACCATGTTGAGCCATCACCTCGGTCCATGTCTACATGCGTGGGTCACGCGGATTGATATCACTGATCTATACCTGGGGACGGAGAAGGGGAACCCTCTCTAAGAAGAAAGAAAACACAATGGACCCATAACCAAACTACTTGAGCTCCCCTCTCCTGCATTTGGTCAACTCTTCCTTCAAGTTTGTAAGGAGTCACTCACACCAATTGAATATCGTAGGAGCCATGCATTTGATGGCATACAACATATGAGCCCTGGTGGCTTATTTCAGATCCCTGCTTCCCACCACTCTCTCAATAGTGAACATCACGGTCCTCAAGGGAAGGTCCCGCATGTTCTTGATGGGAATATTCCCACCCAACATTTGTGTACTAGGAGTGCAGAACTGTGCGATCAAGTCATCGATAGTCATGTCACCACCCCTAGGACCAAATAGTGATACTGGGGCTCCATGTCTTGATTACCCCATCAAAAAATATATATCCTCAATGTCCAAAGCAAGGATATATGTGCCGACTTGGACATGTTGTTGGTCCATATCCCACATTCGGATCAAATAATCCAATAATTGTAGTTGGGCCCTCATCTCTTGCACCTGGAATAACTTCAACAACCCACATCCTCTTAAAGCATTGACTGCATGTGGATCATTGCCCGCTTGAATGTCTTCTAATTCGTCTTCTCGTTCCTTCCATTGAACCATTTTGATGGAAAAACCCTGCATAAACATCAATTTAAGAGGTATTAGGTCCATCTCATGCCAACAAAAATCATTTTTTAGCTTGCATTTTCAAGTTTTTGGGTCGCTCTACACCAACGCACCCCATATTTAGAGATAGGGCGTCAGTGATGCACTTCATCCACAAGAGATGTGCATCACTGCTGAGTGATGCACTTCCCAAAAGGGAGAAGTGCGTCACCCAGGGCGCTAACTTCCCCCTATGGAATGGCCCTCAAAACTACCAAAACATGCCTAAAAACTAGAATTTCAACCATGAAATTGAAGGGAAAAGGGAGTAGGAATGCCTGGACCTGACGGAATGTCGAATAGTTGACCGATTCTCCCGCAATCTTCACCGCAAATTCAAGCTTGAAAGGGATTTTTTCTCGCTTTCAACTTGGTAAAAAAAATGGTAAATAATTCTTACGTTTTACCCTTTTAAATATCAAAATGGAATATTCCTATTTTAATTTTTATTATTCCATATGGTTTTTTGCTAATTTGATCTTATTTTTGTGTTTTGAATCCTCATAATGGCTCTAAAATTTGTTCTGAAGCTTGCAGAATGAGATTAGTAATGTTTGACTATGACAGAGACCATTTTTTGAGCTTTCATGTTCCTTATCAAGTGTGAAAAGGCCTTAGCACGCTTTTTGATATCAATATCATCCTCATTCAAACTAAGTACAAAGGGCGTAGAGCTTAGTCTTTGTTCTTTCTCGTGCTTGTGAACACATGAGAATAAGTCACTGAGTTAGCTTTTATCTCTTTTTCGGGATCACAAAACCACTACAAAAAAAGGAACCCCTTTGGAGTTTTCTTTAAGCCCTTTTCAGACTCCCAAAACATGAAAATCTTGCCAAGCGAACTTGTCTCTTTCACGCTTGCAAAAGGATGTGAAAGGTCGTCTACACGGTGATAGTTTACCCCTTTTTAGGATTCTGTGGACTATTTAGGAAAAAGGTCTACTCTAGTCACTTTTGACTAGAAGGTTCTCTCAGGTATGATTTTATCATTTTTCGGACCTCTGAGACTAAATCTACGAAAAAGTACACATTGGATTCATCTTTAGTCTTTTCAGACTCTCCAAACATTAAATGATGTTGATTTTTCCTTCGATAGAGTCATTAAAATTCAACATTGAAGGGCCTTTATAGGGACAAATCCCTCCTATATCAAGTTCGTAAAACATGTGAGATTGGACTCATCCTACGGATGAGCTATATCAAGCATTTGTTATCCTCCTCAAGCTCGTTAATAAACAAAGAGGTACTCGACAATCATGACAGGGAATAAGGAAAGAGTGTGTATCTACCTATATTAGTGGCAGCTTATAGTCACCCTTGAACATGGCGCTTGTTTGCATCTCATTCAAACAACTTGGATAATATGCTTTTCTTCAAGTCATGTCATCTCCATGATTCGTTATACTTTTTTGGGTCATCTGAAGAATGCATCGATCATTTGTTGTATTAGGTCTTGGTGTCTATCTCGTCAAGTCAATGCTTCCAAGTCATGTCATTCCATGTTCAAGGGAATTATGTTCTCGAGTCAACCTCTATGGTCATTTTACCTTCCATTGTGTCAGTCACCTCTGAGGCAGTCTCAAAAGTTACTCTACAGTCTGATTTTCTCCAACATATCTTTGATAATGTTTCATGTCAATGATGGGGGAAACATCATGGCCCTCCTTCGATGAGTTTATCCTTGTCGAATTCAACACATCATCCAAGGATTGAACCGAGAAACTAGTCAAGTACCTTGGGCCTGCATGCCTCAATGGCAGGTTACCTCGCTTTCAACAGTAAGTTTACATCATTGACTTCTAATTGAAAGATTCCATCGAATTTTCGACTTCAACTCATTGATTCACATTTGGTGGTATGTACTATGATACCTTGGGGATCATTGATTCAAATCAATGATGATTTCCCTCGCACTTGTTAACGGTGTCACTTACCCAAATTTTGTGGATATTTATTTTAAATTTTGCAAAATACTTTATGTTAAATAATAATTACAGAGTTTTGTAATTATGACCAAATCTGGTCAAAGGTGACTCTAATGACTCATTATTATTTTTTAATAAATTAAAATAGGAGACAGACACTCAAGAAAACTGTTACAAGAGTGTTCATTGACCCACTAGGAGGAATGGAAGCTGCTAGAAGGCATGGGACAGATGGCAGCATTTGCACTCTACCACTAGCTGTTGGTTATGGGACAACTACCCCTAAATTTGTGGCATTCCCCCTCCAGGTGGAGGGAGGTGAGCAAGCAGCTCACTAATGACCAGTTAGCTACTAAAAAGGCCTGGGCAGCCTATATAAGGCAATTTGAATTGAGCAGGCAGCTCTTACAATATTTTTTCTGCATAAAATATTTCCTCATGTACATCAGGTGATGACTGAGATATTCAAATAGGGAGGCTATGGAGAGTGCAATTGTAAGTCTGCAAATTATTTTTTTTGAGATGGACAACCAGAGGTGCTGGTGCAGGTCTCTTTGACTGCTAAATCTTTAAGACTAAACAAACTATTGCTGCTACAAGTGGATGACCTAAGCTTCTAAAAGTTTCTTCCTCCTGGTGGTTCAGTGAACAGGCTCAAGGGTCCTAAGGCAGACATCTAGGATGTCTTCAGGAGCAGGTTGGGAGGAACAGGCTTTTTGTGTGTTTGTCTGCTTATCTACTGGTTCAGGTTCTACTTATGCTTCTGTTACTTTGTTTTACATTCTGAAAAATGTTGTGATTTTGAATATGATGATTGATTTGATAAAATGATAGATTCAAATTTACTTCTCTATATTTTTCCACATGCTGTTGTTACACCGTACTCTAGTATAGAAAAGCATAATTATAGAAAAGATTGAGAGGCAGGATGCCATGGAGTGATTCGATAAACAGTATAGTGTTATGTTAAATGTTGATGCCAAATAGCAGTATAATGTGAACAAACACATAGCATTTATCTAGTTCTGAAATAAACAAAAAAACACCATTTGTTTCGTACACAGTTCTCTATATATATTTCTTTTAAATCTATCTAGTTCAGTTAATAATCATACGCATTTCAAATATTATACCGTTCCTGTTTCAGTTCATTTGCATTTTAAGAAATATAGTAGCTGCAAAATTAACCTTTATATAGAATTGATTATAACTATACACATATCACTTCCTCACTAACTATCCTCTGCTTTTTGATTTAATTTATTAGCCGCACAGTAGTATCCAAACCTTATGTTATCACATTTCCATATTTCTATTGTTAGTTAAATCTAACTGATCTTTATAGAAATTATTGTCATTACTGTATTATCTTTGTTCAAAAAAAAAGTACTGTATTATTCCATCATTTCTCCAAAATCCCAACTGGTCCTGTACAGAGAATTGATAAGTAAATGGTGTTACCACTTAAAAAAAAAACAATGTACTGGTTTCTTATCATTTTATTTCCAGTTTCAACAAACAAAAGGGAGAAGCTTAGAACCTTTATTCTCGAACCCTTGCTAAACATTAGTCAAATCCTAGATTCAATTCCAGATAGCTATAAGAAACCATAACATATAAATCCATTAAAATAATAATGCTCTCGCACAAATAGCAGAACTCAAAACTACGAGTGTAACCATCACAGTTTCACGGCTAGTAGCCTTTTATTTATTCAAACTATTCCCTATAAATCCAGGTTAAAATTATTTAGTATCTATCCTTATCTTCGTTCTTCTCCCTAGCACAAATTGGAATTTCCAATCAAATCTCAAGTCTTCATTCTTTTCATAAACCTAAATCAAACCACGATTTGAATCACACGACTTAAGTAGAAAGATGAAGACACAGTACTGTAATAGACTAGAGTTTTCATAATTTTCCATTAAACCCTAGAACACACAATCCATTAAAACTCTCCACTGAGGCGAGTACAAAGCAACCATGCTCACTGTTCTAATCATCTATCATCATCGAAACCAGAGTTTAAAACATTACATGGAAACACTAAACCTTAAATACTAAAAGTTTCTATTCAACAATACGACCAAGGCATCACACAGAAAACCCTTTTACGTTTTTGTTCCATTTAGAATTAAAATTCACACCGCACAGCTAATTGTAGAGACGAATCATCGTCAACCTTACATTACAGTTCAACAATTGTTTCCATCATCAAATTAGAAGTTTAAACTAGTCAACATCAAACGCAAATGACGAGGGTGCAACCCTATCGAGCTCGCCGAGACAAGGCACTGCTAATCGTAAATTTCAAAAAGATTTACATCATCTACGCTAATCAAAACCTTAGCTGTAGGACCCATTAATGTTTTCCAAAAGTTGTAGGCAGGGCAAAAGCCTTTTCCAGAGAACACATTTCCAAAAAAAGATTGCCAACTCTCACAACTGTCGACCCAATCCGAAAATAGGAGAACCGCGAGGTAGGGTTCCAACGATGCTTACCAGTGGTTAAGCTAGAACCCCATCCATGTTCCAGTTAAGTAAACCTTCGTCGAGAGCCAACCTGTCAAGTGATTGTGTTCATGGTTAAATAATATTTGAGAAATATCGATTATGCTTGGAAATAAGTTAAAAATCAACTAAAAGTTACATTACCTGCAAGAGACCCGTTTCCTTGAGAATTGAGGAAGCTATCCATCCACCCTCTGAAGGGGAGAAACCCAGCTCGGAGGGCAAGTGTATCACTGCTTGCGAAACTTTCAACGAAAATTCTAAAAAACCTAGACTGACACTCATTCAACGAGCTACACTGTGATGCAACACTCCAGACTATCGAGCTCTTGTAACTCTACCGAGGGAACCCCTCTTAATACATTAAACTTTCAGTTGCAAGTCTACCATCCTCAGGTCCCAAGTTCGAGCTTGAGGAAGGTTAAAACACCGAAGCCTAGAACCCTCAACCGGTTGGCCTACCTCCAACTTCCTCCATCAAAATGAATGCCAAGAAAGTGTTTCATCGACAAGAAGGTTACGTTAGGGTTTCACTGCAATCGACGACGGAGATTTCACCACAGGCTTGATACGTTTGGAAAGTGGTCAGAGGGAGCGTTAATTGTGCATTAAATTTCCATCTACTACAATTACCAACACAGTGCACTCTGGATCGAGGTTATTACAGCTCGACGACTGTTGCTAAAACATTTCACGTGCTACATACCCTTGTGTGCATCCACGTGAGACTGATCACCACCGTGGAATGGATACTTGAATGCTAAAGACATGTGTCATCACGTGGCCATATAACTCGTACCCCTATCATTCATTGCACCATTAAACCAATATGCCTACCATTAGAACGGCGAGTATTACACTCTTATTACTATCATACAAAAGTCAGAAAATATATATGCGTATGGTCGTATGCATAATATAGGTCCTATTGTTAAGTTAATACAAGGATTCCCATGTCGTAACTCTCCATCCTTTGAGTTATTAGGGGTTGCATTTGATACTTAGTATATGGGTAGAATTCATCAACCTTTGTGCATGATAATAATTGTTAGAAAACCCTAGCACCTTGCACTTTACGTTTGGTAGATTAAAAAGGGTCATTCCCTATTGTCTTAGTATTATTGCCACTTTGTTTTACATAGGGTCGGATAATAGCAAGTAATCACATTACCATTGTAATAGTTAAGCATTAAAAGGCCTATAATCGCTATTGCTATATCACTTTTAAATTGCAATATTCCCTATTTTGTCCCACTACGCTATTATATCATTTTGGTCATCATAAAGGTCCTTATCGTTTTGCAAACATTCATAACTTAATGCTAAGCAAACTTATAAGCCTTTAAGATATAGAATTTGCAATAACATCGACACTTAGACATTGAAACCTACAGTATGATTTAGAGTTACGACTTCTGTCGCTCTTAAACTAGTCAAGCTAATTCATGCAGAAATGGAAATAAGAACCATACCTGAAGCATTGAAGAACTAGCAATTTTTACAATTAAGTGACGACTAATGAATACCCCTGATTCGACGCTTTTTCTCTTACCTGTGAATCTGCGCACAAAGGACAAGTACAGATGCTTTAGCTCAAAGATAAGTAAGCCTCGGGGCACCTTGTGGGACCCCTTCATCATCAACCAGAAATTTAAAACTGTCAGTACCTTGTCAGGGATAACTCTACCTTACCACCGTTTGGAATTTCAATTATTACCAACAAAGTAAAGCTAATGTCGCAAGCATGTAAATAGAAATCTGACCTTTCGTTATTATAAAACATCATCAGTAATTAATGGTTTTCTGCATTAATGACTTCATTAGTTAATGTTGTCTTTAGAAGCATTTATTATTTCTGCAATTGCAATTATTAACATTTAATGCTGAATTTAAAATTATATTTTAAATTTTTATGAAAATGCATGGGATGTTACAAACGGTTTCCATTATTGACCGATAATCAAGTGGTTTCTATCATGTTCGACTTCAACACATTGCAATCACATGGTTAGATTTGTATCATTGTGGGTTCGGGTTGAAGACCCTGCGATAACTTATGTATCTTATCCAGGATGCAATGGATATTTTTTGAGTCATATCATACAGATCCACTTTTGTATTGGTCGTGGCTGTGTAATTATCTCTTCATGGATCTATGATTGTGTCTAGTAGCCATGATTGTGTCCATTCAGTCAATACTAACATGGATCTGCAATGTATTGGATGACAACCATGTTTTGAGTCATTTGAGACATGTGTTTTGGAGTCTATTGTACTGCAGAAGTCCTTGTTTAGCATTCCAACCGATGACCTTTTCCTTAAACTTCCATATGTCAAAGCACTTCACCTATCCTATTCCTATAGCTTCATGCTTTTGGGGGCATTTTGTTATACCAAAATCACATCATCATGAGTTATGTATCCTTCACTTGTCCTGATTCCTAAAGCATTGACCCTAAATTGACCAAAGGAATGGAGTTATTATGGATTTTTCTTTAAGTTGTCATGTGGAAGCACCTTGAATGTTGATAAAGTGCGTCAGGTCCTTGACGACGCACTTTGACAATTGACAGAGCGCGTCACTGACACCTTTTTCCTTTGGACATAATGCATCACCCTTCAAAGACGCATGTTTCCTATTGACAAAGTGCATCATTGTCAGTTAGATGAGAAAAAGAGAAGCTTCGAGCATATTCTAGAAGGAATATCTTTATGGAGGCCTATCCCAATATATCAGCAAAGGTGGCATTAGATCCCCTACCTTCTTGGGATAATCCCTTAGTCTTCTCCACCAAATCCGCAACCCCTTCTATCCATTTTGGCCTATATATTCAAGCCTCCTTTTTGTTAATATTTAATATGCTAGGACAGAAAATAGCAGCATTACATTCCATTTCACAATCATAGCATATACAGGATCACTGAAGAAACAACAAGCACAGCATAAACACAAGAGACAGAGATTTATCCTGGGAAACCCTCATGGGGTAGAAAACCCAGCAAAGCTTCCTCAATATAGATGACCAGCAATATACAAATATGAAACCCTGAGACATGATCTCCTCCTCCATAATAGCAGACCTCTCCTCCACAAGTGCACTATCCTCAAGTGTGTGAGTGTGTCAAATGAGGAACACACCTCCTCTATTTATACACTACACTGACATGTATTTTACACAGGTACACGTAGGCTCGTATTTAACCAATGGGTTAAATACCCCACTACAACTAACTGGGCCGACCCCTCTAGGGTGGTCTAATAACCCTTTGACCCACACGACACATACAGGGCCGACCCCCACTAGGGAAGTCTAATAACCCGAGTTACCACATTCTGACGGAGGAATAAACATCTCCGGATATACAATAAGATCTTCACGGAGGAATGAAACATCTCTGGAATAATAAAGTACAAATATAATATTCTTTGAAGTTACAATATCTCAACACTCCCCCTTAACGAGAAGGATATTATAACAGCATCTGCATGAGCAAGGAGTCATCAACATCATACATGATACATCTATAAATCATTGGAAGCTTTCTCAACATCATCAGTAACTCAAGCAGTTACTGGAACATCTTCAATACTGGAACATCGACATCTTCAGTATTGAGTCTTTATCTTCTGTAGCACTTGAACAGCTACAACAATATCATCATCTGGATCCTCACGATTATCATCATCACACGATCATCAGCATCGTCATCTCATGATTATCAGCATCGTCATCACATGATCATCAGCATCGTCATCACACGATTATCAGCATCGTCATCATACGATTATCAGCATCGTCATCACACGATCAGCAGCATCGTCATCACACGATTAGCAGCATCGTCATCACACGATCAGCAGCATCGTCATCACACGATCAGCAGCATCGTCATCACACGATCAGCAGCATCGTCATCACATGATCAGCAGTATCGTCATCTCACGATCAGCAGCATCGTCATCACACGATCAGCAGCATCGTCATCACACGATCAGCAGCATCGTCATCACACGATCAGCAGCATCGTCATCACACGATCAGCAGCATCGTCATCACATGATCAGCAGTATCGTCATCTCACGATCAGCAGCATCGTCATCACATGATCAGCAGCATCGTCATCACATGATCAGTAATACAAGTATCCTACCGATACAAGTAACCACATCATCAATACAAGTATCCTACCGATACGAGTAACCACATCATCAATACAAGTATCCTACCGATACGAGTAACCACATCATCAATACAAGTATCCTACCGATACGAGTAACCACATCATCAATACAAGTATCCTACCGATACAAGTAACCACATCATCAATACAAGTATCCTACCGATACAAGTAACCACATCATCAATACAAGTATCCTACCGATACAAGTAACCACATCATCAATACAAGTATCCTACCGTTACAAGTAACCACATCATCAATACAAGTATCCTACCGATACAAGTAACCACATCATCAATACAAGTATCCTACCGATACAAGTAACCACATCATCAATACAAGTATCCTACCGATACAAGTAACCACATCATCAATAAAATCACTTTCTCGGAGCCCATTCATCTACGGATCAATTCAGGGACCGAAGTCCGGGGATGATACAATCCCCATCACGTACATTTTGAACTAGTAGTTTCGGGATGATGCAATCCCCATCACGTACATTTTGAACTAGCAGTTCCAGGATGATGCAATCCCCATCACGTACATTTTGAACTAGTAGTTCCGGGATGATGCAATCCCCATCACGTACATTTTGAACTAGAAGTTCCGGGATGATGCAATCCCCATCACGTACATTTTGAACTAGCAGTTCCGGGATGATGTAATCCCCATCACGTACATTTTGAACTAGTAGTTCCGGGATGATGCAATCCCCATCACGTACATTTTGAACTAGCAGTTCCGGGATGATGCAATCCCCATCACGTACATTTTGAACTAGCAGTTCCGGGATGATGCAATCCCCATCACGTACATTTTGAACTAGTAGTTCTGGGATGATGCAATCCCCATCACTTTATTCTCGGAGACCTCACGTCTACGGCTCTCTTTAGGACTGAAAGTCCAGGGATGATCCAATCCCCTCAACTGTCCTCTAAGGACTTCATTCTCGGAGACCTCACGTCTACGGCTCTCTTTAGGACTGAAAGTCCAGGGATGATCAAATCCCCTCAACTGTCCTCTAAGGAATTCATTCTCGGAGACCTCACGTCTACGGCTCTCTTTAGGACTGAAAGTCCAGGGATGATCCAATCCCCTCAACTGTCCTCTAAGGACTTCATTCTCGGAGACCTCACGTCTACGGCTCTCTTTAGGACTGAAAGTCCAGGGATGATCCAATCCCCTCAACTGTCCACTAAGGACTTCATTTTCAGAGACCTCACGTCTACGGCTCTCTTTAGGACTGAAAGTCCAGGGATGATCCAATCCCCTCAACTGTCCACTAAGGACTTCATTTTCGGAGACCATACGTCTACGGCTCTATTCAAGGACCGAAGTCCAGGGATGATACAATCCCTACCTGTCCACTAAGGACTTCATTTTCGGAGACCATACATCTATGACTCACTTTAGAACATGTTTTCAAGGATGATACAATCCCCACATGCATTCTCATCAATACAAGTACAAGTATCCTCAACCATACAAGTACATTAATCAATACATGTGTCATCAAAAGTATGTATTCTTACCAATACATCTTATCATCAACAACATGTATTCTCACCAATACACCTATCATCAAAAGCATGTATAAGTAAAACTAAGTATTCTAAGTATAAGAGTCCTAAATCTAAATATTTCTAAGTATCTAGGTGTGGAGAACAGGTTACCTCATCATCGACCTTGTTGTTCGATGAGACCAACTTATCATCAGTGACTATACTACTCCCCCTTTCGAGGAGGGTCCTTTTGAACTACACCAAGCTTGTCTCGAAAGTATTCAAATTTCACTCCAGACAGAGGTTTGGTTAGTATGTTGGTAACTTCTTCACTTGAGGTAAAGGTTTGGTTAGTACAATGATAACCTGTTACAAATTCAAACTTTATAGTTCCTTTCCGCGTCATATCTTGTTTGTTCCCTATGTTCTTTGACTTATCATGGAACACTAGATTCTATGTCATCTTGATACAACTCTAATTATCACATAGGATCTCAGTTGGTTCTATCTCTAAGTCAAACAATCCTGAAGCCAAACTTCTTCACAACTAGAGGAGCAAACAGCCATATATTCCGCTTGTGCTAAGAACCACACTAGACTTCTTCCAGCTAAACCACGAGATCATGGCTAATCCCAGACAATAACATCCTCTCTATGTGTTCTTCCTGTCTGATACACTTCCTGCCCAATCAGAATCTGAATAACCATCTGAAGTCATGATCTTCAAGATGGCATTCTATCGTGTCCTTTATGTGCCTCATCACATGCTTTGCAACTATCAGGTGAACACATCTAGTTTCCACTAGATACTGACTCAAGGTGTTCACAACAAAGCATATCTCTAATCTAGTATATGTTAGATACATCAATGACCCAATAATTTGACTGTACAGAGTTATATCCACTAACTCTGATGAGTCATCCCCTAACAGCTTCAAGTTGGAATCCATAAGAGTGGCCATTCCAACACCTCAAGTTCTTTTAATATTTCTCAGCATACTTTCCTTGGCTGAGAAATATTCCTTCTGAGCCTTGCCATACTTCCAGACCTAGGAAGTAAAGCATCAATTTGAGATCTTTCATTTTCATTTCTGCATTGAATGATCTTCTGCACATCTATTTGTGCCATCTCTCGTTAGATGGGTCTACTGATATGAGCCTCAATATCATTCGAACTCTGTGGTGAGTTCCTTCTTGCATCCATGTCATCTGTGTATAGAAATCATATTCAACCTTGTAGCAAAGGTTGAGATCCACATCACCCATGGTGATCATTAAGCTTATCAAAACCTGATTCACATTTCTTCTTTAATTACACCATTAAGAGAATGGTCTTATCTAGCCACTTGGAGCAAACATTTCATCATGATTCTCTTCCTCTTTCTAGGAGAATCTTCTAGCCACAATCCTTCTATAGTGTGTTTGATTTGTAAATCCTTTTGTTGAACATCCATCACTTGTTCATCATGATTTTTCCTACAAATCAAAATTAGGTACATGATTAGTAATACTTCATAATCATCAAATGATAACCTATTATGCATACAGATATCATTTACATAGTTATGCAACTATCTTGACCAATACTTTGGCACAACACTTTCCCATATCCTGTATGCATACAGTGGCTATCTAGATGCCTTCCATCTCTACCAGAACATACTATCGAGAGTGTGCACAACTCTCAGCATGTCAGCAAAGAGGTTTCATTCTAGACAAGCAACAATGGAATGTTTGTCCAACTTACCAATCATATGCATATTAGTAGTATACTGTTCAATGTTCTATGAATATTTACACTTAGCATGATATATTATAGGAATACAAATATGCATACAACCTATTACAGGCAATATCATTTACTATTTCAAATAACAACTCAAATACTTATCTTTTATGTTTGTGTGGTTGCCTCCCGCTTGATCTTCTGTATGTCTTTTGAACTTCTATTCATTATGTACCACTGTGCATGTTCAAGTGTCATCCTCATGATCTCATACACAAACATACACCCATTAGTATGTTCTTTGAGAATGTATAGTCATGATTATAGTTAATAAACATTAGTATTCAAGATTTCAGGGAAGTCTTGTTTTACTCATGCATATCATCAATCAAGATAAAAGACATAATATGCATAATCCCTTGATTACTAACTTTATGAATAAGCATAACCCATCATACCAAGTATACTTATATAAGGGATCTTAACACAAGGTAAGATTCATGGGAAACATACCTGGATTAGTATACCTACTTAGTTATGTACAACATACCTAAACAATCTCTTCAATGATTTAGAGATCCTGAGCTAGAACCTGCATGTCTCATAGGTTAAGCATAATATAACAAAGTCATACATACCTCGTAAGTAGAACAAAGATTATGGATGAGTCTTTGTCTTCATGTTTTCATGGTCATGGAACCTGATTTGTCTTTTGTGATGTACCTGTATCTTGTTAGCAGCCAACATCAACCTCACACAACATCATAATGCATTAGTACAATCATATAGCCCTAATCAATGAATGTCTTTGATCATTCACATGCATTCATACTATTACTAGGGTGATAAGACAATTCTAACATTAATCAAGATTGTACTAATAAATAATATGAAGACAAACACATCATGAACTTAATCAAGAATTAGATTTCAAGACATACCTGAGCCTCCTTAAGTCATACCTGTCGAGACTTCTTGTAGTCTTCTTATGTAAGGCCTTAGCCTCAACTCCCCCTGAAACTTGATCTGGAGCTTAATTAGGGTTTTCTAGAGAAACCCTAAAGATTCAATCTTTGACTTTCACACTTCTCAATGGATGAAAGAATATGTCTTGCTGAGCTGATCAAACTAGCATACTTCAATTTTGGAATTTCCAAAATTTGACCCCTCAAAATTGCCTTTGAAACTTCTGGATCTTCTGGACAGGATCCCGAACTAGGGTTTGATGAAGCCCACCCTTCTGCCCAAACAAAAGGTTCGATCCAAGGCTCTAAACTCTTATTTTTCTTAGGAGTTTCCAGCCATGGTTACAGACTTCAAAAATTCCAACTTTTGCTGAAGCCCTAATTTTCCATCTTTCCGATCAAAATCCCGAACTGGGGTTTGATCAAGCCCGGTCTTCCACCCAACCAAAAAATTCGATCTTGGTCTCTAAATTTCAATTTTTCTGAGTAGCATTCAGTCGTGGACTCCGATTCCAAAAATTCTAACTTTCTCCGAAACCCTAAATTCCGGAAGCCATGAATAAAGGTGCTCCAAAAATAATTCTGTTTTGACAGAAATATGCACCTGATTGTTTCTGCTATAACTCTTAAATTTTTGCTCCACAGGGTCTGAAACCCTTTTTCTGCAGTAGCCTGACCTGTCATCTTTCCATCCTGACAGGTCTGACCTCAATTGGGTTTTCTGAGAGAGAGTTATGCCAAGTGTCGCAACGTGACCTGTTTATGGGATAAAACAGGAGAGCGAACTTGTACGGCCTGCCACGTGTCATTGGTTCACCTTCGGCCTCTGAAAACGTTTACTGAGATAGATAGACCTGTTATCTTTCCATCCTGATAGGTCTGACCTCAATTGGACTCTCTGAGAGAGAGTTATGCCAAGTGTCGCAACCTGACCTGTTTATGGGATATAACAGGAGAGCGAACTTGTACGGCGTTCCACGTGTCACTGGTTGAATTTCGGCCTCTGAAAAAGTTTCCTGAGATAGTAAAGTCTGTGTACTACCTGTCACTTTTTACGAAATTTCATTTGGATCTTCCTAGCCCAAGTTATGACCTTTTTTCCTAGGTCACCTGATTTTGACTGAGATCTGGAAGAGGCAGAAACCCTAACTTGTACTGATCATAACTCATAAAGTACAACGAATCTGAGGGTGCCCTTTGGACACAAGGTACCTGGGGATGTTATATTCGACCTGTAAACTTTTCAGACCCTGAGCCTTCGCAGAAATGTATTTATAGCGAAAGTTCCACGATGACTGGTTTTTGCTATGTAAAACCCTAACCTTCAAATTGTCGTAAGTAAAGCAAGTGTCGTAAGTGCCATACCTTGTCTTCCTTCAGGTTAGCTCTGATACCATGTTAAGATTTAATATGCTAGGACAGAAAATAGAAGCATTACATTCCATTTCACAATCATATCATATACAGGATCACTGAAGAAACAACAAGCACAGCATAAACACAAGAGACAGAGATTTATCCTGGGAAACCCTCATGGGGTAGAAAACCCAGCAAAGCTTCCTCAATATAGATGACCAGCAATATACAAAGATGAAACCCTGAGACATGATCTCCTCCTCCATAATAGCAGACCTCTCCTCCACAAGTGCACTATCCTCAAGTGTGTGAGTGTGTCAAATGAGGAACACACCTCCTCTATTTATACACTACACTGACATGTATTTTACACAGGTACACGTAGGCTCGTATTTAACCAATGGGTTAAATACCCCACTACAACTAACTGGGCCGACCCCTCTAGGGTGGTCTAATAACCCTTTGACCCACACGACACATACAGGGCCGACCCCCACTAGGGAAGTCTAATAACCCGAGTTACCACATTCTGACGGAGGAATAAACATCTCCGGATATACAATAAGATCTTCACGGAGGAATGAAACATCTCTGGAATAATAAAGTACAAATATAATATTCTTTGAAGTTACAATATCTCAACACTTTTCATGGTGAAGGGAGGAAGGACTAGAGCATCTAAATGCTGGTGAAATCCTGCTGGAGTGAGAACCCTTGCTTTTGAAGGATAGATTGGATCCTTGAGGCAAAGGTCATTTGGAAGAAATTATAACATCAAGGCTTCGTTGTAATCTCCTCTTCTTTATTTTCATTAATACAATAATATACATTCTTTCCATAAATATTTATTGTTCATTATAGATATTTAGAATTAGTTTCCTTGACCATTACTTTATATTAATTCATATAGCATATTACTATCACTTGTTTGTCGTTTCTTGTGTTGTAGCTGAAGATCAAGGGCTACATTAATCAAGGAGACATCACTACCTTTGCAAGGTGATTAATCCATCTACATTCTTGGTAATTTTATTAATCTAGGAAAGATTGCATGTTCTGTCTTGATTTGTTCTAGATCTATCACATTTAGACTAGGGAGATCCGTTGGTGTCTGCACCGACGGATTGTCTAGAAACAGGAACCTTCATTTTTGTTTGTGCGATCAAAGCTCTGGCCACTTGTATGGAATTTTTTGTCTCATCGATCGTTGGGTCTACAAACAAGGTACATTTCTTAAATCCTCCTTTTTTTCAGGTGTCAGGGATCCATGGTCGAGTCGATGGAGCGGCTCAATTATTATCGGGTCGATGTGGGGATGGTTCCTATGTGGAACTGGAGCAGAACAAGCACATCAATCTATGCATGAATTGTGGCACTGGGAATACAAAAGCAGAATTGATGGCTCTATGGCTTCTTTTATTATTTTCCAAGTCGAAGCATATCGAGTTTATCCATATTGCAAGGGACTCTCTAACTATGGTTAATTGGGATAGGAATGTTGGATCCATTATTGCGATGGCTCTATCTACATGGATGAGACAGATCAAACTCTTCCTGGATGACATGCACCAAGCTTCCATCGTCCATATTTATCGTGAGCATAACTTGGAAGCGAATGCTTTTTCTCAGCATGGCCTGGAGGCTATGGAGGGTCGCATCTTTTTTTAATTATAGGAGGACAATCGTTCACACTATGTTGGCATTATGATGCTCTATTCTCCATAACTTTCCGTTGCTTTTTGTTGATTACAGGTTTTTAGTTTCTCAACTCCATTGGAGGATCTACTTGTATATATCATTTTTGGAACTTCCTATTTACTTCATTTTTGTTGCCAGCTTTTCCAGGAGGCACTATTTAGTTTGAGCCTCCTTATATATGATGTGGGTTCTGGTTTTGAGGGGGGCTATTTGTTGTGTTGTATATTTTTTATCTGCAGGAATTTTGAGCCTCCTCGGTTTCCTCGGTGACATGATGGATTGTCGATCTTTGATCTGTTTGGATGGCTATGTTCGAGATCATTTTTTTCTCTGTAAATTTTCATATACTTCTTAATATAAGGGTATAATTAACGTGACACTAGCCTATAAAGGTTAAAGTTTAATAAAACAATAAATACCAAAAACTCAAAATGCAATCCATGTGATTTGATATAAAATTATTTATCTTAAATTTTACAAAGATCATATTTTTAATTTATGAAGTGTCTATACACAAAAGGAAGATTCATGCATTCTCTTAAAAGATCTAAATTGAACTAATAAAATTATGATTTCGTAAGTACATATTGATTCAAATGGTTTTTTGATAGTGTTTAATAAAACGGGACATTTTGATATATGCATGTTACTTTTGTGTAACAATTCCATTTATCATCTTTTAGCATGTAAACACATTGTAAATACAAAAGGGTTTATCTGAAGAAGATTTAAGCATTTTTCTATATAAATTAATTTAATTTAATTTTGTTTATTAGATTAAATTATTTATAATTTCTTTTATGGATATATTAAAAGATTAATATAAATCTATTTTATCAAGATAATTTTTTTCCAGAGGAAAAAATCATACTTTTGTTATTCAAAGTGAATCAAAAAGTACATATCAATACTTCTAGATAGTCAACAAAATCATTCTGAGCAAAATAAATACTAGAAAGTATAGTCCTGTAAGACTTGATATGAAAACTATTTTATCAAGATATATCAAGGATGAGAGGGATCCAATTTATTGTGTATGTATTTTTTAATAACTTAAACTCAAGAAATTTGATCCCTCTCATGCGTGATAGATCTTTGTTTAAGTTTTAATTTTTTATTTTATAGGCTGATATTTATACCTTTAATTATTTTTCATTTTTTTATGAGCTGACATGAATTTTTTTAATTACTTTTTTTTTTGGTAATGTGATGTTATGTTACGTTACCTCACGTGACAACATCTCCCCCATACTAGGTTGTAGAGCAATTGTAGATAAAACAAATGATTAAATTCAACTTAATATCCTACTTAAAAAGTGTTGTATATGTTGTCTAGTATCATCGTTGTTAGATTCTCTATTTGTTTTTCTATTTTTTTCTTGTTCATTGCTATGGTGAGATTTCAAAAAGATATTTGCATTGTCGGTAAGAATAGTTGGTGCTTTTTTTATGGGGCTTGCCAAGGTGAAAATAAAACTTGTGGTTTTGGAAGAATTCTTTTTTTGTTCGAACTTCATAGCATAGAATTTCCAGCTAACGGTGGTAGAGGTACAAATAATAGAGTTGAATTCATGGCTTTGAGAACCATCCCCAAGTTAGCTATTGGAGAAGGGGTTCACGATATTCAATTTTTTGGCGACTCGGTGTTTGTGTTTGATTTCTAGAAAGAACAAAGAAACTATTGAATAACAACTTCCAAGGTATTGGTTCAATGCTTAAACATCTCGCAAGAGATTTTAACACTTTTAGCATCAGTCATATCTTCATAGAACAAAATATTGGAGCAGATGCTCTTTCAAAGAAAGGCCTCTTATTAAAACCAGGAACAATCATATATATCATAATCTTCCATGGCAAGAAAGAAGTAAAAAGTGAAGTTATTATTTCATATGAAGAATTTTTTGCTTAATTGATATAGTTCAGGATTTTCAACAATTTTAATTTTGGAAAGTTGATACTTGATCGTAGACTTTTTTCAAATAATATACATAGGCTCAATTTTGAAAGTATATGTAGTGATGAATTTTCTAAATTACAACTATTTTGGATTAGTTTACCATTGGAAGGAATTTTAAAGTTTTTGAATCAACTATTTAGATGTTGAGTGTATTATGCATTTAAAGTATGTGTTTGGTTTTTCTTTATGAGAAATAAAACATGATTTTTTTATAATATATATATATATATATATATATATATATATATATAATTGTTTTAAATTTTTATTTGTTTTAATGTAACTTATTAGCATTATACATATACAACCTATACAACCTATGACTATGTCATATTGAGATATAGAGATCCATCAATCCATTGATGTTTGAGCACCATGCTATTCTTCTCCATGATAATTTACAAAATAAATTCAATAAATTATTAAAAAACTAATTTTATTATTTCAGGTACAGTGATGCTTAAGCACCTTGCAATTCTCCTCCATAATTCACTTTGAGTTCAATTCAATTTAGAACATATTGTGTTTTAAATACTATATATATAGATAAAAACAACACCTTTATGCATTTAGAATACTTAGTTATTCCTTTGTGGAACTTTAAATCTCATGGCCTAATATAAAATAATGGCCTTAAGGAATGAGTTGTTTATGTCGTTGACTATATTTATCTTCAAAATGGATTGTTTTGGAATTTATCTTTATTAAAGTTTTTTAAACTTTTGAGGTTTTAGATATCTATGGAGTTTCATTTAGTAAACTTATAATATAAAACATATAATCATGAGATATTAAATAATATTCTTAATTGTGTTTTTACGTGGATTCAATTCAATTGTTTATAGTTAATATTTCTCCCAATACATATTTCCAAATAAAATAACTCTCTATTTTCATTAAATATTATTTAAGTATCATTTTTCCTAAACATTGTATACTCCTTTATAGTTTTTACTCCTAATATATTGGTCCCAATATTTGACACACATATATATAGATATATATAGCATCAACGTTATAAAATGTTTTTTACCATATGTTACTTGAATTTTGAGTTAAAATCATTAAACACATTCTTAAGGAATTAGAAGATCATTTCATATTTAGATCCCTCTATGAAATTTATGGTCATTTCAATTGCTTGTTCAAAGACTTTCATGATTAATTAATGATTTCAACAAGGTACAAGGAGTAGAGATGCATTTGCAGCTCCTTAATATGGTTCACTTCCAAAAGAAAACTTCAAAGACAAATCTCCTGACACTGCTAACTCAAGCCTCACCACCTCATACTTCTAACTTCTTGATGATTCCAATAAAAGAAGGCATCAATACTCTAATACTAGCATTTTTAGGCTTTGCAAGATTTTAGCGATAGCTCTTACTTCCAACCTCTTAATGATTTTAATCATAAAATGAGTTACAACTTATCAAAGAGCCATACAACTTGAAGAGGATATGATAAGAAACCTTATATGCAATGTCGTGACTACATCCTAAGTATAGAATTTTTTAACAATAAAATGTTTCAAACTCTACACAACGTTTGTCGAGTATGAGGGAGATGTTGTAACGTTTGTTGAGTATGAGAGAGATGTTGTAATGTTTGTTCTTAACATGTCGGCCATAAACAAAAAAATAATAATACAAAGTAAAAAGTAATAAAATATTATAGCCAACATATTTAATACTATGTCGGTCATTAACAAAATTATAGCCGACATATTTGATTAGTTGCATTGATTTCCACATTGCATTGTTTTTTCTTTTTTACATGTATGCATTGTATTCATCAATTTAATTAAAAAACATTGTTGCATTGATTTCGACAATGCGTTGTTTAATACAAACAAATGTTATTCAAAAACACAAAATGCATATTAATTTGATTATTTGCATTGATTTCAACAATGTTATTTACATCTATACAATGAATTAATCAATTTAATAAAAAAATGTTACAAATAAATATATTATGGCTGACATAAAAACTAGAAATGTAAGAAATAAAAAAAAAATATTATAATTCACATAAAAAGTAGAAACATAAGAAATAAAATAAAAAAAGTAAAAAAAATATTATAGTAGTTATAAGAAGTAGAAACAAAATAAGTAAAAAAAAATACTATAGCCCACATAAGAAATAGAAAAAATAGAAGGGATTTGAACCTTAAATCCAATCATCTCACTACTTATGAATAGACAACAAACAAATGTTCTTAAAAAACACAAGATGTATGTTGATTTGATTAGTTGCATTGATTTCAACAATGCATTGTTTTTTGTTTAGATGCATATTGATTTGACTCGTTGCATTGATTTCAACAATGTCAGCCATAATAATTGTTAGATTTGATAACTAAATATAACTCCAAGTAAAAAGGGTTTTGAACCTTGGTCTCTAGGTTAACATAAGCCCAATAACCTTGCTGCCTACCAATAGACCACACACAAGTGTTGTTAAATAACACAAGATGCATATTTATTCGATTCGTTCAATTGATTTTAGCAATGCATATTTTGTTTTGTTTTTACATGTATGTATTGAATTTATCAATTTAATAAAAAGTAAAAAATTTGCATTGATTTCAACAATGCATTCCTTACAATGCTGATCAAACTCCAGTTTTGTGTCACCGTCCATGACTAGAACCAACCTAGATCCAAATCCTAGGCTCTATCAAGCGCCGAGAGGGATCAAATCTCCAGAGGTGCAAACCTCTCCTCGAAAAGCTCCTTGAGTGCAATACCTCAGAAGAGGTTTGCACCTCGAGAGATTTGATCCCTCTCGACGCTTGATAGAGCCTAGGATTTGGATCTAGGCTGGTTATAGAAACAATGTCATCTCCAAACAACATGCAAATATCACATTTAAAATCAAGGTCCTTCAACTAAAAACTCCTAAATTCAAAATCTAAAAATGATAGTTGTCCTTCTCAAGAAAGCATTTAAACATTTAATGTTGAGACTGGATAACTTTCCTTGCTCTAATATTTTTATTGTTGGATTCCACTTAACTCCATACCGTAAAATTTTCATGGCTTAATAACCCCTCCCCATGCCACTCACTGCAACCCCAAAATTTTGTTTATTTGAAACCCCATTGTGTATACCCTTAATTTAATTTTAAAAACCTTTGCCCCCTTAATATGAATCACCTTTTAACTATATCTAATTCCATTAAATGAAACCCACTTGATATGATATCAATTCACTAATTATTGTTGTATCTGATATGATATCAATTCACTAATTATTGTTGTATGTAGATACTTCATGAGAGGGTTGGTAAATTATGTAAATATTAAATGAGATTGGTATATCTTTTATAGGGTTATAATAAATAATGTAAAAATTGAGCCAAATCAAATTATGTCATTTCAAAAATATAAAACGGATCACAATTCCAATATATCTATTCATATTTGTTAAAAAAATGGTTGTAAAATTAAAATTCATTTATACGTGTTTTGATTTTCTCTTCATTTTTACTTGTTATCTCATATTAATTGTAAAAATTCTCAACAATATTTACTCTTCTATCATTTCTCCTACTAACGTAATGATTGATTAGTTTTTATTTATTTAACTTTGAAATCAATTTTAATCTATTTAAATAATTTGATTGTTTTATTAGTAATAATGATAACTAAACATTTAAATTAAAAGAAACATCCTTACTCTATATTTGAATTATTAACAAAAAAAAATTGATAATAAAACATCCTTACTTTTTACATCCTAATTTCATAAAATTTAACACTTTCTATTTTACTATTCTATAAATTTAGACTTATTTTTATTTTTATTTGTTAAACTCTATTCTTTGAAAAAAAAATAATATTATATTTGATTAAATGAAAGTCCATTAATACTATACAATCTTATACTATTATAATATTATACTCCATTGCATACTTACTTCAACATCCCATCTCTTGAAGCAACTATTCCTCTCATAGCATTAAACCCTTATGGGAGTTAGGAATTGGTCCATCAAAGATCGAACATAAGCAAAAACATCCCCAATTTATGAGTTTACGGTGATGAAAAGGTATGTAGTTTTATATATTGTCAATGACCAAATCCAACGAGGAGAAGTATACATTGTCTCCACTAACGATGTAAGTTTACACAAAATTCCACAACCATTTGAATAAGATATTTTTAAAAGGCATATCCAAAATAAAACATTGTTGAAAGGAGAGACCAAAGTAGTGCTTTCTTTCATTTTAATTTTGTTGGAGAGATTGAATGGTGGTATAACATAATACGGAAACGGAGCAGTTGGTTGAAACTCAAATGCTTCTTCTAGCTCTCTAACTGTTTAGAGAATTATATATTGACTTGGGATAATTTGGTTAGGAGAGGATGGTTTGAACTAAACTTATATATATTGTGTAAATTGGATAGTGAATCTGTCAATCATTTATTAGTGTAATGTTCTTTTTGCAAAAAGATATAGAAGGAAATCAAGGAAGAACTGTTGATTACTAAGGAATGGGGTTCCCTTTTTGTGGAAATTAATTTTGAATATTGGGTGGACAAGGTCCAGAGTCATAGACTTCTACTAGTATTTGTATGTTGGGGCATCTGGCGAGCAAGAAACTATGTTATTTTTTAAGACAAAGATCCAAATGTGTCTACCAATTGTATGAGTATCTTGGTTCAATACAAAGAACTTTTTTAGTGGAAAAGGAAAAGAAACTTAGAACGATTTATGATCCTCCTTTTTCCACACAATCTGTTATGGGATTCTTTGATGGGGCAAAGCAGATGGGTAAATGTAGTGGTGGGATGTTTTTAAGAATCAATGAAGGCCATAAGTTTAGATTATGGATCATTTGTGGACTAGGGACAAATACTATAGCAGAATTATTGGCCCTTTGGGGGCTACCTAATCTTCCATTGCTAGCATCGATGTCTTTGAGTGGATAACTCCTGAATTGCTTCATTCACTTGCAAAAGCATTCATTTATACATATCTTATGGTTGTTGGGATTCACCTACCAGTAGGCCTCTTGGATTCCTACAGAGGCTATTCTCTTCTTATTTTATATTTACAATATTTACAAAATACGTGGAACCATAATCCTAAGGATAAGGTTTCCAAAATTCCCCATCTTAATCTGAAGGGGTGTTGGTGAGTCCGATTATGGTTCTAAACTTTTCAAACTTTTCTCATCCAAGTGCTTTGGTAAATATGTCTTCAATTTGCTCGCTCATGGAACAATGTCGTAAATGGAATGCCTTGTCCTCTACATGATGTCGAATCAAATGGTACTTTGTGTTGATGTGCTTGGTTCGATCATGTAATCGGGGATTATTGGCCAATTTGATTGCAGAAGTGTTGTCGATTAATAAGGGAGTGGAATTCTCTTGCTTCTCCTGCAAATCTTCAAGTATTTTCCTAAGCTACACAATCTCTTTCGTTGCTTCTGCAGCAGCCACATGTTCAACTTCTGTTGTCGAATCTGTTAGAACTAATTATTTGCATGATCACCAGGAAACAGTTGTTGATCCAAGACTCGTTATATATCCAGAAGTGGACACTCTTGTCTCTTTGTCACCATCAAAGTCTAAATTAGAGTACCCAATGAGTTTGAAGTCCTCCACCTTATAGTATTTGATTCCAAAGTCTTGAGTCCCTTTCAAGTATCTTGGAACTCTTTTTGTAGCAGACCAATGTCCTTCACAAGGTTTGTGCATGAACCTTGAAAGGATACCAACAACATAAGAAATATCTAGTCTCGTGGTGGTAAGGTGGATAAGGATTCCTACAAGCTGTCAGTGCTTGGTCACATCCTCAAATTATCTTTCTTCACTTGATGTGAGATTCAACTTTTGTTCCATTGGAGTTGAGAGAGGGTTTCATTCTCTCATACAAAATCTGTTTAGCAATTCTCCAACATACTTCTCATGAGAGATGAATATGTACTTAGGATGTTGAGTCACTTCAATTCCTAAGTATTAATGAAGATGTCCCAGATCATTCATTTCAAATCCTTTCTTTAAATATTTCTTTATGGATGCTATATAACTTTCATTGTTCCATGTCATCAAAAGGTCATCTACATACACCACAAGAAACACAATAGATCTTCCAACTTTCTTTACAAACAACGTTGCGTCAACAAGAGTTTTGTTTGAAATTTATCTTTAGAAGATGCTCAATTAGCTTTTCATACCATGCTCAAGGTGTTTGTTTCAGGACATACAAGGACTTGACAAGTTTGCATACCTTGTGTTCGTGTCCCTTCACAACAAATCCTTATAGCTGAGACATGAAGACATTTTATTTCAAGTCTCCATTCAAGAAAGTTGTGTTTACATCCATTTGGTGTACTTTCCATCCATTTTGTGTAGTCAAAGAGAGTAAGGTGCGGATGGTATCCCATTTTTTGTGGGGGAGAACGTTTCTTCATAGTCAATTCCTTCTTTTTGTGCATAGCCTTTCACCACAAGCCTTGATTTGTGCTTGTCAAGTGAGCCATCTGATTTGTATTTGATCTTAGATACCCACTTGCAACCAATTGGTTTGGTTCTAACTAGAGGTTCAACCAGCTTCTAGCTTCCAGTCTTCATGAGTGCATCATACTTATTTACATGGCTTCTTTCCACTCATCACAAGTAGCAACCTCTTCAAAGGAAGTTGGTTCAAAGTTAACAGATAAATTCAATTCACAATCAAATGATACATCCATGTCATCACCTAAGTTATCCGCATCTCCTCCATCTTCTTGTCTGGTTGAGATTCTCATTCTCGTCTTTCCAACTTCATCTGGATGGACACTTTCAACTCTCTTTGTGGCCCATTTCAGAGTCTTCCTTGATGGCCCAAGTTGATCAACTAATGGTGCTTCATGCTATTCAAGGTTCAATCTCCCAATCCTCTCAATCACATCATCCAGTTGAGTCTCATGTTTAGGTGAAGTGGCAAGGACTTCTTCTTCATGATTTTCTTTATGAGGGAGTGTTGGTGCTTCAAAAGGAAATTCCATAGATTGATCCAAGATAGGGATACCTCCTTCAAGATGTGGAATTTCATTATCATATTTATCATATGTCTTTAGATGGGTAAATTTATCCAAACGATCAAACTGTATTTCAATAGACTGGTCATTTCTATTAGTTTCAAGAAAAATGACATCTTTGGAAACAACACATTTCTTATTTACCTCGTGATAAAGACGATATGCCTTGGAGGTTTCCGAGTACCCCAATAAAATGCATCTTCGACTTCCAGCACCAAGTTTGTTTCTTTGCTCCTTTGGTATCAAGGAATAGCGGGTGGAACCAAAAAATATGAGATGCCTAATTGAAGGAAGGTGGCCAAACCACATTTCATGTGGAGCCTTGTCTTCAAGAGCATGAGATGGACTTCTATTTCTCAAATTTCTACACATAATACTGCATCACCCCAAAACATCAGTTTCACATTCTTGAAAAACATCATTGAGCGTGTCATATTCATTACGGTTCTATTCATTATTTTTGTCACACTGTTTTGTTGAGGATTGTAGGAATCTAAATTTTAATGTGTAATCCCATGTTTACAAAGATAGTCATCAAAAGCACTAGAGGTGTATTCTTTACCATTATCAAAACGAAATGTACCAATATGAGCTTGTGCTTGATTTTCTATCCATGCATGAAAGTTCTTAAATGTTTGAAACGCTTCAGACCTTGTCTTCAACAAGTATACCCAACACATTCTAGTATAGTCATTAACAAAGTTCATGAGGTACTTATTACCATTTGTAGAAGGAACTGGAATGGGGCCACATAAGTTAGAGTGAACCAGCACTAAATTTCTACATGCCCCGAATTTAGAATCTTGGAATGGCTGCTTATTATGTTTTCCTAGTATGCATGGATCACATTTGTTCTTTTTCTTATGAATGGCGGGCAAACCAGATACACCATTTTTTGTTAATAAACAAAGACCATTATAATTCAAATGACCAAATCCAGCATGCCATAACAAACTAGATGACATATTACCTTCTTCATGCCGAGAGAGGTAGGCAAAGTTTTGAACTCTTGTAGAAGAGCCTCTCAACTTCAACAAGTTTCCATCTTCATATCCGGTCATGATGAACTTGTTGTCAGAGGACTTCCTTATCTCTACAGTTCCATTGAACATGTGGATGGAATGGCCTTGTTGTTGAAGCTGCACCAATGACAACAATCTTCTCTGCAACTCTGGAAGATAGTGTTCATAGATGTATTAAGCTTCTTGATGATTCCAATAAAAGAAGGCATTGATACTCTGATACTAGCATTTTCAAGCTTTCTAGTATTTTAGCAATAGTTATTACTTCCAACCTCTTAATGATTTCAATCAAAAAATGAGTTACAACTTATCAAAGAACCATACAACTTTAAGAGGATATGATAAGAAACCTTCTATGCAATGTATGAACACACCCTAAGTATATAGAATTTTTTAACAAGAAAAAGTTTCAAACTCTACACAAATTTCTTCATTGTAGAAGTAATGCCATCTCAAAACAACATGCAAATATCTCATTTAAATCAAGGTCTTTCAATAAGAAACTCCTCAAATCAAAATCCCAAAATAATAGTTGTCCTCCTCAAAAAAGCATTTAAACATTTATTATTAGAATTGAATGACTTTCCTTGCTCTAGTATTTTCATTGCTTGATTCCACTTGACTCCACATCCTGAAATTTTTATGACTTACAACCACTCCTCATACCCCTCACTCCAACCCAAAATTTTGTTTCTTTGACCCATTGTATATACCTAGTTTAATTTTAAAAACTTTTGCACACCCTGATATGATTCAATATATTGAATCATCTTTTAACTATATGTTATATATGTTAGCATTAGATGGAGCCCACGTGATATGAGATCTATTCACTCATTAATGAAGTATGTAGATACTCCATTAGAGGGTTGGTAAATAATATAAATATAAAATGAGATTTGTTTAAGATATATCTTTCATAGGGTTATAATAAATAATGTAAAAATTAATTCACATCAAATTATGTCATTTCAAAATTATAAAATGGATCCCAATTCTAATGTATCTATTTATATTTGTTAAATTTGTTGTAAAATTAAAATATATTTATAGGTAATTTTATTTTCTTTTTCTCTTCACTTGTTATCTCATATTGATTGTAAAGATTCATAACAATATTTACTATTCTATCATCTCTCCCACTAACATATCATCTCTCCCACTAACAAAATGATTGATTAGTTTTTATTTACTTAACTTTCTTCAAATTAATGTCATTTTTAATCCATTTGAATGATTTGATTGTTTTATTAGTGATAATGGTAATTGGCCATTTGAATTAAAAGAACATCCTTACAATGTATTTGAATTATTACACAAAATTGTAATAATAAAACATCTTTACTTTTTGCATCCTAATTTTGTAAAATTTAACACTTTCCATTTTATTATTCTATAAATTTAACACTTATTTTATTTTTATTTTTTAAACTCTATTTTTTCTTTTTGAACTACTATTAAATTAAATAAAAATCATCAACCCTAAATACCTTGTGTTTGTCATTTTCAAAATAATTCATCCTCACCTAAAAACTTAATTTCGATCATTGTTTCAACTCATACCTACTTCAACGTCTCATGTCCTGAAGCAACTATTCCTATCGTAGCCTTAAAACCATATTAGAGGTAGGAATAGGTCCATCAAAGATCGAACATAAGCAAAAACATCCCCAAAAATGTATGTAGTTTTATATATTGTCAATTAACAAATCCAACGTGGAAAAGTACACACTATCTCCACTAACAATGTAAGTTTACACAAATTCTAGAACCATTTGAATATAATATTCTTAAAAGGCATATCCAAAATAAAACATGGTTGAAGGGATGTAATTATTCATTCACAACATCAATTAAGTGTAGTTGAAACCACTTACATCATATTCCCCAAACACCAACAATTTAAGTATAGTCTAAACCAAATAATGAACTTAAATTATTTTTAAATAAATTTACCATATATTAATGTTATCTTTCAAGTTTAATTTTCTTTTTAGTTTTAAAAAAAAATTACTACTTTATTACTTTACAAATTTTACCACTTACATCATATTCCTCAAATACCAACAATTTAAGTATAGTCTAAACCAAATAATGAACTTAAATTATTTTTAAATAAATTTACCATATATTAATGTTATCTTTCAAATTTAATTTTCTTTTTAGTTTAAAAAAAAATTACTACTTTATTACTTTACAAATTTTATTTTTCAAAATTTTCCATTAAATATTTTCATCGACATTTTTATGTTCAAAACAAAAAATATCATCTTTGTAATAATAGGCATTTTATGGCAATCCATAAAAGTAATAACTAATCATAATATTTAATTTTTTTACATATATTTTAAAATAAAATTATTCCTTCATTTATTTATTATAATATTTTTTAATTTTTTAATTAAATGTTTCAACTATATTTGTATATCTTAAACAAAATTAATATGATGATGTTGATAATGATGATTAGCGTTCACTATAAACTAATCAAACTTTAAAAATAAAGAAAATAAAGGAATTATTTGGTTTGCTTTAAAAATTTATTCCTATGCTCAAAAAAATTAAAGAGAAGCGCTCCTAACTTACCATAGTTTTGAGAAGTTAAAAGTTAGAATGCGCAGTATTGCAGCAAAGATTTTGAAACTGAGAACTAATGTGTTTGTATGCAAGGCATTCTACGATAAAGTGATATTCATCCTCAACGCCCACAGTTTGGCAGAGATGGGAAATCCATTCATCCCACGGGGTTTCAGGAATTGTCTATCGTCCCGTTTCGCTATGGAGCTCATGAGAGTTCGTTCTTATCTTGGCAATATTAATTTTCTTCTTTGAACTAGTTAAAACAGAGAGATAATTTTGATTTTCTAGAGTAAGGTTAATGATCTTTTAGTATCACAATTTTCTTTTAACCTCTAAATCTTTCTCACACCACATTTCTCTTTAAACTTAGATGAAACAATTTTTTTGACGTTATCGATATTTTGCAAAGTGACATTTTTGTCAATCCCCCAAAGTTTTAACCACACCATGACATATTTATGTCACCCTCGCTTAAGATGTAGGTGGTTTTGGCTGGAATTTAAAGCAATTTTAGGAATTCTATGGTCTCCCATGTTGTTTATCATATGCTTCTACATTGGGTACCTAGTCATAATCGTGCTTTATATGGTAGAGAGACCCACTTCTATGAGGAGAATAGGATAAGGCGTATTGCTTTTGATTTTAAGGTTATAAGTTATAAAATGCTTTTGGATTTGCTCATTTTTTTCTCCAATATTTTCTGGAGATGTTGCAACCCCAAACTTTACAGTCGTACAAGATAACGAGCGTGACAAACATTTCAAAGAGGAACTTATTTTTGTCCCACATCACAAGGTTTGCTTATTTACAATTGTTTTCAAGACCAAAGTAAGCTTTTCGCCCTCCATTAATCCTTTTCTCAATGCTATAGTTCCAATTGAGCTTGTGATGGATATCAATTCCGAGATATTTGTAAAAGGTTGCTCCCTCCAAGTTTCTACACAAAATCAACGTAAATGACCTTAGAGTAAAAATCCTTGGGAATTCTTAATTACTTATCAAGATTAAGGAACACCTTACCATAAAAACAACATTATCAACATAAAAAAGAATAATGATGACTAACTTGCTTCCTCTATATAACATTCTCACAACACATTTTAATCGATATTACTCAATTACTAATTATAATTATAATTATAATATTTGAAATTACTTTTCTATATCCTTTTATATGATATAATACATCATATTATAGAGACTAGACCAGGAGTTAGTCTTAACCATTTTATATGATATAATACATCATATTATAGAGACTAGACCAGGAGTTAGTCTTAACCATGCCTCGAAAAGGAGTGTTAATCCATATCATATAATATGGAGTCTTACATAGTTCCATATCATATAATATGGAGTCTTACATAGTTAAAGCCTTAGTAACTCTCAACTTCTTTTTTATGTTTTTGTTGCCTTCGATGAGTATATTAAATTTCTATAATCATTATGAGAACTTATAATTTTATTAATATATATTTTTTATAAATACATATTATTATTAAAAAATATAATTTATTTAAAATAATAATAAAATATTTTAAAGATCCAAAAAAAATCGTCCCATCTTAAAATAAAATTAATGATGTCTACATATCCATATTTTTAATGAATAATTCAAACATTTTGAAAATACTACAAACAAACGAGTCAACTCCAAATTTTATAGGCTAACCACCGCCCAAAAAAAATATTTTCTAAAGCCTTCCAAGAAAGATTGTACTTTGTCTTTTTATAAAAAGGCACCACAAATCCATGGCAAAGTTACCTTTAAGTTAGTATCCAGTGATGTCTTTATGTAAAATTGTACCAAACGTTACCTAATGAAAACGAAGCATTGATGATAATGGGAGATACCATCGGAGAAGTAGAGCACTTGTAAAATGATGTCATATCATTAGAATGAATGTCTACAAGTAGCCAAGCACAAGATCTTGCATACCTTTCTTTTTGAAAGGTGTGGTACACATCACATAATGATCTGAGTAGGCAATGCAATTCAACTGGGGAACCCATTGGCCGACAAGGTGCACATAACGCGACCCTACATCCCTTGGACCTTTGACTTCAGGATGATGCCTTTATACTTCATGAAAGCCCTACGAAATAAACTTTTTCATTTTTTTATGTTTTCCATGAAAAAGTACACTTCATTAGCGAATTATCCAGCTTCTACCAAAAAGATAGGTAGGTACGGTTGGTGACTCATCACAATGCTTATGTCACAGGTAGCTCTTATTTCTGCCCTTTCTCCTTGGACGAGCTCGCTTAAATCGTCCCTATTTTGCTTTAAATGGGCAGCAGTAACCTATTCTTGGTTTAGTTTTTGTTATAAGATGGTCATTGGTTTAGTATTTGTTATAAGATTTCAAAATGTCAAGAATTTTTAGATTTTAAAGAGAATTTTTAGATTTCATATCATCGGATTTTGATCAAGTTTTGGTTGGATTGGCAAAAACGTTGCATCTTTAGACGACTTCTTTATAATAGGAGTTGTCTAAAACTATTATGATTTTGTCCATACAAAATCATTTTTCAGACATGAATTTGACGGAATTTGGGATCGAATTTTTAGAATCTCAAATAACAGTAATAATCCTCCATAATTTCGATGTTCTAGGGGTTTTCCAAGGTACTGAATTCGTCTAGATGTTCAGAAAAATGATTTAATCAACACATATTGCCGGATTCCGACCAAGTTTTGGCTAGATAAGCGAAATCGTCGCACTTTTAGACGGCTTCTTTATAATAGGAGTTGTCTAAAGCTGCTACGATTTCGCCCGGAGAAAATCGTTTTTCAAACATGAATTTGCCGGAATCCGGGATCAAATTTTTAGAATCTCAAATAACAATAATAATCCTGCATAATTTGGTTGCCCTAGGGGTTTTCCAGGGTACTGAATTCATCTAAATGTTCATAAAAACGATTTAATCAACACAAATTACCAGATTTTTAGATTTCATATCACCGGATTAGGATCAAATTTTTAGAATCTCAAATAACAGTAATCATCCTGCATAATTTGGATGCTCTAGGGGTTTTCCAAGGTACTAAATTCATCTAAATGTTCAAAAAAACGATTTAATCAACACAAATCGCTGGATTTTTAGATTTCATATCACCGGATTCTGACCAAGTTTTGGCCGGACGAGCGAAATCGTTGCACTTTTAGACGGCTTCATTTATAATATATGTGTTAATGTTTTACAATTTGGGGTAGACGAAGAAGGATTTTCTTTCTAAATTGCAAGAAAATGAAATAAATATATTGTCAAGTTTTTATTTTATGGCTATGGATAACAAGTACTTAGTAATAACAAGTTAAATGATTGTTATATGATAATGGCGTTTCTCAAACTCCTCATTGTCCAATGTAATATAGATGTATTGTATGGGTACCATGTAGTGTCAAAGCCAAAAACATTGAGGAGTCTCTTATCCAGAGTTCAAAGTTGAATAGTATTCCCATAATTCATTGGGTTAACCAATAGGACCTGTTTTTATTTTACAATTGGGTTAATGATAGGCCACAAGTTAAGTGCCACAAACAAGTTATATATTACTTATATTACTTATTCTCGTGAGTAATTGTAATATAATCGCTCAACAAATTGTGTTTGTTATCCCTACATCAGCTATTAGTTATTTTTTATATTGTTTTTTATAATTATTTAATGTTTCATCCTCCTACAATCTAGGAAAAGCAACTCCAAATCTTAAAATATAAATATCTATAACAAATTGACTCACAACAAGTGGTGGTTATATGATAATGACCCTTCTCAAACTCCTCTCCTGTCATGTAGTATGAACTATTCATGTAGTATGAACTATTGTCCAATGGGATCTGCATGTAATGTATGGGCGTACCATGTACAGCGAAAGCGAACAACATTGACCAGTCTGTGATCAATAGTTCAAAGTTGAAGAGTATCCCAGAATCCATTGCGTTATTTTTGGTGAAGAATACGGAGAGATTACCCATTTAGACGTGGATATGGATCCTTGATGATGAAAAGACCCAACAGTGTTTTCCTCAACGTACTTACTGTACTAATCATGATGTGAAGCTTTCTCTCAAATCCTTCCTTCACATCCCAGTTTTCATTAGTTGCTTTAACTCTTGTAACTGAGGAGAGACAGAGACTGAGACACAGACTAAACTGAGATGATCATCAATCCATATGTGAAATTCATGAGGTGGAGTTAGATGAAATTGTGTTTGGAATGAAAAGACATTGCTTCGCCAGGCCGTCTAATGGGGACCAACTTGCCTGGCAGGGTGGGTGTTTGTAATCAATGGTTTTCCTCGCACTCCATGGCAGTGAAATAAATACATGAACCAACCCCACGGTCACTGGGGTCCCAGTTCAGGGAGCTAATTGGGTCACCTGAAGGGCCAGGCCAGACCATATTCTCCGGGATAGTACCGTACCCATAGAGCCAGACTTGACTAAAATGTCCCTGTGAAACATTGAATAAGTTATCAGGCAGATTATGACATTCTATCAACATTGCTGGACTTTGCCTTCTAGAGGATCTGCTCTCTAATGTCTTTTGTTCTCACTGCTATTTAGAGGCCATTTCGTTAACAATTCAATGTATTTATCCCCTAATAGGAAAACGACCAAAAACCAAATAGGATTTCTTCACAACAGTTCATTTTCCTACCCCTTCTCATCCCGATCTTAAAACGTAACGAGGTGTTACCCAAAATTAAAGTTCAAACCAGTCCTTGTTGGGTTTGATGCTATTCACAGACTGAAGAATCTCCCAAGTTGAAACAAGAAATTGAGATTATATCAAGTTGGGAGTTGTAAAATCAAGAGGCACAGCTATGCTTTTACCTTAATGGAAATTGGTATAGCCGCGCCTATATACTGTTTGGCTGCCATGGCAAACGCATTTCTGCCTTGCATGTGAATTGCCCAGGAGGAAAATGAAAGCGAATGAACGAGGAGCTGGCAGGGTTCGAGTGCAGAAAGAGAAGAAGAGATCGCGATTCCCGATTCCCGATTCCCTGGGAAAGGTAAGAAAGTCTTCTGATTATAATTTGGGAATGCGAATCAAAATATTGGATTTTATGGGAAAGCATCGAACCTTGTAAATTGAGTAATGGATTCATTAATACACAGATGTGTTGCCTTCCCCTCCACGGCAACGAGAAAATCTTTATATTATAATCGCTTCTTTCTTCTCTGGTATATATACAATTCATATCTGTTGCTTGCTCCAGTCACTCGTCCATCTCATAATCATAAACTATTTTGTATTCATCACGTCCACTCAGTTTCCCCCGCTGTTCTTGATCTTGGAACAACAATTTCGAGTCCGGTTGAGACCAGAAAATGTGATTCCCCACTACTTCTTCCACGGCAGCCTCAGCCTCAGGCTCAGTACATAGATCATTCAATGGCTAATGCGATTGATCTGTTTGAAAGAAGTTCTGGATTTGATAGTTTTGGTTTTAAGCTCAAAGATTTGTTCTGTAACTAAATTGGTTTCGGTTGTTCTAGCAGTGCAAAATGATCGGCGAGACAAAGCATAGCGTTGCATTCATATGCGTTTTATTGGTTATGATTTCTAGCTTGTGCATTGATGCATCTGGATCGGACTTATTTCAGCCACAGAAAAACAAGGGCAAGTTTTCCCCTGCTTTACAGTCCTCATCTGCAAATCAACAGCCACAGATCCCCAAATCTTCGAGACAAGCGGGCACCATATATGAACAAGAAAAGCGTAAAGTTCATACTGGCCCAAATCCTCTGCACAACAGGTAGTTAGTTCGATCTAGTTTTCTGGGTTGACCTTCATATCTATTTTTGTAACTCATAACACCTGGGCAAATGTTTTGGATTGGAATTTGCTAATTTGAAATCTGTTTTGGGAGTTTTTTCACAAGACTCAGGTATCAAAGGGCATGTTAATATTTAGAAAATGGTGCTTCACGGATATAGTACTTCTCATGTATTATTTCTCTGCTTTAAGTTAAAGGAGTTTGGGAGAGATATAGTATGGAGCTCAGACGAAGGAGCTTAAGTTAATTAGATAGATTACTGTGCATGAATTTACACGTTGATACTAATTTTCTGTAGGAATATTACTGTACTTGCTGGACGTCTTATTATATATAGCATAGTCATGGACTCATCGCAGTTTTAACTACAGACACTGCGATCTCATGCTTACGCATGTAGCACGATCATAGCTGATTAATTACAACTATGTCATTCCAAGCGACACTCATTTTAATAGAATAAACGGTTCGTTTTGTGTTCACAGTACAGAAAAAATTATCTGTATAACCAGATTATGAAGGCAGCTCTTCCAAAAATAAAAAAGCTGTTCTCCAAACTCAGTACAGATAGTTTCTGAACTAGAAATGTTGGGGTTGGGGAATGGAAAAAAAAAACGATATACATTGTCTTCTTCTGTTCTAATTTCTATGCTAGTTGCCTCCTGATTGCACAAGTTACTCAAGTTTCTCAATCTAGATCCGTCGGTTTTCACAATTTGTGCTTGGAATCGATTCGATTTTCATAAGGTGATATCCTTTCAGTAGGTCTGTGTCTACCGATACGGCTTTCGCTTCAGAAATTTTCGATATTGATGATATGTCTTTTCCATAAAACGACGAAATCCTCGGGAGATGGAACTTGTAGAAACTAAGAAGGAAATAAATTTACAGCAACGATCCAGATCTCCACTCGGATCTAGTTTATCTAACTAACATAAAATTACATGGCGAATTCTTCCCTCTGGTCAAAGGTTGAGAGCAGTGATTATTCAATTGCTCTGCTCTAAATATAAATTAGAAGTAATTATATTATTTTATATTTCCAATAAGTTTTGAAAAAAAAGTACTGCTTTGCTTTTCTGTTTTCTGACACAATTTCCTCAGTAGCATTGGAGAAGTTATTTTCTGCATTGATATCAGTCTGCTCATTTGCCAACCAATACCAAAAAGTAAACATCAAACAAGACGTGTATATAAAACACAACACAGAATATTACCGTATATCCTTGAGTTTCAGTAAATCAACTGACATATAAAAATATCAAATTTTATTTTTCCTAATAGAAAATAATAATAATAATTTAATTTAAAGGTCACCTCCAAACCAGATATCAAATTGGTTTATGAGATTCTTTTATTTATTTAACAAGAAACCTTTCCTAGATTTGAATTTGAGATTTTTTTAAAAGGAAATACATGCTTAATATTTACGTCAACTCAAATTGTACCAATCCTTAAAAAAACTTAAAAATTTGAATATGGAAAAAATATATAATAATCACAGTTATAATTGAGTGTTGTTTAAAACTAACATAAAGGTTAATTAGTTACACTGTAAATATGCTTGTTACTTGTTTTTTGAGTAAAATCTTAAAATTTGGATATGATAAAGGTATATTTGATAATCACAATTATAATGGAGTGATGTCTCATAGTAACTTAGGGGTTAATTGGTTGCAGTCTGAATATGCCTGTAACTCAGTCTTTCTCTTCATATATGGATTGAAAAATATAGTGAACCAATTTTAGTGAAATTTTAAAATTTAGAGATGTGGAATGTATATTTGATAATCACAGCTATAATATAATTGAGTGGTGTCTCATACTAACAACATAAGAGTTGATAAGTTGCAATGTGAATATGTTTGTTATTCAGCTTTTCCTTCATATGTGGATTGAACAATATAGTGAACCACTTTTAGTGAAATCTTAAAATTTGGATATGATAAAAGATATACTTGATAATCACAATTATAATGGAGTTATAATTGAGTGTTGTCTAGTACATAAGAGTTTTCATTGGTTGCTGTATGAATTGCTTATTACTCAGAGTTTCCCTTCATATGTGAATTGAAAAATATAATAAACCAGTTTTAGTGAAATCTTAAAATTTGGAAATAAGAAAGGTATATTTCATAGTCACAATTATAATGGAATTATAGTTGAGTGGTATTATATACTAATACAAGGGTTCATTGGTTATAGTGTTAAGTAAAATCTTAAAATTTGGAAATGAGAAAGGTGTATGATAATCACATTTATAATGGAGTTATAAATGACTGGTTGTGTCTCATGTTAACAGTTGTGTCTCATGTTAATATAAGGGTTGATTGGTTGTACTTTGAATATGAGTGTGTTACTCAATTTTCCTCTTTATTTGTGAATTGAAAAATATGGTGAACCAATTTTAGTGGAATCTTAAAATTTGGATATGAGAAGGGTATTTTTAATATCTATATGATAACCAAAATTATAATGAAGTTATAATTGAGTATTATCTCATACTAACATGAGGGTTGATTGGTTATAGTGTGAATTTGAACCGGTTTTAGTGAAATATTGAAATTTGGTGATGAGAAAGGTATATTTCATATTTGACATTATAATAATTTCAAGTGATGTTTCATAGTAACATTGTTGCATTGTGAATATGCTGGTTACTCAATCTTCTCCTTCATATATGAATTTGAACTAATTTTAAGAAATTTTAAAATTATGAAAAAATTATATTTAATAATCACAATTATAAATAAGTTATGAATAATTGAGTAGTCTCTCATATTAACATAAAAATTGATGGATATCTTTATTACTTAATCTTCCTCTCTATCATCTGAAAATAAAAGACCTCTTACTAATAATACCATACTATACAGTACTTGTCACATACCTTCTTAAAAATTACTCATTACTAAAAATATACCTATACCTTTTTAAAAATGCTTATTACTAAAAATATACCTATATACCTTCTTAAAAATGCTCATTACTAAAAAAAAAAAAACTTATACCTATACCTTATTAAAAATACTCATTACTAAAAATATACATATACTTTATGTAATTTGGAATTATTTCTACAAATATAAATTTCCCTAAGTGAGCAATGAATATCTAAATCAAGCAATGAATATCTAAATACAAGAAGCAATATCTATCCTACCATTAAATAGAAACTACTGTAAAGCATACACTACACAGGGCACTTTTCTGTTGGACTGTGAGAGATGTGATTTTAATTCAATTAAGACCTCCCCGAGCAGTTCAGTTTCTATATTGTGAGAAAAAATGTCTTAATAAGGGGATTTCAAAATTTTCATGTCATTGATATTACGACGAGGAAAAGACATTAATAGTAATTAACAACCTAGCCAGTTTCATAGAGCTAGAATCTGCATAAGGTAGAAACTCGTCACAGTTTACAAACAGCAGTTGAAAGTCGAGATGATAAAATTAAGACAATGTGAGAGAAAGCTCTATTTTAATGAAGTATGAGGCTGTGCAACTATAAAATATTAATGACAGTACAGAGTTAAATAAGATCAGATACAATGACAGCTTCCATGAGAGCTTTCTTTAAACCAGCAATCAATAGTCAACTACACAGCATTGAACATATACACATTTAATATTCAATAATATATTTTGGGGAATATTCCATTTAATGCAACACCATACTAATTACCAGTGCCATCAACAATCTCAATTTTTTTATTACAAATTGAACGGTGGGAAACATGGATGCCATGTTGGAGAGAGTGCCAACCGTATGATCTGTATTGATTAAGCGCAGAATCTGCATCCATTAAACGCAGACGGTGGAGATAGATCCAAAGTTTGACAGAAAATTAAACATTGCATTCATTAAGCGCAGGCTCTGAAGATAGATCGATAGGTTGACAGACACCAAGTAATACTTTATAATTACTTTACTACTGTTACCTGTGTCTGCTATCACTGCCAGCTATGGCCGAAGGCAGCAGAGCAGAGCAGAACAGAACAGAGCTTGTGAAGTATTTATTATGCGGGGGCCATCTGTTACAATCTCTGCTGCTTCTCTCTTCTTCGGAGTGCGTCCCCCGGATATAACTCTAGCACCAAATTCCGAGGGATGCAATAATAATTTATACTCTCCTTGCAGTGCAAATGCCTGTCTGCACTGTCTGTGCACTGTGCATGGAAAAAAGAAAATTGTAAAAGTTGTTTTAAATTTACTTAAAAATTAAGTATGAATATAAGTTGTTGATGAATGTAAGTTGTTGAGATTAGATAATTAAGATGTAATAAGGGTATTCAAGAAAGTTGAACCTAATTATATATTAAAAATATAATTTAATAATAAAAATTCAATTTGATTTAAAAAATGTATAATAGAATTTCATAAAAAGAATCTATGACTTTTAAATTTTTATATATATATAATATATTTTTAAATTATCTAAAATACAATTTTGGTCTCTTTTGTTTTTTATGTTTACATTTTTTAAATTGTTTTATTTTTGGAAGTAAGAGATCATTGAAATCTATCACCAAACCACTCAGTCTCATAGGTTGTTTACCTTTTGATTGGCTTCTTCTTTTTCATTTTGAGGATTTTATCTAACTTTCTTTATAGTGGTTTTGCTTATGGTTAAAATTTTGGGAATTTTTTCTAATTTCAATGGATATGGGACTCTATAGAAATGCATTCAGATGCTTTTTATGCTTTTTAAAATGTTTCTAAATTAGTATTTTTGAACAAATGTCATCCTTTTTTATTGGTATTTCAAAAAAAGAGATTATTTTAATGGTTTTTTATTATTTATTTTAAAAAATATTTACCTTCATTTAATGAGGAAAGAAATTAAAGAATATAAGCTTTGAATGTAAGTTGTTATCCAAATTTTATTACTCCCTTTTACTTACCTAAGTAAGTGTAGAGGGAGGAGTTCTTTCTTGATTGTTTTGTTTAGTCTTTCTTTTTGTCTTTCTTGATTACCTTAACTTAAAATCAATCTTGTGTGATTTATTTGTTTTTTTTGGACTTTTCATGATCACACTTAAATTTTGATTAGTTTATATGTGTTTTAATATTTTTTTCATTCATTTTATAATAAAAATGACTAAATATTTTTGTTTCTAATCACAATAAATATTAATTCTAACAAAATTCATATAAAATCAAACAAAATATTTATTTTATATTCCTTATATATATATATTAAATTTTATATAAAAACAAACAAAAACTTTATTTTAATCAACTCAAACTTTTGATCACAATAGCTTTCTACTCTTTGCTCTCCTCCATCCCTGCATCAAACCTCTATTCCTTCATCTTTTCCATGGAGAGACTTGATTTAGTGGAGGCTCAAACTGGAAATCTAAAACCCAAGAGATTTTTTTGTGCTAAATACATTTGTTATAATTATGTTGCATTAAAACTTTCCCGTAAAATGTTATAAATAGAATATTTTAAATGATTTTAAAAGTTACATCAATGTTCCATTTTAACAATATTTTAAAGCTTATGGATTTCTTAATTAAACTTTTTGACATAACCAACCCATACAAAACTTAAGTTAAGGCCTTTATGGCCTACATCAAGAACCTGAAGAGTATAATTTCACGTATGTCTTGTCTTATGATGACATGTCACCGTTCTTGATACCCCTCTAACTCTAATAATGGTTTACGCATGCTCTTAGATGATTTATAATCACTTAGTGGATGGCTAATGTGATTCATTAACAAAGGTGTTCAACATATTTTGATTCATTAACAAAGGTCCTTTTATTGAACTCAATAGTTTCTCAAGTCTCATGATTTCGGGACCCCTATTTTGGTTTTTGAAAACTTAAGGTACCCTTTAGTCTATAAATATTGAATTGCATTTGTGAATTTGGATTTTGATACATATGTATTAACAAAATGGTTGTAAAGTTGGTTGGTCATCTTGTCTTCAAGAGGTCCAAGTGTTATCCATACTACTTAGTTGATAATTTTAGTGTATGTGCATTATATGCCCAATGCAAGGAGACACAATGCACATTGCATGTCTTCCATAATTTGGAAGTTATGTTCTACCTAAAGTTTAAACCATGCAATACACCTAGAGCATTGATCCAAAGGTTAGGGACACCACAATACATATAACATTGGGTGTAAAAGGTGAGACCATGCGATAAGCATCACAACACACCCAAAGATCCAAGCCATGTGATACACCTTAGAAGCTTGGCAACAAAAGACAATATCGTGCAACTTCCAAATTTCACATCTATGCAATACATTGTCCAACAATCACAAAGTTAGAAACAAGTCTTAAAAATTGCAACACACATCACATGGAAAGCAAAGTCTAAAACCCTGTGATGAAAAAAATTGAAGCCATGTGATGGCACATTGTGTTGTTACCAAGTTTCTAATCCACATAATGAACATAATTCAAAGTACACTAGCGCAATGCACTAGTTAAAAGGTTGGGAACCAACGAGAGATTAAACATATTATGTCACAAACAAGGTTTGGAACCACATCGATCCCAAGTTTGGGACCATGTGGTGGGATACCGCATCACTTCAAAACTTCATGTCCCTTATTTATACTATGCATTGGAGGCAAAGTTGGAAAGAGTGTAATGAAATGGCTCGTAGCTCGCAAAGTAGGAAAATTATTCTCATCCTATTGGTTGAAAATCTCAAAGTTGAGTTTAAAACCTCATGTTGAGCTAAGATTTGAGTCATTTGACAACACATCGTATTAGTTGCAAATTTTAGAGTTGTGTGATAGAACATTGCACTGACCACAAACTTGATGAATAATGATATATCTTGTGGATAGGAAAGATTCCAATTAGTATGACCACAAATTTATGTAATAGACATTGAAGTGGAACACATTGCATGTCCATATAACATTGGGATTCCATGGTCACCCCATTGTTTGATAGGGAATGCTCACATACAAAAAAATCCTGCAAGCCATAAATATCGTCGAAGGAAAGGCAAAATGAGCATTGAAGCTTGAATGAAGCAAAAGGAAAATTCCTAATCAACATAGAGTGCACTCTACGTCATGGACACTTATCTGACATGTAGATGAACTTTTCCTAACCATGGTATTCATACTCATAAAATAAACTCTCAATGATAATGAATTTGTTGCAATTCCACTAATTTCTTAAGGATAACATTTACTTCATTGGGGGTTCGTACCCTGGGTGCATATGTTTTCCATTTGGAAAGACATGTGAGCCACGTCGAATGATAAACCATTAAGGAATCTACAACTAACCATTCCTTAGAAGCTTCCCAAGAAAACTATAGAAAGGGGTGATTCCATTGTTTCAAATAACTATATCTCCCCATAGAATGCCTAATTGAAGTTAGGGTTACAAAAACACTTCGAAGGGATGATTATTAACTTATGAGCAAAGGAAGAAAGAAACAAAGAGACAATGTTTGACTTCTATATCCTAGCCACGCATTGATTTTTTCATACATATATCCAGGATGGGCACAAGCATCGTAACATCTCGGTTACAATGTGATGCACATGGAAAGCCATTGAAGGGTTACCATTTTGCATTTAATATTTTAGCACACAAAAATGATCATTTTACCTATTCGAGGCCCATTCCCCATCATGTGGAAATTATCCATGGTTGATTAATGACAATCTTATTAAGGATTCAATAGAATTCAAATTCATTATAAACAAACCTAAAAGAGGCTTGGAATGGGTAGTGAAATTTCAAGGCTCAAGTAGGTAGAATTTGAGCATGTAGATCTAGATACTAAACAATATTGCAATAGTGTGAAAGAGATCAACAATCTAACAAATTCATGCAACAAATGTGCTAAACATTAATCACTACACAAAAGAGAGAAGTCAATAATATGAGAGAATTTTGTATTACATCAAGCTTCAATGAATGAAGTAGAAAGTATAAATAGGAAAGGTAATTCGAATAGGTCATGGAGGCTAGTTGAATTGCTCATGCAATGCATGAGATGCTAGTTAGGCTTAATTAGATCTAGAGACCCTTGGTAATACATGCACACTCTCTAAGATGATTTTAACCGACTCATGACTTCCCTAAGTGGACTTAGCTTCCTACATGCTAGGATCAACTAACAGAAGGCACATGTAACCAATAGAAGGCACATGCATGAGGTGTGCATCCCTAAACACACTCAAGGAGGGCGCCATTGTCTCATGATAGCTAAGAAAGAGGTGCATGGAATCCCTAAACAATGGAGTAAACTCCCCATATTCTCTCCACAACTGTAACTTGCAATGTGGGACCCTACAATCAAGTAAAATAAGACCTAATTGAAGGATTTCGCCCTCGTATGCCAAAATACACTTCAGGAGTTCAAAAAAATCCAGATAAGGTAGTTTATGACCCTTAGATTTTAGAAGAGGGTGAATCAAGTGGTTAAATTGAATGAGATTTAGCTCACTAGAATCATGAAACATTGAAATCATGGTCCAAGTCACTAGGTAGGAGAATGAAGCTAAGGAGAGGCTTATTATGCTCTAACAAAGTAGGTCCTTTATTACCAAATATTTTCAACATCCAACCAATCTGAGAAATCACAGAGAACTTATTAATCCAGTCTAGTTATTTTTACTAACACTATTAATGGGTGAAATGGATCCTTGTGTGAAGCACATGTTGACAAAATGGCACTGACCAATCAATCCAGAGACAAAGGAAAACCACTTTAGGTTATAGCTGGTGAGGAATTTGTCACAAAACCAATGGTGGAAGACACAGTTTGACCATATTTTGGTGACATTGAATGCAACATAGCTATAGACTAGTAGTTATAGTGGAGTGAGAATCACCAATTGTTCAAAAATAAAAATTATTTAGGAGACTATGATCTCAAAGTATATCAATTAATAAGGAGACCTCATTTCTCCAGTGGGTAGTTGTTAGAATGACCCTGATGCCAATAGAAGAAGAAATTTCATTCTTGGTTAGTTATGTTGATGTTGAAAATAAACCGACCAAAGATGAGAACAAGAAAGAAATAGCCTCATTTCAACCATCAAGTCTAGATATCTACTACAAGTTCCAAAAAATAGAACTCAACATGAGTGAAGAATGGATAACCAAGTTCACCACTAACATAGATTATCGTAACATTCTCAAAAGTTGGTGGATCAAGGATAAAATATTTATAGAAAGACCTGAAAGGTGTCTACCCCACCTCAAACCTCAAATTACCTTATAGGTATGTAGTGGAACTAGTTAGCAGATTATGTGGTGAGAATGATTCCATGGAGTTTAGATAAGCCTAAATCCCACTTATATATCAAGTAAATGAAGTGAGCCCAATTTTCAACTGATCAAGTATTTCACTTTCCACTTAAGTGATGTTATCTCCAAGGCCAAAGAATCTGATCCTAACGTTCCCACAATTTTCTATATATCATCTTTCATAGTGGATATTATTTGTGGAGCTAATCTCTTTCCAGACATGAGTTGTCAATGACAACCAAAGGACAATCCCATTCATGTCTTATTCCAAATCCTATGGGAACACAAATATAAGATCGAGCTTAAAAGAATATGTGATCATTTTGATGCTCCAATGTACACTTTAGTGTTCTATAAGCTACCCCCAGTATGATATAGGAATAAATGTAAGTAGTTTACACAATGTGTGACTAGTATGTGATGAATTCATTAACTCATATGAGAACATACACTACTGCATTTGGGGTCCAAATTCGATGTTTGTACTGATGTTTAAAGTTAAAAATCAGTTCTTCACATCGGAAAGACATAAACTAGGTGGGTTTTTCTCGAAAAATCCAACGTGACGTCACTTAAGTGACGTGTTCAATAATATGTCACTAAAGTGACTCCCCTTGGCATCACTTAAGCGATGCCTTAGAGAGTCACTTAAGCGACATCCTCTGAAGTCGCTTAAGTGATGTACACATGTACATGTTGATAAAAAAAATTAGGGTTGTCATTGCTTAAGCAACATACCGTTGAATGTATTTAGGCTTTTTTTGTTCAATTGATCGATGAGATTAAAAACATATTCAGAAGGAACAAAAGAATACTTTTTGGAAGGATTTTGGAGGGAGGTGAACTCTAATTAGAGGTAAATTTTATTGTGGACTAATTATGAGATTATTCCTTGAATTAATTTATTTTAATTGGGTAAATTATTTCTCTGACTTTCGTCTTACTGTACTAGTGGTTTGATAATGTATTTTATTGAAATAGAGAACAATGCCAGACAACCTTGTTCACTGATTTTCTAGTAGATCCAAACAAAATGTTGTTATGTAGGTGATTATCAATTCTATATACAGTGACAAAAGAAACCATGGTAATAAAAATGATTGGAATCAAGCCATTAATGTTGAATATATAATCAACGAAGGAAAATATTATTGCCCTTGTATGCAATGCAAAGGGATCAAAAGAAGAAGAGTTGTTAGGGAAACAACCAGGAAACATTGCTTAGAGCATGGAAACTTGGATGGTGGAAAATAATATCATCCCTTGGTAAGATATCATAATTTTTTTTTCTCATTTTGAAATACTATTAATATTCATGTCTATTTCGATACTAATTGGATATATTTTTCCATAATTATTGCACAAAAAATACCACCAACACTTGGAAAACCACTCGCTACAATTCATATTAGAGATGGTGAGGATTGTGACATTGAGGTTAATACAAGGGAATCAAATGACCACAATATTATTGAAAATGAGGGTACAAATAGGTTGATCCATGACACATTTGTTGCCACAGATGAGAATGCACATGCGAACGAGATCTATGAAAATATTCATGCGTACCTCTTATTGATAAGGGGAAACAAAATTTATACAAAGAATCAAAGACAAGTCTTCTCTCTGCTCTTTTGTTGTTAGTCAACTTGAAGGTAATGAATGGTATTTCAAACACAGGAATGACACAGTTGTTAAGATATGCAATATTTATCTATATGTAATTGCAATTGTTTGTTTTTTTATTTATCATTTTCGTATATAGGCCGATAATTATGACTTTTCAATAAATAAATAAATAAAATTAGATTGTTAGGTGATACTCTTCTATCACCATCTAATAATTTACCTCGCACATACAGAGAAATGTGTGTCATTTTGAAAGATTTAGGAATGGAGTATAACACAATTGATGCATGTCCTAATGATAATATTATATATTACAGACAACATGAGTCAAAAAGTGAGTGCCCTGAATGTGGAATTAGTAGATATCATATTGATAAGGTAACAAATAAGGTGTCCCGCAAAGTTCTTTGCCATATCCAGATAAATCCATCTTTTAAACAATTTTTCAGGTATAAAAACATTGCAGAATTTATGGATTACCATGCACTACAAAGAAGTGAAGATGGTGTCATGCGAATTCCTGGAGATGGTTTTGCATTCAAAGACATTGAGGAAAGATGACCAATTTTTAAATAAGAATAACGTATTGTTAGAATTTCAATGGCAGTTGATGGTTCCATTTAGAGGGAAGTTGACGGTGTCAATCCATTTGGAGAATTCATATCTCATTACTCAGTTTGGTTAGTTTTTGTTATAAACAATAAACTTCCTTTATGGATGACAATAAAAAGGGAGCACGCCATGTTGGAAAATTGTTACAGATACTTATTTTTAAGGATGTTAACACAATATAAGCAATCTTTTTTTTCATTATTGCATGTACAAGAACTTATTAATTATGTATGTTACTTTTAAAATAACTACCAGGTCAACACCAAGTTAAACATATGGATGTGTATCTTGAGCCTATTATAGATGAACTTTTAAAATTATGGGCCAGTGTCAATATGTATGACATCTCCAAACCTATAGGCCAAACACAATTTCAGTTCCATGGAATACTTACATGTGCAATTCATGATGCGTCATGTCTTACACATTTTTGTGGTATGTAATTTTCCTATGTATCTCTATGCATCATTTATTATTGAACCTTTTTTTATAATTTATGGAATTCTCTATATTAACACTATTCCATAACATGCAATGATTCAAACAAAGGGAAATTATGCATGTCCAATATGTGGTCCAAGAACAATATCTAGACATTCAAGAAGTTTAAGAAATGAGGTGTACAATGAGTTTAGGCATTTTCTCCATAAGGACCATAGGTATCAAATTAACCAAAAAAATGACTTTAATAGGAAGGAAGAGAGTGGAAAAAAAACACGAATAATAACTCCTCAACTATGGAAAAAGGCATTTAAGAAGATCCATGCTAAGCAATTGTTTGTAGTTACTTTGTTCTTTTTCACAACTTGTATTTATTTTTAGATTTCCATACTTACCTTGATTAATAAAAAATAATATTCTAGTGATACTTCTCAAAGGTCATCATGGTCCACTTCCATGGGGTTTGAAACGATACTCTTCCCAATTCAGTCGGTTTCCATACTATGAGCACCTACAAGTAACTCATTTGTTTGAAACAATGGATATTGGAAACAATGTCACAAAGTGCTTGTGGAAGATTATAGATGGGAGGAATAACAAGGAAAAAATTGCTAAAGTTATTAGTGGCATTCACGAATCCAACTCATTGCAACATTTGACTCATTTCTATGGTAGTGGAAATTCCACTAATCTTCCATGGTCATTAACAGAGAAAGAGAGCGTTGTTATAAAAGAGGTTGTATGGAAGATACAATTTCCAACTCATTTTGCTTCAAACATAAGCAATATATTAAAAAAGCAAGGCGATTTTGTTGGAGCTAAAACTCATGATTGGCACACATTTATCAAGGTTCAACATTTTGCAACCTTGATTACCTTATGATATATACATTATTTGTTAGTAATTCATGTTTATCTCTATTTGAATTATATGTAATGATATATACCTTATTTGTTAGTAATACATGTTGTATCCTTGTTGCAATATCTTCTATCTATAACTCTACCTAATAACTTTGACAACAAAATAAAGAAGGTTATTTATGATCTCGACAAGTACATGAGGTATGTACAAAGTTAGAGTTGAATTATTGATTGTATACGTCGTCAATACTTGCTTCGCTTTCCTTATATATTTTAATGTTGACATATCAAATTTCTTTGCACTTTAGGTGTTTGTCATCTAAATAAATACATAAAGAAGATATAAGGTATTGGAAAAGAGAAATTCCCCAACTAATGTGTGAGATGCAAAATTATCTTTCTCCAACCTTTTTCAATGCATAGGAACACTACCCCATACACCTAGTGGAAGAGATTTAAATATGTAGACCCATACACACAAGGTCAATGTTGTTGGTGGAGAGAAAGATCATGTACAGAAGGCTCAATGGTTGAAGGCTACATGCTATATCAATCCAATGTATATTTTAGTGAGCGCTTACCCCAAGTAGTGGGTGATATGCATGTGCCACTCGTTTGGGATTCCAATTCCACCAACAAATTTAAAGGGGATGCGTTGTTGGGGAAAGGTATATGGAGAAAAGTGAAAGGTAAAATCTTGTATTGTATTTAATATGTCTGTACATACTTGTGGTATATTGCTTAGTAGCTTGGTTGTTTAACTAAATATTTTTTTTTGTCATTGTTCTAGGTTGTATAGAGTGGGATGCAATTCATTTATAAATTGTAAATAATCTTGATTGGACGAAGAGATGGATATAACGATGTCAACAAGATTACAATGCCTTATCATGGAATAGGGTTGCATAGTTGATAAACAAATCTTATTTTGATCATGATATAGATTTGACATAGCAGGAAATTGATATAGCATATGGTGCAAAAGATAGAAATGTAAGCAATATCTAAATTTCGTTCTATATTTCAAATCCAATTGTTTTTTTCCTGCAAAGTATCGCATGCATAAAGTTAACAATTCCTAACACATTTTTAGAATGCAAGTGAAACATCATAAGGCTATGTGGTGTAACGGAAAAAAATATTGCACCAAATAGTTGGATGATGGGAGGAAAACATGTGATAGTGGGATAATTGCAATTTTCCAAGTTACTAATATTTCCCATGGGGGTGATAGACATCTGCTCATATTAGATTTGAGGTACTATGGATATTTGGAATACATTTGGATATAGACTTTAAATCCTTCAAAGTGGTTCTCTTTAAGGTCAGGTGGTACTTATTTTTGTTGCAAGGTGATGAAAGGACGGTTATTGATCATGGCAATGGATTTACCATTATTAATACTAATAGGTATGAGCCAAATATAGAGCCCTTTGTACTTCAAAGTAAATGTGAGAAGATATTTTTTTAGAGGTACCAAGTAGAGCAGGTTGGTCATCTGCATGGGGGGTTCACTAAGTGAACTTGTTACATAGCACGATCGTTCGCATGATATTAAAGAATATCCCTAATTTCACTAAATATTGGAAAATGTGTCATAAATTGTATTTTTGAACCCCCCTCCCAATATGCCTTTCCAATTAAGAAAACCCCTAGTTTCACCAAATATTGTAGATATCATTTTTTATCAACCCATTTTTAACACCCCGTTTATATCATATTATCAAGTTATAACAAACAAGACCCTAAAACATCTTAGTATAAGCAAACAAGATGCTAAATAAAATAATAGTATAATGCTAATAATGTTCCCACCAGGATTGCATGGGTGACTAATAAATTTGTAGCACTGGATAGTGGAATACGCAATGGAATAGTACTGGAGAAGGGAAAATGCATAAAAGGAAACCTAGTCAAGAGATCAATATAACAAAGAATGTAAAATACTAATAGTTCAATAGTTAGTGGAATGCTTACAAAATATCATAATTGCAGATGTTTCACACCAAAACATGCCGATCTACCATTTGTATATCATGTAAATACAAGTATAGCCATAGAGAGAACATATGCGAATCATGGTATCTTGTCACAAAAAAATCCCAATTCATTATAGTCATGGTATAATTTCAATTCAGTATAATTGAAATAATTTAAAAATTCAATCGAAGCGAGAGAAGTGAGATATACTAGAGTCCAGTTGAATGGGATGTATCACGTTCCTCCATATCTAACGCTTATAAAACATTAAAAAAAATTGAGAGAGAGAAGTTTAATTAAAGAGAGAAATAATACGATAAGTGTAATTAATGAGAGGAATGTCTTACAATTTTGAGTGTGCTCACAGCATTTCCATCAGGGATATTTTTCCCGCATACCTCCAGAACTTCCTTTCAGGCCATTTCTTTCCAGTCATGATGGATTGCTAGAAGAACCATTGTCCAAGTTAGCATGTTCGAATTCGTTTTCCTGCCAACAAAGAAGAAAGTCTTGAATTCCTCCATCATATCATGGATTTTCATAGCAAAAGAGCTATTCGTATTGCCCTGATTTTCAGCACTTCCATCCTTGGCGTTTCGCATGAGTCCTAGAAGATAATGAGTAGCAGTCCTAGAAAATCATGAGTAGAACTACCAATGCTTGAATCCCCTTTCTTCCTTTGGATTAGGTTGGCCATAGACCTTCGAATTTCCTATTCCAATCTTAATTGATACAAATTATTTTTAGTTGGTAGAAACCTAAAAAAATGTACAACTAATCTATGCACGTAAATAATTGCAGGAGCTCATATCATACAAACCCAGAAATAGCCAACAACTACTGAATAAATCAAATATAGAAGGGGAGTTTTCTATTTGCAATCATGTTTATGATAAAAAAATATGTATGGAATTAAAAATAGATTGAGTTCAAACTGATAAACATGTATCCATATATCCATGTTAACCTCTGAGCACCGAGACAAAGGGATAGAAAATCCAAGTGCTAATATCATGCTACTTTAACTTAGAAAAGAATCTAATTTTGTTAAACAAATGCGCGGTGCACTGTAATAGCACCTGGCTTCTAGGGCGCAATTCCTATATTCATGGTACATATCATGATGCTCTGCTATGGTGGATGTTCCTTTGTAAGATTATTTTTGTGGGATGTTATGCCATGCAAACATGGCCAGGTATTGTGGATTGGTCATTGCAGTATTATATTCATTTTCGACAATAGTTCTCTTATGGTTTTGGTCTAAATGTTGCGGCTCAGTACTTACATATTTTTTGCCGCACACAAAGCCATTGTCTCTACACATTTGGTGGTATGAAAATACAAAGAGCAGTGTTTTTTTTTTATTACCATAGATATCATAGAATTTAACTTATTCTTATTTATCAGAACATAAAATTGTGTCATAAGACAAATATAATATATATAATTGATATTAATTACCATAGCTAAACAACCACTGCCGGCCAAGAACGATTTAATAAGGATTAAAAACATTGAACTTTGCATTCCAATTTTTTGATAATCTAGACTCAGTTAAATGAAATTATGCTGGCCATATGGAAGCATACAGTGCGATTTATTTGGAACCAATGTGACTGAACTCTCTAATCTTCCTTGTTGGGAATGCCTCACCTTCAAAACAGAAGATTGGCTTTCTCAAAGGCTTCTACAACTAACGTTAACATATATATGAAGAAAATTTATTTGATAAAAATTATAAAAATATGTATTCATTTTTAAAACATTTAAATCTTTAAATTAAAATAGTAATTTTTATTAAGTATATTAATTAAGTATTAGAAATGAATGATTGAGTTTAAAATATTATTTTAATTTGAAAAAATCATATCTAATTTTCACATTTCAAAACATAAAATATGGAACGACATCTTTTCATTAAGAAATGTAATTGAGAATTTCTTTTGAAACATAACGTACTCAATAACATGTTTTCATTAAGAAATGTAATTGAAAATTAAATTTTTTAAACGAAAGATGAATCTACATATAATGTTCTATTTAAGAAAATGTGGACAATTCACCAGAAAATAAATTTAAATGCCAGATAATTAATTTATATTACAAATAATGTTAATGTATATTACAAATTAATTTATGGCAACATACCCATTACATGTATTATTTGCATTGGAGGAGAATTTTCCTTTTGTTTCTATGTTTTTTTGTTTCATTTTTAATGCTCAACATAGCTGCCAATTGAGCTGTGCTAAGAAGGAGATGAGAGAAGAGAATCTACATTAATTCGTTCACGAAGTTGTGTTGAAGAATAATTTTACCAGACTCTTATTCATAATCTGAGTCACAAAAACAACCCATAAATAAGACACAGAAGAAAAGACAGACATCTGAAGATTCCATTAATGAACAAGGTGAGTTAAAGCGAGTTAAAATAGAAAATAATGAGAGATTCAAGGACATCACTAATGGCATACTATTATATCTGATTATCGATGGATCAATATAGAGCAGATTTTGGTGTAATTACAAACTATACTAAAATTATGAATGAGGGAGGGACATGAACAACATTTGAATTGTGTCTTTGTTGCCTGATTTTGTTTCAAAACATTTGAGTTTTAAAAAATAATACTGGTTGAGGATGTGGACTAAAATTAATCTGCCAGAGAATATTCCTTGTTCATGATGTCATCGTCTTGCCACTTTTGACTGGACCACCATTCAATAAATGAAAACAATGGTTGGCAGTAAAACTCCAGAAAAAACCTATATGGCTCCTCTATAATATCTCTAATTTTCAACATAAAATAGTTTTTCAAATCTTTCTTACCTAAAACTTCTAAAAGCTCCATAGATTAATATGCTCTATCATACTTCAAAAATCTTGTTAGGCTAACTGAATTTTAAATTAATGAATATTATATTTTTATGTCTCGAATTCCAGAAGAATGTGGAGGGTAGGAATCAAGTGACAATTCAAGGTTTTTCTTCCATCTGGTAGATAGAAACCCAAAATTGGATGTTCAAAATATCGTGATGAGCTTGCAGTTTCTGGAAGTAGTTGAAAATTGAGCTTCCTTGGATGCCTTGACATGTTTTTTAATACTTGGAAGCACTTCATAAACAATGAAGTGGATAAGGTTTCTTTTAGTTCCCTCATTCCATTGTTCAGAGGGAAAATTTGGAACACATTCCTTGGTTTCTTTAATATTGGTAATAGGAATTCAAGAGCCAATTCACTGAATTTACGATAATATAAAAGTTACTGAATTTGTCCATATAAGCACATCTAAGAACAGGATGGCTCGTTGATAGAAGAAAATAACTCTTAGAAGTAGTTTCAAATATTTCTCCTATAACACCACCATGGGAATATGGGAATGGCTTTATAATTTAGAAAAAGAATGTTACGAAGGTGTTGAGAAAGTAAACAACTTTCACCGGAAAACATATTTTCTTTGTTAGTGGAGTTTCTTCAATTTCAATTTACTTGAGCAATGCATGGATTGTGACTTCACAAAATCAAATTAGGGGCTCAAATAATACCATGCTTTATATGCAAAATAATGAAATGACATTAATCGCTACAAATTGCCTAAATAGGTTATTAAAATAAACTTGTTTTTTATTTCATTAAAAAACATTTAGAGATGGATGAAAAGCGTTTTTTTTTACCTTAAGCCATTCAGTAATGTTCAAAAGGGATCCAATACTAGCAGCTATCAAAAATAACATTTTTCAACAATGATTCCACTCTCACCGCCTTATTTCTAAGGGCACTACTTCAGTCTGTAAGATCAGTTACCTGCTTCACGATTGGTTCTTCATTATAGGTACATATTGTGATTTAAGGATGAAACTTTTCATATCCATATAGAGAAGATCAAACCTGAATTTAAATTCATCAAATCAAAAGATATTCGGAGTAAAATGGTGTCATCCTTTATGAGGGTGTATTTTTGAATTCAGAAGGCTAAAACATTAAATCATACAGTGTTCACATAGGTATTAGAAAATTTATTAGTCCAAGTTAAATTTTCTATAACTTGCATTAGCCGTGTGAATTAGTGCACATTTTTTGGAAGTTGCACTCTATATAATTATATGCACCTAATATTGAAGCTCACTATAAGTCATTTAGGATTTCAGTGCTAATAATCATTTTGTATTGAACACCTACCATCCATCAATAACATGGAAGGTGCAGGCCCGAATAGGAAGAGCTGTTGGAAACAAAGATTTGTATATGGGAAACTTTAGTAAGTATCATTTTATGTAAATACCTAGATCTCGACGGCTTTATGCTCCTTTAAGGTGTTTTGAGATTTCTCAAGCTCTTTGCTTGTTAGGGAAATGATGAATATACTTATTAACGAATTCACTTAATTTCATAGGTTCACAGGAAGAGGCAGTTGAAGCCTATGACATCGCTTCCATCAAATTCAGAGGTATCAATGATGTGACAAACTTTGACATAGGAGGAGCTGCTGCAAAGCGCATCAAGGATGCAGAGCTATCTGATCCAAGTGTAGATGGTCATTGTAAAGATGATGAAATAAGCAACACAATTAGTTCACAGAAAGCAGACACCTTAACCAGTTATCCACATGGGCACGCCAGATGGTCGATAATTTCATTTCAACATCAAACAAATCCACATGCAGCATCTTTATACAGTCAGCAAAGGGCTGCAGCTGGATGGTGCAAACAAGAACATAATACTATTCAGAATCATGACCTCCAACTGCACTTATAATCCAGCACTCAGAATTATATCCATCCATCAATGATGACATCAAATGCTAATACTATTTTGCATAATCTCATAAACTTAGAATCTTTTGCTCAGGTTGATGGGACTAACACCAACTCTCATTCAAGCCTCTTTAGTAACATTTCAGGAAATCTGAAAGGAAATGGTCTATAGATGGCTAATTCACCTATTCCATCTGGGATAACAGCATGTGATAGTGCTAGAAATCCTTTCAGTAATGAAATGATGGCAACAGTACAAAAAATTCTAGTTATATTGATAACATGCTATTTAATTCAGACCCTTTTGCAAGGAGGCTATATTACTTATCACAACATTCGCCCAACGTGGTCAAATCTAACTACGAAAATGCAGAGCGTATAACAATTGGATGACACCGGCTATTCAAAATTTAGCACCAAGACCTAATCTAACAGTTTGTCATGCCCTCCTTCTCACTGTATGGAACGAAATTTAAAAAGTACAGGCTAGTATTGCATGACTAGTCCTCGGATTAAAGGATTGGATAATATTCCAAGCAATTAAAGTGGAGCTGATCTCAAGCGAACCCTATAACCTATTTTTCTCATGCAGGCGATATAACATGTTACCTACAAGAGGATGTGCTTGATATGTATGGCAAGAGGCTCTTCATTGGTGTGTAATCATAGCTTGAAATTAAGTAAGGGTGAGATAAAAGATCCTGCGGGCCCGAGGTATATGTGTTGAGTGAGGTTAATGTATCCTTAGGTTTGTAGACTGTGAAGCCTATGATTAGCCTGCGTGCCATAGCATTGAAAGGTGGAATGAGAATGTCTTCCAAGAACATTGACACTCCATGATCCCCTGGGAATGAGAGGAATTTTTTTTTAGCTTCGCACATCCACCTGCCCATGACACTCCCAAAAATACCAGTCTTTCCATACTTAGCAGCTCTTCCAGCGAGCACAGTAGGGATTTTTACCGAGCCAATAGATTTGGCTGCATGGGACAAGCCCTCATAGGTCTTCCTGGAAGCTATGGTCATTCCACCCCTCAATGAAGAAAATGAGAAAACTATATATATGTATATATAAAAAAAGGGATTTAGCCTAAGCCCTCGGGTTCATCTACATCATTAATCTGATAGCCTCATATTAGCTCAAGTGACCAAGCACCAAGCCACACAAAAATCTGGCTACCATTAAGACCAAGAGCGTATACAAATTAATGCTCGAAAGCCCCAATTTAAAAAAAACCCACATGAAAATATACGGGCACATGAACTATTAACAGAAAATCCTGGCTACCATTAAGACCAAGAGCGTATACAAATTAATGCTCGAAAGCCCCAATTAAAAAAAAACCCACATGAAAATATACAGGCACATGAACTATTAACAGAAAATAGTCAAGACTAAACACTGATTCCTCATATCATTGCTCCACCGTCGAAATTAAAGACAACAAAATAGAAGGAGGATGAGAAGATACACACCAAAATCCTCTATAAGGTGTTGAAAATCGTTGTTATTCAGCAGTGGCAGCAGCGGTGTTGAAAACCCTTGTTATTCAACAGTGGCAGCGTTAGTGTTGAAAACCCCTGTTATTTCCCAGGGCAGCTTTGAAAACCCATTTTATTCAGCAATTGCAGCGCAGGTGTTGAAAACCCCTTTTATTTGGCATGGGGTCCTTGAAAGCCCCTGTAATTCATCAGTGGTGTTGAAAACCCATGTTATTTGACACTGTGGCCATTTTTGTAAGTATACCTCAAACCCTACAACATTGCGCTCGGGAGTTGGGATGATTAAAATATTCTTTTTTTTCTGCCCATTATAGCGCGAATGTCTCAATATAGCACAAGAGGAGAAAAGTCAAACCGTCAATTAAAAAGGAGGGGAACTGTGGGGAATGTTTGAGACGAAATTATAATTTCGTCTTAAACTATTGTCTCAAAACACCCCCTTGTGTAGTAGTGTAAATAAGCTATTAAATGAGGATTGATCAAGGCCAATAATCCAAAGAGACAAGTCCATCGATATTATCATTGGTACACTATTATTATATTTATGCAAAACATAAGGTCATAAGCAATATCAAATAAAAATGGAGGGTCCTTAAATTTTAGGTGGGTATGGATTGAGCCCATGATTTGGAGGTATGAATCCATCCTACGATTTGGAGGTTATTCCTCAGCACACCCAAATAAAATAACCCCCAATATTTATATTACTATGTCAAATTAAAAATCCCCCTGCACCCCTTAATACAGGGCAATATATTTTTGACATTTTTAAGAGTATTCAAACCCCCAATATGAATGGACGTGATATGATATTGCCTCACTAGTGAACCCCCCGTGGTCATCTGTTGTTAGATTTGATCCAAGAGGACGACCCATAAAGTATACATTGCTTGAAAAAAGATGTTCATATCAAGAAGAAGGTGTAGCTGGAGACATGGAGGAAGAAGTGTACTTAGCAAAAGGGGGGGATCAAGTTGACTAGACAATCATTGCCTCACATCTCAATAATGATGACTATATTGATGATGACTTAGCGCTATATGTTGTAGATGTTTTTTTGGACAATCCTTACAATGATTACGAAGGGTTGGATACAAATTCTTGTCTTCATGACTCAGATGTTGACTTGGACAAAGTTCAAGATCAATCCGATATGGTATCATAAAAGATGTTATTCAATGGACCTCTATATTATTCTCTAAATCCCATGAAATATGCAAATGAAATCCCATGGAGTATTATTCTCTATTAATTGTGTGTTGTTAATTCTATTTCATATATTTATTTGTGAATTCATCATTTTTGTAAAATAATTTAGTTATGATTTTTTTATGCATAAGCATGCTTATGAATTTATATGGGTTTCTCTTATTGTTGTTTCCCATGCAATTCCAATGATCATCATTTGTTTTTTGTATGAAATCTAAGTGTTGTTGTTATATACGAACTTGTGGTTCAAACTAGGTTATCCAATTGGAAAATGAAGAAGACATTTTGAACTGGAGTGCCTTGATGGCTAAGGGTGGTGTTCAACATGTTGCAACTAATTGCACCAAGGGATAAAGTTTCTTGTCATAGGTAGGATTCCTTGTCATTTCCCAAAAATCATCAACCACTAGCTAAGATATATCATGTTGATTAGGATCATCCAACAAACGCATTGTGTTTGATTTAAAGCATTGCTCAAATTTCACATGTATATGTGATTACATGTATGATAGGTTGACAATGTCATGAAATTATAATTGTGTGTGTGTGTGTGTGCATATCCAACCCTAAAAAATATAATTTATATGTACAAAACACTTAAATCAATTTGATTCAGAAATAAATGTTATAGGTTTCTTCCCTCTAAAAAAAATCACCATGAGATATTTGTGTTTCCATTTGTTTCGATATTATGAGATTGGATGTAAAATTGATTGTTGTTGAATAGATGCACAACTATTTCCTTTATATCTTTTGATGCAAGTATTTTCATATCAAGTATTGTTGTAATTTTCATTATAAATTTATTACCTTAGAATATAACTTATTATTATATTTAACTATTCTATTCATCATGAAAATCTATATCTGGATTCACTTGTGTTAGGCAAAACAATGTTTTTGATGTAGATTGTTCATACCTTCAGGTATATTAGCAATTCATGGGAACCTTAGGAATATGGGGAATAGGTTGCTAGTTGAAGATATAAGGAGACCCATCATGATTTTAAGTGAATAATTCCATAAAATTCATGCCTTTAATTCATCTGTAAGTTAGTGAGTTCTTGATCGTCTCCATAGGACTAGGTTGAATGTAATACACATATACATTACATAGGGTAGAACCAACATCTAAAAGTTACAGAAACATGGATTATCTTTGGGTGAGTCATACCAAGATTTTTAATTACCTTCCAATTCCTCAGAAAGGAAAACAAGAAGTTTGTGCATTAAATTGTCAACCCAGGTTCGTATGGGAACTTGTGAGTTATAGTACAATAATGTCAGTTGTATTTTTGTTTGCATCATCCTATATAAGGTGAAGTTGTAGCTTTTAGTATTTTCACTCACAACAATGGAAATAGAAATGATCAGGTATTATTTCAAGAAACTTTGTCACTAAGGTCTAAGGTGCAAGACTGGAATCAATCAACAAACAATAAAATTGCAAGAATGGAAATCCAATCTAAGCACACTCAAATTGCAGAAAAGGAATTCTATGCTAGATTTATACTGAATGGAAAAAATTAAAACTTACTAAAACTTACTTTCTATTGACAATAAAATCCACAGTTTGAAAGAATTGAAAGACACAACGTGTTGGAATAAAAATTCACACTCCAATCTAAAAATCAATTAATTGCAAAGATAATTAATTATTGCCAAACGATAGATCAATTCCCTCACTCAATGAAACACTTAATTTGATCACATACAACTTCAATCCCAAGATGAAACTCTCGAAGCATAAGTTCATAAAGTGAGAAAGATGCAAATTATGAAATTAGATAAAAATAACAACAAAAGAATGATGGTTGTGCACATAATCAAAGTGTTTTTAATGGAAATGCAGGTAATGATATTAAACATAAGATACTACTTACTGATCACAAACGTGATTAAATAAAATCACTCATATGCTAAATCTACTCACCCACGTTGAACTCAAGTTCAATGGCCATTGGGAATCAATGAAAATGAACTCTTATAGTACCTTCCATTTAAAACGCATTTCCCAAGGTACCCCAATGAACCATCAATTACAACCCCTAACAAGTTTGAAAGTTAGTGTCTTCCTCTTAAATTCAAATTCTATAAAGAGTTGTTGTTTCCCAAAGATGAATGTTCTCATTCTTCCATTTAATTCTACTCAATGATCAATCAACTTTGAAGACTTTTTCTTTTCCTTAAATTATCAATTATCAGTGGATATTTGATAGGATACAAGCCCCTTCATTACTAAAAGACAAATGATATGCCACATGTATGGATAGATTTTGGCGGATTAGACTAATTTTTTTGAGAAGAACGGATTAGACTAATTTGAATCTATATACATTGAACGTCGCTTAAGCAACGCCACTTTGACACTAATGCAATGGTATCGATGTTTAATATGGCGTCAATACCATAGCATTAGCATTGAAGTGGCGTCGCTTAAGTGACGTTTAATGGATATAGATTAAAAAAACTAATATTCCTTTTAGACCGTGAATAAGGTAGTAATCCATGACATTATCCTTAGCAATTGTTGAGGGAGAAATCTAAGGAAATATACCCTGAATGAAGTGATTTTCTAATAAGTTATGTATAAATCCTTAAACCAACACATAGACCCTCCAAAGGGGACCATATTAAGTCTCCAAGTGGGATATGGGCACAATTAAGAAGGTCTACACTCCAAGGATGGTCTTGGGGTCATGACTATGGTCAAGAGAGGATAAAAATTACCTTTATCCGTAAATGTATATTTGGGGATAACAAGCCATGAACATGATTTCAAAACACAACACATTCCCTATGGAGATGATGTTTAATCTCTACATTGAATATGAATGCTATTACAAGGTCTTATGCACTACAAATGGAATTGAAGACCATGAACATGATTTGGGAATCACTATAGGCCCTCAATCTCTAGATGAATCTTTGAGGGATTAAGGGTCATGGAAAAAGACAAAAATAATCAAGAATTCCCTCTATAGGGGATCATCATCCTTCAAGTGATATATAAATTCCATTAAGATATTTTCCCATGACTTGAGGATGGGTATTAGGACCTTGACCATTTTTTGGTGAAAAAATCCATGGAAATAAACCATGTAAACTCTTAACCCTATAAAATCAATACCCTATAAACTCTAACCCTATAACCCCTTATTCCCAGTAAACCCTAACCCTTACAACCCCTAACCACTACAATTCCTATAATGCCTAAGACCCTTATATACTTATCCTTAAAAACCCTATAACCTTTAACACCCATAACTTCTATGATCTATATCCCATAAATTTTATAATTTGAAACAAATAACTCCTATAAACTTTTTTATTCTAACCCCTAACCTAAATAACTATTAGCACCTACCCTCCATAAACACTGGCATTTTAACCTTTAATTGATCACTACAATTCTAAGTTGTTATGAACCCTAACCTTATGAAAATCCATCTAAATCCTATAATTTGATATCCCTATAACCTTTAACCTCTATAATTCCTATCGTATATTCATTATAACTACTTACTCATGTAAACACTACTTACTATCACACCTTACCCTAGATGGATATCATCACTAAAACCTTTGTTGTAATAATATTTAACCTCAATATACTCACTAATATACGACTAAATTTTACAACATATAAACCCTAAAAATTCTATCACTTAACCATAATGACCCCATATTCCTAACCTTAGACTAATTTCATCTAAGTCCAAATTCATAACCACATTACTCTTATGTCAAATAATTATCATTCCATAAAATATATTACATCTTAGGGATGTAAATATATAACTATAACCCTTGAGACTTATTACTTCCAAGATGCTTCCATGAATATTTATCTTGTTCTCTTGGTGCCTATTACACCTGAGAGTGTCTGAAGCATTCCTTCCATATGTGCTAGAGTGAGGGGTTTATTTTTCTTTTGTAAAGGCCAATTTTTTGAAGCTATATTATGTAGAGTGTTGATTTTGGGGCTAAATAGCCCTGATCAGGTCATGGAAAGTCCCCATGGTTTTCATTCCTGGAAGTGTCAGCTTAGCGGCATTGTTGATTTCCTCTTGATGGGAAAAGTCCCCCATCTTGTTGGGCCATTTGGGACATGTGTTGATGTCTAGTGATTCTTGGGATGGGTCCATTAGGACACATGACCACACTCATATTTTGCTTCATAGAGGTGATTGTGCATGTAATGGTTGTCATGCCTGGTTTAGCACACCTAATGTTTCCCACTTTGACCTATTGTTTTGATAGAAAACCCCTTGTAACGTCCCCCTCACCCAATCCGACCATCGAGAGGGGGCACTGGGAAAACCTGGGCTCTCTAATTTCGCCCCAGATTCATAATACGAATTTCAACAACAGAATGTGTGCAAAAATTAAATAAACATGCATGGTGGAATTAAAATCTATCCACACACATCTAACATGCAAATACGCAAGCATAAACATTCCAGGCATCAAATAAAACATTTCATATTCAAATACATGAGGATACTTATCTTTGAGAAATGTAGATCCAATCAACTGGTTGTGTAAGAGCGCTTTAACACCCAACCATAGGCACTCAGTCCAACATATACTCTTTATGCTAGGAGGCCACCCCCAAGCTAGGCTATGAGGCCACCAAGGAGAAGGAAACACCTACATGATTCTATCTCTCATCCCACAACCCATTCTTCTCACTGCTCTTATCCAAATGCTCATACAAAGCTCTATAGGGGCCTCACTCAACCTTCACATCCTTGGATTCCACAATACCTGCCCTACACAACACCCTTCTAGCTCAGTCATCCCCTTCACCGATCCATGGTTCTCTTGGGCGATCCATCTTACTAGGTTCTTCTAGTGTGTGTATAGAATAAATCCAACCTGTTATTGGCTTCTATAGAACCTCCTGCAGCCTCAATCTGTGGCTTCTCAATCACCTACGAGCAGCAGAACTCGAGGGTAAGGGTTCCTAGCTTGCCCAACCTCTCTTCTCACTTACATCCAACAATACCCACTTCCCAATCTGCAGCATGGTCTCCAAATTAAAATTTCTGGGTTCAAAACAACATGGTAAGTTCATGGAAAGCAATGGAGAGCTCTGCAACCTCCCAAATCTGCATGAAAGAATGAGACAAATGAGGTTTGAATCTAAGGGATATGGGAAAATGGTGAAAATGCAACTGACATAACTTATGCCAGTAGAGAAAGGACTCCTGGCAGCTGCAGACTGACTTCCTTCATGACAAAACTGTCACAAAAGTGCAGTCAATCCCATGCTTCAATAACTACATGAGGTGACTTTTCCCACCAACCATACACATGCATTAACGATTGGAAAAATGGTCAAAAAAGGAGATATTTGGTTTATTCTCATCACATGATAGAATTTTGGGTGAGTTCTAAGGTTGACACTTGGCACCAAGGATTTAGTCACCCATGGACCCCTTTTCCTCTTCCCCTCTGGTGGAATCATATCCCCTTTTGGTACTCTTTGCACAACCATTGTTGGACCATTTTATTATTTGTGCACATATTATTTAGATAATATTCTAAATCAACATAAAATCTAACTAAACAGTCCAAACAAAATATCTACATTATACATGCCTAGACATTCACTAGTTGGGCCTTGGCCTTGAGCTCCACACTAGGAATTCACACTATCATATTTACATCATTTACATAATTTTGGATAAACACATTCCAAGTAAAAACTAGGGCTATTACAATCCCCTCCCCCTTGGAATAACATCGTCCTCGGTGTTCTCTTTGTTTATAGCAAGGTTCCAAGTCTTTCTTTTCAGCTGCAACTGAAATGTCTTTCTCTCTCTTCATCAACATCAATTGGATCTCTTTCCAATATTTAGATGCTCATACTAAGCCTTTTAGGAAAACCACATGTCCATTGCATCCTTAAAATGCCTTCGAGGTCCTTGCATCCAGCAATACCTATACTCAAACATTGAGTCAATTCACATGTCAAATCCATTTTCATAGGATTCATCTCTTAACAAGAGTTTCAAAACCATAGCCGAATCATATACAAAATATATTCACATTAAATAAGCAAGAAAATGCAAGATAAACCAAATACTTATCTACGTGAGCATCTTCCTTTAGCTCCACAGCTATCCCACATTGACTTCAGAAAACTATGGCACCCACAAGACCTTCCCCACCCAACACAATGATGGTACCTCTTCTCTGCTATACAATCCCTTGAGCGTACCCACTCCTTCCAGTGCTCTTAAGGGTGTGCATCGAAAGGTAACCAATTTTATGCAAGCCTAAGATCACCCTTTGCATATGTATAAAAAATGTTACGCTAGTATATTGGCTACACCACATCATTCAAATAACCAATGCCAAGCCAGTATGTTGATTGGGTTTATCAGGCATTCCATTCACCAGTATGCTAAGCCAGTTATCCGAATGGGTTTATCAAGCATATAAAAACCATTTCCAAGCCAACGTCTCTATTGGGTTTATCAGGAAATAAGACAAAAGAATACAATCACATGGCTCCTTATCCTATGCACACCAGTGGTTCCCTCCAGGAACTCCATAGGTGACTCACTTGACTGTAGGCTAGCATGGCCCCACAATACCCACTCACACAACACAAGGATGATACCCCTTCTCTGCTACACAATCCCTCTGGCGTACCCATCCCTCCAATGCTCTTTAGTGTGAGCGTAGAAAGGCTACAAATTCCCATGCAATATTCCTGAGTACCCATGCTCTTACTGGGTTTAACAACACTGTGGAAGTCAAGCACTGTTGACACAATTCTGTCGACAAGGGTTCACTTCGCACTACCGTCAATAAAAACCAACCAAACACCCTTAAGCACTGGCCCAAAAAGGTTTTACCCTTTCCAGTAACACCTGCGAAGCGAGTGAGGTCTCATCCGAGATGATTAAGGGGGTTGCAGGAACCAGGTTTCCGCAGTGGGGAAAGGACATGTGTTAGTTTTTCAGAATTTACTTCAATATGATCTAGGATCTTAACTGAGAGAACAACATGTACAACATATCTACAACATATCAATCATGGACAATAATGCAAGCACACAAGAGACAAAGAGTTTAATTGAGGAAAACCATAAAGGTGAAAAACCCCAATAACTTCCTCAGAGATAGATAGAGAAATGATACAACCCAAGCATAAGAGATAGACATCTCCTAGCAGCAGCTTCTCCTCCTCCACAAGTGCGCCACTCTCCAAAGAGAGTGAGAGAGAATAGAATGATCAAATAGAGTGCCTCCCGCACTCTATTTATACTTGACTTGACTTGCCTAATAACCTTTACTAGGTCGGCCTTAACTTAACCACATAACATAATGCTGATTGGGCCAACCCTCAACAGGGTGGTCTAATAACCCTTTGACCCACATGGCCGACCCCCAATAGGGTGGTCTAATAACGCTTTGCCCACATGACTTATACAGGGCTGACCCCAACAAGGTGGTCTAATAACCCATCAAGTATAAGTTACGACACTTACAATATAAATGACGACACTTCCGTATAGAGGAATAATAACATCTCTATAGGAATACAAACACTTCTGTATAGGGGAATAATAACATCTCTATAGGAATACAATATACATATATGTGAAATACATTCCGAAGTTACATATACATCAACACTCCCTCTTAACTAGGAAGGTATTTCTCGACACAGGTCTTCTAGCACAAGTCTTCTTCTCTAGATCATCGTCATCGAATCATTGCCATCATCACTGCTGCTGCTATCTCAATCAATATCTGAATCTAATCGTCATAGGAAGTTCTACAGAGCCAGTCCTTTTTCATCCTGGATGTAGGCCCACCACCTGCAGGTCTTCATCATCATTGGCCATACTGTGGAATCCTCAGGACTTATTACGTGTGTCACAAAACCTCGCAAGAGAATCCTAAGACTTATTACGGGCACACATCCCAACCTATCGGATCTCCCAGGGAACTATTACATGTGACCCCACCACAAAACCTCGAAAGATAATCCCAGGACTGATTACGAGCACATAGCTCAACCTATCGGATCTCCTAGGATCTTTTACATGTGACAGTCACAAAACCTTAAAAGGGTGTCTTTCCAAGCAAGAACCCTAAAGAGCATCTGAGGCCTTTTTCATCCTGTCCAGATCTCCAGGTCTGATTACATGTGGTCATCGAAATGCTTCGAAAGAGCATCTGAGGCCTTTTTCATCCTGTCCAGATCTCCCAGGTCTACTTACATGCCATAGGACAATGCCTCGAAAGAGCATCTGAGGCCTTTTTCATCCTGTCCAGATCTCCCAGGTCTACTTACATGTCCTCCCAGAGCAATGCCTCGAAAGAGCATCTGAGGCCTTTTTCATCCTGTCCATATCTCCCATGTCTACTTACATGCTCATCTGCACAACCTGTCCATGGCCACAGAGTATCAACCTGATACTCACCATACATCATCCTGATGTACACATGATCATCCTGATCATAAACACTGCATCATCCTGTTGCATGTCATCTGGAGCAACATCCTAAAGCTCGTCATCCATGATCATCCTGATCATACAATGCATCCACCTGATGCATACACAGTATCTGCCTGATACATATCATCATACATGATCTACCTGACCACACCTGATACATATCAACATACATGATCTACCTGATCATAAAATGTATCCACCTGATACATCTACAGATACATACACATGATCCAACTGATCATATCCAGCATCCAACATGATGGGTATGTACATATACATATAAATGATCCAACTGATCATATCCAACATCCAACATGATGCGTACATACATATAAATGATCCAACTGATCATATCCAGCATCCAACATGATGCATACATACATATAAATGATCCAACTGATCATATCCAACATCCAACATGATGCATACATACATACATATAAATGATCCAGCTGATCATATCCAACATCCAACATGATGCATACATACATACATATAAATGATCCAACTGATCATATCCAGCATCCAACATGATGCATACATACAGAGCAGTAACTGGAGCATCATCCTGATGCTCATCATCCAACGCCTATAGCCACAGCCATGGAAGGATCCTCCTCTCATCATGCTTAGAATGGATCCAGCAAATGTGTCCATCACTTCTTCCATGAAGTGTCGTCAATCTGAAGAACACCAAGCCTCCCTCTGAAGTATTCGAACTTCACTATGGCTAGTGGTTTCGTCAGCACATCTGCAATCTGCTCGTCCATCACAACATACAAGAGCTTCACTTCTCCTCTCTGCACCATATTCCTGATATAGTGATATTTGATCTCAATGTGCTTCGACCTATCGTGGAACACCGGGTTCTCAGACAGCTTCACACAACTCTGGTTATCACAAAAGATACCAGTAGCCTCCAACGGGAGATCAAATAACTCAGAGAGTAGCTTCCGGAGCCATACTGCCTCGCAAATAGCCGAACAAGCTGCAACATACTCTACTTCAGTTGTACTCAGTGCTACGTAGGACTGCTTCCTGCTAAACCAAGAGATCACACCTGATCCCATACTGAAGCAACACCCATATGTGCTCTTCCTATCTGCAGCACTGCCCAATATGAATCAACATAACCCTGCAGGTTAAACTTTTGATTCGCATCATACTTGAGCCCATAATGAATTGTACCCTTTAGGTACCTCAGAATATGCTTTACAGCAACCAGGTGAACATCTCTTGGATCCATCAGGAACTGGCTCAATGTGCTCACCGCAAAGCAAATATCTGGTCTCGTGTTCGTCAGATACATCAAGGACCCAATGATATGATGATACACAGTGACATCAACCGGATTAGATGAAGCATCACACAGAATCTTCAGGTTCGATGCCATAGGTGTGGCCATGGCCTTGCAGTCCATCATCCCGAACCTCTTCAGGATCTCTACTACATACTTCCCTTGTCCAAGGAAGATTCCATCTGCACTTTGCCACACCTCCATTCCTAGAAAGTAGTGCATCATACCCAAGTTCTTCATCTCGAACTCGGCAGCAAGCTTCCGTTGCGTGTCGGCAATCAATCTATCCTCACCTGTAACAAACAGGTCATCCACATACAAAAGTAGTATCACTGGATTTCCTTCCTCAATCTTGTAGTAAAGGTTGGAATCCGCTTTACTCTTGGTAAAGCCCAAACTGTATAGAAAGCCATCTATCCTGCCATACTAGGTCTTGGCTTCCTGTTTCAAACCATACAGGGATTTCTTCAGTTTGCACACATGTGACTCTTGGTCATGTGTCTCAAACCCGAGTGGCTGATCCACATACACTTCCTCTTCAACTACACCATTCAAGAAAGCTGTCTTGACATCCATCTGGTGTATCTTCCATTTCATCACTGCAACCAGAGCAAGTACTGATCTAATGGAAGTGTATCTAAATATAGGAGCAAAAGTCTCTTCATAATCAATTCCTCTTTCTGGGAGAAGCCACGAGCTACAACCTCGCTTTGTATTTCTCCATGCTACCATCTGCAGCATGCTTGATCTTATAGATCCACTTGGAAATCACAACAAACTTCCCTTCAAGTCTTGGGACTACATCCCAAACATCATTCTTCATGATTGACTGGTACTCCTCGATCATGGCATTCTTCCATTAGTTCATCCCAGATCCTGGGAACTTCAATATCTTCAATAGATATCTTTGTTGCTGGAACAAATGCTGTATTCCTTCTTTTGTAGGTGATGGTATACGATCTTTCCTTCAAAACAAGTTAAATTGCATGATTATAAACATCTCATAGTTTTCAGAACAAATTCTTACACATAAAGAAATATGTCATACAGTCATGCAATTATTTTAGCCAATGCTTCAATACAACATTTATCCATATCCCGTAACTTTCTAGATGCCTTCCAATCTCTACCAGAACATTGTTAAGAGTGTGCACAACTCCCAACATGTCAGCAAAGAGGTTTCATTCTAGATAAGTTGCAATGGAATGTTGTACAGTGCCATAGGCCACTTACCCATCACATGCATATTAGTAGTATACTGTTCATTAATGCAATTCTTCTAATATGCCAAAATACACAGCCTAATTCTAGGAACATCGGTATATTGAACAGTATTATTTAAACAATCAAATATGCAAGAAATGATAATTCAAATACTTATCTTTGTTTGTTTGTTGGGTTGACTCCCTCTCAGTCTTTGCTTCCTTTCTGCAACTCCATTCTGATGTGGATTGTGAGAAGTGGTTGACTCCCTCTGAATATCTGCATCCTTGCAGAAACTACTGGAGTGTGCTCCTTCTTGATCTTTGCTTCCTGGATTACCTGTCTTTGAACTTATATCCATCCTCGATCACTATGCATACTTACTAGTATCATCATTGTGTTATCCTCGAGATCTCGTACAGACATTCATTAGTATAATCTTAATACTATCAAAAACAGTAATCTTAAACATGTATGGCCAAGATCATTTCATACACAGATAATAAACATTAGTATTCAAGGTTTCAGGGAATACTTCTTTTACTCATGCATATTCTTTATTTGACCAAAAGACTTTACTGGTTAGTCATATCATCAATCAATGTAAGAGACATAATATGCATAAACCCATGATTACTAACTTCAATGAATAATCATTATCAATCATGCCAAGTATACTTATATAAGATATCCTAACACAAGGTAGGATTTTAACTTGATATAGAAAAAAACATACCTGGATTAGCATGTTAGCTAGCTATGTCTAACATACCCACATGATGTCTTCTTGTTCTTCAATGACTTGTGCTAGTAACCTGCATATCTCATAAGTTAACCATTATAGAACCAAGTTATACATACCTCGTAAGTAGATCTTCTATGTGATCCATGATAATGGATGAATCTTTGTCTTCATGTCACCATGGTCATATGTTCTTGAACTAGAACATGATTTGTCTTTCTTGATGTACCTTTCATATTAGCGGACAACATCAACCTCATACAACACCACAATGCATTAGTACAATCATAAGTGTCAAAACCCTAATCAATGAATATCTTCTATTGTGCATTCATAATTTTATTAAGGTGATACAACAAGTCTAAAGTTAATGAACACAAACATACCATAAACTTAATCATGAACAGATCTCGAAACATACCTGGATAAGTCATACCTGTCGAGATTGCTTGTAATCTTCTTATGTAAGGCCTTAGCCTTATCTCCCTCTGAAACTGGAACTTCTTCACTTATGCAAGTGACTAATCCATTTTCTTCTAGGATTAACCCAATCCACTTGATTTGCAGAAACTGGATCTGGAGCTGGATTGGGGTTTGTCAGGGAAACCCTAAAAATTCAAACTTTGAATTTCAAACTTCTGAAAGGATAGAAAGATGCGCCTTGATGAGCTGATCAACCTGGTATACTCAAAATTTGAAAACTGCAAAGTTTCACCCCTCAAAATTGCCTTTGAAACTTTCGGATCTTCTAGACAAGATCCCGAACTAGGGTTTAATAAAGCCCACCCTTATTCCCAACCAAAAGGTTCGATCCAAAGCTCTAAACTTTGATTTTTCTAAGGAGCTTCTAGCCGTGGTCACAAACTTAAAAAATTCCAACTTTTGCAGAAGCCCTAATTTTCCACTTTTCTGATCAAAGTCCCGAACTAGGGTTTGATCAAGCCCGACCTTCTACCCAATAAAAAAATTTGAGCTTGCTCTCTAAATTTCTATTTTGATGAGTACCATTCAGCTGTGGTCTCCGATTACAAAAATACCAAGTTTCTCCGAAACCCTAATTCTCGGAGCCATGAACGAAGGTGCTCAAAATCCAATTCTGTTTTGACATAAATATGCACCTGATTGTTTCTGGTGTAACTCGGAATTTACGAATCCACAGGGTCTGAAACGTCTACCTGTGGTAGCCCGACCTGTCATCCTTCCAACCCCACAGGTCTTACCTCAATTGGATTCTCTGAAAGAGAGTTATGCCAAGTGTCTCAACGTGACCTGTTTATGGAATAAAACAGAAGAGCGAAATTGTACGGTGTGCCACATGTCTTTAGTTAAGTTTCGTCCTCTAAAAACGTTACCTGAGAAAGTAAATTCCGTGCACTACCTGTCAATTTTTACGAAATTTCATTTGGAGCTTCCTAGCCCAAGTTATGACTTTTTTGCATAGGTCACCTGTTTATGACTCAGATCTAGAAGAGGTAGAAACACTAGATTGTACAGATCATAAAACACAAAGTACAAGGAATTAGAAGTTTTCCTTTGGACACAAGGTACATGGGGATCTTATCTTCGAACTGTAAGAGTTTCAGATCCGAAAACGTCTCCAAAATGGATTTATAGCCAAAGTGCTACGATGACTGGTTTTTTCTATATCAAGCCCTAGCTTGGCAAGTGCAACAAGTGTCATAAATGCCATACCATGCCTTCTTTCAGGCTAGCTCTGATACCATGTTAGTTTTTCAGAATTTACTTCAATCTGATCTAGGATCTTAACTGAGAGAACAACATGTACAACATATCTACAGCATATCAATCATGGACAATAATGCAAACACACAAGAGACACAAAGTTTACTTGGGGAAAACCATAAAGGTGAAAAAACCCAATAACTTCCTCAAAGATAGATAGAGCAATGATACAACCCAAGCATAAGAGATAGAAATCTCCTAGCAGCAGCTTCTCCTCCTCCACAAGTGCGCCACTCTCCAAAGAGTGTGAGAGAGAATAAAATGATCAAATAGAGTGCCTCCCGCACTCTATTTATACTTGACTTGACTTGCCTAATAACCTTTACTAGGTCGGCCTTAACTTAACCACATAACATAATGATGACTAGGCCGACCCTCAATAGAATGGTCTAATAACCCTTTGACCCACATGGACGACCCCCAATAGGGTGGTCTAATAACCCTTTGACCCACATGACTTATACAGGGCCGACCCCAACAAGGTGGTCTAATAACCCATCAAGTATAAGTTACGACACTTACAATATAAATGACGACACTTCTGTATAGAGGAATAATAACATCTCTATAGGAATACAAACACTTCCGTATAGAGGAATAATAACATCTCTATAGGAATACAATATACATATATGTGAAATACATTCCGAAGTTACATATACATCAATAACATGCATCTATTCTCACTCTATCGCTACAAAAACCAGAGATTTATCTTTGCATCATGCTTACCAATTCAAACATACATTCATCATTCACATATTCAATATGTAATCGACATTCGCATTAACATGGTAAAACTGGTGATCGCATCAATATAAATTACAGAACAACACAACATTTGGGTCACATTCATCATTCAACACAACTAGAGATACAAAAGAGACATATCCAAACATCTTCATGCATTAACTCATAAAAAACCTGCGGTACAAACTTTGCAGGGACAGTTCGAAACACTTATCGCATATCCATACAAAACTTGCTGAAGGCAGAGAAAACATTACACACTTCATCCGCTCGTCTATTGATCAACTAATGATCTGATGCCCTTAGGCTTACAATCATAGTCTTATTTATAGGCAACTATGGCAGTTACAAAATGGTCCAAATGACCGATTCTAACTAACTAAACTAATCTTGCGCTTTCGTCGGCTCCTTGTCCTCCACGAATGGTCCTTTCTTATGCAAATGGTACTTCTCGTCGTTGTTGGCTTCCGCACTTCATGCGGTCTAACCTCGTGCCAACAAGCACACATACACAATTTTTACAGCTTCAAACCCAAGCCACTCTTCGAATTTCCTTTTCATTTTCAGCTTCAATAGCCATCATCTTCCCCAATGGCATATTTTCACTATCTCACCTACATTACACGTCAGCATGCAGTTCACATGAGATATCATCAAAATTTATAGCTGAAGTAATACATGTCCCACCTCATTGCCATGAGATATTTATCATAATAATTTCAATTAGAAATTTTCAAATCTGTTTCACATAGAAACTAAATTTCCTAGACATGAGGTCCTTCTCATTATTTTTGTCTCTTGCAGGCCATAGCACATGGTCTTCCTGCAATGTGTCCTTCTGACACAATTCACAAACATCCAAACAGTCACTAGAAATTATTAGTAAAAAATTCAAATCTGAAATTTACAAATATGTTCCCTATAGAAATCATATTTTACAACCATGAGATCCTTCTCATAATATTTGGATTTTGCACATGGTAGCTTCAAGTATTTATTATGGACTTACACACATTGCCATACCCAAGACAATTCTACCTACAATACGGAATTCCCAATCAACCAACAATTTGTGAGTATCCATGCATATAATATTTTCATTGTAGCATTTGCAATGGTCACTGAAGTAATCTCATAATTATAGCACTCAATAATTCAAACACTATCAATTGTTAATATATCAAATGCAATGAAATGCATTTACTTTATATGCATTTTATTCACAACAAAATTGCAAGATACAGTCACATTGTCTATGCGATTAATTTATTTTTTTAATACTTAGGATTACACAATCATATCCATTCATCACAACTCTATTCTCCCATTAGAGCATTCCAGTATCCAATCAAACATGACTACCTTATTCATGCAATTATTTCCTTGCATCCATGGAAGCTCATAAAATGATCTCATAATTCGCAACAATTCTATCATTTCAGTTATTAATGAATTGCAATGAAATATATGCCACAACCATGCATTCACACAATGCCTTTCAACATATGTACCCACACATATGCAGAAAAAAAATCACAAAGTTTACATAATATTTTAATTTGCATCCACTCAATGCCTCCTTGCATTGATTCATGAGTACCATAGTGATATGCCATGCATTCCACCATGATGTGTTGGAAGGTATGGCTATCGCCTCGAAACATCACCCAACCATATCCTTGATCACTTGGTTAACTATTTGGGTGCCTTCCTTCTCCACCCGAACAACACGTCGGGAGTTTACTCACTCCTTGGTTGTTGGAAAAGAGGTTTCATCCCAAATTAACACCAATAGGGGGTTCATGGGATATTTGTCTAACACTATAGCATTACCATTCCAACCACATTATGACATTAACCATGACTATCTCATATAGCATGCACTACCACAACAGGACCATAAGTCCTTACTTACTATGGTTATTACACTCATAACCAACATACACACATGGCATGCTATATTTTCATATGAATATATTCAAATTATAAACAGTTAGATAGTATAAGGCTACTTTCCTTTACTACCCTATACCTCACCATACCCAGTGTAATAAAATTCACATAAATGTATCCAATATCACATGCAAGCCAAGCTATGGTAATTGAAATATGGCTGAAGGGTTTCTTACTCGATCCCCCTTTCAACACTTATGCAATCAGTATAAATAAACCATTACCTACATGGAATCCATCAACATCATTGATGTAACTAGATCAATTGGTCTCTTCCAAAGGATTGCACAATCCTTCAACCAATCCCTTGATCATAGATTTGTTTCCCCAACCTTTCTTCATAAGGTTGTTGGTCACATGCATTAGCATCATCAACATCTTCAACCATGATTCTATTGTCTTTGGTCCTACAATCATTGCCAGTAGCAATATTTATTATCAACCACAACAATTATCATTAGTGGTTCATTCAATATGTAAAACCTCAATATTTTTACCAACATGCAACATCATATACATGCACAAACATCTTCACATGCACTGTGCAATGTCTATTAATATGCCCACTAGTGCATATTCACTTCATCTATCTAATCTCTTACATTTTTGGCATTCCTATGCCAAATTTTCTATAAATAAAACTCAAAAAATATAATTATATCAGCAAGAGAAGAGTTAAGGAGTTCTCCCTTTCCAATTCCTCATCATAGCATGGAATTTCCTCTTCCATATCATAGTCGTTCCACTTTCATGGATTCTCTGCCAAGCACGCAAGGGGTCATTAGCTATGATTTTCTCACCAAAAAGAAATTCAATGCATATACATATGTATAACATTTATACTTGCTACCGAAGCATGCAACTATTATGCTATAAATATAAATAGTTTTAAGGTGAGAAATTTCCTCTTTATCAACATTGCCTTGTAGAGATTATTTTCCAATTTCTGCTACAACCATCTTATTAGAACTATGTAGCTTTCCTTGGTCATTACAACAAATCTCATTGCAGTCTATTGGAGTCTATTGGCATTGCCTTGCTGTTCCCATTGCTTTGAGCAATTATGACCAAGTCTAACATGACCTTTCTTGGAATTCTTTGCACTAACTAGAACTGCAATTTATTGCATTCCATCTCCATATGGAGTCTTTTCAAGGTCCATCATATGTCCTTGTGCCTCATTCAACCATGAGACTTGCTTTCCTTTGCCATGGAAAATATTTTCCATAATTTCGAATCACACAATTGATTCACACATGGGAATGCCTCCTTCCCTAATTAGCAACCTCTGCATGACCACTATGTCACTGTCATGAGCCACATAACAAGTCCACATACTGGGATGTCTTATTCCTATGAGTGAAAACTTCTGGGAAAATGGAGTTTACTTAACCATTCTCATTACTCACTCATAAGTTGTTGACTCATATCCTGCAATTTCTCTTATCATGCATATTACAACCAATTACTCTCAATTGAGTATCCTTGCTCATTAGTGGAACTTCCTTGTCACCAAGCATCTGACCAGGCCTACTTCAATTCTTCACATTGATAGCTAACAAGCAATTTTACCATGATCATGATCCCAAATGTGCCTACACTTTATTGTTATAGCACCATCACCATGATACTAGTATCATAAAATTTACTCACTTTGAGTTATTTTATATCGAGTACTCCTGCACCCTCATATAAATCTTTTTCCAAATTTTTTTTGGCTACTTTGGAGGTCACCCACATTAAGAATCTAACTGTGCACAATTGTTCCTTGGACTGATATCAAGGTACAAAATTTCCATTTTCCATGAGTCCTGTTATCACCACAAACTTTTCTCGCAATTAACGATGACTTATGAGGGGGATGACAGAGGTCAAGGGGGATTTCCCCCTTGTGGTGGGTCGAGGGCAGCGGCCTCATTTTTTTTGTTGTAAATCCTTCGATTTCATGCAATCTGGTGCATAAGATCGACTGCATTTTTCGACCTCGGGATCTAGAAATTCAACTATGAAAAATGTCGCGTTTCCCCTTATCTGCACCATCATATGCCACCTACATTTCCTTACCATTGTCAGTGATAAGAGGTTTCAGGATCTTGGAAGAGTGGTTTCCTGAAACTACATTTACTAGATTGAATGCACGAGAGAGTGACACGTGGATGGGGTGGTTTTATTTCATGGATGCAAAAATAAATTAAACTTCGTGCACTTTCATGGGCCTGAGTCAATCATGCTCGTCAATCAGATCTATGCGATCCCCAATATTGACATGATCACCGCGGGTCCCATTTCCCCTGTCACCTACACACTAGATGTCTGGACCCAACATAACATCATTGCTTTTCAGGCCGAATGCGGTTTCAGGGTCCGAGAAGAGGGGTTTCTTGGACCCTCTTTTGCGATCCTGAATGCACGAGAGAGCGACACGTCATCGAGCGATTTACCGCTTCAAGGTCTTCTTGATCTGTTATCCTTCATGCATGTTTAAGGCCCTGAGACACTGTGAGTCGTTGATCTTGATCTGCACAATCTCCGAAAACTGACGTGACTGACAAGGGTCCCATTCCTTCTGACATTTCTTCCTATCACATCTGCCCACGTCACATCACTCACTGTCGAACAAAAAAGTGGTTTCAGGCTCCTGGAAGAAGTGGTTTCACGAGACCAATTTTACGTACCTGAACGCACCAGAGAATGACACGTGGATGGGGTGGTTCTCATTCAGGGCCACGAAAACAAATTAACTTTCGTGCACCTTCGCGGGCCTAAATCATTCTTAGTCGTCAATCTGCCTTGTTGCTCAACGGCCATATCTTATTCACCTTCACACTCCATCCCTAACGTTCACCTGCGCATACAGATCTGATGTGACTGGTCCACATTGCATATTCTGCCCATGCAGTTCCTCTATGTCAGACCTCCTTCCACATGGATCCTCCATGTCACCTTTCCACCTCGCATGGGTGGGGCCCAACTAAAACTTTCCCAATTTTCAAAATTTCAGTTTTATGCAAAGTTTTCATTGGGAAATAAGGGGAATTTTTTAGATTGATTTCAACTCACTCCACAACCCTTAACTGCCATTTTACAGAAACAGATTTCTTGCAGAACCAGTTCTGATTTATGCCTATAAATCATGATTTCTGGCCCAGACAGCTCCAATATTGCAACTAGAAGCTCTGATACCACTTTGTAACGTCCCCCTCACCCAATTCAACCATCGGGAGGGGAAGCTGGGAAAAATCGGGCTCTCTAATTTTGCCCCATATTCATAATACGAATTTCAACAACAGAATGTGTGCATAAATGAAATAAACATGCACAGTGGAATTAAAATCTATCGACACACATCTAGCATTAAAATATACAAGCATAAACATTCCAGGCATCAAATAAACATTTCAGATTCAAATACATGAGAATACTTATCTTTGAGAAATGTAGATCCAAGTAACTGGCTATGTAAGAGCGCTTTTCCACCCAACCATAGGCACTCATTTTAGCATATACTCTTTCTGCTAGGAGGCCACCCCCAAGCTGGCCTATGAGGCCACCAGGGCAAAGGAAACACCTACAGGCTTCTATATCTCATCCCACAAGACATTCTTCTCACTATGCTTATCCAAATGCTCATACAGAGCTCTATAGGGGCCTCACTCAGCCCTCACAGCCTTGGCTTCCACAATACCTGCCCTACACAACACCCTTCTAGCTCAGGCATCCCCTTCACCGATCCATGGCTCTCTTGGGCGGTCCATCTTATTGGGTGCTTCCAGTGTGTGCATAGAAGAAGTCCAACCTGGTATTGGCTGCTATAGAACTTCCTGCAGCTTCAATTTGTGGCTTCTCAAGCACCTACGAGCATCAAAACTCAAGGGTAAGGGTTCCTAGCTTTCCCAACCTCTCTACTCACCTACAACCAACAATACCCACTTCCCAATCTGCAGCATGGTATCCAAATTTGAATTTCTGGATTCAAAACAACATGGTAATTTTATGGAAAGTAACGGAGAGCTCTGCAACATCCCAAAACTGCATGAAAGAATGAGGCAAATGAGGGTTGACTCCAAGGGATATGGGAAAATGGTGAAAAGACAACTGACATAACTTCTGCCAGTAAAGAAAGGACTCTTGGCAGCTGCAGACTGAATTCTGTCATGATAGAGCTGTCACAAAAGTGCAGTCAGTCCCATGCTTCAATAACTACATGAGGTGACTTTTCCCACCAACCACACACATGCATTAATGATTGGAAAAATGGTTAAAAAGGTTTATTCTCATCACATGACATAATTTTGGGTGAGTTCTAAGGTTGACACTTGGAAGCAAGGATTTAGTCACCCATGGACCCCCTTTCCTCTTCCCCTCTGGTGGAATCATATCCCCTTTTGGTACTCTTTTCACAGCCATTGTTGGAGCATTTTATTATTTATGCACATAATATTTACATAATATTCTAAATCAGCATAAAATCCAACTAAACAGTCCAAATAAAATATATACCTTATACATGCCTATACATTCACTAGTTGGGCCTTGGCCTTGAGCTCCGCGCTAGGAATTCACACTAGCATATTTACATCATTTACATAATTTTGGATAAATACATTCCTAGTCAAAACAAGGGGTATTACACCCCTCCTCCTGGTCTCCAGACCCATGACATCATTCCTTAAAAAAGAATCCTACATTGTTAAAAATGGAGGGCGCTGGGGGACAAGCATCTGTTGGGGTTAGTTGGAGCATGATGTCCTCCTTTTGGATTACTTTGCACTTGGTGGATCCTAATTGCACATTTTTATTATTTTTTCATGTCATTGTATGGTTTAGTCCCCAAGTTTGTGGGTGCACTGACCTAAAATTTTAAATTTTGTCAATAAATTGTAGGCTCAAATTTGTAAAAGGTTGAGGGTTATATTATATAAATAATACATCCTCACCTCATTTGTAAATCATGGAAAAGGGTTAAAATTATGTATTCTTTTCTTTTCCTACTGGTTTATTGGAGCATTTGAAGCTAGGCACACATCTCTATGGATGTATTTTTTCTTGCATGAAGGATGAATGGAAGTATTTCTAGGGTTTGACAAACATATGCTAAGTGGATGCTAAGAATAGTTGTAATAAATCATGCTAAAGGGTGACCTAAGGTGCTTCTCCTTGCTCATTCTGAATTAATGTTGGTAAGTTTATCTCCTAACCCTAGTTTAACGTCATTCTTGAAGTGATTTGGAATGAGGTAGGGTTTGTTTGCTAGAATTTTGTCTACTTGTTTGAGGATACCTTCCTACCAAGGAGCTCTCCATTGTTCTATTGGGATTTGGAATTCTCTATTTTCCCTAATTAGGGTTTATCTACCTAACCATAGAGGTTTCTAGCTTTTCCCTAGTTGCAAGTATTGAAAACCATCTTAAGAGGAGGGATGATAACCTCGATCTCTCATAGCCCTAGGGTTTGAGACAAGAATATAATAACCGATCCTTCAACACTCTTCTTTTTCATCAAATTTTACATGTTTTATTTTATTTTATGCATAGAAATATTTTACAACTGAAAAAATCCTAAAAATCTAAATAAATCCAAAAATCCAAAAAGTAGCCATGAATTTTTTTTGGTCCACCCTAAAATTTATCCCTAGAGATTTAGCCACAAACCCTAGAGGGAATCCTCATTTCAGGAAGTGCATTGGTATCTGTGAAACCCTTATAATTGAACAATTGGAGGGTGTTTGATATTTTTGTCCTACCATCTAAGTTTTCCCTAGTCTAGATGTCCTTTTTCCATTGAGGGTGCACTTGTTGGAGTGCATGCCATGGGAAGTGTGACATTATCTAGGGAGACATGAAATTTCCTCGGAAGGTGTGATATTATCTGGAATTTGTGATAACGCGAATAATTCTATTTATATATGATTATTGTGTCTTGATTTGATATTGTTTGACTCTAATAAGGAATTGCTCATAGCTATTAATTTTTCATGGAAGGTATTTGTGGTTTGTTGGTGGTCACAAGTATCTTTCATTGGTTAGGGTATATCCCTGGTTCTTGGAGTTACCTGAAGTGTTGAGAGGTTAGACTGTGGTGACATTGGATTTAATTCTCTCCAAATCTTACCATCACTGGAACTAGGTCTACATAGCTATGATTTGCAAAGAGCTACTAGTTTGAGCGATAATAGCTCCAACAATGATCAAAATTCATCTAATAAAAGATGTAAGAAAGTGATTCTAAAAAATTATCATACCTCAAGCTAGATCAATGAGAAGCAAGGATTTATTCCCCTTCTCATTTCTTTTATTTGTTGTTCTTGACCAGTGTGTTCTTTACTCAACTATGCCCAATATGGAGGTTTGAGGGTTCCATATCTAGAGGTATCCTTCCTCTAACCAAGGGGAAAGGTGTAAGAGGGTAGGAGTGTTCTTGTACCATGTATAGGAATGTGGTATTACTAGAGATGAAATAACATGGACACAAAGGTAGCTAGATAAGTATTTAACACAAATTCTCTTATTCTACAATAGTATTAAATTCAATGATGAGGTTAAACATAGGCACAAGAAGGCACTGGATCCTTTGAACCTTAGGAAGCACCATATTCAAGTGCATGATCAACAAACTTTAACTAACTTCTTAATCATAACACCCAAATACTCATCTATATATTTTTCATCCACGAGTTAATAAAACTTTAAATCATGAATGCAAGAGAAATCATGAAACTTATCAACTCCATATAGAGCATATTGATGCTTTACATGATGGAAGCTTAAAATTTTCTAAATAGATTCTCCCATAATTGGTGGTAATCTATGCTTGATTCAAAAGAATGTGAAGAAATAAAAGACCACTTGACATTTAGTATAGGTGAGTATAAATAACTCAACTTCTTCAAATCATAAAGGTAGTTTCTAAAACCCTAATATGGATATCTAATCACATAATCATGAGTATTATACCTAATTCCCACTTACGATAAATCTAGAATAATAATTTATTTTCTAAAATATAATCCTATGAGCTAACTTTAACTTTAGGACCATTATTGCTAACACTTATACATTTCACAAGATTTACATAGGAGTCCAATATATTGACCATTTCAACTATGTTGACTACTAATGGAGTGAATAGTATACATGTTCATTATGTTGGCTAATTTGATTTTTTATTATGTTGACTTTTTAAGGATCTAACATACATTGATTGTGTTGACTGTTATAGGATTTAACTTATGTGTTAGTATTTTCACAATGCTAATTAGCTCAATAATTTATTGACTTTTGATTATGTTGAATATGTGGAATATTTTGACTATCGACGAAGTTGAGTTATGTTGAATATGTTAAATATTGAAGGAGTTCATTTTTGCAAAAAAGTGACACTTGATTATGTTAATTGTTTACCATGTTTATTATAATTGGCTATATTGACTATGTTATTTATTATGGTTGATTATTTTCAATATAAAAATCATCCATAGGGATAAAAACCCATGGATCTACCACAAAGAAGTGGATCCCAATATGAAATGAATTTGTTCCATATGAAATTATTGAAGGAATTGACTATGTTTATTATGGTTGACTATATTGACTATGATATTTATTATATTTATCTATCTTGAATATGTTGATAGAGTTGAGTATGTTCACCATTGAAGGAGTTCACTATGATCATATTAAAGGAGATCATTTATGTTGATTATATTGACTATGTTGATTACTTGAGGATTTACTTTGTTGACTATTAAAGTAGTTGATGTTGGATATGTTGATAGATATGACTAATTTGTGTATGATAACTATTGAATGAGTTCAATATATTTATTATGGATGATTATATTGACTATGTTATTTATTATGGTTGACTCTTTTCAATATAAAAAGTAAATGTAGGGATAAAAATCTATGGTTCTCCTATAAAGGAGCATATCCCAATAAATAAGCATGAGTTGGTTCATATGCATGGAAGGCATGGTCAAGCAACTTAGCTACATTCACATATTCCTTGGGTATGCTTACCTTCTATGCATACCTTAGTGATTAATGAGTTTAAGGTTCCTTCTCCCTACTTTAAATAAGTTGAAGAAAAAGAAACTCTATTAAATTTGCATGAGATTCACAATATGCTATCACCTTGTCCTTCTTTCATGCTTCTTGATCAACTTTGATTCTCCAACTCCTTCAAAACTCCATTAATTAGAGCCTTTCATTAGATGCATTTATCCTCTTTTTTCTTAGTCTCTTTCCCCCACAAAGGATGGTCTTTGACATGAACTGATACTAGGAGGTTGCTTTTTCTAAGGTTACTTTATTCTTCATTCTTGTTATTATTATTTATATAATTTGCATAGTGGATTTTGATAGATTATTGTAGTTTTATATAGATAATATCTAGTGGTTTTGTAGGAATATACCAACATTGTTTGATCATTAAGTGTGGATTTCTTTAGCCATCTATTGGGATCTTCCTTTCTTCCTACTCCTAGTAGCTTTTTTATTCTACTCATTATTTCATTTCATATCCATTTCATTGGCTAATTATATCACACATATTAGTGGAATTGTTAAATGTAGTTTACTTTTCACTAATATATTGATCTAGATGGGTATCAGTGGCCACCCACCTATTCCACTAGTTCAAATCAATTTTTCCAGTTTGGCAGTTTTTCAGGTCGGAGGATTGTTCCATATGGATATAGGTGGTCACCAACCTATTTTTTAAATGTACAGCATCACGAGTCATTCTCCAATCCAATCTTGTGCAGCCAAGATGTTTTGAGGTAGGGAGCTCGAGTTGGACTCAGGAAATTGGCGTATATTATTGAGTTGGACTCAAGAATGACTAAGCCTTCAATTGTAAAAGGGTATTCCTCATGTGTTGAGGGGAATTCTTTGATGTATCAAAGTGATGTTGTTGTAAATTCTTGTTGGACAAGGCTCGGGACTTGTGTGTCAAGTCGGATTATAATGTGGACCTCCAATTATAGTAGGTACCCATGGGGTGGAACTACATTTATAGAGGTATATGATTTGCATGTTGAAGCATTAATGTTGTGGGATGTATTACTAACCATGGTCACCGATTTATATTAAGTATCCTTTAGAGACTGGCCACCTCAAGAGTGAATTACTTTAGCATATGATCATTTGGTTCGAGATTAATATAATATGATCACAACATTTGACAAATCTTCTAAGTATAATTTGATATGATAGATAATTAAAGTTAATACATATTGGCCTTACAGATAAGACAAGAGATAAATATCAAATATGATAAGATAAGATATGAGAGAATTTGAATTGCACATAAAAGAATTAATTGAGAGAGAATTTGAATTGTTAAAATTCAGTGAAGACTTTGGTAAATCAAAGGAGAACTCGAATTGATCACTACAGTGATGTTAAAAAGAAATAATCAGTTAAAGAGATTTAATTAAGTGATGACAAAGAATATATAGTTAACTAAGTGTCATTGCATGACGACACTTATGTTAAAATAAAAGATGACACTTGTGTTAAACTAAAATATGACACTTGAGTTGTGGCACTTGCATGACGGCACTTAAGTTAGCCACCTAACTAAGTGGGAAATATTTTAGTTCAGGGGCGAGTTCATCATGAAGTCAAAAGATAAAAATAGAAGTCGGTGCATGTGAAGAATGTATAAATATGTTATGCATGATTGAATAATTAAATGTGAAGCGAATTATCTTCTCCCTTGAAGGCAAGGTGCTTCTCTTTGTGCAGGATATTATTCTGAGTTCTCTATAATTGCACCAGGGGTGCTTGATGTAAAATACATTCTCTACTATCTATCAATATGCTCTGAATATTTGATGGGGTTTTTCATCCTCATTGTTTTGAGGGTTTTCCCCAAGGTACATCTTGTGTTATGGTTGAATTTTTCATGTAATAGAATGATTCATTGATTCAAGTATTAAGTATTTCTTCACATAATGTTTTAAATTTCAAATCTCATCATATTTGCTCAAAAATTGAGAGCTTCCTTTCTTCCTACTCTTAGTAGCCTTCGTAGACTACTCATCATTTCATTTAATCTCCATTTCATTGGTTAATTATATCACACATATTAGTGGAATGGGTAAATGTAGTTTACCTTTCACTAATATATTGATCTAGATGGATATCGATGGCCACCCACCTATTCCACTAGCTCAAATCAATTTTTCCAGTTTGGTAGTTTTTCACGTCAGAGGATTGTTCCAGATGGATATAGGTGGTCATCCACCTATTCCATAAGCTCAAGACAATTTTTCCAGTTTGGTTGTTTTTACATATTTTTGTGTCCAAAACTTATGGGGTCATTTTGAGGCACTAAATGATTTTTTTTGGTAATATAACATTTCAATCATAGCCAAAGGTAGGAATAGACAAGATAAATGTGTACTTCTCGGCTAGACCTTTCCAATGAGCTATTGAATTCCCTAAACGGATATCATATGCAAAAATTATGCCCTTGATAAGTTGACACCTCGATTAACCACCTCGAGACCCGCAAACCTTTTTACAGATCATCTCCTAGGGTTAGGTTTTGGGATGTAGGTTTTATCCATCATGCTTATGATAAAAATTTAATTTGACCTCCTTTTATAATTAGCTTGTGACGAATGAGCACAGCCACCACTTCTCTTCTTAGAAATAAAGGTACCACCATTCTAGTTGCTTTATTTTACAGCGTATTCTATTTTATTCAGCTAATAGAATTTGTGTTTATTGTATCACTGTGTTTATTGCATTATATATATGTATGTGGTTCCATATAGTCTCTTTCATTTCGTTCTCACATAAATCTAGATTGTTGGTATCAGAGCAATATTCTCTCTGTTGTCTCTCATTGCATGTCCCCACTGAGATATGGATATTGAGAGTTGGGTCTTGAACTAGAACTAGTCGAGCTTAGGTAAAACCACCCTCATGGGCGAGGAAAAGAGAGATGATGGATCAGGAGATCCTATCAGGTTGTTTCTCGAGGAAGTGCTCGTGCGACAGAGGAATGAGATTATATAAAATTTTGCATAGATCCTTTGACGGATGCCAACAACATTGGAGGGATCATCAAGTAGTCACTTCAGAGGAGCCACACCCTTTAAGGTACAAGGTACAAGTTAAATTTTATATTCCTTTATTTGAAGGTAGTATATATGCCAATTCCATATAAAAATGGTTTATTTTTCTAGAATGGTATTTCTCTATCCACAATTTCTATAACAAGGAAATATCGCCTTTGCGCTCCTTAAGGTTTCCCCCCATGTCAAAAACTGGCGAGAAAATTGTTGTGAGAAAACCTTAACATAGGAGTCTAAAATGTTTGAGGCCAATCCCACTTGGGAATATTTTATAGATGTTTTTAAAGAACAATATTACCCTGTGGGAAAATATGATGACCAGTATACGATATGGACCACACTGCATCAAGGGAGGGACCAAATGGTGTCGGAGTGCACCAACAAATTTCATACCTTGCACACAAGTTGGGTATCAGAGACTCCGAGTGGCACTTGGTTTAGAAATATCGAAGTGGCCTACATCAGTACATCCGAACATAGATGGAGTTATTGGAAATCTATTTACTAGGAGCCACTTATCGGTATGCCGTCAAAATCAAGCAAAAATTTCAGCAAAAGAACAAGCGAGAATTTGGACCTACGAATCTATCGCAAAAGCAAGGCAAGGGAAACCCTGGCTGGCAGAACAAAGAACAGGGTAAGGACAACCAACCCCAAGAAAACTAGTCCCAACTACAAGCAAATAAGGGTAACAAAAAGACAAATAAGGACACCAAGAAGTGGTGCGAGTTCCACAAAATCCCCTGGCACAACATTGATGAATGCCGCTCAAAGCGGTCATTGGTGGTCAATATCAAAGTTTCAGAATCAAATATTGATTCTGATTCTAATTTAGAACCCAACACCATAGTCCCAGACCAAGGGAAGTGCATAATTGATGTATATCCTAGTGTCACCATTACTACCACACAGATTCAACCAGAGAAACTAGAAGGGTTAGAGACAGATGAGTGTCTCTTCCACTCATAGATGTGGGTGAAGGGAATCCCCCTATATTTTTTTGTTGATATCTACAATCAAAAGATCCTAGTCTTATCATAATTCATCAATATATTGGATCTACTGAAAACACCACACCCATATCCATACATCATCGATTGGCTAAGCCAAGGACAAGGTATCAATTTCAGTCATCAATGTTGTCTACCATACGGCATCAATCCTTTCAAATATGAGGTACTATGTGATGTGTCCCCACTTGGATTTTGTGATGTTCTTTTAGGGAATCCATATATGTGTAATCGTCATGTTATGTATGAGTCATAGCCTCGTAGTGTCATTGTCGCTTTGGGAGTACGTCTCCATCGGATACTAGAGATATATGCACTTACCACAATGTCTTTGACCTCAACCAAGTAGTGCATAAAGATAATCTCCCACACTAGGAAATTTTTCCTCTTCACAATTGCCTCTAAATATGAACACCATATCAAATATACCTATACAACCTCTTTGTAGGGTCCCTCTACTCAGCAGAAACAAGAATATCACAAAGACATTATTGCCTCACCTATCAGGGTACATCTACGGTGCAAGGCCATGAATTCAAGGTGCTCCTCCAGAAAGAAGTTATCCCCACTAGTTCAGACCAAGGATAATAAGGTAACCAAAATTGTTGAATAGGTCTAGTGCATCCATCAACGAAAATTATATCCCTCTCATATCAAATAAAGGAAATATTTTCACCTTAGCAAATGCCTTACTAGGTGCTCAACTCAGCACACAATTCACAATATGATAAGGGACTCGACGAAATGTATAACATTGCTTCTTAAGGGGGGGGACTAATCCAAATGGGTATCAGTGGCCACCCACTTGTTCCACTGGATCAAAAAAAAAATTTCAGTTTGTAATTTTTTCGGTCGAAGGATTTCTCTAGATGGATATCGTTGGCCACCCATCTATTCCATGAGCTCAAGGAAATTTTTCCAGTTTGGCAGTTTTTACATATTTGTGTGTCCAAAACTTTAGGGGTAATTTTGAGGCCCTAAATGATGTATTTTTTTGGAAATTCCACAGTCCAATTGTAGTTGAAGAAAATAGTAGATATGTGAAATGTATACTTCTCGGCTAGACCTTTCCAACGAGCTACTGAACGCCCTAAACAAAGATCATATGCAAAATTTATGCCCCGAGAAGTTGACACCTCAACTAACCACCTCAGGACCCACAAATATTTTTATGAACCATCTCCTAGGGTTAGGATTTTGGATGTTATGGTTTTCACCCTCATGCTTATGATAAAAAGGGCCTTCGGCCTCCTGTTGTAATCAGTGTGTGACTAATTAGTGTAGCTGCCATGTCTCTTCTCATAAATAAAGCTACTACCATACTAGTTGTTTTATTTTACAATATGTTCTATCTTATTCAGGTAATAGAATTCGAGTTTACTTTATCAATGTGTTTCCTGCATTATATACGTGTATGTAGTTCTATATATGCTCTTTCATTTCGTTCTCATATCAATCCGGATCATAAATATTTTTCTACTTACACCAAGCATATGAGAAAACCTTAATAATGTATAATAAAAAATAAAACACAACTCCTTATAAAATACTATCACATCCTTTTTCCTTTTCAATATCTCAATTGCCCTTAATAACTGGGTGGCAAATACACTCCTTTTCTCATTGGAATTTCATCTCTTTTGTGATAGGGTGGTGCTTTATTATAACTATTGCACTATATAATAGTGGACTTGGTCATTTGATTGGAATGTATGGGTGTTTATTCATACTCCTTAGGATTTTGGCATAATATAAAATGTTTCTACTTTACAATCCCTACATCATATGATGATGATGTCAATCATGTTGATGATGGTAATGATGTTGTTGATGATGATGACGACAATGTTGATCATCATCATGCCAACAATGATGATGAAGAGGATGGTGATGATGACGACAATGACGACCATCACGATGATGATTATGATGATGATGATTATGATGATGATGATGAGGATCGCGATGATGATGGTGATCATGTTGATGATGACGATGATGTTTTTGATGATGATGTCAATGATGATGATGAAGAGGATGGCGATTACGATGGCAATGTTGATCATCATGATGACGATGATGAGCAAGAGGATGGTGATGATCAAGATGATCAAGATGATCAAGTTGATGATGACGATGATGATGTCGATGATGAGGATGGCGATAATGATGATGCTATTGATGATTTATATTTATTAAATTCATATTCTTCTTCTTCTTCTTCTTCTTATTATTATTATTATATATATGTATGTATGTATGTATGTATATACCATACATACATACCATACATGTATGTATGTATGTATATACCATAAATACATATATACATACACACACACACACACACACACACATATATATATAATTAAAATAATTAATAGAAAACAAATACGCAAAAACAAATTTCATTTACCTCCCCTATTCCTACATTGGGCACTCCATTACCAAATTTAATTTACCTCCCCTATTCATGCACGAGAAATCCATTACACATTCCATAAATAGTCCATTACACACTCCATACACACAAGCAACAAAGAGTCCATACCATTGCGAGCTTGGCACCAAGGAAAATTTTAAGACTCCCCCTAAATTTCTATGTATAAAAATTGGGCGAATCCCCATGATATACCAGAAAATATGAAGGCCATTTTAGCAATGTTATATTATGTATATATAATTTTTTGGCGAATCTTTCACTAAATTATAAAACCTTGTAAAATCTTGGTGAATCTTTCACGAAATCATAAAACCTTATAAAGACTTGGTGAATATTTATGACACTAGTACTGGAAATCCCCTTGTCAAACACTAAATCAACAACAACACCAAATATTGTGTCAATCCACCTGAGTTACAAATTTAGAATAATGACAGAGATGTACTTAACAAGTAGAATATCTATGCACAAGAACAAAGGTAATGTCATGAAGCTCTTATCAACTCATTGTAAACGAAAAATATAGAGGTTTGATGCATAAGAAGCAATGATGTTGCCTCCACTCATGATAATCCAGTTCAAGCTAAGGGGGCACTTTATGGTGCACATAGAGGTACACATACACAAATGATTGAAGAACAATTACAACTTCTGAACATGTACATCACAATAATAACTCCATCTAGCACATGTATAAGTCACAAAATAGACAATAACACAAAATACAATATTCTGATCCTTGGGGCTAACAATGACAGATATGGTTTTGTGTAGTTTGTGCAGCCAACTATGGAAATCTAACGAGTCCAAATATGCACCATAGGATTCAAGACATTTAACCCAAATTTTGTTTATTCCAGAATGGAATGGTTAAACTTTAAAGATACTCTTGATTTCACATTTGTCTTTTGACCTTGTAGAATGCAATTTTGTTGGCATTTATATACCTACCTAGCACATATGGGACTAAAAAACCACCTTGATATTTAATTGAGAAACCTCCAGTGTCACAAAAATCAAATTAAAAATTGCGATTGCCATCTAGCTGGTTAAACTGGAGTACCTCAATACATTGAATAAAGTTAGCTCTTCAAATAGATCATAAGGAAATGCTCTGGAACAAATGTTGATATGTTTTCCGACATAATGACAATTAGAGGATTGATAAGCACATACCCATCCAAAGTTCACATCTTAAAAACAACACAAAAAATTATTAAATACTTGAATGATGATGATCTTTCCTCTAATATGTCTATGGATATAGCATGTAATATAGGTTAAACCACCTTATTATCTTAAAATTCACTCAAAAATGCCAATGCCCGAATGGATGTAGAAAGAAGAATTTTCGGTAAAATAACAAAGTGAATTATCAATTGAGACCTTGGTAAGAAGAATAAATTAATTCCCTAAATATGGAAAAATAATTTCGATTCAATATTTTGTAGGAACTGTTGAGCATAGTATCACCTTCATCATACCCACAGTGTATTGGTTCTATAATGTGTAATTGTAGAAAATTTGAAATATATATCTATACATGAAATATGCTCTCTTCAACAACATAAATAATTCTACTGAGTACAGCGATGCACATTAATATTTAATATCCTTGAGCAAGTTCACTCCTATTCCATAAGTAAGAAGGCAACCATTTTGAACTCAAATTTTATCACATTTTTGCATAATCATCCATTTGGAGCTATGCTAATCTTTGTTAGGATAATATTTAACACTATCTAGAAGTGATCCCAATATAAAACAACATTGGAGCACAATATATACAATTAACTATTAGTGGCACAAGCACGTGCACCCCCACCCGTAACCTTCTTTTAGAACCTGCATTGATCCATTTTTTTGGATAAGTTGTGCCCATGAAAAACACCAAACCAATTTACTAGTAGATAGCCATTTCTCTACCGTACAAGGGACAACATTTTAGAACTAACTTGTTAAGTCATGTCCTCTGAATATAACATTGAAATAAAATCTTATAAGTTTGAATAATCATTGATTTCCAACATGTGTTCTTAAGGGTCCCCTTTTCAATTACAACATATAGTATATCTAGCTACAATTTAAACAATCATTAGCAACATTTTCAATATATTGCTTCAATAGATGCCTTTAAACATATATATATTAATTACTTGCCACATCAACTTATATAAATATGCACCTGATGTGTTACAAAATTTACTCTTCCTCATTACCATCATGGACAACCACTTACCCACCTGTTCCTGAAGGAAAAAGGATATATCTTCATGAGACTCACTGAATAGGGAAGGTGAAGATGACTCTTCATCCAACATATATGATCCTCTGTGCCTTCTCTAGAAGGGATGAACCTAGTGCTTACTACAACCTTTGTTTCCTTCTCCAAGCAAATCTTACTTCTCCACCTTGTTTCTTTAATCTCTAGTAACTCAACCAGCCAGACCCCCTGATTATAACATTGAACTAAAATCTTTTAAGTTTTAAATTTTAATAGATCATTGATTTCCAACACGTGTCCTCAACGGATCCCTTTTCAATTACAACACATACTTCCAATAGTCTGTAGTATATCCGGCTACAACTTAAACAAACATTAGCAACTTTTACAGATCCCGATTTCTGAATGCTTTGAGCCTCCATGGACAAAGCTTTTGCTGATTCAGGATCACTGACAACTACTTTGCTTGGACCTACTACAGTCACACCAGTAGCAGAGGAGGCAACGTCCTGGTAAGGCCCTTTTCTTTTTTTCTTTTTGCGATCCTTCAAAAGCTGATGTCCCCTATATATTAAACAAGAAAAGCCTTGAAATCAAATTCAATTAGCAAAGTGGTGAAGTGCACTACTAGTCAGACAAGCCATATCTTCAATATGAAACTTTATTGTATAACATATATTTCAAAAGATTGATCTCCTACAAGGAAATGCATTAAACCAACCATAGCAGTAACAAATGTCTTGAAACGTATCGGCTTTAGATTAAGCTTTGAAGCTGAGAACCTATGCTTCTCTAGCAATGACCACCTGCCACAAGTAAAACAAACAAAATAAAATGGTGGCATAACATTACAACCTGCTTATTTTACTAAAGCAAAGAAAACATACAACATAAATAAAAACTGAAGACAATACATTAAATGCAAACAAAGAAATATTGAGCACAAGGAAATATCTCATGCTGCCCAAGATTTGTGTTGGGCCTGGCCCAGATGGGGCATTTTTGAATAGGAAGAATTTTGAGAACTGTGGAGCTAAGCGCAGTTAAATTTGAACAATTTTGGGATAAGTTTTGGTATGTTGCGAAGTTGCACACAGCATAGTATCGGAGGAGCCACGAGGTCGGTGCTACGAGGAGTACATCGCCGTGATGTGCCACGTCAACGGAGATCCAGCTAAGCAGAGCATGGAAGAATGAAGGCAGTTATTTTGGTTAGGTCACAGAAAACCTATTTTTGGCAAAGATCGTCGATAACTACCAAGAAGTGGGTAGGTGTAGATCGGAGGTAGGTGACTGATCACAACAGGCAGAAGACTACTACTACTCGAACCAGTCACCTAAGGCCGAAAAAGAAGGAACAACTTGGCGGAAGCAACCTGTTGGCTCACATATAACAGAAGATCCGCTGCCAGATACCAGTAGTCCGGTTTTAGGAAAACCACGACAGTTTTGTAAACCTAAGGGTTCTGCCTTCGTAAATGTAAAGTCATGACCTACGAGTCTTGATCTATAAATAAGGAAATTTTGTAAAGGGAAAGGGTTAATTCTTCATTTTGTCGATTAGTATTGAATACTATGAGATCTGTTAGAGTAAAGCATTGTAAAGGCTCTGCAGCTGAGTGCGCAGAGACCTAATTTTGAGATAAATAAAAAGAAGAGCGTCTGCAGCTGAGTGCGCAGACGAAGAACTGTTGTACCCTTTCCAAGATAAATAAAAAATAGTTCTTGTGGACGTAGCTTCCAATCTGGGGGGGTGAACCACGTTAAAACATTGTGTTATGTGATTGCTGTGCATGATTATCATTGATTTGTTATTTAAATTACTTACAGTGCATGCATAAGGTTACTGTTATCTTATATGTGTTTATTTTTATCTATACTCTCCGCGGAAGGGATGGAATAGGATGTTAATAGTTCATGTATGGATGAATGTTAGCAGGAAAGCCCCTATAAGTCTCGAACGAATGGATCAATGCGATAACCACACAATTAATTGTTAGGAGTAAATCGCGGTATCAAAGCACACAACACTTCATATCTCACTTATCTGCATAGATCATGATTTTTATCGATCTAAATAATGATGAATGCTTAAGGGCTATCGAATAAGATTGAGTAGAAGTGATTAAGTCCCATAAACCCCACTGCGTGGCCTCTGGACGCAATGAGGGTGCAAATATCTCTTGTTCCTGAAAATACTCGACGCGGAGTAGAAGACTCCGCGCAGTCATTGACCGCAGCGTGCAACTCATACCGCACTGTACATAATTCATTTGAAAACAGTCGCATCACAAGGTTGTGGAAACATGCTTCTACAACCACCCCCTCAACTTCGCCTTGGGTGAGACCTCAGGCTGCTTGCAGTCTGTTGCCGAAAGGGCCGGTGAATAGGGTTTTTGTTGGTATCTTGTACTGCGAAGGACCTGGGTCTACATTGGAAAACCTCTAGAACAGTGCTGTGACCAACAAATGGTTTCGTTGCCATGCTAAGACCAGTGATACGATAGTGTATTCAGAAAAGTAATGTCCGACAGTTGGCATCAAGAATAGAAAGAAATATGGGCTTGGTGCGATAAGATCGAAAGAGACTTCACAAAGAAAGAAAACAGACATCCGCGACTATCTGACGTACAGTGGTTGAACAGATACTTGTGGAGGGACATCCACGAAATGTTTTGGGATTCGTTTCCAAACGAGCTACACAAGTGGATATTGCACCTAGCAGAAAGAAAGAATTGTTCCCAAGGTGGAGTACCTACAGAGTGGAGTCCGGAGCTTACTGAACAACTCAAAGCAATCGACAGCCCACTGTCACGAGCAGTTGACTTATGGGTTGATAGCATATTAGAAGGATTTGTGATTGAATTTGTAGTAGACACACTGAAGTCCTACAACCAAGTTGAAGCATACTTTTTCGAAGGATTCAGAGGTAAGTTCCTAAAAAACCTCAGTCTATACATTAAAATGCTTTTAGCTGAGAAAGGTCTTTTAACAATGTAGCAATATTTCTAAATCTGTCATGGTAGAGAACACATACATTGATTCTGACGAAGAAAACCATACTTTGAGAAGTGGAAAGAGATACAAGCCATTAACGACAAGAAACCCACACCATCTAGAAACTGAATAGATACCGAAATTCCATGTGATCTCAATAATACAAACACTCAGTTATCAGCCACAATCCACCATATTATACCTCAGAATCAATCAGTCCAAAACCCACCCGCTGCGAGTGTCACGCAGCCCATCCCACAGCTCAATAATACTACTAACACTGCAGGAGCGAGTGCTCACAGCACTACGACTCAGACTATTCCGCAGAATACTGTCCCTAGCACAATCCAGCAGCCTGTATCTACTTTTGTTATAGGGAATCAGTTCCAGAACAATACACAATTCGGAAGAAGAATGACAGAAAACGATATAAAACTGCCGATATTCAAAGGAACGGGTCAGGAAGACCCTGATCAACACTGGTTTCTATGTGAAGCCGTGTGGAGTGTTAAGCAAGTGACAAATGATGCTATAAAGAGAGCGCATCTCATAACTACTTTTAGAGACAAAGCGCTGCACTGGTTTATGAAGTATTCTCAAGCACAGCCGTGAACCCTAGCAGAGATCAAAACCGCAATTGCAGCAGAGTTTAAGAAACCCAAATCATAATCGCATTGCATAACAGAGTTGAAAGAAATCAAGCAGAAACCTACTGAATCGGTCTGGGAATTCGACCAAAAATTGAAAACATTGTTGGACCAAGTGAGCTTTGTTATAGCTCCGCAACAACATCAAGAATGGTTCATTGTTGCGTTGTTTCCCCACATCAGACAACCACTAATGCAACAAAAGGTTGTATCTCAAGCTGAGGCCTTGGAGATCGCAATGAAGTTGAAAGCTTCACCAATTGGATAAAGTAGTTATGGGATGATACAGATCCATAACCAATTGGCTACCTTGACAATAGAATTACAAGGTATGAAAAATGGAAAAGAATAGAGACATGAACAAAGACACGAAGTTTGGTGCATAGGATGTAAAGGAGAGGGCCACACTCGAGAACATTGCCCCTTATTTCAAGAATATATTAACAGTGGCGCACCAAACCCAATAAATATGAATTAGAACCAGGCATCATGGTGTGAAATGTGTAGAAGCAGAGGACACCGGCCTGAGGATTGTTACCTTATACAAAAATATGTTAAAACATCTAAAAACTTATACTATAATTTCTGTAAATCAGTTGGACATGATGAGTCCAATTGTCGTGCTTATGAATTAATGACTGAAAGAAAGCGAGATATGGACATAATGCGAGGTGCTGGAATGTACCGTGTTCAAGAGGAAAATCATCCAAAGCAAGAGAACACCCACTATGATCAAGGAGGATATAGAGGCCGCAGTGGTGGATATCACGGGAGAGGAAGAAATACTGGTCAAAATCAGGGAAGAGGACGAGGCCAGGTCATATGCTATAACTGTGGTCAGCCAAGTCATGTATCAAGAGAATGTACTAATCCATGCACAACATGCAATTACTGCAAATCATTTGATCATGTGATTGAAGATTTCCCTGTGCTTGAGGTAGAAATGCAGAAGAGGAGAAGAACAGAAACACCGAACCCTAACATCCAGTTGATCGCATCAGAGAACATACCTACATGTCAGAGCATCAATGCAGTAACGCAGAGTGGCGCTGATACAGGAAAAGACAACAGCGCAGAAGCCTCGACTTCTGGGACAACTGACTTCTGGGACAACTGATTCTAAGAAGAACCCTAGAGAAACAGTAGGAATTAGAAAATATCCTGGGAAAGCACCTCCATTAAACTTACAGAAAAATAAGGAAATATTTAAAGAAGCGTGGGACATGTTTAAACAACAACCACCTACTTGACCAAGGATCCCACTGCGAAGTCAAGAACCACAAATAGAAGACATGCCACTGGCATATGATCAGACGTGCACTGCACCAGATGCCTCTAATTTTGTTGCGTAGTTTCTACATAGCTGCATCAAGTTATTAAAAAACAAGGACACCCTTATGGAATTTGAAAAACTGATAAATCAGTACGAATCATGCAGTAAGAAAGGAATAGCACATGGCGCAATACATAACATTAGAAGTCCCAAAAGAACTGGTAGGGAAATGTTGTTCACTGCATAGATAGGAGATTACAAGATAGAAGAGATCATTCTTGATCTCGGATCTGAAGTAAATGTCTTGACTAAGCAGACATGGAAAGTGATGGGAAAATGAAAATTACAATGGTCACCTATACAGTTAAGAATGGCTAATCAAGGCATAGTTATACCACTAGGAAGGTTAACCAATACCATTGTCGACATTGATGGAGTGCGAAGTTATGCAGACTTCGAATTAATTGAAATTGTGGATGATAGCAATCCTTATCCAGCACTGCTGGGCATCGATTGGGCAATGACGAACTCCACCGTCATCAATCTGAAAACAATGAAAATGATATTTGAAGGCAATGACATAAGGGTTGTCGTACCATTGGATCCTTCACAGGGGGAGCGATATGTTGAACCTATTCAAGAAGAGTACAGAGCTCAAGACCTTGACCGTATCTATAAAATGACAACAAATGCTGCGGATTATATTGATCCTACTGCGGATGGAACGCTCAGCTAGCGCTACGACAGTTCTTGCATCTCAGACTCAGATGTAGGATTAGAAAACTGGCAACACAGAATGCATGAAGTATCTGTCAGGAGATGCGCGACAATTACAAAGTCACTCCGCTGGATTGGAAAATAGGTAAGTCTAATCCCCACATATGATGGTACAACTAATGTCTATTCATTTATCAAATAATACACTACAGCAGTTGCAGATGAACATCGCGTCTCAGCATTAGACATGGCACTCCGTGAGACACCTGCTAGATGGTGGGCTACACATATAAAAACCGCATTGACAACTTGGGACCACTGCAGAATCAAACTACAAATCAGATTCGCTGATAAAGTCACACTACCAATTCAGAAATATAGTGGCCAGACAGATACAAAGGATCATATTGGAGCATGTGCAAAAGCGTGGGAAGAAATACCACAAACAGAATGGATACATCTCTTTGTGCATACATTGGAGGAGCCTATTCAAAAGAAATGGTACCTAGGGGAGGAGCTGCGCAGAGGAATAGCGGATTGGTCTATCTTTACTGCGACCTTCGAAAAGGACTTTAGCTTTGAAGACGACAATCCAACAATCCATGACGCGCTGCAGCTTATCAAGGAAAATATATTTACACTAGATTCCACAGAGGCAAACATAACACCAGAAGAGTTTTTTGAAACAAACAATGTACTTGCGAGTCTCCAACCAGATTGGACAGAACAAGCAAAGCAAGTCATTGGCTGTTATAACTTAGCTAAAAAAGATGACGATAAGGAAGACAGTGATGAGGAGGATCCACGCAATATAAAGATCCCTAAATCTGAAGGAATGCGTGTTAAATTTTCAGAATTTACTTCAATCTGATCTAGGATCTTAACTGAGAGAACAACATGTACAACAAATCTACATCATATCAATCATGGACACAATAATGCAAGCACACAAGAGACACAGAGTTTACTTGGGGAAAACCATAAAGGTGAAAAACCCCAATAACTTCCTCAGAGATAGATAGAGCAATGATACAACCAGAATACAAGAGATAGTCTTCGCCTAGGAGCAGAGCCTCCTCCTCCACAAGTGCGCCACTCTCCCAAGTGTGAGTGAGAGAATAGAATGATCAAATAGAGATCTCCCGATCTCTATTTATACTAGACTTGACTTGCCTAATAACCTTTACTAGGTCGGCCTTAACTTAACCACATAACACAATGCTGACTGGGCCGACACCCAATAGGGTGGTCTAATAACCCTTTGACCCACATGGCCGACCCCCACTAGGGTGGTATAACAACCCTTCAACCCACATGACTTATACAGGGCCGACCCCAACAAGGTGGTCTAATAACCCATCAAGTATAAGTTACGACACTTACAATATAAATGATGGCACTTCCGTATAGAGGAATAATAACATCTCTATAGGAATATAAAATACATATATTAAATACATGGGTGAAATACATTCCGAAGTTACATATACATCAACACTACCTCTTAACTAGGAAGGTATTTCTCGACACAGGTCTGCTAGCACAAGTCTTCTTCTTTGGATCATCATCAACGAATCATCATCCTCGAATCATCGTCATCGTCACTGCTGCTACTATCTTAATCAATCTCTGAATCTACTCGGCATAGGAAGTTCTACAGATCCAGTCCTTTTTCATACTAGATGTAGGCCCACCACGTGCAGGTCTTCATCATCACTGGCCATACTGTGGAATCCTCAGGACTTATTACGTGCGTCACAAAACCTTGCAAGAGAATCCCAGGACTTATTACGGGCACACAGCCCAACCTATCGGATCTCCCAGGGAGCTATTACATGTGACCCTACCACAAAACCTTGAAAGAGAATCCCAGGACTAATTACGAGCACACAGCTCAACCTATCGGATCTCCCAGGGCGCTATTATATTTGGTCACCACAAAACCTTGCAAGAGCATCCCAGGACTTATTACGGGAACACATCCCAACCTATCGGATCTCCCAGGGTGATATTACATGTGGTCATGGCAAAACCTTGCAAGAGAATCCCAGGACTTATTACGAGCACACAGCTCAACCTATCGGATCACCCAGGGTGCTATTATATGCCATAGGACAAAACCTCAAAAGAGCATCTGCCAAATATCCCAGGGCGAAATTATATGCCATAGGAAAAACCTTGCAAGACTATCTGCAGATCTCTCAAGGCCAAATTATATGTCCTGCCAGAGCAAAACCTCGAAAGATCATTTGCCAGATGTCCCAGGGCCAGATTACATGCCATAAGCAAAACCTCGAAAGACTATCTGCAAATCTCCCAGGGCCAAATTATATGCTCATCTGCACAACATGATACACGACCACAGAGTATCATCCTAATACTCACCATACATCATCCTGATGTACACATGATCATCCTGATCATCATCACTGCAACATCCTGCTGCATGTCATCTAGAGAAACATCCTGAAGCTCGTCATCCATGATCATCCTGATCATATAATGCATCTACCTGATGCATACCAAGTATCTACCTGATACATATCATCATACATGAACCACCTGATCGTACAATGTATCCACCTGATCCAAATACAAAAACATGATCCACCTGATCATACCTGATACATATCAACATACATGATCTACCTGATCATACACAGTATCCACCTGATACATATACAAATACATGGTCCAAGCATCCAACGTGATGCATATACAAAACATATACAAATGATCCTACTGATCATATCCAGCATCCAACATGATGCATACATACATATACATATAAATGATTCAACTAATTATATCCAGCATCCTCCTGATGCATATACCGAGCAGTAACTGGAGCATCGTCTTGATGCTCATCATCCAACGCTTACATCCAAAGCCATGTGAAGGATCCTCCTTCCAACATGCTTGGAATGGCTTCTACAAATGTGTCTATCACTTCTTCCTCGAAGTGTCATCAATCTGAAGAACACCAAACCTCTCCCTGAAGTACTTGAACTTCACCCTGGCTAGTGGCTTCGTCAGCACATCTGCAATCTGCTCATTCGTCGCAATGTACAGGAGCTTCACAGCTCCTCTCTGCACCATATCCCTGATATAGTGATATTTTTTCTCTATGTGTTTCGACCTGTCATGAAACACTGGGTTCTCAGACAGCTTCACACAACTCTGGTTATCACAAAAGATACCAGTAGCATCCAACGGTAGATCAAATAACTCAGACAGTAGCTTCCGAAGCCATACTGCCTCACAACTAGCTGAACAAGCTGCAACATACTCTACCTCAGCTGTACTCAGTGCTACGTAGGACTGCTTCCTGCTGAACCAAGAGATCACACCTGATCCCATACTGAAGCAGCATCTAGATGTGCTCTTCCTATCTGCAGCACTTCCAGCCCAATCTGAATCAACATAACCCTATAGGTTAAACTTTTGATTCGCTTCATACTTGAGCCCATAATCCACTGTACCCTTCAGGTACCTCAGAACATGCTTTACAGCAACCATGTGAACACTCCTCAGATCCGTCAGGAACTGGCTCAATGTGTTCACCGGAAAGCAAATATCTAGTCTCGTGTTCATTAGGTACATCAAGGACCCAATCATCTGACGATACATAGAGATATCAACTGGCTCAGATGAAGCATCACATAGAAGCTTCAGGTTCGATGCCATAGGTGTGGCCATGGCCTTGCAATCCATCATCCCGAATCTCTTCAGGATATCTACTATGTACTTCCCTTGACCAAGGGAGATCCCACCTGCACTCTGCCACACCTCCATACCTAGGAAATAATGCATCATTCCCAAATCTTTCATATCAAACTTGGCAGCAAGCTTCCTCTTAGTATCTGCAATCAATCTGTCATCTCCTGTTACAAATAAGTCATCCACATACAGGAGTAGAATCACAGGATTCCTTCCTCAACCTTGTAGTAAAGGTTGGCACCCACTTTACTCTTGGTAAAGCCCAAACTGGATAGAAAGCTGTCTATCCTACCAAGTTCTGCACACATATATGACTCCCTGTCATGTGCCTCAAAACCAAGTGGTTACTCCACATATAATTCTTCTTCAACTACACCATTCAAGAAAGTTATCTTGAAATCCATCTGGTGTATCTTCCATTTCATCACTTTTATACTTCTCTATGTTGTCATCTACAGCATGCTTGATCTTGTAGATCCTCTTGGAAGTCACTACAGACTCCACTTCAGGTCTTGGTGCTACATCCCAAACATCTTCATGATCGACTGGTACTCCTCGATCATGGCATTCTTCCCAGATCCCGGGAACTTCAATATTTTCAATAGATAACTTTGTTGCTTTGAACAAATGTTGTAGTCCTTCTTTTGTAGGTGAAGGTGTACGATCTTCCCTACAAAACAAGTTAAATTGAATGATTAGAAACATCTCATAATTTTCAGAACAATTCTTTCACATAAAGAAATATGTCATACAGTCATGCAATTGTTTTAGCCAATGCTTCAATAAAACATTTATCCATATTCCGTAACTTTCTAGATGCCTTCCAATCTCTACCAGAACATTGTTAAGAGTGTGCACAAATCCTAACATGTCAGCAAAGAGGTTTCATTCTAGATAAGTAGCAATGGAATGTTGTACAGTGCCATAGGTCACTTACCCATGTATATTAGTAGTATACTGTTCATCAATGCAACTATTCTAATATGCATAATACACAACCTAATTCTAGGAACATCAGTATATACATTATTGAACAGTATTACTTAAACAATAAAATATGCAAGTAATGACAACTCAAATACTTATCTTTGTTTGTTTGTTGGGTTGACTTCCTCTCAATCTTTGCTTCTTTTCTGCAACTCCATTCTGATGTGGATTGTGAGAAGTGGTCAACTCCCTCTGAATATCTGCATCCTTGCAGAAACTACTGAAGTGTGCTCCTTCTTGATCTTTGATTCCTTACAGGAACAACTAGAGTGTCCTCCCTCTTGAGCTTTGCTTCCTAGATTTCCTGTCCTTGAACTTATATTCATCCTTAATCACTATGCATGCTTATTAGTATCATCATTGTATTATCATTGAGGTCTCATACATAATCATACATTCATTAGTATATTCTTAATACTATCAAAACACAATAATCTTAAGCATGTATAGTCATGATCATTCACAGATAATAAACATTAGTATTCAAGGTTTCAGGGAAGTCTTCTTTTACTCATGCATATTCTTATTTGATCATAGGACTCTTCTGATTAGTTAAATCATCAATGCATAAACCCATGATTACTCAAACCTATAACTTCATGATTCTTCTTGTTAGTCATATTCATCAATTATAGTAAGACACATAATATGCATACAACCATGACTATTCAAACCTATGACTTCATGAATAATCATTATCAACAACACAACAGTATAAGATCCTAACACAAGGTAGGATTCTAGCTTGATATAGGAAAAACGTACCTGGATTAGCATGCTAGCTAGTTATGTCTAACATACCCGCATAATGTCTTCTGGTTCTCTTCAGTGAATTGTGCTAGTAACCTGCATGTCTCATAAGTTATCCATTGTAGAACCAAGTTATACATACCTCGTACGTAGATCTTCTAAGTGATCCATGAAAATGGATGAATCTTTGTCTTCATGTCACCATGATCATATGTTCTCTTCATGTCACCATGATCATATGTTCTTGAAGTAGAACATGATTTGTCTTTCTTGGTGTACCTTTTATGTTAGCGAACAACATAAACCTCATACAACATCACAATGCATTAGTACATTCATAAGTGTCAAAACCTTAATTAATGAATATCTTCTATTAAGGTGATACGACAAGTCTAGTAATTAATCAAGATTGTACTGTAATGATATGAAGACAAACATATGATAAACTTAACCATGAAACATACCTGTAAGCCATACCTGTCAAGATTGCTTGTAATCTTCTTATGGAAGGCCTTAGCCTCATCTCCCTCTGAGACAGGAACTTCTTCACTTATGCAGGTGACTAATCCATCTTCTTCTAGGATTAACCCAATCCACTTGATTTGCAAGAACTGGACGTGGAGCTGGATTAGGGTTTGTCAAAGAAACCCCAAAAAATCAAACCTTGAATTTCAAACTTCTGAAAGGATAGAAATATGCGCCTTAATGAGCTGATCAAGTTGGTATCTTTAGAATTTGAAAACTGCACAGTTTCACCCCTCGAAATTGCCTTTTAGATTTCCGGATTCACTGGGGAGGACCCTGAATTAAGGTTTGAGTTTCTCGGAGCTTCACCCAACCAAAAGATTTGATTCAAAGCTCTAAGCTTCGATTTTTCTGAGGAGCTTCCAGCCGTGGTCACAGATTTCAAAAATTCCAATTTTTGCAGAAGCCCTAATTTTCCATCTTTCCGATCAAAGTCCCGAATTGGGGTTTGATCAAGCCCAACCTTCTGCCCAACCAAAAAATCTGATATTGGTCTCTAAAATTCGATTTTGATGAGTAGCATCCAGACGTGGTCTCTGATTACAAAAATTCCAACTTTCTCCGAAGCCCTAAATTCTGGAAGCCATGAATGAAGGTGCTCAAAAATAATTCTATTTTGACAGAAATATGTACCTGATTGTTTCTGGTGTAACTCTAAACTTTTCGATCCACGGGTTCTGAAATTTTTTTTTGAGATAGCCTGACCAGTTATCTTTCCATCCCGACAGGTATGACCTCAGATGGATTCTCTGAGAGAGATTTATACCAAGTGTTGCAACGTGACCTGTTTATGGGATAATACAGGAGAGCAAACTTGTACGGCGTGCCACGTGTCACTGGTTCAACTTCAGCCTCTGAACACTTTTCTTGAGTTATCCCAACCTATTATATTTCCATCCAGACAGGTCTTACCTCAATTGGATTCTCTGAGAGAGAGTTATGCCAAGTGTCGCAATGTGACCTTTTTATGGGATAATACATGAGAGCGAACTTGTACGGCGTGCCATGTGTCACTAGTTCAACTTCGGCCTCTGAAATTTTTTCCTGAGATAGTACAGTCTATGTAATACCTGTCACGTTTTACTAAATTTCATTTGGAGATTCCTAGCCCAAGTTATGACATTTTTCCCAAGGTCACCTGATTTTGACTCAAATCTAGAAGAGGCAGAAACCCTATATTGTACAGATCATAAATCACAAAATACAATGAATTAGAGGTTGTACTTTGGACACAAGGTACATGGGGATATTATCTTCAACCTATAAAAATTTTAGATCCGAAAAATTTTCCAAAATAGATTTATAGCGAAAGTGCTACGATGACTGGTTTTTTCCATATCAAGCCCTAGCATCGTAAGTGCAACAAGTGTCATACATGCCATATCATGCCTTCTTTCAGGATAGCTCTGATACCATGTTAAATTTTCAGAATTTAATTCAATATGATCTAGGATCTTAACTAAGAGAACAACATGTACATCAAATCTACAACATATCAATCATGGACACAATAATGCAAGCACACAAGAGACACATAGTTTACTTGGGGAAAACCATAAAGGTGAAAAACCCCAATAACTTCCTCAGAGATAGATAGAGCAATGATACAACTAGAATACAAGAGATAGTCTTATCCTAGCAGCAGCTTCTCCTCCTCCACAAGTGCGCCACTCTCCCAAGTGTGAGTGAGAGAATAGAATGATCAAATATAGATCTCCCGATCTCTATTTATACTAGACTTGACTTGCCTAATAACCTTTACTAGGTCGGCCTTAACTTAACCACATAACATAATGCTGACTGGGCCTACACCCAATAGGGTGGTCTAATAACCCTTTGACCCACATGGCTGACCCCCACTAGGGTGGTCTAACAACCCTTCGACCCACATGACTTATACAGGGCATGTGTGAGAAGTGAGTGAGTAAATAGAGTGCCTCCCGCACTCTATTTATACTTGACTTGACTTGCCTTTTTACCTAACTCATGTAGGCTCGAACTTAACCACATAATATAATGCTGACTGGGCCGACCCCCAATAGGGTGGTCTAATAACCCTTTGACCCACATGACTTATATAGGGCCGACCCCAACAAGGTGGTCTAATAACCCATCAAGTATAAGTTACGACACTTACAATATAAATGATGACATTTCCGGATAGAGGAATAATAACATCTCTATAGGAATATAAAATACATATATGAAATACATGGGTGAAATATATTCTGAAGTTACATATACATCAACAATGCGCGAAGTAGAAGAACCTCCATTAGAGATTCCTGATATGAGTGGACCGGTCAAAATAAAGAAAGTGAACATCGGTACTAGTGAAGCGCCAAAGTTCGCAGCAATAGGTGACTACTGGGATGATGACACAGTTGCAGAGATCGCAGCTATATTACAGGAATATCAGGAAGTATTCCCAACGAAGTTCACAGAGATGAAAGGTATCCTGGGAGACTTAGGAGTGATGAGAATTCCTCTTAAGCCAGGAGAGAAAACTATTAAACAAATTCCATATAGACTGAATCCACACTACAAACAACGAGTTAAAGAAGAACTTGACAAAATGCTCGATGCAGGAATCATTGACCCGGTTGAAGAATATGAATGGATGAGCCCAATGGTCATCCAAGACAAGAAAACAAAGGGTGAGATTAGGATCTGTGTTGATCTCAGAAAGTTGAATGATTCCTATATGCATGATCCATTTCCTACACCTTTTACCGATGACGTACTTGATAACGTTGGAGGGAATGAAGCATACTCTTTTACTGATGGATTTTCTGGATACCATCAGAAAAAAATTGATCCAGCCGATAGGCACAAAACCGCTTCTGCAAAAGAATGGGGGTCGTTCCAGTATACAGTGATGCCTTTTGGCTTGAAGAATGCACCAGCCATATTTTCAAGAGTGGTGATCGCAGCATTTAAGGAATTCATCCACAAGTTTTTAGAAGTTTACTTTGATGATTGGACCATTTTTGGGTTACTGAAGAACCATGCCGCGAACCTCAGAATGATGCTGGAAAAATGTAGACAGCATCAGATTTCATTGAATTTAAAGAAATGTATTTTCTGTGTCCCTTATGGGATTCTGTTGGGACATATCGTCTGTAAGCAAGGATTGATGGTTGATCCCGCGAAGATTGCAGTTATTGTAAACTTGCCTACACCAAATTCAGTTAAAAAATTGCGCACTACACTAGGCCATACCAGATACTACATGAAGTTCATAAAGGGGTATGCATAGATAACCGCAGCAATGGAGAAGCTGTTAAAAAAGGATGCACCTTTCATTTGGAATGAGGACTGTGAGAAAGGATTTGACACATTGAAAGAGAAAATGGTCACTACGTCAATCCTAGTTTTTCCAGACTGGGAAAAGCCATTTCACGTACATGTTGATGCTCAATGTATAGCATTGGGTATTGTTCTTGCATAGCCAGGAGAAGGAGTAATTGATCATCCCATTGCATTTTCGAGCAGAAAGATGTTATCTACTAAGAAGAACTATACCACTACTGAAAGGGAAGGACTTGCAATGGTATATGCACTACAAAATTTCAGACATTACTTGCTTTGTGCGCACTTCTCAATGTTTACTGACCATTCTGCATTAAAATACCTGGTCATTAAGCCAGTGTTAGGGGGGCGAATATGCATATGGCTCTTACTTTTCCAAGAGTTTGATTTTGAAATAATAGTTAAACCAGGCAGATTAAATCTAGGCCCTGATCATCTATCAAGAATCGAGTCAGGAGAGGAACCAATGAATCTAGAAGACAATCTGCTTGACACGTAATTGTTTGCTATACAGATTTCCGATGATTATTATCACGATATTATTGACTTTCTAACTACCGGGTTCGCACCTACTGAATTTACTACGTAGCAAAAGAAGCAACTGGTAGTACGAGCCGTAGACTTCACCATCGTTGTGGGACAGCTCTACAAGTTAGGACCTGATGAAGTGCTGCAAATATGTGTATTAGAACACGAGAAGCCACTTATATTAGCAGATGCACATTCAGGAGTTGCAGGAGGTCATTATGCAGGAAGGGCTACAACACAGAAGATATTGCGTGCAGGGCTATGGTGGCCTACAATTCATAAGGACTCCAAAGAATATTTCCAGAACTGCGATGTCTGTCAGAGGACAGGAAAACTGTCAAGAAGAGATGAAATGCCATTGAAACCTCAACTGACCTTGCAGGCATTCGAGAAATGGGCAATTGATTTCGTGGGACTTATTAACCCACTTGGGAAAAGAACTGGTACGAGGTACATTATCAAAGAAACTGATTACCTCACCAGATGGGAAGAAGCAAAACCAGTCAAATATTGTAGCACAGCTACAACCGTGTAGTTTATCTTCAAGAATATCCTCACACGATTTGGATGCCCAAAAATTTGATGAGTGATCAGGGTACTCATTTTCTGAACAGAACTATTGAAGCTTTGACTGAATAATTCCACATCCATCATCAGCGCTGTACACCTTATCACCCACAAGTGAATGGCACTGTTGAAGCATTTAATAAAGTACTTGAGAATGCACTAACCAAAATATGCAATGTAAACCGCGATGACTGGGACCTGCGCATTCCATCTGTATTATGGGCGTACAAAATGACATGCAAGAAATTAACTGGACATACACCTTTCAGATTGCTTACGGACAGGAAGAAATAATGCTGATGGAGTACATTATCCCCAGCTTAAGAATAGCTGCATTTTTAAGGATGGAAGATCGCGCAACATTAGAAGAAAGGTTGTTACACTTGGTTGGGTTGGAAGAAGAGCGCTTCATTTCCGAATTCCACCAACAAGTGCAGAAAGAATGAGAAAAAGTATGGCATGATCGCCATATCAAGAATAAGTCTTTTAAGGTAGGCGATCTAGTCCTCATGTATGATAGTAAATTCATAAAGTTTCCTGGAAAATTTAAAATGCATTGCCTTGGACCATATACTGTAATATATGTTACTAACGGTGGCACAGTCCAGTTAGCTACTTTAGCCAGTGATACACTACACAATTTGATAAATGGAAGCAAACTAAAGCTTTACCGCGATAGTCCTGCTTCGCAGCATCCATAATGATCAGAAAAAAGGAAAAGTTTCTAGGTGCCAAGTATGGTCAAAATTGGGCACTAGACACTGTGAAAAAAAAAACAAAACAATGCGCTATTAAGGCACTCAAAATGCATCACTGAGAAAAGAAACAAATCAGAAACCACGAAGTCATTGCGTAGAACCAAAGATGACCTGCCGCGCAGTTCGACGCAGAGCTCTAGAAAATAGTCGATACAAGTGTCGGTTGGGAATATAGTCGTTATACAGTAGTTTCCTACCGACCGCTTGGGCATTTAAAGTACAGAGAGCCGTTCTGAGCACAATTTTGAAAGACAAGACAGAAGAAGCAACCGGATTTCACCAATGGATACCACCATTAAATGCATATCTATCCGTTCAAGGGTGAGGAGGAGTGTCCGCCACACCTATAAATAACACTGCATATCATCTCGTGGGCATATATCAAACACTTAGAATTTTCTGCATATACTTTTGTATGAGCAAGTTTTTGTAAGCTGTCTACAACCGTTGAAAGTATTTGCATGTCTAAGATATTTTCATTTGAAGAAGAGTTCATGGTTGAAGAGACTGTGAGGTTGTTCCAACACAGAGGAATCGACGAATTAATGAGAACCCCAAACAAGAAAATCGTAACAGAATCAGAACAAAATCCAAGAAGATCACCAAGACACGGCCCCTCAATGCAAGACAAAGGGAAAAATCCAGTAGCGCTGAGATGAAAACTACCGAAGACAAGTTCGGTAGGGCCAAATAAGCCCCTTGCCGATAAAGAGATACCTTTAACTATGACTCCAGACTACATCTCACTGCGTGCAGTGGATGCGCCGGCCATTAGACTGCTGAAGAGCCCAAAGTATGAGATACCACTCTCACCAATATCGAAGCATGTTGAGGTGGAAAAAAATATGTTAGGAAAGATTCTAGATTGCAAATGGGAGGACTATGATCTACTAGTAATGCAGAAGGAGAAGCCAACTGAACCAAAGTTCCCACAGTTCTAGCCCGACAAATACATGTGCTGGAAGAAGAATGCAAAGGGTGATCTCACCTTGGTTGCCGAGAGATGGTTGTCCAGAGTAGCCAAGTCGAGCCTGCTCAACCTGCTAAGACTCCCACATTTCGACAGATCACCGGAGCTCAACGCGGTGGTGCAAACTCTTATGGCTCGCATCCACCTGGGATATTTATGGCTAGACTAGAATATCGACCTGACAATTGACTTAATCCACCGTATAACTATATTAAGCAAAAGGGGAGACGACCCAAGTAAGTTCTTCCAAGGAAGGACAAAGGATAAAGAGGTAGCAGCATTGATGAAGCAAACACAATTTGTGATCAAAGGGAAGCGAGGCTTCCAGACGGAGGACATAAAGGATGATGCAATAAGGTTTGTCATGCAGCTGCTAGGGGAAAAATCTTAAGAAAGTGCAGACCATTAGAAGTAAACGCAGGCGCAGTACTACTTGGCGCTGCAGCCGCCAAGGGACAAGAATTCAATGGGTCCCAATATCTATTAAATGAATTCCTCGAAGAACTAAATGATACACAAATCAATGGTGGATATTTCCATTTCACCTGGCTAATCGTATTGGTCAGCTTCCTGGGATGGAGGGAACCGAAGCACTATGTCGGAGTGTTCACAAACACTTCTGACTGCAGAGGTGCTCGATTTTAGAATCTATGGGTGAATTTGAATCCTGAAAAACAGCACGAGACAACGCTGGTCTTTTACACATATTACGACCAGCTGCGCGGGGCCATCATGCTTACACCTCGCATACCAAAGCAAGTGACAAGCAAATATATCCGCATTATAAATTTTTATGTTGCGATGAGATGTATCTTCATTTCAGCCAAAGCGCAGAAGAATAATGTTGATTGGTACATAGGAAACTATCATATGTATGAGGAAGATATATTGAACTTAATGAAGGAATGGCCAGCTGAATTCCGATTGAGGTCGTGGATATCAAAATTGATTCTGGCGAGGATAACCCTATCCCGTGTCCCATTGTAGAAGATAAAGAGTCAAGAAATAGGAAGGATGTTGGAAGTCCTTCGAGGCACAAGGAAAAAAGGAAGAAGCAAAAAGCGAACAAAGACCAATTAGACACAGTGCTTCGCGAAGATGATTATTTAATGATTGCCACGAGGGTAACTGAACAGATGGAGGAACTTTTAACAGACAAAGAGAAGAAGGAAAAGGCAAATTAAGACAGCTTAAACCAGAACCTCACTACACTGCAAGGGTTATCCCAAAAATTTGATGAAGTTAGCAAAAGATTACCCTTGCACCACGAGTCAGTAGCAGAAAAAGGGTCCGTAGGGACTCCGCAGCAGCAAATAACGGTTCCCGCGAGGTCCCGTATTGTCTATTTGCAGCCACTATCTATCCAGTTTCTGTTACAAGATCAAGCAATGCTATATACAAAGAATGTAGAGCGCGTGGAGCTTGATCTTGCAACCATACCATTGCCAGGACTCCATTACTTATAGACGCAACTCGGTGAAGAAATGCATGACAGAACCATAGAAGTGCTGAAAGGATAGGAAGAGTTACAAAGGAAACTTGAGGAAGAGAGCTCACAAAGTACTATGCAATTACAAGATGAAAGAGATCGTCAACTGAGATTGGAGAACACGATCACTGCCGTTGCAGATAATATACATGAGTTTGAAATACAAACAGAACCAGTAGATACTATTGTAAAGATTGGCAATCTGGTCAATAGCCTTAAGAATGAGAAGGAAGACATGGAGATTCTCCATGAGTATGAAATTGCTTCCCTGAAAGCACATCTCAATCCACAGACTCCACCAGATGAACAACAGTTAAGACAAGGAGTAGTGAAGACCACGACACAGAATATTGCTATCGAAGTCACTAAGTGCCAGAGTCTACTGGAAGCAACATTGAAGGCATTTAGTGCCCTTGACGAAGATCAACAATTACAGGAAGTAAAGAAGGAAGTGAAGCAAAAACAAGAAGTACTAGAAAAGATGAGTGAGGAGGTTAAGACGCTGCCAACAAAGGAGAAACTCCTAAAATACAGGGAAATCAACAACCTAAAGAAGGAAGTTAAAGCGTTACGGGAGAAGGAGATAGAAATGGGCGATAAGTCGCAGCCATTATTAGAAGACGCCGGCACGATCTCATATGATATCGAAGAAAAGTTGAAGGAGCTGAACCAGAATCAAGAGCAGGTGGAAGGCCAAATCGGCAAGGAGATAACATTAGAGATGGTGGAAACAGTTGGGCAAATTGAACAGGATACAAAGACCGTGGTAGAAAAGCTGATGGAAAGATTCAACGAGTTCGCTGCGAAGATCAACCCACAATCAATGGAACAACTTCAAGGAGTTCCAGGTGGCTCGGGGGTGAGCCACATGTAAGTGTTAGGGGCCTGTTGGGCTTGGCCCAGATGGGGCATTTTTGAACAGGAAGAATTTTGAGAACTGCAGAGCTAAGCGAAGTTAAGTTTGAACAATTTTTGGATAAGTTTTGGTATGCTGCGAAGTTGTGCGTAGCATAGTATCGGAGGAGCTGCGAGGTCCGTGTTGCGAGGAGTACAGCGCCGCGATGTGCCACGCCAACGGAGATCCAACTAAGTAGAGCATGGATGGATGAAGGCAGTTATTTTGGTTAGGTCACAGAAAACCTATTTTTGGCAAAGATCGTCGATAACTACCAAGCAATGGGTAGGTGCAAATCGGAGGTAGGTGACTGATCACAAAAGGCAGAAGACTACTACTACTCAAACCAGTCATCTAAGGCCTAAAAAGAAGGAACAGTTCGGCAGAAGCAACCTGTTGGCACGCATATAACAGAAGATCCGTTGCCATATACCAATAGTCCAGTTTTAGGAAAACCGTGACAGCTTTGTAAACCTAAGGGTTCTGCCTTCGTAAATGTAAAAACATGATGTACGGGTCTTGATCTATAAATAAGGCAATTTTGTAAAGGGAAAGGGTTAATTCTTCATTTTTTCGATTAGTATTGAATATTGTGAGATCTGTTAGAGTAAAGCATTGTAAAGGCTCTGTAGTTGAGTGCGAAGAGACCTAATTTTGAGAGAAAGAAAAAGAAGAGCATCTGCAGCTGAGTGCACAGACGAAGAACTGTTGTACCCTTTCCAAGATAAATAAACAACAGTTCTTGTGGACGTAGCTTCCCATCCGGGGGGGTGAACCAAGTTAAACCATTGTGTTATGTGATTGTTGTGCATGATTATCATTGATTTGTTATTTAAATTACTTACAGTGCATGCATAAGGTTACTATTATCTTATATGTGTTTATTTTTATCTATACTCTCCGCGGAAGGGATGGAATAAGATGTTAATAGTTCATGTATGGATGAATGTTAGTAGGAAATCCCCTATAAGTCTCGAACGAATGGATCAATGAGATAACCACACAGTTAATTGTTAGGAGTAAATCACAGTATCAAAGAACACAACACTTCATATCTCACTTATCGGCATAGATCATGATGTTTATCGATCTAAATAATGATGAATGCTTAAGGGATATCGAATAAGATTGAGTAGAAGTGATTAAGTCCCATAAATCCCACTGCGCGGCCTCTGGACACGTTGAGCGTGCAAATAGCTTTTGTTCCTGAAAATACTCGACACGGAGTAGAAGACTCCACGCAGTCATTGACCGTAGCGCGCAACTGGTACCGCACTATAAATAAGTCATTTGAAAACACTCGCATCACAAGGTTGTGGAAACCTACTTCTACAACCACCCCCTCAACTTCACCTCGGGTGAGACCTCAGGCTGCTTGCAGTCTGTTGCCGAAAGGGCTGGTGAATAGGGGTTTTGTTGGTATTTTGTATCGCGAAGGACCTAGGTCTACTTTGGAAAACCTCTAGAACAGTGCTACGACCAACAATTTGTGTTCTTTGATAAGATTATTAATACGTGAATGTTAACAATCTTGTTTCAATATTGTATAAATTACCTTTAATATTATAACAGTTGGCATCACACTGAAATGAGAAAAGACAAGAAGACAATACTGTATTTGAATTATAAGAATTTGATTAATCAATTAACATGGATATGCCAAAACATAAGTATTGAAAGGAGGATCTTGTTGATTGATGATGTCTATTCTAGTCACAGAAATAAACATTGCATTGGGGTTTTTCTTTTTTAGTATTGAATTAAGGGTGGGAATTGGAAAAGATGTTGTTGTATAACTTGCTACTATTATATTTTAAGTAGAAAACTCCCTCTCTGCTAAATATTGAATATAGAAATGAAGGAAAATTATGATGTTGGAACATTGGGCTCAATTGTAATCTTTATATGAAAATAATTGAGTAATTTTGTGGCTGGATTTGTATGAAAATATGCAATTTTATATAGGTGAAGCATTTTCATGTCAAGATATTCACATTTGAACATGTTGGCATGGAAATACTTTCAATTTATTTTTTGTAACTTTTTTTTATGGAAAAGAATGTTTTCGGACTATCTACCTAAGCGGACTTAAAGGCCAAATCTCCCTAATCCAACTGGAACTAGAACAAATGGAGACAGAATATAAAACTACTTTCCTAGATCAATTAGAGATCAAGGTATATAGATGTCTTACCTTCATAATCATGAATCCTTCTCCTCTTTGTTTCTCCAAGCTTCATGGTCTTTAGATCCGTTGCTGCAAAACCTGTCAAAGCACATAGAGACAAACGAGTAGTAAAAGCACATCTAAACACTAACTGATCTAAGTAAACAGTTAAGGAGGTGAGATTTAAATATCATTAACAAAAAGACATTTATGGAAAGAGATTATACTACTGTAAATAAGTGCGAAATACATAGAAGAGTGATGATTACAACCCAATCCTTAACGCTGCAATCTTCCTCCAACAAGCCAAACCAATGCCTCCAAAGGAAATGTATGCCTCCCAAGATATGGATAAGGATCACCTAGGTTAATTACACCAACATGTAAGTGCTATAGACTTTCCTCCCTTTGGAATGGAGAGGAGCTTCATATTTATACGACCAAATGGATAGAGTAGGTTGAGGATCATGGGGAGAGGACTAAGGGATCCTCCCTTGAGGTTAGGGAACCGTAGGACAGCTCACCTACAAGTTAGGGATAGAGATCCACCTCATATACCTTCAAGAATTCGCTTGAAGGTTCTATTTACCTAATTTAACCAACCCCGACACATGTTGTAGGAGGGAAACTTGCGCCAGGAAGGCGCAGTGCAGGTTGTACAAGGGAGACCTGAGCCACCGGCGCAGGATGTCAAATGGCACTCTGTGTCGGGCCTAGTTAGGCGCTTTCTGCTGGAAGACAAGCTGCACCAGTCTAACTAGAACTTGTGGATAAGAGGTCAACAACTTACTCTAGATGATTTATGGTTAGGGAAAATTTATGGATCAAGGCACTGAGTTGACACATGACTCATGATGATGAGATTTAGATGTAACAGAATACCCCCCAAAGCATGAAGCTGGTAAAGTAAGACAGGTGAAATTCTTTGAAAGATGGATTTCAAGGACTTGTTGGTTGGAAGATGTTGTTGCAATACAACAGAATCTAAGATCCAATTCTCACATGACTCTCAACATGGATGCTGACCAATACAATGCAAATCCATGGTAGTAAAGACCGACTGAAAACAATCATAGCGACTAGACACAATCGTAGATCCAAGATGAGATGATAACACAACCATGACCAATACAAAGCGGATCCGTGTAATATGACTCAAACAATCTCCATCGCAACCTGGGTAAAATATGATTTTCCCCAGGGTCTTCAAGCCGAACCCGCAATGATACAAATCTATCCATGTGATTACAATGTCTTGCAGTCAAACATGGTAGAAACCACTTGATTATCGGTCATGGATGTATACCATTAACAAGTGTGAGGGAAATCACCATTGATGTCAATAATCCCCAAGGTATCATAGTACACATCACCGAGCGTGAATCAATGAGTTGAGATCGAACGCTCGATGAAATCTTTCAATCAAGAGTCAATGATGTAAACTCATGTTGAAAGCGAGGTAACCTGCCATTAAGGCATGCATGCCCAAGGTACTTGATTGGTTTCTAGATTCAATCCTTGGATGATGTGTTGAAGTCAACAAGGATGAATCTGTCGAAGGAGGGCCATGATGAATCCCCATCATCGACACTAAACTAGATGAGAGGTGTTTAGAGTAGATCGGACGGTAGAGTAATGTGTAAGACTGACTCAGGGTAAACCGACATGACGGAAGGTGTACTAACTGCAGACGATGAGTAACGAACATCTCTTGAACATGGGCATGGAATGACTTGGTAGTATTGACATGAAGAGAATGATACCAACCCCCAATGCAATCGATGATGGAAGTATTCTTTGGATGACCCAAAGGAGTGACATGACCCAAGGCATCAAAGGGACTCGAAGACAAACATATTACCCAAGTACTTAATGCAAATGCAAATGAGTGTCATGTTCAAGAGTGACTATGTACTTCCATAATTACAATGAATACAATATCATTCCTGTTCCCCATCATGATTGATGAGTACCTCTTTTTTTTTAATGAGCTTGAGGAGGGTAACAAATTCCCAGTATAGCTAATCCCATGGACGAGTCCAATCCCAAATGTTTTACGAACCTAGGATAGGAGGGGTTCATCCCATAACGGGCCCTTCGATGTTAAATTTTAACGAGTCCAGAGAAGGTAAACTCGACATCATTTCATATTTAGAGAGTCTGAAAAGAACTGAAGAAGACTCCAAAAGTCCTTTTTCGTAAAGTTAGTCTCTTCGCCCGAAAAAGCATAAAACAACGCAAGAGAGAACTTTTCCAATCATGATTGGATGGAGTATTCCTTTTTCCTAAATAGTGCCTCCTGGTCCAAAGAAGGGGTAAACTATCACCAGAAAGACAACCATTCAAATACTTTTACAAGCGTGAACGCATCAAGTTCGCTTGGCAATCTTTTCGTATTTCGAGAGCCTCAAAAGAGCTTAAAGGAAGAATCAAAGGGGTTCCTTTTTCGTGGAAGTTTAACGAACCCGAAAAAGTGATAAACAATAACTCGATGACTTATTTTCATTGTTTTACGAGCAGGAGAAAGAACAAAGAGTTAGCTCGGTTTCATTAATAATTGAATTTAATGAGCGGAATAATGACATAAAAATGCTCAACGATTCGTTCATACCTAATAACACACGTGAGATTACCACAATTGCAGAAGAACAGTATGATAAGGTACTTAACTTGACCTGCAAGCTTTGAAACTAGGTCAAAATGATCCACCGAGTATTCAAACATAGAAATAATCTCAACTATAGAAAAATAACCCGTAACGGAATAAATTAAAAAAGGAATATGCTCTTTTTTTATATAAAAAGGGGTAACTAGTAAAAACTAATTACTATTTTTTTTACCAAGTTGGAGAGGTGAAAAATATCATTTGGATTTGTTTTTCAAGCGCTGATTACGGGAGCTATGATCGACCATTTTCCACGCCATTAGTGTCAGGTAACCCTAAACTTAGCTCTCTTCCTTTTCAGCAGATCACTTGTTTTATTTCCTTTCATTTTGTTGGATTTTGGACTTCCTAAGTGGGGGATATTGCACCCTCGGACTGGCACAGTCCCCCTTTTCGGGAACTGTGCCGACGCAAATCCCGAAAAGATGTTTTGCGTCGGTGGCACCCTGTCCGAAAGGGCAGTCTGCGCCGACGCAAACCCACATGGCATGCTCAAAATTAAACTAAACAAAAACATTTTTTCTGGATTGGGAAGGTTCTAATATCGTTTTTATGGGCTTTTGGACAGGGTTCAAGTGGTCAAAATGATCGAGTGGCACGAATGGGAGCATGAGCTCGACGATGCGCAAGCGAAAAACGACCCTCAATGCATGGTTGCATTGAGGAATTGTGGATTACTGAAGTACTTTCAAGTTTCGGGCATGAGGGCCCAAGTTCCACTACTGGAGTACCCGATCCAATGTTGGGATTCGGTGCAGTAGCATTTTCATATAGGCGTGCACACATTGACCATAGATATCGAGGATATCTATTTCTTGATGGGGTTGTCTCGACAGGGGAATCCCTTATCACTATCTGAATCACGAGGAGGTGGTCGTACCATGGAGGATCTCATACATCAATGGTGCCATGATGGCACAAAAATGGTTGATTGGAAAATTCCCATCAAAGAGGTTAGAGATTGACCTCTTCGGACTGTCCTATTTACCATTGTGAGAGTGGCCGACAGCAGATACGATCATCTGGCGAGCAAGTTCCAGATGATGTATGCCGAGGAGTGCATGGCCCCGATAGTGTTTAACTGGTGTGAGGGACTTCTCACCAGTTTGCGAGATCAGCTAACCAAATTTCAGCGCGGGGCGCTGAAGCAATTTGTTTATGGTTCTATGGTAGTCTCGTTCTTTCTGGAGCAGGAACCGCATATGCGTCCATAGTTTGAGATAAATGATCGGGATCCACGGGACCCTCACATGATCCGATGGTCGGAGGTGATGGCCTGCCATGGTGGTGGGGGTCCCAACATTGGTTTCAATCCAGATTTCTTCAGATGGTTGAGGGGTCAGCTCCTCATGGTCGAGGATTACCACTACGACGAGACCAAATTCATAGGAGATCCTGACCTAGTGCTTCTTGAGGGGGCGTAGTGGGGTGATACTGGTAAGAAAAACAACTTGATTATGTTTTTCATTTTATATATTTTAGATTTTTTTGGAGTAGTACTGATAATTGACACATGTTTGATGCAGATGTGGGTTCGTCGCGACCAGTTGGGGTTTCTCCGATTACACGGAGAGGAGTAGTGCGAGAGATAGATCCCGCAGTATGTGATGCTATCAAGGAGATTGAGGAGGTGGAGGAGAACCTCCATCGGCTGACACTAGACATTCTAGAGCTGGGAGTCCATGACCTACCCCGTAACTATCAGTGACACACAGCTGGCGTGTCTAGGCGCCTTGGCTCGCTACTTAGAAAATATGCTTAGAAAAGTAGTGAGGGCGGCGATCTACTACCATGAGCATCATGGAGACTAGACTCATGTATATGTATATGTACTGAAAGCCATGAGCTTCAGATTTTGTATCGGGGGATATTTACTAAAAGCTTTCATGCTTTAGATTTTGTATCAGCACTACATTTTGTATTTTGCACCGACTTGATATATACAGAATCTATTGACGGATTTATACATATTGTGTTCTTATGGATGATTGTGGTATCTTAGCTATTTGTTTGTTTTTATGCATTTTGTACATGTCGTGTCGTTTTCTATATTTATGATTGTTTCACGTATGCGTAATGTACCAATCCAAGATGAAATTGGCAATGGAGTCTGTAACTGTGTTTATGTCTCTTGTGATCTAGAGGTACTAAACATATTCAAAATACCTCTCTAAGAGACGTACTCGTCTGAAAAGATGGAGTAGTGTTGGATCACGGATGGCATAGACTCGGTTGAGATGGGAGACCACTAACTGTGAGGCAAGGTGGACGAAAATGTGGTCCATATCCAAGGAAAGAGCGTCAGTTAAGACACCAATCATCGCATGATACTCAGTGGCATTTTTGGTTGCGTACCCTAGACAACTCCCTCCTGAACTGATGAGCTCGTTGGTAGGAGAATAAAGTACCCATGCTCCCAAAGCGAGGTTGCGGGTATTCCGGCTAGCACCATCAGAGAATCCAAAGAAGGTTGTCATATGCACATGTAGGTAGGACATGATGTAAGTGTAAATACAAGATCCTACCACACTAAAGGAAAGTGTCACACCACACAAAACACACACTATGTACAGTATATACAAGATACTAGCGCATGAAAAACTCAGGCATAGTACCTCTTTAGGTAGAGCCCATTGTGAGGCTCCCCCAAAGATATTCCATCATAATCTTCAAGCTTGTAGGCTCCCTTCTCCAAGACACGTTTTACAACATATGGCCCATGCCACATGGAATCAAACTTGCCTGCCCCTAGCTTATCATGTTTTTGGTCATAGGTGAGGACCAAATCCCCATCGTTAAAGACACAAGGTTTGACTGACTTATCGTACTGGGATTTAATGCATTTCTTATGCGTTTCATTGGCTAGAGCAACATCACGGCGGGTTTCGTCGAGTTTTTCCAAGTTTAGGAAACGTTCTTCCTTGACAGTAATGTTTGGGAGAAGTTCGACTGCAAGTTTCAGTGATGGAATCTCACACTCTACCGGTAGAACTTCCTCCAATCCATAAACTAGTTAGAAAGGTGTGAACCCGGTGGAAGTCTTAACGGAGGTCCTGTATGGCCATAGGGTAGAAAAGAGCATGTTGTTCCAGTTTGATTTATGTGTACCCACCATGCGCCAAATCATGGTTTTCAAGACCTTATTCATGGCCTTTACTTGTCCATTGGACTGTGGGTAGTAAGGGGTTGAGTGTTCATGGCGAAAACCCAGTCTGGCGCTCAATTCATCTACCATATGGTTTTGAAAGTGAGATCCGTGATCGGTAATGATGGCTTGTGGGACTCCGAATCGCGCAATGACATGGTTAAGCATGAAGAGTGCAGTGGTTTTTCCGTATTCATTGTACGTAGGCGTAGCCTCAGCCCATTTAGTAAAATAGTCAACGGCTACAATGATGTAACCATGCCCCTTGGCTGAGGTAGGTTTACAGTGCGTGAAATCAATGCCCCACTTAGAAAAGGGGTCAACGACAATAACCGGATGTAAAGGGGTTGGATGTGAGCGCTTTTTGAATTGAAAAAGATGGCATGGGGGACACTTCTTAGTGGCCTCAACACAGTATTTGAAGATCGAAGGCCAATAATATCCTGTGTGTAGAATTTTCTGGGTTGTAGCCATCCCAGAAAGATGACTGCCACAAGCCCCAGAGTGACAATCATTCAATACGTGTCCATCCTCTTCGTGTGTTAAACATTGTCGAAGGATGGAGTATCATTGATGATCAAGTAGTACTTGGCGTGGTGGCATATACGAAGACGGTCTTCATGAGATAGTTTAGGGTTGAACCGTTTGGTTTGGAGATATAATGTGATATCTCCATACCATGGGTCAGACGTGTTGATGAGAAATAATGACTCGTCTGGGAGAGAGTCGTTGGGATAGGTTTCTGAATCAAAATGGGGAATATTGCAAATGAGCTCCGCAAAGACTAAATATTTCTTTTACTTGGCCTTCTCAAAGAGGAGATCAAATTCCTGAAGTATCACGATCCAACATGAATACTTTCCCTCGAGCACTTGACGTGTCAGAACATGGTACATGGGGTTTGAATCGGAAATAACAGTAGTGGTGTGGATTAATATGTAGTGACGGAACTTTTGGACAGCAATGACTGCCGCTAGAGCGGTTTTCTCGACATGTGAGTAACAGTTTTTAGAGTCAATAAGACCCTTACTGAGGTAGTAGATCACATGCTCCTAGGCGTTATCATCTTCCTGGACCAAGACCATGGTGATCGTGGTGGCGGAAGTGGCAAGATAAAGGATGTAATCCTTATAGTAATTGGGCGGTTGGAGCATAGGAGCGTGGGTAATAGCATATTTCAAATTGTCGAAGGATTGTTGGGCTTGGTCATCCCAGATGAAAGTGACGTCCTTCTTCAACAAACGCATATAACCCTGTGTCTTTTGAGATAAATTACATAGAAAATGTCATAGGTAGGTTGCCTTCCCTTGCAAACTCTGTAGTTTTGTGATATTAGTAGGAGGTGGGAGAGAAACAATGGCTTCCACCTTCAAGGGATAAATGTGGATCCCATCTTTTGAGACGATGAAACCTAGGAGGCATCCTTATTCAACACAGAAAATTCACTTGTAAGGATTCATACAGATGTTATACCACCTACATCTGAGGAATACTGTCGTCAGATGGTCGATGTGGAACTCGCGATGCTGTGAATGAGCAGAGAGATCATCGAGATAGGGACCCACAAAGTCCTTCAGGTAATGAAAAGCATACGACATGGCTCGCTGGAATGTAGAACCAACATTTTTGAGGCCAAAAGGGAGTTTGCGATAAGCAAACGTACCCAGGGGGAAGATGAAAGCGGTCTTGTGTTGGTCGACCAGGTGGATATCAATTTGATTATAACCAGAAAAACCATCCATAAACGAGAAGATGATGCTCCCGGTGCAATTGTCAATGATCTAATCGATTTAGGGAGTAGGGTAGTTGTCCTTAGGACAAGCCCTATTCAAATCCCTATAATCAACACAGACCCTAATAGTGCCATGCTTCTTGGCCACAGGGACGACATTGGAGACCCATTCCGTTAATGGAATGGGGTAGATAAAGCCGGTCTTCAAGAGCTTTTCAATCTCAGCTTTAATTGCCGCAGTTTTTCGAGGGTGTACTGGTCATAACTTTTGGCGAACTGGTTTAGCATCACAATAGGTTTGGATCCCATGCACAACAATGGAAGGATCTATCCCAGGAATTTCCTCGTAGGTCTATGAGAACACGTCGCGGAATTGTTTGAATAAGGCCGTGTATGTGGTGATTTATTCATGAGAACAATTATGGCCTAAATGAATATGTTCCACAACACCAAGTGTAACCAAGATGTCAATCGGAATGGTGGGCTTGATGTTCGCCAAGTTCCCTTCAGTAACCGTATCGCAAGTGAGGATCGGTGACTTCGGGAAAGGATAGACATTTGGTGTAAAAATGGTTGTGATGTTGTTCTCCACAGAGTCTAATGGGGGTAGGAAAGACGATCGATGGTGGAGGTCTTCCCATGGAGGTTCATCCATGCTCATAATCTCCATAATGGAATCATTAAAATGGAAAGTCTGGAGTAGAGGATCTGGTGAGGATGACGTCCGTCGTAGAGAACAAGATGTAGAGGCCACAACCAAGTGGTCGTCAGGGGATGATTAGATAGCCTCATAAGTAGATTCAGCTGGTGAGAGAGGCATGGTGTCTCCAATCAAATGCATGGTGGCCTCATCGGGTACGATCCATGGATCTGGAGAGTTGGAAGATGATGGAATCGTGGAGGAGATCATGTTCACCATGGTAACATGGTTAGGGGGATCCAGGGTTCGAAAGACGCCCATAAGAGATGAGTCTTTTATGATGCTAACCCACACGCTCTTAGATAGCTGCGAAGATTTCCCTAGCAAAGGGACATTATCGCCAGGATGAGTAGCGGTGTTTGGTGTACAGAAGTCCAATTGGTCGACGGTGACAATTCGGCCTTGATGGGGGAATTGCACAATGTGGAAGACGGATGATGCGACCACAGTCATGGTGTAAAACGAGTTACGACCAAGCAAGAGATTATAATCCAAAGGGGCAGTGACCACTTCCATGTTAATGGTTACAGTATTTCCCCCCAACTCTACTGCCAAGGCTTGTAAGAGTCCGTGAGGTTGGAATCCACGACTGTCGAATTCTTTCAGGGTAGTAGGGGAACGGTTTAAATCAGGGGAGCTGATGGATTGCCAATAGGATAACGACATGACCGAGGTGGAAGCACCTTTGTCTAACACAGTACGATGGATTGTATTCCCAACAACTTTCATGGCAACTTGGAAAGGCATTTGGTGGTAAAACCTCGATTTAAAATACTCAAGTTTAAACATGATCGTATTTGAGGAATCTGGGTCTACCGCGTCGATGGAAGCGAGAAGAGTCTTAAGTCGATTGGGACAATTCTACAAGGCTTCTATCATCGACATGGCACAAGGATCTTGTGCCAAGTCCTCTACAATGTTATAATTCTGAGCGGCCTGAGCATTAGGATTGAAAACTGCTTTTCGAATCGTGCTCTTGGGTGGACTCAACACTGAATCGAATGAAGGTTTCTCAATGGTGAGAGAATCTTGCGGCGTGGAAATATCTGAGGTAGAGATGGAAGCTTTTTCGGTATTACTTCCGACGGGTTCCTTTGGAGGGGCTTACTCGTATGATCATGATCGTGTATTTAGGTTAACTGTTTCACTACGCATCATGAGAACATGCGCAATGTAGGATGTTTCTCCTTGCGAAGGAGGTGGTTGGGTAATGATTTGTTTGTTTTGGGTGGGGAAGGGATAATTGACAACTACGGGTGTAGAGTGTCCCTTAAGAAACTTCTTCACTTCATCTTTGTGTGGGCACTCTTTCGAGAAATGGTCACCACCACATAGTAAACAAGTATATTTGACCTTTCGTTTTTGTTTCGTGTCTTTGGGAGGTTTCTTATGAACCTGTTGGTTGGAAGACTTCTTGGGTTTACCTTTGGTATTCTTCTTTCCACTGGATTTCTGAGGTGAAGCTGACTGAACAAAATTCACCTCCTCGGTGGGAGCAGGGGTGGGTGAATTAGTGGCACTACTATGAAGAACCATGGTGGTTCGACGATCCACTGGTTTGAGTAGAAGGCTGGGAGTGGATAGAACCGATAATGTCATTGGCTTGAGGTCCCTTGGGTGGTTTTGCAGGATCGTATGTAGGGCAGGGCACGTCCGAAACAATGTCATACAATGTGCTATATTGAGCATAGAAACGGTCTAAATACTGGGCATGAGAAATAGCTTGTTCCTCTGTGGAGACCCCACCCATGGCCATGTCTCGAGCAACGCTGGGTAAAAGAGACTTTGTGAACTAGTCAGTTAATAATTGATCTGGAATGGGAGCCTTAATGAGACGTAGTCTCCTCCACCACTCATGGATATGGTCAGATATATGAGTTGCGGTGGTTTCGAGGAGCAAAGTTAGTAGGTCCGTACCAGTTTCGTAGCGTATGGGTAGCTGGAAGTGAGTCAGGAAGGACATAACAAGAGAGCGAAAATCAGGAAAGGAGTGCGGTGGTAATTCAATATACCACTTGGCAGCTGTACCGGTGAGGGCTCGTTGAAATAACCATAGACAGAGTGAATCGTCCATCAAGCAATTGGATGAGCACCATAGATGGTAATTCATCACATGGTTCTTCGGGTCCTCACCAGGCTTGTCGTCAAACTTTGGAATAGAAAATGGCAATTTGATCGGAATGGGTGGCCAGTTATAACCGTGTAACATGGGATCGTTCATCAACCAAGACATATCTTTCAGATCCAAAGTAACTAGAAAAGGTAGTTGTTGGTTCGGTTGCGGATACTGGTAGTATTGGTATAGAATTTGCGTGCCAGTAGGACCTTGAATCAATTGATTATAAGGTCCTTCCATAGGGAATTGGCCATAAGGGGGTGGGCTGCCTAGGTTGGGTGGTGGGACGAATGGTGGCCCGCAACCATAATAGGGTGGGCTGCCTGGGTTGGGTGGTGGGACGAATGGTGACCCGCAACCATAATAGGGTGGTCTGCCACCGGAAGGTGGGGGTCCTGCACCGTCGAAATAATGTGGGCCCCCGCCAGAAGGTGGGGGTCCTCCTCCGCCTCCGGAATAAGGGGGTCTTCCACCTCCTCCACCGGAATAGGGTGGGCCTCCGCCAAAAGGAGTGGGTCCTTCACCGCCGGAATAAGGTGGTATGCCGCCTCCAGAATAAGGTGGGCCTCCGCCGAAAGGTGGGGGTCCTCCACTGTTGGAAGGTGGTGTTCCTCTGCCTTCGCTGCCAAAGTATGGTGGGACTCCATCGCCGGAATGGGGTGGCCCTCCATTTCCGCCAGAAGGTGCCCCCCCCCACCCCCCCCGGAATGAGGTGGGGGTCTGTTGCCTCCAAAAGGAGGTGCAGGTGGACCAAATGGTGGTGGGGGTGGTGGGACGTGAGGAAACGTTGGTGGGGGTCCAATTGGTGCAACATTGTAATGTTCCCATGGAGTGTATGGGTTTCCGGGATGGAATTGTCTCGACACAGGGTTAAAATGACCTAGATATGCGTAACTCCATGGTGGTTGAGTTGCGTTGGATGGTGCCCCACCATGATGTAATCCCATGGTGGATCCCACAACAGGTAAGGAACTGTCAACGGAATGACTAATGGGAAGTCCTCCACTTGTATTATGGATAGCAAACAGGGGTTCCCCCCCAGTAACAATGTTTTGACCACTGGTTGATGGTTGACTCACAATAGGTTGATGCGGACTTACTAATGGAGGAACATTACTTATAATGAAATTAGGAGGTGAAGAGTATCCCCCCTGGAATTTTGGGGTGGGGGAGGAGGTAGTGTTCCAGTAGTAGTAACTGGGGCGTTGGACAATTGTCCTTCAATGTTTTGAGTCATCTGAGGTGTAGAATTGGTCTCCTGATTAAGAGGTGTACTCGCAGGAAACGAGGGTTAACCAGGTTCATAAGAAGTCATATTGGGTGTGTGTTTTTCCGGTGAATCATAAGATAAAGAATGAAATGGGGTATGTCTAAATATGGGTACCTCCGGGTCCTGATTCCTTCGTGAGAGACTTTCTCTTCTAAGTTCATCGTCGGTTGTACGTAGCCGGTTAAGGCGGTCACGAAAGGGTGCCAAAATATCATCATTGGAATCCCAATTATGAGTGAGCCCATAGTTTCCCTAGAGTAGTTTCCCAAGAAGATGCAGACGAACCAAAAGTCATGGATATGGGTTCATCCTAGGGTTGATTGAACCATTCTAGAGCCCCAAGTTATCCTTCCATCGCATGGTGGAAGGATGTGTCTCGTGAAGCAGACAGTTCCATGGCCATAGACCTTGGAGGGTCAGTGACTAGTGGACTCAAAGGAAGCAAAAATTTCACTCTCGACTCCATGGTGGAGTTTTCTTCTTCAGGTGAGATGACTGTAGCAGGTTGATCCAAGTTTGCCCTCGAAATTACCTCTCGGTTAAGGGGATATCTCAGTGGTAAGTTTAAATTCTACTGGACCTTCTCAAAGGTTGTTCAGCCAGAATGACTGAACCATAATTTCTCCTAAGTGTCTTTTATACAAAAGAAAAAGAAATCCAGAAAAATCTACACAAACTAAGGCCACAAGAAAACTTATGTGAACCTCATAGGATTGTCAAGTCTTGGCAACTCGCGATATACTCCAAGGTCCAACAGTTATACTCGGCCCAATTGTTCAGAGCACTAACGAGGGAGGATTAGGACCATACCCTTGACCATATAACCCGACTACCTGATAGTATGTGCATAGTAGCTCCCCGAGTGTTGTTCTCGGTGTATTGATCTACCAAGATGGCCAAATGGTTAACTTGGTTGGTTTCAAGAATCCTAGCAGTGTCTCCTGATATACACAAGGTACCTGGGAGCTCAAATCCGTAGTGGTGTTGTCTAATGCACAACTGTACAGCAAGATCCTTCCGATATACTACCCAGTATGTGAAGTGCCTTTCGATATATCCTAAGGTACGTGAAAGAGCCTTCGATATACCGGTTGGTACATGGAAGAACTACAATGCCCTGGGGATGCAATGCAGGCAAATAATGATAGCTACCATGTTTTATGACGCTGGAACACGTCACTAACTTAACACACAAGTTACTAGTACATTTTAAACTAGCTCTATCGAAAAAATTTATCCGGATGGTTGGGTGAATGCATGAGGTGAACACATGAATTTAAACATAATGCAACCCTAACTACATGAAAATGCACTTTTTATTTCAATGAAACATATGTAAAGGAAGGATAAATTTCTTTTTCCAATGATTTCAATAAGACAAAAATCCCAAAAGTTCAAAATCTACCAAAGATGATTACATCACTCTTTTCGTTTTTCGAACAAAACACAAAAAATAATAACACACCAAATAAAAACTTTTTTCTTTTTGTCTTTTCAAACTAGAATAAAACTAAGTACTGATGAAAAGGATAACTTCTACCTAGCATGCACTAACTCTTAATTTTCATGATAATGAACTAAAAAACATAAAAAGACCAAAAGTGCATAGAATGCTTCAAACCTTGAACCACTTTGCAAAAGCTTGAATTCACTTGATTTTTCAAAAAGATGGATAGCTCATAATTTAAGAAAAATACAATCAACCGATTTCATTTTTAAACTTCTCAAAGATTGGTAAATAATGAATTCCAATGCATGAAACAACCCTACCAAAATTTCCAAGCTGACTTTGAAAACAGAAGAATGAGACACTTTCGATTTTTCCAATGTGTATATCAACACAAGCTCTGATAATAAGTATGCTTTTCAGATGTAATAGTAGAAAACAAGAGACTAATCGTAGCACCCTAGTAACTCATAAATTCCCAAAGAAAAAATGACAAGCACTCAAATGAACCCAAAGACACTCAAGGCACTCAAAATCAATCAAATGCAAGCAAAACTAAATGGCTAAGTACAAGAAGGGTTTGGAAATCAGATCTAGCATGCTGAATAGACCTTGTAAGGTGATAAGGGAATGCAAGGTCGAGCGGATGACCGTGGGGGATTGAAATTTCCCACCACCACCGAAACTCTCACTAGACCAAATGGAACCTAAAAATCAACACAAACAAACCAAACACAATCAATGTTGAATAACCAAGTCTCTGACTGGAAGGTACAACCCAGAGAAGTCTGTTGGTTAGACCAAAAATCAAAATTTGGAGAGAGGATAGACCAAGCACCAAGCTTGAAGGGCCGGTGCAGTCTGTGGTTAGGCTCAAAGCGCCCAGCGCAGATTGCATACAGGGATAAAGCACCGTCGGCACAAGCTGTCAAAATGAAAAAAGCGTCGAAGGCGCAGGGTGCTCAAAGGAAGTAAGCGCCTGAGAGGGAACAACGCACTAGATACACTACCCAGGTGCATTGGGAAAATAACCCAATGAAATAAGTAAAAAATATCCAAACAATGAATAAGTAAATGGTCTGATACTGACCCAAATAGGATCAGGGAAAATCAACAGACTCTTCAAGAAGAAAATCTAATGATAAAAAGAGGCTCAGGAGGCAAAGAAATGGCTCACTAAGAAATCAATGAACAACACATTCAAATTGAAATCAAAACAAAGTACTCCCCAGTATGGTCTCCAAATTTGTTTCCGGACAATCTACCTAAGAGGACTTAAAGGCCAGATCTCCCTAGTCCAACTGGATCTAGACCAAATGGAGACAGAATATAAAACTACTTTCCTAGATCAATTAGAGATAAAGGTATATAGATGTCTTACCTTCATATTCGTGAATCCTTCTCCTCTTTGTTGCTCCAAGATTCGTGGTATTCAGATCCGTAGCTGCAAAACCTGTCAAAGCACATAGAGACAAATGAGCAGTAAAAGCACATCTAAACACTAACTGATATAAGAAAACATTTAAGTACGTGAACTCTAAATATCATTAACACAAATACATTTATGGAAAGAGATTATATTACTGTAAATAAGTGGGAAATACATAGAAGAGTGATGATTACAACCCAATCCTCAACGCTGCAATCTTCCTCCAACAAGCCAAACCAATGCCTCCAAAGGAAATGTATGCCTCCCAATATATGGATAGGGATCACCTAGGTTAATTCCACCAGCATATAAGTGCTATAGACTTTCCTCCCTCTATAATGGAGAGGATCTTCATATTTATAGGACCAAGTGGATAGAGTAGGTTGAGCATCACGAGGAGAGGACTAAGGGATCCTCCCTTGAGGTTAGGGAACTGTAGGACAGCTCACCTACAAGTTAGGGATAGAGATACACCTCATCTACCTTCGAGAATTCGCTCGAAGGTTCTATTTACCCAATTTAACCAACCCCAACGCATGTTGTATGAGGGAAACTTGCACCAGGAAGGGGAAGTGTAGGTTGTACAAGGGAGACCTGAGCCACTGACGCAAGATGTCAGATGACACTTTGCGCTGAGCCTATTCAGGCGCTTTCTGCTGGAAGACAAGCTACTTCGGTCTAACTAGAATTTGTGGATAAGAGGTCAACAACTTACTCTAGATTATTTCTGGTCATGGAAACTTCAAGGATCAAGGCACTAAGTTGACACAGGACTCATGATGACGAGATTTAGGTGTAACAAAGAAATATATTTTTTGAAGTGTTGAATTGTACTATAAGTTGATTTCATTATCTTCAATAAAATAAAAAAATGACTAACAACCAGATTGTAAGGAAGAATAATGTGAAAAGGGTGAAATTTTTAATACAAAAGTGTTTGTGTAGGTTAGGATGTATAATCTTTTGGTTATGGATATAATCATGTCATGTATTTTGTTTCTCCCTTTTCTTTTGCAACTTGTTCTATAAAGGAGCCATAGGTGATATCTATCACCATCAAAAGGGAAAGGTCACCTTTGAAGTGGGGGAGGAGTTGTAAGATCTTAAATCTGGAACCATAGTCTCATAAGATGTTCACATAATGCTTTAAAAAGTGATGAAAATATTCTTCAGTGGAGGAAGTACTGCATTTCCTACTGATAACATCTTGAAGTACAAATTATTCACAATATGGGATAATTCTCTTGAAACAATTGGTGAGAATCCTTGCACATTTTAGTGTCCATTACGCAACTTTGTGGTAGATTTTTTATCCCCAATTGAGTTACCTTCATCAATCTATTGCACATTTTATAATCTATAGAAGTATTCTAAGTAGAAGTAGGGGATCCTATGGGTATGAGAAAATAGTGGCAGGGGATGACAACATTGTGGAACAAGCTCAGGTGGACATATAGTGTACACAAGCTTCCCATTTCTCTTCCATAGTAGGACAGATGAAGGACACTCTAGAGAGACTAGGCACCAAAAATATTTAAATTTTTCTATCCAGTATCAATGTATTTTGTATTTAGGCCAATATTATGGAATTTAAACATGTAGAATAGATAGCTTAAACAAGAATTTAGTAGACTTCCATTTTTTGAACTTGGCATTCTGTTTATAATTTTGGAAATTATTTTTTATTATTAATCATCTTAGAAATCAGCTGAATGTATCTTCAAGTTGTCCAGTTCAGCCGCAACCTATTTTTTATTAATACAAAAAAATGTACTCATTTTTGTATTAAAAAAATGTACCTTTACAAAGCTTGTATGGAAAGATATCCTTCTAATGGTAAAGTGTCTAGTATAGTGGTCTAAGGAAACCTTGCTGCAATTTTTTGAGTTGTAGTTATCAGAACCTAAAGCAAGGATTCATGCAACATTACCATGCTATGTTCTCTAGGGTTTTTCATTAGTTTGCAATAAAATGATTTTTGAAGACAAATGTTGGGCTCCCTCTATGGTGGCACACAAGATAAATGTTGCTTACAGGGAAAGAAAAAAGGACCAAAAATCAAAGCCTATCAAGATTCACAAAGAACCAAAAATCAATGGTAATAAAAAATGGGGATATTTTGATGGTCCCTGATAGGGATTGCTTGGTATGTGTGGCGCTGGAGCACTACTTTTCTTAAACCACACTTAGGGTCTTACCTTGAAGTATGGGGCAGGGAAAGGTCTAAACAACAAAGAAGAAATTTTTGCACTCTGGATCCTTGTGAAATATGCAATTGTCTCTGTATTGTATTATCGTTTGTGTGCACAGTCGCCATACAAAGTGGAGTCAGTTTATTGTTTTATGGAGCTGAAAAGTGGTGGTAATATGGATGAGTCCACTCTTTGATTTGGAGAGTGGGTATTAGGACAGTGGATAGTTAGTAGAGAGTTCAAGGGAATATGTACAACTGTATTTGGTGAAAATAGAATCAACTATGTTGTAAACACTAGTCATTTTCATTTATTCTTTGTCTTTTTTATAAAAGAGAAACTGTTCACAAAGAACTGTTGTGCAAACTGGATAAGTTTTAGCAGCAACAACCTCTCTATGTGCTCCTATGTGCTCCAGGAACACCCAAATACATACAAATGTTTGATACCAAAAGAAAACTGATGGTTGTCCCTCTTTGTGCATTCTGTTTCCAACAAGATAAAACTAAAATTTCTTCTAATGGCCCAAAATATGCTATCTTCAAGAATTGATCTTTGCAAAGCACAAGTTGTATCTTGCATCCATGATTAATTTCTCCCTACTGGAAAGGGAATTTTTTATATCTCTCAACATAGATTCAACCGAGGTAGGGGATCTAGTCTGAAGTTGGAGGTGTTGGTTATGCCTACTCCAAAGACATTTCAGGATTCTCATCCCATCTTCCATGCCACAAGAGGGTGAACTTTGGAAATGGAACCATGTTTTCTCTTTCTGGAGAAAATTATGCAGGCAGAAGGTGTTCATAACAAAACCAATAACCATTCCATAGTGCTAACTACTTAAATGTGACTCGCATGATAGGTTACCAGTTATAGAATTAATAAGCAAACTATTCATTTACAGGATACCCGTCAACACTAAAGCACAAATCCATTCATCGTAACTGAACTAAGCATTCATAAAATCAGTCAATGTGGAGAATTCCTTGGTTGTAAATGAGGATCTTAGACTTTCATTAAGTTAAGAAAACCACTATGCAGAATGACTGCTAGACTTCCAGATACTCTGGCTCACCATTTTTCTCTTTCTTCCTTCAAATAAATACCTCTTTTTATACCTCACTTTACATCAAAGTCATAAACCACAATGATAACTATTTACATACGTAATTTTCAAAATACAGATTTCAAAGAACAGTAAGACATAGGTAAGGATGTTACAGGATTTATTTCAAGCTAAATCGTTAGGACCCAAATTGATAACATCAATTCATCTTTGGCCAGAGATACCTACTCAGATAGAGACTGGCTTGCATCCTCCTTATAGCTGTGCTATACTCTCAGTGGAAAAAATTTATATTTGATCACATGAATAATTTATATATTTAACATTACGTTCTAGATGAAAGGAGCGCATGTATTTGGGATCATTGAAGTAGGAGTCAGAATAGATCCGGAGAAGACCTGAGTTGAGGAGATGGTTGCATGAGCAGAAGCAACTGCTAGGATAGAAGGATATTGAAAATATAAATGACCTCCCTCTTGACTGATTATTTATTCAATGAAAATAACTCAAAGATATTGTTAAATTTTTTGATAATTTCATTCCATTATCATTCAGGATCACTAAGCGAATAACATGTACAACATATCTACAACATATCAATCATGGCCACAAAAACAATCACACAAGAGACATAGAGTTTCACTGGGGAAAACCAAGAAGGTGAAAAACCCTGCAACTTCCTCAGAGATAATATAAGCCACAAACTAATATCACAATGATCAAACCCAATAAGATGTCTCTAGAAAATGCTCCTCCTCCTCCACTAGTGCACCACTTTCTCTCTTAGCTATGCGAGCTTGAGAAGTGAGTGAGTGAATAGAATGAGAGACATCAACACTCCCTCTTAACTAGGAAGGTATTCTCTAGAAACAGGTCATCAATACATATTGGCGCAAGTCTTCAATTCTAGAGCTGGATAATGATCACTGGATCACGGAGCATCATCATCATCATTGCTGCTGTACTTGACATCTCGATCACAGGGATATCTCTAAATCCTTCTCGTCATATGAAGTTCTACAGAGCCATCCCTTTTTCATGTTGGATGTAGGCCTATCCTCCTACAAGTCTTCGTCATCACTGGCCATACTGTGGAATCCTCGGGACTTATTACGTGCGTAAACAAAACCTTGAAAGAGCATCCTAGCTCAGACTATAGGATCTCCCAGGATCTTTTGCATGTTGACTGTCACAAAACCTTAAAAGAGTGTCTTGCAACCTGCAAGAACTCTAAAGAGTATCCTAGCTCAGACTATAGGATCTCCAGGGATGATTACATGTGACCCCACCACAAAACCTTAAAAGAGTGTCCCGCATCCTGCTAGAACTCTAAAGAGCATCCCAGGACTGATTACGAGCTTATTGCTCAACCTATCAGATCTCCAGGGCTGATTACATGTGGTTAGGAAAAACCTTTAAAGAGTGTCTTGCAACCTGCAAGAACTCTGCAGAGCATCCCAGGACTAATTACGAGCTTACTGCTCAACCTATCGGATCTCCAGGGCTGATTACATGCCTCTCGTAGAAAAAACTCAAAAGATCATCCTAGCTCAGACAATAGAATCTCCCAGGATCTTTTCCATGCTACATGCACAACCTGTCCACGACCACGAAGTATCAACCTGATACTCACCATACATCATCCTGATGTACATGATCATCTTGATTATCATCATAGCATTGTCCTGATGCATATAATCCAGAGTATCATCCTGATACTCATCACACATGATCATCCTGATAATCGTCACTGCATCGTCCTGATGCATGTCATCCAGAGCATCGTCCTAATACTCATCACACATGATCATCCTAATCATCGTCACTGCATCGTCCTGATGCATGTCATCTAGACAAGTAACGGGAGAATCGTCCAGATGCTCATCACACAGCACTTACATCCACAGCCATGGGAAGGATCCTCCTCTCACCATGCTTGGAATGGCTCCTGCAAATGTGTCCCATCACTTCTTCCTCAAAGTATCTTCAATCTGAAGAACACCAAGTCTCTCTCTGAAGTACTCAAACTTCACTCTGGCTAGTGGTTTCATCAACACATCTGCAACCTGCTCTTCTGTCGCAACATACAGGAGATTCATTGCTCCTCTCTGCACCATATCCCTGATATAGTGATATTTGATCTCAATGTGCTTCGATCTATCATGGAACACTGGGTTCTCAGACAACTTCACACAACTCTGGTTGTCACAAAAGATACCAGTAGCATCCAACGGGAGATCAAATAACTCAAACAGTAGCTTCCTAAGCCATACTCCCTCACAACTAGTCAAACAAGCTGCGACATACTCTGCTTCGGATGTACTCAGTGCTATGTAGGACTACTTCCTGCTAAACCAAGAGATCACACCTGATCCCATACTGAAGAAGCACCCCGAAGTGCTCTTCCTATCTGCAGCACTGCCTGCCCAATCTGAATAAACATAACCCTCCAGGTTAAACTTTTGATTCGCATCATACTTGAGCCCATAATCAATTGTACCCTTCAAGTACCTCATAATATGCTTTACAGCAACCAGGTGAACACTTTTAGGATCCGTCAAGAACTGGCTCAATGTGTTCACTGCAAAGCAAATATCTGGTCTCGTTTTCGTCAAGTACATCAAGGACCCAATCATATGACGATACACTGTGACATCAACCAAATTAGATGAAGCATCACACAGAAGCTTCAGGTTCGATTCCATAGGTGTGGCCATGGCCTTACAGTCCATCATCTCAAACCGCTTCAGGATCTGTACTGCATACTTCCCTTGTCCAAGGAATATTCCATCTGCACTCTGCCACACCTCCATGCCTAGAAAGTAATGCATCATACCCAAGTCCTTCATCTCGAAGTCGACAGCAAGCTTCCTCTTTGTATCGGCAATCAATATATCCTCACCTGTAACAAACAGGTCATCCACATACAAAAGTAGTATCACAGGATTGCCTTCCTCAACCTTGTAGTAAAGGTTGGAATCTGCTTTACTCTTGGTAAATCCCAAGCTGGATAGAAAGTTGTCTATCCTACCATACCAAGTCCTAGGAGCTTGCTTCAATCCATACAAGGCTTTCTTCAACCTGCACACATATGACTCCTTGTCATGTGTCTCAAAACCAAGTGGTTGCTCCACATACACTTCCTCTTCGACTACACCATTCAAGAAAGCTATCTTGACATCCATCTGGTGTATCTTCCATTTCATCACTGCAGCCAGAGCAAGTATTGTTCTAATGGAAGTGTATCTGGCTACAAGGGAAAAAGTCTCTTCATAATCTAATCCCTCTTTTTGGGAGAAGCCACGAGCTACAAACCTCGCCTTGTATTTATCTATGCTATCATCTGTAGCATGATTGATCTTATAGATCCACTTGGAAGTCACAACAGACTTCCCTTTAGGTCTTGGGACCACATCCCAAACATAAATCTTCATGATCGATTGGTATTCCTCCACCATGGCATCCTTCCATTCTTTCTTTTCCGCTGCTTCTTCATAACTCGAAGTTTCTTTGTTCATAATTTCATAGAGAAAGGCAACATAGCTAGTGTGTGACCTTGTCCTTTTCCTTTCTTTGTGTTCTTCTTCTGGAATACCATACCTTTCTGTATCATGGATGAGCTCTCTAGCCCATGCAGGTTTCCTCTTGTGAGAGTTCTTCTCACGGGGTGGATTTACAGGTTCTTGTGGATCTTCAACTTCACGATATTCTTCTGGAATTGCTTCATTCATAGTGGTGTCTTGAATTCTGGTTACCCTTGGTTCTTCATTGTCTTCAACAGGTGTCTTCCTTGATTTGATGTATGTTGCGCCTTCATCAAATGTTACATCCCTGCTGATGCCAATCTTCTTGAACCTTGGAAAGTAGATTCTGTATGCCTTCGAACTTTCACTGTAACCCACAAAAATGCCCTTCCGTTTCCTGGAGGATTTAGCTTTGTCCTCTTTTCCTTTGGAATGTGAGTGTATACTGGATAGCCAAATATCCTAAGATGGCTAACTTCAGGTTTCTTGCCAGAGAAGACTTCTTCTGGTGTCTTATTGTCAAGTATCTTGTGAGTTGTTCTGTTCTGCACATATACAACTGTCCTAGCTGCTTCTTCCCATAGATGCATAGGTAGATCTTGGTCATGAAGCATTGCCCGTGCTGCTTCCATGATAGTCCTATTCTTCCTTTTTGCAACTCCATTTTGTTGTGGATGGTAGGGAGTAGTCAACTCCCTCTTAATCCCTGAATCACTGCATAGCTTCTTGAAATCACCTGAAGTGAATTCTCCGCCATTGTCGGATCTGAAGGTCTTGATCTTCTTATCAGTTTGATTTTCTATCAAGGATTTGAATTCCTTTAACTTATCAAACACTTCATCTTTATTCTTCAATAAGTAAACCCAAGTCTTCCTAGAGAAATCATCAATGAAGGAAACATAGTATACATACCCACTCAAAGAACTGGATGACATTGGACCGCATACATCGGAGTGGATAATTTCCAAGATTCATTTTGCTTTGCTTTCACTGCTTGGAAATTCCTTCTTTGTGTTCTTTCCTTTTGCACATCCTTTGCAAATACCTTCATGTTTTGACTGGATTTCAGGAAGACCCTCTACTGCTTTGCTTTATATTGGAAGTGCTCTATAGTGCACATGAGCAAGCCTTCTATGCCAAAGTTCTTTTGGCTCCATGGATTCATGCACCATGGCATGTTCAAGTTTCCCCTTCAACTTGTACAATCCTCCCTCTTGCTCTCCAATCACCACTGCATCATCTAGTGTCTTACCCTTCGGCCACATGAGTACTTGGCCATCTATAAATGCAACTCTCATTCCCTTTGCATCTAAAGATGATATGGAGAGAATATTCTTCTTGATTCCAGGTACATATAGAACATCTTGCATCTTCAAAGACTTCCCAGAGTCTAACTTGTAGGAGGCTTTACCATTTCCTTTTAGGATATTGATGGTCATCCCCAAGTTTCACCTTATGGGGTGACTCATGTTCAAATAGATCTACAAAGGATTATTTAAATCCCGTCATGTGTTTGGAAGCCCCACTATCAATAAGCTAATCATCACATCCATGTGAGATAGTACTTGTGAGAGCAGAGATCAACACATATTCTTCCTCACTTGAAGAGTCTTCACCTTCTGCCCTATTTTTCTTCTTGGGAGGTTCATCATCTTCAGCAGCATGAGCATGGTGCCTCTTCTTGATGTTCTTCTTCTTGTAGTCTTTTCTCTTCTTGGGACAATCTGAAGCAAAGTGTCCTTTCTCATCACAATTGAAGCATCGAACATGAGAGAAATATTTCTTCTTATGATGGAAGTGAGAATGTTTCTTGTTATGATATTTCTCCGTCTTGAACTTGCTTCCCTTAGTGTGTGTTGTGAGGGCTTGGTCTTCACTTCCCATCTTTTCTTCTCGGGCCACGCCTAGCTTCTTCTTGTGAACATTCCTCCCATATTCTACTGAAAGAGATCAATTTATTTCTTGCACATATTCCTTGGATGAAGGAGTCCCATGACCTAGGTAGGCCATTCAATGTGGTCATGAAAATTTCTCCATTCTCCACTACTTCATCCACAGCTTCAAGTTGTTCCTTGATTTGAGAGACCTTATTAAAGTAGGATTGGATGGTCTCTCCATTCTGGATCTTTACCCCTTTCAATTGGTTCCACAGAGTCATCTTTCGATTTATGTTCTTTCCTTCAAACAACTTGGTCAAGGAGTCAAACATCTCTTTAGGTGTCTTTAGGGAAGACACATGGGGAATGAGATGGTCCTTGATAGAATCAACAATGATTCTCTTGGCTTTAACCAAGTTCTTCTTGTGTAAGGCCTTAGCCTGAACTCCCTCTGGAACTGGAACCTCTTCCTTTATGTAGTTGTCCAACTCTTTCCCCTCCAGTATTAACCCAATCCTATACTTCCAGGCTCGGAAGTTATCAGCCCCTTCAAGCTTATCCTCAAGCTTGGTGTGGTGAGATATATTAAATAGTACTTCAAATGGAAATAGAAAATATTTAGGTCTTACCACTTGATTTGCTGAAAACTGGATCTGGAGTTGGATTAGGGTTTGTCAGAGAAACCCTAAAAATTCAAAATTTGAATTTCAAACTTCTGAAAGGATAGAAAGATGCGCCTTGTTGAACTGGTCAAGCTGGTATACTCAGAATTTGAAATCTGCAAATTATCACCCCTCAAAATTGCTTTTGAAATTTCTGGATTCACTAAACAGGACCCCAAACAAGGGTTTTATTTTCTCGGAGCTTCACCCAACCAAAAAGTTCGATCCAAAGCTCTAAACTTCAATTTTTCAGAGGAGCTTCCAGCTGTGGTCTCATATTTCAGAAATTCTAATTTTTGCAGAAACCCTAATTTTTAGGTCAAAAACTGAAAATGCTCATAATTGAATTATGTCTCGACAAAAAGATGCGCCCTTGCTAGGACAGTCAATCTAGCCCCCTGCCTTTGATGATCTGTGGAGAGAAACCCAAATATTAAGAATCCCTAGCTTCTGCAGCTGCATAGTTCCTTCTTCTTAGGTCAGCTCTGATACCATTTTAAATTTTTCGATAATTTCATTCCATTATCATTTAGGATCACTAAGAGAATAACATGTATAGCATATCTATAGCATATCAATCATAGACACAAAATCAATCACACAAGAGACACAGAGTTTCACCGGGGAAAACCAAGAAGGTGAAAAACCTCGCAACTTCCTCAGAGATAAGATATGCCACAAACCAAGATCACAATGATCAAACCCAATAAGATGTCTCTAGCAGATGCTCCTCCTCCTCCACTAGTGCGCCACTTTCTCTCTTAGCTATGCGATCTTGAGAAGTGAGTGAGTGAATAGAATGAGAGACACAACCTCTCTATTTATACGTTGAATTGACCTACCAATAATCCAACAGGTTCGACTTGCTACTCAAGTCTAATAACCCAACCACATGACCTAACTAGGGTCGACTCTATACTAGTGGTCTAATAACCCATCAATACAAATGACAACACTTACAATGTAACTTATGACACTTGCAAATACAAATGACGACACTTCCAATCAAAGGAATAATACATCTCTGTTGGATATACAATAAAGTACAAATGTAATATACAAGTGAATATCTTCCGAAGTGACAAATACATCAACAGATATGATGGAAAAAATCATATGTAACATGGCTACTTTGACTTCAGTTTTGCGAGTGGAGAAGAATCACACACAAATTAGAAAAAAAACTATTATATGAGACGAAGCAACATGGTTTACATGATTTATTCTTCTTATTGCTCTAGTTATCCTTCAACCAAAGCTTCTCTATCCCCTGGTGCTTAATCTCTTTCATCTTTTCAACCTATCCATCAATCACACGAAAAGAAAGCAAACCAATAGGTGTCTATATGGAATCATTAAAATCCATACCATATTCTTTGGTCTAAAATTTGCCTCGATATGAATGGTTATCCCCTGCTTATTCTTTCCAATCCCACTCCCCTACAACCCATTTTCTCTGAAAGTTTCATCCCAATTCCCTTGGTATGAAACTCACTGATCTCGATGTTCCCTAGATCAGTTCTAGTGGTTGCCTTGGATCTCTTTCTAGAGGCCATAGATATGTCCTTTTGCTTCTCTCCCCTATCCACACCCTCCTATGCCCTTCAGAGGAGGAGAGTCCCACACACATATTATGTTGCTAGATCTTCAAAACTGAATTCCACTATCGAAGTTGGATTCCTGCTGCCGTTGGAATTATTTAAATGAATACTCGATGCCAATATGATCACAGCGAGTAAAAACCAACCAAGGGAAGATTTGAATTGACATGAAATACAACTATGCAGCGGATCACTATACTAGAAATAATGGAAGATGAGGGTTTAAACAAGTATTTTCACCTGGAAAAATAATAAAGTGGCTTTAAAACGCACTACTCGGTTTGTGTCGAGCTCTGGTTCCAGTTTCTCATATTTGCTTTAGTTATCTAGCAGGCAATAATTCCTGGAATAATGTCGGTAACCAGACGGGATTCATAACAATACTAACTTGGATCAGAGCCTTAGTTTGTTTGCTTGGAAGTTGAATGAAGACATAGCATCCTGAGAACGGCTTGACTGCTTGTTCCAAAGGCCTGAAATTCTGAGATCTGGAAAAAACAAAAACCCAAAATCTTTGATTGCTCAATCCACAGACCCGAAACCCTGAAATTTGGAGAAACAAAAAATCGTTTAAGATATGATAACAACCAAATCGAAAGCATCATATATATGGGGGGAATTAAAATTGAAAATCGATTTCAATACATAATACCTGGGTGATTTTACCAAATAATAGCATTTCCATGATCGCTAAAGGGCAAATTTACCCTCAGCAACCGCCATTTCTACATATTTGGGGAGAAATAGAGGGAGCAGGATTATTTTACGGGCTATGGGAGCTCCAAATCGAATCAAACCTGGGATAAATGGTTAGATTTAAAATCCACTTTATATATTTTATTGGGCTAATGTGCCATTTATTAAAAATAAATACATAAAAATTGGGCTAATCATAGTAAATGATGGTTTAATTAAAAAATAGTCCACTAAAAAATTAAAACCCCTAAATTTATCCCATGGGTAAGATTAGCCCCTAAAATTTTCCCTGCTTGGCACTCCATACCCACGAGTAACAGAGACTACAAGCAAAGACTTCACGACCAACACCTGCAAGCAAGAAGGGATTTCAAGGCCAATATGCCTCCAAAATTGGCAAGTTGTCAAGCCCTTTCCTTTTTGTGGATCAAAATTATGAAATTTATTGTTATTATTAAACTAAATAGGGTCGATGACCGAGTAAGTTCATGAGGGCTTGGTTCTATTGATGAGTACTACTTTGCTCCAACTTCGTATCATGTAGCGGTCATCCCGTGTTTCAGTGGTTCGCTTGGATAGCTCTGTGAAACCCTCAGCCCCATGAAGGCCATCAAACAAATCGATTTAGATGAATGCTATGGTCATTGGCATAAAATATATGTGAAGGCTATGATCAATTTACATTAATGTTTCAAATCACACTAAAGATTAGTTGTTTGACCATGCATGCATTTGATTTTTTTATGAGATTGTGGACTATAACAAGCTATGAAAAAAGTTCCTAAGATTGATTTTTTAAATTTTGTTGACTATCTATTCTTCTAGTTCCTTCTCTTCTCCTGCATGCATACTAATCTAGGAGTTTTATCCCAAATTTATTTCTAAACTAACTATGGCCTCTAAGACATCAAAAGCCACATGAACATGTAATGATAATATATGTTTCTCAGGTGTGAAAGTTATCTCTAGGATATATTCTTCTTTTGTTCTATGCCTAAGGGGGATTTCATTTCATTAATATATGACATCAATTTTATTGCCATTGATTTTCTATTTTTGGGCCTTCACTCCAATGACAATCTGTTATGGGTTGTATCCCTTCATTTGTTGGACAGTATAATAAAAGGACTGGAAATTTTTCTGTGGATGTAGCTCATATTGGGTGAACCATGTATATTGGTCTCTCTCTTGTATTGTGTTTATGTTTTTTATTTATGCATCTTATGTTATGTTATTGTTCTAAGATCTTTTTTTTCTAACAGATAAAATAGTGTAACAAACAATGAAATTATACATTGTATGTTGCATTTTAACATGATTTTTAAATCACATAAACATGTACTTGACCATTTTCATAGGCTCAAAGAAACCAAAGAGGCTACACATGACAAAATTGAAATATTGGCCAACAAAAAGTTGGCCCACGGGGCTACGTTAAAGTGAAGGGGAGATATGTAAGTATTAATACTTAAAAATTGTCATTGTTGCATTTTCAATTGTGCTTTAAACGCTTTCCTTAAAAAAATGTGTTATGTTAGGGTATGTAGTTTGCATATTTTGGCATCATGCCCACAGATGAAGAGATCAAAATTGCCTTGAAAGGAGGCTATAATTCCCTGGTTGAAATGAGAAAGGCCAATGCAACTAACACTTCTATTGTCAACGAAGAGGTATACAAATTCAATGCATTATGATCGAATACTTAATTATAAAGTAAAAATTGAGCTTGTGTGCTTCTCCAAAAACTACAAATGTTATTGCATGCAATACAAGAAGATGTAGGTGTTCCTCAGTAGCCATCTTTAGAGACCAAACGTACTATTCAACGAAAGGTTGCCCCTACTATGTCCGCAAGTACCATGAACGAGTTGAATCAAAATTGTGTTTTTTTGGGTTTATGTATAGTATAGATGAGATGATTAATAAATGGTTTGATTTAATTGTAGCTCACATTGAGCATAATACTAGGAAGCCTACAAGGAGACATATCTTGTGGTTTGTTAATCTCAATCCAATACCAGAAGAAACTGGTGGAGAAGTGAATGAGAAATTTGATGTCGATGTTAGAATTGTGGACTTTCTTAAAAAGAAAAAAAACCTAGAAAGAAGTAGGGTAGTAGAGATTGGCCATTATGTATGGCAAGCACATTTTGTTGTATACAATATTGTATTATATGTGTTTTTGCAACAGGACCTAGATATTTATATCCTAAAATTGATTTGATTATATGTCGATCTTTATATTTATGTACCGTTGTTTCACATTTATAGTTTTTTTAATCATGTTTTATATGCATTAGTATTTTATTCACTCTATTTTAATATTTTATCATGATAAAGAATGAATCATTGGATGTAGGTCTTTCTTATGTATGATCAAAATAATTTTGTAATTAGCCCTTATGAGCATTTTATTTTATTTGTTCATGTTGACGTACGAATTGTTGGGTGCATGTTTCTCAAAGAAATGAGGAACAATGCATGTTGCCATGTGTTTTCGCAATGGAAACTAGTCATTTTCCATGTGGTTGTATGATATAGTATGGCTTCATGATCATATGACATTTTCCACTGTGAGAATACATAGAAACGTGCCATATTCCCAATGCTATCATAAATACAAATTTTCTAAGAATCTCCACATTCCAATTATGTATGCGTAAATAATTTTGTAATAATATTATATGTTCAATTTTATTAAATTGAAGATATATCATACTGTATCTTATCTTGGTGGGCTAGCTCAAGTGGTTGAGTGCTCTAAGTTGTGAGAAGAAGGTCCCGGGGTCAAATCCTCGGGTGGCTATACATTGCTATATAAGGGTCTCACTCGATGTCCCCATCGGGTTAGATCTGTAATCAGAGCGAACGGGGTACGGACCCTTCGGGTGGGACCCTTGTGATTTCTTACCGTGGACGTAGCAGCCTCGCTGGGGGGTTTGTGAACCACATGTGAAAAAATATCATATTGTATCTTCTTGTTCTTAGGGTGAATAGAAGTTTAAATGAGTGTTATGTTTTATGTTGTATGTATGTTCATTTTATTTGATTATGTAATTAGCCTATATGTTCAATTTATTTAATTTCTTCATGTTGACATATGAATTGTTGGGTGCTGTTGGCAGGCGGTTTGATGGGGAAAGGTCGCGGTACCGCTGACGCTGCGAAACGACGGATGAGGGCGCGAAGGGAGTATTTTGTATTAAAGAATACCACAGTTGGCGGGTTTTTGGGTCACTTGGACCATATATTATGTAATAGTGAGTCAGTTGTACCGCGTTATGCGGGTTTTTGGGGTCATTTGGACCAAGTCAGTTAGATATTGGGTCAATTGTCCATAGTGTCGGTTAGGAATTCAGTTGTAAGTGGAAAAATATTGTAATGGCAGAAGCCTATAAATAGATGAGAATTGTAAGTGTTAGATAGAGAGATACGTGGAGGGGATAGATAGAAATGAGACAGAGACAGTAGTTGATGGGAAAGAGATAAGGAATGCATGTGTACGGAGATCTATGTTTTGTTTTCTAGTTTATGACTGCGGCAGTAATATAATGATGATGTTCTGGTACAATCTTTGTGCGATGTTGCGATATATGAATGTTGTTATATTTGTTTGATGCAATGTGTGTTTACTGTTCTCGGGATGATAAATGTTGTGATTAAGTAATGTGTTCTATGTTGAACATGATGATAAATGCTGCGATGAAGTAATATGTTATAACTCCTTGCCGAATGTTTAAAGCTTTTGTTTAAGTACTGCAATAGAGATAGTCTGCACAGCCACAATTCTCCTCCTCCCTCGGCGGAAACATGGTTCCGTCTTCTCTTCCTAGACGCCTCGGGTGAGACCTCATCCGCTCTGCGGGTGTTGCTGGGTGGGCTCAAACCTTCCCGGGATGGTGCCCAGGGAGACTGCGGTATGTGTCGAAAGTGAGGTGGACCCCTGTCGATCGAGGTCGCGATGGTCAACAAATGGTTTTGTTGCCGGGACTGTGTGCAGAGTAGAAGGAGGTCATGTTGTGGCACCCGACAAAGCCGGAGATATAGAAATGGTTCGATCAGAAGTTGCAGGAGTTTGCTGAAGAAGAAAGCCGGAACACACGGCTGACAGTAGATCATTGGCTGGGTCGATATATTCATGACGGTCCTCACGAATGGTTTTTCTGTTAATTCCCGGTCATTCTGTATGAATGGTTGTCAAAGCTGACCTTCCAGAAGAGGAACTTCTAGGGTGGTGAACCGACGGCTTAGACCTCGGAATTGATTCAGGAGCTGCAGGAAGTCGATAATAAGGCATCGCGGGCTGTTGAAGTTTGGATTGATAGCATCTTGCAAGGATATATCACTGAATTTTTGGTCGACACGAAGAAATCCTATAGTGAAGCTGAAAGATACTTCTTCCGAGGACCGAGGGGAAGGTTTCTGCTGTCGCTCCAACTGTTGATTAAGATGCTAATCTGTGAAAAGGGTATATTAAAAATGCACCTTGATTAGTAGACAGCCTGGTGGGAAGAGGCCGTGGGTACCGCGATTGCTGGGGAACGATACATGGAATGGTAAGGGGTAGATGGGTGCAGACCATGAGGAGACTGTGAGCGAAGCCAAGGAAGAGAGTGGTATTATAAGAGGAGGAGCGAGGTTTCGACAGGAGAAGACGCAGAGGATGGGAGAAGGTCCTGTTGTGATCGAACCGCAAAATCGCGAAGGAAGACCACATGGGACAAAGAGACCTCACAGTCCTGATAGGGATGACCAGGCTATGCCCAGGATAGAGGCAGGACCAAACCCCAACACCAACATACCCACACCTCCGCTCACTGACTCACAACCAGCAAGAAATACTACTTCGACACCGCCAAGTTCATCAATTCCGTAGAAGTTAATTGGTAGTAGCACAGCGACAGGAGGAAGGAAGCCCAGAATGGCGAGCAATGATGCTAAGTTACCGTTGTTCCACGGAAGTGCAACAGACAACCCAAAACAGTATTGGTTTTTATGTGAAGCGGTCTGGACCATGAAACAGATCACTGATGCCGATGTTAAGAAAGGACAGTTAGCCACGACTCTACGGGGTCGTGCATTAGATTGGTTCATGAAGTTTATTCTAGTCCCTACGGGAGCCCCAGAAAAGTCACTGGATGAGATTCGGGATGGGCTGATTGTTGAATTTAGATGGCCTAAGTCGGAGGCTCAATATATTATTGAATTGAAGGAAATTAAGCAGTATCCCAATGAGACGGTATGGTATTTCGACTAGCGATTCAAGACGCTGATGGAAAAGGTTAGTTTCGATATGAGCGTCGTCCAACATAAAGAATGGTTCATTGCAGCACTATTACCCCACATTCGGCTGCAGTTGATGCAGCAAAAGATATCGACGCCTAGTGAATCTCTAGAGATTGCAATGCGATTAGAGGTGTCACCGATTGGAGATAATGCGACTGGGATGTCACAGATACAGACACAGCTCGCTAACCTGACTATACAGTTGCAAGATTTGAAGAAGAACAAGGAACAACATGATGAAGTATGGTGTATGCGATGCCAAGGAGAAGGCCATACGAAGGCTAATTGCCTGGATTTCCGTAATTATTTGGTGTCAAGTGCGCCAAACCCATTGAATGGTGGCAGTATGTCATGGTGTCGCGTTTGTCACGTGTTTGGGCACAGTCACGATAATTTCCCATATATGCAGAAAATGGTCACAACCCCGCGAAATCTTTACTGCACATTTTGCAAGTCGGTGGGTCACGATGACAAAGATTTCTGTGCATATGGGTTTCTACAAGAGAGGATGTGTGATGCATTCTATGTCAAGGATGATCAGCGTACCGTGAAACAACCACAACTGCAACCGCAGGTAGCACAGCCGCTACCGCAACTGCAGATGCAGTTTGCACCATAGTAGCAGCAACCGTAGCAGTTTATGCCACAATATGCTCCAATGCAGATGACTCCCCCACAGCCACAGTATGTACAGCAACTGCAGTATGCACCATAAGGGAAAGGGATTCCACCAGCACCAATGCAGCAACAATTTAACCAACCTCAGCACCAACAGCAAGGAGGCTCCCGTGGAGGATACAGGGGCGGATGTGGTGGTGGATTTGGTCGTGGAGGAGGAGGCCGAGGTGGTCATGGACCTGTTCAATGTTACCACCATGCGGTATGGGGGCATTATCAGCGCGACTGCCCACTGCTATAGAATCAGTGTACATTTTTTTTTGGTAATGATCATACGGTTGAGAATTGTCCACAGTTGATTGCACGATGGCAGGCTGGGAACGCTCCGCAGCTATAGAATCAGGCCCAGCCACAGCAACCAGTACAGAATGTGGTACAGCAACCAGTACAGAACCAGCCCCCACGACCACCGTCGAATGCCAATCCAAATGTCAATCAACCAGAAAATCTGTAGCAGAACCAGACGCAGGGTGCAAATATTGCGACCATTTCTGCAGAACCGCGACCACAAGATGCTTCGGTGGTTGTTGTCACTCATGGAGGCAAGACGACTTGGGAGGATGGTTCACGACCACTGATTCGGTTGGCCGGTCAGAAGACGGTACCTTTAGACATTGATATGGAGCGAGAAAAATTCCTGGAAGCACGTCGCACCTTGGAGAAAGACCGCGGTAAGGCTGTTGTTTGAGATATGCCACCTATTTTTTATAGTACATCAGACGCTGATCGACCACCATCACCGGGGACATTACAAAAGTTCCTTGAAAGATGTCTGTCATTGGCACGAGACCCGACTTCCCTGGTTGAGATTGAGGGATGGTTGCAGCGATTTCCGAGAGGACGGCAGGAGTCGGCAGTAAACTCCCTACAGCGATGGAAGACTGGCAAGGAGATGCGAATGAATATTCAAATTGGAGAATATGATGTTGACTCTGTGATTCTTGACCTTGGTTCGGATGTTAACATCTTAACCAACCAGGCATGGCAAAATATGGGGAGTCCCCCATTGAGCTGGTCTCCTGTGCAGCTCCGGTTGGCTAACCATGCGAAGGTAACACCCATTGGGCGTGTTCCGCGGCTCAAGATTGATATTGAGGGCATGAAGACTTATGCTGACTTTGATGTTATCGAAGTAGTTGAGGGAGGAAGCTCTAATCCGGCGCTCTTGGGGATCGGATGGGCTAACAATAGTGGAGCTGTCATCAACTTCAAAAAGCGCATGATGACCTTTGAGAATCGCGATTTCAGGGTCATAGCCCCGTTGGATCTGGCTGAAGGACGCCGATACGTTGAACCTGTAAGAGATGATGATCCCACTGGATGGGACCATGCATTCAATATTTCTGAAGATTATATTCATCCTACTGTCCACGGTGAGTTGGAGTGGCCCAACGAGAGCTCTTTGTCTTCCGACTCTGATGATGCATTGGAACATTGGCAGAATCGAATGCATGAAGTACCATTCCGAAAATGTGGTTTAGTTATGCAATCCTTATGTCATGTTGTGACTGAAATGATCACATTGCCTGTCTATGATGGGTTTCCTGGGCTAAACACCTTTTTAGCAGAGTTTGAAGATTGTGTCTCAGAACTGCAGCGATTGCTGGCATTGGACGAAGCACTGAAGGTTGCTCCAGCTCGCTGGTGGGAGACACATAAGAAATTCATTAAAGGTTGGTCACAGTGTTGAAGGTTGATGATAGTTCGATTTGGCGATACTGAGTTTTATCACACTGGAAAGTACGATGGCTAGACTGATCCCAGTGATCATGTGATGGAGTGCCAATGCTTATGGGTGGCGCGACCCAGAGATGACTGGGTCCATGCTTTTGTCCACACTCTGGATGAGATACCGCGCTCATGGTACACTGCAGCCGAGTTGCGCCAAGACATTACAACATGGGGGGAGTTGACGATCTGTTTCACTCATACGTTCACTTTTGCAGATGCTAACCCTGATGTCCATAATGCCCTGCAACTCATCTGCGACATGGTATTTCAGGTTGTTCCAACGACCTACCCTGTCGACCCGCACACACATTGCCAGATGCAGTCTCTCATGTAATGCTTCAACATCAGTGGTGGCCCAAAGGATGATGATGAGCCCTAGAATATTAACATTCCTGAATATGAAGGAAGTCGTGATGTGGTCCCACCTGTTGCGCTAAGTAATCCGTTCAGTCAACCATTGCAGCTTCGCAAGATGAATATCGGCACCGAGGCTACTCCCAAGTTTGCTAATGTTGGGGATTATTGGGACGATGAGATGATGAGTAAGGTTACTGAGTTACTTCATGAGTTTCAAGATGTGTTTCCCACGAAGTTTTCCGAAATGAAGGGAATCCTGGGTGATTTAGAAGAGATGAAGATTCCATTAAAACCAGATGCTAAGTCAGTCCGACAGTGACCTTATTGGTTGAATCCACGACATAAAGAAAAGGTCAAGGCGGAACTTGATCGCATGTTGGATGCTGGTATTATTAAACCTATGGAAGAGTCTGAATGGATTAGTCCTATGGTGGTGCAAGACAAGAAAACAGGGGAACTGCGCATTTGCGTCGACTTGAGAAAGTTGAACGATGCCTACTTGCATGACCCTTTTCCGACCCTGTTTACTGATGAAGTACTTGAAGGAGTAGGTGGCCAAGAGATGTACTCTTTCACTAATGGATTCTCTGGATACCATCAGATTCGCATTGCCAAGGAATATCGCCATAAGACAACTTTTGTAACTGAATGGGGTTGCTTTCAGTACACGGTAATGTCGTTTGGCTTGAAGAATGCACCTGCGATATTCTCTTGGGTCATTGTTGCAGCATTTAAAGATTTTATTCAGAAGTTTTTGCAGGTATATATGGATGATTGCACCGTTTATGGATTGATTCGTGACCATCTGGCCAATCTGCGGTTAATGCTTGAGTGATGTCTACAGCACCAGATATCGCTAAACTTGAAGAAATGTATTTTCTGTGCACCTTTCGGGATATTGCTGGGTCATATCGTGTGTAAGCAGGGATTGCTGGTTGATCCAGCCAAAATTGCACTCATTTTGGGGTTGCAACCGCCAACCACCATTAAGAAGTTGCGCGCGACCTTGGGTCATACGGGATATTATCGCAAGTTCATTAGGGGGTATGCTACGATTACTGCCCCTATGGAAAAATTGTTGAAGAAGGACGCAACATTCCAGTGGAGCTCGGAATGTCAAGATAGTTTCGAAACGCTCAAGGAAAAGATGGCATCGGCATCGATCTTGGTCTTTCCAGACTGGAGTAAGGAATTCCATGTCCATGTTGATGCTTCATCGACTGCATTAGGTGTTGTGTTGGCTCAACCGGGAGAATGCGACCTTGATCATCCCATTGCTTTTTCCAGTCGGAAGCTGTCCTCTGCAGAACGCAATTACACTACCACGGAACGGGAAGGTCTAGCCATGGTTTACGCGCTGCAAAAATTCAGGCATTATTTGTTGGGTGGCCACTTTAAAATGTTTACTAACCATTCTGCATTGAAATACTTGGTCAATAAGCCTGTGTTGGGGGCGAAGATCTGCTGCTGGCTACTTTTGTTTCAGGAGTTTGATTTCAAGGTCATTGTGAAACCAGGGCGGTTGAATGTTGGACCAGATCATTTGTCACGGATAGAAACAGGGGAGGAACCGACTAATATCGACGATGGGTTGTCGGATGCCTAACTATTCCAAGTTGCCGCCGCTGATCAATATTTTGATGACATCCTTCAGTTTCTGGTGACCGGCACCGCACCCGCTGACTTTACCACTACTCAGAAGAAGCAGTTGGTTGTCAAGGCTGCTGACTTTCAGCTAATCACAGGAGAATTGTATAAATTGGGTGCTGATGAGATATTGCGCAGATGTGTCTTGCCGCATGAGCAAGCGCAGATACTGGCTGAGGCACATGGTGGAGTAGCGGGAGGAAATTATGGCGATCAGGCGACTGCCCGGAAGGTACTGCGTGCAGGACTTTGGTGGCCCACACTACACAATGATGCGACGGACTATGTGCGGTCTTGCGGTGTTTGTCAGCGAACGGGCAAGACGTCCAGACGAGACGATATGTCGCTGCTACCTCAAGTAACACTACAACCGTTTGAGAAATGGGCTGTGGATTTTGTCGAACCGATTCATCCACCAGGAAAATGCACAGGTGCGTGGTATATTGTCACAGCGATAGAGTACTTGACCCGATGGGCTGAGGCAGCACCTGTAGCTGATTGCTTCGCCGCAACGGCTGCTCGATTTTTGTTTGATCACATTATCACTCGGTTCGGCTGCCCCAAGATATTGCTGAGTGATTAAGGCAGCCACTTTCTTAATCGCGCTATCAGGGCATTGACGAAGGAGTTGCAGATACAGCATAAGAAGAGTACACCCTATCACCCACAGGCGAATGGAACCGTGGAGGCGTTTAACAAGGTGTTGGAGCATGCGTTAACAAAGGTATGCAGTGCGAACCGCGATGACTGGGATCTGAAAATCCAATAGTGTTGTGGGCCTATCTCATCACATGAAAAAGGTTGACTGGTCAGACACCTTTCAAGCTGGTATATGGGAAGGAAGCGATTATGCCAATGGAGTACATTGTTCCAAGTCTACGAATTGCGGCTGTTACGAGCATGGATGATGTTGCAGCATTAGATGAACGACTAACACAATTGGTGGAGCTGGAAGAGGATCGATTTATCGTTGGCTTTCACCAAGGGGTGGAGAAGGATCTCCATAAGGAATGGCATGATCGACATATCAAAAGTAAACAGTTTCAGCAAGGTGACTTAGTGTTATTATATGACAGCAATTTTATGAAACATCCAGGCAAGTTGCAGATGCATTGGTTGGGTCCCTATCGCATCAATAGTATTACTTCAGGAGGAGCGGTTCAGTTGCAGCAGTTGGATGGGGCGATGCTCCCCAAGCTGGTAAATGGTCATAGGTTGAAGCCCTGTCGCTTGGGCTTGGAGCAGTGCGATGTCTAAGTCTCCTCAAAAAAAAAAAATGGTTGTTGCAGGTGGCAGATGGCGCACCAACAGAAGCACGTATGCGAAAGCAGGAAGGCTTGTGCTACAACTTCGGAGACTCATAGCAGTCTTGCAACCAGGACTGACGGCAGATTTTGTTGAAGGATTTTTGTGATGATTACAAAGGATTTGGGGGGTACGGGGAAGTTTTGTCACCACTTCCCATCATCCCTATACATGATTGCACCTGACATATTCGGTTGGATTACCACATGACGACGGCATGTTTTGCACCTGGCACGCTGGGCCGGTACGCTCAGCACGATGTGAGGATATTGCTCACACGTCGGCACGTGGGATCTTCGATGACAGCATGGTCACCCCTCCCGTTGTGGGTTCACACATGCAGATGAGAGGAAGTGGAGCATCATTCCCACCGTCGTCACCTGGGAATGGTCCGGCTATAAGTAGCCAAGGTAGCTGGTAGTTCACTACAATGAAGTTGTTATGAAATAGAGTGGTTATGTTGGTTGATCAATTTGCGAGTTAAGTTGTGAGGAATTCCAAGGAGGCTGTGGAAATGCTTCATTTTTTTTCTCGTGGCAGCACCCCAGGGGCCCTGCGAGCACGAATAACGAGTGTCCATGAGCGCCTTGATATGGCGGGTGCACCTACACTATGGTATGCCCGAGCCGAGGGTCGGTCCGGCATGGTTAAGTACATAGTAGTTGTTCAAAGGATTGTGCTCTTCTCGACCCCTGCGCGGGTTGGGGCAGTAGCTCCCCGCCCACAATAGGAACCAGTTACCGGTGTGAAACAGATGTGCCAGAGTCATCTGCTAATTTCGCACCTTGGTACTGTTCGTCATCTTTTTCTTCCCATCGATACCTTTCCAAGATACTCGAGGATGAGTTTGAAAAGTACATGACAGCAAGTCGGGCGATGACAATTTTGGGTTAAACATACAGACGACGATCAGTATAGCAGAAGGAGTGGGACAACACCACGTGATCCAGACAGCAAGAACAGTTACCGGAACACTATGTCCAGTAGTTGACGTGGCTTGAGGGCGAGCCACGAGATTGTGTTGGGGGCCTGTTGGCAGGCGATTTGATGGGGAAAGGTCGCGGTACCACCGACGCTGCGACACGACGGATGAGGGCACGAAGGGAGTATTTTGTATTAAAGAATACCGTAGTTCGCGGGTTTTTGGGTCACTTGGACCATATATTATGTAATAGTGAGTCAGTTGTACCGCGCTATGCGGGTTTTTGGGGTCATTTGGACCAATTCAGTTAGATATTGGGTCAATTGTTCATAGTGTCGGTTAGGAAGTCAGTTGTAAGTGGACAAATATTGTAATGGAAGAAGCCTATAAATAGATGAGAATTGAAAGTGTTAGATAGAGAGATACATGGAGGGGATAGATAGAGATGAGACAGAGACAGTAGTTGGCGGGCAAGGAATGCATGTATACGAAGATCTATGTTTTGTTTTCTGGTTTATGACTGCGACAATAATATAATGATGATGTTCTGGTACAATCTTTGTGCAATGTTGCAATATATGAATGTTGTTATATTTGTTTGATGCAACGTCTGTTTACTATTGCCGGGATGATAAATGTTATGATTAAGTGATGTGTTCTATGTTGAACGTCATGATAAATGCTGCGATGAAGTAATATGTTATAACTCCTTACCGAATGTTTAAAGCTTTTGTTTAAGTATTGCAATAGAGATAGTCTGCACAGCCACAACTCTCCTCCTCCCTCGACGGAAACATGGTTTTGTTTGCTCTTCCTGGATGCCTCGAGTGAGACCTCATCCACTCTGCGGGTGTTTCTAGGTGGGCTCAAACCTGCCCGGGACGGTGCCCAGGGAGACTGCGGTATGTGTCGACAGTGAGGTGGACCCTTGTCGACCGAGGTCGCGTTGGTCAACATGTGCAGGTCAACAATGAGAAACAATCTTTTTTTCTATGCGTTCTCACAATGGAAAGTACTCCTTTTCCTCGCTTCATGGCCATGAAGACATACTATATCATATGACCACATGGAAAAGGATTACTATCACTTTGAGAATACATGGAAACATGTTGTATCATCATTGCTATCATAAATACAAATTTTATAAAAAACACATTCTAGTTATGTATGTGTAAATCATTTTGTAATAAGTTTTTTGTTTACTTTCTTTGAAATTAATAACTTTAATATTTGAAGATATATCATATTCTATCTTCTTGTTCTTAGACTGAATAGGAGTTTAAATGAGTGTTATGTTTTATGTTGTTGTGTTTCTTTCAAGTATGTTGCAGTAAATAGATTGTGTATGGGAATTAAGAATGATGTGAGGGGGGGATTCCACCTTCACATGGTTGTCCTTGTTCAATAGAGAATAAATTATTGAAGCTCATATAGGTATTCCACTTTGGTCTATTTAGAGTATGTTACAAGTTGATTTGCATATTTATTTATCATTTAGTTATATATATAAACTTATTATTCCATCTTGATTTCTATAGGTATTCACGTGCAACATATTTGCAACTAATAAGAACTAGCAAATCTACATCAAATCTGCAACTAACATATTTGCAACTATTAAGAACTAACACATCTACATCAAATTTTCCAAATTATAATAATTTATTGTAATTTTTCTTGTTGACTTGAGATGGGATATATCACTCAAGAGGATATTGCATTCCAAGTCCAATGTGTAGCAACTAAACTTCATATATTGAGACTAAATTGTCTAAATAGAGTTGCCTTTGGATAAAAATAACAATCTCTATTTTCTTAGAGAAAAGAGAAAAATGTCATTTGATGATGCCCTTGTGACTCCCTTGGATTTATTTTGGGTGCTCACCATAAAATAATAGTTTTTGCTTCTATTGTTGAGCTAATCAAGCTTTGAATTATCCCTCCTCCTCATATGATGCAGCTGACCATAGACCTATTTCTTGCGAGGCATCAATCCTTTGTAGTGAATTGTAACATAGGTTGAAGGTCCTCAGTCCATTACCTATCAATACCTTGATCATAATTTGTTGTTTGAGCTTAAAATCCTAAAGAGTGAATTAAATCATAATGATCTTGTAGGGAAACTTTTGGGTGGATTATTGGGTTCTATTTACAATTGACAATTTATGGGTTCAAAAATATTAGAATGTGCAAACACCGTACCTCATACAAAACCAAAATTGTGGAACCGCAAAGGTGAACTTGTTAGATGAAATCCAATAGAAATCTCAGGTTGGAGAAGGAGTTCATATTAATTGCCCTGATGCATGCATACAATTGATAAAGATCTAGGTATGCACAATACCTACCCAATGGAACAACTCCATTTCATCTAATTAGGACTTATCAAATCAATAAAATATGGTAAGAGTAAAAGTTGTCTTCAATTTCAATCTACCAAGAGATTTTTCATATATTATGTCATTAAAAAAATTTTAATTAGTTTTGAATGTTCTTATTACATAAAAAAATCAATAACACATGAGCGATGAGGTGAAGGTTAGAACATAATAAGATTTGTTAGAAGCACTAGCAATCCAAGTGAATCCATCCAAGTAGAGAATCCCTCATTATCAACGCCAAGCTAGGTCACTAACATAATGACATTAGCTCCAACATCTATCATTTGTGACACCCCACAAATTTTTCAAATGTAACAAAGTTATCACCTTATTTGATAATGTTAGAGGTCAGAACTTGATGTGAAAGAAGAATTTAATTAAGAACTTAAATGGCATATAAATTGATAATGTTGAACATGGGGTCCTAAATGAAAGTTTTGATGAGAATGAAACAAGGTTGATGGTAACTTGTAAGAAAGAACCCACCTTCAATACTTGTTAACATACAATCTACCTAATCACAATTCTCATTTTCCAAAACTCTTAGTGTGTGAACAATCAAAGGAAGACTTGCAGCGTTACAAAGTACCAGTTCATTTACATGATAGTAAATATATGGACCACTTTAGTTTATCCTTTGAATTGTTTTTGGATAATGATCAAATACAAATCTTATCATGTATATCTTGGCTATTACACCCTAGATGATCAATTAACACTTCTTGTAAAGGTATTGAATGCTAGAGATGACACAGTGGGTAAACATGGTGCAAACTTGTTCCCTCTCATCTCATAAGCCATTTTTGGGAATCCAAATTGGAGGCACTATTTCTATTAAGGATTCTTTGGAGTTTCATGGTGAACAAGCCCTCTGTTCAACATATGAGAAGCCAAAGAAAAACATATAATAAGTTATGTACATGAGAATAATAGTGAATGGATTTTTATTGTTGTAAAAGAGAGCATGCTAGATTCATAAATCAAAATTCAAAGATGATATATTACAAATAAGATCTATAACCAACATTTATAGGAAATGACGTAAGTCTATAGAATAATTTCCAAGCAGTAAGAAAATAGTATGTAGATTGTTGTATAATTTCAATGTTTCCATACATCACCAACAAGAGCCGATTGACTTAATATATTTCATACTAGCAGTAATCATAAGCTCAACAACCTATTTGCATCATCACTCATAGGCTAAAAAGAAATATTATCATTGATGCTCTATTTATCTCCAAGTTATGATATCGTTGGAAAATCATGTCTATAGTTTAAGAATGCCTTACATGAAAGTAAGAATATAAGTCATATTTAAGGTCAAAGGTCTAGAAATAAAGGGGAGTGAACTGCATTAGGTAGAATTCTTATCATATTATAGATATGTGCACTCTTTGACAATCACAAATTGCTCCATTGCTTTGATGCTTGATTAAAGGGGTTGATCATGTTCCTCCGCCATTGAACCAACGGAATCTTTTGAGGAAGTGCAGCCCATTTCTTACAAGCTATTGATACCTTGCAGCTGACCATGGACTAGACAAACATTGTGCACACAAATTGCAAATTTCAATCCATTTATAAACATTCCTTATTGGACATTTAACCAACATGCGTTTAACCAACATGCGTTCAATGTATGAGAGACATGGTTTGAACGTCAGTAACATAACTCTAACGTTGATTATAGATGTTCATTCGATGAGACTTGTACATTGCATCCATTTTTTTTCTTGTTTAAGCCATTTATAAGGGTGGGTTATCAGACATTTACCTGACATTCTCCCAACGTACGAGCAATGTGGGTCGAACGTTGGTAGCATAACTCTAACGCTAATTATTTATGGGTTAATCGATGTTCATTTGATGGGACTTGGACATTATGTCCACATTTATTTTGTTCAAGCCATTTATAAACGTGTCTTATCAGGCGTTTACTCGACATTCGTTCAACGTACAAGTGGCGTGGGTTGAACGTCGGTAAAATAACTCTAAAATTGATTATTTATGGATTTATTGATATTCATTCGATGAGACTTGAACATTACATCCACATTTTTTTTTGTTCAATCCATTTATAAACCTGGCTTATCATAAATTTACCCAAAATTTATCTGACATACGACTGACATGGATTGAACGTCGGTACCATAACTATAATGTCGATTATTTAAAGAATACTTGACGTTCGTTCAATAGAACATCCACATTTTTTTGTTTAAGGAAATTGTAGACGTGGCTTATCAGACATTCAATGGAGGTTTGTTCCACATTGGAAACGTAGCTTTTCAGACATATATTCGATGTAAGATCCACATTCGCAACGTAGCTTTCTGGGTGTACAACCAACGTTAGGTACACGTTAGAAACGTATATGTGTGGACATTGAATCGACATTTGTTCCATGTGACACAACATTGTTTTTTAAACATTCAACTGATGTTAGGAAATGTCACTTTTCGGACGTGTAGCTGACGTTGAACCCACATTCAATCCATAATTTTTATGAGATAAAATGTGAAAAAAACTAAGTTGTATTCGATGTTTGTTCCACGCTCAGCAACGTAACTTAAGTGATGTTTGCCTATGGATGTTTGACCAATGTTAGAAGCCACGTGAATCTGACACAAAAAATTGTCAAACAAGAGTGGAATGAGATGTTTAAATCTAGTAGTGATACGAATCATCTAAGTCTCCACACAATATACAGATTTCAACTATGATAAAATCGTTGTTACAGATATTTCCTATCAAAACTTTGTACCTGAATTTGCAACATTGTTAGTAAGAGATATGAAATCACCATGGACTTCATTACCACTGGTCATAGGGTCCTATAATATTTACACTGGAAAATAAATAAGAATAGAAGCAAAGAAACTAATTACCTTTCATTTCAGTGAAGAAATATTTAGGATACAATATCCATTAGGCATGATTTATCATCACTATTGGATTTTGAAGTAGACTTAGATCAATGAAGATATATGCAAATGAGGTAGGTCCTATGAAGAGGCTATGATTAAAATGAACCAGACACTTAAGGACAAACATAAAGGGAAAAATAATGAGGAGGCTAGAGAGTGAGCAATTAAACAAAAATTAATTCAATATGAAAATGAAGTAGCAATTGTTAGGGGTAAGGTTGATCATGAGAAAGAACAATCAAATATGACACAAAAGGAAAATGTGGGATATTTCAAGACTCTTGATACAAGAATCCCAATTCCACTAGGATGTCATACTTGCATTTAGTAGTAGTATGCCATCTCCCATTTCTTTGACTAAGCTTAGATTATCCTTCACTAATTGACACAGAGGAGGGATTTGTTTTAGATTCATTCATTTTTAGAAGAAGAAGAAGAAGAAGAAACAAATGGTTCAAAAAACTCATAACAAATTAAAGATACCGCAAGATCAATAAATTGTTGTAACCACTAAAATCATAGTTAATAAAGACTCTAATGAAAATCCCTTAGCTATGATATCAATAGGAGAAGCCGTTTTTCAAGCTACAATAACTAATGTGACCAGCATGGTGAAGGAATTGTGGGAGGAAAAGAAGTGAATAGAAATGTTGAAGCATCGGGAGAAGTATTATCAGGGTGGGATAGAAATCTTAATAGAGTTTAAATCTTGTGCTATGGAAATGCAAGAAGAATTGAATATGCCACAAAAGGACATTATACAACATGTTGTTAGAACTACAAGAATAGACATCTCAACTTCACTAGTTTTATATAAAAGATTGAAGGTAAGAAATATCAAGAGCAGGCACCCAGATTATTTTTTACATGTGGATGAAATGGAAATATGAATAGAAGGATTCCCTAAATAATTACTAAGAACGAGCAGGAAGGAAATTGACTACACATTTGTTTCATTATCAAATTGAAAGTATACCTGGATCAAGGTAGAGAATAGTAATGAAGGGACCTAGAAAAAACATGTGAAACTATTTCAAGCAATGGAAAGAGTGATTCAAATATTAGATGCACCCCGTTTCATTGAGATAGATGACTTAGGCCAATACAAAAATGCATGAAGGATTTGGAAAACAAAATCAATTTAGAAAAAGTGGTCATAGAGACTACTTCAAGAGTGATGAAGGAAAGGTTAATTTGTTAATATTTGGTTGAGCCTTGATCTTTAATTCTTTTAGATGTTGAAACTTGAAACGATGAGACAATTCAATCACATGAAATTCATACATCCATAACACAAGATATACCCTGGGGAAATCTTCAAAATTATGAGAACAAAAACCCCAGAAACTCTTCTCAATATAATATAATGGATATCAGAGAATGCTTTATTTTACAACATAGCAGATTTCTTGCGGAAGATAATATATCACCAAAACACTCTTGGTGAAGATACGAAAGCAATAGAGAAGAGTGTTAGACCTAAAATCCTACCATCCTAAGATTTAGTGTATACTTCCCTGAAGTACCATTGGCTAAGTCATTTACCTGGAAAGGATACCTTTACATTTATGCTAGGTTTTGAGAGCTCGTTGCAGGCTGCACACATGCAACCTGCGACGTCGCATCTTTCTCTACTGCAAGGTGCAACGAAGTGAGTTAGTGGACAAAAATAGGCCCTTAGAGCTCATTTTCGAAGCCTGCTAACTTGGATCCTTATCCCTGACCTCTTGGGGGAGCTGGAACTCGGTTCCTAACCTCTTGGGTGGATCCCCTATCTCTCTCCTACCATATTTCAACCTACCCTATCCATATCCTATCCATTTATCCCTATATAAGTCAAGCTCTACCCCTCTCCAAAGGGAGGAAGTCTATAGTGTCTACATGCTGGTGAAATCATATTGGAGAGATCTCTAACTCATTCATTGAGAGACTCATACTTCCTTGGAAGGATACGGAAATTGGCTTGGATGGAGAAAGGTTGCTACGTTAAGCCTTGGTTGTAGTCTTTTCTTATCTATGTACTTTCCCTATATTTACAGTAATATAAATGCTTTCCACCAATATTGTTTATGTGTGATGATATTTTGTAGTTTACCTGCTTAACTGTTTACTTAGATCTCTTATTGTATAGATGCTCTTTACTCGTTTGCATTGTTCTATGTGTCTTGACAGGTCTTGCAGCTGAGATATGACTACTGCGAGAGGTGGAGCAACATCCAAAAGAAAGGATTGCGAAGTTGAGGTAAGACATCTAGTTACTTGATCCTTAAGTAGATCTAGGAAAGTAGTTTGTAGTCTGTATTACTTGTTCTAGACTCATATTGAGCTAGGGAGATCCGGCTCGCGTCCGCTCGAGTGTATTTTCCATCAAACAAATATGGCGACCATACTAGGGAAAAGAACATTGCTTTGTATTTGTCAATTTGAATGTTGCTTTTCAGTTGATTTCTTGCCAAGCCATATCATTTTGTCATTTCCTTCTTTAAATTGATTTCACCATCAGATATTCACTTTGAAGAGTTTGATTGCCTTCCTTTGAGTTTGTACTTCTCATTTGCAAACCTTTTTAATGCTCATTATCTAGAGAATTGATTCATTTGTGAACTTAGATCTCGCCTGTCGCACCTGGTCAGTGTACCCTGTGTTGTTTTTTATCTATGTTATTTGCCTGTTAGTCTGTCGTCGTAGCCCTTCCATTGGTATACTGCGACGTCGCACTGTGTACAAGCACAGAGTGCATCGATCTGCCATTTTTTCCATACAGGCACCCTTTCTCCATTTCTGTCTTGAGTTTGGTTTGTGTGCAAACTCCCTCTGTACTGTAAGATCCAGTCAGAGATCCCATTTTGCTTTATGTGTTGAGTTGTTTGGTTTTGTTTGGAGTTGTTTTGGGTTCCATCTTGGACAAGTTTGAGATTGGTAGTGGTGGACACTTTTGTCTCCCCCACCTGCATCCATTCACTCTTGCATTCCCTCCTCTCCTCTCCAGATATGATCATTGTATTGGATCGGTTTCCAGACCTCATTTGCATACATTTTGTGAGTTTTGCTTGCTTTAGTGCTGCTTGTTACTGATTGATTTTGACTGTTTGTGTGTATTTTCAGTCCATTGAGTGCTCATATTTTCTTGATATTTTCTGAGTTATTAGAGTGCTGCGAGTAATCTTTCATGTTCAGTATTTACGTTTAAAAGCATTTTTGTTGTCAAATTGTTATTTTGATACATCCATCGAAAGATCAAAAGTGCTCTATTTCCATCATTTTTCAAGATCATTTGAAGAATCGCACATGCATATGAATGTCTCATTTGTAGATCTTTTGGAAAAGTTGAAATAAATTTCATTATTTGTGTTTTTCATGAACTACGAGTTGCTCATTTTTCTTGAAAAATTCGAATAGACATCAAGTTTTGCAAAAGTACTCACATGCGTGGAAAAGTTAATTGTATATTTTGATTTTTATGCTTTTAGGCCATCATAGTGAAAGTGAAAAGTTCGCATACTCTGCTTAGAAATTCTCTCTTTTCATTACTTAGCATCATTTTCGTTTTGAAAAGACAAAAGAAAAAGAAAAATATGCTTTGATTTGGTTTAGTAGTGTTGTGTTTTTTATGTTTCGCTGAAAGAGAAAAGAATACTTCATAGTCATTTTTTTGGTAGATTTGGGATTGTCTTGCATTGCATCGCTTTGGTAAAGTTGTTGGAAAGAAAAATAAAATCTCTCCTTCCCATACATAGAGTTCATTGAAAGAAAAGCGTACTTTTTGCATGTAATTAGGGACTGCATTATGTTTATGATTATGTACTCACCTCATGCATTCACCTAACCGTTCAGATAAAATTAATGGTAGAACTAGGGTAAAAGTTTTAGTAACTTGTGCGTAAGTTAGAGACATGTTCCGGCGTCGTTAAGCATGGAAGCTGTCGTTATTTGCCAGCACTGTATCCCAGGAGTATTGTAGTCTTCCACGTACTTATCGGTATATCGATCTCCTTCACGTACCCTACAAGTCACCTTGAGTACTTGGCGTATATCGAAGGGTGTATCACGTACTTGATAGTATATCGAAAGGTCTGTTGCCAAACGGTTGTGCATTAGACAACACCACTACGGATTTGAGCTCCCACGTACCTTGCGTATATCGGAAGACACCCTTAGGATTCCTGAAACCAATTGAGTTAGCCTTTTGGACATCTTGGCGGAGAAATACACCGAGAACAACACTTGTTACACCTAAAATATACCCATCATTACGATTTAGTGTATACATCCCTGAAGTCATCTGGACCAAGTATTCATTTGGGAGGATTTGTACTCAGTTTGTACAACCTTTTGAGAGGTCGCCGCAGGTTGAACACTAGCAATATGCGACGTCGCAGGTCGCTCTATAGCAAGGTGCGACGAGGTCTGTTAATGGGCAAAAATAGCCATTTCGAGATCTTTCTCGAAGCTTTCCCATTTGGGGACTTATCCCTAATCTCTTTGAGAGCTGGTACTCGACCCCTAACTCATTGGGAGGATCCCCTATCTCTCTCCTACCATCTCTCAACCTATCCTATCCATAACCCCATCCACTTAGTCCTATATAAGTGAGGCTCACTCCCATACCAAAGGGAGGAAGGCTATGGTATCTACATGCTGGTGAAATCTATCTTGGGAGGAAGCCTATAGTGCTTACATGCTGGGAAATCTCTCTTAAGATACCTTCACTCACCTCTTGGAGAATTCATGCTTCCTTGGGAAGGCTTGGAAATTGGCTTGTGTGGAGAAGGGTTGCTACATTAAGTCATTGGTTGTAGTTCTATATCTCTATCATGTACTCCTCTATTTACAGTAATACAAATGCTTTCCACCAATATCGTTCTTATGTGTAACGATGTTGTGTTGTTTACCTGCTTAACTGTTTACATAGATTTTTTATTGTATAGATGCTCTTTACTCGTTTCTATTTTCTGTGTCTTAACAGGTCTTGCGGCTTGGATCTGACGACCGTGGGATGTGGAGCAACATTCGGGAGAAAGGATAGTGAATCAAAGAGGTAAGACATCTAGCACTTGATCCTTAAGTAGATCTAGGAAACATGTTTGTAGTCTGTTCTATTTGTTCTAGACTCGCAACTAGCTAGGGAGATCCTGCTCGTGTCCACCCGAGTGGATTGTCTGGTAACAAATCTGGCGACCATACTGGGGAGTACTGTTTGTTTTGTTTAGTAGTCATTAAATCTGGAATTCATTTTCAGTAGATTACTTAACACAAGCCTGTTTATCATTTTTTCCATTCACTTTCAGATCTTCACATTGAAGATCCTGATCTTCTTCCTTTGAGTCCATACAACTCAGTTCCAAGTCTGTAATGGTTTATTATTGAGAGATCTTATTCATGTTTGAATCCAGAACTCTCTTGTCGCACCTGGGCAGTGAAAACAGAGCGACACTGTGTTTTTCTGAGTCTTTGTCCTTTGTCTGTTGCTTACTCATCGCAGCCTGTGCATTAGTAGACTGCGAAATCGTCGCATATCTCGTGCAGGTAACCTGCGACGTCGCACTGTCTGCAAAGCCAGAGTGCGTCGATCTGTCGAGACTTAGCATACAGGCATCCATCCTCTTGTTTGACAGTCTGAGCCTTGTTTTGATGTATGAACTCCCTCTATGCTACAACATTCAGCCAGAGATCCCATTTTGATTTGTGTGTTGAGAGTTTGGTTTCATTTGGATTGATTTTGGGTTCCATTTTGGACAAGCTTGAGACCGGTAGTGGTGGATACCTTTGTCTCCTCCACCTTCATCCGTTCACTCTTGCATTCCCTTCCTTCCATCCCTGATCTGATCACTACAGTGGATCAGCTTCCAAACCTCATCTACTTTGGTTTTGAGCTTTGCTTGCTTAGTTTGCTTGCTGTTGCTTGATTTTGAGTTAAGTGTGTCTTTTAGCTTGGTTGAGTGCTTCTCTTTTCTTGAGTTTTCTGAGTTTATGAGTGCTGCGAGTAGTGTTTTCTTTTCAATCATTTAGATCTGAAAGAAAATTTTTTATCGAGTCTATCCTTTGATGCATCCATTGAAAAGATTAAAAGTTCTTCTTTCCCATTGTTTCTCAAATAATTATTGAAGAAAGATCGTTGTGCATTGGAAAAGTCTTGTTTATATTTTGGAAAAGTTGAATGAATGTATGATCTATTGTGTTTTTCTCGAATTATGAATCGCTCATTTTCTTGAAAGGCTCAAAGTACACTTTGATTTTTGCAAAATTAATTCCATGCTATGGAAAGATAGATGCATTTTTAACTTTTGTTGCTTTTAGAATCATTGAAATTGAAATTGAAAAGCTTGCATATTTCATTTCAAAATCCTCTCTTTTCATCACTTAGGATCATTTTACTTTGAAAAGGAAAAAGACAAGAAAAAGTTGTTTTGATTTGGTTTAGTAGTGTTGTGATTTTGTGTTTCGCATAAAAGGAAAAGAATACTTTCATTGTCAAATTTGATTGAATTGAGATTGTGTTGCATTGAGTTTGTTTTGGCATACCATTGGAAAAAGCTTTCTCCTTCCCATAGCTAGAATTCATCGAAAGAAAAGAATATTTCGTGCATGTAGCTAGGGCTTGCATTATGCTTCTGATTATGTACTCACCTCATGCATTCACCTAACTGTCCAAGATAAAATTAACAGTAGAACTAGGTAAAAATTTTAGCAACTTGTGTGTAAGTTAGAGACGTGTTCCGGCGTCATTGAGCGTGGCAGCTGTCGTTATTTTCCAGCACTGTAGTATGGTGGTATTGTAGTCTTCCACATACAACGGTATATCGATCTCCTTCATGTACCCACCAAGTACCATAATCTATACTTGGCGTATATCAAAGGGTGTATCACATACTCGACACATATATCGAAAGTTCTTGTGCCAATGGCTATGCATTAGACAGCACCACTACGGATTTGAGCTCCCACGTACCTTGCGTATATCGGGAGACACCATTAGATTCCTGAAACCAACCGAGTTAACCATTTGGTTGACTTGGAAAAGCAATACACCGATAACAGCACTCGGGGAGATTAGCATGCACGTACTGTCCAGGTAATCGGGTATGCAGGCAAGGGTACGGTCCCAATCCTCCTTGTCGCGTCATATTGTTGGACCCTGCAGTATATCACGGTTTGAGATGCCTTGATAATCCCGTGAGGTTCCATACTTTTGAATCCACTCTATCACATAAGTTTGCTTGTTGCCTTAGTTTGAGTAGGTTTTTCTGGACTACTTTTCTTTTAGCATACCTTTAGGAGAAACGTTGTTTCAACCCTTTTTGGATGATTTTCCTGATACTCTGGCAGATTTTCCCTGGAGAAGGTCCCATAGGATCTTGAACTTACCACCCAAATATCCCCTTAATCTAGAGGTTACTTCGAGGGTAATAATGGATCAGCGTAACACGGTCGTAGTTACTGAAGTAGAGAACCCCACTTTGAATATTGGCGGACATTTGTTTCCACCAGATTCACCTGCCTCTCATCCCCCACAGGATGAAGAAGCACAAACCCCCACTTCACATAACCTTTCCCCTGTCATCTCGGGAGAACCTGGATCGTTGGAATGGATAAACCAACCCCAGGGCGACCTTGCTGCAGTTGTTGGTCCTTCAGATCACCTAGTGGCTCATTTTTCCATTTCATCCTCATCAGTGAGACTACCCTGGAAGACACTTTAGCTTACTTTCGTGGCCAATTGGCTCACTTTCGTTCCATGGCTGAAGAGTTTCGGAAATCAAGTCTCCAACAGAGGGTTCAAGACCTATCGCTACCCCTCTACCAACCCATCCCAGTTCATCCGATATATTTCGGATCACCTGAAACACCCCACCACGAGACCACTAATGAGACTAGTCAACCCTCACAAGAATCCAGTCTTGCACCTCAAGTGAACCAACCGGTGGAAGGACAACGGTCCAACACACCTGTCACTACCACGGTTACTTCACCAGTTCCTCCCCCACCTCAAAATTTGAGGGGAGGGTATTCCATTCCCATGGATTATCTTATTGGTAATGTTATTACCACGGTAGATAGTCAACAACCTACGTTGGTTCAACCCTTGAATAGTGGTCAACCTGTTGTGGCTGGGGGGAAACCCCCGTTTCCTAACCAGATGGTAGGCGGCGGAAACCCCAACGAGCCTTCCGTTGGACCATCCCAACCCGCTAGACCGTCCACCATGGGATTATCTCATGTTGGAGAGACTTCCAATGTAACCCAACCCTCATGGAGTCAAGTGTATCCAGGTTCCATTAACCCTGTGCCGGGCCAAACTAATCCTGGAAACGCGCCATACGGGGTACGTTATCCTGGGAATCCATACACTCTATGGGGGAAACAACCTATGTTGCAACACAGACCCCAACCGACTGTCCCTCAAGTACCACCACCCCCGATCGGTCCTCCCCCACCTCCTGTTGGAGGCGTCGATCCCCCACCTAACATTGGTGGAGGCCCCCCTCATTTTACCTACAACCCCACTCACCCCTCCAGTGGTGGAAAGAATGGTCCACCACCTCCCCCAGGCGAAGGCAGCGATGGAACACCTTATCATGGTGGAGGAGGACATTTCCCTTCGGGTGGCAGCGGTGGTCCACCACCCCCTCCAAGCAGAGGTGGTGGAGGACCTCATTACTATGGTGGTGGCAGTGGTGGTGGAAACCCTCATCCTTCCAGCGGTGGAGGTGGTGGGGGCCCCCACCCATCTGGCGGTGAAATTGGTCCACCACCCGCTCCAGGCGGAGGTGGTGGTGGGCCACCTTATTACGGTTATGGACCTCCACCTCCTCCCGGTGGTGGCAGCGGACCTCCGCCCCCTCCCGGTGGTAGAGGTGGACCCCCGCCTTATTAGAATGGACCACCTTATGGTGGCGTACCTCCTTACGGTCCGAGCGGCACACCCCACCTACGGTTAGTTTAATCATGGTACACCTTATGGTCAGTTTGGTCCTTACACGCCTTATTCATACTATCAATATGCATAGCCTAATCCACATTTGCCCTTTCTGGCTACCTTGGACTTACCTGATCTATCCCGTTTAACCAATGATCCTATTTACCATGGATCTAACTGGACACCAATTCCGGTGAAACTTCCGTCTGATATCCCCAAGTTTGACGGCAAGCCGGGTGAAGATCCCAAGAACCACGTGATGACATACCACTTATGGTGTTCATCTAACTCCTTGATGGACGATTCAATTCATCTTAGATTGTTCCAAAGGACTCTCACTGGTTCAGCTACCAAGTGGTACATTGAGTTGCCACCGCACTCTTTTCCTGATTTTGGCTCTCTTGCTATGAACTTTTTGACGTATTTTCAGTTGCCTACACGGTATGAGACTGGTACCAAGCTTTTAACCTCGCTCCGTCAGAATACCGACACTCACATTTTGGATCATATCCATGAATGGTGAAGGAGACGACGTCTCATTAAAGCTCCCATTCCAGATCAGCTCCTAGAAGACTGGTTTACAAAATTGCTCATTCCCACCATAGCGAAAGATGTCGCCATGAGAGGTGCTGTCACCGAATAACAAGCCATCGCGAGTGCCCATCTGTTAGATCTGGTCTACACTCAATCTGGCACTTTGTTTAATATTTTTCCTGATGCACCCCGGGACGTTAACAATCCCACGAAACCACATAAGGGACCCCAAGTTGATGGAATCATTGGTTCCCTTAACAGCCAGCCTGCTGTTAGCACTATTGGATCATCCAACCCGACTCTGGTTGGACACAGCACCACCACATCAACCACTCCTGCTGTAACTGAAGAGGTGAATTCTATTAAATCAGCTTCATCTCAGAAGTTTAACGGTAAAAAGAAGAACAAGGGGAAACCCAAGAAGTCTTCTTCCCAGTAGGAACCAAAGAGCACTCCTGACGATACTAAGTAGAAAAGGAAACTGAAGTATCCTTGTCTACTGTGTGGAAAAGACCATTTCTCCAAAGAGTGCCCCCATAGAGACGAAGTGCAAAATTTTCTTAGGGGTAAACCGACTCCCGCAGTCCTCAACAATTTGTTTCCTGCTCAAAACCAGCAGATGATTTCTCAAATCCCCTCAGCCCAGAGGGAATCATCCAATACCATGCATGTTCTCATGTTGCATAACGAAACGATCAATTTAAATACTCGCTCGTGATCTTACGACCCAGTCCCTTCGAAGGAACCCACCGGAAGTAATACTGAAAAAACTTTCAAATCCTTAACTGATGTCACTGTACCTTCGACTTCTCTCACTTTAGATTCGATATTGCGTCTACCCAAGAGTACAATTCAAAAATATTTTTTCAATCCTAATGCTCGAGCGGCTCAAAATTACAATATCATAGATGAATTCAAGCTCCTTGTGCCATGTCCACCCTGGAAGTTTTGCAGAATTGTCCTAATCAACACAAAACTCTCCTTGCAGCCATTGGTGCAGTTGACCTGGATTCCTTGAACACCATCATGTTTCGACTTGACAACTTTAAGCTGAGGCTCTCACACGAGCTCGCATTCCAAGTTTCTACGAACATTGCTGGGAAGATCATCCATCGTACCCTTTTGGACAAAGGAACCTCCATTTCTGTCATGTCCATCGCGTGTTGGAGAGCCATTGGATCCCCCGAATTGAATCGTTCTCCTACCACGTTGAAAGCATTCGACGGGCGTGGCTTTCAACCTCATGGGCTCTTACAAGCTCTTGCAGTTGAGTTGGGTGGAAAGACCGTAACCATTAACGTGGAAGTGGTCTCGGCCCCATTAGATTATAATCTCTAGCTTGGTCGCAATTGGTTTTATACCATGCAGGCGGTAGCCTCTTCAGTCTTCCGCATAGTACATTTCCCCCACCAAGGACGAATTGTTACTATCAACCAGTTATATTTTTGTACACCGGACACCACTACTCATCCTGGTGACCATGTTCCTTCCATTGTACAGATGTCAAAAAAGTATGAGAGTGGAGGGGTCGGCCTTTTGAAAGATTCATCTCTCATGGGCGTTTTTCTAGCTGCGTACCCCCCTAATCATGTTTCTACAGTGAACATGATCTCCACTGAGATTTTATCTCACTCGAACGATGCTTGGCTTGTATCGAATGAAGCCACAACACACCTGCTTGGAGATATGATGCCTCTTTCATCCGCTGAACGCATTTATGAGGTTATCCAATCAGCTTCGGAGGACCTTTTCACCATGGCATGCCCATCTTGTTCTCTACGACAGACGTCCTCTCTACCTGATCTCTTACTTTGAACTTTTCATTCAGACGAGTCCATCATGGAAGTAATGAATGTTGACGACAGTCCGTGGGATGATCTCCATCATATGTCATTTTTTCTTTCTCCCTTGGAATACATAGAGTACAACATTCATACCCTCTTTTCACCAGATATCTACCCATCCCCTCAGTCCCCCATCCTGACATGTCTTACGGACACGGAGGGTAACTTGGCCAACATTGAGCCAACCACCCCGGTAGACATCTCGGTGAAACCTGGTATAGTGGAACACATTCGCATAGGCCAGAAGTGTTCCCCTAAATAAATCGTTGTTAGCATGGCCTTGTTCAGGAAATTTTGAGACATGTTTGCTTGGTCCTATGAGGAGATGCCTGGGATAGACCCCGCGATTGTTTATCACGAAATAAAAACCTATCCCGACGTCAAACCTGTACGTCAAAAGTTACGACCGGTACACCCCCGGAAGACTGCGGCAATAAAGGCAGAAATTGAAAAGCTCTTAAAGGCTGGCTTTATTTATCCTATCCCATTGACGGATTAGGTCTCAAATGTCATTCCTGTGAACAAAAAGCAGGGCACCATTCATGTCTATGTTGATTATCGGGACCTTAATCGGGCTTGTCTGAAAGACAACTACCCGACCTCCTTCATCAACCAGATCATCGACAACTGTGCCGAAAGCGTCATCTTCTCATTCATGGATGGCTTTTCTAGTTACAACCAAATTGAGATCAACCCGATCGACCAACATAAGATGGATTTCATCTTCCCATGGGGTACATTCGCTTATCGCAAGCTCCCATTTGGCCTTAAAAATGTTGGCGCGACGTTTCAGCGGGCTATGTTGTACGCCTTTCACGATATTAAGGAATTTGTGGAACCCTAATTGGACGATCTCCCTGCTCATTCAAAGCAGTGCGAGTTCCACATTGATCATCTGACGGCCATTTTCCTTAGATGCAGATAGTACAATATCTGTCTGAATCCTCATAAGTGTATCTTTTGCGTTGAGTCCGGACGCCTCTTAGGATTTATCATTTTGAAGGATGGGATCCGCATTAATCCCTTAAAGGTGGAGGCCATCATCAACCTACCACCCCCGACAAATGTTACGGAACTTCAAATTCTCCAAGGGAAGGCGATTTACTTAAGACATTTTGTTTGTAATTTCACGGAGAAAACCCAGGGCTATATGAGACTTCTCAAGAAGGACGTACCATTCATTTGGGACGATCAAGCTCAAAAATCCTTCAACGGTATCAAACATGCCATCACGCATGCCCCCGTGCTCCAACCGCCTAATTATTATCGAGATTACATCTTATATCTCGCCACTTATGCTACCACTATCGCCATGGTTTTGGTACAGGAGGATCAAAATGCCTAGGAACATGTGATATACTATGCAAGTAAGGGTATGGCTGACGCTGAAACTAGATATTCACATGTCGAAAAAATTGCTTTCGCGGAAATCATTTCTATCCAAAAGTTCCGTCACTACATCTTGCTCCGCACCACCACTATCATCGCCGACTCAAACCCCATGTACCACGTACTAACACGTCAAGTGCTTGGGGGCAAGTATTCACATTGGATTGTGATACTGCAAGAATTCAATCTTCTTTTCGAGAAAGCCAAGTCTAAGAAGTCTTTGATGTTTGCCAAACTCATTTGTGACTTTCCCCGTCCTGATGTAGAAGTTGAGCACAATGACTCCTTTCCAGATGAATCATTGTTTCTCATCAGTACGACTGATCCGTGGTATGGAGATATCCTATTATATCTTCAAACCCAATGCTTCAACCTTCAACTCTCTCGCGACGACCGTCGTAAGATTCACCACCATGCAAAGTATTATTTAATCATCAATGATACTTTGTATCGTCATGGCGTCGATTAAATTCTTCGACGTTGTCTCACTCATGATGAGGCTGGACGCATTTTGAATGACTGTCACGCTGGGGCATGTGGAGGTCATTTCTCTGGGATGGCTACATCCCAGAATATTTTGTGCACAGGATATTACTGGCCTACTATCTTCAAAGATTGTATTGAGGACGTCAAAAAATGTCCTCCTTGCCAACACTTCCATACGAAGAAGCGCACTCATCCCACCCCACTACATCCGGTTATTGCCGTTGGCCCATTTGCAAAATGGGGCATCGATTTTATGCACTGTAAGCCTACCTCGACCAAGGGGCATAGTTACATTATCGTAGCTGTGGATTATTTCACAAAGTGGTCTGAGGCTATGCCTACATACCAAAACGATGGCAAAACTGTTTCACTCTTCATGTTTAATCATGTGATAGCACGGTTTGGAGTTCCGCAGGCCATAGTTACCGATCATCGTTCTCACTTTCAGAACCATATGGTTGATGAATTGAGTGACACGTTGGGTTTTATCCATGAAAACTCAACACCCTACTACCTGCAATCCAATGGATAGGTCAAGGCAATTAACAAAGTCTTGAAAACTATGATCCAAAGGATGGTAGGGACACAAAAGTCCAACTGGCATAATATGCTCTTTTCAGCATTATGGGCCTACCGAACTACTGTTAAAACCACCACAGGATTCACTTCCTTCCAATTGGTATATGGACTGGAGGCTGTCTTACCGATAGAGTGCGAAATCCCATCTTTACAGCTCGCGGTTGAACTTCTTCCTAACACTACTGCTGAGGAAGAACGTCTCTTGCACTTAGCAAAATTTGATGACTCTCATCGAGATGCCACCCTTGCTAATGAAGCACATAAGAAATGCATCAAACCCTAGTACGATAATTTGGTTGAACCTCGTATCTTTAACGAGGGTGATCTGGTCCTCACTTATGACCAGAAGCACGATAAACTAGGAGCAGGGAAGTTCGAGTCCATGTGGCATGGACCCTACGTTATCAAACGTGTGTTGGAAAAAGGTTCCTACAAGCTTGAAGATTATGATGGAATCTCTTTAGGTGAACCCCGCAATGGGATTTACCTGAAGAGATACTACGCTTGATCTCAAAAGTAGTGCTGGTACAAAATATGAAGCACGATGGATTTCAGTGAGTCTCTACAAAAATTTTAAGCATCCTAGCTTTCAGTAAGTACAAAAGATCTGAGGCCTCTAAGCTCCCAGTACAAGTATAAAAAGTGCACTCAGGATGGACGCCTGAACCGTACACCCCTCGCTCTAACAGCTCTCTGACGCTGGGTGAAAAAGCAGTCTACAGTACGAGCAACCTTGCGGAGTAAAGAGTTGAAGCGCACGAACGCCCCAACTCCAAATCTCTGCATGGGCCTCGGTAGGTCATCGATGGATGGCTCTGGTACATCCACAGTCAGCCCGGATAGGTTCCTGTACACCTCTTCCATCTCCTCGATGGCAGGATGAGCACCTGCAGGAATGGATGCCTCCCCACCTATGTCTCTCCTCGCCAGAAGGGAGAGACCTACTAGTCGCACGGGGCCCACATCTGCACACACATATTACGTACTTGTCAGCACTACATCAAAAAAAAAATATAATATACAAAACTAAAAATACAAGGGTTTTGTTCTTACCAATATCACCCCATGCTGCACCCTCTGGCAGCACCAAGTCGAGATCCTCTTGAAAGTCCATGCCACCATATGGAAAGTCCTCGACCATAAGTAACTGGCCTTCCAGCCAGCTAAAGAACTCGGGACCAAAACTGATGATAGGACCCCCACCATGGCGGGTCATCACCTCTGCCCACCTGAGCATGTGAGGATCTCTCGGATCCCTGTCATCTAGTACCAACTGCAGGCGCAAGAGAGGAACCCGCTCCAAGAGGAATGATACTATGATCGATCCGTATCCAAACTACTTGAGCTCCCCGCGCTGACACTTGGTCAGCTAAGCTCAGATGTTGGCGAGGAGACCCTCACACCAATTGAAAACCATGGGAGACATATAGTCTTCCGCATACAACATCTGAGTCCGGGTAGCCGTATGTGGAGCTTGGCTACCCACCACCCTAGTAATAGTGAGTAGTATGGTCCGCAGTGGACGACTCACCACATCTCTGATGAGTACCTTCCCGCTGGAAGGACAAGAAGTAGCTATGAAGTGCTGCGACACCATGTCCTCAAACAATGTTTCTATTTTTGGCCCATATTTCTATTTATAAATAGAATGGAATATTCCTTTTCAAATATTTTGATGCTTTTGGGCCATTTACTATAGTTTCGACCGTTTGTCATTATATTTGGGGCTATTTGACACTTTTTTTAGTGTACAGGAGTCGCAAAGTGGTCTTTTTGTGTCATTTCTCGCATTACCAACGGTAACTACAGGTATGAATGCCCCTTTCAATGTTTTGTCATTATTATTTTTGGTTAAGTCGTAATTATTGCATGAGGATGAGTTTACTCTTCATTTGTTCTCGTACTCACCCAACCATGAGAACAAGTACCGAGTTATGATTTATCACTTTTTCGGGCTCGTTAAACTTCTACGGAAAGGGACACCCCCCGGAGTCCATAGTTAAGCTCTTTTCAGATTCCCTAAAATTGAAAAGATCGCCAAGCGAACTTATCGCATTCACGCTTGTTAAAGTATTTGAATGGTCATCTTCCTGGTGATAGTTTACCCCTTTTTTGGACTAGGGGGCACTAATTATGAAAAAGGAATACTCCAACCAACCATGACTGGAAGAGTCCTCTCCCGCATTGTTTTACCCTTTTTTCGGGCGATGAGGCTAACTTTACGAAAAAGGACCATTGGAGTCTTCTTTAGTTCTTTTCAGACTCTCTAAATATGAAATGAAGACCGAGTTTACCTTCTATGGACTCGTTGAATTTTCACATTGAAGGGCCCGTCATGGGACGAACCCCTCCTATCCCAGGTTTGGAAAATATTTGGGATTGGACTCATCTATGAGATGAGCTATACCGAGCATCTGGTTACCCTCATCAAGCTCGTAAAAAACACATGAGGCACTCATCATTCATGATGGGGAAAAAGGAAAGTGTTTTTGTTACATACCTTAGTGGTAGTATATAGTCTTTCTTGAACATGGCACTCATCTGCATTTGCATACAGTACTTGGGTCATCTGTTTGTCTATGAGTCCCCGCTTACTTTCTGAGTTTTGTTACTCCTCTTAGTCATTCGGAGAAATCTTCCACCATCAGTTGCATTTGAAGTCTGCGTCATTCTCATGTCAATACTGCCAAGTCATGCCATGCCCATGTTCAAGAACACATTCACCATCTACCATTTGCAGTCAGTACACACATCGTCATGCTGTTGTTACTTTGATTCAGTCTCACATGTTACTGTACCATCCGATCCACTCTACACATCTTTTGTCGTGTTTCGTGTCGATTGATGGGGGATTCATCATGGCCCTCCTTCGACAGGTTCATCCTTGTCGACTTCAACTCATCATCCAAGGATTGAATCTAGAAACCAGTCAAGTACCTTGGCCCTGCATGCCTCAATGGCATATTACCTTGGTTTCATCATGAGTTTACATCATTGACTCTTGATTGAAAGATTTCATCTTGCACTCGAATTCAACCCATTTATTCACGCTTGATGATATGTACTGTGATACCTTGGGAATCATCAACATTAATGGTGATCTCCCTCGCACTTGTTAACGGTTTACATCAATGACCCGTAATCAAGTGGTTTCTACCATGTTCGACGTCAAGACATTTGTAATCAAATGGATAGATTCGTATCATTGCGGGTTCAGCTTGAAGGCCCTGGGGAGTCATTTTTACCCAGGTTGCGATGGAGTTTGTATTGAGTCATATTACACGGATCCACTTTTGTATTGATCGTGGCTGTGTTATCATCTCATTATGGATCTACGCTTGTGTCTAGTATCCATGATTGTGTTCAGTCGGTCATTACTACCATGGATCTGCAATGTATTGTTCAGCAGCCATGTTGTACTTCATATGAGATTGTCAGTTCAGAGTCAGTTGTGCTGCAGCAGCGTCCTTCATCCGACGGGTCTTTTGCCATTATTTATATCAAAGCATTTCACCTGTAAATCCTTAACAACTTCATGCTTTCGGGGGCATTCTGTTACACCTAAAATCTACCCATCATTACGATTTAGTATATACATCTCTGAAGTCATTTGGACCAAGTATTCATTTGGGAGGATTTGTACTCAGTTTGTACAACCTTTTGAGAGGTCGTCACAGGTTGAACACTAGAAACATGCGATGTCACAGGTTGCTCTATAGTAAGGTGCGATGAGGTCTGTTAATGGGAAAAAATATCCATTTTGGGATCTTTCTCGAAGCTTTCCCATTTGGGGGCTTATCCCTGATCTCTTGGAGATCTGGTAATATACCCCTAACTCATTGGGAGGATCCCCTATCTCTCTCCTACCATCTCTCAACCTATCCTATCCATAACCCCATCCACTTAGTCCTATATAAGTGAGGCTCACTCCCATACCAAAGGGAGGAAGGCTATGGTATCTACATGCTGGTGAAATCTATCTTGGGAGGAAGCCTATAGTGCTTACATGCTGGGAAATCTCTCTTAAGACACCTTCACTCACCTCTTGGAGAATTCATGCTTCCTTGGGAAGTCTTGGCAATTGGCTTGTGTGGAGAAGGGTTGCTACGTTAAGTCATTGCTTGGAGTTCTATATCTCTATCATGTACTCCTCTATTTACAGTAATACAAATGCTTTCCACCAATATCGTTCTTATGTGTAATGATGTTGTGTTGTTTACCTGCTTAACTGTTTACATAGATATTTTATTGTATAGATGATCTTTACTCGTTTCTCTTTTCTGTGTCTTAACAGGTCTTGCAGCTTGGATCTGACGACCGTGGGACGTGGAGAAACATTCAGGAGAAAGGATAGCGAATCAAAGAGGTAAGAAATCTAGCACTTGATCCTTAAGTAGATCTAGGAAACGTGTTTGTAGTCTGTTCTATTTGTTCTAGACTCGCATTGAGCTAGGGAGATCCTGCTCGTGTCCGCCCGAGTGGATTGTCTAGTAACAGCACTTGGGGAGCTACTAAACACATATCGTCCAGGTAATTGGGTATTCAAGAAAGGGTACGGTCCCAATCCTCCTTGTCGCATTTTACTATTGGACCCTGCAGTATATTGCGAGTTGCGAAGCCTTGACAATCTTGTGAGGTTCCAGACCGTTGGATCCACTCTTATAACATAAGTTTGCTTGTGCCCTTAGTTTGTGTAGGTTTTTTCTAGTGTGCTTTTCTTTCCTTTAGCTTGCCTTAGGAGAAACTTCTTGTTTAAGTCACTCTGGCTGACTTTCCTTGGAGAAGGTCTCGTAGGATTCAAAATTTGCCACCCAAATATCCCCTTAACCAGGAGGTAATTTTGAGGGTAAGGATGGATCCACAAGCCAGGTTCAGGCCACATGAAGTGGAAAACCCCACTTTGAATGTTGGAGGACTTTTGTTTCCTCATACTCCTCCAGATTCACCTGCCTCTCATCCCTCGTAGGGTGAAGAAGCACAAATCCCCACTTCACAAGACTTACCTCCCGTTGCACTGGGAGAGCCTGGATCATTGGAATGGATAAATAAACCCTAAGATGACCCCACAGCAGCTGCTGGTCTATCAACATCTTATTGGACATCTTCTACAGGCCATCCAGTGGCCCATTTTGTCGTTGCACCCCCCCTAGTGGGACTACTTTGGATGACCCCTTAGCTTACTATCGTAGCCAATTGGATCACTTTCATTCTATGGCTGAGAGGTGTCGGAGGTCAAGCCTCCAACGAAGGGTTGAAGACCCGATGTTACCTCCTTATATACTAATCCCAGGTCGCTCTTTATCTTTTGAGTCACTAGAACCATCCACGCAACACGTGACCACTACTGACATTTGTCAACCATCCATTCCTGCACATACATCTCCTAGATAGGAGACCAGTTCAGTACCACTCACAACCCAACCTGTTGAACAACAACAGTCCAACACACCTGTGGTCACCACGATCACGTTACCTACTCCTCCCCCACCCCAAACTTCAAGGGGAGGATACTCTTTATGTCCAACCTTTTTTACGAGTAACGTCAATCCCACGGTGAACAATCAACAACCAGTGTTGGGTCAACCTTTACTTAGTGGTCAGCAAGTTGTTGCTGGGGGGAAACCCCCGTCTCTTAACCATAATACTGCAGCAGGAGTTCCCATCGGGCCTTCCATTGGAAATTACCTACCTCCTGGACCTTCCAGTTCGGGACTATCCCATGTTGGGGGACCATCCAACGTACCTAAACATCCATCGATTCAAGTGTATCCAGGTCATCCTAACCCTGTGCCGGGTCAACTCAACCACGAAAACGTACTCTACAGGGTACCCTACCCCGGTAATCCTTACACTCTATGGTGACAACAAAATGTTTTACAACATGGACCCCCACTTACAGTCCCTCCACCCCTGTTTGGTCCACCCCCACCTCCCATTGGAGGCGGTGGCCCACCCCATAACTATGGAGGAGGCGGACCTCTACCTTCTGGCAAAGGACCACCTCACTTCGGCCACCATGGCCCACCCCCTCCCAGCGGAGGTGGTGGAGGAACACCCCCTTCTGGTGGTGGTGGTGGAGGACCTTCTCATCCCGGTGGTGGTGGTGGTGGACCACCACCCCACTATGGTGGAGGTGGCGGAGGAGGCTCTTACCCTTTCGACGGCGGTGATGGCCCACCACTCCCTCTCGGAGGAGGTGGTGGAGGCCCATCCTATTCCAGTGGCAGTGGCGGACCACCACCTCCTCGTGGCGGAGGCAGTGGCGGCCCATCCAACCCTAGCGGTGGTGGCGGACCCCCGCTATTTGGAGGTGGCCCACCCCCTCCCAGTGGCAGAGACGGGCCCCCACCTTATGTTAATGGGCCACCTTATTATGGTAATAGACCACCTTACTATGGCGGCGAACCTACATTTGGTCCGGGCAGCCTGTACCCCTATGCCCAGTTTTCTCCTGGCACACCCTACGGTCAAATGATACAAGGTCACACAGGTCCTTACACACCTTATCCGTACTATCAGTACTCGCAGCCTAATCTGTAGCTGCCCTTTTTGGCTACTTTAGACCTACCTGACTTTTCTCGTTTGAGCAATGACCCCATTTACCACGGAACTAATTGGCCACCTGTTCTGGTGAAACTTCCATCAGATATCCCGAAATTTGACGGTAAGCCGGGTGACGATCCTAAAAACCACGTGATGAAATACCACTTATGGTGTTCATCCAACTCTTTGATGGACAGCTTGATCCGTCTTAGGTTATTCCAACGGACTCTCACTAGTTCGGCTACAAAGTGGTATATTGAACTACCACCCCATTCTTTTCCCGATTTTGGTTCTTGCTATGAACGTTTTGACTCATTTCCAACTACCTATACGGTATGAAACTGGTACAGATATTTTAACCTCTCTCCATCAAAATACTGCTACTCATATCTCAGATCATATAGATGAGTGGCGGAGGAGATGACGTCAGATTAAGGCCCCTATTCCAAATCAACTCCTAGTAGACTAGTTTACGAAGTCTCTCATTCCCACCATAGCTCGAGATGTTTCCATGGGAGGTGCTATCACTGAAGAGCAAGCTATCGCTCATGCCCATTTGCTAGACTTAGTCTATGCCCAATCTGGCACATTTTTTGACATTCTTCCTGACGCCCCCCATAGCACCTACGATCCCACGAAACCACCCAAGGGACCCCAAGCCGATGGCGTTATTAGATCCCTTACCATCCAGCCTTCTTCCCAAACCATTGGATCGTTGAACCCACAAGGTTCTTCCCCATCACCAACGCAGGCTGGTCATGGAACCACAAATCATCCACTCTTGTTATCACCGAAGAAGTGAATTATGTTTCATCAGCTTCACCTCAAAAGTCTTGTTGTAAGAAAAAGAACAAAGGGAAACCTAAGAAATCTACCACCCAGTAGGAACAAAAGAGCACCCCTGATGACACCAAACAGAAAAGGAATTTGAAGTATCCTTGCCTACTGTGTGGTGATGATCACTTTTCTAAAGAATGCCCCCATAGATACGAATTTCAAAAGTTTCTTAAGGGTAAAACCACACCCGCAGTTCTCAATGATCACTTCCCTGCTCAAAATCAGCAGTCGATCGCTCACACTTCTTCTTCCCAAGGAGAAGCATCCACCACCGCACATGTTCTCATGATGCGTAGCAAAACTATCAACTTGAACACCTGTTCTCGTTCGTATGACTCCATTCCAGCAAAGGAACGTGTTGGAAGTAATACTGGAAAAGCTTCCGCTTCGATGCTTGATGTCAATATACCGACTGCTCCTCTCACCATAGAGAAGCCCTCGTTTGAGTCATTGTTGCGTCCACCCAAGAGCACAATTAGAAAATCAGTTTTCAATCCTAATGCTCAGGCTGCTAAAAACTACAACATTGTAGAGGACCTAGCACAAGCTCCTTGTGCTATGTTGATGCTAGAGGTCTTGCAAAACTGTCCAAATCAACGTAAGACTCTCCTCGCTGCCATCGGTGCAGTTGACCCAGATTCATTGAATACCATCATGTTTCGGCTGGAATATTTCAAACTGAAGCTCTCCCATCAATTAGCATTTCAAGTTGCTACAAACATTGTTGTGAAGACAATCCATCGTATCTTTATGGACGAAGGTGCCTCTACGTCAATCATGTCGATCTCATGTTGGAGAGCCATTGGCTCTCCTGAGTTGAACCATTCCCCTACCACTCTGAGAGATTTCGACGGACGTGGCTTTCAACCTCATGGGTCGTTACAAGCTACAACAGTGTATTTGGGGGGAAAGACCACCACCATTAACATAGAATTGGTCGTTGCCCCATTGGATTACAACATTCTGCTTGGTAGCATCTATCTTCCACATAGTACAATTCCCCCATCAAGGCCGAATTGTCACAGTCGACCAACTGGATTTCTGCACACCTGATACCAGTACTTACCCAGGCGATAATGTTCCTTCGATTGGACAATCTTCACAAAAGTATGAGAGTGTGGGGGTTGGCCTCCTTAAGGATTCATCCCTTATGGGCATCTTTCCTACTTCGGATCCCCCAAACCATGTTGCCACGGTGAACATGATCTCCTCGCAGATTTCATCTATCCCCGACTCCACTGATTCATGGCTTGTACCTGATGAAGCTACCACACACTTGATTGGAGATACTATGCCTCTATCACCCACTAAACTCGTGTATGAGGCTATCCAATCAGCACCGGAGCAACACTTAGCTGTGGCCTCCACCTCCTGTTCTCTACAATGGACATCATCCGATCCTCTGCTACGGACTTTTCATTTTGATGAGTCCATTATGGAAATCATGAGCTCAAATGATCCGCCGTGGGAAGACCTCCGCCATCGTTCGTCTTTCCTTCCCTTGTTGGATACTGTGGAGAATAGCATTCACACCATCTTTACACCGAATGTCTACTCTGGCTCTCAGTCCTTGATACTTGAATGTCAAAAGGGCTCCGAAGGCAACCTCGCCAACATTGAGCCTACCACTTTAATAGACATTTCTGTCAATCCTGGTGTAGTGGAACACATTCAGTTAGGTTAGAAGTGTTCCCCTGAAGAATTCATCGTCACCACGGCCTTATTCAAGCAATTTCGAGACGTGTTCACTTGGACCTATGAGGAGATGCCTGGGATAGACCCCTGCATTTTTTTGCGCGAGATTAAAACCTATCCGGACGTCAAACCTGTCCGCCAAAAGTTGTGATCGGTAGACCCTAGGAAGACTGTGGCAATCAAGGCAGAAATTGAGAAACTCTTGAAGGTCAGTTTCATTTACGCTATCCCATTGACAGAATGGGTCTCAAACGTCGTCCCTGTTAATAAAAAACAGGGTACCATCTGTGTCTGTGTTGACTATCGGGATCTCAACAAAGCTTGTCCCAAGGACAACTAACCAACTCCCTTCATCGACAATTGTGCTAGAAGTGTCATTTTTTTATTCATGGATGGCTTTTCCAGATACAACCAAATTGAGAACCACCCCAAGACTGCTTTCATCTGTCCTTGGGGAATGTCTGTGTACTGTAAACTTCTGTTTGGTCTTAAAAACGCTAGTGCCACATTCCAGCGGGCCATGTCCTACGCTTTCCATGATGTTAAGGACTTTGTGGAACCTTTCTTGGATGACCTCCCTGCCCACTCAAAGCAGCGTGAGTTCCACTTAGATCATCTGATGGCCATTTTCCTCAAATGTAGGCAGTACAATATCCATCTGAATCCTCACAAGAGTATTTTTTGTGTCGAGTCCGGACGCCTCTTAGGTTTTATTGTCTCGAAAGATGGGATCTGCATTGATCCCTTGAAGGTGGAAGCCATCATCGCTATTCCACCTCCAACCATCATTATGGAACTTAAGAGTCTGCAAGGACGTGCGACTTATTTAAGGCATTTTGTTTGTAATTTCGCACAAAAGATGCAGGGTTACATGAGATTGATGAAAAAGGATGACACATTCATTTGGGATGATCAAGCTCAACAATATTTCGATAGTTTAAAACATGCCATCACGCATGCCCCTGTGATCCAACCGCCAAATTACTATCGATATTACATTTTATATTTCGCCGCTTCCGACACCACTATCGCCATGGTTTTAGTATAGGAAGACCAAAACACCCAAGAACATGTGATATACTATGCCAATAAAGGTCTTGTTGATGCTTAAACTCGCTATTCACATGTTGAAAAGCTCGCTCTCGCGGTAGTCATAGCCATGCAGAAGTTTCATCATTACATTTTGCTTCGCAACACCACCACCATTGCTGATTCAAACCCCATGTACCACGTTCTGACTCGTCAGGTACTTGGGGGAAAGTATTCACGCTAGATCGTGATACTGTAAGAATTCAATCTTCTTTTCGAAAAATCCAAGTCGAAAAAGTCTTTGGTGTTTGTTGAGCTCATTTGCGACCTTCCCCGTACTAATGCAGAATCTGATCCTAATGACTCCTTTTCGGATGAGTCATTGTTTCTTATCAGTACGTCTGATCCATGGTATGGAGATATCACATTGCATCTTCAAACCCAACGTTTCAGCCCTGAATTGTCTCGTGACGACCGTCGTCGCATATGCCACCATGCAAAATATTATCTGATCATCAGTGATACTTTGTACCATCGTGGTATTGATTCTATCCTTCGACGTTGTCTTACTCATGATGAGGCTGAACATGTTCTGAATGACTGTCACGCTGGGGCATGTGGCAGTCACCTCTCGGGGATGGCTACAGCCCATAATATTTTGCGCGCAGGATATTACTGGCCGTCTATCTTCAAATATTGCATCGAGGCCGTAAAAAAATGTCCTCCTTTCCAACATTTTCATACGAAAAAGCACACCCATCCTGCCCCTTTACACCCGGTTATTGTCGTTGGCCCATTCGCTAAATGGGGCATTGATTTCATGCATTGTAAGTCTACCTCAGTCAGGGGGCATAGTTACGTCATTGTAGCTGTGGACTACTTTACAAAGTGGGCCGAGGAAATTCCTACATACACGAACAACGGCAAGACCACCGCACTCTTCATGTTTAACCATGTAATAGTGCGGTTTGGAGTTCCTCAAGGAATAGTTACTGACCATGGTTCTCACATTATGAACTATATGGTTGACAAGTTGAATGATAGATTGGGTTTTCTCCATGAAAACTCAACACCGTAATACCCACAATCAAACAGACAAGTCGAGGCCATTAACAAGCTCTTGAAAACTATGGTCCAACGTATGGTGGGTACGCACAAGGCCAATTGGCATAATATGCTCTTCTCCGCACTTTGGGCTTATTGAACCTCCGTTAAAACAGCCACTGGATTTACTCCTTTCCAACTAGTGTATGGATTGGAGGCGGTCCTTCCCATTGAGTGCGAGATTCCGTCTCTTAAGCTCGCCATCGAACTTCTCCCAAACACTACTGCCAATGAAGAATGCTTCCTCTACCTAGCTAAGCTCGATGAGACTCGCCGAGATGCCGCTCTTTCCAATGAAGCTCATAAGAAACGCATCAAAGCGTAGTACGACAAGTCGGTAGAACCTCGCACTTACAGCGAGGGAGATTTGGTCCTCACATATGACCAAAAACATGATAAGTTGGGGGTAGGGAAGTTTGAGTCCATGTGGCATGGACCTTACATAGTGAAACGTGTCTTGGAGAAGGGAGCCTATGAGCTTGAGGACTACGACGGGATATCTTTGGGTGAGCCCCGCAATGGGCTCTACCTAAAGAGGTACTATTCCTGAGTCTTTCATGCATAGGAACTCTTGTATATACTGTACATGGCGTGTGTGTGTTTTTTGTGTGGTGTGATGCTTTGATTTCTTGCTTGTTTAGGTCTTGTTGCGTTTCTTATACCATGTTCTGTCTGCGTGTGTAGATGGAAACGTGTTATGGATTCACAGACAACGCCAGCCGGCATACCCGTAACCTTGATTCGGCAGCCTGGGTACTCTATTCACCTACCGGCGAGCTCATCATCTCAAGGGGAATGTGTCTAGGTTTCGCAACCAACAATGCTACAGAATATCAAGCAGTCATTGGAACCCTAACTGACGTTATTTATTTGGGTATGGACCATGTTGTCATCCACCTAGATTCTCAACTAGTGGCCTCTCATCTTAACCGAGTCTACGCCATCCGTGTTCCCATTTTACTCTGTCTCTATCGACGAGTCCTTCTCCTAGAAAGGTCCTTCAAGTCGATTCAATACCTGCACATTCCACGATACATGAACACAGTTGTCGATTCTATGGCCAACTTCATCTTAGATTGGTACATTGCACACACATAAGTATATATCATAAACTGTTAAAAGTAGACATAACATGTAAATAACTCATTTTATATAAGCAAACACATGACAAGACCACACCATTTATCCATTTTAAAACATATAATGTATAAATCGTCGGAATGTCTGTATATATATATATATATCATCATAAAAAGTAGTGCTAGTACAAAAGTCTAAAGCACAACGGCTTTCAGTGAGTCTCTACAAAATATGAAGCCTCGTAGCTTTTAGTAAGTACAAAAATATGAGGCCTCTAAGCTCTCAGTACATGATAACAACATCAGGCCTATTGCCTGGCCCGTGCAACCCTAGGTGGTCTAACAGCTCTAGCCTATAGAGTGTGGAAATAGTCAACTGCTCTCGCAACACTGCGAAGCAGCGCATTGAAGTGCACAGTCGCTCCAACCATGTACACCTGCATCGGCTGCGGCACCTCATCTACCGTCGGCTCGGGAACGTCTAACGTCAACCCACATAGGTTGGCATAGACTCCATCCATCTCTGCAATAGTAGAATGTATAGCAGGACCCACGACTACTCCCTCTCCTCTCTCTCCCCTCATGAGAAGAGAGACTCCCATTGGTCATACAGGGCCCACGTCTGCACACACATGTTTTTAACTTGTCATCAATATAACAAAAAAATCATAAATGCACAAAACTTAAAAAGTACAAAGATTCATTGTTCTTACCTACGTCTCCCCATGCTGCTCCCTCGGGTAGCAGCAAGTCCGGGTCATCTCTAAATCCCGTACCACTGTACAGGAAGTCCTCTACCATCAGTAACTAGCCCGCTAGCCAGCCGAAGAACTTAGGACCATATGTTATGATGGGGCCCCCACCATGTCGGGCCATCACCTCTGTCCACCTAGCCATGTGAGGATCCCTAGGATCCCTATCCTTTAGCGGTACCTAAGGACGCAAGAGGGGAACCCATTCCAAGAGGAACGAGATCACTATCGAACCGTAGCCAAACTATTTGAGCACTCCCCGCTGACACTTAGTCAGCTGAGCTCGCATGTTTGCGAGGAGTCCCTTGCACCAGTTGAAGATCCTCGGAGACATGCAGTCCTCCGCATATAGCATATGAGACCTGGTGGCTAAGTGAGGAGCTTGGCTCCCTGCCATACTAGTAATGGTGAAACGTATGGTGCGCAATGGATGTTCCCACACATCTTTTATGAGAAACTTCCCACTAGAAGCACGAGTGTTGGGAATGTAGTGCTGCAGGATCATGTCAGCCACAGTTCGATCACTTCCATGTGATCCAGGAAGAATCACAGTGTCCCCTCTTCAGGACAATCTGGTCAAAAAGTAGATGTCCTCGACATCTATGGTAAGCACGTGCTCACCGATCACGAAATATTGCTGGGCTGCATCCCAGCATCGGAGCATATGGGTCAGTAATGGGATTTGGGCCCTCATTCCCTGGATCTCGAAGAACCTGAGGAGTCCACAGTTCCTCAGTGCTTCAACACATCGTGGATCATTTGCACCCTGTTCATCATCTAACTCATGCTCCCGTTCACGCCACTCCAAAACCATTATGGCTGCTAATAACCTGCCAAAAGGTGAATTTAAACATTGTTAACACTTGCTTCAACCACCAAAGTTCTTTTTTTGGGCGTGGTTTATGTTTGGGGTTAGACGTTTCCACTGTCGTGCCCCGTTATTGCTAACAGTGCGACGTCGTTGCAATCCATCAATGCAAGCTTTGCAACGACTCAGTCTCGTCGTAGTTCTCGAAAGGGAAGACTGCGACGACCCGAGGACGCAATGGCCCTTCACAAACCAAGCCAAAAACAAAAAAATGAACCTAATTCAAATATGTAAACCACTACAATTATGCTGGATGAAGTTTAGAGTTACCTGCTCCGGACGGCGGGTGAAATGGCTGCTCGTATCTCCTGGAATCAACAAGTGAAGTTTTGGCTCCAAATGGCACTTCTCCTCCCATTTGGAAAATGAAACAATGGTGACTGTATTTGGTTTTTGTTTCTATTTATAAACAAAATGGAATATTCCTTTTTTAAATATTTGATTCCTTTAGGTCATTTGCTATAGTTTGGATCGATTTTTATTATATTTGGACACTTGGTTGACTATTTGACCTAGTTTTCGAGTATGTAGGAGTCATTAAGTGTCTTTTCACGCCACTTTCACATTGGAATGGTCAGCTCAGGTATGAACACCTCTTGTGTGTTTTTGTCATTATTTTCCATTCATTAGATTATAATTATTTTATGATGATGAGCTTACTCTTTGTTCTTTCTCGTGCTCTTGAAACCATGAGAATACGTTACCGAGTTATGATTTATCACTTTTCCAGGCTCGTTAAACTCCTACAGAAAAGGAACCCCCCCGGAGTCTATCTTTAAGCTCTTTTCAGGCTCTCAAAATACGAAAAGATTGCTAAGTGAACTTGTCACTTTCACACTTGTTAAAGAATTTGAATGGTCGTCTTCCTGGTGATAGTTTACCCCTTTTTCGGACCAGGAGGAACTACTTACGAAAAAGGTATACTCCAGCCAATCATGACTGGAAGAGTCCTCTCCCACGTTGTTTTACCCTTTTTCGGGCGATGAGGATAACTTTACGAAAAAGGACCATTGGAGTCTTCTTTAGTTTTTTTCAGACTCTCTAAACTTGAAATGACGAACGAGTTTACCTTCTATGGACTCATTAAACTTTCGCATTGAAGGTCCCGCCATGGGACGAACCCCTCCTATCCCAGGTTCGAAAAATATTTGGGAATGGACTCATCTATGAGATGATCTATACCGAGCATCTGGTTACCCTTATCAAGCTCGTAAAAAACACATGAGGCACTCATTATTCATGATGGGAAAAAAGGAAATCTTTTATGTTACACCCTTTATCAGTGGCAGTATCTAGTCATTTCTTGAACATGGCACTCATCTGCATTTGCATATCACACTTGGATCATCTGTTTGTCCTTGAGTTTCACCTATTTCCTGAGTCTTGTTACTCCTTTGAGTCATTCAAAGAACGCTTCCATCATCAGTTGCATTAGGAGTTGGTACCATAACTCGTCAAGTCAATACTGCCAAGGCATGCCATGCCCATGCTCAAGAATACTCTCACTACTCATTATCTACAGTCAGTACACCTTCCATCATGTCGATCTACTCTGAGTCAGTCTTTCATGTTACTATACCATCCGATCTACTCTACACATCCTTTGTCGTGTTTTGTGTCGATGATGGGGAATTCATCATGGCCCTCCTTCGACGGATTCATCCTTGTCGACTTCAACACATCATCCAAGGATCGAATCTAGAAACCAACCAAGTACCTTGGCCCTGCATGCCTCAATGGAAAGTTACCTCGCTTTCAACATGATTTTACATCATTGACTCGTGTTTGAAAGATTTCATCTCGCGTTCGACTTCAACTCATTTATTAACACTTGATGATATGTACTGTGATACCTTGGGAATCATTGACATTAATGGTGATATCCCTCGCACTTGTTAACGGTATACATCAATGACTGGTAATCAAGTGGCTTCTACCATGTTCGACGTCAAGACATTTGTAATCACATGGATAGATTCATATCATTGCGGGTTCAACTTGAAGACCCTGGGTAGTCATGTTTTACCCAAGTTGCGATGGAGTTTGTATTGAGTCATGTCACATGGATCCACATTTGTATTGGTCGTGGCTATGTTATCATCTCATCATGGATATATGCTTGTGTCTAGTAGCCATGATTGTGTTCAGTCGGTCATTACTACCATGGATCTACAATGTATTGGTCGGTAGCCATGTTGTACGTCATATGAGACAATGTACTCAGAGTCAGTTGTATTGCAGCAGTGTCCGTCATCCAACAAGCCATTGCCATTCTTTCTATCAAAGCATTTCACCTATCCAAATTTCAACAGCTTCATGCTTTGGGGGGCATTCTGTTACACCTAAAATCCTACCATCCTGAGATTTAGTGTATACTTCCCTAAAGTACCATTGGCTAAGTCATTTACCTGGAAAGGATACATTTACATTTATGCTAGGTTTTGAGAGCTCGTCGCAGGCTGCACACATGCAACCTGCGACATCGCATCTTGCTCTACTGCAGGGTGCGACGAAGTCAGTTGTGGAAAAAAATAGGCCCTTCGAGCTCATTCTTGAAGCCTGCTGACTTGGATCCTTATCCTTGACCTCTTGGGGGAGCTGGCACTCAGTTCCTAACCTCTTGGGGGGATCCCCTATCTCTCTCCTACCATATCTCAACCTACCCTATCCATATCCTATCCATTTATCCCTATATAAGTGAAGCTCTACCCCTCTCCAAAGGGAGGAATTCTATATTGTCCACATGCTGGTGAAATCATATTGGAGATATCTCTAACTCATCCAATGAGAGACTCATACTTCCTTGGAAGGATACGGCAATTGGCTTGGATGGATAAGGGCTGCTACGTTAAGCCTTGGTTGTAGTCTTTTCTTATCTATGTACTTTCCCTATATTTACAGTGATATAAATGCTTTCCACTAATATTGTTTATGTGTGATGATATTGTATGGTTTACCTGCTTAATTGTTTACTTAGATATCTTATTGTATAGATGCTCTTTACTCGTTTGCATTGTTCTATGTGTCTTGACAAGTCTTGCAGTTGAGATCTGGCGATTGCAAGACGTGGAGCAACATCCAGGAGAAAGGATTGCGAAGTTGAAGTAAGACATCTAGTTACTTGATCCTTAAGTAGATCTAGGAAAGTAGTTTGTAGTCTGTATTATTTGTTCTAGACTCACATTGAGCTAGGGAGATCCAGCTCACATCCGCTCGAGTGGATTGTCCTTCAAACAAAAAGAGATCAATCGGATGTGTTTTCCAATGTGACCAACACATCAATAATAAGAAAGAACAATAACATGCACAAAGAGAAGTGTCATTCCTTCAATGGAGAAGAGAATTCACTTCACATTGAATTCACCAATCCCGTATAACATATTTATACATTCTTCTCATGCATCGGCTTCTTCTAACTTTGGGATGAACTCGCCCTCAGAATGGATGTATCAATATTCCATGAAGAAGTGTGCCCCATTTCTCATGCAGTTCTTTATCTCATTGATCTGTCTCTTAGGATTAAATCGTCTCTTAACTGAAAGCTTTCCCACTTAGTTAGGTGGCTAACTTAAGTGTCATCATGCAAGTGTCACAACTCAAGTGTCTTCTTTTAGTTTAACATAAGTGTCGTCATGCAATAACATTTAGTTAACTATATATTCTTTGGTGTCACTTAGTTTACTCTCTTTAACTGATTATTTCTTGATAACTTCACTGTAGTGATCAATTTGAGTTCTCCTTGATTTACTGAAGTGTCGTATTTTATTTTAACTAAAGTGAAAACACTTTGGTTAACTAATCCTTCTTATTTAACAATTAATTAACTATTATTAACTGAAATCATGTTGATTGATTTACTTGTAGTGACCACGGTGAGTTCTTTAGTTAACTGAGGCATACATTGTGGTTTTAACTTAAGCTTGACAATTTGAGTTCACTTAGTCATCTCCTGATCAATTGCATTTATCTTTTTCTCTATGCATTTATCTTTATCTCTTTATCTTTTACTACATGGTCAATATGTGCTAACTTTAATTATCCATCACGTTACTTTATACTAAGAAGAATTATCGGATGATGTGATCATAGTATATTATTCCATACCAAATGATCATATGCTAAAGTAATTCACTTTAGAGGTGATCAATATCTAAAGGGGACTTAATAGAAATCTGGTGATCATGGTTAATAATACATCACATGACATCAACTTCTTTTAACAAGTAAAGAATGACCTTTATACAGAAGTTCCACCTCTATACGGGAGGTCCATACCATGGATACCTTTACACGAAATTTTCATATGAGAATCATGACTTGACACACAAGCCTGGAGCCTTGTCCAACAAGACTTTACAACACCATTACTTTGATCAATTGCCTCTATATGGGAGGAATAACCTTTACATGGAAGGCAATCAAAGTGTTCACCTATATACGGGAGGATCAATATTGGTTGCACAATGGTTTGGATAATGTCTCCTAATGCTATACATTTAACACTCCCTATCAGCGAGGGAGGCATTCTCTTCCATACCAAGATTGTCTCAGAAGTACCTAAACTTTGTCACTGATAGAGGCTTTGTTAACACATCTACAATATGCTAATCAATAGCAATGTACTGAAGTTTCACTATACCTTTCTGGACCATGTCTCGGATGAAGTGATACTTAATTTCAATGTGCTTCAACTTGTCATGAAACAATGGGTTTTTGGAAATATTGATGCAACTCTAATTGTCACACCTAATAACTATAGGCTCGAGATTTTCACCGAAAAAACCCTACAAGTAGTTTTCCGAGTCACACAATTTCTCGGCTGGAAACACTAGGAGCTATGTATTCTACTTTATTAGTGCTCTGGGATACAGAACCCTGCTTCCTGCTGGACCAAGATATCATAGCTGATACTAGGATATAACAGTAACCAGATGTACTCTTATGATCCACAATGCTTCCTCCCCAGTTTTATTTTGTATAACCAAGTAAAATACTCTACTAGAGGCATATCTGCGTCCATATGAAATTGTACCTCGAAGGTACCTAAGCACATGCTTAGTAGCAATTCAATGTATGTTTCTTGGATCATACATACATTGACTCAGAATTCTCATGGAATAACATACATCATGCCTCGAATGTATCAAGTACATTAGTGATACTATAAGTTGTCTATACAAACTGGAATCCACTGGATCTGATCTAGATTTTAACTCATGAAGCTTCCTCAAATTGGAAACCATCGATGTAGTCATAGATTTGTAATATATCATGCCAAAGCTGCGCAATATATCCACGATGTACTTCCCTTGAGATAGAAAATTTTCATCTTTTCTTTACCAGATCTCAAGGCCAAGAAAGCAGTGCATTAGAACTAACTCTTTCATCTCGAAATCTGAGGTGAGCTCCCTCTTGCACCAAGCAATCAGATGTTCCTCTCTAGTGAGAAACATATCATCGACATACAAAACCAATATCAACGGTTTGTTCTTCACTACTTTGAAGTACAAATTTGGATCAGCTTCACTCTTACAGAAACCCAGTTTCTGAAGGTGTTAACACCCAAAAAGTGCTCACTAGCTCATTCCCGTATTCACATGACCCATTTGTCCACTTTTTCCACCATTTGAGCCTCTAAAACCATCAAAAGGTCACAAAAAATATCATAATACACCTTTTTCCCCTCAAAATCTATATTTTTCCTCAAAAAACCCTAAAAAAGGGTCTAAAATTCCCAAAAAATATTAAAAGGGAATAAAAATATTCAAAAAAGGAAAAAGAGGGAAAAAGAGACCTAAACCATGTTGGTTAATACCATTGGTTTCCTCAAAACCATAATGGTATTCCCCATCACCAAAAACTATAAAAAGGTGATAGGGGCTCCTCACTTTTCATCCATATTTCATCCTATCCTCATGCTGCCAAAATCCATCTTGAGCTTTGCCCAACCATTGAAGCATTGGAGAAGAAGAGACCATTGGACATTGGAGAACCTCAACCTTGGAGCTACCCAAAACTCACCATCCTCACCATTTGAGGTAATACAAAAGTTTTAATTTTTATTTACATGCTTATGAATCAATTTTGTTCATTGTTATCAATCTAGAATTCTTTATTTTACTGTTTACTGCCATTAATCTATAGTTCATATTTGCTTATTTACATTGCTTTATTTGAAACTGTTGCTACTAGTTAGCAGGTGCATCCTTGCACATGCTTGGTTGAAAAACCAAGCAACAGTTTTTGGCGACTCCGCTATTTTTTGAATTTTAAATTTTTGCTTTAGATCTTTATTTTAGTTGTTTTTCCCATTTAAAACTGTAGATCTGTCATACTAGTCAGCTTCTTAATAGCTACCCTAGCCATTGGCCCTTTCTGCAGCCCGAAACAACCCAAAATTTCAATTTTCGGGTTCGTTATTCGACGGTCGTTTTCCGTCCGTCCATCGCGACTTTCGGCACCCATAGTTGTGCGGTCCATCGCGACTGTGAGCCTTTTTTCCACACGGTCCATCGCAACTTTTTGAATTTTTCCCGCGCGGCTCATCATGGCTGGGCAACCTTTTCCCACGTGGTCCATTGCGACTATTTTCCATTTTTCCGCGTAGCTCATCGCGACTTTTGACCACCACGCTGCGATTCACATTGCGGCTTTCGTCCACATCGCCGCAGGGCTCATCGCGGGTTTTGACCTGACAGCCGCGATATTTCCTGTTTCGGTTCGGCCGATTTTTCCAAAAAAAAATTCGCCCAATCAGCCCATTTTTTCCAGCATCAATTTCTGCAATTTTTTACAGCCCATTGTGTCATTATTGCAGCATTATTAATTGATATTCGGTTAGATACTTCATTTATCTTTTTGAAAATTTTCAACTAATTGAAAGAAAGATTTTTTAAGTATTTCTGAGATTCTAATTTTAATACATTGCAAAGATAGAACCATATTTCTAAAATTGCTCAATATTTTTCCCAAGAAAGACTCTAAAATCCATTTATTTTCACATCTATTATTTGCTTTACTTTTTAAAGAATCCATATTTTTTGAAAAGGTTATTAAAGCATTTACATTTGAAACGTATTTCATTTTTTCGCAAATTAGAATCCTTATTTTAGTTTATGATTAAATCGCCCATGCGAGGCACATTGTTTTGGTATACACCTACACCAGCACACAATCTGTCACAATAATTTCAAGTGAGCCTTAAAAGTTACCTTAACTCAACCAACATTCTAACCCCACTTGGGGAACACAAAAAGAATTTTGTAGCTAGGTATGACTGAGGGGATAAGTATCCAAATAACACCCCTCACTCATTTTTCATGTTGAGACATAGTGGTTGACATTTAGGGTACCAAAATCCCTTATTATTTGTTTTCAGAGTTTAACACCAATTTATCGGGAAGGCCTCTCCCTTAGGAGGGTTGAAGTAGCCAGACTGGTTCTGAAAGCCTGAGTGGAATACTGCTATCCATTCAGTAACTGAAGGATACCTTTCATAGTTCTCGTTGTACCACCTTTATGGGAATACAACGGCGATAGAACCAAACTACATATTCACCCAACCGAACGTGTCATGAACGGGGTATCTTAGTGTCCAAACTTATAGGATTGTCTACCCGATGTCCCTCTCGGTAGGGGGATATCTAGCCTTTGATTCTACAATTTATATTGTCTGACTTGGATTTCATCACCTTGCAGAGAATATACCTTGTCGAGTCATAATACTTTTTAGTTAGGTGTTTGCATGCTCCATTACCTCCCTTTGGTCATAGAGTACACCTTTTTCTATTTTTAGGAGTTGTTTGCATGTTGGTTTCCTGACCACATTTTTTTATTACTCCACTTACTATAGCATAGCTGCTATAGTAAGTGTTTTGAGGTTGGTTTTTGGCCTGAGTGCCATTTTTTTTTACGTTCCCCTCTTGCACGCACGGTTGCATTAGGGTTTTAGAGCTTTCCACTCACCACCACCTAGTAGTTTTTATTCACCAACTGTCACCATTGATTCCCCAAGACGTTCTTGGTGCTTTCGGGGAGACCCCTCGCAGTACGGTTCCCTTGACTCCACACATCATCAGAATAGAGCCCCGTCATCCGATTCTGATGTGCCTCATTTCACATCTGATTCTGAGGCAAAATCTGAAAATCCCACATACACCACACCTACTAGCCCCATGGCTAGTTCGCATTACGATAACTTTTTCACAGGGGCTGTTGGTGGAACATCATTCACCCCCACCACCACAACGACCACCACGGTAGCCATAACTACCACCCCCCCCCTTAGGGATTCCTATTGAAATATTGTAACTTCTAAGAATATTATATTTGTATTATCCTGGAGATGTTTCATTCCTCCGATGGGACTTTATTGTATATTCGGAGATGTTTATTCCTCCGATGGATTGTGGTAACTAGGGTTATTAGATCTCCCATGTCGGGGTTGGCCCTGTGTTAATTTATTAGGGGTTATTAGACTCTCTTAGGAGAGGTTGGCCCCATAGGTTAAAAGTCAGTCGGGAAACAAGTATAAGTAGAGGAGGATGTTCCTCACTTATCTCACTCATCCATCACTCGGAAAGTAGCGCACAAGTGAGAGAGAGGTCTACATAGGAGGTAAAGAAGGAGCTCTAGTCTTGGACTACATCTTGCATTTGGTTGATCATCTTATTGAGGAAATCTTTGTTGGGTTTTCTACCCCATGAGGGTTTCCCATGGTAAAATCTTTGTCTATCTTGTGATTGTGTTTCTTTCAGTGATCTTGCTAGTCAAATTAGTATAAACTTAACATGGTATCAGAGCTAGCCCGAATAGGGCATCTTTCACAAGGTGAAAATCTCTCTCTCTCTCTCCTCCGATGAAAATTAGGGTTTCTACAAAAGAGGGTATTTTTGGATTCTGATTGCATGGCTAGATAGCCCTCCTCAAAATTGAAGTTTTGAGCCCTGGATCGAGGTTTTTGGTTGGGTAGAACTCCGAGAAAGTCAAACCCTAGTTTGACCAAAAGTGCAGAAAACCAAAAAACCAGAGAACCAGAAAAGCTGCACACCTGTGCACCAGTAAACCAAAAAATCTGCAAACCTGTGCACCAGAAAAGAGGAGACCAGAAAACCAGAAATTCTGTTGCAGATCCGGAAGGTGAAAAGTTGAAGTTTCCAGAAGCAGAACACACCAGAACTTCCAATTCAATCAAACACATCTCCTGGTAAGTGTTATTCTATCTCTTGAGAAACTTCAATCTCTTTTACCCCTGGAGAAGATGGCTCCAAGCACTAAGCTTGAAGACAAGATAGAGGGTATAGAAAATTTCCGGGCATGGAAATAGAGAATTGGCCTCATTCTTGAAGAGAATGATCTTGCCCAATATATCAAGGATGAGATTGCAGAACCTGGAGAAGATGAAGCCAAAGAGAAGTATAGGAAGGATTTGATTAGGGAAAAGAGAATCATTGCTGATTCTATTAAATACCACTTGATTCCCCAAGTGGCATCCAAGAAGACTCCAAAGGAAATGTATGATGCCCTTTCCAGAATGTATGAGGGAAAGAACATCAATAGGAAGATGAATCTGAGAGCTCAATTGAAGAGCACAAAGATGAATAAAGGAGAATCTGTTCAAGACTATTTCTCAAGGATCTCCCAGTTCAAGGAACAACTAGATGCTATTGGAGATACCCTTGATGAATATGAACTAGTCATGACTACTCTAAATGGTCTCACTAGACCATGGGAGTCATTTATCCAAACCATGTGTGACAAAAAGGAGAGCATGAAGTTTTATGTGGTATGGGAAGATTGCATCCAAGAAGAAGCTAGGGTTGCCAACATAGAAGCCCTGCTCAAAGAAGATGACCAAGCCTTGGCTACACACAACAAAAGAAGAAGGAATCAATCCTACTTCAAGAAGGACAGTCACAAGGAGTCTCAATCTCCACAAATAGGACAGATTGCTAGACATTGTCCTTCAAATAAGAAGAAATATCTTCACCATAAAAGACATCAAGCACATCTTGCAGAAGATGATAGTGAAGAAGAAGAAGAAGAGGAAGAAAGGCCTCATAAGAAAAGATCTAGAAGAGAAGAAGAAGAGGAAGAAAGGTCCTTCTTCAAGAGAAGATGTAGAAGAAATGAAGAAGAAGATGCAGAAGAGTATGTTCTATTCTCTGTACTCTCTGGATCTATAACACCTAGAGAAGATACATGGATTATTGATAGTGGTGCTTCAAAGCACATGACTGGACAAAAGAAAACTCTTTCAAAACTGGAAGAAAATACCTCCACACAGAAAGTGTCATTAGGAGATGACTATCAATATCCCATCAAGGGAATTGGTGAAGCAAACTACAAGCTTGATTCTGGAACCCCCATGAAGATGAAGGAAATATTGTATGTACCAGGATTGAAGAAGAACTTGCTTTCCATCTCAACATTGGATAAGAAAGGTTATAGAGTTGCATTCATTAATGGACAAGTATTAATGTGGTCCAAAGGTAAATCTATTAAGGATGCAATTGTCATTGGTGAAGAGGAAGGAGGTCTGTACAAGCTCAAGGGCCATCCAGAAGCTACCCTTGTGCATGAAGCCACTAGCCCAAATGAGCTATGGCATAGGAGGCTTGCTCATATTAATTACAAGGCACTACCTCATGTAAGCAAGGTAGTTATAGGTATTCCAAACTTAAATATTGATCATGATGGCACATGCAAAGGTTGTTCAAAAGGGAAGAATATCAAGAACCCATTTCCAAAGAGTGAAACAAAGACTAAGAGTACCTTGGAGTTAATTCATTCTGATGTATGTGGACCAGTGCCCTCCACATCCTTGACTGGATATGAATACTATCTCACATCTATTGATGACTATTCAAGGAAGACTTGGATATACTTTCTAAAAGGAAAGAATGAAGTTTTTGGAAAGTTCAAGGAGTTCAAAGCCTTGATAGATAATCATTCAGAAAAGAAAATCAAAATACTCAGGACAGATAATGGTGGAGAATATACTTCAAAGGACTTTGAAGATTTCTGTAAGGAAGTTGGAATCAAGAGGGAGCTAACCACTCCCTACAATCCCTAACAAAATGGTGTTGCAGAAAGAAAGAATAGAACCATCACGGAAGCTGTGAAGACAATGATACATGATCAAGACCTACCTATGTATCTATGGGATGAAGCAGCTAGGATAGCAGTCTATGTGCAAAATAGACTATCCCACAGTGCTCTTGATTACAAGACTCCAGAAGAAGTGTTCACAGGAAAGAATCCTGAGGTAAGTCACCTCAAGATATTTGGATGTCCAGTGTACATTCACATTCCAAAAGAAAAGAGGACCAAGTTAGATCCTTCTGGGAAGAAGGGAATATTTGTTGGATATTGTGAAGCATCCAAAGCATTCAGAATTTACATCCCAGGTTTTCATCATATGGAAATAAGTAGGGATGTGAAATTTGATGAAGAAGTAGCTCTCAAGAGATCTAGGAAGTACCAGTATGAAGAAGTATATGAAGAAGATGCACCTCCCAGAACTACAGAGGCTATACCCATCCCTGAAGATGTAACACCTGAATACCATGATATGATAGAACCACAAGAACCCCCCCTTTCAAACATTTCAAGGAAAAGAAAGCCAGCATGGGCAAGAGATATTATACTAGGAGTAGAAAAGTATGGAGCTCTTGAAGGCTGCACTAGAGTAAGCAAGAAACCAAAGCCATTCTCCAACTATATGGATTTGATGTGTGATCTTGTAGATCAAGAACCTACTAGTTATGAAGAGGCAGTTCATAAGAAAGAATGGGTAGAGGCAATGACAGAGGAATACCAGTCAATAATGAAGAATGATGTTTGGGATATAGTTCCCAAACCAAAAGACAAAAGTGTGGTATCCTCCAAATGGTTATACAAAATAAAGCATGTTGCGGATGGTAGCATTGAAAAATATAAAGTATGATTTGTGGCCAAAGGATTCTCTCAGAAAGAGGGAATTGACTATGAAGAAACATTTGCACCAGTTGCAAGGTACACTTCCATTAGAACCATCATGGCAATTGCATCCATGATGAAATGGGATTTACACCAGATGGATGTAAAGAAATCCTTCCTAAATGGTGTGATTGAGGAAGAAGTGTACATAGAACAACCACAAGGATTTGAGGTGGAAGATGGAAGAACCCATGTATGCAAACTGAAGAAGGCCTTGTATGGGTTGAAGCAAGCTCCCAGGGCTTGGTATGGAAGAATTGACAGTTTCTTGACAAACTTGGGCTTTACCAAAAGTAAAGCTGATCCTAATCTTTATCTCAAGGTTATGAATGATGAACCTGTCATACTGTTGTTATATGTGGATGATCTATTTCTGACTAGAAATGAGAAACAGATTATCGAGTGCAAGAAGAAGCTCTCATCAGAGTTTGAGATGAAAGATCTTGGATTGACGCATTACTTCCTAGGTCTAGAAGTATGGCAAAGACCAAATGGAATCTTTCTCAACCAAGGTAAGTATGTTGTGGGAATCTTGAAAAGATTCGATATGTTGGAATGCAAATCCATGGCCACTCCCATGGATTCCAACTTAAAGCTATTAGTTGATGACTCTTTAGAGTTAGTGGATGTGACTCTGTACAGACAGATTATTGGATCATTAATGTATCTAACGAATACCAGGCTAGACATATGTTTTGCGGTGAACACTCTAAGTCAGTATCTAGTGGAACCTGGACGAGTTCTCCTAATTGCTGCAAAGCATGTGATGAGGTACCTAAAAGGTTCGATAGATTTTGGTCTCTATTATCGTGGAGATCATGACTTCATATTATATGTCTACATAGATGTTGATTGGGAAGGAAGTGTATCAGACAGGAAGAGTACATCGGGTGGATGTTATTGTCTGGGATTTGCCATGATCTCGTGGTTCAGTAGAAAGCAGTCAAGTGTGTCTCTCAGCACAGCTGAAGCATAATATATAGCTGCCTGCTCTGCTAGTTGCAAAGCGGTATGGCTTCGGAAGTTATTATCAGGATTGTTTGACTTAGAGATGGACCCCACTATGATTCTATGTGACAACCAGAGTTGTATCAAGATGACAAAAAATCCAGTGTTCCATGATAAGTCAAAGCACATAGAGATCCGATATTTCTATATACGGGATCTGATATTTCTATATATGGGATATGGTGCAGAAAGGAGCTATAAAGCTCAAATATGTAGGCACTGATGAACAAGTTGCCGATGTATTGACCAAACCTCTGTCTCAAGTAAAGTTTGAGTATTTCCAAGACAAGCTTGGTGTAGTTTAGAAGGACCCTCCTCGAAAGGGGGAGTGATATGGTCGATAAAGATATCTTTGGATACTGGTATCGATGTGGATACCTGTATCAATGACTGTATACTTGTATTGGTGTGGATACTTGTATTGATGATGTATACTTGTATTGGTGTGGATACTTGTATTGATGATGTATACTTGTATTGGTGTGGATACTTGTATTGATGATGTGTATACTTTTATTGGTGTGGATACTTGTATTGATGATATGGATACCTGTATTGATGATGATACTGTATCAATGATGAGGCTACCTGTTCCAACGATGAGGTTGATGATGAGGTAGCCTGTTCTGACGATGAGGTCAATGAAATGGTGCTTAGACTTTGTCTAAGTGGACGGTAAGTGGATTGTATCATCCGTGGACTTTAGTCCTAAAGTGATCCGCAGACAGATATCTCCAAGAGTAAGAGGATTGTATCATCCGTGTACTTTAGTCCTAAAGTGATCCGCAAACAGATGTCTCCGAGAGTAAGAGGATTGTATCATCCTTGGACTTCAGTCCTAAATTGAGCCGCAGACAGATGTCTCCGAGAGTAAGAGGATTGTATCATCCTTGGACTTCAGTCCTAAAGTGAGCCGCAGACAGATGTCTCCGAGAGTGAGGGGATTGTATCATCCTTGGACTTTAGTCCTAAAGTGAGCCACAGACAGATGTCTCCAAGAGTGAGGGGATTGTATCATCCTTGGACTTCAGTCCTAAAGTGATCCGCAAATAGATGTCTCCAAGAGTGAGGGGATTGTATCATCCTTGGACTTCAGTCCTAAAGTGAGCCATAGATAGATGTCTCTGAGAGTGAGGGGATTGTATCATCCTTGGACTTCAGTCCTAAAGTGAGCCGCAAATAGATGTCTCCAAGAGTGGGGGGATTATATCATCCTTGGACTTCAATCCTAAAGTGAGCCACAGACAGATGTCTCCAAGAGTGAGGGGATTGTATCATCCTTGGACTTCAGTCCTAAAGTGAGTCGCAGACTGAAGTCTCCGAGAGTGAGGGCATTGTATCATCCTTGTACTTTAGTCCTAAAGTGAGCCGCAGACAGATGTCTCCGAGAGTGAGGGGATTGTATCATCCCTGGACTTTGGTCCCTGAATTGATCCATTGACATATGTCTTCGAGAAGTGGTCCTTAGACTTTGTCTAAGTTGATGAGTGGAGTGCATCATCCCTATACATGATATGGTGTCTTAAATAGATCATGTGTGTTACAGGGTATGCTGCTATTGCATTGTTGATCGAGAGGATCCAGTTGATGATGATGATGTTGATCGTGTGATGACGATGATGTGGATCGTGTGATGACGATGATGCTGATCGTGTGATGATGATATTGATCGGTAGATCCAGACGATGAGGCTGTTGATCGAGAGATCCAGATGATGATGTTGTAGCTGATCAAGTGTTGCAGAAGATGAAGGCTCAATACTGATGATGTTGATGGTCCAGTATTGATTATGTTCGAGTAATTATCTAATTTACTGATGATGATGTATAAATAAAGCTTCCAATGATTTATAGATGTATCATGTATCATATAGTCGATGACTCCTTGCTCCTGCAGATGTTGTTATAATATCCTTCTCGTTAAGGGGGAGTGTTGAAATATTGTAACTTCTAAAATATTATATTTGTATTATCCCGGAGATGTTCCATTCCTCCGATGGGACTTTATTGTATATCTGGAGATGTTTATTCCTCCGATGGATTGTGGTAACTAGGGTTATTAGATCTCCTATGTGGGGGTCATCCCTGAGTTAATTTATTAGGGTTTATTAGACTCTCTTAGGAGAGGTCGGCCCCATAGGGTAAAAAGTCAGTCGGGAAGCAAGTATAAGTAGAGGAGGATGTTCCTCACTTATCTCACTCATCCATCACTCAGAAAGTAGCGCACAAGTGAGAGAGAGGTCTGCATAGGAGGTAAAGAAGGAACTCTAGTCTTGGACTACATCTTGTATTTGGTTGATCATCTTATTGAGGAAAGATTTGCTGGGTTTTCTACCCCATGAGGGTTTCTTAGGGTAAAATCTTTGTCTATCTTGTGATTGTGTTTCTTTCAGTGATCTTGCTAGTCAAATTAGTATAAACTTAACAATGCCCAATATGGGACCTACACCTAACTTAGGCATGCCCACTATGGAAACTATACCTACTATCCCCGCTACCACTCAGATTCCAACACCTCTTGGACATCTTCCCAACCCATCTGTGACTCCCGTTGCACTTGGTGGTGCAGGCCCCTCCCACACTCTTATGGGTGGAGGGCACATACCTCCCATGACAAATATCCCCCTAGGGGGAAATGGCCTAATACATAATGCCACCACCAACACCTATGCCCCCATGAAAACATCACACCCCTCTGCCAGTTTGCCATTTATGGCTAGCCTTAACCTACCAGACTTGGCTAGACTAATAAATGATCCCATCCGACATGACCCCACTTGGCCCCCCATGCCCACAAAGCTCCCCTCAGATATCCCAAAATTTGAAGGAAAATCTGGGGAAGACCCCCAAAACCATATCATGTCATTTCACCTATGGTGTTCCTCAAACTCCATAGTGGATGATTCTATTCGACTCAGACTTTTACAAAGAACTTTCACTAGTTGTGTAGCCAAATGGTACATTGAGCAGCCACATGGGACATGCCCCACGTTTACATCCCTCACCTCAACTTTCCTTCAGTTCTTTCAACTACCTGTACGCTATGATGCAGGAGTGGAAATACTTTTGTCTTGTAGACAGAACACCGCTACACACATCATCGATCATATCCATGAGTGGCGGAAGCACCGTAGTCTCTGCAAGATAAAGCTTTACGACCGTATATTTTTGGATTGGTTCCTCAAATCACTCCTCCCTCTCATAGCCAAGGATGTAGCTTCTGAACGACCCCGGTCAGAAGAAGAATCCATCTTAAAACCTCAGCAGTTCAACCTCATATATGCCCAGTCTAGATATATATACACCATTTTACCTGACGCCCCGCGTAGCGATCCATCCTGGAATGACGCGCCGGGGGCATCCCATGTCGTCGACGATAATATTGTCCAGGTTATGGCGCAAAACAAACCTTTTACCATGATGAGTACAAACAACGCCCCAGACCTTTCTAGGGCTATGTCTCATTCTGGGGCTACAACTTCATATTCTCCAGTAATACACACCCACCACACTCATGGACCCTCATGCCCACCACAGTGTTATGGGAAAGCACCATCAGCTTATGCACCACCTCCATATTATAACCAGCAGGCCCATCAGACTCTGATTCAGCCACAAGCCCACTCAGCTTATTATCCTCAACAGACAGCACCTCTTGCTCCAACGCTTCCAGTAGCTCAAGGTTACCCACAACCGCAACAAGTGCCAGGTCCACCTCATAACCCTCCTGCTTACTACCCACCGCAGCCTACTCCAAAACCTGCAAGACCTCAAAACCCACCTACTGCCCAAGGGCATGTATACGCACAGCAAAACCAACCTAAAAACCAGAACAACCAGCATAATCAAGGAGGTCAATAGAATCACGGAAGAGGAAGAAACCGCGGAAATAACCAACAACAAAAACAAGGAGGATAGCCACCTAATCCTCCCAATAATAATAACGTTTCTCCTGCAAATCAAAACCCTGATCGCCCACCAAAACAGGGTAAAAACCCTAATTTGAGAACAACCCACCCGTGTTCCATATGTGGATTCTATGGCCATTACACACACAATTGCCCCCATTTGGACAGAGCGCGTCAACTCTGGACCGACGACGCCCAACGACAAGGACATGTTGCACAGCCAGCACCTCCTCCTCAACCACAACCCATGATATTGAAAAATCCCCTACCAAACCAAGGCGTGGTAAAAACTCATCCAAATGATCCCCCTCAAGGATCTGTTGCAACACAGCAGCAAATTACCTATGCGGAAGCCAATTACCAGCATACAAAGTCCAACACTCACCATTTGCTAATGATGTCATCAAATGATGTCAATATTCAAACCCGTCGAAATCAATATGGCTCAACCCCTGAGGCCACATCTACCGATCCATATTCGAGTACTCTCCCAACTGATCAACCACTTCGCATACCTAATATACCCATGAACGAGGGTCCAAAAGCACCTTGCATCCCTTTAAGACAAATCAACAATAACCCTAACGCTCGTGCATCTTCGAACTACAACATCGTAGAAGACTTAGCCCAATCCCCTGCCGCTATGTCCACTCTAGAAATCCTAAAAAATTGTCCTACACAAAGAAAATTGTTGTTATCTGCCATCGATGCCATACACCCTAACGAATCCAACATGATGGCTTTCGACTTAGACCAAGCCGAACCTCATCTTCCTTCATCTCTAGCTTTTTAGGTTTATGTGTCCATTCGCGTCGTTCATCGATGCATAATCGATGAAGGTGCCTCCACCTACATTATGTCGACTTTTGTATGGCAGAAACTCGGATCCCCAACGCTACAACCGTCAACTACCGCATTGCGAGCTTACGATGGCCGTGCAACTCAACCTCAGGGTTTATTAGTGAATGTACCCATACAGCTTGGGGGTAAATTGGTTCTCATAGATATAGACGTCATTAACGCCCAACTTGAATACAATCTCCTTCTGGGATGAAGCTACATGTATAAAATAAAAGCTATCGCTTCTTCAGTTTTTTGCCTCATGATGTCCCCCCATGAAGGACGCGTAGTCAAAATCAACCAGATTACATACTATGATCCCAATGTCGCCGCAGCGCCTGAAAATGTTCTTCCCATGATCGAACAACCCGTTCAGAGTACACCCACATCATTCGTCTCCTCAGCCGGACCTGGGATATATTTGGACACTCCCATGACCACCACTTTCCCTTCTATCCCGCCCCCTCTCTGGGTAACTGAAGTATCTGATTTATGCACCCTCTCGCACAACGAACAACAGCATACTCAATAACCTCAACCACTTCCACAACCACCCATAGTGCCTAGTCATATCGGAACAACACCAATTCACACTATCCCATTCTTGTTTCCATTTTCAGGAGTTGTCAGCATGCCAGTAATGGCTACACTTAACCTTCCAGGGTTAATGATAGGATTACCTGTATGGTACCTACCTGCCCCAACCCCTCCACCGACTCCAACCATTGTTTTACAACCAGTACAACCCATCAATATTTCAAACCATCCACCACCTGGCATAACGAACCCCCAAAATCGTCCACCACCTGGTATACCGAACCCCCAAAACCGACCACCTCCAACAGGGGCCACTACATTAACATCTAGTTATGTCTCAATCCCGTTACCATGGGGGCAGAGGACCACAAACCTACACCACTGGACCCACCACCCGCACCCCACCAACAACTCCAAAGTTGGCAAAGAATCCCCCAACAATCCGTGTTCCCCCTAAGTGCTCCTTGTGCGATGATATAGGCCATGCTACCCATCTATGTCCACATATACCGGCACTTCAAGAACACATGAATATGTTGGATGATGACACCAACGTTCCAGTTGTCAAACTACAACTGCCCCCTCAGCCTCGCGATAAATCATTGTGCACAAACCACCCTTGTGCGATATGCTGCATCTACGGCCATTATTGACATTACTGCCCTGATCTCCCAGATTACAGAGCAGCACTATACGAGTTGAATAATGCCGACCTAGAGATATCCTCCCCGCTTATTGAGGAAATATTCCCCCCAGAATATTCCCGTTCAGAAGAAATCAATACCATTTATATGATTTCAACTACCTATAAACCTGAACCAATTAATTTAATGACACACTACTTCCTCACTGATGAGGAAATCCTAGAAACACTCACTGCACCGGACTAACCTTGGGATGATATGCACCATCGATCATACTTCATCCCTGAGGAATCTACGTCCACCATGAAAAACCAAATATCCGTTGAATCCAAGGACTTCCTACCAACCAAGGTCGATTGGTTCAAGGATCCAATCCCAGCTCTAGAAGCCTTTGAAGAAGGTAACATGGCTAACATTTCTCCCATTATAAAAATCGACATCTCCACCACCCCCAGAAAACCTGAGCTTATCTCTTTAGGTGCATCATGCACTGAAAAATAAACCCAAGCTTATAAGAAACTCTTCCAAGAATTTTGAGATGTCTTCGCCTGGTCTTATACCGAGATGCCTGGTCTTGATCCTACCATCATAGAACATCACATAGACACTTGGCCCAACATATCACCGATCCACCAGAAACAACGTCCCATTCACCCATCCAAGCTTCCAGCCGTCAAAGCATAAATTGAGAAGCTTCGAGCAGCAAGTTTCATATACCCGATTGCATATACCCCCTGGGTTTCAAACCCAGTACCAGTCAATAAGAAAGTCGGCACAATCCGCGTCTGTACTGACTTCCATGACCTCAACCTAGCTTGTCCCAAAGACAACTTCCCAACACCATTTATTGACCAACTAATCGATGCATGTGCGGGGCATGAGGTACTTTCTTTTATGGACAGTTTCTCCGGATACAACCAAATCAAAATCCGTAAAGAAGATCGATACAAGACCACTTTCACTACCCCATGGGGCACCTTCGCCTATCGCGTCATGCCTTTCGGTCTCAATAACGTTGGAGCCACTTTCCAACGAGCTATGACTTATTGTTTTCACAACCTGACTAACATCGTATTAGTTTATCTAGACGACCTCACGGCTAGATCTAAGAAACGATCTAACCATTTAGCTAATCTTCGACAAGTCTTCTTGCGTTGTCGAAAAATACAAAATCTGCTTGAACCCACTCAAGTGTGTCCTTTGCATTCCAACAGGCCGTCTGTTGGGTTTTATCATTTCAGAAAAAGGGATCACTGTCGACCATCTAAAAGTCGAAGCCATAGTAGACCTACCGTCACCTTGTACATTAAGACAGCTACAAAGCCTCTAGGGGAAGTCCAACTTCCTTCATCGCTTTGTCCCAGACTATGCCACCACAGTACATGGTTTCCTCCATTTGCTACGCCTTCATACCCATTTTAATTGGGACGACCAAGTAGAAGGGGCCTTCACAGACCTAAAAAAAGCACTTACAAGTGCCCCCTTGATTTCTCCTCCAGATTTCACAAGAGACTTTACCCTTTACATTTCGGCATCAGATTACGCCGTTTCCGGAGTACTCGTCCAAGAAGACTCCACTCGTCAAGAACATGTCATTTACTATGTGAGCCAAACTTTATCAGGCCCACCACTACGCTACCCACATGAAGAGAACCTCACCGTCATCTTTTCTGTACAAAATCTGTGACATTATATTCTCCTTATCCATACCACGGTTGTGGAAAATTCCAACCCAATGGTCTATCTCTTGAATCGCCGCCTTCTACAAGGCCGTGTTTCCAAATGGGTGATTATCTTACAAGAATATGACCTAACTTTTAAAACCCCAAAGAGCACCAAATCATTAGCACTCGCTCAACTCATTACGGACCTACCATCTTCGTCGTCATCACCAACTATTGATACTGATATAATCGACAAACATTTGTTCATCATCTCGTCTGACGACCCTTGGTACGGTGACATTTTGGTATACCTCCGCACACAGAAGTTTCGACCCAATATCGACCATGATGGACGTCGTCGCATTCGTCACCATGCCCCCTGATATCTCCTCTTGGGTGATGTCCTCTATCGACATAGCATCGACACAATCCTACGACGATGCCTTTCCCAAGACGAAGCAAAACAAGTCCTTAACAACTGTCATAGCGGTGCCTATGGCGGCCATTTCTTTGGAATGGCCACAACCCAAAAGATAATTCGCGCAGGTTATTTTTGGCCATCATTATTCACTGATTGTATCACAACAGTCAAATGTTGCCAAAATTTCCAGCTTTTTGCCCCCAAGGCAAGAACCCCCCCCTCCCCCCTTCATCCAATCGTCACCATTGGACCATTTTGTAAATGGGCCATCGACTTCATGGATTGCAATCCCGCATCAGTGAGCGGCCATAAACACATTATTGTGGATGTCGATTACTTTACTAAATGGGCAGAACCCATGCCTACTTACAATTGCAAAGCTGACACAGCAAGTAGTTTTTTCCTCAACCATGTTATCGCTCGTTTCAGAGTACCAAAGCAACTCGTCTCAGACCATGGCTCTCACTTTGAGGACTCCGTTTGGAGAGAATTGTCAATACTACCCCCAAGGGAATGGCCAAGTCGAAGCTGTTAACAAAATTTTGAAGACTATCCTCCAGCGCACTATCGACAAACATAAATCCAATTGGCATCATATGTTGTTTCCTACATTATGGGCTTACCGCGCGTCGACCAAAACCGCCACCAGCTTTACCCCATTCCATTTAGTTCACGGCGTGGAATCTGTCCTCCCCATTGAATTCCAAATACCAACATTACAAATTTCTGTGGAACTTCTCCCCGATACTTCACTAATTGAAGAACGCTTACTTCTTTTAGAGCAGGCCGACAAAGATCGCCGCGCAGCTCTCCAAACAATCGAAGCCGCAAAGAACAGATCTAAACTTCATTACGATAAACATGTTCACCCACGAGCATTTAGTGAAGGAGAACTAGTACTTGTTTACGACCAAGCCCGTGACAAAACAGGCAAAGGAAAGTTTCAATCTATGTGGAAAGGCCCATATATCATACAGACTTGCCTTGGACATGGGTGTTGTAGAAATTTCTCCCTACGGATAGGTAGAAACTCTCTTAGGATAAAGCAGGATGTACTGACTCTATACTAAGACAAAAAAGAAACAAATGCTACCTTGAATCCCTAGATCTAACAAACGTCTCAAGATTAAAATGCTAGAAAGAGTAGAAGAAGTTTAACTGACCTTCTATCCAAACGCTTGTCTTTGTAATTGCTCCAATCTCCAAGCCCTCACGAATGAACCTGTCAAAATGGAACCAAGAAACAAGAATGCACTATTCTCTAGCAACTTGAAACATGAGTTGGAGTCTAAATCTATGAAAGATACAAATCATATCATTAAAACAGAATTAACACAAATGATTTGGGAAAACAAGACAAGTTATTCCATTACCAACTTGAAGTCATGTACAATATTTGCTTGATGTCCAAGCCAACTTCCAGCTCTAAGTGCTTCCTCTAGCTATCTCTGCAGAAGTATGAAGATCATAGGTTTGATGCCCCCAAAAGTCCTCCCTTTGGCCCATGGAAAGCTTCTCTCTTATAGCACATGGGAAGGCTAACCAACAAGAGAGAAGTGTGGATCTATGGAGGGTTTAGTGGATCAGGCCAGCTAAACAAAGAAGGAGTTAGGATCGAACCAAAGGTAGTAATCCCAACAAAATCTCCTCGAAGGTCGAAATCCCAAAATCCAAGGCAAAAAGGCTAATTTCAGACTACCGCGCCCCTATAACTGAGCCTAACGCGGTAGTACCGCGCCCCAGAGAAGGAGCAACGCGCGGTAGTGCTAACTACCGCGCCCTTGTAGATGTGCAAGGAGCGGCAGTGCTCACAAACAGGGCTAAGTTGGGTTGGAAGATGGTAGAAAAAGGTTTTGCTTTCAGTATTCAGTCAATGGTTTTCACTCTGGATGTTCAGATGATCTTTAAGGGAAACTGTCGTTTAGGTCGGTAATGCAAGGATGCGAAACTAATATATAATGTGTAATATTGAGGTATAACAGATGCCCCCTAAAGTGTGAGGTCAGAAGAGACTGATGGCCGAAAGACTTTACAAATATGGTTCGGAGATAGCATCGAGGGGAGCAACAAGGAGCTGAAACAGAAACAAAATGTCAGATATACCACCGAGGCGGGCATTCCCATGCTCGGAAACAAATGACTCAAAGCATGGCTGCCGACCAATACATTGCAGATCCATGAGTACTGAGATGATATAGACTGTAGACAAATCATGGCTACTATGAGCAAGCGTAGATCCATGAGACAATAATGACACAGCCACGACCAATACAATAAGTGGATCTGTGTGACAATACAAATGACATCTCCATCGCAACCTGGACGCAATCAAAATATAGAGGTGCGCCCAGGGTCTTCTACCCGATCGCAAAAGATACGAATCTAGCCATGTGATTACAAGGTGTTGAAGTCGAACATGGTAGAAACCATTTGATTACCGGTCAATGATGTGAACCGTTAACAAATGCGAGGGAAATCACCAATAATGACAATGATCCCCAAGGTATCTATAGTACATCTCAACGAAATGCGAATAAAGGAGTTGATGTCGAGCATCCGAGAGATCATTCAATCAGAGGTCATTGATGAAAACCTACTGTTGAATACAAGGAAACCTGCCATTGAGGCATGCAGGTACCAAGGTACTAGTGGTTGACTCCTAAGCCTAATTCCTGGATAGTGATTTGGTGTCGACAGGAATAGACTCGTCGAAGGTGGGCCATAATGATTCCCACATCATCGACACGAAATCAGAACGAGAGATAGTATGGATCGATGAAACAATGGAATATGTACTGACACAAAGGGAAGGTTTGACATGAAGTGGAGGTGGACTCAAGGTAATAACCCTTTGAACATATAACGGCATGAAACAGAGCTTGGAAGCAGGGATTAATTGAACAGACAGAACCGCAGGAAGTGTGAACTCATAGCAATAATGAGGATGCATGATCATAATGATGACACTATCAGCAAGACTGACTACCCAAAACAGACAAGGTGAGGATGCATGCCATGTTCAAAGGTGATGACTCACAAGCTGCCAACAAGGTAAACTTGACTCATTTTCCCATTTTCCCCCGACATGATGGACGAGTACCTCTTTGTTTTTTAACGAGCTTGAGGAGGATAACAGATGCTCGATATAGCTCATCTCATAGATGAGTCCAATCTCACATGTTTTTCGAACCTGAGAAAGGAGGGGTTCGTCCCAAAGTGGGCCCTTCGATGTTGAATTTTAACGAGTCCAAGGAAGGAAAACTCGGTCGTCATTTCATGTTTAGAGAGTCTGAAAAGAACTAAAGAAGACTCCAATGGTCCTTTTTCGTAAGGTTAGCCTCATCGCCCGAAAAAGGGTAAAACAACGCGGGAGAGGACTCTTCCAGTCATGATTGGCTGGAGTATTCCTTTTTCGTAAGTAGTGCCCCCTAGTCCGAAAAAGGGGTAAACTATCACTAGGGAGACGATCATTCAAATCCTTTTACAAGCGTGAACGAATCAATTTCGCTTGGCAATCTTTTCAATTTTAGGGAGTCTGAAAAGAGCTTAACTATGGACTCCATGTACAACTTTGTCATGGTTGATGACCGAGTACGACAAAGGAAAAGTAAACTCGGCACAGTTCCTTTTCCGTAAATAGTCTAGCGAGGCCGGATAAAGTGATAAACCTATACTCGTTAGACACACCTTTTTACTCCAATTGTTTAACGAGCACGATAATGGTATCAAAAGCACTCGGAATCTTTTTCATGTTTGGATCCAGAGCACGAAAAAGGAAAAAGTAAGCTCAAACCACTTTTCATGTTTTTAACCAGAGCACGAAAAAAGTGAAAAGTAAGCTCAAACGCCATCTTACTGTTTTTAACGAGCTCGAAGATAGGTTGGAAGAATGCTCATAATGTCTGCTTCATTTTTTAACGAGCTTGTAACAGAAAATGAACTATGCTCAGGATAATTTTCATGGTTTAATGAGCTCGAAACCTAAAAAGGAAAGTATGCTCGAAAATGTTCCCAATGGTGAACTTCTTCCCGTCATGAAATCCAAAGGTTGGTTCATGCCCCCAGCATGATTGCTAGAAGTAAGTGACTTAGCTCCAACGTGATGTGGAGAGGTGATCGAGTTGACTTCAACGTAACTTCCAGAGGTTGAAGACATGCCCCTAAGCTTCATTTCATTCGCCTAAGGTATAGGCAAGCGAAAAGAAGGTTCATTTACTAAGTCTACGAGGAGACTCGACTCAAAGGGAAAGGATATGTTTCATTTTTTAACGAGCTTGACACAGGAGTAGAACTTTGCTCAAAATACTGGTTTCATTTTTTAATGAGCTTGAAGCCAAAGGTAAACTCTGCTCACGATTAAGGCCCATTGATGGGTTCCCTCCCAACATGATGATCAGAGGTTGGTAAATGCCCCCAGCATGATTGCTAAAGGCTAAACATGCCCCCCAAGCTTCGTTTCGTCTGACTACTCTTCTTCCTTACCCAAAAATCCTGGCTACTAATCCAAATGTGTTCACCAGGGGGGGTAGGGAGAACCAGGACCAAGTGAACCAGGCAGATGAAATGAAGGTTCAAATCCTAACTCTAGCGATATACTCGAACAAATGGAAAGGAGATCTATTTCATTTTTACACAAGCTTGAAAATAGATAATAACAATGCTTGAAAGGGTCCTTTTTATTTTTTAATGAGCTTAAAACAGAAAGAAATTATGCTCGAAGGTAGTTTCATTTTTACGCAAGCTTGAAACTGAAGGTAAACTATGCTTGGGATTGGTTTCGTTTTTACACAAGCTTAAAACCAAAAGTAAACTGTGCTTGAGGGTCGGTTTCATTTTTTAATGAGCTTGAAACAGAGAATAAACTATGCTCGTAGGAACCTATTTCATTTTTTAACGAGCTTGACATAGAAAGGGAACTATGCTCATAATGATGGTTGGTTTCATTTTTACACAAGCTTAAAACCAAAAGTAAACTATGCTTGAAAAGATGGTTTCATTTTTTAACGAGCTTGACACCGGAATAGAACTTTGCTCCAAAATCCCCCCCCTAGGGGGAAGAAACCACTAAAACATGTGGAACATTTAGGGAAGTCTGGTGACTAGGAGTCATGCGATGAGTGGGCGTCACAAAGGAAAGTTGATCGATGGTCACAACATTCCCATGATGGGGAAAATACATCACTCGAAAGAGTGAGGACACTACAGCCTTCATGGCATGGACGTAATCGCGCCCAAGGAGTAGATTAAAATCTAAGGGACCTTGGACAACCATGACATCAATACAGACAGTTTTCCCTCCCAAAGTGATAGGTAACTAAGGAAGGGACCCTAAAGGTCCAGTAGGCCTTCTATTGAAAGCCAGCATCTGGTCAGTGACGGGCATAAGCCGAGGAGAACCTAAGGCTTGCCAAGCAGTTGAGGATAGAATACTAACAGAAGCTCCTTCATCAACTATCGTACGAAAAATTTCTTTATCGAAAACTCCTACAGATATTTGAAAAGGAACACTTGAAGGAAGACGAGATTCTGTTAGACCATTCCAATCAAAGGAAATAACCTCAGTACTTGGAGGGGGACTCGCGGAAACAGACAGGGTTTCCCCTTGCCGAGGACATTCTGAACCGATAAGGAAAACATCAGCGGTTTCCAATTCACTCTCGCTTGGAAGATAAGAATGAGACGAAGATTGTGTCAAGGTGACTGCTTCAGTCTGGACTTTCTCCGATGAAAGAGCGGGATCAAGTGGGGATGACAGCGACTCGATCACTTCACTCTCGGGAGGGAGAGTGGGATCAATTGCAGATGAAACTAAATTGATCACTTGGTCAACCAGCGGGGGGTCGAGGGGCAACTTACTATCATTTTTTGGAAGCACCAGTTGAGAACTAGTAATATCTTCCAACCATCGCGAAGCTTCATCCATGCTTGGACAAAGGAAAGTACGGTGCATACCCTTGCATAGCAAACAGGGATATAGGACTTTACCCTTACGACCCTTCACCAAGGGGTCACTGGTCGAAGGAGTGTCATCGACATGATGGTCAGAGGTCGACGATACAATTGGTTTGGAGTTTTTAGACCACACTTCTGATACACGGGAAAGATCAGGACAATCCTTGAGAAGGTGATCACCCTTACAAAGTTTGCAAGGGAACTTGGGCTTACGGGGTGTTTTCGTAGAATGAGTACCATTAGAGGTAACTGGTTTACGCTTGGTCTCTTTTTTATCCTTCTTCTTCTTAACTTTCCTTTTCTTCTTCTTCTTATCCACCTGATTACTAACACTATTGCTTTGGTCAGGCGAGGAAGAAGGAACGGAAGAAGATTCATCCGATGAAGAAGGAGAAGGATTAGTTTGGGATTGACTCTCTCGTGGTGGAGAGTTAACATTCGAAACATTGGGCGCAATTGGAATTACTGGATTGAATAACCATACCGGTAATCCTATGGTTAATCCAGGAAGATTTAATGTGGCAATAAAGGGAGGACCAATATCTCCAACTGGAGGAAAAGTAAAAGGTACCCCTTGAAAAGGGGTCTCCGGATTGGTAGTCCCAGAAGGAGCATGGGCGCATGGAGGTGGATTCTCCATGGAACAAAACTAAGTGATGTGGATGAAGTCTTGTTAAAAAGAACTCAAAAACCCTCAGGCAACCGAGCGTGCGAAAGGGGAGCTAGGAAAAGACAAGGCTCACAGGCCAAAAGAGCAAGCTCAAAAAACTATACTGAGGCCGCTGCCACAGTAAGTGAGCTGTACAACAAAACGGCCAGAATGCCAACAAGCAGCCCTACAAAGAAAAATACCCTCTACAAAATAGCAAGCAAAACCTCCTAACTAAGAGCTGGAGACCTCAACAAATTGTATCCTTCGCAAGGTGATGAAATCCAAGTCGAAGAATACAAAATGAGAGACCAATATAAGAAGGATATCCCTCTACCGAAAGGGATCCTGGGTAAAAGAGCCCTAGTAGAATAGATACTAAGCTACCTCGTTCATGACACGTCGGAAAAGGTTTTGGGCACTTCAGCCTTCCGAAGAAGACAACGATCAATGTTGCCTTAGGGCTAAGTGGAGTGCGGTATTCCACAGAGTCCGTCCGGTTCTCAATCTCGCGGCCGTTTAACCCCTGAAAGTTAAAAACAGTCAGGAGGCCCCTCCACAAACTAGCTGTGACCGTGTCAATAAATACTAGAGGATTTTAGTTCCCTAAAGACAACGACTATGTCTCAAATGAAAATGACAAGGGGGAATTATTTTGATGCCTATCCCCGGTGTCCTACCTAACTACCAAATTCTTTTGATTTCCTCAAGTGAGGTTAATATTGGTTTAGTTAGGGAGATTAATTTTAGAGGCTGTCTTACTCAATCGGGTAATGGAAGTGCAACTTGATGGTGTTGTGACGACTCAAACCATGCAAATGAAGATGAATCGAAATGAACCTTTCTCTTCGATGAACACTAGCTAAAGTAAGGAAGAATTCTTTCCATTCCCAATATGCACAACCCAATGCACATGCAATTTTATTTCTTTTCAAAATGATAGAAAGAAGTAAAATATGTACCCAAAACTAACCCAAAGCAATAAAAAAGTTCTTTATATGAACACCAAACGTAATGATTCTAATCCATTTCCTATCTTTTCACACTTGAAAAAGACACATCCAAGCTATGGAAAGAGAGATTCTACAAATGCTTCCAATCAAATGCAAGACAAAGAGAAGAACCTAATAATGTCGTCTAACTCAAATGCACATAAATATGAAACAAGCATTTCTTCTTCTCATGAATGTAATACCAAGAATGTCAAATGATTAAATTAAGGCAAGAAGAATACCTTTGTGTTTCAATTTCATGAATATGGTAAAAGAACGACAAAATCAAGCTTCTCTTTGAACTAGAATAAAATGGAAACAAGGGATCGATCTATTCCAATGACCAATAAATAGCTAAAGATGCAAAGGAAACAAAGTGCAAAACCCAAGAAAATGACTTCAAAAGACAAGGATGTCCCAAGTTTTTTCAAAGCCAATATAAGCAATCCAAATGATGCCAAACCAAACAAACCTTTGGAATATTACACTAAAGAGATTTCAGAGAAAAAATGAATCCAATTACAATCCAATGGCGAGAAAAAGTTTTAAAAATCAATGCAAGCTATTGGGGCTTGAAAAGAATGACAATTCTACCCAACAAGCAAACAAAGCACTAGTTTGACTCAAGAAACCAAACAAAGGCTTTGATCTTCCAAAAGATGCAAAGAGTTTCTAAAACAAGCTAAAAATGAATTGTATCAGTCCAAATTGGTCATGTAATGGTCACAAAATCCCTGATCAAGAGACTCTAAATCAGAAAAATTGAAAACGTACACAAGGGATCAAGTTAACCCAAGGGGATTTCAACTTTCCAAGATAGAACCTAGTCTTCCAAACAAATAAAAAGGGGCACAAATCTTCCCAAATGAGGTTTGGAAGGGTTGAAGGTTATGTTATAGAGATCCTAAAGTGGCTGGGAAGGTACACTTGACTCCCAGAACTAAAAAATGGCTTAGAGGACTCAAAATTGACCAAATGGCCTCAAAGATGCCAATGAAGGACTAGAGACAAAAATGTGGATGAAAAGGACTCAAAAGAGACTCAAATCTCTTCAAAAATGTGTAAAAAAGAATTCCATGGACCATATGGAGGCACCCCAAGAGTTTGGAAGCAAAAAAACCAAGGGAACCCCTCCAAATAAGCTCAAAAATGACCAAAAAATGACAGTGCCGCCCCCTGGAACACTGTGGGGGAGCGGTAGTGTGGACAGTACCGCGCCCTAGAACACTGTGGGGGAGCGGTAGTGTTGACAGTACCGCGCCCTAGAACACTGTGGGGGAGCGGTAGTCTCCTGTAGAATTAAAAAAAATCAAAGTTTGGCCAAGATCCGAGCAAGGGTAAGTTCCTAAGTTTAAAATGGTCCTCAATGATGATCAAAGAGGATCTAAGGTGATGAGAAACAACACTTAGAATAGGATTTGATGATCTAAACAAGAAAGCAAAGGTGAAACTAGGGAAGAAAGGATCCCCAGCGGAGTCGCCAGTTTTTGTTGTAGAAATTTCTCCCTACGGATAGGTAGAAACTCTCTTAGGATAAAGCAGGATGTACTGACTCTATACTAAGACAAAAAAGAAACAAATGCTACCTTGAATCCCTAGATCTAACAAACGTCTCAAGATTAAAATGCTAGAAAGAGTAGAAGAAGTTTAACTGACCTTCTATCCAAACGCTTGTCTTTGTAATTGCTCCAATCTCCAAGCCCTCACGAATGAACCTGTCAAAATGGAACCAAGAAACAAGAATGCACTATTCTCTAGCAACTTGAAACATGAGTTGGAGTCTAAATCTATGAAAGATACAAATCATATCATTAAAACAGAATTAACACAAATGATTTGGGAAAACAAGACAAGTTATTCCATTACCAACTTGAAGTCATGTACAATATTTGCTTGATGTCCAAGCCAACTTCCAGCTCTAAGTGCTTCCTCTAGCTATCTCTGCAGAAGTATGAAGATCATAGGTTTGATGCCCCCAAAAGTCCTCCCTTTGGCCCATGGAAAGCTTCTCTCTTATAGCACATGGGAAGGATAACCAACAAGAGAGAAGTGTGGATCTATGGAGGGTTTAGTGGATCAGGCCAGCTAAACAAAGAAGGAGTTAGGATCGAACCAAAGGTAGTAATCCCAACAAAATCTCCTCGAAGGTCGAAATCCCAAAATCCAAGGCAAAAAGGCTAATTTCAGACTACCGCGCCCCTATAACTGAGCCTAACGCGGTAGTACCGCGCCCCAGAGAAGGAGCAACGCGCGGTAGTGCTAACTACCGCGCCCTTGTAGATGTGCAAGGAGCGGCAGTGCTCACAAACAGGGCTAAGTTGGGTTGGAAGATGGCAGAAAAAGGTTTTGCTTTCAGTATTCAGTCAATGGTTTTCACTCTGGATGTTCAGATGATCTTTAAGGGAAACTGTCGTTTAGGTCGGTAATGCAAGGATGCGAAACTAATATATAATGTGTAATATTGAGGTATAACAGATGCCCCCTAAAGTGTGAGGTCAGAAGAGACTGATGGCCGAAAGACTTTACAAATATGGTTCGGAGATAGCATCGAGGGGAGCAACAAGGAGCTGAAACAGAAACAAAATGTCAGATATACCACCGAGGCGGGCATTCCCATGCTCGGAAACAAATGACTCAAAGCATGGCTGCCGACCAATACATTGCAGATCCATGAGTACTGAGATGATATAGACTGTAGACAAATCATGGCTACTATGAGCAAGCGTAGATCCATGAGACAATAATGACACAGCCACGACCAATACAATAAGTGGATCTGTGTGACAATACAAATGACATCTCCATCGCAACCTGGACGCAATCAAAATATAGAGGTGCGCCCAGGGTCTTCTACCCGATCGCAAAAGATACGAATCTAGCCATGTGATTACAAGGTGTTGAAGTCGAACATGGTAGAAACCATTTGATTACCGGTCAATGATGTGAACCGTTAACAAATGCGAGGGAAATCACCAATAATGACAATGATCCCCAAGGTATCTATAGTACATCTCAACGAAATGCGAATAAAGGAGTTGATGTCGAGCATCCGAGAGATCATTCAATCAGAGGTCATTGATGAAAACCTACTGTTGAATACAAGGAAACCTGCCATTGAGGCATGCAGGTACCAAGGTACTAGTGGTTGACTCCTAAGCCTAATTCCTGGATAGTGATTTGGTGTCGACAGGAATAGACTCGTCGAAGGTGGGCCATAATGATTCCCACATCATCGACACGAAATCAGAACGAGAGATAGTATGGATCGATGAAACAATGGAATATGTACTGACACAAAGGGAAGGTTTGACATGAAGTGGAGGTGGACTCAAGGTAATAACCCTTTGAACATATAACGGCATGAAACAGAGCTTGGAAGCAGGGATTAATTGAACAGACAGAACCGCAGGAAGTGTGAACTCATAGCAATAATGAGGATGCATGATCATAATGATGACACTATCAGCAAGACTGACTACCCAAAACAGACAAGGTGAGGATGCATGCCATGTTCAAAGGTGATGACTCACAAGCTGCCAACAAGGTAAACTTGACTCATTTTCCCATTTTCCCCCGACATGATGGACGAGTACCTCTTTGTTTTTTAACGAGCTTGAGGAGGATAACAGATGCTCGATATAGCTCATCTCATAGATGAGTCCAATCTCACATGTTTTTCGAACCTGAGAAAGGAGGGGTTCGTCCCAAAGTGGGCCCTTCGATGTTGAATTTTAACGAGTCCAAGGAAGGAAAACTCGGTCGTCATTTCATGTTTAGAGAGTCTGAAAAGAACTAAAGAAGACTCCAATGGTCCTTTTTCGTAAGGTTAGCCTCATCGCCTGAAAAAGGGTAAAACAACGCGGGAGAGGACTCTTCCAGTCATGATTGGCTGGAGTATTCCTTTTTCGTAAGTAGTGCCCCCTAGTCCGAAAAAGGGGTAAACTATCACTAGGGAGACGATCATTCAAATCCTTTTACAAGCGTGAACGAATCAATTTCGCTTGGCAATCTTTTCAATTTTAGGGAGTCTGAAAAGAGCTTAACTATGGACTCCATGTACAACTTTGTCATGGTTGATGACCGAGTACGACAAAGGAAAAGTAAACTCGGCACAGTTCCTTTTCCGTAAATAGTCTAGCGAGGCCGGATAAAGTGATAAACCTATACTCGTTAGACACACCTTTTTACTCCAATTGTTTAACGAGCACGATAATGGTATCAAAAGCACTCGGAATCTTTTTCATGTTTGGATCCAGAGCACGAAAAAGGAAAAAGTAAGCTCAAACCACTTTTCATGTTTTTAACCAGAGCACGAAAAAAGTGAAAAGTAAGCTCAAACGCCATCTTACTGTTTTTAACGAGCTCGAAGATAGGTTGGAAGAATGCTCATAATGTCTGCTTCATTTTTTAACGAGCTTGTAACAGAAAATGAACTATGCTCAGGATAATTTTCATGGTTTAATGAGCTCGAAACCTAAAAAGGAAAGTATGCTCGAAAATGTTCCCAATGGTGAACTTCTTCCCGTCATGAAATCCAAAGGTTGGTTCATGCCCCCAGCATGATTGCTAGAAGTAAGTGACTTAGCTCCAACGTGATGTGGAGAGGTGATCGAGTTGACTTCAACGTAACTTCCAGAGGTTGAAGACATGCCCCTAAGCTTCATTTCATTCGCCTAAGGTATAGGCAAGCGAAAAGAAGGTTCATTTACTAAGTCTACGAGGAGACTCGACTCAAAGGGAAAGGATATGTTTCATTTTTTAACGAGCTTGACACAGGAGTAGAACTTTGCTCAAAATACTGGTTTCATTTTTTAATGAGCTTGAAGCCAAAGGTAAACTCTGCTCACGATTAAGGCCCATTGATGGGTTCCCTCCCAACATGATGATCAGAGGTTGGTAAATGCCCCCAGCATGATTGCTAAAGGCTAAACATGCCCCCCAAGCTTCGTTTCGTCTGACTACTCTTCTTCCTTACCCAAAAATCCTGGCTACTAATCCAAATGTGTTCACCAGGGGGGGTAGGGAGAACCAGGACCAAGTGAACCAGGCAGATGAAATGAAGGTTCAAATCCTAACTCTAGCGATAGACTCGAACAAATGGAAAGGAGATCTATTTCATTTTTACACAAGCTTGAAAATAGATAATAACAATGCTTGAAAGGGTCCTTTTTATTTTTTAATGAGCTTAAAACAGAAAGAAATTATGCTCGAAGGTAGTTTCATTTTTACGCAAGCTTGAAACTGAAGGTAAACTATGCTTGGGATTGGTTTCGTTTTTACACAAGCTTAAAACCAAAAGTAAACTGTGCTTGAGGGTCGGTTTCATTTTTTAATGAGCTTGAAACAGAGAATAAACTATGCTCGTAGGAACCTATTTCATTTTTTAACGAGCTTGACATAGAAAGGGAACTATGCTCATAATGATGGTTGGTTTCATTTTTACACAAGCTTAAAACCAAAAGTAAACTATGCTTGAAAAGATGGTTTCATTTTTTAACGAGCTTGACACCGGAATAGAACTTTGCTCCAAAATCCCCCCCCTAGGGGGAAGAAACCACTAAAACATGTGGAACATTTAGGGAAGTCTGGTGACTAGGAGTCATGCGATGAGTGGGCGTCACAAAGGAAAGTTGATCGATGGTCACAACATTCCCATGATGGGGAAAATACATCACTCGAAAGAGTGAGGACACTACAGCCTTCATGGCATGGACGTAATCGCGCCCAAGGAGTAGATTAAAATCTAAGGGACCTTGGACAACCATGACATCAATACAGACAGTTTTCCCTCCCAAAGTGATAGGTAACTAAGGAAGGGACCCTAAAGGTCCAGTAGGCCTTCTATTGAAAGCCAGCATCTGGTCAGTGACGGGCATAAGCCGAGGAGAACCTAAGGCTTGCCAAGCAGTTGAGGATAGAATACTAACAGAAGCTCCTTCATCAACTATCGTACGAAAAATTTCTTTATCGGAAACTCCTACAGATATTTGAAAAGGAACACTTGAAGGAAGACGAGATTCTGTTAGACCATTCCAATCAAAGGAAATAACCTCAGTACTTGGAGGGGGACTCGCGGAAACAGACAGGGTTTCCCCTTGCCGAGGACATTCTGAACCGATAAGGAAAACATCAGCGGTTTCCAATTCACTCTCGCTTGGAAGATAAGAATGAGACGAAGATTGTGTCAAGGTGACTGCTTCAGTCTGGACTTTCTCCGATGAAAGAGCGGGATCAAGTGGGGATGACAGCGACTCGATCACTTCACTCTCGGGAGGGAGAGTGGGATCAATTGCAGATGAAACTAAATTGATCACTTGGTCAACCAGCGGGGGGTCGAGGGGCAACTTACTATCATTTGTTGGAAGCACCAGTTGAGAACTAGTAATATCTTCCAACCATCGCGAAGCTTCATCCATGCTTGGACAAAGGAAAGTACGGTGCATACCCTTGCATAGCAAACAGGGATATAGGACTTTACCCTTACGACCCTTCACCAAGGGGTCACTGGTCGAAGGAGTGTCATCGACATGATGGTCAGAGGTCGACGATACAATTGGTTTGGAGTTTTTAGACCACACTTCTGATACACGGGAAAGATCAGGACAATCCTTGAGAAGGTGATCACCCTTACAAAGTTTGCAAGGGAACTTGGGCTTACGGGGTGTTTTCGTAGAATGAGTACCATTAGAGGTAACTGGTTTACGCTTGGTCTCTTTTTTATCCTTCTTCTTCTTAACTTTCCTTTTCTTCTTCTTCTTATCCACCTGATTACTAACACTATTGCTTTGGTCAGGCGAGGAAGAAGGAACGGAAGAAGATTCATCCGATGAAGAAGGAGAAGGATTAGTTTGGGATTGACTCTCTCGTGGTGGAGAGTTAACATTCGAAACATTGGGCGCAATTGGAATTACTGGATTGAATAACCATACCGGTAATCCTATGGTTAATCCAGGAAGATTTAATGTGGCAATAAAGGGAGGACCAATATCTCCAACTGGAGGAAAAGTAAAAGGTACCCCTTGAAAAGGGGTCTCCGGATTGGTAGTCCCAGAAGGAGCATGGGCGCATGGAGGTGGATTCTCCATGGAACAAAACTAAGTGATGTGGATGAAGTCTTGTTAAAAAGAACTCAAAAACCCTCAGGCAACCGAGCGTGCGAAAGGGGAGCTAGGAAAAGACAAGGCTCACAGGCCAAAAGAGCAAGCTCAAAAAACTATACTGAGGCCGCTGCCACAGTAAGTGAGCTGTACAACAAAACGGCCAGAATGCCAACAAGCAGCCCTACAAAGAAAAATACCCTCTACAAAATAGCAAGCAAAACCTCCTAACTAAGAGCTGGAGACCTCAACAAATTGTATCCTTCGCAAGGTGATGAAATCCAAGTCGAAGAATACAAAATGAGAGACCAATATAAGAAGGATATCCCTCTACCGAAAGGGATCCTGGGTAAAAGAGCCCTAGTAGAATAGATACTAAGCTACCTCGTTCATGACACGTCGGAAAAGGTTTTGGGCACTTCAGCCTTCCGAAGAAGACAACGATCGATGTTGCCTTAGGGCTAAGTGGAGTGCGGTATTCCACAGAGTCCGTCCGGTTCTCAATCTCGCGGCCGTTTAACCCCTGAAAGTTAAAAACAGTCAGGAGGCCCCTCCACAAACTAGCTGTGACCGTGTCAATAAATACTAGAGGATTTTAGTTCCCTAAAGACAACGACTATGTCTCAAATGAAAATGACAAGGGGGAATTATTTTGATGCCTATCCCCGGTGTCCTACCTAACTACCAAATTCTTTTGATTTCCTCAAGTGAGGTTAATATTGGTTTAGTTAGGGAGATTAATTTTAGAGGCTGTCTTACTCAATCGGGTAATGGAAGTGCAACTTGATGGTGTTGTGACGACTCAAACCATGCAAATGAAGATGAATCGAAATGAACCTTTCTCTTCGATGAACACTAGCTAAAGTAAGGAAGAATTCTTTCCATTCCCAATATGCACAACCCAATGCACATGCAATTTTATTTCTTTTCAAAATGATAGAAAGAAGTAAAATATGTACCCAAAACTAACCCAAAGCAATAAAAAAGTTCTTTATATGAACACCAAACGTAATGATTCTAATCCATTTCCTATCTTTTCACACTTGAAAAAGACACATCCAAGCTATGGAAAGAGAGATTCTACAAATGCTTCCAATCAAATGCAAGACAAAGAGAAGAACCTAATAATGTCGTCTAACTCAAATGCACATAAATATGAAACAAGCATTTCTTCTTCTCATGAATGTAATACCAAGAATGTCAAATGATTAAATTAAGGCAAGAAGAATACCTTTGTGTTTCAATTTCATGAATATGGTAAAAGAACGACAAAATCAAGCTTCTCTTTGAACTAGAATAAAATGGAAACAAGGGATCGATCTATTCCAATGACCAATAAATAGCTAAAGATGCAAAGGAAACAAAGTGCAAAACCCAAGAAAATGACTTCAAAAGACAAGGATGTCCCAAGTTTTTTCAAAGCCAATATAAGCAATCCAAATGATGCCAAACCAAACAAACCTTTGGAATATTACACTAAAGAGATTTCAGAGAAAAAATGAATCCAATTACAATCCAATGGCGAGAAAAAGTTTTAAAAATCAATGCAAGCTATTGGGGCTTGAAAAGAATGACAATTCTACCCAACAAGCAAACAAAGCACTAGTTTGACTCAAGAAACCAAACAAAGGCTTTGATCTTCCAAAAGATGCAAAGAGTTTCTAAAACAAGCTAAAAATGAATTGTATCAGTCCAAATTGGTCATGTAATGGTCACAAAATCCCTGATCAAGAGACTCTAAATCAGAAAAATTGAAAACGTACACAAGGGATCAAGTTAACCCAAGGGGATTTCAACTTTCCAAGATAGAACCTAGTCTTCCAAACAAATAAAAAGGGGCACAAATCTTCCCAAATGAGGTTTGGAAGGGTTGAAGGTTATGTTATAGAGATCCTAAAGTGGCTGGGAAGGTACACTTGACTCCCAGAACTAAAAAATGGCTTAGAGGACTCAAAATTGACCAAATGGCCTCAAAGATGCCAATGAAGGACTAGAGACAAAAATGTGGATGAAAAGGACTCAAAAGAGACTCAAATCTCTTCAAAAATGTGTAAAAAAGAATTCCATGGACCATATGGAGGCACCCCAAGAGTTTGGAAGCAAAAAAACCAAGGGAACCCCTCCAAATAAGCTCAAAAATGACCAAAAAATGACAGTGCCGCCCCCTGGAACACTGTGGGGGAGCGGTAGTGTGGACAGTACCGCGCCCTAGAACACTGTGGGGGAGCGGTAGTGTTGACAGTACCGCGCCCTAGAACACTGTGGGGGAGCGGTAGTCTCCTGTAGAATTAAAAAAAATCAAAGTTTGGCCAAGATCCGAGCAAGGGTAAGTTCCTAAGTTTAAAATGGTCCTCAATGATGATCAAAGAGGATCTAAGGTGATGAGAAACAACACTTAGAATAGGATTTGATGATCTAAACAAGAAAGCAAAGGTGAAACTAGGGAAGAAAGGATCCCCAGCGGAGTCGCCAGTTTTTGTTGTAGAAATTTCTCCCTACGGATAGGTAGAAACTCTCTTAGGATAAAGCAGGATGTACTGACTCTATACTAAGACAAAAAAGAAACAAATGCTACCTTGAATCCCTAGATCTAACAAACGTCTCAAGATTAAAATGCTAGAAAGAGTAGAAGAAGTTTAACTGACCTTCTATCCAAACGCTTGTCTTTGTAATTGCTCCAATCTCCAAGCCCTCACGAATGAACCTGTCAAAATGGAACCAAGAAACAAGAATGCACTATTCTCTAGCAACTTGAAACATGAGTTGGAGTCTAAATCTATGAAAGATACAAATCATATCATTAAAACAGAATTAACACAAATGATTTGGGAAAACAAGACAAGTTATTCCATTACCAACTTGAAGTCATGTACAATATTTGCTTGATGTCCAAGCCAACTTCCAGCTCTAAGTGCTTCCTCTAGCTATCTCTGCAGAAGTATGAAGATCATAGGTTTGATGCCCCCAAAAGTCCTCCCTTTGGCCCATGGAAAGCTTCTCTCTTATAGCACATGGGAAGGCTAACCAACAAGAGAGAAGTGTGGATCTATGGAGGGTTTAGTGGATCAGGCCAGCTAAACAAAGAAGGAGTTAGGATCGAACCAAAGGTAGTAATCCCAACAAAATCTCCTCGAAGGTCGAAATCCCAAAATCCAAGGCAAAAAGGCTAATTTCAGACTACCGCGCCCCTATAACTGAGCATAACGCGGTAGTACCGCGCCCCAGAGAAGGAGCAACACGCGGTAGTGCTAACTACCGCGCCCTTGTAGATGTGCAAGGAGCGGCAGTGCTCACAAACAGGGCTAAGTTGGGTTGGAAGATGGCAGAAAAAGGTTTTTCTTTCAGTATTCAGTCAATGGTTTTCACTCTGGATGTTCAGATGATCTTTAAGGGAAACTGTCGTTTAGGTCGGTAATGCAAGGATGCGACACTAATATATAATGTGTAATATTGAGGTATAACATCACTTCTCCCCGATACTTCACTAATTGAAGAATGCTTACTTCTTTTAGAGCAGGCCGACAAAGATCGCCGCGCAGCTCTCCAAACAATCGAAGCCGCAAAGAACAGATCTAAACTTCATTACGATAAACATGTTCACCCACGAGCATTTAGTGAAGGAGAACTAGTACTTGTTTACGACCAAGCCCGTGACAAAACAGGAAAAGGAAAGTTTCAATCTATGTGGAAAGGCCCATATATCATACAGACTTGCCTTGGACATGGGGCATACATTTTGACCAACTCGAAAGACAAACCCATGCGCAACGCCCATAACGGGTTGTACCTCAAAAGATTCTACCCATAAAAAACTCCTGGACACCATAGTCCATATTGTATAGTTTTTTAATTTATTTTTTCGCTGTAAACTTTCAAAACCTTACATTTTCATTTTTTCCTGCATGAACACAGATGGATCTTGTTCCACTCTACCACATCGGTTTTGTCGATGGCGCAAGTCGTTGGTCTCCAAATCTCGCTTCAGCGGCTTGGGTAATTTATTCCCCTTCACATGAGTTGATCCACCTCGACGGAGTGTGCATAGGTGCTTCCACAAACAACCAAGCTGAGTACGATGCCGTGACCGGTCTACTGGCCGTTGCTCTCCAAATGGGCATAAGTCACCTTAATGTTTACCTGGACTCCCAGCTCCTTGTTTCCCAACTCAACAACTCTTACCAGGTACGCGATCCCTGTTTATTTAGAAAATTTATGCGCACTAAATAAATGATTCGACACTTTGAATCCATTTCATTCACTCATGTCCCAAGAAATCAAAACAGTGTAGCAAACCAAATGGCTAACAACATTCTAGATTGGCACGTCAACCAACACATGTAGGACATCACGACATGCATCACATAGGCATCAAAAAATCAAATAAAAATAAATAAATAGATCACCATAACATTGCATCCACGTGCATAAACAAGTGCCTCCACGAGCATATAAAAATCATAATATTGCATCCACGTGCATAACATGAGCCTCCACGGGCATACAAAAACCCAAACACATATCATTGCATCCACGTGCAACACAAACATAAAAGAAAAGACAAGATGTGCATCCACGTGCATACATGACTATATACCAAAAACGCATATCTATATATATATATATCATCATAAGCATCACAATGTCAGGAGTGCCCTCAGCACCCAAATATACAAAAGGTACACCAGCCGTACAAAAAATGTGTATCAACAAAATACATCCACATATGCTCATCATCATTTTGGGGCAAGTACATGATAACCTAATCATCACGATCACCGGGCTCCTCTGGCTCCTCCGAATCATACTGATCCCGAGCCCTCCTCTCAGCCATCACCATAGCTAATCTCAGCAGGATCGACCGCCGTATGCACCGCCGATACCGCTATGACAGTTGGCATGTTCTCGACCGATCTAGATCCCTCCAACTATCATCTGGTGAATCCACTAGTAGCGCCTCCAAGGTATCACGTACGTACTCTAGGGCATCATCTCGCTGATGCACAACTCCTCGTACACGAGGCGGCGGTGTCGCTACCGGTGAAGGTACCACCATCATCATCCATCCCCAACGTCCTATATGGTCCACTGGAGGCCTCGGACCAACATCTGCAATAACCCACAGTGAACCAAGTCAGTATCATATAAACATCTCTAGCTATACTCATAACAAAACATCTAAACATGATATAATAGAGAAACAAAAAAAAAGATGTACCGTCTAACCCCCAAGCCTATCCCTGAGCTCGAGGCATCTCAGGGTCTCCCTGGAAGTCCATACCCACATATGGATAGTCATCAATAACAACGGGCATCTGCTTCCACTAGTCATACATCTCCGACGAAAAGAACCGTCGGATGCCACCACCACCCCGGGGCATCATCTCCCCCCACCGCACCATCCACGGCTCACTCCTCAGTCCCTCCTGAACTAGCACACGTGGCCGCAAGGTAGGTACCCGCTCGAAAAAGAAACAACAGAGGAAAGAAGCATAACTGAACTCTCCTCCGTCCCGGCTAACCTTGTTCAGCTCCCACCAAACACAGGCCAGAAACATCTTCCCCCAAGCAAAATAGGTCCCTCTCAAGACACTGTGAACCATCATCGTTTTCCCCCCAGACAAACTATGGGGCACCTATGCACCAAGCACCCGCAAAACACAAGCCGTCGCCGCCTGCATCTCCGGCTCCCGCAGATCCGAGATACTCAGTGCGTTGTTCTGCGCACGGGCTTCTGGAATGTAGAATCTATCCAGGAGATCCTCAATATCCACACCAACCGGAATCCTTGGCTGGGTGTCCCCTATCTCACCCAAACGGGGCAAGCCAGTAAGAAAGTACACATTATTCAAGGTGATCTCCAGTCGCTCACCTTGCACCATGAAAGCCACCTCCTCCGGATCCCAGAAGTCAACCAACTTGTTAATCATATCTCTGACTGAACGCATGATAGGAATATGAGCAAACTTTAGTAGTCCGCCCAAAGCCAAGGCCACCCGCACATCCGAGTCATCCCGAATACTGCGGATCAGTCCCACATCAATCTCCCTCTCCCTCCACGACACCAGCGGCCTCCTCAGCATCCTGCCAAAACACCACAAATTTTTTTTGAAAAATAAAACAAAATTTTTTCCCTACCCAAGCGATCCCCATCGCGACTTTCAGGCCCTTAGCCGCGATGAACATCACGACTTTCAGCCTCACAGCCGCGATGAACATCGTGGGTATCAGCCCTCACAGCTGCGATGTGCATCGCGGCTGTAATCCCTCACAACCACGATGAGCATCGCGACTGTTGGACCCACAGCCGCGATGCACATCACGACTATAAGCACCCACAGCCGCAATGAACATCGCGACTGTTGGACCCACAACCGTGATGCACATCGCAGCTGTCCAGCGTACGTCGCGACTGTAAGCACCCACAGCCACGATGAACATCGCGACTGTCGGACCCACAGCCGCGATGCAAATCGTGGTTTTCCATCCCATACCCACAATGTGCATCGCGAAAAAAGATCCAAAACCCGCGATATTCTACTTTGGCAAGCCAACGTGGAATATTCGCAGCTTCTGAGACCCCAAATCTCAACAAAAGTAAATAATTTGAAAGGATAAGGCACATAGGCTTACCTAAAATTCGCAGAATGAAAAACCAACGGTCGAATCTCCCACAAATCAAGAAAATGATCTGACCCAACTAAATTTCTCTGTGAAAGTCAACGGTGAAAATGACACTTGTCACATTGGGTCCACTTGTTGATTTATAGAAATTTGACCATTTTTCAATCAACCATTTCGGCATCATATGACGTTCATTTTTCAAACCGTTGGTACCATTGGAATTAGCACAGCGAGAACTTCACGACAATCCACTCCTTTCCTCATTTCCACTAGATCTCGTTTTTAGGCATTTTTTACATGCCCCTCATCGCCTCGATTTGCGTGCCACATCGACTGCGATCCATTTTTTACGAGTCTTATACCACTGGATTCAGTTTTCTGCGCTCGTGACGATGCTTGAGACCATTTCTCGCTCTCACCGCCATATTTTTTGGGCACTTTTTACATGCCCCTCGTCGCCTCGATTTGTGTGCCACATCGGTCGTGGTCCATTTTTTACGAGTCTTATATCATCGGATTCATTTTTCTGCGCTCATGATGATGCTAGAGATCATTTCTCGCTCTCAACCCTAGAATTTTTGGACACTTTCTCACGTGCCCATCATCCCCTCGATTTGCGTGCCACATCGGTAGCCGTCACATTTTACAAATTTTCGCACCACAACTTATGCATGATCCCACCACTCCATCCATACTGCAATTATAGCATTGTTTTGATACCATTCATCAACCCGCAAGGAGGCCCCATTAGTGTTCCCCCTATCACCATGCTTGATCCCCATACTCGCCCTTTGATTGAACACTTCCTCCTTGCCTCTCCATTACTTTTGTTCGGTATAATTTCATCCCTTTTTTCGGGTTGAGCAATTCCTTTACGAAAAAGGCATGTAGGGAGTTTTTGTTAAGCTCTTTTCTGACTCCTAAAACAATGAAAAGATCGCCAAGCAATCTTGCTTCCTTTCATGCTCGCTAAAAGTATCTGAAAGGGCGTCTACCTGGTATAAGTTTACCCCTTTTTCGGACCTTGTAGACTAATTACGAAAAAGGAATACTCTAGTCACATTGGCTAGAAGAGTTCTCCATTTGCATCATTTTATGATTTTTCGTGCCTTGGAGACTAACATACGAAAAAGAACACCATTGGAGTCTACTTACTGCTTTCAGACTCTCTAAAACCGAAAGCAACCACGAGCATGAACAGTCCTGGGCTTGCATAAATCCACAAGACAGTATCATTTTAGAGCACACTTTTATTCCTTCTTGGAGCTCATTAAAACCACGAAGAAGGACCCAACGGTGATTTCCGGCGCCACAACAGATCATGTCTACTCATATGGAAGCTTCCCTGTTATGGTCGCCATTATTCAGAGTATTTTGCAGTATGTCACCCTGAGAGTCTCCCAATATCATCCATCAACTTGTCCCCCAAAGTCACTCCAGTCTACAATACATACCCTTAAGCTATGATCCCCACACCTAATATTCAGTTTTCCTATGCTTCTAGGTCAACCATGTCATCATGCTCTGAACAAAGGAAGTTTGAAGTCCACCCACTATATGACCCCAATTATTCCCCATCCTCACAGATTGTCAGTCCTACCATCAGTACTATCACACTTCAGTTGTACACCTCGCGCTCCTATCAAGGAAACATAATTTCCTTGGTAGTTGTTGGTCTCCCTCTGTCGACGCCAACCAAATCTATTCCAGAGGATAGACCCAGAGGTCCCTGTGCCTTGGACTCATCACCATTAGTGATGAGTGCCTACGAATCATTTTGAAAGGAGTCCTCACTGCCTCTCCAAATGATTGTTTCTCACATGCTCGACTTCAACACCTTAATCGCATCGTTGAGACTCGTACAGGGTATCAGTCCTTTCAATTATTTGTTGAAGACCCTGGATATCACCTGACTCTACCACATTTGAGAGTGCAATTGAGGAAACAACCAGTTACATATTCCCATGGATATTTGGGTTGCGCTTGGCGACAATTTTCAGATGTACCGCAGTTTTATACTCCCTCGAGTATACAGTTACATATACTCCTCAGAAGTTGACTAACAGTTATTGAGTCCCTACAGATGTTGGACACCTTCAGCTCCAGCAGTTCATCAACCCTTCTGAAAACTTATTCAGAATGGTTGTTGCTCTTTTCTAGTGTATCACTTATTGAGATCAGTCATGGTATGACCATGAGTATGTCCCAGCATTCTGTCCCCACTGGACCATTATGATGTACCAACATATTTTTATGTATTATTCAGGTCCCCCTTCTTGGGCCTAATTGTTATGTATATGTCTTGATACGAGCATGGGTATGTTCGCCTCCTCCATTATCAAAGATTATTCCTCATTCATTTTGAGGCCATGTATTTTTTCAGTTTTTGCAGCTTTCAAAGGGCCGTTGTTCCAGTCTCCAATCGGTCTCTTCGCTTCTCCAAACCCCAAGAAAAAGACAAAATAAATATGATGTCTATCGGCCATACGATAAGCTCCTGCCCTCACACATCAGGGGGAAATCTGTTAACACCCAAAAAGTGCTCACTAGCTCATTCCCTTATTCACATGACCCATTTGTCCACTTTTTCCACCATTTGAGCCTCTAAAACCATCAAAAGGTCACCAAAAAGACAATAATACACCTTTTTCCACTCAAAATATATCTTTTTCCTCAAAAAACCCTCAAAAAGGGTCAAAAATTCCCAAAAAATATTAAAAGGGAATAAAAATATAAAAAAAAATTCAAAAAAGGAAAAAGAGGGAAAAAGAGGCCTAAACCATGTTGGTTAATACCATTGGTTTCCTCAAAACCATAATGGTATTCCCCATCACCAAAAACTATAAAAAGGTGATAGGGGCTCCTCACTTTTCATCCTATCCTCATGCTGCCAAAATCCATCTTGAGCTTTTCCCAACCATTGAAGCATTGGAGAAGAAGAGACCATTGGACATTGGAGCACCTCAACCTTGGAGCTGCCCAAAACTTACCATCCTCACCATTTGAGGTAATACAAAAGTTTTAATTTTTATTTGCATGCTTATGAATCAATTTTGTTCATTGTTATCAATCTAGAATTCTTTATTTTACTGTTTACTGCCATTAATCTATAATTCATATTTGCTTATTTATATTGCTTTATTTGAAACTGCTGCTACTAGTTAGCAGGTGCATCCTTGCACATGCTTGGTTGAAAAACCAAGCAACAGAAGGTAGCTATCAATTTTGGAGTACCAAGCCCTAGGGGCTTGCTTAAGCCTATATAGAGATTTCTTTATCTTTCAAACATGGGACTCCTTCCCATGCACCACAAATCCTTCAAGTTGTTGAATATAAGTCTCTTACTCAACCTCGCCTTGAGGAAGGTTGTCTTCACATCCATATGGTGAATTTTCCATCCTAGAACATATGCAAGTGAAGTAATTGCTCATATTGTGGTGTACCTTGCTACAGGGGCAAAGGTCTCATCATAATCGATGCCTTCTTTCTGAGAGAAACCTCTGGCAACAAATCTGGATTTATACTTCTCAATGCTACTATCCCCAGCATGCTTTATCTTGTAAATCCATATGAAATTCACAACGGACTTCCCATCAGGCTTGGGAACAACCTCCCAAACATCATTCTTCATTCTTCATCATTTATTGTACTATTTTGTCATATCATCTTTCCAAACTTGCTGCTTTTCATATTCTTCATATGAGGATGGTTCTGAATCACTGATGTGACTCATCAGTGCAACATACCATGAATATATGTAAGTTTTCTTGCTTGCTCTAGATGAGCTTGTTGGTGATCCATGTTTCTCTACATTTTGTAAGATATCTCGGCACCAAGCAGATCTTATTTTAGAGGGAGGTTCATCAAGTGACCTCTCAATCAGTTCTACTGGTTCTTCAGGAGCTAGCGAATCTGAGGCATCTTTTAGTTTCTCCCTCTCAAAATCTGAAGGGGGAGAATCAAACTTGGGATCCTCCATATCTGAATCACATTGAATCTCTTTTGATATTTTGAAAGAAGCTTCCTCATGGAAGGTAACATCTTGGATGACTTCAATGTGTCTCTCACCAGGTACATATATTCGGTATTCTTTGGATGACTTTCTATAACACACAAAGGTTCCTTTCTTTCCAGAAGGATCCATCTTTGTTCTCTTTTCTTTCCGTACATGAATGTATACTGGGCTCTCGAAGATCCTCAAGTGTGATATGTCAGGCTTCTCACCGGTAAACACTTCTTTGGGTGTCTTCTCATCTAGAATGGAATGCGGGCTTCTATTCTATATGTACACAAATGTACCAGTGGATTCTTCCCATAATGAGGTAGACATATCTTGATCATGCATCATGGCTTTTGCAGCCTCACATATTGTTTTATTCTTCTTTTCAGCAACCCCATTTTGTTGAGGGTTGTATGGTACTGTTAACTGTCTACATATTCATGCATCACTACATATCTCATTAAATGCATGTGAATCAAATTCACCTCCATTATCATACCTTAATGCACGGATGTGCTTTTCTTTATGATTTTCAACTACAACTTTAAACTCTTTAAAATTGCTAAGAGTTTCACTTTTAGCCTTCATGAAATATATCCATGACTTCCTACAAAAATAATCTATGAAAAATACTTAATATAAGAAGCCACTTAGGGAGGGGGGTGGCATGGAACCACATACATCAGAATGTATTAAATCTAAAATCCCTTTATATCTAGTACAACTGCTGGAAAAACTTTTATTAACATTCTTCCCAAGTGCACAACCCCAACATACACTATCATGCTCAAAATAAAATACGAGCATACCTTTTACCATCTTCTCATATAGATTATTCAATGTATCATAGGATTCTTTTGTGGTATACTGTGGTGTGATCATGGGCATCAAGTTATGTTTTCCCGAATTATAGATGATCCGTTTGGCCTTAGATTGATTCTTCTTGAATTTGATGCGCACTGCATTAGATGTAGGATCCTCCACCACAGTGGATATGTAGCTATCCAAGTCATGTTCCTCTAGGATGTTGAGAATCTTAGCCTTCCAAGTGTTGAATTTTGAGGTGCCCTCAAGAAAATATTCCGGTCGTATAGAGATTGATTCCATAGTCTTCAAATATTTTTCTCAACTTCTCAGGATCTACGTAGGATCTAGCTGGCATGCAAAGTTTAGCTCCTTCACGCCCTGAGCTCTGATACCATGTTAATATTTGGTTGAGATTTGGTCTTTAATTATTTTATGGGAGATTCTCACAAAGATATAGAGACAAAGATAAAATTCACAATAAGTCTAACAAGGATCAAAAGAATTGAGCAGGAAAAATAGAGAAGAAATAATCGTGTTACAACACAAGAGAATGAAGAATAATTGCGAAAACTTCCATTACATCTCTTATTCAGTAGAATGTGTACATAAATAATATATGTCCAATGGAGAAATTCGTGAGCCTAAAGAGGCTATTGTAATCCACACAAGTGGCAGGCTTAGTTTGCATCTCCCAATAAGGTCTAGTGGCCACCGATGATGAATGGCTAGTCAAGTGAGGTGGACTGGAGCATGAATGAGCCATTGGGACTAGAAATTAGGGAAGGAGACTCCAAGGAGGCACAATACTAACTTGTAAGTGGTCAAAATAGGTTCTCCTACACTCAGTGGCAGTGAAACTAGGTGTAACAGTTAGTTAACTAGTCAATCAAGGGGACAGGGCACCCTAAATCATGGAACTAGCTGTGCTAAATCCTAAATTCATGCATGAGGGAACCTTTGGACTTCATTGATGTAAATGAGGCGCTCTGAGTGGATAAGAGGGATAATGATGACCAAATTTAAGCTCTAGGGGGGGGATAAGGACTAGGTGCTACAAGACTCACCTACCACTGCATGGAATGCATGCAATATGCATTCAAATCATTAAAACCCAATATGAGATGGTTATAATATTCCAACACCCCCCCTTAAGCCTGACTATGTGAGGAAAGATCAGAAATAATGTTGGTTGTCGAGCCTGATATTCCTTATTCAAAGGTCATGTTTCAGCTATGTCTAGATCCCATCCCATGACGGGGGGGTTTGTGGGGTATTTCCCCCCCAAAATAGTCACCATGGGGGGTCTAGGGGAGGTGGAAACTAGTTTGGGAGCCCCCCCTGGAGAGGGTTCGGGGGAAACGCCCCCGTAGCGAAAATTTCAGAAAAAATGCCTTGTAAAATGTTGTAATTTCATAGTCATGAATTGGTCAATAATGGGTGATTTATGGGCCCATGGTATTGGTTGTTCCATAGCATTTTCCCATGGTAATCGCTCTTTAAAAGAAAGGCATTGTAATACGGTTGTGTATTGTAGCATTGTAAAGATCTATGATTGTGTGATAGAGATTGTGAGAGAGTGAAGAGGAAGTTGCATCGATTGTGTTGCAGGTTGTGTCTCTTCATTTGTTGGATGGTATAATAATAAGGACTGGCGATTTTTGTGTGGACGTAGCCCATCTTGGGTGAAACACGTTATATTGGTGTCTCTCTTGTAATGTGTTTTATGTGATTTATATTTGCATCTTGTATATTGTTATTGCTTTGCGATCTTGTTTTTCTAACAAATAGGGCCCTGGTAACTGAGACCAAAGGTCACCCTTTACAAATTTATTAGTCCATTTAAGTGGGGAAAGAAGTAAACTCCTATGGGAACCAAAACCCCCCCTCAAAATGGACATGAAACCTACCAAAAATTTTAATGATGCTCTCTAGAGTTGAAGATGTCTAGAGGTATCTTCCTTCTTGGTAGAAGAGGATCATGCTCCCAAGGCATGTGCTTGAATTCTCCACCAATGGAAGCAAGAAAATCTGGAAGTTCTAAGAACTTGGCCTTCAGACCAAACATGGTGAGAACAAATCCAAAAATATAAATATAATCCTTGAACTTGAAATTCAAACCAGCTGAGGTAGGATCAAATCCAGGAATCTGTAGATGGTTCTTTGATATCTGCTTTGAACCAATGTAGGTGAGATCAAAACCAAAATCACCAAAATATGCCTGAGACTTGAACCCAAGTGAATGGTAGTGTCCTCCATCTTCAGTGAAAGTCTAAGAACATGTGTCAATGATCAAATAGAAGTACATATGAAGCAAGTGATAAAGGAGGGTGAATGCATCACCTCCAAACTCTGATTTAACCTCCAAAGCATTCAATAGATCATCATTTTTCACACCAGCAGACTCATGTGAAAGAGAGGATTTAAGAATCTCTTTAGATTCTAGATCATGAATTGGATTATCTTACTATGAATTTAGAATAGAATATATTGAGAACATGAGTGAGGAATGGATAATCTCTCCACAAGAATTAGATTCATTAGTTGTATAACTTTTATCTACATCGGCTACATGGGAAGGGGACAATTTGAAATTGTCTTCAACTTCTAGAGAAATAGAGGAAGGAATGTATTCAACAGGAACTTTCTATGTTGAATCTGCAGCTTCTTCTTCATCTTGAAAAAATTCATCATGAAAAATGCTTGAGGCTGAGACGTAATTAGAGAGAACACTTGAGGAGGTATCACTGGGCTTGTTCTCCAAATGATTTGCACCAATTTCTTCATTCTGCTTTCCAAATTCTTTGTCCAGTTGGGCCCATAGATCACTTGGATATTCAACATTTTCCATGAGGCAGTGCATATTACGAGACATAGAAATACACATTGCTCCAAAGGCTCTGTCACATTCATTTATCCAATCATTCTCCTCTTCGTAGGAATAAAAATCTCTTATAGCATCAATACAAATATCAAAAAGACCCAGTCTCTTCAGATATTCTATCATCTTTGGTTTCCACTCATCATAGTTGAATGGAGAGAGAGGAGGAATTGCTTTCAGATTCATGGAAGCTGTTGTAAAATACCAGCATCGAAAAGATCTGAAAAAGCTCTTCCGGAAGATTACTTTGATCAACAAATATCTGATACCATGTGATATTTTGTGAGATTCTCATAGAGATATAGAGACAAATATAAAATTCACACTAATTCTAATAGAGATCAAAAGAATTGAGTAGGAAAAATAGAGAAGAAATAATTGTGTTACAACACAAGAGAATGAAGAACAATTGGAAAAACTTCCATTACATCTATTATTCAGTAGAATGTGTACATATATAATACATCTCCAAAGGAGAAATTCATGAGCCTAAAGAGGCATTTGGAATCCACGCATGTGGCAGGCTTAGTTTGCATTAGAACCATCTCCCAATAAGGTCTAGTGGCCACCAATGATGAATGGCTAGTCAAATGAGGTGGAATGGCGCATGACTGAGTCATTGGGGTAGAAATTAGGGAAGGAGACTCCAAGGAGGTGCAATACTGACTTGCAGCGGTCAAAATAGGCGCTCATACACTCGGTGGCAGTGAAACTAGGTGTAACAATCAGTTAACTAGTCAATCAAGGGGACAAGGTGCCCTAAATCATGGAACTAAATGTGCTAACTCCTAAAATAATGCATGAGGGCGCCTTTGGAATTCAGCGATGTAACCAAGGCACTCTGAGTGGATAAGAGGGATAATGATGGCCAAATTTAAGCTCTAGGGGGGCAAAAATAAGGACTAGGTGCTAGGAGACTCACCTACCACTACATGGAATGCATGCAAGATGCATGAAAAATGCAAAATGCATGCAAAGCATGAAAAAACAAGATGAGATGGTTAGCATATTCAAACATTTTAGATGTCGAAACTTGAAACAATGAGACAATTTAATCACATGAAATTCATACATCCATAACACAATATATACCCTAGGGAAAATCATCAAAACTATGACAACAAAAACCCCAACAACTCTTCTCAGTATATTATAATGGATAGCAAAGAATGTTTTCTCTTACAACATAGCATATTGCTTTCAGAAGATAAGATATCACTAAACACTCTTGGTGAAGATACAGAAGCAATAGAGAAGAGAGATCAATCAGATGTGTTTTCCAATGTCCCCAGCACATCAGTAAGAAGCAAGAACAATAACCTGCACAAAGAGAAGTGCATTTCCTTCAATGGAGAATAGAACTCGCTTCACATTGAATTCATCAATCCTGTATAACATATTTATACATTCTTCGGATGGATCGGATTCTTCTAACTTCAGGATGAACTCACCCTCACACTAGATGTATCGATGTTGCATGAAGAAGTGTGCCACACTTCTCATGTAGTGCTTTATTTCACTGATTTGTCTCTTATGATGAACTCGCCTCTTAACTAAAATCTTGCCCACTTAGTTAGTTGGTGAACTTAAGTGTCGTCATGCAAGTGTCGCAACTCAAGTGTCATCTTTTAGTTTAACATAAGTGTCTTCATGCAATAACACTTAGTTAACTAGATCTTCTTTGTTGTCACTTAGTTAACTCTCTTTAACTTATTATTTCTTGATAACATCACTGTAGTGATCAATTCGAGTTCTCCTTGATTTACTGAAGTGTCATCTTTTAGTTTAACTAAATTGAAAACACTTTAGTTAACTAGTCCTTCGTATTTAACACTTATTTAACTATTATTAACTGAAATCATGTTGTTTGATTTAATTGTAGTGACCATTGTGAGTTCTTTAGTTAAATAAGGCATACATTGTGGTTTTAACTGAAGCTTACGAATTCAAGTTCACTTAGTCATATCCTGATCAATTCAAATTCTATTTTTCTATATGCATTTAACTTTATCTCTTTATATTTTACTGCATGGTCAATATGTGCTAACTTTAATTATCCATCACATTACATTATACTAAGAATAATTATCGGATGTTGTGATCGTAATATATTATTTTGGACCAAATGATTATATGCTAAAGTAATTCACTTTAGAGGTGATCAATCGCTAAAGGAGACTTAATAGCAATCTGGTGATCATGGTTAATAATACATCACACAACATTAAATGCTTCTAACAAGTCAATCATGACCTTTATACGGAATTTCCACCTCTATATGGGAGGTCCATCCCATGGATACCTTTATATGGAAGGTTCACATGAGAATCATGACTTGACACACAATTTCGGACAACATCATTATTTTGATCAATTACCTCTAGATGGGAGGAATAACCTTTACATGGAAGGCAATCAAAGTGTTCACCTCTATATGGGAGGATCAATCTTGGTTGCACAATATTGGTTAGGAGAATGTCTCCTGATGCTGTACATTTAACATAATCGAGTATATATCTACTCCAAAATAAAGCAATTTAATAAGTTCATTTATCAATACCTTGGAAAAAGAATTCAAGCCAATGGCAACAGACTCATTATCTATGAAGTAGCTTTTGAATAATTGAATTTTCCATGCTCCATAGGTTTATCGTTAGTGTTATACCTCCATATTCCACAGTGTCGCATATCCACCACAAAAAGAGCTGACGACACTTCAGAAGAGACAGATGATGTGTAATCCTTGAAGGCAAATCCACCCTGACAAGTTTTCACCCAGCTGAGACTTTATTTACCCACACTACCGCGCCTTGCTCAGTTATAGGTGCGCGGTAGTCCACACTACTGCGCTATGCTTTGTCCTAGACACGCGGTACTACCGCGTTATGCTCAGACAACAGGGCGTGGTACTCTTTTTATAGTCTTTTTTCCATGGCTTTTGGGATTTTGGATTTTCGAGAGATATTGGAGGATTGGGATCCCTGATTCGATCCCAACTCATTTTCTGTGATTAGAAACCTTGATCCACTTACCTCTCCTTAGATCCACCCATCTCTCTTGTTGGTTAGCCCTACCATACACTATAAAAGAGAGGCATTCCATGGGAAAGAGGGAGGACTCTTGAGAGTATCAAACCTATGATCTTGCAACCTTGTGGAGATAGCTAGAGGAGGAAGCACTTGGAGCTAGAGGATTGGCTTGGATATCAAGCAACCTTTGTAAGCATTCTTCAAGTTTGTAATAAGATAACTTGTCTTGTTTTTCCCATTTCATGTGTATTGTTTAAGTCTTTAGCATGGAATGTATCTAATCTAGATTTGAATCTAATCTTTGCATTCAAGGTATTTGGAAGCTTGTATGTTTGTTCTTTGGTTGATCTTAACAGGTTCTACATTGGAGCTTTGGATCAAGAGCTAGAAGCGGGACGAACGTCAGATTGAAAGGTGTGTCATATCTCTCATTGTTTCTGAATGCATATAATCTTGTTGTAAAAGTTAATTCAGGAATTTAAAGGTAGCATTTGTTTTGTCTTGTTTCTTGCTCTAGAGTTAGTTGAGAATCTATTTTAAAGTTAAGATAATTTTGACTTATCCGTAGGGAAAAATTCTAACAAACAAGAATGGCGACTCCGCTGGTTTTGATTTCTGCTTGATTGATTCAGTTCACTGTCATTCATCTTTTGATTGTGAGTTTTTATTGCACTTCAAACCAGTTTGAATCTTGGTTTTTTTGACCTTTATTCACCCCTCCTCACTGTATTTTGTCTCCTTGTATGATCATTGAGTCCCTTGGGTTAGCAACAACCCTGAAAACTCCATTTTCTTTTCTCAAGTTGCGCTTTTTTCTTACCTTGCCACAGTACCGCGCCCTTTGAACTGCTTACAGTGCGGTAGTACCGCGTTCTCTGCATTAATACCAGAACAGTACTGTAACAGTGCCGCGCTCCAGTCAGACCCTGACATGCGGTAGTGTCTGCAATTTTTTAAATTTTTTATCCTTGCTTGGTTTCCTGAGTCTTTCTCTGCCTTAAGTGGCATTTTGTTGTTGCCTGTTAGCATCCTGGTCATTTTACAGTCTGTGTGGTGCAATTATTTCCTTGTTGTTAGCTTGATTTGTTTGAATTAGTGGCATTTTTGACATATTGGGTCATTTTTCCAGTTTGATTGCATGGACTTGATTTTTTCACCACAACCAACCCAACACCACTGTTCTTTTTTACTGAACTCTGTAACTTTTACAGTCACATTGTGTTCATCATTTTCACTAATTAAAAAATTATCATTTGAGAGGAATTCTGTTGTTTGAACTGAAAAAGTCTAGTAGCATTATTTTGCATTAGAAAATGAACCATTGATTTTGCCACAGAAATTCTCATATTTGAAGCATTGTAGATTGTAGGATCAGTGAATTTAAAAAGAGTGTTCATTTCAGTTTGGCTTTGTTTAAAAAAAAAAAAAAAAAAAAAATTCTTGTTTTGATTTTTTATTGCTTGTGAAAATTTTCATGCATGTTTGATCGAAGAACTCTCTCCCTTCCTTAGCTAGACTTCATCAAAGACAAAGGCTTATTTTTTATTCATTCTCATTTGCATGGTTTGAGTCGTCATAACACCATCAAGTTTCACGTCCACTACCTGATTGAGTAAGACAGCCACTAAAATTAATCTCCCTAATTAAACCAACATTAACCTCACTTGAGGAAATCAAAAGAATTTGGTAGTTAGGTAGGATACCGGGGATAGGCATCAAAATAATTTCCCCTTGTCATTTTCATCTGAAACATAGTTGTTGTCTTCTAGGGAACTAAAATCCTCTAGTATTTATTGACACGGTCACAGCCAGTTTGTGGAGGAGCCTCCTGACTGTTTCTAACTTTTAGGGGTTAAACGGCCGCGAGATTGAGAACCGGACGGACTCTATGGAATACCGCACTCCACTTAGCCCTAAGGAAACATCGATCGCTGTCTTCTTCGGAAGGCTGAAGTGCCCAAAACCTTTTCCAACGTGTCATGAACGAGGTAACTTAGTATCTATTCTACTAGGGCTCTTTTACCCAGGATCCCTTTCGATAGAGGGATATCCTTCTTATATCGGTCTCTCATGTTGTATTGTTGGACTTGGATTTCATCACCTTGCGAAGGATACAGCTTGTTGAGGTCTGCAGCTCTTAGTTAGGAGTTTGCTTGTTATCTCATCTTTGTAGAGGGTCATTTTTCTTTATAGGGACTGCTTGTTGGCATTCTGGCCTTTTTTTTTTATTAGCTCGCTTATTGAGACACCGGTCTCAGTATAGATTTTAGAGCTTGCTTTTTTGGCCTGCAAGCCTTGCTTTTTCTAGCTCCTCTTCTGCACACTCGGCTACCTTAGAGTTTTTGAGTTCTTTGTTTACGACACTGCCCCTGATTTTCATTTTTCTGTCATCATGTCAGAACAACCACGAAGATCACGACGAGTACAGGGCAAGAGCCCTCCACCACCACCCCCGCCACGGACCTCTGGTCCACCTGCATCACGCATTCCTGCTCCTCCTGACCACGATGCTGGTCGAGGGAACATTCCAGCATCGATCCATACGACATCATCAGTTCTTCCTGTAACTGTTACTCACAGCACAGTCCCAGAATCTATTGCAACTTCTGCAACCACTAGCATATCTGAGACTTCCACTGTCACTTCACCCACTGTTATTCCAGATTTATCTGTCACAGTGGACACCATTACAGCGGCTGAGTCTAGTACAGCCCAAATTACTAGACCAGAGGTCATCCTCCTACCTGATGTCAACACTTCCCGTCCATCAGACATTTTTCACGATGATACAGACGGATCTGTTGGCACCACTGAGGGGTCCGACCAGGATATACCTGGCTTGATTTCAGTCCTAGGCGGGTACGTTGAAATCGTTGAAGATACTCGACTTCCTGACACACCTTTTGAACCTGATTATGGCTTCATCACTTCCCAGGTGGAGCTTCCGCCTGTTATCACTACGTCACCTAGTGTTCATCCGCAAGAACCTAGTTCTTCTAGCAACGTACCTCGTACTATATCTCTACCCAACCTCCCTCCGGGACATGAAATCATGGCTTCCATCCAGTCTAGTATGGTTAGTCTAGCGAACTCCCCGTTAGCATCGGCATGGTTTAGACGCAGCACAGAGCAAATGCTCTCGTCAGCTTCTAGATATCCCCCTGATACTCGTCCTTCTGACTCTCGGGATCCCAACTTCCCGTCTAGCATAGAGTTACACTACTCCTATGCAGACAGTTCCGGACCTTCAAACGTTACTATACCTAGGTCCCCGCCAGATCCCGAAAACCCTTTCCAGGATATGAACTCGGACCCAGTTTTCGAGGGTCCTCCTATCATTGAACACGCTATGGACGACGCTGATACCCCTGGGCTAAACTCCCCACATTTGCTACCATCACCTATTTTTGGTGCACATTCTATGAGAGATAACCCATTTTTTTCCCCGTCCTCGCCTGTCAGATATGGAAGACCCCCTCCACAAATCGGTACTTTTGGCGCCGTTGGCCAATCCACACTATCATATTTGGCTAGTGGCAGAAGAACACCTAGTCATACTGCTGGATCTTTCGGTTGGACCAGAGGATCACCTTCAGCCACTATTTATACTATCTCAGGAGATGGACAACCGACTACAGTGGTCCCCAACTCTAACAACCAAACTCCTCCTACAGGGCCATCAACCCAACTAGTTGGAGGACAACCTTTTGTTGGGAAACCCATTCCTGTTCAACAACCTCCTCCTATAGGGTCATCAACCCAACTAGTTGGAGGACAATCTTTTGTTGGGAACCCCGTTCCTAGTCAACAGCCTCCTCCTGTAGGGCCATCCAACCCCTCTGCTGGTGGACAACCCATTGGTTCCATCCAACAACTCTCCCAACCAGCAGCATCTGCTCAGTATGGTATGTACAACACACCTAACAGTGGGAAACCTTATTCCGATGTTCCAACCGGACCTTATTCTCAACCTCCCCCGTTAGGTATGCTTCATTCTTGGGAATCCCAAGTCCCACAGAGTAGGGGGTACTCACTTTTTGGAAACTAGAACCAAGCTGGGGGGCAATCTCAGATTCCCCCCAACTTGAATTCTGGCTTCCCTTACCCTTCAGCTACTACAACTCCATGGAACCCATCACTTCAATTTCCACTCGCTTCCCAAGGAGGAACGAGCCTTCCATGGACACCACAGTCGCAGCCACCCCCCAACCCTGCTATGGGAAACATTCCACTTACTCAATACGGTGGTACCATTCCTGGAACACAACAATTCCAAGGAATTTTTCCCCAACAAGGAGCGACAACCATTCCTGAGTATCAGCAACCCCAGGGTACCATACCCACTTAGCAGAACACCCACCAACCGGTTGCCTACAATCAACCGGTTAACCAGATGGCTTATCATCCACAGAATTTCCAGCAGTACCCCCCGGGAAACACATATGGGTATAACACGCAGCAGTATGCTATGCAGGGCCCTTCAAGTTTCTCTGCACCACATGGTTATTACTCATACCCACAGACTAATCGTCAACTTCCCTTTTTGGCCACACTTGACTTACCTAATTTGTCGAGGCTTATTGACAATCCTATATGGCATGAACCTCACTAGCCACCTATCCCAGCCAAACTACCATCGGACATTCCTAAGTTCGATGCCAAGCCCGGGGAAGACCCCAAGAACCACGTGATGACCTTCCATCTTTGGTGTTCATCCAACTCCTTGATGGATGATTCCATCCGACTTCGGATCTTCCAACGTACGCTTACCGGCACGGCAGCAAAATGGTACATCGAGCTGCCACAACACTCTTTTCGTGATTTCAACACCTTGGCTATGCAGTTTCTGTCTCATTTCCAACTCCCCATCTGGTATGAGACTGGAACAGAACTGTTAACCTCACTGCGTCAAACCACTTCTACACATATTTCGGATCACATCCATGAGTGGCGACAACGCCGTAGGCTAATTAAGGCACCCATTCCGGATCAGCTACTCGTTGATTGGTTCACACAATCCTTTTTGCCTCCCATAGCCAGAGACATCGCTATGCGCAGGCCGATTACAGAAGAACAAGCTATCTCAGCAGCCCAATACATGGATTTGGTATACACTCAATCCGGTACTTTACATGAACTTCTTCCAAATGCCTCCCGCGTTAACACTGATCCAACGAAGCCTACCACTGAACCTCCCATTGATGGTATTGTCGGTTCAATCAAGGCCCAGCCTATTACCAACTCGACGGGACAACAAGCTTCTGCTTCCCCGCTCTACCCCAGGCTACTTCAAAAACAACTACTTCTCCTGCCCTTTCCTCCGAAGTGAACGCAGTTCAATCTACATCACAACCATCCGGGGGAAAGAAGAAAAACAATCATGGTAAAACCAAGAAGAACCAGCAGGAGAACCCCAAGCCACAACCCACCCAAAATGACCAGAAACCACGTCGAAAGGTTAAGTTGCCCTGCCTGATTTGTCAATATGATCACTACACGTGTGACTGTCCCTACAAGGACGAAGTCAACAAATTTGTTAAAGGATCCTCTCGCCCGGTAGTGTTAACTGACCCTTTCCCTCAACAGCAACAGCAGATGGTTGCCCAAGAAACCCCACAAGGGGGCAACCCGACCAATCCTACCCGCGGAGAGACGTCCACAAACCGCGAAATCCTGATGACGAGTAATGAAGAGGTTCATATCACCACTCGTTCAAAGACATACGACAACCCTCCAAGTTCAAACAAACAACCCGAGATAGCCAAAGGAAAATCTCTTGTTGAAGATATGATTTTTATTCCCCCCCCTAACGGCCATCTCCATATCGAGAGACCGCTTACGGACACAGTGCTACACCCACCCAAGGGAACCATATGAAAGGAGACATTTAATCCTAATGCGCGAGCTGCCCAAAACTACAACATTGTTGAATATTTGGCTCAAGCACCTTGCGCCATGTCGACTCTCGAGGTTCTTCAACACTGCCCCACGCAGCGTAGAACCTTACTTTCAGCACTGGGGGCAATGGACCCAGATACTTCGAACTCCATCATGTTTAACTTGGAGCACGCCAAACCTAGGCTTTCTCACCAGTTAGCCTTCCAGGTTCACACAAAAATCCATGGAAATATCATCCATCGCACTGTGTTAGATGAAGGTGCTTCCACGTCGATTATTTCTTTGAATTGCTGGAGAGCTTTAGGCTCACCCGAAGTCACCACTTCTCCCACTACTCTCAGGGCGTTTGATGGACATGGCTTTCAACCGTATGGACTCATTCCCTCAATTGGCGTTGAACTGGGGGGCAAAACAGTATCCGTACACATTGAAGTCGTAGATGCACCATTGGACTACAATCTCCTGCTTGGACGGAACTGGTTTTATGCCATGACCACCATTGCATCTACAGTCTTCCGGATTGTGCAATTTCCTCATGAAGGGAAAATTGTCACTATTGATCAACTGGATTACTGTATCCCAGACTCCCATCCGAACTCCGCCAACACCGTCCCGTTATTGGATCAATCTCGGTACCGGTTCCAAGACATAGGTGTTGGTCTCATGAAGGATTCTTCCCTCATTGGAGTTTTTCCAGAGCTGGGAACCCATCTTCAACCAGTCAACATGATTTCATCGAATGTCACCCCTTCCGATGATTCATGGGTGATTCCGAGTCCCACTCAGATTGAAGGCTATGGCAACTCCATGCCTTTAAACAGAAACCTCGCAGCTTATGAAGCGATCCAATCAGCCACCGATTGGGTCAACTGTTCTACTGATCACACCGTGGCACAGCTCTCGGCTGAAACTCATCCACACCCACCACTTTTCGATCCTCTCAATTTGATTTTTCCCACTGATGAATCAATTATGGAGGTTATGTGCGGTGATGAGCCACCATGGGGAGATTTTCATCATCGATCTTCATTCCCCACTATTCAGCCACTTGAGCCTGATTCAAAACCCAGTACTTCACTTGGGATGGTTCCAACCAAGTTCCCCACTTCCCTCGACGAGGTATTTTTTGAAGGAAACTTGGCTAACCTGATGGCAACCACCCCCATTGATATTTCAGTGAAGCCTGGTATCGTGGAAAACGTACACATCGGCAAAACATGTACTCCCCTTGAAATGGAGTTCTATAGTGCCTACTTCAAAACTTTCCGCGATGTTTTTGCTTGGAGTTATGAAGAAATGCCAAGAATTGACCCCTCGATTGTGGTCCACGAAATTCCAACTTTCCCTGGCACCCGACCTGTTCGGCAAAAGCTTCGACCCGTCCATCCTCGTAAGGTAGCCGCCATTAAAGGAGAAGTTGAAAAACTTTTGCGTGCTGGTTTTATCTATCCTGTCCCATTGACAGAATGGGTATCCAACATTGTTCCCGTAGCCAAGAAACAGGGAACGATTAGAGTCTGTGTTGATTACCGTGATTTGAACAAGGCTTGTCCAAAGGACAACTACCCAACTCCGTTTATCGACCAGATCATCGATAATTGTGCCGGGAGTGTCATCTTTTCATTTATGGATGGCTTCTCTGGCTATAATCAGATCGATATCCTCCCAGCCGACCAGCACAAAACGGCCTTTATCTGCCCTTGGGGGATTTTTGCATATAAAAAGTTACCTTTTGGCCTTAAAAATGTCGGGGCAACTTTCCAACGGCCGATGTCCTACGCATTTCATGACATCAAACACATTGTAGAACCATATCTTGATGACCTTCCCGCTCACTCTCGAACACGGGAAGACCATCCAGACCACTTAAGTGCCATTTTCGAAAGGTGACGTCGCTACAATATACGTTTGAACCCGCATAAGTGCGTCTTTTGTGTAGAAGCCAGAAAACTGTTGGGCTTCATAGTCCCCAAAAGCGGGATACGTTTAGATCCTGCAAAGGTAGCAGCTATCTTAGCCCTGCCTTCACCCATCAACATACCAGAACTTCAATGTTTGCAAGGGAATGCAAACTTTCTACGCCGTTTCATCTGTAATCTGTCCGAGATAACAAAAGGCTACATGCGGCTTCTCAAGAAGAATATTCCCTTTATCTGGGATGATGAAGCCCAACGCTCCTTTGACAATCTAAAGGCAGCCTTAACCAAAGATCCTGTGATCCAACCCCCCGATTACACACGGGACTACATTCTTTATCTCGCAGCCTCGACTTCCACCATCGGTATGGTGCTAGTCCAGGAAGACCAAAACGGCATAGAACATGTGGTATACTATCTTAGTAAGAGTCTTCTCGACTCTGAAACTCGCTATTCACATGTTGAAAAACTGGCTCTGGCAACAGTATTTGCTGTCCAGAGATTCCGTCATTACATCTTACTCCGTCGGACCACTGTTATCGCCGAATTCAATCCAATGTATTATATCCTCACGCGCCAAGTGCTTGGGGGCAAATACTCTCAGTGGATTGTCATCCTTCAAGAATTCGACTTGGAGTTTGTCAAAGCCAAGTCCAAAAAATCTCTGGTCTTTGCGGAGTTAATTTGTAACTTGCCCCGTGCTACTGAGCAATCCGAACCCATTGATTCTCTTCCTGACGAATCATTGTTCCTCATTAGCACGTCTGATCCGTGGTATGGGGATATTCTATTATATCTCCAAACCCAACGCTTCCGCCCTGACCTCACTTGCGATGAACGGCGATGCATCCGACATCACGCTAAGTGCTACATCATAGTCAACGATACTCTGTATCGTCGTGGTGTCGACACCATTCTTCGACGCTGTTTGACCTTAGATGAGGCGAAACGCGTTCTTAATGACTGCCACACTGGAGCATGTGGTGGTCATCTCTCTGGGATGGCTACGGCCTAGAAAATACTGCGAGCAGGATACTTTTGGCCCTCAATTTTCAAAGACTGCATTGAAACAGTCAAGAAGTGTCCGCCATGTCAGTTCTTTCATAGTAAAACACGCTCGCATCCTGCTCCACTCCATCCTGTTATTGTCGTCGGCCCTTTTTCCAAATGGGGCATAGATTTCATGCACTGTAATCCCACTTCAGCCAGGGGGCATAGCTATGTCATAGTAGCTGTCGACTATTTCACGAAATGGGATGAAGCGATGCCTACATATGCTGAGGACGGCAAAACAGCAGTGCAATTCATATTCAATCATATTATAGCTAGATTCGGTGTCCCACAATCCATTGTGACCGATCATGGCTCCCATTTCAGGAACCATATGATCGAAGAACTAAGTGCCAAGCTGGGTTTTTGCCATGAAAACTCAACCCCGTATTACCCACAAGCTAATGGCCAAGTTGAAGCCATTAACAAAGTCCTGAAAAGAATGATTCAGCGTATTGTGGGTACCCAGAAATCCAACTGGCACTCAACTCTATTCTCAGCACTATGGGCATACCAAACCTCAGTGAAACGTGCTACTGGGTTCACACTATTCCAACTGGTGTATGGCCTAGAATCCATTTTGCCGATTGAGTGTGAAATACCATCACTCAAGATAGCCATAGAGCTACTTCCACACACCACTTCCGAAGAGGAACGGTTTCTATAACTAGCTAAGCTAGATGAAACCCGCCGCGACGCCGCTTTAGCTAATGAAGCCCATAAAAAATGTGTCAAAGCTCAATATGACAAATCCGTTCAACCTCGGATCTTCAATGAAGGTGACCTCGTACTTACATATGATCAAATGCACGATAAGATTGGAAAAGGAAAATTAGAATCTATGTGGTACGACCCCTTTGTTGTAAAACGTGTCTTAGAAAAAGGAGCCTATGAACTAATTGATTGTGATGGTACGCCATTGGCACGGCCCCGCATTGGGCTATACCTCAAACGCTTCTACGCGTAAGGTTTCCCTACGCGGGTTACTTGTTGTACATAATGTACTTAGTTTGCTTTTACTCATTTTTTGGTGTGCGCGTGGACCTTATGTATCCACTCTTACTTTGACTCGTGATTTTATGCGCAGATGTCTGCCTACTTCGGATTCACCGACGGTGCAAGCCGACGTACCCGGAATCTCGTTTCCGCAGCATGGGTAATCTATTCCCCCACTGGCGAGTTGATTTCTTCAGGACCCAATTGTTTAGGTCCTGCAACCAACAATATCGCGGAGTACCATGCAGTCATTGGTCTCTTGATGGAGGTTGCTTCACTCAGAATTGACTCCATATTAGTCTTTTTAGACTCCCAACTCGTGGTTTCTCATCTAAACCATGTTTACACAATTCGCGATCCTATACTACTTTGTTTATTTCGGAGAGTACGCCTCTTGGAACGATCATTTAATTTCATTTCATATCAACACATACCGAGAGAATTCAATTGTATAGTTGATTCATTGGCTAATTACATTTTGGATTGGCATCTTGCCCATACATAAGAATACATCATAAAAATGAAATGCACAAGTCACTGTAAATAAATAGATCATGAAAATAGGTCCATATCACTGTATATAAGAGTGTTTTCCAAATACATAGAGTTTGTGTCAAAGACAAAATTTGGGACCAAATCCCATACAAAAATTTGGCTCTCAAAGCCTATATATCATATACATGCCGCAAAAAGACTAAAAAGACCATCTACGGAGATCTGGGAGATCTATCATGTCCCTCGTCAGATTCCTCGCGCTGATGGTGATAACATACTACAGCTCAATCCACCCTACGAAGAAGTCGGCCAATACGACTAGGCACACCTACAATATGCCGCTGGAGATGTAAGGGGACATCATCCATCCTCATAGCAGGGATACCATGAGTCAACCCCTGTAAGTTCCTCTCTATATCTCGGACTCCTCATGCTTCATTTTCGTCCTCCACCTCTTCTGGAGCGGCTTGGCAATCAACACCACCGCGACGTAATGGCGAGTACCTAGCTGGTCTCTGTGGTCCACGGTCTACGACATGCATACAAACATACATTAGAAGTATTCTACACATTCCAAAAAAGCAATAAAAATTATATATTCAAAAAGGAAAAAATATATATCCATGAAGGTCATACCTGAGTTGTCCCAATCTTCATCCTCTGGCAGTGCCAAGTCGATGTCCTCGTGGAAGTCCACCCCGGCATAGGGGTAGTCATCGATCATAACTATCTGCTCCTCGAGCCAGGAAAAGAAATCCTCACCAAAGGCTAAGCATTGAGGTCCCCCGAGACGTCCTGCATAATCACTCCATCAAGCCATCCATGGCTCGGTCGGTGGACGGGGGGGCATATATATCTGCGGGCGCAATAGTGGCACCCTCGCCAAAAAGAAAGTGACCAGGATGCTCCCATAGCCAAATTGGGAATTCGTTCCAACCCTACACTTGTGCATTTGTTCTTTGAGATTGGCCAACACCGCCTCACACCAGTTAAATATTGTCCCCGCCATACACTCCGCTGCGAGATTCATTTGTGTACGGGACGCCTGATGCGAGCCCACACTCCCTGCTGCACGTGTGATGGTGAACAGTATGGTTTTTACAGGGAGTTCTATAACATATTTTATGACCACTTTGCCGCTTTTCTTACCCGAACCCTGACGGCAATACCGAGCAATCAAGTCATCTGTGCTCGTTTCCGAGGCTGTGTATCCAGTAAAGTTCACCCGGGACCCTCTTTTCGAGAGGCCCGTGAGGAAATAAATATCCTCGAGTTGAATTTCGAGAACATGCTCTCCCACTCGGAAAGCTTGAATGTCAGGGTCCCACAGTTGAATAAGATGGGTGAGAAGCTTGGGTTGCTGACTAATCCCTTTGGTATTAAAGAACTTCAACAAACCACATTCTCGCAATGCGGTCACAGTCAGTAAGTGACTTTTGGCTGCCAAATCATCTACCTCATGCTCTCTTTCTTTCCAACTGACCATTTTGATCCAAACAAATTGCAAACTCCTGCAAAAGGTCAAGGGAAACATTTAGTAACCATTTAACAACTTGGCTTCAGCAAAAAATTTGAGAAAATTTGATTTTTTCATCCTAAAAATCGTCTTCATCGCGCCCGGGGAAAACCTTGCCGTGTGGTACTGCACAGTACCACGTTTCGGTTTAAATCTACCGCGTGGTACTGTCGAACAGTACCGCGTTTCTCGATATGGGCCCCACGCGGTACTATGAAGAGCGATTTTTTCCCAGTAGGGCTTGCCCAAAAAATCATTTTCCCTTACTGAAAGAAAATGATTCCTACATAAAATGAAAGAGGAGCTCGAGAGCTCTTACCTAACGCAGACGGTTGTTGAAGTGGTGCCCTGAAACTCCAGATATGGATCCTTGAAGTTTTGCTCCTCAAGTGGGTGAAATCTCCTCTTTTGGTAAAAACACAAGTGAAATGGTAACTTTCTCCTTTTACCCATTCTTTATATAGCTTTTCCACCTATTTTTTACTTATTATTTTATATGGTTAAAATAAAGCCCATTTCACATTGCTAATATCTGGTTTTTTGAGCATTTATTGACAGGATCTCCTGTAAAAAGACGATATATTCACACTAGGCGTTTATTCATTGTTTGACCTTCATTTTGAGCCTACTTTATCTTTTTCATGCTCTGGATTAAAACTTGAAAAAGATTCCAAGCGCTTTTACACCCATTTCGTGCTTGTCAAACTCAAGTAAATGGTGTTGAGTATGGTCATCTTTACTCATGCTCGTTAAACCATGAGGAAAGTATTATCCTGGTTGTATTTTATTCTTTTTTCGGACCAGAATAATTAAAAATTACGAAAAAGACCATTGGAGTCTATAGTTAAGCTCTTTTCAAACTCCCTAAAATTGAAAAGATTGCCAAGTGATCTTGACTCTTTCACACTTGTAAAAGTATTTGAAGGGTCGTCTATTCGGTGATAGGTTACCCCTTTTTTGGCCCGTCTAGACTATTTACGAGAAAGGTATACCTCAGTCAATCTTGGCTGGGAGAGTTCTCTCGGGAATTGTTTTACACTTTTTCGGGATCGAGGGACTAAATTTACGAAAAAGTACATTGTGGAGCTTTCTTTAAGTTTTTCAGGCTCTCTAAATATGAAAAGCTACCGAGTTTTCCTTCCTTGGACTCGTTAAAATTTAACATCGAAGGACCCACTTTGGGACGAACCCCTCCTTTCTCAGGTTCGTAAAACATGTGAGATTGGACTCATCTATGAGATGAGCTACACCGAGCATCTGTTATCCTCTTCAAGCTCGAAAAACAATAAAGAGGTACTCGTCTATCATGTCGGGGGAATATGGGGAACAAGTCAAGTTTGTTATGGCAGCTTGTCAGTCGTTACCTTTGAACATGGCATGTGTCTGTCTCTTGTCAATATTGGGTATCCATTTTTCACTGAGTTATGTTCATCATCCTGAGTCGTCTCCCAAGCCACGAGCCCACTCACCTAGTGTCTATCCTCTACTATCAATAATCCCTGCTGCCAAGTCCTATTACATGCCGTTATATGTTCAAAGGGTTGCATCGTTCAGAGTCGTTCATTGTGTCAAGCCTCCGCTGTGTCAGTACATACTCCATTGTTTCACCATCTTATCGTTCGTTCCGATTTCGTGTCGATGATGTGGGAATCATTATGGCCCACCTTCGACGAGTCTATTCCCGTCGACGCCAAATCACTATCTGGGAATTGGACTTAGAGATCAACCATTAGTACCTTGGTACCTGCATGCCTCAATGGCAGGTTTTCCTCGTGTTCGACAGTAGGTTTACATCACTGACCTCTAATCGGACGATCTCTCGAATGCTCAACATCAACTCATCTATTCGCATTTCGTTGAGATGTACTATTGATACCTTGGGAATCATCGTCATCATTGGTGATCTCCCTCGCATTTGTTAACGGTTCACATCATTGACCGGTAATCAAATGGTTTCTACCATGTTCAACTTCAACACCTTGTAATCACATGGCTAGATTCGTATCTTTTACGATTGGGTAGAAGACCCTGGGCGTACCTCAGTATCTTGATTACGTCCAGGTTGCGATGGAGATGTTCTTTGTATTGTCACACAGATCCACTTATTGTATTGGTCGTGGTTGTGTCATTATGGTCTCATGGATCTACGCTTGTTCATAGTAACCATGATCTGTCCACAGTCTATATCATCTCAGTACTCATGGATCTGCAATGTATTGATTGGTAGCCATGCTTTGAGTCATTTGTTTCCGAGCATGGGGATGCCCACCTCGGTGGTATATCTAACACTTTGTTCCTGTTTCAGCTCCTTGTCGCTCTCCTCGATGCTATCTCTGCACGATATTCGTAAAGTATTTCGGCCATCAGTTCCTTTTGACCTCACACTTTAGGGGGCATCTGTTATACCTCCATATTCCACAGTGTCGCATCTCCACCACAAAAAGAGCTGACGACACTTCAGAAGAGACAGATGATGTGTAATCCTTGAAGGCAAATCCACCCTGACAAGTTTTCACCCAGCTGAGACTTTATTTACCCACACTACCGCGCCTTGCTCAGTTATAGGTGCGCGGTAGTCCACACTACCGCGCTATGCTTTGTCCTAGACACGCGGTACTACCGCGTTATGCTCAGACAACAGGGCGCGGTACTCTTTTTATAGTCTTTTTTCCATGGATTTTGGGATTTTGGATTTTCGAGAGATATTGGAGGATTGGGATCCCTGATTCGATCCCAACTCATTTTCTGTGATTAGAAACCTTGATCCACTTACCTCTCCTTAGATCCACCCATCTCTCTTGTTGGTTAGCCCTACCATACACTATAAAAGAGAGGCATTCCATGGGAAAGAGGGAGGACTCTTGAGAGTATCAAACCTATGATCTTGCAACCTTGTGGAGATAGATAGAGGAGGAAGCACTTGGAGCTAGAGGATTGGCTTGGATATCAAGCAACCTTTGTAAGCATTCTTCAAGTTTGTAATAAGATAACTTGTCTTGTTTTTCCCATTTCATGTGTATTGTTTAAGTCTTTAGCATGGAATGTATCTAATCTAGATTTGAATCTAATCTTTACATTCAAGGTATTTGGAAGCTTGTATGTTTGTTCTTTGGTTGATCTTAACAGGTTCTACATTGGAGCTTTGGATCAAGAGCTAAAAGCGGGACGAACGTCAGATTGAAAGGTGTGTCATATCTCTCATTGTTTCTGAATGCATATAATCTTGTTGTAAAAGTTAATTCAGGAATTTCAAGGTAGCATTTGTTTTGTCTTGTTTCTTGCTTTAGAGTTAGTTGAGAATCTATTTTAAAGTTAAGAGAATTTTGACTTATCCGTAGGGAAAAATTCTAACAAACAGTTAGCATATAAATGTGGACTCAATATTTTCAAGATAAGGCTTAAGGGAGAACATAGATTTTTAGGTGAAAAGACAATAATTTTGTATATTGGAATTCAAAAGGACAAAGGTCCCAGAGGAGGGGGAGAAATTACTTGTAGTGGAGTTATATATGTAGCTATTAAAAGAGAATATAGGGGCTTTTACTTATGCAATTTTTGTAAGAACCAATTCTTGTAAATTAATGAGGAGAAGCAACTGTTAGCCAAATTGTTGGAGGAGAATAAAATGTTGTATTGTTGTATTATGTACAAAATTGTTTCTATGTGCTTATTATTATCTAAAAATTTATGGAAGTGTTTCTTACTAAGAATACTATTATCTAATTAATGACACATTCTCATTTATTTTTCTTTTGTTCTCAACTTTTTTGTCTATATCTTGTCGATGAAAAATTGAATGATAAGTTATTTGATTATAGATTGTTCGTGTTTAATGATCAAGTGTCTATGTTTTCACATTAAATAATTAGTAACTAAATGTTGAAACTAATGATGAGAAAATATGGGATATGCATATAATCTTCTAAGCTATTGTTGAGACCTTTTCCCAAAGGCCGCCTGCTTGGGCTCCTTCTAAATTTTTAAAATCAAATATTTTAATCATTTTGTCCGTTGACCATATTATTTTAGTTTCAATCGTTGAGCAGTTGATGTTTGAATCAATTATTCTTGCTCGACTACCTACTATTTTCTTCCACTTCATATTACAATCATGATTGAGTATTGCAGTAGATTTGTCGATTTTCTTACATCATAAAGTAGCTCTCACTGCATGTGTCAGAATTTCACATGTCCTTGCTCCTATTGTTTTTTAAACTAATATTGACAAATGAAAAGTTCGCATAGCTTCGCCCGGGTTGATTGTAGCATCCACAAGGCATAGGTTGACTTTGAATTGTTTTTTAGAAAGAATTGACACTTTTTCCAAGTGCTTAGTACCAAGCGCTCCAAATGTCAATTGACCATTTTCACAAGAGAAAATACCTTAGTTGATGATGGATAATGCCAATTTCAATCAGCACCCTAAAATCATGTATAACACACATGTGGCAAGAATTGACATAACTAAATTTAGGTAAACTAGTAGCAATAATGAAGCCCGGACTTCTATTAAAAAAATTATTTTTGCGCATAATTTTGGGGACCAGCCAAAGTGAATTTTTTACCTATGGAACATGACTACTATATGGGATTGCGAACCCAACACAATTGATGGAATCCAAATCATAGGTCTAGAAGTAAAGAACACAACTTGATTATTTCCCCTCAATCCAAGTCATTGGGCCTCACCACCAAAGACAGTTGTTGAAATGATATTGAGTGGGATTGCATGATTACTCACTGGAAACATTTTTCTATCCTCTCTACACTGCAAAATATGACATCTCTATCTCTATCATATTTCATATTGACAAAGTACAGGTTTTCTAATCCAAATATAAGACGAGGTTTCATTTAAAGTTGCATAACCCAAAACTTATGGAAAACATTTTAAATGGAACATGATCCCAAAAATTGCATGATGCACATAAATCCAAAGTCTCATGTGTGAAGATACTGAACTTGCTAACTCAAACCTTCAACAATGCATCACACCAAGACATCTTTTGGAACTAACGACAAGTCAAAACTATGTCAAGTAAAGTTTGGTTTGGACTTTCCCTTTTCTTTTAAAGAAATTTTCGCATTACATAATATTTTGTGACATATGTCATATCCATAATTGTTTTTCTTTTCGTGTGACACATCGAAACCAATATTTTTATTTGCAAAATCATGCACCAAATTATATTTAGGAGTGACATTATAAGAGGAGGTTCAAGAGAGGGTTTACAGGAAAATGGCGCCCAAGTTGCAGATCTCTTCACCCATGGAACCCATGAGGACATTGTAATGGCCGCGATGTTTGTTCACACCCGGGGTTGGTTTACTTGTTAATCTGCCATTGTCGTTTGGTGGCTGGGGTGGGTTACATTGTTTTTTTACGTGGCTACTATTGTGGGTGTGGGACGTTTACTGTGGGGGCTAGTGGGTTCGATGATTTTTTCTCAACCTTTACTCTCATATTTATCAGGAGTGTTTTGTCTCATGGGTAAGCAAATTTCTGGTTTGGGGGTCATTGTTTAAAAAACCCTACTTTTGTTGGGATGTCAAACAACTCGTGAGGTCTTTTTGTGGCGATATTTGTGGGTTGTGTGTCGCGGTTTGTTTGTGGGGGGTCTCTTTCCGGAATCATTTGAGACAGATTTTTTTTTTGGGTTGTGGGTGCCCTTTTCTGGGGATTTTTCGCCCGGAATCGCTCCTTTGCTAGTGGTGCATCTTTTCTGGGATCACTTGCATCTGTCTTTGTTCGCAATGCTATTTTTTCTGGGTGCCGATCATGGTGTGTATTGTGCCCGGCGGTGGGGGTTTGGAGCCGGGTTCTTGTCCACATCCCACACTGTGGTGGTCTTTGTTACATCCACGTCGGTGCGACCATGGGTGAGTCGACTATTCCTGCTATGACTGCCACGTCCCCATCATCGAACAACTTCTGGATTGAGGAGAATGGTTTGTTGAAACCGGATGATTTCTACAAAGAGATGCTCAAGGGGAAGCGGCCATTTGTGCTATATTTTGATCAACCATCCCGTAGTGTCTACCACGTTTCAAAAAGGGGGCAGTTGTCTAATGCTAAAGATAGGAAGGCTGGGAGGGTTTCTCAGTCACACTCGGCTGGAGTTGGGGGGAATAACACTTTTGGTGATTTTGGTCATCGTAGAATGCAGAGGCGCCTTAAGAAGTATTGAAGCTGACCAGGGGAACACTGGATCACAATGGGACGGGATGTGGGTTTAGAGGAGCTTGTCGAGTTCAATATGACTGCCTTGGTCGATCGTTTCTCATATATGGACATGAACAGAAGGGATGTTGTGAGCTAGGTGGCGGATACTTGGGGCCTGGAACTAAAATATGTCCCCAAGGTATCCATCCTCACTCGTGGGTGGTTTGGATTCAAATTCCAAAAGGAGGAACATGCTACATACATTTTGGATAAACTTTGCTTGAACGATGCGGGCAGCCTCATGCTACAGCGGTGGCACACAGATTTTGATCCGGACTATGCCTCCATCAGGTTCTGTCATCTTTGGGTTCTTCTGCCCAGTTTTACTTTAGCAATGTGGAATCAGGGGGCCTTCGAAGCGGTTGGAAATAGCCTCAGTCATTTTCTACATTTGGAGCAGGAGGTTTTGGATGGTGTGGACAAGAGGATGGGGAGGATGCTGGTGGAAGTGGACATCTCGTTGGGTCTTATTGATACACTGCACATTTATTGGCGTGGTCGGAATTACACACAGGTCATTCATTACTAAGGAATCCCCTTCCATTGTTCACATTGTAAGGAATTCGATCACCTTTGGCGACATTGCAAAAATTCTGCTCGGCCATCTTGTCCTGCGGGGGAGGATCCTCTGTGGTCTTCGGGGGATAGCAGCGATCTTGAGGTGGATGTAGCTAGAAATTTGGATGGATACTCCAATTGCTTCCCTCCTTCAGGCGACGTGAACCTCAACACTATGGGTAAGCTCGAGTACTATGGCCCTGCATTTTTTCAATCATTAAATGAATTGGAAAAGTCGTTTATCCAGGATTTGGATTTAAAAAAAAAGTGTTGTTGTTGGGTCCTCTTCTCTATCTGCTTCACTTGAGTCCTCCCATACCATGTGTCCGGTTGTTGATGAGTCTGTGCCTCCTGATGTTTCGGACTCCCCCTCAACTAATCCCTCTTTTTCGGATACTGTCCTTGTCTCATTCGACCATTCTCTTCCATCCTCGCTAGGGATTCCTCCTCCTTTGTCTACCTCCCCTCCTACAGAGCCCGCTTCTGTGGATCCACTTGTGGATAACCCACGCCTTTTATTGATCCCATCATACGTCGATATGGTTAAGAAGGAGCCAATCCCGACATTTTTCAAGAACTGTTTGGTGGTTCCTAACTTGATGGGGGTGCCAGCGGAGTTTGGTTTGCAACCAGACCCACCTATCATAAATAAGGGGGCTCGATTTGGGGGGTTAGCAACCGAATACTCTCCATTAAAAACCTGTAGTGCGAGGAAGGATAAGGGCGGTGCAAAGGGGGACATTGTGGTGGAGGGAACTGTAAAGGATCTTTATGTCGAATCTCTCTCTCCTAATTATGGGGCGCTTAGAGGCATTAAATCTCGGGGTCTCAGATGATATGTTTGTCCCTAAATATAAGGGGAGTGGGGGGCCTCCCGAAGGTAGTAGCCCTCAAGCATGCATTACTCATATCCAATCCAAATATTGTTCTTCTAAGGAAACAATGGTCTGTGAAGAGAAGGCGAGATCCTTCTTTGCAAAAATTAAACCTAACTGGATGGTTTGTGCTACCAGTACTATTGGTCTGTCGGGCGGGCTCTTGGCCGCTTGGAACCCCCATGTCCTGGAATTAAATTCATTCATTGTCTCTATCAGAATCCTGCTATCTGGGAAGTTGAGAGGTTTTGCTGATACTATCAATTTGGTGAACTACTATTGCCCTTACAAGGACCGTGAACAGTTCTGGACTTTGGTGTGCTCGGACCACCTATTTGACCTAGACAATTTTCTCTTGGCAGGGGACTTCAATTTCACCTGGGGGGGATTCTGAAATTTGGGGGCGTCAGGCCAAGCTGGATCCTTCGGGAGATTTTTTTAGAGATATTTTTTATTCACGGAATATGGTGGATATTGAACCATCTCCCATGTCACCTACTTGGTCAAATGGCAGAAGAAATGAGGCTCTTATCTCTAAAAGATTGGATCGTTTTTTTGTTGTTGGGAATCTATTGGAAAATTTTACAAAATTCAGGTCCTGGGTTCTACATACTCGCATCAGCGATCATTTTCCTATTATTCTACAAGTTGATACTGAGATAGTCCACCAAAATTATCCTTTCAAATTTAATGCAACTTGGATATCGGATCAGTCCTTTCAATAGGATGTGATTAGTCACTGGACTAATCTAGATGTCTCTGGAGAAATTTTTGCTATGGACAAACTGGTGGCCAAGTTAAGGAGATTAATATTTTTCATAACAAAATGGATAAAAGAGAAAAGAGTGGTGATGGATTTAGACCTTTCTTCGATTGAAATGGATTTGGGAAATCTACTGGAGAAATCGGTTACTGACTCCCTCAGTAATTGCGATCAGGCTTCCCTAATGGATTTGGAAGGGAGGAGGTTAAAACACCTCAGGTTTCAGGAGGAATCATGGCGACTTAAGATTCGGGCATTGTGGATCAAAGTTGGGGATCAAAATACAAAATTCTTTCACAAATTCGTTGATGCTCGTCGAATCCAAAACACCATTTGGGATTTAAATGATTAAAATGGTAGGTGGATATCTAGCCTCGGTAATCTGCGGACTAAGGCTAGGAATCACTTCCAGGAGATATATCAGGACCCTAAAGTTACTTCTATGATTGAGCAATTTAAGGTGATTAGATAATATCCAAGACTATTCTCTGATGCGGAGGGTGATGACATTTTCATGGAAGTCACTCTTCTGGAGATCGAATCAGTTCTAAAAGGTTTTACTAAGGACAAGAGCCCTGGTCCTGATGGGTGGACTGTTGAACTTTTCATTTATTTCTTTGATATGATGGGCCCCGACTTATGGGCTGCTGTGGATGAGTCATGTATCAAAGGTTTGGTTACGGGGGCAACTAATACTACCTTCATTGCACTTATTCCCAAGAAATCACACCCTAGGGATTTTGGGGATTTCATACCTATTTCGTTGTGCAATCTAATATATAAAGTTATATCCAAAATTATTTCTATCAGAATCAATCCTGGCTTATCCAAATACATATCAATGGAACAGTTTGTATTTCTTGAGGACAGACAGATCCTTGATGATGTGGGGATCACCCAGGAGATTTTTCACAGTGTTAAGACTAAACAACTCATCTCTCTTGGCCTTAAACTGGATCTGGTCAAGGCCTATGATCGTGTGGATTGGACCTTTCTTCGCTTATCTCTAATACAGATTGGATTTCCTTGGGTTGTGGTAAAATGGATTATGGCTTGCATTTCTTTTGTGAATTTTGCGGTGATCATTAATGGGCTACCATCGGACTTCTTCAATTGTTCTCGAGGTCTTCGCCAGGGGTGCCCACTATCCCCATTACTTTTTCTACTGGCCATTGAAGGACTGAGCAAACTTATCCATCGAGAAAAAAGATATGGGAACATTCTAGGCATTAAAGTTACGGATCGTATTTCTATGACCCATACACTCTTTGTGGACGATGTCATGTTATTTGGTCCTGGCACTTTTTCTGAGTGTCTCTCCTACAAGAATATTTTGGATCTCTTTTGCAATGCATCCAAGATGCTTATCAGTGCTGGGAAATCTTGGTTTTTGGAAAACAATGTGGATAATTCTATCAAAAATTTGGTAAGTAACATCCTCCCATTCAATTTCAAGGAGTTGTTTGAGGGTACCACTTACCTTGGTTATTTTCTAAAGCCAACAAATTATCATATATGCGACTGGTATTGGTTACTAAAGCGTTTTGACAAGCTCATTAATCACTGGTGTTGGTGTTGGCTCACCATTGGGGGAAGACTTACTTTGACAAAATCTGTGCTCCAAAACTTAGCAGTTTACTGGCTCTCCCTCAACAAAATACCAAAAAATATTTTGTTGGGCATCCGCAAGCATATTTTTTCCTTCATTTGGTCTGGGGGTGGATTAACTCATAAATTTCATTTGGAAAATTGGCAATTTTTGGCTCGGCCTAAACACTTGGGCAATTAGGCTATTAAAAATATGGAAAAGTTTGATCTGGCACTGAAAACCAAAAGTTCGTGGCGAGCTCTTTTTTCGGGTTCGGCGTGGATTTTAGTTATCAAATGAAAATACTTGAAATCCTACTCTATGGCTGAATTGTTTTGGGGTGGTACTCCTGGAAAAAATGGTGTTCCAAATATCTAGTGTGGGCTGCTAGGTTCTTTAAACATATTATCAAACTGGATTTCATGGCTTCCTGGGAATGGTCGTGATGTTCGCCTTGGGGTGGATCCCATTTTGGGGGACCCTTTGAGTTATCAACTCTCACTGAATTTGCTCGGGGTATTGAGATCCAAGGGTTACTTTTCTTTAAGTCATGCAATGACCCAACACCCGGCTGGTCTAGGCCGCACTTACTGGATCTCGGCTTCACAACTAGGTCTTTATGGGAACCTGGATATGGAATGGGAGAGTTATGTTGATGGCCTTAACAGTTTGAATATTACTATGGAAGACACACCTGATAGATTGGTCTGGTCCTGGAATGTCTCCATGGGGTTTGCTACGGCCAAGTTGGCATACGACTCTTTGCACTCTATGGGTAACCCACATGCTAGGTGGTGATTCTGCAAGATATAGAAATTTCAGATGCCTCTAAAGTTAAAATGTTTCATCTGGCATGTTCTACATAACAGTGTACTTACATGGGATAACCTATGTAGGCATGGTTTCTGCGGCCCGGGTCATTGTCACCTTTGTGGATCTAGGGATGAAACTGTGGAACATCTTTTTGGTTGTTGTTCGGTTGTAAAATATTTATGGGTGAGGATCAGTTTGGTTTGTGGTCATCAATTTATGTGGGGCACTGACAGCCTGGAGCTAAGCCTTTTCCACTGGGTTCGCACCTATAAGGACTGGTGGGCGCTCCCGTGTTTTGTCTTTTGGGAATCGTGGCGTGCCCGAAATGAGGGGATTTTTGAAGGGGTGAAATTCAACGTGGAAGTCATGTCCAGTCGTGCTTTTGCGGCCTTTTTGGACTTCAATCCTGGAAGCTCTCCCTGGGTGGTCACACAACCAATCCCCGCTGATCCATTACAATTCATTTATCCATGCGGTTTTTTCGATGGGGCCTCACAACTTGGTGGATCGATCAGTGGGGTTGGGGTTGTGTTGTATATCGCATATAATAGGTTGTTCAAGCTGTGCATGAACTCGGGGGTGGGATCGAATACTCGCAGCGATCTCCTTGCTTTATGGATGCTCCTCGGGTTTGCGATTTCATAGGCTATTTTCAGTCTTCAGGTCTGGGGTGATTCGAAGGTATTAATTTCCTGGGCTAAAGGATTGATCTCTTTAAATGTGTTGATTCTCTTCCACTGGCTTGGGGAGACGCGCTCATTTATTGAAAAATTTGAGCATATCACCTTTCTTCATGTTCCTCGAGCTTCTAATCAGTTGGTTGATTCTCTATCTAAGCGTGCACTTCATTCTACTTCGGGCACTATATTTTGGGAGGACTGGTATACGGATTCTTTCATTGCAAATGGATCTTTGGATCTATTTTCTCTTTAGCATTGATATACTCGTTTGCGGCTTATTTTTTGTCTACATACTATGCAGGTTACTAGCTCTTATGGTTGACTAACTTCTTTTGGTTTCCTGTTTCTTTTGGTTCTATGGCCGCGCAAGTGGTTGTAATGGGGTTTCTGATGGACTAGCTATATCTATTAGTTGTGTTGGGATTTCATTTTGGTTGCCACAGGTTGCCGGTTCTTTATATGTATTTCCGGTCTATCTTTGTGTTTCCTTTTGGACACTGGGACTATGTATTTATTTTTGTTATGCTTTTCCATTTTCTTCGTTCCAGTTGGTCAGGCTATTTGGTGAGTCCATTGTTCCACTTTGTCGGATGGGCTGCTAAATACTTGGCATTATGTTGGTGGTCCCATTTGAACAATTTTATGGGATTTTTGTCCATGTTGGGAGTTTGTTTATTTCTCTTTGTGGTTGGTGGTAGCCATGGATATTGTAACCGTTGATACTATTTTCCTCTATTAATAGTATGCTATTTTCATTGTGTGAAAAAAAAAGCAGAGGTTCGAGGTGGGCACACATTAAAAAGTTGTTTTAAGTGTGACATGTATCGCATAAGACAAAACCTTGTATGGTCGCATACCAAAAGTCAAAAGTCCATTTAAGTGTAGCAATAAAAGAGTAGGTTCAAAGGTGGGTGCACTGGATTCCAATATGGTGGTAGTCGACATACCCAAAACCTTGCTTCTGTAGCATGGGTACTGTACTTCCCTACTAGCGAGTTGATATCCTCGGGAAGCATTTGGTTAGGCCTCACAAAAAATAACATCGTGGAATATCATGCAGTCATTGGACTTCAGACTGAAGTTTCTTCTCTTGGAATCCATCATTTTATTGTCTACCTAGACTCTCATCTTGCAATATCTCAACTGAACCGCATTTATACCATTTGTGATCCCACATTACTTCGTTTATACAAAAGGGTATGCCTCCTTGAATGGTTATTTGATTATATTTTATATCAACATGTACCAAGGCAATTCAACACGGTGGTTGATTCGTTAGCTAACTATATGTTGGATAGGCATCTAGCCCACACATAATCAATACATTCATGAAAAAACATGTAAAAATGTAACATACAAGTCATTATAGCTAAATAGTAGAGATAAATACATGTATATATATCATGTAAAAAGTTTTATCGTGTCACATACAGTATCAAGATGCATCAAAAGACAAAAATCAGGATCATAACCCATAAAAAATTGGTACTCTGGCCTACATATCGTGTAAATGCCGCTAATTCTGAAAAACTATTGTTAAAATCTAGTCGCGAAGAGCACAATGCTCATGATAGCATACGAATTCCCTAGCAACACGGCGGAGCAACCTGCCAATCCGCTCTAGCACACCCACAGTATGCCTCTCGAGATGATAAGGGACCTCGAGCATCCTCATAAGAGGAATTCCCATGGTCAATCCTTCTAGATTCCGCTCCACATCGTGGAATCCTCCTACCTCATCCTCCTCAACCTGGTACTCTGCTCCTTGTCTCCGCAGTGGTGAGGATCGTGCTGGTCTCACCGGTCCTCGATCTGCAGCATTACATGCATATATATTAGGTCTTCTATGCATTACCAAAACAAAACATAAAATAACATAAAATTAAAAAACATTCAAAATGAATAGTTGGAATTTCCACAGATCTCATGATTTTCATGGACGTTTCCGAGTATTCATTCTGAAGCCAATCACCACAGAAACCTCGCAAAAGAGATTAAAAAACATGTTGGAAGGTCACATACCTGACTCGTCCCATTCATCATCCTCTGGTAATTCCAAGTCAACATAACCACGGAAGTCTACTCCAACATAGGGGTAATCCGATATCATCACAATATGCTCCTCGAGCCAAGAGAATAAATCCTCGTCGAATTCTAAGACTTGTGGCCCACCAAGATGCCCAGCGTAATCACTCCATCTCCCCATATGTGGCTCAGCTGAAGGACGGTGAGGTATTTCTATATGCAGGTGCAATAATGGTACCCTCTCCAAGAATAAGGTAACCAGGATACTCCCATATCCAAATTTTCTGATGATTCCATTGCTACATTCAGTCACTTGGTCCTTGATGTTGAATAAGAATCCTTCACAACAGTTGAATAATTTGGGTTCAAGGCATTCCAAGGCATAGGTCATTTGAGCCTTGGTAGCATGGTGAGCCCCCACACTCCCCGCTACTTGAGCAAGAGTATATAAGATCGTCCTCAACGGAAGATCTATCACATCAGCGATAAGCACTTTCCTGCTCTTCTTGGGAGATCCTTGTCTACAGTACTGAGCAATATAGTTCTCCGTAGTTTCTTCGGTGCTACAGTGCCCTGCCAAATTGACTCGGGGCCCTCTTTTGGAGATATCGGTCAAAAAGTAAATTTCCTTAAGCTCTATCTCAAGGATCTGCTCTCCTATGTGAAAACTTGTATGTCAGCATCCCACATTTGTATGATGTGATTTAGCAACTTCACTTGCTTCTCGATGTCTCTAATTTTGAAAAAAATCAATAAACCACACTCTCTTAGTGTGGATAGAGTGTTGTCATCATTAAGGGCATCTATGTCCTCCTCTTTATGTTCTCTTTCTTTCCACTCAACCATACTTTCCTTTCTCTCTTGGAAACTCCTGCAATCCATCAAGGGAACCTCCAGTTAAAAGATTGAAACCAAATTTTCTTGCATAAGATGGGGACAAGCTTTTCAATTTTCATGCGCTGGCCATTATAGGGAGCGCGAAAACTGATAATTTTTGTGCCCCTACCACTACCCATAGCGTGCAATTCTCATAATTTTCACATCCCTCGATATAGGGAGGGCATGAAAATTCTTGGGTGCAATATGTTTTTCCCTAAGGCCCTTGTGAATCCCCAATCCAACATGAAATCAAAAAATTAATGCATGGAATGAAAGATTGGGTTGAAAGGATTTACCTGCTTCAGACGGTGATTCAAACGATACCCTAGATCTCCCGGTATCATCAGGTGAAATTTGGATTCCAACCAAGGTAAAAACCCTCCTTGAAGTGAAAATGACCAAGTAACAATGGGTAATATCTCATTTTACACTCTTTTGTATACTACACCTAGCCATTTTTGCCTATTTTTTAACTAATGACCTTTGTTTAGAGTCTATTTTCACATTTATTATGTTCTAATGCCTTTTTCTAGGGTTTTGACCACATTTCGACAGGTTCATCCAAGTTATTCACACTAGTGGAGTTGTTTATTTGACCTTCTTCGAGCTCACTTTCTCTCTTTCGTGCTCTGGATCTGAACTATGAAAGAGATTCCAAGCGCTTTTCACACTTGAGTCGTGCTTGTTAAACCCAAGTAAAACGGTGTCGAGATTATTCCACTTTACTTGTGCTCGTAAAACAATGAGAAAAGTATCATCTTAGCATGATTTTCTCCCTTTTTCGGACTAAGGTGATTAACTCACGAAAACAGAACCGATGGAGTTTCCTTTAAGCTCTTTTTAGACTCCCAAATTAAGAAAAGATTGCCAAGTGCACTTGTCTCTTTCACACTTGTAAAAGTATTTGAAGGTCATTTATTCAGTGGTAGGTTATCTCTTTTTCAGACCGTCTAGACTATATACGATAAAGGTACACCTTGGTCAACCTTTGACTAAGAGAGTTCCTCCATATATTATTTTACACTTTTTCGGATCTGGAGACTAACGTTTAAAAAAAATTCAGAGTCTTCTTTAGATTATTTTAGACTCTCTAAACATGAAAAATCATCGAGTTTTCCTTCGCTAGACTCGTAAAATGAAACATCTAAGGATCCCTATGGGACCGAACTTCTCCTCCCTTGAGTTTGTAAAATATACAAGGTTGGACTCACCCCAAGGTGAGTTATATTGAGCATCTGTTATCCTCCTCGAGTTCATTAAAAAACAAAGAGGTGCTCATCATTCATGATGGGGTAAAATGGGGGAATGCATCAAGTCTACCATTTATGGCAACTTATGAGTATTTACCTTTGAACATGGCATGCATTCATACCTTGTCTTCTTATTTGGGTATTCAGTATACGTCCAGGTTCTAACTGTAATCGTGAGTCACCTTTCATGAGAGTATCATCTAATCAGTCTCCCACCTTGAGTCATCTCACCTTTTGGTTGTCAACTCTGTCAATCCCTGTTGCCAAGTTGTATCTCATGTCATTATATTTTCAAAGGATCATTCTTAACTTGAGTCAACCTTATGCAATGTTGTCGACCTTCATCTTTTGTGTCATTCCATACTCATCTAGTTCATTACTTCATTTCACTTTCATGTATTGGTTTCGTATCGATGATGTGGGATTCATTATGGCCCTCCTTCGATGAGTATGTTCCTGTCGACTTCAACTCATTATCCAAGAATTAGGCTTAGGAACCAACCATAGTACCTTGGTACCTGCATGCCTTAATGGCAGGTTTCCTCATATTTGATAGTGGGTTTTCATTATTGACCTCTGATCGGATAATCCCTAGAATGTTCGACCTCAACAATCCTTATTGACATTCGTTGGGATGTACTAGAGATACCTTGGGGATCATTGTCATCATTGGTGATTACCCTCGTACCTGTTAACAGTTCACGTCATTGGCCTGTAATCAAGTAGTCTTTGCCATGTTCGACTTCAACACCTTGTAATCACATGGTTAGATTCGTATCGCTTTGGGATCGGGTAGAAGACCCTGGATAGTTATGATGTTCATTTCACATCCAGGTTGCGATGGCGATTTTTGAGTAGGTTCCCACATAAACATTATGTTGGTGACCGCATTTGTGTACTGTCACACAGATCCACTTTGTATTGGTCGTGGATGTGCCCTTATATTTTCACGGATCTACGCTTGTATCCTAGTAGCCATGATCTATTTTCTGTCATTATTGCGTCCGTACTATCATGGATATGCATTTTATTGGACGACAGCCATGCTTTAAGTCTATGGTTTCGAGCATGGGTATGCCCGCCTCGGCATTATTTGACATTTGGTTGATGTTTTCTTGTTCCTTGCAGCTCCTCTCCAGTCTCTTTTCTGCTATCTCTGCAAGACTTATCGGTAAAGTGTTTCGGCCATCAGTTTCTTCTGACCTCACACTTTAGGGGGCATCTGTTATACCTCAAATTCCCACTTTGAGCGCCATTTCGAGTCTTCATGTCATACCACCATGCCAAAACTAATGGTTGTACCTCATAGTAAGTGTTGAGCTTGTTTCCACCATGTTGGTCCCCTCCCTAGCCTTCTTTGGAGGAAAATCCAACTTCTCTTGGTCAAATGCCACCTCATGGGATCCACTTTACCCATATTTTTTTCCCCTACTAGTGGTGCAAGGCGCGAAATTACAACATTTTCGCGCTCTACATGCCTACAGGGGTGCAAAAATTACACCTTTTTCGCGCTATGCTTAGTTTTGAGGGTGCAAAAATCTCTCAACCACCTTATCACTTAGATCTTGGATCTTGGATTCGAAGGAGATATTTTTGGGATGGAGGTTCCTCTCGAATCTCACCTCACCCTCCTTCCTTCATATGATTCACCTCCTTGATCCACCTTCTACTCCCTTAGATCCATTATTCTCTCCTAGTGGTTGGCCTCCCAAATCCTATAAGAAGACGGCCATCCATGAGCCAAGGGGAGAACTTTTGGAGGCATAAAACCTATGGTCTTAGGGGATTTGCGGAGGTAGCAAGAGGAAAATCTTACAAGTGGAAGTTGTTGCTTGGACATCAAGGGTAACTTTGTAATCGTCTTCTTAACTCTCATTAATACAAACTTGGCTTATTCTCTCATATTGTGTTTCTTACTTTAGTTAGATGCATTATATGTTTTTGTATAAATTAGATCATAACCATTACATCTAGTGCTTGGAGGTGTTGTTTATTGTATTGGTCAAACAGGTTCAACCCTTGGAAATCAAGTGTGAAGGTGGAGCTAAGACAACTGACGAATTTGAGGTAAGTTTCACAATTCCTTCTCCTCTTAGTGTTTAAAAGCTTATGTATTGTGTTAGATCTAGGAGAGTAAACAACCACTTGTTTCACTTCTGTCTTAGATTAAGATTGTTTAAACCTAGTTTAATCTTCAAGTAGATTTAACTATCAGTAGAACGAATTTGCTAGAACAATAATTAATATATAATAGTAACTAATATCATAACTAATATACCCATCCATCTTTTAGGTAATACATGACCAATATATAGTATATAATAGTATAGCAATTAATATTACAACTAATATATAATAATATTATATTATAATTAATATTTAATAATAACCGTCAAAATTTGGGTCCAATAAATTTTAACTAATATATCCATCCATCTTTTAGGTAACACGTGACCAATATATAATAGTAATAGTAATTAATATTACAACTAATATATAATAATATTATATTATAATTAATATTTTGTAATAACTATCAAAAGTTGGGTCCAATAACTTTTAACTAATATATAATATATAATTAAATATAATAATATATAATATATAATATATAATAATAACTAATCTCATAACTAATATACCCATCCATATTTTAGGTAATACATGACCCAATAACTTTTAAGTTGGCATTGTGTATTTAATTTTATTTCCTTATTTTGGGTGAAAACACTACATCGAACTTTGTCCTTATAAATTGATTTTAATATAAAATATATATCTAAGGTAGCTTTGATAAAAGAGAAATAACCCTGGGCAACTTCGATAAAAGCGAAATAGTATAAAAAAATTGTCTACATGGCTTTTTTTACCATTTTCCTTAGGGGGGGCATTTTTCATCCAAATTTCCTATAATGCTTGTCACGGTGATTAGGGACTCTTCATATCACATTACGGACATTCAGAGACCAATTAGGCATAGTTGGATGTTGTTAGGAAGTGACTCTTCGGTGCCATTAGGGTCATTATGGTGCCATTAGTGTCATTGAAGTGCCAATTTGTGCTTTAGTAGTTGACCCTGAATATGTGAGGTCAAAAGGGTGGTGGATGGCAAAAATACATTATATTATTGGATATCCATCAAGTGTAATCAAGTGGAGGCCCCCTGACATTGGCATGAAAGGTACCTCCAACATTGACCAATGTTTCTGTAATATTATTAAACCTATAAATTTAGAGAAAATATAAAAAAATCCAATAGATAATAGATCAAATAGATAGCTATGTTCACTTGCCTCTTGTTACAACATACTCTTCCACCCTGTGAGCATCAGCATTCTTTGGCCTGTAGGATCCATTTCACTGACTCAAATCCACTTATATCCTTCAGAGATACTATTTTTCCCTATTTTTATTCCTACCCGCATGTTGCATCACTATAGCATGCGTACCCGCGAGTTGCATCACTATAGCCCGCCGGTATCAAGTAAAATGGTAAAAATCACTAGTTTATTACTTTTTACTCCCAAAAAGCGGTCATTGGGTGACCTTTGGCTCTCCATCTGCCCAAGTAACGTCTCGATGTGTCCTTTCACTTACCTTTGAGAGGACTATATATTGAGCACATATGGCTTATGGATGGGAGCATAAAGAAGAGCAAGAGAACTCTAGTGGATTTTTGCCCTATCTTGAGTCTACACTCATTGATCCTTGTAGTTGTGAACCCTTTATATTCACCTTCCAAACTCCTATCTAGTTTGAGTTTGCCATTCATGGAGGATTGAAGTGGTGGAGGCACAAGTGGATTGATCCAGATCTTGGTTCAGATTGGTTGCCAGCAAGAGGTCGTATCACTTTGTACTTCTTCTTGTTTATCAATAGAAATACTCATATTCTCATCCATTAATGTTGTAAATGTTGTTTATCTTACATTGGGTTGCATTTACTTGTTATATCATGGGCCATTGCTATTGATGATGTTAATGTCATTTATATATTATATGTACTTGTTGTATATTGGCTGTCAAGACTAATTTGCAGATTCAAGTGCATGGATTGAAAAGCTCCAACAAGGATCTACATCAAACGTTTAGATCAAGGTTGGTTATCTTCTTCCTTATCTTAGCATTGTCATTTATATAGCATAGTTCTGAGAATTGAGTTGATTTCTGGTAGTCATCTGTCTGTTGTGGTATACCCCAATCCATAGTGAGTTTTCTCCAATACAAAAATGGCGACTCCGCTGGGGAAAACATCCATCTTGGGGATTTTTTGAGCATTAGTTTATAATTAGAGTTGTTGTTTATCGAAGCTCTGTGTCACTTATCTGCCGTTGAGATACACTATAGAAAACTTGCTTTTTCCATTTTACCTTTCCTCACCAGCGGGCTAGCTTAGCTCTGCCCACGTACACCCGCATCTGTTTACTCTACTGCTCGCGGGTACCCGCAGGTATTCCTTCGAGAGTAGCGTACAACTCCGGGTTTTGTTGGTTTATGACCTTTGGTTGTTGCTGGGTTGGTTTTGGTTGATCCTGAGTCTTTGTTGGCCTTTTTCTTGATTGTTCCATGCCTTGGTTGTGACCAGAACTCTTCGTTTCTCTTGGTTGAGCCTTGTTGGTTTTTTACCCATCTTTGGATTTATCCTTGTTGGTTTTTTCCTTTTGAGCTCATTTCTTTGGCTGAGTCTTGTTGTTTGGTATCTTCCTGGTTTTCTTAGTGATCTCCTTGGCATATCGGTGACTAGATAGTAGGATTTTGCTTGCATTTTTCATTTCCATATATTGAAAAATACAAAAAAAATACATAGTTTTTGCATTTTCCTTTCGTTTATAAGAGAAAATGCAACAACAAAAAAAAATTGATTTTATGTATTGCATAGTGCATTGACTGTTTTCTCCCTTCATTTAGATTATGATTGTGCATTGAAAGAAATATAAAAGGACTGCATATTTATTTCGAAATCGTTGGTTTGATTATGCATATTAGGGGCATTGTTTTCATTGGATAGATGAGTCTAGGATTTTACGATTTTGCATACCATTGAGTATTACACATCACTAGTTTCACGATCATATCCCTTGAGTAATCACAGCCATTAAAATTAATGCTTAATCTTAAAATTGATTAGACTGATTTTATTTATAGGGTACACCAACTAGCATAGGTTTAGAGTCTTCGAATAGATCATTGTGAGTTAACAATCCAAGACTACTAGATGAAACATTAAGTGTCTGACTAGGGAGTGGAGGAATCCATGGTATAGATCGGTGTTCTCAGGAAGCTCTACTCAAGCCAGAGTTAAGCATGAGGTCACGGGAGGTTGGTTGAAGGGATATCCCTCTAATACCGGCTGAACGTGGGAGATATTTCCAGGATTTGTTCGTATCTCGGGACTCTTGGGGGATTTGACCCTCATTGAGTTTCGAGCTCAGCTACCTTTCCCATATGATGGGTCCCACCTGCAACTATCCCCCTGAGCATTGGTTATATTGCAGTGACCATAGTTTCCTTACCTAGGTATCGCACAGGGTACTTGCATTGGTTATACTGTTTGTGTCCTGAGTCAGATAGGGATTGGATAGCACAGTTGTGTTTGTGCAATGGACTTGACCCTGTACACGCAGTGAAGCCTGGGTGTCTCTATAACTAATTATGTTACCTCCGGCTATAGTTTGGGAGTCTCAAGCCTCTCCTAGGCGAGACATACCGGCTCTAGTGTCGGGAGCTCATTTAGCCACTCTGTTTGTTTGCTCTTGGATGTAGTTTCTCTAGGTGTGTGCTTTTGATTTACTATTTTTTATCGATAGTTGGCCTTTAGGGGACGTTTTGATTATATATTCTCTCCGGAGATATCATGGCATGGAGCCCTACTCTCCGCTGGTCCCGTCAGTTGGCTGGTTTAAAACCGGCCAAGGTTTCACGCCGTATTGCTAGAGGACGCCGGAGGGCTCCCTCTGAGTCTTTGAATTCTTACGTGACCTACGTCCAAGATGTCATGACTGCTACACATTCTGATACTGAGGAAAAACCTTCGACTCCATCGGGTAGAGTTGACCACACTTTCGATCCCCATACTCCTCGTGAGGAGTGGGGAGGTGATCCACCTAGAGACTCAACCTCGTTCTATTTGGCCTAATCCACTTCAACAAGATCTGTTCGATCCTTCGAATCCGGATAATTATCTTTACGGAATGCCAACCTTACCCGAGGACGAAGAATAGAACAACACGTTCATTCCTTCGTTTCCACGAAGTTATAGACATGGGATGCCAGAGTTACATGATGACACTGGCCCTACGATCAACCCGACAACACTCTCTTTTGGTATGCCTAGTCATAGTACTGTTGAACCTTCCAGTACGTTTGGTAGTCACGCTGGCACCAGTCATGGTGTTAGCCATACTATACCCACTGGGGGCACTACCCTCGCTGGGGGTACTACGTTGTCCACCCAGACACATAGTATGGGGACTGGTCATGTTCCTCCTAACAATGCTAATATTCGAAGAAGACCACCTCCTAGGATTGCCCAACCTAATAGGAACGTTGTTCGAAACACGACTCGCCATCCACCACCTAATACACGTGTCGCTACTCGTCAACCCATGACTACTTTTACGGATGTTAATGCTCCTCCTAACCACGGGGGTGGACACATACCGCATACTGTTGCGTCCACTACCGCCACTAGTAATGCTAATGTAGGGGGTAGGAATATATCCTATCCACATGGGCATCACGCCACCATCCCTGCTACTAGTCACACCATTGTTGGGGCTGGGAATATGTCTCATGCTTCTGGTCACCACACGACTGCTCAAGATAATCCTAATGCTGGGGGTGGGAAGATACCATACCATTATGGTCATTACAACATGGTTCCCGCTATGAATAGTACATATATGCCCCATACTCATGGTGGAAACCCTTACTACAACACAGTCGGTGATGGCCACCAGTATAACCCACCACCCCAATATGGTGCCCAAAACACGCACATACCTGCTAACTCTCAAATGGGTTAGGCAGGAGGAGGTTATCAATCCTATGGCCATGGGAAAGCTTACGGTCCATCAGGTCCTTATCATCAGCAGTTTAATCCTCATGGTCAAGCTTTTGGTCCATCTTATAACACGGTTCCATTTAACCAACCTTTTATGGGGGCTTCTAATCAATCTTTCCAGCCTCAGCTCCCGTTCCTTTCATGCTTAAATCTTTCGGATCTTTCGAAGCTCACAAATGATCCGGTGTGTCACGACCCCACTTGGCCCCCCGGTCCCTACCAAGCTCCCTTCGAACATTCCTAAGTTTGAAGGGAAAGGTGGTGAGGACCCGGGAGATCATGTCACGACATTCCACCTTTGGTGCTCCTCCAACTCATTGAATCACGATTCCATTAGATTGCGACTATTTCAACGCACCCTCACGGGGGTAGCCGCGAAGTTGTACATCGAGTTGCATGGAAACACCTATAGGGGTTTTAATGAGATCGCTTTGGTTTTCTTAGATCATTTCCAGTTGCCAGTTCGCTATGATACTGGCACTGAACTTTTATCTACCTTTCGTCAGAATAAGGCCACACATATTTCTGACCACATTCAAGAGTGGCGTCGGCGGAAGAGGTTAGTGAAAGCCAACATTCCTCCAGAGTTCCTATTGGAATGGTTCCTCAAGTCTCTACTCCCATACATTGCTAAGGATGTTTCGATGTCCGGCATTGTGACTGAGGAACAAGCTATCTTGAAAGTCCAGTAGTTAGACTTATTCTACTCTCAGTCTGGCATTTTGTATGACATCATCCTTGACACACCGCGTACACGTCATGAGCCCACGTCAGTTCCTGGACCACATGTCGATGGCATCATTGGATCTGCAAGCACTCGCCCCGTAGATTTGGTAGCTAATCAAATGCAGAATTTGTTGCTAAACCAGTCTACTCCTGGACAGGTTCACACCTTGTCCACTTCCACCCCATTGTCCGATGTACACAGTGTGCAAATGACGAACCAGTTAGGTAACCAACAACCTGGTGGTAAGAAAAATGGGAGAAATAATCACAAGGGTGGAAACAATGGGAATAATAATAGCAATCGCAATACCCCTCGTAAGGATAATGCCAACCCTCCTCGGGAAGGCAGAAATGTTGGTGAGGACCGTAAACCTAGGCATAAAGTGAAGTTTCCTTGCACGCTCTGTGGGGAAGACCACCTTACTCACTTATGTCCTCGTATTGAAGAAGCATCCAAGCACTTGGCACAAAGCCCAGCTGTGTTGAAGGATCCCCTACCTCATCACCAAAATATGGCTTCGCATGCTCCCACCACCGGTTATGGACCTACTGAGACGGAAACGTCTTCTTCCAATACTAGTGGTTATGGATGTGTGAACATGGTTCAGTCAGAGGTTAGTGTTGCCACTCGTCAGCGTGATTATGATGCACCACAACCCAATTTGGGGAGTGAGCCTCCCCCCCCCTCCTGACAATTCCTTGCATATCGAGAAGCCCTCTATTATGTCGCAGATACCGAAAGGTGTTCTTAAGCGCTCTACGCATAATCCTAATGGTCGAGCCGCCCACAACTACTCCATCGTAGAAGATTTGGGTCAAACTCTGTGTGCCATGTCAGCTCTTGAAGTTTTGCAAGCCTGTCCTTCTCAGAAGCATGCTCTTTTGAGTGCGTTAGGAGTTCAGGATGGGGGAAGTCCCACTGTTATCAAGTTCGATGCTATTGATGTTCAACCTCGCTTACCCTACCATGTGGATTTTCAAATCCAGGTGGTGTGCCTTCAGAGTTTTGTCAAACATACTATGGTTGATGAAGGTGCTTCTACGTCAGTAATGTCGTTAGCTTGTTGGAAAGCTCTTGGCTCTCCTCCCCTACTCACGTCTAGAACCATGCTCACTGCATTCGACGGTCGTTCATTTAAGCCGCGTGGAATTATCCCTTCCCTTGTTGTCTCCTTGGGAGGTAAGTCTGTGCCTATGGAATTCAAGGTGGTTGATGCGCCCATCGACTACAACCTTCTACTGGGTCGGAATTGGATGTATGCCATGAAAGCTGTCGCATCCACTGTATTCAAAGTTATCTGCTTTCCTCACGAAGGCAAGATTGTGACCATCGATTAGCTGGATTATGTTAACTCCTCTTCCACAGCATCCACGGGATCCATATTCCCGCAGGTTACTCATTCTCAGATGGCAACTGGGAACATGGGTGTTGGCATGTACCCTTCATTGATGGGAACTTATGATTTTGCCGCACCTGTGAATTTTATTGGAACCATTACTGACGATGCGTCTCCTCCTTCGCGCAATATGCCATTCCGAACTTCTTATTTTGATGATCCATGGACTTTACCGTCCACGAGTTCCACGTCTGGAAACATTTCGCATGTCGGGATGTCTATGCCACTATCTGTAGCTGAGCTTTCTTACCAACATATTCAACAGGCCACCGAAGAACTGGATCTCCCTTCTTCCCAGACAGTCGAGGAAGATCCCGTTACGCTGCCAGTTTGGGAAGCCAACTCGTCTTGTTCCCATGATTGCCTCGATGATACTTTGCCTTCCGATGAAGCTATTATGGAGGCCATGTGTGGTAGTGAGAGACCTTGGGAAGATATGCACCATCGCTCTTATTTCCTTCCCAAACTCGAGCTCGCTGAACAAGAAGAGTTTAGGACGACTCTAGCAGAGATAGTTGGTCACCCTGTGGCTCTTTTGGAGTCGCATGATGTTTTCGCAGAAGGGAATATGGCTAACATTTCCCCAACTATGTCGATCAATATCTCTCGTACTCCCAAAATAGTTGAGAATGTTTACATCAGTGACGATTGCACTCCTGAGGAGATTGCTATTTACACTGAATTGTTTACAGAACTCTGGGAAGCTTTCACCTGGTCATATGAGGAGATGCTAGGAATAGACCCCCGCATTGTCGAACATGAGATTAGAACGTATCCCAACGCTAAACCGGTTCGACAATGCTTACGTGCTGTGAACCCTAGAAAAGCATCCGCTATCAAGGCAGAGGTGGAGAAACTGCTCAAAGCTGGTTTCATCTACCCCGTTCCTGTGGATAAGAAGCAGGGAACGATCCGTGTATGCACCGACTTTAGAGATTTGAACCGTGCATGTCCGAAAGACAACTTCCCCACACCATTCATAGATCAAATCTTGGATGCTTGCGCCAGGAGTGAGATTTTTTCCTTCATGGACGGATTTTCCGGATATAACCAGATTAAAATCAAACCTGAGGATCAACATAAGATAGCTTTTATTTGTCCTTGGGGAACGTTTGCATATCGGAAAATGCCCTTCGGCCTTAAAAACGTCGGAGCCACGTTTCAGCGTGCCATGACCTACACCTTTCACGATCTTAAAAATACTATGGAGGTTTTCTTGGATGATCTTGCCGGCCATTCTCGCAAGAGAGTGGACCACCCCAAGCACCTCCGCATGATTCTCGAACTATTTATATGATACAAGATTCAATTGAATCCTAACAAATGCATCTTTGCTGTCAGGACAGGTTTCCTTCTAGGCTTCATAGTTTCGAAAGAGGGTATTAGAGTCGATCCTCTAAAAGTTGAGGCAATACTTCAATTTCCTCCTCCGCGTAATTTGTTACAACTTTAGAGCCTCCAAGGGAGAGCCACTTTTCTACGTCGTTTCATAGTCAATTATGCTAATCTTACCAAAGATTTTGCGCGCTTATTGAAGAAGGACACACCTTTTATCTAAGATGAGCGAGCCCAGCAATCTTTCGACGCCCTTAAGAAATATTTGGTATCGGCCCCTGTGCTTAGTCCACCAGACTTCGCATGAGATTTTATCCTTTATGTGGCCACGTCTCAAGAGACAATTGGCATGGCCTTGGTTCAGGTGGATGATGCGCTAGTCGAGCATGTCATCTATTACCTTAGTCGAAATCTAGTAAACGCTGAGCTAAGATATACTCATGTGGAAAAGCTGGCGCTTGCGACTGTTCATTCAGTCCAGTGGTTATGACATTACATTTTGCTTAGAACCACCATAGTTGTTGCGCATATCAATTTGTTTCAGTCTGTGCTATCACGACGCCTTATTCGGGGGAAGTATAATAAATGGATTGTTATCCTTCAGGAATTTGATCTCGATTTTGCTTCGGCAAAGTCGGTGAAATCGTTGGTATTTGCTGAGCTTATATCGGACCTTCTGAGACTTGGCGAAGATGTCATTCATGAAGATTCCTTTGTGGATGAGCACATATTTCTTATCTCGTCAGAGGACCCTTGGTATGGGGATGTCATTGTATATCTCCAAACTTTGAAGTTTCCTCCGCACTATCCACGAGATGAGCGACGGCATGTAAAACATCACGCTAAAGATTATACTATCATCGGTGACACTTTGTATCACCGAGGAAAGGATTCTATCCTCCGTCATTGCTTAACTCACGAAGAAGCGGAGAGGGTGCTTAATGATTGCCATGCTGGGGCGTGTGGCGGTCACTTATCCGGGCTTGCTGCAGCCCAACATATTATGCGAGCTGGTTATTTCTGGCCTTCCATATTTAAGGATTGTGTTAATGCTATGAAGAGATGTCACATTTGCTAGGTGTTTTCATGGAACATACACTCGCATCCAATGCCCCTTCATCCGGTCGTCACCGTCGGTCCCTTCACCAAGTGGGGGGTGGATTTCATGGATTGCAAACCAGCTTCAGCTGGGGGGCATCACCATATCATAGTGGCTGTGGGCTATTTTTCCAAATGGGCTGAGGCCATGCCTACCATTAAAGCCGATGGTGCTACAGCATCCCACTTCGTATTCAATCAGATTATAACTTGGTTCGGTATTCTGAAAGAGATTGTCACTGACCATGGCAGTCACTTTCAAAACAAGATGATGGAGGATTTGTCCCTCAAGCTTGGGTTTCGTTAAGAACACTCATCTTCTTATTATCCCCAAGCGAATGGTCAAGTAGAAGCAGTCAATAAGTCTTTGAAAACCATTCTCCAGCATACCATCCAACAAAGCAAGACCAATTGGCACATCATGTTATATCCTGCTTTGTGGGCATATCGAACCGCAGTCAAGACTGCCACTGGGTTCTCACCGTTTCAGCTAGTTCACGGTGTGGAGTCACTCTTAGCGATCGAATGCGAGATCCCTTCACTTAAACTGGCCATAGAGCTCCTCCCTAATACGATGGGTCTTTAGCAACATTTAATCCACCTTGAGCAACTTGACTAGCAGTGTCGAGATGTCGTTGTGTCCATAGATGCTAACAAACATCGTGTTAAGGTTCAATATGATAGGTCTGTCTGTCCCCAGCAGTATGTTGAAGGTGACTTGGTCCTCTTATATGACCAAGCTAAAGAACCCCTGGGGGCAGGCAAGTTCAACCCCATGTGGCACAGTCCTTACATTGTGAGGCGTGTCCTGGAAAAAGGAGCCTATGAATTAGAAGATTATGAGGGGACTGTCTTGAAGGATCCTAGAAATGGGCTCTACCTCAAGCGGTATTACGCTTGAACCTCTAGTTTAGGCTGATACTTTTGTATACTATTGTATAGTTGCTTCTGTACATAGTTTAGAGTTCTTTTGGTTTTCGGGTCTACTGATTAGCTTCCGTTTGATTGACAGATGTCAGCAGAGTTCCCTACGTTCTTAGGATTCACGGATGGTGCTAGCCGTCATACGCAGCAGCTTGTTTCTGCTTCCTGGGTTATTTTCTCACCTGATCACCTAGTTGTGTCCTCAGGAGGTGCTTGTCTTGGTCCTACATCTAACAATGTGGCTGAGTATAGTGCCATCATTGAGCTACTTCGGGATGCCATTTCCGATGGTATCCAGTCTTTAGAAGTCCGCCTGTATTCGCAACTAGTTGTGTCTCATCTGAATGGGCAGTATCGTGTGCGAGATCCTACGCTATTATGGAAATTCCTAGGGGTAAGACTCTTGGAACGATATTTTGTTTCAATTACATACATACATGTTCTGAGAAGTATTAATCATATATCTGATGCATACGCTAACTATGTATTAGATTGGCATTTGTCACATTCATCATGAAGCACACAAATATAAGAAGACATTCATACATTTGTACATACACACACATAGTAGAACCGAAGAACCAAAGTTTTATATATATAAATATGTCCAAAATGGTAGTGTCATACAAAACTGGAGCCCGTAGCCCTCAAAAATATACATATCGATACAAAAATGAGATCCTGAGATATCTAATCTCTACGAAGAGGCCTAGATGCCGCCCCGACAGGATGTGTCTCGTAGAAATATTGTACTGCATTGGCTACCCGTTGCAGTAGCCGCACCCAGTCACCCAGAACCCCCACTACTTGGCGTTGCATGGCCTCAGGTAGTCTCACCACCTCTATCTGTGGAACTCTCGCAACCATCTGTGTGAGGTTGCGCCGCAAGGTCTGTAGTGTGTGTCCTACTGCAGCATCGCCTGCCTCCTCACCCCTTCCCCGACGACCATGTCTCGGGAATCCATCAGGTCTCACTGGGCCTTTGTCTGCGAGCAAACAGTCAACCATTAGCACATGATACTACCACCAAAAATATTTTTGAATTTACATCTATAATCAAAAATCCATAAAAATTTAATACACAAAAAACCAAAAAGAGTACTCACCATTGTCTCTGAACGCGGCGTATGGTGGGAGTGGCATGTCCCTATCCTGGCGGAAGTCTATCCCTGCATAGGGATAGTCCTCTATGGCAATGACTTGTCGGTCCCACCAGCGGAAGAACTCCTCGGTATATGGTGATGCCAAACGGCCACCACCCTATCGTGTCAAGATCTCAGACCACTGGGTCAGGGCTAGATCCCGGAGACTATGAGGAGGGACATCCACCCTCGGACTAAGCCCTGGAACCCTCTCAAAGAAGAAGTTGCATAGGATGCTCTCATACCCGAAGTTCTTAGCCTTCCTTCTTTGCATTCTGTCAATTGGGTCTTCGTAGACCCCAGCAGTGTGCTACACCAATCAAACACTATAGGCCGCATGCATTGTGATGCATAAAACATCACCGTCCTGGATGCCTGGTGCAGAGCTTTGGATCCTGTGATCCGCACTAAGGTAGCCACAATGATCTTCATGCTCAGATTCACTATGGCATTGACCGGCACCTGACTTCCCACCGGGCTTGTGTTTGCGGGGCAATACCGCGCTATGTAGTCAAGGACAATGATCCCACCACCCACAGTACGGGACCGAAAACTAGCTTCCTCACCTCGACGAGACAAATCGGTAATGAAGTAGATGTCATCCACTTCCAGTGTGAGGATTTTCCCATTGAGATTGAAGTTTTGTGCATCCACATCCCAATAGTCAATCAAGCGCCGGAGTAATAGGTTTTGGGCCCTCAAGCCCCCTATACTCCAAAATTTGTACAACCCACATGCTTGCAATGCTTGCTGTGCTTGCACATCGTTGCGCACAGCCTCATCAACTTGGTCATGCTCCCTCTCCCTCCACTCTAGAACCATCATGGAGTGAAGAAAAACAAGCATTTTAGTCAAATTATTTTAAAAAAACCAACTACACGGTCGTACCCGCGGGCTGATTTGTATACAGGTGCGGGTACCCGCGGTCAACCTTTGCATTGACTACGCGTTTTGTGCCCTACCCACGACCCGCATAGCTATAGCCCGCGGGTAGCACCGAACCCATTTAGGGCTTGGCCAAACAAAAAATCCCAGCGCTGAAAATAAAAATGAAAGCATTGAAATGAAAGGTATGGATGAGACTACCAACCTGCTCCGGACGGTTCGATGAATGGTCGCTCCTAGCTCCCAGAATCGGCAACTGAACTTTCAGGTGAAAACTAACCAAAAGCTCCAAATGGGTGAATAGTAAAAATGAATTGTAAATTGTAATTTTTTATTACTATTTATAATTTTCAGGACCCACTTGTCTATAGTTTTTACCGTTTTGTGCCGTTATGGACTAATATAATGTCTTGGAGTAGTATTTTTTAATCAGATTTCTTCGGCGAAAGTTGTTCTGGACTATTTCACACCTACGGCAGGTACGTTTCACACCTGGCATATAGGTTAGATTCCATTTCCATGTGCATTATGCATTTGACCTATTGACCACTTTCATAAACCATAGGTGCGACCCCGCTTCGTAACTGACACGGAACCTTCACACTGCTATAGAAGTGTCGTTATGCGGCGGTAAGGCTTTTCCAAACATGGGTACCCTAGTTAGAACCCCTTTGTGCATTCTGGTGCCCATGCCGTTGTTTGTCCTTAGGTTTGGGATTCCTTCGTAGTTACGCCATGACATTGCGATAAAGACTCATACTCTACTTTGTCTTATGTTGGCCATCTCCCTTAAGGACTCCAATCAGTTATATCATGTTGTGATTGCATTGCATCATCCTGCTTGCCGCTTGAGCCTTGTGTCGGCTTCCGCTTACTCAGTTGTTAGCCTGGTGCCTGAGCACTTTTCCCTATCGAGCCCTGCAGAGCTTATATATTTTCCCTTCACAATTTGATCACCTTTTGACCCTGAGGAAACATCCCCCCCCCCAAGTGTCCACATCCTGCATGCACTTCCTTGCATTGATCATAGGTATGTTCCACTGCTTAGAACTAGTTTGCTCACTATTTGACACTCGTTCCCTCACTTCTTGTACTATAAGCAATTTTATTCTTTTTCAAGCTTTTCCCAAATATGAAAAAGACCAAAAAAAATCAAATATTCCAAAAAGCCGGACGGGATTATGATTACTACTTCTTGATTGGCAGCTGTTGTGTCGCCTTTGAACAGAACATTCATTCCACTCCATACATTATGATTCGGGACTATAGTTGGACCTTAGGAGCTGTACTTGTTTCTCAGTTTTCTCCACCGATTGGTTAAGCTTCCAGTCATTATGGAGTCCTTTGTAATGCCTCCTGCATTGCACAGTTTATGTCAAGTCTATGCTGCCTTAGTCTATCCATCTGCTCATGCTCTTATTCAAAGGAAGTCCTGAAACCAGTGTCGGCCACTCCTCAGATCTCTTGACTATTGCATGTCGGCCATCCTTATGGAGTTAGTCCATTTTACCTGAGTTCTTCCAAATCTTTCAGCATAGCTGGTACCTCGTGCTGGTTGATGGGGGGTGCCTTAATGCCCTCCTTCCAGCGAGTCTTGTTCCATCGACTTCAACCCATTTATTCTGGGACTTGAGGCTTAAAGTTCGGTTGAGTACCTTGAGGCTTGCAATCATTAGTGGCAGGTTCTCTCGCCATCGACAGTTTTGGGAATACATCAATGTCCCCTGATCGATGGATTCATCCTAGTGTTCGACTTCAACTCATTTATTCACACTCTGATGATTGTACTCTGTGCCATGATGCCCATTTTCATTATCGGTGGGTTATCTCGCGTCTGTCAACGGTATACATCATTGACTGGTAATTAGACAATGTCACATCAGGTTCGACCCCAACTCCTTTTTTCACTTAATGGGACTTGCACCGTCGAAGACTTGTGTAGAAGACCTTAGGCGATTGTGGCATTCAGTATGCTACTTATGACTTTGACTTTACATATGAGATATCACCTCTCAGATATCAGCAGTTTGTGCCTCCATTTTGCACCAATTGTTTCCTTATCAGCAGGAGACCATATCTTACTGTAGAGGGATCATGGTTATGATCACTTATGACATGTGTTCATTATGTACTGCCTATTCATGGCCATTGTATCAGATTGTTGTATTACTGACATGTATTCAGGGATACTATTGTATTATGACGAGTGAGCTGCTCTTTCCACTTGTGTCTCCATCACTCCACTTCTGAGTTTTATAATGTATTTCGGCCATCGTAGCATCAATCTCTGACCTCACACATTAGGGGGCATCTGTTACACCATAATCTTCCACCCTATGAGCATCAGCATTCTTTGGCCTGTAGGATCCATTTCACTGACTCAGATCCACTTATATCCTTCAGAGATACTATTTTGCCCTATTTTTATTCCTACCCGCATGTTGCATCACTATAGCATGCGTACCCGCGAGTTGCATCATTATAGCCCGCGGGTATCAAGTAAAATGGTAAAAATCACTAGTTTATTACTTTTTACTCGCAAAAAGCGGTCATTGGGTGACCTTTGGCTCTCCATCTACCCAAGTAACATCTCGATGTGTCCTTTCACTTACCTTTGAGAGGACTATATATTGAGCACATATGGCTTATGGACGGGAGGAGAAAGAAGAGCAAGAGAACTCTAGTGGATTTTTTCCCTATCTTGAGTCTACACTCATTGATCCTTGTAGTTGTGAACCCTTTATATTCACCTTCCAAACTCCTATCTAGTTTGAGTTTTCCATTCATGGAGGATTGAAGTGGTGGAGGCACAAGTGGATTGATCCAGATCTTGGTTCAGATTGGTTGTCGGCAAGAGGTCGTATCACTTTGTACTTCTTCTTGTTTAAATACTCATATTCTCGTCCATTAATGTTGTAAATGTTGTTTATCTTACATTGGGTTGCATTTACTTGTTATATCATGGGCCATTGCTATTGATGATGTTAATGTCGTTTATATATTATATGTACTTGTTGTATATTGGCCATCAAGACTAATTTGCAGAGTCAAGTGCATGGATTGAAAAGCTCCAACGGGGATCTACATCAAACGTTTGGATCGAGGTTGGTTATCTTCTTCCTTATCTTAGCATTGTCATTTATATAGCATAATTCTGAGAATTGAGTTGATTTATGGTAGTCATCTGTCTGTTGTGGTACACCCCAAGCCATAGTGAGTTTTCTCCAATACACCTCTTCAAGGGAGAAACCTCCAATAAAAAAGCTCCAAATACAATGACAACTCTTTAGTAAACATTGCATATCTTACTGCCCTATATATCGTGCTTTAATAGCCAAAGTCCTAACTACTTGTGGTCATGATATTAATGAGGGTCAACCACCTAGGAGACTTTATTTAGTAAAGAGGGCCCTTTTTCATTAAGTTACTATCCACTAACTATCTAATGGGCTTGAGAGCCTTGTACATTGATAAAGAAGGAGGGTTAGGGTAGGACCCTAACATGTCGTCCCACAATGTTGGAGATGGGGAAACTACTGCAAAATGACTTATGGTTCCCAAGTATCATATTCCGGTGAGGTATCCTTTCACTAAATCAAAACTTCATGGATATTCCATTGACGCCGCTGTTATCAGACAATCTACCAAGGGAGGACTCAAGGCGTGATCTCCCTAGCTTAATGCAAGACTAGAAAAAATGAGACAAAATATGAAACAACTTTCCTCAATCTAATTAGAGTTTGAGTGACTAGATGCCTTACCTTTCATATTGTGGATCCTTTCTCCTTGATGTCGTTCCAAGCTTTATGGTCTTCAGATCTCAGCTGCAAAACCTGTCAAGACATGCATAACAACGCAAATAGTAAAATGCATCTAAACAATAACAGATCTAAGTAAGCAGTTAAGCAGGGAAACTACACAAACATCATCAATGCAACAACATTTGGTGGAAAGAATTTATATTATTGTATAAAAAGGGAAAGTACATAGAAGGAAGTGATTACAACCAAGACTTAACGTAGCAATCCTTCTCCAATCAAGCCAATGCCAAAGCCTCCAAAGGAAGTATGGATCTCTCGAAAAGATTAATAGAGATCTCCTAATCTAATTTCACCAGCATGTAAATACTATAGACTTCCTCCCTTTTGAGTGAAGAGGAGCTTCATATAAATAGGACTAGGAGGATAGAATGAGTTGAGGATTAGTGGGAGAGGACTAAGGGATCTTCCCAAGGATGGAGGAACGGAAGGATAGCTCAACCTATAAGTTAGGGATAGAGATCCAAGTCATACTCCTTCGAGAAATCGCTCGAAGATCCTTTTTATCCACTTTAACTGACATCGTCACAGGTTGTGTGAGGACAAGGGGCGACAGGTGAGTTCGTCGCAGGATGCAAAATGGGGGTATGCGACATCGTCGCAGCTTGTAAGGAGATAACCCGCGATGATCAAGCTCGTTGCAAGTTGGCAGAGATCCTCTTGCGACGACCCAACTAGATTTCCAAGTAAAGGGTCACCAATTCTTCCAATTGGACTTCCTAGTCATATAAACTTAAGGGATGTTTACACTAAACTCTAGGACGGAAAGATTTAGGTGTAACAAAATGCCCCCCAAAGCATGAAGCTGTTGAAACTGGACAGGTGAAATGCTTTGACAGAAGACTTAGCGAGGACTTGGCAAGGATGTCGGAAGAGGATACCGATGCAGTACAACTGACTCTAAGAATACAATCTCGTATGACTCACTACATGGCTGCCGACTAATACATTGCAGATCCATGGTAGTAAGACCGACTGAACATAATCATGGATACTAGACACAATCATAGATCCATGATGAGATGATAACACAGCCACGATCAATACAATCTGGATTTGTGTGACTCTAAACTGACAACATAGCCACGACCAATACAAAGAGGATTTGTGCATCTCAAACAATCTCCATCGCAACCTGGGTAGAAAATAACTTTCCCAGGGTCTTCAAGTCGAACCCGCAATTATATGAATCTATCCATGTGATTACAAATGTCTTGACGTCGAACATGGTAGAAACCACTCAATTACCGGTCATTGATGTATACCGTTAACAAGTGCGAGGGAAATCACCATTAATTTCGATGATCCCCAAGGTATCATAGTACAAACCATCAAATGTGAATAAGGGACTTCAAGTCGAACACTCGATGGGATCTTTCAATCAAGAGTCAATGATGTAAACTCATGTTGAAAGCAAGGTAACCTGCCATTGAGGCATGCAGGCCCAAGGTACTCAATGGGCTTCTAGATTCAATCCTCAGATGATGATTTGAAGTCGACGAGGATGAATCCGTCGAAGGAGGGCCATGATGAATCCCCCATCATCGACACGAAACATGAGAACAGATTTTTGGAGTAGATCGGAAGACAGAGTGGTGTGAAAGACTGACTCAAGGTAGATCGACATGATCGAAGGTGTACTGACTGCAGATAATGAGTAACAAATGTCTCTTGAACATGGGCATGGCATGACTTGGCAGTATTGACATGACGAGGACGACACCCACCCCTAATGCAACTGATGGTGGAAGTATTCTTTGGAAGATCCAAATGAGTGACAAGACTCATGGAATTGACATGACTCAAAGACAAACTAATTACCCAAGTGCTAAATGCAAATGCAAACCAGTGCCATGTTCAAGAGCGACTATGTACTGCCACAATTAAAGTGTAACACAAAATCTTTCTTTTTTCCCCATCATGACTGATGAGTGCCTCATGTGTTTTTAACGAGCTTGATGAGGGTAACCAGATGTTCAGTATAGCTCATCTCATAGATGAGTCCAATCCCAAATATTTTCCGAACCTGGGAAAGGAGGGGTTCGTCCCATGATGGGCCCTTCAATGTTGATTTTTAACGAGTCCATAGAAGGTAAACTCGGTGTCATTTCATGTTTAGAGAGTCTAAAAAGAACTAAAGAAGACTCCAACAGTCCTTTTTCGTAAGGTTAGCCTCTTTGCCCAAAAAAGGGTAAAACAATGCGAGAGACTACTCTTCCAATCATGTTTGGATGGAGTATTCCTTTTTCGTAAGTAGTGCCCCCTAGTCCGTAAAAGGGGTAAACTATCACCAGGGAGACAATCATTTAGATCCTTTTACAAGTGTGAACGAATCAAGTTCGCTTGGCAATCTTTTCCTATTTAGGGATTCTGAAAAGAGATAAAAGAGGAATCCATGAACAACTTTGTCATGGTTGATAACCGAGTACGGTAAAGGAAAAAGTAAACTCGGCACAGTTCCTTTTCCGTAAATAGTCTAGCGAGGCCGGATAAATTGATCAACCTATACTCGTTAGACACACCTTTTTACTCAAATTTTTAACGAGCACGACAATGGTATCAAAAGCACTCGGAATCATTTTCATATTTGAACCAGAGCACGAAAAAGTAAAAACTAAGCTCAAACCATTTTTCATGTTTCAACCAGAGCACGAAAAAAGTGAAAAGTAAGCTCAACACCATCTTCCTATTTTTAACGAGCTCGAAGATAGGTTGGAAGAATGCTCATGATGTCTGCTTCATTTTTTAACGAGCTTGTAACAGAAAACGAACTATGCTCGGAATAATTCCCATTGGCAGGTTTCTTCCCAACATGATGGATAGAGTTTGGAAAGTTTGCCCCCAACACAAGAAACTGACGGCTTACTTCTAGTATGACTTCTAGAGGTAGTGTTTCATTTTTTAATGAGCTTGACACAGGAAAAGAACCATGCTCACGAAGCTCGTTTCATTTTTACGCAAGCTTGACACCAAAGGTAAACTGTGCTTGGGGGGGTCTATTCCATTTTTTAACGAGCTTGGAAAACGAAGATCGATCTGTGCTCATAGGAACCTATTTCAGTTTTTAACGAGCTTGACATAGAAAGGGAACTATGCTCAGAGGAACCTATTTCATTTTTTAACGAGCTTGACATAGAAAGGGAACTATGCTCGTTGTCATATGTTTCATTTTTTAACGAGCTTGACACAGGAATAGAACCATGCTCGTCACTAAGGCCCATTGATGGATTCCTTCCCAACATGATATCCATAGGTTGGTAAATGCCCCCAGCATGATTGCTAGCAGCTTAACATGCCCCCCAAGCTTTGTTTCATCTGACTACTCTTCTTCCTTACCCAACTAAAAACCTGGCTACTAATATGAATATATTCACCAAGGGGTAGGAAGAACAGGGATCAAGTGACCCAGGCAGATGAAATGAAGGTTCAAGTCCTAAATCTAGTGGAAGACTCAATTCAGTGGGAGGAAGATCTATTTCATTTTTACACAAGCTTGAAATAGACAATAACTATGCTTGAAGGGACCCATTTAATTTTTAACGAGCTTAAAATAGAAAGAAACTATGCTCATAAAGCATGTTTCATTTTTTAACAAGCTTGAAAGGGAATAAAACTATGCTCCAAAAAAGGGCCATTTCATTTTTTAACGAGCTTGAAAAGGAATAAAACTATGCTAAAAAATGGGCCATTTCATTTTTTAACAAGATTGAAAGGGAATAAAACTATGCTCAACACAGAATGATTTGATTTTTAGACAAGCTTGAAACCAAAAGGGAAACTCTGCTTGAAGATCGTCCCTAACCAACATGATGACCAGAGGTTGGTAGAGTGCCCCCCAACATAATAAGCTAGGGGAACTACTCCAGCATGATGCCCAAAGGCTGGAGACCCACCCCCCATCACGAGGGAGAGGAAACCACTAAAATATGCGGAACATTTAGGGAAGTCAGATGAGTAGGAGTCAAATGATGAGTGGGTGTTACGAAGGAAATCTGATCAATGGTCACATTCTCCCATCATGGGAAAAATACATCACTCGAAAGAGTGAGGACACTACAGCTTTCATTACATAAACATAATCATGCCCAAGGAGTAGATTAAAATCTAAGGGACCTTGGACTACCATAATATCGATACGGATATTTTTCCCTCCTAGAGTGATAGGTAATTGAGGAAGGATCCCTAAAGGTCCAGTAGGCCTTCTATTGGAAGCCAAAACCTGGTCAGTGATAAGTACAAGCTGAGGGGAACCTATAGCTTTCCGAGCAGTTGAGGATAAAATACTAACAAAGGCTCCCTCATCAACTATCGTACGAAATATTTCCTTATCAAAAACTCCTACAGATACTTGAAAAGGAACACTCGAAGGAAGACGAGGCTCTGTTATCCCATTCCAATCGAAGGAAATGACCTCAGTACTTGTAGGGGGTCCTGTGGGAACGGACAGGATCTCCTCTGAACCGAGTAGGAAAACATTGGCGATTTCTAATTCACTCTCATTTGGAAGATAAGAATGAGACAGAGACTGTGTCATGGTGACTACTTCAATCTAGACTTTCTCCAATGAAAGAGCGGGATCGAGTGGAGGTGAGGCCGACTCGACCACTTCACGTTCACTCTCTGAAGAAAGAGTGGGATGAACTATTGGTTCTTCACTCTTTGAAGAAAGAGTGGGATGAACTACTGGTTCTTCACTCTTTGAAGAAAGAGTGGGATCGACTGAGGATGGAGCTGGATCGACCGCTTCATCAACCAATGGGGGGTCAAGGGACAACTTACAATATCTAGTTGGAAGGTGGTTCTGAGATACAGTAATGTCTTCTAACAATTGCGAAGCTTCATCCATGCGTGGAAAAAGGTAAGTAAGGTGCATATCCTTGCATAACCAACAAGGATTTTTTACTTTACCTTTTCGACCCTTAACTATGGATTCATTGGTTGACGAGGCATCATCAGTATGATGTCCAAAGGCTGATGATATAGGTGGTTTGGAGGCTTCAGACCACTCTTCTGACACTTTGGAAAGACTAGGACAATCCTTGAGAAGATGGTCACCCTTGTAAATCTTGCAAGGGAACTTGGGTCTACGAGGTGTTTCCATAGAATGAGTGCCATTAGAGGAAACTGGTTGATGCTTGGTCTCTTTCTTATCCTTCTTCTTCTTTATCTTCCTTATCTTCTTCTTCTTATCCTCCTGATTACTAAAATTACAGCTTTTGTCAGGCAAGGAAAAAGAAACATAAGAAGATGCATCCGATGAAGAAGGGGAAGGATCAGTTTGGTATTGACACTCTCGTGGTGGAGAGTTAACATTTGAAACATCGGGTACAACTGGAATCACCGGATTGAATAACCATACCGAAAATCCTATGGTTAATCCAGGAAGATTTAAAGTGGCAATAAAGGGAGGACCAATATCTCCAACTGGAGGTAAAGCAAATGGTACCCTTTGAAAAGGGACCTCTTGATTGGTAGACCCAGAAGAAGTTGCCATATCTAAACTCTATAATTCCTTCTAATTATCATGCACAAGAAACACTACTAAAACTAAAAGCAATATGAAAACTTGTGAATACGAGTGGATTCAAAAGTCTGGAACCTCACGGGATTGTCAAGGCTTCGCAACTCGCTATATACCACAGGGTCCAACACTAAAACGCGATAAGGAGGATTGGGACCGTACCCTTGCCTGAATACCCGACTACCTGGATAGTACATGCGTAGTAATCTCCCCGAGTGTTGTTCTCGGTGTATTGCTCTGCCAAGACGGCCAAATGGTTAACTCAGTTGGTTTCAAGAATCCTAATGGTGTCTCCCAACATACTCAAGGTACGTGGGAGCTCAAATCCGTAGTGGTGTTGTCTAATGCACAACCATATGGCACGAGACCTTCCTATATACTACCGAGTATGTGAAACACCTTTCGCTATATGCCAAGTACGTGAAACACCTTTCGATATACGCCAAGTACTTGGTGGGTACGTGAAAGAGATTCGATATACCTGGTTGGTACGTGAAAGAGCTTCGATATACCGGTTGGTACGTGGAAGACTACAATACCCCTGGAATACAGTGCTGGCAAGTAACGACAGTTGCCACGTTTTACGACGCCGGAACATGTCTCTAACCTAACACACAAGTTGCTAAAAGTTTTAACTTAAACTAGCACTTGATTTTATCTTGTACGGTTAGGTGAATTCATGAGGTGAGTACATAAATGTAAACATAATGCACCCTAGCTACATGAAAATGCACTCTTTCTTTTCTATGAAGCCCTACTTAAGAAGGAGAGAGAGAGATATTTTCTTCCCAAATGCACAACCCAATGCAAATGTAATTTTATTTATTTTCAAAATGATAGAAAGAAGTAAAAGATGCACCCAAAACTAACCCGGATCAATAAAAGAGATCTTTTATGAACACCAAATGCAATAATTCTAATCCATTTCCTATCTTTTTACAATTGAAAAAGACACATCTAAGCTACGGAAAGAAATATTCCACCAACGTTTCCAATTAAATGCAAGACAAAGAAAAGCACTCAACAATCTTATCTATCTCAAATGCATACAAATCTGAAATGAACCTTTCTTCTTCTTATGAGTGAGACCAAGAATTTCAAATGATCAAATTAAAGCAAGAAGAATACTTATGTTTTCCAATTTCATGAATATAGCAAAAGAGTGACAAAATCAAGCTTCTCTTTGAACTAAAGTGGAGACAAAGAATCAATCTTTTCCAACAATCCTTAGATAGCTCAGGATGTAATGGAAACAAGATGCACAACCCAAGAAAAAGAGGCTAAAAAAGACATGGATATCCCACACTTTTCGAGTCTTTAAAACAAGCCAATCACACCAAACCAAAAATGATCTCAAAACCTTGAGATGGGTCAAAACGACTGTAGGATGCACGATTCATGGCCCCCCATTTCGCTTAAAACGACTGGGAATTTTTTTTTTTAAATAGAACCCATTTCCCTTAAAAATGCAAGCAAAATACTAGTTTTGACTCAAAGGGCCAAACATGGATCCAAATCTCAAAAGACCCAAAAAATGGAGGAAAATGATAGTATGTTGTGTCTAGGAGGTCTGTGGCTAGAAAGTACAGCACAGAGAAGGTCTGCACACCAAATCAAAACTCAATTCAAAAAATGGAGGGGGGATTCCCTTGTATCAAATTTAACAGATCGACACAGTTTGTGTTCAGGCACAGAGCAACCGTCGCAGGTCACCAGTGCGGGGCTTGCGACGATATCGCGAGGCTTGCGACGATATCGCGAGACACTAGTGGAAAAATTGCGACGACAGCTCAGAAGACAAAGAAGCAAAGTGCAAAAAATTACAGATCGACGCTCTGGTTCTACTGCCCAGGTGCGACGGGTGAGATCCAAACTCAAGGATCAACAGATCTCCAAGAAATGAGCAATAAAAGGGTATAAATATTGTGAGTACAGACTCATAGGAAGACAACAGACTCTTCAAAGTGAATATCTGATGGTGAAAAAGGCTTAGGAGGCAAATGAGATGGCTTGCAAAATAAATCAAATGAAAATGGCATTCAAATTGAAAACTAAAAACAATGTTCTCCCCAGTTGAGTTGCCAAATTTGTTATCGGACAATCTACCAAGGGAGAACTCAAGGTGTGATCTCCCTAGCTTAATGCAAGACTAGAACAAATGAGACAGAATATGCAATAACTTTCCTAGATCTAATTAGAGATCGAGTGACTACATGCCTTACCTTTCAGATCGCGGATCCTTTCTCCTTGATGTCATTCCAAGCTTTATGGTCTTCAGATCTCAACTGCAAAACCTGTCAAGGCATGTAGAACAACACAAGTAGTAAAATGCATCTAAACAATAACAAATCTAAGTAAGCAGTTAAGCAAGCAAACTACACAAACATCATCAATGCAACAACATTTGGTGGAAAGCATTTATATTACTGTATAAAAAGGGAAAGTGCATAGAAGGAAGTGATTACAACCAAGACTTAACGTAGTAATCCTTCTCCAATCAAGCCAATGCCAAAGCCTCCAAAGGAAGTATGGATCTCTCCAAAATATGAATAGTGATATCCTAAGCTAATTTCACCAACATGTAAATACTATATACTTCCTCCCTTTGGAGTGAAGAGGAGCTTCATATAAATAGGACTAGGAGGATAGAATGAGTTGAGGATTACTGGGAGAGGACTAAGGGATCTTCCCAACGATGGAGGAACCGAAGGATAGCTCAACCTATAAGTTAGGGATAGAGATCCAAGTCATACTCCTTCGATAAATTGCTCGAAGATCCTTTTTATCCACTTTAACTGACATCGTCACAGGTTGTGTGAGGACAAGGGGTGACAGGTGAGGTCGTCACAGGATGCAAAATCGGGGTATGCGACATCGTCGCAGCTTGTAAGGAGACAACCCGCGATGATCAAGCTCGTTGCAAGTTGGCAGAGATCAGCTTGCGACGACCCAACTAGATTTCCAGGTAAAGGGTCACCAATTCTTCCAATTGGACTTCCTAATCACATAAACTTTAGGGATGTTTACACTAAACTCTAGGATGGCAAGATTTAGGTGTAATAGCAACAAAAAATCCCTAGTGTCCAAAACTATTTATGGTTGGAGACAAATGGATCCTTCTTCATCTAGTTTTGGGAATGTAGTTTAACCTCGACAATTTTCACCCACTACCTTATTCTAAAAGGACACATAAAATATTGGGTGGATCTAAAAGTGTGTTGGGAACATTAATTTGTAGGCCACATGTTCAATACATTGAACAATCTGATATGGTCCATAAAACTTTGGTGCAAGATTTTGATGGAGGCTTGAACAATCTGATATGGTCCATAAAAGAACACTTGATCGCCTTCTACACATGAATTCTCTAAGTGGTGTCATCTTGCTTGTTGCTTCATGTGATTTTGAATATATTGTTAAATTTTCCTTAAGTGTGCGAAGGCTAACCTCACAATTATGAAGTTTACTATCGATGGCATGTACTTTGAAAGTACCTTGTAGATAAGAAACCATGGAGAGTTCTTGTTGACCATAGACTACTTCATGTTGTGTCATTTTGGTAGCCTCGTGATAAGTGATATTATACCACCATTCTTCCAAAGGTAACCACTATAGCTAATGGTGTTTCTTTTCAGATACAAAACATCTCAAATAAGTTTCAAGACACTTGTTGTCTGCTTTAGGTTTGCCATCTATTTGAGGATGATAAGAGGAGATCATTTGAAACCAGGTGCCCTGGAGTCTAAATATTTCTCGCCAAAATTTGTTAGTGAATTTTTGATCACTATCTAACATCATGGAGGTAGGCATGCCATGGAGTTTGAAAATTTAATCTAAAAAAATTTGGGCAACTGTTGCTAGGGTATATGGGTTTTGTAGAGCACAAGATTGGCCATGTTTGGAAAGTCGAGCAACTACCACCATAATGATTGTTTTGTTACCAACTTTCGGAAAACCCGCAATAAAATCTATGTAAATGTCAATACAAAAACTGGTTGGGATTAGCAATGGTTACAATGCCCCAATAGTCTTTATTGTCTCACCCGTGTTCCTTTGGAGAGTGTCACATTATGATACAAAAGTAGTTATATCCTTTTTCGTACCTTCTCAAAAGGAGTCCCTAGAAAGTGCATAAGTTTTTTCAAATCCTAAGTGACCTATGAGAGGAGATGAATGCAACTTTGTTAATATTGTATGTTTTAAGGAAGAGATAGGTACCAAAAAATCACAACCTTTATATCGCAGTGTATCTTGTTTCCAAGTGTAACCTTGGGCAGGGTTTGGATCCTCCTGAAGGCACTTAATGAGCTAATACGTAGTAGGATGGGTTAGCCATTCGTGCCATGCTTCCTCTCGCCATTCAGGTACAGAGAGGATAAGGAAAAGAGTGATCCCTTTTCTTCGTGTTTCCTTGAGAAGGCATCTGCCACAACATTGTATTTTACCTTTTTGTTGATGATCTCATAAACATAGCCAAGCATTTTGTGCAATATACTTTTGCAAATATAATATATAATAATGTTTTTATAATATTCGATGATGGTTTCTTACAATGATGTTGGCCAATATATATATATATATGTGGCCTAATAGTGGGCGGACATGTCTCATTAATAAACAATCAATTAATAACGGTGTAGTCTAAATATTCTACGTTTTCAACCTTTTCCGAGCATATTTTTTGTCTAATTTTGTTTGTATTCATATTGGAAATCTTTAAAAAATCTTAGAATCACATATAGTAGCTATGGAAATTGCATAATTTTGGTGCCATGGGGGTATTTGAGGGTGTTGAATCTATTTATGGATTCAAAAATACAATTTAAACACATAGAAATTTGGATTTTACCCAAAATAAAATTACCATATTTCGATCAAAACCCACCGTAAAGTCGAAAAAGTAGAATAAATAGACTACTCCATAAATAACTACCTAATAAATAATAAATAAATTAATTGTGGTAATATACTTTTTAGATATATTACAAGTCATCCTGCCTTGAAAAGATTCGTCCTCGGAGCTTGTGTAAAGAGTGCTTGACTTGAGCCTTGTAATTGCTTGATTAGTTTTAACTTCAGTAGGAGTACTACGTTTCGCAAAATTTCTTTGACAAACACGTAGGTGTGATTGATGTTGAAAAATAAATTGTTGTCTCGAAAAATATTTTCATTATTCACTAATTCTTGAAACAATTGTTCACATTTCCATTCATATTTCTCAATGCATGGCATGCATAATATTTTGCATATAAGAATGTAACAACTATGCGGCCAATGATTTCAGAATGATGCTTGCAGGGAAGACACATTTCGGATAATTTGAATTTGCATTGTTGACCACAACTTGATAGAATTTTGAATAAGGACACATGGTAAGGAGAACAATTTGACATTTCTTGAGGGATCCAAATATTGGTTTGCAAAATGTCTGTATGTTCCTCCTTAATCCTTTCTAGTTTAAAATCTTTAACATCAAAGCGGTCATTAATTATATTTTCATCATTGTTATTTTAATTACTATATTTCCTGAATTTCTTGGTTTCTTCATAAGGGTCTTTTGATTCTTTTTCACCTTCGATATAGGTATGATGAGTTTTACAACTTCTGTGATTTTGGCATCGATATGGTACTTGGATGAGTTGCCCCTTCTGAATTTTTGATTTGATATTTTCACATGATGAACTTATGTCATGTTGATCCCTAATATTTTTTCATGCGCTGGTATGTCACCATTCTTTGGCTGACCTTTGGCTTCCTTGGTGAAGAACGATGGATCTGCAAACATTGATGACTTTGGGATCTTCTCCATTTGTTTCTTGGAATACTTTAGTTTTAGTGATTATTGTTCACATTTAATTGTGACAACCTGCAAATCATCTATATCTTCATGAGTCAGAGAATCTTCTAGGTTTTCATGTTTTTCATCATCGAGATTAGGAATATTTTCTTTATTTCCATCATGATACTCATCTACATTTTCTGCTTCTTCACAATTGTTATTGGTATCATCTTTATATTCATCATTATAATGTAGGAGATCTTCATCCTCTTTACAATTGTTATCAACATCATGTTCATTCATGTTCGACGTATCTATCTCTTTGTTTGCATTATTGTTATTCTTAACTAATACTTAATCCGGTTCATTAATTGTTGACTTGTATCTTTGTTTTCGTTATTTCCATTCACAACAACCTCTTTTGCATATTCATCTTGATCTTCCACATTCTGATCTTCATGCATGTCCTCTTTATCTTTATTTTCTTCATCATTGCTATAATCTTCCTTACCATGTCCTTGGTTTTGGTTTGGGTTCCTAGAATGGCTCATGATTTATCTTTCTACTGGAGTTTCACTAGCCATTTTTAGCATTTTTATAACTAGAAAGATTAGACGATTTATGCGACTTATTTCTATTCCTTGTATGAAACTGCAACGAATTTTTGGTACATATACATACATATGACTTGTCATCGCATTTTGAGTCTTGCATTTGGAACGTCGGTTCTTATCCTTCCTTGTGTCTGATGGCCCGGACCTTCTGTGAGGGGGAATGTAAGGAGTTAGTGTAAGTGATGTTTTTTTTTCTTCTATCGTAAGTGTAGGAGCAATTTTTAACTACCCTCGATCGATCTCATCACTTAATGTTTCTTCCTACTCTCCCTTGCTTGAGAATTCAGATGTTGTAAGTGCTTCTTCTTCCTCTTCACTTTCTTTTTCACATTTTTGTTTGAAATGGTCTTTTATCATTTCTTCGAGAAGTGTAAATATTTCTTCACTTTTTTTCTAGCTTTCATTTATTTTCTCCATTCCTTCAAAAAAAATGTGTCCACCGCTGATGACATTGCCATTTCCAATGACGTGGAATTTTATTGCCAATTAACTATTAAAAGGATAATGATAATAATAATTATTATTAAAAATTAATAATAATATTATTATTGGTACATAATTTTTAATAGTTTTTTATAGATATAATAATTTATTTATTTTTTTAAGAATTAGGGTTTTGTAGAGTGGCGCAATGGAGAAGTGGGCCTGGAGGACGAAGGGAGGGAGGTGGCGCAATGGAGAAGTGGGCCTGGAGGACGAAGGGAGGGAGGTGGCGGATGGGTAGACCATGCGATGGGATTGCATCGAGAAGGGAGAGGCTATGGATTAGTGAGCGAGGAGGATGGAGAGGGTGTGAGAGGGAATGGCCGCTGCGCAGAATGGTGTGTGGGCCTATGGAGATGTACGTATGGGAGTGGAGAAGAAGGTGGTGGCGTGTGGAGTGAGCATCGGGTGCTTGTTTAAGGGATGGCGTGTAGCCGATAGGGCGGTGGCGTAAGGCGGGAGAGAGATGGCGAGGTGAGGGTGGGTGAACGGAGGTCTGTGTGGAACATTGAAGGGATGTGCGAAGGAATATCGTGAGTTCGAGTGGAAAGGCAAGAGGAAATGTAAGAGAGGAATTAGTGGTAGGGCGGGAGAGAAGTGTAGGTGAGAAGGAGAGGCGATGGTCTGCGAATGGAGGAGGGGTTGGCGAGAATGGAGGAGTGTGGGTTTAAAGGTTGATAAGAGGAAGGAGAGGAGAACATGGACGTGAGGGTGCAGAAAATGGAGGAGCGAAGAAGATGGGGTATCTGCGTAGAGGAGGAGTAGATGGGTTGAGGAGATGGGAGATGGGAGCGCGCAGGTTGTATTGGGGTAGTGGCGTAGAGGAGGAGTGGGTGGGTTGAGGAGAGAGCGAATGGATGTGAAGGCGCAAGTGGTAGATAGGAGATGGGAGATGGGAATGTAATATTTTTTTTTTTTTTATTTAAGGTATATTACATTTTGGCTCTTGGGATGACATTCTTTGCTCCAAAAAATATTTTAGATTATGGTGGTCTTTTTTGATCTCGAAGTATTATTTTATGAGATATGGTAGACATGTGTCAAGTGCATGTAGGATGGCCATCATTTTTTTCTGATACGTAGACTTGTCCAAATTAGTGTTACAAAAGTGTTTACTTGAGAATGTTAAGGGTCTTCCTTCTTGCATAAAAACTGCATCAAGGCTTTTCCTAGAGGCATCACATTCCAATACAAAAGTCTTAGAAAAATCAAGCACAACTAAGACTGTTGCGGTGCACTTGGATTTCTTGAAAATTGAGAATGCTTGTTACACTGCTTCATTCCATGCAAAGGTATTTTTCTTGAGCAAGGTTATCAATGGGGCTACAATTTTACCATAGTTCTTCACAAACTTCTTACAGTAGACTGTAAGTACTAAAAAGTCGCGTAAGTTCAACAAGGTTTTAAGGCAGGGTCATTCTTGCTTTGGTACAATCTTCTTGGGGTTCACTCTCACCCCATATTGTCCAACAATGTGACTCAATTATTCAACCTCTCAGACCCCAAAGCACATTTGGAGCATGTGATGAACTAATGATGGTCCTGAAGGAGTTGCAAGGCTTTATCAACATGTTATACATGGGCATCCCAAGCCTTATTGTAAATCAAAATGTCATCAGAAAAAACCCACACAAAATCATGAAGATATGGCCTCAATGTTTTATTCATGAGGCTCTAAAAGGTAGAGGGTTCATTAAAAAGTCCAAAAGGCATTACCAAAAACTCATAATGGCCTTTATGTGTTTGGAAAGTTTTCGTTGAAATATTGGCTTCTTTCATCCTGATTTGGTGGTATCTTGAACGAAGGTCAAGCTTGTTGAAAAATTTGTCCACGTGGAGCTCATCCAAAAGATCATCAATGACTGGGGTGGGGAATTTATCTTTGATGGTAAACTTATTGAGGGCATAAAAATCAGGACACAGTGCCAAGTGCCTTCTTTCTTTAAAACCATGACCACTGGGGATTAATATGGGGTAGTGATGGGACGAATGACTCCCATCTGTAGTAGCTTTTGAATGGTATTTTCAATTTCATTCTTTTTTGCAAATGGGTTCCTATGCAACCATACATTTGATGGTTGACTTCCCACAATCAAGGGAATACTATGGCCATGCTCTTCTCTAGATGGGGGTAATCCCTTGGTGTATAAAAGATTGTTGGCCCGCAACAACTTCCCCTTGATTCTTGCAAAAATCAAGGGGCCCCTATTAGAAATCTTGTAAATATTTAGCTATGGTTTTCATTTTATCTTGTTTGGTTTGGTAGTTAATTTCATGCATTTCTTTCCTTGATCTTTCACTCTTTGCACTACTTGTTATGTGGCTTGGCTTTTATTACATGAGGATTGGGTGATTTGGATGTTCTATTGAATTTCTTGAGGCTTAAACTTTTTCTAAAAATTCATGTTTTGTTTTTCGTAATTGACTTAGTTAAAACTCCTTTATATTTAATTGCATCATAAAATTTAAATGCATATGAGGATATGATTATCTTTACTATTAGATGTATGAATCTCATTCTCTATTTAAAAGGGGTATTTTTGACTTATTAAACATTTATATATATATGAAAATATTTTTATAATGTTATTAATTTTTTCCAATATAACTATCTTGATCAAAATTTCAAATCATATTATTTTGATCTAAAAATAATATAATCTTATTTATGAAAAAGCTAAACTTGATATATGTCATATATACTTTTAAGACCTTGTTAATGATTAATTTATAATTATATATTCAGCTTTAACATAATAGCTAAAGACGTACCCTTGACGTTGAAGGTTCATATTAAAAATAATTATTTTTTCTCCATGCATTGACACATAACCAAGCTTTAAACTTGATATATGTCATATATACTTTTAAGACCTTGTTAATGATTAATTTATAATTATATATTCAGCTTTAACATAATAGCTAAAGACGTACCCTTGACGTTGAAGGTTCATATTAAAAATAATTATTTTTTCTCCATGCATTGACACATAACCAAGCTTTATTTATTTATCTAATAGTGAAAACACGGTTTCATTTATCATTATTCTAACAATACTCTCCTTTCAATTCAAACAATACTCTCCTTTCAATTCAAATGGGAAGTTATTTTAAAAGGGTATCATTTTCTTGAACTTCACGTGCTATGAACTCGTCACCTAAAATGAATCTGCAATAAGGTAATTTATAATTCATCTTTCCTTATTGTTTAATGTGCATTTAAAAGAAAGGATAAAACAAAACAATTTATAATTCAGCCTTCCTTATTGTTTAATGTGCATTTAAAAGAAAGGATAAAACAGAACAAAACAAAAATTAATGTTTAAAATTTCATAATTTTTGTTTTATCTTATATATCAGGAGTTTGAATATGATGTGCTATACTGCAATCATTTGAGGTTATGATGATTCAAATGACACGCAAATATTTGGAAGGATGTTATTAAATCTTGGCTTGACATGTTAAATATGCCTGTGGAAGGATGTTATTATATATATTAATATGACACGCAAATATTTGGAAGGATGTTATTATATATATTATTATAACTTTCTTCATAAATGATCATGGCAATATTTATAGAGCCTTCTTTATATGGAAGTAAAGCTATTTTCCTAATGACTGACTGCATGGAATTCCCGTTACATAGGTGTCAAGGATTTAAGAGTCTCGCGTTAAAGGTTGTTCTCACCAAAGATCCATTATAAGATCGCAGCACCCGCTGGAATGGGCCGCCATGAAGGGATTACGATACTAAATATAGTGATCATCACATTTTATCGTTACTCAATGGTTGCTAAATCGACCAGGTTTCAATGGGAATGCTAGTAGAAAAGGCCAACTGCTCACCTTGCTCGGACGACACAATATTATTGTATAATGGTAACCCGATTGCGGTAAAAATAATGCTATATTTATTACCATTCAAGATACCAACAACTCTCAACTTGAAAGGAACTTTTAGTTTTTTTTAATATATTTCAAAGGTTAGTTTTAAGCATTTTTTCAAATACTCACTGCATGTGAGATGAGTTAATATGAAAGAGAAAATTCTTATCTCTTTTTTTTTTAATTTTTCCTTCACAGTAATTTCACATAGCAACAATTTCGATGCTGCTTTTTCTTTTATCCTTTTAATTGATACGCTTTGCTCTCATGCTATTATTTAATATGTATATTTTGGTTGTGCATGTGTAAAAGTGAAGCTACGATGGGTTAATTGAGAGACGTAAGCACAAGTGAAGAACTCGACGGTCCAATTCATTGGGGACTACCAACAACTAGAACGAAAAGAATTAATTTGCCAGTTTAGTAAGCAGAAACAGATGGGATATCTTTGATAAGAAAAGGAAGTCGTTGCACCAGTTTGCAAGCATATCTCCATATCTTAAGCCAGTATATCTATCCTTCAGTTAATACGCAGTTTGCAAGCATATCTCCATATCTTAAGCCAGTATATCTATCCTTCAGTTAATACGCAGCGAGGAGGAGTTGATTCTGGTTGTCTATATAAGAAGTAGAAGAGAGATTCCACTGGGGAAGCACTCTGCAGAATTGGAGGAATTTATTTCTCTCATGTATCATATTCTTTGAACAGAGAATCAGGAGATGTCACCTTTCAGTTGTAGATAATACTTTGTAAATTTTTATGAAGTTGTAATTGAAAGCCAGAGATTGCTCGTTGATCATTTTCAAGCAGTCAGGTGTATTAAGTGATGTTATGTAAGATTTTACTCCACACACTTGATTACGAGTTAAATGAAATTATCTGTATTCATTTTTTGTGTTTAGATTTTCATGTTTGATTGTGTGAAATGATTATATTTTTCTGATTGCGTAAATGGTTTGATTGAAGATCAACAATATTTTTTTATTTGTTTTTCTTTGGTTAAATTAGTGTTCTTATTCAATTGACTATTTATTTAACTTTGTTTTAGATAAGTTAGTCAGGAAACTTTCTTTTATGCATCAGAAATTCGTACACTAAACTTTGCTCCCACGATAGGATAGATCTAATAGATAGAATTAACATTTAAATTATTTTACAGTTTTGTTTGGAAAGCTAGCAGCGGCTAAAATCGTTTTCAGTTTTAGCAGCTATTAAAATTGTTTGTTTTCAGCTATTGAAATATGCATTACAGATTAGTTATGCATTTAATTTTGGAATAGTATTTACTTTCACGAAATTAGCTAATTCAATTGTGAGACTCTCTTATTGGGAGCAAACCATAAAGGTAGCAGGACCTATACCCTGTGAGAGTTAGCCATTTTAAACACACCGGGGGTTGCATTAAGTGCCTTGTGTGGGTTATCTCTCCTTGTTGGCCAGGAAAACTTGGCCAACTAATTTTATTTTAAGCTTTTTATTTCATTAACCATTTGTCATTTGGCTCTTGAATTTCAGTATTTTTATATCTTAATCTTCTACGTTATTACACATGTGCTTAAGGGTTGGTTAAATGACAAGCTAACTATTTTAAGAGTCAATTTTTTTCCATTGTTTATCATTTATGACTTATGCCCCAACCCTGCCTGGAAATATGTTTTTAAGGTACAACTAATAAGATTTCCAATAAGGTATTATATCACTTGTCAAAAATCTAGTTTGATGACTACGATGGCGAAGGGAAAATATCTGCAGGTCAACATGCTATTTATTTTTCTTGTAATTGTGCTTATAATACGATTACTGACATGCGTGTTCTATGTAGATTACTTGCCCTTACACTCAAAGGAAGGTTAAACATTGGCTTGAAACTTTCCCTCCTAAGTATTTTCATCATTTTGAACAGTTCATACGAGAATTTGTTAATGCTTTTAACAATTATAATCGTGATGAAATCTTGAAGGAACTTTGGAATATTCGCAGGTTGAAAGAAGATTCATGTAATGATTTTATTAAAAAAGTTTCACGGTTTTATTTTAGATTTCGTAACGAAGATAGACTTTCATTGGCACAACTTCAAGAGGTATGTCGTACCCTTCTCGTCAATCCTTGTTTAGAAGAAGAAAGTCAAACTAGTAAGCTTATTCAAGTTACGAATGTTCAAGATGCTTCATATTTTTACATATCTACTCATCATGGTATTCCTCCTAGTGACATTGAACATTTTTTCTATTCTGAAAATTCTTTTTCTAAAAATGAACAATCTATTATCAATTCTAATCAAGAACAGTCTGATGAAGATGTGAATTTTGATAAACATGCTCCAGGAAATTCCTCTAATCTCCATCAAGGTTGTGAAAATTGTGAAAATGTATTTGATCTTGAACAATCTCCTTCTGATAAAATTCCTCGTGGAAATGGGAAAACGGATTTAACATCTATTAACCTACCTCATTTTCATAGAAAACAACATGAGGAAAATATTGATATACCCTCTGAAACTAATCAAGAAAAAACAAAATTATTTGAAGAATTATTTAAACATGGAAATAAAGACTCGTTTGACACTCATAATATGCATATTGATAATGATATTACTTTACCAGATTTAAACTTAAATTTAAATTCAAATTCTATTGAGTCCAATAAGGTACAACAACAAGAGTTAGGATTACATGACAAACAATTTAATAATTCAATTATTGCATTAAATAACGATTCTGAAACTCTTGTTGAAACTAAAAGGGACTCAAAGCCATTAAACTATGAAATTGAATATGTAAGTGGTAGTTGCATTTCTAGTGACACTTTATCCTATTCTTCTCTTAATGGAAAAGATCCTCTCACTTTTTCCCGCAATTTATCATTGGATCATAATTTATTCGATAGTGTTTCTCTTCAAACAACTAATCAAGAATATCATGATGATAGTGAAGCATTTAACTTTTCATATTCTGAAAGTTATTACACTTTGTATTGTTATCTATTTTCTAATCATAGTGTGTATTTTGATAGCAATGTCCGAGGTAACACTCCACTACAATTAGATTCTAATTTGATGCAAAGTAATATTTCTTCTAATGAGGGGGATCTTACTATTCATTTTAATTTATCTCAAGATTATGAGGGAGATAATAGTTTTGTTACTAACATTATTTATGAATCACATGCACCTAATGATATTGTGGAGTCTAAATTAGAAGATAAAATTAGTTCTCGTGATCTCTTGGATATTGACGACTCTGATGTTTCTCATTGTAAATTAATTGATTCATCAAAATATCATGAATCTGAAAAGCAATGTGAGAATCTTCGCTCTAAGGTAATGTCAAAACTTAAAATTGATGATATTCCCTTAAGTAAGATGTCCTCTGCTTCAACTTTTTCTGAATTTTCTAATATTATTCTTGATGAGCCTCTTTTTTATCATTACCCTGATGAATTTTTCACCACTCACTCCATCGAATCTTCACAAGTTTTAGATAATTTCCAATCTACATTTTATGATCCTATTTTTGCATGGTTGGGAGAATCATATCTGAAGAGGTTTCCATCTCATATCCTTCTCTTTGTGAATAAAAAGTATGATTTAATTATTTTTATCTTTTGTTATGAGGCATTACAATTTATATTATTGATGCTTGATGTTTATCATTTTGCAGATTTAAAAATGCTTCGGTGGCTTCATTGGTTGTTTCACTTCACTTAATCCTTAGTATACATACGTAGCGTAGGAGTAGGTTTATTTTTAATTAGTTTTACTTTGTGGCATATAGATTGCTTATGTTGAATAAAGTGCAGTTATTTAAACAATAGCACGATTTCAGGATGAGGACAAGCTATCATTCAAGGAAGTACACATTACTCTTTATCACTCTTAATTCTTTATTATCTTGCTTTTAATTTGATCTACGAGTCATCTCATTTAATTTTGTCTCTAATTGATAATTAATAATTAGGACTTAATTATGAAATGCTTTTATGTGATCATTTAAATTTGTGAAGCAAGAAGAAGATAAAGAGAGTAAAAAGTAAAATAATTTTTATACATAACTTTTGGAAAAACTTTATGAATGTAGCTCACTCGTTTTTTAAATTGTTATTATAGCTGCATCTTTTAGGTTTTATCTTTTAAACTTTATCATAACATCATTTGGTTTATGTCATCACCTTTATATTTGTATGCATGTTATATTTTTATCTCCTTATTAATTTTCGCTCATATATGATCCCTTCGGCGAATTTGCTAAAGTTTTATCTTATGTTCCCTAAATCTCGAAAGTTGGGTGGTTTTGGAACTTCCTCCTCGGTTACAACTGCTCCCTCCTCCACCCGATATTCTTCTTTCACTATAAAAGAGAGGGAGATTGGTGTTGAAGGGGATACTTAGCCCAAGTAATGTTATGTTGGAGAAATTTTCACTCCCTTCCCAATAATTTGTGCCCTAGATGCTACTAAACCCAAATGCATTTGATCTGAGGTTGGGATTCTTGGAGAAGAGAAGAAGGAGACTCTAAATCAAAGGTTTTGTGAGGTGCTTGAAAAGAAGGAAGGTAATATTGTACTTGCTTCATTCATTAATGAAATAATAGACATTCTTCCCTTTCTAATTAGTTGTGTCCATGCTTGTACCATATTTGGTTGCTTATTGATGTTCATTAGATTAGTGTTTTATGCTATATTTGAATGTCAATTATGTATTTGTAGTCAAATATGTTTAAGGAAGGTTTTGAATTGGTTTTGTAGGTTCTATGATTGGAGAACAAGAGAAAATCTCGAGGATTCAAGGAGAAGGCTAGGATCAACCTTCAATAATGAGGTACATGTCTTCTTAACTCAAAACTCCTTGTTTATTTTGCTTGTTGCAGAACCCTAGATATATGTTCTTTCCAACCCTAGTATGTTGGTGGCCTCACCCCATCCATAGGATTATTTTCCTAACAACACCCATCTACTGGATTACCTGGTCAATCCTGGTAGCAAAACCTATCACATCATCGACATGTGGTTTTGAGGGTGGCCTAGTTGTGTCCTGCATAGGTCATGTGGCATGAGAGATAAGATCATAAAGTGTGTCAGATTGAGAATAGATCAATTCCATTTGTTGATCACTCTGAATGAGTTTTTATTTGGTAAGGTGTCTTGACATAGCCGTGTCTTCGGGAAGACTAGGCAATAGTGATTTCACAAACTAATACGCTAATAATTCATCAGGGATATCTTCTTTGATGATCCAACGACACCTCCACCATTCATGAATATGATCAAAAATGTGAATAGTGGTAGCTTGACGGAGTGATGTGAAAATTTATATTCATGTCTCATAGTGAATAAGTAGTTGGAAATGTGTAAGGAAGACCATGGCCAAAGAGGAAAAGTCCATATAAGTGTTTTGAGGGATCTCAATGTACCACTTAACAGTACTACTCATTGGGAGCTCATTGAAGAGTGCGTTGAAATAGATGCAACTGAATACTCTCATCAACCAAGGATGAATACCATAGATGGAAATTCATCACATGTGTAGAAGGATCTTCTTCTAGTCATCTAGCAAACTTGGGTATGTCGGATGGGAGTTCAAACAAAATTGTGGGCCACCCATTTAGATGTAAAATGGGATCATTAGTTAGAGGGGTTAAATCTGACAAGTTCAATGTGGCAAAAAATGTTGATCTCATTGAAGTTGTCATGGTCATGTTTCGCTTGGGTGGGGCTTGATAGCCCCATGGGGTAGGGTTCTTTCCCTGGAATTGTAATGTCCCTCAAAATAACACCCTAAAAAAAAATTCTTAATTCTTTTTCTAGGGGTCTTCGTAATGTCGTAAATCACATGTTTACATAAATTAACTTTAGCACTGATAACCTAAGTGATGTTCTTCTTGTTTGTTTCCACATACATCTAAGTAGGTTACAACAATACTTATTTGTTATACAATCATAGTACATTCAGCTCGTACACATTTCAACGATAAGAAATAGACAACTTAAGATTTACAATATACTTAGTCGACATATCAACCTTAGCCAAATACCTGACATTTCGTATTAAGGATGCTATCAAACTTTCATTATTATAATACTTACGCTGCACTAAGCTCGTTATCTTTAAAGTTCATTCATTAAATATTGTCTAACCATTTTAAGGAGGAGTTTAGTCTAGTACACCTAGCAATCCTTACAAATATAGAGAGAGCTTTTATGTCCAATCAATATCTAAATCTTGATATAAGGATGATCATTCTTTTTTTCTTTCAATTCAACCAATATATAACACTTATATATATATATATATATATATATATATTCTTTTAAACAATAATGACTACTTCTAGTCTTATATATATATATATATATATATAACTTTTATACATTTTAAAAAATGATACATAGGAATCGAATCTATTAACATATAATTATAATCAAATATCTCTATTGCTACAACTACCATACATCTATTATGCATATCCATATATGTAACCTCATATAGAATTTACAATGAAATACCACTTTTCTACATAAACCTATACTTAATGAATCCTATTTAATTCATTTATCCATGCATCAATAACCATCTAATAATTATTTCTTTGCAACAACTCTGTTTTTCTTCTCTTAAATTATATATAACAAGAAATCTAAATAAGCATATCAATGGTATTCACCATATTCATTTTTATATATATTTAGGCATTCCACTATATATTTCCACCTCTTTCATTTATTTCAAATCTAATGATGTAATATTGAACTATGCATATAAGCTATTAAAAACGTTGAAGTAGATCCCTCAAATGCATTTCGAGGACATATAAACTTTTAAATTACGTTTTTATTAATTAATGAAAGTAAACCTTCACTTTACCTATCATGATCACGATTTACCGTAGTAAGTGTTCAGCTACTTTGATAGACAGAATAGCGCGTGTTGACTTCTATTATGAGCTAAAAATCAAAGCCTTAATCCTAGTTTAACGCACTGATCAATCAGTGTTAAAGCAACAGATTTTGCGGGTAGCTTCTATAAACGGATAGTCTAGACGCAAGCAATATTTAGATGCTGACAGTACATCTGGGCGCATACCCACGATATAGTATAGAGTTGTCAAGGGACTGAGGTGTTATTACGATGAGGTAATCGCTGACCGAACAGACAGTTTCACTGATCAACTGCTGCTCTTAAAGTTGGGCATCTCATACAGAGTTTATGTGAACAGGCAGTGAAACCAAATGATTGCCATTGGAAGTGATACATAGTTTGAACCCACACACCAGACTTGGCTACAATCCGATTTGTTTGAAGTGATACATAGTTCGACTCGATTTGAAATTCGATTTGTGTTTGGGTACAGAAGAGGAAAAACAAAAATATTAATCCAAAGTATAGTCTGTGTTTAAACCCCATAAGCAATTTACGCTGAGTACTCTGTATAGATATTTTTAAAGAAACGATTTTACTATTTTAACTCCTAAGTTAGATTTCATAGGAAGGAAACTTTATATAATACGACAGAGATCTAATCTTGATTCTAACTCAACCTCAAAATTAACTCTATAATTTTAAAATACTTTATGCAAAGAATGGCAGAGGGTTAATCTTCGTAATAAGAAATAGTATAAATTATCTAAATTATATATATAGACCACCGGGATCGATTACTGATCCATGAATCTAGAGTGCGCACAAATTTCATAACCTTGTTAAAATTGACAGGAAGTACTAACGTTACTTTGCAGTGGCTTGTGTAATAACAATATATCTATGTTTACTAATTTGCTTTTCATAAAATACAATAACACTTTTAAAATCGGCAATGATATTAACCCAAGACTAAGCCAATACCACATGGGTCACCGCATAGGAAAAACAAACAATTTAATCAAATACGTTCTCCCATTATTAAGCATACGCAAGGTAGTTTTACTTACTAAAAAAACATTGGGAGAAGACACTTATCTTAGCATTGGGGGACTAAAAACTTGACTGTAACGTTCCTCCCTTCCAACTGATCTCTATTCGACGTAGGTTTTTTGTTGAGAGACCACCCCCGAGCTGGGCACGAATCCACTAGGGCATAAGAGTCAAAATGCTTTATTTCCTCAATTCAATCTTATTCATCTTTCCTTCTATTCTTCGCCTTCGAAGCCCCCTTTACGAACACCATAGTGTCCTCTTTATAGCCAAATTTATGTTTGGACTATCACCATAAGTTCTTGTTAGAACTTAACTTATTTAACTTTAGGGCCAATTTTAACTAATAGACTTACTCAGTCAACCTTTGGTTAACTGATCTTTAACTTGACTAAATTTAACTTATTTAGTTTTATCTAATTAACTTTAACATAAATAACTTATCTCCATTGCAACTCCATCAATTTATTTCTTAAGCTTTATATTCAACTGGCTTTAATTAATGTACTTTAGATATTACCTTATCTAAACATAACTAGATATCTGAACTTATCTTTAACTTAGTTAGTTATACCTTAACTAGTTAGCCTACCTTAGCTAACTTTAACTTAGCTAATCAACTCCAGATCTTTATTCGATCTTTTTATTCAATTATCTTTGAGATAATCAGTCTCAACTTAACTCATTAACTTCTAGTATATTTTCATATAGTTATCTATGCATTAGCTTACCATTTCCCATGCATAGTCATGCACTAGTACTACTAGTACTAGTTGTCCATGCATACCCATGTATTAACTACTAGTTAACCTTTTTCTTCTTTTGTAGATAAGCTTTTATAGCTTTTAAAGTATTTACTTTTAATCAAGGACAACCAGTCCTTCTTTAATCCTTTTTAACTTATTTTCAATAATATTTTAAATCGTTTTTTATAAATACCAATATGTTTTATGGGTATAACAAATCATTTTTATCTTTTATTCCTAATTTATAATTAGGAAAATCTTAATCATTTTCCGCTTAAGAACTTTAACAAAATCTTTTGTCAAGGCCAAGGTACTAATGTTGTTTAGGCTAACTTCTTATTTTTACTTAATTGTACTCAGTATGGGTTAGCTCCATGCTAATAGTTAGGTCAAGGTAGATTATTATTTCCTTCCGGTGATTAGAAGTTTCTTCGACGTCCTTATCTAGGACTAATTATTAACATACTTTTAAACTTAAGTGTTTTCTTAGTGAACATCACAGTTCACTTCAAGTGCTCACGACATTAGGATGACCACTATCATCAAAAATCATGGCTATCAAGCCATTCACCCTCTCCCCCTAGTGGATTCCATGCCCCATCTGTTTCGTTGCATCAAGCTTTCAGTCTCCTAAGTCTACAAATTCACTTAACACTTAGGAAAACATAATCATACTTACAAAGTTTTACCTACGGAACTCCTACCATGAGCTCCTTGACGTTGGCAGGTACATAGTTGTACTTTTTGTTGCAGAAACCCTAAGGGAGAAAGAGGGATATTATGGGAATTGATTGGAATTCCAAGAAATGTTGTACCATGTAGGAGGTGTGCCCCAAGGTGGATGATTGCTCCCAAGAAAAAAAACACTCCATGGCGGAATGGTGTTAACATGTGAATTAGTGCTCCCTGACAAATTACCACTTTTAAGAGGAGGATTGTCCCCAAGGAAAAAGCTACTCCATGGCAGATTGACGTTAAAAGGTGGATTGGTTCCCCCTAACACATTACCACTTGTTGGAAGAGGATTGCCCCAAGACATATTTCTAGTTGATGGTGTATGATGCCCCCCTGAAACATTACCACCCCAAAGTGGAGGATAACTCCATAGAACATTGTTATTCCATGGTCAAGATTTTTTGTTGAGAACATTAACATTCCATGATGAAGGGTTACCCCCGAAAACAGGACCAGTCCAAATTTTGGGAATGCTTTGAGAATTGTTGTAACCTCTTACGAAATTGTTGGCATTGGATTGGCTAGCCCAACCATAGGGAAAACCCATGTTTGGTAAAGCAAACCACTGGTAGGCATACCTAAAGATGAATCCAACACACTTCCGGGATTAAATCCCAAGAAGTTAGTGACAGGCACTGAAGTGCTTGCAGTGGTCATGCTAGTAACAAAAAAACTTGGAGGTGGGAGTGGCACACTTACCAAAGACATGCCATAAGTATGAGTCCCTGGATTTTGATGTGCATTAGTGCTAATGGAGGCATAAGTGCCCCCAAGAATCGTATGAGGCATTGTGGAACTAGACCCTTGGGCCTATGACAATGCACTGGGATCTAACATGGTGTGTCATAAATTAGAGAAAAAAGAAGAAAAATCAAAAGATAATGCACCCACTGCAAGTACAAATGGACTGTTAGGATATGTTAAAGGTGGATTAATATTTATAGATGTTGGATTTTCAATAGTCTCAATCTTACGTGGATTAAGATGGTCAATTGTTTTTAGTGAATCTTGAGTTAAGTCTTTTTGTGAAAGGGATTCATCAGATTCTAAAAAATAAGTGCTTTCTCCAATAGAGCTATCAAGAGTTGTGAAAGTCTCGTCTTTTGAGTCACTATGAATTGTTTCAAGTGAGTGTAAGCATCTCCACAAAGTAGCAAGACCTTCAAGTTCTAGTGACTCACCTCTTTGTCGCCTTAAATGATAGGCTGGTAGGTCACCACTTTGAAATGTTTTCAAGTTTGGTTTTAATAATAAATGTTAATAAACAACTCAAACAATCAATCATGAATCCAGCTAGACACAAAGTATCACAAAAAGCACACGACTACAAAAGAACTCTAAGTTGCAACAAACAAACTACTCCTCCAAAAATTGAGTAAGGTGGTTGAGGCCTTGCTTCAATTAGTGAAAGGCTAAGAAAATGGGGCCTTCTGAAAAAATTATGAAATCTCAATAACCACTTGACAAATGTGAGAATGAAACAGTTACGATAACTCTCACGCAACAATCACCAAAGGTGCAAGTACCCACCTTCGATGAATACCCTCCAAAGGAGCAAAGAAAGATGTTAGATGTTTGTCTCGGGTACTACAAGGATTTACCACTTAAAGTCACCCGTATGATGTCCTAGGAATCGAAATTAAGGTTGCCACTTCACAACCGGTGGTCGTGGGGAACAATCATATGCCAAGATTAGCAATATGCATAGGGAATGCATAATTTAAGTCCTGTTGTTGCTGCAACATCCTTCCCCAATTCTTTTGTAGATATTGGGGCCCCTCCTTTTTACTTCTTTTATAAAGTTACTTAGGAGTTAAACTTTCCTTAGAAGTTCTGTCATACTTAGTTTTTATGAGAAAAACCTTTCTTTTCAATTTATTGATAATTTTTCTTCTAAGTCGGAACTCAAGCTTTTCACCCGCAATAGCGGAAGCACTCGATTTTTTCACCCGCAACGACGGAAGCACTCAATATTTTCACCTGCCACGGCGGAAGAGCTCATAAAGTTTGGCCACAACGAGCGCCTCTTTATCAAACTTTTCTACCTTGTACCTTTCGAGCGAAATCGCCAAGTCCACCCGAAACTTCGGGCGAACTCGGCGAGTTCCCCTGCCATAGCAGACAAACTCAAGAATTTTTCCCGCAACGGTGGAAGACTCTTGTCATTCTTCTACCAAGGCGCAAAGAAAACTTCAGGAAAACTTGGCAAGTGTCCCCGCAACGGAGGAAAATTCACGGAGTTCCGCCGCAACGTCGGAATGTTTCCCAACCTTTGGCCACAACGGGCAGACGCGTTACTCAAGTCGCAAAACCTCAACTGCGAATGAAACTTGCGATTTTTGCCACGTCATCGGATAAACTCAGTAACTCTCATGGAAACTATAGATAGAACTTACGAGTCTTCGCCACAACGTCGGGTGAGTTCTCCCTTCCTCCCGCTTTCGACAGTTACTCTTTAATACTAAACGTGCCGAGGTGACCCCACCGTACGCGTCTTTAACACCATTTTAAAGCCTCCACCAACCTATTAAGTGCTCGCACATGTCGACCTTTATATAAGGTTTTGGGGGGTTTTGGTTTGTTTCTATTGTTAGAATTTGTGCGGAGAACGCCGTTTCGAAGCTGTTAGACTGATACAGCTCAGCTCACCCGTAGCTTAGTCAACCTCCACGAGACCAACAATATTTTTCCAGGTAGGTGGCTCTGCCACTATTTCATTATTTTGCTAAATGTGTAAATCTTTTCTCAATAATGATACCCCATGTGGGCTGCATGGCCGGTAGACGTCTGCATGTGTTGTTAGTTTGGTCATTCTCAAACCTGTTTTTTCTAACCAGGTGCCCTCTTATCTTTCCCCTAAAGCCCCAAGTACCTACAAGCTTCAACCTTCCTGGCCGGCTTTTACCCATCGCGCCACTCGCACTGTCATCCAAAGAAATCCTGAACAAATAAAAAAATAATAATTAAAAAAAAAAGGAACCCAACTCAATTAGCGCCTTCCCAAAATGACTTGCCTTGACTAGGAGAAGTGTAGTTGTGCTGAAACAAAATCTTTGCTTTCATCTTCATTTGGCAATGCTACGTATTATCATGTCGATATTTTATTTAATTTTCCTACGTCTTGCTCTATATTCTACGTTATTTTGGCAATCTTATGTTTATTCATGCGTGATTGCTTGACAGGGTTAAGCCAGCATGCCGAAGGGTAGTAGGAAGAAAACTAAAATGATTGAACCATAACCTGCCGAGCCAAGATTTGAAACACCGTTCGAAGACACCAAGTCCATCACAAGTGTTCCTCCTGAAGTAAAATGGGGAGATGTTTACCGTATGCTCATAGATTAGGACATTCCAGGAGCTCTCTTGGAGGAGGAGCACATCTATCAAAATATCAAACTCTCCAGTATATCCAAAGCTTCCACACGCCCTGAGCTCTTTCCTTGCTCAGAAGTGATCGGGTGGATCCTAGAGCATGCAAACCCGGAAACAAGAGTGGTGCATGATAGAAAAGGAGAGTCGTTCGCCTCGTTTCATCCAGCCTACATTGTAGCAGCCTACAAATTACCGCACGCTCAGCAGCCACTAAATGATGAATGGCTGGGGAAGATGGACAATCTTGAGATGGCTAAGAAGCTGCTAATCACAGGAAAGCAGCTCAGGAAAAGAGACAACGATGAATATGAGGTTCAAAATTTGAGAGCTCCTTTCCGGATGATCGCCCTCATGTTAAGAAGAATTTTCGGCATGCCCGATGGAACTGTTTACAAGTTTCAATGGGCACCCATCATTCATTATGTGGCATTTAAGGGAACTGTCTTTGATTGGGAAACTATCCTCTCAGATAGTTTGTCATCTGCCGTGGCCACAGCCAAGGAAGGACTGGCTATAAAGAAATCAGAATTCTTGATGTCTTCATATCTTGTTGATTGCATTCTGTCAAAGCTCCCGTTCCTGAAGCTAGGATGCGTGTGGGACTAGTCCAACACCCTGATCTATACTGCCTATAAAATACTGTGGGCTCAAAATTACAGGATGCACTACAAACTCATCTGTGAAGAGTTCATCATACCTCTGTATGAGCAAATGTTTAGCGAAGAACCCAATTGCTTATCAAAGAATGCAATGGCAATGCTGGAAAACTATGGCGACTTCTACTTTTCCAAAGATCGCACTTATATCAGAATGTATGGAGGCTCCAAACCACCATATATCTTGCCTAGATACGCTACTGTTTACATAGTTTTGAAAGAAGCAGTCAGGCAAGTTTTTCTTGATGGAATGGGAGGATTTCTACATAAATTAAAAAAGGCTTCCTTCCCTTCCCTGCCTTTCTGTGTGGGAGCCTATAAGTTCTCAGGGGTTGCACTCGTAGAGGAATTCATTCAAGAGTTAAAAGGTTTTCATTTCGGGGAAGCATTATTTCATAGAAATGACAGATGAAACAAAGTTGCAGAGCACTGTAAAGAATTATACACCCATTTTGATTATGCCCATTATTACAATGAGGATGAGGAGGTATATAGGGGAATCAACAACATGACTGAGTTGCAAATATGCCGCTGCAAAGGTGGAGCAAGCTCTAGCTCTACCATTGTCCAAAGTTCCCAAGAAGCCAAGTCACAGAAAGAAAAGGAAGTAGCAGAAGCTCTTGCCAAAGAAGTGCAGAGGCTAAAGGAGGAAGCAGTTAGAACTCAGAAAGAAATTGCTGACAAGTTACAGGAGGATAGAGAACAATCCCTTAAGCTTTAGGAGGCAGAAACTCTTAGGCTGAAAGAAGAAGAAGCCCAAAGGCTTCGGGATCAAGAGTTAGAAGAGGCAAGATTGCAGCAAGCTACCAGAGAGCAGGAAGAGAGGGAGGCAGTTGAAAATCGGCTAAAGGATGAAGAAGAAGAAAGATGGAGCAAGGCTGAAGAAGAAGATAAGGCAAATGAAGACGCACTAGCTAATACACAAGACCTGGATGTCAATTCATCCCAAACAGTGCAGACCCCTCCCACTGAAGGGATTATTCCCATAGAAAATCTCCCACTAATTCCCTTTACTCCATCAAAAGATCACACTGTGTCCCAATGGAACAGATTTGTGTACAACAGGGATAGGAAATCTATTGTGTTGAATTCAAAGACAAGGTTAAAGAGACTTTTTTAGTCGGACATTGTCACCCATCATGAAACTACTGTTATGCGAAACACGAAGCAAGCTCCTATGGCTATGGCTTCTGCTACTATGGCAGCGGCCAAAGCAACCGAAGACAACGTAATCAACATAGTTAATGAGTTCGAGTCAGCTCAGAAAAGGGCCCGAAAGCTGCAGCACACTGTAGCTAATGAGCAATATTATAGGGAACTCATAGTAAAAAAATGTGATCACCTTCTATCTGATCACAAAGAGTTGTCAAATAAATACCAACACCTGGAAGAGGAGAAGGAACACCTGGCAGTCCAAATGATGGTGCTAGAAGCAGAAAAGAACAACTCTGAAGCCAGGGTTTCCCTATTAGAAGAAGATAAGCAGTCGTTGGTTGAGCAGCTAGAGCAAGCAGAATGCGGAACAATGGACATGTCTCCTTTTCGAGAGCAGTCCTGTGACATCTTGAAACAAATGTATGCAGCACAAGAACTAATTATTGAATAAGTTTGCAGACTTAAGACCATGCTGGATAGAATGAAGGAAATTAATGCCGAAGCTGTTAGACTTAGAAACAAGTACACTCGGGTAAAAGCAAACATTTTGAGCCAAATAGAGTGGAGAGAAGGGAAGGTGGATTTCCCCAAGCACCTCCCATTCAAATTTGTAGTCGGTTTTAAGGAAGATGTAGCCCTCATGGAATTTTGCAGGAACTGCGGCGCCAAACTAATTGCTAAGATCCAGGTTACAGTGGAAAAATGTAATATCCTGTATCAAAAGATTCAGGAAGTGCATGAAAAGTGTAAGGTTGTATTTCCCCAGACCCTTGATGAACTTCCCAGTAAAGAGCAATGCCTCTCCGATTTAAAAGATGACCTGGACTTTCAAATGGAATATGTGAAAAAAATTGATGTGTTAACTACAAATGATCTCCATCACTACATTGGGCTATCGTCAGTACACAATCATATGCTCCATGAAATTCGCCAGATAGCAATAGCATAAATACAGAGCATCGAAGCAGAACTCGACAAGCATGTGACTTCACAAAAAATCTTGCTCCCTTCACCAGCAAATATTGTTGTAAGAGACATCGGTGGTATGGTTTAGCTATATAGCAGAGGAAGAGAAGAAGACAGCAGCAGTAGCATTAACCAACAAAGGCACATCATCTACAGCAGAGGCACCACCCCAAAGCTAGCTGAGCAGCCATAATGCGTTGTTTTTGTTTTTTTCCTGTGGACAAATCGTGAAATCAAAGGGATAGTTGTCATTTTTTATTCTGTTATGTAAAAGAGGCCACGAATTACTTCATTTTTGTAGAGCATTTAAAAGAAAATTGTAAAGGAGACAGGTGGCAGCCCTAGAGGCATTTTGTAAACTTATAAATAGATAGATAGTGAATAGTAACAGGACTTTTGGCAGGTGAAAGACATTTTCTGTCTTGTACGTGAATTACTTCACTGCATGTATAAGGAACTCGATTTTGCCTAATAAAATCCTGGGGAGACTACATGTTTGCATGAAAGATGTATCAAATGTTTACTGGATTACTCTCGTATCATCCATATGCTGTGAGATCTTTCTTTATTGTTCTGAATTAATTCTCTGTAATGAATGATTCCTCTATTTTCTGTGCAAAGATATCTCTCTTTCAAATGAGTAATGGAATGTTTTTACTGAATTAAAGCTATCTTTAATATCTTTTATATCCTGCTGTAGATGCATCTTTACGATTGAATAGCTATCTGTCTGATCTTAAGATGTTTCTCTCAGTTTATTACTCATCTTTACAGTTTGATCCTTGCAAGGATAGATTAAATTTGTCTACACAGTCTTAGTTAATTTAGATTAGTTACCTGCATTTAGCTTAGGGCACTTGTATGTCATCTTTAAATAAAATACATAAACAGTGGATCGGGCCGCAACCAGTGTAAAGAACAAGAATCTTTAAATCTTACGGTAGCCAGAACTGTTAACCGGATGGAATCCCCACACCAAACGGTGAGCGATCTAATTGGGCTTGCTTACCGGGGAGAATCCCTTTCTGATTGATGCCACGATTTTCGAGGCATCAACAGTTTTTGGCGCTAGGAGGAGGGCCACCTGTGCATGGATGATAAAGGAGATTCCTCCATTGGCAGAAACATTACTAGAAACCCGCTTGAAACAGTAATTTCAGACAATCCAAAGCTTGAAGTGACAAATCAAGAAAACCTCAATGTTGATTCTAAACGACAAGAAGCACTGTATGATGTACCTTTTACAGAGGTAGAAGACTTAAGAAGGCACACACGAGCTTATGTTAAACAACTTGGTGGTTTAAATGCAATAACTTTTCTCCCTAGAAGAGAAAGGCAGTATACCCGTGATTCAATTCTGGTGCAGAACTTTGAAGAGCTGGTAGATTTATCCTTGGAAGAGATCACAGAACCTCTGAAAGAAGTTGATTCTGAAGATCCAGAAAATCTTGGAGATCTTTTCACTCCAAAGAATTCTCCACCTCATACTCCACACGATTCTCCACCTAATTCTCCACATAGAGCCATGGCTATACCTGCATGGAGGGCTAGGGGGGCATTAAATTTAGCTGGACCACTCCACAATCTGCATAAAAATCCAGAGAAGGTTTTGCCTAAGTATGACCTAGGTAAAGGCATATCTGTTGAAGATCATCTTAAGAGTTTTTATTTAGCTTTGAATCTTTTAAATGTTCAGCATGAAGATGTAGTCTGTAGGATTTTCCCATACACATTTGAACAGAAAGTTTCTTCCTGGTATTTTAACTTACAGGCTAGCTCAATTTCCAATTGGGAAGAGTTTGAAAAATGTTTTTTAAAGAAGTATGGGAATCAGAAAACTGTAGCTACACTCATGAAGGAATTATTGTCCATGAGAATGGAAAAGAAAGAAAAGGTTCAAGACTTCAACCAAAGGTTCATTACACTCTTGAATAATTTCAGCGAAGCAACTAAACCTGCAGAAGAATCTTTAGTTGAATATTATACAACGGCACTTGAAGGCCCCATAGCAATGTTCGTCAAAAGAACTAAGAAGACCACCATGATAGAAAATTTCGAAGAAGCTAGGAAGGTGGAAGAAGAAGCAGAAAGCATTGCTAAGCATGCCTTAGATGCAGAAACAAAGCCTGCAACTAATAGAAAACCCCTGCTGCTTACTAGGAATAAAGAAGAGTCATCAATGGACATGGAAAACGTAGTTAAAATGATGCAGAAGTTCTCCAATAAGATTGTAGATCTTGAGAAAGATAAGGCAGCTAGTACATCTAGGAATCCTTTCAAACCATTCTACAAGAAGAGAGAATACAATGACCATCCTCATCCACCTATGAACAACTCCCCTGTTTTAAATCTAAATGAAATAGGAATGGAACACTTATGTACCTTTCATCAAGAGCTGCACTCTGAAAAGAGCTTCCCACAATGGATTAATTCTATGAGTTTAGTAATGAACCAAATGCTGGATTCACATATTCCAAATAAAGATGATCCTCCACAGGAACAAACTCTTGACGTAGAGGAACCCTCCCCAAATACCACCATGGTATTATGGGACTGGGTACCTTTAACTGAATTAATAGAAGACGATCCCGTGGAAAGCCCAGTCTCTATTGTAAACATTAACACTCGCAGTAAAGGTCCCATTGCAGATCCAGTTCCAAGCTCAACTATGCCCAAACCTAAAGTTTCCAAAGAGATACCTAAGAAACACATTACCGTCATTCCGCCTCAACCTAAAGCTAACCCAACAACTGCCAAACAGCCAAACATTGACACAACAGTCCAGCAACCGAAAGTCACATTGAGCAAGACAAACAATCAAACGAAATTTGTAAAAGAATGTGATATGGGATATGACATCATTGAAGATATAAAGAAGGTAAAAGCAAATGTTTCAATATTCGATATGTGTAGTTTGCCCCAACAATGAAGCAAATTGTTGCAAGCTCTTCAATCCCAGCCCAGCATTCCATTAACAGACACTCAAGAAGACCCTGAAATTCATGAAGCCAGTATCGGCGGGAAATCCAAATCCCAGACATTGCCTTTTCTTTTAACTTTTGAAATCTTCAATCACAATGTACACAATTGTCTGGTAGATTCCAGAGCATCTTCGAATGTCATGCCACTGTCGATCTGTAAGAAGATTAACGGTCAATCAATTTCATCTCCCACCTAGATTATTCAGTTAGACAAGACTGCTGTTAAAGTTATTAGGGAAATGAAAGATGTGCTCATTAGGTTGTCGGCAGATTCTAGAATATGTCAGCTCATTGATATAATGGTAGTTGACATTTCTGAAGCCTATGGTTTAATCCTAAGTAGGGACTGGTCCACAAAACTAAATGGTTACTTTGCAACTGATTGGTGCCATTTATGGTTACCGTATCAGAATAGGCAGAATCAGATTAAAATTTTGAGAGAACCACACATGAAACAAAATGTAACTCAGCTAGAAGGAAAGAACGAAGTTATAGCCTTCTCATCTTCAGTTTTGGGGAATTATTTCTTATAAATTGATCCGAGTAATTATCAATCTGAAACTATTAGCCATGAATCAGATAAACAATCCAATCTTCTTCATTTTTCTCGGACTGATGATATCGATTGTAACATAGTTAGCTTAGTCACTGACTTAGATCATAGAGATACTAATTTAGTTAAATCAAACAATGTTTTTTGGACTTTGTACTTTGATGGTTCCAAGACTCTAGAAGGATCCGGAGCTGGTTATATTCTAGTGGATCCTAAAAGTAATAAGTACTTCTTGTCCTATAGATTAGAATTTGAATGTACTAATAACACTGCTGAATATGAAGCTTTAGTCCACGGATTGAAGAAAGCCATCGGTTTGAATGTTAAGTACCTGAAAGTTTTTGGTGACTCAGAAATATTTGTAAGACAGGTAAGAGATACCATTCACTGTATTTCACCTCATTTGAAAGGTTATCAGGCTGAGGTATGGGATTTAATTACGCATTTTCATGCTTTCAATATAAAATCTGTTCCTAGACTGTAAAATGCTGCGGCTGATTTATTAGCAACTTCCGCTTCCAGATTGTTGCCGACTAATAACAAATGTTCAATTGAACTGGTTTTCAGGCCTTCTGTCCCAGACAATATTACAAATTTCAGGGTGTTCGATGATGACGATCAGATCATCAGTTTTTTAACAAATGAAGACATGTTCCAAGAAGCTGTGATAGATGAAGAAGAGCATGATGTTGTTTTACAAAAGAAAGATGAGACTAAAGGAAATTTCATCCCCAAATGGGTGAGGACACTTGAAATGCTTTTTGTTCTACAGAGTAGGTTCAAAAGGCCAGCAAATACTAAAACCAATAGCTCATCGATGCAACACGAATTAGTAAATCTGGGCATCGAAGCTGAACCTAAATTTGTTAACCTTGGTAAATGTTGTTCACCGGGAGAAAGAGATAAGTTCATCAAGCTTTTTCAACAATATACGGACGTTTTTGCATGGACTTATGAATATTTGAAAACATATGACACTCGCATTATTCAACATATCATACCAATGAAAGCAGGAGTCAATCCATTTCAGCAGCAATTGAGGAGGATGCACCCTACTCTCGAACCTCTGATTGAAAAGGAATTGAAGAAGTTACTTGATGCTAAGATAATATTTAAGGTCCGGCATTCCGAGTGGGTTACTAACCTAGTTCCTGTAAGAAAGAAGTCAGGAGAGATCATATTATGTGTTGACTTCAGAAATCTGAACAAAGCTTCAGATAAAGATAACTATCACGTCCCTTCAATGGAACAAATTCTCCAGATGGTATCAGGATCAGAACTCTTCTCCCTTCTTGATGGTTTCTCTAGTTACAATCAAGTATTAGTAGATGAAGAGGACCGTCTTAAAACTACTTTCCGCACCAAGTGGGGAACTTTCGCATACCGAAGAATGCCATTTGGCCTAATAAACGCAGGAGCCACGTTCCAACGAGCAATGGACATCGCCTTCCCAGGATTGGGTGGCCATTGTGTTGTCGTCTATCTAGATGATGTGGCTGTTTTTTCAAAGAAAAGAGAAGACCATGTTGTTCATTTAAAACAAATTTTTTATCGTTGCCAAAAATATGGTATTTCTTTAAACCCCAAGAAGAGTGTGTTTGTTGTTCTTAAAGGTAAAATTTTGGGTCATATCATTTCAAAAAAGGGAATTTCAATAGATCAAGAGAGAGTGCAAGTTATCAATAAAATTCCCATGCCCCATAACAAAAAATCCATGCAGTCATTTATGGGAACTATCAATTTTGTCCGAAGATTTGTCCACGATTTCGCTCAAACCGTTAAACCTTTGCAACAAATGGTCAAGCAAAGCATACAGTTCAAATGGACAGAATTAGAAAAGGATGCATTCAGAGATATTAAAGCAGCCATAGCTAATGCTCCTTCCTTAAGAATCCCAGATTTTGACAAAGATTTTATCCTGTATACTTTTGCTTCAGATGACTCTCTCGCAGCTGTGCTCACGCAAAAGATAGAATTAGGAGACGAATACCTAATCTCGTTTATGAGCACTGGTCTACAAGGTGCTGAACTGAACTATCCTATTGTCGACAAACATGCGTATGCCATGTTCAAAGCAGTAAAACAGTTCATACCATATATTCTCAAGAACAGAACTAAAATTATAGCTCCCCACCTAGCTGTCAGATCCATTTTTGTTCAAAAGGAGTTGGGAGACAGAAGGGGAAATTGGGTCATAGCTCTTCAAGAATATGACTTAGAATTTAAACTGGCCACCATCATTAAAGGACAAAGCCTATGTAAATTGATTACTGAACATACAATTGATGAAGAGCAGGATTGGAAGAATGAAGCCGAGCTGAATTCAGCCGAAGTATGTCCCATTTTCACGGCCCCAGAATCATGGTATAGGGATTTAGTGCATTACTTGCAACAAGGGTACCTACCAGAACACTAGAGTTCTAAACAAAGAAGGGCCCTCCGTTTAAAGTCAGCAGCTTATCAGATCATTGACGGAATACTTTTCAGAAAAAATTATGATAGAGTTTTTCTCAGATGCCTAGAGAAGGAGGATGCAGGTAAAGTCGTTAAAGAGTTACGATGACCCTACTGGGGGACATTATTCAGGGGAGACAACAGCGAACAAAGTACTGAGAGCTGGCTATTACTGGCCCACTTTATTCCGGGATGCCCATACTTATGCACGGAACTGTGATGTATGCCAAAGGAGTGCTGGAAAATTACCTAAGGCAACAGGACCCTTGCAGCCGGTTATCATCTCATAACCTTTCGAATAGTGGGGTATAGACGTCATCGGAGAGATAAAACCAAATTCTTCTCTGCAACATCGATACATCCTGACAGCCACCGACTATTTCACCAGATGGACAGAGGCTGCCCCATTGCGCAAGATCAATGAAGATGCAGTCATCAGTTTCTTGAAAGAGAACATCATAACCAGGTTTGGGGTTCCAATTTCCCTAGTATTTGATAATGCCACTTATTTCTCGTCTTTTAAAATAAATGAATTTGTTTATGAAAGGGGAATTAAATTGCATTATTCATCCAATTACTACCCCCAAAGGAATGGACTAGCTGAATCCTGAAACAAAAACCTCATCTGAATTCTCAAGAAGACTATGATTGAAAATCAGAGAAGCTGGCATATAGCTCTCCCAAATGCCTTATGGGCAGATAGGGTGACTCCAAAGAATGCATTAGGGTTTTCCCCTTACACCCTTGTCTATGGCAAAGAAGCCATCCTCCCTCCCAACATCTTACTTCCATCCTTGCAATTGTCTTAAGCCTCTCGAGGGTCTGGTAGTCAGATTTTACAATCCAAGATTGACACCCTGTTTCAACTTGAAGAAGCCCGGCAGAAAGCTAAGAACCAATTCCACCAACACCAAGATATAGTCAAAAGATGGTTCGATAAAAGGAAGTCTGGTAAAATAAGTTTTGAAGTGGGAGATTTAGTTCTGAAATGGGACCATAATCACAAAGGCAAGGGAATGCACATGAAATTCCAACACTTATGGGTAGTCCCTTACCAAATTTCTGCAAAGCTCGGCCCATCCACTTACAAGCTAACAGACCTCCAGGGAGAGGAAGTAACCCTTCCCCTCAACGACCTCGCCTTGAAACAATACTTTGCATAGTCTCATTGAGGATTTCTGTACATAAATAACAGTTTCTTTGTTCTTTTGCTTTCTTTGCTGATATTTGTTTTGTTTTGTTTAGAAACAGTCTCGGTAGTTAGGTTTGTCATTTTCACTCACTTTCATCTAAGTTTCCTCGTTTTCTAGGCTAATAAAACCCAGCTCAACTCCTGGCTTAGCGGTAGTACAGAACTCTCAGCAAAATCGAAACCTTGAAGGCGGAATCTCATTTGTAAAGAGAAGGAGCCTCTGTGACTTTGCTTCCACTGATCAGCCTTTGAAAACGGAGGGATCTCTTCCTGTTTGGTCAAAATAACCCCAGTTAAATGACTAATGATCCTGTATTTCTCTCCCACTATCTCAAGGCTCCACCCTTTTGGTATTAATACCTGTCTCAAGATCCTCTTACTATTAGGGAACCACGGAAAGGAAGCATGCTTCACAGGGGTATGGTATTTAAATGATCCCATGCTACAAATAAAAGCCTAAAGGCTTACATCAAAGGGTCTGATTTCTAGAAATTCTCTCCTCAATCAAAGCATGGCTGAGATAAAAGCAAAATGTTCAAGTCAAGAAAGTTGTTCAAAAGACTCAGCTCAAGCTAAGTTCTTCTCTGTCCATGAGGCTTGATAAATCGAATAAATCTCTTTCTCACACAAAAGGACATTATGGATTGAAGGACCCAAACAAAGATTGAAAGGAAACTATTTCTGGAAGGCTCAAACAGCAAAAGTTGTCAAATACATAAACATCCAAAAGGATGTAGATAGCATGGGAATGAGGAACAAACAAATATCCTTGTGAAGTACTATTACGATCCTGTGGAGTCCTCTTTTGGTCAAGACATCATGAAGACAATCCCCAAAAGAATTAACTCCATACTCTAGCCTTGAGAGAGTTTGAAGGAAGTACAAGTCTTAGTCTCCTTTCTCCCAAAAAACCAATATGATTAAGAGATCACTCCATTTTTAAAAATTTGAATTATGGGGCATTCTTGTTGCACTTGGAGTTGTGATTTTAAATGTCATTCTAAGTCATGATGGTATTTTGTTTCAGAGATTTGTGTTCGCCAGCGAATCGCCAATTGTTGTTGCTGCAACATCCTTCCCCAATTCTTTTGTAGATATTGGGGCCCCTCCTTTTTACTTCTTTTATAAAGTTACTTAGGAGTTAAACTTTCCTTAGAAGTTTTGTCATACTTAGTTTTTATGAGAAAAACCTTTTTTTCAGTTTACTGATCTTTTTTCTTCTAAGTCGGAACTCAAGCTTTTCACCTGCAATGGCGGAAGCACTCGAGTTTTTCACCCACAATGGCGGAAGCACTCAAGATTTTCACCCGCCACGACGGAAGAGCTCATAAAGTTTGGCCACAACGGGCACCTCTTTATCAAATTTTTCTACCTTGTACCTTTCAGGCGTAATCGCCAAGTCCACCCAAAACTTCGGGCGAGCTCGGCAAGTTCCCCCACCACAGCGGACCAACTCAAGAATTTCTCCCGCAACGGCGGAAGGTTATCGTCATTCTTTTACCAAGGTGTAAAGAAAACTTCGGGCAAACTTGGCAAGTGTCCCCGCAATGGAGGAAAACTCACAGAAGTCCGCAGCAACATCGGAATGTTTCCCAATCTTTGGCCACAACGGGCGAACGTGTTACTCAAGTCGCAAAACCTCAACTACGAATGGAACTTGCGAGTTTCTACCGCGTCATCGGATAAACTCAGTAACTCTCGCCGAAACTGCAGATAGAACTTACGAGTCTTCGCCGCAAGGTCGGGTGAGTTCGCCCTTCCTCCCGCTTTCGGCGGTTATGCTTTAATACCAAACGTGCTGAGGTGACCCCGCGGTACGCGTCTTTAACACCGTTTTAAAGCCTCCACCAACCTATTAAGTGCTCTCACGTGTCGAACTTTATATAAGGTTTTGGGGGGTTTTGGTTTGTTTCTATTGTTAGAATTTGTGCCGGAGAACGCCGTTTCAAAGCTGTTAGACTGATCCAGCTCAGCTCACCCGTAGCTTGGTCAACCTCCGTGAGACCAACAATATTTTGCCAGGTAGGTGGCTCTACCACTATTTCATTATTTTGCTAAATGTGTAAATATTTTCTCGGTAACGATACCCCATGTGGGCTGCATGGCCGGTAGATGTCTGCATGTGTTGTTAGTTTGGTCATTCTCAAACCTGTTTTTTCTAACCATGTGCCCTCTTAGCTTTCCCCTAAAGTCCCAAGTACCTACAAGCTTCAACCTTCCTGGCCGAATTTTACCCATCGCGCCACTCGCGCTGTCATCCGAAGAAATCCTAAACAAATAAAATAATAATAATTAAAAAAAAAAGGGAACCCAACTCAGTTAGCGCCTTCCCGAAATGACTTGCCTTGACTAGGAGAAGTGTAGTTGTGCTGAAACAAAATCTTTGCTTTCATCTTCATTTGGCAATGCTATGTATTATCATGTCGATATTTTATTTAATTTTCCTACGTCTTGCTCTATATTCTGCGCTATTTTGGAAATCTTATGTTTATTCATGCGTGATTATTTGATAGGGTTAAGCCAACATGCTGAAGGGTAGTAGGAAGAAAACTAAAATGATTGAACCAAAACCTACCTAGCCAAGATTTGAAACACCGTTCGAAGACACCAGGTCCATCACAGGCGTTCCTCCTGAAGTAAAATGGGGAGATGTTTACCATATGCTCAGAGATCAGGACATTCCAGGAGCTCTCTTAGACGAGGAGCACATCTATCAAAATATCAAACTCTTCGGTATATCCAAAACTTCCACATGCCCTGAGCTCTTTCCTTGCTCAAAAGTGATCGGGTGGATCCTAGAGCATGCAAACCCAGAAACAAGAGTGGTGCATGATAGCAAAGGAGAGTCGTTCGCCTCGTTTCATCCAGCCTACATTACAGTAGCCTACAAATTACCGCACTCTCAGCAGCCACTAAATGATGAATGGTTGGGGAAGATGGACAATCTTGAGATGGTTAAGAAGCTGCTAATCACAGGAAAGCAACTCAGGAAAAGAGACAGCGATGAATATGAGGTTCAAAATCTGAGAGCTCCTTTCTGGATGATCGCCCTCATGTTAAGCAGAATTTTTGGCATACCCGATGGAACTGTTTACAAGTTTCAATGGGCACCCATCATTCATTATGTGGCATTTAAGGGAATTGTCTTTGATTGGGAAACTATCCTCTCAGATAGTTTGTCATCTGCCGTGGCCACAGCCAAGGAAGGACTGGCTATAAAGAAGTCGGAATTCTTCATCTCTTCATATCTCATTGATTGCATTTTGTCAAAGCTCCCGTTCCCGAAGCTAGGATGCGTGTGGGACCAGTCCAACACCCCAGTCTATACTACCTATAAAATACTGTGGGCTCAGAATTACAAGATGCACTACAAACTCATCTGTGAAGAGTTCATCATACCTCTGTATGAGCAAATGTTTAGCGAAGAACCCAATTGCTTATCAGAGAATGCAATGGCAATGCTAGAAAATTATGGCGACTTCTACTTTTCCGAAGATGGCACTTATATCAAAATGTATGGAGGCTCCAAACCAACATATATCTTTCCCAAATACGCTACTGATTACATAGTTTTGAAAGAAGCGGTCAGGCAAGTTTTTCTTGATGGAGTTGGAGGATTTCTGAATAAATTAAAAAAGGCTTCCTTGCCTTCCCTGCCTTTCTGTGTGGGAGCCTATAAGTTCTCAGGGGTTGCAATCGTAGAGGAATTCATTCAAGAGTTAAAAGGTTTTCATTTCAGGGAAGCATTATTTCATAGAAATGACAGACGAAACAAAGTTGCAGAGCACTATAAAGAATTATACACCCATTGTGATTATGCCCATTATTACGATGAGGATGAGGAGGTATATAGGGGAATCAGCAACATGACTGAGTTGCAAATCTGTCGCTGCAAAGGTGGAGCAAGCTCTAGCTCTACCACTGTCCAAAGTCCCCAAGAAGCCAAGTCACAGAAAGAAAAGGAAGTAGCAGAAGCTCTTGCCAAAGAAGTGCAGAGGCTAAAGGAGGAAGCAGTTAGAACTCAGAAAGAAATTGCTGACAAGTTGCGGGAGGATCAAGAACAAGCCCTTAAGCTTCAGGAGGTAGAAACTCTTAGGCTGCAAGAAGAAGAATCCCAAAGGCTTTGGGATCAAGAGTTAGAAGAGGAAAGATTGCAACAAGCTGCCAGAGAGTAGGAAGAGAGGGAGGCAGTTGAAAATCGGCTAAAGGATGAAGAAGAAGAAAGACGGAGCAAGGCCGAAGAAGAAGATAAGGAAAATGAAGACGCACTAGCTAATACACAGGACCTGGATGTCAATTCATCCCAAACAGTGCAGACCCCTCCCACTGAAGGAAAAATTCCCATAGAAAATCTCCCACTGATTCCCTTTACTCCATCAAAAGATCACACTGTGTCCCAATGGAACAGATTTTTGTACAACAGGGATAGGAAATCTATTGTGTTGAAGTCAGAGACAAGGTTAAAGAGACTTTTTGAGTCGGACATTGTCACCCATCATGAAACTACTGTTATGCAAAACACGAAGCAAGCTCCTGTGGCTATGGCTTCTGCTGTTGTGGCAGCGGCCAAAGCAACCGAAGACAACGTAATCAACATAGTTAATGAGTTTGAGTCAGCTCAGAAAAGGGCCCGAAAGCTACAGCACACTGTAGCTAATGAGCAATCTTATAGGGAACTCATAGTAAAGAAATATGATCACCTTCTATCCGATCACAAAGAGTTGTCAGATAAATACCAACACCTGGAAGAGGAGAAGGAACACCTGGCAGTCCAAATGATGGTGCTAGAAGCAGAAAAGAACGACTCTGAAGCCAGGGTTTCTTACACAGTCTTAGTTAATTTAGATTAGTTACCTGCATTTAGCTTAGGTCACTTGCATGTCATCTTTAAATAAAATACATAAACGGTGGATCGAGCCGTAACCAATGTAAAGAACAAGAATCTTTAAATCTTACAGTAGCCGGAACCGTTAACCGGATGGATTTCCCACACCAAATGGTGAGCGATCTAATTGGGCTTGCTTACCGGGGAGAATCCCTTTCTGATTGATGCTGCGATTTCCAAGGCATCAACAAGTCCTTGACCCGAAGCTTTAGAAAAATGGTCTCACCCCAGGGATTTGCCACTTTAACCAAAACCCCGATTCATGCTTTAATCCCAACAAACAAGTGAAGAGAGGATATCTACCCCATTTGTTTAGCTTGACCATAGTGCTTGGCATGTGTTAGATGAGATTTCCTAGCAAACACTCTTTGCTACTAATGGATTTGCTCTTGTTAATCAATTTCCTAGTTTTGTGTTTGGTGACCTTGGATATGTTTAATCTACAACCCTAAACCAAGCCCTTAAGCTTAGTCTAATATGTGTTTTCTATAAAACGAAGTCTGATTGATTTTAATTAAGTATGATTGATTGAGGTGTTTGTTGTTTAATATCAAAGGTATGGTGTGAAAATTTTTATGATGTTATTGACTCAATAGTGGCAAATCAACCAATGCAATATGCCACAATATTTTAAAAAAATGTCCTTATGATGAATGACGATTAATTTAATTGAGAGAAAAGAGGTTATTTTTCCTTGTTACTCAACACAATGCAAAAACTACAAAACCATGCAATGCTCAATTCACACTAATCTCTACTTAATTGATAAAGAAAACTTTTATAAACCATGTAATCACTACAATTTCCTAAGCTTCTTTTGATGAAAACAATCACATAGTAGGGTGCTAAGAGATTAAAGACGTATAAAAAATGAAAAACTTTGATGATACATTTCCAATCCAAACAAGAAATCCTTATGGTGATAAAGAAATAATCAATGCATGCAATCGCTACAAACTGACATTTAATTTTTGGAAATAATGTCAAAGATTTCAGGATAGAAAAATAAAGTCCTTTGTTCTTTCTCCTATTAAATTGTAATGCATGCAAGAAACGTGGTAATCTTAAGGAGTTAAAAGATGTGTTAAAAGTAGTGACCAGTCCCTCGTAAAGTGCAAATTTTAGCATTTCAAAGTCCATCTCTGGTGTAGAAAGGGTCATTTTGTCCACTTCTAGTCTTTTTCATCACGGGTGTTAAATATGATTATAACACTTATTTTGTCAACCTGTTGCTTTATTTCCATGAAGAATTTTAGTAAATCCCAACTCTATTTGACAAGTTTTTCCAACAAACCAAAATGTTGTATTTCCTTGAGAACTTCATTTTAAGCAAGTTGAAAAATGTCATTCAAAACAAGTTCATCCCACATAAGTTGTTGTTTCATATCTTGCAACCTTTCCATTCCATTATTCTCCTCTATCCCACTCTCTAAATCTTTTATCTTCTTGATGTTATTTGAGTTACTACCATCCTTCACTTCTTTCTATGAATTGTAGTCTAATCATCTCTTCCATAAGGATCTTTGTTGTGTTAACAACCTTATGCGAATAATATATTCAGAGGATTAAAATGTATATAATTGTCTTTTTTGTTCACTGTCACTGGGATGGAATAGTACCAACTTGGTGTCCTTGGAAATCCAGTAATAAACTCCATGGTGATTACTTTACACTTTATTTTTATCAATCTTCTTATTCTTCCCTAGCTTGAAATAATGCTTCATCAAATGTTTCAATTGTCTTCTACTAACTTGGGTAGTTAAAATGTGACAAATCGTGAATCTCATTTTGGATGGCCTTCCTCAATTCAAAGAGTTGATATCATGTTGTGGATTATTTTTTTTATAAATTTGTTCCCTAAATCTTTAGTGTATCACACACACACACACACACACACACACACACACACACACCATTTCAGACAAAAAAGAGTAGATCACATAGTAATCTCCACAAAGTATAGTTTGGCACTTCATGGGGTAGTCAAAATCAAGTAGTATAAATATTAGAAGATTTGGACCTCTTTTCTAGCTCGTTTTCTAACCATTTTTCTCAAAATCCAACCAGAATTGTTGGCATCGTAGATATAAATGTTGAGATTGCACCATTGAGGTGGAACAAGGGTTTTTGAGGGTGATGAATCCATTTATGCAATCAAAAATGGATTATGAACAATGAAAAATTATGATTCGACCAAGAATATATCGCCAAATTCCGTTAATAATGACTGGAAAAGTCGAAACCATCTAATCTTTAGATAATTCCAATCAAAATTAAAATAGTCAAGGTCCCAAGGGCTTATACAAAAGTAAAACCATATGGCTAAAGGCTAGATGTAAAACTAATTAAAACCTAGCACATGGCTTGAGGGATACATTTAAGATAGACATTAATATTGAGCAACGACAATGGTTTCATGTTAAGTAGAGGGTCTCAATCTTTAGTGTTGGACACCACCTAGTGATAAGTGCAACATCTTTATATGGGGTAGTGACCGATTTTATGTAGTAGTGACCCGTCCATCCTTTGCTTGATTTTTGTTCTTTAGCACGTCCCCATGGATGTTTCCAACTCCAAGTAAGTTGTACTTATGATTTTTAGGCCATGGATGAGGTGGTTGGTTGTGGGGATCTCGATTCTATTTTTGATATGCAATCTATTCATGGACCCATCAACTACACAATGGCAACGCATACTACTAGAAAGGTCAGAATGGGCTAAGGTAAGGGTCAAATAGGCTTTCAAGGAACCAACTGATTGTACAGGAAATCATGCCCCAAAAAACTACATCCACCTAAAAGGTGCACCAACTCTAAATCCACTTTGACAACTTGCACTTGGATTTCCGAAAGCAAATTGACACATATCAAAGCTCCACCAAATCAAATGATAATCAAATAAAACCATCACACATAGTATTCTTGAAAATACTTTATTCCTATTTTCCCAGATAAAAAATCAAATGTTTATTATATCAAGGTGTCAACTACATGACATTCTACTACCCAAGGGAGTTGTCCCTTACTATATGGTATTCTACTACCCAAGGGAGTTTTCCCTACGTCAATGAATTTCCAAGAAATAGACACAAAGGTTGGACATCTAGAAACAAACTATTTCAGAAAATGGGTAGAATAATAAAAAAAGTATTAGACACCCCATGTATTTCAATCATTGGCCTATAGGCAGGCAACCCACCATTAAGGACCAGGAAAAGATAGCCTTCTGAGGATCTAGGAACATTTTCTAGACACATTTGGTGTGATGTGATTTAAATCCATTGTTTTATTTCATAACAAACTAAGGCAGGCCATACACTCTTGAATCTAAAAATCCAATTGACAGAATGAAATCTCCTTCTTAAGCAAAAATTGTTTAATTCAATGTCATTTTTTATTACCCGGCGACGTATGTGTTTTTGGTGTTCTTGACTCAAACTCAGTCAAAAGGGGTTCCACTCACTGTCGACACCCAAACCATGGCTATCTCCCTGAGCACCGGCCTAGGCGGGTTTTACCCCATCCAGCAACATCTGCGAAGCAGATGAGGTCTCACCCGAGATGTTCAAGGGAGAGTTGACGGAACCATGTTTCCGCCGAATGAAGGAGGATGTTTGCGGATTAACTACTTGACTTGTTGCAACAATTCAGAAATAGATGTATGCATTTAATTCAAGCATCATTCAACAGAATCATTCATCATCACAACAGATACAACAATAAAGCATTAATTGCAGCAAGAAAACATAGCATCATTCATACATCGCAACACGCATTACCACAGGTGAACAGAAGAGACGCGGGGATTCCTCAAAACAGCTCTATCATATCATATTAACTCCGCAAAAACCCAGATACAATGTCTCCGCAAAATATAGATCTCGCAAATATCTCTTGATCTCAGATACACAATGAAAGATGCTTAATCCAAGATGATTCAATACTTACAACTCTATGACTATTTATAGGCTTTCGCCTTTACATTGCTTGTCCACTTACTAACAACTTCCTAACCGACACTGACCAAAATCTAACTTTTGTGGTCCAAATGACCCAAAAACCCGCATACTGCGGTACAATTGACCCAAAAATACAAAAAATAACATTATTTGTGCTCGACTTTCCGCCTTTCGCGGTATCGCAGCACTCAGGGTGCTACGATAATGACCCATCCTAACCGCCTGCCAACAGGCCCCCAACACAATCTTGAGGCTTACCCTCGAGTCACATCAGCAGGACATGGTGTACTCGGTGGTCTTGACCCTGAAATCCTTGTACTGTTGCTCGATTATCGTCACCTGCTCCTTTACTGCCATAGCCACCGCCTGACTGTCGATCACATCCTGGGTAGATGGATGCTCAGCTAGATTCACTGCAACTTGTTGGTGACCTTCCTGTACATCCTGTAGGAATTCACCTGCTTTTGTCATAAACTGGCCGCCAACTTCCTGGAACTCCTCCAGCTGCGCAGCACGCTTCTTCTGACGCTCGTCGGCCTTGGTGACGCACTGCTACAACTCTTTTAAGTCTGCAGATTTGGAAATCTGCTCCATTGGCGACATCATGCGCATTGTCATCTTTAGTGTCACAAACTACCCCTCCGCCTCCTGCCGAAACTTGGTCAATTGTTCAATCTGCTCGTCCTGAACAATTCGGCCCCAAAACTGTACGGTGTCGGCTGTGAGTTTCGTCGCTATCATTTCTAGCTCCCCTTCTATTCTGCGACCTCCTCAATAGCACATTTGCAATCATCCACCTGCGCTTGGGGTGTGCCAGGGTCGACCGGTGCTGTTAACTCCTGATTGTCATGTTGCAGCTGGGTAATGACAGCCCCAAGTCGCTGCACACGTTGAATCACTTCCAACTCTGCGGTGGGATTCGAAAAATCATGGCAAGCCTCAGCAACGGTCGTCTCTATCCACACGTTTTGATCCCACAAGGTGGCCTTCTCCACAATGAGGCGATCATGTTCCTACTTCAACTCCTCAATCACTCAAGCATTCTCAACTCGTTCTTTCTTGATGTCCTCTTCCAACTCATCCACATCTTGTCGCTCTGTAGAAGCCCTCTTGGTTAACTCTTCGATTGCTTCATTCGTAGCTACCTCACTCTCTTACAAGCGTAGGTACTTACTGTAGATCTCGTGCATCATGTCGGCCATCTCCCGGCTGGAAACCGTCTGCATCATCTTCAACTCCTTCGCGGGCAGTGAATTGACATTCATGGTCACTTTCTCTAATGGCTGCAGCAAGGCTTTCAAAGCCTCATCGTCAGTCACAATCGTAGTCGGGGGAATATCAACATTCCTGACCTGCAACTCAGTGTTAATTATGCCAACTAGCTGCGCTGATGCTTCTTCTGGTGCCTTCTTCAGCACCATATCGCACAAGGAATCCAGACGAGCAATGAGCGCATGGAAACCTTCATCCGTCTTCACCGTCATTGTTTTAGCCACTGCAATGGATGCATTAGTGATTTCCAGTATTAGTCAACCCAACTGTGCCTCCGAGGACAGGGGCATCCCACTGATTGTCCCAAGGTCCTGGTGCCCTTTTCTTCTACCTTATTCAAGCTGACACTCCTCATCCGAAGGGGCTGCGATGATTCCTCATCCAATATCTGATGTCGTTCGTCCATGGCTGGCACGTCGAATGGTATCCCCATAGACTCTTGCTCCTGAATAACTGGTACGCGCCATTCGACCGGCCAGTCGTCAACGATCGGATCCAAGTCTTCATCTGTTGACTTATAGGGGATCTGCAACCACTACCCATCCGTGTCGCGGCGCGCTTGCACGTAGATACTATGTGGACAGATTACGAACCAGGAAATCCCCTTATACTTCTCGATAGTGGCCTGAGTCAACCATGGAATCCGCTTAGCGGCTGCCTACAGCGCCTCCCAATACAGCCAAAACTGCGTAGCACAATCCTTGAGTTGCTCTGGTTCCTGCACCCACCACAGGTTTTGGTAGCACGCTCCCTTGCATTCTTCCACCGCATCCACCTCCATGCCTTGGTAATAGTCAAGTTCCATCCAGGCGACCAACGTGACTAATATCAACAGCCAGCTATAAGTGAATGACCGTCGTCCTGCTTGGGCCCCCAGGGCGTCCTCTGTCAACTGATTAAGTAAAAATGGGGACCAATTCATCTGCATGCCTGCCGCACATAGCTCTGCATAGGCGACAACCTCAGAGTTGCCTTGATTGGGTCGAGTGTTCTGCAGCATTTTGGTATCCAATAGTCGTGCCCCAATCTTGACTGCAGGCTCGTTGATAGTGTCCAAGCGGTACGCCCATCTGTCTTTCTGCATTTTATACCGCTTCCGCAACCTGGCTGCCAGCTTTTTATCATTGTTCTTCCCTTGAAAGTACTGCGATGGGTCGACCCCATCCTTTGGCAAGCTAGTGATCTCAGCAATCAGGTCCACCATCACGGTGACCTGCCTGTCCAACCATAACACCCCGCCATGAAAACAAGCCAGCAACTGCTTGACGCAGGCATTGGCTTCTGTCAACAGCCCGAAATGTGGCATGTAGATCAACCCAGACTTCGCCAAACAGGACGCCCAGCCATGTGGAATGCATGGCGTCGGGCCAGTCTTCCCCTCTTCTCTTGGCTTAAAGGGCTCAGTCATAACATCTTCCAACGCCAGCAAGTCGTGATCATCATACTGCAGCAGCATCAACGTCGGTACGATATTGGTGGTACAACTCATGCCTAGCGGGATTGCCGGCATCCGTATCTGATACCGTTGATTCTTAGTGACCTTCCTCGACTGCACCCCAGCTCGACATGGAGGTCGGTAGCCTGGGATATCCGCAGCAAAAATGCCTACACGGACTGCGGATTCTACAACCCCCGAGCTCAATGGGCTCTCCCCAAGGACGCCTTCCGGCACTTGGGCAGTGGAACGGGTGTGTCGCTTCTCGGGTCGGTCACAGCTAAGCTGCATCCCTCCTCTCTTCTGATGTACCACGAAACACGATCCCACCGGCATGTTAGCAACTTTGTCCACTAAATTGACCTCTTCCTCAATGGGAGCAGGGATGAGGGGTGACACGACTTCATTGGAAATCTCCACCGTCTCCGGCTCACTCAGCATGCCACGCTCAACTCCTGCAATGCCAACAAGTCGCTCAACCTTGCTCAACCCAGAACTTACCCGACACACTCCAACTGAACTCTGCAACACAATCTCAACCTTGCACAATTCCTCAACTGAACTCACTTGTCATAAATGGTGCCTTTCGACCAACTTCGGCCCGTTTTTATAGCGCCCAACCAAATCCCTCATAATCATAACTAAATCCTGCATTAACTCGGACCAAATCCTGTATTGATGACCCAAATCCATGGTCGATGTTGTCATCTGATCGGCTAGATCTGCCATTAATGCCCATCATTCGAACAAGCACCATTAATTAATTGTCTTAACTTTCGGCATTTATTGTTGATTTGACCTAGTCACGACCCTGCCACTGTCGCAGGCCACTCCTAACTTGCGGCACAAGCCTCCTTACCTACGCGTTTTGTCCCCGTCGGTGCGCCATCCTGCCACCGAGTCACTTGCATTTTTTTTTCCCCCGATGCGACTCAGGCATCACGCTACTCCAAGCCCAACCTGTAGGGCTTCAACCTGCTACTATTGATCAACTTGGGGAGCATCGCTCCTTCTAACTGTTGCAACTGTACTGCTCCTCCTAAAGTGATGCGACTGATGCGATATTGACCAAGCCAATGCATCTGCAACTTCCCTGGGTGTTTCATAAACTTGTTGTCATACAACGGCACCAAGTCACCCTGTTGAAACTGTTTGTTTTTTATGTGGCGATCATGCCAAGCCTTCTGGCGATCCTTCTCCATGCCCTGGTGGAATCCTGCAATAAAGTGATCTTCTTCTAGTTGTACTAACTGCACTAGGCATTCTTCTAATGCCGCTGCAACATCCATACATGTTGCTGCCACTATGCATAGACTCGGAATGATGTACTCCATAGGCATAATCGCTTCTTGTCCATACACCAACTTGAATGGCGTATGTCCCGTTAACCTTTTACATGTGGTGCGATACACCCACAAGACTGCTGGGATTTTCAGATCCCGGTCATCACGGTTCACGTTGCACGCCTTTGTCAGCGCATGTTCCAATATCTTGTTGAAAGCTTCCACTATGCCATTTGCCTGAGCATGATACGGCGTACTCTTCTTGTGTTGTATATGTAGTTCCTCCGTCAATGCGTTGATGGTGCGCTTGAGAAAGTGGCTGCCTTGATCGCTCAACAATATCTTGGGGTAGTCGAATCGAGTGACAATATTGTCGAACAGGAAATGCGCGGCTGTGGCCACGGAACAATCAATGACTGGTGCAGCCTCCGCCCATCTTGTCAAATAATTTGTCGTCGTGATGATGTATCTTACACCGGTGCGCTTCCTCGGTGGGTTGATTGGTCCCACGAAATCCACTGCCCATTTATCAAATGGCCGCAGTGTCAGTTGAGGTATCAACGGCATCTTGTCCCTCCTGGATGGCTTCCCAGTTCTCTAACAAACATCGCAGGACCGCGCATAGTTAGTCGCATTGTTGTGAAGCACGGGCCACCAGAGCCCCGCCCGAATCACCTTTGTGGCAGTCACTGTTAGGAACCCATATCTTTACTTTGTTAGTATGTTGTTGTTGGACGCATATGCTTTGTAAGTCGTCCCGTAGTATTTGTTGATCAATAGTTTGTGTTATTGTTGTTGGCGCATATGCTTTGTAAGTCGCCCGTAGTATTGTTGATCCATAGTTTGTAACGGCCCATGGTTTCGACCCATAGTATTGGCGCCTAGAATTAGTATATAAGTGTGTGTTGAGACCTATGAAGGCACCGTGAAGTTATTTGTATTGAGCTTGCTCAAAGGAGGTTGCCCCCTCGAAGTGGCCTGTGATCAATACAAAAGTGATTCTGAGTTCTGTCATTTCTGCTATTTCGCGTATTCTTGTTAATTAATTGTTGCAGGTGCCTCACAGTCACACAACCACGATAGTGCCCCCCAGCCACTCCTGCGTGTGCTTCTGACAAGATCTACCCTTGCTCATGAGGCAGAACACAACGCCGCAATATCTCATTAGAACCCAATTTTTATAACTCTCCTGCAATTAGCCAAAAATCTGCAGCCTTGACCACAAACTGCTTCTTCAGACTAGTGGTGAAGTCTTCGGGTGTGATACCTGTTGCCAGAAACTAAATGATTTCTTCAAAATAGCCATCGACTACTTCAACCTTAAAAAGTGGCACATCAGGCAACCCATCTTCGATGTTAGTTGGCTCCTCTCCTGTTTCAATCTGCAATAGATGATTAGGTCCAGCGTTCAACCGCCCTGGCTTCACAATCACTTCAAAATTGAATTCCTGAAAAAGAAGTAGCCAATGACATATCTTCCCCCCCAACACAAGCTTATTGACCAGATAATTTAATGCAGAGTGGTCTGTAAACATCTTAAAGTGTCCTCCCAATAAGTAATGTCAAAAATTCTGCAGTGCATAAACCATCACCAGGCCTTCCCACTCTGTAGTTGTATAGTTCCTTTCTATTGAGGACAACTTCTGACTTGCGCAAGCAATGGGGTGATCTAGATCGCCCTCTCCTGGTTGCGCCAGCACCACTCCAAGCGCGATCGATGAGGCATTGACATGGACATGAAATTCCTTACCCCAGTCCGGAAATACAAGTATCGACACCGAAGCCATCTTAGACTTCAGCGTCTCAAAACTATCTTGACATTCAGGGCTCCACTGGAATATCGCATTCTTCTTCAATAACTTCTCCATAGGGGCGGTGATCGCTGCATACCCCCTGATGAACTTGCAATAATACCCGGTATGTCCCAACGTCGCTCTCAACTGCTTAACGTTAGTCAGCGGTGTTAAGCTCAGAATAAGCGCAATCTTTGTTGGGTCAACTAACAACCCTTGCTTGCACACAATGTGACCCAGCAGTATACCAAATGGTGCACAAAAGATGCACTTCTTCAAGTTCAGCGATATCTGATGCTGTCGACAGCACTCCAACATCAATCGCAGGTTTTCCAAATGATCACTAATCAAACCATAGACTGTCCAGTCATCCATGTATACCTGCAAAAACTTCTAAATGAAATTGCTGAACACGGCAACAAAAACCTGCGAGAATATTGCAAGTGTATTCTTCAACCCAAACGGCATTATTGTGTACTGAAAACAACCCCATTCTGTTACAAAAATTGTCTTTTGGCGGTCTTCCTTTGCAATGCGGATTTGACGATAGCCATAGAACCCATCCGTGAAAGAATACATCCCCTGGCCGCCCACACCTTCGAGTACCTCATCAGTAAACGAGGTCGAAAAGGGATCATGCAAGCAGGCGTCATTCAATTTCTGCAAGTCGACACAAATGCGCACTTCACCAGTCTTCTTGTCCTGCACCACCATAGGTCTGATCCATTCTGACTCTTCAACTGGTTCAATAATACCAGCATCCAACATGCGATCAAGTTCAACCTTTACCCTCTCCTTATGGCGCGGATTCAGTCGGTAGGGTCGTTGCCTGATTGGTTTAGCATCTGGTTTTAACGGGATCTTCATCTCCCCTAAATCGCCCAAAATACCTTTCATCTCAGAAAACTTCGTAGGAAATAGGTCTTGGAATTCATGCAGCAAGTCAGTGACCTTTCCCGTCATTTCATCATCCCAATAATCTCCAACATTCACGAACTTGGGAGTGGTCTCCATCCCAATATTGATCTTATAAAGCTTCAAGGGCTGGCTGATCAAATCACTTGGCGCATCATGTTCTACCACATCGCGACTCCCTTCAGATTCTGGAATATTGACATTCTGCGGATTGTCACCGTCTTCTAGCCCACCAGTGATATTATAACATTCCATCATAGATTGCATCTGGCAGTGCGTATGCGGATCCGCAGGATATGCCACTGGAACAACCTTCAAAACCACATTGCGGATGAGCTGCAGAGCATTATGGACATCTGGGTTGGGATCTGTGAAACTGAATGTATGAGTAAAACAAACTGTCAACTCCAACCAAGTAGTGATTTCTCCCTGCAATTCATCTATAGCATACCATGATCGTGACATTTCATCCAAAGTATGGATAAATGCATGGACCCACTCATCTTTTGGTCGCGATGCCCACAATGTCTGACACTCCATCAAATGACTGCCAGAGTCATTCCGACCATCATATTTCCCTATGTGGTAAACCTCGGTATCGCTGAAACGAACTGTCATCAAACGCCGACACTGCGGCCAGGCTGCGATCGATTTCTTATGTGTCGCCCACCAACGTGCTAGAGCAGCCTTTAGTGCTTCCTCCAATGCCAGCAGTCGCTGTGGTTCTGAGACTTTTTCCTCGAACACTGCCAGAAATTCAGATAAGCCAGCAAGCCCTTCATATACTGGTAGTGTAACCGTTTCAGTCGCAACGCGGCACAATGACTGTGTGATTAACCCATACTTGCGGAGCGACACCTCATGCAAGCGATTCTACCAATGTTCTAATGCGTTGTCAAAGTCAGAAGACGCAGAGCTGTCACTGCGCCATCCAAGCTCACCGTTGGCAGTCAAATGAATATAATCTTCTGAAATATTGAATGCATGGTCCCATCCACTGGGATCTTCATCCTTCACAGGTTCAATGTATCGGTGTTCTTCAACCGGATCCAATGGAGCTATAACTCTGAGATCGCGGTTTTCAAAAGTCATCATCCACCTCTTAAAGTTGATTACTGCTCCACTGTCGTTAGCACAACCAATCCCCAGCAACGCGGGATAATATCTTCCCCCTTCAACTACTTCGATGACATAAAGTCAGCATAAGTCTTCATTCCCTCAATGTCCACCACCAGGCGTGGAACTCGCCCAATCGGTGTCACCTTGGCGTGATTAGCTAGTCGGATCTGGATAGGAGACCAGCTCAATGGGTGGCTCCCCATTTTCTTCCATGCCTACTTGGTTAAGATGTTGACTTCCGAACCAAGATACAGAATAACGGAATCAATATCATAGTCTCCAATTTAAATGTTCATACGCATCTCCTTTCCTGTCTTCCGCCGTTGTAAAGAGTTTACCGCGGATTCTTGTTGTCCCCTGGCTGGTTGTTGCAACAATCCCTCAATATCAGTGAGAGCAGCAAGATCTCTTGTTAACATTAAACAACTCTCAAAAAATTTATGGAAGGTTCCAGACTGCGCGGATGGACCTGCCTCCGAAATGGCATCAAAGATAGGGGGCATGTCATAGACGATGGCCTTACCTTGATCCTTTTCCATCGCCCGTCGCGCCTAGAAGAATGCATCGCGCTCGGAATCAATGTCAAACGACACCTTCTTCTATCCTGCTAGCCGAATAAGTGGATGCGAGCTATCCTCTCCCGTTGTTGCACCTCCCCGAGTGATAACTGTGACAGCCGCATCTTGTGGCCTGGGCTCTGCAGAAATTGTCGCGACACTCGCACCCTAATTTTGGTTTAGCGACGGATTTCCCAGTTGGTTCACATTCTGGTTAGCATTCTGATTTGGACGTTGGTTCCGGTTCTGTGCCAGTTGCTGCACTTGATTATGTACTGGCTGTTGCGCCTGATTCTGATTTTTCAATTGTGGAACATTCCCTATTTGCCATCGCGCAATCAATTATGGGTAGTTTTCTACAGTATGGTCTGTAAAAAAACAAAACATACATTGCGTCTGCAATAGTGGGCAATCTCGCTAGTAATGTCCCCATACTGCACAGTGATAGCACTGAACGGGTCTGCGACCTCCTCTTCCTCCTCTGCGATCAAATCATCCGCCACGGCCACCACGGTCGCCCCGGAATCCTCCCCAGAATCTGCCCTGTTGTTGGTACTACGGTTGATTGAATTGTTGCTGCATAGGAGCTGGTTGCATGCCTTGCCCTTGCTACACATACTGCGGTTGCTGAACATACTGTGGTTGTTGTGGAGCCATTTGTATTGGAGCATATTGCGGCATAAACTGTTGTGGCTATTGCTGCAGTACAAACTACACCTGCGGTTGAGGTAGCGGTTGGGATACCTGCGGTTGTGGTTGGGGTTGTTGTACAGCACGCTGGTCGTCCTTCACATAGAATGCATCATATGTTCTCTCCTGAAGCAACCCATATGCACGACAATCTTTGTCTTCGTGTCCCACCGATTTGCAGAATGTACAATATAGATTCATCGGTTTTGTGACCATTTTCTGCATGTATTGACATTCGTCGTGGCGGTGCCCATATACTTGACATATGCGACACCATGGCATGCCACCACCACTCAACGGATTCGGTGCTCCTGAAACCAGATAATTGCGGAAGTCTAGGCAATTATCCTTAGTATGTCCTTCTCCTCGACGTCATGTGCACCAGACTTCTTCTCACTGTTCCTTTCCCTTCTTAAGATCTTGCAGTTGTATGGTTAAGTTAGCTAGCTGAGTCTGCATCTGCGACATCCCAGCCGCGTTTTCACCATTCGGAGAGGCTTCCAACCACATTGCAATCTCCAGAGCTTCACTTGGTGTTGTAATGTTCTGTTGCATCAACGGTAACCGAATGTGTGGGAGCAATGCTGCTATGAACCATTCCTTGTGTTGGATAGTGCTCATGTCGAAGCTAACCCTCACCATCAGCGTCTTGAATCGTCAGTCAAAGTCCCACACCGTTTCATTGGAATACTGCTTAATCTCTTTTAGTTATGTAATATACTGTGCTTCATACTTGGGTTTTTTGAATTCTGCAATCAATCCATTTCTGATATCGTCTAGCGTATTCTCCGAAGCTCCTGTAGGGACTAGAACAAACTTCATAAACCAGTCTAATGCGCGACCTCGCAGAGTTGTCGCTAATTGTCTTTTCTTAGCATTATCATCAGTAATCTTCTTTACGGTCCATATTGCCTCACATAAGAACCAGTATTGTTCAGGATTGTTTGTTTCGTTTCCATGGTACAGCGGCAACTTCGTATCCTCACCCTCCATTCTGGACTTCCTTCCCGCAGTCGTTGAAATACTAGCAATCAAGTTTTGTTGACACGGTGGTGTCGAGGTTGTGTTTCTTACTGGTTGACAGATAGTGAGCGGAGGTGTGGGCATGTTGCTGTTGGGGTTTGGTCCTACCTCTATCTTGGGCGTAGCCTGGTTGTCCTTGTCCGGACTGTGAGGTCGCTTCGTCCCGTGTGGTCTTCCTTCACGGCCTTGCGGTTCAATCACAGCAAGACCTTCTCCTGTCCTCTACCTCTTTTCCTGTCGAAACCTTGCTCCTCCCCTTGTAAGACCACTCTCTTCCTTGGCTTCACTCACAGTCTCATCATGACCTGCACCCATCTACCCCTTATCATTCCATGTACCGCCCCCCTACTATCGTGGTACCCACGACCTCCTCCCACCAGGTTGTTTACTAATCCAGATGCATCTTCAATATACCCTTCTCGAAAATAAGCATCTTAATAGACAGTTGGAGGGACAGTAGAAACCTTCCTCGTGGTCCGCGGAAGAAATATCTTTCAACTTCACTATAGGATTTGTTCATATCGACCGCAAATTCAGTGATATATTCTTCCAATATGCTGTCAAGCCAAACTTCGACAGCTCGCGATGCCTTGTTTTCGACTTCCTACAGCTCCTGGATCAACTCTAGGGTCCAGGTTGTTGGTTCACCACCCTGGAAGTTCCTCTTCTGAAAGGTCAACTTCGCCAACCACTCATACAAGATGACTAGGAACTCGCAAAAAAAATATTCGTGCGGATCGTCATGAATATATCTTTCCACCCACTGATCTACCGTCAGCCAAGAGTTTTGACTTTCTTTTTCAGCAAATTCTTGCAACTTCTAATCAAACCAGTCTTGTATCTCCAGTTGCATCGGATGCCACAACATATGCTCCTTTCACTTCGCATTAGGTCCCGGGAATGGAACCATTTGTTGAATCAAACTTAGTCGACAGGGGTTCCACTCACTGTCGACACCCAAACCACGATGATCTCTTTGAGAACCAACCCAGGCGGGTTTTACCCCGTCCAGCAACACCTACGGAGCAGATGAGGTCTCACCCAAGATGTTCAAAGGAGATTTGACGGAACCATGTTTCCGTCGAATGAAGGAGGATGTTTGTGGTTTAACTACTTGACGTGTTGCAACATTTCAGAAATAGATGTATGCATTTAATTCAAGCATCATTCATATTCATAGCATCATTCAACATAATCATTCATCATCGCAGCAAATACAACAGTAGAGCATTAATTGCAGTAAGAAAACATATCATCATTCATACATCGCAACATGCATTACCACAGGTGAACAGAAGAGACACGGGGATTCCGCAAAACAACTCTGTCATATCATATTAACTCCACAAAAACCCAAATACAACGTCTCTGCAAAATACAGATCACGCAGATATCTCTTGATCTCAGATACACAATCAAAGATGCATAATCCAAGATGATTCAATACTTACAACTCTGTGACTATTTATAGGCTTTCACCTTTACATTGCTTGTCCACTTACTAACAACTTCCTAACCAACACTGACCAAAATCTAACTGTTTGGGTCCAAATGACCCAAAAACTCGCATATTGTGGTACAATTGACCCAAAAATACAAAAAATAGCATTATTTGTGCTCGACCTTCCACCTTTCGCGGTATTGCAGCACTCGCGGCGCTGCGATAATGACCCATCCTAACCGCTTGCGATAATAATAATAATATTTTTTTAAGATCACGGCTTAGCTAGACATCAATTTTGGTGTATGAGGCCCCCTTGTTTGTGCGACAAGAGGCCCCCTCAACACAATGATTTGACTGTTAAATTCGACGGAGGCTTACATACCCTAGCCCACTGCAAATTTGAACCTATGACCTTTTAGGAGGAAACATGCGTTCTTAATCATTGGGCTCACTCAGGTTGTACAAATGTTTCTTTTACATAAAGAAAGTAACCCTGTAGATATCAACATCTTGGTCAATGAGTTTATAAATATGCATGCCGAATTCAATAACTCATTACTCCTTTGATATTTTGAAAAGGATAAGGATAAAAAACCTCCTAGCCTTAACCTCCCTTTGTAAGCTCATTTGTTTCCCAAGTCATATAGGGAATTATTTATTATGGTTTTATTGATATTGGGCTATGATGATGAGGAAATAGTCGGCGATATTATTCTTACCATGATGAATGGCATTTTCCCTCCTACAAGCAATGCTCCAATCTAGTATTGTCACATTGAGTATATTGCTAATGCCATCCATGACCAATTAAGAAATTTTGAAGAAGATAAAATATCAAATATCACTCCTATATTGTGTATCTAAATTTGTGCCATCAAGCTAGTGATTTTGATCATATTAAGTTGAAAACGCTATTAATTTCGATCATATTGAGTTGAAAATTTCAATGACATGAATGATCCCATTCCCACTACTAAATGGATGACCATGGATGGCATGGTTTGAGTTCATGTCAAGAATGAAGGATTTAAGTCTTTCTTGGATGAATACAAGTACATAGTGTTCCTCTTATTTAAAGGAGATAATCCTCTTAAAATGCTTACTTAATGCATAAAACTCTTACAATTGAGTCTAGGGCACATACTGGGAGTCTAGGGCTCACAGTGGGAGATTGGTGCTTTTGTGAATATTTCATGGTGATCAAAGTTTATGGACCAAAATTAGAACCTTACAAGTGACCTATTTTTCTTACTCCCTATTTTTTTCCCTAAAATATGGTAGACAAATAATCAACTCAGATCAATCACACTTTGCTTTTGGGCATCAAAAAGCTTCATTTTCTTTGCTTACCAAGGTTTCCTCATTTGTCATCAATAATACGAACATCTTAATAAGGATTCAAACAAAATTAAAGTATTACGCCTTTGAAACTATCAAGATATGCATTGTGATTCATACCATGTCATTTCAAATAAGAGAGTTTCTCCAATTTCATCACCTCGTATGCATCATAATAACCCAAACATGGAAAGGGTCATAGATAGAGAATGTTGGATATAAGTGCAACAAATCCTTCAGAAAATTATACAATAATTTGGAATTCAAGGACAAATAAAAGAGGAGGTAATAAAGGTTCCTCTACAATCTCTTATTCATAATAAAATGCATACCCCTACCATATACAACATGATATACATCAACATCAACATGATATGAAAACTGCATAATATATATATGAATGATAATAACAAAATCATAATATATGTTCAATATACATCAACTAGTTGTTCCACCATTGGATCTAGAGGGATCAATACCTCCGCCACTAGGGCCATGGACATTAGTACCTCCACCACCAAAGCTAGAGGCATCAATACCTCCCATGGATAAAAAGTAGAATGAAGAAGCTTGTATATCTCACCACCATAATTTATCTATGCGGAAGAGGGTGGTAGGTTGGATGAATGAGGAGGAAAGGGTGGTCGATCGACCTATGGATCAAGAGATGGTGGTCGGTTGACTTGGTGAGCATGTTTTTATGGTCACTCAACATGTGGAGGAGAGGGCGGTTGCTCAACATGTGAAGGAGAAGGTGATCGCTTGGCATGTGAAGGAGAGGGTGGTTGCTTGGCATGTGGAGGAGAAGGTGGTCGGTCAGCTCGGTCAATAGGAGAGTGTGTTCGCCCGGGATGTGGAGGAGAGGGTTGTCGCTTAGCATTGGATGATAGGGTGGAGGAGGTGGATGACCCCTCCCCTTGAGAATCCTAGTCACATTGACAATATGATGCATCAATAGCATCATATCATGAGGAAGGGTCACCCATATAGTTGCGAGCTCAAGGTCTTGTAGCTTGGTTAATTCGTACAAGGTGCACTCCCTATCCAGCCAACAATATAGATAATTGATCCACCACATGATCACATAATATAAGGTCTTGCCTATGTCACAAGCCGAGTCTCTGTAATTGAGGAAGCTCCTCAACCTCTAACATATTGTCATTAGGTTGGGTAGAAATATTCCCAACATATGTGTCAACATCTATGGAGCAAATAATTATTTGCTTCACACAAATAACTTCACCAGAAGATCTGGTATATACGATAAGCCATAAATATGGAGTAAAATAGATAATATATTAGATAATGGATGATTACTAATTTACAATGAGGCTCGCTTTTATAGGCTTGAGCGTGTATAGTGAAGGGTTACACCCTTTCACTTAATAATTAATAACTTTAATTAACATACATATAATGAATGTAGAGATCATTCTATCTTCAAATAATAAAGAATTCCTATCCAACTAATAGCCCCACAGTACCAGTTCCTGATAACGAATACTGGTTAGGGTTTGTAGGAACGTCTGCTCGAATGGAGCCGCCGCCGGATCCTGGCCGCAATGGCCTGGATGATGCTCGCCCTCTTGTTGCTGAACTGCTTAAGGTGTTGGTTGCTTCACAACCCACCTCGTCGAAAGCCACAGCCCCGCCCGAATCCAAGTTTGTAAAAAGAAAGGAGGTTCCAGAAGTGAAGCTCACCTCAACTGCCTCGAAATGTAAAGCCATTGCGTTAGCAGAAAAAGGATTGGTAGGACATTTCACGGGTCTCTGGCCCTCCCCTCGCTCCATTGAAACCTGGCTCAACAAAAACTGGCGACCTCTAATACAAGGAGAGGTGCAGCAAATCTTCTATGGGAAAGGGTTCTTTGTCTTTTACTTCGAAAAAAAGGAGGATAAAGACTTAATCTTCAGAAATGGACCATATTTCATGGGTCCAAGAGGAATGTATCTTAATAAATGGGATCTTTCCTTTGACCCAGAAAAAGACATTCCAAGGGCAGTTCCTGTCTGGGTAAAGTTGCCGCATATCCCTTTTCATTGTTGGAATGACGAAGATTTATGAGCTATCGGCAACTCACTGGGGAAATACATTGACAAATCAGAGCCAAAACCCCCAATGTTCTCTTGTGCAAGAATTTGTGTTGAAGTCGATTTGGAAAAGGGCCTTCCAGAAGCTATAGACTTAGCAATGGAAGGATGGAGCCACAGGAAAACAGTCGACTATGAGTAGATTCCCTTTAAATGCAAGGTTTGTCATGAATATGGGCACTTCACGAGATTATGCCCCAAAAGAAAAATCCCAGAAGTAGAAGAGACTCAAGGAGGAGAATGGAACGAAGTCTCAAAGAAAAAAGGGGGCAAGAATAACACAAGTACAGTGGCCAAATCTCCACCTAAAAACAAAGAGAACTCTAACAAGTTTCAGGTCCTAAGCAGCGAGGAAAATGAAGAAGAACAGGAGAAAGAAAATCAACCTGAAGAACATCAGGGAGGCCAGATACAGAACGATAATGAGGACAAGAACCAGAACCTACCCGTCTCTCAGCATGCAGTGGATGGAATAGAGGCCTCTTTAAACTCGGGAGGTTCAGTAACAAGAGCCAAAGCAAAATTATTCCAAGAAGAAACCTCAGAAAGTAAAGAAGATGAACAAGAACCCATAGCCAAAAGAGGAAGAAGACTTAACAAAACAATCAGAGAACAAGAAGCAGCCAGAGAAAGGGCAGCGGGTAAGCAAACCAGTCTGGATCAGCATGTAAGAATAATACCTAGTGGAAAGCAGACTCAGGAGGAAAGAAAGGACAGAGCAGGTCCTCTTCTAATCAAAAAATAATGAAAATAGTCTCCTGGAACTGCAGAGGATTAGGTGGAAAGCAAAAGGCAGAAGCAATAAAAAGAATCAAAAAAATGGAGAATATTTCAATCCTCACAATCCAGGAGACTAAAATGCAAAAGGAAGACTGCATCAACATCATGAAGCAAGTCTGGCCCAAAGGAAAAGGAATAGCAGTCAATGCAATAGGAGCATCTGGAGGACTAATATCCATATGGGATGAAAGTAAGTATAAATGCCATTCCTCTGAAATAAGTCGGCACTGGATTTTTATTGAGTTAGAAGACATATCAAGTAATGACAGGTTTTGGGTCGGAAATATATATGGGCCAACCATGTATGGCCAAAAGGAACAGTTTTGGAACCAGTTAATAGACCTTCACCTCACCCTAGCAAATCTCCCCTATATTCTAGCAGGAGACTTTAATGTCACTATTTCAGTGGCTGAGAGGAAAGGTGGGTCAAAAATCAGAGACCCGTTCGGAGAAAGAATGGAAGATTTACTATCTAAATGGAATCTCATAGACATCAAGCCCAAGCAAGGTGTCTTTACCTGGAATAATAAGAGGATTGGCCCTAATCATATTGCTGCTCGTTTAGATCGGTTTCTAATCAGCTCCTCCTTTCTTCTCAACTCCAAAATCCCTGAAACTAAAATTTTAGCCTCAGCTACCTCGGATCACAGGCCCATCTCTCTCTTCTTTTCCTCTCCTGGTAACCTAGGCCCTCTCCCCTTCAGGCTCAATCCGGATTGGCTCGAGAACCAAAAATGCATGGATGAAGTGATATCGATTTGGAAGCAATTTATACCTGGGTCTCCTGGTTACATCTGGGAGACCAAACTAAAGCTTATCAAAAGAACGTTGAAAAACTGGGCAAAGAAAAACAATACGAAACCTGGAGAAGAGCTTGAGAAGCTCCAAAAGGAGATGGAACAGCATCAAATTAAAATGGAGCAGACTACAGTCACAATGGAAATGCTTAGAGAAGAAAAAATACTTGATGAGACAATTCAAAACATTGCTAGAAGAGAAGAGGAAGAATGGAGGATCAGATCGAGATGTCTCTGGTTAAAGGCAGGAGATAGGAATACAAAATTCTTTCATGCCCAATGCAAGGAGAGATACAGGAAAAACAACATCCTACGCCTCACAAGGGAGGATGGCCAAAAGATAGAGGGGCAGGACATCATTCTTCAAGAAGCCAAAGCTCACTTTGAGAATTTATACAATGAGATTGAGGATGTCTCCAAAGAATATTTGGACCAAATGAGTATGGAAATCCCCGCTCTCATTTCAGAAGCTGACAATAAGAGGTTAATGGATCAGATAACAGAAGAAGAAGTGAAAAGAGCATTCTGGTCACTTCATCCAGAAAAGGCCCCCGGCCCGGATGGACTCCCCATTCACTTCTATAGGAAGTTTTGGCACTGGCTCAAAAAAGATCTTGTCAGAATGCTTAACTGGACAAGGAAAAGAGAAAGAATCGGAGGGGCCACCAACTCCACCTTTATTGCTCTCATACCCAAGGAAAAACACCCTCATTCTATAGGAAGGTTTCGTCCCATCTCTCTTTGTAACTCTTCCTACAAAATCCTCACCAAAGTCATTGCTAACAGAATTAAGAGGCTTTTACCCAGAATCATATCCCCAAATCAAGGTGGCTTCATGGCTGAACGACAAATCTACGACAACATTCTTCTTGTTCAAGAGGCAATACACTCGAGCGTCCAAAGAAAAGATTCAGGTATGGTTATAAAACTGGATATGGAAAATGCCTTTGACAGAGTTAGGCATGAATTTCTTTTCACAGTTATGGCAAAATTTGGTTTTGAAAAAGATTTTATAGGATGGATCAAAGCATGCATTGGATCTCCTTGGATCGCCCCTTTAGTAAATGGCAGACCTTCTTCCTTCTTCCGTTTGTCCAGGGGGCTGAGGCAAGGTTGCCCTCTCTCCCCCAGTCTCTATGTCATCATGGCGAACTCCCTAAGTAGGAAACTTAATAGTCAGCAATTGAATGGCTCCCTCCCAGGCATTGTCATAACCAAAAACGTTCCTTCCATTAACCACGCTCAGTTTGCTGATGACACCATTTTGTTAGCTAGCGCTTCGTCCATTATTGCCTCCAGATTTAAGTCAATCCTAGACCTCTTTCTCCATGTCTCTGGGGGCAAAACGAACAGTCAAAAGTGCAATATATACAGTTGGAACTGTGGAAACCTTCTACTCATAAATATAGCTCTTATACTGTATTTTAAGCTCTGTTTCAATTGGACATCCTTCAAATATTTAGGCATCCCTATCACCCATAAAAGAATCTCCTCCTCCTCCTGGCAACCGATTTTGGAAAAAATCAAGAATAAAATCAACTCTTGGGGTTCACGCTGGCTTAATTTAGCTAGCAGAGTGACCTTGATCAAAGCAGTCATATCCTCAGTTCCCATTTACATTGGAGCCATTCTTTTGGCCCCCAAAACGGTCATGAATGATATTTGCTCGGAAATCAGAAAATTCCTCTGACAGGGAGGGAAGAATCAAGGCAAGAAGTTCCACCTTGTCAACTGGAACACCATTAAGGAGAACTGGAAAAAAGGAGGATTGGGCATTCGTGACCCAGCAACGATGAGCAAAGCATTGGGAGCAAAAATTGTCTGGAGAATGATATTAGGAAAAAAAGAGTGGTGGAAGGAGGCAATAAGGAAAAAATACACCAGAGGATCAAGACAGAGGTGTCTAAATAATATGAAGGAGAATACAGGAACTGCCATTTGGAGACTTATGCTTGCTTCAGCAGGGTTAATAAAAGATAATATGTATTGGATCCCTAGTAACGGAAATAAAATCAATCTTTGGACAGATAGCATCAATGGAGAGCAGCCTATTGGCGAAATACAAGAAATCCAGAATGTCAAAACCTGGCTTCAAGATGCAGGGATAAAGAAGCTGGCGGATATGGTTATTTGGACACCCTCGTGGAAATGGAAAGACTGGAAAAACATGGATCCCCCAGGCAATTTAGTTGAAAGCTATAAAGTCTTCATACAACTTTTGCAAGGGAAATCCCCCATAAGCATCAGATCCAAGGACATCAGAGGCTGGGGCAAAGCAGGAAAATACTCTGTCAAAGATGGCTACGCACTGCTTACTAGGAACAATAACCCTGCCCAAACAAGGTGGAAGAAAGTTTGGAACAGAGACAACATTCCAAAGATAAATTACTTCTTCTGGATTCTAGCTCACAACAAACAATTAACAGCCGATAATCTCAAGCTTCGTGGAATTGAAGGCCCCTCTAGATGCCCTCTGTGTCAAAACGCAGAAGAGAATGCACAACATTTATTTCTGGAGTGCACTTTCGCTAGACAGGTTTGGAATTTGGCTCTTGACTCACTAGCAAACTCATTTTCCTTCCCCAGGCAAATGAAACAGTTGTTGGATGAATGGAATTATAGAGTCCAGGGAGGTTCAAAAAACAAGCCCACCTTCTCAAGAATCTAGAAGCTTCTCCCTATGAATATATGCTGGCAAATATGGCTGGAAAGAAATCGAAGAGTATTTGAAGACAAAAAAAGCTCAGAGACGAGAATTGCAAACAAAGCAATAATCCTTATCTCTGAATCTTTACAATCCAGGGGCGTGGCACTTTACCCCAAGGAAGCTCTAAATTGGAATGAATTCCAATGGTGTCAAAGGTTCGCAATGGTGAGTTCTCTTCAGTCCAAAATTCCTCCATTCTGTCATGAGTGGGAAATAAGAAAAGACAAACAATCCTTTGAAAAATGGTGGAAGGAACAAGCAAGATTCACAATCTTCTTTGACGGGGCCTCGAAAGGGAACCCGGGGGTGGCAGGTGCGGGGGGGGTAATTTTTGACCCTGGAGGAAATAAAGTAGCAGACTTTTCTTGGGGACTTGGCATCAGCACCAACAACCAAGCAGAATGGTTGGCCTTGTTTCACTCTCTAGAAATAGAGGTCACCTTTAACATGAATCACTTACAGGTATTCGGGGACTCCAGACATGTAATTCAAGCTATGCGCAATGGTAGCTCCCACAAGAATGACAGAAGCCAGAGAATTCAGAAAAGAATCAAGTGTCTCGAACTCCCAAAGGACACTCTCTATTTCCATGTGTTAAGAGATCTCAACTCCATTGCCGACAAACTAGCAAATGTTGGTGTCACTTTGGGCAAGGGACAAGCCTCTCTCAAAAAGGTCCCAACACATCGTTTTATACCTTAATGAATACATTTTTAAGGAGCTTTAATACTTGGAATAATCATATGCATGGTAGCCCCTATCACCATTGCGAAATTTGTTTTGGACACCATTTCTCCCACCGCCATGACTTGGCTTGGCAATCTCACATCAACCCACACGCCCTCCTCGTGGCTTGCTCAGATCTCACGCTTGGGCATTTATTATCCCATGCGTCCGTCGGTTGTATTGAGCACAAAATGGAAAGCCCCTCCTACCCTGCCCTCGCCCCGGCTCTGCAATGCCTCTGTATTTCCTAGGGCCATACAGCGTCGTTTGTAAATGGTTCTCCCTCATCGGTTTGCAATATGGAAGGCGTCAGACAGGCCATAGCCACGCTGAGCCAGCTCTCCTTCGAAATCAAAACATATATCTCCAGGACATACTCTGCAGTCTGTACCACTGCAAACCAAATCGACGAGTTAGTTATGGAAGATAGATACATCCACGCTCGGCTCTCTTGTATGGAATCGCGCATGGAGGACATGGACAGAAATATTATTGAGTTGATGGGGAAAGTTGATAGCATCAAAGTAGATACCTCTGCCTTTGCCTACAAAACACATTGCAGCTTTGTGCAGGAGGCCCCAACTGTAAATCAGGAGATGGTAGACGCGGCTTCAGTCCAGCAACAGAATTTTAGTTGATGGCAGTCATTTCTTTCCTTGCCTGCAGGTTCACTTAGATGCTCCTATCTTGAATGTTTTTTTGTTTAAAATTATGCAATCAATTTGTAAGGGTTTATCCCAACAGCAAAAATAGAGTTTATAGGAAGACAGAAAGCATAGAACTCCAGGAAAAGAACTCTATAAGCCTCTGCAATTTTCCCTTCTCTGATGCAGAGTGCTGACTTTTGTTTTTTGTACTGAATGGCTGTGCACAGCCTTTGTTTATATAAATCGATCACCTGTTTTTGTTTTAAAAAAAAAACATACATATAATATTCATAGCATTGCCACTCTCTTAGAAAGGCTTTGTCCTCAAAGCCTTATAATTTTGTCGCATTGTTCTTTGCAATGTCATGGCTGATGAAACATGTCGATACGAACTGCTAAGTGTAGAGCATAACTTTCGATACGTCGACGGATCAATCCATCCCAAATTGATTTGTTGTGGACTGATGGGAGTCCCTACTGATGTGTCGTCAGGAGATTTGATAACATTAGTACCATTATCTTTCGACATTTCCCACTTTTTCAAATATCGGTTTTTATGGTTGGGGTGTCGATAAGGAACTTTCACGATGTCATTTTCGTTTACGAATGTCGCCTTTAGAGCATTGATCTGAGTTGGAAGTTGTATTTTCGTCTCTTGAGGATTTAAGTTTTTGTTTTGTATCTTTTCCAACTTGTTTTCTAACTGCCTATTATCATTTTGAAACTTCTTAATCAATTCGACTTGCGATTTTCTGTCATCTTCAGATGTCTTAAGTTGTTCCTTAAGATCTTCATTATGACTTCTAATACAACTATTTTCTTCCTGTTTGTCTAGAAGTTTCCCTTCAATGTCGTCCATACATTGTTCTATCTTCCGGCTATTTTTCAACTTCTTAATTTTTGTGACTAGTATCTTGTTATGATTTCTCAGTCTAAAAATTTCTTCAGCATTGTTAGATAATGCTTTATTACTCTTCGCAATGTCTGACTTATGTGTCTTTTTAGAGGCGTCATTTTATCTGTTGTCGAAGAACTTTTATCTGTTGTCGACACTGGCCGACCTCTGATTCTTGACTTTCTAATTTATGTCGTAACTGCATTAGTTCTTCATCTTTGTCGCTAACGATTTTGTTCAAGCGTATTATTTCTGCTTCATAATTATTTATTTCATTCTTTATATCTTGATTTTTCAATCTCTGATTGAAATCACTTTCATCTTTTAATTCCTTGATTTGCGCACATAATTTTTCTATGTGATTTTTCTGGTTGAACATTGTTTGTTCATTGAACTGTTCTTGTATCTTATGTAGTTCAATCTTTACTTCTGATTGTGTATTAATGTCTCGTAATTCTTCATTGTCTTTTCGACAGTGCTTTAACTTGGCTTCTAATTTCTCTCGCAAATCGGCTTCCATGGTTTCTGTCTTCTTCGACGGTGGAATGATCTTCTTTGATTTATTTGATGAGTCTTTCTTAAACTTGGTCGTCCTTGTCGTTAACGTGTCTCGACTTCTTGATGAGCCTTCCTTTACTTTGACTTCTTCAATGATAAGTGTTCTTTGACTTCTTTGATAATAAGGAGTCTTGCTTGGACTTTGTCTTTAATGTCTTCTTTGACTTGAATTTGCTTTGTTTTTTCAAACAATTCTTATTTCAAAAGAATTGATTTATTTATTTTTTTATAATAATAATTATTATTAAAATTTAATAATAATATTATTTTTAATATATATATATATATATTTATAATAATAATTATTAATTAATTAATTAATAATATTATTATATTAACTTTTTATAAACTATATATATAGTTTTTGTTTTTCCAAAAATTATTATATATATGTATATTTTTTTTGAAATATTGGAACTTAGGGTTAAAAGCTATATATATTATTATTATATAATATATTTAACTTTTGTTTTTGTTTTTTTGGTTGTAGGGCTGACGTGGAGCAAGGAGGGTGGCTTGGAGGAGACGGTGGAGGGAAAGTCGAGAGCTGAGGATGAAAGGGTGTTGGGGATGGTGACGGCGGAGGGAGATGGAACGGTGGTGGAGAGGACAGGAGGAAGGAGGGCACAACAGCTCTGGTGAGTGGAAGGGAGAGGAGGAAGTAAGCGGAGACGTCGTTGGGGTAGCAGTGGTGGCGGGAAGGGAATGGCAGGTTGAGGGAGATGACGGGGATGGAGCTCTTGGAGCTGGAAACGGGCGCGAAGGTGAGAGGCATAGGGAATGGTGGAGAGGGCAAGCAAAATAGGAGCAGCGGATGGTGCGCAGAGCGGTAGAAATGGTGGAGTGTTGGAGCTGGCGGAGCCGAGGCGTGAAGGGGAGATCTAGTGGGCGTGTGAGGAGGAAGGGAGAGCGAGCCGGATGTGGGAGGAAGGTGGACGCAAGTGGGGAGTGGAGCAGCGTCGGACGTGGGGAGAGTGTGGTAGTGGGGCAGGAGGGAGGCGTTTGAATGAAGGCGGTGTCGTGCAGCTGGAGGTAGGCCGTGGGAGGGAAGTGCATGAGATAATGTGCAGTGATGGGTTTCGGGTGAGGGGTGGATTGGGAGTTGCAGGTCGCGTGGGAGGGAGCAGTGGTTTGGGCGCGTGGCTGAGGAGCGATGTGGATCAGATGAGCGCGGGATACAGCCGATATGGTGTGAGGGTGATGATATGGCGATCGTGAGTGGAAGGTTGATGGAAGAGTGCGCAGGAAGGAATGGGAGAGAGTGTGGAATGCTGGGGGTGGAGCGGCAGGCCGGCGAGTGCAGGTGGTGGATGGGAGGAGCCAGTAGATGTAGGTGGCTTTACTAATGTTAAGAGTTTGACCTAGCTTCAAAGGAAGCTAGGTTATTGACTGGACTGCAGCTCACTTTCTTTACAGCTGTGATGCCTAGGAATCCCTTGTCTGTAATCTTCTTCCTTTCAATTGAAATCTGAAAATGGCCAAAAGCCAAGACTAGTCAAAGACCAAGTGCACAGAGAAACTCTGAAATGGGTGGCCAAAGGCCGGATCAGGGAGGGCCGAGAGGCTCTGATACCAAATGGAGCGAAAAACTATTCGCTCATACAATAATAGTTACCAAAAGACCTGGTAAATCAAATAAGCCATTAATAGGCGAACTTATATAGATATTTTTAATAGATAAGAAGATGAATAATAATTTATAATGAGGCTCGCTTTTATAGGCTTGAGCATGTATAGTGAAGGGTTACACCCTTTCACTTAATAATTAATAACTTTAATTAACATACATATAATATTCATAGCATTATCTTGAACAACTTAAGACATACATATGAGCGAATAGTTTTTCGTTGCATTAAGTTTTTCGCCTTTTGTTAGATAATGCTTTATTACAATGAGGCTCGCTTTTATAGGCTTGAGCATGTATAGTGAAGGGTTACACCTTTTCACTTAATAATTAATAACTTTAATTAACATACATATAATATTCATAGCATTGCCACTCTCTTAGAGAGGCTTTGTCCTCAAGGCCTTATAATTTTGTCGCATTGTTCTTTGCGATGTCGTGGCCGCCGAAACATGTCGATACGAACTGCTAAGTGTAGAGCATAACTTCCGATATGTGGATGGATCAATCCATCCCAAATTGATTTGTTGTGGATTGATGGGATTCCCTACTGATGTGTTGTCAGGAGATTTGATCACATTAGTACCATTATCTTTTGACATTTCCCACTTTTTCAAATATCGATTTTTATGGTTGGGGTGTCGATAGGGAACTTTCGCGATATCATTTCCGTTTACGAATGTCGCCTTTAAAGCATTGATCTGAGTTGGAAGTTGTATTTTCGTCTCTTGAGGATTTAAGCTTTTGTTTTGTATCTTTTCCAACTTGTTTTCTAACTGCCTATTATCATTTTGAAACTTCTTAATCAATTCAACTTGCGATTTTCTGTCATCTTCAAATGTCTTAAGATCTTCATTATGACTTCTGATACAACTATTTTCTTCCTGCTTGTCTAGAAGTTTCCCTTCAATGTCGTCCATAGATTGTTCTATCTTTCGGCTATTTTTCAACTTCTTAATTTTTGTGACTAGTATCTTGTTATGATTTCTTAGTCTAAAAATTTCTTCAGCATTGTTAGATAATGCTTTATTACTCTTCGTGATATCTGACTTATGTGTCTTTTTAGAGTCGTCATATTGTTGTTGAAGAACTTTTATCTGTTGTCGACACTTGCCGACCTCTGATTCTTGACTTTCTAATTTATGTCGTAACTGCATTAGTTCTTCATCTTTGTCGCTAACGATTTTGTTCAAGCGTATTATTTCTGCTTCGTAATTATTTATTTCCTTTTTTATATCTTGATTTTTCAACCTCTGATTGAAATCACTTTCATCTTTTAATTCCTTGATTTGCGCACATAATTTTTCTATGTGATTTTTCTGGTTGGACATTCTTTGCTCATTGAACCTTTCTTGTATCTTATGTAGTTCAATCCTTACTTCTGATTGTGTATTAATGTCTCGTAATTCTTCATTGTCTTTTCGATAGCGCTTTAACTTGGCTTCTAATTTCTCTCGCAAATCGGCTTCCATGGTTTCTGTCTTCTTCGACAGTGGAATGATCTTCTTTGATTTCTTTGATGAGTCTTTCTTAAACTTGGTCGTCTTTCTTTGACTTGACTTATCCAATGATGGATAGTCTTTGCTAGATCTTCACTTCTTTTCTTCGATTTGTCCTCTTTGACTTTTTCTTGATTTTGTCTTCTTCGATATTTCGTATTTTTTTTTTCAAATAATTATTATTTTAATAAAATAATAATATTATTTCTCTTTTTATAAATAATTATAATTTTTTTTGTAAAGGAAATAATTATAAATATTTTTCCTTATAAAGATAGGCTTAAGGACTTTGATAATAATAATATATTATTATAAATAATAATAATAATATTATAATTTATTTTGGAAGACTTTTAAATTATAATAATTATTATAATTTGGAGTTCATATGGGATAGGGTTTTCTTTTCGAATGGTATGAAAAAAGAATATAAAAATTATAATAATATTATTATAATTTTTTGTTTTGGACCTTAATTAGGTTTTTTTTCTTTTTTTAAAGAGCGGAAGGTGGCACGCAGCGAGCATTGAGGACGCGCGTTTGGGAGAGAAGGAGCGATGGAGCGTGGCTAAGGAGCAGAGCTGGATGAAGTGTGTTGTGGTGGCGTGGGAGGTGAGTGAGGGCAGAGGAGGGCACACAGGGAGGAGCGCGGAAGGGAAGGGATATGGGGAGAGGAGGGAGGCACGGCGATAGAGTGGAGGAAGATGGCGGGAGGCCGCGCAGGCCGCGGTTGACCGGAGGCGTGGCCCGGGAGGAAGAGTTTGCGAGGGTGTGGGAGACGAGCTGCTGTGGGAGTGGATGGATGCGATGTGGAGGTGGGACGCAGCAGAGACGCTGTGGAAGGTTGTCGAAGGTGGAGGAGGGCATGAGATGTAAGCGCGGGGGGCAACGCGAGTAGCGAATGGAAGGTGGTGTGTGCGCAGCGTGCAGGGATAGGATTCGACGCCGGTTGAGTGTGGCGTGGCTCGTGGTAGTGGGAACATGACAGTGAGGGAATGAATCCATGAGGGGATTGAGCAATGTGTGGACAGGAGGATTGAGAGAGATGTGAGGGAGGTCAAAAACCCTCTTCAGATAATTCTGAAGTTATGGCTAAAAACCAAGGTTAGGAGAAACTCCGAGATTATGGCTACCGCCGGATCAGAAGTTAGCTCTGATACCAAATGCAGCAAATAATTATTTGCTTCACACAAATAACTTCACCAGAAGATCTGGTATATACGATAAGCCATAAATATGGAGTAAAATAGATAATATATTAGATAATGGATGATTAATAATTTACAATGAGGCTCGCTTTTATAGGCTTGAGCGTGTATAGTGAAGGCTTACACCCTTTCACTTATTAATTAATAACTTTAATTAACATACATATAATATTCATAGCAATCTACAAAATAAGTAATCAACAATAATTAGACAATTTGAACAAAATGTTACAATAAATTAATTACAAGTGGATTAAATAAGATAAAAAATGAGTAGATAAGTACTCAAAACATAACGATGGTATTACCTCTATCATCTAGTGGCTTATTTTGGGTGAAAAGGATGTTCTGACATCCTCGCCAGTCCATCCCTACGTATGGATAATGAATAAGATCCATGGTGTAATCATCCTCACTCGCAAGTATCTATAGTACCTATGAACAGATCCTAGCATGAAACTTTGCACGACCCCTCTTGGGCATCATCTGCACCCATATATGCATGTGCACCTCGGTCTTTGGCCTAGGAGGGCGGTGATTGAATGATGATCTAATCGCCAAAAACCTCTCAAAAAAATTGATAGAAAAGGGAATCCCATCCTCCCATTAAAAATATAATGACAATGAAATATAACTAAACAAAACCTGAGCAGGAGAGTGCGGTAACTCAACCTATGGAGGATAGTGTGGTCGCTCAAATTGTGGAGGAGGGAGTGGTCGCTCAGCATGTGAAGGAGAGGATGGTTTCTTGACTCAATGATTAGGACAGTGTGGTTGCTCAACATGTGGAGGAGATGGTGGTCGCTTAACGTGTGGATGGGAGGGTGGAGGAGGAGATGTAGGAGGTGGATGACCCCTCCGCTCAAGAATCCTAGTCACATTAACAATCTGATGCATTGATGGCATCAAATCATGAGGAAGGGTCTCCCACATAGATGTGAGCTCGAGATCTCGAAAGATTCAGTTAACTCATACAAGGCACACTCTTTGTTGAGCCAACAATGTAGATAATTGATCCACCACCTGCTCATATAATCTACAGTTTGGCCTATGTCGCAAGTCATGTCTCTATAATTGAGGAACCTCCTCAACCTCAAGCATATCCTCATTAGGTTGGGTAGGAAGCTTCCCAACATAGTGCAAGCATCAATAATTAAACAATTTAAAGAAAATGTTATAAAAATTTTATTACATGTGGATTAAATAAGATAAAAGAATGAAACGAGACAATTAATCTAAACATAACGCCAATATTACCTCTATCATTGTGTGGCTTGTCTTAGTTAAAAAGGATGTTGTGACATTCTTTCCAATCCATCCCTGCATATGGGTACTAAATAAGATCCATGGTGTAATCATCCTCACTTGCAAGCATATCTGGTACCTTTGAACTAATCCTAGCAGGGAACTCTGCATGGCCCCTCTTGGGAATCATCTTCCCCCACATATGCATATGTGCCTCAATCCTCTGCCTAGGAGGGTGGCAATGAATGACAGTCTAATCACTAGAAACCTCTCAATGTTTTTTAAAAAATAAATGACTTTGTTCGAAAAGGGAAGGCCGTCCTCCCATCGAACATATAATGATGATGATCTAGAGCTAAACAAAATTGTCATGAAAATATGGTAGACCACCTAACCAATTTAGGTCTTTGCACCAATGAATCTACGTAGTACAACAAATAGAAACTAATGCACTCCCATCTAAGGGGTAGTGGGCTATTGTCATGACCATAAGAGAGATGCACCTAACCTCCTTTGCATTGATTGCAACAATACACAACTAGGCACCAACAACCTAGAAGTCACTTGGGGCAATAACACCCTCATTGACATATCGTTGAACATATGACAGTTGCCTCTCTCTAGAAACACCAAGTGGGAGATCAGGAAAATGGGGAAAACCTCCCCCTTTCTTAGATAAACCAATAATGAAATATACAGCCTCCTCTGTGGGAGAAAACCACAACTTAAGATTGACCCTAAATGCATGTCTCGTATGATCCCAGTGATCAGGATCAACTCCACAATTAAGCACGAGTTACCCCTCAAAGATGTAGCCTCCTCATAAAACTTGAGGAGGCCAACATTACTCAATAGGGCATGCATATTTGTTGTAATAGGTACCAAAGGGTATGACCCACATCTCCCATACAAAGTTGTACGGGTCGACACCCTGCTACTACCAATGTCATCATTATTGTCTCTTGTTCACATACAAGAATCGTTAGGCATAAACACACATACATGCATGTGTGTGTGTGCATACAATATATATGTATGTACACACACACGTATAATTATATTAAATTACGAGTTTTATTGCACCGAGAGGAGCAAGGTGCTCTACAACCCAATATGGGAGATATTTTGTCACATAACGTAATGTAATGTTACATTACCAAAAATAAAAAGTAATGAAAAAAATTAATGTCAACTCATAAAAGAAGAAAAAACTATAAAAAGTAATTAAAAGAATCCATGTCAGCCTATAAAATAAAAAATTAAAACTTAAATATGGATAAGAGAGGGATCAAATTTCTTCAGTTTACTATAAAATAAAAATACAAATTTACACCTCAAGAAATTGGATCCCTCTCGGTGCTTGATAGATCTGAGTTTAAGGTGGATCTATGTTGGTTTCTTAATAATTGAAATTACTTTTTCTAAAGCTGTGTAACATAGCCGATGCGCCTTAAAAAATAGATCGCATTGTTTGTGGTGCTTTAGTAAAATAAGTGTGCCATCGATGATGCGATATAACTATGTATTCCACATCGTTAATGTAGCATGGATATTGGTGATGTTCGACGATGCTCCACTAATAATCGCACTGGCAACATCGGTGTCCCACTATCAAAACAAAGCACCGTCATGGTGTGCTAAAAATAAAATTATGCAACAGCACGATGCTTTCAAAAAATTCAAAGATCATTGACTTCCTAGGATATTCAATAGTTGAAAATTATGAACGATGCATTTATGACATCATAATGCACGACCATCAGTGCTCAAGTACTATTAGATGCACCAAATACCGAATTGATTGGCTGGAGTTTCTATGTTTATCCGGTGCAATTTCAATATTCATATGCATTGTTTCCAGTGCTTGGAGGTACTAACAAGAGCACCGCTCTATAGTGACTCATTTTGTTTACATTTTTGATGATGCATACAAATATAATAATGCACTGTTACAAGTTTTGACAACTTTACGAGTCGAAACGGTGCATTCGCAATAGCAGTATGCACTTTGATCATTATATATATAATCAAAAATACATAGGGAGGAGCTGTCTTTGGTGGTCTAAGAATATCGAACCACCAACCCAGAAAGTCAAAAAGATCAAAGTGGCTAAAACTGTAGTTACCAGACCTCTGCTCGGGGCAAGGAGAGTCAATATGTTCAGAGGAGGAGTAGAGTTTATACAAGCTCATATAAAAACAACTGAAATATACAAAATTTGTGAGCAAATTATAACAAAAAAATTGAAAGTCTCAATTTGCCTCTGGAACATCATTAGCTTATTGTAGTTTCATTGGGAGGGATCTCTTCAAGAATTGGATAGCTGAAATTGTCCTCCTCCGTCATGTTCTGATCCGATCGCTTAATTGGCTGGGGTTCTACCTTGCACCAGGGAAGAACACTCTTCTCATTTTCACCACGCACTCTTTTGACTCCCATTTGTTCAATTGTGGAAGCGATGGGGAAGGTGTTGTTGGAGAGCTGCTTGCCATGCGGCTCCAAGAGAACAGGATCAGTGTCACCTCCCCCTGCAGCTGTAGAGTTCTCCCCCAGGCCTCCCATAGCACGCATGCTGCTTCCACCGGCATGGCTTCCACCAACATCGCTTCCGCCCGCATAAGTATGGCCCCCGAAGGTGGTCTTCATATTGCCAACCAGACCTTCCATTTGAGCCAAGTGAGCCTTCATGGTCTGAGTCATGTTTCTAGCCTTGTCGCAGTTGGCCTTAGTGTCCTTCATAAGGGCTCCCAGCATATTTTTGACGAGCCAGTAATGGTTGATGCGTCTCGCATTCTTCCCAGAAGAGAGGTGGTCGGCTAGCAGGCAAGATTCCCAGTTGTCAATGAGCAGCCGAACCAGGATGAAGACTCCCTTCCCATATCCATTAGTAGCGACCAAGTCCTGGTTATTGACGGTGCGGCTAGCTCTTCCTCTGCGCGACTTCCCTCTCTATCTCGACATGGTAGCCAAGAGTCAGGGGCCCCTACCAGAAGCTGAGTTCGCAGATGGAGGCGAAGATTCAAGGAGCACAGAAATACTGGCTAGAGTCGCACACCCAAATGACTTGAACATGCCAAGTTGTTCCCCTGCAATCATCTTAAACCTATGCCCGTAGGAGGCCATTAGAGCCACACGCATGAGCAGAATGGCGGTGGTACTCAAAGGCCTGAACCAGGTTGGGCGATGCAACAAGAAGGCTACTGAATTGAATGCGTCAGGGTGTAATCCCCACGGCACATTAAACTCCTAGCCTCTCTCCCACCATGGGTCGGACTCATAGGCTGGCAAGTCAAGTGCTCGCCACATGTCCTGGTTACCATGACACCCGCATCCGAGTACTTTGCTTCATTATATTACAAAGCAACCAAATGGTGTATTTTCAAATTAAAAAAAAAAAATTTGCATTTACAATAACCATCATTCACAGTGCTTATTGTTAATAAACAATGCACTGGTTAACTAACTCCAAAGTTAATTACACTTTGGTGCTTTAAAAAAAAAAAAATCTTGGTGTGTTTTTATTTATAATAAGCATCATATATGATGCTTATTTTTAATAAATAATGCACTAGTTCATGAAATTCAAACCTATTAACCTCACTTTAATCATGCATTTTCAATACATACGCACACCATTCCCAGTGTTTTTAATGTTTTTAAGCACAATGGTTATCCATAGTTGAAATTTTCTCATGCCATTAACGGTGCGCTTCTAAAAAAACATTACAAGCACTGCTAATGATGCCTTTTAGTATGTAAACTGCACTAATAAAGGGTTGGTTAAATCTTTTCCTGACATTAACAGTGTGTCTATATTAATGTAATGCTTGAATGATAGATATTTCACCCCGAGACATGACATTAATGGTGCTCTCTATTAAAAAACAATGAGCATTGTCTCTGGTGTGAGTTGAACAAATCAAACGCACTTCACAATTTAAAAAAAAAAAAATTATTGACAAATTTGCAATTTTAATCCACTAAAAGTTTAAATAAGTAGGTAAGAAACACTTTACCAGTGTCTTGTCGGCTCATGAGAATGTGACATGTAAGGATGTTAGATTATGGTAACTTCAGGATGTCCTCCATGACTCAGATGCCTTGCATGGGGGGACATTAGTACCATAGGCATCAGGATGGAGTAGAGAGTGAGATGCACTCTACTCAGTGGCATGAGCCCAGCTGGGGCTGCATGCGGAGCTTCAAGGGAGATTGACCTATGCATGAATGAGTTTTGCATGACCTGCCAGCATTCAATGAATGCATGCAAAAGTGACTTTTTGCATGCACCAGGAATTAGGGTTTTGGAAAACCTAATTCATCGATGAGATTATTTATAGAGGCAGGGGGTCCCCATATGGGGTTACTCAGTTGCATTATCAGAGAGAGATACTGCCAGAGTGAGGAGGATGAATCTGTCCATGTGGGGCGACTTTATGAGATAGGGAGGAGTTGCTACAGGAGCTAGGAAGGTCAGATCTGAGCCAGATCAGTGACCTTCAGTTCCAGAGAGACCAGAGCTCCGGTATTGTGAGCTGAGAGAGCTTCACAGTGTGATTACTATTTAGATTGGAGGAGGTCGAGTTTGCTTGGAGGAGGACGTTTTTGCTGAGGAGGAGAAGCTCGTTGTGAGCTGGATTGACCGAGTTAGAGTACGAGACTTTTAGGATAGCATTGCCTCGAGATTTGAGGAAGGTTAGAGATGATCAGAGCTCATATCTGTTGAGATCTAGAGCAGTATGAGCATTTGACATCCAAAGGAGGAGGGCGCACTTGTGCATGCAGAGAGGGCCGATTTCATTAGTGGGCAATCTTCAGAGCGAGCAGATCAAAGCAGAGTGATCGAAGAGAGGGAAGATCAGTCAGAAGCTTCATCAGAGCACTTACATCCAGATTGGCAGTTAGGGCACACTTCATCAGTGCATGCATCAGCTGGATGCATGCAAATCTGGGTTTGTCCTAAGTCAGAGGGATTGCGCTACCGCTTGAGGTAACTTTGTATTGTATCTTCTTTTATACATCTATATGCTCTGGGATCGAGATTGAGAAGATAGCCCCATAGTTAGTTGGTTTCTCCCGAAAGGGTTCCAGGGTTCATCTGTTGTCTATTGTTGGTGATTGCTTTTATATGTTGTTGGTAGATGCAGATCTAGTGGTTGAGTCTATGTTTTTATGAGTATGTACTGACATTGAGATTCATACTACTTGAGGTCTCATACTGATACAGAGGGAGTAGTGATCTCTGTATCAAATATTTACAAAGGAATGTGACAAGTAAGCAACATTGAAATTAATATGGTCGTACAATAATGTCTCATACTAGTGCTCTCTCTTCTCAGAAAAATGAAATGTAAAAAAGAAATTACAAGGCATTTTTTAACCCTATTCAAGTGTGCTTTATGATATGTCGCAATAGTGTGCATTGTTCCCTTAAGAGCACCATTTATTGGTGCATTATGGAATTCAAGTGGTGCACTATCATCTAAAACTCACTAGTGTGCTTATTCAATGTTACCACACCAAGGAGTTTGTGGATATTTAAAAAAATACTAAATTATATGTTTATTCCATCCACATACACATTTGGGGTGGAAATATTGTACTGCACATCGGTGCATTTTTTTATTTAATGCACATCATTCAAGTTCTAAAGAGTATTAAAATTAAAAAATTATATTGTTGACTATTTTATCCATCTTTGGTGCTCCATTTATTATGGAGCACATATGCTTTATGGCAATTATAGTGCACCATTTTATCAATGAGTGTTGGCTTACATAACTGTCTTGAGGTTTTCTATAAAGACCCGGGTTCTTCGCGGTTCAAGGAACCAACAAAACCCCTTTTCACTGGCCCTTTCGGCAACAATCTGCGAATAGACTGAGGTCTCACCTGAGGCGAAGTTATGGGGGGGCTACAGAATCTGGTTTCCACAACCAGGTGATGAGTGCGTAAACAGATATGATGAACATCACGCTGCGGGACTCACGCTGCGAACTGAAGACTGCATGAAGCTTAGCTCCTTTGCAGTCAACACTTACTCTATCGCGCATCCAAGGACTGCGTGATGTCAGATGGACTTTTGTCGACAGGACAGCGCAATTGATAACTACGCTTCTTGTGCAGACTTAACCAATTTCGGTGACTCTACTTAGGATTCCCTATCCATTCACCAACTGTCTTAGGTTATTTATCTTATGGCTTATGCTATATGACAGAACACAAAATACTGTGCACTTCTGGTGCTGCGCTTCCAGGGAACCGCACGACGCGAACTCCACTCACTTAAGTGATTGTCCAAATGACTTATGCATTCACAGACTTAGAAATACTTGTGCATCTAACATTCATCCATACATGTGATACTTAACATATTATTCCCGTCTCATTATTTATGGCGAATACATATAAAAGTAAAACACATCAACCGATAAGCAAGATCTTAAGCATTCATTGTAAGCAAATAAACAGGTGCAAATATGTAAACAATCACACAACACAGAATTTAACGTGGTTCACCCCCAAGATGGGAGCTACGTCCACATGAACTATTGTTATATTATCTTGGGAAGGGTACAACAGTTCCAACCTGCGCACTTAGCTGCAGACTCTCTTCTCTCTCAATAGGCCTATGCGCATGCAGCTTGCAGATCCTTTACAATGGCTTTCAGCAATACAACACAGTATCACTCAGATTCAACAATTACATTTCAACATTAACATTAACCCTTTCCCTTACAAAATGTGCCTTCTTATAGATCATGCCCATAGGTCATGTCTTTACAATGCATAGGAAAAAACTCTAAGGTTTCCCAAAACTGTCACGATTTTCCCTTAACCGGACTTGCTGGCTTCTAGTAGTGAATCTTCCGTCGTGGCCATCCTCTGCGCGTGGTCACATCACTTTCAGCGCCCCTGTCACGCGCACGCCAACAGGATGCTTTCACCTAGCCGTTCCTTCTCTAATCGATTCATTCGGTTGGTTCATGTAGTGCTTCCTTTGCTCGTGTAACCGGTTGCTTTCCTTTCTCCTTACTCCTTACCCGCTTGCTTGGTAATCATGGAGTATCCTAACAAAAAATAGGTCGCTTTCACCCAGCCGACCTTACTTTCATTCTTTACCCAAAACAGGTGCCCTGCTGGCACATCGTGGCGCTACTACTTTGCGGAACCGGTCCTCAGCTACGTGGTTCCCATCCTGTCGATACTGCGTTGCGCTCACATCGCAGCTCCTCAAAAACTGTCTTGCCAAAAATTCTTCATCTGAACTGCACTCCACTTCGCAGTTCCAAAACCGTTTTGTCAAAAATGCCTTACTTTGGCCAAGCCCAACAGGCCCCTAACACTTACATGTGGCTCGTCCCCGAGCCACTTTCAACTTCTGCTTCACCGAGCTGCTCGTCCTCCTATGGAGTTAACTTCGCAGCGAACTCTTGATATTTTGCGCTCAACTTTGCAACCATTTCCTTGGTGTCCTACTCAATTTGCTTGATGGTCTCCAACACATCAGATGTTATTTCATCCTCCGCTTGCTCTTGTACTAAATCCTGTCCTTCACGGAGTTCCCTCAATGCTTCTTCAATTTTCTGTGTTAGTTCATGGGCTTCTTCTTGCAGGGGTTGCGATTTATCTCCGACTTCAGTCTCCCTGTCTCTCAACACTTGAACTTGTTTTTTCAATTCTCTGACTTCGGGATATCTTTTTAGCCTATCTCGTGGCTGGAGTGCCTTCACCTCCACGTCCAGGGCCTCTAATGCGGCCTACTTTTCCTTCAAAGTGTTATTGAGTTCCAGCAACTATGGGTCCTCTTCCAGCGCGGTAAACGTTTTTGTCGCCTCCTCCAATAGAGTTTGGCACTTATCCACTTCACTGGCTATACTCTCTGTTGCAGCTTTAACTTCCTTTGCTCTAAGTTGTTGCTGATCAAGTGATGTCTTCAACTGATTCTGCACTTCTAATGCAACAATATTCGCTTGGTAACTGATCTCCATATCTTTCATCTCATCCTTAAGATCGCTGACCACCTCACCGATCTTAAGGATAGTGTCCACAAGATCTGGCTGCTCGTCGCATTCTAATATCTCCCCAACAACGGAACCATTTTTTGGCTTACATAACTGTCTTGAGGTTTTCTATAAAGACCCAGGTTCTTCGCGGTTCAAGGAACCAACAAAACCCCTTTTCACTGGCCCTTTCGGCAACAATCTGTGAACAGACCGAGGTCTCACCCGAGGTGAAGTTATGGGGGGATGCAGAATTTGGTTTCCACAACCAGGTGATGAGTGCGTAAACAGATCTGATGAACAACGCGCTGCGAATTGAAGACTACGTGAATCTTAGCTCCTTTGCGGTCAACACTTACTCTATCGTGCATCCAAGGACTGCGCGATGTCGGATGGACTTTTGTTGACAGGACAGTGCAACTGATAACTACGCTTCTTGTGCAAACTTAACCAATTTCGGTGACTCTACTTAGGATTCCCTATCGATTCATCAATTGTCTTAGGTTATTTATCTTATGGCTTATGCTATATGACAGAACACAAAATACTGCGCACTTCCGGTGCTACACTTCCAGGGAATCGCACGACGCAAACTCCACTCACTTAAGTGATTATCCAACTAACTTATGCATTCATAGAATTAGAAATTCTTGTGCATCTAACATTCATCCATACATGTGATAGTTAACATATTATTCCCATCTCATTCTTTATGGCAAATACATATAAAAGTAAAACACCTCAACCGATAAGCAAGATCTTAAGCATTCATTGTAAGCAAATAAACAGGTGCAAATATGTAAACAATCACACAACACAGAATTTAACGTGGTTCACCCCCAGGATGGGAGCTACATCCACAGGAACTGTTGTTATATTATCTTCGGAAGGGTACAATAGTTCCAGTCTGCGCACTCAGCTGCAGACTCTCTTCTCTCTCAATAGGCCTCTGCGCACGCAGCTTGCAGAGACTTTACAATGGCTTTTAGCAATACAACATAATATCACTCAGATTTAGCAATTACATTTCAACATTAACATTAACCCTTTCCCTTACAAAATGTGCCTTCTTATAAATCATGCCCGTAGGCCATGTCTTTACAAGGCATAGGAATAAACCCTAAGGTTTCCCAAAACTGTCACGGTTTTCCCTTAACCGGACTTACTGGCTTCTGGTAGCGAATCTTCCGTCGTGGCCATCCTCTGCGCGTGGTCATGTTGCTTTCATCCCCCCTATCGCGCGCACGCCAACAGGTCGCTTTCACCTAGCCGTTCCTTCTCTAACGGCTTCATACGACCGGTTCATGTAGTGCTTCCTTTGCTCATGTAACCGGTCGCTTTCCTTTCTCCTTACTCCTTACCTGCTTGCTTGGTAATCATGGAGTATCCTAACAAAAAATGGGTCTCTTTCACCCAGTCGACCTTACCTTCATTCTTTACCCAAAACAGGTGCCCTGCTGGCACATCGCGGCGCTACTACTTCGCAGAACCGGTCCTCATCTGCGCGGTTCCCATCCTGTCGATACTGCGCTGAGCTCACATCGCAGCTACTCAAAAACTGTCTTGCCAAAAAGTCTTCATCTGAACTGCGCTCCACTTCGCAGTTCCAAAACTATTTTGTCAAAAATGCCTTACTTGGGCCAGGCCCAACAATGAGAATAAGTTGCACCGGTGCTCTATTTTTAGTAGTACACCAGTGCATTTCGATGTATGTAATGCATTTTTATATATGTATAAAGTTTTACAATAAAAGCATGTCATTATCCATAAAAATTTGATAGGACTCGGTGTGTTTCTTAGTGTTATGCCTTGATACATTTTGTCATATTAAATGCACATGAAAAATCAAGTGTTAAATTATAAAAAAAAATCTTTCAATATCGAGGTATTTTATCTTTGGTGCTTTATAATTTGTAATGCACCGGTGTGTTATGTCCCATTGAAGCACACCATTAATAAAACCTCCGCTAAAACCTCTAGCAGCCTACCTATGCTATTACCGGACAAAGGAGACATTTTTTGGAGAGGTTTCACAAATACCCCCACTAGAAAGTGTGTTCCTTGTAGTGCTAGTATTGATATGGGAAAGTGTCCCTTTGTCAACATCACAACTTCACCCAACAAAAAGGCCCAATTAAACATTTCATTGTTTGGTATGGCAAAGCCTCCTAATTATGGTCCATCTTCCATTGTTGGTTTAATGAATTAAAATGTAAAATGTAGTTTATGAATGTAAAATGTAGTTTATGAATGCAAAATGCAATTGTTTTGGGATTAACTTAATAAGAAATTAAAAGGCATGCAACCAACATAAATGAATGCAAGCAACAAATAAGAACAAATTCATTGATTTATAGATTGTGTAAATTTATATGCCACTAATATTAAATTGAGGTGAACCTACAACTAAGATTGAAAGCTATAGATCCATATACTTTTGTTAGTAGAATAGAACAAGATAAATAAATAATAGATGTCAAATACATGAGAGAAATATACAACAAGCATGATTCTCACAATTTTCTAGACAACAATGAACAACAAAAACGATCTACACTAATCTCGCAAATTTGCTTTCTTCTTGAAAAAAGATGAGCCCAAATACTTTTGACTTAGGTTTACCCCTTAATCATAACCTCCAAGCCCCCATCTATGTAAGTCGGGTCTGATTCATTTATCACTTTATGGCTTAGCACTCAATGTTGTCCATGTTGCAATCTTTTTCTCTTATTCTATCTTTTTCTCTACCTTCTATGCGACTATCTATAACAAGGATAATAGTTGCAAAGCAGTTAATCCCTACCTTTGAATTATTTTACTTTTTTCAATTGTTTTTTTTAGAAGTTGAACACCGAGCAATATTCTTAGAATCCATTGTTCATAATTTACATGTAGTTTTTTCCCTCACTCTAAAGAATATAACATAAACCCAAACTATTTTTATTCTTATATTACTTCTAGTTATGCTTAACTTAAAATTTTACACTCTTAAAAGTTGCAAATCAATCATGAGTATGATATTCAATCATCATGTTTAACACGAGGTTATCATCTGGTGCAAGTTGCAAATCAACCATTAGTATGATATTCAACTGGAACACCACATACATAATGTAATAAAACATCATGTTTAACACAAGGTTATCATCTAAATCAAATGTATACAAATATTAAATATCCATCAAATACAACTAATACAACATAAAACATAAAATAAATATTTTTTTTAATCATATCCAATATGAAACACATTACATAGAATTATATCCATTTTATTCATACATTTCAAATATATTAATTTAGCAAAACTAAAAGTTATACATTTTAAGCATACATTATTATGTATTAAAGCAAGCCAAAGTAATTACTACAATAAAGCATAAAATATTATCGGATTGAAGATTCTCCCTTTCCAGCATTGGTGTATGCACATTGAGTCTCTTCTATCCTCCCTTTATTTTTGGTCTATCGACCATATCTATTGGGAACTTAATGGAGCTGTCGATGCCTTATCGAAGGATGCCTTCTCGGTGCAAGAGGGCCACCTTCAGTGGGAAGAATGGATCGATGAAATATTGGAATTTCAAGGATCCATTCTTTTCTTTGATGATTATCACTTTGTCTTTGTCGAAGATGTTTTAGATATATTCTATCCTGTTTTGGTCTCTTCTTGAATTAGTGTTTTTTTGGTTGTCAGTCATAAGGTGACTAGAACTTTTAGTAATGATTTTGGACTTTGTTATCAAAAGAGATTGCTATATTATGACTATGTATAAAGATATACTTTTTTATTTTAATAATAGTAAAAATACAATTTTTTTCTTCCTGTAAAAAAAGCATTATATATTAAAACAAGTCAAAACAAGAGCCACAAGGTGGCGATGTCCCCGACATTGCTAGTGGGGGCATTGGCAAGTGTATATGAAATTGTCATTAAGTGATAAAATCGATTTTTTTGGCAAAAGGATTTTTCTTTTCTTCTATTTTTGTGAGTTCCATAAAAAAGTAGTCAAGTAAGGTAGTAAATAACTTCTAATTTAAATGGCTATAGAAAATGCAATATAGAAGAAAAAAAGAGGCAGTTCTTTTGCATGATAAAAAAGAGAGAGAATAATTTCCCAACTTGAATAGAAAATTGTAATCGTATACCTATTACATACTTGCATTTACAAGTGATGGAGTTTATTAGATTGGTCAACAATTCTTTTTTTTATAACATACCCACATAGTATTAAAGAACATGAAAATAATATTCTTGCTATGCGACAAGCATTTTGTTTGAAAAGATGCCATAAATTTAAATAATGTTTGGAGAAGGGAATGTTTCAATGTGTTAGTTGTCATGTAACATATTTTGTAACTAAAAAAGAAAAAAATGTCGGGGGAATTTTTGTTGTTGTTGTTTGTTTTTCTATTTTCTTTTTCTTTCTCAAGAAAGAAATATGTATACTTGCAATTCTAAAAGAATTTAAAGTGCATCATGTGTTAACGTGGATACAATAGTATAAATGTGATTTACATTGAAAGGCCATGAACTAGTGCGTCTACCAAGCAAATATAAAGAGACATCAAAACACTTCAAATTTCTTTACAATGTTCATGTTAATGCATTTTTCTGTTTAAAATCTAATTAAATCTACATTTTCCTTAGACTACCAAAAAAAAGCTAAAATCCTGAAATCCTTAGAAATTTTGCAAGAGAAAAATAGGTCGACCAATGAAGTCTGATTATGAATGGAGTGAAAACCATGTGGATGCCATTAAATCCCCTTCTTTTTTTAAAAGACACAAAATAGAAACATTTATATATATAAAAAATCCACACATATTTGCAATACTTTTAAAATATGTATTTACAATAAATCGATTAACTTTTATATATATATATATATATATATATATATATATATATATATATATATATAATATCAAGTTAATTATTTGGTTTAATATTATGAAGCATTGTACAATTTGTTTTAGACCATGTTATAAGCAAGTTAAATTTGGAACAATATTAGACAAAGTTATATTGCCCATGGTAAAAGACCGAGCTAGTTGCAACAAAAAGGGGAAAAAACCCAAATAATTTAGTTCTTCATTCAACATGATCATCAAAATAGACTTAGTTGGACAAAAGAGGCAAAATACTATGCGTCTTGTTGACATACATACAAACAATATTAAAAACAGGTTCAACAATCTTTGCAAAAGAGAAGCAAGTGTTGCTAGTGAAGTTATTCAAAACATAGAGCAACTTGCTCTAGAAGTTTTATATGTAGTACAAAAGGCAAGGAAGACACAATGTCTTTGACAAAAACAACAAAAACTACAGTCATAGATCTGTTGGAGCCATAGCATATGCACTCCGCACCAAAGGTCGAGGGAGGATGCCCTGTACCAAAATCTGCAACACTGGTAAGATAAGCCATATTGGAATACCACGTGCAATGTCTGTCATCCCTGCACATGTGGATTATTTTCAGTGGAATTGGAGAGACAATAAATGTAATTACTAAATACAAAAGAAAACACTCAACTGTGGGATCATCGAGACTCGACATTTGCAGGAAAACAACTCGTCCAAACTAGCTAGAGGATCACCGAGACTCTAGTGTATGCAACTTGCATGGGATCTATTTTTTTCTTGCAAACACAAGTTGTGACCACTAAAAACAGGAGACAGTTAAGTGCAATATGAAGGGCGTGAATTGAAGCCATGTGCTTTTAACAAAACGGATGACACTAAGCAAACAAAAAGTCGACAGAGAAACATAATGCTCAGATGAGGAAATAACTCACGGTGTAATTAGAAATATGGCAGAGCTGGTTGAGTATTAATATAAATTCAAACTATTTTGACCACTAACTAATCCAGCTACATTCCATTCGTGATAAACAAACGCATTGAAAACAAGATCACAAAAGCTTCTTGCCTTTCCATTCCACAAATGTATACCCAAATATCCAATAGTGAATCTACATTGAACTTTCTACCCTTGGGAAATGCCCCCAAGTCCAAAAAGCATTCCTCCGATTCATCATCAAGGACATCTATACTTTTTTCTAAACAATTACGAAGCTCCTCTCTATGATATTGTGATATAGATTCTGCTCTTGAAAGTTTCCTAGCATTTTCACAAATTTGCTGGGGCTCATTGCCCAAAGAGCTCCCAATCACCTTGAGGGCAAGTGGTAAACCCTTGCACACTGCTTCAACCTACAAATAACAAATATAGTACTAGTTAAACATTGTGTGATTCTTCTACAGAAATCTACATTATTAAAACATTTTCTGGACTTTTGTCACACCACACTATTATTGTTAAAGTTGTAGATTTAGAATAACAAAACAAATCATCCATAAAAGTGGCAGAAAATCAATTTGAATTTGAACACAGTCTACTCTTGAATCTAAGAGCATAATACATAAACAGTTAGGATATGAGAATGGAATAATGAATAGTATGTGTAATTCATACATGTTTAACAAGATATTCATCTTCTGTTGACAGAATTGAGGGCTGTCCAAATCCCCAGAAGAAGAAAAGAGACAGGGCATCAGCCTTCTACAACATGGGTATGCTATATACACGACTATTGTTTGTACTTGGACTAGCATGACCTTGCTTGGTTGAGATAACTGTCTTGTATCTCTATGCTAGAAACAACTGTTCCACGTTTGATCTTGACCAAACATCATCCAAAACCAGCAAAGTTTGCTAATTTTTTTTAAAACTGAGATTATTTTGCAATTGGTAGTGTGCATCCTCTCTGCTCTGAAAAACAGACCTTGGAGCACCAATTATCTTATCCCCCGGGGTCTTCAAAAGGTCCTTTACATTTGGAGTTTGTAAAACAGTAATGATAACTATAGAGAATAAGCATTACAAACCAAAATGAATGAGTAAAATGGAAGCTTGGAGTGAAGATTAAAACAGGGAATTACTCTTACCTTTGACTTGGGAATCGTTGCAAAGGGCCAATGCAGTCAGAATAATTGCATTATGCTTTTGTTATGTTTTCCACCTACTCAATTGGCACACTGTAATTTGGGACATCCATAGTCATGAAACATCTCCAGCCAGGTACCATGTTCAACAACTTCCACCTCTTCTCTCATAGCACCTGTATTCTCTTTGGTTTCATGCATCCCTATAACCTACAACACCACCAAAAATACCAGTGCTTCCGCCAAAGATACTAGTGTTTCCATACTTGACATCGCTTCTAACTCAGAGCACCCACCTACATATAACCAACAAAGATTTGTCTCCTGCTCCAACCCAGTATGCTCTTCAACTTCATGCATCCCTATGCCCACAGATCCAAGATCCCAATGTTTCCATACTTGGAAGTGCTTCTAACACATGCAACGAGGTGACAATGTCCTTGACATTGCCATAGCTCAAAACTGATGCCTGTGCATGTCTTTGTCTATTTAATTATATCTATGCTCTCACACAGAAAATAAGGCATGAGACGAGCTTTCCCAGCCAGATCTTCTTGCTAAAGCACTATGACTGTCTCGAACATGGGCAATAGCTCTCGACTAGATTGCTGTTGAGCAGACTCTGCTTCATCACCCCCAGGCTGGCAACCTTCTCGAAGTTCACGAGAACAAATGAGACAGAGACCATAAGAACAATTTGAGCAGCTTCTGTGATAATCAACAATAGATGTAGTTACTGCAAAAAATCGCAAACGCATTGGACTGGTATGTCAGATAACCACTGTTTGCTATGGCCCTACTCTCAAAGAGTTCTTATTGAACAATATATAAGTTCACATCATGATTAGAACAGGTATGTATTAATATTTCATTTGACAAGTTAATGAATGAAAATCTGCATACCAATACAGGCGCTCATCTGGATTGAGTTTGGCCCTCGGAACTTCTGTTACTGATGCTACTCCTGATAAAAATGTAATTACAGCATGATTGTTAAATTCTAGAAGTAGAAGGTGATAATAACTCCCACTTGTTTGGGAAACACACTAATTTATCTACCTCGAATCTTCGCCTCCAACTCTTGTTCCAAGCACTGCTGAGTACGAATTTGCTTCAGCACAGGAAAAACCATATATAGCAGGTGCCTTAAATGGATTATCTTCTCGGCGTTATTTGTTTCCTTCACAATAGCCTGACCAAACAGAAAAAAGAAGTCAGTTTTTAACTGCATGTCTGCATCAATTACATTTACAGTTAAAAAATACAAACCAATTACATTCAGGCGACCATCTTCACGCAAGCATGCCTTGCAATTACAATTCCCACGACAAACAGGACAAGACTTCTCAATGTCCTTTCTAGTCTATACAGGGTAGGTACCTATGTTTCCCATTCCAAACCCACATATAGATTAAAACAAACAAGAATAAGGCTTAAGACCATGCCAAAACCAACAATCAGATTAATATTATATGCTTTAAAGAACATCATAATTGAGTGCAGCAACGATTTTAATATCTAACATTCAGCATTTTACGATTTTGGTGTGCTTTAAAAATCTGAAATATTAACCTTTGAAATGGAATATTTATGGCAATTTATATTAGGTAACGTTATTTGGCTTATGAAATTTAGTAAACACTTTGCATAATATCAAGAAGACACTCAAATTTTATAAGTATTATTCAGAGATAATATAAATTCTCCAAAGTCCTACAGGTGAACAAAAGCATTTTCTTTTTCTCAATGAACTTATCCCTGGGTTTTTTTGATGAGAAACGTACCATCTTTTAATGCAGTTGAAGCAATAGCGCTTTCATTCGCAATTAGAACAGAAAACTACGCCCTCTTTATCATTCCTTTGGCACTGATGACACATCCGGCTTTGTCCCAACAGATCTCCATTCTTAGCAGATAATTCCTGGAACAAAATGTGATGTAAGCTTTCAACAGAAGTAATCAAGCACATAGGAGTAAAACAAAATAGCAGCCACTCCACACTGATTAAATTAATAGCATGAAAAAATACACTCAAAACTGGAATTACCTCCACAGTCTAGTTTAGTGGCTCTGTCCCATGCATGGTAGTTATGAGTAACATTTTCATTCAATTACATGCATGTTTATTTAAAGCCAAGTTGAATGCACAATCTCACTGTTTTATTTAAATTCATAGCTAGTGCACCATATGGGATTACATAGTACATGATTATTGGAAATATTTTTCGCATGCTTAGTTGCATAACACAACCCAGGGCAAAGTTGTTCATCTACCAATCAGCAGCAAGGCTGACTTCTGCCGTTGTAAACTTGTTTTGTGACACTGAAAAATCATCAGAAATATAGTCAAGTGGTTTACCAAAAGATGCCGTGAAGAAATGTCTCATGCACACAATGTCCTCCGCATTGAATAACCACACGGCCAAATGAACCCAGTCTGAGGACTACATTTTATTTTTTTGGTTTATTCCATAATTGCAATAAAAACTGTGGTTTAAAAAACACAAAGACTGCATTTTCACAGTTCTCCTATTTTATTGAATATTGATGTCTTTTATAAAGTTAAAATAGTGAGTGTCGCTAGCCTTCAAATTTTGCACTACGAACTATTAAATGTTTACTTCACGGCCAAATGAACCCAGTCTGAGGACTACATTTTATTTTTTTGGTTTATTCCATAATTGCAATAAAAACTGTGGTTTAAAAAACACAAAGACTGCATTTTCACAGTTCTTCTATTTACAAGTAGGATCTGTTTGTATTTATTTTGTTTTCCTTTGTTCTTTTCCCATTTCCATTATGCCATGTGGTATGAATGTTATATTTTTAGATGGTTCTTTTGTCTGCTTCGTTTAAGTGGTTTTGTTTTTCGCATGGACCTGTTTTTCCAGTTTTCTCAGAAAATAGATACTATATAGATTTACTGAATCTAGAAATAGAGAGCACTTTCAACCTAAGTATCTGTACTTGAGAATACAAGTCCACCCCAAAACAACAGATCGGGACCTTAAGAGAGGGGTGCTCATTTTCCATTGGCTTTGGCAACTGCCCATATAAGACAAACGGCATTTCGGGTGCAGTATAAAATCTAGGTCTTTGGCGAGATACTCCATTGTCTTTGACTTTGACATCTGCCAAATGAGGTAACGACTAACAAGTATTTCAGTTGCAGATGTGGCCGAGCAAGAATCCAACCTGGGTCTTTCAAGTGGAAACAGAACTAAAGCCCTAAAGTTTTGTGATGCACACTGATGACACGAGCTATTTACTGAATTTCGACTCACTTAGGAAATGCTACCCACAGTCTAGGTTGGAGTTCTTTACATGCAGAGTCCTACAAAGAGGATTGGGATTAAGAAGAATTAGAACTGACCTTATTCGAAGAATGCCGGAAAGATTTAGGCCCCGTTTAAACCCCGTCGCTGCGCCTGGGACAGCTTGAAACAACACCTCAACCCGACGCTAGCAGGCGCACAGGTGGGGAGCATAGAACAAAGCTCGACGAGAGGGGGAGGATAAATCGAGAAGACCGGTGAATAACACATTCGCCAAGGTAATAAATCGGACAGGAGTCTTGAGTCACATCAATCTCAAAGCCGAGGCTCTGGCCAGGGGTTCATGCAGGTAGAGAAATTTAATGAAGATGACCCTTACTCGGGCCTGGAGTCGTCCTTCACCCCCGCAACAGCCGGAAACCATTTAAATTGCACCCATACTGCACATTTAAATCGGCAAACGTCACCCCGCCGCCGAGGCCTGGGGCACACAGCCCCAGGCCAACGTCACTGCGAACGGAACAAACCACAACCACATAAAATGGATTTTAAAAAAATCAAAAAATACAAATAAATATAAACTTTAGAAAAAACTTTGCAATTTGATATCCGCGATTTTTGCCACCAGAACTAATGCCCCTTGACCGAAAACTATATGTCGAGGACATAATAATTACTATAATAATAAAGCATTAAATAAATGGATATGGGTTATCTATCTAAAATGTGAAACACATTTAATAGAATTATATTTATTTTATTTTTAGATTTAAAGTTTGTTGATGATGTAATCAACCTTCCATTTAAACACTGAAATGATTAATAAATTTATATTTTAAAACCTAATTTATAATTTAAAAATATTAAAATTAAGTTATTTTAGTTTGTTGATGATGTAATCAACCTTTCATTTAAATAATGAAATGATTAATAAATTTATATTTTAAAACATAATTTATAATTTAAAAATATTAAAATTAAATTACTTTTTTAAACTTTATATCAAATTGAAATTAATAATTTTAAAAACAATAATTTTAAATAAATAAATGAATAAACATAATAATAATATTATCTTTGAACGTATTAAAAATAGCACGCCATTGTTTTTGTTTAATCTATGGATTGTTCACATTGTAACAACATGGGAAAGTGTAATGACTTAGATACCTGTAAGATCTTTTCAATTTTTATAAAGTCATACTTTTCAAATTAAGGATGAATTTTTGGAGATATCATTTTAAAAAATATTAAGATATCATTTAGAAAGATATTATAAAATTCATAAACAATATATTTATTAATATTTTAATTCTACCTCGTGGAGCCCAATGGACCCAAACAATATATTTATTAATATTTTAATTCTACCCCTCGGAGCTCAAGGGGGCCCGTTGGTGAGATGTTTATGAAAGCTTTTAAATCTATTTTTTTTTAATCTTTAAGAGATTCTGAATATTTTAATTTATTGCTTTATATAATAGTATTTTATTATTAATTGATTATTATAAAATATTTTAAGATATAAATTAAGATTTTTAATGTTTTTGACATTTTTAATAAAAATATTAATTAATTAAATTGTATTAATAAATTTAAAATAAATATCATGCTACTTAAACATTAAATATATAATATATGAATTCATTTTCATAAATACTTTTTCTCGATATTAATTAGTAATTTTTTAATAATTAATCAATAAATATTAAATATTTAAATTCAAAATATTATATATTTTAGATACTAAATTAATTTTAAATTTTTTTATATTCAATCATAATGTCATGTTACCTTGTGATTCAAAAAAGAAATTTCAAAACCCATTTCAATAACATTTATCTTAAAACAAAACATGATATAAAAGCATCACATGATTTGATTGAAGTCATGCTAATGTGCTTAAGTTTTGTAATTATTAAGATTTGTATTTATTTATTTATTATACTATTTATATATTTATTTTAAATAATACTGTTAAAGTGAATGTATCTTTTAGCTATTTAAGTTAATTGAATTTAGCCAAATGGTTATGAGCATTATCTTTTCTATTTTTTTTTGAAAGTAACATGTTAAGTTCATAATGAATATATTAATGCAATGACTTGAAGCTATTCTTATCCACTTAGCCTTATACTTTAAAAAATCTAGAATTTACAATTTCAATCTCCATCTTCTCAAAAACCACTCATCACAATTATTATTTTATTTTCATTGTAAAATGAAGATTTTTCTCTCCTCCCATGCCTCCATAAAGATAAAATAAAAATTAACAAAGAGCCTAACCATATACACTCTCTCCTCATCAAAATTATTATTTTATTAAAGATTATCCATAACTCTCACTTTGTACATTTTGAAGTTAGCTTGAAGATTATCTATGTCTTGATAATTGCTTCCTCTTGGTGTCGTGATATTGTTAATCGCATAAATAACTTTTTAATCATAGTGCCATTTAATCATATTATGTAATAGATTTTTTTTTCCAAGAAAAACCCATATATTTGTTATTCATAAATTTGAATAAGATATTTTTTACAGAGCATAGTTAACAAGTCTATCTCAAAAACATGTCCTCTTTACTAGAAAACCAAAACAAATCCTACATTCCAATCAAAACATACAACTACCCATCCAAACCATACATCCCATCCATACTACAATCATCCTCTAAAAAAACTAAGTAGTTGTGCCTTCAAGCAGAGATGTTTACATAGTCAATCTGCAAGAAAAGAACCCCTATGGACCAAAGAAGATAGTATATATTCTTCAAAAAACAACCTTCCTTCCTCCAACTCGAGATCTTCTTTGGATAACCTATCTGCCATATAGTTAAATTCTCTAAATATATGTTGAAAGTGAATGTCTTGAAAATTTTCCTATAGTTGCTTGGTCTTCCTTTGTTAACCACCAAGATTGAGCACAGAAAGTGAAGCTTTCTTAGACACCCATTCAACAATTGTCCTAGAGACCCTTTCCACCTGCAATTGAACTAAATTCTTAATATTTGCAAATTTTAACACAACCCAAAGAGCTAGAAGTTCCACTCTTGTATTGGTTCCACAACCCCCTCCCATATTTAGACAAAAAAGTGAGCCTCATTCGACTTCAAAACCACACCAATCCCACATCTACCTACAAGATCCTAGCAGGCCCCATCAAAAAAACCAACAGGATCACTTACATAAAAAACAGGTTATGTTACCTGCCTTATTCTTGCAAACCCCTTTTCAAGATGACCTTCATAAAAGGAACCAAGATTTTTTTGAATAGCCGAGTTTGCATTTGGCTTCCACCCTTCAAACAACACTTTGTTCCTGTGCAACTAGATACCCCAACAAAAATAGCTTGGGAATTCCTTAAAGGGCTCATTGGATTCGCTATCCACCCATTTCTCTAGACTGCAAGCTAATGACACAGAAATCCACAAGCCCTTAAACTTGATAATTTCTTTATGGGCCCTCCATCCATGTTTCACAAAGGGACAATGAATGAACAAATGATTTACATTATCTTTTGTATTTAAGCACAATACACATACTTTAGGACCAATTCCTCCTCTTTTTAGAAAGTTGTCCAATGTAAGAACTTTATTAGTTAGTGCCAATCACTTGAACAATCTAATCTTAAGGGGATATTTCCACTACCAAATAACCCTATACCTCCACGATCCTTCTTCCATTGAACTAGAAAAAATAGACTAATAAGATAGTTTAGTAATTACCTTACTATTAGCATTGTTCCAGGACCAAACAAGGACATCCTTATCCTGATTAAGACTAATTCCATAATACTTTAAGGCCTACACATATTCATCCCATTCATTCACTAATGGGCCTGCCAAGCCCAAAGATCCACTACTCACCCGTCTATGATCACCCCCTGCATTCCTTGTCAGTAAGGAGACTTGGACCAAAGTGCTAACACCTTTAACCTCAATGCTTATAATAAAGGAAAACACAACCTATATCCAGGAGATCCACCAATCCAAGGACCCCTTCCTACCTTCATCCTCTTTCCATCCCCAATCTTCTATTCCAACCAACTTGCTACAACAGGAAAAGCTTTAACTAATCCTACCCAGAAGTTAGAAACATTATTGATTCTTTTAGGTTCCACTCTCACCCATTCTTCAACATAATTCCCTTTAAGATACTTATCTTTTACTAGGAAACTCCACAACCTGAACCAATTAAGCTTCTACATAAGCTCTTGGCAACCAAATCCAAACTAAAATTAAAAATATTGTTTAAACCCCATCCTCCTTCAAGCTTTGGTCAAGCCAATCTTTCATAATTTACCAGGTGCATACCCTCCTTCTTTTTCTTACAAGTCTAGAGAAATTTAAAACATTTATGCCTTATCTTTTCTAAAATGAATTTAGGAACTCATGCTTTCAACAACCAGTAAACTGGAATACTTTCTGAGACAAATTTTACAAGAATTAATCTCCCCCCAAAGATAACCATCTGAAACACCAATTTCCAATCCTTTTGTCCACCTTCTTGAGCAACCACAACCAATCCCTTTTCCCATAGTTATTAGGATTCAAGAAGTACCCCAAATACTTAAAATCCTTGCCCCATATTGATCAACTAATAAGGAAAAACAACCTTTATCTAAGCACAAATCTGATCATTGAGTCCATTCTGTAGCATCACTGATTTCTCAAAGCTAATTTCCATGCTCGAAGCTGAAAAGAAGATGTTCAGTTTACCTAGATACTCCTGCCACTCCCGTGCAATCCCATTCCCAAATATTAACACATCATAAATAAATAAGGAGTGCAGGATCACATGGTTTTCAAAAACTTTGACACTTGAGATATTTCCTTCAACCCTATCTTTAGTTATCATAGGGCTCAAGCCTTCTATCACCAATAAAAAGAGAAAAGGTGATAGGGGGAAACCCTTCCTTAATCCCTTATAACTTTTAAAGAAATTACTATAAGGGTTCCATTTATTGGAACTATATAATTCACCGAAGTAACACAACGCATAATCCAATTTGTGACCTCAAGGCTTATTCCATTATAAAGGAAAACTAGCCTCGAATAAACCCAATCATCTTTATCATAGGACTTTACCAGATCCAATTTCAACAAGATGGACTCCAACCTCTTCACCTTAATATAATGCATCCCTTCTTGAGCAACACCCATTGCATCCAAAATTTGCCTATTATTTAAAAACCCAAACTGCTCCTTGGAGATATGCTCAGAAATATAACCCTTAAGCCTAGAAGTCATAATCTTAACAATCAATTTGTAGACCGGGTTACACAAGGAGAGCCTGAACTCACTAAAGGAGGAAGGGTTTGAATTTTTAGGGATTAACACTATAAATGTTGAATTTATAGCCCCTAAGACCCTACTAGAAGTCGTAGTCTCCTCTAATATACTTAGCAGATTAGGACCAACAATCTCAAAAAACTGTAAAAAAAATTCATCAGTCTAGCCATTAGGCCCATGACTCTTTGCCTTTGCAAACCTAGATAAAGTCTTCTTCACCTCCTCTAAAGTGACAAGTTCACGAACCCTCCTATTCTCCTTTGCATTAAAGAAGGAAGGATAATTATGGATAACATCTAATTGATGTAATATATGGTTATTAAATGGTCCCTAAAACAAAGCTTGAAAATGAATTTTAGCCTCCTTTTCTAGCTCTTTCTGCACATTATCGCTATTGTACTTAAATGCCTTCAAAACCATTAAAGTAAATTTAATTCAACACAAACATTCATTCACACACAATATGTGAAATGGATTGTCTACTGGTCTATTTGATCACCAAAATACTTTACTTATTTATAGTGATCCCTTCACTAACATGTTCTTTACCAGTAAAGCTACACATTGACTTGGATGGATAATATCCCATTTCTTGATCACACATCAATCACAACAATAGAAATGAAAAGACCTCATCATAGGTAATTAACAAGTATGACCACTTGCTTTTTCTCTTTCATTTTAGTACTTTGTATTTGTTGCTTAGTACACACATCTTTGGTAGATAATGTAACAATTTACAACATGGTCACATATGAGCTTTTTGTGTCAATGGGGTAATTGTAATAACGATACTTGGACTTTCACACAATCACAATTGAGCTAAATGATGATCCATACACATGCATAGTAGATGCACTTACATACATGTTACATAACTTTGTGGAGGAGGTTCACATGATATTTTTAGGTCCATTATCAGCTCATCTCACTTTTTTTCTAACTTGTATTTTCTATTTCAAAGGAGAAATTGATATACACATAAACAAGCCTTGAATGCTCTATGTTCGACAAGATAGTCAGAAACTAATCACCTCATCTCACTTTGTGAGTTCCAACCTTTCTATTTTTTAGTAATCATGGTTTAGTATTCTTGCTCAAGAGATGTCAACTTCGATAGGGTTAACTGGAAGGATGCCTAGAACAACTTACTAGCATTGTTACCCACACCTAGAATCCCATCAATTCTACTTAACCTTTAAATTAGGCCCTTATTAAATCCACACAATCCACATTTGCCTCCACCTTTTGGTCCTCATCACCTTGTATATTTTGTCCCCACTTCATTGCACCTTTTGTGGAAGTATGCAACTTATCACCGTTGTGTACTGTAAAGCATCTTTACCAATTGGACTGAATGATCCATGCGAGATGACATGCCCTTGATTATTAACTAAAAATTTATATACTCATTTTCAGTTATGGATTTTTTGACAGGGAAGGGAGCTTATGTTTGCATTGTACATTTTTTAGGGTATATTACTAATTTTGGGTTTGGCACATGGGTCATTTTATTTAGTTGTCTTACATAATTCACAAAGGCTCATGTAAAAGGCTTAGTTGTATTGTGTGTTTAAAGTTACTTTTTGTACTCTAGTTCTACCATTACACAAGGCTCTTGTGCTCAATTTCTCTATGACATTGATTTCTTCAATAGTGTTGAACCCATGACCTCCCTAACTTTGAGGGACGATATCTCATGTCTTACCTTGAGCTAACCCTAGAAGCTTTATACATAATAATTTTATATTTAAAATTTAATTTATTTTCTATAACCATAAATTAATATTTATAAATACATTAATTAATTGTAATTAATATATATATATATATATTATTTTTCCATCGGTCACAACAGGGGTCACAATAGGGTTTAAACATAACTGTGTCCACTACTCTTCACCAATATGTTACTTCCATCTAAACCCTTTTGTAATGGGAATGAAAACTTCTGCTGGAAAAAAATGGGAATGAAAACTTACATAGTTATGTCAAGCAATTAACAAATTGACCATTTAATGCTTCTCCATACATATGGTTAAGAACAAAATAAGTCAAGCTACAAGACTTAAAGTCTATGGTTACAAGTAAAATACCACCAGGCGAAAAAAAAAGTCCCAGGAGCATACTTTGAAAAGCAACATGGAGACTAGAAGGCGGGCTTAAAATGATGAATCGAGTCAAGTCTTTCCGTATGACTCACGAGAGGAAAATGCATGCTTCACAGGCTGTCGTCCACACAGTGAAGTTGGTACTAAATTAATGAAGCCTTGTTTAATCTCATTCCATTAAGAGAAGAAGTTGGTACCTAAATGTTGTCAGAAAAACAAAATAGAAATGTGTACACTCAGGATGTTCATGTGGTCCATAGGTAAGATGGAGACGTACCACAGACGTGGTGGAAAAATCCAAATATCGGTTTGTACACCTACCCATGGTATTCTATTCGATTCGACAATCAGACAATCGAAGGAACTTTCGTCATTGCGTCGGGAATGAGAACAGTCATTGGGAAATTTCCGACCACTTCTAAGCTTCACTTGGTGGCGTGGAGTAAAACGGAGCAGAACAGGGTTCGTGGGAGTTGATTGGCAACATCGCAACAATTGCAGTGAGTCGTTAGTCATGCAAACTTTTCAAGACTAAAGCGAAAGCTACTGGTTACTGTAGACATGTGGTGCTTAAAAGGCTAAAAACCTCTACCTTATCACTTGTCTTTGCCTTTGGGTCTCTGTCTGCTCAGCCTCAAATTCAAGCTTCCGCCCAGGTTAGCTCAGCTTACCTCTGCATTTGTATGCTTATTCCTTTTTGTTTCTTTTCTATATGCTTTTTGTAATCACAATCTATGTCTAAAATGAATTGAAGTCTTGCTATACTCGAAGCAAACATCTAATTATATTGTAATGGCGTTTGAGATTTCTCGATACTCAGAAAATCATGTGTTTCACACAGTCTTACGCTGGTTTAGCCTAAGGGCTCAACCAACCTGCTCCTGGGCATTTGGCTGGTTCCACGTAAAGTGTCTAGTTCAAATCCCATGTGGATGCCATACATTCGCATTCACGAATGTAGGCAACATTCCTTGGGTTTTTCTTGAAAAGTCAAAGCTAAAAAGATTGCATTATGTTATATGAATTAATAGTAGTTCAGACTCCAGAGAATTTCTTCCAATTAAAGATTATTTAGCTCAAACTATAATACTACTGCATACTGTGGAGTTTCGCCCAGAAACCAAAGCTACCATATTCTGCCCTCAAATCAGATTCCAAAAACGTACTATTTATCAACAATGAGAAAGCAAAATATTCATCTCTGATACTAGTGGTACAAACCCGTAGAGTGTGGAGCCCTGCAATTAGAAAGTCACAGATGCTGATTAGCGAGTTGAGACTGTAATACTTGCATAGAATCAAAAGCTGAGGGGAAAGAGTGTATTCAAAGTGTTGAGAAACAGTTCGCCCCCATCAAAGTTTTTTAAAAGAACCTTAAAATACCAAATCCAACATGTTTCAAAATGAATGCCAGGTAGGCGAGTATTTACTCTCAAACGGCCTTATATAAATAAAAACACCGCTGGATTTAATTTTGGACCAGTTTTAGCCTACTTCATTTTGGAAGCCTTGGCCCGTAGATCACATTGCAGCTGTTAGTTTATTTAACAGATTATAACAGGGGTCCTAAAACAACCACGGTCTCCAATGCTAGAATAAAATCTGACAATGTGATTTTTATGTATGGCCATAGTATTTCCTTACACTAGAAGTGATCCAGATGGGGAGCGCATTAGTGGAATTAATGCAAGCAGAACATAAATTATGGTACTTAATTAATCATACAGCGTCTGTCATATTATGGCAGGACTCATGAAATTTAATAATACTGAGACAAACATTACGTAAATGATAGTGTGAAGATGTGTATAGCAAATCAACTCCATTTTTTTTATAAATACGTCAGAAAAATATATACGCATGGTAGAGCAAAAAGTGGAAGGGTATATACGATGGAAATCATAATCTCTTCCATTATGCAACTAGGACTGAAATAAAATCTGAATAAGCTATGGGCTCCAAAGATTGGGTATCTTTGATCAACAGAGTGGCTAAACTTAACCAGGAGTTGATGGCATACCTCATCACGTCACATAGAAGTTTAGAACAAAAACCAGACAATAAGCTAATCTCATTCTCAAAAACAGACTTACACTTGATCTTCCAGAGAATGAATAAAACAGAGATTCTCAAGCAATGCCATGTCCCAGTAAAGGCATAATGCACTAGGGACAGACAATCTCCAAACAAGGCAGCACGCTGACGGACCCTGTCATGAAGTAGCACTAAATACTGATCCTGCCGAAACTTCCAGCAACTCTTGCCACATTGACACTCCCCAAAAATATGCTTCATAGTCTCGTAGTGACTAGTCTTTGAGTAATGACAGATAAGGCAAAGGTCATTAGAAAGTCCACAGTTAGCCAAACAGGCCTTGGATGGGATCCCCTTATTCATGACTAGCAAGGTAAAACTCACAGCTTATAAGAAAGCCAAATAGACCAAAGACTCTGAAGTCCACGCACCCATTTTTCCTCCGCATCAGTCGACACCCATCTCACATTGAGTACCAGGAATGACGGATATCGAATACAATCACTGAGAGTCATACTGCTGAAGAGGGCGACCGAAATTCCATCCCCAATCCCTCTATAAAGGCTTGGGCATCCTTATATTCATCTTGAATAACTCTTTTCTGGGATGAATCCTCTCAACTGCATAAGTGAAGGACGTCTGAGGCAATCAGTCCAAACTCTTAAGCAAAAGTGTGCAAATCCTTCTAGGGATGCATGGTTGCATCTGATGAGTCTCCCTAGAAGAAAAAGCCCTACTTGCTCAACTTGCGTGCCTGAAGTGAGGCATATCTACAATACACATACCTTGCATCCTCCAGCTCCAAATTCATATTAACAAAGGAGAAATGTACAGCAAGAAATATGAATATTAGGAAGTCTTAAACAACCGATCAATTATCCAAACTCATTTACAATGTCACGAGGAATATAGATGATATAAGGGAAAGCATCTGTATGACTAGAGCAAAGGCTAGGTTGCTTTGCAGAAGTTTTGGAGAGATAAGAACAAAGACAAGCAAGATTAGAGGAAAAGGGGATTTAAGCTACCATATTTCAGGAATCAACAAAATTCATTTCAGCAAAGTAATCCAACTCGGAATGGACCAAAGAATGGTAGTCTCAAGAAAAGGGACGAATCAACAAATCAAATGTTGGGGTTGTGGAGGAAATCATTTGTATAAGGAGTGTCCTCAAGGAGGGATAGAATGAGGACAGTGCATAACATACAGGAAATTAGTACAGTGGAAGATGTGACCAAAGATATCCCAAGAATATATGCAGCATTCAACAATCGACAGGTAGTGTTGGAATATCCAACAATATTGAGAGGGGGGGGGGGGTGAATCAGTATTGCCTTCTTTTTCTTTTTATTAAAACAATTAGTACAAGACACACAAATAATCAAACAAGTTAGGACACAAGATTGTTAATGTAATTGTAACTTCGGAAGATATTCACTTGTATATTTTATATTGTATTTGTATTTTATCTTTGAACCTCCGACGGAGATGTTTATTCCTCCGTTCGGGAGAGTCATTATTATATTTGGGTCATGTAAAGTCATTGAGGTTAACCCTCCATTGTATGTCGGGACATTAGACCCTAGAGTTAAGTTATTAATGGGTTACTAGACTCTCCTAGAGAAGTCGGCCCAGTCTAGTGAGGGTAAAGGTCAAGTGAAAGATAAAGTATAAATAGAGAGGGTGCTCCTCTCTATTTGCTCATTCACTCACTCATCAAGTTCGCATAAGTGAGTAGGAGGACAAGTTCGCACAAGTGAAGAAGAGAGAAGCTGCTGGAGACCATTTCTACTTTTGGGGTTTGTTGTATTGTTGCTCATTCTATCTCTAAGGAAGTTGCGGGGTTTTCTCCTTTATGGTTTCCTTGATGAAATTATTTGTGTCTCTTGTCTCTTGTGTTTGAATTGCTGTGCATGTTATTCTCTCAGATAAGATCCTAGATAATCTTGAATTAAATTGTAAAAAACTAACAAAGATTTTATTGTGGAAACCTCAAAGAGCAAACCACAAACTCATACTCATTAATAAGATGAATTTTACAAAATTGTTTATTTGCTTCTACAGAAGGGATGCAACTACACCCCAGTTTTTGCCTGCTGTTACAGACAAGGATGCTACAACACCCCAGATCTTCTGCTTGCTGCTACAGGCAAGGATATAACAACACCCTGTTCTCCAGCTTCTACTGGATGGAGGCTACGACCCCCAGTAGGCTTCCTGCCTGCCCTAGCACTACCCTTCCACCCTTAGATGTTTTTGTAAATCTTCTAGATCTCTCTCTGATTCTGTCATATATTCTTCTTCATCTTGCTGAATTTTGTCTTCTTATGCTGTTGAATGATCTGGACTTCTTAGACACCAAAGACATACTCTCTTCCAATCAGAATCTTCATTTAAATACTTCATTTAAATACTTCATTCATGCCTCTTTAAATCATCATACCTTTTCAGATTCGTACCTCTTCAAATCTCTGGTATTTTATCTTTTAATTGTAATTCTGTTTTCTTACTGATTTAATTAATTAATTTATGGATCATTTTCAAGCCTGTGGGCTTCAATCATTCTTCATCTGCGGGCTTCCTTCATCTCTGATCACGGGCTACCACTTATTTCATGCTTGCGGCCTTTCCTCAAACCTTCTGCGGACATCTTTCATTTCTGACCACGGGCTTGATCTTCCTCTACTGCGGGCTTCATCATTTGCGGGTAGCTTTCTTGGCTTCCTCTTTTCTTTCCTGTAGCTTCCACAAACCCTCTGCGGGCATCCTTTAAGCGCCTACGGGCTTCCTTCATGCACCTATGCTCTTCTTTAAACCCCTGCGTGCATTTCATAGCTTTTATGGACTTATCTAAGCCCCTGCGGGCATTACCAAGCCCTTATGAACTTATCTAAGCCCCTGCGGGCATCTTCTAGCCCCTGTGGGCTTCACCCTGGATCCCTGCGGGCATCTTGCTAGCCCCTGTGGGCATTTCTAAGCTCTTATGAGCTTCTCTAAGCCCCTGTGGGCATCTTCCAGGCCCTGTGGGCTTAACTTTGAGCTCCTGCGGGCATATGAGCTTATGAGCGCTCCTCATAACCCTTGCTGCGAGCATATTAAGCCCTTGTGGGCTTAACTAAGCCCTCTTGCGGGCATCTTTTAAGCCCCTATGGGCTTAACATCACCCCCTGCGGGCATAACATAGCCTCTGCGGGCATTCTTAAGCCCTGGTGGACTTACCCCTTCTTATTGCGGGCATATTTAGACCCTTATGCCTTCACACCACAAGCCCTTGCGGGCATATCAACACTTAGCCATTTTTAAGAGTTTCCTCCAAGTTAATTCTTAAACCCTAGTTTGGCAGACTTGTAACTTTTACCTCAAAAATTATTAAGGCAAACTGAGACCATGAATAGGTAGCCAAACCAACACACTACACCTTGACTATACGCTGCGTGCATTTACTTCAACCCATAATTTATGGCGGGCATTCTTCTGAGACTACTTGGTCATTTTTACTTGTTTTGGTGCAAAACCCTGTTTTGGTAGACCTAGAACTTTCTCCTCAGAATTGATGAAAGCAAACTGAGACCATGACTAGATAGGAACTATAACAAGCTATAGCCTGGTACCATGGTGCGGGCATTTTAATCAAACCATGAATTGTGGTGGGCATTCTCTTAGACCCTCTTAGACCAGTTGTGGGGTTTTCTTCTTTATGGTTTCCTCGAGGAAAATCTTTGTGTCTCTTGTGTTATACTGTGCATGTTATTCTTTCAGTTAAGATCCTAGATAATATTGATTAAAAGTAGAAAAACTAACAGTCCCAATGAGTTACTAAGGCTTTTAAGCGATTTAGTTTTGATTGTGTAAGTTTTTCAGGAGTTTTGAAATAATCATTGAAATCAAGAAATACTTGCAAATGTAATTTAAGATCAACAACATGAGATAAACATAAAATAACACATGAGATTTGAACAAAAGATTGAAATGTTGTAAATATGATCAGTGCCAAAGTGGAGTCGATATTGCGTGTTGCTGAGAAAGTGAAATGTTTTGCGAGTGCTTCTTGGTTAATTTAAATTTATTTTGAGATGAGATTTGATTATGGGAAAAGGGGAGCTCCAGATATACTGTGAGGTATGAGGAGTAATGTCCGGAAATTAATCAAAGGTGACTTCTCACGAAGATATGTGGGCTGGAGCGGAGTCTCGAGGGCATGTTCATCACTACACCAACAAGGGTGTAGCCTAACGGTGCCCTGAGGTCGCTTCCCAGTGGTTCTCGCATCTTCTGAAAAATTTCCCCACACAATAACTAATGTCTGAGTGCCGTATTTTCACTATGTTTGGGGTTGTTGATTTTATTAATATTAGTTTTTTAATTAGGTGTGAAAAGTTAAGGAGTTGTTGCAACTCTTTTTGATTTTCCCGGGACTAGGCCAATGCCTGCAAAGGGAAGAGTAGACTTTGAGTTGGCAACAAAATATTTGTTTCGATTGATAAAAAAAAAGGTAAACGATTGAAGTAAAGTGTTATGCTAATTACTAAAGGCAAGGAATCTCTTTTCTGATCATCCGATCATGTACTCAGTCAAAGCCCTTTATGTGACGGCGAGAGCATACTTCGGGAGAGAAATGCCAAGTTCGTTACTTTAAAAAAAATGAAGCAAAAAATTGAAATGACTAATGACAATATTTATGATCTTTTAAATTGAAAGTATACTGCTTGTTGTGCATGTGTGTTTGTGTTAAAGCAGAAAACAAAAATTGTTAGAAAAATTCACGCCACAAAAAATAATGCGAATCCCCCCAGGGGGATGGGGTGTGGGCACTGGGTAGCCCACTTGATTTGTCTTTTTTATTTATGATTTACAATAAAATTTAAAGAAAAGGCCTTGGATCTTTACAGATCTAGATCCAAAGGCTTACAAAAATGCAAAGGGAGATTGTCGGATGAAGCTGGGATGCCCCGGGAAGCTCCAGAATGGCCCAAAATAAAAAATATGGAAAAATTCTAAGCTAAACTTGTTACACCAAAATGTCGTCACCCTTGTGCAAGTGTCACAAGTGTCGCAAGTGTCGTCGTCCTGACCTAGTGTTGTCACCATGACCATTGCAAGTATCGTCATTATGACCAAGTGTCGTCATCATGACCGTTGTGATAATGTTGTCATCTTGACCATTGTGTAAACTCTTTGCTATTTTACCTAAACCCATTTTAGAGTAAAAACACATCCCTGAAGTTTCCCATGACTGGAGGGCTTAACTGACCTACTTTTCAAGGTCGTCGCAGTCTGCCCTTGTGCAACATGCGACGTCGCAGGTTGTCCTAATGCAACCTGCGACGATGTCAGTTATTTGGATAAAAAGAGTATCTTCGAAACCATTCTCGAAGATGAGTGATGTGGAGGCCTATTCCTAGGCTCTAGGTGAGGTGGCATTTCGGTTCCTAACCTTATGGGAAGATCCCTTAACCATCTCCTCCTAATCCTCAACCTACCCTATCTCTTTAGCCCTATATAAACACCCACTCTTTCCATGGGAGGGGGGGAAGGTCTATGGTACCCTTATGCTGGTAGAACCCATATTGGTGATTGGGAAGCTTGTACCATCTTGGAGGTTTGGCTTGGACATGTTGGATGGAGGATGCAACGTTGAGGCTTTGGTTGTAGCTTCATCCTTTCTATGTAATTCCTGTTATCACACAACTTGTAGTTGCCCCTAGTGGTATCCCATCCGAGATGGTAGAGGAAATGGACAACTAAAGAGGTGACCCAAGAGATGCCACGGTTCCCAATGCAAGGTGGGAGTCACGTCAACAGAGGCACTCTTCACTTTAGGTCAAGGTGAATCAAGACCAAGGGGGAGACCCTATAACCAATCAAAGATGATTGGACCCAAACAAAGGTTCCTAGGGATGAGTAAATGGTGAGTTACGGAAACCAATGCAAGGTAAAGTGGACCTAGAAATTGAAGTATGGTTGAAGGTGGTTTGAGGAATGATTAGTGTTTCGACCAATGTATGATTTATGCCACATGATTAGTTATAATGATAAGATATGGTACCATGTGTTATACAAGTGGGTCCTACTTTATTGGGATATGTGAAATGGATTAATATGGACCCACAAGGTGAAATTAAGGGATGCAATTGGCACTAGAGGATATGTGATGAGTAGATCTATGGATCTAAGTTGAAATTAGGAATACCCATGTACCGGATCTAAGGTTTGACACAATTCCCAAGGAGTGCGACTTGCTTAAGGAGGACTAGTGCCTTGTTGGATGGGTTAATGGAGTCAAAAGATATGTCAAAGTGTAGATCGGGACACCTAGAGGTCAAGACAAGTGGGCTAATTGAGGTAAAGTGGTTGAATCTTGCTAGATCTAGGGTTTCATGAAATGACCCAAGTGGACCACAATCCCTTAAAACAAGGAATGCTACCCCCAAGGCAGATCGTCACAAAATGATACTTTAGATATAGGTTTCAAGGTATGTCCGTTCCAAATCCACTGAAATCTCAACTACCCAGGTCCTAGAAGTGGGCAAACTCAGTCACCCAAGGAAGTGCGACCTTGCTCAAGGAGGGCTAAAAGGTGGATAAGGTGTGTCAAATCAAGTCCAATGGCCACCAAATTGTAGATCCAAGTGGTTTATGCAGTGATCTATGTGGATCTAGAAAATCAAGTCAATCCAAGGGTTAGATCTTACTAGATCTGAGTTTTGAGGTACCAAGTAGTTCAAAAGGGGGTTTTAATCCCTTAAAATGTGGAATGACGCCCACAAGGTAGAAATCACCCAAGTAAAAGTCTAGGGGTAGGTTATCAAGTGTGTAGATTGCAAATCAAATGGGATCTCACCTACCCATATGCTAGATCTAACCGAACAAGCCTCTCCAAGGAAGTGCGATTTGGTTCAAGAGGGCTTTATTGCCTTGAAAAGTGTGTCAATTTTAACCCAATCACCACCAAACTATAGATCCAACTAGGGGTGGATGCTATAGAGGTGGGTTTTTAAAATCTCTTCAAGAGCAAGGCTAGATCTAAGTAGATCTAAGAAAAACCAAAATGAGGGTTTTGAGTAATTAGGGTTTTTATGATCTAGAAATTATGGATGATTCAAAGAAGAAGAAGATCATACCTTTGGAGCATACCTGGATGAAGAGATGAATGCTAGTTGAGATGAGGATTACTTTTGCCAAAGATCAAATGGAGAATTTTTGAAGCCCTCTTGCAAAATCGATTTTTCCAAGCCACATATGTGTCCCTCTAACCTGTCAAAACCAAGGAGCAAAGCATCAATCAGTTTAACATGTTGAAGGTAGATACAAGCAAGAAAGAGATAAGCAAAGAATAGTTGGTGCAAAGACAAAACCACTCCCTGTTTAACCCAAAACGTCCTCCTCCAAGCTTGAAGGGCAAGCCTCCCCACCAATTCGCACTTGTTGAAGAAGTCTTCTCCACCCGTAAAAAGATATGGCAAATATGCAAGATAGCTACAATAGATCCTCCAGTGCAATGGACAAAAGCATTTACAATCAAAACAACCAACAAAAATATCAGTTGGATTATTACACCCACTGCTACTAGACTCTTTGCAATTTAGGCCAAGACTTCTCTCCTTGTCTTCATCTTTTATGACCCCTGGATTCTGAAATAATTCCTTATCGATTTTCCCCTAAGGCTGGCAGGAAAACCAGCTCCGATACGACTATAATATCCCCAATATGATACTATGCAATTTTGTTGTTTTAGTTGTGCGATTTTGTCAAACAGTTGCATTACGATTGTTTATGTCTTTCTTCATACAATTTGCATACATTCTCAAACATGTATTTTGTCAAACATATTGCAAGTAACCCAATTACACATGAAATAGAAGAGACAACTTGGCATTTTATTATGAATAGAACTGAAATCAAAACAACACAAATTACCAATGGCTGTTGTAGTAGCTATAGTATAATCACCAAAAAACTCAATAACCATCAAATACCGGGATTATTGCCACGATTCCTCTACTAACTAATGCATCCGCAAAAGGCCGTCTTAGCTTCCAACTCTGGACCAAGAAAGATGCTGCACTGTTCTAAGGGCAATTCGTCCCCTTTGGTTGTTGTCGACATCCTTACAACTAGTCGCACCTACCACAAATGCTCTTGGTATGCCTCCACAGTTCTCGACCCCTCTCCTTGGGTTCACGATCCCTCTCCTTGGGTTCACGATCCCTCTCCTTGGGTTCACAGCCTTCTTCCCAAGTGTCAAGACCTTCCCCCAATAGTCCCGTCCTCCTCCAAGAGCCTCAGCTCTCTCCACAGGCTCTCGTCCTTCCCCAAAAGATAACTTCCACTTCCCCTCTAGACTCTCGGTCCTCCTCAAGTTGACACGGCTCCTTCTCAAGACTCTCGGTCCTCTACATCAATGATATGATCTCCTAAAAGCCCAATGATCTCTGGATGCCACGATTTGCCTCACGGCCTCTTCAAGTAGAATTTCAGTCTCCCTCCACGGGTGCTATGGTTTGCTCTAAATCCACCGATCAACAACAATAGGAGACGACTCCTTGGTTTCCCCTCTAGCCACTGTAAGACTCGATGCCACAAAAAGGTGATCACGACCCCTTTCCAAACTGCCCAGATTCCAAAGAGATGAGCTCGGTCTTCTCTTTGATGCCCACGAACTTCTAAGTGCCACGACTTTCTCAAATGCCCACGACCTTGCTAGGAGAAACTCGACCCTCTATGATATTCTTTCAATCAATCTGCTCCAACCCAAATTTGAAGATAAAATGTGAAATGAAGTTCAATGGAAATCCCAGGTGGATTCCCCCTTGTCTAGCTAGGGTGGATATCTCACCATCAAAACCAAACCAAAAATGAAAGGGTTTTCCCAAACCCTAATGAAAACCTTGGTACATGTTACCAACTAAGTTGTACTTGGTTGGATTATCAAGTGCGAGCAAAGTCGAACATGTTACATGTTCATTCAGTGATTTGATGTCCATCAGGCCTTTATAAGGGCCCCTTTCTTAATTTTTTGTTCACATGTCCATGCCCTGCGGGGTTTGTAATAAAATGTACTAGCATGGTATTTATGTAAAGGACTTGGATTCCTAGGACTTGTCGATCAAGTCGGGTATTCCGAGGAGTTTTTTCACTTATTAATTATGTCTTGCATTTGTGCATAACATAATTTTTGAGTTTTTCTCCTGCTCCTCCAAATCTAGAATGACTGGTGAGATTTATGGGCCTTAGGGGGTTATTAAAGTCCATGGGTTAATGTATATGAACATGCTAGGCATTAATTTTGAGTCGTATGGACATCTGCTAGGTTCCCCTAGGTTTTTTTTTATAATTCTGACGAAAAAGTATTTTTCCGTAAATCTAAGCCATTTTTTAATGGTAATTAAAAAAATTGAAAATGATGTAAAAGTGTGGTCTAGGGGTCTTCTTTGCCATGGGGGTGCTCATTTTCTAGCTTAGAGCACCCACAATACCCCAAAACCCACTTTCCATAGTTGTTTAGTCATTTATTTTTCACTTATGCCCAAAAAAACAAAAAAAGTGAAAAATTGGTGAAAAAATTCCAAAAGTCAAAAAATGAGAAAAATCAAATTCCAATTTTTATGGGATTTGAAGTCATGTTTGGTTCAGCTATATGCTATAGGAGGTGTAAGAGAACATTTAGTAAGGTTTATGGGCAGCTAGAATGGTGGGAATAACTCCCCACTTGAGGGGGGCACATTTCCCCATGAGGGGGCGCATTCCCCAAGAGAGGGAGCCCATGTATCAAGGAAATTGCAGCTGAATTTATGGGATGTCTTGTGGGATGAATTTGGGCTGATTTTTGCAGCCAAATTTTTCTTGGTTACTGTTATCACACCATAGTAGTTGGGCTACTATTCTCGTTTAGCAGATATTTACACTTTTGAGAGCTTGGATTTTTCAGAGATTGGCTATGATGAGCTTATTATTTGTGATCACTCATGGATTAGAGCAGTATATTGTATTAGATTTTTGTTAGAACTTGTGCCAAGGTTGAGCCTTGAGAGCTTAGATTTGATGATCGATGTGACGCTTTGTTCCACACAGTTTCAGTCCAGTGCCCAATGATTATATTGCAGCAGTGTTTCAGATGATTATTTTGATGAGATGTGACCTATGGAATTCTGATTACTGACTTTGGATTATTATCTTGTTGCTTTAGTCATTTTCACACCTTTTGACTTGGTATATGATTCATGACGTGGCAAAACTGTTTAAAATAAAATGAACTATCTTTGACGATGTTATAAATTATAAAATGGACCTACTACTTGCACACTTAGGTTTTCTGACAAAACTCATTGGTTTCATTACCCTCCTATGAGCATAGATATGGCCTTTCCTGATATCCTTGTCTGCTAGCTTAGGCACCATTTTCACTTGACTCCATCCATCCATGACCTGTCTTATTTGGCTTTCACCTTTGACTTGCCTTCTTGACTTCTTGATACTGAGGACTTCCCCATTTCTACCTCTGTGTTGGACCGCATCCATGTTTGTTTTGTGTCTTGACTCTGAGTTGGTGACAAAACTTGCCCTTGGTGAGTTGGATTGTATGCCTAAATCATTCTGGTCGGTTGTCCCGATGTTTGGCACTATGTAGAACTCCCCCTAGTCACTTGAGATGTTGTTGGCTAAAACTAAAAGCTCATGTACTACTTGGAAATCTTTATAAATACGCCCATGGAAACTGTAAACTCTAGAATGTGTTTTTAAACACACGTGAGTAAAGGGCAAGAGCGATCAACTGCTAAAATACTCCTCGAAGAGTATAGAAAAGGTCCAAAAATCAAATGTTACTCAAAAGTTATATCTATTATTGCTGACCTTATATGTATAAACATGCCCCAGATGCAAGCTGCAATTAGTTGTGCCTCTTAGCACATGTGAAATCCGAGGGGTTATGTAGGCCAAAAAAGGCCATGAAATGAAATGAATGATTCTAATGAACCTGCGTCAACTTGATGTAGACATGATGCCTAAGTTGAATAAACACTCTCTAAACAACTTATCCATTTGTGAGGCACAACCCTTCCCTTTGTTATTTTTTCCAGCACAGAGTGTAGCTCCCCTTCTCCCCGTCCAAAGTGTCATTTAGTTGAGTTTGATCAAGTCACCCCTTTAGCCTAGCCTTGTTCTTAGCCTTCATCCTTAGCTAGCAGTTAGGCCATGTCCAATGGTGAGTTTGTCATTAAAGCTGTTGTGCAAGTAAGACATAAATAACATTGAAAATATATACATGATAAATGCCACTGAATGATGTTTGTACTTTAAGTTGAGTTGTGAATATGATCTAAAGGAACATGTCTTAGTCTTTGTCATAATCTTGTCCTTGGTTATATTTTGACCTAGTTAAACGTAGTTTGACCATGGTCATTCTTGGGATCCGTGATGATGTGGACCATGTATGCTTATGGATGATGATTGATGGTCCCACATACTCTTATTGATGACTCCATATGGTGGACATATGATTCAAATGATGATTGATGCAGTTCAACAGTTTATTATTATTTCCAGATCATTAGATTATACACTGTCCAGGTATGGTGGACCCTACAGTTGACCCTTCAGGTCAACCCATGGTGTATGAGTACACATTCTTAGTAGATTTGGGTCATTTGGATCCATTGAGACACTTGTCCTTCAGTTCCGGGCACTTCTGACAGTGATAGATGCATTTTTCCACCTGTTGACCAGTTCTGGGCATGATTCCCCAGCCTGTCCAGCAGAGGCCTTGGAGGCCAGTTTCACCTAGGGTGTTGTATGGGAAGGGGGTGGTCCAGCCACTTGTTTTTACCATTATACCCCCCTTCCAGATAGCTTGGTGGGCTCAGTTTGACAGCGCAGACACTCTGGGTGTTAGTTTGGGCATTGTTACGGTTTTCAAGGAGGATTAAAAATGGAATACAAGGGTCACTGAGGAATTCGATTTGGGCAATTGAGGCAAGGTTTTGGCACTTGGTCTTCACAGAGGTCTTCCAGGGTGAACCCCCCATCTTCCAGCTAGATATCATCAGTCAGTGGGGTCCACAATGGCCATAGGAGGCCTTTTACTGCATGTCTCTCACAGATTTTGAGGACAGGATTTGATCATTTGTATTATTTGGACATATTATTTTGTATTATTGTGCCATGGGGATGAGCTAGTAAGGATTGATGCCTCCTAGCCCCACCATGAGCTTCTTGAGTCATTTCCATGTTATATGAGGTGGGCCCATGTACTTTAGCCCCCTCTTAGGGATGACGCCACCCTCCTTAGTCTTTTGAGGGATGTCGTCACCCTCCTTTGAGTGATCCATGTGATTTGATGTTTGGCTCATCTTAGCCATTGATTATGTTGTGAGATCTTTTAATCTCAACCACTCATTTCAAAAAGTGGTTTTGAGATCTAGGGTTTTGGTCTTTATTATCCTATATAAGGAGGAGACCCCCGTCATTGTAAAGCACCTTTGGAGCTCTTGAATATTGGAATAGAATACTTATTTATGGAGCTACTTCTCTTGTCTTGTGGATTCTTTTGCACTTTGAATATACAGTATCTCTTCTATGTATCATTGTGGATTTTGGGGTTACACGTTGCTTTCTTGTAGGGAGGCCGAATTGGTGAAGAGGAGGACGATTTGAAGAGGGTTATTGTTGGAGGGATCCACATATTCTATCTTGGGTTGATCTTGGTGACAGGGAGTATGATTATTGTATCTTTATGACATAGTTGATGCTTTCTATTACATCTCTTCATCATTTTCAAAATTTTCTTACTTGGCTTGTTTCACTTGATCTGGTCTTGTAGGAGGAGGACGATTTGGCATCTTTGGAGGAAGACGTTTTGGCATCTTTGGAGGAAGACGTTTTGGCTTGGAGCACTAAGATCTCACTCTTGATTATACACATAGGGGAATGCTATCAATTTGCAAAGTGGCCACAAGCAATTGAGGTAAGTTCTTCAAGGTATGTACCTAGATCCATCCATTCTTCTTCATTGGTCATCAAACCCTTAAAATCTAAACCCTCATTTTTATATTTTCCTAGATCTACTTGGATCTAGCTTGGCTTTGGGGATAATAAAAAGAACCCACCTCTATAGCATCCACGGCAATTCGGATCTATAGTTTGGTGGCATTTGGCCTTCATTTGACACATTTTCCAAGACACATTAGCCTCCTTGAGGGAAGTCACACTCCTTGAGGGAAGCTAGTGGGGCTAGTTCCAAGACTTGGGTAGGCGAGATCCCACTTGATTTGCATTTGTCTACTTTGATAACCTACCCCTAGTGCTCCACCCCTTTGGTTTTTGCCTTGTGAGCCCCATTCCTCATTTTGAGGGTTGTGCCACACTTGGGTCATTGGGTGATGCATTTTCAATCTTAGATCTATGGAGATCTAGCTCACATTGGGGCATGCCACTTAAAACCCACTTTGATAATTGCCTTAGCTACCCCGATCTACATTTTGGCATCATTTGGACTCCATTTGCCTCCTCATCTAAAGGCACTAGTCTCCCTTGGTCAATTCGCACTCCTTCGGGTTAGTGTCAATTGCTAGATCCCATATGTGGGTGTTGTCTATCTCTTCCTAGATCCATAGATCTACATCTTTTCACACCCCTTAGTGTCATCCAATGTTATCGGAACCGGACTGGAACCGGCAAAACCGGCCGGTCCGACCAGTTCACAGGCTTGGCCGGTTCGGTCAGTTAAAAAAAACTCAGAAACCGGATTCTGCATCAAACCGGGGAGAAAACCGGCCGGTTCCGTACGGAACCGGTCGGTCCGTACTCTGCCAGCCAAAGTCACCTGACACGGGGACACGGGACACGTAGGACACGAAAATACGAGAGTCCGACACGGACACGGTGACCCCCGAAATCAGGACACGTAGGATACGTTTTATATACATATATATTTTTTTTAAAAATATATTAAAATTTAAAAATATAGATATATAGATCCAAAAATATTTAGAAACTAGAACATTTACAAATATTCAATAGAAATTAGAATAAAAACACATTAATGATTACACATTTGTCATTCACAAATCACGATTCACAACACATTTGTCATTCACAAATCACAATGAGACACAGATGCATGTCGGAACCATATTTCTCGTTAAGTCATCAAAATCAAAATGTATACATATATGTCGGAATGCCACTGGGCACTGGCAAATGCCAAATAGACTAATAGTAAATACAAAAAGGGGTGGATCAAGATGGGAGAATCCCATATGTCAGTAGTCCTCCTCCATGCCTGAATCAACATACTCATCACTGCCACTGCCACTGCCCTGGTCCTCATCCTCCTCCCCTTCCTCCTCCTCTCTGCCCATCCGACGATCTGCATCTGCTGTTGTGCAGGATGACCCCTCTGTACGATCACTATCATCAAAAGTGACCGGCTCTAGCACTGGATCATTTAGATCCATGTTGGCTAATGCCAACTCAGTACTGCTGTCCAAACCCATATCATCAGGAAAGACATCCCACATCTTTGTCTTTCCCTTCACCCACTCCTCCCTCTTCCTGTAAATAAGACGAAGGTTGGAGTGCACATACACCATCGACTCTGCCCTGGACTGCTCAAGCCTGCTCTTCTTCACACTGTACAAGTTCCCATATGTGCTCCAATTCCTCTCACAACAAGAGGATGATGTAACTTGAGAGATGACCCTGAAGGCTAACTTCTGTAGAATAGGGGATGTTGCCCCATGAGTTGCCCACCAAGCATAGGGTTTCTTACCCTCCCTATCTCTAAGCACATCATAGCCTCCAAATCTCCCAGTGCCAGTGGAAAAATCTACAAAGCCATCCTCCACCTCCTCAAGCATGTCTCTATCCTGAAATAGCCGTCTAAGTGCTATCTTCCTCCCATTTGCAATCTCTGCATCCATGTGAGGAGGGACTCTGTGTGAGGCCCCCGATCCACCAGTGAGCCACTCCTGAGTGTAGAACTTGGGGTTCAAGGAGTGGGCCAAGCAATGCAAAGGTGTGCAATTCTTATCCCACCTGAAGATAAGAATATCCCGAATAATGGTCCATAAGTTCTCTGCCGATGTCCCATACTCGGGACACTCATTCTCCATGACAATGGACCTCATGGACTCAATCATGGAATCCCACCCCTCATAAACCTCTGCTAGGATGGGCTGGTCCGTGTCTGCATACCGCAACAAAGAAATGATTGGCTCCATGATCTTAATAGTAAGATCCACCGTGTCCCACCAACCATCATTTAACACCAAGTCCTTCACCTTTTGTGAAGCAGCCTGATCCGTCTTTCTCCAAAAATCCCAAAACTCTGAAATCACCATGGACCCAAGAGCGGTTTTGACCTCCCTCAACCTCTTGAGCATGATGAATGAGGAAGCAAACCGAGTATCTGCAATCTTCAGCAATGAAAACTGTGTGTACTGTTTGTAGATGGTGAGGGCATTTGTGTGGTTTTGTACAAAGTTACGGATATGGCGTGCATCCTCAATAAGGTTGTCAATCCATGCCACATCCGAAGCAATGGCTTTCAGTGCTAAATTCAAGGAATGGACAATGCAAGGTGTTCAAAAAACCTGTAAGAGCAATAAAAGCATGTATCAATGACTCTACAACACTAACATTGCAATGACCAAATTCAAACAATGAGCAAATTAGAAATGAAAGGTGTCCAAAATGAACATACCTGTGGATATTTAGCTTCCACAATCATGCCAGCAGCCTTGCAAACAGGTGCATTGTCCGTGATGATTTGTACACACGACTCAACACCCACTTCTTCAATGGTTTTGATGAATAAATCACCCATAAATTGTGCATCCTTGTATTCGCCAAGAGCATCCACCGCTTTCAAGAACACCGGTCCATTTTGGGAAGATACCATGAAATTGATGAGGGGATGGTGTGCGGGATCCGTCCATCCATCATAAACAATACTCACACCGGATGAGGGCCATGTTGATCTAATTGGCTCAAGAATTTTATCTACCTTCTTCTTTGCTTTAACCAACAATGTGGTTCTAAGCTTCTCTGAACCAAGAGGCACATAACCATTTGGAGCTCGTTCCAAGATAGTTTTAACCATCTCAAAATACAATGGTGACCGTGCAACATTGAATGAAATGAAGTTGAGGTAGAAGAAAAATGCAATAGTAAGGTCTACCTCTTCTCACGCCTCTTTTTGGAAAATCCTATCCATTGGACCACCTGTAGATTGCCTCTTTCTTGTTTGATAAGTATCCTCACGCCCACGCGCATGAATGCTAGGTGGAAATGGAGGCTTGGTGCTAGAGGACTTCCTCAAGAATGGAAGAGGATCATCCTCTTTTTTCTTGCTTGCTGCTGCCACCTTCCCTAAGCCAACATGATCCTCTCTTTCCATATCCCTCCTTTGGTGAACAGTCACCGCTTTGCATGAAGAAATCCCACAAGAAGGAAGGGCCAACAAATGGCCCTTAACCCGGAAATATGTGCTCATGAACTCATGCTTGCAAAAATTGCATCTCCAAGACACATTGCCTCCCCCACCAAGCTTTGCCCCGGGTCCATCTTTCCTTGTCACATACTTCCACAAAGGGTATTTTTTTTCTTGGGCTTGTTGTCTTGCTAAAACAGGGTTAAGTGGAGCCATAGAATGAGCTCCACTAGCAGCCGATGGAGCACTTGACGGAGGAGGAGAACCGCTTGTGCTTGGTGGAATAGGAGGGGAGGTCCTAGATGGTGCATTTCTCCCTCTCCTTTGCCCCCTACCTCCTGCCCTAGCTGATTGAGACATTCCTTTTCTTTTGTGATGGTTGAGCTTGCAATCCTCTCCACAAATCCACCGGAATGCACTTGGAATCGCTTGGAAACAATGGATAGCCTTCAAATCTCCTTCAAATCTCCTTCACCTGCACATACAACTCACTCTCAACCAAATGCTTCCTTGCAAATGACAAAAAGAAAGGCAAAATTCTATTTTTAAGTGACCCGGACGCCTTTTTCCGCCAAAAACGTGTCTTGTTTTTCGGGTACGTGTCCGACAGTCGGGACACGTTGTAAATTCGTGTCCGATTCGTTTTTAGCACGTGTCCCGATTTTGGATTCGAAGTAAGGTCGAATCGGACACGAATTCATATCGAATCGTGTTCGATTCGGGACACGGAGGGGGTTTCATACGAATCCGGTTTCTGAGCTGCCAGCTAATCAAAATATATTTCTGATGTCATGGGGGTGACGTGTCTTAGTTATAGTCACTTGATTGGCCAACTAATCAACAACTTTATTTGCAGATATTTTCACATGCTTAAAATCCAATTCCTTGAAACACATGCAGGCCTGATGGATCCAAGATATCTTACTCTTCATCTCCCATGGAGGAGGTGAATTCTTTTCGTTGGTGTGATCTATGATCAGCTTCGAGTCACCTTAAAAAGCAATCTTCTACTCTTTCTTAAGATCTTCCTTTACACCAAGGATCAATCTTCCAGTTTCATCTTGATTGCTAGTTCTGGTCTCAAAATAGTAAAAACTTGGCATGGATTCCAGGATTAGGCCCTGATCGCTTCTGAACACCCCCTCTGCACCTACTGAACCTGGGTTTTCTTTTGCAGCCCCTTGAGAATTAAACTTTGCCCAACCTTCCATGAGAGGCTTCCATGTCTAGACTGTAGTTGTAATTTTCTTTACTTAACCTCTTCCCATTAACTAAAGAGATCAAACTTGACTATTTTTTTTGTGACTTTTCTTATATTATTACTATTGGATTATCTACTTCAACAATTTCAGAGGTGATTATTCTAATTTAGTTATTTGGTGCTATTTTGGTTATTTGCACCCATATTTGCTATATATATGAGAAACTTTGCATATTTGTGTATTAATGGTTTGGATTCATATGTATGCACATGAATATATATGTTTTTTTTTAAAATATGAATAGTTTATGTATTTTTTAGTCGGTCAGTTTTTTACCCGGTTTTTTGCCGGTTCCGGTCCAGTTCACATTTTGGGCTTCGTCGGTTCGATGACCGGTTCGGTTCCGATAACATTGGTGTCATCTCACCCCTAGCTTCACCTTGTGGGTCCCATTTGGACCATTCCCATATTTCAAGGAAGTGGGCCCCACTTGTGTATTTTCATGGTGCTAGATCTATCCATTAGGTGCCCCCATTCATTCATTGGTTGAAACACTTGTCACCTTTAAGCCTCTTCAACCATACTTAACTCTTGGGTCCACCTAATCTAATCAACTCATTGGTTTCCATAACTCATCTTTTACATGTTTCCCTAGGAACCTTTGGGTTAGTCAATCTTCATTGATTGGCTAGGGTCTCCCCCTTGGTCTTGACTTGTCTTGATCTAAAGTGAAGAGTGCCTCGGTTATCGTGACTCCCAGCTTGCATTGGGAATCGTGGCATCTCTTGGGTCACCTCTTTAGTTGTCTATCTCCTCTACCATTCCGGATGGGATGCCTTAAGGGACAACTACATGTTTTGTGATAACAGTTACCTCGGTTTGTGTATCTCAGATCTACTTCTTTTTGCAATATCATAAATAGATCTAATTTATTTTATTAGATCTTAAGTAATTTTTAAAGTAAAAATCTTAGATCCAGATCTAGTAAAATCATATTTCTTGTTACAGGTTGATTTTTGCATATTTTAAGGCTTGAACAAGTAGTATGTCTAGATTAGTTTAAAGGTTTATTTGGCTGATTTAAGAGCCTTTAATTTGCTACTCTTTGAGTACGCAAAGATCCTAAGGAGACAAGCCTTACAACTTGTCTCACTTAGTTCTTATTTTGCATTTTCACTTAGTTTAGTTTTTTAGAATTTTTTGGGTAATTTTTGGTAAGTCCCAAAACACTTTTAAAGTGTTTTTGGGCATTAGTTACTAACATTTGCTCGCTGTTTTGCAGCACTTCACGAATAGATGGGAGGAGACTCTGCTCAAATTTTGGCGGATTAGGCCATTCAGAGCATCCAAAAACATACTTTTTCCACTCGGAAGCTTTTTCTGTCTATTATTGTAAGCCTTTGAGTCAATTTTGCATGACTGGGGCACTTCTTATTACATTGTAAAGCAAATATTAAACGAGAGCAAGTGGGATAACCAGCGCCCACACCCTATCCCCCTAGGGGGAAAACTGTGTCGACTCAAATTTTCGTGGCGTGCATTTTTAGTTTAGATTTGCTTTTCCGGCACTTAAATAAAATTAATTAGGAATAAAATTAACCTTGTTGGTCCGTTCCATTGGCGGGCCACAAGTTCACTCAGGACTTAGTTTTTTCATTTTTTACAATTTTTTTATTTTACTACTATCAAAACACCCCCTCGCTTTTCCGAAGTACGGTTTCAGGATAAGGGCTTGCCCGAGTACTGGCCTGAAAAGAGACTCTTGGGGCATAAAAAGAAAAATATTTGTTCAAAATACTTAAAAAATTAACAAGGCTTTGTCCCCGTATGCTTTGGGATCACTGCAACTTTGTCTAAACATGCTGATCACACTAGAAAGGGACTTAGTGACTAGTAATTAGTCTAACACCGCCCAATTAACCACCCTTTACGAAAATCCGACGTAAATGACTATTTGACACTGGTGGGAAAATTTCTCAAAGGAAGCGGGAACCACTGGGTAGCGACCTCGGGATACCGTTAGACTATACCCTCGTTTGGTATAGTGTTGAACACCTCCCAGAGACTCCGATCCAACCCACATGTCCAAGTGAGGAGCCACCTTGTCAAATAAAATTCCGGACATATTTCCAGTACCTTACGGTATATTGGAAATCCCCATCCATAATAAAAACTCATTACCACATAATAATAAAATTTACCAAATACAATTGCACAACATTGTCATTTTGTTTCAAGCACTTTATTTTGACTCCATTTTATCAGCAGTGGTCTTGTTATTTATATTTTATGATGATGGATGTTTTTTTTTAAATGACAATGATGATGTGGAACAATGAATGATATTATATTTTATGTTGCATTGCTCTTGTGTAGAATTTTCTAACTCCTAGATTAGTTGTTTTCAGATTAAACACCTTAGATTTTATTTTACTTTTTAGGGTCCACCCCCCTCTCCTAGATTAGTTGTTTTCATCTTTCATAGATTAAACACCTTAGATTTTATTTTACTTTTTAGGGTCCACCCCCCGCTCCTAGATTAGTTGTTTTCATCTTTCATAGATTAAACACCTTAGATTTTATTTTACTTTTTAGGGTCCACCCCCTTGGCTTCTCTAGGAGTAAGCTTAGATGGAGGAGTCGAGTTTTAGGTCACAACACTTGACTCTGGCTTGCCCCCAAGGCCACACCAGCGGCATGAAGATTTTTGCTGCGTTTTCCCAGGTGTGCTTCCAGGCGGCAACAGTACACCAGGCTACTCCACAAGAGACCAAATCCAGAATACATGTTGATCGAATGAGGCGTTGCCCCTCCTCATATCTTCCTCTGGAGCTCCATACCATGGGCAATACCATGGAACACCGAATACCATCTTACTGAAATATCCCCCTTATAATTCAATGTCATTTAAATAATATAACAATTTTAGGTCTAAGTGACATCAAATAACCATCTGGAATGATCACTTGGAAAGGAACATCACAATAACTCAATTGTTGGACAACGTGAAACAATATTTATTGGAAAGCTCAATTTATTAAGCAAAAAATAATATTCTTCTGAATAGTATTGATAAATTAATTTGAAATTCTTGGAATTGAAGAACTCACCATAGAACAAACTGTTTCTGAACAGAACTCTATGTTGTGCAGACTAATAATAAATGACTTTTGGATGAAATCCAGATGCTATAACTCTCATAGATCACTCTGTTGTCCGCCAATATGCACACCAGCAGCGGAAATCTTTCGAAAGCTCTCTTCACTACAAGTGAGAGAGGTGTGGCCTTGGGGGCAAGCAATGAGCCAGGTATTGTCACCTGAATCCCAGCTCCTCCGTTTAGGCAAACTCCTAACGAAGCCAAGGGGGGTAGTCTCTAAAAGAGAGTTTCACTAAGGCTCTTTGTGTATTTAAGTGTTTTTGATGTAGTGATGCGGATGGGTGTTTTTTAGGAGTTTTTAAATGAGAGACAATGTAAAATTAAAATATAAGACAAGATAACGCAATCCACGTTGCAAATACAAGATGAAAGATACACTTGGGCAATAAACAGATCACTTCACGTAGATATAAGCAAATACTCCAATGTTGATTTTTAAGCAAGCAAAATATAAGATGAAGGACCAGTGCCTTATGGAGTCAGAAAATAAAAGTGATTTGTAAACTTGACACAAGTGCTTGAAATGGAAAGTTTGTGAGAACGTTGTGCAGCTTATATTGGTAAATTCAAAGTTTTAATTGTCTTGATTATTAGGGCTAAAACCAAGGGCATTCAAAGAAAGTCCGGAAAAGACAATATCAAGTGCCTCCGTTCAAGGACGTGTCGGGCCACCCAGTGCTCTAGCCAGGCCGCGCAATGCAAGCCAGCAAACTAGAGGCTGAACATGGAATCCCGACGCCCTCACTAAGAGATTACCCACTGAAATTATCTTATCGATCAACTCCGGATTGGTTGGTTATGGGGGTGAAAGTTTTAATTAGATTTTCACTTGTAAATTATCAAGTCTTCCACCTTTCTGAGTACTAGCCCAATCGTTTCCGGTTGGCAGAGCATACGGGTGTAGGACAGAAACCAAGATAAATTAATTAAGGGGTGTATGAGTGGAAAATTTTATTATTAGAAAAACCTTGTTCAACTCTCCGACAGAGAGCGCTCTTGACTCGGTCTTATGACCACAGTTCAAGAGACTTGCTATATTAGCAATGCCTAATGCAGGGAAATGCAAAAAACTAAAATGCCCTCCGATAGAGGGTGCTCTTGACTTGGATTTGGCCAAGTTCAAGAGACTTTGGTTTATTTTAAAGAGGCAAATGAATTGTAAAAGCAGTATATCTTAACTTGAAACAAGATTTAAACAATAGTATTGATCACAAGATATGAATACTACTAACAATAATATTTGCGAAATAAAATGAAACTGAGAAAATCTAGTGTTCTACCACACAAACTTTAATCTACTAGGTGGGATTGATCTCCGAACAAGATCAACCACTAGAAGCCACCAATCCTGGAAACCTTCCAGCTAGCTGGATGTCCACAAGAAGTTGATGGGGGAGCGAGAAGCTACCACAAAACTATGTGGCCTTTGGGATACGATCTCAAAGTTAGCTATTCTCTGGTCAAGGATTGGAAGAGAGCTACAGAAATAAAATGCTAAGCTAAGATGCAGATTATAAACAAAATCACTATGATAGGAAAGTAAAGTGCAAGTAAACAGTTGATTAATTTAACAATGTAAATGATTGATGTACTTGCAATGCATGAGAGATACTGAAACTAAGATAAACTAAACTAAGTACGGAAAGAAAACAAACAACCAACAAACTTCCCCAAATGGGGAAGTTGGGAATGGGGACTTAAAACCCCACTCAAAACGATCTTTTATTAATGAATTACAAACGCCTTGGGATTTTAACCCTTTGAAGGACTTAGCAGAAAATAAAGACTTAGATTACAATCACTCTTATGAGTGCACAAAGGAGAGTGAAAAGATCTAGCCCTCTTGGTTAAATAAAATGGTTCAAGCTTCCTCTTGGGTTTATGTTTCAAAATTTTGCTTTTGCTTAGGAAGATTTCCCTCTTGCTTTCCTACACATGAAAAACAACTCAAGCACCCATTATTTTTGTTAATCAAATCAAAACAAAATGAAGCCAAACTAAGACTAAGAGAAGCAAAATATTCTAAGATGACAAGCAAAAAAAAAAATTAGGATGCAACCTAACATGCAAAATGCAAGCAAAGTAGCGTGCAATGCAACTAAGTGAAGCAATCTACTCAAGCAAATGCACTAACTATCAATGCAAGAATATACAAATAATGAGCAAATTCGCTAAGCGAAACAACAAATGCAAATGATATGCAATGCAACTAACTAGATGCTAATGTACATAACTAAATGCTAATGCAAATAACTAACTCCTACTAACTGTTCACAATTGTTTTGTGTGTTTTTAAAATGTTTTTTAGGGTCTTTTTAAAGGATTTAAGGAGATGGCGAAAGGGTAGAGGAAGGCTAGCAAAAGAGAAGAGAAGAAAACAGGGATATAGGGCAGCAAAAGAGAGTTTGGACAGCCAATAGATGGCTGCCAAACAGTGGTGAAATGGCTGCAAAAAATGAAGGGTGGACAGTCAACTCAAGGGGCAGCTCAAAAGCAAGGACAGTGGGCAGCAAAATGAAGTGGACAGCGGACCCAATGGGCAGCCAATGAGTGGGAAACAAACAGTGAAAAGAGGAGAGGAATGAGGGCCAAACAAGGCCAAGTAACCGGTAACCAAGAGTTTGAAGTTTTGTAATGAGGGGATGGAGTTTAGGAGTAAGATCTCCTTATGTTTTATCCTTTCGAAACAAGCCCAACTATATAGATCTTGAAAGACAACAAAAGTTTAGAAATTTCTTATGATGATGGAGATGAGATCGATGCAACCGAGCTCTCACTCTTCTCCAAATGATAGATCTGTCAAGACAAACAACTTGAAACCCCGTGAGATCAAAAGATATAACTAGTATGCTAGGAAAAGTCAAACCAAGATCAACACTTCATATAACCGAATACTTGTATTCATCAAAATTATAACAAACTTTGCATAATAATCCAAATTGACAACCGCAAATGGAAAAATCTTATGTTCTAGAAATAGATCTCTAAAGCTAGTTATTTGATCTACACATTAAGAGACAAGATTGAATGCAAGAAGAGATATCACCTCATAAGAATAACATCCACCAATGAAGAACGAATCATATAGACCTCCAAAGTCGAAAAGTTTTATTCCAATGAAAGATGTTTACAAATTTAGCAGAGTTTCTATGCCCAAAAGATCCATGAGATAATAGCCCAAATGGGCCTCTCTTTATAGTAAAACACACAATCTAAACCCTAGTTCGAATTTGGCAATGGCAAGTAGTTTGAATTACAATCAACACCAAGCTTTGGAGCTAACTCGAATGACAACTCGCCTTAGTTGGTAGGTGAAATAGATAGGTGGCATAGCTCGACTCTAATGGTAGGTATGATGAAAGCTTCAACGAATCAACACACTCCAACAAGGATGCATGCGAGCTAGGTAGGAAAGGCGTGATCTTTGGTACGATTGACGTGAGCATGTGGTAGGTGCGAGCTAGTTTAATGGATGGCAAGTGGCAAATGGTAGGCACTAACTCAAGTTTTAATGAGAGCCAAGTCAATCAACGACTTCAATAACCAATAAAAACACCCTAACTAAGATCCACGTGAGGGCAAAAAAGGATCGACGTGAGCACTCATAGATATGCGAGTTGGTGTAGGTGGATATACGTGGTAGTTTGGTAGGTGTGAATGCGAACTAGTAAAGGGAGCCAAGCTAATAAGTGATTGATGAGTCATGAGGGCGCCCACCATATTTGCTAACCCGTGAGCCAATCAACGTGAAGAGGCCCCACGTGAGGAAAACCGTACACTCATTCTAATTCGATTTTTTGATTTTGACTTTTGGCATCATGCTCATCATTCCTTAAAGTGGGTCGTATATCTCATTAAAACAATATGTCACCCCTTCCATACTTTAAAATAATCAATTTTGACTTATTTGATTTTTGGACCTTAGTGCATTTTGTCATTTTTTAGCAATTAAATGTCAAAATGATGCATTTTTAGCCAAAACTGCTCCTGGGGTGATGTAACTGCCCAAAAACTGAAGAATGAAGGTGCCAAGGTGAAGAGGATGCTCTGAGTGTCAAAACGAGCCTCTCCACGCCCAATTCCGCCTCCGGATGAGGTTTTTATCACTTCTTGAAAATTTTTAATTAAACCATTAAAAAATGGTCTAATTTTATGAAAAAATTATTTTTGCCGGAATCAAACGAAACTCCTTGAGGACCTAGTGCATGTTCATACGACTCAATCGATGTGGCTAACACGTAAAAAATCCTAGACACAAGACTCTAATAACCACCTTAGGTTTCGACCACTATGGGAAATACTCCAGCTTTGGAGGTTTGAGTGAAAAACTCGGGGATTATACGCCACTGGTGAGTAGTGCATAATTCCTAAGGAAAAAACACTCTAGAGTACCCCCCAAATGGCTAAACCTACGGATAACCGAGTCTTTTATAAAAGGACCCCGTTTAGACCAACATTTTACAAATTCCCCATGGGGGTATGAACATGCAGTTATTACAAAAGGGGCAAAATTGCCCTGAAATTGACTTCTGAACTTCTGAATGCTGATGATGAACATGAATCATGTTCAATAAACTGGCGGCTCATCGGAAGTTCAACTATTTGTACAAAATAGGTGATAACACACTCAAAGTAGAATATTTTATAAGCTGCAAACTTTGACGGTCAACTTATGTTTTGGTCATTACAAAATTTGATGAAACATTAGCTTTCTGGATTCTGAGGGTAGATCTGAAACATTGTGAACAAACTGTTTCTGAACAGAACTCTATGTTGTGCAGATTAATAAAAATATGACTTCTGGATGAAATCTAAATGATATGACTCTCATTGATCACTCAAAGTAGAATATTTTACGAGTTGCAAACGTTGATGCTAACCTTACTTTTTGGTCATTACAAAATTTGAAGAAATATTAGCTTCTGTATTCTGAGGGTAGATCTGAAGCGTTGTGAACAAACTGTTTTTGAAAAACACTCTATGTTGTGCAGACTAATGAAAATTGACTTTTGGATAAAATTCAAATGATATAAGTCTCATGGATCACTCAATGTAGAATATTTTATAAGTTGCAAACATTGATGCTAAGCTTACTTTTTGGTCATTACAAAATTTGAAGAAAGATTAGTTTTCTGGATTCTGAGGGTAGATCTGAAGCTTTTTGGTGACTGATCTTTTTATAGATTGCCAAAAACATTGAAAGTAGGACTGTTAAATAGTGGTTAAAATGCCATCAATTTGAGTTGAGAAGTGAGTCCGTATTTGTACAAGTGAAATATTGTTTCTGATGATTATCTCTAATCATGTTCTTTGCTTTGTGATTACAGGTGGCTTCTTAGGCATTATCTAAAGATGGCAAGGGACAAAATAGATGAAGTGCCTATGTTGTTAGATTCCCAGTCCCAAAGGTCGCAGGATTATCCACTGCCAAATGTGGAACTCCAATCATTTCCCATGGGCAGAAGTATGTCAATTTCCCTACCCATGAGAGAGGGTTTGGGGTGGCATGAGAATGAAAGAAGAGATATACCTTTTAGTGGTCCTCTTAGGAATGATGAAAGAAGACGTGCATTCATACCTTTGAGTGGCCCTTTACAAAGTAACAGGGTAGTGAATATTGCAAGGGTAAGTATGAGTGGGCCTTTAAGAACTGATAGAGAAGTTGAAGAGAGAGTCGTAAATTCTCACGTCTCTGTTAGTGGAGGTGGAGGGGAACATGGAATGGATAATAACTATGGTGGAAAGCATGAACACTTACTTAAATCAGGGCCTTTAGGAAGATGCAATGATCCATTCTGCACAACCTGTCCTCCATATTGCGAATTCAAAGATATACATACAAGAAACGCACAATCACTACTAGTGGTTGGATATCCGGTATTTTCTCATTTCCTCATGTTTAAGATTATTACTTTTTTTTCCCGGGGAAAACCTCGCAGGGAAACCCAATGGATGCTTCCCCACATTCCTGGATGGCATCCCTGGTAAACCTGTTGGCATATACTAGTGTGTCTGCTGGCAATGAACTAGCCAAATGCCCAACAACATTGGTGACAACTGGTTGAGCTAACCCCTTGTGCTCAATTTAAGATATTACTTATTTGCTATGTGGCAAATTTTTATTTTAATTTGCAGCAAAATATAGAAACAAATGCAACCCAACAAAACGTACTTCAAATCAATGGATCCAACTTTTTATTGATGTCATTTTTTTGCCATGGTGGTGTGTCATATGAAACCTGCTCTTCAAAAGGATGTCTTATATTGTGTTTTTTAATCCCCTTCTTACTTTTTTGCAGTTCGGAACTTATTGTGGATTGACATTTTAGCAGTGCATTTTTTGATACTAGCTTTTCATGTTTTGGGCTTTTAGATATGTCAGATCACCACTGAACCTTTTTCAAGTTTTCAATATGCTTTGCCTGCAAAAAAGAGGGGAGTTGGTTTCATTTATTCTTAAATTGAAAGACATGACATTAGGAGTTATCTATTCCCAAAGTTCAACACAATTATTATTTAAGTGATTCTTAACGCGTTGGTGCATATCGGGTACATCAAACAGAACTTTTTGCCATAATAACTGGATGATCATTCAATAAATGTTCTGAATTTAAAGTGTACTCTGAAACAAGATGCTTGATGGAGAAGGCTTTAAGATTTTGTTGTGAATGATTTTGTGTTTGTTTCACAAGGAATGGTTGAGGACATCTTAATTATGAAAATAGCAGTGTTACCTCCCCACTGTTACAGGGGTGTCCACAAAGTAGCATCCGACGCGTGTTCTGTTAAGAAGAGAAATTTCATAATGGTTTAACTGCTTCAGGCTTTATTGGAACTGATATTGGATGTCATTTCATCTGCTGGTAATGCTGACAGGAATGAGTTTGTGGGCAGCAATTTGATACTGTCTTGTATTGAAGATGAAGAAGCTGCTCCAAAGAGAATGTAAAAATATCAACATATGTGCCTTGTACAGAGCTTAGATGGTGAGACTACCTTTGCAGGAAAAGGCTTAAGGAAAACTCTGATATATCTCTGCTCTCCAGGTCAATGGGTGATCTGGAAATGACCAAACTGCGAAAGCTGGCAGCAACAAATGCCTCCTCACTTTGCATTAGGGAGAAACAAGAATCACCAGGGTTTGGCTGCTGCTATGATGAAGCTCTGGGAAAGAAGTGCGATTGCCAAAATTGCAGTTAAGTGGGGTGTTCAAAATACCAGCAAAGAATGGCTGAAGAAATTAAGAGGCAAGACTGGAAAGCATTCTTCAGAATCAGAATCAAGACTCACCAAGGATTCAAACAGGCCACAATTGTCAAAGTCGAACCTTTCAATTCTCTGAGAAAAATAAATGGCTGTCGTCTTGGAGCTTCCTGGTGAAAAGTGCCGGTGCTGCAGAGATTATCTTGGAAGCGTGTGACAAGGCTTTAGATTCAAATGGTCAAGCTGTTCCGCTTGATGAAATAGCATTCAGTCATCTAAAGAATGTTATTGAGGGTTTTTGCTAGTGAAGCTCTCCGAACACTGTGTCTTGTTTATGTTAAACTGGAAAATAATTTTTCTCCCGATCATCAAGTCCCAGACCAGCTGCTGTGGGAGAGAGTCCTGGGTTATGGAACCCGTCCACCAGTGGAAATCGCGATGGTTATGGAACCGTGTTCACACTCACAGCTGAGGTTTAAAAAATAGCCAGAGGTCATGTGATAGAGTAATCCATGTTTTATTGGTAGCTGAGGACATCTCCCGTGGCAGCCATTTGCACTGGTGATCACAGCGTCCGACAGTTGTCAATTACATGAAGTTTTTGGAGCACCTCAAACCCGTGGCTGTTCACGCCAAACTGCAACACGTGGTGTGATCCTCCTGACAGCCGATCGTTTGATACATTCAGTACAGAGCGTGGCGGGTGTTTTGAATCGAGATCTGGAAGCTTGAATTCGTGGCAGCCGATTTCATATTCAGCGTGGATTTTGACCTATTTCTTCTTTGGCAGCCGATTGATGCAGAGATAACTCTTATCAGCACCATCTATCACTTATCTTATTCGAGCTCAGTGTTCAACAAATTAATTAACACAGTGAAAGTTGAATCTGATCGGGGGTCACAGCCGAGCCGTGGAGTTGAATACACCTTACGTTTTAGCTGCTGAGTATCGAGTTGATTTCCACACCAACTGGGGTTTACGTGAAGTTTCAGAGCAGTTCATGGGTCAGTGACTCAGTGGTATCGTTGTCCTGATCCACGTATCTTTCTCTCATTAACTGACAAATTGCATGATGACTAGCTCAACTCCAGATCTGTCCGCCTTTGGGTGAGAACGGTTAGTAAAAGTGGGAGCTAGGGAGAAGCTTTTGGGGATTTGATGGGAGAGAAAAGTGGATCTGAGATGCCACCTTTTCTTCCATTATTTTATTATTTTATTTTCTTTTTAAGTTTTTTGAAAAAAGGCTTTTTAAAGGGCCAGCCTTCTCTATTGTAATGATGGAAAATTTTTGGGAGTTTCCTTCCCTGGAGCTTAATAGAAAAAATACCATGCTGGGTTTTTAGGACAGATCAAGCATCTCTTTCATGGTTGCGGGTTTCATTATTAGCTGTAGACTAAATCTAGCATAAAAGGCTATAATCTAGTCCATTGGGCAAGCATTTGCGGTTGTCAAGTTGTTTGTTGACGTTATGTTTTCAAAAGATCATAGAAGTAATAGACTGTAGTCAGTTATACTTATATTCTCCTCGTCTTTGGTTATGGAACGTACTAGACTAATCTCACTTGTATGAAGCACAAGGCTCCCTGAGTCCTCTTTTTGACTCCATTCTCCCTTCTGGTATTGACACTGGTCTTTCCCCGAGGATTGATCCTCCCTTCTTTCCCATCACTTATTCAAAACACATTTTTCTGTTACAATTGTTTCTCTAAGGCAGCCTCTTCGATTCACCTTGCCCTCCGTTGCACCTGCTTTAGCGATCCTACCTTAGGGATACCCCCCTTGAGTTGGAGAAGAGCGAACCTGAAGTGAGGAGAGAGGAGTGTGGTGACATTGGCTTCTCTCTTGAGAGTTGTCATCGAGCTGGTTCATTTTTGGGCTTCAACACACGCATGTCAGTTTTGGGTGACAACAAGCAGAATGTTGTTAATGAGAGTGTTACCACCCAAACCTGCACCTTAAGTGGTAAAGTTGTCAAACACAAATGCACCCTTAGGGGAAGTAAGAGGGGTTGTCTAAAGTCACCACAACAATGCCCTCTCCAGTTTAGGCCGGCTCTACCCATTCCCGGGATACTCAGAAACAGTATAGACTTCTTAATTTTTCACATTTAATCCAATTTCAACCATAATAAAACACTCTCCTGCAAAACCAACGAAAATCCGACGTTGATCGCAATACTCGAAAGTGGGCAAATTCTGCCTGAGGAAGCTGGAACCACTGTACTCAGATCTCGGGGGCACCGTTAGACTACATCTCTAGTTGGTGTAGTGTTGAACACGCTCTTGAGACTTTGGCAACCAACATGTCCTCGTACGAAGCCAATTAGAGTATTTTCCGGACATATTTCCAGTACCGCAAGGTATATCTTGGAAATTCCCTCACCCATAATAAGCAACTCACCATTCAAAATTTACAATAAAATATACAAAGAGCATTTGCAAAACATTCTCGATCACACCAAGAACACTTGTATTCAACATCCTAGCACTTGAAGACATTGACTCCATAAGGCACTGGTCCTTCATTTATTTGCTTATTATTTATCTGGAACAATTTGCTTTACTTGTTAAATCATATTTTGTAGTGGATGCTTCATATTTGAATTGTTAATTTATCAAGTGGTTGTGTATCTTACCATTTTGCAAATATATCTTTGGAATCTGTAATTTGTTATTGTAAATCTTAAAAAAAAACTCCTAAACAACACCCATCCGCATCACACATTTAAAAAAAATACTTAAAACACAAGAGCCTTAGAAACTCTTTGTAGGGTCCACCCCCCTTGGTTTCGTTAGGAGTTTGCCTAAACGAAGGAGTCGAGATCAGGTGACAACACCTGACTCTTTGCTTGCCCCCAAGGCCACACCTTTCCCACTTGAGAAACAATTTTCGAAAGATTTCTGCTGCTGGTGTGCACATTCGACCTGCAACAGGTCCCATCCACAATCTTTCTAACTTTGCATGATTTCCCGACTTTTCTTTAAATTTATCTCACAACAAAACTACATCTCCAACATCGAAAGTCTCATTACGAGTGCTTTGATCAAAAGTGCCTTTTACTCTTTCTTGTTCAATGAGCGTTTTATCAAAAGCATCCCTTCTTTTCTTATCAAGTTCCACTAACTTATCAATTCTAGCTTGAATTGCTTCTTTGTCTGTGGTGCACTGTTGCAGTAAATCATAAATTGGTATCTGCATGTTGATTGGAAGCCTACAGTCTTGCCCATACACTAACTCGAAAGGAGATTTCCATGTGATTCTCTTAAATGTTGTCCTGTCAGCCCATAATGCATATTTTAGCTTGCTATCTCGGCTTCTTCTATTCTCTCCAACCATTCTTTTTAGAAGCCTAATTAAATTTTTATTGCTAGATTCGGCCAAACCATTTCCTTGAGGATAATAATTTGAAGAATGGGATAATGTAATTCCATGATTCATGCAAAATGTTGACATCTCGATTTTACTAAAATCTTTAGCATTATCAGTGGTTACTTTTAAAGGACAACCATACCGAGAGACAATATTTTCTTCCAAGAATTTTACTAATACTTCTGCCGTGGCCCTCTTAGTTGGTATGGTCTCCACCCAACGTGTGAAATAATCAGTGCAATTCAAAATATACTTGTATCCATTGCTTGAGTTCTCATCAAATGGTCCAACAAAATCCATACCCCACTGCTAAGAAGGAGCCTCAACTACAACCGGGGTCAAAGGTAAAGCTGGTAATCACAGTTTACCAGCGAAAAATTGACATTCTTGGCATGACCTGACATGAGTATGCATGTCTTTAAACAATGTAGGCCAATAATATCCTGCTCACATGATTTTTGCAGCAATTGTTCTTGGGTAATGTCCACCACATAACCCTGAATGCATTTCTTTAATAATAGTCTTTGATTCTTCATGATTCACACATTTTAATATAATCCCATCAGGGTTTCTCCAACCAAGGCCATCTTGTGTTAAGACATACTTTTTAGCTTTCAACCTTAAAGCCCTTCTTTGATGATCAACAAGGTAATAAGGATAAGACAAATTTCTCAGAAAGTAGATGATGTCTTTATACCATTCATGTTCCTCATCAATATGTAAAATGCAAGGTTTATGTTCTCCCACGAGATTAATTGCACTTTCATTACCCCTTTCAGTTAATAACTAAGCCAGACCTTGCCCTTTCACAATTTTAATGGGTTTGATTTCCAAATCATACTCTTGGATATGCGAAATCCAGTTTCCTCTAACACCTATACCATCTGCTTGCGACAAAACATCTTTTACTGCTTAGTATGGTACGCATGCTTTAATTGTGGAGTATCCCACATAAGTCCTAAAATGTTTTAAGGCTTTGCCTAAGGCGTAGGCTTGTTTTTCAGTAGTGGTATATTTTAATTCGGCATCTCGCAAGTTTTTACTCATGAAGGCTATAGGTTGTTCATGGTTTTCATTGTTCTTTTGCAACAATACTCCAACAATAGTATCTTCGGATGCATGCGAATAGATTAAGAATTCCTTGCTGTAGTCGGGACACGCTAAGACAGGAGCAGTTGAAATGGCTTTCTTTAATTTGACAAAAGATAACTCACAAGCTTTATCCCAAACAAATTTCACATCCTTCTTTAAAAGAGCATTTAGAGGTTTGGCTAACTCTGTTAAGTTTGGAATAAATCTTCAGACAAAGTTTATTTTGCCAAAGAAAGATTGAAGGAAAGCAACATTATGAGGTGTAGGAATGGCATTCATGGCTTGGACACGTTCAGGGTCAATTCTAATTCCTTCCTTAGACACAATGTGTCCCAAGAGTTTGCCTTCATCTATTCCAAAGGTGGACTTTTTCGGATTCAGAGATATACCAAACTTCCTACATCCCTGATCTATTCCCGACAGGAGAGATCTAACCAGATCACCAGATCAAGCTATGGAAATAAGGTACGTAAGGTGATAGGTGTAGAACCCTAGATTTAAGGAAATAGGGTCACTGTGGAGGCTTAAGGAAGATAAGATTTGCTCTTAAGATAATTAGACACAGTGACTCAATTGTTAAAAATGATTCCAGGATTCAGGTGCTAGTACAAATGATCAAAATCAACTGCCTTGGGAAACGTGACCGTTAAAACAAGGAAAGTGTCCCAAAGAGTAGATCTTAAGGTTTAGGCTTTTTAGCACAGCTTGGATGAAAGATCTGATAGTGTCAAAGTATGCAAGCTCGCAAACAGGGATCAAACGACAAGAAAAACCAGTCAAACAGGGAATGCGCAAGGGTTAAGTGACTAGTGCCTTGGGAATTGGGCCACAGGGAGTCCTCCAATGATGACGCCTAGGAGAAACCACCTAGGGATATGCATAAGCCAAAATACCCAGAAATGGTTTGCCAGTAAACCAAGTCGTTTGAGCCAGAGAATTTTTCGAAAGATTTATGCTTAGGGTTTGAAAGTAAATGACAGATGGGTAGGATAGAAGAATAATTTACATACCTTGCAAGCGTCTAGCATGTCGAGGATTGTAGAAGTGCTAGCATCAATTTCCATTTCCTTGCATCAGTAGCCCAAATCGATTTCCTCTGTAGCCATTTTACCATTTTTTATGCCTCTGTAAATCACTTGTAGAAGATAGAAATGTCTGTAACTCACTGCCTGGTCACCCGGGGCCAAAACTGACTGCACCAATATGTCTGGGAGTATGGCAATATAGTAAAAACCAATGGCTGGACCCCATACTCTCTCTGTAGCGCCCTAGGTGAAAGGAATAAAAAGTCAAACTGCTCTGCCAGGCCATTTTAAAGGGCAAATCTGCACCCGAGTGATAAACTGAAGAATAACTCAACTGAAACTGCCCAAAACTGCAAACTGAGCATCCCAATGGAATCAGAAGATCCAAATGCACTAAGAATGTGTACTCATACACCATGTTGATAGCTGAATAATCATATAATATCATAACCATGCCCGGACATATTAAAAATAATAATCTGTAAATGATCAAAATCATAAAAATATACCAAATCATCATCTGAAACTTGTAACTGCTGCATGGAACCACCTGGTGGACAATGTTAGACCATATATCATCAATCTCTAACATCACTGGCCTAATACATCCGATGTCCTATGGTTGACTTGGTCAAACTAACCAATAATATGACCCAGGCTAACATCAAAATGCTGTAAGTGTAATTGGATATGACATGCTTCATAAGTTATTCAAATAGCAAGACTATAAACATAAAGTAGAATTCAATGGCGGTTAAAACAAGATATTTAATGTAAAGTTTAATAATAATACTAGCTCAAAACAGAACCTCAAGAATATACTCACTTCATGGCTGTGATCAATTTGTTAGTAATGGGTGAAGATGGATGGATGGAAGGCAAGGCTAAGGGATGAATAAACAATCTTAACACCATGATACTTTGGATAAGGGACACTCAAGCGTATGCTGGATAAAAATTACACAGGGTATGGCAGTGTCTCACAAATGGGATAAGTTGCTTGGGAAGTGCTTATTCAACCTTGGCAGAAGTCTGCAACTCACATCCAAGCTGATTCAGCTCCGTGAGGATCTTTTCTAGAGCCGCCATGACTAGGTGCCCGACAAACTGTAACTCGAGACTCTAGGGGACAATTAGAATTAGCTATCCTTACTCCATCTCATATCACAACTCGCAGGCTAATGAGGAATAAATCGTTACAGTCTAAGGCCAGCAGATCATTGGATATAGCATATATTTAACATTGCTTTTTTGGGTTTTTCATTCATTTAATTTCACCGACCAACAATCTTTGGATTTCGCATTCATTTAACCATTGCTTTTTATTTGGCCTTTCATTTCCCTTCATTGGGGAGTTTACATTTCATTCATTTCCATAGCCCTTATTTCGTTGTGTTTAGAAACACAGGTTTTGAATTTCATTTCAATGGGCATTTACAAAAGATATACAATAGTTTCCACGTACATGTAGTGATGGTAGTCTTATCTGCTTCAGGTTTTAGCCAACACAACTTACACAACTCAGAGCCGAGACACAAATAAACAGGGATGCTATCCAACAAAGAGGCAAGAATGAGGGAATCCCTCATATCATAGGCCAAGGTGTAAGTCAAGGAATCAATGAGACTGGATGGTGACGAATGGATGAGGAAAGTGAAAAGGTGGAGCCAACACGAGCAAGCCAGAAACTGGTGGGAATGATCACCTCCATTCTCCTAGGGAGGGTGAAACAAATCAGTATAGACAAGAACTTCATACATTCTGAGCAAGCAGGACTAAATAGATATATGTTAACAATCATGTCCATAATATATAAATAGACCGCCAGGTCATAACCACTAAATGCTAAATCAAGCCATAAGTATAACCAACAGAGCAATAATAAACCAATACACAACCATATACTTGCCTGGCCATATACCTGTACCAATCACCTGAATCATCATCTGTCAACTAGAAACCTGCTGCTGCAACTATGGGCACTGCATACTGCTTTGTATGGCAAAAATGGCTACATCGGTCAACAAATCTGAGTTCCTGAAACTCAGCCATGGCATAAGATTGATCATACTGCAAATGGGCTGCTCTGAAACATGAGTGATCCTGAAATGAATGCTCATCTGATGCTCATCTCAAGCATCTCAGTGTAAAGGACTGGCTGAAAAAAGGATTGGAATCTGATCTCAAAATTATGGTAGCCCATCTACTATAATGTGATAACAGGTCTCTCTCATTCCTATTTAAAGAAGAGACTCCCCTATTGTAAAGGCACTGTTATCACACCATAGTATCGGGGCTACTAGTCTTGCTTAGCAGATATCTGCACATTCCAGAGCTTACATTATTTAGAGCTTGGCTATGATGACTTTGTATTTTGTGATCACTCATGATCAGAGCAGTGTATTTTTCAGGCTTATGTTAGACCTTGTGTCAAGGATGAGCCTTGAGAGTTCAGATTTGATGACCGATGTGACCCTTTATTCCATACAGTTTCAGTTCAGTGCCTAGAGCTGTATTGCAGCAGTGTTTCAGATGGTATATGATGATTATTCTTATGATGATGTTGTATGACCTATGGATTCCTGATCATTGACTATGGATTATTATCTTGTTGTTTTAGTCATGTTCACAGCATTGGCTTGGTATATAATTCATGGTGTGGCAAACTTTATAAAATGAACTATCTCGATGATAATTTATAAAATGAACATTTTACTTGCACATTTAGGTTGTTTGACAAAACTCACTGGTTCACTACCTTGCATAGATATGGTCTTCCTTGACACCATTTGTCTGCTAGCTTAGGCTTCACCATCATTTGACTCCATCCATCCATGACTTTCCTTATTTGGCTTTAACCCATGACTTGTCTTACTTGACATTCTGATATTGAGGACTTCCCCATTTTCTACCTCTGTGTTTGGATCGCATCCCTATATGTTTAGCGTCTCAACTCTGAGTTGGTGACAAAACTTGCCTTTGGTAAGTTGGATTGTAGGCCTAAATCATTCTGGTCGGTTGTCCCGATGTTTGGCACTGGCTCGAACTCCCCCTAGTCACTTGAGATGTTGTTGGCTAAAACTGAAAGCTCATGTACTACTTATGGAAACTTATATAGATTCGCCCATGGAAACTAAAAAGGGCAAGAGCGATGAACTGCTAAAAATACTCCTTGAAGAGTATAAGAAAGGTCCAAAAAGCAATGGTTCTTAAATGCTATATCTAAACAATTGCCGACCTTATATGTATATGTAAACATGCCCTGGATGCAAGCTGCGATTAGTTGTGCTTATCAGCACACCTGAGATCCGAAGGGTTATGTAGGCCAAAAAGGCCATGAAATGAAATTGAATGATCCTAATGAACTTGGATCAACTTGATGTAGACATGATGCCTAAGTTGAATAAGCACTCTCTAAACAACTTACCCATTTGTGACGTGTTATCACCAAACTTGTAGATGCCCCTAGAGATGAATCCAAGATGGATGGTAGAAGGGATGGGCAACCAAAGAGGTGCAACCAAGATGGCCTCGACTCCCAATGGATGGTTGTCACGCCAATCGAGGCAATCTTCACTTTATGTTATCTAGCCCAAGACAACAAAGGGGGAGACCCAGATCTACTCCCGACAGGAGAGATCAAACCAAAACACCAGATCAAGTCAAGTATAGTTGAAGTACGTAAGGTGTATGGTGAACCCTAGATCTATGGAAGAAGTCACAAGATGAATAATAGTTTGGATCAAGGGGTTTAAACAGTGTATCTTTGGTCCGTTATGGGTGGAAGAGTGACTTATGATGTTTGAAATAAGATCCAGGATTAGGGTACTAGTCAATTATGAGAGAATCCACTGCCTTGGGAACCATGTCCAATGCAGCGTAGTTAAGGACTGAATTGGGGCTAACCAGTACCAGAGATGAGCTTGATTGAGTGATACGACAATGTCAAGGGGTTCAAGCAACCAAAACAAGGATCAAACCACAAGCTAACCCAACAATCCGGGAAGGTCGAATGGGCTTGGAGAAAGATCAGTGCCTTGGGAAATGGGCCAAATGGAGTTAGATGTCCACCAAATTACAGATCTGGAATGTTGAGGTATTGAGGTAGGTGGATCTAAAAGATTAGGGTCATCCAATGGCTGGATCTCAATAGATCTGAGATTGAAGTATGCCACAAAGTGACCCAAGTAGGGCACAACCTTCAAAATGAGGAATGGGGCCCACAAGGTCAAAATCACTGAAGTGACACACTAGGGGTAGGTTATTGAATGTGTAGATTACAGATCAAGTGGAATCTCACCTACCCAGGTGCCAGATCCCTGCAAACTCACCTCTCCCAGGAAGTGTGACCTCCCTTGGAGAGGCTTCTTTGCCTTGGAAAGTGGGTCAAATGATGGCCAATCCTCACCAAACTACAGATCCGAATTGTCGTGGATACTGTGGAGGTGGGTTTTAAATTTTATACCCAAAAGCCAAGTGGATCTTGCTAGATCTATGCCAATGGATTGGAACCAAGACAAGAAAAAACCTGTGGATCTTACCTGGATAACCTTGTAGATGCCTTGATGATGATGATCTATGCAAACCCGATCAATTTGGAGCGATTTGAGGTAGTTTTCTATGAAGTCGATTTGCCCAAGGAAGCCAATGCGCCCTCTCTCCTGCACAATAAACATCAACAATATCAGATTTACTGCGAACAAGAGATAAGACTAATGCCACAAGAGAAATAACAGAAAGATAGCATAGATCACAATGATACTAATGATAACCCCCTGATACAAACGAATGCCAAGTGGAGCGAGTTGAAGAAGCCTTGCAAAAACGCCCAAGTGAAGTCGCCCTCCTGTAGACAAGTCAAAAGTTTCCAAAAAAGATAGATCCTGCCACAAATACCCAAATGCTAGGATGCAATAGACTTTCCAATCACCATCGAAGAACACCAGATTCAAAAGAGACCACAAGAATTTCCATAAGAGAGTTTTTCTATATCAAGATTCCAAGAGCCAAAGACCCCTTTACAATGAGAAGCTCTCTCCTTTAAATAGGAAGGAGAGAGTCCACAATCTAACCACTTTTTAAATGAGTGGCTAAGATTAAAAGATCAAAAGATCTAATCAATGGTTGAGATGAGCTCAACAATACAATACATGGATCACTAATAAAATAATACAATATGTGGACAAACTCACCCTAGAAGAGGGGATCCCACCAAATCATGATGATAAAACATATAAAATAGTTCACGGTGGGTCCAAGGGGTAATTTTTAACACCCTTGGTCAATCGCCATGGCACAATATCCAAGAATAAATCATCTAGACACCAAATCGTGCCTCTGGGAAAATCGTGAGCCTTAGGAGGCTCCAGAAATCATCAAAAAATGCAATAAGTGATGGATGTGGGTCTCGATGAAGCTGAAACTGCTGGAGAAGGTGTGGAAGACATCCCACTCATCATCACTGATCATCCCATGCCATAACCTTGCCTCAATAGCCCAAATCAAATTCCTCTGTAGCCATTTTTACCATTTTTGAATTGTCTCGAGAAACGTGAAACTGCCCAAACTGCCTCCTGGAGTGCCTGTGCTATCAAGGTGAGCTCACCAATGAGTCTGGGAGGGGGGTAATATGGTAAAACCACCCCCTCCATGCACAGTGCCCTAGGTGAACCAAGTAAACCTCATCACTGCTCTGATAGGGCCTCTGACAGACCAAAACTGCACTAGGATAGCCAACTAAGGCTCAATCATCACTGTAACTGCCCGGAACTGAAAACAGACTGTCTCATTGGACTCAGAAGGTCCAAATCCATCTAAAGTGTGTACTCATACACCACATAGTCCTCTGCATGGTCCAAAATAATTACTCATCATATCCGGCAGACCAAATAATAATAATCTGTAAAAGTGCTAAAAAGCACAAATCATCATCATAAGCCTGAAACCACTGCATAAGCCCACCATGGTGAACTGTACCAGACCATATATCTTCTATCTGTAATATCTGAGGTTTGCTACGTCATGTCTTGTGGTTGACTTTTGGTCAAACTGAGGTTTGACCAAGTCAACATGACCAAAATATGACTCAAACTGTCATCAAGCTGCTGCAAGGTGTTCAAGGTTAAGACATGCTTTACAATCCATTCAATTAACAATTATAACAAGAAGTAATCATTACTGGCGATCTAAATCCAAATATAATAAGTCATAATTATTATTTATTACTCAGACAAGACTTTCAAGGTCATACTCACTTCATAGTTGTGATCAATTTGCTAGTGAAGGGTGAAGGCTAAGAAACAATTGGCTAGGTCAAAGGATGACTTACTGACTTAACACTGTGACACTTTGGAAATGGAAAAGGGAATACACACCATAGCATATAGTGGACAAGCAACAACACAGGGAATGGTGGTGTCTCACAAATGGATAAGTTGTTCAAAGAGTGTTTATTCACCTTACACAGATGCGCACAATCCATAATATGAATGAGGCCAGCAATCTTTTTGATATAGCATTTAAGTTCCATTGCTTTTTGGGCCTAGAGTTTCCATAGCCTTTGATCTATGTGTGTTTATAAACACATTGCATAGATTTACATTTATTTAGGCTTCTTGCTGTAGGTGTGTTTTTAAGGCACTTGTTTACTTGAGCACTTCAGGTGTGTCACAGATAGCTTGTTTACCTAGGTATTTACATTTCACAAAAGATATAACATTTGATATTTCATAGCCATTTTCATTTGGCTTGCCTTTCATTCATGTGTATTTAGAAACACATTGCATGAATGGGCTTTTCATACAAGATATAACATTTCATTTCCATAATTTGTATTCATGGCAGCACTAAAAGCTTCAGGTTTAGCCAACAACATCTTTAGTGACTAGGGGGAATTCATAAGGAAATCCAACTCACCATAGGTAAGTTTTGTCACCAACTCAGAGCCGAGACACAATAAACAAGGAAGCTTATCCCAAGACACAATAAACAAGGACGCTTATCCAATATAGAGGCTACAGTGGGGGAAGGTCCTCCATTGCACTAGTCAAGTAGTAAGTCAAGGTAATGAATCAACTGGGTAAGTCATGGATGGATGAAGACAGTGAATAATGAAACCGACACTAGAAAGCCAAAGTATGGCAGGAATGATCACCTCTATTCTCCCTAAGGAGAGTAAAACCAATGAGTATAGGTCAAGAACTTCTGAGTCTGAGTAGGGACAAATATGATATATATATAACACAACCAGGTCCACATATCTATATGATCGCCGAATCATGATACTAAATGCTAAGACATGCTAAGAAAATGGAAATAAAAGCAGTATAACCACAACACCATAATATACCTGCTGAGTCATATCCCTGAATGCTCATCAATCTGAACCATCATCTGTCCTCTGAAACTGCTGCTGTAACTTTGGGCACTACTGACTGCTCTGTATAAATGGCTAAATAGCTACATTGGTCATCTCTCTAAGTGTCCTGAAACTTCGTCATCTCTCTAAGTGTCCTGAAACTCAGTCATGGCATGGGGAATAAAACTGCTGTCCAAAATCTGATAATGATCCATAGTAGATGCTCATCTCAGCATCTCAATGCAAGGGAACTGGCTGAATAGTGTACTGGAATCAAAAAATAATGTATGGTAGCCTGGCTACTATATATGTGATAACATGAGGCACAACCATCCCTCGTGTTTATTTTGTCCAGCACAGAGTTTGTAGCTCTCCCTTTCTCCCAGTCCAAAGTGTGTTTTAGTTGAGTTTAGACAAGTCACCCCCTTTGCCCAACCTTGTTCGTAGCCTTCATCCTTAGCTAGCAGTTAGACCATGTGCGATGGGTGAGTTTGTCATTTAAGCTATTGTGCAAGTAAATACAAATAACAACGGAATGAACAAATATGTTTAATGCCACTGAATGATGTTATACTTTAAGTTAAGCTGTGAGTATGATTAGAGGAACATGTCTTAGTCTATTGATATGATTTGTCCTTGGTTGTATATGGACCTAGTCAAACCTAGTTTGACTATGGTCATTTCTTGGGATCCGTGATGATGTGGGCCATGTATGCTTATGGATGATGATTGATGGTCCTACATACTCTTGATGATGATGCTATATGATGGACATATGAGTCAGATGATGATTGATGCAGTTCAGCAGGTTTTATTATTACTTCAGATCATTAGATTATACATTGTCCATATATGGTGGACCCTACAGCTAGCCCATCAGGGCAACCCATGGTGTATGAGTACACATTCTTAGTAGCTTTGGGTCTTTTGGATCCAATGAGACACTTATCTTTCAGTTCCGGGCACTTTGGACACTGATAGATGCAGTTTTCCACTTGTTGACCAGATTTGGGGCTGATTTCCCAGCCTGAGCAGCGGGGGCCATGAGAGGCCAGTTCACTTAGGGCACTGTATGAGGAGGGGGTGGTCCAGCCACTTGTTATTACCACTTATCCCCCCTTTTGGAGAGCCTGGTGGGCTCAGTTTGATAGCGCAGGTGCCCTAGGAGGCAGTTTCAGCACTTTCACAATTACCGAGGCAGTTTAGATATGGGATAAAAGGGTCACTGAGCAATTCGATTTGGGCAATTGAGGCAAGGTTTTGGCACTTGGTTTTCACAGAGGTATTCCAGGGTGAACCCCCTATCTTCCAGCTAGTTTTCATCACTTGGGTGGGTCCACAGAGGCCATAGGAGGCCTTTTATTGCTTGTCTGTCACAGATTTTGAGGACAAATTTGATCAATTGTATTTATTTTGGACATATTATATTATTTTATTGTGCCATGGGGATGAGCTAGCAAGGATTGATGCCTCCTAGCCCCACCATGTGCTTTATGAGTCATGTCCTAGTCGTATGAGGTGGGCCCATGGTATTTTGCCCCCTTTGGAGGATGACGTCACCCTCACTTTGTACCATTTAGTTATGACGTCATCACCTTTTGTGTGATCCATGTGATATATTGTTATGGTTCATTATTAGCCATTGATTATGTATTGAGATCTTTTAATCTCAACCACTCATTTTGTTGTAAAGTGGTTTTGAGATCTAGGGTTTTGGTCTTTATTATCCTATATAAGGAGGAGATCCCCTATTATAGCTCACCTTTGGGCTCTGGAAAACTTGGAATGAAAAGAATATTTTGGAGATCTTCTTCTTGGCTTTGATTGGGTTGCTCTTGTATATGTTCTTGGATATTTTGCTTCTAGACATTGTTTGCTTTTCAGGTGAAATCGACTTCAAGAGAGGGAGGCCGAATTGTTCAAGCTAGTTCAATGATTTTGCTTTGTGGGAAGATTGTAGGGGTTGCTCACATCCCCCATGAGCAAGATGTCTTCATAGAGAGGGAGTTTTTCAATTGTGCTTTGTCCATTGATTGCTTTCTTGATATGACATGCTTAGATTTTATGGATTTGTAGATCAAATCTAACTTGATGTAGTTTGATTTGCAGGTTTTCATGAGACATATTTCCTCCTAGGGTTTGAATGCTATTGGTTGAAGACACTTGGATGAAGCTTGAAATTGTAACTAGGGCAAGAATTCTCCATATGCTTAGAGGACGCAAGCTTTTGAGGTAAGATCTACAAGGTACGTATTGATTTCGCTTGCTATCCATCCCATTGGTCAAAATTACATTAAAATCAAAACCCTCATTTTTTGTTTTTCTTAGATCTACTTGGATCTAGTTTGCCTTTTGAAAAGATATTGAAAACCCACCTCTATAGTATCCACGGCGATTTGGATCTATAGTTTGGTGTGGATTGGGCTTCATTTGACACATCTTTCAATGCACTTAACCTTCCTTGGGTAAAGTCGCCCTCCTTGGGTGTTTGGTTTAAGCTATTTCCACCACATGGGTAGGTGAGATCCCACTTGATTCATGATCCTCACACTTGATAACCTACCCCTAGTGTGTCACTTCTTTGATTTTTGCCTTGTGGGCCCCATTTCTCATTTTGAGGGTTGTGCCCTACTTGGGTCAATTTGGTGATGCACTTTCAATCTCAGATCTATGGAGATCTAGCCATTGGATCCCCTTGATTTTCAAGATCCACATTGATACTTGCCTAAACTACTTGGATCTAAATTTTGGTGGTCTTTGGACTTGATTTGACACACTTTTCCATGCTTTTAGCCCTCCTTGGGCAAAGTCGCACTTCTTGGGGGTTTGAGTTTGCCCACTTGTGGGACATGGGTGGTTGAGATCCCTATTGTTCGCCGAGATGCACACCAGCAGCAGAAATCTTTTGAAAGCTGTCTCTCCACTACAAGTGAGAGAAGTGTGGCCTTGGGGGCAAGCAATGAGCTAGGTACTGTCACCTAAATCCCAGCTCCTCCGTTTAGGCTAACTCCTAACGAAGCCAAGGGGGGTAGTCCCTACAAAGAGTTTACTATGGCTCAATGTGTTTAAATGTTTATTTTTTTATGTGAGATGATGCGGATGGGTGTTGTTTAGGAGTTTTGAAAAATGAAAGATCCACAACTTTATAGTAAACACAAGATAAAACGCAATCCACGTTGCAAACAAGATGTAAGCTTGACAGTATAAAAAGACTTGTAAAATGAAAGCATCCACAGATAGATAAATAATTTAAAAGACTAGTGCCTTATCCATTGGGCCAAGGAGTCAAAAATGATTGAATGTAGTGTTGGGGGATGCTGAATATATAGTCTTGGTAACTGTTTGTGAGAACGTTGTGCAAATTATCTTGGTAAATTGAAAGGTTTTAGTGGTCCTGATTATTAGGCTAAGAACAACAAGGTAATCAAGAGACCGGAAAGGTATACCTTTAAGTGGCTCCCCTCTGATGGTATGTCAAGACCGTCCAGATTTCGAAGGGATAGGTGTCCAATGATTTAAACCGCCCCTGATGTCTGACAACGGTATGTTTCTTGGCCCCACCAGGTTTAGGATCTTTTGCCTCCCACTTAAAAGTTTCTTGAAACAACGCCGATACGTTGGTTGTGGTAAAGTTTTATTAAGTTATCACTTATGAGATTAACAAGTCCAACACCTTTCTGAGTATTAGCCCAACCCTTTCAGGTTGGCAGAGCATACGGGTGTTGGATAACAACCAAGATAAATTAATTAATGGGGTGTGAGTTGAAATTTTTATTATTACTGAAGCACACAGTTCAACTCTCCGACAGAGAGCGCTCTTGACTTAGTCTTAAGACCAAAGTTCAAGAGACTTGTTTGATTGAAATGCCTAATGAAAGGGGAATGCAAAAACTAGTATGCTCTCCGATAGAGAGTGCTCTTGACTTGGGTTATTTCAAGTTCAAGAGGCTTTGTTCATTGTTAAAATAGAAGCAAATTGTAAGCATGAACGCATGTGATAGCTCAAGAAGATGGGAAAATAAAAGACAAAGATATCACTTGCAAAGATGAACAACTAGCATTCTACAATAAAATGAAATCAAACTATTCAGCCAAGACTTAAACTAATCTAAGAAAAATAAACAGGTGGGATCAACCTCCGAATAAGGTGACCACTAGAATCACCAGTCCTTGAGAAATTCCAGCTAGCTCAGTTTCGACAAGGAGTCTAATGGGGAAAGAGAAGTAACCACAAAACTATGTGGCCCTGCCCTTGGGATGAAATCCCAAGGATACTATCTCAAGTCAAGACTTGGAAGAGGAGTAATCTAAGTACAAAAAATGAAAATTAATCTAAGTACTGAAAGTAAATCTACTCTAAGAAAACAAGAACACTCTTCCCCAAATGGGGAAGAAAAACCAAAGTGTGGGAGGCTTTATCCCAATTTTGCCTTTTATTATTAAAGTGATACAATATTTTGGATTTTCAACCTCTAAGAGAAATGGAAGAAGTAGAGAAAGACTTTGAGACTCTTAAGAATTTTACAAAAAAAGGAGAATGTCAACTTTTGGTTTTAAGCTTCCTTTTTTGCAATGGTTTTTCTCTTCCACTTGATTTGTTTCTCTTCCTGTTCACTTCAAGTATTCTTTTAGATTTGGATTTGTCTCGTACCTACACACAACACAGATTCAAGTTACAAGCACCCTTTAGCATTAGAAAAACGAAATAAACTTTGAAACTAGCTAAGTCTAAGCTTGCAAAATGAAATATAAAGTGTAAAAAAGCATGGGATTCAACTTTAAATGATGAAAAAATGTAAAACAGACCAGCAAACAAATAGATGCCTAAAATGCTAGGAGAAAGATCTAGAACATAAATTATTTTGTAATGCAAATTTTCTCTTTTTAAAAGATAGATCTAAAATGCAAAAATAATGAAGTGTAAGCTAAAAACAAAGCTTAAATTAGAAATATAATGCAAGATCTAACTATCAAATAGATCGCAAATAAGAGACTAATTTGATAAAAAGAAACTAGATCTAAACAAAATGCAAAATGCAAAATAGATGATGAGATCTAAACAAATGCCTAACTATCACTTTCCAAAAAGCATGAAACTACTAACACTAATCTAAACTTAAAGCTTGATTTGTTTTGTGTTTATGTGTGATACTAGGTCTTCTTGGAGATGGATGAGAGGAGGGACCCAAGAGGAGTGAATGAAAGGATGAAGGGAAGCTAAAACAATGGAGATGGACGAGAGGGAGGATGGAAGACAAAACGAGAAGAGAAGAGGAAGAAAAGAGAGGGGAGAGTAAGGAAAGAGGAGAGAAAAGAGAAGGGGAGTGAAAGCTTAAATGAAGAGAAGGGCGAGAGCAAGGCAGAGAGGAAGCAAAGTAGATCTAGGAAAAGATAGGAAGACAACCCAAAAAGATCAAGCCCAAGCGAATGGATGAAGAGAGGCAAAAACGAGAGTGAGAAAGGTCAAAGCAATTCAAGAAAAACCAAAGAATCAATGGTGGGATCAACCTCCGAACAAGGTGATCACTAGAACACTAGCCCAAGGAAACCTTCTAGCTAGCTAGATGTCCGCAGGGTGCTAGTGAGGATAGAGAAGCAACCACAAAACAATGTGGCCCTTGGGATTTCATCCCAAGGTGCTATCTCAAGTCAAAACTTTTGGTATAGAAATGCAGAAAGAAGATTTAAAAGTGTCTTGTAACCAAAGAATGTAGTAACTTTTGTTGATGGAGAAAGAGGCAAGTCTCTTCTTTATGTTTCTTCTCTTGAGATGAGAAGAACTTTGAAAACCTGCAAAAGAATTTGATTAGGTGCTAATAGCCATTGATGAGCAAAGATTAGCTTGATCTCTAAGCCATTCTCCACCTTGTGTGAATCTTGCAAAACCCTCACAAATTAAACAAGCCAAACCGAACAATATATTTCTAAGAATGTAGAACATATACGGAATAATGTAATGCTTGAAATAAAGGTAAGGTGAGAAAGATATCCCCAAACAATGTGAAAGACAACCCCAAAGACTCTTGCATGGACCTCCAAAGTCACTTCTTTATTCAAAAATCAAACAAATATTACACTGATATTTGGGCAGAGTGTTCATGCTCAAAATCTCTATGAGAGAATAGCCAAAATGGCCTCTCTTTATAGCAAACTAGACAATACCTAACACCTGAGTCGAATTGGCAATGAAAGGAGCCAATAGCAATAAACACCAATTGAAATCCCAGTCTCAATCTAATCAAATCCTAGTCTAACATAAGCTTGGAGTGCTATACTCCTACATGAACTCGAATTGCATTGAGTTAGGGTGGGGAGGTGGCCTCCACCTAGGCAAGGCGCCCCCCATCCCATTCTTGGAAGTATCACCATCCATACACTACTTGCCATGTGTGAAACTCGAGCTCCAAAGGATATTGACGTGAGTACAAGAGAGAACACGTGAGGATGATGGTAGTTGGCTTGGAGTTAATTCGATTTGCATTTGAGATCTTCGTAGTTGAGAGTGGGAGGTGGTGTCCACCTAGGCAAGGCGCCCCCACTCCCATTCAATGCAACTCAAAATTGAATCAATCCTCATTTAATAACATGCCACATATCCAAATCGAGTTCTGCATGCAAGGTGGGCGAATTCTCTTGGAGTTAAACTCATCTGGTGACTGGATAGTTGACTGGAGTTGATTGGAGATGACTGGAATCCTCATTAATGCCCAGTGCCATGTCAATTAGCCTTTTATTTTAATCCATTTGGATTATTTTGGAGAGATTTGGATTATCTCCAAATAATCAAATTTTTATATTTTAATTAATAATTTCTCTGTAAATGGCATTTTTGAGAAATTATTAATTATGAGGCTGAATTGACATCCCGAAACTTAGGATAGACTGGTCCGGGGATCATGAATGATTTTTGGCTTAAGTTTGGAGCCTTCAATCACTGAATTCGGATCTCGGATGACTGACATATTACAAATTGAAATTTCTCCATTTAAACTATAGAGAAATTTATTAAAATTTAGAAAATAATTAAAAAACCCAAAACCAGAGGACCCGGTAAAATTTTTTCGAAAATTTTACTGAGGGTCCTAGAGACTTAGGACATGACCAAAACCTATTCTAATAGTGTCTAGTAGGCTTATATACATTAGATGGACTCTAATAACCCCCCATGGCTAAAATTTTCAAAATCGGGCATTCCAGCTTTGGAAGAAGCGGGAGAAAACCTCATCGATTATAGCTCGGCTATAGGCAAAGTATAATTGACAAGGGAAAAAACTCCCTGGAATACCTTAGTTGCTTAATCAAGTCATGGGGAACCGAGACACTCAGAATCCTACTAGCACACTTTATTACAAACCCCATGGGGCCATGGTCATGTTGACTGAAAAACAAAACTGACTAGCCAAATTGGCTAGGCACAAATGCTGGATCATCTGATACACTGGAGTACAACATTCATCATGTTTGTCAATGGCGGCTCTTCAGATAATCCAACTATGATACAAATAAGTTGGTAACAATCCCATTGGATTTGGAAAGAGCATATTTTAAAACCTACATCTAGTGTCTCACTTTGTGGAGGTCTGCCTTGGGGGTAGCATTCCTTGTTTTGGGGATTGTTGTCCACTTGGGTCACATCATGAAACATTAGATCTAGTAAGATCCAACCATCACATCTTTAGTAGCCCACTTGATTTGCATCCTAGGTGTCCCGATCTACAATTTGACATCTCTTTTGACTCCATTAACCCATCCATCAAGGCACTAGTCCACCTTGGGTAATTCGCACTCCTTGGGAGTTGTGTCAAGTCCTAGATCCCATATGTGGGTATCTCTAATTTCATCTTAGATCCTTAGATCTATCTCTTACTTATCCCTTGGTACCATTTGCACCCGTTAACTCCACCTTGTGGGTCCTGTTGTCCGCCAAACTGCACACCAGCAGCAGAAACCTTTTGAAAGCTGTCTCCCTCACTGGAAAGTGGGAAGAGGTGTGGCCCTGGGGGCAAGCAATGAGTCAGGTGCTGTCACCTGAATCCCAGCTCCTCCGTTTAGGCAAAACTCCTAACGAAGCCAAGGGGGGTAGTCCCTATAAAAGAGTTGTCTAAGGCTCTTTGTGTGTTTTAAATGTGTTTTGGTGTTATGATGCGGATGGGTGTTGTTTAGGAGTTTTTCGAATGATGACTAGAACATAATTAAACACGCAATCCACGTTGCAAAATTTACAAAATACAAATAAAAAATGACAATATACTTTGACTTAGAAATTGAAGTAAAGCATCCACAAGATAGATATTTAAGCAAATGACAAGGACATATGGTCCAGATTTCAAAGATGTATAAATATTAAAGACCAGTGCCAAATGGAGTTGTTGTCCTCCGAAATGGCATGCGTGTCGTTTGAAAGCCCCAAATGTGCAACGCCAGCTGGAATGACAACTCTCTCAGGAGAGAGGCCAATGTCACCACACTTCTCTCCTCTTCGCTTTAGGTTGGCTCTTCTCCAACACTAGGGGGGTATCCCTAAAATAGGATCGTTAAGGCAGGTATAGTAACGGGCAAGGTGATTCAAAGAGGCTGCCTTAGAGAAACGGATGTAACAAAGATAGTTTTGGATGGGTGATGGAAAGGAAAGGAAGATCAATCCTCAGGGAAAGACCAGTGCCAGTATCAGAGAGGGGCGAATGGAGTCAAAGGAAAACTCTAAAAGGACATTGCTGCCAGGTGAATGTAGTAACCAACTAAGAGCTCTTGCACTAGAGCATACCTGAAAGCCGCAAAACTTAAGAGAAAAACATGGGTCAAATGGTGTTATGCTAGATTGTTAGCCTTCTATTCAAATGATCCCAGTTTAAGAGTCGAAAGCAAAGAGCTAAGAGAGGTAATGCCTCATACAAAATGAAAGATGGCATACAAAGAAACACGGCAAACAAGGAACGAAAGAACCCCCAATTTGTCCAAAGAATCCCATCATGATTTTTCTATTAAGTTCACGGGAAAAAACTCCCAAAATTCTCCATCCTTACAATGAGGAGGCTAGCTCCTTTTTATAGGCCCCACAAGGCTCTCTTAAAACTAAAAGATAAAATAATAAGAAACATGAAGAAAAAGTGGATGGAGATCCACTTTTCTCTCCACCTAATACTCCCAAGTGTCACCCTTATCTAACAGCACTCTTACTCAGCAAATCATGAGCTGGTGTCATCCTTTGAAAACCACAAAACCTAGCGAGACCACCGAATGTTTAACATGCTGCTCTGACCAGCAATGGCATTTTTAATTGGCAAAACTGAAGTTAAAACAGGCTTCGAGCACTTAAGTTTCCAGGTGGACTTTAAATGCGTAGTCGGCCGCCGATGAGACCGTAGGTTCAACCCATGAATACGACCAGCAAGCTGAAACTTCATTTCCTGTATCCGGCTGCCAGGAAAGCCCACGGGTCGGCTGAGATAGCTACGAAGAGTGAGTCGCTTCAAACTCCTCGTGATCTTTATATCTCCACCAGCAACTTGCGGGTTTGACACAGGAATACCACGGGTTTGTCATGTGTGAGCATGCGCGCCAATTTCTTCTTATAATCGACGATTTCTCCAGAACTCTACATAGCCGTGAACTAAGCAGCTAACAAATGACGGACATGGAATTGACCGCCGATAGAACCAAACTTCTCGGAATCGTCGAAATAGGATTTAGGTAGCCGGTTGCAAACAACAGATTCATAGATTTTATCCACGATGGATGCCACGATATCGAAGATACCCCCGTAATTTGAGATGGGTCATTGCGATAGATAGAAACCAACAGCTGTCGAATTGGCACATGAACACCACCTTGAAACCTAGCAATGGCCCGATCCAATAATTTGAATATGCCCTCGATGGCCCCTGTTGATTTCATTGATGAATAATTTCAAGCTCTCAGCGCCAAAAAGGAAGGGCTTCGTTCCGTCTCGAAAAAATCTACAGAAGTCAATGCTCCCGCACCGATCACGTGTTTAAATTAGCTAATGGTGCCGCCTTTATGATGTCCATACTCTTGCAGGGCCGTCATTTGACGCTGAAGCAAGAAAAGCCGAGTCCAAGCTGAAATCTCAGTCTTTAAATGAAGTACGGGCTTTTGGTTGCAAGCTTGGCCATTCAAAAACACGAAGGTGCCCACAGTGCCTGAAATTTTGTTGGAAAAAGCCATAGCTTATGACATAAAGGCTGCCATCTACAACCTGCAGAAGCTTGCTTTCTTCTCATACTTTTTCGACAACGAAATCTCTCCATTGGTTTCTTTCTTCTACCAACTGTTTTTCAAGTTCTGTGATTGCTGCTTTCTGGCTCTGGATTGTTTCTTCTGCATCCATCTGGGACTGTGTTGCTGCAGCAAGCTGTCGATTCAGGTCCTCAATGCAGCTGTGTTGCTGTGTGGAAACAGCCACTGTCTCCTCCAGCTCCTTCTCCTTTGTTGCCAGTTCATGACGAATTTCCTTAATTTCCTCAAAAAGTGAAACTGTGATTTATTCTCGAAGCTCTTTCAATTCATTATCATGGCGAGCTGGAGTGGCCTGGGCTTCTGAGTGTAGCTTTTCAATAGTGAGGACGTGAGCTTCCAACTGATGACATAAATCCTCATTTGACTGCTGCAATCTTCTTACATCATCAACTGATACAAGACCTGCAGGACCTACAATCCCCAGAGCCTTGATACGCTTACAATCGCTTACAAAATCCTTTTTCAGCTTTTCCCAGTTAAGATATGTCCCATTTGAGCTGGAATCTTTTAGAAAAACAAAATAACAAGTACCAGTTGACTGTTCAGAATTTTCAAGCACCACTTCTTTTCTATAAACTCTACAGTGTCTCCCACTGACATTTGGTGAATCAAATTGGCAACTTGTCTCCTTTACCATTCGTCCAAGTATATGTTCATTCGCATGCATAAGAATATCCAAACCCTTTTGATCAAGATCGTGTTGCAAATGTTTTAGCATAATGTCCAAACATTTCACAGTGATCACTGCTATATAATCAAGGAGGGTCGCAATTTTGTAATTTGGGCTGCTGAGAACTCCCAGCTGCTCTATCTTCACCTCAACAAATTGGTAGCAGACCATTATACAAGAAACTGTCAAGAATTTCTGGGGATTCGGATGTATGAGCTCCACAGGGTTTTTCTTTTTTAGCTGTAGCCTGAGCTTTTAACTTTTCTGATTTCTGCAGTGGTGATAATTTCCACGTTTCCCGGTTGACCTGTTCTTACACTGCTCGGGATCATGCATGATTTGTTGTTCTTTCAACTGCAACCCTGCTTTCTTGACAACCATTTTTTACTGTCTCAAATCCTTTTCAATGTTATGAACCATTAATAACTTCACCTGAGTTTGCAGCAGCAATGATTACATCTGCCCTGGAGAGCACCTGTTGAAAATCTGCTTCTTTTGTCAGTAAAAACCGTTACACTAACTGCTGCAACATGATGCTCTGTCCTGTGGGTGAACTTGTCAAAAAGGAGGTAACACACCCCACATGCTTGCTGGGCAAAAATTGATGAAAGATCATCTGCTGATAAATTGGCAGTAGGAATCCCAAGGATCTTTGAACCACGACCAAATCCCTTAATAACAAGGCCTCAAATATACAAGGGTTCAACTGGAAAACTGTTTGCTATCCAATCTTCGAATGGTGGTAGACCCCATCGTTCAGGCTGCAAATCAAACAGACAGCTGAGCACACAGTTAGCTTCAGTGCAGATAGGAGCTTGATTTTTAAAAGATGGCACGACTACCACCTCCACCCCAGCTGCCTTTCCAGCTGTAACACCAACCCTTTGGTTGCTTCATTCTGATATCTGATACTTTCCTCATTGTTGACAACTGGTATCATCTGTGGCTGTAGCATCCCTTGCTGAACTGTCCTCTGAAGGCTTTGAACAAATGAAGATGCATTTTTGAGAGGTAACATCTGGCTCCAACTGCGGGACGTGTGCTCGCCTCGGTGAGTGCATGAGAATCCCAGACTCTCTTGGTTATTCGCAGACCACATAAAAACCAAAAAAAAACAGTGTGGTGGGGATGGCTTGATTCACACCCCGTGACCACGCTTTATTACATAAAAACTGCAGAATTAAAAATAAGTAACAGCAGCAAACGCTCATGTGTGAGCTTATTCTTCCTACCTACACTACTCTATCAGATGAGAAGACAATATTAAGTGAAATGATATAGCCAGTGAAGCCAACTCAACATTTTATCAATGCTGAAACTCCTACCCTTCTGGTCAGTCATTAACCCAAGACAGACTTTGATAAACTGAATGTGAACATGGCCTGGAAACATTTTCAAATCATGATTGTCATAGGAAAATGGATGCTGCCGATACACACATTCTCTCAAATCTTCAACGAGACAGAAAGTTAGTCCACATGCTACGTTAACATAACACTGAAGAGGGCTAAAATAGGAAACAGGCTGCTTTTCAAACTGAGTTTTGTCATCTAAGAAACTTTCATGAGGCAGATCTGTAACACAAGTGCAATTACCTTCGATGAGATGACATTTAGGCAGTTCCAGCTCTTCATCATGAAGCTGTTCGAGCTGATCTGCAAAGCAATTGTTACCTCTTCCATCAATGAAGTGAACCCGAGGTAAATCAGAGTCTTCATTATAAAACTTTTCACGATCATCTTCAGTGGTGTAATTCTGTGACAACTCCATCTTTTCATCATACTGCTGCTCACAAACTTGAGGCAGATTCGTATTAATGTTCTCTTCAATATCAGGGATTTCTTCAGCAATGTCTTCAACCAACGGTCTTTGTACTGCTTCTTCAAAAGGATCTTGACATAGGTGTTCTTTAGGCTGGGATCTAGGGATGAGAGCACTGTATTGTCTAGCAAGCTGCTCAATCTCATCAACAGTTCCATCATGCCAGCGGAGGAGAAATCTCTCAAAAAACCCTGCCATTGAATCTATGGATTCATCCAAAAGACCAAAGAACCACTTTACTGCATTTCCTTCTAAAGTTAAAGCAAAGATGATCATAAGGTCATCCTCACAATAAACATTGAAATCGACCATCAATTTGCAGTAAGAAGCAATGTGATAGATGGCTGAAACATCATTATTTCCATGAAACTCTGAAAAAGCGTCATGCACTTTTTCATAGTCATAGCACTCATTAGGAAATCCATGGATTTTTGAGAAATCCAATGGGGCGAAACCTTCGTGCCAAAAAGCAAGATCTTGCTCTTTTTTATCGTCCATAAGTCAAATAATGAAGTACTAAATCTGAAACACATATTCATACCTCATACCAAACTGTGGAGTCGCCAAGGTGAGCTTGAAAGCTTTCCAATGAGTGTGCTCACCTCTACACCCAATAGGATCTTCAAATCTGCAAAAGGACAAGGGCTCTGTCCCTTCGTGGAGTCGCCATGTGAGAAGAAGAATCCCACAAATGTCGTTTTAATGAAGCATAGTCTTCAAATTTCGGGAACTGGACTTTGTCCCCGGCAACGGCGCCAAAAATGTTGTCCTCCGAAATGGCATGCGTGTCGTTTGAAAGCCCCAAATGTGCAACGCCAGCTGGAATGACAACTCTCTCAGGAGAGAGGCCAATGTCACCACACTTCTCTCCTCTTCGCTTTAGGTTGGCTCTTCTCCAACACTAGGGGGGTATCCCTAAAATAGGATCGCTAAGGCAGGTATAGTAACGGGCAAGGTGATTGAAAGAGGCTGCCTTAGAGAAACGGATGTAACAAAGATAGTTTTGGATGGGTGATGGAAAGGAAAGGAAGATCAATCCTCAGGGAAAGACCAGTGCCAGTATCAGAGAGGGGCGAATGGAGTCAAAGGAAAACTCTAAAAGGACATTGCTGCCAGGTGAATGTAGTAACCAACTAAGAGCTCTTGCACTAGAGCATACCTGAAAGCCGCAAAACTTAAGAGAAAAACATGGGTCAAATGGTGTTATGCTAGATTGTTAGCCTTCTATTCAAATGATCCCAGTTTAAGAGTCGAAAGCAAAGAGCTAAGAGAGGTAATGCCTCATACAAAATGAAAGATGGCATACAAAGAAACACGGCAAACAAGGAACGAAAGAACCCCCAATTTGTCCAAAGAATCCCATCATGATTTTTCTATTAAGTTCACGGGAAAAAACTCCCAAAATTCTCCATCCTTACAATGAGGAGGCTAGCTCCTTTTTATAGGCCCCACAAGGCTCTCTTAAAACTAAAAGATAAAATAATAAGAAACATGAAGAAAAAGTGGATGGAGATCCACTTTTCTCTCCACCTAATACTCCCAAGTGTCACCCTTATCTAACAGCACTCTCACTCAGCAAATCATGAGCTGGTGTCATCCTTTGAAAACCACAAAACCTAGCGAGACCACCGAATGTTTAACATGCTTCTCTGACCAGCAATGGCATTTTTAATTGGCAAAACTGAAGTTAAAACAGGCTTCGAGCACTTAAGTTTCCAGGTGGACTTTAAATGCGTAGTCTGCCGCCGATGAAACCGTAGGTTCAACCCATGAATATGACCAGCAAGCTGAAACTTCATTTCCTGTATCCGGCTGCCAGGAAAGCCCACGGGTCGGCTGAGATAGCTACGAAGAGTGAGTCGCTTCAAACTCCTCGTGATCTTTATATCTCCACCAGCAACTTGCGGGTTTGACACAGGAATACCACGGGTTTGTCATGTGTGAGCATGCGCGCCAATTTCTTCTTATAATCGACGATTTCTCCAGAACTCTACATAGCCGTGAACTAAGCAGCTAACAAATGACGGACATGGAATTGACCGCCGATAGAACCAAACTTCTCGGAATCGTCGAAATAGGATTTAGGTAGCCGGTTGCAAACAACAGATTCATAGATTTTATCCACGATGGATGCCACGATATCGAAGATACCCCCGTAATTTGAGATGCGTCATTGCGATAGATAGAAACCAACAGCTGTCGAATTGGCACATGAACACCACCTTGAAACCTAGCAATGGCCCGATCCAATAATTTGAATATGCCCTCGATGGCCCCTGTTGATTTCATTGATGAATAATTTCAAGCTCTCAGCGCCAAAAAGGAAGGGCTTCGTTCCGTCTCGAAAAAATCTACAGAAGTCAATGCTCCCGCCCCGATCACGTGTTTAAATTAGCTAATGGTGCCGCCTTTATGATGTCCATACTCTTGCAGGTCCGTCATTTGACGCTGAAGCAAGAAAAGCCGAGTCCAAGCTGAAATCTCAGTCTTTAAATGAAGTACGGGCTTTTGGTTGCAAGCTTGGCCATTCAAAAACACGAAGGTGCCCACAGTGCCTGAAATTTTGTTGGAAAAAGCCATAGCTTATGACATAAAGGCTGCCATCTACAACCTGCAGAAGCTTGCTTTCTTCTCATACTTTTTCGACAACGAAATCTCTCCATTGGTTTCTTTCTTCTACCAACTGTTTTTCAAGTTCTGTGATTGCTGCTTTCTGGCTCTGGATTGTTTCTTCTGCATCCATCTGGGACTGTGTTGCTGCAGCAAGCTATCGATTCAGGTCCTCAATGCAGCTGTGTTGCTGTGTGGAAACAACCACTGTCTCCTCCAGCTCCTTCTCCTTTGTTGCCAGTTCATGACGAATTTCCTTAATTTCCTCAAAAAGTGAAACTGTGATTTATTCTCGAAGCTCTTTCAATTCATTATCATGGTGAGCTGGAGTGGCCTGGGCTTCTGAGTGTAGCTTTTCAATAGTGAGGACGTGAGCTTCCAACTGATGACATAAATCCTCATTTGACTGCTGCAATCTTCTTACATCATCAACTGATACAAGACCTGCAGGACCTACAATCCCCAGAGCCTTGATACGCTTACAATCGCTTACAAAATCCTTTTTCAGCTTTTCCCAGTTAAGATATGTCCCATTTGAGCTGGAATCTTTTAGAAAAACAAAATAACAAGTACCAGTTGACTGTTCAGAATTTTCAAGCACCACTTCTTTTCTATAAACTCTACAGTGTCTCCCACTGACATTTGGTGAATCAAATTGGCAACTTGTCTCCTTTACCATTCGTCCAAGTATATGTTCATTCGCATGCATAAGAATATCCAAACCCTTTTGATCAAGATCGTGTTGCAAATGTTTTAGCATAATGTCCAAACATTTCACAGTGATCACTGCTATATAATCAAGGAGGGTCGCAATTTTGTAATTTGGGCTGCTGAGAACTCCCAGCTGCTCTATCTTCACCTCAACAAATTGGTAGCAGACCATTATACAAGAAACTGTCAAGAATTTCTGGGGATTCGGATGTATGAGCTCCACAGGGTTTTTCTTTTTTAGCTGTAGCCTGAGCTTTTAACTTTTCTGATTTCTGCAGTGGTGATAATTTCCACGTTTCCCGGTTGACCTGTTCTTACACTGCTCGGGATCATGCATGATTTGTTGTTCTTTCAACTGCAACCCTGCTTTCTTGACAACCATTTTTTACTGTCTCAAATCCTTTTCAATGTTATGAACCATTAATAACTTCACCTGAGTTTGCAGCAGCAATGATTACATCTGCCCTGGAGAGCACCTGTTGAAAATCTGCTTCTTTTGTCAGTAAAAACCGTTACACTAACTGCTGCAACATGATGCTCTGTCCTGTGGGTGAACTTGTCAAAAAGGAGGTAACACACCCCACATGCTTGCTGGGCAAAAATTGATGAAAGATCATCTGCTGATAAATTGGCAGTAGGAATCCCAAGGATCTTTGAACCACGACCAAATCCCTTAATAACAAGGCCTCAAATATACAAGGGTTCAACTGGAAAACTGTTTGCTATCCAATCTTCGAATGGTGGTAGACCCCATCGTTCAGGCTGCAAATCAAACAGACAGCTGAGCACACAGTTAGCTTCAGTGCAGATAGGAGCTTGATTTTTAAAAGATGGCACGACTACCACCTCCACCCCAGCTGCCTTTCCAGCTGTAACACCAACCCTTTGGTTGCTTCATTCTGATATCTGATACTTTCCTCATTGTTGACAACTGGTATCATCTGTGGCTGTAGCATCCCTTGCTGAACTGTCCTCTGAAGGCTTTGAACAAATGAAGATGCATTTTTGAGAGGTAACAGGAATCAAATAAAACTTGTGATGCTAAAATAAGTCGAAAGTAACTGTTTGTGAGGATGTTTTGCAATTGTTCTTGGTAAATTTTAAGTGTTTTAGATGTTCTTGATTATTAGGCTAAGACCAAAGGTATCAAAAGATGGTGGAACCTTACCCAAGGAAAATACTGGCAACCCTAGGTGATCTGTCGGAAGCACCCAGATTCAAAAGGATAGGTGTCCAATGTTTGAACCGCCCTTGAGTCTGACAGTGGATTTCCGGCACCACCTCTCGTGGGAAGAACAGTAATTTGCCTTGGTTGAGGTTTTGGGTAAAATTTTTAATTAAGTTATCGATCGTAAATTATCAAGTATTCCACCTTTCTGAGTACTAGCCCAACCATTTCCGGTTGGCAGAGCATACGGGTGTAGGACAAAACCAAGATAAATTAATTAAGGGGTGTATGAGTGGAAATTTTTATTATTAGAAAACCTTGTTCAACTTTCCGACAGAGAGCGCTCTTGACTCGGTCTTATGACCACAGTTCAAGAGACTTTCTAAACTTAAAATGCCTAATGCAGGGATGATGCAAAAAACTAAGATGCCCTCCGACAGAGGGTGCTCTTGACTTGGATTATGGCCAAGTTCAAGAGACTTTGGTTTATTTTAAAGAAGCAGAAAAAATGTAGTAGCAGTATATCTTAGATTGAAAGTAGATCTAAATAATAAGATTGATCGACAAGATATGAATTACCACTAACAATAATGCTTGCAAGATAAATAAATCTAGTGTTCTACCACACAAACTTTACTCTACTAGGTGGGATTGATCTCCGAACAAGATCAACCACTAGAACCGCCTGCACTTGAGAACTTCCAGCTAGCTGAAAGCTCTGCCAAGGAAACCGACGGGGAGGGAAGAGTAACCACAAATTATGTGGTCCTGCCCTTGAGACTTCGTCTCAAGGATACAACTTCCGGCTGAAGGCTTTGGAAGAGAAGCAAGATAAAAATAAACGAGAAATAAAGCTAAACTACCCAAGAATCTCTTTCAGGTCCAAGACCCTACTCGGGAGAGCATGGGGGTAAGTAAATATGGAATATAAACAAAATGACTTATTGAAGTAAATTTTAAACTAAGAGCATGAAACCGTAAATCTAAGCTAAATCAAACCACAAGACCCAACACCCTTCCCCAAATGGGGAAGAAGACCAAAAAGTGGAGGCCTCCTCCACTTAAAATTTTTATTAAACAATTACAAATGCCTTGGGTTTATAACCTTGCAAGGTCTTTTGAGACGATAAGACTTGGAAAACAAAGCTAACTCCTATAAGCTATTACAAAGGATAGTACAAGATAATGTCATGTTTTGGATTGTCCTTATGGTTTGCTTGAGTTTTGCTCGTTTGGACCTCTTCACTTCAAGATTTTCTCAAGCCCCCTTCCTTCTTCAAAAGCACCTACAACAACATTCAACTCAAAACACCCTTTTGCATTAGATAAATAATCAAACTTTGAAACTAATCCTAGAATGCAAGAGATCAATACTTTTTTGGATATGAAATTTTCACTTTTAAAAGAGATCTAGATAAGCAATAAACTAGATACAAAAATGACAAAACTTGGAAGTTTAACTAGGATCTAAGGTATTAAAACAAATGCTCGTTTTTATATTTTTTTTGTAATGAGAAATCTAAGTGCCAAGATATGAAAATGAACTATGAAATTGACAAACAATGCAAGACTAAGCTCAAAAATGAGATCTAAAATGTAATTGAAACTATCAATGAGATGCAAATAAGACTAGGTCCTAACTATGTAAATGCAACGTGAAGATCTAGATACTAAAGATGCCTAAAGACTAACACTAACCTTTAACAAGCTTATGCAAAAGACTAATGCTAATGTTTAACAATTTTTTGTGTGTTTATTGTGGGTTTTAGGGCCTTAAGGAGATGGACGAAAAGATGAAGAGAGGATCCACTAGGATATGGACGAGAAGAGGGAAAAGAAGACAAACAAGAGGAGAAACGAGAGCAAGATGGGAAGACCAAAACGAGAGGGAGGAGGAAGAAAGGCTAGCAAACTAGGGCAAAAAACGAAAGGGTGAAGGAGTGAGGAAAAGCCAAAAACGAAGGGAAAGAGAGGGGGAAGAATAGGGTGGACGAAAGCTATGGAAGATGGGCAAAATGAGAGGTAATGAGGCACTAAGGAAGTGATGGCTAGGAGAAAGTGGACTAGCAAGTCAAAGAGAAATCTTTCAAAGAGAAAAAGAGAGCTAGAAGATAGAAGCTCATGAACCACGGTTTCCAATAAGTTGAATGAAATTTTTTGTTGGAGAAGGCAAGAGGTACTTTGGAGAAGCTCACAACCCTGCAAACAAATTATTAAGATAAATGGAACACTTGATCGGTGAAGGTATTAGATGCCAATAGCTCTCAATGATTGAATTCCCTAAAGACACAAAAACTCAAAGCAATAGATTAGAAGCCTAAGTACTAGATTGTTAGTCCTCAATAAGCATCATAATCAAATTTGCATAATAAGAATAGGGTGAAAGAGATATTACTTCACATGAGATGAAGACACAATGCCAAGAGCCCAATCAAGTGACCTCCAAAGTCTCAAAATATTTTATTAAACAAGAGCTTACAATTTTCACCAGAGTTTCTTTGCACAAAAATCCTTGAGATAATAACCCAACATGGGCCTCTCTTTATAGTAAAACACACTAGCAACCTAAGCCTAAACCCTAGGTCGAATTGGCAATGGGAGATAGGTCGAATTCCAATCACATGAGGGCTTGGAGAGAATAGACATGACCAAAGTCGAGTTCATGGTTGATGAGATTGGCATGAGGTGGCAAGGACTCGACTTTGGGAGGAAGAAACAACAAATAGGCATGCTACAACAAGGAAGTGCGAGCTAGGGTATGAAAGGCGTGATCTTTGTGGGAGATGCGAGCTAGATGTGGTAGGTTGAGTATTAGTTTATTGGATGACAAGTGGAAAGGTAGGTACTAACTCGAGTTTTGAGTGGGAGCCAAACTAATCAACGAAAATACCAACCAATAACGAGTTCAATCAAGGGAATGGCGTGAATCTAATGGAGATTGACGTGAGGACTAGGATAATGCGAGTGGGTTGTGAGGATACACGTGTAGATTGGTAGGTATAACTCGAGTCATGAAGGGAGCCAATCTATGGTGGGTGTGGTGAGTCATGAGGGCGCCCACCTTATCATTAATACAAAACCACCAACCCAAACACCAAGTGACACATCAACAAATCGATTTTTGCATGGAGAGGGCGAATTGCTTTGAAAGGATAATGATTTGGTGACTGGATGGGCTTGGGGTTGATTGGAATCTTCCTAAATGCTCATTGCCATGTCATTTAGCCCTTTATTTTAATCCAATTGATTAATTTTGGAGAGATTTGGATTATCTCCAAAATAATCAATTTTATTATTTTAATTAATAATTTCTCTGTAAATGACTTTTCAGAGAAAATATTAATTACGGGGCTGAATTGACATCCAAAAGTTGGGTTTAGCTGCTCCATGGGTCATGTGTGATTTTTGGCTTATGAAACGAGCCATCAAACACTAAGTTCGGACCCCGGATGACTGACATATTACAAATTATTATTTCTCTATTTAAACTATAGAGAAATTTATTAAATTTAAAAAATAATTAAAACCCAAATTTCGACGGACCCGGTAAAATTTTTTCGAAATTTTTTCTGAGGGTTTTATGGACCTAGGACATGACCGACACCTATTCTAACAGTGTCTAGTAGGCTTATATACATTAGTTGGCCTCTAATAACCCCCCATGGCCAAATTTTCAAAATCGGGCATTCCAGCTTTGGAGGAGCGGGAGAAAACCTCATCGATTATACCTCGCCTTAAGCAAAGCATAATTGACAAGGGAAAAAACTCCTTGGAATACCTTAGTTGCTTAATCCAGTCATGAGAAACCAAGGCACTCAGATCCTACTAGCACACTTTATTACAAACCCCCATGGGGCCATGGTCATGTCGACTCAAAAAAAAAAAAAAAACAAGCTAACCACAACTGGCTAGCTACAAAATGCTAGATCATCTGATACACTGGAATCAAACATTCATCATGTTTGTAAAATGGCGGCTCTCCAGAAAATCCAACTATGGTACAAAAAGTTGGTAACAGGTCGCATTTGAGCCATTTCCATATCCCAAGGAAGTGGGTCCCACTTGTGTATTTCATGGTACTAGATCTTGTCATTTATCTCATTATGTGGCCTAAATCATTCATTGGTTGAAACATAAGTTATCCATTAAGCCTCCTTCAACCATACTTAAACTTCTAGGTCCACCTAACCTTGCATTGGTTTCCGTAACTTGTCTTTCACATATCCCTAGTAACCTTTGTTTGGGTCCAATCATCTTTGATTGGTTGTAGGGTCTCCCCCTTCGTCTTGATTCATCTCGATCTAAAGTGAAGAGTGCCTCAGTTGTCGTGACTCCCAACTTGCATTGGGAACCGTGGCATCTCTTGGGTCACCTCTTTAGTTGTCCATCTCCTCTACCATCCCGGATGGGATACCATTAGGGACAACTACAAGTTGTGTGATAACAGGCACCTTTTGGGCTCTGAAATTACTGGAATAAAATATTATTTTGCAGATCTGCTTCTCATGCTTTGTTGGATGCTCTTGTACATGATTATACATCTTTTTCTTTAGACATCTAGGTTGTTTGCAGGTGATTTCAACACCTACAGAGGGAGGCCGGATTCATTTCCTGCAGGGGTGCGAATTGCCTTGAGGAAAAATTGCAGGGGTTTCCCACATCCTCCTTGGGCATGACGTTTTCATCTTGAAGGGAGTTTTTCAATTGTGCTTTGTCCATTGATTTGCTTCTTTTGATATGTCGTGCATAGATCTTATTTTATCTGTGGATCAAATCTCACGTATGTAGTTTGTTTTGCAAGTGAAAGAGGATGTTTTTCCTCCTTGGGCTTGGAGGTTTTGCTTGGAGTCACTTGGATCTAGCTTGGAATTGTAACTAAATGCAAGGATCATCGATGTACTTGACAACCGCAAGCATTTGAGGTAAGATCTACAAGGTACGTATTCATTTCCATGTGTTTTACCCATTGGTCACTCGAACCCTTATCATTTAAAACTCTAGATTTTTAGATTTGATAGATCTGGCGATTATTTGGGCTTAAAACATAAAACCCACTTCTAAATTAATTAAAGAACCTCATAGCTAAATTTTGGTTTAAATTCGACTCCATTTGACCCCCGATCTAAGGCACTGATCATCTCTTGAGGGGACCACACTTGTGAATTTTATGCATCTCTTTGGATCTATCATTTGGGTTGTACTATTTTTCCTTTTAAACTTCAGATCCATTGCTTAGCCAACCATCTAGCGCCATTTGTACATAAATTTGACCTTGTGGACCCCATCTTAACCAACTTCCTTAATTTAAGGGTGGGACCCACTTTAGTCTTCTTTGAGTGGCATTAGATCTATCTAGATCTATTCTTCTAACTTCATAAGTGACATAATCATTTCATTGTTTGAGCATTTGTCCTTCCATAAGCCTCCTCAACCAAGCCCTAACTCCATGTGTCCACTTATACTTCCTAGATCTAGATCCATTTACTCTTGATCTTCTCCTCTCTCAACTTCACATTTCCCTAGGAGGTCTAGAGTAGGTTCTCTAGCCTTCATTGGTTAGCTAGGGTCTCCCCCTTCGTCTTGCTTGTGCTAGATCTAAAGTGAAGAGTGCCTCGGTTAGCGTGACAACCATTTATCTTGGGAACCGTGGCATCTCTTGGGTCACCTCTTTAGTTGTCCAGTGCCTCTACCATCTTGAATAGGATTACCTTTTGGGACAACTACAAGTTGTGTGATAACAAGTATCAACATTGATATTGAAGGGATTAGGGAATATTTACTGCTGTAATCACTTCTGTCATAAAGTAAATTTTAGTTCTGGTTTATGCTTGATAAGATTGCCGTAGAGGACTGAAACTTGTTGCAACACCTTTGGTATCTTTTGGTAAGATTGCCCTAGAGCGCTGCAACTTGTTGGCACATGTTTGGTATCTTTTCTCTTTGGTTGACTTGTTGACTGGGGTTGAAAAGAAGTGAAATACTGTCGGTTGTTTGTTGCATTAATTTATATTTCAGATCAGCCTTAAGTCTGTAAATTCACAGGGACTAGATCTGGGAAACCTCTAGGGAAGAGGTGAAATTTCCGAATTTCCATTAAAATACCGAGAGCAGAAATTTGTACAACATAGGGTTTTGCTGACTAGCAAGCCTTTGTAGATCTTTGTAAGATAGTTCTTGGCTCTAATCAGGGACCAATTATTCAAGATTGGATGTGGTCCTATGGGAAACTCTTCATGGAGTACATAACTAAAGAGCTCTATTACAAGATCTGACCATATCACCCAATTGCATATTGATTTTTAAAAAGTGGGTCATTCATGATGATGATATCCGATGGCATAGGTGGTGTCAAAATATCTGGAGATCCAACTCCGCTTTTAAGAATAGGCTGCTTGGATGGTTGGTGTTAGTAATAGCTAAGTGGTGAAAGATAGGCTCCACCACTAAGGCCTAACAAATGTCCGCCATGTGATTTGTCACACACTAGCAATTATTTTGGGTCTTCAAGATTGCCAGAATCTTATGGTGATGGGTTACCATTGAGTTCACCTTTTTCTTTGTTGTGCTTCCTTACTGGAAAGGCATTATTTTTGGGGGTGCATGGATGATCAGACAGATTGGAGGCAGTGTCTGGAACACCATCACATTGAAAAACATCTCATTCTTATGGAAAATGTAATATCCCAAACTGATATTTTTTTCTTTTTTGTTGTACTGTAGATGGCTAGAAGGCTTATGTCTCAATAGAATATGAAAGTAAACCTTGATCTCTGCATGCATGCAGATCTGTAACCTAGATAATACTTAAATGCTAGAAAGTAGGAGGAATTAGTGCATGCACATACCAGTATATAGATCTGCTGTAGTCGATGAGGATGGTCCCCGCATGCGGAGATTATACTGAATAAATAATAGGCTAAGGCAAGTTGTCCTCCAGATGAAGAACGCGCCCACCTCCAAAGGTAGGAATGCTCCTAAATAATAAATACTCCGCTGATGAACCTCCGGATAATGTGCACTAGGGTTATAGTACCCCTCTGGAGATGATGGAAGGTGCATGCATAAGAAGTGATGGCTCAATAGCCAAAAATGTGAGCCTCTTCCCAAATAGATTCGCTCTCAAGCGTGCAAAAGTCCTCTCACTGATGGTAAGTGCTGATAACTCTCTCAATAGTCCAGATGAGAAGCCCTTCTTCTAGGGGAAGGGTAGTAATGCTGCTCTGAGAAGGATGAAAGCTGCATGCAGATGAATGGCTCCCTGTAGACTGCAATACGAATAGATGGCTATATGGACAATGTGCCCAAGCAAGAGAGAACAAGCCCACAAGATAGTAGATAAATATAACTCTGCAGAATCTGAATGATGATAATACATGATGATGAACAATGCTGAATCTAGATGATCCAACCTGATGATGAACTAGGACTGATAGATCTCGCTGCTGAAATACACCAGTTAGCTGAGTATGCACTCAACCCCAACTTTGCTCGCTGAGCTCTCCAAATCGGATTCACAAATCAATAATCAATAATGGTCTCTTCTCCATTCACTTTACCTTTCTTTTATAACATTCAACTGCCAAAATCCTAACTTCTGACCTAACTAGGTCACTTTATCTTCTAATTCGCAGTTGACTTGCATGCAGGTGCCTGGAGACTCAATCAGGTGCATGCATCATGAAATAATGCTCAGATGTCATGCATGCAGGTGGGCTTTGGCTCAGATGGCCCCTGTCTACCTACTGATGATATAATATCTATGCCTTAGATATTCTGATATGGCATAAGTCCATAGTTGATCCCCTGACTGTCAGTGCCCGCTCGAACCTATGGGGAATCATATAGGTTAGCGGGATGGTCCTCAGTGCCTAAGCAGAAGAGGACAATACAGAAAAGGGCTATATCGTGCAACTTTTGATGGGAACATTACCTTTCTGAGATTAGAGCTTTTGGATCGGAGTTGCCAATACAGAGTTTAGCCAGAATTGTTATCTTCAGAAAAGATGTAGTCTCTGTTGAAATTGGAGCCAAGGTCGATATGCTGTCTCTTCTTGCCTATGTGGGAAGGGGTAGTCTGTATAATTGCAAAGTGGTTCATTGATTTATGATTCTTGATGTAATCAATATTTTAGTATAAAATGCATTCTCCCGCACCCCCTCCCAATCCCCCCAAAAGAAAATCTTTAAGAACAGAGCTTTCTGATCTGACTCAGCCTATTTAATAGCTTCCTAAGTAGAAATGATAATGTCCTGAGTAAATCTGCCATTAACAAAACCTGTCTGTTCAGCTCTAGCCATCCTAACAGCAACTCCTACTTTTCTTCTTGGCAGTACCATCGCCACTTTGTAGGCAACATTAAATAAGGTGATGGATTTCCATTCTCCTATCAAATCCCTATTGAAACCCTTGGGGATGAGTTTTATGATTCATACATTGGTATGTGCACAGTGGCACAATACTTTTTTGATGCTATCTACTATTCGTACATTCGAAACAGATCCAAGCCAATGGTATCTCATATTTAAAATTCATTCTCAGGGGATCATATTTTTCCTTTTAGAGCATTTCCAGACTGTGTTTGTTTCTCCTCTAGATGATGTCAGAGAAACTGCGAGGGAGAGGTGCTAGTCAGTAGTCCTACGCTGTCCATTTGGGTATTAAATCACTAGATTGTTCTCTTTCCTTTGAGAAGTTTGGACTATGGAGGAGAGTAAAGTTACAGTGGTTCTTGCATCTGTTGTGATTAACTCAACATTAAATTAGTCATTTCTCACCTGTTTCTTGCCCTTTTCCTTTCTTAATTCATTTTGGCTGCTGAAACAGCATCAGAACCTACCTTCTGCTAGTCTGTCTGCATTAGCCGTTGTGCTTTGGGTTTTGTTCAGATCTTAGTTGATGAATTCACATTGCAGACGTGATTGAGGAAAATATAATGCCATGCGTGATGCAGAGTCTAGAGAAAGAGCTCAGACCAATTAGATAAACATCTGACAGAGAACCACAACAGAAGAGATCTATGTGATCCAGATAGAAGCTTGGTAAAATTCATCCTTAAGAACCCTGTAAATCACTCTTTCTGAAATAGTAGAACTAAAAGTATTCGGGGAGAAATGTTGGGGGAAGACTCCAAAGGGTACTGCTACATTAAAAACTTGACTGACTACATCAATGTTAATATTTGTGAAATTCATGCAATTGACTTTATCCATAATTGTCATACCTCCTGAAGAATGCAAGCTAGACAGAGATGCTAAAACGAAATCTGATTTCTAGTACATTTTAATTCATTTTCATGGTAACAAGTTTTTGGGTTAGAAGCTTTTATATTGTGGATAGAAACCATTCTGCTGCATCCTGAATAAGTTATTTGAGATTTTTGTAGTTTTTATTCTGTTAATCTCTGTTATTAATGCTCACCTTAAATTCAGAACCAGGAGACCCATTTCATGTTTTAGAGCTGATTTTGAAAATTTTCTGACAGGTTCAAGGCACCTTTTTTGGAGATGTAAATCATTCGATTAAAAATTTACTGTCTCAGCTGTGGGCATATATTCCTGGAATTATGAGTCCTCATGCAAAGATTGTTCAACAATGGAACAAATTTTTTGTCATATCCTGCTTGGTTGCCATTTTTGTAGATCCACTATTTTTCTTCTTGTTGTCTGTGAAAAAGGTACTCATATCTCTGTTTACGACTGAATGTATCTATTTCATTTCTCCCACCTTGGAAGGGGAGTTCATTTTATTAGTTTCATGGCAATATATTTATTGTTATTCAGTGCATGGTCAAAAAGATGTGTCACTGGCAATTAATTTTCTTAATAGTCAGTCACCTTTTTAATCAATTTCCTTTGTCTATTTAACAAAAGCGTAAATATTATTCATGTTTCTACGACTCATGGCATGGCATATATTTGTTTATCTAGAACAATTCTCATAGCCTCCAGCTTAATGAAAACCCTGAACAATCATCTTATATGAATAAAGCAATATTGACATTCCTGTATATAGCTAGCTCACTGCAGAACTTAGTTTCATGTATTTCTCAGTATGTTGATTGTATTTGTAGGGGCATGGTATGCCACTATGATAAAAGGATTTTCTGATTCTATCTTTTCTTATGCCCAAATAGCCAGCTACCTAATAGTTAGTATATTAGTATGTGGTGCCATGATTATATTATTGATGTGCTACATGAAATGATGGTAGTGACCATAGATACCTACTATGGAGGTTGCAATTAGACTAATGATTTGTATTATATTGGTAATTGGGGGAAATTAGATCCATGGGGCCGTGTCACACTTCAATGGCTTGAAAAAAACCTTGATTGGTATTTGGCCTTGTAATCTCCATAATATTGCATACAGGTAGAGTCTAGCAAAAGAGAAAAGACTATGTAATCTGGGATCTTGACATTAAGTTGGCAATGATAACTATTTGATATAGGCCTATATTAGTGTGTAAAAGTATATATATATGGTCAAAGATGGTTCAAGATGAGAAGGCTTGAACAACACTACTTTAGCGGATCCAAAAGGACTCTAGACTTGTGTATGAAGATAATATAATAAAGATATATTCATTGAACGTTTAGGAAGATAGCAAAGCCATATTTATCATTGATCAAACTATGTATAAATGTACATGGAAGATGGGGCCCTTTAAATATTTAATAGATAAGATAAGATAATTTTATTAATGTCCAACAAATGACCTCAAGAGCCGTTCAACAAGATTGTGTGGTACCATGATGGCAAATTTCATAGACAAAGCGGGAACAACTAGACAGTGATCGCGGGGCCCCGTCAGGGTACACCCTCGTTTGGTGTAGTGTTGGACACACCCTCGTGACTCCATCTAGCCCACATTTTCTCTTGTGGAGCCACACTTAGTGAGTTTGGGCATATTCCCCGTACCATCTTGGTATATTGGGAATCCCCCTCCCTTTTAATCAACTCATCTCATAATAATTCTAAAACTAACCAAGAACATGTTATCACCAAACTTGTAGTTGCCCCTGTAGGTGGATCCGTAAGGATGGTAGAGGGGACAGGCAACCAAAGTGGTGAACCAAGAGAGCTTCGATCTCCAAGGGATTGGTTGTCACGCCAATCAAGGCACTCTTCACTTGATGTTGTCAAAGCCAAGACAACAAAGGGGGAGACCCTGATTTACTCCCGATAGGAGAGATCTAACCAGATCACTAGATCAAGCTAGGACAATAGGGTACGTAAGGTGACATGTATGGAACCCTAGGATTCAAGATCACTGTGGAGGCTTAGGAAAGATACAAATTGATAAGGATTGGTTAAACAGAGTGACTTAATAATTAGGTATGATTCCAGGATTCAGGTGCTAGTTTAAAATGATAAAATTCAACTGCCTTGGGAAATGTGACCCTTAAAATAGGGAAAGTACCCCAAAGAGTGGATATGAGGTTTAGAACTTTCTAGCACAGCTTGACAAGTGGATGTGATAGTATCAAAGCACACAAGCTCGGAAAAGAGATCAAACGACAGGCAAACCAGACAGCTCAGGAAAGTCGTGAGGGTAAGGAGAACTAGTTCCTAGGGATTTGGGCCACAAGGAGTCCTCCAAGGGTGACGCCCTTAAGAACCCACCTTGCGTTTTCCCTTAGGTAGAAAACCCAGAAAAGTTTTGCAAATTTGCCAAGTGGTTTGATCTAGAGAATTTTTAGATTATTTTAAGTGAGGGTTTTGACAGTAAAATAAAATGGCCAATGGATTGGAACCCCAAAATAAATGACAAACCTGTAGATCTTACCCGGATAATCTTGCAGATGCCTTGATACGAATGATCTATGCGTTCCCGATCAATTTGAGGTGTTTCCGGTGAATGTCCAAGTGAAAACGATTTTCTCAAGGAAGCCAATGCGCCCTCTCCTCCTGCACAACAAACGTCAACAATATCAGATTTGATGCATCAAGAAGATAAGACTAATGCCACAAAAGATAAACCAAGAAGAAATCATAGATCACAATGATGCCAATGAAAACCCCCTGATAAAAACGAGCCCAATGAATCGAGTTGAGGAATCCCTGCAAAAACGCCCAAGTGAAGTCGCCCTCCTGTAGACAAGACAAAGTATTCCAAAAAATATATGGATCCACCACGAAATCTCAAATGCTAGGAGACAATAGACTTTACAATCAATATCTAAGAACACCACATCAAAGAAAATCCATAAAGTCTGCAAATCAATCTTTATTATCAAAATTCCAAGAGCCAAAGGTCCCTTTACAATGAGAAGCTCTCTCCTTTAAATAGGAAGAAGAGATACCAAAACTCTAACCACCTTTTGAATGGATGGCTAAGATTAAAAGATATAAAAGTTCTAATCAACGGTTGAGATGAGCTCAACATAAAGTACATGGATCAACTCAAAAATATAACATAATACATGGATGAAATCGCCCTAGGGGGCATCCCACTCAATATGACTAGATAAACATGATAACCCGCTCATGGTGGGTTTAGGGGGTGATATCCAACCTCGCTAGTGTGTCCCCATGGCATAATAATAACATATGACCAAACCAAGCACCAAATCGTGCTCCTCTGGGAAAGTCGTGAGCTTCCAAAGGCCCCAGAAAACCTCAAAATGCATCGTAGAAATGTGAGAGGGCTCCATTGACTGATGCAACTGCTCTCGAGGGTGTGGGAGACATCATACACATCATCAAAACAATTCCCATGTCGTTTCCTTGCCTCGGTAGCTCAAATTGAATTCCTAAGTAGCCATTTTTACCATTTTTATGTCTCTGTAAATCCTCTGTAAAGTATAAAAATGCCTGTAACTCTCTGTCTGTTCATCTGGGGCCAAATCGGACTGTACCATAATGTCCGGGAGTATGGTATAATAGTAAAAACAAGTGGCTGGACCCCATACTCCCTCTGTAGTGCCCTAGGTGAACCAAGAAGATCATCAAACTGCTCTAACAGGCCATTTTTAATGGCAAATATGCACTAGAATGATAAACTAAGGAAAATATTCACTGTAACTCCCCTAAACTAAAAAGCAACTGTCTCAATGGACTCAGAGAGCCCAAATCTACTAAAGGTGTGTACTCATACACCATATGGATCTTTGCATGATCATATAATATCTCAAATTTACCCTGTTACCAACTATTTTGTACAATAGTTGATCCTCCATTGAGCCGCCAGTGTTGGAACACTATCAGTGTTTGTTTCCAGAGTATCAGGGGTTCAGATTGCAATAATTAGCCAACATTGGCTAGCCAATTTTATTTTTCAGTTGAAATGACCATGGCCCCACGGGGTTTGTAATAAGTGTGCTAGTAGGATTTTTGAGTGGCTCGGTTCCCCATGACTTGGTTATCAACTAAGGTATTCCAAGGGAGTTTTTTGCCCTTGTCAATTATGCTTTGCCTATAGCCGAGCAATAATCGACGAGGTTTTCTCCTGCTTCCTCCAAAGCGGGAATGCCCGATTTTGAAAATTGAGCCTTGGGGGGTTATTAGAGTCCAACTGATGTATATAAGCCTACTAGACACCATGTATGTCTTAGATGGTCATTTCCTAGGGTCCTCGTCAAATAAAAACATTGTCCGAATTATTTCTACCGGACGCGTTGGATGAGTTTTTATTATTTTTTAATTATTTTTCCAAATATTTAATTGGAAAAATGCAATTTGTAATATGTCAGTCATCCGGGGGTGGATTTCAGAGATTGAAGGCTTGAATCATAAGCCAAAAATCACACATGAACCTCGAGCCAGTTTATCCTAAGTTTCAGATGTTCATTCAGCCTCATAATTAATAATTTCTCAAAAAAGTCATTTACAGAGAAATTATTAATTAAAATATTAAAAATCATTATTTTGGAGATAATCCAAATCTCTCCATAATAATCCAAATTGAATAAAATAAAAGGCTGAATAACATGGCACAGGGCATTAAGGAAGTTTCCAATCAACTCAGTTAGCATTCAGTCAATTGTCCAGTCACTGAAAGAGATCTCCCTCAAGCAAATTCGCCCTCCTTCATCAAAAATACGATTTGCCTATGTGGCAAAAGATGGATGGATTGTTGAGATTGCATTGAATTCCATGGTAGGCGCCTAGGCCACCTCATGGCTTGGCTCCCCTTGCACTCACCCTTGCATTGATTGTAACTCGAGTTGATCATCACCATCAAGCTCACGTCAGTCTCCTCAAGGCTCACGCATTTATCCCTATGGTTCACGCATTCATGGAGATGGAGGGTGGATATGGGTTGGGTGATAATCCCAATGAAGAGTGGGGGTGCCTTGCCTAGGTGGAGGCCACCTCCTCACTCTACATCAATGCAAACTCTAGTTTTTGGGTAGTTATCACTCCAAGCTTTGATTTTTTGGAGTTTTTGACTGAAATTGGAAATTTATAAGGGGTGCCATTTGTCTCTCAAAGGCAAATTCGAATTTGCCTTAGGATGACTTCTTGTTTTTGTATATAATGAGGTGCTTGGCTCCTCATTCTTCATGGAGAATTTGTGCAAGTACACTCTGGAGAAATTTGTAACATTGTTTGAATTTGAATAAAGCAAGAGACTTTGGAGGTCCATGTGGGAGTTCTTTGTGTGCCATGCTCCATCTTGTTTTAGGTGATACCGTTCTTAGCTCTCATTTCTTTTGATTCTTAAGTATATGATCTTGTGATTAGAAGGCTAAAAATCTAGCACAATATTATTAGATCTATGCTTTTCTCTTGAGTTTTGTGGCTTTTAGGTATTCTCCCAAGTGCAAGAGCTTTTGCTTGGTTTACACATTCATCCTACAAGTTCCAAAGGAGTCTTCTACTTTAAGAAATCGAGAAACAAAGGGCTTGCTTGCCTCATCCATCAAACAAACTATTTCGAAAATCTCTTGGTTACATTGGTTACTACAAAGCCGATCTACTACAATCACAGGTTTTATTTATTGATTTGCTTTTCCAAATAGTGCAATACTTTCAAATCTTCTATATTTCTAGATCTTGCATTATGATTGGCTAAGTAGATCAAAGTTTCATACTTTGATCTACTTGTTGGGTTTAGATCTATTGTCTTTTATCTTTAAAAATATTCTTAGATCTAAGATCCTTGTTCACATTCAATCTTGTAAATCCATTCTTGCTTTTATTTGTCTTTCATTGTTTCATATTTTCCATTTTCATAAGTGCCAAATACGTTAAGTCTTTTGCCCTAAACCATCTTTCTTTTTGCCAAAGTCTTTGCCTTGAGAAGTACTTTGGGATTTGTTCCCAATCGCCGCATTGTTTTGCGTGCCACTTCTCTTTACCCACTATCTCTTGCATATTTTCAGCTAGCTGGAAATTTCAAGACTAGTGCTTAAAAATCAATTTTTTGACTTCTTTTTGCCTTGGAAAACGTGCACGAAATTTCTCGAAAAACGTGCAAATTTTCCACTTTTTAGTTTGCTGGTTTTTTCTATGTTTTCCATCTTTTTTCAATTCTGGAAATTCTTTTTAAAATGAGAAATTTTTCGAAAATTTTCCAAAAATTTATTTTTTCAAGTTTTTGTACTTTTTTATCGAAAAACGTGCAAATTTAAGCTTGCTGTTTTTTGTTGATTTTTTGACATTTTCTGCTATTTTCCAATCTTGGAAATTAGTCCAAAAATCAGAAAAATTTTCGAATTTTTTTTATTTTTTGTTTTTTTTTTATCATTTTCTCGAAAAGCGTGCCATTTTGTCCTTACTGATTTTTCACTGATTTTTTGCAATTTTATGCTATTTTCCAGATTCTGGAAATTAGCTTAAAATATTAAAAAATATTTAATTTTCATTCCTCAGAAAATCTCAAGTCATTTCACTGAAAAACGTGCTTTTTACATCATAAAAGGTGAGTCTGTCATCTAATTTCCAAGGTCTGATTTTTTATCTCATTTTCTTGTTTTGGGCTTTATTTTATCTCATTAGGCACATATCATCCATTTCACTTTCATCTCCTAAAATCATAAGTTGAAATTTGGTTTCTTAACACTCTTACTAGCTATTGTTTAGAGCTCTTATCTACAGGTGAACAAAGAGCAAAATCAGGCAAGAAAAAAACAAGCAAAGCTAGATCCAAAAAGACAAGGATCCAAACCCAAAAACCATTATCCTTTGTACAGGTCATAATAAGGCTTCAAGTTCTCTTGTTTAAGTCACTTGCTTCATCTTCAAGGGTTAAATTCCCTCATCTTGCAAAATATTAATGAAATAAGGCTAAGTGGGATAAAGCCTCCCATAGTTTGTGTTTCTTCCCCATTTGGGGAAGAGTGTCTTGGTGTGCTCTTTAGCTTAGTTTCACTTTCATTACTTAGATTAGCTTTTTCAATTCTTGCAGCTAGAACAATAATTGTTAGGGGTTTATCATTTGCTTGAGTAGCTCATCTTGATATAAACTGCTTAAAGTAGAAATCTCTTGAATCTCACCAGTAGTGGATCAAGAGTGCTCTCTGTCGGAGAGTTGCTTTTACTTCTTTTTACTTACCCCCATGCTCTCCCGAGTACAGTCTTTGACCTGAAAGAGATTCTTGGGTAGATTAGATTTTATTTTCCCGTACAGTTATTTAATTCCGTGCATCATAAGCCTCTTGAACATCTGTCATAAGACGAAGTCGAGCGCTCTCTGTCGGAGAGTTTTTCCTTGTGCTCTTAATAAATACTTCAAACTCACACCCCCTTTCTAAAATTTATTTCGTTGCTTTCCACCACCAAGTATGCTCTGCCAACCCTAAAAAGTTGGATTATTACTCAGGACGATGATTGGATTTGATTAACTTACAAGTGATAACCATAATAAAATCTTCACCTCCATAACCAACGAACCGGCGTTGTTTTTTCGATAAACACTCAGGTAGTGTGCAATTCTTGCTGGTGACGCCGGAACCCACCGTTGTCATAGAGTTCTAGCTTGCTGGTTAAGTTCCTTGGATACCTAGCCTAGAGTACTGGACGGTCCGTCAGGTCATCGAGAGGAGCCACTGAAAGTATTTCTTTCGGTTGGATTCAATACCCTGCTTTCTTAGCCTTAATAATCAAGAACACTTAAAACATTCCAAAATTTGCCAAGAAGCATTGCAAAACGATCTCACGAACAATTATATTTGACTTACACATTTCAGCATCCCAAGCATCATTTTTTGACTCCACAAAGGCACTGGTCTCTGAAGTTTACATGTATCACATTAATCTGGACCATATGTCCTTATTATTTGCTTAAGCTTATCTTGTGGATGCTTTCTTAAATTATAACTCAATTTATATATTGTTGTTCATCTTGATATCTGCATCTTGTAAATCGCAACGTGGATTGCATGTTTTTTGTGTTCTCATCATAAAAAAACTCCTAAACAACACCCATCCGTATCCATACATCACCTAAAAAGTAAAAACACTTAAAAAACAAGAGCCATAGAAAACTCTTTGTTAGGGACAGCCCCCCTTGGCTTCGTTAGGAGTTTGCGTAAACGGAGGAGCTGGGATTCAGGTGACAGTACTGTTATCACATATATAGTAGCCGGGCTACCATACATTATTTTTCTGATGCCAGTACACTATTCAGCCAGTTCCCTTACATTTGAGATGCCGAGATGAGCATCTACATTGGATCACTGTCAGATTGTGGACAACAGTTGTATTCCCCATGCCATGACTGAGTTTCAGGACACTCAGAGAGATGACCGATGTAGCCATTATATCATTGGTACAGAGCAGACAGTATTGCCTAGAGTTACAGCAGCGATCTCAGAGGACAGATGATGGTACAGGTTGATGAGCTTTCATGTATATGACTCAGCAGGTATATCATGGTGTTATGGTTAGATTGCTCTTATACTTATTCTTATAGCATGTCTTAGCACTTAGTGTCATGATCTGGCGATCATATAGATATATGGACCTGGTTGATCTATTATATATATTATATTGTCCCTACTCAGACTTAGAAGTTCACTATTCATACTCATTGGTACATACCCTCCTTAGGGAGAATAGACTATAGAGGTGATCATTACACCATACTCTGGCTTGCTAGTGTTGGCTCCATCATATCATTGTCTTCATCCATTCATGGCCTACCTTTTAGATTATCACCCTGACTTACTACTTGACTAGTGGCATGGAGGATTTTTCCCCACTGTAGCCTCTGTATTGGATGAGCTTCCCTGTTTATTGTGTCTTGGCTCTGAGTTGGTGACAAAACTTACCTATGGTGAGTTGGAGTTCCTTGTGAGTTCCCCCTAGTCACTAAAGTTGTGTTGACTAAACCTGAAACTTTTAGTGCTGCCATGAATACAAAATCTGGAAAAATGAAATGCTATATCTTGTATGTGAAAGAAATGCCAATTGAAAATGGCCATGAAAAATAAAATGTTATATCTTTTGGAAAAATAAATACCTAGGTAAACAAGTTGTCCATGACACACCTAGAAGTGCTCAGGTAAACAAGTGCCTTAAAAACACACCTGCAGCAGAAAGCCTAAAAATAAATGTAAATCTATGCAATGTGTTTGTAAACACACATAGATCAAGGCTATGGAAACTTCAGGCCCAAAAAGCAATGGAACTTAAATGCTATATCTAAACAATTGCTGGCCTTATTTGTATTATGGATCGTGCGCATCTGTGAAGGTGAATAAACCATCTTTAAACAACTCATCCATTTGTGAGACACCGCCATTCCCTGTGTTATTGCTCATTCAGTATATACTATGGTGTGTATTCCCTTTCCCTTGCCAAAGTGTCACAAAGTCAAGTCAGTCAAGTCATCCCTTAGCCTAGCCAGTTATTTCAGCCTTCACCCTTCACTAGCAAATTGATCACAACTATGAAGTGAGTATGGTCCTGAAAGTCTAGTCTGAGTAATAATAATAATTAACGACACTATATATTTGGATTTAGATCGCCAGTCATGATTACTCTGTGTTATAATTGTTATTCGAATAAGTTGTAGAGCATGTATTAACCTTGACACCTTGCAGCAGCTATGGATGATGGTCTGAGTTGTATTTGGTCTTGGTTAGACCTAGTTTGACCATGGAGGACCATGGGACATGAGATGTTGGACCTTATGATGATATGGATAGATGATATATGGTCTATGTACACATACAGGATGATTCTATGCAGCAGCTACAGGGTTATGATGATGATTCTTGGGATACAGCAGTGTTTGGTCATTTACAGATCATTATTATTGGCCTTGTTCCGGTACATTGGATATTTATTTTGATCATGCAGAGATTCATATGGTGTATGAGTACACATCTTGGATGGATTTGGACCTTCTGAGTCCAATGGGATAGTTTGTTTTCAGTTCTGGGCACTTACAGTGATGATTTAGCCTCAGTAGGCTGTCCTAGTGCAGTTTTGGTCTGTTGGAGGCCCTGTTGGAGCAGAGATGACTTTTATCCGGTTGACCTAGGGCGCTGATGATGGAGGGGGTGGTCCAGCCACTTGTTTTTACCATATTACCCCCCTCCCGGACACATTGGTGCCCTCACCTTGACAGCGCCATCACTCCAGGAGGCTGTTTGGGCAGTTTCATGCTTACCGAGGCATTTCAGGATTGGTAGAAATGGCTATTGAGGAAATCGATTTGGGCTACTGAGGCAAATTTATGGCATGGGATGATCAGTGATGATAGATCGGGGTCTTCCACACCTTCTCCAGCAGTTTCAGCTTCATCGGGGCCCGCATCCATCACTTATGGCACTTTCTGTGGATTTTTGAGGTCTTTTGAGGACCACGACTTCACTAGGGAGGCACGATTTGGTACTTTCATGATTATTTATTGGTTATTGTGCCATGGGGATTGACCAAGGAGGGATAAAATTACCCCTTGGACCCACCATGAGCCTCTTATGATATTTTGTCATCATGATTTGGTGGGATTCCCCTCTCCTAGGGCGACTTTGTCCACTTATGTTATATTTTATGTGTGATCCATGTATTATGTTGTTGAGCTCATCTCAACCATTGATTAGACATTTGTATCTTTTAATCTTAGCCACTCATTCAAAAGGTGGTTAGGGTTTTAGTGCCTCTCCTTCCTATTTAAAGGAGAGAGCCTCTCATTGTAAAGGGTCTTTGGCTCTTGGATTATTGGTATAGAAAAATATTCTTGTGGAAATTCTTGTGGTCTCCTTTGCATCTGGTGTTCTTAGATGGTGATTGGAAAGTCTATTGCAACCTAGCATTTGGAAATTGTGGTAAGATCTATCTTGTTTGGAAATCATTGTTTGTCTACAGGAGGGCGACTTCAACAAGGGCGATTTTGCAAGGCTTCTTCAAATCGACTTTCTTGGCATTCGCTTGTATCAGGGGGTTATCATTAGCATCATTGTGATCTATGCTATCTTTCTGTTACTTCTTTTGTGGCATTAGTCTTATCTCTTGATGCATCAAATCTGATATTGTTGACGTTTGTTGTGCAGGAGAGAGGGCGCATTGGCTTCTTGGACCAAATCGATTTGCATAGAAACTACTTCAAAGCTTCCAAATTGATCGGGATTGCATAGATCATCATCATCAAGGCATCTACAAGGTTATCCAGGTAAGATCCACAGGTTTGTTTCTCTTTCCTTTATCCAATCCATTGACATAACTCATAAATTGTTAAAACCCTAAATATTTCAAAACCCCCATTTTACATTTTCTTAGATCTACTTAGATCTAGTGGGTTGTTGGGCGTAATACTGAAAACCCACCTCTATAGCATCCAAGGCATCCCGGATCTATAGTTTGGTGAGGATTGGCTTCCATTTGATCCCCTTCCCAGGCCAACTTAGCCTCTCCCAAGCAAGGCGCACTTCACCAGTTGAGCAGGTTGACCTAGATCTAAGTGGTGGGTGTTTGAGATTCCACTTGATTTGACATCTACACATCAAATAACATACACCCAGGTTGTCCCTTTCTTGAAATTTACCTTGTGGGCCCCATTCCACATTTTAAGGGATTTAATCCCCATTTTGGACCACTTGGAACACTTAAACTCAGATCTACTAAGATCTAACCGGTGGATTGCCACGAAATTATAGATCCATACTCCTACCTGACCGATCTACTAGGATCTAAAGTTTGGATGCCATCCGACATGATTTGACCCACCTAAACCCCATTTTAAGCCTCCTTGGGTAAAGTCGCACCACCTTGGAGAAGTGAGTTCACTCACTTCGAGGAACTGGGTACTTGAGATTATTGCAGATCTGAAACCGGAATAATTCAAAACCTAGGTCTAGACTGTCACTTTGTCAAATCTTGCCTTGGGGACTGCATTCCTTGTTTTAAGGGATTGTGGTCCACTTGGGTTAAACCTAGATCTAGACACACTTAACCATCAAGACCCATACTGTCCACTTATCTCATGTTGTAGGAGTCCTAAACCATAAGTCAACCCCACTTTGACTCCACTTCCCAATTCCCAAGGCACTGGTTTCTCTACAAGGTAATTCAACTTTCCTAGACTGTTGGATTGACTTGTGGTTTGACTTAGGCATGGTAAACTATACCTTTGAAGACATCATGAACCATGGTCAAGCTTGTCTCATGTACTAGTTAGCCCCAATACAACCCTTAACTATCCTGCATTGGACACGGTTCCCAAGGCAGTGGATCTTTTGACATTGAACTAGTACACTAGCCCTAGATCTCACTACCAACATTATAAGTCACTCTTACATTCAACTATGAACCAAAGCTATACCTATTAAACCCCTCATTTGGCTTGTGACTTCATCCTTAGGTCTAGGATAAACCATACACCTAACTTCACTTAGAAATACCCTGATTTGGTGTCTTGGTTTTGATCTCTCCTGTCGGGAGTAGATCGGGTCTCCCCCTTTGTTGTCTGGGCTAGATAACATAAAGCGAAGGTTGCTTCGACTGGCGTGACAACCATACATATTGGAGGTCGAGGTGATCGTGGTTGCACCTTTTGAGTTGCCCTTCCCTATTGCCATCCATGACTGGATCCATCCATAGGGGTAACTACAGTTTAGGTGATAACAAGTACCTTGCTCATTGCTTGCCCCCAAGGCCACACTTGTCCCACTTGTAGTGAGGAGATAGCTTTCGAAAGATTTCTCCTGCTAGTGTGCATCTCAGCGAACAACATAGATAGATAAATAATACAACCAGGTCCACATATTTATATGATCGCCAAATCATGACAGTAAGTGCTAAAACATGCCACAAGAATGAGTATAAAAGCAATAATAACCAAAACACATGATAATACCTGCTAGGTCATATACCCGTGCATAAACAATCTGAACCATCATCTGTCCACTGAGAACCTGCTGCTGCAACTCTGGGCAATACATACTGCTCTGTAAATGGCTAAATGGCTACATCGGTCATCAAACCTGAGTTTCCTGAGACTCAGTCATGGCATAAGAATATACTGCTGTCCATAATCATAATAGTGATCCAATATAGATGCTCATCTCAAGCATCTCAATGTAAAGGACTAGCTGAAAAATGTACTGGAATCTGAAAATAACGATATGGTAGCCCAACTACTATATATGTGATAACAGAACATTTGCAAAACAATCACCACAACAACACTGCAATTTCAGACTCCATTTAGCACTGGTCAATCATACAATCTTTTCTTGTTTAAAGTAAATCTTATATGGATGGAGAAATGTGTGGCTATATGTTGTTGATTAATGCCTTCTTCAAAATTTCTAGTTCAGTAAATCACTTCAACTCCTAAACAACTTTCACACTCAAAACTAAACGCTTAATAGCCTTAGTAACCTTTAGGGACTACTCCCCTTGGCTTCGTTAGGAGTTCTGCCTAAACGAAGGAGTCAAGATCAAGTGACAGTACTTGACTCGAGACTTGCCCATAAGGAACGCACCTAAGCAACTTGAAGATTTCTGCTGCGATAACCTTGTTATCACTCAAGCTCTAGCTGCCACAAGATGTATCCCATTCGAGATGGTAGAGGAGAGGGTAGCCAAGCTGGTGACAATTCAAGCACCAAGTCCACCACTTCTTCGAGTGGTTGTTACACCAGACAAGGTGCTTGTCGCTTTGGACAAGGCACAAAGCCAAGTCAAGGGGGAGACCCTTGTCAACCATTGAAGGTTAACGACAGAAGAAAAACACCAACACTAAGGATACAGATAAATCAAGCCTAGTGACCCCGGACCTAAGTGAACCACTAAGTAAGCCTAGACGGGACGTCAAGATAGAAAAATAAATGCATATATCAGATCTGAAAATTATGTTAATTGTGTTAGACTCACTAGTATTGAAGTTTGGAACATGTCCGGGGTGGATTTGTGCTAGGAGTAAATGGTCAATATGCCCTATGGGGGAATTGGCTTCAAAATTCAAAATATTCTAAGGCACCACCGTGTTTAAACAATTTTAAAACATTCCTAACTCTTCAAATGCTTGGGAAAATAGATTAGAATAATACGGGACAGCCACAAGCAAGAAAAACACACTAAAACACTCAGAAAATTGACCAAACGGTCAAGTAGGGCACCCCAACAAAACAGAGTAGCGCCTAATCTACGGGAAAATGGGGTCAAAACAATGTGAAATTTTGGTGTTGGGGGTTTAAAAATATAACTAAAAGAACCCAGATCTTAGTTTGTCAAGATTTTGAGTGCAAAGTATGCCGATAGTGTAAATGGGGCAAGTTTTGATGAAGTAATTTTATGTAGAAATTTACCGAGATGTAAAATAGGGAAATGCAGCAAGAAATTACTTGTTTTCCGGAGGATATAGTGCTGTAGATGATAATTTGTCCATGCCAAGATCAATTTGGGAGAGAAGCAAGAGTTTCGGCTTGATTTTTGAGTTCCCCGGGTGACAAAGTGCGCCCTCCTCCTGTAAAACCATACAACAGAAAATTAATATGATTTCAAAAGAAAGGAAGTAAACACTAACAAGAAATTTGAAGAAGAAATCATTGACATTAAGCACAAAGAAAAATCCCTCAACAAAAACACCAAGTCGGAGAGAAGCAAGAGGGGATTTCCCCACTAATGCGCCCCTCTAGCTGGCTGCCTCTGCAAATTATATGAAATCACCACAAATATTGCTCAAAACTAGTACAAATCTCCTCAAATGCATGGGATAAACAACATGCAATCATCCACTAACAACAATTTGCCATGAAGCACACAAGAAATCTGCTGCAAGTCTCTCTATTCTATTACTCAAGTATCAAAATGTCCAAGAAGAGCCCATACAATGGGTGAGTTCTCTCGTAAATAGAGAAACTCAATACAAAATCCCTAACCAAAGAGATCAATGGTTGAGATTAAATCATCTCAACCACAAATCAATGGCTAAGATCATCTCTCAATGTTGTAATGAGCAAGCTACATGAAGGGGGGCGAATTCCTCTACAAGACCTAATAGAACACCATAGCAAAGTTATAAAACATGGATTGCATGAGGAAAGGGGCCGCCTAGGGGTCTATGTCTCCCTAAGGTGCCCTCTTTTACAAAGTATTGGTGCCCATACATCAAAAACAGAAGTGGAAAACCCCCCAATGGAGCAGATTCGCCCTCCTTGTAGAGCTGGTCCATATGAGGGCCCCACATTAAGTAGATAATGTCCAACTATAGTCCAAAGTGTCAAATATTTACCCCTTTGCCTTTACTTACCCATGCACTTGCCAATTTGATGTTTAACTTAGCCAAAGTTTGATTTTTGCTGGTTTATATGGCTGAACATGAAAATTGTGATTTTGAGCCACTTCTTTTGCCCGGAATCATGGACTGACTGCTCCATTGAGATTATAGACCCCAAATCCACTAATATTGGTCACTTGAATGACCAAAATCCATCTTATATGTGCAATTTGGCCCAATCCAAGCATTTTTAATTAAAACAGGGCCCTGCTGGCTATTAATAAATTAAACTCTCACAAATGCCTTCATATTTTTGCAATGATGCTTGGGGGCTTGTATGGGACCCCAATAGATGTCAAATAACCAAAATCGTAACCTTGAATCCAACGTTTCCCGGGACCCTATTTTGGCTTGGTCAAACAAGGTTGACCAAGTCAAATTGGTCAAATTATGATATGGGCTAAATTGTGTGCTCGTGCATGCAATATAGGATGCTATGGCTTCCTTATTTATGTTAGTACATTAACTATAAACATTTAGTGACAAATACAAGGTGATCATAATAAGCAATTTCCCAAAAATAAGCCTAAGGCGAGGTGGGCTCACCACCTCTTGTGAATTTTCCACAGTTATGCACATTTATAGATTTGACCATCGGGCTAACTATGGGTGAAGTGGACAACAAGGCTTGAAGGCAAAGGTAATGACCAAGACCATGACCGTGTGACCCTTTGGATAAGCATGGGAAGTAGGGGATCACAGTGACATAAGTACACCAGAGAAACACTAGGGAAGGGAGGTGCTTCACAAATGGGTAGAGTGCTTGGGAAACCACCACTAGTCTTTAACATACACCTTGCAACTCACATCCAAGCCTGCATCAGGCTCCGTGACGATCTTTGCTAGAACCACTGTATTGGGTGCACACAGAATTAGTTGTCCCTTACTCCATTTCACCTCCCAGTCCTTCATTGGGACTCAGTGAGGAATTTAACCATTACATTTTTCTTTTTTTTTATGTGGCCAAGCAGTCATTTTGATATGACATGTGTTCTTCATTTGCTTGACTTTTTACATTTACTTTCACTTTAGCCTTTGTGGCTTGATTTGACTTTCATTTAGCCTTTTTGGTTTGATTTGCATTTCTTTTTAGGTAGGACAATAGTGCTCAAATGCATGTAATGGTGGCAAGTGTGCATGTTTCAAGGACAAGTGGGGAACACTCTGTGAGTCTACACAATCCTATACTGCATCACAACATTGGGGGAAACCGACAAGGAGTGAATCCTAGGTTTGAAGGTGCAAATCACACACTCCAGAGCCGATGCACTAATAAACATGGAGTCATAGTGTACTTAGAGGTCAAAAGGGGGGGAAGGTCCTTAAGGCCACCTATCTTGGTCTCGGTCAGGGAAAGAACCAATCATGAATGGGTCGGATGAGTGGAGGATAGTGACAAGTGGAACCAAGGCTAGCTATCATGAGTCAAATGGCCAAATCTATACCAAGAGTGGGGAGAAGAACCAATTTGCATAAACGGAATCCTCCACACAAAGTGGTAAACTGCCCTTACCAAAGGCCATAAATAGGTCTCCAATCAAGCAAGAAGATCACCAAATGAGCCACCATATGTTAAGTCAAAGCACTAATATAAATAAACAAGCCTAAAAACACACCTATGAGCATAAATCATAAACCAAATACCTGCCATACCATATACTTGCTGCTGACAAGTGGATCTGAAGACTGAACTCTGACATATGAGGGCAAAGAAATGGCGAGCCAACTATGATCTCTGCTGCTCTCATCAAACTATGGTAATCCACCGATCTCAGTGGGGTGAGCAAGGGCAAGTAGGAAAAGGGGGGTCTGGAATGCTACTCAATGATGCTCTGGAGTTTGGACATATAAAGTGCCATAGTGCCCACTCTCATCATAGCTCTGGATCATCTCAGATCATATCTGCTCTAGCTCAGAAAAATAGTGTCTCTGACAATAACTTTGCATTATGGAAGAGAGAACTCCTCAAGGAAAACTTGATCGGATCCGACACTCCCGGCATCACTCCTGGGAACCATGGGAAGGGGGAAAAAGTTCCAATCAGACGAATCACTCTCCTCCCCAGGCAGATCCTGGGAAGGAAGCTCCTCCTCACGGTAGCCTGGGGGAGACTCTCTGTCTTGCCTAGCAATGTCATCATTCATTATGGCCAACATCTCAGGGATAATCCTAAAACTTCTTTCCTCCGGGGGAGGGATTCCCCTTACTTCCCAGTCCTCCAGGGGAGGGGGAGTGTCTTCGCCACGCTCCTCCATCTCATGGTCTCCCTCATTATAAGCAGGAAAATTGCGTGTGATTTCCCTCAACTCATCAGGCAGAGAGAACTCCGACCCGTCAACCTCTGTGGTAGAATAATCGTCTAAGTATAGCAGAGCCAACTGCTGCTGGAGGCTCGGAGGATAAGAGTGATCTGTGGGGAATTCCTCTCGTATCCCCATAAGTTCATGCCCCCCAAGAGGAGATGCCAACTCGTTCTCAGGATGTTCGTGGCTGAGTTCCTGCATGCCCTCTCCCTTAGAATCCTCATGAGGTGAGGGAAACGTGGGGGTGGAGAGCCATCTGCCAAAAGGATGTCCCAACTCGGCCTCGTCATCAATATCCTCCCTCTCATCACCGAAGGCTATAAACATTCCCTCCTGGCCCAGCTCACATCACTCGTATGTCATCCGCATGGCATCGTCCATGCCCTCAATGTGTCCCTCGTAAAAGGGCTCCTGGTACACTCTCACCAAGACCCCATTAGGGTCAGGGATGGAGGCGTAAGACAAATCCATCTGAAGATGCCCTCATAAGCCGCCAGCCCACTTTTTGGCCAAAAGCATACCGTAGACTGGCGGAAGGTCAATCACCACCACGTCCATAAGTGTGGAGATGTCTAGGCATGAGAAAAGGTCCGCCCTCAAGTTCCTGATCAGGCCGTGGGCCAGAACTTGTTTGGAATCTATCCCACAAACATTTCCGTAAGGGCGGGTGACCTCCAGGCCCATAGCCTTCATGATTTGTAATGGCATGACATTCATAGAGGCCCCTGAGTCTAACATGCAGTTGTGCAACAACATGCCCTGCATACGGAGAGTCAGGTAGAAAGGCTGATGCCCTCCATTCTTCCTCTCATAAATAGCGGTGTGAATAGATACTGGGGGATCTTCCGTGTCTGTCTCCTCATCGTGTGTGGTGTCTAGGGAACTAGGGATGTTTGGAGAGGGATCTGACAGGTTCCTCTCTACCGGGATGCTATCCAGAAAATCAACGATCTGACCTCGGACTGAAGGGAGCTTGACTAGTTCAGTCATGGGGATGTTTTGCGTGATCTTAGCTAACTCCTTCTCCAACTCTATGCTTTGCCCAAAAGGCTCATGAGAAAGATGCGGGCTAGTACCGAGGTATGGCTGGGGAACCTCGTGCCTCTCTGTGAAGGGTGCGGGCCTGGGTTCATCCCTGTGTCTCCTATAGATCTTGATTCGCCGAGGATCATTGACAATAGGGTGAACTGGTAGACAAGAGGGGCCTACTTCTTCAACGTCTTCTTCCTCGTCCTCCTCGATGAGGATCCGACCAAAATCTAGGTCGAAAGGTGTGTCATCAACGAAGTTGATGTTTTCTATGAGTTCTTCAGGCTCGACATAGTTACACTCAGCCTCGGGGTGCTCCTCTTCACATTTTTCGCACCAGTGAATGGCTGTAGTGTCAGGGGTCTCTGGAGCTGCAGGAGGTCTCTTGGTCTCTTCAATGGTGGGCCTCCTGTTTTGGTTCCAATATGGTTTGGGGCCATATGGAGCTTTATATCTATCCGAGTCCCTATTTTTGGCCAGGTCTCTTGTTAGAAGGGTGAGGGTTTTAATCATTTCCTTCATATCCTCAGTGTTCCCTAATTCTGTGTTTTCTTTTACAGGTTCTTTGCCTTTGCGGGCACGGTAATCTGTGCGTGATGAGGAAGGAGCATGAAGGTCGAAGAAGTTTTGCTTTCCCATGGACGCAGCGTTAGCTTCAGCCTTGCGGGCATTGTCCTGGGCGATCTTAAGAGTATCTGGCTCCTTGTCTTTAAGGTGGTACCCTAGCCATCCTTCAAATGAGTCTAGATAGTGTATCAGGATGGCGAGGTCCGTTGGGCGAATGGTTTCAGGTATGTGGGCCACCACTTTATCAAACCTAATGTTGAATTCGTGAGTGGTTTCATTCTTTTTTTTTTTAATTCCCGATAGCTGGCTAAGTAGATACTTGCCATCTAGTTTGACCGACCACTGACCGTTGAGTTTGGTTACGAAATCATCATAACCAGTGACTGATCCGGCGGCTAGTCGATCAAACCACTTGCGGGCATCGCCCTCAAGTGACATAAAAAGACCTCTCATGAAAACATCTTCGTCGACGGTCCCATAGGCTTCCATGTGTTGCCACACAGACTCGACGTGATCTTCAATTGTGATGGCTATGCTCCCACTAAACTTCGGAATCTTTTCGAAATACTTGTTTGGCATATCGTGGGGAGCACCCTGAATCTGAGCGAAGCTGAAGGGTGAAGCTCTAGCCATACGGCCAAAGGCACGTGGACTAGGATTGGGGTTGGCCATTTGGTTGTTGTTCAACGGTGGGTTGGGAGCTATGGAAGGGGGTGTCACTACCACACTAGGTGAGGCTGCAGAATTAACTGCCTGCCAAAACGAACTGGGGGAGTGTTCACAAATAGTGCAATTTTTTATCAAGGACGATCTGGACAGGACAAAGTGTTGAATGTACATCGTGTTGCTGTTGCTTATGTTGAATGGAATGGAGATCTAGATCGTAGAATATCTACAACTGGGTATTTGTTTAATGTATCTGGAGATGCTATCAGTTGGATGAGTAAGAAACAGGACGTAGTGGCACTATCAACTACAGAAGTTGAATACATTGCAACCACTCATCCAAGTAAAGAGGCTGTATGGTTGCAGAGATTGTGTTCAGACATTGGGTTTGAAAAACGTGCTGCGAGGTTAGATTGTCACAGTCAGAGTGCAATCTTCCTGGACAAGAACCTTGCTTATCACTAGAAAACGAAGCATATTGATGCGCAGTTTCACTTTGTTAGAGACATGGTTGAAAGCAAGAAGGTGTTGTTGGAGAAAGTCGACACTTTGGAGAATGTTGCAGATTCATTGACAAAATCTGTGAGCACTTGGAAGTTTTCCTGGTGAAGAGATGCAATGGGCATTCATCCCTGGATTGCTGATCTGATAAAATCATGTACTCCATGTATGCAGAGAAAACAAGTGGGAGAATGTTGGGTATGTGTTATATTCTCTGCATGACTACCCGCTTTCTGGTAGGGGTTCGGGTGTTGGCCCTCGAATGAAAGGGTGTCCAATGGTTTTTCAGTCCTGTTGCCGCCGGGGTTAGCACACCTGGTTAATGCAGCAGAAATCTATGCTACTGCTCGGTGTGCCCTTGGGGGCAAGTCTCGAGTCAAGTTTGTCACTTGATCTTGACTTCTCCGTTTAGGCAAAACTCCCAACGAAGCCAAGGGGGGTAGTCCCTAAAGAATTTTTCTAAGGTTTGTTAGAGTTCCTGTGTAAATGATTAAAGTGTTTTATGTTTTTAGGAGTTGTTTTTGGGTAGTGATTTAAAAGGTTCCAAGATAATTGCAACAAGGTTTCAAAAATCTTTTACGAGCTTGAATTAAAAAAATCATTGTAAAAAATATAGCAGATGCACGATACTTGATATTGATAATAAGCAAATAAAGAGTGCAAGGACCAGTGCCTTATGGAGTCGATACAGTGTAAATGATAAGTGCTGAAAAAGGGAAATGTTGTGCAATTGTCAGCAACGTACGAACCCCCAAGGCAATGAGTCTGTGGGCAGTCCGCACTCTCTACTAGCCCTTCATCAGGACAACAGACTTTGTTGAGTTTTCTTCAGTCCTCTTCTTTCAGCCTCGAATGTTAGGAGAGATGGGTCGGATCCTTAGACCCTTTCGCTCCTGGATCTTTTCTGCTAGGACATTTCCGCCCCATTGCGGGTCTTCTGGATTTGCGTCTGCAGTCAAAGCTCTCTCACTTCAGCCCTGTTCACTTTTGTTCACTCTTTCTTTCTTTCTTCGTGCATTGTATCTTTTTATAGGAGACCGTTTGGTTCTCCCACTTGGTACGGACATCATTGTAATCAACAGTCCCTTTGACCTACTTTGTGGTCATTAGTTGGACATTAATATAATTATCTTATCTTGGTTGATTTTAGATTTATTAAGTGTGAAACTTGATTAAGGGAAAAGGGGAAAACTCCCGATATACCGTGAGGTACAAGGAGGAATGTCCGGAAATTTAGAAATTGGTGGTTCCGTACAAGGACATGTTGGCTGTCTGGAGTCTCTAGAGCGTGTTCAACACTACACCAACCCGAGATGTAGTCTAACGGTGCCCTAAAGGTCTCAGTACAGTGGTTCCAGCATCCCCAGGCATAATTTCCCCACACAAAGTCTAATCGAAGTGCCGGATTTTCACTTATCTTAAAGGGATGTTAATTTTATTAAATGATTTATTAAGTTAAGTGTGGAATGTTAAAAAGTGCTTCCAACTGTTTTTGGGTATCCCACAAGTGGGCAGAGCATACACAATGTAAGCAAAATTGTTTATTCAAATTTGTAAACGAGGACCATTGTGCTCTTCGACAGAGAGTGCTCTTGACTTGCTTTTCAGCTAAGTTCAAGAGACTTTAGATTCCTTTTATTTAAACAATTAAGTTATGTAAAATAAAAACAAAACTTGGAAAAATATAAATGGCCAAACATATGCGTCACTTTTCTAATCAACCTCCACTAATCGGCAATGCCTTTAGGTGGAGGTGAGAGCATACTTCGTGGCGACGAAGATGGTTTTATCTCTAAGTTACTATTGCAAAATGAAATGATTAAAATTGAAACACAAATTAAAAGTATACACCCTACACTTCAAAAGCGAGTGTGTGAACTTGTGGAGTTAGAAAAATTGCTATCTCACAAAAATGACAAATACGCAAATCCCCCCAGGGGAGATGGGGTGTGGGTGTTGAGTATCCCACTGCTCTCGTTTAATAATTTTACAAAGTACTGAAAATAAATTGCTTCTTAGTCCAATTAAAATGGATCTAAGAGCTTACAATGGTGGATCTAAGAAACTAGAGGAAAGAGGTCCTTGAAAAGTCCCTTTTTGAAGTTTTCTGATGAGAAATGGGCAGAGTTTCCTCCTCTTTTCTCATGGACCTGCTATAAACCAGCGAAAAAAGTTTATTAGAATATGATAGAAATGAATTTAAAAGAATAAAAAAAAATTGAAAATTTTTTTATACTTAGAAAATCTTTGGAAACTTTAAAAGCATGCAAGTATAAAAATGTAATCTAGATCTACTTATGAAGATGATTTCTGAATGTAGATCTAATTGAAATGCATAAAATAATCAGATCTGAAATGTATGGGAAAGTAAAAGTTCTTAGATCTAACATTTTAAGCATGAAACAACAAAATGCAAAGGAGAGAAAGTTTTGTAAAATGGAGATGGATGGGCTTTGGGCTCTCAATGCTCTTCTTTGTAGATATCTTTGGAGAATTTGTAAGCAAAGAGATGTTAGATAAAAATAGTTTCCCAAGGAGAAGAGGAACAATAGAATTCCAAGCCTTCCTTGTGACCTATGATCTGCAACTTACAACAATCAACACTTACAACAATAGATGATGAGAAAACTAGTGTGTTAGAAAGATAGGAAACTCAAAGAATCTAAGTACATCCGAATACATTCCATTACTTCAAAATCTCATAAACTCTAAGCACAAATAAGTAAGTCAAAGACAATGAATACTTATTTCTATCACATGTAAACTAGCATCATACACCAATTGATAGCAAAATATTGAAGGAGAAGAACAATATCACCTCATGAGAGCATGTAATCCAACACAAATGCAAGATAGACTCCAAAGCCTTCAAAAATACTAAAAAAACTAGCAACAATGTACAAAATGGCAAAGGTTCAATGCATCCATGAAAGTCAATGGAGCATTGCCTTGCTTAAATAGCCTCTCAAAGGAGGAGTTCGAATTGGTGAAGGAGAGGAGAGTTAGGGTTTAGAATGGATAAGTGTGAGCTCCAAATCTTGATTGATGTAGTGGTTGGGGCTCGATTCAATGGGATGGCTGCCACCTCACTAAGGTGCCTCCCTTTCCTTCTTGTTAACTCCACCCTCCATCAAATGAATGCCACCTAAAGGTAAAACGTCTCCCTCATGAGGGAAGGCGCAAATCCCAAGGAGGCCAACTCATTGCTCTCTAATTAATGCATGATATCTCCATATTTTGGTTGGTATTGTTGAAATAATGACAAAAACTCAGAAATTTAGTGCACCTAACAGCCAACTGAGAAAATGTCAAATCTGAGCTTAACTCAGCCCAAACACTTAGCAGAACTCTGATATCAGTCTTCAATATTCATAAAATCAAGCACATATCACATGCATGTAAATTTCATGTCTCTATAAGCTGATATACTGTAGCTAAGTAAACTTTGCAGCGGAACATTAACACAAAATCAGCAGACTGTAAAACACATTTTAACACAGGAATTTTGGTCAAATTTGACCCTGGAAAAACCCCCCGAACCCCTGGGGAAAACCAGCATGCAAGAGAATATTTTATTGAGCTTGAGAGAGAATTTCAGAGAGTACAACAGTCATTAATTTCAGCATTAAAAACAGAACTGAACCTTGATTTCTGTGCACTTCATCTACCTCGAAATGCGTGCCTGTATGTACACAGTCAGCTACAGGAAATATGGAAACTGACCTTACTGTATGGACTTCACAGGCAGCAGTTCTCTCTCTCGAAATGGGTGCACAGAATCATCTATTTCAGTACATGCACAGGCTGCTACAGTGCCTCGAAACTTGTGCCAATCAGCAGCTATCCTCTGCTGTACGGCCTCCACCTTTCTCTGCTGTACGGCCTCCACCACAAGCACTTGGTGTTGAAATTTGTGCCCATTGTATCAGCACAGTAGGTCACCCACAACGCTGCTGTAGCAAACAGCCCTCACTCTTCTCTGAAACTCGTGCCCACTCCAACAATGGACTGCGCCCTCCTGCTGTATCAGACTTGGAGTGCGTGCTGCCTCTTCCACTCTCCCTATCTCAGCTCACTCTTCACATTCTCTTGCATAAAGTGCTTCTCACACTGCCCACCAAGCTACTCTCTTGGAAATCGAGCCACCCAAGAAATCTCTCTTGAATTGTGTGCCAAACTGAAGTCTCAATCAACTTTTATTTACCCTATTAGGGTTTTTCTCATGACTTTTCACTTCAATGGACGAGATTAGATCTTGGCCAAGAGATCTATGGCTGGGGTCTAATCTCTCGTTCACTTAAGTCTCCTAAGTGAACTTTAGAAAACATTTTTCTTTTTGAAAAGTCACTTGACCCTAAATATTTAAAAGTACACTTTATGACTTAAAGTCACTTTAAAAACATATTAAAGTACAACTCACTTTAAAATCATAAAGTCACATCAAAAAGGTACTTTAATAAAAAACACATTACTAAAGTCACTTTAGGAATATAACTGAGACTTCAAGTTATTGACCGCTGCACCTAGGCACCTGATGCAGGAGTGCCACCGAGCTATCAAAAGATAACACTCCCTCTTAGCGAGGGAGGTACTACTGTCATCAGCTCCACCTGGATCTCTCCCTCCAATAACTGAAGCTCCCTCTGAATCTGAATGCCTCTCAGATACCTGCACTGGATCAGCTGCTGAAGGTCTCCGTCTGACAACTCTGAACTGAGAGTTCTCCTCACTCTCCTACTCATCCTGAAGAACCATCTCATACCAACTCTGTTTCCTCACAGAGTTGGAGGAATCCTCCATACTGACAGCCACTGCTGCTGCCACTGAGTCTGATCTCTCACCAGGCTCACCATCCACCGGATGCCCCAAAACTCGGTATATCCGCCCATCACGGATGCCAAGCAGACTCGCTGCACCCAAGCCCCCATTCACCGGATATATGTAAACACGCCCACTCACATGAAGAACCGCATATCCGTCATCCTCCAAAGCTGAAACTGAGACCAAGTTCCTCTTCAGCTCTGGAACAAACAACACATCGCCAACCTCTAGATAACCACCAGACTCGAGTTGGAATAAGACTTTTCCAACTCCTTCTACTGCATGGGTGCCGACATACCCATCCTCAGTATAACTCTGTCAATATCTGTCAACTCTCGGAACACTGCTCGTATCCCCGTCATATGGCGTGCTGCTCCGCTATCTATGTACCATGCTCCAGTATCCAAACTCTCTGCTACACTACTGTCTGAAAGAATTGAGACGAGCGAGAATTCCCTCTCGAATTCTGCCGCAAAATCTCCCACTTCAGCTGGAGAGACTTTCTCCGGCTCTTCTTTCTTCTTGTTCTTCTTCTTGTTGGGACACTGCCCAACATAGTGACCATAACTCTGGCAAGCAAAGCATTTTACTTTGCTCAAGTCTTTGGCTCCACTGCTCAAGCCACCCTTTTTCTTTCTACCCTTAGCTGAAAGGGCCACATTCTCTTCATCAGCAACCTGCTCAGTCTTCCCTTCTCGGATCTCCTCCTGTGTAAAATCATCCCATAGTCTTTCCCAAGAGGGAAAGTTCTCTCTGCCAACTACACACTTCATGAACACATCCCACTCCTTAGTGAAGCCCTTCATGGCTATCCGCACTAGCTCGGGATCAAGGATCATCTCACCAACTGCACTCAGCTCATCTTTTATCTGTCTGAGTCTAGTGAGGTAAGAGGCTACATTCTCACCTCTCGCCATCTTAGTGCCATGAAGCTTATCTTTTAGGGCCATTTTACGATTTTCATTCTTGTTCTCATACAAACTTTTTAAAGTATCCCACATCCCCTTAGCAGTTAGTTTCTCTGCCAAATGTGGGATGAGGTGATCTTTAACACCATCCAGAAGCAATCTCTGCGCTCTGGCCTCTTTCACTTCATGTATGTCAAGGGCTATAGGATCAGCTGCGGGAGGGGCCACTGTGGTACTGACAAAGGCCCATAACTTGTTTTCCTTGAGAACAGCTGTCATCCGGGCTTTCCACTGTAAGTAGTTGGAAATCCCTTCCAACTGATCTTCATACCGGATGCAAGCCATCATCTACTTCTGCACACTTTGCCTTCTTTGACCAAAAAGAAGTACTCAGCTGTACTGAACCAACACCTTTCTGCTCACTGTGAAAAAAAAACACAGCTGTCTCAATCAGCACTTTCCATGCAAATCTCTTGCACATCACCTGCATAAAAAAAATCAGCACTTCTCTGCTGCCCAACAGTCCACTAAAATCTCAGAGCCCCAGCTCTGATACCATGTTGAAATAATGACAAAAACTCAGAAATTTAGTGCACCTAACAGCCAACTGAGAAAATGTCAAATCTGAGCTTAACTCAGCCCAAACACTTAGCAGAACTCTGACATCAGTCTTCAATATTCATAAAATCAAGCACATATAACATGCATGTAAATTTCATGTCTCTATAAGCTGATATACTGTAGCTAAGTAAACTTTGCAGCGGAACATTAACACAAAATCAGCAGACTGTAAAACACATTTTAACACAGGAATTTTGGTCAAATTTGACCCTGGAAAAACCCCCCGAACCCCTGGGGAAAACCAGCATGCAAGAGAATATTTTATTGAACTTGAGAGAGAATTTCAGAGAGTACAACAGTCATTAATTTCAGCATTAAAAACAGAACTGAACCTTGATTTCTGTGCACTTCATCTACCTCGAAATGCGTGCCCGTATGTACACAGTCAGCTACAGGAAATATGGAAACTGACCTCACTGTATGGACTTCACAGGCAGCAGTTCTCTCTCTCGAAATGGGTGCACAGAATCATCTATTTCAGTACATGCACATGCTGCTACAGTGCCTCGAAACTTGTGCCAATCAGCAGCTATCCTTTGCTGTACGGCCTCTCCTTTCTCTGCTGTACGGCCTCCACCTTTCTCTGCTGTACGGCCTCCACCACAAGCACTTGGTGTTGAAATTTGTGCCCACTGTATCAGCACAGTAGGTCACCCACAACGCTGCTGTAGCAAACAGCCCTCACTCTTCTCTGAAACTCGTGCCCACTCCAACAATGGACTGCCCCCTCCTGCTGTATCAGACTTGGAGTGCGTGCTGCCTCTTCCACTCTCCCTATCTCAGCTCACTCTTCACATTCTCTTGCATAAAGTGCTTCTCACACTGCCCACCAAGCTACTCTCTTGGAAATCGAGCCACCCAAGAAATCTCTCTTGAATTGTGTGCCAAACTAAAGTCTCAATCAACTTTTATTTACCCTATTAGGGTTTTTCTCATGACTTTTCACTTCAATGGACGAGATTAGATCTTGGCCAAGAGATCTATGGCTGGGATCTAATCTCTCGTTCATTTAAGTCTTCTAAGTGAACTTTAGAAAACATTTTTCTTTTTGAAAAGTCACTTGACCCTAAATATTTAAAAGTACACTTTATGACTTAAAGTCACTTTAAAAACATATTAAAGTACAACTCACTTTAAAATCATAAAGTCACATCAAAAAGGTACTTTAATAAAAAACACATTACTAAAGTCACTTTAGGAATATAACTGAGACTTCAAGTTATTGACCCCTGCACATAGGCACCTGATGCAGGAGTGCCACCGAGCTATCAAAAGCTAACATGTATAATCCTTAAATGTCTTTGCCAAGTCATTAGAGCCAACTCCCTAGGCAAATATCCACTGAAATAGGAGTTTGGATTCTCTCCTATTTCATTATTCTAAGATTCTTGAATTAAATAATTGTTTTTTAATATTTTGGAGAGAAATTTATTTAAGTGAATACTATTCACTCAAAACTTAGGAAAAGTGGGTTTAGGGGTTTTATGGGTGCTCTGGGTTAGAAAACGAGCACACCCATGCCAAATTTCACCTCCTAACCCATCTTTTATCACTTTTTTGATTTTTTAATTAAATTATTAAAAAATCTCATAAATTGAGAAAAATGATTTTTCTCAAAATGACTCAAAAATCCTAGGGGACCTAGTGCATGTCCATATGAATCATTATTGATGGCTAGCATGTTTAAAAAATACATACACACAAGCTTTAATAATCTCCCTAAGTTCGACCATCATGCGAATACTCCAGCTTTGGAGGTGTGAGTGAAAAACTCAGGGATTATACAACATTGAAGAGTATTGCATAATTCCTAAGGAAAAAACACTCTAGAGTATCCCTATGATAGCAAACCTAAGGTAGACCAAGCTTCTTTAAAAAATACCTCATGCTAGACCAACTTATTACAATTCCCCCGCAGGGGTCTGGACATGCAAATTATTACAAATGGCAAAAAATTGGCTGATGAACACTGAACTCTGGCAAGTGAACAATAATATTGTTCAAGTCTTTTGTGGTTCACAAGTTGTCCACCACGGTGCAACTTCAGTGGACAACAAGTCCATTGTAATCTAATTCTGGTTTGGGATTTAGGGTTTCGGAGGTTGGTGAATGCCTATATATTGTATTGTAAACGGGTGAATTAATACAATGTAAAAAAGAAACAAATAGAGTGCTGAAACTCTAATTGGTTTTTCCCTTCAAGGTTTCCATGGTAAATTTTTGTGTATTGTGTGTGTGTTGTCCGCCAAACTGCACACCAGCAGCGGAAATCTTTCGAAAGCTGTCTCTCTCACTGGAAAGTGGGGAGAGGTGTGACCTTGGGGGCAAGCAATGAGCCAGGTACTGTCACCTGAATCCCAGCTCCTCCGTTTAGGCTAACTCCTAACGAAGCCAAGGGGGGTAGTCCCTAAAAAAGAGTTGTCTAAGGCTCTTGTGTTTTAAGTATTTTTTGTGTGAGGTGATGCGGATGAGTGTTGTTTAGGAGTTTTTGTATAATGATGAGAACACAATTAAACACGCAATCCATGTTGCAAATTCCACAAGATACAATTTAGAAGATGAACAATATACTTTGGCTTAGAATTAAAACAAAGCATCCACAAGATAAAGATCAAACAAATGATAAGGACATATGGTCCAGATTCAGAAGATACATAAGAGTTTTTAAAGACCACTGCCAAATGGATTCAAAAGAAATGCTTGTGATGCTGGAAAATTTAAGTCAAAAGTAGCTGTTTGTGAGATCGTTTTGAAATTGTTCTTGGTAAATTTTAAGTGTTTTAGGTGTTCTTGATTATTATGGCTAAAACCAAGGATATCAAAAGAGTGTCCGGAAAGACATTCTAAGCAGCTCCTTTAAGAGACATCTTGGACCTGTCTGGAATCACAGCGAGGCGCGCAATGCTAACCAGCCACTGTGTCGTAGATTGGGCAACCCGGTGCCTCCCCTGAGAACTGCTTTGAATACTTTTTGAACAACGCCGATTCATTGGTTATGGGGGTGAAAGTTTTAATTAATTATCACTTATGAGCTTATCAAGTCCTTCACCTTTCTGAGTACTAGTCCAACCGCTTCCGGTTGGCAGAGCATACGGGTGTTGGATAAACGACCAAGATAAATTAATTAAGGGGGAAATGTGGATTGAAAAGTTTTATTATTAAGAGCACTTGTTCAACTCTCCGACAAAGAGCGCTCTTGACTTAGTCTTAAGACCATAGTTCAAGAGACTTCCTACTTTAAAATGCCTAATGCAGGGGGAAAGTGCAAATCTATATGCTCTCCGACAGAGAGTGCTCTTGACTTGGATTTGGCCAAGTTCAAGAGGCTTTGTTCGTTTTAAGAAAAAGTAAAGCAGTTGTGAAAAACAATTATGAAGCTCTGTAGAAATAAACCATGTGATAGCTCAAATAAAGTAAGACACAACTAGCATGTTACTTGGAGAATGAAATAATGCTAAAAAAGACTTAGTGTTCTACCAACAGTTTTACTCTAAGGTGGGATCAACCTCCGAACAAGGTCAACCACTAGAACCGCTTGCACTTGAGAACCTCCAGCTAGCTGAAAGCTCTACCAAGGAAACCGACGGGGAAGGAAGAGTAACCACAAAACAATGTGGTCCTGCTCTTGAGATGAAATCTCAAGGATACAACTTTCGGTCAAAGGCTTTGGAAGAGAGATACAAGATGAAACAAAAGACTACTCTAAAGCAAAAATTGAAAGATCTAACTTAACCAAACACCACACTCTTCCCCAAATGGGGAAGAAAACCAAAAAAGTGGAGGCCTCCTCCACTTAACTTTTATTAATCTTGTACAATTGCCTTGGGTTTTAAAACCTTGAAAGACTTTGAAGAAATAAAATTTGAATGAAAAAAGGTGAAAACTCTTATGAGTTTGTACAAAGGATAGTGGTTTATTTCAAATGACATTCATGGTTTGCACTTCTCCTTGGTTCAAAATTCACTTTAGCTTCTTTTTGGCTCCTTCTTGAAAGCTTTTCAAGTTCTCTTCTCTTTCAAAACACCTACACAAGTCTCAAAACAACTCAACAATGCACCCATTAATCATTAGGAAAATGAAACAAACTTGAAACTAGTTAAGTCTAGATTTAAAAATTTAACTCTAAAATGTGAAATGTATGAGATTTTGACATAAAACCTTAACTATGATGAAACGGACCAGCGAACAATAAACTCCTAAAATGCAATGGGAAAGAGATTTAGTTCATAAAAAATTTTAGAAATTTTTTGTGGAAAATATTCTATCTTTTAAATGAAAACAAAAGTTTAAACTAATGCAATCTATACTAAAGCAAATAAAGAGATCTAGAATGTTCTAAGATCAAACCTTTCAATGCATGTGATTGCTAATGAGATGCACAAATACTAGAGATCTAAATCCAACAAATTACTTTTGCAAACCAAAAAAAGAAACTACAACTAACTCAACAATCGTTTTTTATACTTTTATGTGTTTTAGGGCTCTTTATGATGGACGAATGGAGCCTTGAAGACAAAGGTAGAAAGGAAGATGAGCTTGGGAAGATGGGCAAAAAACGAAAAGGTTGAGAAGAGCATGCATCTAGGGAAAAACGAGTGGATGAATGGGAGAAAGGGCAAAACGAAAGGGTGAGTGAAGCTAGTCTAATGGGATGGGCTTGAAGAGGTAAGCTAGGTAACCAAGATTTGTTTTAAAAGTATGTTGATGGAGGAAGAGGCCAAAAACTCCTACTTGAAAGTTTCTTCCTTTGAAAAGAAGGGAAAAGCTTGAAGACCTGCAAGACAGACTGAGTAGATGCCAAGAACCACTGTTAAGTGAAGAGTGACTTAGTTTTTAATAAGCCTTTCTCCACCTTGGGAAACCTCTGCAAGAAACTTGTTATGAAGCATACAAAAACCGAAAGATGCATTTCTAATCAAAGTTAAAACATACATCTAATAATGAAATTGCATGAACAATAAACAAATGAAAGAGATATCACCAATAGTGTGAAGAACATCCCAATTTGCTCCAGCATGGACCTCCAAAGTCTAAACTTTATTCAATATTAAACAGATATTACAACAATATTTTGGCAGAGTGTTCATGCTCAAAATCTCCATGAAGAATAGAGCCCAAATGGCTTCTTTATATAGCAAAGGCTAGCTACCAAAACCCTAATTCGAATTTGGCATAAGGAGAGCCAAAAACTCCATCAAAAACCAATCAAATCCATGTCAACACCAACCAAATCGAGCTTGGAGTTTTAACTCATCTTTAAACTTGAGTTTGGAGCCCATAATTTGAGGAAGGAGCCCCACATGCTTTGATTTCAAAATCCAACAACCCATTAATCAATTGCCAAATCACAAAAACGAATTTGCATGAAGGTGGGCGAATTTCTCAACTATAGATCTGTCCCAGTGCTTCGAAACTGATCTGAATCAGGTGGGTGAAGATTCCAATCATCATAAATGCTTTTTGCCATGTCATTTTGACTTTTACTTTATTCAATTTGGCCTTGTTTGGAGAGATTTAAATTATCTCCAATTTATTATTTTTTGAATATTTTAATTAATACTTCTCATTTTTTGATTTTTTGAGAAAATATTAATTATGAGGCCAAATAATTGTCTGAAACTTAGGGTTAGCTGGTCCGGAGATCATGAATGATTTTTGGCTTAAGTCTGGAGCCTTCAATCACTGAAATCGGATCCCGGATGACTGACATATTACAAATTGAAATTTCTCTATTTAAACTATAGAGAAATTTATTAAAATTTAAAAAATAATTAAAAACCCAAACTCGACGGACCTGGTAAAATTTTTTCGAAATTTTTTCTGAGGGTCCTAGAGACTTGGGACATGACCAAAACCTATTCTAATAGTGTCTAGTAGGCTTATATACATTAGTTGGACTCTAATAACCTCCCATGGCTAAAATTTTCAAAATCGGGCATTCGAACTTTGGAGGTGTTGTCCGCCAGATAGCACACCAGCAGTAGAAATTTTTCGAAAGCTGTCTCTTCACTACAAGTTAGAGAGGTGTGGCCTTGGGGGCAAGCAATGAGCCAGGTACTATCACCTGAATCCCAGCTCCTCCGTTTAAGTTAACTCCTAACGAAGCCAAGGGGGGTAGTCCCTACAAAGAGTTGTCTATGGCTCAATGTTTTAAGTGTTAAGAATGTATGGTGATGCGGATGGATGTTGTTTAGGAGTTTTAGTGATGAAAGACACACGACTTACTTTTAAATAAAACACAAGATAAGATGCAATCCACGTTGCGAAACAGTATATAAAGACTTGAGTTAATTAAGAAGCATCCACAGATAAAAATTAAATGATAAAAGGACTAGTGCCTTATCCAATGGGTAACGGAGTCAAAATAATTGAATTGCAGTGCTGGGGGATGCTAAAAAGTAAGTCTTGATAGTAACTGTTCGTGAGATCGTTGTGCAAATTATCTTGGTAAATTTCAAAGTTTTAATGGTCTTGATTATTATGGCTAAAACCAAGGATATCAAAGAGTGTCCGGAAAGATATTCTAAGCAGCTCCTTTAAGAGACATGTCGGAACCTGTTTGGAATCACAGCGAGGCGCGCAATGCTAACCAGCCACCGTGTCGCAGATTGGGCACTCCGGCGCCTCCCCTGAGAACTGATTAAAATACTTTTTGAACAACGTTGGCTCGTTGGTTATGGGGGTGAAAGTTTTAATTAATTATCACTTATGAGATTATCAAATCCTTCACCTTTCTGAGTACTAGTCCAACCGTTTCCGGTTGGCAGAGCATACGGGTGTAGGACAAACGACCAAGATAAATTAATTAAAGGGGAAGTGTGGATTGAAAAGTTTTATTATTAGAGCACTTGTTCAACTCTCCGACAGAGAGCGCTCTTGACTTGGTCTTAAGACCACAGTTCAAGAGACTTCCTACTTTAAAATGCCTAATGCAGGGGGAACGTGCAAGTCTATATGCTCTCCGACAGAGAGTGCTCTTGACTTGGATTTGGCCAAGTTCAAGAGACTTTGTTCGTTTTAAGAAACAAAAAAGCAGTTGTGATAGCAAGATACTTCAATTTTGTAACACTTAAATCATATGATAGCTCAAATAGATGTGAAATATTGCTAACATGCTACTTGCAAAAAATGAAACTTTACTTAGTGTTCTACCAAACAAATTTATTCTAAAGGTGGGATCAACCTCCGAACAAGGTCAACCACTAGAAACCGTCAGTGCTGGAAACCTTCCAGCTAGCTGGATGTCCACAAGAAGCTGATGGGGGAACGAGAAGCTACCACAAAACTATGTGGCCTTTGGGATGCAATCCCAAAGTTAGCTTACTCTAGTCAAGACTTGGAAGAGAAATTAATCTAAGTACAGAAAGCGGATTTCAATCTAAAAACTGAAAATAAAACTAATCTAGGCATGCATGAACAAACTTCCCCAAATGGGGAAGGAGAAACTAAGTGTGGGAGGCACTATCCCACCTAGCCTTTTTATTACTTGGGTTACAATTGCCTTTGGGAATTAAACCCTCAAAAGGTCTTTTCAAGGAAATAAACAACTATGAATCAAGATTTGAATGGCCCTTTATGGCTTATACAAAAAGGAGATTGGTTCTATAAATCTTTGGTTTTGTCTTCTCCCTAGTTTTTTGCACTTCTTCAATTCTTTTGCCTTGTTTGTTATGGATCTTTCCTTTAGGCACCTACACAACAAAGCTTAGATACCCGTCATTGTTAATCAAATCAAAATAAAATTTGAAACTAAACTAACAATTGCAAGCCTTAGATCCAAGATGCCAACTAGAACGCTAACTTCTATGAGATCTAATGCAAAACTCAAAATTTAAACTACATGCAAACTACAAAGGTGCACTAAGATTTAATTATAAGATCTAAAACAAAACTAGCAAAGTGAACTTAAACTAAGATCTAACAATGCAACCTACAAACAACTAACAACTAACTACTACTAACAATTTTATTGTTGTTTTGATGTGGTTTTTAGGGCACTTTTTTAAGGTGGACGAAAGGAGCTAAAGGAGGCTAAAACGAAGGTAAGATGAGAGAGAAGGAGGTGGACGAGAGGAGAGAAGAGGAGTTGGGCGAATGAAAAGAAGGGAGGAGGAGCGAAAGGGAGGAGAAGGGAAAAGTCGAGAGCAAGGAATGATGGCAAAAAAAAACAAGAGCAAGGATAGATCTAGGGTGAGAGGAAAAAGGGCTAGCAAATCAAGGTAAACGAATCAAGGAGAAAGTGGAGGGCTTGAAGAAGAGAAAGCCTAAGGTAACCAAGGTAAAATAGAGTTTTGATGGATGGAAAACTTGAGAAGAGCTCTTCCTAGCCTTCTTAAGATGAAAGATTTTGAGATTATTGTAGATCCTGCAACCACAAAATGTTAGGCCTGTTGTCCGCCAAACTGCACACCAGCAGCAGAAATATTTCAAAAGCTGTCTCCCTCACTGGAAAGTGGGGAGAGGTGTGGCCTTGGGGGCAAGCAATGAGCCAGGTACTGTCACCTGAATCCCAGCTCCTCCGTTTAGGCAAAACTCCTAACGAAGCCAAGGGGGGTAGTCCCTAAAAAAGAGTTGTCTAAGGCTCTTTGTGTATTTAAATGTTTTTTGGTGTTGTGATGCGGATGAGTGTTATTTAGGAGTTTTTTGTATAGTGACTAGAACAGAATTAAACACGCAATCCACGTTGCAAATTTCACAAGGTACAAATTCGTAAGATAACAGTATACTTTGACATAAAATTTAAAGTAAAGCATCCACAATTTTGAGATTGAACAAGTGACAAGGACATATGGTCCAGAAAAAGATATTCAAGAATTACTAAAGATCAGTGCCAAATGGAGTCAGATAAAACACTTGTGATGCTAAAAAGAATAAGTCTAAAGTAGCTGTTTGTGAGAACGTTTTGAAATTGTTCTTGGTAAATTTTAAGTGTTTTGGATGTTCTTGATTTATTAGGATAAGACCAAGGGTGTCAAAAGATAGTGGAACCTTGTCCAAGAAAACTACTGGCAACCCTAGGTGATAGGTCGGAAGCACCCAGATTCAAGAGGATAGGTGTCCAATGTTTGAACGGCCCCCGAGTCTGACCAGTGGATTTCCGGCACCACCTCTTGTGGGAAGAACAGTAATTTGTCTTGGTTGAGGTTTTGGGTAAAGATTTTAATTAGATTTTCACTTGTGAATTAACAAGTCTTCCACCTTTCTTAGTACTAGCCCAACCGTTTCCGGTTGGCAGAGCATACGGGCGTAGGACAGAAACCAAGGTAAATTAATTAAAGGGGTGTATGAGTGGAAAATTTTATTATTAGAGAACCTTGTTCAACTCTCCGACAGAGAGCGCTCTTGACTTGATCTTATGACCACAGTTCAAGAGACTTGCTAAGCTTAAAATGCCTAATGCAGGGAAAATGCAGAACTAAGAATGCCCTCCGATAGAGGGTGCTCTTGACTTGGATTTGGCCAAGTTCAAGAGACTTTGGTTCGTTTTAAGAAGCCGGTGAATTGTAATAGCAGTATATCTCAACTTGAAAAGATTTAAACAGTAAGATTGATCAGCAAGATATGAATACTACTAACAATACTATTTGCAAAATAAAATGAAACTGAGTAAATCTAGTGTTCTACCACACAACTTCTAATCTAATAGGTGGGATCGATCTCCGAACAAGATCAACCACTAGAAGCCACCAATCCTGGAAACCTTCCAACTAGCTGGATGTCCACAAGAAGTTGATGGGGGAGCGAGAAGCTACCACAAAACTATGTGGCCTTTGGGATACAATCCCAAAGTTAGTTATTCTCTGGTCAAGGATTGGAAGAGAAGATAAGATAACTAAACGGAAAATAAAACTAAACTACCCAAGAGTCTCTTTCAGGTCAAAGACCCTACTCGGGAGAGCATGGGGGTAAGTAAATATGGAGAGATGAGCAAAATGACTTATTGAAATAAAACTAAACTAAGAGCATATAAAAAGATCTAAACTAAGCCAATCCACAAAACCCAACACTCTTCCCCAAATGGGGAAGAAGAACAAAAAGTGGAGGCCTCCTCCACTTGAAACTTTTATTAAATGATTACAAATGCCTTGGGTTTAAAACCTTGCAAGGTCTTTCAAAGCAAATAAACAAAATATGGAAACAAGACTTATAGCCCTTAAATGGCTTTTACAAAAGAGATTATAGCTGTTTCTTTGATCTTGATTTACGTCTTCTCTTTGAGTGAAACTTTGAGCCTCTTTAGATCTTGTCTTCACAATTGGTTTCCTCCTTGAAAAAACCTACTCAAGCTTAGCAAATGATCAACAATGCACCCATTAACATTAGAAAAAATAAAACCAAATTTGAGACTAGTTAAGTCTAGATTCAAAAAGTTGACTCTAAAATGAGAAATGCATGAGATTTTAACATGAAATCTTAACTATGATGAAACGGACCAGCGAACAATAAACTCTTGAAATGTGCTAGAAATGAGATCTAAATCATAAAAATTTTCAAAATATTTTATGTGAAAAATTCTATCTTTTTTTTTAAAATGAAACGATAATCCACTAAGTATGAGCTATGCTAAAGACAAACAATGGAATCCAGCTAAGAAAAGAATGACTAACCACTAACTCTTCAAAGTATGAAATATAACCACTAACCAATATCTAACAAGTTTTTGTTTGTTTTATTGTGTTTTTAGGGCACTTTGGAGGTGGACGAGAAGAGGGAGAAGGAGCAAACCTAAGGGCAAAAGATGAAGAGGTGAAGGAGCTAGTGAAGGGAGAAACTAGGGTGGAATAAAAACGAGGAGATTTGGAGGGGGACGAGAGCAAGAAGGTAGGGCTAAAGAGGTTGGACGAATGGAAAGGAGGGAGGAGAATCAAATGGGACAAGAGCTAGGGAAGAAGAAGGTAGGGTTTTGGTGAATGGAGAGAAACTAAAGTGGAGGCTTCAAAGTGAAGGTGAAGGGAGAGCTAGAGGAAGGAAGCTCGAATCTAAGGTAACCAAGTTTTAGAATGTAGATTTTTTGAAACTTTGATGGGTGAGGAAGAGAGCTCTTTGTAGTTTGGTTTTGGAGAAAAGATGAAGGAGCTTGAGGATCCTGTAAAACAAAAGATATTAGTGGGAAAAAATCCTTGCTTGTGAAGTCAAGCTAGATGCAACCTAGCTCACACTTGTCTTCACCTTTGACAACACCTGTAAAACCCCAACACGCCCAAACATACAAGTGAAATCAAATGCTAGTATGTTAGATAACCAAGACTAAATCAACATTGGTATAACCGAATACTTCTTGCTCATTTAAATCTTTGGAAAACATCACACACATAATCAACTTGAATACAACAAATGACTATTCTCATGGACTAAAAATAGGCTTCTTGAGCTAGCAATATTGAAAGAAACACTTGCATAAATAAGAGGAAGGTTATAGAAAGATATCACCTCAATGCATTGGACACATTCACCACACAAATTTGAAAACACATGGACCTCCAAAGTCTTGATCTTTATTCCAATATGAGCATAAAAATATTACAATTCTCGTCAGAGTTTTCTTGCATCCAAAAATCCATGAGATAATAACCCAAATGGGCCTCTCTTGATAGTAAAACACACCAGCTAACCCTAGGTCGAATTGGCAATGGGTACATAGGTCGAATTCCAATCAATCAAGGGCTTGGAGAGGTAGACAAAGGCCAAAGTCGAGTTCTTGGTTGGTAGGATTTGGCAATGTGGCAAGGCTCGACTTTGAGGTAGGTTGAGATGAAAGCATCATCCAATAAACATCCTACAACAATGGAATGGCGTGATCTTTGGTAGGTTGACGTGAGGATGTGGAGGGGTTGACGTGAGCTATGTGAGGGTGCGAGTTAGTATGGGGATGGCAAGTGGCAAATGGTAGGCACTAACTCAAGTTTAATGAGAGCCAAGCTAACTCGTGATTGCATGGGACCAATCAACAAACTCCAACAAGGATTAACACGAGCTTGGTGAGGATTGACGTGAGGGTTTGAGGATATGCGAGTTGGTTATGGTGGAGACACATGGTAGCAAGTAGGTATAAACTCGAATCAGCAAAGGGAGCCAAGCTTGGTAGGTGTGGTGAGTCATGAGGGCGCCCATCTAATCATTAATGCACATTCACCAACCCAATCATTAAATGACAACACACTAAATCGATTTTTTGCATGATGAGGGCGAATTGCCTTGAATGGATAACACCCTAGTGACTGGATAGTTGACTGGGAAGACTTGGAGTTGATTGGAATCCTCCTAAATGCTCATTGCCATGTCATTTAGCCTTTTATTTTAATCAAATTGATTAATTTTGGAGAGATTTGGATTATCTCCAAAATATTCAATTTTATTATTTTAATTAATAATTTCTCTGTAAATGACTTTTCAGAGAAAATATTAATTATGAGGCTGAATTGACATCCGAAAGTTGGGTTTAGCTGCTCCATGGGTCATGTGTGATTTTTGGCTTATGAAACGAGCCATCAAACACTAAATTCGGACCCCGGATGACTGACATATTACAGACTCAAATTTCTCTATTTAAACTATAGAGAAATTTAATTCAAATAATTAAAAAATTAAAAACCCCAATTCCGACGCGTCCGGTAAAATTTTTTTCGAAATTTTTTCTGGGGGTCCTAGGGACTTAGGACATGACCAAAACCTATTCTAATAGTGTCTAGTAGGTTTATACATTATAGTTGGACCCTAATAACCCCCCATGGCCAAATTTCCAAAATCGGGCATTCCAGCTTTGGAGGAAGCGGGAGAAAAACCAAGAGATTATATCTCGCCTGAAGCAAAGTATAATCTGACGGTGAAAAAACTCCCTGGAATATCTTAGTTGTTTAATCCAGTCATGGGGGACCAAGCCACTCAGACCCTACTAGCACACTTTGATACAAACCCCCATGGAGCCATGGTCATGTCAACTCAAAAACAAAACTGGCTAGACCCAAAAAATATGAAACCCAGATACTCTGGAAGTGAACACTGATGTGTTCCAACACTGGCGGCTCCATAAGGTTTCAACTATTGTACAAATCAGTTGATAACAAGGCCAAAACTTGAAGATGAAGCACGGGTTTGATGCAACCGAGCTCTTACCCTTATTCACTTTAAGCAACACCTAATCACAACCACACAACTCAACTAACAAGTGAGATCAACAATGCTAGTATGCTAGAAATATCAAGATTAGATCAACAATTTGTATAACTAACTACTCATGTCCATTTAGATCTTGATAAACTTGCATAAATAACCAACTTGAACTGCAAATGGTTACTCTATTGTGCTAAAGATAGCCCTCACAAGCTAGCAATTGATCAAATACTATGCGTAATTAAGAGATGGGTTTAGAGAAGATATCACCTCAACAAGAGATGAATTCACACCAAATATTGAAAGCTCATGGACCTCCAAAGTCGAAATCTTTATTGAAAATATGAAGCAAAAAACTATTACAAAATGTGCAGAGTAATCTTGCATCAAAGTCTCCATGAGAAGAGAGCCAAAATGGCCTCTCTTTATAGCAAAGACAAGCTACCTAACACCTAATTCGAATTGGCAATGAAAGGAGCCAATAACACTAGACACTAGTTCGAATTCCATCAACATCCAATCAAAACTCATGTCAACATAGCTTGGAGCAAATCCCCACCAATAAATTCGAATTTGCATTGAATGGAGAGTGGGGAGGTGGCCTCCACCTAGGCAAGGCGCCCCCCACTCCTCCTTGTTATCTCCTCCCAATCCTTGTAATATACATCACTCCAACAAACGAATGCCAAGTGTAGAAAACGAGCTCCAATAGAGATATGCGTGAGCTTCATGGGAGATGGCGTGAATCCCTTCAAGGGTTAATGCTTGAGCTAATGTAGGGATGTTGGTTGAGTTGTATAAGGAGCCAAGCTTTGTGATTTGATGAGTCAAGGAGGGCGCCTACCATAGGCTTTAATGCACATCAACCAACCCATTCAACACTTGACACCTCACCAAATCGAGTTTTGCATGGAAGAGGGCGAATTAGCTTGAAGGAGATCTCTTGTAGTGACTGGATAGTTGACTGAATGATGACTGAGATGATTGGAATCTTCATTAATGCCAGGTGCCATGTCAATTAGCCTTTTATTTTAATCCATTTGGATTATTTTGGAGAGATTTGGATATCTCCAAAATATCAAATTTTATTATTTTAATTAATAATTTCTCTGTAAATGGCTTTTTAGAGAAAATATTAATTATGAGGCTGAATTGACATCCGAAAGTTGGGTTTAGCTGGTCCATGGGTCATGTGTGATTTTTGGCTTATGAAACGAGCCATCAATCACTAAATTCGGACCCCGGATGACTGACATATTACAGACTCAAATTTGTCCATTTAAACTATAGAGAAATTTAATTAAAATTTAAAAATAATTAAAAATTAAAAACCCCAAATCCAACGCGTCCGGTAAAATTTTTTTCGAAATTTTTTCTGGGGGTCCTAGAGACTTAGGACATGACCAAAACCTATTCTAATAGTGTCTAGTAGGTTTATACATATTAGTTGGACTCTAATAACCCCCCACGGCTCAGATTTTCAAAATCGAGCATTCCAGCTTTGGAGGAAGCGGGCGAAAACCTCATCGATTATACATCGCCTTAAGCAAAGCATAATTGACAAGGGAAAAAACTCCCTGGAATACCTTAGTTGCTTAATCAAGTCATGGGAAACCGAGCCACTCAGACCCTACTAGCACACTTTGTTACAAACCCCCATGGGGCCATGGTCATGTCGACTCAAAAAACAAAACTGGCTAGCCAAAACTGGCTAGACCCAAATATCTGAAACCCAGATACTCTGGAAGTGAACACTGATGTGTTCCAATACTGGCGGCTCAATAAGGTTTCAACTATTGTACAAATACAGTTGATAACAGGAGGAGTGGGAGAAAACCTCATCGATTATAGCTCGGCTGTAGGCAAAGTATAATTGACAAGGGAAAAAACTCCTTGGAATACCTTAGTTGCTTAATCAAGTCATGGGGAACCGAGACACTCAGATCCTACTAGCACACTTTATTACAAACCCCCATGGGGCCATGGTCATGTCGACTCAAAAATAAAACTGGCTAGCCAAAACTGGCTAACTGCTGCATTCTGAAACCCAGATACTCTGGAAGTGAACACTGATGTGTTCCAACACTGGCGGCTTAATAAGGTTTCAACTATTTGTACAAAATAGCCATAGGTGATAACAGTGTGAATGTCATTGTTTACTTTATGTTTTGCTTGAGAATCGTATGCACTGTTACACTTAAGCAGGTTTAGAACCTTCACTGCGGAGGCCTTCTCTATGTAATTTGGTTTGGATCACCTCAACCTCAACGAGTGGAAGGGTGGTTGTGCTCCTTTTGTTGGACGACCTAGACACAAGAGTTAAGGGTTTGCTGTTGCGTTTCTGTTTCATGTTTGCATAAGGCCTGCTAGGATCTCACTTCCTCTTGCAGGTTTTTAATGTTAGAAATTTCAGATTGTAGAGTGGGGAAATCTACAAGCGGGTTTTGCAATTGTATGTTTTCTTGGTGTTTCATTTCAAATAACAATTGTTTGAGATTTGTCACCTCAAAATTGAGTTGACTGTTATTGGCTTCAATCGATTCCATCCTTCGTAGAAGGTTCTTAATCTGGGATGTCCAAAATGAGAAATTTGATTCCATGGCTATATTAATGGGGTTGTAAATTGGTCCCTGAGTGTTGTTGCGGTTTCGAAGGTACTTGAATTGATTGTTTTTGCATAATACGTTGGTTTCTGTCTCTGTTTACCTAGAAAGTTCATCACCAGAGAGATTTATAGGGGATTTTGAGGTTGAATCCATCATTACTTGTGCTATTAAAGTGCTTGCAACAAGCAAACTAATTGTTGAAATGTAGAATGCTCATCAAGATATCAAAGCACATGGGCTTGAAATTCAACAATATTCCCAAAATTTACTGAAGATGAGTATTTGTGCTGTGAATTCGGGGCCATCTTCTGTCAGTTGACATTTACTTCAAGGAATGCTCTTTAAGATAACAAACTACAGTTTTTGGGCTTGAAATTCACCGATATTAAAATCTCTCTAGTGCACCCTCTCTCCAATAGAAGGTTGAGACTAGCCCCCGGTTGCAAACCCTTTCTCACAGAATTGTGAGCACTGTAATCATGATAACCCTATGCTACTTGGTCACGAACCCTCTTAGAGCAAAATATGGAAAAAATTATCTGTAGTTTTGTTGACCATTATGATACATATTAATTAGTGTAGATCCATGTTAACTTTGGCTCTATCATGCACCAAGAGGGATCAAATCCATGGAGGTGAAAACCTTTTTAAGGGAGCAAAACTTGAGTAAGGTTTGCACCTCGATGGATTTGATCCCTCTCGACGCTTGATAGAGTCGGAGTTAAGATGGATATGTGCTGCTATTGTTAAAATGACTCCAATTTTAATAAAAAAATGATTATTAGTTGCATGTCTCCTATGTTATGTCTCATGTCTGTGTGCATCCTCCTAAAAGTATTCTACAATTACAGGACTCAATAACTGGTTCTTATCATTTTCCTATCATGCAATATAAATTTTTTTTGACATCCATGCGTTCCCATCTATTTTGAAGACTTCCTATATCTTTTCTAATGTAGAACTAAATTGAGAGAAATGCACAAATCTCTTCTAGGAACAAAAGTTTTTTTCTCCCATTGAACTTTGAAAATTGAACAAAAGTTTAGAAAGATTATCCTTTACAAGCATCAAACACTAACATTTGTATCATGATACAAAATAGCAACCTATGAGTTTTTGAAAAACGTGGTTATATACGAGAATAATGTTAATTGAAAAAGTGTAATGTTCTAGATTTTTGTTTTGTATTACTTATTGTGTGTTATTTTGCTGCAAACAGAGTCACAGTTGTATATTTTTCAATAAGACCCTGGCATTGGTGATTACAGTGGTAAGAAGTACGACAGATTTTGTCTATTTTCTCCACATTCTCCTTCAGGTAGGTTAACTCTAGAATTTTTCGACCATGTTATTTTTCCCTTTGTAACTTGAAGCATATTTCTCATCATTATTAGTTACCTTTTGAATCTTCTAGTTAAAGGCAGGCTTCATGGTTTATATTTAAAGTTAGATATTAAATATGATCATATAGAAATTAATGGTCAAGGTGAAGAAACAAAAATATATAGACAAATGTCAACAGTGAGTAGTGGTTTTAGTAGCGAAGAGTAGCATCCATGGAGATATAAAAGTGTTTCTTTGTGTTTATTGCATGCCAGAGCAAAGACTATGCTGTTTGGATGAGTGGCTATGCAAATGCGAATTATGCAGGTTCAATGGATGATAAGAAATCAGCTTCAGGATACTCATTCAGTATAAGGCCCACAGTGTTTTCTTAGATTAGCATGAAACAACCGACAATAGCATTATTGCCCATTTTAGAAAAATGCAATGCTGTAATGGATGAAACACGTGAAGTAGTATGGCCTCATGGAATACTTGAAGACATAAATCTTTGATAGTCTGAACCCACACCATTAAAGTGTGAAGAATCCAATTTTTTAGACTTGTAAAACATATAAAAGGTCCTTGTTACTATACCAGAGAGAAGTTCAAGAAGGAGATCGAGTTGATTCACTACTAGAAAAATAATCAAGCAGCAGAAATATTCACATAAGCATTGCGCAGAGAGAAAATGTTTGTTGTAACAAAATTAAGCATTTAGTAGGGTGTCATGAACTAATGGTTGTTTATAATTAATTATTAGTCACTATGTAGGGTTAAGTATATAACTATCCAAATTAGTTGTAAACCACACCCACAATAAGATGAGATGATATACCCAAATAATTACAAGTCAATTTAATAAAAGTAATATCTTGTCTCATATGTTGCTCTCATTCTCTCTGTACTCTTGTATTTGTCATATGTTAGGTTCAACATATGCTGTGGCACGTGCTTCGATTTGTTGAAAATCCTGTCTACAATTGAGTAAGTTTGCTTGGTTGTGGGTTATTGCATTCCTGAAGATTATTGTGAAATTTCAAAAATCACTTTATTTTCAGTGACTATATTGAGAGTCCTAGTTGACAAGGGAAGGAAGCCTTTGTGCAAGTATTATGTATATAAATGAAATGTCAACAAGTTCTCAAAATCTTGCTCCATAAGCTTTCATGTTCAACAATTCTATAAAAATAAAGTAGACAATCCTATGCTCATCCAATGGATACTAATGGAATGATAATTATGAATTTACAATATATGAGGGGTGATGCAAAACTATATCATACTCGCTTATATCCTAGTATTTTCTTTATTTGGCACTTCATCTGGTTTGAACATTAGTTAGGGTCTCATCGCTTATGACTTAGTTGGCTTCTTTTTCTACAAGGATATTTGTATTGACAGAGTCTATCTCGATTCTCTACTACATGGTCTCTCATTTATGGGCCAAGTTTTACCCCCTATTAGTTTATTTATTTATTTTGATCTTTATTTCTTGTCTTCAGAGATTTTGATGTTGTTTGCCTAGGTTTCCCCTAGATGTGGTCTAGGCATATCATACACCTGACTCCTAAATTGAGGGCTAGTGCAGGTCCGAACAATTATTGGACTATCATGGTTGGGTACACTTTCTCAAAACTGTATGCTCAAGTTTTGCACTGACAACATTCATTTTAGTTGGTAAGTGGGCACTTCAAGGCTAGAGGATAGGCAGGTTTGCACCCGGAGTCTCGAAATGTCAACGCAACAACAAAGGAAACACTTCCTATAAATAGCACATCTAAATACATGCACTACTAAAAATAGCACCTTCTTTTGAGTCATTGAAATAGTCTCACTAGAATCGTCTACCTATTAGGAGCCCAAATATATGCTTTGATTTGGCATGCAAGCCCTGAAACCCTAAGTGCTTAAAATAACAATTTTGTAAAACACCTTTCTTGTCATCGGCATAGAGCTCATTGAGATTGTGAGCTTTCAAAGACCAAGCATACATAGCTTACTCTGACATTTGTGTCTCGGAACTTTGGTTTCTAGAAAGTAGGAGACCTGCTAAAAATAACAAGTTCTCTTAATTTGATGAAACTCTTGTGTTGGCTTTGATCAATGTAAAACCTTGGATGCACTTGTCGATGGGCCAACATGATGAAATCAAGATGAAACTTGACCCTCTAGTTGTGCATACAAACTGGGGGTTAACAGAGCCATGACAAACCTATTGTTGTTATGTGGATCATTTTTTTTTTTGTAGGCTGCCCTACTATCATGGTGGAGTGATGTTTGGATCTATATGACCTTGGTGAACATTTTGAGCAAAGCACTCAACCATTCAATGATTTCATGTGTCATCTGTGGGGGGCCAACATGGAGACACATACATGGGACCTAGGCTTATGGGCACACTTCTTTAACTACTTCATTCTCAACATTGAGGGCAACACCAATACCTAGGGTCCTTTATGGTTCCTATGTAATGACGCCCTAGTTGGTGATTGGTTGATGGATCCTCGTGGTATATTGGTGCGATTAGCAACTGCAAGGTTCATCCAGCTAGCTCCTCTCAGCCTTGAACACTCTCCATACAACATCATCAAAGTCTCAAACAATTAATTGTGTCATTCTTAGTGATTGATGTCACGTCATATACTTCTTTCTCCTCAGTCTCTTTTGTGGTGTAGATTGAAGTGTAAGGATTGGTTAAAGAAGGATATATTTTGTCTTTGCAATTTGCGTGCCTGTCCTGCTTTTCATCCTGTCTTGTCGAGCTTCTTGTCATGTGACCCCTTGTCCCGTCTCGTCGAGCTTTTCGTCACGTGACCCTCTGTCCCGTTGAGCTTTTCATTGAGACCCTTTGTGCCCCCATCTCGGCTCTATGACCCTCCGTTGAGCTCCTTGTTGCTTGTGTGACCTTTGCTCCCATCGCGTGACTCGTTTCCCTGTCACGTGACCTTCCATTGAGCTTTTCGTTGAGCTCGCTGTTACCACCCATTTTGTATGGGTGTCCTATGCATATGGATGGTGAAGAGGTATCTTTGCCATGATGATGAACAACCATCGAGAAGGTATGAAGTCAACAGTTTTGTGGAATAAATCTTTTGCTTGAAGCATTCTGGACAAGCTACAGCTTTTGAGAAGCTACTCTAAGCACCTTAGGGGGGTCAGACCAGACTTGGTCATGCCCTCATAACAACTGTAGGGACACTTTGTGTTAAGATTCAATATGCTAAGATAGATTTCATTCTAGACAAGCAACAATGGAATGTTTGTCCAACTTACCCATCATATGCATATTAGTAGTATACTGTTCAATGCTATATGAATGCTTACACTATGCATGATATATTCTAGGAATACAAATATGCATACAACTATTACGAGCAATATCATTAACAATTCAGAGATTCAAGAAGTAATTCAAATAACAACTCAAATACTTATCTTTTATGTTTGTGTGGTTGCCTCCCTCTTGATCTCTATTTTTCCCTTTATGATAGCATCATGATTATATGTCTTTGAACTTCTATCCATCCTGGACCACTATGCATGCTTAAGTGTGCACTAGTTTCATCATTTTGTCATCCTCAAGATCTCATACATAATCATACATTCATTAGTATAATCTTAGTACTATCAAAACATTATGATCCTAAATAATCTTAAATATGTATGGTCATGATCATTTCATACACAAATAATTTATCACAAGCGTTACTATTCAAGGTTTCAGGGAGTACTTCTTTTACCCATGCATATTCTTATTTGACCATAGGACTCTTCTAGTTTGTCATATCATTAATCAAACTAAGAAGCATAATATGCATAAACCCTTGATAACTTCATGAATAATCATTATCAGTCATACACAAGTATACTTATATAAGATCCTAATACAAAGTAGGATTCGAACTCAATATAGGAAAACATACTTGGATTATCATGCTTGCTAGTTATGTCTAACATACCTAAACAATATCTTCTTTGTTCTCTTCAATTATTTAGAGACCTTGTGCTAGTAACCTGCATATCTCATAAGTTAATCATAGTAGAACCAAATCATACATACCTCGTAAGTAGAGCTTCTATGTGATCAATGACTATGGACGAGTCTTTGTCTTCATGTCATCATGGTCATATATTCTTGATCTAGAACTTGATTTGTCTTTCTTGATGTACCTTTCATGTTAGCGGAAAACATCATCCTCATACAACACCACAGGTGCATTAGTACAATCATAAGTGTCATAACCCTAATCAAAGAATGTTTTCTATCATTCACATGCATTCATACTTTTACTAAGGTGATCAGACAAGTTTAAAATTAATCATGATTGTACTAACCTCAATAATATGAATACAAACATATCATGAACTTAATCATCAGATAAATGAAACAAATTTCAAAACATACCTGCATCTCCTCAAGTCATACCTGTCGAGATTGCTTGTAGTCTTTTCTAGAAGGGTAAAACCATAATCATCCAAGGTAGTGTTATCACACAACTTGTAGTTGTTCCTAATGGTATCCCATCCGGAATGGTAGAGGAGATGGACAACTAAAGAGGTGACCCAAGAGATGCCACGGTTCCCAATGCAAGCTGGGAGTCACGACAACCGAGGCACTTTTCGCTTTAGATCTATGCAAGACAAGATCAAGGGGGAGACCCTATAGCCAATCGACAGAAGATTAGCCAAAGCAAAGGTTCCTAGGGAAATGTGGAAGTCGAGTTATGGAAACCAATGCAAGCTTAGGTGGACCCAATAATTAAAGTATGTGGTTGAAGAGGCTTAAGAAGTGACAAGTGTTCAACCAATGTATGAGTTGGGCCACCTAGGGGAATAAAAAAGATAGATCTACTACCATGAAATACACAAGTGGGACCCACTTCCTTAAAATAGGGAAAATGGTCCAAGATGGGTCCACTTGGTCAAAATTAATGGGAGATGGTACTATAGGGGCTCTATGATGTGGATCTATGGATTGACCAAGAATTGAGAGCACCCAAATGCAGGATCTAGGAAAAGCCACTAACCCCAAGAAGTGCGAATTACCCCAAGGAAGACTAGTGCCTTAGATCAAGGGCCAAATGGAGTCGGATGTCCACCAAAATGTAGATCGGGGTAGTTAAGGTGCAAAGCAAGGTGGGTTTTGAAGATCAAAAGCATCCAATGGCTAGATCTCAGTAGATCTAAGATTGAAATTGCATCACCCAATGATCCAAGTGGGGCACAACCCTCAAAATGAGGAATGGGGCCCACAAGGCAAAAATCAAAGAAGTGAAGCACTAGGGGTAGGTTATCAAGTGAGAGGAGTTCAAATCAAGTGGGATCATACCTACCCATGTCTTGGAACTAGCAAAAGTCACCCAACCAAGGAATGTGACCTCACCCAAGGAAGGCTAAGTGCCTTGAAAAATGTGTCAAATGAATCCCAATCCACACCAAACTATAGATCCGAATTGTCGTGGATAATATAGAGGTGGGTTTTCAATATCTTTCCGAAAGCCAAGCTAGATCCAAGTAGATCTATGAAAAACAAAAATGAGGGTTTTGATTTTAAGGGTTTTATGACCAATTGAAGAAAAATGGATGGATCTAGGTACATACCTTGATGAACTTACCCCAATTGCTTGTGGCCACTTTGCAAATTGATAGCATTCTCCTATGTGTATATTAAAGAGTGAGATCCAAGTGCTCTAAGCCAAAACGTCCTCCTCCAATGAAGCCAAATCGTCCTCCTCCTACAAGACAAGATCAAGTGAAACAAGCCAAGTAAGAAAATTATGAAAATGATAAAAAAGATGTAATAGGAAGCATCAGCTATGTCACAAAGATACAATAATGATACTCCCTGTCACCAAGATCAACTCAAGTGAGAATATGTGGATCCCTCCAACAATAACCCTCTTCACATCGTCTTCCTCTCCACCAATTCGGCCTCCCTGCAAGCAAACAACGTGTAGCTCCAAGATCCACAATGATACATAGAAGAGATACTGTATATTCAAAATGCAAAAGAATCCATAAGACAAGAGAAGTATGCTCCACAAAGAAGTATTCTATTCCAATATTCAAGAGCTCCAAAGGTGAGCTAAACAATAGGGGGTCTCCTCCTTATATAGGATAATAAAGACCAAAACCCTAGATCTCAAAACCACTTTACAAAATATGAAGTTGAGTGGTTGAGATTAAAAGATCTCATAATCTAATCAATGGTTAAGACGAGCCAATACAATATAACACATGGATCACTCAATACAAACGTGACGTCATAGCTAGAAAGCACAAAGTGAGGGTAACGTCATCCTCTAGAGGGGGCAAAAGTACATGGGCCCACCACACATGACATGGACATGACTCATAAAGCACATGGTGGGGCTAGGAGGCATCAATCCTTGCTAGCTCATCCCCATGGCACAATAATATAAAATAATATGTCCAAATAATACAAATGATCAAAATATGTCCTCAAAATCTGTGAGAGACATGCAGTAAAAGGCCTCCTGTGGCCTTTGTGGACCCCACTGACTGATGAAAACTGGTCGGAAGATGGGGGGGGGTTCACCCTGGAAGACCTCTGTGAAGACCAAGTGCCAAAACCTTGCCTCAATTGCCCAAATCGAATTCCTCAGTGACCCTTTTATTCCATTTTTAACCTGCCTCGATAACTGTGAAGTTGCTGAAACTGCCACCTAGGGCACCTGCACTGTCAAACTGAGCCCACCCGGCTCTCCAGAAGGAGGGTAAAATGGTAATATCAAGTGGCTGGACCACCCCCTCCTCATACAATGCCCTAGGTGAACTGGCCTCTCATGGCCCTTGCTGGTCAGGCTGGGAAAAACAACCACAAATTTGGTCAACAAGTGGAAAACTACATCTATCACTGTCAGAAGTGCCCGGAACTGAATGATAAATGTCTCATCGGATCCAGAAGACCCAAATCTACTAAGAGTGTGTACTCATACACCATGGGTTGCCCTGATGGGCTAACTGTAGGGTCTACCATATATGGACAGTGCATAATCTGATGATCCGAAGTAATAATAAAACCTGCTAAACTGCATCAATTACCATCTGAATCATATGTCCATCATATATTATCATCATCAAGAGTATGTGGGGCCATCAATCATCATCAATGAGCATACATGGTCCACATCATCACAGATCCCAAGAAATGATCATAGTCAAACTGGGTTTGACTAGGTCAATATATAACCAAGGATAGATCATATCAATAGACTAAGACATGTTCCTCTAATCATACTCACAACTTAACTTAAAGCATAAACATCATTTAGTGGCATTAATCATGTTTGCATATTCCATTGTTATTTATAATTACTTGCACAATAGCTTAGATGATAGACTCACCCATTGGACATGATCTAACTGCTAGCTAAGGATGAAGGCTAGGAACAAGGCTGGGAAAAGGGGTGACTTGTCTAACTTTAACTAAAAGACACTTTGGACTGGGATAAGGGGGGAAGCTACACTCTATGCTGGACAAATAACACGGGGAAGGGCTGTGCCTCACAAATGGGTAAGTCGTTTAGAGAGTGCTTATTCAACTTAGGCATCATGTCTACATCAAGTTGATCCAAGTTCATTAGGATCATTCAATTTCATTTCATGGCCTTTTTGGCCTACATAACCCTTCGGATCTCAGGTGCGCGAAAAAGCGCAACTAATTGCAGCTTGCATCTAGGGCATGTTTATACATATATAAGGTCAACAATCGTTTAGATATAGATTTTAAGAACCATTGCTTTTTTGGACCTTTCTTATACTCTTCGAGGAGTATTTTTAGCAGTTCATCGCTCTTGCCCTTTACTCACGTGTGTTCAAAAACACATTCTAGAGTTTATAGTTTCCATGGGCGAATTTACACAAGTTTCCATAAGTAGTACATGAGCTTTCAGTTTTAGCCAACAACATCTCAAGTGACTAGGGGGACTTCGTGCCAGTGCCAAACATGGGGACAATCGACAAGAATGATTTAGGACTACAATCCAACTTGCTAAAGGCAAGTTCTGTCACCAACTCAGAGCCGAGACACTAAACAAACATGGATGCGATCCAAACACAGAGGTAGTAAAAAGGGAAGTCCTCAGTATCAGAAAGTCAAGCAAGACAAGTCAAGGGTAAAAGCCAAATAAGGAAGGTCATGGATGGATGGAGTCAAGTGAAAGTGGTGCCTAAGCTAGCAGACAAATGATGTCAAGAAAGACCATATCTATGCAAGGTAGTAAACCAGTGAGTTTTGTCAAGAAACCTAAATGTGCAAGTAATATGTCCATTTTATAAATTATAACATCATCAAGATAGTTAATTTTAATTTTACAAAGTTTGCCACATCATGAATCATATACCAAGCTAATGCTGTGAACATGACTAAAGCAACAAGATGATAATCCATAATCAATGATCAGAAATCCATAGGTCATATCACATCATAATAATAAGCATCATAAACCATCTGAAACACTGCTGCAATAAGATCTCTCTAGGCACTGAACTGAATTTGTATGGAATAAAGGATCACATTAGTCATCAAATCTGAGCTCTCAAGGCTCAACCTTGACACAAGGTCTAACATAAGTCTGACAAAATATACTGCTCTGATCATGAGTGATCTCAAAATATAAACTCATGATAGCCAAGCTCTGAATAATCCAAGCTCTGAAATGTGCATATGTTTGCTAAGCAAGAATAATAGCCCTGCTACTATGGTGTGATAACAGGTAGATCACTTGTAAACATATTATATAGGTTCATGGTGCTAGGATGATAGAATATCAGTGCCATTTAAACCTCCTTCATTGCTGCTCTATGAGTCTCCCAATTTTGCTAGGGTTTCTTCTTACTTGGAAACCCTAATTTTCAATCTCCTTCCCCACAACATTTTGATGGAAGATTAATATCTATGATGAATGGATTCCAAATTCATCTTCAAAGTTTCCAATGTTGCATCAGGTGTCTCCAACATTGTATCAGGTCATGCCATACCAAAAAAAAACTGAAAACCCTAAGTGAGAGCTTCTTCCTCCTCTTCTTTGATTTCCTTTGTTGAGCCATTTCAGATGTGTCGTATTGTTTATGGTGTATCTCTGAAATTTCAGATCCTCAGGGTCTGAAACTTCGGCCTGTGGTAGCCTGACCTGTTATCTTTCCAACGCCATAGATTTGAGCTTCATTGGATTCTCCATGAGAGAGATATGCTAATTTTCCCAACATGACCTGTTTATGGGATGAAACAACTGTTATCACACCATAGTAGCAGGGCTACTATTCTTGTACAGCAGATATCTGCACATTCCAGAGCTTCCTTTATTCCAGAGCATGGCTATATATTTTGGATCACTCATGATCAGAGCAGTACATTATTCAGATTTGTATATGACCTTGTGTCAAGGCTGAGCCTTGAGAGTTCAGATTTGATGACTGATGTGACCACTTATCCCATACAGTTTCAGTTCAGTGCCTAGAGATGTATTACAGCAGTGTCTCAGATGATACTTGATGATTATTATTATGATGATGTGGTATGATCTATGGATATGTTCTCACTGACTGTGGATTATTATCTTGTTGATTTAGTCATGATCATAGCATGTGCTTGGTATATTATTCCTGATGTGGCAAATTATTTAAAATGAACTGTAAATCATAAAATGGACAATTGCTTGCACATTTAGGTCATTTAACAAAACTTACTGGTTTTTCGCCTGACATAGACATGGTCTTTCCCGACACCAGCTGTCTGCTAGTGTAGGCTCCATATTCACTTGCCTCCATCCATACATGACTTTCCTGTTTGACTTTAAACCCTGACTTGTCTCATTTGACTTTCTGATACTGAGGACTTCCCCATTTTTCTACCTCTGTGTTTGGACCGCATCCCTGTTTATTCAGTGTCTCGGCTCTGAGTTGGTGACAAAACTTGCCTTTGGTAAGTTGGATTGTAGGCCTAAATCATTCTGGTCGGTTGTCCCGATGTTTGGCATTGGCTCGAACTCCCCCTAGTCACTTGAGATGTTGTTGGCTAAAACTGAAAGCTCATGTTCTACCTATGGAAACTTGAAAAATTCGCCCATGGAAACAAAAAAAAAAGGGGTAAGTGCAATGAAAAGCTAAAAATACTCCTCGAAGAGTATAAGAAAGGTCCAAAAAGCAATGGTTCTTAAAAGTTATATCTAAACAATTGCTGACCTTATAAATATGTGAAAAACATGCCCTGGATGCAAGCTGCAACTAGTTGTGCTTCTCAGCACATCTGAAATCCGAAGGGTTATGTAGGCCAAAAAGGCCATGGAATAAAATTGAATGATCCTAATGAACCTGGATCAACTTGATGTAGACATGATGCCTAAGTTGAATAAGCACTCTCTAAACAACTTATCCATTTGTGAGGCACAGCCATTCCCCGTGTTCTTTTGTCCAGCACAGAGTTTGTAGCTTCCCCCTTCTCCCAGTCCAAAGTACTTTTGAGTTGAGTCAGACAAGTCAACCCCTAGGCCAACCTTGCTCCTAGCCTTCATCCTTCACTAGCAGTTTGACCATGTCCAATGGGTGAGTTTGTCATTTGAACTATTGTGCAAGTAATTTTATATAACCACGGAATATGTTAACTTGATTAATGCCACTGAATGGAATTTATACTTTGAGCTTAGCTGTGGGAATGATTAGAGAAGCATTGTCTTAGTCTACTGATGTGATTTATCCTTGATTATATATTCTTGGGATCCGTGATGATGTGGACCATGTATGGATGATTATTGATGATGATTTATGGTCCCACATGTTTGATGATGATATCATATGATGGACATATGATACAGGTGATGTTTGATCCAGTTCAGCAGGTTTATTACTACTTCAGATCAGCAGATTATACATTGTCCATATATGGTGGACCCTACAGCAGGCCCATTAGGGCAACCCAGGGTGTATGAGTACTCATTCCTAGTGGATTTGGGTCTTCTGGATCCATTGAGACACTTATCTTTCAGTTCCGGGCACTTCTGACAGTGATTGATGCAGTTTTACACTTGTTGACCAGATTTGGGGCTGATTTCCCAGCCTGAGCAGCAGGGGCCCCGAGAGGCCAGTTCACCTAGGGCGCTGATGATGGAGGGGGTGGTCCAGCCACTTGTTATTACCATTTACCCCCCCTTCCGGAGAGCCTGGTGGGCTCAGATGGACAGCGCTAGCACCCTAGGAGGCAGTTTTGGCACTTTCACAGTTCCCGAGGCAGTTAAAAAATGGGATAAAGTGGTCACTGAGGAAATCGATTTGGGCAATTGAGGCAAGGTTTTGGCATTTGGTCTTCACAGAGGTCTTCCAGGGTGGCATCACTACCTTCCAGTCAGTTTTCACCATGTGGGTATGCCCGGATTGATCACAGGAGGACATTTACTGCTTGACTGTCATGGATTCTGAGGACAGTTTTGGTCATTTTTATTATATTGGACATATTTTATTATTTTATTGTGCCTTGGGGATGAGCTAGTAAGGATTGATGCCTCCTAGCCCCACCATGTGCTTATTCTATCATGTCCTAGTCATCATGAGGCGGATCATTGTACTTTTTACCCCTCTAGTGGGATGACGTCACCCTCCATTGTACCATTTAGTGAGGGCGCTATTGTTATTTTGAGTGATCCATGTGATATATTGTTATGGGTCATCTTAGCCATTGATTGTATGATGAGATCTTTTAATCTCAACCACTCATTTGATGTAGTATTGTAGAGTGGTATAGGGTTTTGGTCTTTATTATCCTATATAAGGAGGAGACCCCCCATTGTAAAGCTCACCTTTGGAGCTCTGGAATATTGGAATAGAAGATTTTTTGTGGAGCACATCTCTCTTGCATTTTGGATTCTCTTGCATATTGAATATACAGTATCTCTTCTATGTATCATTGTGGATTTTTGTGCTTTTACTAATCCTTTGACAGGAAAGTCGAATTGGAGAGAGGAGGGCGACTTCACGAGGGTTATTGTTGGAGGGATCCACATATTCTCTCTTGGGTTGATCTTGTGACAGGGAGTATCATTATTGTATCTTCGTGACATAGTTGATGCTTTCTATTACATCTTTCTACCATTTTCATAATCATCTTGCTTGACTTGTTTCTTTGATCTTGTCTTGTAGGAGGAGGACGATTTGGCTATCTTGGAGAAGGACGTTTTGGTTGGAGCACTTGGATCTCACTCTTGAATATACACATAGGAGAATGCTATCAACTTGCAAGGTGGCCACAAGCAATTGAGGTAAGATCTACAAGGTATGTGCCTCTTTCATCAATTCTATCTTCATTGGTCATAAAACCCTAATTAATCAAAACCCCAATTTTGGTATTTCTTAGATCTACTTAGATCTAGCCTTGCTCTTGAGAAAATATTGAAAACCCACCTCTATAGCATCCACCCCTAGTTGGATCTATAGATTGGTGGTGATTGGCTTAAAATTAACCCATTTTTCAAGGCAAAAAGACCTCTTTGACCCAAATCGCACTCCCTTGGAAGAGGCTTGTTTGGTTAGATCTAGCACATGGGTAGGTGAGATCCCACTTGATTTGAAATCTAGACACTTGATAACCTATACCCACATCCTTACTTTGGTGAAAACTACCTTGTGGACATCTTTCCATGTTTTAAGGGGTTAAAACCCCCTTTTGATCTTCTTGGCACCTTAAAACTTAGATCTACTAAGATCTAGCCCTTGGATTGACTTGATCTTTTAGACATACATAGATCGGGATACTAGCATCCCGGATCTACAATTTGGTGGCCATTGGACTTGATTTGGTCCACCAAAACCCACTTTTGGGCCTTCCTTGAGCAAATCGCACCCCCTTGAAAATTTGAGTTTGTCCACTTCTAGGAGGTGGGTGTTTGAGATTTTTGTGGATTTGGATTCCCCATGCCTTGAAACCTAGGTCCATACTGTCCTTTTGTCACGATCCGCTTTGGGGGTTGCATTCCTTGTTTCAAGGGATTGTGGTCCACTTAGGGTAATCACTTAAAAAACCTAGATCTAATAAGATCCAACCATTAGATCTCATTCAACCCACTTGACTTGGCTTCTAGGTGTCCCGATCTACACTTTGACATCCTTCTTGACCCCATTAGCCCACTTAACAAGGCACTAGTCCATCACCAAGCAAGTCGCACTCCTTGGGATTCGTGTCAAACCCTAGATCTAGTACATGGGTACTCCTATAACCAACTCAAACTCATAGATCTAGCCTACATCTAACCTATAGTACCAACTTCACACCTAACTTCACCTTGTGGGCCTACCTAGAATCATTTCACACTTCCCAAGAAAGCTAGACCCACTTGTGTAAACACATGGTACTATACCTAATCATCATACCCCATTATGTGGCCTAAACCATACATAGGTTGAAACATTAAGAATCTCTTACACCTCCCTCAACCATACCTTAACCCTTAGGTCCACTTAGCCTTGCATTGGTTTTCGTAACTCATTACTTACCCACCCTTAGAAACCTTTGTTCGGGTCCAATCAACTGTGATTGGGGTATAGGGTCTCCCCCTTGGTCTAGTTACACCTTGACCTAAAGCGAAGAGTGCCTCGGTTGACGTGACTCCCATATTGCATTGGGAACCGTGGCATCTCTTGGGTCACCTCTTTAGTTGCCTAACTCCTCTACCGTCCCGGATGGGATACCTCTAGGGGCAACTACAAGTTGTGTGATAACAACAACATAGCGAACTTGTATGGAGTGCCATGTGTCACTGTTTCAACTTCGGCCTCTGATACTCGGACTTGTGAAACTACAGTCCGTGCCCTAACTGTCACTTTTTACGGAATTCCATTTGGAGCTTCCTAGCTCGAGATATGACCTTTTTGCCTAGGTCACCTGTTTAGGGCTGCATTCTTGAAGAGGCAAAAACCCTAACTTGTACGGATCATATCTCACAAAGTACAACGAATCTGAGGCTGAAACTCGGACACAAGGTACAGGAACATGTCATCTTCGGCCTGTCCAAGTTTCAGATCCTGAACCTTTGCCAAAATTGTTTTTTAGCGAAAGTTCCACGTTGACTAGGTTTGGCTATACAAAGCCCTAGCTGTCAAATTGTCACAAGTGAAACAAGTGTCGTAAATGCCATACATTGCCTTCTTTTAGGCTAGCTCTAATGCCATGTTAAGATTCGATATGCTAAGATAGATAACATCAGTATTCAATTCAATTTCACAACAATAGCATATACAGGATCACTGAAAGAATAACAAGCACAACATAAACACAAGAGACACAAATTTATCCTGGGAAACCCTCATGGGGTAGAAAACCCAGCAAAACTTCCTCAATATAGATGACCAAAAAGTACAAAGATGAAATCCCCGAACAAGAGCTCCTTCTCCTTCACAGATATCTCTCTGTCTCTCCTAATGCGCAATCCACAAGTGAGTGTGTGTGTTCAAATGAGAGCACTGTTGCCGTCGGATCAACACACCTGGTTAATGCAGCAGAAAATCCTTGCTACTGATCGGTGTGCCCTTGGGAACAAGTCTCGAGTCAAGGCTGTCATCTGATCTTGACTCCTCCGTTTAGGCAAAACTCCCAACGAAGCTAAGGGGGGTAGTCCCTAAGGAATGTTTCTAAGGTTGTTAGAGCTTCCAATGAAATAATTAAAAGGTGTTTTATGTTTTTAGGAGTTTATTATGGGTTTAGGGTAAAATGTCACAAGATAGCCTTTGCAAAATGAATCGTAATTAAACAAGTGCTTTCACCAGCAAGAAATAAAGATGCACAATACTGATATTAAGCAAATACAAAACCAGTGCCTTATGGAGTCAAATAATGTGTTGAAATGAAAACGAAAATGAAATGTTTTGCGAGTGCTGTCTTGGTTGATTTTAATTTAAAGTATGAAACTTGATTAGGGGAAAAAAGGGAAAACTCCCAATATACCGTGAGGTACATGGAGGAATGTCTGGAAATCAAGATTTGGTGGCTCCGTACAAGGACATGTGGGCTGGCTGGAGTCTCAGGAGTGTGTTCAACACTACACCAACAAGGATATAGTCTAACAGGTGCCCCGAGGTCTCGTCCCAGTGGTTCCCGCTTCCCCAGGCATAATTTCCCCACACAAAAATTGTCGAAGTGCCGGATTTTCACTTATCTTGAGGGTAGTTGATTTTATTAGGTGACTATTAAGTTAAGTGTGGAATGTTAAAAAGTGCTTCCAACTGTTTCTAGGTATCCCACAAGTGGGCAGAGCATACGCAGTGTAAGCGAAGTGGTTTATTCAAATTTGGAAAACAAGGACCATTGTGCTCTCCGACAAGGAGTGCTCTTGACCTGCTTTTTAGCTAAGTTCAAGAGACTTTAGATTCCTTTTATTAAACAATTAAGTTATGGAAAATAAAAGCAAAACTTGGAAAAATATATGAATGGCCAAACTTATGCATCACTTTTCTAGTCAACCTCAACTAATCGGCAATGCCTTTAGGTGGAGGTGAGAGCATACTTCGTGGCGACGAAGATGGTTTTATTTCTTAGTTACTTTTGCAAAATGAAATGATTAAAATTGAAACACAAAGTAAAAGTATACAGCCTGTTGTCCGCCAATATGCACACCAGCAGCGGAAATCTTTCGAAAGCTGTCTCTTCACTACAAGTGAGAGAGGTGTGGCCTTGGGGGCAAGCAATGAGCCAGGTACTGTCACCTGAATCCCAGCTCCTCCGTTTAGGCAAACTCCTAACGAAGCCAAGGGGGGTAGTCCCTAAAAAAGAGTTGTCTAAGGCTCTTTGTGTATTTATGTGTTTTTTGATGTAGTGATGCGGATGGGTGTTTTTTAGGAGTTTTTTAAATGAGAGACAATTATAAAAATTAAAAATAAGACAAGATAACGCAATCCACGTTGCAAACACAAGATGAAAGATACACTTGGGCAATAAGTCAATCACTTTTCACGAAATATAACAGATAACTCCAATGTAGATATTTAAACAAGCAAAATATGAGATAAAGGACCAGTGCCTTATGGAGTCAAGAATTAAGTGTGAATTGCGAAAACTTGACACAAGTGCTTGAATTGAAAGTTTGTGAGAACGTTATGCAGCTTATCTTGGTAAATTGAAAATTTTAGTTGTCTTGATTATTAGGGCTAAGACCAAAGGTATCAAGAGATGGTAGAACCCTACCCAAGAAAGATACTGGCAACCCTGAATGACATGTCGGAAGCACCCAGATTCGATAAGGATTGGTGTCCAATGTTTAAACCGCCCCTGAGTCTGTCAGTGGGAATCCGGCGCCACCCCTTGCGGGAAGAACAGTATTTTGCCTTGGTTGAGGTTGTGGGAAAAATTTTAATTAAAATTATCGATCGTTATTATCAAGTCTTTCACCTTTCTGAGTACTAGCCCAACCGTTTCCGGTTGGCAGAGCATACGGGTGTAGGACAAACCAAGATAAATTAATTAGGGGAGTGTGAGTGGAAAATTTTATTATTAAAAGAACCTTGTTCAACCCTCCGACAGAGAGCGCTCTTGACTCGGTCTTATGACCACAGTTCAAGAGACTTGCTAAATTAACAATGCCTAATGCAAGGGATGATGCAAGACTAAAAATGCCCTCCGATAGAGGGTGCTCTTGACTTGGATTTGGCCAAGTTCAAGAGACTTTGGTTTATTTTAAGCAAACAAGAGCAGTTGTGTTGTGAAAAGCAGTAAAAATAACTTGAGAAAGATGAAACCACTTGATAACTTGAAAGATATAATTAATGCTTTTAACAATAACTACTTTGCCAAATAATATGAGATAAAACTAAAACTAGTGTTCTACCATACAAATTCTAATCTACTAGGTGGGATTGATCCCCGAAACAGGATCAACCACTAGAAACCACCAATCCTGGAAACCTTCCAGCTAGCTGGATGTCCACAAGAAGTTGATGGGGGAGCGAGAAGCTACCACAAAACTATGTGGCCTTTGGGATACGATCCCAAAGTTAGCTATTCTCTGGTCAAGGATTGGAAGAGAAACAATATAATGATAAAATTTAAACTAAGCTACCCAAGAATCTCTTTCAGGTTCAAGACCCTACTCGGGAAAGCATGGGGGTAAGTAAAATATGAGATATAGTCAAGATAAACTTATTGAAGCAAAATTTAAACTAAGAACATAAAAATGTAAATCTAAGCTAAAAACAGCCACAAGACCCAACACCCTTCCCCAAATGGGGAAGAAGACCCAAAAAAGTGGAGGTCTCCTCCACTTAAAACTTTTATTTGATAAGTACAAGTGCCTCAAGGGAAAATCCTTGAAAGGTCTTTCGAGAATGATGATACTTGGAAAAATATTGAAGAAGATATAGATTCTACTTGTTATTACAAAGGATAAGTGTATCAAAATTTTGTCATTCTTATGGCTTCTTCACTTTGTTTTGCTTCGATCCTCTTGTTTCAAGATCTTATCAAGTACTTCTCTTCTCAAATGGCCTACACAAGTTCAAGAAAATCTAAACAAGGCACCCATTAATCATTAGTAAAAAATAAATCGAAATTGAAACTATTCGAGTCTATATTTAAGATTTTAACTCTAAGATGGAAAATGCATGAAAATTTGTCATGAAATGTTAACTATGGCAAAACGGACCAGCGAACAAAGTTGCTCTAAAAATGCTAGAAATGAGATCTAAGACTTAAAATTTTTTGGAAAATTTTATGAAAAATTTTCTATCTTTAAAAAGGGAAACTAGATGCAAACTTAATAAGTGCTAGAATGAGATCTAGTATGATTTTAAACTACCTTTTCAATATATGCCAATGATCTACAAGATGCAATAATTTAAGATCTATCAAATCAAATTGAACTACTCTAACAAACACTAACTTATCCAATTCGTTTTTGCTTTTTTTTTGTGTGGTTTTTTAGGGCACTTGAGAAGATGGACGAAAGGGTAAAGCAAGAGGGTGAAAGGGAGATCTAAGAGAATGGATCTAAGGGAGAAGAAAGAAGACAAAGGCTTGGATGAGAAACCCTTGAAGGGGAAAAACGAATGGTAAGGGAAAAAACTAGGCTAGAGTAGGATGAAGTAGGGTGAATGGGGATAGGGATGCCAAAGGAGAAAAAACGAGTGCAAAAGGGAGGAGGACGAATGGAGAAGGGAAAACGAATGGAGAAGGGAAAACGAATGGAAAGGGATGGATAGATCTAGGGCCAAAGAGGAAGTAGGGCTAGCAAATTCAACGGAAAGAAAGAACTCAAGGAGAAAAATAGAAGGCTAGAAGAAGAGAGCCTTTAGTAACAAGGTTTTAAAAGTAGAATTTTGATTGATGAGAAACCTGAGAAGAGCTCTTCCTAGCCTTCTTAAGATGAAAAGATCTTGAGATTTGTAGATCCTGCAACCACAAAGTATTAGGCCAAAACTTGAAGATGAACAAGGGTTTGATGCAACCGAGCTCTTACCCCTCTTCACTTTAGGCAACACCTAAATCACAAACCCAAACACTCAACCAACAAGTGAGATCAACAATGCTAGAATGCTAGAAATATCAAGATTAAATCAACAATTTGTATAACCAACTACTCATGTCCATTTAGATCTTGATAAACTATGCATAAATAACCAACTCAAATTTATAAATGGTTACTCTATTGTACTAGAAATAGTCTTCACAAGCTAGCCATTGATCAAAATACTATGCATAATCAAGAGATGGGTTTAGAGAAGATGTCACCTCAACAAGAGATGAATTCACACAAAAGATTGAAAGCTCATGGACCTCCAAAGTCGAAATCTTTATTGAAAATATTAAGCCAAAGCATATTACAAATTTTTGCAGAGTAATCTTGCATCAAAGTCTCCATGATAAGAGAGTGAAAGTCACCTCTCTTTATACAAAATACAAGAGCACAATACCCTAAATCGAAATGGTGGTGAGCAATGAGGTCGATTTCCAATCAATAGGTGGCTTGGAGCAAGAGACAAAGCTAAAGTCGAGCTTGTGGTTGGTGTGAAGAGCAAAGGTGGCAAACTCGACTTTAATGGAACCATAGGGAGTATCAACCACCAATAAACGAGCTACAACAAGGATAGGTGCGAGCTTGCATGAGATTGACGTGAGCTAAGGTGAGCAAAGCGTGAGCCATGTGGGAGGGCGAGCTTGGATGTGGTAGGTTGAAGTTAGTTTAGTGAATGGCACGTGGTAGAAGTAAGCAGAACTCGAGTCCTTGAGTGGGAACCCAACCAATCACGAATTAAACAATGGAATGGCGTGGATCTAAATGAGATTGACGTGAGGGTTTATAGGAATGCGTGAGGGTGAGCTTGGAGTTGAATGGCGCTTGAGGTTGGTGCTGATTGGGGTTGGTGGGGATGAGGTGGAGCCCCAATCCCATAAGTTTTAACGCCCACCGATTGGTAACATTGCCCAGCCGTCAAACAATGGAAGCTGCCCACGTGAAGAATGCTCACGTTAATATCTTCAAGTAATTCGCACCTCCAAACTCAATGTGGCACGTGTATTTAACTTTTAAAGTGGATCGAATACAATATGGAACCTTATGCCACCACCTTGGAGCTCTCATTCGCATAACTTATAAGCTTGGTGATGTGGAGTAAGGGCCCACGTGAAGTCCGTACACTCCAATTTAATACCACTTTTGTTATATGATTTATAACCCAAGCTTTTCTCTTCCAAGGTAGTCGTATAGCTCATGAATTTAATATTCAACCTTTTCCATGGTTAAAAAATTCAAATTTTGACTTATTTGATTTTTTGTCCTTAGTGCATTTTGTCATTTTTTTGGCAATTAAATGTCAAAATGATGCATTTTTAGCCAAAACTGCTCCTGGGGTGATGTAACTGCCCGGAAACTGAAGAATGAAGGTGCCAAGGTGAAGAGGATGCTCTGAGCGTCAAAACGAGCCTCCCCACGCCCAATTCCGCCTCCGGATGAGGTTTTTATCACTTCTTGAAAATTTTTAATTAAACCATTAAAAAATGGTCTAATTTTATGAAAAAATTATTTTTGCCGGAATCAAACGAAACTCCTAGGGGACCTAGTGCATGTTCATACGACTCAATCGATGTGGCTAACCCGTAAAAAATCCTAGACACAAGACTCTAATAACCACCTTAGGTTTTGACCACCATGGGAAATACTCCAGCTTTGGAGGTTTGAGTGAAAAACTCGGGGATTATACGCCACTGATGAGTAGCGCATAATTCCTAAGGAAAAAACACTCTAGAGTATCCCCCAAATGGCTAAACCTACGGATAGCCGAGTCTTTTATAAAAGGACCCCGTTTAGACCAACTTTTACAAATTCCCCATGGGGGTATGAACATGCAGTTATTACAAAAGGGGCAAAATTGCCCTGAAATTGACTTCTGAACTTCTGAATGCTGATGATGAACATGAATCATGTTCAATAAACTGGCGGCTCATCGAAAGTTCAACTATTTGTACAAAATAGGTGATAACACAGCCTGCACTTCAAAAGTGAGTGTGTGAACTTGTGGGGTTAGAAAAATTTCAATCTCACAAAAATGACAAAAACGCAAATCCCCCTAGGGGGGATGGGGTATGGGTGCTGAGTACCCCACTGCTCTCGTTTAATAATTACAATTTTGAATAAGAAAATAAGTGCTCCTTAGTCCTTTATACTTGGACTTAAGGGCTTACAATGTTAGAATTTGAAAATAGAAGTTATGGGTGTCCACCGAAGGGTTGTTGCACTTTTAGGGCTCTTGATCACTCCAAAAAACGTCGATTTTATTTGCAGAACTTCTAAAAACCAGCAAGCTAAATGTCTGCAAAAAAGTGATTAGAATGCACAAATTTACATAAAAAATACAACTTTTTACTTGTAAAAATTTATGGAAAAATTGGACACATACAAGCATAAAAGTGAGATCTAGATTTAGCCTTTTGAAATGAAATGGATACAATTTTCTATATCTGAAATTTTAAACAAACTTTAGAATGATTTCAATCCTTTAAAAGTATTTATGCTTGTTCCAAAAGAAACATAAATGAAAAAAGAGATATTTTGATTTGAAAGGAGGAGAATGGATCTTTCCAAATCAAAACTTGCTTGTTGGAGTTGCTTCTTGGAGAAACCTGCAACATAAATAGGATCTCTGAAAGACACGCAATCACAAGGTACACAACAATTTATCCTGGGAAACCCTCAAGGGGAAGAAAACCAACAAGAACTTCCTCAATATAGATTACCAAAGTACAATGCCCAAAGAAATAAGTCTCATAAAGAATAGAGACAAAAACAAACTCTAGAGCCAAGAGTAATCCACCTCCTCCTTCGCAGTCTTCCCCTCTCCTCTAATGCACAATGCTTGAGTGAGTGAATGGTACAAATGAGAGGAAACACTCTCTATTTATACTTTACCTTTTACTTGACATTTAACCTAACTAGGTCGGCCTCACTAACTTAACTGGGCCGACCTCTCTAGGGAGACTCAAATAATATTTATATTACATTCTTTTGGGTACTAATGACCTGATTTACAATGGAGGTTTTACCTCATGACTTTTACATGACCTTTTACATTAAAGACATCTCCCGAAGGAGGAATAATGCAAGTAGAATATTCTTCGAAGTTACATTATTTCAACAAATAGTGGGATTAGTGTTTGCATATTTGTGACACATTAACAACAACAATTGATGTCTCTACAAGACACTTGTTTCTGTTTTGGCTTTCATCCTCTTTGACCTTATGATATTCCTGTTGATCTTCCAGATTTATACATATTTGATTCATAATTTTCCGCTACTAACCACCATCTTTCCATGAAACTTATTTTCTTTCCCATTCTCACTGCTTCATCTACAACAACGGAAAAACAGGGAAAACAGTGTACACAAACAAAGACGGATCTTCAAGCAGAGCTTAAAATGAATTTACTGGTGGTTTTTAAAAATGCTTCTATCTCCATTTACATGCCCAGAAGTGCATATTCTCCGTCTTGTGACATGTATTACTCTACAGCAAAAAAATGAACAATATGGAATTCATAAATGCACGTGGTAAGAACAATCACACCATGAAAACACTAGATTTACCATGAAGAAAAACCTTTGCTCAGGAAAACTCCAACATTCAACAACAGTTTTCATTATGTAATCCAATTTAGATTACAGTTTTGGTCAAAACACTCTCACTGAGATTTCATGATTTCTTACCCTTTATGCTGCAAATTACATAAAAGCATTTGGTGCTCTACGATTCAATCTTTGTCTAAGATTTCATGTACTCAGTCCAGGCTATTGGATAGTCTTGTTCCTCTGTGGAAAGGGTTCATTTTCTGGACATTTTCTTCCCTCAGTATCTGTAACAGTCCTCTGGTTTTAGAATTGTCTTCCCATCTTGCTTACTTCATTCCTGTCATTTGGAAGTCGCCATCTCCATGCCAAGCCCTGATGGTCACAAACTTTTGATAGTTACTTCCCCCAGCAATTTGGCTCTTTGTCCAAATTCCCCACTGTATGCTTTGTCCATGTATTGGACAACATGGCCTGCTGTGGCATGTTTGCCAGTTATGGAATCTCCTCTTGGCTTGCCCATATCTGATGGATCAACATTCCACCCGCAAGAGAAGCAACATAAAGCTTCTTCTTTTGTGTAGAACTTGGCCAATATCCTCAACAAGATTCATGACATCCTTTAGAAAACACAGGCCAAGTATAAGGCTTCATGATTGACATTGAGATGCTCTACATTTTCAGGCTAGTGACTGAGTTTGGCCACATTTGGATGAGCAATACTTCAAATATCAATAACATCACAAACTTGACCCCATTTGGTATGTTACTTACACCATCATACAACAAATGTGTCCTAATTCCTTCAAGTTGGACCTCCCACCTTTGCTTGGCATCCATGACATGGTGAATGCTAGCCAATTGAAGTTGTATGAGTCACCTCACTTGGAGGAATCTGTTCTAGTTACACATCAGGAGGCCACAAATCCAGATTTTCAGCGTCTCCTTTCTTAAAATACTCTTTTTGATGTCCGCACCATACCCACTAGGTGTCATCAAATCACTGCTTAGTTGATGGTCCACAAAGGCACATTGCCACTCAAGCCAAGTGGCTGTCACAGTGGGCATTTTATCAGTTCTTTTTCCATCTTCATGAAAAATCAGGGATGATTTTCTATCAGCAGAGAGCAATTAATGAGACTTAGACTAGTGAACGTGCGTTGTATTTTGTACTTTAGTAGACTTTACACTTTATCCTTATTATCTCTTTTGGGTGATTAGTTTAGATTGATCACTCACCCACTCTATTGCATTTTATAGGAGACTTGGTCAATTTGATCAATCTCCCTACAATTTTATACTCTATATGTTATTATGTAGTAATAGAAATGCTTGTACAGCATGTGTATAGTTCCAACAATTCTCATGTACTTGCATAGTTGCCTTTGTTTATTCGCTTGTATTTGACTCTCTTTCAATTGCTGGTATTGTACTCATATCAGCAAAAGTGATAGCCATAGCTTTTGCAGTTTTAACTATTGTTTTTTTCAATATGGATGAACTAGTGTTATTCTTCCATATAATTCCCCTTTTGTGTGCATAAAATTGTTTTCTATCTATTTTTGAGGAATTGAGTACGTGTTCATCTTGCTTGAAACTCTGTTTGAGGCATTATTATTGCTATGTCTGAAAATGATCAACGCATTGATGGTTGGATTTGTTTTTCATGCAGTTTAGGTTGGCATATATTGCTCCTGAATCTCGAGTTGTTGGAGCTGGCGATTTGGTTGACGATCCAAGGGAGATAGCTCATCATTACATCTTTGGATATTTTCTAGTCGATCTTTTTGTAGTTCTGCCTTTACCCCAGGTTGGCAACCAATCACACTTCTGTATTCTATTCCTGGAAAGAGAATAACTGAGACTTTGAACTTTCTTGTTTGACAGCCTTACTTATGTTCCAGCTGAACTATAATGTTGGAAACAGGAAAATCATAGGGAATCATCTCTAGACATGTTTTAGCATCCAACCCTCGCCTTTGCTGTAGGCATTCCTTGGCATGCAAAACGAATGGGAAAGTGTAATACGATCAAGTTTTGTTGCACTTTATGCAATTTGGTCAAATTGAAATTGTAGGGAACTATATTGTCCTATCTTCTCATGTGTTGAGAATTTCATCTTTTAGGCTGACTAATACGACAAAAGAATAATGTATTTGAGCTGTTCTGGTTCACTACGTCTAAGTTTAGAGAGACATTATTTTCATGACCGCTAGACATTTTCTTATGGTTTTAAGTATAATGCAGTTATTATCTATATTACTATGTGCGTCATGGGTTTAACATTCATTACTGTAATCAAAATTTCCACATCAAGTTTCAACCATAGTTATAGATTTGAAGTTTTGTAGGGTAATGTGCTTACATAGATAAGCTCATTGTTATGTACCATAGTAATATAATTAGTATCTAAGATTCTAATATAGACATAAAAATTAAGAAATTTATTTAATGTGTACATGTCTTCTTATTATAAGTGACCTAATCCTTTTTCTATTGAATTTATAGCAGCACTTGAGGAAGCATATAGTCTTTACTTGTACATATATTATTAAATATTTAACATATATTTCTACAGATTACTAAATATTCTTCCATGTCTAATTTTTTTTCTTTGGAATGCACACGACGGGAAACCCTTTAGGGATTGTTTATGCTAAACCTAGCAGTCTCAACTCTCCGGATTGCCAAGGTAATCGACTGCTAAACTGGCACAACTATGCTTTTAAAGATTCAACAATTTCACCTTAAGACGAATTCGTTTTAATTGAACCAATTCCCAAAAAGAGACGAATGGAGACGAGACGAGTTCGTGAGGATTTATTGAAGGCCCCGAAGATGAAAACTAAAGAAACTTGACCTCTCACTGATAGATTTGACCCTCCACAAACAAAGATGAAGTCGTTTTCAAAAAAAAAATTGTGAGGGCCCTTTTTAGAAGTGACGCCTAGGGTAAAACGATCTCCTCGAAGCAAAACTATTGTCTCTGCATTCCATTGCGATTTAGGATAGGAAAATTCGATTTTTATAATAAATTTGTGCTCAAAACCAAATGGGAAAGCTTCAATAGTGACGCCTAGGGTTTGTTACAATTCCCATAAAGCAAAACGGTTTCACCTTTAGATGATTTTAGCCTTCTCCACACGAAATGCAATATACAAAATATATATATTTTTTAATTTATTTGAAGTGACAATTGGTTTACTTTCACAAGAGAGAAACTGCAAAAAAAAGGTGGTCACTCTTAGCTGGATCAGGTGTTTGATGGTGAAGTCGTCTACTCCATACTTGCGATGGCCATTAATCTTCAATTTTACCAACAGGACACCTTGGAAGTCCAAAAGCTCAAACCTGCAAGCGACCAAAAACACATTAGCAGGAGAAATCTCTATGCTAAATGTAAATGATGATTGCAAGAAGAAATATTGTGCATAAACAATAAGGATAGGCGAGAGAGATGATGGGTTTTGAAGCCTAATCAAATTCTCGAGCAAACTCCCTCTTGCCCAAGTGACCAAGGCGCCTTTAGGAGGGTGCTATTGTTCCTTCTACCTGCACAAAACACACAAGAAGAAAACACCCAAATCGCTATAACTGAAGATGGTAAGCTAAAGAGGATAGCTAAGACAATATTCAATCATCACAACACTCGGAAACAGAGAGGAGAGATGGATCCAAAATCTGGTTGACTTCTGCTATTTGCAAAATGCCAAAAGTCTATTACAATGAGGGGTCTCCTCTCATATATAGTTTTGAGCGAGACCTGTTATCACTGATTCTGTTGCTGCCCCTTGAGGTTATCCTATTAAGGATGGTAGAGGGGAGGCAGCTACCATAGTGACCTGCAAAGGTCCTGGTCACCGAATGAGTAACCGGTTGTCACACCAACCAGGTCCTTTGTCGCTTTAGACCAACTACCTGAGATGGCGAAGGGGGAGACCCTAGTCTCTCCTTGCGAAGAAACACTGACTTAACAAGACACTCAAACAGGGATTAAAAAAAAACTAAGACACAAGATGCCTTGTTAGGTAGAAAGAAGTGTCAGGGGTGAATGACCTTGGGGGGTTTGAGTTAGCAAAATGAAATATTCTCCAAAGACAAACTCAGATCTGATTTATGAATGCCCAACACTAGATTTGATCACTCAAATGAAGAATAAATGTAATACATGCATACACAGGCAATGAGAGACAAACCACCAACCAAAACTAGCTATTACCAGTCACCTAGGGCGCACTTAGAGAACAGGCCAGCGCCTTAATCATGGGAAAATGGAGTCAAAATGCATAAAAAACAGTCCTTAAAGGTTTTAAGATGTGGCCACGAATATCCAAGTGACAGATTTCACTAGTTCTAAGTAGAATGGCTTGTATAAGCAAATGGGGGTTTTACAAGTAATAAATTTAGATGGCTCTTGGCTAAAGGTTTTCATGTGAAAGAGATGCAATTGATTACTGACCTGATAAACGAGGAGAAGAAATGAGTTGATGAAGATTTGTCCCGCAAAGATCAAATAGAAAAGTTTTGATGGAGTTCCGGCATGAAAATAAAGTGCCCAAGTAAACCAATGCGCCTCTCCCAAGGCTGTTGGGAGCACAGAGCGGGAGCGAGAGCGAAAAGCGAAATTTTCAAAAGCTTCCGTTTTGGGAGCGTTTTTTATATAATATATATTTTAATATATTTTGATGCATATAAATTAAAAAAAACATGTATTATGCCAAATTAGCTATAGAAAAACTGAAAACATAGATATTCATATAACCATTTAGTACACATTGATATAACATCAATCATCTAGGAGCTATAACTTATAACATTGTCATTAAATGATCAATCATCAACAACATCAACCTTCAAATTTCAACAGATAATATTTGCCATCAACAAACTCTAACAGATAACATCAACCATGAAATGAAACAAAGCATCATAATATCATATTCAAAGGTCAAAGACTAAAGTTCAAACTTCAAACTAGGCCATAATGTTTACAAAATAGGCCGTAATAAACATGAAATACAAAGTACTATGATACTATCTAGTATCTACTAAGCTTTCCGCTTGCCACGAGAAACTTCCAATTTATTTTCTCGTGGTCTAGGTGGAATAGGAGCTGCTGGAAGTGATTGTGGAACATGAGAAGAAGATGAATGGCCCCCACAGATTGTTGGACGTTGTGAAGCTAAAGGAAAAACTCCTGTATCTGGAAAGCTGCTGCTGCTTGGGGGTGGCATCTCTGTACGGGTACCTGTAATATGAATTGGATCACCATCATGATCACCCAATAGTTCAGCCTCCAAGCGCTTTAATGCTATGGCTCCATCCTCCACATTAGGCTCCTCTGGATTGTTGTCCCAAGTAAAAAATGTTGTATCATTCTTGGCCGCCTCACAATAATGGGACAACAACCTCAAGTTGTAGTGCACATAAACCAAGCTTTCTGCGCATTCTACATTCAAACTGTTTCTCTTTACACTGTGGCTGAAGCTGTAGGTGCTCCAACACCTTTATGCAGAAGAGCTATTAACAACCTGTGAAAGCACCCTCATCGCCAATTTATGCAAATATGAGGCTCCGGAGCCATACATGTTCCACCAACGGATAGGATTCAATCTATCTTGATCTTTGGTTGCATGCAGGGTACCAAAGACTCCATGCTCACTGATGTATTCGCTTAATTCACTCCGTACTTGAGCATACTCCTCCTCATCAGGGACCAACTTGTCTAATGCAAGCATATACCCATTTTGCACCTCTGGATCTGTGTGTGGTTTTTTCCTAACTCCACCCCCAGGTGCAGGTTGGGCCAACCAAATTGGAGAATAGTATTTTGGGGTAAGGACATATACAAGGGCATGGAGTGGAACATTTAGATTATCCCACCTTTTGACCACATGTTTATGAATATGGTCATACAAGATTGCATCTCTTTGCTCAACAATGTCTTTGATTTGACCAAGCATGCTATCCATCTGCTCATATACCTCCCCAATCACCGACTGATCTGTATCTGCAAAACGAATCATGTTATAAACTGGCTTGGTGAACTGCAGAACATACTTAACCTATTACCAGAAATGACCATCAAGAACGGTGTCCTCCACCTCCTGAAAGTCATGTCTATCAGCTATGCTTGCAGATCTGTCTTTTAATTCTTGCCATGGATCACTTGAGACCATACTAGCCCATGCCTCTCTTACCTTCAAAAGCCTCCTGAAGGTGAGGTAGTAGCTAGCAAATCTAGTCTTTGCAATCTTCAATAGCTCCAACCTAGAGTGATTGCGAAAAATGTGGTGGGCCATGCTATGATTGGTAATAAATTTGATCATTTTCTTACCTCTCTTGTACAAGGCACCAATCCATCGATAATTAGGGTCCTTCATCTTAACAATATCATGCATCAAAAGGTTCAATGTGTGACTGTGAACCAAACACCCTAACCAAAATATGTTGGGATACTTATCCTCAATGATTGCTCCTGCTGCCTTACAATTAGCAGCATTATCAGTGATGAATTGATTGATATTGTATGGCCCAATCTCCTAAATGGTTTTAAGTAAAGGTCGTGCAATATTAATACCGGTCTTGTAGCGATCTGAGTAATCATGGCTGAAAGGAAGATCGCACCGCTAGCAGACACACCAAGAATATTTATCAATGGCTTTCCTTTAACATTTGTCCACCCATCAGATACAATGGATACCCCATAAATGGACCAATCATTTGTAAACTTTCCAAGAGCACCATTGATTTTGGCTCTTTCCCTGTCAAGTCCCACGATTCTAGCTTTTTCATACCCAGGGCTTCTGTATCCTTTAGGGGCACCATTGATGGCTTGTACCATTTCATGCCAATAGGGTGAGCGAAGAACATTGAATGGGACACCACATGCATAGAGAAACCTATAAAATTTTGAATCCACATCATCTCTATAACCTTGGTCAAGGAAATCCGATAATGTTCTTCGCATAGGTGAGATTCCACTACCAAGTGGAGATGAAGGTCCCGATCGAGTCGATGATGATCCAGTTCCACTACCAAGCATTCTTTGTGAGGATTTAGATTCAACCCTTGATCTCTTGGAGTTGTTTTGAGCGGCCTCTTCTTCCATCTTATATTTGTTTCTCTCTTTAGTTGGCAGTTTGTCACAGGTTTTGACTCCAGTAGCCTTACCTTGATCGCATGGCATAATCCCACACAAATGCTTTCTCACCCGGGTATATGAACCTGTGTAAGTTTTATTACAATGGGGGCATGTAAACTTTGTGGTTCCACCCCCTCTCCCTCCCCCAAGCCTTGTCACATACTTCCACAAAGGTGTTGTGTCTTTTTATTTTTTCCCCTGATCACTCTCATTCTCATCATCATCACCCTCTTCCCCTTCCTCCTCTTCTCCATCGTATGTGTCACTCTCTACCTCTTCCCCCTCATCACTACCACCACCATATTTGCTTCCCAACACCATCATAATGAGAAGAAGTGGAACCAAAAACCAAAACCACATACCCATCATGTTTCTTGATTCAAGATGAAAGTCACTTGTTGCCTGCAATAGATTGATGGAGAAGAAGAAATTGGAAAGAGTAGGAGAAGAGAACATTGCAAGGTTTAAATTTTTTAACATAGTGAAATATTTTTTCAAAAACAAACAAAGATTGGGTTTTTAGAGCCCACCTCTTTAGCTCTTCAATGGTGGTTGAATGTCTCTATGGAAGCCTTCAATCTCCCTTCCAAGATCTCACAAATAGAAGACTTTAATCTCCCCTTCAATCTCCCCTCCAAGCTCCCACAAATTTGCTCTCAAACAACTAGCCAACCAACTCAAAGCCCTAGCAAGAGAAGTGAAATCAATGAAATGAGGTATAGAATGAGTCCAAATGGAGTCCAATAGACTTTATTTGCCTAAATGAACCCTAGCCAATCCCTAAAAACCAAAAAAAAATTGCAAATTTGAGAAAAATCGGACTCAAGTTCGTGGAATCGCTCAGGAAGCGTTTTCGGCAGTGATTTTTTTGGTCTGGGATCACTGAGGGAGCGATGAGGGATCGCTTTGGGAGCCTCGATCCCTCATTGCTCCCTCAACGATTCCTAAAAAACCAGGGATCGTTTTTTTTGCCAAGGAATCGCGAATTGCAAAATCGATCCCGGGAGAAAGCGAAGAGGAATCGTGATCCCGGGATCGATTCCTCATCGCTTCCTTCGGGATCACGAATTGGGAGCTAAGCGGAGGGGGCTAGAGCGATTCCCCGCAGCTTAGGCCTCTCTTCCCTACCAAACAAGGATAAAATCAGTTTGATTGGATAGGAAAGATAAGCAATGACAAGATAGAAATAATGATGAAGAAATGCTTAACACAATTGTAGAAACACTCCCTGTTAAAATCAAATACGGAGAAGAAAGTAAGAGTGGCTTCCCAAGTGGTGCGCCCCTCTCCAAGACGTCCTATTGCTTGCAAAAGAATGGTGAAAGAAAATATATTGAAACCACAATAAAACTTCTCTAATGCAATGGAGAAACAATGTCAATCATCTTCTCAAAAATTCATCCACAAGTACACAAGTTTTGGACCGGAAGAAATTTCTCTCTATTCGCTTGTTCAAATGCCAAAAGTCCCTACAAGTGAGCTGCTCTTCTCCATATAAAGAAGTGAGAAGGAAAAATACCTAGCCCCAAAGAGATCAAGGGCTGATATTTAATCTCTCAAGTAACAAATCAATGGTGGATTTGAGTGTTTTCATTTTACATTTGGCTGCCCTAAAGAGGGGGGGCCATTTCTCCAAGTCGCCCTAGCTAATGAGGGGGACACAACATAACATAATGGTATGATGAGGGGGGCTGCCTAGGGGTCTAAGTCTCCCTTGGGTGCCTCCCTTACAATGCCAAAGTGATACAAATGAGAACACATAAGTGGCTGCCCCACTAATGCGCCCCCCATGATAAAATCTATTTCCCTAGTGTGGGAAATGGAGAGTGGGGGTCACACAACATAATGAACTGTGCCCAATGAAGTCCAAAGTATGCCCAATGAATAATAAAATCACCCTTTTGCTGATTTACCTCTTATTTTTCCCGTTGTTCAACATTGCTAAGTCATGGTCTCCTGATTTGATTAATTTATATGCTGATAAAATTTCCAGATCTCAAAATTGACCAAAAATGCTGATTTCTTTCCCCGGATGACTGATCTGATTGCATAGATGAACTTAGAAACTCCAAAACCATTAAAAACATGTACTTACATGACCACAAAACTCCAATATATGATCTGGTAGTGGAATCCATGCTCAAATAATAAAAATATGCATCACAAAGATATATGATCTGCTAGTGGAATAGAGATATTTGTTGATAAGCTAACATGGATCACAAAAAGTACCATAGTCCCAAGGTTGCGTGGGAGCGCGCCCCACGCCCTCGCTCCTGCTCCCGAAGCTCACTCCCAAAACGCTCCCAATTTTGGGAGCACGCTCCCAAGGCGCTCTCGAGGCGCTCCCTGCCTCTCCTATACTAAAATCTCCTATACTAGGTTGATCATTTGATCACAATGTTATAGTACCTCTCTTCATTGCCAGTCTCATATACAAGTAGTTATGGTTGATCATTTGATGATAATGTTATAATTTTTAACTACTAGATGATTGATGTTATATGGTCTAATATATGTTTTATATAGCTAATTCAACATCCTACATGTTTTTTAGATATAAATCCATCAAAATATATACTAATATAAAAAACGCTCTCGGAACGCTCCCAAAACGGGAGCTTTTGAAAATTTCGCTTTTCGCTCCGCTTCCGCTCCCCGCTCCGTTAGGACATCACATCCAAATGGCTCACGATCCCAAGTGCCAACTCAAAGAATGTGCAAATGCTAGATCCATGGAATGAGGAGTCAATCAATGAAGATAGTAGCATCAATCCACATGCAAGCTCTGCACAAAAGTCAACTAACTCCATGAGAAAGGGGATGACCCCATCCTACAAGAAATAAAGTATCACAATGCATCACAATGTGTGCCAAGAAGAGAGAATGAAGGGAAGCACTATACTAGAGATGAAAGCCAACCATGCCAAGATACCATCGATGTTCCAAGTGTCCCTATACAAGCAAGGGCGTTCAAGCAATGAGCACAAGAAGAGTGTGCCCTAGAGACACATTCCAAGGAATAAGATGTGTGCATGCCTCAAGAGATGTGCTAGGACTCAGGAGAGAGGGCTCTCCAGTAGAAACCATAGGTTATCTTGCAATAAACCATCTCTAGGTGTGAAAATCATCAATGAGCTAGGGCGCTCTAGCAATTAGGCTCCCATGTGGTCAAATAGAGTCAAACCAAGGACAAATATCCCCCAACTCATCTCCAACATGTATATACAAGCCTAGCGCTCCATCAGGGGGTGATCAATATGTCACGAGAAGGGGGAACATGTGTGGATCACCTCCATTTCTCCTAGGGCATTCTTGATAAGAGATTTCAAATCCCAAAATCCATACATTATCCACCTTGAACCATCCAAAAAGGAGCCAACAAGTAAGGGGATCTTCAAGGGCATCAATCACTAGTTCGCTCCATCATTATGATAATTAATCCTTACAAACCATTGCAAATCCCTTAATCACACCAAGCCACAATTATTAACACATTAAAACTTAGGGTGACCCTAAGTTTATGGGTTCCCAATCCATAAAATACTCGGTGTTAAATAATTGTATCAACAACCAAAGCCCTCCAAGATATGCCATTATCACCAAGAAGGAGAACATATCATCATCATCAATATATCATGAAAACACCATGAAGAGATCTCATCCAATAGCTACTAGTAGCAACCCATCATCAAATCAATCAAATGAAAGCAATAACTCTAAGCCAAAGATCATATGTACCCCAGAACTTGTACATGTGAAAAAAATCTCAAAAAACAAGGAAACCATGTGGCAGGATGGATACACAGTCACATCCCTAAACACCACAGACAACATTATATTCCATTACATCAAAATTGGCTTTACAAGACAAGGCATAAGCCAATGTCTAAAAAATATGAATTGAAATCTAATGCTTGTGAGGTTTAGCTTATTCTTCTTATTGTAATGCTCTCAAGAGCTTATTCGTATTTCATCCTACCCTACTCTACGTTAAGAAGAAAAATGATGTTAAGTGAAATCATACAACCAATGACACCACTTGATGAGCTCATCAAGACTTCAAGCCTTCCTTGTCATGGTCTTAGCAATACTATCATAGGGAACACCCCTCCCACCATGTTGGAGAAGAACCGACCTAATGTTGGAGAGGTTGTTACTGAGGTGACATTGGGTAGCCTCTCTTAGTTGCTCATGGGCTAACAATGTTTTTTTGGGCTGGAATTTCATATGCTAGTTCGGTTGGTAATAGGAGGTAATTTCTATTCCTTGATTTTTCTCTCCATAATCAGGATTGCCAGTTGATTCTTTATTTAACAAGAGACTTTATCTAAATCCAGTTTTGTATTTTTCACCAAAATGAGATAGTGGGCCCTCACCTTTTGTCAATATTTCTATAGATGTATCAATGGGCTTTCTAGTGTGTGGTCATTTTCCTCACCTTCTTCCTCTGTTGGAATAGGGTACTTAATTTTATTAAATCCCCACTATTTATGTTAGTTGATTGATACTACTCAATGGTACCAGTTCAAGATAACTATTTTGGAGGATGAGATGGGGGAAAATTAGTTCTATATCAGGTGATCTAGCAACTTATTTATATTTACTGTCTTTCTGATTGTGCAGATTATGATATGGGTGCTATTGCGCAATGGCAGGTCAACAGCTAATTATGCTAAAAACCTACTTCGAGTCACTGTACTTCTTCAGTATGTCCCAAGGATGATCAGATTTCTACCTTTGCTTGCTGGTCGCTCAGCAACGGGATTTATTTTTGAATCAGCATGGGCCAACTTTGTTATTAATCTTCTCATTTTTATTTTGGTTGGACATGTGGTTGGTTCGTGCTGGTACCTTTTTGGACTCCAGGTTAGGAGAGCTCCAATGGTTTGAGAACCATACTTTTAAATCAATAATTCAGTAGAAATTCAGTCTTATGTAAAATATCTATAAAACTCAACTCTAATTTTCATAGTTATTCTTTAGCATTACATTAAAAATGTCTGTTGCTGATGCTAATATTGTGGGTGTTGGTTGTGTGTTTCGCTTTTAGAGAAGGGTTGTTAGTTCATTCACATGAAGTTTTTCCTGGAATGATAGTATGGAAACCTCCAGTATTCTAGCTTAATAGTAATTTTTCCTGAAGTTATGTTAGTTGGAGTCCAGAAATACTAGGACTATGAAGTATGTTAGTTGGAGTCCAGAAATACTCTAGGACTCTGGTGTTTACGGGTATTTTTATGTTCAATTGCATCTCGCTTCTTTGTTTTATGATCTAGTCTTTAATGTTCCAATGTTGTATCCCTGGAAATCCTTTGTCTATTCTGGTATGTTGTGCTGCCTGGCTCAGATATTACTATATTAGTTTATTTGGTTTATTTATTAATTGCTATTAATATGCATTAGCACTTTTGTTTTTGATAATCTTCGACAATTAAAGTGATGGGCCTAGTTGCTTCTGCAATGTCTAAGAAGCACGTTGTTTTCTAAATAACACTCAAGAATGATGATCAGATATGTTCTGAAGATGGTCCAAGAAAAATGAATGTACAAGATATTGACTTAGTATGGCATAACAGTTAAGAGGGATCAAGGTAGCACACCCTTTAATTTACATATGAATGCCCATACAGGGTAGGCATCAGGCTTCCATGGTGCCCCACATCTCTGCTGCAGTGGGTTGTACATGATTTTGTTTTCTGACTTGTTAGACATTTACTTTAACGGTTTTACATGGGAGATGATTTTATGATTTCAAAAAGTTGTGTTGAAAGGAGATGCTATTTAGACTATCCTGTTTATTTTTTAATTTTTGAGAAGTGCTACATGATTTTGTTTTCTGACTTGTTAGACATTTACTTTAATGGTTTTACACGGGAGATAATTTTATGATTTCAAAAAGTTGTGTTGAAAGGAGATGCTATTTAGACTATCTTGTTTATTTTTTAATTTTTGAGAAGTGTTACTTATATTGATAGAAGATAAACTATAATTCAATAATAGAGTACAATGAAAAATGACTCACTTCTACCTAAAGGACAGTAAGAATGCCCTTACGTTAGATTGGGACTTGGGATCATAGTCTCTTCCATCTCTCCTAATGAGAACACGACTACAAAATGAATGATCACATACAAGAATAGAAACCCAAGAGAGAGCAAGCATTGAAGTAGAAAGGAGATTGTGCAATGCACATATATATTGTACACTCATTTGGATTAACTGTATAGGAGTACAAAATTGTGGTAGTGATCAAGTTTGACCATATATCCAATAAAATGCAATAAAAGCTGAGTGATTGGTTTTGACTATGTCACCTATGAATTATTTACAATGAGATAGGATAATGCTAAAGTGCAGCGAGTAAATTACAATTCAAATAAATAGCTTAGTTAAATTCACTAAGAATTTAGGGATCAAGTCTCATCATTTGTGTAGGAAATGCATCCATCCATTGAATTAGCTGGAGGATAAGTGTATGAAATGGCAACAATTGCACCAGGTCTATGATCAGTTAGTTGATATTTACATGAGTTAGTTCTATACATTCATGGTTCATTTGGACATCAAGGCGACTGAAATGAATGCCATTCTCAAGTACTAGAGTGGATTATACTAGCAGATCAATGGAAACTAGAATTCACTACCATGGACATGTTATCACACTTGTAGTTGTCCCAAAAGATGATCCTATCCAGGATGGTAGAGGCGTTGGACAACTAAAGAGGTGACCCAAGAGATGCCATGGTTCCCAAGGTAAATGGTTGTCACGTTAACCAAGGCACTCTTCACTTTAGATCTAGCCTAAGCAAGACCAAGGGGGAGACCCTAGCTAACCAATGATCGCTAGCAAACCTACTCTAGACCTCCTAGGGAAGTGTGAAGGTGAAAATAGGAGAAGATCAATAGTAAAAGGATCTAGATCTAAGAAATATAAATGTACCCAAGGAGTTAGGGCTTGGTTGAAGAGGCTTATAGGATGGATAAATGTTCAACCAAGGAAAGATTAAGCCACTTATGAGTTTAGATAAGTAGATCTAGATAGATCTAATGCCAAATAGAAAGATCCAAGTGGGGCTCACCCTTAAAATATGAAAAATGGTCAAAATGGGGCTCACAAGGCAAAATCAAGAGAGGGATGGCACTAGAAGGGTTGCTAATCAATGGATCTGATGATTTGATGAGGAACAAGCAATACCCAAGTGATAGATCTAGAAAAAAGCCCACCTACCCACAAGTGCGACCTCCCTTGGAGAGGCCCAGTGCCTTATATCAGGGGGTAAATGTAGTCGAATGCCCACCAAATTTGGTCTCCAAGGTTTATTAATTATTAGTGAGGCGGGTTTTAATTATTAAGCCCAAGCAATCGCCATATCATATCAGATCTAAAATCTAGGGTTTTAAGTTATGAGGGTTTGAAGTGACCAATGGGTAAAATGCATGAAACTTGATACGTACCTTGTAGAACATACCTCAAAAGCTTGTGGCCATCTTGCAAATTGATAATCTTTCCCAAGTGAGGCAATCAATAGTGAGATCCAAGTGCTCCAAGTGAAATCGCTATCCCTCCAAGAAGACAAATGCGCCCTTTCCCTGCCAAAAATGATCTATATGAGAATCAATCTAGCATGAAAATGACTATAAAGATGAAAAGATGAGACAAAGAGCATCAACTATGTCACGAAGATACAATAATGATACAACCTGAGACAAAAGGTCGATCCAAAGGTAAGATATGGGGTTTCCCCACGATATCGCCCCTTCAAGTTGGTTTATTAATTATTAGTGAGGTGGGTTTTAATTATTAAGCCCGAGCAATCGCCAGATCATATCAGATCTAAAATCTAGGGTTTTAAGTTGTGAGGGTTTGAACTTTTGAAGTGACCAATGGGTAAAATGCATGAAACTTGATACGTACCTTGTAGAACATACCTCAAAAGCTTGCGTCCATCTTGCAAATTGATAATCTTTCCCAAGTGAGGCAATCAATAGTGAGATCCAAGTGCTCCAAGTGAAATCACTATCCCTCCAAGAAGACAAATGCGCCCTTTCCCTGCCAAAAACGATCTATATGAGAATCAATGTAGCATGAAAATGACTATAAAGATGAAAAGATGAGACAAAGAGCATCAACTATGTCACGAAGATACAATAATGATACTCCCTGAGACAAAAGGTCGATCAAAAGGTAAGATATGGGTTTCCCCACAATAGCGTTCCCTCAAGTTGTCCTACTCTTCACCCACACGGCCTCCCTGCAGAGAAAACGTTTGAAGCACTAGATCCACAATGACAACACAGAGAAAAGATTGTATATTCAACTTGCAAGAGCATCCAACAAAGCTAGAGAAGTAGATCTGCAAAACTAGTATTTTATTCCAAGAGTTGATAGTGGTTAACACCTCTAGGTTATAGTTGGGCTAGCCTTGTTCTTTGGGGCTTTAATCACACATGCTAGTTCAAGCTGTGACAGGCCATATCTCGTCAAAGGCATATTCTAGGCATCGTTGATAGTCATAGATGAGATTGTAGATCGGAGACATTGTCTATTTTGAGTTTAGGATTATGTTATGATATGTAGTACAATAGTTGAATTGTTGAACTTGGTATTATTTGATGGATTATAAGGTATTTGAAATTTTGATTTATGTTTCAGACTTCACTATTTGAGACAAATTTTATATTATCATATTTGACGAGATTACTTGATGGATAAACTGCTGTTTTATAGATTTTATGGATGGAAATGTCATTAATATTTTTTCTACATATATCCTATATTTTGAGTTATTTTCCTTTTTGTCAAGTTTCATTGAGTCTTGAGCTGAGTTTTGCTAAGTCCCACATTGGTTGAGCTTTTGCCGAGGCTGAGTCTCACAACCTTGAATAGGATATCTCCACTCTCATGTCCCCCTTTTCCTTCTCTTATATTTATAGTTGTTCTTTGATTGTTCATATTCCAAGGTGACCTCTGGCTTTTGTGCAATCTCATTAGAGACCTAGCCATAGACTTCTACATGCCCCTTGTGTAACTTCTATTTCATTTGTAGCCTCCAATTCTTCATCATAACCTTATTTTTTATCGCAAAAATCTTCATCATGACACATTTGATAACTTCTAGAGTCTAGACAACGGTTGTCCAATTCAACTTACTTGACAGTTGTTCAATTCACCATATGACTTGACACACTTTTTTACATTTAGTTTTTAATATGCCTAGACAAGTAATCGTTAGCTCCAACAATATACTATTGTATTTTTTGTTTTAGGGGACTGTGAAAATTATGGCATGTACTCCTAACTTCAGTACTAGCATAGGATTGAAGAATTCTTTTCTTCTTTGCTGTATATAGGGGTTACTCAATAATGATTAATATCAACAAGATATGATACAAGGTTTCATTTGGATCCAAGGGAACGATAATTTTGTCTTGGAACATAAAGATAATAAACTCTTTAAAGAAAATGAGATTACTTTTCTTTAACTTGTAGCAACGATGAAATTGATATCGTTTATGTGAGAATAATTTCAGTAATTGATAATCAATTGGCTTGTTTTTCTTAAAAATGAAGTTTATGTTGGGCAGTTTTTATGAATACATAATCTATTAGCTGACTCATGAACTTAATTATCTCATTTACAAATTATATAGTAGATTTCTTTGAGTTTCTTTGATGATAAAAGATTTTGACTATTTCGTTTCTCAATTGCAGAGGGTAAACCAATGTTTGCGGGATGCCTGTACTGTATCAAATATCACACACTGTTTGAAATTCATCGACTGTGGAGATGGAACTAAAAATTTCACTGATGATAAAAGTTGGCCAGACTGGTTAAACAATACAAATCGCACAAATTGTCTAGATACTGTTAATAAGCCACTGTTTCAGTATGGCATATACTCATCAGCAGTTCCTCTGACAACAACACATAGTGTTATGACCAAGTACATTTATTCATTGTTCTGGGGATTTCAGGTATTCAACTTCTTTATAGATTTCATAGCTTTCCGGCTTTTGTGTCCCCAAGACTTGCTCTCTGTACATAATTTCAGATGATGATTTTATCTATTTCCATTTAGGTTAATTTTTCTTGAAGTTCTGTTTAGTAAATTAACATATGGGGTCAGGGGGGTCTGTATCTTTATGCGTTTAGACATGGTTGACTATATTTCATCTCTCAATCCTATTCACTGTTTTTAGCCAATGGTGGATATTAATAAAATCTGTGTATTTAGCTATCTCTTAGTTTACCTGTCCGTTAAGATATATCATACTACACAGAGTAGAGCATTTATCATTACATCTCTTGCCTGAGGTCTAATTTTTTATGAAATCCACATTAATAATGAATTTTCCCTAGGCAGATTCAACGTTAAGTTCCAACACATTCGTGACTCGTGAGTACATTCTATGATCAGGATTAACTTCTCTCAAGTTCAAGTTGATTGATTTGTTATCAATGGTTTTGTGGACAGTAGTGGTGGATTTGAATTTGACGGTTGGAAAGAACCTTGACCAAAGCCTTGTTCCATAGTTACTGTGTAGGACTTTGTATATCAGATTTAAAGATGCGCTTATTCTAAGGGAAAACACAGTCAATGCTATTTTTAGCAGGTTGCTTCAGTTCTATTTTTAGCATGTTTCCCTATGCATATGAATGACATTCAACTTTTGGAGTGTGCATGGGAGGATGAGGACAGTTACAGGGAAAGATCTGAGTTTTGAGTGTTTTGCTTTTAGAAACTTGCAATTTTTAGTTGCTGATTGCAGCTTTGGGTACCTAATTGATTGATAGTTCACCAAATGGGCAATTTTGGATTTTCAAGATTTTCAATCTTGGAAAATTTCTAAATTTTTAGAAATTTTATCTTTCTTAAACTATGATCGCACATTTGGATACCTTGATTTGGTGGCATTTTGAGAAAGTTAACTTTTGGTCAAAGTCGACTTGTTGATCAAATAACGTAGTAAAAAATTAGGATTTTTGAACTTTTGGAAAAAATCATATTTTTGGCTATCCAATGTTGAGTACAGCATGGAATCTGAGTTACAAAGCAATCTGACACTGAAATTTTGGTCATGTTACCACTTGTTGCTGCCTAATCCACACCTAGGTGAGAAAAATATCAACTCTCTGGGTGCAGGCTGGGGGTGTTATGACCTAAGTTGTACTTAGTTGGATTTCTCAGTGAGCTGCCGAAGTTTGAACAAGTCCCTTTTTCATTATAAGAAATTCAGAAGTCCATGCAGGGCAATTTTGGCCCTCTTTTAAATTTTTGCATACTCATACCCCGTGGGAAATTATAATAAGTTGACGCAGCATGGTGGCTTTATGTAACAGACTTGGCTTTCCTAGGACTTAGACATCAATGCGTTGCTCCAGATTGTTTTTTCCATGTTAATTATATGTTGCATTTCAGCGGCATATAATTTTTGAGTTTTTCACTTACACCTCCAAAGATGGAGTATTCGCCTTGGTGGTTAGGCCTTAAGAGGTTATTAAAGTCTAAGTGTCTATGTATATTACCATGCTAGTCAACATTTTGAGTCATATGAACATGTACTAGTTCCCCATAGGTATACTTTTTTTTTCGCAATTTTTTTTCACCGTAAAAATGATCAATTTTTTAATGTTTTAATTGTAAAATTCAAAAAAATCATAAAAGTGTGGTTAGGAGGTGGAATTAGCCATGTTGGTGCTCATTTTCTAACCTAGAGTACCCACTTAACTCCTAGACCCACTTTTGAGAGAAAAATCATGATTATTTATCATCAAAATTGATTTTCTCTCAAAAAAGGCAAAAAAGACCAAATAAACGACTAGAAAGACAAAATAAAGGCAAAATTAGAATCCCACAATTAGTGGAAATTTGTCTAGGCATGATCTCAGTTAAGTTGAGTGGTGGCGATTTGATTGATTTGAGAGGGAGCTAAAACATTTGATTGATGATTTGATTGAAATCTCTTTGAAGGGGGTGCATTTCCCAATGTATATGTGGTAGCTAAGGTATGGATGGGTGCCAACCTCTTGAGAGGTGGCGCCCATGTCCCTCAAATCACTCAAGTTGGTTTCTAGTTAACTCTTGTTCAACTCCAATAAGATCTCGACTACGCTCTCTTAGCTAATGCCCCTCCCCCTCTTTGGTATTCCTATTTAAGCGGGCACTTGCCTCTCATTTTGGCACTTTAGGCCCTTGGTCAGTCATGGCAGGTCCTCTTGGTCCTCTGTTCAAGGTGTACTGGTCTTGTGGCCTTGTTGACTACCTTGTTAAGCCCTAAATGTTGGCACATTACCCCTTATAAAAAGGGTGCATTACCCACTATCTGGCGGTGCATTACATATTATTGATGTCGGCTTGGGTCTATTAGTGGGTCTAATAGTTGTTATTGTACATATTTGTCTCCTATATATAGGAAGGAGCTCTGTTCATTTTAGTCATCATTGTATCTTGTCTTGTCTTATGTACTTAGTACATTGTGTAAGGAGGTTCATCCCTCGAAGCGGATTTTTATTCATCTCAGTTCTTCATTATTAAGGCATGGATTACTTTCTTCTGGTCTTTCTGCTATTTTTATGTTATATCCGGGGCTTGGTTGCATAACATTTGGTATCAGAGCTCTTTCCTCAGGACTGGTTTCTTCAAAATGAGTCATCTTGGCATTTTCGCTATAATTTTTTTTCTACAAAGATTCAGAAAGCGAGATTAAAAACCCATCTCCAAAACGGGCCGAGTTGTCTGTTGTCCAATTTTCAGATCTCGAGACCATGCAGGTTCAAATATATTCGCCTTGGAAGGTAGGGTTTTTGACTAGTCCAAAACAAGTCTTAAATAGTTGTTATGGGGAAAAAGGTCATATCTGGTGCATGAAAGATCCAAATTGAGTGAGACCTGTTGCATCATAAAGAAGACAGACCACAGTATATGTGGTAGGGTTTTTAGCCTCGGATACGAAATATTAGACACGTGGCATACCATATGCTGTCCGCCAAACTGCACACCAGCAGCATAAATCTTTCGAAAGATGTCTCTTCACTACAAGTGAGAGAGGTGTGGCCTTGGGGGCAAGCAATGAGCCAGGTATTGTCACCTGAATCCCAGCTCCTCCGTTTAGGCTAACTCCTAACGAAGCCAAGGGGGGTAGTCCCTAAAAAAGAGTTTCACTAAGGCTCTAGTGTTTAAGTGTTTTTTGTATGGGATGATGTGGATGAGTGTTGTTTAGGAGTTTTCTTGTGATGAGACCAAAAATATGTAAAGATGAACAACAGATAATAAGCAATCCACGTTGCGAGATAAGATAACAAGATGGCAGTATGATTCAAAATTTGATAAATCACTAAAGTATTCACAATATGAAATAAACACAAGGAGAAATGGTCCTGATCAATATATAAGCTTTTAGATAACCAGTGCCTTATGGAGTCAAAGAAAATTAAAGATTGTGATGCTGAAAGTGTGGGTCTTGAAAAAATGCCGTTCGTGAGATCGTTATGCAGATTATCTTTGTAAATTGAAGATTTTAGTGGTCTTGATTATTAGGATAAAACCAAGGATATCAAGAGAGTGTCTGGAAAGACAGTATCAAGTGCCTCCGTTCAAGGACATGTCGGGCCACCCAGTGCTCTAGCCAGGTCGCGCAATGCTAACCAGCAAACTAGAGGCTGAACATGGAACCCCGACGCCCCCAACTAGGAGATTACCCACCGAACTTATCTTATCGCTCAACTCCGGATTGGTTGGTTATGGGGGTGAAAGTTTTATTAGTTATCACTTGTGAACTTAACAAGTCTTCCACCTTTCTGAGTACTAGCCCAACCGTTTCCGGTTGGCAGAGCATACGGGTGTTGGACAATCAACCAAAAGTAAATTTATTAGGGGGGAATGTGGGTTGAAATATTTAATTTAATTTAGAGCACTTGTTCAACCCTCCGACAGAGAGCGCTCTTGACTTAGTCTTACGACCACAGTTCAAGAGACTTCCTACTTTAAAAAATGCCTAATGCAAGGGGAAAATGCAAATCTAACAATGCTCTCCGACAGAGAGTGCTCTTGACTTGGATTTGGCCAAGTTCAAGAGGCTTTGTTCGTTTTATGAAACAAGAAGCAGTTGTGATAACAGGATATTGAAATTTTGTAATATTAAAATCATGTGATAGCTCAATAGATGTGAAACACAGCTAGCATGCTACTTGCAAAATAAAATGAAATAAATGAAGGATTTAGTGTTCTACCAAACAATTTTACACTAAAGGTGGGATCAACCTCTGAACAAGGTTAACCACTAGAACCGCCTGCACTTGCGAACCTCCAGCTAGCTGAAAGCTCTACCAAGGAAACCGACGGGGAAGGAAGAGTAACCACAAATTATGTGGTCCTACCCCTGGGATGGGATCCCAAGGATACAACTTCCGGTCGAAGGCTTGGAAGAGAATTAATCTAAATACAGAAAAGAAAGATCAATCTATAAACTTGAAAAAATGAGATCTAAATCAAGCATGCGACAACACTCTTCCCCAAATGGGGAAGAAAAACCAAAGAAGTGGAGGACTCCTCCACTTAGCCTTTTATTAAACAGGTTACAAGTATTGAGGAATTTCAACCAAAGTGAGAAACTGAAAATGGAAAGTACTTAGACCAAAGAGTCTTATGACTTCTTTCACAAAAGGAGATTGAAAATTCTAGATCTTCTTGGTTAACATCATCATCGTTTGTTTTGGATCTTCTTCTGGTATATTGCTCTTCTTTATGACCTCTTCTTCTTTGGGATATCTCCAAGTGGTTATAGTTCAAAACTTGTTCCTACTTCCCTTCTCAATAACTTGTTCTTTTCTCACAACTTGTAACAAACCAAAAGTCAAAAAACTCATGCACCCATTAGCATTAGTATGAGAATAAAACCAATCTTGAAAATAAACTTGATCTAAGCTTTGTGAATGAAGAGACTAAATGCAACTAAGATCTACAAACAAAAGTGCAAGATGTGAGACTCAAGATGCCTACGATATTTTTTTTCAAAGCATGAAACTAGGGCCTAATGAACAAAACTTTCAAAGATCTAAACTATGAGAGAATTTTGACTTTAATGACAATACAAAATCTGAGATTTAACTATTAAAAGATGAATCTAACAATGAACAAACTCTACTACTAACCAAGCCTACACTTTATCTTTTTTGTTTGTTTGTGTCTTTTTGAAGATGGATCAATAGGAGGAGGGACGAAGAAGAGAAGGTATGTGGGCTGCAAAAAAGAGTGGACAGTGGGCTGCAAAAAGAATGGGCAGTGGGCAGAAATGAGAAGGGACAGTGGGCAGAAATAAGAGTGAACAGTGGGAAGAAATGAGAAGGGACAGTAGAATGAAGAGAGGTAGCAGCAAATGGAAAAAAGGCAAGAGGAGAATGGAATGCAAATGCAAGAGAGAGGGGATCAAGTCTATTGAAAACAAGAGATAAACTTGATGAGAAGATCCAAGACTTGGAGAATGATAAAAGTGAGTTATCCACAGCTTGGAGAAAAGACAAGTAACAAGGTAACCGAGGCAGGAGTTTTGTTGAAGGGGTGATGGAGTAAGCAAGAACTCCCTGCTCTTTGTTTATAAAGCTTGAGACTCTTTTGTCATAGGCAAAGTGAAGGTGTACCTACAAAAAACCCAATGCATTGGAAGATACCTGCAAAACAAATTACACTCAAGCGAAAAGAGATAGATTTGTTTACTTGTGCTAGATTGTTAGCCCTCTTGAAACAAAGATCTATAACTTAAAAATCATAAGCATAAAACATTACACAATATCACCTTGTTTATTGGGTGAAGTATGGCCACCAAGAACCTCCATAGTTTGACCTCCAAAGTCTCAACTTTATTAATCTTGAAAATGAATTACAATCCACCAGAGTTTCTTTGCTCAAAAAATCCCATCATAGAATGGCCAAAATGCCATCTCTTTATAGCAAATACTAGCTACCAAAAACCTAAGTCGAATTGGCAATGAGAAGAGAGCCAAATGCCACCTAACACAAATCGAATTCCAATCACATCTAGTTCTCAACCAATCAAAATACAAGTCTTGGAGTTAGATCCAATCACAAAGTCGAGCTTAGTTAATGAGATGAGGAGGTGGCCTCCACCTAGGCAAGGCGCCCCTCATCTCCACATTGGAAACATCTCCCATCAAATAATCACTCGCCATGTGGTAAACTCGAGCCCCAAAAAGGAATGTCATGAGCAAGCTTGGCAATTCGTGAGCTTTGAGGTAGGTGCTTGGAGTTAGATAGTATTTAGATTGCAATCATGGTAGTTGGGAGTGGGAGGTGGCCTCCACCTAGGCAAGGCGGCCCCACTCCCATTCAATGCAACTCCATACCAACCAAAACTCATTTAAAATGAACTCCACATCACCAATTCGACTTTGCATGCATGGAGGGCGAATTCACTTGAAGAGTTTTGACTTGTGCTGACTGTATAGTTGACTGAAGCTCAGTGAAGTTGATTGGAATCATCTTTAATGCCAGGTGCCATGTCAACTAGCCTTTTATTTTATTCCATTTGGATTATTTTCAAGAGATTTGGATTATCTCCAAAATAATCAATTTTATTATTTTAATTAATAATTTCTCTGTAACTGGGTTTTTTGAGAAATTATTAATTATGAGGCCTAGCTGACATCCGAAACTTAGGATAAATTGGATCGGGGATCATGAATGATTTTTGGCTTAAGGTTAGAGCCTTCAATCATCAAATTCGGATCCCGGATGACTGACATATTACAAATTATTATTTCTCTATTTAAACTATAGAGAAATTTATTAAATTTAAAAAATAATTAAAAACCCAAATTCGATGGACTCGGTAAATTTTTTTCGAAATTTGTTCTGAGGGTTTTATGGACCTAGGACATGACCGACACTTATTCTAACAGTGTCTAATAGGCTTATATACATCAGTTGGACTCTAATAACCCCCCATGGCTAAAATTTTCAAAATCAGGCATTCCAGCTTTGGAGGAGCGGGAGAAAACCTCATCGATTATAGCTCGGCTATAAGCAAAGTATAATTGATAAGGGAAAAAACTCCCTGTAATGCCTTAGTTGCTTAATCAAGTCATGGGGAACCGAGACACTCAGATCCTACTAGCACACTTTATTACAAACCCCATGGGGCCATGGTCATGTCGACTCAAAAAACAAAACAGGCTAGCCAAAACTGGCTAGTCACAAATGCTGGATCATCTGATACATTGGAGTCAAACACTTATCATGTTTGTCAAATGGCGGCTCTTCAGATAATCCAACTATGGTACAAATAAGTTGGTAACACCGTACAAGTTAGCTCTTCTGGAAAGACCAAAAATAAGAAGTGTTGGGATATTCGTAATAACTTCTTATTGGTACATCGAAATTAGGTCAGACTTGCAGCATTGGAAAAATGATACATCAGGCTACATCAGGACGAAGTTTCAGACGTAGAGGACCAGGAATTTCAAATTTACATCAGTTACAAGTCATCCATAAAACATTCTTCCAATTAGGGTTTGAAAAAGGTATGCCATTTTAAATTTTAATAACTTTGAGTAGAAGGATCTAATTGTGGTGAAACCTAGGGTGTGATATCTATTTATATTGTTCAAAATGATACCAAAAGGAAATGTAAAAACTCACACTCCCCTCAAACCACCAGAGGATCCATCCCCGACGTATGATGAATGGGAAGACCTATCTTTTCGAATGTCCCAGTTCGAAGATATGATTAAAGGGACTGTGAAAAAAGTTGATTTAGTTAATTTAGAGGAGAAGTTGAATAAACTGGAGGAAAATATGAAAGGTTTGGTGAGAACAACTGATTTACTCAATTTAGAGGAGAAGTTGAACAATATTGCTAAGCTCATACAAAATTCAAGGGATATTCCCCCTACAGGTGATGATGTGTTCTAGGATCCCCAGGAGGGTAAAGATAATTTCCATGTTGAGAGACATTCCATGAATAAGAATATTCCAAGAGGAAATGATTCTAGGTATGGAAGTCATCAGGGATTGTCACCAAAGGGTACCCAACTTCCTAAAATTGACATGAGAAATTTTGATGGCAATGATTCAACAACATGGATATTTGAGATAGAGCAATTCTTTGATCTACACTAGGTTCCAACTTTGCAAAATGTAACTATTGCATCCTTATATTTAGAGCCTGATAAATTTGTATGGTACCAATGGATTTGTGACCGTAAAAAGGACTATATTATCTCCTGGTCTATATTCATTGAAGAATTGATTGCACATTATTGGGATATAAATAACAAAACTTTCTTTAGCTAGTTGGTAAATCAAGCAGTTTCAGAAGCTAAGTCTCAAAGTGAAGAATATTTCAGAAGATAATTTGTTGGATCTATTTATTGGAACTTTGAAGGGTAACATCCAACATGAGGTTCGCCTTTGGGAACCTAAGTCCTTGGAGCATGCATATAGGGTGGCAAGAAAAGTTGAAAATAAAATTATGGAAATAAGGAAATCTGCTTGTTACCGAGCAAACTAGCAGGCTAGTTTCCCAATAAGCAAATATAAGAATAGTGACCCAATGCCACCTCGATCACGATTCTAACTTCTTCGGAGCGTCGGAACCTCTAAGGAGAAGTACCCTTAAAGACCCTGTAGAACACTAGTGCAACCAAATTGACTATATTGTCTATGCAATTTGTAGTTAGACCCGTTATCACCCAAAACTGACATGCGTGTGCTGAAGCCCAAAATAAGCACACCAGCTCGATGACAACTTTGAAAAGAGCAACCAATGTCACCACACTCCTCTCTTCCTCGCTTCAAGTTGGCTCCTCTCCAACTCAATGGGGGCTTCCCTAAGGTAGGATCGCTAAGGCAGGTGTAATAAAGGGGCAAGGTGAATTGAAGAGGCTTCCTTAGAGAAACGGTTGTAGTATAAAGGTGTTTTGAATAAGTGATGGGAAGGAAGGGAGGATCAGTCCTTGAGAAAAGACCAGTGTCAATATACCAGAAGGGAGAATGGAGTCAAAAGAGAACTCAAGGGGGCCTTGCGTTATATGTGATTGAGGGGGAAATATCGCATGATTGAGCAAACCCTGCTCAGTCTAGTGTAAACAACCGATTTTACTTCTTCATTTTCTAGCTGTGGGAGGTGTGCTGTACACACAAAGGATCAATATCACACAATCAACTGAGATAGAATGTGAAGATCGATACCCGTATATGCATTCTTACAAAGGAAAAAAGACTAGCAAATGCTGGGGCCTTTCACCTTCCAATATGGTGGAAAACACCCATCTATGGCCTCATCCATGCATGGAAAATAACACTGAAAATCTAGTAACACTAACACTTATTCAAGCTCTTACAAGATTATGCCACACATAAAAAAGAATGCTCCATTATATCTGAAAATCCCAACATAATATTTTCTATTAAGCTTAAGGGGAAAGAATAGCTCCCAACTTTTTTCCATCTTTACAATGAAGGAGGATGGCCTCTTTATAGGCCCAAAACCTCTTATTCTTTTCAAAAAGAAAAAATGATAATAAAATAATGAAAAAGGTGGATCCTAGATCCACTTTTCTCTCCATCGAATATCCAAAAGCTTCTAATTCCCACTAATCGCTCTTCCCAAAATAAAGGGCAACCCAACATATAAAGTGAACTGCTACATGATCCAACAGCCATGTTTACCAAGAAGACCCCACCAGCTACCCGTGAGACACTCCACCAGCTACCCGTGAGACACTCCACGTAATAATGAAGATACTCCCACGTAGTTACTAAACACTGCAAGCGTGGAAATGCACTGGCCGCCAAATGAAGCCTCCAGATAGCCAAAAATATTCATGTGACCCTCGGCGTTTATCACGAACTGGAGTCATCTTTTGAAAGCATTGAATCCACTGTGTACTAATGCAATGTCATGACCAACAGCAGCCCGCTCGAAAAGCCGACCCAGAAAGTGGTGCTTACCTTGGCTGCCGCGAAATCAAAGGAATTCAACATGTAGTCGGAGCTAACAACCGTGAGTGGCTGCTTCATTTAGCCTGACTAGTCTCCTTCTAACCAGCTGCTAGTCGAGATGATACGACTTCAACAGCTGTCCCAGTATTCGGCTGTCAACAAATGCAAGCCAAGCTCCATACCTCGGCTGCCAAGGAACTCGAGCTTCCGGATCGTAACTCTGATTCGTAGCACACTCTGTCAGCTGCAATAACTTGGGCGCATGCTACGGAATTTGGAAGGGCTCTTCTCACGCACTTGGCATGTTACACAACAGACCAACTGCGTGAGACTATGCTTCATCAACAACCAGCGATAATTGAAAACCAATGTATTTGGGTTGTTTCGGTTCCAAGGTCTTATGAAAAGGCAAAGTGAGTTTATGTTACAAATTTTATGTTTGCACCATTGGCTCCCAAAGCCGAGGAATTCCACTGCGACCACCATTGCAGATTCTTCCCCTGTCAATATCAGAAGCTACGCATCGGACCACAACAGCACTGCGTTGTGGGGTTCGATACAGTTGCCATCTTGTCACCTGTACCAACAATAATCCCTAGTCGTTGTTCAAGCCAATGGAAGAGAGACATGGAATTATCTGCAGCACTGATAGCTAACCACTGATCTCCAACCTTAATTGACAGTATAGCCGATGAATGTATACTGATATTTTTCACACATTGCAATAATCTGTCATTTCGATTTGGGAATGCTCGCAACCTCGAAGGATTTGCTCGTTCAGTACCACTGACAATAGAAACACTCTTCAACAGATGTAAACAATCATCTCTAGATCATCATTGTTCTTTTAGTAATCAGTGCTCCCAGCTTTTAGTGATCTTTGCTCTTAAGTAGTCCCTTGGGTTCAAACTTCACGCATTTTTCCTTCCGGGTGCAGTATTAATATGATAATATCCCACAAGCCTGTTTGTGCATTGTTTGAACCTTCTTTAAGAATGTTCCACAGCAAACCAAATCCCTTATTGGTAGACCACTCAACACCTCCAAACTGTCACAGGACTGCTCGATTTATGGTTGAGGTATTCTTTGAATGCCTTCATTTACCCTTTAATGCAGAAATAAATGATTTGTTTATAAGGTCTGTGAACACCCCTGTACATTCACTCCAGTTAGTTTCTCAAACAACAGCATCATCCCATGGACCCCAACTGACAGCAGAACCCTGTAGAAACTGTTGATGTGCAGGGGCTGTAATGTGAAGTGGAATCTTTAATCCTCTAGACTCATGAAGCATAATTCCCAGATCCTTCACAAAGATGTCAATAGCTGAATGGGGGGTGTAGTCATTCTCCAGCATGTGTGGCACACGGTTTCCAAATACCAAATATCCAAGAATTTCCACCAGCATTGGAAATAATATCAAATAAATAAATGTGTGTTCAGGCCCAAATGAGCTCCAAATGCCATTGCTTCAGCAACAGATGCAATGTCAACCTCGACAAGAAGTTGATTTACCATTTTCACAGAACTGCTAGCACCAGACCCACCCTTGTCTCAGAAATGCTTAGAATAAATTTGATAGCAGGGCCCCATAAAACCAATCTGCCCTACAATCTGTTCATGAAATGCGCTAAACTGAAACATCCGATTTTTAGGATAAAAAATACTATCACAGTTCTGGCAGAAAAAATTAGGATGTGCACAAGAAGCCTCTATCCACTGATGGATGGGGCTCCTATAAAAACCTCCATCGTAAGATTGCTCAAGCTGATATGCAAAACAAATGTTATCATTTTTAATGAGATTAACTTGAGGCAGATCTTCATCGTAAAACTATTCGTGAACATCTTTGGTAACATAATCCTGGGGCAGCTCCAACTCTTCATGATAAGGTTGTTCATAAGCTTGGGGCAACTTCACATCTTCAATGTTTTCTATTATGGCCATATTAGGGGTCTCTTCAATATTATCTTCAACCAAGGGCCCTTGTAATGCTTCCTCAATCGGATCATCCATGATACTTTCTCCAAGCTACCCTCTTTGATCTTCAACGTGTTCTTTATGGATCTGTTCATTTGGTTCAAAATGAGCCCTAGGGAGGAGGGCGTCATAGTCTTTAGCAAGCTTCTCAATCTCATCAACTGTTCCTTCATGCCAGCGAAGGAGAAACCTCTCGAAAAAACCTGCCACTGAGTCTGGATTCATCCAAAAGGCCATAGAATCAACTTAATGCATCCCCTTCCAAAGTTATAGCAAAAACGACCATAAGGTCATCCTCATGATAACCACTAAAATCAACCATCAATTTGCAGAAGGAGGCAATATGATGGGAGGCTGAAACATCGTCATTTCCATGGAATTATGGAACAATCTCATGTACCTTCTCATGGTCGTAGGACTCATTAGGAAATCCACAGATATTTGAGAAATTTGGCGGGGTGAAAGCTTCGTGCAGAAGAGCACGAAGTTTTTCCTTATCATCATCCATAAATCAAATAATGAGGTACTAAATTTGGAATATGTATATAGTCATACCTCATACCAAGCTGTGGAGTCGCCAAGGTGAGCTTGAAAGCCTTTCAATGAGTGTGCTCACCTCTACACCCAATAGGATCTTCAAATTTGCAAAAGGACAAGGGCTTCGTCCTTTCGTGGAGTCACCATGTGAGAAGAAGAATTTGCAATGTAATCTCCCACAAATGTCAATGAAGCACAGTCTTCAAATCTACGGGAACTGGACTTTGTCCCCGGCAGTGGCGCCAAAATGTTGTCCCCCAAAACTGACATGCGTGTGCTGAATCCCAAAATACGCACACCAGCTTGATGGCAACTCTGAAAAGAGCAGCCAATGTCACCATACTCCTCTTTTCCTCGCTTCAGGTTGGCTCTTCTCCAACTCAAGGGGGGCTTCCCTAAGGTAGGATCGCTAAGGCAGGTGCAATAAAGGGGCAAGGTGAATTGAAGAGGCTACCTTAGAGAAACGGTTGTAGTATAAAGGTATTTTGAATAAGTGTGTTATCACACAAACTCTAGCTGTTGATGATGAATGTCCCAACAGGGATGGTAGAGGGTGAACAGCTAGGAAGGTGTAACCAGCAATGGCCAAGTCCTCCGTTCAAGGAGCGGAAGTAACACCGGACAAGGCTATTGTCAGTTCAAACGAGGCACGTAGACAAGTCAGGGGGGAGACCCCACTCAACCGGTGATGGTTGAGAAACAAAATACACCCAAATCCCAAAATATAAAGAAAGGAAGACAATAGATGAGTGTAAATTAGATCCTAAGGTCGGTTTTAGCCACCGGTTGGACACACGGATGAAATAAGCGTGTAAATGAAATGTGACCAGCGATCGATTATGATGAATAAAATAGATTAGATAAATGATCAAATGGCTGAAAATCAACTAAGGATACAGACAAGCTAGAAGTGAAAGAGGGGAGTGATCTTGCCCAAGGAAGATAGTTAAGCAGTGAAATAATAGACCTAGGGTAGAGATAAATTTGTGTTTAATGGCACTTCTAGCAATTGGTAGTTTGATTTCTTAAGGTAAAATGGCGATTTAAAACCAAATCTAAACTACCCAGAACCCCAAAGTGACCCAATCAAGCTGAGAGAGAAAAACGCCCTCTAGGGCGTTTTTGGCAAAAAGACCAGTGCTAGTTCTATGGGTAGATGGAGTCGAAAAGCAATGAAACTTTGGATTTAGGCGTTTAAGAACAAATCATAAGCGGGTTTGGAAGGAAATAAGATAGCAAAGTAAGTTTGCTTCCCTTTGTTGAAATCCCGAAGAGAAAGAGCAACATGGAGCTGCTAGCTCAATGGCTGCGTCCCCCTTCAAGTGGTCAGTTCACCTGCAGTTCGTTTGGCCAAGGAAATGGATGGAAATAGCGCACAAACACTCAACAATGCATCAACAATAAGCTAAGAGTCATTATCTAAACACTTAATCACCATGTGCACAAGTAGATCGAAGGAAATGCTTCTCTATTCACAAGTCACAAGTTTACAAAAATGCCGAGAGGAATACAAATGAGGTGAGTGTCTTCTCTTATAGAGAAAGACCACTCTCAAACCTAATCCCCCCCAAAACTAAGGGCTGAGATTAACTCTCTCCCAACCCCAACAAATGGTGGAGATCACTCTCAAGAGGGGGGGCAAATTACCCTAAAAAACGCTCATGTGGAGATGGGACCAGCTCGTGGGGCCCATACAAAGCATATAAAATGTGGTTGGGGGGTGCCTATGGGCTGTTTTAGCCCCTCAAACCAATACATTATGATCTCAATACAATAAACATCAAAAATTTAATTTTTGCTAAGTGGAAAAACGCCCCCTATGGGCAAATTCGCCCATCATGGTGAGCTGGGCAAGAGAGGGCCCCACAACACATAATAGATGTCCAAATGTTACCAACATTACCTTAGAAATCACCCTTGTATTAGCCAACCTTTGATTTTTTCCATTTCCCATAGTTGCCTTTGACTTATGTTGATTTTTCATTTAATTAATTGCTGGTTTTTATTGCTGAAGGTGTAAATTGGGCTTTTGACCCACTTATAGTTCCTGGATTGTCGAACCGTCTGTTGCAATACGATCATGGACCCCAAAAATAGTAGACATGGTCACTTGAACGGCCACGATCCATCACTTAGGCACTGTTTGCCCAAAATCCATGATTTTTAATTAAAACACGTCAATAATGCCCCATAATAATTAAAAATCTCATGGCTGCCTCAACTTTTTCAAATTCTGATGCTTGGAGGTTCATATGGGACACCAAGAGATAACAAATGACAAAAATCGAAATCTTGATCGCAATATTTTTTCGGGCCCATTTTTGGCCTGGTCAACCTAGTTTGACCAAGCCAAATCTGGTCAACATGGTGTTGGTTGAATACCTGTGTGCCATATGAAGCGATAGGCTTCCTTATACATGTTAGTACATTACTAAACAAAATGATGCCAATATAGTGATCAACAATACATAATATCTCAAAAATACGAGGCCCCTGGTGAGGTGGGCCCACCACATCCAAAAGACTCAAACTGCTATGCACAACCTATAGACTTGACCACCTAGATGACTTTGGGTGAGGTGGAAAACAAGGTGAAGGACAAGGGATGACAAGGACAAAGATCATGTGACCCTTTGGATAACTCGGGAAAGCAGGGTTCACTGAGATAAGCATACCATGACAAAACACGAGGAAGGGTGGTGCCTCACAAATGGGTATAGTGTAGGGAAACCGCCACTGGTCATCTAACAAGTACCTCACAACTCACATCCGTGCCTTAATAAGACTCCGTGAGGATCTTTTCTAGAGCCGCCAAACTAGGTGTCCGACAAACCGTAACTTGAGACTCTAGGGGACAATCTTGAGCTTGTCCCTTGCTCCCTCTCACCTCCTTGCCCCGCAGGACTAGGTGAGGAAATAATCACTACAAAGTTGATATGTATGGCTGACCTGTGTCCATGTGTGTTTACAAACACATTGCATGGATTTTACAATGACTTTCACACTTAGCCTTTTTGGCTAGATTTTACATTTACAATAGCCTTTTTGGCTTGCTTTACAATTCTTCATTTACATCAAGGCCCTTTTTGGGCTACATACATATCTCAATAGATATAATCAAGGTGCTCATACTGCAAAGTAATGGGGGTGAGCGTACATGCTTCGATGACCAATGGGGAACACCCGGTGAGGCTACACAATCCTATACTGCATTGCAACATCGGGGGAAACCGACAGGATCAAATCCCAGGTTTGAGAGTGCATCTCACACACTAAAGAGCCGAGGCACAAAAGACAGGGAATCATGGCATACTCAGAGGTCAGTGGGGAAGGGGATCCTCAAGATCACAAATCAAAGTCCAAGTCGGGAAAGACCAACATGAATGAGTCGGATGGGTGGAGAAAGTGAAGGGGGATCCAAAGTCAGCTGCCTAGGGGGACTAAATGATCAAGTCTATACCACTAGTAGGGATATGATCCAGTGTGCATAGGCAGGATCCTATTGGAAGGGGTGGACTGACATCACCAAGGGCCCAACAACACATCATAATGCCAACTAGATCACCATATCAATCATCATTATTCAAAGTCAGTGTACTATCATATATAAACAAGTCTAATCAACAACATGAGCAATAAACATGAAATGCTATACCTGCCGCACCATATACCTGCTGCTGAAGCTGACTCTGAACTGGATCTCTGCTGAATCCGGGAAACAAGTAGTAAACCAACAATCCTCTGTACTCTCAATCAAAATAAGGCTAGGCAACTATCTCAATGGGCTTAGTCAAAGCTTGACAAGGAAGGGTGACCCTGTAGGCAATGAAGTATACATATCTAGACCAATACCAAAACCATCTATCCCCACTGATATCTATGCTCGGGGCTATCTGAACAAAATGTATGCCTCCTCTGAAGGCATCTGATCTTTGATCTGGAAAAAAAGTATAGTATGGTCCTTGACCACACAATCTGCAACATGGTAGCTCCAGCTAACATGGATGTGATAACAAGCCTGACGAGTCTCTTTCTAGTTAGCTGCCAGTCAAGATGATACGACTTCAATAGCTGTCCCAGTATTCGACTGCCAACAAATGCGAGCCAAGCTCCATACCTCGGCTGCCAAGGAACTCGAGCTTCCGGATCGTAACTCTGATATCGCAGCTCACTTTGTCAGCTGCAATAACTCGGGTGTATGCTACAGAATTTGGAAGGGCTCTTCTCACACACTTGGCATGTTACACAATCGACCAACTGCGTGAGACTATGCTTCATCAACAACAACCAACGATAATTGAAAACCAATGTATTTGGGTTGTTTCGGTTCCAAGGTCTTATGAACAAAGTGGGTTTATGTTACAAATTTTATGTTTGCACCATTGGCTCCCAAAGCCGAGGAATTCCACTGCGACCACCACTGCAGATTCTTCCCCTGTCTATCAGAAGTTATGCATTGGACCACAGCAGCACTGCGTTGTGGGGTTCGATACAGTTGCCATCCTGTCACCTGTATCGATAATAATCCCTAGTCGCTGTTCAAGCCGATGGAAGAGAGACATGGAATTATTTGCAGCACCGATAACTAACCACTGATCTCCAACCTTGATAGACAGTATAGTCGATGAATGTGTTGTCTGTCGAGATGCACACGAGCAGCAGAAATCTTTCAAAAGTTGTTTCCTCAGTACAAGTGGGAAAGGTGTGGCCTTGGGGGCAAGCAATGAGCCAGGTACTGTCACTTGAATCCCAGCTCCTCCGTTTAGGCAAACTCCTAACGAGGCCAAGGGGGGTTGTCCCTAACAAAGAGTTGTCTAAGGCTCTCGTGTTTTTTAAGTGTTTTTGGGTGTATGGATGCAGATGAGTGTTGTTTAGGAGTTTTTTGATGATCACAGATTTATAATAATTGAAAATTAAGCAACACAAAGATAAACTTGCAATAACACTTGAAGAAAATGCATCACTGATTGACAATTTAAATAACTCAGATATGATGCATCCACAATGATATAATTAAAGCAGTTTATGACATGCACTTCTAATAGATAAAATAAATGAAATAGAAGGACCGGTGCGTTATGTAGTCAAAAATAATGCTTGGGATGCTGAGATACAAGAGTTCAATGTTGCTTGATACAAGTCTTGGTTTGGTGCTTGAGATTGTTTTGCAAGTCTTCTTTGTAAATTTTATTATAAATTTTGAGGTGATCTTGATTATTATGGCTAAAGGGAATTTCCAACCGATATGCAAGGTACTGGAAATCTGTCCGGGAATACTCTAAATGGCTCCGTTCGAAGACATGACAGACCACCCAGTTTTCTAGGGAGGCGTTCAATAACTAACCAGCCACTAGAATCTGAACATGGATTCCCGACGCCCCCACTTGGAATTTGCCCACTTTCGAGTATTATATCGATCAACGTCGGATTCGTTGGTTATGGGGGTGGTGAATTTTATTATGGTTGAAGTTGGAATTAATGTGAACAATTAAAAAAACCCAATACCGTTTCTGAGTAACCTTACCTTTTTCAAGGAGGGGTATAGCATACGTGGTAAGGAAAATAGTTAATTCCAATTTTTATGGGAGATAGTGAGTTGTGAATATTTTACTTAGAGCACAAAGAAAAGCTCTCCGACAGAGAGTGCTCTTGATCCACCTTGTGGTGAGATTCAAGGGTCTTATGATGCACGGAATTAAAGTACTTGAAACAGATTAAACTAATCTACCCAAGAATCTCTTTCAGGTTTTAAGGCCTTACTCGGGAGATCATGGGGGTAAGTCGAAACAAAGCAAAAACAACTCTCCGACAGAGAGCACTCTTGATCCACTGTTGAGTGAGATTCAAGAGATTTCTAATTGTCTTAGTTTATCAATTTATATCAAAATGAAAATAAACTATTTGAGCAAGAATCAAACAACTAGAAATTAGTATTCTACTTGCAAGAATGAAAACAAGCCAAGAAGCAAGACACTACAAACTTCCCCAAATGGGGAAGTTGGGTGTGGGAGCCTTAAATCCCACTTGCTTTTTATTATGGTTTACAATATCTTTTTGGTTTTCTCGAAGTTACTTAGGAGAAGAGAAAAAGGTTTGCTTGATGTCGTCGGTTTATGCACTTGTTGGTGATCTTGGATCTAGCCTTTGGGCTAAAATACTCTTGTATGGATCTTTGAGAGCTCTTCACACACCAAAACTCAAACAACAACTCATTAACTTGTTAGAGTTAGCAAACCAAAAGTAAAACCCAATCTAGAAAATGTAACAAATGAAACTAGGAGCAAAGTGTTTTTTATCTTTTGAGTTTTGAGATCTAGCTAATAAAATGTAAAATGAAACCAAACTAACTCTAGACTCAAAATGCAATGCAAACTATCTACTTGATATGCAAAAAGAGATCCAACTTTTAGAAATAAAATGGATGTAAGCTTTGAATGATAATGAAAATTTGAAATTAGATGCAAAAAAGTTAAAACTATTTATGAAAATCAAACTTTGAATGCAATGCACTTTTCCGATTTTAAATGCAAGATGAGACTTAGAAATGAACTAGATTCCAATTAGATTTATGAGATGTAAACTAGAAATGCAAACTTGGACCAAGTACAAATGAAGTCTAAACTAAATGTATGCAACCTAGAAAATAAACTAAGGCAAAAGACAAATAGAAGGTAGGAGAAGGGGGCTGCAAAAGTAGTGAGGAAGTGTGTCCAACAGTGAGCTATGGAAGCACAAAAAGTTGGAAAGAAGAAGCCCAAAAAGGTGGGCAAAGAGTGATCAGACAATGGCAAAAAGAGTCCCCAAACAGCGGGGTAAAAGAGGCCCAACAATGGGTAAATTGTAAAACTAACCAAATATAGAAAAGTAAAAGATTTTCTAATTACTGCCTACGAATCTCTTTCTGGTTGGTACTTGTGCAAGCACTTGTCCACGAACCGTAACTCAGGAAAGCGTAGGGGTTAGTATTCAGTTTTCTAGAAACTTGTAAAGCAACAAAAACATGAAATTTAACTTAGATCTAACTATGAAAACTTGAAAACTAATCTAGCAAAAACACTAATCTAAAGTAGAAAAGCAAATGAGGCAGATACAAGCTTCTCCCAAATGGGGGAAGAAGGGTGTGGGAACTGTTATCCACTAAATTGCACTTAGTGGATTCCGAGTGAACCGTTGAAGTTGTGAACATGTTCAATGTTCATTATCAGTGTTCCGAGATCCATCAGGCCAAATTTTTTTTGCCCTTTGTAAAATTTGCATGTCTAGACCCCTGCGAGGAAATTGTAATAAGTTGGTCTAGCATGAATTCTTTTGTAAAGAAGCTTGGTCTACCTTAGGTTTGTTATCATAGGGATACTCTAGAGTGTTTTTTCCTTAGGAATTATGCACTACTCGTCAGTGGTGTATAATCCCTGAGTTTTTCACTCACACCTCCAAAGTTGGAGTATTTACATGATGGTCGAACTTAGGGAGATTATTAAAGCTTGTATGTATGTATTTTTTTAAACATGCTAGCCATCAATAATGAGTCATATGGACATGCACTAGGTCCCCTAGGATTTTTGAGTCATTCTGAGAAAAATATTTTTTCTCAGTTTATGAGTTTTTTTTAATAATTTAATTAAAAAAATCAAAAAGTGATAAAAGTTGGGTTAGGAGGTGAAATTTGGCATGGGGGTGCTCGTTTTCTAACCCAGAGCACCCATAAAACCCCTAAACCCACTTTTCCTAAGTTTTGAGTGAATAGTATGCACTTAAATAAATTTCTCTCCAAAATATTAAAAAATAATTATTTAATTCAGGAATAATGAATTTGGAGAAAATCCAAATTCCTAAATAAATGGAAGTTTGTCTGGGGATTTAGCTCTAATGACTTGGCAAAGTCATTTATGGAATATACCAACCCAAATTTGGAAGGATCAAACATTGATTAGAGAGCCCACATGTGTCTCTCCTTGGGATTTGCGCCTTCCCTCATGAGGGAGACGTTTTCCCTTGTGTGGCATCATTTGGTGTTGGGTGGAGATCCTAATGAAGGGAAGGGAGGCACCTTAGTGAGGTGGCAGCCATCCCTTTGAGTAGAGCCCCAACCATTGCATCAATCAAAGATTTGGAGTTTCACACTTGTCACATTCCAAACCCTAGACTACTCTCCTCATTGAATTTAAATTCCGTTTTTGTGAAGGCTATAAAATCTAGGCTCTTGCTCCGTTTTTCATATGGATGCATTGAACCTCTGCTACTTTGTATATTGCTATTATTGAATAAGATATTGAAAGACTTTGGAGGTCCATCGGGTGCATTTTTGTTGGAGTTCTACATGAGGTGATATTGTGGCTTTATATTTGTCATTTCATGCTTTCATCTTGTGTTGATTTAGTGTATTTTGAATATATAGAAGCAAACATTTACAGTTGTTAACTTGTTTGTTTATGCTTAGCTAATAGGAGATGTTAATGTAATCAATATTATTCGGTTGTACTTAGATTCATTTCATCTCATTTTATTCTAACATACTAAGTCTCTCATTTGTTGCAAGTTTGGCATTGTTTAGCTGCGCTGCTGCAGATCCAAAGACTCATGGAGATTTAAGAACTCGGTTGTTCTCTCTTCCTTTGGGCAGCCATATTTTTCTAACATTGTGTATTTTTCAGAGATCTCTAAAAGTCATTTGGTAAAGTCAAGAGCATTGGGATCCGTAAAGCTCATCCAGCATCAAATCTACTATCTTTCGCTTTCCCTTTTTCGTTATTCTTCTAAGTGTTTAAGAAGTAGATCCATATCAGTTTGCAAGTATTTCAGATCTATAACACTTAGAAATTATCTTCTAGATCAGATCCAAGCATTTAAAAGTTCTATTTTGCACTGAATCTAGGCTAGAAATTGGAATTTGTATACTTAGATTTTCTAAGTGTAAAATTTTTCAAATTTTTTTATTTTTCCAATTGTAATTTTTTTTTTTTGTGTTTGCCATCATATTCTAAACATTTTACTTGCTGGTTTTTAGTAGGTCCAAGGAAAAAGAGGAGGAAGCTCTGGCGAAAATTGACAAATCTTGCCAAAATTACCTTCCAAAGGACCCATTTTACCAATATTTCATAATATCAGCTTGTAAGCACGTAGATCCAAGTCTAAAAGGACTAAGAGGTACTTTTCATTTGGCAAATTTGTAAAATATTAAACAAGAGCAGTGGGATACTCAACACCCACACCCCATCCCCCCTGGGGGGATTTGTGTATTTTGTACATTTTCGTGAGATTGATTTTTTCTAACCCCACTACTTTCACACACTCACTTCGTTATTGCAGGATGTATACTTTTTTGCATTTCTTCATAAAGTTTTAAATCTTTTAATTTTTGCAAGTAGTTTTAGAGATAAAACCAACTTTGTCGCCACGAAGTATGCTCTCACCTCCACCCAAAGGCATTTGTTGATTAGTGGAGGTTGCTCAGAAAAGTGATGCATAAGTTTGGCGTTTAGTATTTTGTTTGCATTCCAATTTCCATAGCTTAATTGTTTAATAAAAAGAATCCAAAGTCTCTTGAACTTTGCTGAAAAGCAAGTAAAGAGCGCTCTTTGTCGGAGAGTACAATGTTTACTTGTTCAATTTGAATTAACTATTTCGCTTACACTATGTATGCTCTGCCCACTTTTGGGATACCCAGAAACAGTTGGAAGCATTTTTTTTAACATTCCACAATTAGCTTAAGAACTCACTAATAAAAGTAAGACCCCTTCAAGATAAGTGAAAATCCGGCACTTCGACTAGACTTTGTGTGCGGAAATTCTTCCTGGGGAAGCTGGAACCACTGTACCGAGATCTTAAGGGCACCGTTAGACTACATCCCTGGTTAGTGTAGTGTTGAACACGCTCTGGAGACTCGGACAGCCATCATGTCCTTGTATGGAACCACCAACTTCTAAATTTCCGGACATTCCTCTCTGTACCTTACGGTATCTAGAGAGTTCCCCTTTTTTCCCTAATCAAGATTCACAATTAATAATCTAAAATCTATCAAGAGACAATTGCACAACATTTCCCTTTTTTAGCATTATATATTTTGACTGTATTCGACTCCATAAGGCACTGGTCCTTGCACTTTACTTTGCTTATCATCAATTAAGCCATTGTGCATCTATATTTTCTACAGTGATCATTATTTTATGCTGTTAAAAGGACTTCTTTAAACTATTGTTGCAATTATATCTTGAAACCCCTTAATCAAACTCCCAAAACCTTAAAACAACCCATTAGTTAATTGGAAAACCCTAATAACCTTAGTAACATTCCATAGGGACTAGCCCCCTTGGCTTTCGTTAGGATTTTTGCCTAAACGGAGGAGTCAAGAACCAAGTGACATACTTGACTCGAGACTTGCCACCAAGGGCACACCAAGCGGCAGCATAGATTTCTGCTGCGACAAAGAAGGTGTGTAATCCGACGGCAACAAGAACCTGAAATCCCACTTGCTCTCTATTAGTTTATTACAATTAACTCTGCGACAGAGAGCGCGCTTGATCCCTTAAAATGGGATTCAAGAGACTTTGGCAAGCCTTTAAAAAAGATTAAAAAATAGAACTAGTGACATAGGTCTTCTTTAAAGGTTCAAATCTCCCGGGTTTGCTCAAGTTCCTTCGCTTTCCTATGACAAAAAGCCCAAAACTAGAAAATAGAAAATTTGATTAAACGATAATAATTTGTTAGCTAAATCACATAAAATCTACAACCTTGATACTTGCAAAAAGCTAGGAAAAATTAGTTCTTCAAGTAATAAGGAAAGGAGATCTAGATCTATGATAATCTTCAAGCTTTTTAGATATATGATTAAGGCAAATAGACTTTAAAAAAATAAACTTTTCAAGACTAGATCTACCTGCTTTTCTTAAACAAAAGGGAAAAGAGAGAGATTGGTTTAAGTTTGAAAGGGTGAGAAAAGAAGGAACCAAGCCACAACTTGAGGGAATGGAAGTCTTTGAATGCCTGCAAAACAAGATTGTTAGCAACAAATATGAAACCAAGTGTTGAAAAGAAAGGAGATTTAGCCGATGTCTACTTCCCTATTCAACTTTTATCCTGGACAGTCTCAATACACTTACAAGAACAAGAGGGATCAAATCTGGTAAATATGTTAACAAAAAGACATGAAGAGCATTAGTAGATCTGAGTATACTTGCTACTTCTTAACATTTCACTAACATACTACAAACCAACAAATCAAAGGCTATGAATGCTTGTTCCTATGGGATCAGAGGCCTTCTAAGCAAGATTGATCCACAAACATTACTATAAAAGCAAGGAAACTATGCTAGATTATACCTCAAATAAGATATGCATGCATGACAATGGTAGATCTTGCAAACTCATGGACCTCCAAAGCCTTCATTGAATATATTACTTGAAAAAATTCATACAATACAATAGCAGAGGTTTGATGCAAATCCACCTTGAACAATGGAGCACGACCTTGCTTAAATAGAAGAAGAGGAAGAGAGAGGGCACATTCTAGAGGCTTCTAGGGATTATAGGGCACAACTCGCAATCATGGGAGTGATTTTTGTTCGATGTAAACATTAATAGAGCCTTGGTTGGCATGACTAGATGAGGTGGCTGCCACCTCATAAGAGGGGGGCCCCTCTTCACCTTGGAACCTTCTCCATCCAGTGAACACTTTCCAAATAATAGAAGTCGCCCATCTCTAGAAGGAAGGCACAATCTTGAGAATTCGATCTGCCAAGATGTTATGGTTGTCACTCCGAATAGGCTTCTCCTTTCTTTAGGCTTCCTAATCCACTCAAGGTGAGCTAGACTAGCCACGGGAGGTGTCCCAAATTAGCTTAGATACACAACCGCTTTTAGGCTATAGGGTACTTGTAAAAGTTATGGCAATTGGTAAATGAAGAGTACCCTGAAGGATGCTTCCTAGACTAAAATGAATGATTACTGAGTTGTGGTTAAGTAGATTGATTAGAGGTTTAGCCAAGTGATTTAAATGCAATCCAATTCAAGGAATTATTCAATAATATAATAGTTTAGGAGATCTAGGAAGATGGAGCTAGGGTTTAAGTGATCCAAATCGTTACCCTTGGTGAAATGATCAAATTGATTGGCAATTAACAAAGGCAAGTGATGGATTTAGTTTAGAATGAAACCCTAACATGAAATTTGCTTGCTACACACAAGAGATCGGTCATTCAACACTCATCAAGCAAGACGTCAAGCACACTAAGTGAAGTCGTCCCTCTTCTACCTGGAGCAAATGGGTTTTGTTGTCCGCCAAACTGCACACCAGCAGCAGAAACCTTTTGAAAGTTGTCTCCCTCACTGGAAAGTGGGGAGAGGTGTGGCCTTGGGGGCAAACAATGAGCCAGGTACTGTCACCTAAATCCCAGCTCCTCCGTTTAGGCAAACTCCTAACGAAGCCAAGGGGGGTAGTCCCTAAAAGAGAGTTTCACTAAGGCTCTTGTATTTATAGTGTTTTAAATGCGTTTTGATGTTGTGATGCGGATGGGTGTTATTTAGGAGTTTTTTGAATGATGACTAGAACAGAATTAAACACGCAATCCACGTTGCAAAATTCACAAGATACAAATTCAAAATACGACAATATACTTTGACTTAGAATATTGAAGTAAAGCATCCACAAGATAGGTATTTAAACAAATGACAAGGACATATGGTCCAGATTTCAAAGATGTATAAATATTAAAGACCAGTGCCAAATGGAGTCAAATAAAACTTGTGATGCTGAAAAAATAAGTCGGAAGTAACTGTTTGTGAGGACGTTTTGCAATTGCTCTTGGTAAATTTTAAGTGTTTTAGATGTTCTTGATTATTAGGGCTAAGAACAAGGTATCAAAAGAATAGTGGAACCCTATCCAAGAAAACTACTGGCAACCCTAGGTGATCGGTCGGAAGCACCCAGATTTAAGAGGATAGGTGTCCAATGTTTGAATCGCCCCCGAGTCTGACCAGTGGATTTCCGGCACCACCTCTTGTGGGAAGAACAGTAATTTGTCTTGGTTGAGGTTTTGGGTAAAAAATTTTAATTAGATTTTCACTTGTAAATTAACAAGTCTTCCACCTTTCTGAGTACTAGCCCAACCGCTTCCGGTTGGCAGAGCATACGGGTGTAGGACAGAAACCAAGATAAATTAATTAAGGGGTGTATGAGTGGAAAATTTTATTATTAGAGAACCTTGTTCAACTCTCCGACAGAGAGCGCTCTTGACTTGATCTTATGACCACAGTTCAAGAGAATTACTAAGCTTTAAAATGCCTAATGCAGGGAAAATGCAAAACTAAAATGCCCTCCGATAGAGGGTGCTCTTGACTTGGATTTGGCCAAGTTCAAGAGACTTTGGTTTATTTTAAAGAAAGCAGATAGTAGTTGTGTTGTAAAAGCAATAAATCAACTTTTAAATGATTAAACAAATCAATAAGCTTGAAAGATATGAAGTAATGCTTAACAAAAAAAACTACTTTGCCAAATAAAATGAAACTAAACTCAAACTAGTATTCTACTACAAAAGATTTAATCTACCAGGTGGGATTGATCTCTGAACAAGATCAACCACTAGAAGCCACCAATCCTGGAAACCTTCCAGCTAGCTATATGTCCACAAGAAGTTGATGGGGGAGCGAGAAGCTACCACAAAACTATGTGGCGTTTGGGATACAATCCCAAAGTTAGCTATTCTCTGGTCAAGGATTGGAAGAGAAGATAAGATAACTTAAACAAAAATAAAACTAAACTACCCAAGAGTCTCTTTCAGGTCAAAGACCCTACTCGGGAGAGTATGGGGGTAAGTAAATATGGAAGATAACTTTAAATGACTTATTGAAGCAAAATACTAATCTAAGAGCATGAAATCATAAATCTAAGCTAAATCAATCCACAAGACCCAACACTCTTCCCCAAATGGGGAAGAAGACCAAAAAAGTGGAGGCCTCCTCCACTTGAAACTTTTATTGAACGGTTACAAATGCCTTGGGTTTAAAACCTCGCAAGGTCTTTTGAGAAATAAAGTAACCAGGAAAACAAAGCAAGCTTTTATAAGCTTATTACAAAGGATAACAAGATTAAGTGTATTCAATCACTCCTTATGGCGTTCTTGTGGCTTTGCTTTGATTTCTTCGCTTCAATATCTATCAAGTATCTTTCTCTCAAATGATCTACACGAGATCAAAACATCTCAACAAGGCACCCGTTAACCATTAGCTAAATAAAACCAAATGGAAACTAGTTGAGTCTAGATTCAAAAGATTGACTCTAAAGTGGAAAATGCATGAGATTTTAACATGAAATCTTAACTATGGCGAAACGGACCAGCGAACAACAAACTCTTAAAATGTGCTAAAAAAGAGATCTAAAGTATAAAAAATTTAAATATTTTTTGTGCAAAATTTCTATCTTTTGAAAGATGCAAGAGCTTGTAAACAACTAGAAGCTACATGCGACCTATCACTTCCCTATATGTTCAAATAAACTACTTAAAATGCAAGGATTAGATTCCTAATATGAGCTTTGAAATGCAAGCTAAGAGAACACAAAGCTAACAATGCTAACAAACAAGTGCAAGATCTACCACTAACAAGATAAATGGGACTAGATGATGACTGGATTTTAACCACTATCAAGCTTTTGTTTGTTTTTTTTGTTGTTGTGTTTTTAGGTCACTGAGAGGATGGACGAGAAGGGAGGATGTAGCTAAGGAATGGGGCAAAAACGAAAGGGCTAAAGCAATAAGAGAGAGCTAAAAAGATCTAAGGCAAAGAGAGGTAGGACGAAAGGAGGGAAAGGGAGAAGTTAGAAGACAAAGGTGAATGGGAGAGGGGAAAAACTAGGGCAAAGGAGGATGAAAAAGCGAGACAAGGGCAAGGGGCTACAAGTGGAACACTTGGGATGGTAGAAACACCGCCTTGGAAATCCTCCGGTTAACCGGTGATATGCCGACAACGAGTGTTGAAGAGAGCACAAGGGAACCAATCCCAAGTTATTTCCCAAGGTTGAAGGAACTTCAACCTTATGGCAAACTAATCCATGGCTTGAAGACAAGAATAATCTCGGATCAAGGCTAGAGGGGCTAGAAAGTGCTTAGCATGCAAGTACAAAAAGGTTTCAAGGAGCAGATGAGAAGGCTTGAAGAAGAGAAGCCTAAAGTAACAAGGTTTTAAAAGTAGAGCTTTTTGTTGATGAGAAACCTGAGAAGAGCTCTTCCTAGCTTTCTTAAGATGAAAAGATCTTGAGATTATTGCAGATCCTGCAACCACAAAGTGTTAGGCCAAAACATGAAGATGAACAAGGGTTTGATGCAACCGAGCTCTTACCCCTCTTCAATTTGAGCAACACCTAATCACAACCCAAACCACTCAACCAACAAGTGAGATCAACAATGCTACTATGCTAGAAATATCAAGATTAGATCAACAATTTGTATAACCAACTACTCATGTCCATTTAGATCTTGATAAACTATGCATAAATAACCAACTTAAATTATAAATGGTTACTCTATTGTACTAAAAATAGTCCTCACAAGCTAGCCATTGATCAAATACTATGCATCAATGTTGCACAACTCGGACTCGGCAAAGACTCGGCTGGCATATGACTCGTAGACTCGGGAAACACTTGGGAAAGACTCGGGACAAACTCGGCAAGACTCGGTGAATAGGGAAAAAAAATATTGTATATTTTTGGCACCAAAAAGAGTTTAAAAGCATTTCCAATCCATATAATAAGCTATAAAAAAATAATAAATTAAAATAATATTTGAAATAATATATTAAAAAAAAATAATAAATTAAAATTATATTTGAAAAAAATAAAAATAAAAACAATTTAAAAAAAAAAAAACTTTAAAAATAATATATTAAAAATAGAAACAATAAAAAATAAAGAAATTAAATAACATATTAACATAAACTAAATTTAAAGTTTTAAATTTAGTTTAAAGTTTAAAGTTTTTAAATTTTAAACTATTAAATTTTAAAAAAATATTACATAAATTTTAAAACAAACAAGTAACTATTACCGTAATAGTTACTGCAGAAACCAAATTTAGTATTACGTATTACATATTCTGTAATATAATAGTATTACTTATTACATTAATAAATTTTAAAAAATTAAAAAAATAAATTTAGTAACTACAGAAAAACTTAGGATAAAATATATTAAAGAATAAAATTAAAAAAAAATGAAAACCAGGGTTCGAGAATTGAAGGAGGTTGGCGGCTTCGATGGAGGTTGACGTCTTCAAGGCATCACGACATCTTCAGGGATCACGGCGGCTTCAGGGCACACGGCCGCACTCTCCGAGTCTCCTCTGCTTCAGTCTCTGCACTCCTCACGGCCGCACTCTCGAGTCTCCTCTGCTTCAGTCTCTGCACTCCTCACGGCTTCCCTTCCTCCGCTGCACCTTATCAGGTGGTGGTCGGGTTGGTCGGGTTGTGCGTATAATGCATCTCCCCAAACCCCGAACTTAATTCTCAGCTCTTTGTTCGTTTGCTGGAAACCGAAGGCATGGTTAAAAGAGGGCATGGCGCGATTTTTTTGCCAGTCGAGTCCCACGAGTATGACGGCGAGTTTGGCCGAGTTCCACGATTCTACGAGTCAACTCGAGTCTGCGAGTATGCAAACGAGTCTTCGACGATTATGCGGGCAGGGCATCCACTCGGCAAGACTCGCGGGTACTCGCGAGTATGCCTCGAGTGGTGCTTCACTGCTATGCATAATCAAGAGATGGGTTTAGAGAAGATGTCACCTCAACAAGAGATGAATTCACACCAAAGATTGAAAGCTCATGGACCTCCAAAGTCGAAATCTTTATTGAAAATATTAAGCCAAAGCATATTACAAATTTGTGCAGAGTAATCTTGCATCAAAGTCTCCATGAGATAATAACCCAAATGGGCCTCTCTTTATAGTAAAACACACTAGAGAACTAAGCCTAAACCCTAGGTCGAATTAGTAATGAGCATGGAGGTCGAATCCCAATCAATTAGTGGCTTGGCACAAGTTAGAGTCGAGTTTGAGGTTGGTAAAGGCGAATAGGTGGCAAACTCGAGTGGTAGATGGAATGGGAAGTAACACCCAACGAATGGGCAAGCTACAACAAGGAAGGGCGTGATCCATGTGGGAGATGCGAGTTGGATGGGTAGGATTGACGTGAGCCATGTGGAGGGGCGAGTGGGTTGTGGTAGGTTGTAAGCTAGCTCAAAGGATGGCAAGTGGCAAAGGTAGGTACCAACTCGAGTTTAGATGAAAGCCAAGCCTACTTGTGATTGCAATTAACCAACCCATAAACTCCAACAAGGATAAACACGAGTCAATGGAGATTGACGTGAGGGTTTAATGGGATGCGAATAGGTTGTGGGGGATACACGTGGTATCTAGTAGGTGTAGCTCGAATCACAAAGGGATCCAAGCTTTGGTGGATAAGGTGAGTCATGAGGGCGCCCTCCTCTACATAAATACAAAAACCACCAACCCAAAAATCAAGTGACACTTCAACAAATCGATTTTTTACATGGAGAGGGCGAATTTACTTGAGTGGATAATCTTCTGGTGACTGGATGGATGACTGGATAGGCTTGGAGTTGATTGGAATCTTCCTAAATGCTCATTGCCATGTCATTTAGCCTTTTATTTTAATCAAATTGATTAATTTTGGAGAGATTTGGATTATCTCCAAAATATTCAATTTTATTATTTTAATTAATTATTTCTCTGTAAATGACTTTTCAGAGAAAATATTAATTATGAGGTCGAATTGACATCCGAAAGTTGGGTTTAGCTGCTCCATGGGTCATGTGTGATTTTTGGCTTATGAAACGAGCCATCAAACATTAAGTTCGGACCCCGGATGACTGACATAATTACAGACCCAAATTTCTCTATTTAAACTATAGAGAAATTTAATTAAAATTTTAAAAAATAATTAAAAATTAAAAACCCCAATTTTGACGCGTCCGGTAAAAATTTTTCGAAATTTTTTCTGGGGGTCCTAGAGACCTAGGACATGACCAAAACCTATTCTAATAATGTCTAGTAGGTTTATACATTATAGTTGGACCCTAATAACCCCCCATGGCCAAATTTCCAAAATCGGGCATTCCAGCTTTGGAGGAAGCGGGAGAAAAACCAAGAGATTATATTTCGCCTGAAGCAAAGTATAATCTGACGGTGAAAAAACTCCCTGGAATACCTTAGTTGTTTAATCCAGTCATGGGGAACCGAGCCACTCAGACCCTACTAGCACACTTTGATACAAACCCCCATGGGGCCATGGTCATGTCGACTCAAAAACAAAACCGGCTAGCCAAAACTGGCTAGACCCAAATATAATGAAACCCAGATACTCTGGAAGTGAACACTGATGTGTTCCAACACTGGCGGCTCAATAAGGTTTCAACTATTGTACAAATCAGTTGATAACAGGTTCAATGACTAGTTCCTTGATCCGGGGGTTAAATGGAGTCCAAGAGAAGACGCCTAGGCTATAGATTTGCCTTAATCCCAAAGATGAATCTCATCCATCTGCAACTAATGCTCTGTTTCTGGTTCTCACTGTCATATTCTGTTCAAATTCTGGTCTGCTCTAGCAAAAATGAGGGGTAAATCCCCTCTACATAATGTGTGATAACAGCTATTAGCACCAATATACCATGAAGACCCATCAACCAATCAATAGGAACCATAACTCTAGCATCAAGCACCCAAGAATTCTTGCAGTTGCATCAACCTGTCAAGAAGCACTTTTGATGAAAATCACACATATAGGGCTTCATATAATACGAGGGGTAAACATGTCCCATAAAGTTTGATCCGAATCAAACTTTGTATCAAGTTTTGAATAACCTAGAAGAACTCTCGAGGCAGTCACGCCAACTAGATCAAAGACTTTCGGTAATAGTGTGTGTTCTTCTACTCCTAGGATCTATACTGATATTCATTCCTACAGTTATATATTTTCAATAGTTGTTCTTTCTACTTCAGTGGTTCAGATGGGGCAACTTTACTTCATTTGCCAGATCAGTACCATAAGTGTATTTCCAGGTTCAAAGGTAACAACGCTATTTCTGCTGAAGAGCATCTTGAAGTTTTTACATATTTTCTTGAAGATTTTAATGTTACTCACAAAGATGTCAAGATGAGATTGTTTGTTCAGTCATTAGAAGGGGATGCAAGAAGGTGGTTTACAGGTTTTGCAGATAATTCCATTGCCACATGGGAAGCCTTCAAGTGGGGTGAAAGGAAGAAGAATACACCTTGCTGAACATTGGCCATTAGTGTACATGTGTAGAAATGATGACCACCCTATCCTTGGGGTTAATTCAAGCCTGGTTGCTAAACAACATTTGGGGTCAATCCAGTTGAACATTAGATAAGGATTTGTTAACATTGAATATCTAACACTTGTCTAGATATATTCCAGCTTACTAAACATAAGATAAATTTTTGGCTTCAAAATTTGGTGGTGATGCTAAGTTGGTAACTGCTGCAATATGTGATCCAAGTGATTCAAAATGTCTTTTATTGCAAGATCAAATTGAAATATTCTTATTGCATTTCAAATATTATAAATGACTTTATGCACACGTATTTCATCAAATTTCAATAACATGCTTCACATAAATACTAAAATAGCATCAGTCATTTTTTTCCAGAATGTCATCCAATTAGTGAAGGTTGTGGTCAGTCATATTACATTTAGATTTGAAACAACTAAATCAAAATACTCTCTGATCCCGAACAGAGGATACATTTTCAAGACTAATGAATATTTCAGGCATCTCCTTTCTTTGTTTGCCTAAGGACTACATAGTTGATTTTTGTGAACTATTTATCATGATTTGATTAAGTTGTAAGCTGCTAATTACTTGTATTTGACACATTTTGTTAAACAGCAAATCAGCACTCTGGCTGGCAATCAAACCCCAAGTCTTTTTGTAGGGGAAGTATTGTTTACAATGGGAATCGTTGGACTAGGACTATTGCTTTTTGCTCTGCTTATTGGAAATATGCAAAATTTTCTCCAATCTCTTGGCCGCAGGTATTGTAAGACGTTCTAAGGAGGGTGTTATTGGCATTTTCTATTAAAGTTAAGGAGAAGTTTTCTTGTTTTTTCTTTATAAACTATCGCAAAGGACCATGGAAACTGTTCATTGAATCCTTAGTTGTATGTTTTCTCAAGTCCTAAAATTTAATGGATGGTTTAGAATCTAGATACATCTGTTGTGCACTTATTGTTCTCGTACCCCAAAATTATTTTTGGGAGATTACCAATTTTGTTAACTTTCAGGGATAATATTGACTTATTTTATGACAAAACTTGTCAATGGCTACTAAGAATTTGCTATACGTTGTAAGGAAATCACGTTTCTATTGTTGTTAGAGTTCTTGAATGAAGACCCTCACATTTATATAGACCGTGCAGAAAGAAAATTGAATTGTGTTAAAATCAAAAGAAGATTTTCAGAGACATAAACAGGAAAAAATGTCTTATCAACGAATGCTTAGTATAATGGTAAGAAGAAAAACTTGTAATTTTTAGGATGCAGTGAAAAATGGATTGTATCAAGTTCATCTTGTGATATGTTGTCTTGGTGAGAAATATCATTGTTAACACACGTTTGTCGGAAAGTCATAGTTTGTCTTGTAGTACAAAATTTAAGAGTACCATTGGGTATTCTATACCATCTTTGAGGGAACTGCGAAAGAACACACATAAAGAGTACCTAGGAGGTTCCCAAAAGTGATCTTCTCTTTCATGATTCATAATAGGGAGGGAGGATCAGAAAAAGTAAAGGACAAAACAGCACTAGGGAATCACATCATAAAACCCCTAACAGGTGTTCCCTAAAGAGAAATCATCCACTAACAGTAGAGCTGAACCATAAGTATGCTAGAGAGAGAATATCACAACCATAGAAGAAGAGAGGGCAACACTAGATATGGTGCTTGTGGGCTAAAGAATAAATCGCTTATATAAGGAAAGCGATAGCTCAAGGTGATTTTACAAATGAGAGATGAGTGTGTATTTATACACTACTCAAAAGGTAGGGTGCTTTCCCCAAGAAGGGTTATGGGTCCACTATGATGACTAGGTTGGCCTTAATTAACTAGGAATATAATAAATGAGTGTTGACTATGTTGGCCTATCACCCCTAATAAACCATTAAGAATGTTTACAAAGTAAGGCCATGGCCGATAGTGAAGCTTAAACCATTATCTCAACAGAAGAATGACTTGCAATTTCCAGGATATAGTGAGATAAGATAAGATAATTTTATTAATGTTGAACTAATGACCACAAAAGTAGGTCAATAGGATTGGTGAGTACAATGATCTAATTACAAAGTAGGGGTATGAAATGTCTCCTATAAAATGAAGAAGACAGGAAATTAAAGTAAAGTAGAAAGGATTATGAAGTCTATGCTAGGTCATGAAAAAATCTCAACCCCAAGCATGGGAGATTGCACGGGGGTGGAGATGTACAAGAGTAGAAAATCAAGGAGCAAGAAGAAGAAGAAGATCTAGAAGTAATGAGGTAGGTATTATCATAGAATAGACCCATCTCTCCTAACATCCAATGTCGAATGAAGGAGACTTGTAATAGTATGTTGTTCAGACGAAGAACTAGTGGAAGACTTAGGCTGCTCACTTCGCTATTGTCGAGAGGAGGTAGCTTGTTGTTGAGGCTTGAGGGGTCTTGTCATGCCACTTATATCTCAGGGGGTGGGGAGGGTCTTAGGGGTCCACGTTGATTTGGAGGTTACATTTGTGTTGCTATCGGACCATTGCTTAGTGCCCCTTCTCGAGGGTAGTGTTATCAGCTAAGTTGCACTTAGGTGATTTCAAGTGAGCCTGTGAAGATAGAACAAGTCTACTTGTTCATAATTAAAAGATCAGAATTTCCAATTTGGCCCTTTCAGGGCCCCTTTTTAATTTTTTGTAATGCATGACCATGCCCCACGGGGTTTGTAATCAAGTGTGCTAGCATGGTGATCTTTGAGTGACTCGGTTCCCTAGGACTTGACAACCAAAGAAGGTATTCCAAGGAGTTTTTTTCCTTGTCGATTATGCTTTGCCTTTAGCCGAGTATAATCAATGAGTTTTTCTCCTACACCTCCAAAGCTGGAATGTCCAAAGTGGTGGTTAGGCCTTGGGGGGTTATTAGAGTCCATTTTGTAACATATATAAACATGCTAGACGCTAAAATAATGTCGTTTGGTCATGTACTATGTCCCCTAGGAGTTTGAGTTAGTTCCGAGAAAATATTTTTTTCCGCATTATTAAGCCATTTTTTAATGGTTTAAATGGAAAATTTCAAATTGTAATAAGGGAGTGGTCTGGAGGTGGAATTTGGCACGGGGATGCTCGTTTTGACGCTCAGTGCATCCTCTTTACCCTATTACCCACTTTCCCCATGTTCCGGGGAACTAGTTCGCCTCTGGTAGCATTATTTCTTAAGGATGCGACAATTTGGCACTTAATTGCTAAAAAGACGCAAATTGCACAAGTAAAAAAAATAAAAAATATTAAAAATAAGTCAAAAGGAATATGCCAAATGACTTGGCATTCCATGTCAAGTAGTGGGCGACTCATCTAAGATAAAAAAGCACATGTTATAATCTCAAGCCAAAAGCAATACGAATTTATCTTAAAACTTGGTGCGCCATCTCCTTCACGTGGGCGGCATCTTGAAATGGTGGGCGGATTGCATGTGGCAATTCGTTGATTGGATGGGTGATCATCCCAATGGAGAGGGGGCATGTGAGGTGGCGCCTCCCTCATCACCCGAACTCCTCCTTCCATGCTAAATTAGTGGGATATCTCCCTTGTTTCGCTCATGATGGATGCCCTCTTCTCGCCAAGCATGAATTTGCTCTCTCCTTGAGCTATGTGCCCCTCCCTCTTGGCCATTCTATTTAAACAAGCTCTCCTTCTCATTGCAAGTTGGTTGGAGTTAGATGAATGAGACTTGTCAACGTAATATTTTTCTGTATTTGGAATAAAAAAGGGCTTTGGAGGTCTAGTTTGGTGTATCTTGCAAATGGTGGATGATCATTGTCTTTCATATGTGTTGAGGTAATCTGTAGAAGTTCTTGCTTTCACTTGCTTGCTTCGTCAATACTAGCTTAAGGAAGGATTAGTATTAATTGGTAAGAATGAATATAGAAGTCTCTTTTATTCATTTAAATCATGCTTAGCTCAAGATCTAGAATTTGCATGCTTATTCGTTTATATGTATGCTGTTATTCTCTTTAGCTTAGATTTTTTACTAGATTTGACAAATTGTGTGGCAAGTGTGAAGGGTTTCTTTTACAGGTTCCTTTGTTGGATTGGTGGATGATATAGCTTGTTTCTACTACCCTCCAACAATTCTTGTGCTTAAAAAAGACATAGTCTTCCTTAGAATCCACTGAATAGCTCCATTTCCCAAAGTTCCAAAGGGTTTCTTCTCCACATTTCTTCTTCCTTCTAAATTACGACACTACAATATTTTCACGACACTACACAACAATAATCACATTTACATATTCTCGGCAATATTTTCACGACACTACACAACAACAATCGCTTTTACATATTCTCGGCACTGGTATTCAATTTTCTATGTTTTAAGTCATAATCATAAAATATCGTGAATGCGTATCAATCATGTGTTGTGTCTATTAATTGCTTTAAAATTGCAAATGATGCTTTGTTGTATTATTTTTCCATCTCATCACTTTAAATCCTAGATTAGACTTTTAATTTATTTTATAGTTAAAAGCCATAGATTAATTTCATAGGGACCACCCCCCTTAGCTTCGCTAGGAGTGAGCCTAGACGGAGGAGTGGATTAATCAGGTGACATAACTGTTATCACACAACTTGTAGTTGTCCCAAAAGGTGATCCTATCCAAGATGGTAGAGGCGTTGGACAACTAAAGAGGTGACCCAAGAGATGCCACGCTTCCCAATGCAATTGGTTGTCACGCTAACCGAGACACTCCTCTTCGCTTTAGATCTAGCCTAAGCAAGACCAAGGGGGAGACTTGTTATCACACAACTTGTAGTTGTTCCAAAATGTTATCACATCCAGGACGATAGAGGTGTTGGACATCTAAAGAGGTGACCCAAGAGATGCCACGGTTGCCAATGCAACTGGGTGTCACATTCACCAAGGAAATCTTCACTTTAGATCATGCCTAAGCAAGACAAAGGGGGAGACCCTAGCTTAGCCAATGAAGGCTAGCAAACCCAATCAAGACCTCCTAGGGAAATGTGATGGTGATAAAGGAGAAAATCAAGAGAGGATTAGATCTAGATCTAGGATAGATAAGTGGAACCAAAGGGTTAGGGTTTGGTTGAAGAGTCTTATGGAAGGACAAATGTTCAACCAATGAAAGATAAAGGCCACTTATAGGGTTTAGATTAATAGATCTAGATAGATCTAATGCCAAAATAATCGATCCAAGTGGGCCCACCCTTAAAATAAGGAAAATGGTCCAAATGGGGCCCACAAGGTGAAAATCAAAGAAGAATGGCACTAGGCAGTTTGCAAATGAGTAGATCTAATGAAACAATGAGGAATAGGCAAAACTCAGGTTGTGATCTAGCAAAAGTCCACCTACCCAAAATTGTGACCTCCCTTGGAGAGGGCCGATGCCTTAGATCGGGGGGTAAATGGAGTCAAATGTCCACCAAACTTTATATCGGGAATGTTATGATTAATATTAAGGTGTGTTTTAATTATTAAGCCCAAGTGATTGCTAGAGGATGGTAGAGGATGGACAGCTAGGTAGGCGTAACCAGCAATAGCCAAGTCCTCCGCTCAATGAACGGAAGTCACACCGGACAAGGCTATTGTCACTTTCGACGAGGCACTTAGCCAAGTCGAGGGGGAGACCCTGCTCAACTAGTGATGGTTGAGAGACAAAAATACACCCAGACCCAAAAGAATAAGAGATGAAAACAAGGAATGAGTGTAGGTGAGCTCTTAAGTCTAAATTCAGCCAACTGATGGACACAAGTAGTGAAATAACAATGATGTAATGAGTGACTAGCAATCAAGTATGATTAGAAAATAAGATTAGCTTAGTGATTTAATGGCTGAAATAGTCTAGGGAGTTACCATGAAATGGAAGTGAAGTGCTGAAGTAAAACTGCCCAAGGAAATGGTTAAACAGTGAGTCAAATGGACCTAGGGAAGCGAGAAATTAACGTTTATAATCACTTCCAGCCAACAAAACTTGATTTTTTATGATGAAATTATGTTCTAGACCCAAATCAAGAATACCCACAACTTGGAAAATGACCCAACAGTGTGACTGGCTAAAATGCCCAAGGAGGGCGAAAACAGTGGGAGACCAATGCTTAGTTCTAAGGGTAAACGGGGTTGGAATTAAATGAAACTTGAGATATGGAAATTTAAGCATATATAATTAGTGGGTTTTGAAGAAAAACTAATTCTAATGATGGTTTTTAAAGATCTTAATTTTTAGGGTTTTAGTGAATTTTCTCTCTAAGACTATTCAGAAAATGAAATGCAAGAGGAAGAAATGGAACACCTACTTGGAATGAGCTGAAGTCTTTGATTTTGCTGAGGTTAGAATGTCCTGAAGATCAAATAGAATGGATTGCTGAAGTTCCCAAGTGAGTTCGATTTGCTCAGTCCCACCAACTTGTCCTCCTTGCCTACCAACACCAATGGACAATAGATCAAATCAGTATGATAAGCAAGTGAAATCTACATCAATACAAATAAAAATGAGAGAAAATGCTTGGCTGAAATGGCAAAAACACTTCCCTTTGTTAGCAATCCCGGAGAGTAAAGCAACAGTGGCAGCCAAATGGTGCGCCCTCCTCCAAGAGATGTATTAGCTGCAAACAATGGTGAGAAATGATAAATATAGTTGTCATTGACGACACCATTAATGAGAAAGAAGCTTGAGGATATGCCATTGGGTGACATGGACAAAGTAGCATGATTGATGACTTGGCATGGAGATGGATGACTTGAAGATGATTTGGACAAAGAGATTGTGTGGCCAAAAAGGACATGGAGATGATGGCATGCATAAGCAAAAATGGAAAAGCATCAAGCAAGGACATGAAGATATAGTGCAAGTTAAACATGACAAAAATGACATGGCAATATGCCAAGCAAGCATAAGCTTGCGGGCATCACTCCAAGATAACTGCGGGCATAATTAAGGCAGTTTGTGGGCATGAAGATGAAGGGTGCTGCGGGCATCCTCTTTGAGGACATGAAGACTAGTGCAAGCATTTGCTTGAGCACTGCGGGCATCGCAAATGGAGGCCTATAGGCATAATTGAAGTGGTACGCGGGCATGCTGAGTACAGGCCTAATGGCACCCTTTATGAAGAACAACGGGCATAAGCAACACTCCTTGCGGGCATATTGAATGGCCCTTGCGGGCATGTGTTGTGATGACTCTAAGAGCTGCGGGCATCCATCTAACCCTTGTGGGCACCCTAAAATAAATTTGCGGGTATGTTTGTGGAAGCTGCGGGCATCCTGGAGGTATATGCCAAAACCCCATGCCAGTTGAAGGCTAAGATGGTCATGTGGGTGTAAAGACCACGTAATGTGGGAAGAAGATCAAAGATATGCCTTGATGAGGTTTTTATGGAATCCAGAAGATATAAATATATAAATCGATAATGAATTCATAGAAACAAAAAAAAATACATTTGATTGTGACAAGTCGGCCTAATGAAGAAAATATTGGGATAAAAAAATAATGATATTTGAATTAAAAAAGTGCTATGTCGGCCTCATAATATGGAAAGATTTTTTTTTAAAAGATAAAATAAAAAAAGGAGAAGTCGGCCTCCTTAAATTTATGAAAAAAAATCAACTATAAATAAAAGAGAAATTCACTGTTTTGAAGTGGTAGAAATTAAGTGAACTTCGGTGGAGTGGTATGGAGAGAATTCGGGCAAGACAGTAAGTCTGTCCTTGGTCTGTGCAGATGAGGACAGCTTTGTGAGAAGCAGAGGAGCAGCAACATGACTAAGTTAATACTCTAATTGTTCAGGGTTAATCTGAGGCTGCTGGAATGAAGTCATGATGCTGATAATGGACAGGAAGATGGTGATTATGTGCTGGATAGTGTTGATGCTGATATGATGCTTGATTCTTTGGGGTGATTAGGGCAGCAAGAAGACAGTGATGAGATCATATGTATGGACAAAATTGAGATGAAGACATGATACTGGAAAGAATGAAGTTTTCTGAGCAGCAGAATTGAACATGAGGACAGAACCACAATGATCAGAATGATAATGATGATGAATGTGCTGCTGATGCTGAAGATATGTATGGACAGAATTAAATATGTTTGATGCAAGGACACTCTGAAATGCAAGGTCAATTATTGTGATATGCTGTAGATGTGACAGTAAGTAATGAAGTGTTGGTTATGTAATGAAAGTGATTGGGAAGCAAACAAGGGTTTCTTGTTTGTAGATGTATGTAACCTACAAAAATCTGATATACTAGTTTGTTGGGGGTGTTGTAGCATCCTAGTCAGTTGTAGCTGACTGAACCATTCTGGTGGGTGGTGCCACCTTATGGGTTGTAGCCCATATTGGAGATTGTAGTCGCCACTTATACAAAACTTACAAAGCTTATACCTTGTCTCTTGTGCAATGTGTTGAAGTATTTATGTTGATAGTACATTGCTGAATATAATATAGAAGTGAATGTGTAAATGATGATGTGAAATTGTGATTAAATGATTAAAGTGTAGGCTCACTAATTCACCCCCCCCCTCTCAGTGAGCTGTTGTGTCTAACAAGAAACAAATGCTGGAAATAACAACAATCTATACTCGTGCATCAAGATAGTTTGGCAATCAACAACCTCAAAGAACATCACCACAAGACACAATTAGAGAGAGCTCCAAGTCGTTTTCTCTTCTATTCCAAGTCCAAAATGCCAAGAGAGATTCATACAATGGGTGAGTGCCTTCTCTTATAGAGAAAGGCCACTCTCAAAATTAGTTTCCCCCCAAAATGGAGGGCTGGGATTTAATCCCCAATGATCAAATCGAATGGAGGAGATTCCTCCTTGAGGGGGTGCGAATTGCTCTTTAGAGCACACAAGTGGAGAGAGGGGACCCATGTGGGGTCCATACAACACATAAGATGTGGTTGGGGGGTGTCTATAGGGTGTTTTATCCCCCCAACTCACTATATCAAGGTCCCACATACAACACATCAACCAAATCGAAAATGCCAAGGAGGAAAAAACGCCCCCATGGGGAAATTCGACCCATCTAGTGAGTTGGTCCAATGGAGGGACCCACAATTTACAAATACCATGTCAAACATTACCAATTTACCTTAGGAATCACCCTTTTATTTGCCAGCCATTGATTTTTGCCTTTTGCTATAGTTGCCTTTGTCAATTTTTTATTTTCCATGTATTTTATTGCTGTTTTTTACTGCTGAAGATGTAATCTGGGATTTTGACCCACCTAGAGTGCTCGGATTGCCGAACCCTCTATTGCAATGTGATCGTGGACCCCAAAAATAGTAGGAATGACCACTCGAATCACTTAGGCATTATTTGCCCAAAATCCATGATTTTTAATTAAAACAGGTCATTAATGACCAATAATAATTAAAAATCTTACAAACGCCTCGATCTTTTTGCATTCTGTCACTTGGAGGCTCATATGGATCCCCTGTAGATAATAATTGACCAAAATCGAAATTCCGGTCGCAACATTTTTTTGGGCCCATTTTTGCCCTCGTCAACCTAGTTTGACCAAGTCAAATCTAGTCAACAATTGTGCTAGCTGAATACCTGTATGCAATCATGAAGTGAAAGGCTTCCTTATACAAGTTAGTACATTACTAAACAATATGAAAATAATATGGTGATAAAAAGCTGCATTAAATCTCGGAAAAATACGAGGCCCCAGGTGAGGTGGGCCCACCACATCCAAAAGACTCAACTACTATGCAGAACCTATAGACTTGACCACCTAGTTGACTTTGGGTGATGTGGAATACAAGGTGAAGGATAAGGGATGACAAGGATAGAGATCATGTGACCTTTTGGATAACTCGAGAAAGCGGGGTCCACTGAGATAAGCATGCCATGACAAGAACACGGGGAAGGGCGGTGCCTCACAAATGGGTATAGTGCAGGGTAACTTCCATGGGTCATCTAACAAGTATCTCACAACTCACATCTAGAGCCGCCAAACTGGGTGTCCGACAAACCGTAACTTGAGACTCTAGGGGACAATCTTGAGCTTGTCCCTTGCTCCCTCTCACCTCCTTGCCCCGCAAGACTAGGTGAGGAAATAACCACTACAAATGCTGACATGTACGGCTGACCTGTGTCCATGTGTGTTTACAAACACATTGCATGGATTTTACAATGAATTTCATACTTAGCCTTTTTGGCTAGATTTACATTTACAAAAAGTCTTTTTGGCTTGCTTTACATTTCTTCATTTCTTCAATTTACATCAAGGCCCTTTTGGGATACATACATATCTCAGTAGATATAATCATGGTGCTCGTACTGCAAAGTAATGGTGGTGAGCAATACATGCTTCGATGACCAATGGGGAACACCCGGTGAGGCTACACAATCCTAACTGCATTGCAACATCGGGGGCAACCGACAGGAGCAAATCCCAGGTTTGAGAGTGCATCTCACACACTACAGAGCCGAGGCACAATAGACAGGGAATCATGGCATACTCAGAGATCAGTGGGGAAAGGGATCCTCAAGGTCACAAATCGGAATCCAAGTCGGGAAAGAATATCATGCATGAGTCGGATGGATGGAGAAGGTGAAGGTGGATCCAAAGTCAACTGCCTAGGGGGACTAAATGACCAAGTCTATACCAAGAGTAGGGGTGTAACCCGGTGTGCATATATAGGAGCCAACTAGGAAGGGGTGGACTGACATCACCAAGGGCCCAATCACATATCATAACAATAGCTAGATCACCAAATCAATCATCATACGTAGAGTTAGTGTACTATCATGTATAAACAAGTCTAAGCAACAATCCTGAGCAATATACATCAAATGCAATACCTGCCGCATCATATACCTGCTGCTGAGGCTGTCTCTGAACTGGATGTCTGCTGAATCCGGGCACAAATAGTAAACCAACAATACTCTATGATAGTATCAATCAAAGCAAGACTAGGAAACTATCTCAATGGGCTCATATCAAAGCCTGGCATGGAAGGGTGACCCTACGATAAATGCTAAGTAACATGTCTGGACCACTGTACAACCATCTGTCCCCTTTGATAGATCTGCTCGGGGCAATCTGAACAAAATTGTGTGCCTCCTCTGAAGGCATCGGATCTCTGATCTGGAAAAAAAAAGTACTGTGTGGTCCTCGGCTGCACAATCTGCAGTATGGCAGCTCCAATTAACATAGATGTGATAACAGTTAACTGAATGCTCTTGGAGTTGATTGGAATCTTTATAAATGCCTGATGCCATGTCATTTAGCCTATTTATTTATTCCAATTGGATTATTTTGGAGAGATTTGGATAATTCTCGAATTTATTACTTTTTTTATTATTTTAATTAATATTTCTCTTTTATTGATTTTTGAGAAAATATTAATTAAGTGGCTAAATGACTATTCGAAACTTAGGATAAGTGGGTTTGGGGTTTAACTGAGATTATTGGCTTAGGAATTAAGCCTCTAATCACTTGAAACCACCCCCAAATGACTAACATATTACAAATTGAATTTTTCCAATTAAATATTTGGAAAAATAATAATAAAATAATAAAAATAAAAACTTGTCCAACGCGTCTGGTAAATTTTTTTTGGACATTGTTTTAAATAGACAAGGGACCTAGGAAATGGCCATCAAACATACCAAAGGTGTCTAGTAGGTTCATATACATCAGTTGGACTCTAATAACCCCCCAAGGCTCAGACTCTCAAAATCGGGCATTCCAGCTTTGGAGGAAGCGGGAGAAAACCTCGTCAATTATTACTCGGCTATAGGCAAAGCATAATTGACAAGGACAAAAAAATCCCCGGAATGCCTTAGTTGATAGTCAAGTCATAGGGAACCGAGCCACTCAAAACCCTACTAGTACACTTATTACAAACCTTGTGGGGTCATGGTCATTTCAGCAGAAAAATAAAACTGGCTAGCCAAAATTGGCTAATTATTGCAAACTGAACCCTTGATAGTCTGGAAGTGAACACTGATCATGTTCAAACACTGGTGGCTCAATGGAGGTTCAACTATTGTACAATATAGTTGGCAACACCTTTCATTCACGTGTGTTAAGAAACACATTCTAGAATGGGCTTTCACTTAAGATATACATTTCATTTCCATACACATTGTATTGATGGTAGCACTATCTGTTTCAGGTTTAGCCAACACAACTTGGGCAACTCAGAGTCGAGACACAATACAACAGGGAAGCTTATCCAACAAAGAGGTTAAAGTGGGGGGAAGGTCCTCCATGCCACTAGTCAAGTAGTATGTCAGGGTAACAACAATAACTGGAAGGTAATGGATGGGTGGAGAAAGTGAATAATGAGACCAACATTAGCAAGCCAAAAGATGGTGGGAATGATGACCTCTGTTCTCCCTAAGGAGGGTAAAACCAATGAGTATAACCAGGAACTTCTAAGTCTGAGCAGGGACATAAATATATAAATAATACAACCAGGTCCAAATATCTATATGATCATCAGATCATGACACTAAGTGCTAAAACATGCCACAAGAATGAGTATAAAAGCAATAATAACCATAACACATGATAATACCTGCTGGGTCATATACCTGTGCATAAACAATCTGAACCATCATCTGTCCACTCAGAACCTGCTGCTGCAACTCTGGGCAATACAGACTGTTCTGTAAATGGCTAAATGGCTACATCGGTCATCAAACCTGAGTTTCCTGAGACTCGGTCATGGCATAGGAATATACTGCTGTCCACAATCATAATAGTGATCCAATATAGATGCTCATCTCTAGAATCTCAATGTAAAGGACTGGCTGAAAAATGTACTAGAATATGGAATAAAACATATGGTAGCCCAGCTACTATATATGTGATAACAGTGCCCATGAGGATAATATAAACCTGAAAAGATGAAAGTAAGCCTCTTTCGACGCTGTGGATCCTCCTTTGAGTGGATACTTCTTCATTTTTAGACTTCAACAGGCCAAATGATCTCTGAAATATGGTATGCAGTGAACATGAGATACTGGAAGAGTGATGCCCTCCAGAAAACTAGCTACAGTAAGGCCTTAAAACACAAATCGGCTCGTATGATATTCTCTGCTCTGCAAGTACAGTTGTCACAGCAAGGCTTGGTTAATTGGTTGCTAGAATCTGGGTTGTTTTCCTCAATTGGATGGCTGTTCTATGGAGGGCAACCGTCATTTTCAAGCCCAGAACTTCACCATACAACAACCCTCTTGAAACTTGGCAAAGGCTTCTTGCTACCAGTCTGGACTCTGGACTACTGCTAAGATACTCCTTGTGCAGATCTAAAATTTCAATGCTGTTAGGGGACTAAGACTACCTCCAAAGGTCAAGAGAATACTACCAGAAGGGTCCTTTCACTGCTGTAGGTTGCTGTTACATGCTTGGGGTTGATGTTTAGGTTAATCCAAGGGCCTGTATGGCTGTCTTGCTTACCAGAACACTAAATTTAAGGCCACACCCAGAATGCTAATTATTGCCGACTTTGGGTGAAATCAGGCCTTACCTCTGTTATGTGCCCAGAAATGCTAGGAATTAGCTCAGATTGCCTTAGATAATGCCCAGAATTGAGAATTAAGGCTTTTTGAAGGCTGTTTCATGCTCAGACTTGATAAATTGGCTTGCTTACTGGTGTCTTATTGCTCAGAATGGAGATATAAGGCTGGTTAGTGTTGTTTCTGTCCAAATTGTTTCCAGACCAGCCTAAAAGTTTAAAACAGCCCAGATCTGAGAAATGAAGCTCTATACCAGTACTGTTCATGCTCAGATCTGTCCATATTGTGCCCAACGGGGCAGAACTCCTATTTCAGGCTCAGAATTGCTGATTAGGGCTGAAATAGTCCACAAATTCCATGAACATCCATCATCATTGCTAGAGCAGCATCAAATTATGCCATCCACTAGCATCCATGATCAAGCAAGACATGAACAATATCACCCTCAGCAGATTGGGATCAAAATCACAAGTGGACACCCATACAAAATGGGGGGTAGCAAGAGGTATATGTAATTTGGGTAGCAAACTCGGGCTCTCAATCATGTACTTTGTTGCAGCATCATTGCTATATGTAACACCTATTATAATCTCCACATTTATGCATTTGTGGTATTTTGTTATGCATCCATATAATATCGTAGAGTTATTGTCTAATTGCACTATGCTCAACAAACTCCCAAGTACACAATTAAGAATGAAATGAAAAGAAATTGTAGAGAATGTACAAACACATATATAGATCTAATCAGAAACATAAATATAGACAGTCATAGAAAGCAAGAAAAACAGAGCTTACTCTTATTGATAATTATTATCAAGTATCAAAGGGCAATCTCTTCACAGATTCAACTAGTATACCTATGATAAAATTCAGAGGGCCTTGTCTTCCACACGTGTATATATATTGACTGACAACAGTTGGTGAGTTAGGTATACAATGGCTGAAAGAAATCATTGACATAACTTCCTCCATCTCGAGAGCTTAATGACACAAGTATAAAAATACATTACTTAATATAGAAAAGGCACTGATTATTAATTCCCTTTTCATTGATAATTGGACATTATAATGAACACATATAAATTTGTGCCTAATACCACTCAATAACTGCATGCAACTACTCTTTAGGGTTGTTTTCCAACCATTACCATCTGTTGTGCAAGCTGCACTGTTGTTTATGTAGGTTGTTGGACTTGTAGCAACAGAACATGAAAATATCGCGCTAAAATGAGAAAGACTTCACCTTACAAATTAGATCCCGCACTTCTGTATTAAGCTCCTGCACTATCAAACATAAAACAACATAACTGTAAAAAGAAGTCCAAAATTATTCACAGAATAGGGCTGTTATTTAATAAAGTAGGTTGGTCCACTTCTGTAAATCGAAATGCACCACAATAGTGCAATACATGCTAATCCATGTGAATAGAACAAATGAATAAAGAAAAGGAGTGTAAAGAGGGTATTTATAGTCTGTTTGTGCTCAATGCAACTTCTCATTTGACACGTGGAAGTTCTATTCCATGCCTATTAATGCTCCAGAGACCCCCTTTCAAATCTCAATGGTCTCCATCATGATGGTAGTGGCCTATGTGGCTTTTGCAACCATTTTATATCTATCTAGGATTCTTCTTATAAGGTAAATGTGTTCACTTTGATTTCTATCCAATCCCTCATTAGTCAAACTAGGGTTATACTACTATAAGTTAGGGTTCCAAATTTCCAATCATCTCACTACTCTGTATGGATCCTAGGCTTTATTACACTTAATCATAGTTAACTATCAAACTATAGTTAACAAATCTGACATGTAAATGTATATCTACATGTGCATGTTGGACAACACCTTGTATGGACCTTGTATAGACAAATATCACTACATCTCAGTAAATATCTCTACATGGAGTCTAATTCTGGAGGAATTTCCTAATTAATCATTTCAAGAGAAACTTATTTTGAGAATCAGCCTTTTTGTGTAACAAAATATATGGAAGGACAAAGTCACGATGGCATTTCCCATAGTATGATAATAGGGACAAGAAGTTTACTAGGTTTAATTGAGGGGTCGTTTGATTACAATGGAAATTCTAGAGGCTAACAAATGTTGGGGTTTCTGGTGTTCATTATTTGCATTCTCTTATTCTTGGGAATTTTTGCATTTGCCTTGAGATGTCCATAATGTATATTTACAATATCTTTGTTTGTTGATTTAGGAGATTAGAAATGCAGTTGAGAAGACGTGATGTGGAACTATGGATGGATCGTCGTCGGTTGCCAGCATTTGTGCGAAGGTATTGTTGCCTTTGTGTCAATCCCACTAACTTTTAAGATTTATTACAAAATATTTAATTTCATAGGCCTTTACTTGATCCAAAGTATTAGTTCTTACCAATTTTTCAAACAATATTGTTTTCAATGCAAATTCTACTTGTAAGTTCTGTATTTTTTGTTGTTTAATAAATGCAAATTCTTATTTGTTAATATTGTATACTTATCCGATTACATGCTTATAATATGATCTTGAAATTCTTTATTCCCATAGTTGGGATTCTATTTGGAGAGATTGAACAATAAATTGGATAATGTGGATTTTTGTCACACAAACCAACATCTTGAGATTGGAAGCCCTAAAACCAATGGTGGCTTATGGATAACTAAGAGGGAGGCCGATGTCACCGCAACTCTTTTTGCTCTTTACGTTAGTTCTTCTCTAGATAAAGGAAGGAGTCCCTAAATAGGATTGCGAGGGTTTAGCCATGAAGCTTACAAGGTGAATTTGAAGAGTAACCCTAGCAAAACAAGGTGTTTTTATGAAAGTAAAATATAATGATGATGAAGGGACTAGAGACCAGTGTCTTATCAAATGGGAAAAAGGGGTCAATCAAGGATAGTAATGAAGAGGTTACTAACATCCAAGGATAGCTAGGGTTTGAGAACCAATTCCTATGATATCCAATAAAGGCCAAATTTATCCAAGGATCTACAAGGGAATAACTAGAGTGTTATTTTCAACACTAACTCGAGTATAATATTCATCAAGCATGGAATCCTAGGGCATACGATCAAGAGATGAAAATACGCCACCTATTCAACCACAAACCAAATAAATTTAACCCTGCAAAGTAAAGAGCTCACTTGCAATTTATCCCAAGCAAGAAACCATTGTTGATCCAAAAAATACACCATAGAATTAGCAAGATTTGTTCATTACAGCGCTTAGCATCAACCATCCATAGGCACCAAGAGATATTTTATTATGTCTTAGTAGGATTTCTCCCCCAATCCAAACATTAGAAATGAATGGGAGAACCAACCCTTGTATAGGTTGTATCTCTATCTCATTTTACAATAAAATATGAATAAACTAGGCTAAAACCCTATATCTAGCCTAGTATGGAGTAATCAAATCAAACTACTCCAACAAACCTTAGCAAACTCTAACAATATCCATGAAATATGGTGGTCAAAACGACAAGTACCATATGTCCGGAGAGGGGGTAATATGGTAATAACAAGTGGCTGGACCACTCCTCTCCTCTGTAGTGCCCTAGGCAACGACTCACCATCTATGCATCAGCTGGATTGGCCACATCAACATGGCCAAACCAGTCAACATGTGAAAAACTGCTCAAATCATCACTAGAAGTGCCTGGAATTGAAAATAAAGTATCTTAATGGATCCAAAAGATCCAAATCCACTAGAGATGAATACTCATACACCTCATGCTAACTTGTAAGATCATCTGTAGCATCCACCATATCTGGACAAATAAAAATATGATGACCTTGAAATAATAATAATCAATAAAAACTGCAAAACTGACCTTACGAGGAGATGCGCTTGACTGAGGCGAATTGACTGGTACAGTTGGTTTCTGGAGATTCCAAATTTTCACCTCTCAAAATTGACTTGCGAAATTTTGATCTGCAGTTTTCTGGTTTTCTATAGTTTTCTGGCCCAAAGTCAAACTCGTGTTTGACTTTCCCGAAGATCTACCCACTCAAAAATTTTGATCTAGGGCTCAATAGATGCGCCTTAGAGAGGCGCAACTTTCTATGCAATCCGATTTCTAAAATTCCAACTTTGACAGAAACCCTAATTTCTTGCCGGAGGGAGAGGAGAGAGAGTTTCACCTTCTGAAAGTTGTCCTATTCAGGCTAGCTCTGAAACCATGTTAAGATTCAATATGCTCAGATAGATAACGTCAGTATTCAATTCAATTTCACAACAATAGCATATACAGGATCACTGAAAGAAACACAATCACAAGATATACATAGATTTATCCTAGGAAACCCTCTGGGGGAAGAAACCCAACAAAAAAATCCTCAATATAGATGATCAAAAGTACAAAGACAAAACCCCAAACAAGTGCTCCTTCTCCTTGCAGATATCTCTCTCTCTCTCTCTCTCTCTCCCCTATGCGAATTACACATCACATAACTTCTATTTATACTTTATCTTCCACTTGACTTTTTCTCTAACTAGGTCGGCCCCAACAAACATAACTGGGCCGACTTACCTAGGAAGATTCAAAACAATATAATATTACTTTCTAGAGGGTTCTTGTTATCACACAACTTGTAGTTGCCCCTAGAGGTATCCCATCCGGGACGGTAGAGGAGTTAGGCAACTAAAGAGGTGACCTAAGAGATGCCACGGTTCCCAATGCAATGTGGGAGTCACGTCAACCGAGGCACTCTTCGCTTTAAGTCAGGGTATAACCAGACCAAGGGGGAGACCCTAATACCCCAATCACAGTTGATTGGACCCAAGCAAAGGTTTCAAAGGGTGAATAAATGATAAGTTACGGAAACCAATGCAAGGCTAAGTGGACCTAATGTTTGAGGTATGGTTGAAGGTGGTATCATGGATAGTTAATGTTTCAATCTATGTATGGTTTAGGCCACTTGATGGGGTATGATTATTAAGTATAGTACCATGTGTTTACACAAGTGGGTCTTGTTGCCTTGGGAAGTGTGAAATGGTTCTAGAAAGGCCCACAAGGTGAAGTTAAGTGTGAAGATGGTACTATAGGCTAGATCTAGGTTAGATCTACAAGTTAGAGTTGGTTCTAGGATTACCCATGTGCTAGATCTAGGGTTTGACACTAATCCCAAGAAGTGCGCCTTGCTTGGAGAAGGACTAGTGCCTTGTTGGATGGGCTAATGGGGTCAAGAAGAATGTCAAAGTGTAGATCGGGACACCTAGAAGCCAAGTCAAGTGGTTTGGATGAGATCCAATGGTTGGATCTTGCTAGATCTAGGTTTTTAGGTGATGACCAAAAGTGGACCACAATTCCTCAAAACAAGGAATGCAATCCCCAAGGTAGATCGGGACAAAAGGACAGTCTAGACCTAGGTTTCAAGGCATGGGCGATCCAAATCCACAAAAATCTCCAACACCCACTTCCTAGAAGTGGTCCAACTCAAAATTCCCAAGGGGTGCGACTTTCTCAAGGAGAGGCAAAAAGTGGTTTTGGTGGACCAAACCAAGTCCAATGGCCACCAAAATGTAGATCCGGGATGCTAGTACCCCGATCTATGCATGTTCAAAGTTTCAAGTGAATCCAATGGGTAGATCTTAGTAGATCTAAGTTTTAAGTTACCAATGAAATCAAAAGGGGGTTTCAACCCCTCAAAACATGGAGAGATGTCCACAAGGTAGTTTTCACCAAAGTAAGGACATGGGTTTAGGTTATCAAGTGTCTAGATGCCAAATCATGTGAGATCTCACCTACCCATGTGCTAGATCTAGCCCAACAAGCCTCTCTCAAGGAAGTGCGCTTTAGGTCAAGGAGAGCTTTTTATCTTAGAAAATGGATCAATTCTTAGCCAATCACCACCAAACTATAGATCCAACTAGGGGTGGATGCTATAGAGGTGGGTTTTCAATATCTTTTCAAAATGAGGGCTAGATCTAAGTAGATCTAAGAAATACCAAAAATTGGGGTTTTGATTTAATTAGGGTTTTATGACCAATGGAGATAGAATGGATGAAAGAGGCACATACCTTGTAGATCTTACCTCAATTTGCTTATGGCCACCTTGCAAGTTGATAGCATTCTCCTATGTTTATATTCAAGAGTGAGATCCAAGTGCTCCAACCAACTCTCCCTTCTCCAAGATAGCCAAATCGTCCTCCTCCTACAAGACAAGATCAAAGAAACAAGTCAAGCAAGATGATTATGAAAATGGTAGAAAGATGTAATAGAAAGCATCAACTATGTCACGAAGATACAATAATGATACTCCCTGTCACAAGATCAACCCAAGAGAGAATATGTGGATCCCTCCAACAATAACCCTCCAAAAGTCGCCCTCCTCTCTCCAATTCGACTTTCCTGTCAAAAGGTTAGCAAAAACACATAGATCCACAATGATACATAGAAGAGATACTTTATATTCAATATGCAAGAGAATCCACAAGCCAAGAGAGATGTGCTCCACAAAAAATCTTCTATTCCAATATTCCAGAGCTCCAAAGGTGAGCTTTACAATGGGGGGTCTCCTCCTTATATAGGATAATAAAGACCAAAACCCTATACCACTCTACAATACTACATCAAATGAGTGGTTGAGATTATAAGATCTCATCATACAATCAATGGCTAGGATGAATCCATAACATAATATCACATGGATCACTCAACATAACAATAGCGCCCTCACTAAATGGTACAATGAGGGTGACGTCATCCCACAAGAGGGGTATAAAGTACAATAATCCACCTCATGATGACTAGGACAAGATAAAATAAGCACATGGTGGGGCTAGGAGGTATAAATCCTTGCTAGCTCACCCCAAGGCACAATAAAATAATAAAATATGCCCAATATAATGATAATGACCAAAACTGTCCTCAGAATCCATGACAGTCGAGCAGTAAATGTCCTCCGGTGATCAATCTGGAGATACCCACATGGTGAAAACTGACTGGAAGATAGTGAGATCACCCTGGAAGACCTCTGTGAAAACCAAATGCCAAAACCTTGCCTCAATTGCCCAAATCGATTTCCTCAGTGACCACTTTATCCCATTTTTTAACTGTCTCGGGAACTGTGAAAGTGCCAAAACTGCCTCCTAGGGTGCTAGCGCTGTCAATCTGAGCCCACCAGGCTCTCCGGGAGGGGGGATAAATGGTAATAACAAGTGGCTGGACCACCCCCTCCATCATCAGCGCCCTAGGTGAACCGGCCTCTCGGGGCCCCTGCTGCTCAGGCTGGGAAATCAGCCCCAAATCTGGTCAACAAGTGTAAAACTGCATCAATCACTGTCAGAAGTGCCCGGAACTGAAAGATAGGTGTCTCAATGGATCCAGAAGACCCAAATCCACTAGGAATGAGTACTCATACACCCTGGGTTGCCCTAATGGGCCAGCTGTAGGGTCCACCATATATGGACAATGTATAATCTGCTGATCTGTAATGATAATAACCTGCTGAACTGGATCAAACATCATCTGTATCATATGTCCATCATATGATATCATCATCAAACATGTGGGACCATAAATCATCATCAATAATCATCCATACATGGTCCACATCATCACGGATCCCAAGAATATATATAATCAAGGATAAATCACATCAGTAGACTAAGACAATGCTTCTTTAATCATTCCATAGCTAAGCTCAAAGTACAAATTCCATTCAGTGGCATTAATTATATTAACATATTCCGTTGTTATATAAAATTACTTGCACCATAGTTCAAATGACAAACTCACCCATTGGACATGGTCAAACTGCTAGTGAAGGATGAAGGCTAGTAGCAAGGTTGGGCCAAGGGTGTGACTTGTCTAACTCAACTGAAAAATACTTTGGACTGGGAGAGGGGGAAGCTACAAACTCTGTGTTGGACAAAAGAACACGGGGGATGGCTGTGCCTCACAGATGGATAAGTTGTTTAGAGAGTGCTTATTCAACTTAGGCATCATGTCTACATCAAGTTGATCCAAGTTCATTAGGATCATTCAATTTATTTCCATGGCCTTTTTTTTGGCCTACATAACCCTTCGGATTTCAGATGTGCTGAGAAGCACAACTAGTTGCAGCTTGCATCCAGGGCATGTTTTTCATATTTTCACAAGGTCAGCAATTGTTTAGATATAGCTTTTAAGAACTATTGCTTTTTGGACCTTTCTTATACTCTTCGAGGAGTATTTTTAGCTTTTCATTGCTCTTGCCCCTTTTTTTGTTTCCATGGGCGAATTCATTTAGTTTCCACAGGTAGAACATGAGCTTTCAGTTTTAGCCAACGACATCTCAAGTGACTAGGGGGAGTTCGAGCCAATGCCAAACATCGGGACAACCGACCAGAATGATTTAGGCCTACAATCCAACTTACCAAAGGCAAGTTCTGTCACCAACTCAGAGCCGAGACACTGAATAAACAGGGATGCGGTCCAAACACAGAGGTAGAAAAATAGGGAAGTCCTCAGTACCAGGAAGTCAAATGAGACAAGTCAGGGTTTAAAGTCAAAAAGGAAGGTCATGTATGGATGGAGACAAGTGGATATGGAGCCTACACTAGCAGACAACAGGTGTCGGGAAAGACCATGTCTATGTAAGGTGAAATACCAGTAAGTTTTGTTAGATGACCTAAAAGTGCAAGCAATTGTCCATTTTAAGGTTTACAGTTCATTTTAAATAGTTTGCCACATCAGGAATAATATACCAAGCACATGCTATAATCATGACTAAATCAACAAGCTAATAATCCACTGTCAGTGAGAACATATCCATAGATCATACAACATCATCATAATAGCAATCATCATGCATCATCTGAAACACTGCTGAAGTACATCTCTAGGCACTGAACTGAAACTGTAATGGGATAAGTGGTCACATCAGTCATCCAATCTGAACTCTCAAGGCTCAGCCTTGACACAAGGTCATATACAAATCTGAATAATATACTGCTCTGATCATGAGTGATCCATAATATATAGCCATGCTCTGGAACAATGTAAGCTCTGGAATGTGCAGATATCTGCTGTACAAGAATAGTAGCCCTGCTACTATGGTGTGATAACAGTTCTATCAACCCGACTTACAAATGATGTTTTACCTCATGACTCTATGATGACCAAATACAATAATAACATCCCGCCAGAGGAATAAAACATCTCCGAATAAATTACAATAATAAATACAATAGAATATTCTTTGAAGTTACAATATTTCAACATATAAGGTACTATAGATCAACATCATACAATATAAATGGTCCGCCTCATCACGAACCCCAAGGTTGACCTTGGTCAAACTAGGTTTGACCGGTCAATTTGATCAAAATATGGCCCAGGCTAAGGAAGCTTGCTGCTGCAAGTGCAAATGGTTAAGACATGCTCTTTAAATCATTTTCATAGCAAGAATTTGAAACATTAAGCATCATTTCACTGGCAGTTAATAGATAATAATAGGTTAGTTAATAATTTACTTTCAAAAAGAACCTCAAGAATATACTCATTTGTAAACATGATCAATTTGCTAGCAAAGGGTGAAGGCTAAGGATGCAAGGCTAGGAAAAGGGGATGACTTGACTGACTTGACACTGTGATACTTTAAATAAGGGAAATGGTATTACACATTCAAGCGTATGTTGGATAAAGAAAACATATGGGATGGCAGTGTCTGACAAATGGGTGAGTTGTTTAGGTAGGTGCTTTTTCAATCTTGGCAAATGTTTACGACTCACATCCAAGCTATATCAACTCCATGAGTATCTTTTCTAGAACCGCCGTGAACTGGGTGCCCAGCTAACCATAACTTGAGGTTCTAGGGGACACTTAGAATTAGTTGTCCTTTGCTCCATCTCACATCACAACTCGTAGGCTCCGTAAGGAATTAATCATTACATTTCCTTTCATTTCCTTGGCCAACAGTCTTTGGATTTAGCATACATTTAACCACTACTTTTTAGGTCTGTACAACCCTTCTTGGATTTTGCATGTGGTTATAAGCACAACTAATCGCAGCTCACATCCATGTTGTTTTTCATTTGAATTCATTTCATAGCAAAGCCATTCTTTCATTTGTGCTGAGAAGCACAGTTTTCAAAGCACTTTCATGGGCTTTCATAGATATAACAATAGTTTCCACATGTAATGATGGTAGTACTATTTGCTTCAGGTTTTAGTCAACACAAATCATGCAACTATGGGAACTCTCCACAATCAAGACCAAACATCGAGGAAACCGATTAGAGTGATCAAGGTATCAAATCCAGCTCACCAAAGGTAAGTTTTGATTCCAACTCAAAGCCAAGACACAAACTAAACAGGGATGCTATCCAACACAGAGGCAAGAACGGGGAAGCCCTCCATATCACAAGTCAAGGTGTGAGTCAGGGTAAAGATCAATGATGGGAAAAGACAATGGATGGATGGAGAGAGTGAAGGTCATGCCTAAGCTAGCAAGTCAAAAAGACAGGAGTGATCATGTCCACACTTCTAGGAAGGTAAAACCAACGAGTATAAAAAAAGAGTTTCTAGTTGTCACTAATACAATCATTCATATAATCCATAGTAACCAATTTCCTTTTAACATATATATACTGCCAGATCATAATCACTATATGCCAAGTCAAGCTATCAAAATGACTAAAACATCAAGATAATAGTACCAATGCACATAATATACCTGTTGGGTCATATACCTGTATCTGTAATCCGGACCAACTGTAACCACTAAGAATACTGCTGCTGAAACTCTGACCACTGCACTGTACTTGTATGGAATAAAAGGTCATCTTGGTCATCAAATCTGAGGTCGTAAGGCTTAGCCTTGGCATAAGGTCTATTGCATGTCTGATATAAGGTTGCTCTAATGTGTGAGTGATCACAAATAACACTGCTCATCATAGCTGATCTTACTAAATATGTGTAAAGGCTAAGCTCGAAAATGTGCAGATATCTTCCTTGCAACCATGGTAGCCCAGATACTATGGATGTGATAACAGTAACTTATCGGCAACATCGACAAAAATAGCGGAAAATATTGGCAAATGTTGTAAAACCTCAAACAAATACAAAAATAACCATTTTTCTCAATTTGTTTAACATCTAAAGCAACAACAACATCAAATAAACACATTGCTACATAAATATGAAAATACAACTAATATATAAGATGCATAAGATGTCAAAATGTGGATCATGATCACATATTGACAATTAACTGAAAATACTGAAATATATTCTTGATAGAATGATTCAAAATCACCTAAAATGATCAAAATAAATGTATCTCATGAGATGAATCATCATGACTCATAAGGCATCTAGATACTACATAGTACAATGATAAATAATACGAATCATTGATCCCCTCTACCCCTTTTACAGGCAAGGGGCACCAAATTCCTTTGGAAGCAGTAGGTGGTCCTGTAGGTGCTCAGGATGAGCATGGGGTGGAAATGGAAGCTCCAACTGCTTGGGCTATGGTGGAAGGTAATGGGACTAAGATGGAAGCCAATGTGAGCTGTCTCCTCCCATAACTACATATCATCAAAATCACTGTCTATATCGGGATCCTATTCATCAATAGCACCCTATGCCCCCCTCCTGTAGACTCTCGCCCTTGCATCTACCTCTAATCTTGAAGTTGATCCTCCAAGGACATTAGTCAACAGACTCAACACCCTATAATTTTGATGAAACTTCCTAATCCAATCGTTAAAATAAGGTAGAAAAGGCTCCCAAGCTTAATAAGTGATTTTGCTTGAGTGAAGGGTACATTTTTATTAAGGTCATGTTAGAGGAGTTCAACAATCAACACCACCAACATCAAGGTACATAGAGGGGTTGATGTGGTTGATTAAATGCCAGTCCCATACCCTCATACATGATAGAATCCAGTGGAAACGTTGCAATCTTGAAATCCTGAAAACTATTAAGTCTGTTGAATTCTGAATGGGATCTAAAATTCTATTTTTTGCATATGAAGTCTGATGAGGTTGGAACCACTCTTAAACATCCTGAAACAATTAATGGTAATATTAAAAATTTAAGTAAAAGGATAGAAAATGAAAAATAAGGAGAATGTCACTTTTACTTTGAGAATGTTACCATTTATTACTTTGAGAATTTAATATGCTCGACTCTAATAACACTGCCAAAAACTTAACGAACGGCTTTATTTCCCAAAGTACATGCAATTTTTTTAGCAGGGCGATATTTTCCAAAATATCGCGATATATTTCCAATATATCGCGGCACATTCAATATATCACGATATATTCAAAATGTCGTATATGTCATGATTTTTTAGTGGTGATATATCGCCAAAGGGAATGACTTGCGATATGGGCGATATATCGCCGATATATGTAACTATGGTCCATACAACTCAGCTTACCTTTGACAGATTTGTGCAGGAGTATTGGCGTAGCTGCAGAGTCATCCACAAAATGTACATTAAGGAATTGCTCACCATCCAGAAGAATAATGCCTTGCATTTGTTCCTGGAGAAGTGCAGCCTCAAGAATATACCCCATTGCATCTGCTGCTATCATGTATAGATAAGGGGATGGAGGGTAGCCTTGACGAAAGGATCTCTAAGACGGATTGCTTCTAAAAGTGTGCTATCGACACAGACTCTGGTGGAGGCATTTGAAAAATGAATTTTTCTGGATGTCTGAAAAACTGCCTAAACCCATCCCACTGAAGCATGTAAAGGATGAAATTCCATTCAATTCAATCACGAGATTTGTCAAACTCAATCTTAAGAAAGTTAGCCTTTTGCTCAATTTGTTTTGTTCATTCTAAACTTTACAGGACTATGATAAGGTTGTCCAAGGAAAATCTGTCTTATATAAAACCTGTTTGTTCAAGCTGAACTATTCTTGATCCGGTTAGCAAGAACTTTGTCCATGTATTGAGAGAGTCACCAAAAATTTATCTTTTTATTAGAAACAAATGGTGATATTCATCTTCCAAATTAAATGTAAATTTGAAAGTTAACGAAGTTTCTCTTGAAATTTTCAGTTTTCCTTGGCACTTTTACAAATTTCTATTAGTGTTTTTAACTTTTTATAGAAGTTCTTATAAAGTCATAAGCATGGCCACATACAAGTACACAGCTTGGGATTGTTAAAATTGAAGGAAAGTGATATGCGGAGATAACATCCACTTTTGGCCTTGGGGAACTGGCCCCTATTACAAATGCATTAGGGCTCATGCAACTAAATACTGTGGCCAACGCTTTGCAACCCTTGAAGATTTGTTGGATCCATCCTTTAGCATGAACTCAGAGTGGAAGGGATTGTTTTACTACTTTTTTATCTGTCTGCACTCTAGGGCAATCTATCTAAAGATTTGCTTAAGTATGCTGGTTTTTTAGCTTTATAAAGGCTTATGTCTGGAATAAGCAATGGACAGCTCTTAAAGTCCAATACTGGACTCATTTTTATCAAAATGAATGAAAGAGCATTTGGACACTTGAAATACTTGTGGATGAGATTTATGTGCCAATTTAAAAGGAAGATAACTTGTATGATATTGGGTATTGTAGTATTTTCTTCCAGCAGTCAATAAACATATTTAGACAGTTCAACTAAATTATGGCATTGCAGATGCCAAATTTTCATAGTATATTTTAGAAATAGACACATGCCAGCAGACATTTTTATGCAAAATAAGTACTGGAGATGTTTTTAGATTTATTGTGTTTATCTAAATAATTTTAAATTTGTGAAGGCGAGTAAGAGAATCTGAACGGTTCAAGTGGGCAGCGAATCGGGGGGTTAATGAAGAACAATTGCTGGAGGATTTACCTGAGGATTTACAAAGAGAAATTCGACGCCATCTTTGTTTAGATCTCGTCAAGAAGGTTAGGTTTGAAACCCCCTAGAAATGATTAAATATGATATAATGTTTTTATTTTTTGAGAAATGTGTCTTCTATTAACCAAATAATATGTACAAAGGGCAGAAAAATGTACAAAGAGTGGATGGTATGAGGTCAATCCTAAAGATTATAAGAGCAACAAACCTAGGATAACATTTTTGAGCTTCAAGAGAATTATTGGGGAAGATTTATTTCCGTAAGCCTCAAAGTACTACCAAACTTGTCCAAGAGGTGTAGGTTATATGTTTTAAAGTAATATTCTGAATATTGATGATAGTTAGGTAGCTTTGTGCACTGTTGTATCTCGGTTAAGAAATGTTATTTGAATGAGTTTATAGTGTAATGATTCTTGTGTATCAATGTTGATTTCTGTACCTTTTGCCTGATGCCTTGATTTTTTTGTTATATGAAATGCTTCTATATTTACAGAAAATATTTAAATAAGAACAAAAGCAATAAAGTGGGAGGGATGCATAATGGTTTTTACATCTTCTTACTCAGAAACTAAAACAAAAATAAAATCCAAATAGGCAGTTGAATCCAACCCTTGGCATCTTTGGTGAACATTAGGCCTTTAGCTAACAACTGCATACATACCTCATCTTTCCATAATTAACAAAATGTAAATAAAGAGCTAACCTTGTTCTCAAAACATATTTGCACCGAAATTTCCAAAGAACAAACACAGTTAATATTGTGAAGTACTAGCAGACACAGCTGAGAAAGGAGTGGAAGAAAGATCTGGAATCGCCATATAATATCACTCTCCAATGCAACCTCTCCTTCAAAATGTCTGTATGCTCAAACTGAACAAATTCCCAAGAAAATGAGAATTGAAACATGCATTTTCAAGGGGTAACAATGAGCAAATACCAAAGATGAACATGGACTACTAGCAAGCATGGAGCATAGATGGAACAAAACCCAACCACCTTGCATACAAGCATGCAAGAGATCCATACACAGCTATTCAATGGATCTGTGCCTAATGAAAATAGTTGTTATCCTAAGCAAGTAGCAACGGTCAAAACAACACCTTGTGCCCTTGTTCATAATTGATTCTCTAGATAGGACCATTCCAGCAAGAAGACATCCTTGTTCGAAGGTCAAAACCAATAGTTTTGATCTCCAACAAGCAAAGGACATTCATTTTTTTCATCCAAACCATGTCTCTAACAATCATCTTTTGAAGGGAAGTCTCATTACCCTCACGTTCCATGAACAATTGGAGATGTTCATCCTAAAGCAAAGATGTACCTATCCATAGCTCCTTGGCACCTTCCTAATTGTAAGGAGTAGTGTTGTCACCGAAATGCACATGTGGGGGGAAGCGCAGCAGAAATCTTTCGAAGCTGCTCGGTGTGGCCTTGGGGGCAAGTCTCGAGTCAGGTGTTGTCACCTGATCCTGACTCCTCCGTTTAGGCAAACTCCTAATGAAGCCAAGGTGGGTAGACCCTACTGAAAAAAAGGTTTCTAAGGCTTTTTTAGTTAATGTTGAGTGATTGGAATTAGTGTTGTTTTAGGAGTTTTTTAGTTGAAGCAAATTAAACCAAGTCTATTCGCCAGATTAATTGTAATACATCCACAACATAATATCATAAAATAAACAACAGTTTGTAAGATAGATAAAAAGCAAAATATTGAAATACTATTGCTAATGAATGAGACTAGTGCTAATAAAGTCACTGATCTTTGGAGTGTTCTGTTGAAAAAGGACTGTTGTGCGAATGTTCTTGGTTTATTTTATTAAGGATTTTATGGGATGAGTTTATTAATGGGGGAAGAGGGGATTCCCGATATGCCTTGCGGTATGGGGAATGTGTCTGGATTATGATCTAAGTGGCTTTGTACAAGGACATCTGAGCTGGAATGGAGTCTCGAGAGTGGTGTTCAACACTGCACCAACAAGGGTGTAGCCTAACTGTGCTCTGATATCGCTTCCTAGTAGTCTAAATTTCCCCACTTGATCACTTAACGATAACGTCGGATTTTTCGTTTGTTGAATGGGACTTGATTTTATTAGTGTGAGTGTTGTTCTAAATGTAACTTCAAAAGATATTCACTTGTATTTTATATTTTTATTTATTATTGTATTTTACTTGTACCTCCAATGGAGATGTTTTTCCTCCGTTCAGGGTATCATTTTTATGTCTAGTCATGCAAGGTCATTGAGGTAAAACCTCCATTGTAAGTCGGGGTATTAGATCCCCCAAAGGTCAAATGTAAAATGTATTATTTAGTCCCCTTGGACAAGTCGGCCCAGTCAGGTTAGTGAGGCCGACCTAATTAGGAATTAGGTTGCCCAAACATAAAGTATAAATATAGAGCTTTGCTCTCTCATTTGAACACACCACTCACTCACTCAAGTTTGCATTAACAAGAGAGAGAAGACAAGTTCGCTGAGGAGAAAGAGAGAAGCTGCAGAAGACATATATTTGGATTTTCCATTTTGCTTGATATTGTATTAGTGACGAATCTATCTTTGAGGAAGTTGTGGGGTTCTCCTTTATGGTTTCCCCGGGGAAAACTATTGTGTCTATTGTGTTTTGCTGTGCTTGTTATTCTTTCAGTTAAAGATCTTAGTTAACATTGAATTAAAGTGCAAACTCTAACATGGTATAAGAGCTAACCTGAAAAGAAGGCATTGTGCAATAGTGGGAAACTAGGGCTTCCTAGTTTAAGGTCTTCTCTCCACAGATCATCTGAAAAAAAGGGCTAGGATAACTCGCCCTAGGAGGGCACATCTTTTGGAGGCAGCAGAATCAAATTCCGAGAATTTTCATTTCTGGCCTTGTCACTACAGCCGGGTGTAAAACTAGGGCATCACGTTTTTAGGGTTTTTCTCAATAAATTTGGAAAAAGGAGTACATTGGACAACTCGCCTTGAGGAGGCGCATTTACCTGTCCAATCAGAAGTTCAAAATTCCAAGTTTAAAAATTAGGGTTTCTCAAACAAACCCTTGGCCAGCCAGCTCCAGAAACAGGTTGGGCATCTCAAATTGTTAAGACCTAAATCTCTGATATTTCCATTTGAGGTTCTCATTTCAAAATGACTCACCACACCAAGCTTGAGGGAGCTGACAACTTCCAAGCATGGAAGTATAGGATTGCTCTTGTCCTTGAAGAAAATGATTTGGACAAATATGTTAATGAAGAGGTTCCGGCACCAGAGGGAGATGAGGCTAAGGCTATCCACAAGAAGAACTTGGTCAAGGCCAATAGAATTATTGCAGACTCCATTAAAGATCATCTCATCCCCCATGTGTCATCCTTGAAGACACCTAAGGAGATGTTCGATGCTTTGACGAAATTATTCGAAGGGAAGAACATCAATTGGAAGATGACATTAAGGAACGAGCTTAAGAATGTGAAGATCCTAAACTCAGAGACCATGCAATCCTACTTCACAAGGGTCTCTCAAATCAAGGAACAAATTGAAGCAGTTGAAGAAAAGTTAGAAGGAGAGATCATTATGACCACCTTGAATGGTCTCCCAAGATTATGGGATTCATTCATTCAAGGAATATGTGCCAGAAAGAAGTTGATCACCTTCAACAGACTATATGAAGAATGTACACAAGAAGAAGTTCGACTTATAGCAAGAGAAGAAAAGATGGGAGCAAACAATGATGATCAAGCTCTCGCAGTTCACGCTAGAAGAAATCACAACAAGAGGGAGGACCACCATCAGAACAAGAGGGAGAACCACCATCACGGAAGACAAAGGAGACCCAGAAGAGATCTATCCAGTATTAGATGTTACACATGTGATGAGAAGGGACACTACTCCAGAGATTGTCCCAGAAACAAAGGTTCCTCCAACAAGAAGACTAACAAGAAGAGACATCATGCTCACACCGCTGAAGACGATGAACCAGCAAGGAAAAGAACTAGAGAAGAAGAAAGAGACGATTCTTCAAGTGATGAAGAATATGTCCTAATTTCAGCAATATCACACATGGGAGCAATGATGGGCTTGTAGATAGTGGAGCATCCAAGCACACGACGGGATACAAAGTATCATTCGTCAATCTATCTGAGCATGGGTCACCTCACAAGGTGAAACTTGGGGATGATTATCAATACCCCATAAAAGGAAGTGGAGAAGCTTCCTACAAGCTAGACTCCGACAAATCTTTGAAGATGAAAGATGTCTTGTATGTTCCAGGTCTAAAGAAGAATCTTCTCTCCATATCAACACTAGATGCTAAGGGGATGAGGATTGCATTTGTTGATGGCCAAGTCCTAATGTGGCCAAAAGGAAAGACAATAGATGATGCAACAGTGATTGGAGAGCAAGAGGGAGGCTTGTACAAATTGAAGAGACAAACTGAACAAGCATTGGTTCATGACTCCATGGAGCCAAGTGAACTATGGCACAGGAGGCTTGCACATGTGCACTATAGAGCACTAGCTATTGCAAGCAAAGCAGTTTCAGGACTACCAGAAATCCAGACAAAACATGAAGCCATTTGGAAGGGATGTGCGCAAGGAAAGAATGTAAAGAAGGCGTTTCCCAATAGTGAAAGCAAAGCAAAAGGAATATTGGAGATAATCCACTCAGATGTATGTGGTCCCATGTCATCCAGCTCACTAAGCGGGTATGTATACTATGTTTCTTTTATAGATGACTTTTCCCGTAAGACTTGGATTTATCTCTTGAAAAGTAAAGATGAGGTATTTAGCAAGTTCAAGGAATTCAAAGCCTTGATCGATAATCACACCGAGAAAAAGTTCAAGGCCCTTTGATCGGATAATGGCAAAAAATTCACTTTGGAAGAATTCAAAAACCTATGCAGAGAATCTGGGATTAAGAGGGAGTTGAGCACTCCTTAAAATCCTCAACAGAATGGCGTTGTAGAACGAAAGAACAGAACGATAATGGAAGCAGGAAAAGGAATGCTACTGTTATCACACAACTTGTAGTTGTCACTAAAGGTATCCCATCCAGGATGGCAGAGGAGATGGACAACTAAAGAGGTGACCCAGGAAATGTCACGGTTCCCAATGCAAGATGGGTGTCACAATAACCGAGGAACTTTTCACTTTAGTTCAAGACTAATCAAGATCAACGGGGAGACCCTAGCCAATCAAATGAAGATTAGTTAACCCAAAGGTTCCTAGGGAAATGTGTAAGTGAGTCAAGGAAACCAATGAGTGAGTTAGATTAAGTGGGCCCAAGAGTTTAAGTTTGGTTGAAGAGGCTTAAGAGGTGACAAGTGTTTCAACCAATGAATGACTAAGGCCACTTATGGAGCTCAAGTGGATAGATCTAGTACCATGAAAATACTTAAGTGGGGTCTACAAGGTCTAGTTAAATATGAAATGGCACTAAGGGGTATGTAATGATGTAGATCTATGGATCTAAGATGAGATAGGAAACACCCACATATGGGATCTAGCAAAAGAACACTAGCCCCAAGGAATGCGAATTGCCCCAAGGGAGACTAGTGCCTTAGGTCAAGGGCCAAATGGAGTCCAAATTTTACCAAAATGTAGATCGGGGTAATAAAGGCAATTATCAAGGTGGGTTTGGAATGGCATGCCCCAATATGAGCTAGATCTCCATAGATCTAAGATTTAAAATGCATCACACAATGACCCAAGTGGGGCTCAACCCTCAAAATGAGCAATGGGGCCCACAAGGCAAAAATCAAAGAGGTGAAGCACTAGGGATAGGTTATCAAGGTGGATCTATGCAAATCAATTGGGATCTCACCTACCCACAACTTGGAACTAGCCTCACTAACTCTCCTCAAGGAATGTGAATTGCCTCAAGGAGGGCTAGGTGCTTTGGGAGATGGGTCAAATGGAGGCCAATCACCACCAAACTATAGATATGAATTGTCGTGGATGCTATAGAGGTGGGTTTTCAATATTATCCCCAAAGCCAAGCTAGGTCCAAGTAGATCTAGATGATAAAAGTAAAAATGAGGGTTTTGTGATCTAAGAGAGTAGATGGATAGGGTAGAAGAATATCATACCTCATGGAACATACCTGGAAGATGAAGATGGAAGAGGCTTGTGACGAGGATTACTTCCCACAAAGATCAAATGCCAAACTTGATGAAGCCCCTCTTGCCAACGTTTTTCCTCCTTCAACCAAATCGGCCTCCCTATTCCTGTCAATCAAGGACACACAGATCAATCAATCATCAAAAATGGAAGTAGATGCAAGAAAAGAGATGAAGAAACATGAAATTGTTGGTACAAAGACAAAACAACTCCTTGTCACCCAAAATGACTTGTTGAAACGAGTAGGGTAGGCCTCCCCACCAATGCGATCTGCCCCAAGACGTCTTCTTTGCCTGCAAAAATGTTAGTTGAAGATAAAATCCAAGATGGCCACCAATTTCTGTCAGTGCAGAGGAAGAAGCATTTACAATCACCACAAGCATTCCAACTCCAAGATCCAAGATGCCCAAAAAATTATTTTTATTCCAATAACCAAGAACCAAAAATCTCTAGATGAATTTTACAATAGGGTGGCCTCCTCCTTATATAGGATAATATATACCAAAACCATAAACCACAAAACCACTTTTTGAAACTAGTGGTTGAGATTAAAAGATCTCATAATCTAATCAACGGCTAAGATGAGCCAATACATAATATCACATGGATCACTCAAAAGAGGGTTGACGTCATAGCTAGAAAAGACTCATTGACAGTGACGTCATGCCTCAAAGGGGGCTAAGTAACATGGGCCCACCAAATATGGCATGGACATGACTCAAGAGGCACATGGTGGGGCTAGGAGGTATCAATCCTTCACTAGCTTGTCCCCATGGCACAATAATAATAGATAATAGGACCATGACATGTCCAAATAACACAAATGATCAAATCCTGTCCTCAAAATCAGTGAGAGACATGTAGTAAAAGACCTCATGTGGCCAATGTGGACCCCACTGACTGATGCCAACTGATCTGGAAGATGGGGGTTCACCCTGGAAGACCTCAGTGAAGATTGTTACCTCTCAAAAATGCATCTACATTTTTGATGGATCGATGGTTTTAGTAGCGGTTTTAAAGCACAGTATGATTAATTTGCGGAACTGTGTAAGTGACGGGCAAAGACAACCAGCAGCATGGTGACACTCTCTTGTGGACATCTCTAGACCCGCAGAAGACAAGGTCAACATCAACATGAAACTCAGATTATTGACAGCGTTAGAGGAGTTTCTCCAGGCATTAAATCCAAAGGTTTATGCAACACTCTTTCCACGACCTCCACTCAATACAAACAGATCAGCATTTTCTCAGGAAATTTTATCAGAGATGATATTTGGAGCAGAAATAAAATCTATTTGGGAGAAAGATCTGGCTCAGATAGAACTTTGAAGAATGGAAGCAGAGAAAGTTTTGGAATTTGAGCATAAGTTTTTATCCAGTTTTAAGCTCGAGGTTGATGAAATAAAGAAGACAATATTAAAAAAGGGAAACTGAAATGTTTTTAGAAACAGAAAAGCTGAAAGTGTCTCGGGATGTACTGACAATGTTAATGATCGGTTTGACCCAGCTCGATATCTCAGAAAGACTTTCCACCACTACATACAAAAGAGATATTCTTATAGTTGCTGGAGCTGTAGCCTTAAAGATGAGAGTCTTCTCCCAGACACTGTGTGTCATAAAACTGTCATTTTGCAGCTCATATAGATGCAGTTGCTCGTCGCAGTACAGATGTTGAATATGTGTATCATGACATTTAGAGTGGAGTTAATACTGTTGCTGCAGAGGTTTCATCTGTTGTTCAAAGATCTAAAAGTCTAAATGTACGACGAGGTCTGGCCGTAAGAGCTGAGAAAGTCATCAGGAGCAGGGGAAGACCATGTCTTTGCCCAAATGGATTGCTTATATTGGGGGTTTAATACAACAATGACCAAACAAATTGATGTGCCTGACAAGAACAAGAAATCGATCCGGAAACTCTTTCATGGCGGCATTGTCCAGATAGCCTGGGAATGATATGAATTCTGAAGCTGCCGCAGTTAGCAATGCTGTATCACCGATGGTAGAAGTGCTAAGTTATCCAACCTGCCAGTGGACTCGGAGCACACGGCCATGCGTTTCAAGCTGTTCTCGTTAGCGAATCCCCACATGAGAACGTTTCATCTGTCGTGGCTCTCTCTCTGCACATATTTTGTGTCTACATTTGCAGCGGCCCCGTTTCTACCAATTATCCGAGAATCACTGAGATTTTGGTTCTGTTCACCACTCGAATCTCAATATTTGACAAAAAGAACCACATACCACGTTTTCAGTGACACCGATTTTTGATACAGAGTGGTAGTCAATGCATAGTTTGGGTTTTCAAGATGATAATTAGCAGCAAACTTTTCACGCCATGATGGCCGAACTGAAGAATTGGGCACATGCCTCCTTTTGGCAGTCGGACTGATAAATTTACCCTTCAAATAGCGATTGCAGCTGCGTGGATCTATTAATTAATAATGAAATCGATTCGTGTGGAAATCAACACTTATTTACACCGAGTCGTGAAGTATTACTTGGCTTTTTTTCACATGAGTTGTGGGTTATCGCCGAGTCCACCTACTAGACTGTTTTGTAATGCATGGCTACTGAAAGCCCAGTCCACCATATGTTGGAGAATACAGTAGTCAGTAAGTTAAGTCGGAGTTTCGAATCAGTTGCATCGGTGGGGTTTAGCTGGCATTTATGTGCAGTGTGTATTCATCCAATTGACCCGTGTATCCTCTATTTTCATCAACCACCGACTGCAGCGAATCTTCTAAATAGTTCGATACTCCATATGGATGTTTTGGGCTGCATTGGGGAGACCAAGTATGAGTTTCATTAATGAAGTGGAGTGGTCATCCACTTGTTGGGCAGAAAAAGGTGGATCTGGGATCCCACCTTTTTTCCAAGTATTTTATTATTTTCTTTTCTTTTTATTTTAGAGAATCCTTTTTGGCCTGTAAAAGGTGCAGCCCCCTTCATTGTAAAGCATGGAAAAACTTTGGGAGTTCTTCTCTTCCCTTGAGCATAATAGAAAAAAAAAATACCATGGGCCTCTTTGGATAAACTCGGAACTCTCTCTCTCTTTGTATGCCATTTCTCTTTGTTTGCCATCTTTCATCTTGTCTGAGGGGATACCTCTCTTAGTTCATTTCTTTCGATTCTTAAGCTAGGATCATATGAATAGAAGTCTAACAATCTAGCACAACTTTATTTGACCCATGCTTTTCTCTTAAGTTTTGCGGCTTTCAGGTATTCTCAGGTGCAAGAGCTCTTAGTTGGTCACTACATTCATCTGGCAGCAAGGCCCATTTGAGCTCTCTTTTGACTCCATTCGCCCCTCTGATATACTGGCACTGGCCTTTCTTCGAGGACTGATCCTCCCATCTTTTCCATCACAATTTCAAAATACATCTTTTGTTACATTTGTTTCTCTAAGGCAACCTCTTCAATTCACCTTGCCCGCTTTGTGTACCTGCCTTAGCGATCCTATCTTAGGGATACCCCCCTAGAGTTAGAGAAGAGCCAACCTGAAGCGAAGAGGAGAGGAGTGTGGTGACATTGGCCTCTCTCCTGAGAGTTGTCAACCAGCTGGTGTGTTACATTTTGGGCTTCAACACACGCATGCTAGTTTTGAGAGACAACATTTTGGCGCCGCTGCCGGGGACAAAGTCCAGTTCCCGAAATTTGAAGACTATGCTTCATTAACGACATTTGTGGGAGATTATTGTTATCACACAAACTCTAGCTGCTTGTGGTAAGTATCCCAATAGGGTCGGTAGAGGAGAACAACTAGGCCGGTGTAACCACCACCAACCAAGTCCTCTGTCCAAGGGGACAGAAGTCACACCGGACAAGGCTGCAGTCACTTTTGACAAGGCACTTGGCCAAGTCAAGGGGGAGACCCACTCAACCGGTGAAGGTCGAGACTCAACAATCAGACACCCTAAACCCAAAAAAGATGATCGAAGTAGGAACCAAAATGGATGACTGAAGGTGAGATTTCTTCCAGCCTTAGTTATCAAGGCAAAAATCAAAGAGGTGAAGCACTAGGGATAGGTTATCAAGGTGGATCTATGCAAATCAATTGGGATCTCACCTACCCACAACTTGGAACTAGCCTCACTAACTCTCCTCAAGGAATGTGAATTGCCTCAAGGAGGGCTAGGTGCTTTGGGAGATGGGTCAAATGGAGGCCAATCACCACCAAACTATAGATATGAATTGTCGTGGATGCTATAGAGGTGGGTTTTCAATATTATCCCCAAAGCCAAGCTAGGTCCAAGTAGATCTAGATGATAAAAGTAAAAATGAGGGTTTTGTGATCTAAGAGAGTAAATGGATAGGGTAGAAGAATATCATACCTCATGGAACATACCTGGAAGATGAAGATGGAAGAGGCTTGTGACGAGGATTACTTCCCACAAAGATCAAATGCCAAACTTGATGAAGCCCCTCTTGCCAACGTTTTTCCTCCTTCAACCAAATCGGCCTCCCTATTCCTGTCAATCAAGGACACACAGATCAATCAATCATCAAAAATGGAAGTAGATGCAAGAAAAGAGATGAAGAAACATGAAATTGTTGGTACAAAGACAAAACAACTCCCTGTCACCCAAAATGACTTGTTGAAACGAGTAGCGTAGGCCTCCCCACCAATGCGATCTGCCCCAAGACGTCTTCTTTGCCTGCAAAAATGTTAGCTGAAGATAAAATCCAAGATGGCCACCAATTTCTGTCAGTGCAGAGGAAGAAGCATTTACAATCACCACAAGCATTCCAACTCCAAGATCCAAGATGCCCAAAAAATTATTTTTATTCCAATAACCAAGAACCAAAAATCTCTAGATGAATTTTACAATAGGGTGGCCTCCTCCTTATATAGGATAATATATACCAAAACCATAAACCACAAAACCACTTTTTGAAACTAGTGGTTGAGATTAAAAGATCTCATAATCTAATAAACGGCTAAGATGAGCCAATACATAATATCACATGGATCACTCAAAAGAGGGTTGACGTCATAGCTAGAAAAGACTCATTGACAGTGACGTCATGCCTCAAAGGGGGCTAAGTAACATGGGCTCACCAAATATGGCATGGACATGACTCAAGAGGCACATGGTGGGGCTAGGAGGTATCAATCCTTCACTAGCTTGTCCCCATGGCACAATAATAATAGATAATAGGACCATGACATGTCCAAATAACACAAATGATCAAATCCTGTCCTCAAAATCAGTGAGAGACATGTAGTAAAAGACCTCATGTGGCCAATGTGGACCCCACTGACTGATGCCAACTGATCTGGAAGATGGGGGTTCACCCTGGAAGACCTCAGTGAAGATTGTTACCTCTCAAAAATGCATCTACATTTTTGATGGATCGATGGTTTTAGTAGCGGTTTTAAAGCACAGTATGATTAATTTGCGGAACTGTGTAAGTGACGGGCAAAGACAACCAGCAGCATGGTGACACTCTCTTGTGGACATCTCTAGACCCGCAGAAGACAAGGTCAACATCAACATGAAACTCAGATTATTGACAGCGTTAGAGGAGTTTCTCCAGGCATTAAATCCAAAGGTTTATGCAACACTCTTTCCACGACCTCCACTCAATACAAACAGATCAGCATTTTCTCAGGAAATTTTATCAGAGATGATATTTGGAGCAGAAATAAAATCTATTTGGGAGAAAGATCTGGCTCAGATAGAACTTTGAAGAATAGAAGCAGAGAAAGTTTTGGAATTTGAGCATAAGTTTTTATCGAGTTTTAAGCTCGAGGTTGATGAAATAAAGAAGACAATATTAAAAAAGGGAAACTGAAATGTTTTTAGAAACAGAGAAGCTGAAAGTGTCTCGGGATGTACTGACAATGTTAATGATCGGTTTGACCCAGCTCGATATCTCAGAAAGACTTTCCACCACTACATACGAAAGAGATATTCTTATAGTTGCTGGAGCTGTAGCCTTAAAGATGAGAGTCTTCTCCCAGACACTGTGTGTCATAAAACTGTCATTTTGCAGCTCATATAGATGCAGTTGCTCGTCGCAGTACAAATGTTGAATATGTGTATCATGACATTTAGAGTGGAGTTAATACTGTTGCTGCAGAGGTTTCATCTGTTGTTCAAAGATCTAAAAGTCTAAATGTACGACGAGGTCTGGCCGTAATAGCTGAGAAAGTCATCAGGAGCAGGGGAAGACCATGTCTTTGCCCAAATGGATTGCTTATATTGGGGGTTTAATACAACAATGACCAAACAAATTGATGTGCCTGACAAGAACAAGAAATCGATCCGGAAACTCTTTCATAGCGGCATTGTCCAGATAGCCTGGGAATGATATGAATTCTGAAGCTGCCGCAGTTAGCAATGCTGTATCACCGATGGTAGAAGTGCTAAGTTATCCAACCTGCCAGTGGACTCGGAGCACACGGCCAAGCGTTTCAAGCTGTTCTCGTTAGCGAATCCCCACATGAGAACGTTTCATCTGTCGTGGCTCTCTCTCTGCACATATTTTGTGTCTACATTTGCAGCGGCCCCGTTTCTACCAATTATCCGAGAATTACTGTGATTTTGGTTCTGTTCACCACTCGAATCTCAATATTTGACAAAAAGAACCACATACCACGTTTTCAGTGACACCGATTTTTGATACAGAGTGGTAGTCAATGCATAGTTTGGGTTTTCAAGATGATAATTAGCAGCGAACTTTTCACGCCATGATGGCCGAACTGAAGAATTGGGCACATGCCTCCTTTTGGCAGTCAGACTGATAAATTTACCCTTCAAATAGCGATTGCAGCTGCGTGGATCTATTAATTAATAATGAAATCGATTCGTGTGGAAATCAACACTTATTTACACCGAGTCGTGAAGTATTACTTGGCTTTTTTTCACATGAGTTGTGGGTTATCGCCGAGTCCACCTACTAGACTGTTTTGTAATGCATGGCTACTGAAAGCCCAGTCCACCATATGTTGGAGAATACAGTAGTCAGTAAGTTAAGTCGGAGTTTCGAATCAGTTGCATCGGTGGGGTTTAGCTGGCATTTATGTGCAGTGTGTATTCATCCAATTGACCCGTGTATCCTCTATTTTCATCAACCACCGACTGCAGCGAATCTTCTAAATAGTTCGATACTCCATATGGATGTTTTGGGCTGCATTGGGGAGACCAAGTATGAGTTTCATTAATGAAGTGGAGTGGTCATCCACTTGTTGGGCAGAAAAAGGTGGATCTGGGATCCCACCTTTTTTCCAAGTATTTTATTATTTTCTTTTCTTTTTATTTTAGAGAATCCTTTTTGGCCTGTAAAAGGTGCAGCCCCCTTCATTGTAAAGCATGGAAAAACTTTGGGAGTTCTTCTCTTCCCTTGAGCATAATAGAAAAAAAAAATACCATGGGCCTCTTTGGATAAACTCGGAACTCTCTCTCTCTTTGTATGCCATTTCTCTTTGTTTGCCATCTTTCATCTTGTCTGAGGGGATACCTCTCTTAGTTCATTTCTTTCGATTATTAAGCTAGGATCATATGAATAGAAGGCTAACAATCTAGCACAACTTTATTTGACCCATGCTTTTCTCTTAAGTTTTGCGGCTTTCAGGTATTCTCAGGTGCAAGAGCTCTTAGTTGGTCACTACATTCATCTGGCAGCAAGGCCCATTTGAGCTCTCTTTTGACTCCATTCGCCCCTCTGATATACTGGCACTGGCCTTTCTTCGAGGACTGATCCTCCCATCTTTTCCATCACAATTTCAAAATACATCTTTTGTTACATTTGTTTCTCTAAGGCAACCTCTTCAATTCACCTTGCCCGCTTAGTGTACCTGCCTTAGCAATCCTATCTTAGGGATACCCCCCTAGAGTTAGAGAAGAGCCAACCTGAAGCGAAGAGGAGAGGAGTGTGGTGACATTGGCCTCTCTCCTGAGAGTTGTCAACCAGCTGGTGTGTTACATTTTGGTCTTCAACACACGCATGCTAGTTTTGAGAGACAACATTTTGGCGCCGCTGCCGGGGACAAAGTCCAGTTCCCGAAATTTGAAGACTATGTTTCATTAACGACATTTGTGGGAGATTATTGTTATCACACAAACTCTAGCTGCTTGTGGTAAGTATCCCAATAGGGTCGGTAGAGGAGAACAACTAGGCCGGTGTAACCACCACCAACCAAGTCCTCTGTCCAAGGGGACAGAAGTCACACCGGACAAGGCTACAGTCACTTTTGACAAGGCACTTGGCCAAGTCAAGGGGGAGACCCACTCAACCGGTGAAGGTCGAGACTCAACAATCAGACACCCTAAACCCAAAAAAGATGATCGAAGTAGGAACCAAAATGGATGACTGAAGGTGAGATTTCTTCCAGCCTTAGTTATCAAGGCAAAAATCAAAGAGGTGAAGCACTAGGGATAGGTTATCAAGGTGGATCTATGCAAATCAATTGGGATCTCACCTACCCACAACTTGGAACTAGCCTCACTAACTCTCCTCAAGGAATGTGAATTGCCTCAAGGAGGGCTAGGTGCTTTGGGAGATGGGTCAAATGGAGGCCAATCACCACCAAACTATAGATATGAATTGTCGTGGATGCTATAGAGGTGGGTTTTCAATATTATCCCCAAAGCCAAGCTAGGTCCAAGTAGATCTAGATGATAAAAGTAAAAATGAGGGTTTTGTGATCTAAGAGAGTAGATGGATAGGGTAGAAGAATATCATACCTCATGGAACATACCTGGAAGATGAAGATGGAAGAGGCTTGTGACGAGGATTACTTCCCACAAAGATCAAATGCCAAACTTGATGAAGCCCCTCTTGCCAACGTTTTTCCTCCTTCAACCAAATCGGCCTCCCTATTCCTGTCAATCAAGGACACACAGATCAATCAATCATAAAAAATGGAAGTAGATGCAAGAAAAGAGATGAAGAAACATGAAATTGTTGGTACAAAGACAAAACAACTCCCTGCGCCCCTGCTACCTGCCACAGAAATGGAGAAATCGGATATCTGAAACAAAATAGCAAGTTAACACAACAAAATGAAAGATAAATGATGAGGAAATTGAAAGACAACAGTAAATCCAACTCCCTTGTTAAAATCTTGAAGAAGAACCCAAGTGTGGAGCTCCCACTCCAAGAGATGCGCCCTTCCTCAAGTGATCTTCCAACCTGCAAATCACTTCAGCTCTAGATGGTGGGGAAATGCACTAACTAAATCAGCAATACATCAACAAGTAGATATCAATCACAGCAATATTCATTCAAGAACAAAGTCTCAAGAACTCTCCAAGTTTTTCTCTATTAGAGCTCCAAGTGTTTACAAAAAATGTGCAAGAGAGGTACAATGGAGGTGAGTCCATTCTCTTATAGAGATGGCTCACTCTCAAGATAGGTTTCCCCCAAAAATGGAGGGTTGAGACCATCTCCCCATCCACGAAATCGAATGGTGGAGATGCATCCCTAGAGGGGGGTGCGAATTGCCCCAAGAGAGGCGCACATGTGGAGGAGAGGGACCCATGTGGGCCATATAATGCAACAAGGTGGAGTTGGGGGTGTCTATGGGATGTTTTATCCCCCCAACTAATACAATAAGGGCCCCACACATCAACATAACCATGAAATCAACCAAGTCAAATTTCCCCTAGTGGAGAAAACACCCCCCCTATGGGCAAACTCGTCCTCTAGTGTGATCTGGGCAAATTAGGGCCCCACAACCATCAAATATAATGTCAAAACATACCAAAATTACCTTATGAATTACCTTTACTATTGCCAACCATTGATTTTGCGATTTGCCTATAGTTGCCTTAGTCAAATTCTGATTTTCATGTATTTTCTGCTGGTTTATATGGCTGAAGATGAAAATTGGGCTTTTGACCCACTTTTATTGCCCAGATTGCCGAACCGTCTGCTGCAATGTGATCGTGGACACCAAGAGTAGTAGGGATGACCACTCGAACGACCTCGATCCATCACTTTGGCCTTATTTGCCCCAAATCCATGATTTTTAATTAAAACAGGTCAAAGTTGACCAATAATAATTAAAAATCTCTCAAATGGTTCAATATTTTGTAATTCCGTCAATTGCATGCTCACATGGAACCCCTACAGATAATAAATGATCGAAATCGAAATTCCGATCGCAACATTTTTTCGGGCCCATTTTTGGCCTAGTCAACCTAGTTTGACCAAGTCAAATCTGGTCAACAATAGTGCTAGTTGAAACCTGTATGCAATCATGAAGTGACAATGGTCAAGTAAACAAGTTAGTACATTACTAAGCAATAAATGATAACATGGTGATAAAAAATTCATTAAATCTCGAAATAGTACAAGGCCCTAGTGAAGTGGGCCCACCACCTCCAAAAGACTAAGATGCTATACACCTCTATAGACTTGACCATTTTTCTGACTCTAGGTGATATGGACAACAAGGAAAAGGACATGGGAGGACGAGGATGAAGATCATGTGACCCTTTGGACAACTCGGGAAAGTGGGGTCTGTTATCACCTATTTTGTACAAATAGTTGAACTTTCGATGAGCCGCCAATTTATTGAACATGATTCATGTTCATCATCAGCATTCAGAAGTTCAGAAGTCAATTTCAGGGCAATTTTGCCCCATTTGTAATAACTGCATGTTCATACCCCCATGGGGAAAATGTAAAAAGTTGGTCTAAACGGGGTCCTTTTATAAAAGACTCGGCTATCCGTAGGTTTAGCCATTTGGGGGATACTCTAGAGTGTTTTTTCCTTAGGAATTATGCGCTACTCATCAGTGGCGTATAATCCCTGAGTTTTTCACTCAACCCTCCAAAGCTGGAGTATTTCCCATGGTGGTCAAAACCTAAGGTGGTTATTAGAGTCTTGTGTCTAGGATTTTTTACGTGTTAGCCACATCGATTGAGTCGTATGAACATGCACTAGGTCCTCTAGGAGTTTCGTTTGATTCCGGCAAAAATAATTTTTTCATAAAATTAGACCATTTTTTAATGGTTTAATTAAAAATTTTCAAGAAGTGATAAAAACCTCATCCGGAGGCGAAATTGGGCGTGGGGAGGCTCGTTTTGATGCTCAGATCATCCTCTTCACCTTGGCACCTTTATTCTTCAGTTTCCGGGAAGTTACGTCACCCCAGGAGCAGTTTTTGCTAAAAATGCATCATTTTGGCATTTAATTGCCAGAAAATGACAAATTGCACCATGAGGACAAAAATCAAATAAGTCAAATTTCATTAGAAAAATGATTTTTAAAGGTTGGATATCATTTTCATAGGGTGTACGTACACATTGGAGATAGGGTCACATTTTATAAAAGTCAAAATTGGAAATTTTGATTAAATTAGAAGAGGTTGACGTGAGCACAGTTTTGGAAAGCGTGGGTCTCTAGCATGGATTAAAATCACGAGCTCATTGGTAAGTGAAGGCTCTAGTGTGGTGGTCCACCTTTTAATATGTAAACACATGCCAATTCAAAAAACTTTGGTTAAACAATCGCATGAGAAAGGATGACGTGAGCCATTTGGCCGTACGGCTAGCTCTCACGGATTTGTGAAGTGGCACTTGGTAAATGGGTTGTATTTATTACAAGGTGGGCGCATTCCTAGTTTTGTGGCCACCTCATGGGCTTGGCTCCCTTGAGATTACGAGTTACCACCTACTTACACTCCAAGCTTTCACTCTTGATAGCTCATGCTTCCCTTCATTGCTCACGTCAGTCCCATGTGGAGGATGCGAATGGGTTTGGTGTTAATTCCAAGGGAAGGTGGAGGCCACCTCCCCACTCACACCAACCTCAAGACTCGAGTTGTGATGCCAAGCTTTGCCTTTGATTGGAATTCGATGGGATTGGCTTTCTTTGATAACAATTCGTTTTAGGGTTTTGGTAGTGTGTTTTGTTATTTAAGAGAAGCATTTTAGCTCTCTTAGCATGGATTCAGGTGACAGTACCTGGCTCATTGCTTGCCCCCAAGGCCACACCTCTCTCCACTTTCCAGTGAGGGAGACAGCTTTCAAAAGGTTTCTGCTGCTGGTGTGCAGTTTGGCGGACAACAGGGTCCACTGAGGTAAGTATGCCATGACAGAACACAGGGAAGGGCGGTGCCTCACAAATGGGTATAGTGCAGGGAAACCACCACTAGCCATCTAACAAGTATCCCACAACTCACATCCGTATCCGAAGACTCCGTGAGGTTCTTTTCTAGAGCCGCCAAACTGGGTGTCCGGCAAACCGTAACTTGAGACTCTAGGGGGCAATATTGAGCTTGTCCCTTGCTCCTTCTCACCTCCTTGTCCCACAGGACTAAGTGAGGAATAACCACTACAAATGCTGACATGTATAGCTGACCAGAATCCATGTGTGTTCATAAACACATTGCATGGATTTTACAATGAGTTTCATACTTAGCCCTTTTTTGGCTAGATTTTACATTTACAATACAAAGGCCTTTTTACCCTGATTTACATTTCATTTCTTCATTTCTTCATGGCCCTCTTGGGCTACATACATATCTCAAAAGATATAAACATGGCGCTCATACTGCAAAGGTAATGGGGGTGGGCAATACAAGCTTCGACGACAAGTGGGGAGCACCCGGTGAGGCTACACAATCCTAACTACATTGCAACATCAGGGGCAACCGATAGGAGCAAATCCCAGGTCTAACTGTGTATCTCACACATTAAAGAGCCGAGGCAGAATAAACAGGGAGTCATGGCAAACTCAAAGATCAGTGGGGAAAGGGGTCCTCGGGATCACAAATCAGAATCCAAGTCAAGGGAGAAGTGTCATGAATGAGTCTGATGAGTGGGGAGAGTGATAATGGTGCTAAAGTCAGCTACCTAGGGGGTTCAGTGGTCAAGTCTATGCCAAGTACGTAGGACATGACTCAGCGTGCATATACATAAGTCTAACCTGAGGGGTGGACTGATATCACCAAGGGACCAAACACATCATATCATAACCAGATCACCAAATATATCATCTCATGCAAGGTTAGTGTACTTAACAAGTATAAAAGAGTCTAGTCTACAACATGAGCAATAATCAATATATGCAATACCTGCTGCACCATATACCTGCTGCTACTGAACCTGTATCTGAGCTGGATCTTTGTTGAATCCGGGCATATGATAAACCAGCACTGTACTATGACAATCTCGATCAGAATAAGACTAGGCATTGTCTCAAATGGGCTTGTGTCAAAGCCTAGCAAGGAAAGGTAACCCTGTGGTAGATGGTAAGTCCAACTGTTTGTCCCCTCTGATATGTCTGCTAGGGACAATCTGAACAAAAATGCCTCCTTTGAAGGCAGCTGATCTCCTGATCTGGAAAAAAAGTACTGTGAGGTCCTCGGCCGCACAGTCTGCAATGTGGAAGCTGCTCTCGACATAAAATGTGATAACAATTATATTGTAGATTATTTTTCTCACATGGCGACTCCACGAAGGGATACAGCCCTTGTCCTTTTGCAGATTTGAAGATCCGATTGGGTGTAGAGGCGAGTGTTGTCCTCCGAGATGGCATGCGTGTCATTTGAAAGCCCAAAATGTGCAACGCCAGCTGAATGACAATTCTCTCAGGAGAGAGGCCAATGTCACCACACTCCTCTCCTCTTCGCTTCAGGTTGGCTCTTCTCCAACACTAGGGGGGTATCCCTAAAATAGGATCGCTAAGGCAAGTATGGTAACGGGCAAGGTGAATGGAAGAGGCTGCCTTAGAGAAACGGATGTAACAAAAGATAGTTTTAGATGGGTGATGGGAAAGAAAGGGAGGGTCAGTCCTCGAAGAGATGGCCAGTGCCAGTATACCAGAGGGGCGAATGGAGTCAAAGGAGAACTCAATAGGGCCTTGCTGCCAGGTGAATGTAGTGACCAACTAAGAGCTCTTGCGCTCGAGGATACGTGAAAGCCACAAATCTTAAGAGAAAAGCATGGATTAAATAAAGTTGTGCTAGATTGTTAGCCCTCTGTTTAAGTAATCCCAGCTTAAGAATCGAAAGTAAACAGCTAAGAGAAGTACTACCTCAGACAAAATGAAAGATGGCACACAAAGAAAAATGGCAACAAGGAGCGAGATAATTCTAAATTTTTCCAAAGAATTCCATAATATTTTTCATTAGGTTCATGGGGAAAAAACTCCCAAATTTCTCCCTTCTTACAATAGGAGGCTGACTCCTTTTTATAGGCAAAAATACTCTTCAAAAATAATAAAATAATAATAAAAAGTGACATCCACCTAAACGAATACACTAGAACTAAAACATAATCAAGATGACTCTCCTTTGTTCACGCGATTTAGAGAACCCCTAGTTCGCTAAAGTGGAGATTAGTCACTCCATGCCACGATGCCAACAACAAAAACAACCCACCAACACAGTAGGCTTGGAACTCCGAGGGAGCAGTTGTCAAGGGGAGAAGGTGATGCGTGGGCCAGCAAAGCTGATGGTGTTGCTTTAGAACTTCATGTAAACGCCTAGTTCGTGCTCTAACTCCAAGTGGAAACTGGCCCTATACCCGCCTGTAAAATAGGAAAAAACGGATCCCCTCGACTGTAACCTCTGTTCAACCGTAAACTCTGATGTCAATGGCGCGAACCCCTGATGCTTAACCTCCATCGAGATATTTAAAACGCCGAACACCGAGCTCAGTTTGTTGTTCGCGGGCTCGATATCGGATCTCTGCTGTGTGCAGGTGATCGAAGAATCGGCTGCCAATGCTAGAGATGACCACTGAATCACCGACGCGATTGGGCTCGTTTTAGAAATTTTTGAGTCACAGCTTCCAGGCAGATAATTCCATAGACCGTGGTTTTCATCAATAATGACGCACATATTTTTTGTGGAAAAGTCGGCAGTCTTCTAAACAATGGCGGCCATGTCACAAAAATGGCGAATCCTTAATATTATTCCTCATCAATGGTCTTGACGAGTTGCTCGGAGAACCGAACAAATAGATGATGATGACGATGGCCCTAGATTTACTTTAATTGAACTGAAACCCAAACTCTGGCGTCTGAATGTAACTTTGCATCAAAGAAATCGCCTGCTGAAATGCAGTGATAACCCGAGCTACCCGAAGCTTAATTCCTTGAATCGCATTCGTCAACGTGGAGCCCCAAAAAAAAAACTGCTGTATAATTTGGGCGAAAGCTTGGTGATTGGAGCCCGAGCCTTGATGTAATTTTTTGTCAACAAAAATGTGAATCCAGTCTTTTAACACGGCGGACTTCGATTTACCGTGAAGTCGCTCTCAATTTTGGACGGATACATGCGAGAGTTGCCAACAGAGTCGATGAAATAGTAGGTTAAAACCTTATATTTAAAAGAAATTTGGAAACTCAGTCAAATCATGTCGAAGAATGGAGCTGTCGACGCATCCTTCTGAGTGATGTTGATGATCCACGAGATCGCGTGGTAGGTGAACTCAGTGCCTTCGTTGATTAATGAAATTCTGTCTAATTTGTGATTTTAAGATTTTTACAAGGTTTTCATAAAAACGCAGAGTGATTTCTGTCATCCTGACTCAGGAATGCTTGCAGCTTCGAAGGCTTCACTCTTTAAATACTACTGACAATACTCTTTACATCTGGAAGTGCTGTATTTCCAATGATAGAAGGCTTATTTTCATCTATGCTCAGACGAATAGCCTGCAGCTTAGCTAATGATAACAGTTGAGATGGATCTACTTCTCCATCAGGACATTGCAATTGCTTGCCAGCAGAAAACAAATAATCAGAGTAGACTGTGAGGAGGAATGAGGCACCTGTCACAAAATGTAGGTTGTTCCATTTCTGCCAGCCCATCTGGTGTTCACTGTACACTGTAGCCATTCTTCTGAAGGCACGCACATATGAAAAATTCAGCTTTGTCTTGGTATTGTTGCATTACTTCCTTGTTTTCCACTCAATGACACTCCACGAGAGCATGGTGATAGTGTATGCCGTTGGAAAACCGAATTTCACATTGTCACCAGCATCATAGTATCCTCCAACCAAACTAATAGGTGTTTCCATTGCAAAAAAGAACTAATATCTGAAGCAGGTGATTTTGCATTATGTCCCTGATATTGGAAAACCGAAGAGCAGAAAGATTTTCAATAAGTTCCTTTTCCAGCTATCAGCTGAAGATGAAGAGCAGCTGGCACATTTCAATGTGGACACCCCTGTCAAAGTGGGAGGTAACAGCGAGCACACTCATTGGAAGGCTTTCAAGCTCACCTTGGCGACTCCACAGTTTGGTATGAGGTATGACTATAGGTATGTTTCAGATTTAGTACCTCATTATTTGAATTTATGGATGATGATAAGGAGAAACTGCGTAATCTTCTGCACGAAGCCATTCTGCGTGAAGCTTTTGCCCCACTAGATTTCTCAAATATTCGTGGATTTCCTAATGAATGCTACGACTATGAGAAGGTGCGTGACAATCTCCTAGAATTCCATGGAAATAGTGATGTTTCAGCCATCCATCACATTGCCTCTTACTGCAAATTGGTGGTTGATTTTAATGTTTATCATGAGGATGACCTTATGGTCATTTTTGCTTTCACTTTGGAAGGGGATGCATTAAATTGGTTCTATGGTCTTTTGAATGAGTCCATAGACTTAGTGGCCAAGTTTATCGAGAGATTTCTCCTTCGCTGGCATGATGGAACTGTTGATGAGATTGAAAAACTTGCTAGAGAATATGATGCTCTCATCCCTAGTGTCCATCTTGAGTTAGAAGAAAATATTGAAGATCTCATTGAAGAAAAAACACAAGTTTCTAAGCAGCTTCATGATGAAAAGTTAGAGCTGTCCCAAGTTCATGAACAGTCTTATTGTGAAGATTCAGACCTGCCTCAAGTCTATGCCACCAAAGATATTCATAAGCAGTTTTATGATGATTTTGATCTACATCAAGATCATTTCATTATTGAAGATAACAGTACCTGTTTTGCAAATCTGTCATAGCAGTTTTATGATGGAGGTTTGTATGTGAGTCCCATCCATAAATGGATAGAGGATTCTTGTGCAGATCTTGATTTTTTTTGCCATAAATTTGATGAATTTTTATATCCTAACTGCCTGTCATTACAGATTCGTGAGCAGATTCTAAAACATCTCTGTTTTATGGTGACTCTGTCCTGATTTTTGTCTAGAACCAAGCACGAAGAAAAGAGAAATATCATAGATAAGATGCTAAAATGGCTCCACTGGTTATGGGCATACACTTAACTGGTTCTTGTCTTGTGTTAGGTTAGTGTAGGTAGGAAGAATAAAGCTCTCAAATGAGCATTTGCTGCGATTGTTTATTTTGTCATTTTTGCAAATTTTATGTAATAAAATGTGGTCACGGGATGTGAATTGAGCCATCACCACCACATGATCTCTATTTTCCAAAGTGGTCCGCGATAACCGAGAGAAGCTGAGGTTCTCGTGCACTCACGAGGTGAGCACACGTCCCGCAGTTGGAGCCAGATGTTACCTCTCAAAAATGCATCTACATTTTTGATGGATCGATGGTTTCAGTAGCGGTTTTAAAGCATAGTATGATTCATTTGCGGAACTGTGTAAGTGATGGGCAAAGACAATGAACATCATGGTGACACTCTCTTGCGGACATCTCTAGACCTGCAGAAGACAAGGTCAGCATCAACATGAAACTCAGATTATTGACAGCGTTAGAGGAGTTTCTCCGGGCATTACATCCAAAGGTTTATGCAACACTCTTTCCACGACCTCCACTCAATACCAACAGATCAACATTTTCTCAGGAAATTTTATCAGAGATGATATTTGGAGCAGAAATAAAATCTATTTGGGAGAAAGATCTGGCTCAGATAGAACTTCGAAGAATCGAAGCAAAGAAAGTTTTGGAATTTGAGCATAAGTTTTTATCCAATTTTAAGCTCGAGGTTGATGAAATAAAGAAGACAATATTAAAAAAGGGAAACTGAAATGTTTTTAGAAACAGAGAAGCTGAAAGTGTCCCGGGATGTACTGACAATGTTAATGATCGGTTTGACCCAGCTCGATATCTCAGAAAGTCTTTCCACCACTACATACAAAAGAGATATTCGTATAGTTGTTGGAGGTGCAACCTTAAATATGAGTCTTCTGCAGGACACTGTGTGTCATAAAACTGTCATTTTGCAGCTCATATAGATGCAGTTGCTCGTCGCAGTACAAATGTTGAATATGTGTATCATGACATTGAGAGTGGAGTTAATATTGTTGTTGTAGAGGTTTCATCTGCTGTTCAAGGATCTAAAAGTCTAAATGTACGACGAGGTCCGGCATCAAGAGCTAAGAAAGTCATCAGGAGCAGGAGAAGACCATGTCTTTGCCCAAATGGATTGCTTATATTGGGGGTTTAATACAACAATGACCGAACAAATTGATGTGCCTGACAAGAACAAGAAATCGATCCGGAAACTCCTTCACGACGGCATTGTCCAGATAGCCTGGGAATGATACGAATTCTGAAGCTGCCGCAGTTAGCAATGCTGTATCACCGATGGTAGAAGTGATAAGTTATCCAACCTGCCAATGGACTCGGAGCACACGGCCACGCGTTTCAAGCTGTTCTCGTTAGCGAATCCCCACATGAGAATGTTTCATCTGTCGTGGCTCTCTCTCTGCACATATTTTGTGTCTACATTTGCAGCAGCCCCGTTTCTACCAAGCATCCGAGAATCACCGAGATTTTGGTTCTATTCACCACCCGAATCCCGATATTTGACAAAAAGAACCACATACCACATCTTCAGTGACGCCGATTTTTGATACAAAGTAGCAGTCAATGCAGAGTTTGGGTTTTCAAGATGATAATTAGCAGCGAACTTTTCACGCCGTGATGGCCGAACTGAAGAATTGGGCACATGCCTCCTTTTGGCAGCCGGATTGATAAATTTACCGTTCAAATAGCGAGTGTAGCTGCGCGGATCTGTTAATTAATACTGAAATCGATTTGTGTGGAAATCAACACTTATTTACACCGAGTCGTGAAGTATTACTTGGCTTTTTTTCACATGAGTTGTGGGTTACCGTAGAGTCCACCTACCAGACTGTTTTGTGACGCATGGCTATTGAAAGCCCAGTCCACCATATGTTGGAGAATACAGCAGTCAGTAAGTTAAGTCGGAGTTTCGAATCAGTTGCATTGGTGGGGTTTACGTGGGGTTTAGCTGGCATTTATGTGCAGTGTGTATTCATCCAACTGATCCATGTATCCTCTATTTTCATCAACCACCAACTACAGTGAATCTTCTAAATAGTTCGATACTCCATATGGATGTTTTGGGCTGCATTGGGGAGACCAAGTATGAGTTTCATTAATGAAGTGGAGTGGTCATCCACTTGTTGGGCAGAAAAAAGGTGGATTTGGGATCCCACCGTTTTTCCAAGTATTTTATTCTTTTCTTTTATTTTTATTCTAGAGAAGCCTTTTTGGCCTATAAAAGGGGTAGGCCCTTTCATTGTCAAGCATGGAAAAACTTTGGGAGTTCTTCTCTTCCTTTGAGCATAATAGAAAAAAAAATTACCATGGGCCTCTTTGGATAAACTCGGAACTCTCTCTCTCTTTGTATGCCATTTCTCTTTGTTTGCCATCTTTCATCTTGTCTGAGGGGATACCTCTCTTAGTTCATTTCTTTCGATTCTTAAGCTAGGATCATATGAATAGAAGGCTAACAATCTAGCACAACTTTATTTGACCCATGCTTTTCTCTTAAGTTTTGCGGCTTTCAGGTATTCTCAGGTGCAAGAGCTCTTAGTTGGTCACTACATTCATTTGGCAGCAAGGCCCATTTGAGCTCTCTTTTGACTCCATTCGCCCCTCTGATATACTGGCACTGGCCTTTCTTCGAGGATTGATCCTCCCATCTTTTCCATCACAATTTCAAAATACATCTTTTGTTACATTTGTTTCTCTAAGGCAACCTCTTCAATTCACCTTGTCCGCTTAGTGTACCTGCCTTAGCGATCCTATCTTAGGGATACCCCCCTAGAGTTGGAGAAGCGCCAACCTGAAGTGAAGAGGAGAGGAGTGTGGTGACATTGGCCTCTCTCCTGAGAGTTGTCAACCAGCTGGTGTGTGACATTTTGGGCTTCAACACACGCATGCTAGTTTTGAGAGACAACAAAGACCAAGTGCCAAAACCTTGCTTCAATTGCCCAAATCGAATTCCTCAGTGACCCTTTTATTCCATTTTTTAATCCTCCTGAAAACCATGAAACTGCCCAAACTGCCACCCAGGGTGCCTGCGCTGTCAAACTGAGTGCACCAAGCTGTCTGGGGGGCATAATGGTAAAAACAAGTGGCTGGACCACCCCCTTCCTACACAGCGCCCAAGGAAACGACTGGCCTCCAAGCCTCTGCTGGACAAGCTGGATCAGCATGCCCAAAATTGGTCAACAGGTGGATAATTGTTGTTGTCATCATCAGAAGTGCCCAGAACTGAAAGATAAGTGTCTCAATGGATCCAAAAGCCCCAAATCTACTAGAAATGAGTACTCATACACCATGGGTTGACCTGTGGGGTCAACTGTAGGGTCCACCATACTCGGACAGTGTAAAATAATGATGATTTGGAAATAATAGTAGAACTGACTAACGACATCAACCATCATCTGAAGCATGTGTCCAACATATGGAATCATCAATAGGTGTATGTGGGACCACAATCATCATCAATAAGCACAAGTGGTCCATCTCATCACAGATCCCAAGAATGACCATGGTCAAACTATGTTTGACTAGGTCAAAATATAACCAAGATTATAACAATAGACTAAGACATGTTCCTTTAATCACACTCACAACTTAACTTAAAGTATAATCATCATTCCTTGGCAGTTAATACATATATATATTTCAATGTTATTTATATTTTACTTGCACAAAAGCTTTAATGACAGACTCACCCATTGGACATGGCCTAACTACTAGCTAAGGATGAAGGATAAGGACAAGGCTAGGCAAAAGGGGATGACTTGACCAAACTCAACTAAGTGACACTTTGGACAGGGAAAGGGGAAGCTACACTCTGTGTTGGACAAAATAACAAAGGGAAGGGTTGTGCCTCACAAATGGATAAGTTGTTTAGAGAGTGTTTATTCAACTTAGGCATCATGTCTACATCAAGTTGATCTAGGTTCATTAGGATCATTCATTTCATTTCAATGGCCTTTTGGGCTATATTACCCCTCTAGGATTTCACATGTGCTAAGAAGCACAACTAATTGCAGCTTGCATTCGGGGCATATTCACATTTATAAGGTCAGCAATAATAGATATAACTTTTGAGTAACCATTGCTTTTTGGACCTTTTTATACCCTTCTCGGGGTATTTCAACAGTTCATTGCTATAGCCTTTATTCACGTGTGTTAAGAAACACATTCTAGAATTTTAAGTTCACAGTATTTCGTAATACATTTCCAATACAAGTAGTATATGAGCTTTCAGTTTTAGTCAACAACATCTCAAGTGACTAGGGGGAGTTCTGCACAGTGCCAAACATCGGGACAACTGACCAGAATGATTTAGGCATACAATCCAACTCACCAAAGGCAAGTTCTATCACCAACTCAGAGCCGAGACACAAAACAAACATGGATGCGGTCCAACATAGAGGTAGAAATGGGGAAGTCCTCAGTATCAAGAAGTTAAGAAGACAAGTCAAGGGTGAAAACCAAATCAGGAAGGTCATGGATGGATGGAGTCAAATGAATGCGGTGCCTAAACTAGCAGACAAGGATGTCAGGAAAGACCATATCTATGCTCATTGGAGGGCAATGAAACCGATGAGTATTGTCAGAAAACCTAAGTGTGCAAGTAATACATCTATTTTATATTTATAACATCATCCAAGATATTTCATTTTAGTTTAAATAGTACTGCTACATTATGAATCATATACCAAGTCAATGCTATGAAGATGACTAAAACAACAAGATAATAATCCAAAGCTAATAATCAGAAGTCCATAGGTCTCATCATATCATAATAAGCATCAATAAACATCTGAGACACTGCTGCAATAACATCACTGGGCACTGAATTGAAACTGTATGGAACAAAGGGTCACATCGGTCATCAAATCTAAGCTCTCAAGGCTCAGCCTCGGCACAAGGTCTAATCAATATCTGATACAATATACTGCTCTGATCCATAAGTGATCTCAAATAACAAGCTCATCATAGCTGATCTCTGTAAAAGCAAAGCTCTGAAAAGTGCAGATATTTGCTCAGCAGGAATAGTAGCCCAGTTATTATGGTGTGATAACAGCTACATGACCATGATCTTCTGATGCAATTATGGGAAGAACCAGCAAGGACAGTCGTGTATGTACAGAACCGTACTCCTCACCGAGTACTAAGCAACAAGACTCCCGAAGAAGCTTTCTCCGGTGAGAAGCTAGAAGTGAACCATCTCAGGATATTTAACCGTACTCCTCACCAAGTACTAACCAACAAGACTCCCGAAGAAGCTTTCTCCGGTGTGAAACTAGAAGAGAACCATCTCAGGATATTTGGCTGTCCAGTGTACATACACATCCCGAAGGAAAAGAGAACCAAGCTAAATCCTTCAAGAAATAAGGGAATATTAGTGGGATACAACGACACTTCAAAATCCTACCAAATATACTTTCCTGTATTCAAGAAGTTCGACATCAACAGAGATGTAACATTCGATTAAGACTCAGCATACAACAAATCAAGAAAACTACCTATTGAAGAGATTGAAGAACCTGAAGAAACCAGAGTCAGAGATACAATGGTGGAAGAAGCAATTCCAGTAGATCTTGAAGACCGCGACATGGAAGAACCACAAGAACCTGTAGATCCACCTCGTGAGAGGAGCTCCCACAAAAGAAGACCAGCATGGGTACGAGAAGCAAAACAAGATGTAGAGAAGTATGGCGCTCCAGAGGGGATGCACAGAGAAAGCAAGAAACCCAGACCATACTCTATCTATGTGGCCCTGCTATGTGACATCATTGATAAAGAACCTTCCAACTATGAAGAAGCAGCAGAGAAGAAAGAATGGAAGGATGCCATGATCGAGGAATACTAGTCAGAATGGAAGGATGCCATGACTGAGGAATACTAGTCGATTATGAAGAATGATGTCTGGGAGATAGTTTCGAGACCAGAACGAAAGTGTGTTATGACTTCGAAGTAGATCGACAAGATCAAGCATGCTGTAGATGGTAGCATTGAAAAACACAAGGCAAGGTTTGTGGCACGTGGATTCTGCCAGAAAGAAGGCATAGACTATGAGGAGACATTTTGCCCCTGTAGCAAGATACACTTCCATCAGATCTATACTTGCATTGGCTGCAGCAATGAAATGGAAGGTAGACCAGATGGACGTCAAGAGAACATTCTTGAATGGTGTAGTAGAAGAGGAGGTGTACGTAGAGCGACCACTGGGATTTGAGACATATGACAAACAGACTCATGTGTGAAAGTTAAAGAAAGCCTTGTATGAATTGAAACAGGCACCCAGGACGTGGTACGACAGGATGGATAGTTTCCTAATGATTTTAGGCTTTACCAAGAGTAAAGCGGATTGCAACCTTTACTTCAAGGTTGAAGGTGGAAGAGTAGTGATACTTCTGCTATATGTATATGACTTGTTTCTGAAAGGTGAGGATGAGCTCATTGCAGACGTAAAGAAGAGGCTCGCCGCAGAATTCGAGATGAAGGACCTGGGGATGATGCATTATTTCTTTGGCATGGAGGTGTGGCAGAGTGTGGAAATGATCTTCCTTGGATAGGAAAGTATGCAGTGGAGGTTCTGAAGAGGTTCGAAATGATGGACTGCAAGGCAATGCCCACACCAATGGCATCGAACTTGAACCTACTGTGTAATGCTTCATCATAGACAGTTGATGCCACGATGTACCGTCAAATGATTGGTTCGTTGATGTATTTGACGAACACGAGACCAGACATATGCTTTGCTGTGAACACCCTGAGCGAGTTCCTGACAGATCCAAGACATGTTCACCCGATTGCTGCAAAGCATATATTGAGGTACATTAAGGATACAATTGGCTATGGGCTCAAGTATGAGGCGAATCAGAAGATTAACCTGAATGGTTATGATGATTCGGATTGGACAGGCAGTGCCACTGATAGGAAGATCACTTAAGGATGTTGCTTCAGTATGGGATCCGATATGATCTCCTGGTTTAGCAGGAAGCAGTCATGCGTGGTGTTGTCCTCCAAACTACACACCAGCAGCGGAAATCTTTCGAAAGCTGTCTCTTCACTACAAGTGAGAGAGGTGTGGCCTTGGGGGCAAGCAATGAGCCAGGTACTGTCACCTGAATCCCAGCTCCTCCGTTTAGGCTAACTCTTAACGAAGCCAAGGGGGGTAGTCCCTACAAAAGAGTTTCACTAAGGCTCTAGTATTTATAGTGTTTTTTGTATGGGGTGATGCGGATGAGTGTTGTTTTAGGAGTTTTTGTGATGAGACCAAAATATGAGACAATGAACAACAGATAATAAGCAATCCACGTTGCGAAAATAAGAGAACAAGATGGCAATATGATTCAAGACTTGATTAAATTACTAAAGCATTCACAATATGAAATAAACACAAGGACAAATGGTCCTGATCAATATATGTGCTTTCAAACAACCAGTGCCTTATGGAGTCAAAGAAAAATAAAGATTGTCATGTTGAAAGTGTGAGTCTTGAAGAAATGTCGTTTGTGAGATCGTTGTGCAGATTATCTTTGTAAATTGAAGATTTTAATGGTCTTGATTATTAGGATAAAACCAAGGATACTCAAGAGAAAGTCCGGAAAGACAGTATCAAGTGCCTCCGTTCAAGGACATGTCGGGCCACCCAGTGCTCTAGTCAGGGCGCACAATGCTAACCAGCAAACTAGAGGCTGAACATGAAACCCCGACGCCCCCACTAGGAGATTACCCACTGAACTTATCTTATCGCTCAACTCCGGATTGGTTGGTTATGGGGGTGAAAGTTTTATTAGTTATCACCTATGAATTTAACAAGTCTTCCACCTTTCTGAGTACTAGCCCAACCGTTTCCGGTTGGCAGAGCATACGGGTGTTGGACGATCAACCAAAAGTAAATTTATTAGGGGGAAAATGTGGGTTGAAATATTTTATTATTTAGAGTACTTGTTCAACTCTCCGACAGAGAGCGCTCTTGACTTGGTCTTAAGACCACAGTTCAAGAGACTTCCTACTTTAAAAATGCCTAATACAGGGGGAACGTGCAAGTCTATATGCTCTCCGATAGAGAGTGCTCTCGACTTGGATTTGGCCAAGTTCAAGAGGCTTTGTTCGTTTTATTGCAAGAAAATGAAAAGTTTGTGGAAATAATTATGAAGTTTTGCAGAATTAAATCAAGTGATAGCTCAAAAGAAATATAAAGATAACTGGCATGCTACTTGGAAAATGAAATGAAATAACTGAAAGATCTAGTGTTCTACCAAGCAATTCTACTCTAAAGGTGGGATCAACCTCCGAACAAGGTCAACCACTAGAACCGTCAGTCTTGGAAACCTTCCAGCTAGCTGGATGTCCACAAGAAGCTGATGGGGGGACGAGAAGCTACCACAAAGTTATGTGGCCTTTGGGATACAATCCCAAAGTTTGCTTACTCTAGTCAAGACTTGGAAGAGAAATTAATCTAAGTACAAAAATAAAGACTAATATATGAACTTGAAAAAGATGAGATCTAAACTAAGCATGCACAACACTCTTCCCCAAATGGGGAAGAAACCCAAAAAAGTGGAGGCCTCCTCCACTTGAACTTTTTATTAGATGATTACAAATGCCTTGGGTTTAAAACCTTTGAAGGACTTTAGAGAGATAAAACTTGAATGAAAAAAATGAAAACTCTTATGAGTTTGTACAAAGGATAATGGTTTAGTTCAAGTGACATTCATGGTTTGCATTTCTCCTTGGTTTGAACTTCACTTGAGCTTCTCTTTGGCTCTTTCTTGGATCTTGCTTTTTTGAAAGCTTTTTCAAGTTCTCTTCCTTTTTTGAAACACCTACACAAGTCTCAAAGATTTCTTAAAACAAAGCACCCATTAGTCATTAGAAGAAAAACAAGATTTTAAGCTATTGAACCTAGAATCCTAAAAAGAATTTAAAACTATGTTTTATGAGATTTTTATTTCAAAACATGTGTAAAAATGCAAACAGACCAGCAAACAAAAGTGCTCCAAAAAATGGTGGGAATGAAGTTGAACCCACAATATTTTTAGCTATCCTATATGCAATTTTTTCTATCTTTGAAATGAAACTATAAAACTAGGAAAAATAACTCAAAATGCAAGCCCTAAATATTTTAAAGATGCATGAACTAACCCTTTTCAAAATGAAAACTTATCAATCTTTTAAACAAACTAATTCTAACTCAAACCTCTTTTTTGATGCTTGTTTCCTTTGTAGATTTGATGGAAGGGAGATGGAAGCAAAGGAGGAAAAGACAAAGGGAAAATGAGGCAAAGAAAGAGAAAACGAATGGGTAAGAGAGATGGCAAAACGAGTGGGAGGATGAAAGGGAAAGGGAAGACTAACCTAAGGTGGACAAAGCTAGGGCAAGGAGAGATCTAGGACGAGAGGAAGATGGGCTAGCAGATCAAGGCGAAAAGATTCAAGGAGAAGAAATGATGGCTTGAAGAGGGGAGCCTTTTAGAACCAAAGTAACCAGTTTGAAGTTTTGAATAATGGATGGATTTTTTATGAACTTCTCAAGCTCAACCTTGAAGCACAGATCGATCTTTTGAAGACCCCTGAAATGCACAAAAGTTAGCAAAATGATGACAAAGGGGAGGAAGAAGCAACCAAGCTCAAGATCCCACTTTGCACTTAGGAGATCTGCAAAACCAAGCCACTTCAACAATGATTTGATCAAGTCTAGTATGATTAACCAAAAAAGACAAGAAGAGCATAAGTATAACAGATTACTGTTTGCTACTTCTAGATCTTAATTAACCAAGCATAAATGAATAAGTTGAACCCAAATATTCATTCCATGGACATAAAAAGGACTTCTAAGCTAGAATGATCAAACAATTATATATGAAATAGCATTAATAAAACAACATCACCTCATTGAAGCTTTAACAATTTCTCATGGACCAATGTGCACATCAATAGACCTCCAAAGTCGATTTATTTCCAATAGCAAAAAGCTAGAACACGATTACAAATTGGCAGAGTAAGTTTGCCCAAAAGATCCATGAGATAATAACCCAAATGGGCCTCTCTTAAATAACAAAACCAACAGCTAAAACCCTAATTCGAATTTGGCTAAAGGGAGCCAAATAACACTTGACAAAACTTGATTTCCAATCACAAACTAGTCATCAGGAGGCTTGGAGTGGTAGCAGATGAGTTGGCATAGGTTTGGCAAAGCATGGGAAGCTCCACCTACCAATGGAGAGCCCCCAACTAGGATCCACGTGAGCACAAGAGGAGAATGCGTGAGCTAGATGAGGGTGACGTGAGCTTCTCTAGGGTGTGCGAGTTGGCATGGGTTGGAGGGTGAGTGACAAGTGCGAGTTTGAGTGGGAGCCAAGCTAAGTGATCACATAAATCAAGGAAGGCGCCTACCTCTAGCTAACCAACCCATTCATCATATGACACATCACCAAATCGAAATCTCAAGGAGGGAGGGCGAATTCTCTATTGGAGTTTGACTTATGCTGATTGGATAGTGGTCTGGTTGATGACTGCGATGATTGGAATCTTCATTAATGTCCAGTGCCATGTCAATTAGCCTTTTATTTTATTCTTTTCTGATTATTTTGGAGAGATTTGGAATTTTGGATATCTCCAAAATATTCAATTTTATTATTTTAATTAATAATTTCTCTGTAAATGGCTTTTTAGAGAAAATATTAATTATGAGGCTGAATTGACATCCGAAAGTTGGGTTTAGCTGGTCCATGAGTCATGTGTGATTTTTGGCTTATGAAACGAGCCATCAATCACTAAATTCGGACCCCGGATGACTGACATATTACAGACTCAAATTTCTCCATTTAAACTATAGAGAAATTTAATTAAAATTTAAAAATAATTAAAAATTAAAAAACCCCAAATCCAACGCGTCCGGTAAAATTTTTTCTGGGAGTCCCAGAGACTTAGGACATGACCAAAACCTAATCTAATAGTGTCTAGTAGGTTTATACATATTAGTTGGACTCTAATAACCCCCCACGGCTCAAATTTTCAAAATCGGGCATTCCAGCTTTGGAGGAAGCAGGAGAAAACCTCATCGATTATACATCGCCTTAAGCAAAGTATAATTGACAAGGGAAAAAACTCCCTGGAATACCTTAGTTGCTTAATCAAGTCATGGGGAACCGAGCCACTCAGACCCTACTAGCACACTTTGTTACAAACCCCCATGGGGCCATGGTCATGTCGACTCAAAAACAAAACTAGCTAGCCAAAACTAGCTAGACCCAAATATCTGAAACCCAGATACTCTAGAAGTGAACACTGATGTGTTCCAACATTGGCGGCTCAATAAGGTTTCAACTATTGTACAGATATAGTTGATAACACGTGGCACTAAGTACAGCCAAAGCAGAGTATGTTGCAGCTTGTTTGGCTAGTTGTGAGGCAATATGGCTTCGGAAGCTATTGTCAGATTTGTATGATCTCCAGTTAGAGGCGACTTGTATCTACTGTGACAACCAGAGTTGTGTGAAGTTGTCCGTGAACCCGATGTTCCACAAAAAGTCGAAGCATATTGAGATCAAGTATCACTATATCCGGGATATGGTGCAGAGAGGAGTAGTGAAGCTCCAGTATGTGGCGACAAACGAGCGTATAGTCGATGTGTTGACCAACCGTTAGCAAGAGTGAAGTTCGAGTACTTCAGAGAGAAGCTTGGTGTTATCTAGATCGAGGCTCCTCGAAAGAGGGAGTGATGAGACTGGAATACGCAGATGCACTAGAGCTAGTTCTCGCATGGTGGAAGACGTAGGTGGTCCTTGGGACGTAATGCACTTGGTGTGCTCCGGGCTGTACTCCCATGTTGGAGAAGATGTAGAGCTGGGTCTCGCATGGTGGAAGACGTAGGTGGTCCTTGGGACGTAATGCACCTGGGGTGCTCCTGACTGTACTCCCATGCTAAAGACTTTGAGAGGTCCACCGGTCACAAAGAGACTTTGTGTGTTCCTAGGCAGGATCTCGCATGGTGGAAGACGTAGGTGGTACTTGGGATGTAATGCACTTGGGGTGCTCCTGACTGTGATCCCATGCTAGTACATGCGGACTGATTGTTGAGAGACGTAATGCACCTGGGGTGCTCCTGGGTTGTACCCACTGGGTGGGAGACGCAGGTGGTCTGTTGGCCATGGGGTGTGCATATGGGTTGTGCTCCGTGTATGATGTTGAGATGACCTTGATACGATGAGTTGATATTAGGAGACGCAGGTGATTGTTGTGGCAATGTAATATGTGGTTTTGGGCTATACCTACTTGATAGCTTGCTCGCAGAGATGATGAAGACCTACAAAGAGCTAGGCCTACATCCAGCATGAAAAAGGGTTGGCTCTGTAGAACTTCTTAAGACAGATAGATTCGAGAGATGTCACTAATCAATGATAACCAAAATGAGGATTGCAGCAATAGTGACGATGATGACCCAGGGTTGATGATGATGTTCCAGCATTGAAGATGATCCAACGATGGCGACATTGTCCAGAATTTGTGTCCAAAGTGTTGATGTCTGTGGCAAGAGAATACCTTCCTAGTTAAGAGGGAGTGTTGTTGTAAATGTAACTTCGGAAGATATTCACTTGTATTTTATAGTTATATTTATTATTGTATTTTACTTGTACCTCCGACTGAGATGTTTTTCCTCTGTTCGAGGATGTCATTATTATGTCTAGTCATGCAAGGTCATTGAGGTAAAACCTCCATTGTAAGTCGGGCCATTAGATCCCCCAAATGTCAAATGTAAAATGTATTATTAAGTCCCCTTGGACAAGTCGGCCCATTCAGGTTAGTGAGGCCGACCTAATTAGGAATTAGGTCGCCCAAACATAAAGTATAAATAGAGAGCTTTGCTCTCTCATTTGGACACACCACTCACTCACTCAAGTTCGCATTAGCAAGAGAGAGAAGACAAGTTTGCTAAGAAGAAAGAGAGAAGTTGCAGAAGACATATATTTGGATTTTCCATTTTGCTTTATATTGTATTAGTGGTGAATCTATCTTGTGGAAGTTGCGGGGTTTTCACCTTTATGGTTTCCCCAAGGAAAACTATTGTGTCTATTGTGTTTTTCTATGCTTGTTATTCTTTTAGTTAAAGATCTTAGTTAACATTGAATTAAAGTGCAAACTCTAATAGTGAGTGAATTAACTTAATGTGTAAAACTTAAGAATTGCAAAACTGTCGCTTTTGGTATCCCAAAGCTCAGACTAGCCAGCGATGTGTAGAGCATAAGCAGAGTAAGCAAAATATTTGTTCCAACTGATTAAACTCTCCAACAGAAAGCACTCTTGATCTGCTTAAAGTGAGATGCAATAGATTTGAAAAAAAAGAAAAAGAACTCTTCGGTAGAGAGCTCTCTTGATCCGCAAAAGCGATATTCAAGAGGTTTTGATGAGTAAAACTTTAATAACAGAATAAGAGATATAAAGTACTTTAAGTAAAGCAAAAAATCACAAGTTATCTAATTACTACCCAAGAGTCTCTTTTAGGTCAAAAACCCTACTCGGGAAAGCAAGGGGATTAGTAGTTGATTTAGCATGCAATAAATCTAAAAAAAGATAAAATTGCAAAATTCAAAGAACTTTTAAAAAATTTGCAAAATTGAAATTCTAACTAAAAATGAATTTTAACTTTTGTGAAACTGAAAGCTAGCCTAACATGATACTACTCTAGTTCAGTGCAAGTAGAAAGGAAAATAAAAAATTGGAAGATAAAGGCTTCCCCCAAATGGGGGAAGAAGGGTGTGGGAACCGTAATGCCACTTGCTCTTTATTTAGAAATTATTACAACATTAATTAATAACTCTCCGATAGAAAGCGCTCTTGATCTGCAAAAATTGCGAGATTCAAGAGACTTTAAACGTTCAATGAAAGCTGAGGAAAAGAAGGGGATTGAAGAAGAGGGATTTTTTTAATGTTTTATGCTAAAAAATTTGCCCCTTTTCTTCGCTTTCCTGTAAAATAAACACTAAAACCAGCAAACAAAAGGTTATGGAAAGTGCCCAAAATCACTTTGAAAGCGTTTGGGCAACGTTAGAAAATTATGCGAAAAAATTATTCAAAGCTATGCTAAGCAGAAATAAAGCAGTAACTAAGATAAGTTGGTTGTTTAGACCAACTTACTTAGGATCTTGGACAGCCTTATAGGGAAGCCAATAGATAGCACTAAAATGCTTGATTTGACTTTTGAAAACCACAAACTAATCTATCCTTCAAGCTTTTAAAATAAATAAAAAATTTAAACTTGCAAAGTAATAGAATAGCGATTTTAGATCTAAGTAGAAAATGAAACTTTTATGCTTTTAGATCTAAAATAAGAGCATGAGATCTGTTACCTCCTAATTTGTACATTAGGTAGATTTCATGCAAGTCGCCAGGGTTATGAACATGTTCAGTGTTCATCGTCAGTGTTCAGAAGTTCATCAGGCCAAATTTTTGGCCCTTTGTAAAAATTGCATGTCCAGACCCCCATGGGGGAATTGTAATAAGTTGGCCTTGTTATCACACAACTTGCAGTTGTCCCTAAAGGTTGTCCTATCCAGGACGGTAGAGGTGTTGGACAACTAAAGAGGTGACCCAAGAGATGCCACGGTTCCCAATGCAAGTTGGTGTCACGCTAACCGAGGCCCTCTTCAGTTTAGATCAAGCCTAAGCAAGACCAAGGGGGAGACCCTAGCTAGCCAATGAGGACTAGTGAACCTATTCAAGACCTCCTAGGGATGTGTGAATATGAAGTATGGAGAGATCAAGGGTAGATTGCATCTAGATCTAGTATGGATAAGTGGACCCAAAGAGTTAGGGCTTGGTTGAAGAGGCTTATGATATGACAAATATTCAACCAAGTAAGGGATAAGGTCACTTATAGGTTTAAAGTAGTAGATCTAGATAGATCTAATGCCAAGTATGGATATCCAAGTGGGGCCCACCCTGAAAGTGAGGAAAATGAACAAAAAGGGGTCCACAAGGTGAAGATCAAGGTAAAATGGCACTAGGGGGTTTGCTATGATGTAGATCTATGCATTTATGAAAGAGCAAGCAATACCCACATGTGGGATCTAGCAAATGGCCACTTACCCAAGGAGTGCGACTTCCTCAAGAGAGGGTTAGTGCCTTAGATCGGGGGGTAAATGGAGTCCGATTTCCACCAAACTTTAGATCGAGAAGGTGGGTTTTGTTACCAACTTTTTTGTACCATAGTTGGATTATCTGAGGAGCCGCCATTTGACAAGTATGATGAATGTTTGTACTCCAGTGTATCAGATGATCCAACATTTGTGACTAGCCAATTTTGGCTAGCCAGTTTTGTTTTTTAGTCAACATGACCATGGCCCCATGGGGGTTTGTAATAAAGTGTGCTAGTGGGATTTGAGTGTCTCGGTTCCCCATGACCCGATTAAGCAACTAAGGTATTCCAGGGAGTTTTTCCCTTGTCAATTATACTTTGCCTACAGCCGAGCTATAATCGATGAGGTTTTCTCCCGCTTCCTCCAAAGCTGGAATGCCCGATTTTGAAAATTTTGGCCATGGGGGGTTATTAGAGTCCAACTAATGTACATAAGCCTACTAGACACTATTAGAATAGGTTTTGGTCATGTCCCAAGTCCCTAGGAGCCCCAGAAAAAATTTCGGAAAATTTTTACCGGGTCCGTCGAATTTGGGTTTTTAATTATTTTTTAAATTTAATAAATTTCTCTATAGTTTAAATAGAGAAATAATAATTTGTAATATGTCAGTCGTCCGGGTTCCGAATTCAGTGATTGATGGCTCGTTTCATAAGCCAAAAATCACACATCACCTATGGACCAGCTAAACCCCACTTTCGGATGTCAATTCGGCCTCATAATTAATAGTTTCTCTAAAAAGACATTTACAGAGAAATTATTAATTAAAATAATATAATTGAATATTTTGGAGATAATCAAATCTCTCCAAAATTAATCAATTTGAATAAAATAAAAGGCTAAATGACATGGCAATAGACATTTATGAAGATTCCAATCAACTCCAAGTGACTTCAGTTAGTTATCCAGTCACCAGAAGATTTCCCACTCAAGCAAATCCGCCCTCCTTCCTTCAAAATTCGATTTAGTGAAGTGTCACTTGATGTATGGGTTAGTTAGCCTAAGGTAGGCGCCTTCCTTAATTTGTGTGATCACTTTGGCTTGGCTCCCATCTAAAAATCCACTTACCACTCCACTTGTCACTCCACATCACCTCTTTCAAGCTCACGCATGCCCTCATCTAGCTCACGCCTTCACCTAATTCCTCACGTGTATCCAAGTTGGAGGTTGGTTATTGGATGGTGAAACTTCCCATGCAATCACCAAAGTCGAGTCTTGCCACCTCCCTTCCTTCTTTATATTTTCCAAGTATTATCTATCTCTCAAAAGTCCTTCAAGGGTTTCAAATCCATGGCATTTGTAATCAAGTTAATAAAAGTTCAAGTGGAGGAGGCCTCCACTCTTTTGGTTTTCTTCCCCATTTGGGGAAGAATGTTGTGGCGCGATTAGCTTAGATCTCAGCTTTCCAAGTTCTTAGTTTTTTTCATTTTATACTCTAAATCAACATTTTATTTTCATCTTGTACTTCTCTTCCAAGTTTTGACCAGAGTAAGCCAACTTTGGGATTTGTCCCAAAGGCCACATAGTTTTGTGATAGCTTCTCGTTCCCCGTTAGCATCTTGTGGACATCCAGCTAGCTGGAAGGTTTCCAGGACTAACGGTTCTAGTGATTAGCCTTGTTCGGAGGTTGATCCCACTTTAGAATAAATCTACTTGGTAGAACACTAGATTTTGTTTTATGTTATCTTCAGATCATCTTTCTTTGTGGTTATCCTTATATTTTTAGTCACTTTCAGTTTCATTTATTTCTTTAAGTTTTCACAATTGCTTCATTTCTTGCAATAAAACGAACAAAGCCTCTTGAACTTGGCCAAATTCAAGTCAAGAGCACTCTCTATCGGAGAGCATATAGATTTGCATTTTCCCCCTGCATTAGACATTTTAAAGTAGGAAGTCTCTTGAACTGTGGTCTTAAGACAAGTCAAGAGCGCTCTCTGTCGGAGAGTTGAACAAGTGCTCTTAATAATAAAACATTTTCAATCCACATTTTCCCCTTAATTAATTTATCTTGGTCGTTTGTCCAACACCCGTATGCTCTGCCAACTGGAAACGATTGGGCTAGTACTCAGAAAGGTGGAAGACTTGTTAAGCTCATAAGTGATAACTAATAAAACTTTCACCCCCATAACCAACCAATTCGGAGTTGAGCGATAAGATAAGTTCGGTGGGTAATCTCCTAGTGGAGGCATCGGGGTTCCATGTTCAGCCTCTAGTTTGCTGGTTAGCATTGCGCGACCTGGCTAGAGCACTGGGTGGCTCGACATGTCCTTGAACGGAGGCACTTGATACTGTCTTTCCGGACATTCTCTTGATATCCTTTGGTTTTAACCCTAATAATCAAGAACACCTAAAACACTTAAAATTTACCAAGAACAATTTCAAAACGATCTCACAAACAACTACTTTGACTTACATTTTCTAGCATCACAAGCATTTCCTTTGACTCCATTTGGAACTGGTCTTTAAAGACTTCTATATATCTTCTGAATCTGGACCATATGTCCTTGTCATTTGTTTGATGCTTATCTTGTGGATGCTTTGTTTTAATTCTAAGTCAAAGTATATTGTTCATCTTCTGAATTGTATCTTGTGGAATTTGCAACATGAATTGCGTGTTTAATTGTGTTCTCATCATCATACAAAAACTCCTAAACAACACTCATCTGCATCACCCCACACAAAAAACACTTAAAACACAAGAGCCTTAGTGAAACTCTTTTTTAGGGACTACCCCCCTTGGCTTCATTAGGAGTTAGCCTAAATGGAGGAGCTGTGATTCAGGTGACAGTACCTGGCTCATTGCTTGCCCCCAAGGCCACACCTCTCTCACTTGTAGTGAAGAGACAACTTTCGAAAGATTTCTGCTGCTGGTGTGTAGTTTGGCGGACAACAGGTTTTAATTAATAAGCCCAAATTCTTTTTTTCAGCGAAAAAAAAACCATACTATTGCTATTCAAACGTGAATCAAATAGTACAAATGTGCATAAGCCTATAATAGACTTATCAAAAGATCCAGAAGAAATTAATCCCAAATATTTGCTAGATCCAAGTAGATCTAAAAAATAAAAAATGCAAGGGTTTTAACTTTTAGGGTGTAAATGACCAATGGATAAAAATGCATGGAACTAGATACATACCTTGTAGAACATACCTCAAAAGCTTGTGGCCACCTTGCAAATTGATAATTTTTCCCCTGTGTGTATATTCAAGTGTGATATCCAAAGCTCCAAGTGAAATCACACTTCCTCCAAGTTGGCTAGTTTTCCCTCGTCTCGCAAGAAAAGATCTATATGAGAATCGATCTAGCAAAAGAATGACAATAATGATGAAAAGATGAAAGATAAAGCATCATCTATGTCACTAAGATACAATAATGATACTCCCTGAGACAAAAGGCTAATCCAAAGGTAAGATATAGGGTTTCCCCACAATAGCGTCCCTCAAAATCGTCCTCGTCTTCTCCAATTTGGCCTCCCTGCAGAAAAAGTTTGAAGCCCCAAGATCCACAAATGATACACAGAGAAAAGATTGTATATTCAACTTGCAAAAGAATCCATCAAGACTAGAGAAGAAGATCCACAAGATAGTATTTTTATTCCAAGTTTGAAGAGCTCCAAAGATGCCTTTACAATACGGGGGTCTCTTCCTTAAATAGGATGAGGGAGACCAAAACCCTAAACCACTTTTGAAAACTAGTGGTTGAGATCAAAAGATACAATAATATAATCAACGACTAAGATGAGCCGGTACAAATATGACATGGATCACTCACATGAGGGAAGGCGCACATCACTAAAAACACCCTAGGGAGAATGGCGCACTACACAAGGGAGACTAAAACACATGTGCCACATAAGATGAATAGGACAAGTGACTAGGAGCACATGGTGGGGCTTGGAAGTATTATTCCCCTTCACTAGCATCACTCCATGGCACAATAATATAACATGAGACTCAATGACATGTCATAATACACAAATGATCAAATCTTGTCCCCCTCAACTGAGAGAAGAATACATCAAATCACATCCTGATGACTGTGTGGGCCACACTGACTGCTGCAAACTGATCTGGAAGGAGTGGGATACACCATAGATGACCTCAGAGCAGACCTCATGCCAAAACCTTGCCTCAATTGCCCAAATCGAATTCCTTTGACCTTTTTATTCCATTTTTAATCCTATTGAAAAACCATCAAACTGTCCATCGCTCACTCTCTGGTGCCTACGCTGAGAAACCAACCGTGCCATCATGTCCGAAAGGGGGGTAATATGGTAAAAACAAGTGGCTGGACCACCCCCTTCCTCTGTAGCTCCCTAGGCAACGACTAGCCTACAATGCACTAGCTGGACACGTCACATCAACATGGCCAAACTGGTCAATAGGTGGAAGACTGCTCAAATCATGTCCGAGAGTGCCTGAAACTGAAAGATAAGTGTCTCAATGGATCCAGAAGACCCAAATCCAATAGAGATGAGTACTCATACACCTCATGGTAACCTGTAAGATCATTTGAAGGGTCCACCATACCCGGATAAGTAAAAATATGATGATCTAGAAATAATAATAATCATGAAAAACTGCATCAATCATCATCTGAAGTTTGTTCCCATCATATGGAGTCATCAAGAGGTATACAAAGCACCATAGATCAACATCACGTAATAATATTGGTCCATCTCATCACGGATCCCAAGGTTGACCTTGGTCAGACTAAGTTTGACCGAACAAATTGATCAAAATATGACCCTAGCCAAAGAAGCCATGCTGTTGCAAGTGCAAATGTTTAAGACATGCTCTCTAAATCATTTTCATAGCAAGACTCCAAAGTATTAAGCATCATTTCAGTGGCAGTTAATAAATAATAATATGTTAGTTAAATAACTTACTTTCAAGAAGAATCTCAAGAATATACTCGTTTGTAAACATGATCAAATTGCTAGCAAAGGGTGAACTCTAAGGATACAAGGCTACGATGAATGGGGATGAGTTGACTGACTTGACACAATGATACTTTGGATGAGGGACTTGGTGTTACACACTTAAGCGTGTGCTAGACAAAGAATACACAAGGAATGGCGGTGTCTCACAAATGGGTAAGTTGTTCAAAGAAGCGTTTATTCAACCTTGGCAAAAAGTCTACTACTAGAACTGTTAGTTTTTCATCATCTATGTCAATACGATCTAGGATCTTAACTGAGAGAACAACATGTACAACATATCAAACACAAGAGACAAGAGACACAAAGCATTTCACCAGAAAAAACCAAGAAGGTGAAAAACCCCGCAACTTCCTCAGAGATAGAATGAGCACCAATACAAAGATCACAAAGATCAAACCCCAAAACAAGAGATGGTCTCCTAGCAGCTTCTCCTCCTCCACTTGTGCGCAGTCCTCCTCTCTCTCACTAATGTGAAGTGAGTGAGTGAATGAATGAATAAACAGAGAGGTGCTCATCTCTATTTATACTTTACCTTTACTTGCCTTTTACTCTAACTGGGCCGACCTCCCTTAGGAGAGTCTAATAACCCATTACCACTTGTCACTGGGCCGACCCCACTAGGGTGGTCTAATAACCCTTTAACTCATACAAGGCCTATCTAATAACCCATCAAGTATAAGTTACGACACTTACAATGTAACTTGCGACACTTGCAAATACAAATGACGACACTTACAACAGGAGAAATAATACATCTCTGTTGGGGATACAATAAAGTACAAATGTAATACATAAGTGAATATCTTCCAAAGTTACAAATACATCAACAAGAACCACCGTGAACTAGGTGTCCGGCTAACCGTAACTTGAGGTTCTAGGGGACACTTAGAATTCGCTGTCTCTTACTCCATATCATATCATAACCTGTAGGCTCAATGAAGAAAATTTCACATAAGGTCAACAGTCTTTAGATTTGGCATATGTTTAACCACTGCTTTATTTGGACCTTTCATTTCATTTCACATAATTTCATGGCCAACAATCTTTAGATTTAGCATACATTTATCCATTGCTTTTTAGGCCTAATATGACCCCTCTGGGATTTTGCATGTTCTTACAAGCACAACTAATCGCAAGTTTCATCCGGGGTGCATTTACATTTCATAGTATTGAATTTCATTTCCATTTCATAGCCCTTTTCATTGGGCTTTACAAGATATAACAATAATTTGCTTCAAGTGTAGTACAATTTTCTTCAAGTTTTAGTCAACACTACTCAAACAACTAGGGGGACTTTTGCAAATCAAAACCACACATCGGGGCAACCGACTAGAGTGATAAAGGCATACAATCCACTTACTAAAAGCAAGTTTTGTTGCCAACTCAGAGCTGTAACACAAAATAAACATGGATGCATGTCCAACACAGAGGTAAAAGCGGGGAGGTCCTCCATATCACAAGTGAAGGTGTAAGTCAGGGTGAAGATCAACAAATGAGGAAAGATGAATGGATGGACAGAGACAAGTGGAAATGGTGCCTAAGCTAGCAAGTCAAAGAGACAATAAATGATCATGTTCACATTCATAGGAAGGTAAATACCAACAAGTATAAAGCAAGAGTTTCCAAATGTCAGTAATACAATCATGCATATAATCCATAACAACCAATTTCATTTCAGTATTAATATACTGCCAGATCATAATTACTATATACCAAGTCAATGCGATCAAAATGACCTAAACAACAAGTTAATAACATCAATGCACATCATATATATACTGGGTCACATATCACATATGTAATCTGAACCAACTACAACCACTGAGAACACTGCATCTGAAACACTGAACACTGCCCTGTATCTATATGGAACAAAAGGTCATATCGGTCATCAAATTTGAGTCTCAAGGCTCAGACTTGGCATAACGACTACTAAATGTCTGATATAAAGATGCTCTGATGTGTGAGTGATCATAAATAATGCTTCTCATTGTTACCAACTGAGTTGCACTTCAGTTGGACTTCAGTGAGCCGCCAGTATTGCACAATTACTTGTGCCTTTTTTCGGAGTTCAGAAGTTCCAAGTTTGACCTTTCAGGGCCCCTTTTTATTTTTTTGTAATGCATGACCATGCCCCACGGGGTTTGTAATAAAGTGTGCTAGCATGGTGGTCTTTGACTGACTCGGTTCCCTAGGACTTGACAACCAATGAAGGTATTCCAAGGAATTTTTTCCCTTGTCGATTATGCTTTGCGTTTAGTCGAGTATAATCAATGAGTTTTTCTTCTGCACCTCCAAAGCTGGAATGTTCAAAGTGGTGGTTAGGGCTTAGAGGGTTATTAGAGCCCATTTTGTAACAGTTATAAACATGCTAGACTCTAAAATTTTGTCGTTTGGTCATGTAATGGGTCCCCCTGAGGTTTCAGTCAATTCCGAGAAAATTTTTTTTTTCGCATTTTTAAGCCATTTTTTTATGGTTTAAATGAAAATTTTTTGTGGTGATAAAAGTGTGATCCAGAGTCGGAATTTGGCGCAGGGATGCTCGCTTTCAAGCTCATAGCATCCTCTTTACCCTCGTACCCGGTTTTCCTATGTTTCGGGCGACCAAAACGTCTTGTGGAGCAGTTTTTCCTATCAGAGCTACAGAATGGCACTTTAATGCTAAAAAAGCATCAAATTGCACCATGATCAAAAATTAAATTTATTAAAAAATTGAATAAGGCACATGCCAAATGACATGGCATGAGTTCACTTAAGGTGGGCGACTTCATCAAAATATTAAAGCATGTGAGTGGTGGTCGAATTAAAGATTGAAGCATTTAATTTCAAATCCGTACGGATTACCTTCACGTGGGCCAAACCTCTCCTTCACGGCCGTGTTCTTTTTTGGATTGAAGCATGGTGTTGTAAGTCTTGAGGTGGGCGACTACCTCTAAGGAACAAAGCATATGATTAAGATCATGTTAAAAGTCAAGCATGAAACATTCTATTCCATGCTACGCATTACCTTCATGTGGGCCACAGTGATGTACAAAATTGGAGTGTGATAAGTCACTTGGTGGGTGCCTACCTCTTGTGAGGTGGCACAACCCACTTGGATAGGCTTCCAATTATACCTCCAAATCAAAACGCTTCATCAAAAGCTCCATCAAAGGAGGAAACATCACCATGCTCCTCTCTTCCTCACGCATGAGCAGCTTTCACAAGTCGGCAGCTTCTATTTCAAAGAGTTTTTCCCCAAGAGAATGGTACTTCTCCATTGGCTGCCCTCCTTAGGGTTTTGCGCCCTAGCTTCATGCTTTGGCTATTTATTGAGGAGCTGAGGTCTGTTGTAAACCATCTAAAGGTGGAACCTCTGCTTGTATATTGTATTATTTTGTTTGAGTTCAAGAGTAAATAAAGAGAAGGTTTTGGAGGCTACATTGTGGTTGCATGTCATGTGTGGATGCTTGATACTTCAAAGCCATGGAGGTAACTTGTATCTTTGCATAATTATTTGGTATATTGTTGGGATTGCATTTGACCTTGTAAGGGAATTTATATTTCGATAGGGTAAGGAATAAGATCTGACGCTTATTGCTTATTATACAATAATATGAAATGTTTCAAATACTTTGCATCTCTTGCTTGAATGCTTGTATTTAGAAGTCTTTCATTTTATTTATATCCGTGCTTTTAATCCTGTTGTGCAAGTTTTGTGTGAGATCTTTTGCAGGTAGATCCAAGCTTAAGGAGGAGGCATGCATGTTAGCTTTGCCATTTCCCAAGCAATTTCAAACGGAAGTGTAGTCCCTCTTGTACTAACTCTTGTGAAGGCTCCGCTCGCCCATCTCTTTCAAGCTCAAAACTCAGTTTTTCTTACCTTTGGCTCAACATACTTTCAAATCTAAATTGGTTACGGTTTCTATATTGTTCTAGATCTAAAATTCGAAAATCCTAAGAAGTAGATCTAATTTCCTTTACTAATGCTATCATATTATTAAATCCAAATCTTAAAGTTCATTAGTGAAAAGCTGGTTTACTAAAGATTTATCTAGCATTTTAGGCTCATTGCATTAAGAAGTAGTTTGAGTTTTAAGTTGTTTTTTAGGCATTTCAGCCTTTTTTTAGCTCGCTGGTTTTTTGGTTCTGCATATTAGAAAATAATTTTAAAATCAATTAAAGACTCAAAAAATTGTCCAAAACACCTTTTTTACATACAAGTTTAGCTAGATTTCTTTTTTTTGCAATTTCTAGCATTGTCAGAACACTCTTCAAATGTTTTGATTGTCTTTTTAATTAACATTTGCTTGCTGGTCTGATTTATTTATCCAAGAGGTTGGAGCTAAAAAACTCACAAGACAAGCATTCGAAAGCTTCTTGAACCACCCTGAGAACCAGTTTTCCAAGCACTTTTGTTTTTCTTTCATAATTGTAAACTGACTTCTTCTCTAAGCATAAAGGGCAAGCAATGTTTCACTTCTAGTCCATTTTGTAAACGCAAGAATAAAAAGAGCATAGCTCAAGCAATCCCTGCGCTTGACCCCAACCCCCCCTGGGGGGGTTCACACCTTTTTTTTTTTTACTTCTCGCATTTCTTTTCTAGTTTTTCGTCTTAGATTAGTTTTATTTGAGCAGTAGTAATTAGACAACTCCATCAAGCACACAAAGCATCCTAGGGGGACTTACAATCTATTCTCAATCATTAACTTTTGTGCTACAAAATAAACCACAATTGTTCTAAAAAAAATCAACTAAAATTAACCCTCGTTGATCTACCAAAGTACTCCACCATTTGGTGTGAAGAAAATATATTCTTGGGGTTTAGTGTAGATTAATTATCCACTTCAATCATAATAAAACAGACCAACACCCCAAACCTAAAGTATGCTCTTAACTGCTGCAGCTTAGTCTGGACATGTCGGGTTAATCAGAAACAGGTGCAAGGTACTTAGTTTATTAGGACAATCCAATCTCACCTTTCTTAGCGGATTCAGGAAGTTGCATGGGTGTATACTGTAGAGTAAGCAGGCTACTTTAAGAAGGTTTATCATCGCCTGGTTGGACACTCGGTTAAGCCGCTAAAGCACTCAGTCCAAAGAGCTAGATCTGGTTGGGCCAAACTAAGAATTAACCCATTCCTTAATCCACTCACTTAATAATCTTAAAATTTACCAACTGAGACACTGCAATACTTTCACCGAGACCACAGAAGCAACCCTCGCAAGCACTCCATTTTCATCGGCACTAATATTTAATATTTCTTTGTTTAAGTTAATTTTTACCAATGTCATGAATGGTGTTGTATCTTAAAGCTGTGGGTTTTAATTTCATATTGCAGTGATTTATGGTTTATGTTTAAGTTATTTCATCATAACTCCTAGAGTAGACTTTTACTTTTATTCTATATTAAAAACCTTAGTTCACTTTTTATAGGGACCACCCCCCTTGGATTCGCTAGGAGTAAGCCTAGACGGAGGAGTCGAGTAATCAGGTGACAACACTTGACTCTCACTTGCCCCCAAGGACACATCGAGCGGCTTGAAGGTTTCTTGTCGCGTTCCCCCCAGGTGTGTATTAGGTGGCAACATTTTGGCACCGTTGTCGGGGATAAACCTTTCTATTCCCGGGTCACAACCTTTGTTTCTTTTTGCTTTTTTACTTTGTTTGATGTATCCTGTGAACATTTAAAATTTACTCGGTCCATCTGGCGACTCCACTTTTAAACAATTCAACGAAGTATTCAACAAGAGGAAATTCAGAAGGATTATTCAGTTTTATTCCTGAACCTGAAAAGGTATATAGAAGAAGATTGAATAAACAAAACTCTCAGAGAGTACTTGAAAATCTTAGACTTGAGTCAATTTTAGATATTCACCATTTTTTTGAATAGTCTAATCCAACATAAGACATGGGAGATTTTTTTAGCCCTCTAGACTTTATTGCAATCGTAGGGTACCCTCAAGTCGTAATTGAGAACGCAATTGAAAAGTTGCCTTCATTTCAGGGAAATAATGCAATAAGTGCCAAGGCACATTTAAAACTATTTTCACAAAGCTTCAATAAATGGTGTCTTAACGCTAAATATGAAGATGTGCAGATGAAGCTGTTTGCCCTATCCTTAGAAGAAGATGCCTTTGATTGGTTCTCCGACCTAGATGCCGACAGTTTCAAAACATTCAAAGAGTTTGAAAAGGGGTTCCTAACCAAATGGGGAGACAAGAAAGAAGATAGGTACCTGTTAGCTTCCCTAAACAACATGAAGAAGAATGAGAATGAGGCTATGGAAGAGTTCAACAAAATATTCAGCAATCTCATCTCTATCCTACATGCCGAGATTAAGCCTCCTGATGGCTTAATCCTCATACATTATATTGAATCTTTCAATGGAGAGATGAGATGTCAACTTACGGATAAATAATCGGCTAAGCTTAAGAAAGCCCAAGATATAGCTAAAAAGATTGATAAGAACATGCAATCATCCCGAAAGTCCAATCTTCCAGGTTTTACCAGAGGTACTTCATCAAAACAGTCAGATAACAAAGACAAGTCAGCATCAACAGATAGCAAGGATCTAGCAAAAGATCCTTTGAGAGAATAGACAAATGTGAACAAGGCTATGGAAGCCAATCATGCCGCACAACTCAATTCCATGCAAAACAGACTTATTGCTATGGAAAGAGAGAAGTCTCACATGCCTTCCAATAGGTATCTTCCCAGACATAATAATGAATGGAAGCCAAAGTATCCATCCAACAATCAGAGGATCCCTAGTCAACTTGATTCAACCAACATGGTTATGGAAGAGATGCCCCCTTTCTGTAGGGCTTGTAATGAATTTCATGATGAGTCAACTTGTCCCAAGTTTAACTACATAAATGAACAAGGTCCTCCTGAAGTCAACAACTATGTAGGGTATTCAAATCAACCTGAGTATATCAATCATGTTGGTAAAACTCACACTTTACCAAAGGAGGTTTGGAAACAAGCTAAGGAAATGGCACAGGAAAAGGACAATGTTAAAAAGATTTATGGAGAGAAGCCTACCCCTGAAGAGATCAGAGAATTAGCGAAGTTCAAAGGCTTCACCTATCAGAGAAGAAAGACTACCATCCCTATCAAGTCAGATCTGCATATTCCTAAGGTAACTCATCTTCCTTCCCCAGAGTTAATGTTGATGTAGTTAGCTGGCTAGCTCGTGCTAAAATGTTTGTTCCTGTAACTGAAGTAATTAAAATGTCAAGTCAAAAGGATAGACTGATAATATCATTAAAAGCTAGTGGAAACATTGTTGAAGAGCCCCTGGAAATTGTATGTGAGAAACCTAAAGAAAAGGTCCAAGAAAAGACTAAGGATAAGGTTCAAGATGCCTGACTTCTGGATTCTCTCCTGAGAAAACTTCTTCTGGAGTCTTGTTGTTCAATACGCGGTGAGGTGTACAATTTTGTACATACACGGTTGTTCTCGCTACTTCTTCCCATAAGTGCATCGGAAGATCTTGATCATGGAGCATTGCCTTCGCTGCTTCCATTATTGTTCTATTCTTACATTATTGCAATGCCATTTTGTTGAGGATTGTAAGGAGTGCTCAACTCCCTCTTAATCTCAGATTCTTTGCAAAGGTCCTTGAAGTCTTCTCAGGTGAATTCTCTGCCATTGTCTGATTGTAAAATCTTGATCTTCTTTTCAGTATGATTTTCTACCAAGGCTTTGAATTCCTTGAATTTGCTAAACACTTCATCTTTACCTTTCAAGAAGTAAATCCATGTCTTACGAGAAAAGTCATCTATGAAAGAAACATAGTATACATACCCACATAAAGAGCTGGAAGACATGGGGCCACACACATCTGAGTGGATTATTTCCAAGATCCCTTTTGCCTTGCTTTCACTTCTAGGAAATGGCTTCTGCACATTCTTGCCTTGTGCACATCCCTTGCAAATGCCTTCATATTTTGCTTGAATTTCTGGTAGACCTGATACTGCTTTGCTTGCAATTGGTAGTGCTCTATAGTGTACATGTGCAAGCCTTCTATGCCATAATTCACTTGGTTCCATGGAGTCATGAACCAACGCTTGTTCTGGTTGTCCTTTTAACTTGTACAGGCCTCCCTCTTGCTCTCCAATTATTGTTGCATCATTTATTGTTTTCCCTCTTGGCCACATTAGAACTTGGCCATCAATAAATGCAACACGAATTCCTTTAGCATCTAAGGTTGAAATGGAGAGAATATTTTTCTTCAAACCTGGTACGTAGAGAACATCCTTCATCTTTAATGATTTGCCTGAATCTAGTTTGTAAGAGGCTTCTCCACTTCCTTTGATAGGATACTGATAATCATCTCCAAGTTTCACCTTGTGGGGTGAGTCATGTTCTGATAGGTTGACAAAAGATTCTTTGTACCCTGTCATGTGCTTGGATGCTCCACTATCTACAAGGCAATCATTGCTTCCATGGGTGACGGTACGTGTAAGAGCTGAGATCAAAACATATTCTTCGTCACTTAAAGAATCATGCCTTTCTTTTCTAGTTTTCTTCCTTACTGGTTCATCATCTTCAGTGGTGTGAGCATGATGCCTCTTCTTGTTGGTTCTCTTGGAGGATCCTTGGTTTCTGGGACAGTCTCTTGAGTAGTGTCATTTTTCATCACATGTGAAGCACCTAATACTAGAGAGGTCTCTTCTGGGTCCATGCTTCCTATGGGATCTTCTGGGTTTCTTGTGATGGTGGTCCTCCCTTCTATGTTGATTCTTCTTAGCATGAACAGTTAGGGCTTGGTCATTATTAGCCCCCATCTTTTCTTCTCTTTCTACTAATCGAGCTTCTTCTTGGCGCATATTCCTTGAATGAATGAGTCCCATGATCTTGGGAGACCATTCAAGGTAGTCATTACAATCTCTCCTTCGTCAATATTGTCTTCAACTGCCTCAAGTTGTTCCTTTATCTAAGAAACTCTTGTGAAGTAGGATTGCATAGTCTCTAAGTTTTGAATCTTCACATTCTTGAGTTGGTTCCTTGGAGTCATCTTCCGATTGATGTTCTTCCCTTCAAATAGATTAGTCAAAGCATCGAACATCTTCTTCGGAGTCTTCAAGGATGATACATGAGGGATGAGGTGATCTTTGATGGAGTCTACAATGATCCTCTTTTCCTTGATTATGTTTTTCTTGTGAATTGTTTTTGCCTCTTCTCCCTCTGGTTCTGGAACCTCCTCATTGACATACTTATCCAAGTCATTCTCTTCTAGGACAAGAGAAATTCTATATTTCCATGCTCGGAAGTTATTAACTCCTTCAAGCTTATCCTCAAGCTTGGTGTAATTTGTCATTTTGAAATGAGAACATAAAATGGAAATAACAAGTAATTAGATCTTACCAATTTGAGATGCCCAACCTGGTTCTGGAGCTGCTTGACCTAGGGTTTGATAGAGAAACACTAATTTTTCAAACTTGGAATTTTGAGCTTCTGCTTGGATAGAAAGATGCGCCTCCTCAAGGCGAGTTGTCCAGTGTACTTCTTTTCCCGAATTGGTGGATGGAAGCTCCAAAAGTTTGATGCCCTAGTTTTCTCCCGACACAAGTGACTGGGTCAAAAATGAAAATTCTCCAAATTGAATTATGCTTCCACCAAAAGATGCACCCTCGTAGGGTGAGTTAGCCTAGGCCTCTTTTCTTGATGATCTGTGGAGAGAAGGCCTTGAAATATGAAGCCCTAGGAAGACCTTTGCGGAACTATTGCCCCGACTTACAATGGAGGGTTTACCTCGATATTCTTGCATGACCAAATACAATAATGATATCCCCGAACGAAGGAAAAACATCTTCGACGGAGGTACAATAATAATATACAAAGAATATGTTCTGAAGTTACATTTACAACAACATTAAAGTCTATTAAATCTCATTTTTACAGATCAAGAGCGCTCTTTGTTGGAGAGTTAAAGATTGTAATAATTTAATAAAAGAGCAAGTGGGATTTAAGGCTCCCACACCTCCTTTCCCCATTTGGGGGAAGCCTATATCTGTCCCTTTTACTTTTCCGCTTTAGAATAGTATTTTTTCTAAGTTAGTGTCAAGCTTTCATAGTTAGATCTAGATTTAATTTCTTTGAAAGTTTTTACTTTAATTTATTTTGGTAAAAATTGAATACTAACCCCCTTGCTCTACTGAGTATAGTCTTCTGACCTGAAAGAGATTCTTGGGTAGAAAATTAGAAAACTTGTAATAATTTTGCATCATTATTATTTGGGTTAGTTTGTTATATCTTTGTTTCTTTCTTTGCAATCAAATAAACTCACTCATTGCCACGAAGTATGCTCTCGTCACCACATAAAGGCATTGTCGATTAGTGGTGAATGATAAAAAAGTTGACACATAGTCATTAGGTAATTAGACAACATCTATCTTTCATTATAAGCAAGCATTGATTAAAACTCTTAAAAAATTCAAGATTAGTAATTAGCTTAACAACATTTTAATCAAGTTCCCGTAACGAAAATCCGACGTTATTTCGATTTGATTGAAAGTGGGCAAAGTTTGCAAAGGAAGCGGGAACCATTGGAAAGTGACCTCGAGGCCCCGTTAGGCTACATCCTTGTTGGTGTAGTGTTGAACATCACCTCGAGACTCCATTCCAGCCCACATGTCCTTGTGCGGAGACACTGAGACGAAAATCCGAACATTTTCCCCGTACCGCAAGGTATATCAGGAATCCCCTTTTTCCCTTTAATCAACTCATTCTTTCATCCAATTTAAAATAAACCAAGTACACTTGCAAAGCATCTCACAACAACACTATTACAATTTGTGACCTCATCGGCACTAGTCTTTACTTTTTCAGCAACAATCTCTTTATTTGCTTATTATCATTTTGCAATTGTTGTTTCATTTATGTTGATGTTATGTTGTTGATTTGCTTAATCTATTTGTTGTAAACTTGGTCATTGATTCACAATTTCATCTTCAAACTCCTAAACAACACTCGTACCCATCCATAACAATTAACACAAACTAAGAGCCTTAGAAACTCTTTAGTAGGATCTACCCTCCTTGGTGTTAAATTTTGGTTGTCATTGATGTCAACTAATGCAAAGAGGATGTCAATTGATTCAGTTTGAGTCATTGATATCAACTGGTGTCAAAGTGGATACAACATTCCTACAGAAGTGTGTAGAAGTATATGGAAACTACTTTGAAGAAGTGTTGGTGCATGATGGTGAAGGACATGGATGCCAGTTTGAAGAAGTATATCTAGATGTTGCATCTATTTTGAAGATATGTGCCCAAGGATACATCATGCATGATCAGTGTGAAGTATATAAGAAATGTACATCATGAAATGTATCCTACTTCAAGTAGTACCTGCGCAGAAGTCAAGTCCACCATGTCATACACTTTCATGGTAACAGTCAAAAGACTGGTTGGACAATGGTACATGTGGACAAGAAACCAAGGAGTTGGTTGAGCAAATAATTCAAGTGTGCAAGCATATTGAATGAAGTCTCTGGTATGTGCAAGCATTGCTTGGTTAAAGTTTGGAAGTGCGCAAGCAGTAAGAAACAACAAATGATTGGACGGTCCTGAAAGTGCGCAAGTTTAGCCTGTTGCCACCGGATCGCGCACCTGGTTAAGCAACATAAATCTTTGCTACTGCTCGGTGTGCGCTTGGGGGCAAGTCTCGAGTCAAGGCTATCACTCGATCTTGACTCCTCCATTTAGGCCAACTCCTAATCGAAGCCAAGGGGGATAGTCCCTACGGAATGTTTCTAAGGTTATTAGAATGTTTTAGAAAGTTAATTAGGGATGTTTTTAGGAGTTTTAGAGTGTTTGATTAAAATGGACCAAGTTTGTTGCAAAAGACTTAAGGAAATGCTTTTCAACAACAAAACTAAATAACCACCAACATATAAAGATAACACAACAATTTACTGATATTAGACAAAATTAGGAAATGATTGTTGTTGTAGATATGTTATCACACAACTTGTAGTTGTCTCTAAAGGTATCCTATCCAGGATGGTAGAGGTGTAGATAACTATAAGAGGTAACCCAAGAGATGCCACTGTTCCCAATGCAAGCTGGGTGTCACGCTATTCGAGGCACTCTTCACTTTAGATCAAGCCTAAGCAAGACCTAGGGGGAGACCTTAGCTTAGTCAATGAAGGCTAGCGAATCAAATCAAGACCTCCTAGGGATATGTGATGATGGCAAAGTGGAAGATCAAGATGAGATTAGATCTAGATCTAGGATGGATAAGTGGGCCCAATATGTTAAAGCTTGGTTGAAGAGGCTTAAGGAAGGACAAATATTCAACCAAGGAGAGATAAAGGCCACTTATGAGGTTAAAGTAATAGATCTGGATAGATCTAGTGCCAAAATAATAGATCCAAGTGGGGCCCACCCTTAAAATATGAAAATTGGTCCAAATGGGGCCCACAAGGTGAAAATCAATGAAGAAAAGCACTAGAGGGTTTGCAAATGAAAGGATCTAATGAATCAATGAGGAATTAGCAATACCCAAATCGGGATCTAGCAAAAATGGCCACCTACCCAAAAGTGCGACCTCCCTTGGAGAGGCCTAGTGCCTTAGATCGGGGGGTATATGGCGTCGGATGTCCACCAAATTATAGATCGGGAATGTTATGACTAATGTAGAGGTGGGTTTTAATTATTAAGCCCCAATAATTGCTAGATCTCCATAGATCTGAAAAATAAAAATAAAAAATGAGGGTTTTGAAGTTTAGGGTTTTGAGATCTAAAGATAATGGATAAGCTAGGGAAGTAGAATACGTACCTTTCAAGCGTACCTGGACAATGAGATGGATTCCGATTATGACGAATATTACTTCCCCACAGATCAAATGAAGAATTTTAAAGCTTTCCTTGCTTGTGCGTTTTGCCCTAGTCCACACGTGTGCCCCTCTCTTCCTGCAAAACCAAGGAAACAAGCTCAATTAGCACACAAAAGTGAGGGTAGATACAGATAAGTGACAAAAGATAGAAAATGATTGGTAGAAAGACAAAATCACTCCCTGTTTGAACCAAGATTTGACAGAAGGTTGCATGGCAAGCCTCCCCACCAATGCACACTCCTCCAAATCAACCTCTTCACCTGTAAATCAAAACTGTGGAAAAAGATACAAGATAGCTACAAAATATCCTTCAGTGCAATGGAAGAAGCATTTACAATCATCAAAACAAACACCCAAATCAAAATCCAATTATGTGCTCAAAAAGTATTTCTTCTATTTCGGTAGCCAAGAACCAAAAATCTCTAGATGCCTTTACAATAGGGGGGTCTCTTCCTTAAATAGGAGGAGAGAGACCAAAACCCTAACCACTTTATCAATAAGTGGTTGAGATCAAAAGATAAACATAATACAATCAACGGCTAAGATGAGCCGGTACAATATAACATGGATCACTCATATGAGGGGAGTGCGCACTAGCTAAAAGATACCCTAGGGGGGTGCGCACCACATAAAGAGTGACAATAATACAAGTGTGCCATAAAAAATGACAAGGACAAGTGACTAGGAGCACGTGGTGGGGCTAGGAGGCATTACTTTCCTTCACTAGCATCACCCCATGGCACAATAATATAATATATGACTCAATGACATGTCTAAGTGAACAAATGATCAAATCCCAGCCCCTCAACTGAGAGAAAGATGCATCAAAACACAAGATGCACCAGTACACGGTGGGGAAAGAGAAGCAGCACGTAGTGTTAATGCGACACTTGGGATCAAATCCCAAGAGGCTTCTCAAGTCAAAACTAGAAATAAAATTTACTCTAAGTACAAAAATGAAAATTAATCTAGAAACTTGAAACAAATCTAACTGAGCATGCACAAGACACTCTTCCCCAAATGGGGAAGAAGAACCAAAAAATGGGAGGCCTTATCTCACTTAGCCTTTTTTATTAATGGAATACAAGTGCCTTGGGATTTTAACCCTTGTAAGGTCTTTTAAGAGAAATAAAACAACTAAGAGAACAATATGGAGCTCTTAAGAGCTTTTACAAAAGGAGAGTGTAAATAGTTTCTTGTTTTGGATCATCCTTATGGTCTTTTTGATGCTCTATTTGGGTAAAGATCTTCTTGTTTTCAAAAGTTCCTCAATGCTTCTTTTCTCCTTCAAAGGACACCTACAAAAACTCAAATCAACTCAACAAGGTGTTAATTTTCGAGCATTAATTCAAAATACTCTAGGATCTTTACTGAGAGAATAACATGTACAGTATATCAATGCATATCAATCATAGCAAGCATATCAATTATCACAAGATGCAATCGTAAGAGACAATAAACACATAGAGTTTTCGTGGGAAAAACCCTAAGGTGAAAAACCCCACAACTTCCTCAGAGATAGATAGAGCAATAGCACGACCAAAGTACAACCCAAGTACACAGATATAGACTCCTCCTAGCAGCTGATCCTCCTCCTCACATGTGCGCCACTTTCTGAGTGATGGATAAGTGAGTAATGAAGTGATCAAATAGAGAGATCTCACTCTCTATTTATGCTTGTTCTGAGCAGCCTAATAAACCTATGGGGCCGACTTGTCTAATTCAGCCTAATAACCCCAGGTTAACTTAATCAGGGCTGACCCCACACATGGTGGTCTAATAACCCATCGGCAAGTTATGACACTTGTCAATACAAATGACGACACTTCCGTATAGAGGAATAATACATCTATATAGGAGTACAATAAAATACATAGATGAAATACATTCCGAAGTTACATATACATCAACACAAGGCACCCATTAGATGTTAATGAAATAAATCTAAGCGTGATGCAAACTACACTCTAATCTATATGCCCAATCTTTATTCAATGCAAGATTTAAAACTTTTAAATGAGATCTAAACTGAGTATGAACTAGAAAAATGCCAAATCTCTTTAAAATGCAAACTTTTAACTCTTTGGATGAGATCTAATATGTAAATGCAACTAACAACCTAGATGCAAACTAGATCCTACTAAAACAAATGCAAAGTATGAGATCTAAAAATGCCTAAGTATTAACTTTTAAAAAAAAGCATGAAACTATTAATAAGATGCAAAAATATGGATCTAACTACTAACTAGACTAACCACTAACCACTAACAAGTTTAATGTTTGTTTTTTGTGTCTTTAGGGCAGATGAGAGGAGACTTGGGGCAAAACAAGGGGAAACGAAAGCTAGCAAAAGGAGCTTTGGGAGAAGGAGGGACGAGAGCAAGAAGGGAAGAAGAGAAAGCTTGAAGAAGTGAGCCTTTGGAACCAAGTAACTAGTTTGAAAAAAGTGTTTTGTGTTGATGGAGAGAAGCAAACTTGTAGCTTCGAATGCAATCTTGAGATCTTGTCTTTTGGAGGGTTCCTGAAAGCACAAGGTTAGAGCAAAAAAGTTGATGGAGAGGAGGGAGAGACAACCAAGTTCACCTCCACTCTATCTTTTGAATACCTGCACACATGCACCACTTATACAAACAAACTAAATCATGCTTAGAGTGTTAGACAAAATTGAAATAAGAGACAAACAAGTATAACCGACTACAGTTTGTGCTCTTAAAACTAATCAAGCCTAATACAAACAAATAACTTGGACCATCAAATATTTGTTCTATGCTCTTAAGAAAGAGATCTAAGCTAAACAATGATTAAGCATGAAATTATATAAATGAAACAAAGGCAAGTATCACCTCAATAATGGAAATATTTGCTCACAAACACATAGTGCACACCATAGACCTCGAAAGCCAACTTTATTTCCAAAATGTAGCAATAGCTACAAACTCTTACAATCTTAGAAGAGTAAGTTTACAACAAAAATACCATGAGGAATGAGGAGACAAAGCCCTCATTATATAACAAAAGGCAAAAGGCCAGCCTACCCTAATTCGAATTGGCACCAAAGGAGCCAATAGCATTGAGTCATCAAATCGAACTCCCTCAAATCTCAATCAAAATCCCATGTCAAACATGCTTGGAGTGCTAACTCCCACCAAAGAATTCGAGTTGCATTGAAGGAGATGGGGAGGTGGCCTCCACTTAGGCAAGGCGCCCCCCACCTTTCATTGGAAATATCACCAATCAAATGAGCATATGCCAAGTGTAAAACTCGAACTCCAATAGAGATAGACGTGAGCTCCTTGTAAAGGAGTGAATGCCACATATGGGAGACCATGTTTGAGTTATATTCAATGCAACATGTGTGTAGTAGGAGCCAAGCCCAAATGATTGCATATATCTAGGAACGCGCCTACCAAAGGCTTTAATGCATATCAACCAACCCATTTAACACTTGACATATCACCAAATCGAATTTTGCATGGGTGAGGGCGAATTCACTTGGAGGAAATCTCATCTGGTGACTGGACAATTGACTGGATGATGACTGAGATGATTGGAATCTTCATTTATGCCCAATGCCATGTCAATTAGCCTTTTATTTTAATCCATTTGGATTATCTGCAAATATTCATTTTTTAATTAATAATTTCTCTGTAAATGACTTTTTTGAGAAATTATTAATTATGAGGTCGAATTGACATCCGAAACTTAGGATAAACTGGTCCGGGGATCATGAATAATTTTTGGCGTAAGGTTCAAGCTTTCAATCACTGAAATCGGATCCTGGATGACTGACATATTACAAATTGAAATTTTTCCATTTAAACTATGGAAAAATTTATTAAAAATAAAAATAATTAAAAACCCAAAACCGGAGGACCTGGGTAAAATTTTTTCTGAGGGTCCTAGTGACTTAGGACATGACCATAGTCTATTCTAACAGTGTCTAGTAGGCTTATATACACCAGTTGGACTCTAATAACCCCCCCAGGCTCAAATTTTCAAAATCGGGCATTCCAGCTTTGGAGGAAGCGGGAGAAAACCTCATCGATTATAGCTTGGCTATAGGAAAAGTATAATTGACAAGGGAAAAAACTCCCTGAAATACCTTAGTTGCTTAACCAAGTCATGGGGGACCAAGCCACTCAAAAATCCTACTAGCACACTTATTACAAACCCCGTGGGGCCATGGTCATTATGACTGAAAATAAAAACTGGCTAGCCAAAATTGGCTAATTATTGTCATTTGAAACCCTGATACTCTGGAAGTGAACACTGATGTGTTCCAACACTGGTGGCTCAATGGAGTTTCATCTATTTGTACAAAATAGGTGATAACACACCTCATGGTAACCTGTAGGATCCAATGTTCCCCCAAGGTTCCAGGACGCGGGAGTGGGGAGACGCACATTCGGGACGCATGGAGGCCACCCCCAAATTTTAGAAAAATTCAAGGGGGACGGGGGGACGCCGAGTCATAAAAATTCTAAAAATATAAATAATATGAAAAATATAAATCCCAACAATAACAATTCATCCCATGCAAATTAGTAAATTAGTAAATACTACATTCATCATTGTGCAATCATGCAATGTAATTTAGAATCTGATAAATTAATAATGCAAAAACATTACATGATTCATCATGATTATATATGATTATCCGGACACGTAGAAGCCTCGTTGGAGGTTCAGAGTTTCGTGCAGGACACCCAGAAGGTTCGTTCTAGTTTCGGAGTATCGTGCGGGACGCCAGGAAGTCCCCCCGAAGTTTCATCATGGAGAAACAAGTTTCGCCATAGACTGAAACGTTTCGCATGAAGTTTCGCCCAAAGCGAAATGTCTCAAAACGTTTCGCATGGAGAAACGCATCCCCGACCCTGCGGGACGCGTCCCCGTGGAACACTAGTAGGATCATCTGTAGCATCCACCATACCCGGACAAATAAAAAAATATGATGATCTGGAGATAATAATAATCAATAAAAACTGCATCAATCATAATCTGAAACTTGTGTCCAACATATGTAGTCACCAAAAGGTATATAAGGGACCATAGATCAACATCATATAATATAAACAGTCCACCTCACCACGGATCCCAAGGTTGACCTTGGTCAAACTAGGTTTGACCGGCCAAACTGATCAAAATATGACCCAGACTAAAGAAGCCTGTTGCTGCAAGTGCAAATGGTTAAGACATGCTCTTTAAATCATTTTCGTAGAAAGAATTTGAAACATTAAGCATTATTTCACTGGCAGTTAATAGATAATAGTAGGTTACTTAATCATTTATTTTCAAAGAGAACCTCAAGAATATACTCATTTGTAGACATGATCAACTTGTTAGCAGAGGGTGAGGGCTAAGGATGCAAGGCTAGGCCAAAAGGGGATGACTTGACTGACTTGACACTGTGATGCTTTGGATAAGGGAAATGGTGTTACACACTTAAGCATGTGCTGGACAAAGAATACACAAAGAATGGCGGTGTCTCACAAATGGGTAAGTTGTTTAGAGAAGTGCTTATTCAACCTTGTCAAAATGTCTACTACTAGAATCGTCGTGAACTAGGTGCCCGGCTAACCGTAACTTGAGGTTCTAGGGGACATGTTATCACCTAAACTGTAGTTACCCCTATGGATGTATCCATTAATGGATGGCAATAGGGAAGGGCAACTCAAAAGGTGCAACCACGATCACCTCGACCTCCAATAGATGGTTGTCACACCAGTCGAGGCAACCTTCGCTTTATGTTATCTTGCCCAGACAACAAAGGGGGAGACCCGATCTACTCCCGACAGGAGAGATCAAAACCAAGACACCAAATCAAGTTAACTCTAAGTTACAAGACAAGTATGGTTTATCCTGGACCTAAGGATGAAGTCACAAGACAAGTGAGGCGTTCAATGAGTATAGCCTTGGTTCATTGTTGATGTGAGAGTGACTTATAGTATTTGAAATGAGATCTAGGATTAATGTACCAGTCAATTGTGAGAAAATCCACTGCCTTGGGAACCGTATCCAATGCAGGGTAGTTAAGGGGTTGAATTGGGGCTAACTAGTACAAGTGACAAGCTTGATCATGAAGTATGATGACACCAAAGGGTTTAGTTCACCACACAAGGGTCAAACCACAAGTTAATCCAACAATCTAGGAAAGTCGAATTGACTTGGAGAGAGACCAGTGCCTTGGGAATTGGGATAATGGAGTCAAAGTGAAGTTAACTTGTGGTTGATGACTCCTATTGCATGAAACAAGTGGGAAATTAAAGTCTTGATGGATGAATAGGTCTAGATCTAGAGATTCAAGGTTTGACCTAAGTGGACCACAATCCCTTAAAACAAGGAATGCTATCCCCAAGGCAAGATTTGATGAAGTGACATACTAGACCTAGGTTTTGAATTATGCCCATTCCTAATCCACCCAAATCTCAAGTACCCATGTCCTAGAAGTGGATAAACTCCAATCTCCAAGGTGGTGCGACTTTGCCCAAGGAGGGTAAAAATGGGGATAAATGGATCAAGACAAGTCCAATGGCATCCAAAATTTAGATCCAAGTAGGTTAGTCAAGTGAGAGTGTGGATCTACAATTTCAAGGCAATCCGATGGCTAGATCTTACTAGATCTAGGTTTAAAGATACCAGGTGGTCCAAAATAGGGATTAAATCCCTTAAAATGTGGAATAGGGCCCACAAGGTAGAAATCAGAAAAGTGACAATTTGGAGGTAGGTTATTGGATGTGTAGATCATGAAACAAGTGGGATCTCAAGTACCCATCAACTAGATCTAGGGTAACTCACCTTCCCCAAGGAGTGCGACCTCACTTGGAGAGGCTAAGTAGGCTTGCGAAGGGGGTCAAATGGAGGCCAATCCTCACTAAACTATAGATCCAGGATGCCGTGGATACTATAGAGGCGGGTTTTCAATATTATACCCAACAACCCACTAGATATTAGTAGATCTGAGAAAATGTAACAATGAGGGTTTGAAATAATAAGGGTTTTATCAATTTATGAGCTATGTCAATGGATTGGATCAAGATAAGAGAAACAAACCTGTGGATCTTACCTGGGTAACCTTGTAGATGCCTTGATGATGATGATCTATGCAAACCCGATCAATTTGAGAAGCTTTGAGGTAGTTTTCTATGAAGTCGATTTAGTCCAAGAAGCCAATGCGCCCTCTCTCCTGCACAACAAACGTCAACAATATCAGATTTGATGCAATCAAGAGATAAGACTAATGCCACAAGAGAAGTAACAGAAAGATAGCATAGATCACAATGATACTAATGATAACCCCCTGATACAAGCAAATGCCAAGAAAGTCGATTTGAAGAAGCCTTGCAAAATTGCCCTTGTTGAAGTCGCCCTCCTGTAGACAAGACAATGATTTCCAAAAAAGATAGATCTTTCCACAAATTCCAAATGCTAGGTTGCAATAGACTTTCCAATCACCATCTAAGAACACCACATCCAAAGGAGACCACAAGAATTTCCACAAGAAAGTTTTTTTATACCAATAATCCAAGAGCCAAAGACCCCTTTACAATGAGAGGCTCTCTCCTTTAAAAATAGGAATGAGAGGCACCGAAACTCTAACCACTTTTTGAATGAGTGGCTAAGATTAAAAGATACAAATGTCTAATCAATGGTTGAGATGAGCTCAACAATAAAATGCATGGATCACTAATAAAATATAACATAAGTGGACAAAATCGCCCTAGGAGAGGGGAATCCCACCAAATCATGATGACAAAATATAATAAGAAGCTCATGGTGGGTCCAAGGGGTAATTTTAGCCACCCTTGGTCAATCCCCATAGCACAATAATAATAAAATAGTCATCAATATACCAAATCGTTGGCCTTAAGAGACCTCAGAAATCATCAGACAGTTCCATAAGTGATGGATGCGGGCCCCGATGAAGCTGAAACTGCTGGAGGAGGTGTGGAAGACATCAATCCATCATCACTGATCATCCCATGCCAAAACATTGCCTCAGTAGCCCAAATCGAATTCCTCAATAGCCATTTCTACCAATCCTGAAATGCCTCAAGAAGCGTGAAACTGTCCCAAACTGCATCCTGGAGTGCCCGCGCTGTTAAGGTGAGGGAACTAGTGTGTCCGGGAGGGGGGTAATATGGTAAAAACAAGTGGCTGGACCACCCCCTCCAAGCATAGCGCCCTAGGTCAACCGGATAAAAATCACCTCTGCTCTGACAGGGTCTCCGACAGACCAAAACTGCACTCGGATAGCCTACTGAGGCTCATTCATCACTGCAAGTGCCCGGAACTAAAAACAGACTGTCTCATTGGACTCAGAAGGTCCAAATCCATCAAAGATGTGTACTCATACACCATATGAGTCTCTGCATGATCATAAAATATATCCAATATACCGGAACAGGTGAAATAATAATAATCTGTAAATGATCAAATAATGTTGTAAACCATGAATCATCATCATAACCCTGTATCTGCTGCATAGAATCATCATGTACATGTACATAGACCATATATCATCTATCCATCATCACAAGGTCCAACCATCTCATGTCCTATAGTTGACCTTGGTCAAACTAGGTTTGACCAAGTCAACATGACCAAATATAACTCAGACCACCATCATAAGCTGCTGTAAAGTGTCATAGGCTAATGCATGCTTTACAACTTAGTCAAATAAGAATTATAACACAAAGTAATCATTACTGGCGATCTAAATCCAAATATATAATGTCATTAATTATTATTATTACTTAGACTAGACTTTTAAGATCATACTCACTTCATAGCTGTGATCAATTTGCTAGTGAAGGGTGAAGGTTAAAATAATTGGCTAGGCTAAGGGATGACTTGACTGACTTAACTTTGTGACACTTTGGCAAAGGGAAAGGGAATACACACCATAGTATATACTGAATGAGCAACAACACAGGGAATGGCGGTGTCTCACAAATGGATGAGTTGTTCAAAGAAGGTTTATTCACCTTTAACAGATGCGCACAATCCATAATACAAATGAGGCCAGCAATAATTTAGATATAGCTTTTAAGTTCCATTGCTTTTTGGGCTTGAAGTTTCCATAGCCTTGATCTATGTGTGTTTATAAACACATTGCATAGATTTACATTTATTTAGGCTTTCTGCTGCAGGTGTGTTTTTAAGGCACTTGTTTACCTGAGCACTTCTAGGTGTGTCACAGACAGCTTATTTACCTAGGTATTTACATTTTCAAAAGATATAACATTTTATTTTCATGGCCATTTTCGTTTGGCATGCCTTTCATTCATGTGTGTTTAGAAACACATTGCATGAATGGGCTTTTCATACAAGATATAGCATTTCATTTTTTCCAGATTTTGTATTCATGGCAGCACTAAAAGTTTCAGGTTTAGCCAACACAACTTTAGTGACTAGGGGGAATTCACAAGGAACTCCAACTCACCATAAGTAAGTTTTGTCACCAACTCGGAGCCGAGACACAATAAACAAGGAAGCTCATCCAATACAGAGGCTACAGTGGGGAAAAGTCCTCCATGCCATTAGACAAGTAGTAAGTCAAGGTGATAAACTAAAAGGTAGGCAATGGATGGATGAAGACAATGAATAATGGAGCCAACACTAGCAAGCCAAGGTATGGTGAAATGATCACCTCTATTCTCCCTAAGGAGGGTAAAACCAATGAGTATGACTAGTGAACTTCTAAGTCTGAGTAGGGACAATATAATATATATAATAAGATCTTCCAGGTCCACATATCTATTTGATCGCCAGATCATGACACTAGGTGTTAAGACATGCTATAAGAATAAATATAAAAGCAATATAACCATAACACAATGATATACCTGAATGCTCATCACCTGTACCATCATCTGTCCTCTGAAACTGCTGTTGTAACTCTGGGCACTACTGACTGCTCTGTACAAATGGTACAATGGCTACATCGGTCATCTCTCTGAGTGTCCTAAGACTCAGTCGTGGCATGGGGAATATATACTGCTGTCCAAAATCTGATAGTGATCCAATATAGATGCTCATCTCAGCATCTCAATGTAAGGGCACTGGCTGTACTAGAATTAGAAAAATAATGTATGGTAGCCCAGCTACTATATATGTGATAACATCTGGCTCCGGCTGGGACAAGTGCTCTGCTGAAATGAGCGCTTGAGAACCTCAGAATCTCTGGTCCTTGAACTCTGTTGCTCAAATCCTCGATCCAACACTCTACCATTTTGCTTCCAGCTTTTTTTTATATATATATTTTATTTTTTTGCAACCTATTTCTGCATTCACAAACATCAAAATACCTCATGCAGCATGTATGGGAAAAATATAAAATCCAATTCAAATAAAATCTATTCTATGTCAGAAATATAAATGCATGAAATATAAATGCAGAAAGTAAATCTAAACTACTAACATAATTTGCAAAATTTGAAATTTATTGTGCAGGAAAAAGAAAAATGACAGGTACTCAATTAAACTAGGAGCTTACAAGGGAGCTTAGAAAAACAAAAACAAAAAGTGCCAGACTCAATGGTTGAAAAGACTAACTACTGCCCAAGTAGGCTTATTTGGTTTTTCTACCTACTCTAATCTACCAGGCAATGCAAGCGGAGAGATTCCAACTATGTGGGATCATGGATGTGATCCCTTAAGTCCCTTTGATTGACAGGATATGAAATACGTCGTCCACTACCAGTCGTTAGAAAGCACATCCCATCAATGCATTGCTCTACTGTAAAAGGTCCAACCCATAAGTCATCAGCTTGTCTCGATCTTATATGCAACAAATGGTTGGGGATGATGACTTGACTTCCTGTAGGAAACCTATTTCTATTGACCGATTCGGGAATAACTCCAATGTTACAAATAGGCATGGGATGGATTTCAGCAGGGTTTTGTGGTTGAGGTGTGACAATCCTTGAGCTCCTCCTAGAAGGAACTGCATCAACTCTGGGTGGACCACCATCTAGGGAAATAGCAATTCTGCCAACAAGGACCTCCCTAACTCTTCTTGTTTCTTGGAATACTTCATTTGACTCTTTTTCATGAGGAGACAACTCTTTTAACAACTTCACCTACAGTCCAGAAATCTCTATGTTCTTCCAAGGGAGGTGGCTCATGAGATATGACAGTATTACGACTAGAGCCTTCCCTTGAAGGGATTGGAATGACCATGTTTTCCAATCTAGTAGAAACTGACTCAGGATAAAATGTAGAGGAACTAGGAATGTGAGAAAGATCATGAGTATGATGACTAGATGAATCAGATGGTAGGAGAAAATTAAGGACATGAGGATATGCAGATAAAACGTGGCTTTGAGGTTCTGAAGGAGTTTGAAAAATAGCAAGGTTGCTTAGATTATGTTCTCCTTCAGGTGCATCATTAATTAAGGCATCCTCTTCCCAACTTAAAGAGTTATCATGAACTTGAATCAAATTACCATCTTCTAGAGATAAATGAGATAGAGAATCTTCTATATCAAAATAATGGGAGGCTTCAGACTCTTCATTTGTTTCAACCCTAGTTGCAAGATTGTTTTCCCATGGGTAAATAGGTGCAAGCCCTTCGCTTTCTCTTTCTCTATTATGATCGGTCAAGGCAAACCATTCCCTAACAGTAAAAGGAATTCTTTCTCCCCTCCTAATATCATCAAATTCATCTTCATGTATTGGATTCTCAATATTTTCTTCAAAATTTGTTTGCTCATGAAAATTATCCAAATGGGGAATTTGTTCCAAACTTGGATCATTAGGCAACTGCTCATCTCTTCCTATATCTCTTATGCCATCATCAACTTCCTCAAGTGCTTGATTCTCAATAATAGGTTCTTGAATGATTTCATTGTTTTGTTCATGACCTTGAGGTTGATTTTCATGTCTTCTCAATTCATCTATTTCCTCAGCAAATTCATTTCTAAGTAACTCCAAATTGATTGTTCTTGCAATTTCAGCTGCTTGCTCTTCTTCCCAAGAGGAATCAGAATCTTCCATGACCATACACATATTTTGATCAACTTCATATAATTCATCCTCATCTTCAACAAGGTTAATTTTGGCATTATTCAACAATTCATCCCCATATGTGTTCTTTAACCCTTAATCAAATTATTCTACATGCTCATTATAACAAGGTTCTCTGTTCACCCGAATCAAAGCTCCATCAGGGTTGGGAACACAAATAAATGATAAATCCATCATAAGGTATCCACCTAGACCAGCCGCCCATTTTCTAGATAACAGCATTCCATATGCTGGGGGTAAGTCAATGACAACTACATCCATCATGGTAGAAATGTCTGAACATGCAAAAAGATCAGCTCTAAGGTTTTTGATCAAACCATAAGATGGCACTCGTCGGGAATCTATACCACAGACATTTCCATAAGGTCTAGTCACTTCAAGTCCCATTTCCTTCATAACTTGGAAAGGCATAACATTCATTGTTGCTCCAGAATCCAACATACAATTGTGAAGGAGCATGTTTTGAATGTGCAAGGTAAGGTAAAAGGGAGAGTGACCACCACTCTTTCTCTCATAAATCGCTAAATGGATGTTTATTGGTGGATCCTTCTCTGTTTCACTAGGTTGTGTTCCACTAAGCTTTTGGATGTGACATGATTCTAGGACCGTTTCAGGAGTTTTCTCTTGGCCAATACCATCGAAAAATTCCTCTACTTGGCATTTAACAGAAGGCACCTTCATCAACTCAGTGACAGGGATATTACACATTATCTTGCTTAACTCTTTCTTCATATCAATATTAAGATCATAATCTTCCGTAGCAAGATCATCTTCTTCCTTTTTATCTTCATCAATCTTCTTATGTTTATTAAGGAAAGAAGGTTGGGCAGTACTTCCTTGTTTATAAATTTGATACTTTGGTTGTTCTTTAGGTTTTGGGAGCTCTAAGGCACAACATGAGGAACTAGGCTCTTCAACTATGTCTTCTTCTTGCTCCCAGGGCTCTTCTTCTAAAAGAATTCTTCCAAAGTCTTCATCATAAGACAAGTCATTTATAAAGTTGATGTTTTCTGGTTGGTCATCATGGTCAATGGTGTCAGAGGGTTCTTCTTCTTTTTCATCACACCAATTGATCTCCTTCTTCTCAGAGTTTTCTGGATACTCAGGTCGTCGCCTATCCCTATCTCCATCGGGCCTCCTATTATTGTTCCAGTAAGGTTTAGGGCCATAAGGATTTCTATGTCTCTCAGGGTCATTCAAACTTGCTACATTCTTTGTTAGGACAGTTAATTGCTTCATCATTTCTTGCATGACTTCTAAAGTGTCCTTTGATTCCTTTGGCACACTCGTAGTTTACTTTGGTTTTCGAAGTCTGGGGTCAGATCTGGAAGTGGATGGGGTAAATTGATCGAAAAAGTTTTGTTTCCCCATGGATGCTACATTTTGCTCAGTCATCTTGGCATTTGATTGTGCGGTCTTCAAGTCATTTGGGTTTTTATCCTTTAGCTGATAACCAACCCATCCCTCAAAAGCATTCAAGTAGTGAATAACAACTGCTTGGTCTTTTGGTCTAATTTCTTCGGGGATAACAGCTACAGTCTTGTCGAATCTTATGTTAAACTCATGGACTGTTTCATTTTCTCTTTTCTTAATGTCAAAAAGTTGATGTAAGAGAAATTTCCCATCTAACTTTCGGGACCACTCACTATTTAGCTTGTTGACAAAGTTATCATACCTATCAATGGATGAGGCAGGCAACCTGTCAAACCACTTCCTAACATCTCCTTCTAAAGATGCCAGGAGGCCCCTCATGAACACATCTTCCTCAAATGCTCCATATGCTTCCATGTGTTCCCATACTTTATCAATGTGGTCTTCAATGGATATAGCAGATACTCCATCAAATCTGGGAACTTTTTCAAAATACTTCTCAGGCATATCATGGGGTGCTCCTTGGATTTGGGAAAAGTCTAAAGGAGATGGTTTTGCCTTTCTTCCAAAAATCCTAGAATTTTGTGGAGGAGGAACATTCTGATTTCCAGAGTTTGTTCCGGCCATTGGATTCGGTAAGTTTGTGTTCAAGTTTGAATTAGGAGATGAGGGAGGAACCGGATTAAACAAAGGGGATCCTGAAACTCGGTTTGGAGAATCGTTAACCAATTTCCAAAAGAAGTCGGATGATTGTGCTTTAGGATCTCTTTTACAATAAGTAATTGGGGTTCCTTCAACTTGATCCAAGTTTGTTTTACTTCTAGTGTTATAAGGATGTAAATGAGCTCGCTCCTCAGTGGAGTCACGGTTGGGAGTCGCCAGGTAGATTTAAAATCTTCTACCAAGATATGTGTCGTTGTATATTCAGGAGAGAGTGAATAATGACTACTAGATTTATCCAAGGTAAGCCTATGCCCTTTAATGCCAAAATGTTAGGCAGGAAGAACGGGAGTAAGGCTTGAGAAATATATGTCAAACCAGAGTAAGCCTATACCCTCCCCGGCAACGGCGCCAAAATGTTAGGCAAAGAGAACGGGAGTAGGGCTTTAGGCAATATATGTCGGACCAGGTTAAGCTACTGCCTTCCCTGGCAACGACGCCAAAATGTTATCACCTAAACTGTAGTTACCCCTATGGATGTATCCATTAATGGATGGCAATAGGGAAGGGCAACTCAAAAGGTGCAACCACGATCACCTCGACCTCCAATAGATGGTTGTCACGCCAGTCAAGGAAACCTTCGCTTTATGTTATCTAGCCCAGACAACAAAGGGGGAGACCCGATCTACTCCTGACAGGAGAGATCAAAACCAACACACCAAATCAAGTTAACTCTAAGTGAAGTAAGGTGTATGGTTTATCCTAGACCTAAGGATGAAGTCACAAGACAAGTGAGGGGTTCAATGAGTATAGCTTTGGTTCATTGTTGATGTGAGAGTGACTTATAGTATTTGAAATGAGATCTAGGATTAATGTACCAGTCAATTGTGAGAAAATCCCTGCCTTGGGAACCGTGTCCAATGTAGGGTAGTTAAGGGGTTGAATTGGGGCTAACTAGTACAAGTGACAAGCTTGATCATGAAGTATGATGACACCAAAGGGTTTAGTTCACCACACAAGGGTCAAACCACAAGTTAATCCAACAATCTAGGAAAGTTGAATTGACTTGGAGAGAGACCAGTGCCTTGGGAATTGGGATAATGGAGTCAAAGTGAAGTTAACTTGTGGTTGATGACTCCTATTGCATGAAACAAGTGGGCAATTAAAGTCTTGATGGATGAATAGGTCTAGATCTAGAGATTCAAGGTTTGACCTAAGTGGACCACAATCCCTTAAAACAAGGAATGCTATCCCCAAGGCAAGATTTGATGAAGTGACATACTAGACCTAGGTTTTGAATTATGCCTGTTCCAAATCCACCAAAATCTCAAGTACCCATGTCCTAGAAGTGGATAAACTCCAATCTTCAAGGTGGTGCGACTTTGCCCAAGGAGGGTAAAAATGGGGATAAATGGATCAAGACAAGTCAAATGGCATCCAAAATTTAGATCCAAGTAGGTTAGTTAAGTGAGAGTGTGGATCTACAATTTCAAGGCAATCCGATGGCTAGATCTTACTAGATCTGAGTTTAAAGATACCAAGTGGTCCAAAATGGGGATTAAATCCCTTAAAATGTGGAATAGGGCCCACAAGGTAGAAATAAAAAAAGTTACAATATGGGGGTAGGTTATTGGATGTGTAGATCATGAAACAAGTGGGATCTCAAGTACCCATCAACTAGATCTAGGGTAACTCACCTTCCCCAAGGAGTGCGACCTCACTTGGAGAGGCTAAGTAGGCTTTGGGAAGGGGGTCAAATGGAGGCCAATCCTCACCAAACTATAGATCCGGGATGCCGTGGATACTATAGAGGCGGGTTTTCAATACTATACCCAACAACCCACTAGATCTTAGTAGATCTGAGAAAATGTAACAATGAGGGTTTGAAATAATAAGGGTTTTATCAATTTATGAGCTATGTCAATGGATTGGATCAAGAGAAGAGAAACAAACCTGTGGATCTTACCTGGGTAACCTTGTAGATGCCTTGATGATGATGATCTATGCAAACCCGATCAATTTGAGAAGCTTTGAGGTAGTTTTCTATGAAGTCGATTTAGTCCAAGAAGCCAATGCGCCCTCTCTCCTGCACAACAAACGTCAACAATATCAGATTTGATGCAATCAAGAGATAAGACTAATGCCACAAGAGAAGTAACAGAAAGATAGCATAGATCACAATGATACTAATGATAACCCCTTGATACAAGCAAATGCCAAGAAAGTCGATTTGAAGGAGCCTAGCAAAATCGCCCTTGTTGAAGTCGTCCTCCTGTAGACAAGACAATGATTTCCAAAAAAGATATATCTTACCACAAATTCCAAATGCTAGGTTGCAATAGAATTTCCAATCACCATCTAAGAACACCAGATGCAAAGGAGACCACAAGAATTTCCACAAGAAAGTTTTTCTATACTAATAATCCAAGAGCCAAAGACCCTTTCACAATGAGAGGCTCTCTCATTTAAATAGGAAGGAGAGGCTCTCTCATCAAGAGGAGTTTTTAGGCCTTTGGGGACCCCCCTGGGATTTTGCATGTGCTTAAAAGCACAAGTAATCACAACTTTCATCCAAGGTGTTGTTATCACACCATAGTAGCAGGGCTACTATTCTTGCTTAGCAGATATCTGCACATTCCAGAGCTTAGATTATTCAGAGGTTGGCTATGATGACTTGATATTTTGAGATCATTGATGATCAGAGCAGTGTATTATTCAGACTTATGTTAGACCTTGTGTCAAGGCTGAGCCTTGAGAGTTCAGATTTGATGACCGATGTGACCCTTTATTCCATACAGTTTCAATTCAGTGCCTAGAGATGTATTGCAGCAATGTTTCAGATGATATATGATGATTGTTCTTATGATGATGTTGTATGACCTATGGATTTCTGATCATTGACTATGGACTATTATCTTGTTGTTTTAGCCATGTTCACAGCATTGGCTTGGTATATAATTCATGATGTGGCAAACTTTATAAAATGGACTATCTTGATGATGAATTATAAAATGGACATTTTACTTGCACATTTAGGTTGTTTGACAAAACTCACCGGTTTACTACCTTGCATAGATATGGTCTTTCTTGACACCAGTTGTCTGCTAGCTTAGGCTCCACTCTCACTTGACTCCATCCATCCATGACTTTCTTGATTTGGCTTTAACCCCATGACTTATCTTACTTGACTTTCTGATATTGAGGACTTCTCCTTTTTCTACCTCTGTGTTTGGACCGCATCCCTGTATGTTTAGTGTCTCGGCTCTGAGTTGGTGACAAAACTTGCCTTTGGTAAGTTGGATTGTAGGCCTAAATCATTCTAGTCGGTTGTCCCGATGTTTGGCACTGGCTCGAACTCCCCCTAGTCACTTGAGATGTTGGCTAAAACTGAAAGCTCATGTACTATTGATGGAAACTTATATAAATTCGCCCATGGAAACTAAAAAGGGCAAGAGTGATGAACTGCTAAAAATACTCCTCGAAGAGTATAAGAAAGGTCCAAAAAGCAATGGTACTTAAATTCAATATCTAAACAATTGCTGACCTTATATATGTATACAAACATGCCCTAGATGCAAGCTGCAATTAATTGTGCGTATCAGCACACCTGAGATCCGAAGGGTTATGTAGGCCAAAAAGGCCATGAAATGAAATTGAATGATCCTAATGAACTTGGATCAGCTTGATGTAGACATGATGCCTAAGTTGAATAAGCACTCTCTAAACAACTTACCCATTTGTAAGGCACAGCCATCCCCCGTTTTTATTTTGTCCAGCACAGAGTTTGTAGCTCCCCCTTTCTCCCAATCCAAATTGTCTTTTAGTTGAGTTTAGACAAGTCACCCCCTTTGCCCAAACTTGTTCCTAGCCTTCATCCTTAGCTAGCAGTTAGACCATGTCCGATGGGTGAGTTTGTCATTTAAGCTATTGTGCAAGTGAATACAAATAACAACGGAATGAACAAATATGTTTAATGCCACTGAATGATGTTATACTTTAAGTTAAGTTGTGAGTATGATTAGAGGAACATGTCTTAGTCTATATGATTTGTCATTGGTTGTATATGGACCTAGTCAAACCTAGTTTGACTATGGTCATTTCTTGGGATCCATGATGATGTGGGCCATGTATGCTTATGGATGATGATTGATGGTCCCACATACTCTTGATGATGATGCTATATGATGGACATATGATTCAGATGATAATTGATGCAGTTCAGCAGGTTTTATTATTACTTCAGATCATCATATTATACACTGTCCATATATGGTGGACCCTACAGCTAGTCCATCAAGGCAACCCATGGTGTATGAGTACCCATGGAGTATAAGTACTCCAACTTTGGAGGTGTGAGTGAAAAACTTAGGAATTATACGCCATTGAAGCGCAACATATAATTCCTGATTCAATTATCATATGCTATCATATGTATAAATAATGAATTGAGAGTAAGTACCAATGACAAAAGAGTGTGATCATTACAAATAATCATGTACTGGTGTAATATTACAGTCAAATCTGTATGATAATGTCAGTTTAAACAACAGTGTATGATAGGACAAAATTTGATGCTAATAGTATAACAAATGATCTCAAAATAAAATCCAACACTCAACCACTTTAATAGCAACCAAATGCCACCCTTCTCAGGTTTGTATGAGAAGATATTAGCAGCGGTATAGCAGGGTTATTAATATCAACTTGTGACAATTGGAAAGTAGTTAAAAGAACAAGAGGAGTATGAGCAATATCACTTGCACTTTGAACCAATTTCACTTCTAACTTTTATGCACCAAATTGTAAATATGTCAAAGTTATGTCAATCATAATATGTTCTCGAACCAAATGCAAGGTTAGCAACAGCTGTAAGAAACCCCTTTAGGCTTAAATTTGCAGCACTAGTTAGTGCAATGTAAAATTTCAAACTTTGTCTACCAATTTATTCATATCAGCACCAATATTGCAGACTGTAATAATCAATTTCAGACCTCTGTTTGAGTAGATTTCAGACCTTTCTATAGAGTAGATTCATCTTTAAATGACATATAATTTGTATCAATGACTAACCCTTATTATTGTCTATATGTGCTGCTGAAGGAGATGTAAAGAGAGGGTTGTTTAGGGTTTGATAGTCTGCAAATATGCAGACCTATGGCAGCAGCAAACAAGGTCTGATAAAGGCAGAGTTAAGGCCTTAGGAAGGCCCCAAATGGAGGACCAAGGCTCTTTAGGCCAAGGTCGAAGGTTAAGGAAGCCAGAAAGGAGGTGGATGAGCCTCTAAAAGGGAGGTCGAGCTCTCTTTGGACCTGACCGAGGGTAAGAGGAAGAGAAAGGAGGAGGAGGGAAGAAAAGGAAATAGAGAGAAGGATGGACAAGGAAATGAAGGAGGGGAGTGAAGGTAAGGAGGAGATGGGATAGGAAAGGAGGGCAGCAAAACAAGTTGAGAAGGAGGGAAGCGAGGGTCAAAAGAAGAAGGTGAAGTGAGGGCGAAGGTAGGAGAGGATAGAAGAGGGGAGGGCGAGGGCGAGGCCTTGGAGGCCTAGAGCGAAAGTAGGAGAGAGGAAAAAGAGGTCGCTAAGGCTAATGGATGGCTGCAGTTAGGGTTTAAGTGTTAGAATTTAGTGTTTAGGTTTTATTTTATGAAACTTATGTATGTAAAACAAAAATCAGACCTAATTACACAAAAAGAAGTAAAATTTAATCTAAAATAATATGTACAAAATTAGAAACTAGGGTTTTAGGTGTAAAAGATATGACAACTTAGGGTTTTAATGGATATTACCCCAAACCCTAGCCTTAGAGGAAGGTGACCAGCCTTCCTCTTGGAGGCAAATTCTCCTTGTCACTAGATTAGGGCTTCCTGAAACAACCTCAAGGGTTGGTTTCAAAAGCTTAAACTAGGGCAAAGTTGGAGCTCCAAGGTTAAACTATGTAGGAACCTCTTCTTGGGAGCGTTTCTACTATGCTAAGGGATAGAAAAGTATATAAATCACCCTATTCAAAGAGAATGCATCCCTAGGGCTACCATTCATTAATTCAAGAAACAAAAATACTTACCTTTCATTAAGCAAGATTTAAAAGGTAAATGACTTACTTGAGCATGAGTTATTCTAACTATTCTAGCATCCACAAAGCATTAGCAAGACAAGAAAGCATCCAACTTCCATCCACAAGAGCAAAGAGTCATCCCTTCAAGAGGTGCGCATCACTTCATAAGGCCCTTCTAGGGTAAAAGAGTAACACAATGAATTTTATCCCATAAGTTGTGTAAAAATGAAGTGAGGAGATTGTATTTATGTGATCTCATTCACTTTTTACAAAATAACTAAGCCTACATGCTTTAAAATGTTAATTTTTAATTAAAACATGTCAACTTAAAATTATAACATAAAATAATCAAATTTGTGGGTAACTTGGGGCATTTTCCCCAAAGTTTACCCAAAAATGACTAAAATGGACTGAAAATGAGCAAAATACTCCAAATTGAACGTTGGAGTAGGCAGCGGGGGGGTGTCATGCCCCATCTAACCCCAATAGTAGTGAAAATCCCTCAATGCCCCCCTCATATCAAGCAGTACGGCCTAGTACAAGAGATGACGTCATCATGAGAAGAAGCCCAAGGAGAGAGGGCACTGTGATGTAGAGGGATCAGGAGGGTGTCAGTGGTGACCTGGAAGAGACACAAGCCTCGGTGCTGAAAAAAATGCCACCAGAGTGATGAAACAGGTGAGGGGTCATGTGACGCAATGACCAACCCCTAGGAGCCCCGGACACCAATCTCAGGGCTTCAAACCCTTTAATAAGGTAGTCAGCAATGCCACTAAGCCATAGTGCTCCTAAGAGAGGGACCTGTTATCACCTAAACTGTAGTTACCCCTATGGATGGCAAAAGGGAAGGGCAACTCAAAAGGTGCAACCACGATCACCTCGACCTCCAATAGATGGTTGTCATGCCAGTCGAGGCAACCTTCACTTTATGCTATCTAGCCCAGACAACAAAGGGGGAGACCCAGATCTACTCCTGACAGGAGAGATCAAACCAAAACACCAAATCAAAGTTAAGTATGAGTGAAGTATTGTAAGGTGTATGGTGTATCCTAGACCTAAGGATGAAGTCACAAGACAAGTAAAGGGTTCAATGAATATAGCTTTGGTTCATTGTTGATGTGAGAGTGACTTATAGTGTTTGAAATGAGATCCAGGATTAAAGTACTAGTCAATTGTGAGAAAATCCACTGCCTTGGGAACCGCGTCCAATGCAGGATAGTTTAGGGATTGAATTGGGGCTAACTAGTACATGTGACAAGCTTGATCATGAGATATGACAACATCACAAGGGTTCAGTCCACGAAACAAGGATCAAACCACCAGTTAATCCAACAATATAGGAAACTCGAATTGACTTGCAGAGAGATCAATGCCTTGGGAATTGGGATAAATTGAGTCAAAAGATTAACTTATGGCTTATGACCCCTATGGCATAAGACAAGTGGGCTATTAAAGGTTTGATGGATGAATATGTCTAGATCTAATAGATCATGGTTTGACCTAAGTGGACCACAATCTCTTAAAACAAGGAATGCTATCCCCAAGGCAAGATTTCACAAAGTGACCTACTAGACTTAGGTTTCAAGGTATGTTTGTTCCAAATCCATCAAAATCTCATGTACCCACGTCCTATAAGTGGGCCAACTTCAATCTCCCAAGAAGTGTGACTTTGCCCAAGGAGGGTAAAAGGTGGGGTAAATGGGATCAAGACAAGTCCAATGGAATCCAAAATTTAGATCCAAGTGGTTTAAGCATGTGATAATATGGATCTAGAAAATCAAGGCAATCCAAGGGTTAGATCTTACTAGATCTGAGTTTTAAGATACCAAGTGGTCCAAAATGGGGATTAAATCCCCTAAAAAGTGGAATAGGGCCCACAAGGTAGAAATTGCCAAAGTAACAGTCCAAGGGTAGGTTTTAGGACACGTAGATTATGATTCAAGTGAAATCTCAACTACCCATGTACCGGATCTAAGGTAACTCACCTTCCCCAAGAAGTGCGACCTCACTTGGAGAGGCTAAGTTGGCTTGGGAAGGGGGTCAAATGAAAGCCAATCCTCACCAAACTATACATCCGGGATGTCATGGATACTATAGAGGTGGGTTTTAAATATCTTACCTAAGAGGCCACTAGATCTTACTAGATCTAAAAAAAATGTAAAAATGAGGGTTTTGATTAATTAGGGTTTGAAGTATTTTAGACAAGTGGATAGATCATGGAAAGAGATTACCTTGAGATCATACCTAAGTGATGTGAATGAGATGCCTTGTTGTTGAGTAAGATTCCCGCAGAGATCAAATGAGAGATTGTTGATTTTGCTTGCCGAAATGATGCCCTAACCCACAAGTGCGCCCTCCTCTACCTGTCAAACCAAGGAACAACGTTTCAATCAGTAAGATCAAGTATGGAGGAAATACAAGTAAAATGCAATGATAACAAGAAATAGAAGGTCCTGGGACAGGAATACTTCCTGTTACCAACGAAGAGATCCAAAAGAAGAAGTAGGGAGAGTCTTCCCCTACCAATACTTCCTCCTCAAACCAAATCGGCCTCGACCTGTAGATGCAAAAACATGGTACAAAAGAATATGGCAAGACAAGATCTCCAATAACTCAGTGCAAAGGAAGAACCAACGAACGAACACCAAAAACATTCACCACAACACTGGAGATAGATGCAATAATAATTTTCTATTCCAATAATCCAGAGCCACAAGTCCTCTTTACAATGAGAGGCTCTCTCCTTTAAATAGGAGGGAGAGAGTCCATAATCTAACAACTTTTTGAATGAGTGGCTAAGATTAAAAGATCAAAAGATCTAATCAATGGTTGAGATGAGCTCAACAATAAAATACATGGATCACTAATAAAATATAACAATAAGTGGACAAAATCGCCCTAGGAGAGGGGATCCCACCAAATCATGATGACGAAATATAACAATAAGCTCATGGCGGGTCCAAGGGGTAATTTTAGACACCCTTGGTCAATCCCCATAGCACAATAATAATAAAATAGTCATCAAAGTACCAAATCGTGCTTCTATGGACAAATCGTGGGCCTTAGGAGGCCTCAGAAATCATCAAAAAATGCCATAAGTGATGGATGTGGGTCTCGATGAAGCTGAAGCTGCTGGAGAAGATGTAGAAGACATCCCACTCATCATCACTGGTCATCCCATGCCAAAACTCTGCCTCAGTAGCCCAAATCGAATTCCTCTGTAGCCATTTCTACCAATCCTGAAATGCCGTGGGAAGCGTGTAACTGCCCCAAACTGCCTCCTAGAGTGCCTGCGCTGTCAAGGTGAGGGCACCAGTGTGTCCAGGAGGGGGGTAATATGGTAAAAACAAGTGGCTGGACCACCCCCTCCAAGCACAGCGCCCTAGGTCAACCGGATAAAAATCATCTCTGCTTTAACAGGGTCTCTAACAGACCAAAACTGCACTAGGATAGCCTACTGAGGCTCAATCATCACTGTAAGTGCCCGAAACTGAAAACAGACTGTCTCATTGGACTCATAAGGTCCAAATCTATCCAATATGTGTACTCATACACCATATGGATCCCTGCATGATCATATAATATATCCAATATACCGGAACAGGTGAAATAATAATAATCTGTAAATGATCAAATAATGTTGAAAACCATGAATCATCATCATAAACATGTATCTTATGCATAGAACCATCATGTACATGTACATGGACCATATATCATCTATCTGTATCATCACAAGGTCCAACCATCTCATGTCCTATGGTTGACCTTGGTCAAACTAGGTTTGACCAAGTCAACATGACCAAGTATAACCCATACTATCATCAGAAGCTGTTGCAAAGTGTCAAAGGTTAATGCATGCTCTACAACTTATTCAAATAACAATTATAACACAAAGTAATCATTACTGGCGATCTAAATCCAAATATATAATGTCATTAATTATTATTTAACTTAGACTAGACTTTCAGGACCATACTCACTTCATAGTTGTGATCAATTTGCTAGTGAAGGGTGAAGGCTAAAATAAACTGGCTAGGCTAAAGGATGACTTGACTGACTTAACTTTGTGACACTTTGGATATGGGAAAGGGAATACACACCATAGTATATACTGAATGAGCAACAACACAGGGAATGGCGGTGTCTCACAAATGGATGAGTTGTTCAAAGGGGATTTATTCACCTTTAACAGATGCGCACAATCCATAATACAAATGAGGCCAGCAATTATTTAGATATAGCATTTAAGTTCTATTGCTTTTGGGCCTGAAGTTTCCATATCCTTTGATCTATGTGTGTTTATAAACACATTGCATAGATTTACATTTATTTTAGGGTTTCTGCTGCAGGTGTGTTTTTAAGGCACTTGTTTACCTGAGCACTTCTAGGTGTGTCACAGACAGCTTGTTTACCTAGGTATTTTACATTTCACAAAAGATATAACATTTTATTTCATAGCCATTTTTGTTTGGCTTGCCTTTCATTCATGTGTGTTTAAAAACACATTGCATGAACGGGCTTTTCATACAAGATATAACATTTCATTTTCCATACTTTGTATTCATGGCAGCACTAAAAGTTTCAGGTTTATCCAACACAACTTTAGTGACTAGGGGGAATTCACAAGGAAATCCAACTCACCATGGGTAAGTTTTGTCACCAACTCAGAGCCGAGACACAATAAACAGGGAAGCTCATCCAATACAGAGGCTATAGTGGGGAAAAGTCCTCCATGCCACTAGTCAAGTAGTAAGTCAAGGTGATAAACTAAAAGGTAGGTACTGGATGGATGAAGACAGTGAATAATGGAGCCAACACTAGCAAGCCAAGGAGTGGTGGAATGATCACCTCTATTCTCCCTAAGGAGGGTAAGACCAATGAGTATGAATAGTGAACTTCTAAGTGTGAGTAGGGACAATAGAATATATAATAAGATCAACCAGGTCCAGATATCTATATGATCGCCAGATCATGACATTAAGTGCTAAGACATGCTACAAGAATAAATATAAAAGCAGTGTAACCACAACACAATGATATACCTGCTGAGTCATATACCTGAGTGCTCATCACCTGAACCATCATCTGTCCTCTGAAACTGCTACTGTAACTCTGGGCACTACTGAATGCTCTGTACCAATGGTATAGTGGCTACATCGGTCATCTCTCTGAGTGTCCTAAGACTCAGTCATGGCATGGGGAATAAAACTGCTGTCCAAATCTGATAGTGATCCAAATAGATGCTCATCTCAGCATCTCAATGTAAGGAAACTGGCTGAATAGTGTACTGGAATCAGAAAAATAATGTATGGTAGCCCGGCTACTATATATGTGATAACAGGACCAAGGGGTCTAGCCATAACCTCCACTCAAAAAAATGCTAAACACCCCTACTGATCTGAAAAAAATGACCCTCTCTCCCTAGGAACACATCTGAAGGTGCACGGGTACTGGTACCACATAACGCCCAGCAGAAACAAAATCACCCCATTTCTCTGCTGCAACAGATGTCCTCGTTTTCGATCCATTGATGCCCTTTACTTTATCTGGAGGCCCTCGAGCCTCTTTGCTATGATGAATCTAAGTACTTCATGAGGTTTTCGATGCAGATTTCCTCACCATTTTCTCCATGGGTGCTATAGTTATGCCTAGCATTAGCAGCTTTCACTGTTTTCATGTCACCAATAATAGTTGTTTTTATGTAAGTTGCGTTAACATTTTCATGGAGATAGGAAGCTAAAAAGATTCCAACTATGATAATCCTGACTGTATTCAGGCATTACAAGGTCAACTCACTAATACTTCTACAATGATGATGGGGAAGGAAAACTTTTGACCATATTCTAAAAATTGCGTGATTTACTGTCTGTAGTAGATTCCATATTCACCACTCAGTAAAAAAATGTAATCTGCGTTATATAATTCTTCTATGCAACCTGACATAATGAATCTAAGTACTTCATGGGGTTTTTAATGCAGATTTCCTCGCTATTTCTCCATGGTTGCTATAGTTATGCCTAGCATTAGCAACTTTCACTGTTTTCATGTCACCAATAACAGTTGTTTTTATGTAAGTTGCATTAACATTTTCATGGATACAGGAAGCTATAAAGGTGACAAATATGATATTCCTGACTGTATTTAGGTATTAAAAGGTCAACTCACTGAAAAACGTTTGACCATATTCTACAATTTCTGGGTTTTCAGAATGGGCTAATGTGCTGTCTGTAGTAGAGCCCATATTCACACAGTAAAAAATGTAATCTGCATTATATAATTCTTCTATGCAACCTGACTTCACAGTGCATCACACCAAAATAAGAGAATTACTTTGAATCTCAATTCTGTGCTTTTATTTTTCCCAAAATTCATGGAGGTTTAACTTGCATTTGTTATGCCAGGTGCGCATTTTTACTGTTATGGATGATCAAGTATTGGATGCTATTTGTGAACGGTTAAGGCAACGCCTCTATATAGATGGAAGTGAAATCCTACGGATAGACTATCCTATAGATAAGATGATTTTTATTGTGCGGGGAAACTTGGAAAGCACTGGCAAAGATTCTGGCTCAGTTAATCTTTCTGGAGGAGACATATGTGGTGAAGAACTCCTTACATGGTGCCTCGAGCATACTCCACTCCAGAAACGTAAGGATTTTTTATTTTTATATTTTTGTAGTAAAGCAATACCATCATAATCTCTTTCTTTACCATTTTTGTGTTCTCCTTTTTGTTGTAAAAAAATTCACCTTCCTTGGATACAATTCCAGTTTTAAGAACTTGTTAAGGATTAGTAATAGTTTTAAGAAAGTTTTATATGCCTGGAAAATGAGTTCAGTTAGAATCTTCCTGACCAGTTTTTTCTTTAATAAACAGCAACACAATCCGTAAGAGCTCTTTTGTATCATTAGAGAAAAAGTTAGAATCCTTAGTGTTATTTTCTGAGCAACCTTACCCCAAATTTTGCTCAAAACTAGCACATGTGCAAAAGATACTTTTTCTGTTTGTTTCATCTTTGTGATCCTCAAATAATCCTGTTTATGGCTGCCCAGAAATTTTAATGCCTATCAAAAATATACGTTGTCATCAAAAGATTGGCTTTTACAGGTGCAATGCAGTGGGATTACAGATCAGAAATAACTATCTTTTCTAATTTAAAACCTAGTCTCATAATGCTTCTAAATATGAATTTCTAAACATTTCTAATTTCCAACACTATATTGAGAGAAGTCACTCTGTAGGTCCTGGTCATCATTCTTCACGTATATGAGTTTCATGTGCTTTATGTAACAGTTGATGGATTTTATTTCTCTTTTGTTAGTGCACCTTCTGCCGGCCTTGGTGAAGTTTATAATGTTTGCTTTGACCTGAGTAATGTGTAAAAGAAAAATGTTTGCCAAAAGATAGTGTGTCAACAGTGTTGTCAATTGTAGATAAAGCATAAGAATGGTTGTTTGCAATGAAGGATGAACCGGACTTCTGAGAATTTTCCTTTTCCCGCATGCGAGGTATATTAGAGTTATAGCTACATGAAATGCCCAGTTAGAACTTGCCCTTAATAACTTGCTACTGGAAATATTGTATGTCAGCATTGTTGAAAAGTTAACCAATGAAGTTGTTCTCTGGAAGGCATGCAACGTTTTGCATGCACAGTTGTTAATAAAAGATGCATGCAAAAGTGAATTTTTGCATGCACTCACTTTAGGTTTTTGGCCAGCCTAATTAGCCATATTATAGAAGGCAGAACGTCACCGGCAGAACTTACTGAGCAAACTGATCAGAGTTAGATCTGTTTGAGAGGTGGGTGACTTTCCTGAGAAAGGAGGGCGCATTCTCTGACAAGAGAGAAGTGCGTGACTTTCCTGAGAAAGGAGGGCGCATTCTCTGACAAGAGAGAAGTGCGTTCTACATCTGATTGACCGATTGAGCAGCTGAGACTTTCAGGGTATCATTTCCTCAGTGTTTGAGGAAGAACTTGTTCACTTCCATAGTAGCAGGGCTACCATAATTGCAGAGCAGTTCATTGTATATTTTTGAGCCAGGCCTTTACACAGTTTTGATGAGATCAGCCTATGATGAGCAGTACTTTTATGATCACTCACATATCAGAGCAGCCCCAGATCAGATAACAGTGAACCTTATGCCAAGACTGAGCGTCATGACCTCAGATTTGATGACTAAGGTGACCTTTTATCCCATACAGAGAAGTGCAGTGCCCATAGTTTCAGCAGCAGTGTTTTCAGTGGTTAGTGATGATCCAGATAGCAGGTACAGAAATATGGCCCAGCAGGTACATGGTGTGCATTGGTTTTGATTGTCTTGTTCTTTTGGTCATTTTGGTAGCTTGACTTAGTATCTAGTGATCATGATCTAGCAGTATATATATGTATGACATGGATATGGTTATTATTGATTATCTAAATGGTCTTATTACTCATGATTTGAAGCTCTTGTTTTATACTCATTGGTTTTACCCTCTTAGGAGTGTGGACATGATCAATTCCCACCTTTATGGCTTGCTAGCTTAAGGATCACCTTCACTTTCACCATCCATCTGTTATCTCTCCCTTTTTGGTTTTTCACCCTAACTTACACCTCAGCTTGTGATATGGAGGACCTCCCCACTTTTTCCTCTGTGTTGGATAGCATCCCTGTTAGTTTGTGTCTCGTCTCTGAGTTGGCAATAGAACTTACCGAACCCTTGATCCTTTTGGGCCAGGAGTACCCACTGGTGTTGGTTCCTGAGCTTAGGTGAGTTGGATTTGATACCTTGATCACTCTAGTCAGTTGCCTCGATGTTTGGTCTTGATTGTAGAGAGTCCCCCTAGTTGCTTGAGTTGCGTTGGCTAAAACTTGAAGCAAATTGTACTACCATCATTACATGCATATGGAAACTATTATATTATCTATTGTGCAAGCCCATGGAAACAAATAAAATTGTGCTTCGTAGCACAATGAAAGAGGGCTATGGAAATTGAAATGAAAAGCACCCTGGATGTGAGTTGCAATTAGTTGTGCTTCTAAGCACATGCAAAATCCAAAAAAGGGTCATAAAGGCCTAAAAAACAGTGGTTAAATATATTCTAAATCCAAAGACTGTTGGCCATAACTTAAATGTAATGATTAATTCCTCACAGAGCCTACGGGTTGTGATGTGAGATGGAGTAAGGGACAGCTAATTCTAAGTGTCCCCTAGAACCTCAAGTTACGATTAGTCGGGCACCTAGCCATGGTGGTTCTAGAAAAGATCCTCACGGAGCTATTTTATCTTGGATGTGAGCTGTAGACATTTGCCAAGGTTGAATAAGCACTTCTCTGAACAACTTATTCCATTTGTGAGACACTGCCATTCCCTTTGTGTTTATTATCTGACATATGCTTAAGTGTGTATTTCCCTTTTCCCTTATCCAAAGTATCACAGTGTTGAGTCAGTCAAGTCACCCCCTTATTTTAGCCTTGCATTCTTCACCCTCACCCTTTGCTACCAAAATGTTCATGTCTACAGAATGAGTATATTCCTAAGTTTCTATTGTGAGTAAATGATTATTTAAACTTGTATTTGGTATAATTATCTATTAACTACCAATGAAATGATGCTTAATACTTTAAGTCTTGCTATCATAATGATTAACAGAGCATGCTTTAACCATTTGCACTTGCAGCATCAGGCATTTCTAGCCTGGGTCATATTTTGATCAGTCTTGACTTGGTCAAACCTAGTTTGACCAAGTCAACCTTGGGATCCGTGATTTATGGTTCTATGATACACCTTTGATGATTCCATACAGTGGACACAGGTTTCATATGATGGTTGATGTATTATTTTATGGTTATTATTATTTCCAGACCATTATTTTTATATTGGCCGAGTATGGTTGAGGCTATAGATGATCTTACAAGTTTCCACAAGTTGTATGGGTACTCATCTCTAATAGATGTGGACCTTCTGAGTCCATTGAGACACTCAGTTATCAGTTTCAGGCACTCTCAGTGATGATATGGTCAGATTTCCACTTTTGACCAGTTTTGCCATGCAGAAATGGCCTGTCGGTTAGTTTTTACTTGTTTAGCATATAACATTAAACAATCTATCATTGAAATAAATACAAGCACAGCAAGAACACAATGAACACAATATTTCTCTCGGGGAAACCACAAGGGAGAAAACCCCGGCAAAATCTTCCCCAATATAGAAATCACAAAGTACAAAAGTAAACCCCAAGACAAAATCAGCTACTCCTCCACTTGTGCGAACTTCTCTCTCTCTCTCTCCTATGCGAACTTGTGTGAGTGAGTTTTGTTAGTACAAATGAGAGACTCCTCTATTTATATTCTTCCGTTGAGGTGACTTTTCCCCAACTGGGCCGACTTCTCCTAACTGACTGGGTCGACCTCTCAAATACATAATATAATAATCTCTTATGGGTTCTTCTAGGCCGACACAAGACCTAGGGTTTACATTGACTCTTTGAATGACTCTTACATTATTAATTACATCAATGACATCTCCCGAAGGAGGAATACAATAATACAATAGACAAGTATAAATAGAATATCTTCCGTAGTTACATTCTTTTAACACTCCCTCTTAACTAGGAAGGTATTCTGCGATTAACATCAACAGTTGCACAACTGACTTGTGAATCTCTATATGTTGTAGGAATATTTTGGATCATCATATGTTTGGGGTATCGTCTGCTGGAGTAGCATCATCATCGTCTGCTGGAGTAGCATCATCATCATTATCTGTTGGATCATCATCATCAACAGCATCCTCTGTATCATCGTCAGCAACATCCTCTGCTGGAACAACTTTTGTTGGATCAAGAACGTCGTCAACTGGAGCATCCTCTGCTGGAACATTCTCATCAGCAGCACCATCATCTAGAACATCTTCTACTGGATCAGCAACACCGTCAGCTGGAACATTCTCGTCAACAACATCATCAACTGGAACATCCTCCGTTGGATCATGCTCGTCAGTTGGAACATTCTCTGTTGGAACATCCTCGTCGGCAACATCATCAGCTGGAACACTATCAGTCAGCAAGTACTGATCTTCCATCACCCCTGGACAAGCATCCATCCCTACGGATAGGAACTCTATCAGTCAGCAAGTACTGATCTTACGTCACTCCTCGACAGACATCCATCCCTACGGATAGGAACTCTATCAATCGGTAAGTACTTATCTTCCGTCACCCCTGGACAGGCATCCATCCCTACGATTAGGAACTCTATCAGTCGGCAAGTACTGATCTTTCGTCATCCCTGCGGATAGGAACTCTATCAGTCAGCAAGTACTGATCTTCCGTCACCCCTAGACAGGAATCCATCCCTAAGGATAGGAAATTTTTCAGTTGGCAAGTACTGATCTTTTGTCACCCCTGGACAAGAATCCATCCCTAAGGATAGGAACTCTATCAGTCGACAAGTATTGATCTTCAGTCACCCCTGGACAAGCATCCATCCCTAAGGATAGGAACTCTATCAGTCGGCAAGTACTGATCTTCCGTCACCCTTGGACAAGCATCCATCCCAAAGGATAGGAACTCTATCAGTCTCTCTTTCGAGAGAGGTCCCTCTAGACCACACCAAGCTTGTCTCGAAAGTATTCCAACTTTACGCGAGATAGAAGCTTAGTCAGCACATCAACAACTTGTTCCTCTGTAGGAACATACTTGAGCTTTACAGCTCCCTTCTGCACCATATCCCGGATATAGTGGAACTTGATCTCGATGTGCTTAGATCTATCATGGAACACAGGATTCTCTGTCATCTTGATGCAACTCTGGTTTTCACAGAGTATCTCTCTAGCATCAATCTCTGCATCGAACAATCCTGCCAACATCTTCTGAAGCCACAATGCTTCGCTACAAGCTGAACAAGCTGCTACATATTCAGCTTCTGCTGCAACACAGGGCTTCTTTCTACTGAGCCCGTACAAAGTCTTCTTCAATCTGCACACATGTGATTCTCTGTAGAGAGTCCTAGGTCCTAGAGGTTGCTCGATATCGTCTTCTACTTCGATTACACCATCTATCTGGTGTAATATCCACCACTGAGTCTAGCCACTGGAGCAACATCTCATCATAGTCAACTTCCTCTTTTTGAGAGAACCCTTGCTTTGTACTTCTTGATTTCATAAGTCTTATTCTACGAAAATCTCATCATTCTTCATTTGTAGGTGATCGTACGATACTTCCTACAAGTCAAGTTCAGTTGCATGGCTAGAAACATTTCATAGTTTCCAAAACATATTAATAATGGCAAATTCACACACTCATGCAATTATCTTAGCCTAATGCTTCAACACAACATTCACTCATATCTCGTATTCATACGGACTAGATGCCTTCCATCTCTACCAGAACATTATTAAGAGCGTGCACTGCTCCCAATATGTCAACAAATAGTTTTCATTCTAGATAAGTGGCAATAGAATGTTGTACAGCACCATAGGCCACTTACCTATCACATGCATATTCTGTTCATCAATGCAAACATTCTAACATGCATAATACACACATTAAATCTAGGAACATAAATATGTGAACAACAATTCAAGTACTTATCTTTGTTTGTTTGGTAGGATCTCTCTTGATCCTAGTCTCCTTGCAGGAGACCCTAATAGTGTGCTCCACTCCATCATGTGGGTTCTTCTACATCAAGGCTACATAACTGGAATATGGCCTTGGTCTCTTGCTCTCTCTATTGGTTCCTTCTGGGGCACCATACCTTCCTGCATCTTGAATTAATTCTCGTGCCCAAGCTGGTCTTCTCTTTCGAGAAATCTCCTCATGAGGTGTCTCCTCGGGTCTCTGAGGTTTTGCCATGTCATGATCCTCTGGAATAGGATCTTCTTCAACATTTTTGTCTGGTAATTTGTTTGTTTCTGTAACTCTAGGAGCTTCATGCTCCTCTTTGTTGTCACCTGGATGCACACTTGGGAAAATGTGACAAAAATCTTCAAGCCGCTCGGTGTGGCTGTTATCACACAACTTGTAGTTGCCCCTAGTGGTATCCCATCCGGGACGGTAGAGGAGATAGGCAACTAAAGAGGTGACCCAAGAGATGCCACGGTTCCCAATGCAAGGTGGGAGTCACGTCAACCGAGGCACTCTTCGCTTTAGGTCAGGGTGTAACAAGACCTAGGGGGAGACCCTATAACCAATCACAGTTGGTTGGACTAAAACAAAGGTTTCTAAGGGTAAGTAAATGAAGAGTTACGGAAACGAATGCAAGGCTAAGTGGACCTAGAAGTTGAGGTATGGTGGTGTGAGAGATTGTTAGTGTTTCAACTTACGTATGGTTTAGGCCACATGATTGGGGATGATGACAAGATGTAGTACCATATGTTTACACAAGTGGGTCCTATTTTCTTGGGATGTGTGAAATGGCTTTAAGTGGACCCACAAGGTGAAGCTAGGGATGAAATTGGTACTAGATGTTATGTTATTAGTGGATCTATAGATCTAAGTTGATTTTAAAAGTACCCATGTACTAGATCTAGGGTTTGACACAAATCCCAAGGAGTGCGACTTGCTTTGAGGAGGACTAGTGCCTTGTTAAATGGGCTAATGGGGTCAAAAAGTATGTCAAAATGTAGATCGGGACACCTAGAAGCCAAGTCAAGTGGGCTAAATGAGATCTAATGGTTGGATCTTGCTAGATCTAGGTTTTTCAAGAAATGACCCTAAGTGGACCACAATCCCTTGAAACAAGGAATGCTACCCCCAAGGCAGATTGTCACAAAAAGATACTCTAGACCTAGGTTTCAAGGGATGGCCTTTCCAAATCTCCAAAAATCTCAACCACCCACCTCCTTGAAGTGGGCAAACTCACCTTCCCAAGGGAGTGCGACTTTGCTCAAGGAGGGCAAAAAGAGGGATTTGGTGGACCAAATCTAGTCCAATGGCCACCAAACTATAGATCCAAGTGGCTAGTACCCCGATCTATGTAGATCCCGAAAATCAAATCAATCCAAGGGCTAGATCTTAGTAGATCTGAGTTTTGAGGTGCCAAGAAATTCAAAAATGGGGTTTTAACCCCTTAAAACATGGAATGATGTCCACAAGGTAGAATTCACCAAAGTAAGAATCTGGGGGTAGGTTATCAAGTGTCTAGATTACCAATCAAGTGGGATCTCACCTACCCATGTGCTATATCTAACCAAACAAGCCTCTCTCTAGGAAGTGCGATTTGGGTTCAAGAGGGCTTTTTGCCTTGAAAAGTGTGTCAATTTTAAGCCAATCACCACCAAACTATAGATCCAACTAGGGGTGGATGCTATAGAGGTGGGTTTTCAAGATATCTTCAAAAGCAAGGCTAGATCTAAGTAGATCTAAGAAAAACCAAAAAAAACAAGGGTTTTAATCAATTAGGGTTTTTATGATCTAGAAATTATGGATGATTCAAGGAAGAAGAAGATCATACCTCTTGGAGCATACCTGGATGAAGAGATGAATGCTAGTTGAGGCGAGGATTACTTTGCCAAAGATCAAATGGAGAATTCTTGAAGCCCTCTTGCCAAATCAATTTTCCCAAGCCACATGTGATTCCCTCTAACCTGTCAAAACCAAGGAGCAAAGCATCAATTAGTTTAACATGTTGAAGGTAGATACAAGCAAGAGAGATATAAACAAAGAATAGTTGACACAAAGGCAAAACTACTCCCTGTCAAACCAAAACGTCTTCCTCCAAGCTTGAAGGGCAAGCCTCCCCACCAATTCGCACTTGTCCAAAAACTTCCTCTTAACCTGTAAATAAGATATGGCAAATATGCAAGATAGCTACAATAGATCCTCCAGTGCAATGGACAAAAGCATTTACAATTGAAACAACCAACATCCACTCCAATCCAAGCATGTACTCCAAAAGATAGAAATTTTATTCCAAGAGCCAAGAGCCAAAAATCTCTAGATGAATTTTACAATGAGAGGCTCCCTCCTTAAATAGGATGGGGAAAGAGTACAATCCTAACCACTTTTTAATGAGTGGCTAATATTAAAAGATCAAAAGATCTAATCAACGGCTAACAATAAATCATAACAATACATCACATGGATCACCCAATATAATGATAGCGCCCCCACTAAATGGTACAAAAAGAGGGTGACGTCATCCACTAGAGAAGTATAAGTACCAAAATCCACCTCATAGTGACTAAGACATGACAATATAAGCACATGGTGGGGCTAGGAGGCATCAATCCTTACTAGCTCATCCCCAAGGCACAATAAAATAATAAAATATGTCCAAGATAATATAAATGATCAAATCTGTCCTCAAAATCTGTGACAGACTAGCAGTAAAAGACCTCCTGTGATCAATGTGGGCATACCCACATGGTGAAAACTGGATGGAAGATAGTGAGATCACCCTGGAAGACCTCTGTGAAAACCAAATGCCAAAACCTTGCCTCAATTGTCCAAATCGATTTCCTCAATGACCACTTTATCCCATTTTTTAACTGCCTCGGTAACTGTGAAAGTGCCAAAATTGCCTCCTAGGGCATCCGCGCTGTCCATCTGAGCCCACCAGGCTCTCCATAAGGGGGGGTAAATGGTAAACACAAGTGGCTGGACCACCCCCTTCATCATCAACGCCCTAGGTGAACTGGCCTCTCAGGGCCCCTGCTGCTCAGGCTGGGAAATCAGCCCCAAATCTGGTCAACAAGTGTAAAACTGCATCAATCACTGTCAGAAGTGCCCGGAACTGAAAGATAAGTGTCTCATTGGATCCAGAAGACCCAAATCCACTAGAAATGTGTACTCATACACCATGGGTTGCCCTAATGGGCCAACTGTAGGGTCCACCATATATGGACAATGTACAATCTGCTGATCTGAAGTAATAAATAAATCTGGTGAACTGCATCAATCATTATCTGCATCATATGTCCATCATATGATCTCATCATCAAGCATGTGAGACCATGAATCATCATCAATAAGCATATATATATGGCCCACATCATCACGGATCCCAAGAATATACAACCAAGGATAAATCACATCAGTAGACTAAGACATGCTTCTCTAATCATTCTCACAGCCAAGCTCAAAGTATAACATCCATTCAGTGGCATTAATCAATTTAGGATATTCGTTTATTATATAAAATTACTTGCACAACAGTTCAAATGACAAACTCACCCATTGGATATAGTCAAACTGCTAGTGAAGGATGAAGGCTAGGAACAAGGTTGGGCAAAGGGGTTGACCTGTCTAACTCAACTCAAAAATACTTTGGACTGGGAGAAAGGGGTGTTGTCCGCCAAACTGCACACCAGCAGCAAAAACCTTTTGAAAGCTGTCTCCCTCACTGGAAAGTGGGGAGAGGTGTGGCCTTGGGGGCAAGCAATGAGCCAGGTACTGTCACCTGAATCCCAGATCCTCCGTCTAGGCAAAACTCCTAATGAAGCCAATGGGGGTAGTCCCTATTAAAGAGTTGTCTAAGGCTCTTTGTGTGTTTAAATGTTTTTTGTGTTGTGATGTGGATGGGTGTTGTTTAGGAGTTTTTTGAATGATGACTAGAACAAAATTAAACACGCAATCCACGTTGCAAAATTCACAAGACACAAACTCAAAATATGACAATATACTTTGACTTAAAATATTGAAGTAAAGCATCCACAAGATAGGTATTTAAACAAATGACAAGGACATACGGTCCAGATTTCAAAGATGTATAGATATTAAAGACCAGTGCCAAATGGAGTCAAATAAAACTTGCGATGCTGAAAAAATAAGTCGGAAGTAACTGTTTGTGAGAACGTTTTGCAATTGTTCTTGGTAAATTTTAAGTGTTTTAGATGTTCTTGATTATTAGGATAAGACCAAAGGTATCAAAAGATGGTGGAACCTTACCCAAGAAAAATACTGGCAACCCTAGGTGATCTGTCGGAAGCACCCAGATTCAAAAGGATAGGTGTCCAATGTTTGAACCGCCCCTGAGTCTGACAGTGGATTCCCGGCACCACCTCTCGTGGGAAGAACAGTAATTTGCCTTGGTTGAGGTTTTGGGTAAAAATTTTAATTAAGTTATCGATTGTAAATTATCAAGTCTTCCACCTTTCTGAGTATTAGCCCAACCGTTTCCGGTTGGCAGAGCATACGGGTGTAGGACAAAAACCAAGATACATTAATTAGGGGTGTATGAGTGGAAAATTTTATTATTAGAAAACCTTGTTCAACTCTCCGACAGAGAGCGCTCTTGACTCGGTCTTATGACCACAGTTCAAGAGACTTGCTAAACTTAAAATGCCTAATGCAGGGATGATGCAAAAAACTAAGATGCCCTCCGACAGAGGGTGCTCTTGACTTGGATTTTGGCCAAGTTCAAGAGACTTTGGTTTATTTTAAAGAAGCAGAAAGATTGTAGTAGCAGTATATCTTAACTTGAAACAGATTTAAACAATAACGTTGATCAACAAGATATGAATTACTACTAACAATATTGCTTGCAAGATAAAATGAAACTAAGAAATCTAGTGTTCTACCACACAAATTTTAATCTACTAGGTAGGATTGATCTCTGAACAAGATCAACCACTGGAACCGCCTACACTTGAGAACTTCCAGCTAGCTGAAAGCTTTGCCAAGGAAACCGACGGGGAAGAAAGAGTAACCACAAAATTATGTGGTCCTGCCCTTGAGATGAAATCCCAAGGATACAACTTCCGGCTAAAGGCTTTGGAAGAGAAGCAAGATAAAAATAAACAAAAAATAAAACTAAACTACCCAAGAATCTCTTTCAGACTCGGGAGAGCATGGGGGTAAGTGAATATGGAATATAAGCAAAATGACTTACTGAAATGAATTTAAACTAAGAGCATGAAACCATAATCTAAGCTAAATCAAACCACAAGACCCAACACTCTTCCCCAAATGGGGAAGAAGACCAAAAATAGAGGATCTCTCCACTATAAGTTTTATTAATTCTTTACAAGTGCCTCAAGGGAAAATCCTTGAAAGGTCTTTAATGGCTACCTAGAAACAACTTATGAAAATTGAAAAAATTTGAAGCCCTTAATGGCTTTTACAAAGGATAAGAAGGTGTATCTTGAAGTATGTCTTATGATGCTTGATTTCTCCTTCTCTCTTTGATTTGATATTTCGATTCAAGAGATCTTTCTCTTCCAAAAATCCTACCACAAGGATAAGCCAATAACTCATGCACCCATTAGCGTTAGAAATCTAATCAAACTTTGAACAATCGAGTCTAAGTTTGCAAAATAAAACTAAAACATGGAAAAGCATGAGATTTTGTCTTGAAATAATTAATATGGTAAAACGGACCAGCATGCTAAAATGCCCCAAAATATGGTGGAAATGAGAATGCAACCATAAAATTTTACACTACCCTATATGCCAACTTTCCTACCTTGAAATGGAATTACAAAACTTAAAGGGAAAAGACTAAATGCAAGCCCTAAATGACCCTTTTATATGCCTAACTTAAACTTTAAATGCATAAATTTTGATTTTACAAGAGAAATCTAGTCACAAACTTTCCAAAAGCGCAACTAGGTAACAGTTTGAGATACTAAACAAATAACTAACAACTAACTAAGCATAAAAAATACACTAACTACTTACTAATACTAACACTTGTTTGTTTTTTATTGTTGTTTTATGTTGTAGGGCAAGATGGGAATGGATGATAGGAAAGAAGCAAAAGCCAAGTAGAAAACGAGTGGAAGGAGGAGAGGAAGTAGGAGAGGGACGAGAGGATGAAAGGCTAGAGGGATAGGTGGGACGAAAGGTAGGATGAAGACAAACCTATGGGGAAGTATATCTAGGGCAAGGGCTTCAAGTGGAACACTTGGGATGGTAAAACGCCGCCTTGGAAATCCTCCGGTTAACCGGTGATACGCCGACAACGAGTGTTGAAGAGAGCACAAGGGAACAAATCCCAAGTTATTCCCCAAGGTTGAAGGAACTTCAACCTTATGGCAAACTAATCTATGGCTTGAAGACGAGTAATCTCGGATCAAGGCTAGAGGGGCTAGAAATGGCTTAGCAAGTCAAAGCAAAAATTCAAAGAGGAAACTAGAAGGCTAGAAGAGATGGAAGCCTATAGTAACTAGTAACCAAAAATGTGTTTTGAAGGTTTGATGGAGAAGATCTAACTCCCTTTGTTTCTCAAATCAACAAGTTAAAACTCCTTTGGTCTTATTCTGGAGTGAAGATATACCTGCAAAAACCTTAAGCATGGATAATATATTTGAAACAAAACATTTAAGTGAAAAGCATTAGATACATGCTACTTGTGCTAGATTGTTAGCCATCATGAACATGATCTATAACTTAAGAGCCTCAAATGAAATGTAAAACAATATCACCTCAATATCAAGTGAAGCAATGCACATCAAAAGCCTCCACGTTTTTGACCTCCAAAGTCTCAACTTTATTCTCAATTAAAAGCGTTTACAATTTCATCAGAGTTTCGATGCATAAAAATCCATGAGATAATAACCCCCAAGGGCCTCTCTTTATAGTAAAACACACTAGGAACCTAAGCCTAAACCCTAGGTCGAAATAGTAATGAGCAAGTAGTTCGAATCCAGTCAATCCAAAGCTTGGAGAGGTGAACAATAGTCAAAGTCGAGTTTATGGTAGGTGGGATGGCATGAGGTGGCAAGACTCGATTTGGAGGAGTAAGAACCAACGAATAGGCATGCTACAACAAGGAAGTGCGAGCTAGTAAGAGGTTAGACGTGGGCTAGGGTATGAAGGGCGTGAGCTTGTGGTAGGTTGAGTGCTAGTTTATTGGATGACAAGTGGAAAAGGTAGGTACTAACTCGAGTTTTGGATGAGAGCCAAGTCAATCAAAGATTTCATTAACCAATGTACACACCCTAACTAAGATCCACGTGAGGGCAAGAGAGGATTGACGTGAGCACTTGTAGATATGCGAGTTGGTGTAGGTAGATATGGTAGGTGTAACTCGAATCACAAAGGGAGCCAAGTTTTTAGGATAAGATGAGTCATGAGGGCGCCCACCTCTACATAAATACAAAACCACTAACCCAAACATCAAGTGACACGTCAACAAATCGATTTTTTCATGGAGAGGGCGAATTGCTTTGAAAGGATAATGATTTGGTGACTGGATGGATGACTGGATAGGCTTGGAGTTGATTGGAATCTTCCTAAATGCTCATTGCCATGTCATTCAGTCTTTTATTTTAATCAAATTGATTAATTTTGGAGAGATTTGGATTATCTCCAAAATAATCAATTTTATTATTTTAATTAATAATTTCTCTGTAAATGACTTTTCAGAGAAAATATTAATTACGGGGCTGAATGGACATCCGAAAGTTGGGTTTAGCGGCTCCATGGGTCATGTGTGATTTTTGGCTTATCAAACGAGCCATCAATCACTGAATTCGGACCTCGGATGACTGACATATTACAAATAATTATTTCTCTATTTAAACTATAGAGAAATTTATTAAATTTAAAAAATAATTAAAACCCAAATTTCGACGGACCCGGTAAAAATTTTTCGAAATTTTTTCTGAGGGTTTTATGGACCTAGGACATGACCGACACCTATTCTAACAGTGTCTAGTAGGCTTATATACATTAGTTGGCCTCTAATAACCCCCCATGGCCAAATTTTCAAAATCGGGCATTCCAGCTTTAGAGGAGTGGGAGAAAACCTCATTGATTATACCTCGCCTTAAGCAAAGTATAATTGACAAGGGAAAAAACTCCTTGGAATACCTTAGTTGCTTATTCCAGTCATGAGAAACCGAGGCACTCAGATCCTACTAGCACACTTTATTACAAACCCCCATGGGGCCATGGTCATGTCGACTCAAAAAACAAAACAAGCTAACCACAACTGGCTAGCTACAAAATGCTGGATCATCTGATACACTGGAATCAAACATTCATCATGTTTGTCAAATGGCGGCTCTCCAGAAAATCCAACTATGGTACAAAAAGTTGGTAACAAGGGGAAAGCTACAAACTCTGTGCTGGACAAAGTAACACGGGGGATGGCTGTGCCTCACAAATGGATAAGTTGTTCAAAGAGTGCTTATTCAACTTAGGCATCATGTCTACATCAAGTTGATCCAGGTTCATTAGGATCATTCAATTTTATTTCATGGCCTTTTTGGCCTACATAACGCTTCGGATCTCAGGTGTGCTGATAAGCACAACTAGTTGCAGCTTTCATCCAAGGCATGTTTTTCCAATACATATAAGGTCAGCAATTGTTTAGATATAGCTTTTAAGAACCATTGCTTTTTGGACCTTTCTTATACTCTTCGAGGAGTATTTTAGCTTTTCACCGCTCTTGCCCTTTTTTTTTGTTTCCATGGGCGAATTTATAAGTTTCCATAGGTAGAACATGAGCTTTCAGTTTTAGCCAACAACATCTCAAGTGACTAGGGGAGTTCGAGCCAATGCCAAACATCGGGACAACCGACCAGAATGATTTAGGCCTACAATCCAACTCACCAATGGCAAGTTTTGTCACCAACTTAGAGCCGAGACACTGAATATACAGGGATGCGGTCCAAACACAGAGGTAGAAAAATGGGGAAGTCCTCAGTATCAGAAAGTCAAATGAGATAAGTCAAAGGATAAAGTCAAATAGGAAAGTCATGTATGGATGGAGTCAAGTGAGTATGGAGCCTACACTAGCAGACAACTGGTGTCAAGAAAGATCATATCTATGTAAGGTGAAAACCAGTGGGTTTTGTTAAATGACCTAAATGTGCAAGCAATTGTCCATTTTATGATTTATAGTTCATTTTAAACAGTTTGCCACATCAGGAATAATATACCAAGCAGATGCTATGAACATGACTAAATCAACAAGATAATAATCCACAGTCAGTGATAAAGCATCCATAGATCATACAATATCATCATAATAATAATCATCATGTACCATCTGAAACACTGTTGCAATACATCTCTAAGCACTGAACTAAAACTGTATGGGATAAAGGGTCACATCAGTCATCAAATCTGAACTCTCAAGGCTCAGCCTTGACGCAAGGTCTAAATAATATACTGCTCTGATCATGAGTGATCCAAAATACATAGCCATGCTCTGGAATAATGAAAGCTCTGGAATGTGCAGATATCTGCTGAACAAGGATAGTAGCCCTGCTACTATAGTGTGATAACAGTGGCCTTGGGGGCAAGCCAGATTCAAGTGCTGTCACCTGAAACTCGACTCCTCCGTCTAGGCTTACTCCTAGCGAAGCCAAGGGGAATGGACCCAAAAAAATGAAAAATCTAAGGTGTTTAATCTACAAAAGAGAAAACAACTAATCTAGGAGTTCGAATTTTAATCACAAGAACAATGCAATATAAAACATGATATCATTCATTATCCAACATCATCATCATCATTGAAATATCAACATCATAAAATAATCATTAACAAGACCAGTGTTGATAATGGAGTCAAATAAGTGAAGTTGAAATGCTTGAAATAAAATGACGATGTTTTGCAAGTGTTCTTGGTAAATTTTATTATTTTTGTGGTAATGAGTGGATTATTAGGGATGGGGGATTTCCAATATACCGCGAGGTACTGGAAATATGTCTGGAATTTGACAAAGTCGGCTCCTCACTTGGAAATGTGGGTTGGATCGGAGTCTCTGGGAGGTGTTCAACACTACACCAAATGAAGGTGTAGTCTGACGGTATCTCGAGGTCACTACCCAGTGGTTACCGCTTCCTTTGAGGAATTTCCCCACACAGTATCAATAAGCGATTACGCCGGATTTTCGTAAATGGGAGGTTAATTAGGAAAAGTTAGACTAATTACTAGTCACTAAGTCCCTTTTTGGTATGATCAACATGTTCAGTCAAGCTATAGTCTAAGTCACAAGATTCGACAAAATTGAACCTTGAGGTTCGAATTTTTCCGAATCTCAAGCTGGTTCGAATCTGAAGGCGAATTTAATAAAAAAATGGAAAATTTTTGAGTTGGTTTCTTAACCTTAACCTTAGTCCTAACACACCACGGTCTACCTACCTCAGTCTCAACTCACAACCCGCTAGCGAAGTTTTTCCTCCCTCCTTGCCACCACTTAGCAAAGAGACCCTCATGCTAGTGCTTAGAGCTCATGACTCCATGAGTTTTGATCTTAGTGTTCATGAATCATTGCTGCTGCTCACAATCACCAGCTCACCATTTAAGTTACAGACTACAATCATAGACCCGCAATTTTGTTGTGTCGTCGTTGAAGACTGAAGTTAAAAGTTATTGAGATTAAATTTACCTAAGCAGATGAGTTGAAAATTGAAACAAACCCCTAGTCATGCATTTCTAGTTCCACTAGTAAATTGTCGAAGTAAATTTCTATTATTTTGTACTATATTTGGAGTAAATTGTTGAATTAAATTTTTATTATTTTGTATTATATTTTGAGTAAATTGTTGAATTAATTTTTTATTATTTTGTACTATATATATATATATATATATATTCGAATCTAAAAACGAATCTCAAATGAACCTCATCGAGAAATTTGAATTCGAATCGAATCAAATGGTTGTCTAACTTGAATTCTAATTCGAACCATGTGACTTAGGCTGCAGTGATCTAGAGCATACGGGGACGAAGCGTTGTTAATTTTATGGATTTTTGAACAATGTTTTTCTTTTTTTATTAAACCCCAAGAGTCTCTTTTCTGGCCAGTACTTGGGCAAGCTCTTATCCTGAAATCTGTACTTTGGAAAAGCAAGGGGGGTTAATTAAAACTGAAAAAAATGAAAATTGTTAAAAAAATGTGAAAAACTAGGTCTTGAGTGAACTTGTATCCCTCCAATGGGACAGACCAACAAGGTAAATTTTAATCCTAGTTTAATTTTATTAAGTGTTGAAAAGGAAAATCTAAACTAAAAAATGCAAACCACAAAATTTGAGTCGACACAGTTTCCCCTTGGGGGGATGGGGTGTGGGTGCTGGGTAGCCCACTTGCTCTTGTTTAATATTTCGTTTACAATGCAGAAAGAAGTGCCCCAGTCATGCAAAATTGACTCAAAGGCTTACAAATACAGATGGAAAGAGTTTCCGGATTAAAAAGGTATGGTTCTGGGTGCTCCGGATGGCCCGATCTACCAAAATTCGAGCAAAGGTTCCACCTTCTCATGAAATGCTGCAAAACAGAAATCAAATGTTAGTAACTAATGCCCAAAAAGACTTTAAAAGTGTCTTGGGACTTAACCAAAAATTTCTAAAAGAAAAACTAAATAAAAATACAAAAAATGAACTAAGTGGGACAAGCTGTAAGGCTTATCTCCTTAGGATCTTTGCATACTCAAAGAGCAGCAAATTAAAGCTCTTATATCAGCCAAATAAACTTTAAGCCAATCTAATCATACTACTTGTTTAGCGTTGAAATATCCATAAATCAACTTGTAACAAGAAATATGCTTATACTAGATCTAGATTTAAGGTTTTTACTTTGAAAATAACTTAGATCTAGTGAAAATAAATCAAATCCATTTATAATATTGAAAAATGAGTAGATCTGAGATACGCAAACCGAGGTAACCAAGAAAATCTTGAAGTTTTGGTGATGAGAAAAAAGATGAGGAAAACGCCTTTGAACTTGGACAATGGGGTCCTCGAGAGTGGGGATCGGAGAGACTAGTTTTCCTTGGATCTATCCTAAAGGAAAGTGGATAGAAACAAGCTCCACAAATTCTTCAGATTGGCAACCTGTAGTCACAAAAAACAACTCACACAAGAAAGATCAAGAGCAACTGGTGTAGACTAATATTCAAATTTAGACACAAGCATTTAAGCAAAAATAACTTTGTAAATCTAACGTCTCTATAATAACCTAACAGAGAAATAATGGATTAGATCACACTACTTCACCTTACTAAGATATACATCTCCTTCAATAGCCAGTCTTTGATCAACAAACAAATGCAAATAAAAATGTAAAGACACAGATTACCTTATGCATAAGTTAGAACATGATCACAAATAACACTGCTCATCATAGCTAATCTCACTGAAAATGTGTAAAGGAAGCTCAAAAATATGCAGATAACTGCTCTGCAATCATGGTAGCCTAGCTACCATGGATGTGATAACATCTGGCTCCAGATGGGACAAGTGCTCTAAGGGAGAGAGTGCTTGAGAACCTCAGGATCTTTGGTCCCCAATACTAACTGCATAAGTCTTCAATCCAGCACCTAACTGTTTTGCTTCATCTTTATTTGTACCTATTCCTATTCCTAAATGCAAATGACGAAATGATAACAAAGAGTAAAAGGTACAAAGACAATGATACTCCCTGAACCAAACGAAGAGAAGAGAGAGAGAGAGAGAGACAAGAAGAGCCTCCTTCAATTCGCCTTCTTCACCTGCAAGTAAAACGTGGAAGATAGATGTGCAAAATAACCACCAAGATCCTCAATGCAATGGAAGAACAATTTCAATTGACATATCCAACACCCAGAACCAGATCACAAGAGTTTTGCAAAAATGTATTTTATTCCAGAAGTCAAGAGCCAAAAGTCCCTTTACAATGAGGGGGGTCTCTCATATAAATAGCAATGGGAGAGACCAAAACCCTAACCACCTTTTTAACGAGTGGTTGAGATCAAAGGATACATAAGTTATAATCAACGGTTGAGATGAGCTCAACATAAAGTACATGGATCAACTCAAAAAATAGAAGAGGGTGCCTTAGCTAAATCGCCCTAGGGGGATATACCACCTAAAAAGTGACTTTAAGTCACAACATAAGCTCATGGTGGGTTTAGGAGGTGAAATATTCTTCCTAGTGTGTCCCCATGGCACAATAACAAAATATAATATCATCAAAGTACAATAATGTGACCACAAGGCCAAATCGTGTCCCCTCAGAGACACTATAAAATCATCAAAATAAGCCTAGAGAGTGTGTGTGAGAGACATCACATACATCATCAAGATCAACCTTATGCCATTTCCTTGCCTCAGTAGCCCAAATCGAATTCCTCTATAGCCATTTTACCATTTTTTATTCCTCTGTAAATCACCTGTAAAAGATAAAAATGCATGTAGCTCACTACTTGGTCATCCGAGGCCAAATCTTACTGCACCAAAATGTCTGGGAGTATGGCAATATAGTAAAAACAAGTGGCTAGACCCCATACTCCCTCTGTAGCGCCCTAGGTGAACCAAATAGAAAACCAAACTGCTCTGCCAGGCCATTTTTAATGGCAAATCTGCACCAGAATGATAAACTAAAGAATACCTCAACTAAAACTACCTAAAACTACAAACTGAGTATCCCAGTGGACTCAGAAGGTCCAAATGCACTAAAGATACATATTCATACACCATGTAGATAACTGTATAATCATATAATATCATAACCATGCCCGGACAGATAAAAAAATAATAATCTGTAAATGATCAAAATCATAAAAATATCACAAATCACCATCTAAAACCTGTAACTGCTTCATGGAACCACCTGGTGGGTAATGAAAGACCATATATCATCAATCTCTAGCATCACTGGTCTAATACATCTCATGTCCTGTGGTTGACTTGGTCAAACTGGGTTTGACCATGTCAAATTGACCAATGATATGGCCCAGGCTAAAAACATCAAAACACTGCAAATGTAATTGGATATGACATGCTTCATAAGTTATTCAAATAGCAAGACTATAAACATAAAGTAGCATTTCACTGGCGGTTTAAAACAAGATATTCAATGTAAACTTTATAAATAATAATAAAAGCTTAAAACAGAACCTCAAGAATATACTCACTTCATGGCTGTGATGAATTTGCTAGTAGTGGGTGAAGATGGATGGATGAAAGGCAAGGCTAAGGGATGACTGTACTAACTTAACACCATGATACTTTGGATGTAGGGACACTCAAGCGTATGTCGGATAAAAATAACACAGGGGATGGCAGTGTCTCACAGATGGGATAAGTTGTTTGGGAAGTGCTTATTCAACCTTAGCAGAAGTCTACAACTCAAATCCAAGTTGACTCAGCTCCGTGAGGATCTTTTCTAGAGCCGCCATGACTAGGTGTCCGGCTAACCGTAACTCGAGACTCTAGGGGACACTTAGAATTAGTTGTCCCTTACTCCATCTCATATCACAACCCGTAGGCTCCATGAGGAATAAATCATTACAATCTAAGGCCAGTAGTCATTGGATATAGCATATATTTAACCACTGCTTTTTGGACCTTTCATTCATTTAATTTCACTGGCCAACGATCTTTGGATTTAGCATGCATTTAACCATTGCTTTTATTAGGCCTTTCATTTCCCTTCATTGGGGAGTTTACATTTCATTCATTTCCATAGCCCTTCTTTCATTGTGTTTATAAACATAGGTTTTGAATTTCATTTCAGTGGGCTTTCACAATAGATATTCAATAGTTTTCACAGACATGTAATGATGGTAGTCCTATCTGTTGTAGGTTTTAGCCAACAAAACTTACGCAACTCAGAGCCGAGACACAACTAAGCAGGGATGCTATCCAACAAAGAGGCAAGAGTGAGGGAATCCTCCATATCATAGGCTAAGGTGTAAGTCAAGGAAACAATGAAACTAAATGGTGACGAATGGATGAGGAAAGTGAAAGGTGGTGCCAACACTAGCAAGCCATATACTAGTGGCAATGATCACTTCCATTCTCGTAGGTGGTGCCAACACTAGCAAGCCATAGACAAGAAATCATACATTTTGAGCAAGCAGGACTATATAAATATAAGTTAACAACCATGTCCATAATATATAAATAGACCGCTAGGTCATGACCACTAAACCAACAAAGCAATAATAAACCAATACACAACCATATACCTTCCTGGTCATATACCTGTACCAACTACCCGAACCATCAAAGAAGAAACTGCCAACTGGAAACTTGTTGCTGCACATCTGGGCACTGCAAACTGCTCTGTATGGCAAAAATGGCTACATCAGTCATCAAATCTGAGTTCCTGAGACTCAGTCATGGCATAAGGCTGAACAAACTGCTAATGGGTTGCTCTAAAATCACAAGTGATCCTAGAATGAATGCTCATCTGATGTTGATCTCAAGCATCTCAGTGTAAAGGACTGGAATCTGATCTGAAGATATGGTAGCCCCAACTACTATAAATGTGATAACAGCTCCAAAGCCTCTTCTCAAGAACAAAAAGCTCTTTCTTATCTCCCTCTCTCTTTTATTTCTTTTCTTGTTCCAGTTTCTTTATGCAATTAGAATAGTAGATCTATACTTCATTGATTCAAACATAAGTAGATCTAGTGTTTTATTTGTTTTAGATCTAGTTACTTTACAATCTTTATCTTTCTTTCTAAATCTAATTACTAGTTTGCTTACAAAAGTCAAATTTTATTGTAAAATCTCAAGGCTTAAGTAGAAGGCTAGTGCTAATCAAATTAAAAGTTTTATGTTGCAATTTTAAAAGTGCATCTCATTGGCTGCCTCAAAAGCAAGCCAAGATCCCAAGGAAAGCTTGCTTTCCTTGGTTAATTTTTGTTGTTTTGCAGAATTTCATGAGCAGGTAGGAGAAACTGTAGTCGATTTTCAGTAGAATGGACCATCTGGTTCACCCTAGATCCATTCCCCTTCAACCAGATACTTGTTTTGTGAGATTTGTAAGCCTTTGAGTCCATTTTTAAAAGGACCAAGGCACTTTTTTTTTGCATTGTAAACCAAAATAAACGAGAGCAAGTGGGCTACCCAGTGCCCACACCCCATCTTCCTAGGGGGATCTGTGTCGACTCCATTTTTCGTGGTTTGAATTTTTGTAGTTTAGATTTCCTTCCCGCAACTAATAATATCAACATAGGAACAATATTAATCTTGTTGGATCCGTTTCAACGGCGGGCCACAAGTGCACTCAGGACTTAGATTTTTCACATTATTTTTACAATTTCCTGTTTTCTAGAAGTAAATGCCCTTGCTTTCCCAAAGTACTGCACCGGTTAGTGGTGTGTGGAAAAGAGATTCTTGGGTTTAATTAGTTAAGCAACTCACACATAGAATTAATAAAATGAACGAAGTCTTAAATTCCAAGTATGCCCTTGACCGCTGCAGCTTAGTCTGATCAGTTGGTTAACTGGAAAGGGATGTAAGCATTAGTGTAATCGGAAAATCCAAATAAGCTAAACTTCAAGAAATTGGGAGGTTGCAAGGGTTGACAACATAGAGTCGGAAGGCTACTATAAGCAGGTTATGCCTCGCCTTGTTGGACACTTGGTAAAATCTCTATAGCACTCAGTTCAAGGGGTTAAGTTTAGTTGGACCAAAACCCCAATAAACCCACTCCTCTAATACTCACTAATAAATTTAAAACTGACAATGAGACTTTTCAACACTTTCACAACACAACACAACAACATCATTTTCATAATCTCGACACTGGTCATCATATATTATTATTGTTTAAATCAAATCTGCAAAATGTCATGAATGCTCCTTAATTTTATGTGTTGTTGTGCTTAAATTAAGTGCAAGTGTTTCTTTTCAGTATTTTTTATCATCATCTCTCTAACTCCTAGAATAAGTGTTCTTTCTCTTTCATAGATTAAAAACCTCAGATTTTCTTTAATTAGGGCCCACCCTCCTTGGCTTCGCTAGGAGTAAGCCTAAACGGAGGAGTTAAGTTTCGAGTGACAGCTCTTAACTCTAAGTTGCCCCCCCAGGCCACACTAAGCAGCTTGAATATTTCTGACGTGTTCCCCCAGGTGTGTTTCTAGGCGACAACAAGCCCCACTTCTAATTTGGACTTGTTAATAAAAAGGTAAATAGAGGCCTTTGAAAATAGAGTTCTCGCCATTCTACAAAAAATGGACCAAACCCTGAGGCCTTAAGCATGGCCAAAATGAATTGCCACTCATAAGCCTTCTCAAAATCAATTTCAATGAAGAAGGTGTTACCAACTTATTTGTACCATAGCTGAATTTCTCATGAGCCGCCAATTCCATGAACATAATTCATGTTCATCGTCAATGTTCAGAAGTTCAGAAGTCATTTTCAAGGCATTTTTGCCCCATTTGTAATAACTGCATGTTCATACCCCCATGGGGAAAATGTAAAAAGTTGGTCTAAACGGGGTCCTTTTATAAAAGACTCGGCTATCCGTAGGTTTAGCCATTTGGGGGATACTCTAGAGTGTTTTTTCCTTAGGAATTATGCGCTACTCAGCAGTGGCGTATAATCCTTGAGTTTTTCACTCAACCCTCCAAAGCTGGAGTATTTCCCATGGTGTTCAAAACCTAAGGTGGTTATTAGAGTCTTGTGTCTAGGATTTTTTACGTGTTAGCCATCTCGATTGAGTCGTATGAACATGCACTAGGTCCCCTAGGAGTTTCGTTCCATTCCGACAAAAATAATTTTTTCATAAATTAGACCATTTTTTTTAATGGTTTAATTAAAAAATTTCAAAAAATGATAAAAACCTCATTCGGAGGCGAAATTGGGCATGGGGAGGCTCGTTTTGACGCTCAGAACATCCTCTTCACCTTGACACCTTCATTCTTCAGTTTCCGGGCAGTTACATCACCCCAGGAGCAGTTTTGGCTAAAAATGCATCATTTTGGCATTTAATTGCCAAGAAGTGACAAAATGCACTAAAGTCCAAAAAATTGAAAAAGTAAAAAAAAACATTATTCTAATGTTTGGAAAAGGTTGAATGTTATTTCCTAAGGTATACGAATACATTGGAGTGTTAAAGCATAGTTTCCAAAAGTCAAAAATTCAAATTTGGATTAAACTATAGCGTGGGTCTCTCCTTCACGTGAATAACCGTACGGTTTGTCTCTTCTACGAAATGATGGGTGACTTCTTCAAAGTTGAGGGCGTTGGATACTATGGAGAGAGGCTCCACCTCATCTCCAACCAACCCCATTCACGCCTACCAAACTCCTCACGCCAATCCAAACTCACGTGAATCACTCCAAGCTTCATTATTATGGAGGAATGCGCCCTCTCTTGCATGCTCACGGCTTTGTGGAGTTGGCACATAGCTATTCGTTTGATGAAGCTCCCAATGGAGAGTGGGGGGCGCCTTGCCAAGTTGGAGGCCACCTCCCCACTCGTATTTACTTCAACTTGAGTTGTCCATTAAGTTATCTCTCCAAGCTTGGATTTGATGAGGAATTCGACTTCATGACTATGCCATTTGGCTCTCTTGATTGAGAATTTGATTTAGGGTATTGTTTCTTGTTTTTTGTATAAAGAGAGGCTCTTGGAGCTCTCTTCTGGATGGATCTTTTGAGCAAAGAAACTCTGGAGATTTTTGTAAGCGATTTATATTTAATAAAGTTGTGACTTTGGAGGTCAATTGTGGAGGCTCTTGGTGGCCATGCTTCATCACTATTCTAAGGTGATATTGTGTGAATTGTTATATGCTTAGGAATATTTGGATCTGATTTATATGTTTAGAGGGCTAACAATCTAGCACATGCATATATGTCTTTTCTTTTCGCTTGAGCTTATGTGGTTTGCAGGTATCTCTCGAAGTTGTGTGAGTTTTTTGCAGGTTCTCTTTCACTCTACTTGAAATCAAAGGTGTCTCAACTTGTTAAACATTAGCAACAAGGAGATCTAAGCTCTCCCATCAACCTTTCAACGAAACTTCAAATTGATTACTTGATCTGCCCGTCTTCAAACTGTGGATTTTCAAGGCCATATTCTTCTCCAGGTTTGATATCACAGTCTAACTAGCCTTTGTTTGTGGCTCGTTTGGCTTTGCCCTCTTGTTCTCCCCTCACCTAGCTCGTCCCACTTGTCTTTCCTATCCATTTTCAGTCCTTTTTCTCTCCATTTTTTCCAATCTGCTGCCATCTTCTTTCTGTTGCCATCTCCCTGCTGCTGCTGCCACCTTCTCACTTTCTGCTGCTGTTATCTCTTCTTCATCCCTTCCTCTCCTCTCATCCCATTCCCCTTCCTCTCTTCTCGTCCACCTACACAAGAAACAAAACGATAAACAAGTTAAGGTTTGGGTTAGTGTTAAATCTGTTTCATAGTATAAGTCTTGTTTTCTTTTTTTTTGCAATTAATTAGATCTCAAACAACTTTGTTAAGTAGTTTCCAGCTTATACTTCTAAATAGTAGTATTATGATTTTAGATCTTATTCTTGACAGTTAGATTTAAACTTGGTTCAGGAGTTAGATTTATTTTATAAACATAGATTTGAACATTGGTGTAAGAGTTGGATCCATTTCATCATATAGGTCTTGTTTGCCTTTGTTAGATCTCTACAATATTCTGCCCTTGAAACATACTAAAAACAGTCGACATCTTTTAGAGTTAGATTCGTTTCACAAAGCAGTAAGTTCAGACTTTGGTTTGAGGTCTGATTTATTTCACGAACAGTCAACAGTTTGGTAGTTTCTAAGTTTGTTTTAGGGTCTGAATTATTTCATGAACAGTCAACAGTTTGGTAGTTTCTAAGTTTGTTTTAGAGTCTGATTTAATTCAAGAAACAGTCTACAGTTCGTTAGTTCAAAGCAAGGTTGCGGGGGAGCGTCCTCCCCCCCCTCGCCCCCGCTCCGGAAGCTCGCTTTTGGCCAAAGCGTGGTGGGAGCTAAGGGAGAGCGTGCTCCCAATTTCGCTCCCGGTCCGGATCGTTTTGTAAAGCGCACTTCCGTGGGTGAAAAAAACGCTCCCTACCACTATCAAGAGCGAATTAGGGAGCTATCGGGAGCTAACGCTCCCGATAGCTCCCTATTTCGCTCCCGAGCGCTCTACCAAACGCTCTGCATATTTAAAAATCGCTCCCGGGATAGCTCCCCATAGCTCCCGCTGGAAGATGATGCCCGCGCAAAGGAAAGACGAGGAGGGTGGATGGGGTCTGTTATCACACAACTTGTAGTTGCCCCTAAAGGTATCCCATCCGGGACGGTAGAGGAGTTAGGCAACTAAAGAGGTGACCTAAGAGATGCCACGGTTCCCAATGAAATGTGGGAGTCACGTCAACCGAGGCACTCTTCGCTTTAGGTCAAGGTATAATTAGACCAAGGGGGAGACCCTATACCCCAATCACAGTTGATTGGGCCCAAGCAAAGGTTTCAAAGGGTGAATGAATGATGAGTTACGGAAACCAATGCAAGGCTAAGTGGGCCTAATGTTTAAGGTATGGTTGAAGGTGGTATCATGGATGTTTAGTGTTTCAACCTATGTATGGTTTAGGCCACTTAATGGGGTGTGATTATTAAGTATAGTACCATGTGTTTACACAAGTGGGTCTTGTTGCCTTGGGAAGTGTGAAATGGTTCTAAGTGAGCCCACAAGGTAGAGTTAAGTGTGAAGATGGTACTATAGGCTAGATCTAGGTTAGATTTAGAAGTTAGAGTTGGTTCTGGGGTTACCCATGTGTTAGATCTAGGGTTTGACACTAATCCCAAGAAGTGCGCCTTGCTTGGAGAAGGACTAGTGCCTTGTTGGATGGGCTAATGGGGTCAAGAAGGATGTCAAAGTGTAGATCGGGACACCTAGGAGCCAAGTCAAGTGGTTTGGATGAGATCCAATGGTTGGATCTTACTAGATCTAGGTTTTTAGGTAATGACCCAAAAGTGGACCACAATTCCTTAAAACAAGGAATGCAATCCCCAAGGTGGATCGGGACAAAAGGATAGTCTAGACCTAGGTTTCAAGGCATGGGCATTCCAAATCCACAAAAATATCCAACACCCACTTCTTAGAAGTGGTCCAACTCAAAACTCCCAAGGGGTGCGACTTTCTCAAGGAGAGGCAAAAGGGGGGTTTTGTGGACCAAACCAAGTCCAATGGCCACCAAAATGTAGATCCGGGATGCTAGTACCCCGATCTATGCATGTTCAAAGTTTCAAGTGAATCCAATGGGTAGATCTTAGTAGATCTAAGTTTTAAGTTACCAATGAGGTCAAAAGGGGGTTTCAACCCCTCAAAACATGGAGAGATGTCCACAAGGTAGTTTTCACCAAAGTAAGGATATGGGTATGTGTTATCAAGTGTCTAGTTGTCAAATCAAGCGGGATCTCACATACCCATGTGCTAGATCTAGCCCAACAAGCCTCCCTCAAGGAAGTGCGCTTTAGGTCAAGGAGAGCTTTTTGTCTTAGAAAATGGGTCAATTCTTAGCCAATCACCACCAAACTATAGATCCAACTAGGGGTGGATGCTATAGAGGTGGGTTTTCAATATCTTTTCAAATTGAGGGCTAGATCTAAGTAGATCTAAGAAATACCAAAAAACAAGGGTTTTAATTTGATTAGGGTTTTTGTGATCTAGAAATTATGGAAGATTCAAGGAAGAGAAGATCATACCTCTTGGGACATATCTGGATGAAGAGATGAATGCTAGTTGAGATGAGGATTACTTTGCCAAAGATCAAATGGAGAATTGTTGAAGCCCTCTTGCCAAATCGATTTTTCCAAGCCACATGTGATTCCTTCTAACCTGTCAAGCCAAGGAGCAAAGCATCAATTAGTTTAACAAATTGAAGGTAGATGCAAGCAAGAGAGAGAAAAACATAGAATAGTTGACACAAAGGCAAAACCACTCCCTGTCAAACCCAAAACGACTTCTTCCAAGCTTGAAGGGCAAGCCTCCCCACCAATTCGCACTTGTCAAAGTCGCCCTCTCAACCTGCAAATAAAGTATGGCAAATACGCAAGATAGCTACAATAGATCCTCCAGTGCAATGGACAATAGCATTTACAATCGAAACAACCAACATCCACTCCAATCCAAGCATGTACTCCAAAAGATAGAAATTTTATTCCAAGAGCCAAGAGCCAAAAATCTCTAGATGAATTTTACAATGAGGGGGTCTCCTCCTTATATAGGATAATAAAGACCAAAACCCTAGATCTCAGAACCACTTTTTGAAATGAGTGGTTGAGATTAAAAGATCTCACAACATAATCAATGGCTAAGATGAATCCATAACATAATATCACATGGATCACTCAACATAACAATAGCGCCCTCACTAAATGGTACAATAGAGGGTGACGTCATCCCACAAGAGGGGTATAAAGTACAATAATCCACCTCATGATGACTAGGACATGATAAAATAAGCACATGGTGGGGCTAGGAGGTATAAATCCTTGCTAGCTCACCCCAAGGCACAATGAAATAATAAAAATATGTCCAATATAATAATAATGACCAAAACTGTCCTCGGAATCCATGACAGTCGAGCAGTAAATGTCCTCCTGTGATCAATCTGGAGATACCCACATGGTGAAAAATGACTGGGAGATAGTGAGATCAACATGGAAGACCTCTGTGAAAACCAAATGCCAAAACCTTGCCTCAATTGCCCAAATCGATTTCCTCAGTGACCACTTTATCCCATTTTTTAACTGCCTCGGGAACTGTGAAAGTGCCAAAACTGCCTCCTAGGGTGCTAGCGCTGTCCATCTGAGCCCACCAGGCTCTCCGGGAGGGGGGATAAATGGTAATAACAAGTGGCTGGACCACCCCCTCCATCATCAGCGCCCTAGGTGAACTGGCCTCTCGGGGCCCCTGCTGCTCAGGCTGGGAAATCAGCCCCAAATCTGGTCAACAAGTGTAAAACTGCATCAATCACTGTCAGAAATGCCCGGAACTGAAAGATAAGTGTCTCAATGGATCCAGAAGACCCAAATCCACTAGGAATGAGTACTCATACACCCTGGGTTGCCCTAATGGGCCAGCTGTAGGGTCCACCATATATGGACAATGTATAATCTGCTGATCTGTAATAATAATAACCTGCTGAACTGGATCAAACATCATCTGTATCATATGTCCATCATATGATATCATCATCAAACATGTGGGACCATAAATCATCACCAATAATCATCATACATGGTCCACATCATCACGGATCCCAAGAATATATATAATCAAGGATAAATCACATCAGTAGACTAAGACAATGCTTCTTTGATCACTTCATAGCTAGGCTCAAAGTATAAATTCCATTCAGTGGCATTAATCAAGTTAACATATTCCGTGATCCCATCCTGTTGAATCAAAAGATCCCATCCTGTATGACCATATTCACAAACATGTGGTCAAAAGGTGGGAACATCTCAACGTTCCACTGCATGCCTTAGCATATGTATTGACACAAAAATATTATTCTCCATCTTGGTTGGCCAAACCAGCACCTGGGGGTGGGGATAGGAGAAAGCCCCACACAGATCCAGAGGTACAGGTTGGGTACATGGCTGCTATAGACAAGTTGGTCCCTGATGAAGAAGATTGTGCCTTATTGCGTAGTGAATTAAGCAAATACCTCAGTGAAATTGGTCCGTTTGGTACTTTGCATGCTAGAAAAGATCGAGATAGGGCACCTCCTATTGAATGGTGGAACATGTATGGCTCATCATGCCCACGCTTGTATAAATTGGCAACCAAAGTTCTTTCACAGGTGGTTAACAGCTCCTCTACAGAAAGGTGTTGGAGCACCTATAGCTTCATCCACTCAGTGAAAAGAAACCAATTAAATGAAAATCGGGCAGAAAGCTTGGTTTTTGTACATTACAACTTGAGGTTGTTGACTCATTACTGTGAGCGGGCCAAAACTGATAGATCATATGTCACTTGGGACAACAATCCGGAGGAACATAACTTGGAGGATGGAGCCTTAGCTTTAGAGCGCTTGGAGGAAGAGCTTTTGGGCGATGAGGATGACCATCACCATGGCCATGCAGTAGCACCAGCAACAACAACAATGATGCCACCACCATCTCCGACCTTGTTTCCAGATGCACCATCTTTGCCTAGAGGTTCAACTTCAACTTCACGACCCTCATCTACATTAGTGAGGGGGGGTCGTGTAGGACCAAGTCTTGGACGTGGCTCAACATTGGTGGCTACTAGGGATGATAGTCCCACGCCCATTGTTCCTAGACCACGGGAAAAGAAATTAGAAATTTCCCGTGGCAAGAGGAAACATCCATAAAATCTACTTTTGCAGTCTTTTCTTGTTTACAGTACTTTCAAGTTTCAAGTTTCAAGTATATGCACTATTGACTCTTTTATCTTTATTATGGTATATTTTGTGAGCATTACATGGCAATTCAAGTTTGAAGTTTGAAGTTGAACTGGAACATACCTTTGAAGTCACTATTTGCAACTTTGCATTATTGAGTCATTGATTGCATAATGATAAAAGCATATTATGATAAGTTATAAGTCTTTGGTAATGATTCATGAATATGATGCTTTGTGAATTGTTTCAAGTTCAACTTTCATTTCATGGTATGTTATATATTGAAAATTTGAATTTGTAAGGTTGATGTTATAGATACTGGTAACTAGAGTCTAGACCTATGGTTGACGAATTCACTACTATATGATTGATGATTGATGAATGATGTTATATGGTATTATGGTTTATTTCATGTTTTTATGCTTTCCAATGAGTTTCCATAACTAATTCAACATTCTACAAGCATTTGTTAACATATATGCATCAAAATATATAAAAAATATATATTATATAAAAAACGCTCCCGCAACGCTCCCAAATCGGAAGCTTTTGAAAATTTCGCTTTTCGCTCCCGCTCTCGCTCCCGCTTCCCGCTCCCGCTCCCGCTCCCAAGTAACCTTGGTTCAAAGTTTGGTTGGCTACATTTATTTTCATGGTATAAATCTTCTCTTTTTGTGGTAGATTAGATCTCTATTATTTTCACTTGGCAATGTTTTATTGATGTATTGATAAGAAGCATTGGGGCATCAGACCTTATATCATCAAAAATCTCATAAGTTTACATCATTGCAAAGTTAGTAATTAGATTTTAATCCATCACCTTGCATACTTATCATCTAGGATTAGTTTCATGTTAGTTACATTTAGTTTCTTTTGAACTATTTAGATCTCACAAAAAGACAAAAGTTTGCATTTTGCATTTTAGAGTTTAGTTTGTATTTATTTTCAAGCTTTGTTTTTCTTCTAACGTCTAATGGGTATTGGAGTTGTGTGTTGGTGATAGAGCTTGCCAAAGAAGAAATCAAGAAGCTCCCAAGAATACAAGAGGACCAAAAAACAAAACAAGATTAATATTATCCTTTTGTAATAGATCTTAGTTTATTTCAAGTTTTACAAGTTATTCATTTCGAAAAAGTCCCTACAAGGGTTTCATTCCCAAGGGCAATTGTATCTCCATAATAAAATTTGCAAGTGGGGTTTTTTAAGCCCCCACATTCACTTCCCCATTTGGGGAAGTCTTGTGGTCTCGTCTCATTGAGTGGTTTGACTTTTAGCTTTAGATCCATTATATGCTAGTTTTATTTCAATAAGTCATTTTGCTCTTTTCTTCCATATTTGCTTACCCCCATGCTCTCCCGAGTAGGGTCTTTGACCTGAAAGAGACTCTTGGGTAGATTAGTTTTATTTTCCGTTTAAATATCTTATATTTCTCTTCCAAAGCCTTTGACCGGAAGTTGTATCCTTGGGAATTCATCTCAAGGGCAGGACCACATAATTTTGTAGTTACTCTTCCTTCCCCGTCGGTTTCCTTGGTAGAGCTTTCAGCTAGCTGGAGGTTCTCAAGTGCAGGCGCTTCTAGTGGTTGGTCTTGTTCGGAGATCAATCCCACCCATTAGATTAGATTGTGTGTGGTAGAACACTAGATTTACTCAAGTTTCATTTTATCTTGCAAGCAGTATTGTTAGTAATACTCCATATCTTGTTGATCCATCATATTGTTTAAATCTTTTCAAGTTGAGATATCTTGCTTTACAAGTACTACCTGCTTCTTAAAACGAACCAAAGTCTCTTGAACTTGGCCAAATCCAAGTCAAGAGCACCCTCTATCAGAGGGCATTTTAGTGTTGCATTTTTCCTGCATTAGGCATTTGTTAAAGTAGCAAGTCTCTTGAATTGTGATCATAAGATCAAGTCAAGAGCGCTCTATGTTAGAGAGTTGAACTAAAGTGTTCTTTAATTAAAACTTTTTCAACCCACACACCCCTTAATTAATTTACCTTGGTTTCTGTCCTACACCCGTATGCTCTGCCAACCAGAAACGGTTGGGCTAGTACTCAGAAAGTGGAAGACTTGCTAATTCACAAGTGATAATTTAATTAAAATTTTTACCCAAAAACCTCAACCAAGACAAATTACTGTTCTTCCCACAAGAGGTGGTGCCGGGAATCCACTGGTCAGACTCGGGGGCGGTTCAAACATTGGACACCTATCCTCTTGAATATGGGTGCTTTCGACCTATCACCTAGGGTTGCCAGTAGTTTTCTTGGATAAGGTTCCACTACTTTTTGATACCTTGTTCTTAGTCATAATAATCAAGACAATTAAAATCTTAAATTTACCAAGATAAGCTGCACAACGTTCTCACAAACTTTTATTTTCAAGCACTTGTATCAACCTTTTCACAATCACTTCTATATTTGACTCCATAAGGCACTGGTCCTTCATCATATATCTTTGTTTGCTTAAATATCTATATTGGAGTATTTATCTAAATTTGTGTAAAAAGTGATTTGCTTCTTGTTCAAGTGCATCCCTTATCTTCTGTTGCAACGTGGATTGCACTATCTTGTTTTACATTTTGATTATATTGTCTCTCATTCAAAAACTCCTAAACAACATCCATCCGCATCACAACACCAAAAACATTTAAACACACAAAGAGCCTTAGACAACTCTTTTTTAGGGACTACCCCCCTTGGCTTCGTTAGGAGTTTGCCTAAACGGGGGAGCTGGGATTCAGGTGACAGTACCTGGCTCATTGCTTGTCCCCAAGGCCACACCTCTCCCCACTTTCCAGTGAGGGAGACAGCTTTCGAAAGATTTCTGCTGCTGGTGTGCAGTTTGGCGGACAACAGAAGGCATCTAGGCCGAGCCATGTGGTGTTGAAATAATCTAACTTCGAAGAGTATTCTACTTGTACTTTACATTATTATTATTCCTCCTTCGAGAGATGTCATTGATGTAATTGATCATGTAAAAGTCATTAAAAGAGTCAATGTAAACCCTAACTGTTAGGTCGGCCTGGAAAGATCTAGAAAAGAATATTTTATTGTAAAGTGTACAACCGACCTAATTAGTAAAAAGGTCAAGTGAAAAGTAAAGTATAAATAGAGAGTATCACTCTCTCATTTGGACCATTCACTTACTCAAGCATTGCGCAAGAGAGGAAAAGGAAGGCTAGTGAAGGAGGAGGAGGAGGATTGTTCTTGGATCTTGTGTTTGGGTTTTGTCTCTCTTTCTTATGAGACTTATTTCTTTGGGCATTGTACTTTGGTAATCTATATTGAGGAAGTTTTGCTAGGTTTTCTTCCCCTTGAGGATTTCCTAAGATAAATTGTTGTGTACCTTGTGATTGTGTATCTTTCAGAGATCCTCTTTATGTTGCTATTATAGAATTGTATTAAATGCTAATGAAGTAGGAATCTAAGATATTGCAGCATATAAATTTAACATGGTTTCAGAGCTAGACTGAAAAGAGCAGCTTTCTCTAGGGTAAATCTCTCTCTCTTTCTCCGGAAACTAGTCATCTTGAAATTTTCGCTATAAATCACTTTTGGCGAAGGTTCAAGATCTGAAACTTGGACAGGCCGAAGATGAAAGGTTCATGTACCTTGTGTGCGAGTTTCAGCCTCATTCGTTGTACTTTAGGAGATATGATCCATGCAACTCAGGGTTCCAGCCTCCTCCATAATTCAGTTTTAAACAGGTGACCTAAGGAGAAATGCTATATCTCGGGCTAGGAAGATCCAAATCGAATTTCGTAAGATGTTCCAGAAAGTGCACAGACTGTAGTTTCTCTAGTACAAGTTTCAGAACCCGAAGATGAAACAGTGACACGTGGAAGTCCATTCAAGTTCATTATATTGAAACAATCCATAAACAGGTCATCTTGGGAAACTTAGCATAAGTTCCACTTGGTGAATCCAATCCTGCTCTAACCTATGGGGTTGGATAGAGGACAGATCAGATTATGACAGAATGAAGTTTCAGACCTTGAGGAGCAAAAATTTATGAGATACATCAGAATTAAGAGCCGACAAATCTGTAGTCTAAATTGAAGAAACTAGGGCATCAAGTATTTTGCAATCCTGTCCACAGATTTGGGAAAAGGAGTACTTTGCCTAACTCGCCTTGGAGAGGCATCTATTTTCCTCCAATCAGTTTCTCAAGATATCAAAGTTGAAAAATTAGGGTTTCTCTATCAAACCCTAGGTCAAGCCAGAAGCAGTTTCACAAGGTCATGCTCATTCTTGAAGAACATGACCTAGGAGGCTTCATAAAAGAAGAAGTTAAAGAACCAAAGGGAGATGAGGCCAAAGCAAAGTGCAAGAAGGATATGATCAAGGCCAAAGAAGATTCCTCAAATGATGAGGAATATGTACTTTAATCCAATCAGGAAGATAGAAGAACCTCTTATCTATCTCAACATTGGATAAGAAGGGATTAAAGGGACATGCAACCTCAACCCTAATAGCTAGGACCATGAGTCCTTATGAGTTGTGGTATAGAAGACTTGTTCAGCATTGTCGGTCATAAGAAAGAAAGGAACAGGTCCCCAGAATCAGATGATGGAGTAGAGCAAATTCCAAAAATTCCTGTAACGAGACAAGAATCAAAAGAGATCCTACCAAACAAACAAAGATAAGTATTTGAATTGTCATTTCTTGTAATGTTCAGTTGTGCACATATTTATGTTCCTAGATTTAGGATGTGTATTATGCATGATTAGAATGTTTGCATTGATGAACAGAATACTACTAACATGCATGTGATGGGTAAGTGGCCTATGGTGCTATACAACATTCCATTGCTACTTATCTAGAGTGAAACCTCTTTGCTGACATATTGGGAGCAGTGCATGCTCTTAATAATGTTCTGGTAGAGATGGAAGGTATCTAGAAAGTTACCATATGGATGAATGTTGTGTTGAAGCATTGGCTAAGCTAGTTGCATGACTGTGAGACCTATATCTTTATGCATAAGAGTTAGTTTTGAAAATTATGAAATGTTTCTAATCATGCAACTAAATTTGACTCATAGGAAATATCGTGTACAATCACCTACAAGAGAATAATGATGAAACTTATTCCGAAGAACAAGTGATGATGGTTCAGCTATAACATTCAAGAAGATATATGAAATCAAGCTTACTACAGATGAACAAAGTGAGGATTCTCTCAGAAAGAGGGAGTCGACTATGACGAGACGTTGCTTTAGTGGCCAATGGTGTAATTGAAGTAGAAGCATTTATTGAGTAACCTCAAGAATTCAGAACTCTTTACAAAGAACCACATGTGCCAGCTTGAAGAAGTATATGAAGAAGATGTAGCTCCCAGAGTTGTAGAACCCGGAAGACCTTGGATTGATGCATTATTTTCTAGGTCTTGAAGTATGGCAAAGCCCAGAAGGAATCTTCCTTAACCAAGGGAAGTATGCAGTAGAAATCTTAAAAAGATTTGATATGTTGGAATGTAAAGCCATGGCCACACCCATGGATACAAATTTGAAGTTGATGACTGATACTTCGTCAGAGTTAGTGGATGTAACACTATACAGGTAGATTATTGGGTCATTAATGAATCTGAGCCCAGACGTGTTCACCTTGTAGCTGCAAAGCATGTGATGAGGTACCTAAAAGGTACGGTAGACTATGGTTTCAGTTATACTAGAGATCATGACTTCAGACTGTATGGTTATACAGATTCAGATTTGGCAGAAAGTGTCTCAAACAGAAAGAGCACTTCAGGTGGATGTTTCAGTCTAGGGTCAGCCATGATCTCATGGCTAAGCAGGAAACAGTCCAGTGTTGCTCTCAGCACTGCAGAAGCAAAATATATTGCAGCTTGTTTTGTCAGTTGTGAAGCCATATGGCTTCGGAAGTTGTTATCAAGTCTATTCAATCTGGAGTTGGATACCATAGGCATTCTATGAGATAACCAAAGTTGCATGAAGATGACAGAGAACCTTGTGTTCCACGATAAGTCGAAACACATAGAAATCCAGTATTTCTACATTCGAGATATGGTGCAAAAGGGAGCTGTAAATCTCCAATATGTGAGCATAGATGAGCAAGTTGCAGATGTGTTGACTAAGCCTCTGTCTCGTGTGAAGTTTGAGCACTTCCGTGACAAGCTTGGTATAATCCGTAAGGACTTCCCTCTAAAGGGGGAGTAGTGCTGATGATACTATGATAGCTTAGTTGGGATTAATTATCCTTAGACTTGATCCTGTAATTCTGAAAGGAAGGATAATCTTAAATGTTGATCCTAAGACTGAATCCCGTAATTCCGAAAGGAAGGATTGTCCATGATCCCGTAATTTCGAAAGGAAAGATCACCAGTGTTGTTGGACTGAATCCTGTAATTCCGAAAGGAAGGATTGTCCATGATCCGGTAACTCTGAAAGGAAGGATCACCAATGTTGATGGACTGAATCCCATAATTCTGAAAGAAAGGATTGTCCATGATCTCGTAATTCCGAAACGAAGGATCACCAGTGTTGATGGACTGAATCCTGTAATTCTGAAAGGAAGGATTGTCCATGATCTGTAATTTTGAAAGGAAGGATTGTCCATGATCCGTAATTCTGAAAGGAAGGATCACCAGTGTTGATGGACTGAATCCCATAATTCCGAAAGGAAGGATTGTCCATGATCCTGTAATTCCGAAAGGAAGGATCACCAGTGTTGTTGGACTGAATCTCGTAATTCCGAAAGGAAGGATCACCAGTGTTGATGGACTAAATCCCATAATTCTGAAAGGAAGGATTGTCCATGATACCGTAATTCCGAAAGGAAGGATTACCTATGTTGAACTCGATCCCGTAATTCCGAAAGGAAGGATCATGTTGGTTGTTGATGCACCTATTGCCAAAGATGATGATGATGATGATATTATTCCAGCTTTATGTTGATGAGCCAACCTTGTGTTGTCGTTGTTGTTGATATATCAGTTTTTATACTGATGTGCTGCAGATGATGATATTTCAGCTCTGTACTGAAGATGATGATGATGTTCCAGCTTCATGTTGCAGATGATGATACTTCAGCTCTGTACTGAAGATGATGATGATGTTCCAGCTTCGTGTTGCAGATGATGACACTTTATCTCTGTACTGAAGATGATGATGATGTTCTAGCTTTGTGCTGCAGATGACGATGATGATGTTATAGCAAGTTGTTCCAGTTACCGATATTGATGTTGTTGAAAAACTTCCAATGATTTATAGATGTACCGGCCAATGTTCCTGTTATCACACAACTTGTAGTTGTCCCTAAAGGTATCCCATCCAGGACAGTAGAGGAGATGGACAACTAAAGAGGTGACCCAAGAGATGCCACGGTTCCCAATGAAAGCTGGGGAGTCATGTCAACCGAGGCACTCTTCTCTTTAGATCAAGATGAATCAGGACCTAGGGGGAGACCCTATAACAAATCAAAGATGATTGGACTCAAACAAAGGTTCCTAGGGATATGTAAAAGACAAGTTACAGAAACCAATGCAAGGTTAGGTGGACCTAGAAGTTTAAATGTGGTTGGAAGAAGCTTAGGGAATGACTTATGTTTCAACCAATGAATGATTTAGGCCACATGATGAGATAAGATGACAAGATCTAGTACCATTAAATACACAAGTGGGACTCACTTCCTTGGGATATGGAAATAGCTCAAATGGGACCCACAAGGTGGAGTTAGGGGTGCAAATGGTACCAAGGGGTATGCAAGGGATAGATCTAAGGATCTAAGATGAAATTAGAGATACCCACATGTGGGATCTAGGACTTGACACAACTCCCAAGGAGTGCGAATTACCCTAGGTCGACTAGTGCCTTGATAGATGTGTTAATGGAGTCAAAGAGATGTCAAATTGTAGATCGGGACACCTAGGATGCAAATCAAGTGGGCTATTCAAGATGTGATGGTTGGATCTTAGTAGATCTAATATTTCACTATGTGACCCAAGTGGACAACAATCCCCAAAATGAGGAATGATACCCCCAAGGCAGAATTTCACAAAGTGAGATACTAGGTATAGGTTTCAAGGTGTGCTTGCTCCAAATCCAATGGGATCTCAACCACGCATGTCCTACAAGTGGGCAAACTCAAACACCCAAAGAGTGCGACTTTGCCCAAGGAGGGTTAAAAGCATGGAAGGGTGTGTCAAATCAAGTCCAATGGCCACCAAATTGTAGATCCAAGTAGTTTAGGCAAGTATCAATGTGGATCTTGAAAATCAAGGGCATCCAATGGCTAGATCTCCATAGATATGAGATTGAAAATGCATCACCAAATTAACCCAAGTGGGGCACAACCCTCAAAATGAGGAATGGGGAGGAATGGGGCCCACAAGGCAAAAATCAACAAGGTGAAGCACTAGGGGTAGGTTATCAAGTATGAGGATCATGAATCAAGTGGGATCTCACCTACCCATGTCTTGGAACCAACCAAACTAGCTTCTCCCAAGTGGTGCAATTTTGCTCAAGGAGGGCTAAGTGCCTTGGAAAGTGTGTCAAATGGAACCCAATCACCACCAAACTATAGATCTGAATTGCCGTGGATACTATAGAGGTGGGTTTTCAATATCTTTCCAAAAGCTAGGCTAGATCCAAGTAGATCTAAGAAAAAGTAAAAATGAGGGTTTTAATCAATTAGGGGTTTTATGATCTAGAAGTTATGGATAAGCCAAGGAAGAAGAAGACCATACCTTTGGAGCATACCTGGATGAAGAGATGAATGCTAGTTGAGATGAGGATTACTTTTGCCAAAGATCAAATGAAGAATTTTTGAAGCCCTCTTGCCAAATCGATTTTTTCAAGCCACATGTGTGTCCCTCTAACCTGTCAAAACCAAGGAGCAAAGCATCAATCAGTTTAACATGTTGAAGGTAGATACAAGCAAGAGAGAGATAAGCAAAGAATAGTTGGCACAAAGACAAAACCACTCCCTGTTTAACCAAAACGTCTTCCTCCAAGCTTGAAGGGCAAGCCTCCCCACCAATTTGCACTTGTCAAAAATGTCCTCTTAACCTGTAAAAAAGTATGGCAACATATGCAAGATAGCTACAAGAGATCCTCCAGTGCAATGGACAAAAGCATTTACAATCAAAGCAACCAACATCCACTCCAAGATCCAAGCATGTACTCCAAAAGATAGAAATTTTATTCCAAGAGCCAAGAGCCAAATTCTCTAGATGATTTTACAATGAGGGGGTCTCATCCTTATATAGGATAATAAAGACCAAAACCTTAGATCTCAAAACCACTTTATGAAATGAGTGGTTGAGATTAAAAGATCTCAATACATGACCAATGGCTAATAATGAATCATAACAATATAACACATGGATCACTCAAATAATGATGACGTCATAGCTAAAAGAGACTCATGGAGGGTGACGTCATCCACTAGAGGGGGTAAAAGTACAAAAGCCCACCTCATATGACTAGGACATGACACATAGAGCTCATGGTGGGGCTAGGAGGCATCAATCCTTACTAGCTCATCCCCATGGCACAATAAAATAATATAATATGTCCAAAATAAATATAAATGATCAAATATGTCCTCAAAATCTGTGACAAACAAGCAGTAAAAGGCCTCCTGTAGCCTCTGTGGACCCACCCAAGTGGTGAAAACTGGCTGGAAGATAGGGGGTTCACCCTAGAAGACCTCTGTGAAAACCAAGTACCAAAACCTTGCCTCAATTGCTCAAATCGAATTCCTCAGTGACCCTTTGATCCCGTGTCTAGACTGCCTTGGTAACCGTAAAAGTGTTGAAACTACCTCCTAGGGCAACTGCACTGTCAATATGATCCCACTAGGCTCTCTAGAAGGGGGGGTAAATGGTAATAACAAGTAGCTGGACCACCCCCTCCTCATACAACGTCCTAGGTGAACTGGCCTCTCATGGCCCCTGTTGCTCAGGCTGGGAAATCAGCCCCAAATCTGGTCAACTACGCTGTCAATCTAAGCCCACTAGGCTCTCCAGAAGGGGGGGTAAATGGTAATAACAAGTGGCTGGACCACCCCCTCCTCATACAGCACCCTAGGTGAACTAGCCTCTCGTGGCCCCTGTTGCTCAGGCTGGGAAATTAGCCCCAAATCTTGTCAACAAGTGTAAAAATGCATCTATCACTGTCAAAAGTGCCTGGAACTGAATGATAAGTGTCTCATTGGATCCAGAAGACCCAAATCTACTAAGAATGTGTACTCATACACTATGGGTTGCCCTAATGGGCTAACTGTAGGGTCCACCATATATGGACAGTGCATAATCTGATGATATGAAGTAATAATAAAACCTGCTGAACTATATCAATCACCATCTGAATCATATGTCCATCATATAGTATCATCAATAGGAGTATGCGGGCCCATACATCATCATCAATAAGCCTTCATGGCCCACATCATCACGGATCCCAAGAAATGACCATAGTCAAACTAGGTTTGACTAGGTCCATATACAACCAAGGATAAATCATATCAGTAGACTAAGACATGTTCCTCTAATCATACTCACAGCTTAACTTAAAGGATAACATCATTCAGTGGCATTAATCTATTCCAATGTTATTTTATAATTACTTGCACAATAGCTTAAATGACAAACTCACCCATTGGACATGGTCTAACTGCTAGCTAAGGATGAAGGCTAGGAACAAGGTTGGGTAAAGGAGTGACTTATCTAAACTCAACTGAAAGATACTTTGGACTGGGAGAAAGGGGAAACTACAAACTCTATGCTAGACAAAATAACACGGGGGATGGTTGTGCCTCACAGATGGATAAGCTGTTTAGAGAGTGTTTATTCAACTTAGGCATCATGTCTATATCAAGTTGATCCAAGCTCATTGGGATCATTCAATTTCATTTCATGGCCTTTTTGGCCTACATAACCCTTCGGATCTCAGGTGTGCTGATAAGCACAACTAATTGCAGCTTGCATCCAGGGCATGTTTACATATCAATATAAGGTCAGCAATTGTTTAGATATAGCAGTTAAGAACCATTGCTTTTTGGACCTTTCTTATACTCTTCGAGGAGTATTTTTAGCAGTTCATCGCTCTTGCCCTTTTTAGTTTCCATGGGCGAATTTATATAAGTTTCCATAAGTAGTACATGAGCTTTCAGTTTTAGCCAACAACATCTCAAGTGACTAAGGGGAGTTCAAGCCAATGCCAAACATCGGGACAACCGACCAGAATGATTTAGGCCTACAATCCAACTTACCAAAGGCAAGTTTTGTCACCAACTCAGAGCCGAGACACTAAACATATAGGGATGCGGTCCAAACACAGAGGTAGAAAAAGAGGAAGTCCTCAGTATTATAAAGTCAAGAAAGACAAGTCAAGGTTTAAAGCCAAATAAGGAAAGTCATGTATGGATGGAGTCAAGTGAAGGTGGAGCCTAAGCTAGCAGACAATGGTGTCAAGAAAGACCATATCTATGCAAGGTAGTGAACCAGTGAGTTTTGTCAAACAACCTAAATGTGCATGTAAGTGTCCATTTTATAGTTCATTTTAAGTTTTACACATTTTGCCACATTATGAATTATATACCAAGCCAATGCTACAAACAAGATTAAAGCAACAAGATAATAATCCATAGTCAATGACAAAACATCGATAGATCATACAACATCATCACAAGAATAATCATCATATATCATTTGAAACACTGTTGCAATACATCTCTAGGTACTGAACTAAAACTGTATGGGATAAAGGGTCACATCGGTCATCAAATCTGAACTCTCAAGGCTCAGCCTTGACACAAGGTCTAACATAAGTCTGAATAATACACTGCTCTGATCATGATTGATCTCAAAATATACAATCATCATAGTCAAGCTCTGAATAATGGAAGCTCTGGAATGTGCAGATATCTGCTAAGCAAGAATAGTAGCCCAACTACTATGGTGTGATAACAGTTCCAAATGATGATGTTGATGATGCCTCATCCTCCCTCCTTCCGATGATGTTGTTTAGAGCCACACCTGTTGTTGTTGTTGTCAGTAGAATACACTTCTTGTTAAGGGGGAGTGTTGAAATAATGTAACTTCGAAGAATATTCTACTTGTACTTTACATTATTATTATTCCTCCTTCGGGAGATGTCATTGATGTAATTGATCATGTAAAAGTCATTAAAAGAGTCAATGTAAACCCTAACTGTTAGGTTGTCCTGGAAAGATCTAGAAAACAATATTTTATTGTAAAGTGTACAGCCGACCTAATTAGTAAAAAGGTCAAGTGAAAAGTGAAGTATAAATAGAGAGTATCACTCTCTCATTTGGACATTTCTCACCCAAGCATTGCGCAAGAGAGGAAAAGGAAGGCTAGCGAAGGAGGAGGAGGATTGCTCTTGGCTCTTGTGTTTGGGTTTTGTCTCTCTTTCTTATGAGACTTATTTCTTTGGGCATTGTACTTTGGTAATCTATATTGAGGAAGTTTTGCTAAGTTTTCTTCCCCTTGATGGTTTCCCAAGATAAATTGTTGTGTACCTTGTGATTTGTATCTTTCAAAGATTCTCTTTATGCTACTATTATGAAAATGTATTAAATGCTAATGAAGTAGGAACCTAAGATATTGCAGCATATAAATTTAAGATGTGGCCCACTCCATGCCCTCCCAAACCTTGATAATTTTCTCTGGAGTGAATCACCCTTTGATGAAATCATTTTGTTGGAAACAAATAAGCTTGGGTAGAATATGTTTGATTGTGGGCCTAGGGCCTTCATTAGAATGTTTTACGGGGGACTTTAAGAGGGTAATGAAACTCTAATTGGTCATGAGCTCTAGGTTCCATAGTTTGGGGATAAACTGAATGATTCCCTTGTTGATGTTATCCCTCAATCGTCAATCAATACAATAATATAACCAAGCCTCCACACGTGTGCCAAGCGGAAGAGGGGAGCGTTCAACTATTTTGGATACAACTTTGGACCAATATGCCATCTAAACCATGAAAGGCTTGAATGCTCAAAGAGAAAAGGTGGGTCCAAATCATCACATAAGCTAGCATGGTGGTGCTCCATAGAAATCCATCCATAGTACATCTCCAAACATGAAATACATAAAATAGGCTTGAGTGCTCCATGAGATATGCATCATATAGCCTCCATAAGCATGAAAGACACTCAAACAAGCCAAGTGATCTATAGAAGAGCCTCCACATGTCACAATGCAATCATCCAAGAATAAGCAAGTAACCCAAGCAAAACACCATGAGCATGTCAATTGTCCATCATCAAACAAGGCATCAACATCATGAAGTGCAATTCTACCACCAAGCCTCCAAGACCATTCAAGAGAGTCATCAACTTGCTTTGCGATGAAAGTCACAAGTGAAATCATAAGTGGACACCCATGTAGAATGGGGGGTAACAACTGTCTCCAACTATGGGACATGTGCTCATCTTGGGGGTGCATGGGAACCTCATAATTTTAACATGTACGTGATAACAATGACCATCCCAACACTTCAAAACTAAAAACCATGTGGTGGGATGGATAACCTTAACATCCTTAAACACTACATTACATCCAATAGTTCATTACATCAAGTTTGGATTCACGACAAAAGAAGTCATCAATATCAAAATGAAATCCACTCAACTTTAATGCTCTCATGAGCTTATTCCTCCTACCCTACTCTAAGCATGAGATGAGGCAAATATCAAGTGAAATCATAAACCCAATGCAACCAAGTGCTCATCTCATCAAGGCGCATCTTCTCTTTTGCCTGGTCACCAACCGAATAATGCTCTCATGAGCTTATTCCTCCTACCCTACTCTAAGCATGAGATGAGGCAAATATCAAGTGAAATCATAAACCCAATGCAACCAAGTGCTCATCTCATCAAGGCGCATCTTCTCTTTTGCCTGGTCACCAACCGAAACAAGGATACATCAAATGACAAGTAGATAGAAGCTGGAATATCCATGAGATGTAATCCAACATTTGAAATGTGCTTGTGGACAAGGCCAAGGGCACCAGAATCATGCCAAGAAGGGCATGCACCACAACAAGAGTCCCCTATCTGAGCTTGAATAGGACTTGTGTAAGCATTGACACCATGGAGCAACCCATCACCACCATAACTCCTCCCCTCAAGCAACAAGAGCTTAAGGGGATCTTCAAATCTGCAATACTTTTCAATATCAGACTCCATAATAGACAAGCATGAGGTATGAGATGAATTTTCAGCATTAGAGAGCATGACCTACCCCAGCCCTTGAACAACTGAGCTCCATTGAAATAAAAAAGAAGTTATTTTTACCAAAAAATATGGATGAATCTAGTCTTTTGAGTACCTTTACATTGTCCTTCCGAAAGTTGGAATAGTTGAGCCAAAGCTCAATTAAATCTTTCTTCTTAATTTATTTGGTCATTGTAATGTGTGTGTTTTGTCCGATAGTATTGTAAAATATCATCTCTTATTCTTTATTATATATTTATTATATATATCTCCTTCATGGATTTTAAGATGTTCTCATTCCTATATTGAATATTCAGAAAATGAATTATATTCATATCAAGAAATGAACTTTAAAGCTTAGTATTGATAGGGCTTTTGGCCACACTGATAGTTTTTCAAAGTTTCTCTGATTATCCATGTCTTTGACCACATTCAAGCCTTGGGCCACGCCATATAAAAAATTCTGAATTTCCTTAAAAAAAAAAAAAAGCCTTGGGCCACACCATATAAAAAATTCTGAATTTCCTTTAAAACAAAAAAGAAAGGAAAAAAATTACAAAAACATTCCGCTGCTAAATGTTTGAAGATACAAAGATAAATCTCTGTATCAAGTTACACGTCAAAAAAATTGTATGAGCTGTGAGGATTCTATATAATAGTAGGGCATTGTTTTCAAACCCTGCATATTAACAACTAACAGTCAAACATAGATTCGTAGGTATTATGATGTAGATCATCACGAATTTTCAAAATACTTTCTGAGCAAAAAAAAATACATTTGCACGTAAAGAGGTGGCGACTACCGGACAGTGACAGGGACACGACTATCTAAGTGCTATATTTGTCCGCACGCTCACGGGCGTTCAAACCACAGCAGCAATTTTGTGGTTTTCGTGGTGTGCCTCTAGGAGAAATAAGAAGCGAATGGGAGAAAAATGGACGAGTTGAGAATAGAAGGGATTCTAGTGTGATTCGAGAATGGATAAATACAAGTTGTGAACTCAACCAAAAGAATCTGCCATTAAATCACTTTGTAAGCACTAATTCATAGAAATTCGTGGGTAATTCTTAGAAATTCGCGGGCATGAACCGTTTTATTAAGGAGTAAGCTAACACCATTTTTTTAATTTTTTTAAAATTGCAGTTATACATTGTTTTGTATAATTAGGTGTTCAGGGGTTTTGAGCTTTGAGAACACTAAATTAATTTTTAAATCAAAATTGTAATTTCAATTTCAATCAATTTCAACAATAATTCATTATCCAAAAAAAACCAGAAATATCCAAAAGAGATAGAAAGAGCGAGAGGAGCGAGACCATCAACGTCTCCCATGCAACCAGACCAAGAAAACATAAAGACATGGGATATACCTATTATCACATTTTATGTCGGGAGCAGCTTCCACACTGCAGACTGTGCAGTCGAGGACCGCACAGTACTTTTTTTTCCAGATCAAGAGATCAGCTGCCTTCAGAGGAGGCATTTTTGTTCAGACTGCCCCTAGCAGATACATCAGAGGGGACAGGCAGTTGGACTTACCATCTACCACAAGGTTACCTTTCCTTGCCAAGCTTTGACACAAGCCCATTTGAGATAGTGCCTAGTCATATTCTGATAGAGATTGTCACAGTACAGTGCTGGTTTATTGTATGCTCGGATTCAGCAGAGATCCAGCTCAGATACAAGTTCAGTAGTAGCAGGTATATGGTGCAGCAAGTATTGCATATATTGATTATTGCTCATGTTGTAGATTAGACTCTTTTACACTTGCTAGTACACTAACTTTGCATGAGATGATATATTTGGTGATCTGCTTATGATATGATGTGTTTGGGCCTTTGGTGATGTCAGTCCACTCTTCTAGTTAGACTTATGTATATGCACGCTGAGTCATGTCCTGTATACTTGGCTTAGACTTGATCACTTAGCCCCTCGGTAGCTAACTTTAGCACCATCTTCACTTCCTCCACTCATCCGACTCATCCATGACACTTCTTCCCCGACTTGGATTCTGATTTGTGATCACGAGGACCCCCTTTCCCCATTGATCTCTGAGTTTGCCATGACTCCCTGTTTATTGTGCCTCGGCTCTTTAGTGTGTGAGATACACGGTTAGACCTGGGATTTGCTCCTGCCGGTTGCCCCCGATGTTGCAATGCAGTTAGGATTGTGTAGCCTCACCGGGTGCTCCCACTTGTCGTCGAAGCTTGTATTACCCACCCCCATTACCTTTGCAGTATGAGCGTCATGTTTATATCTTTTGAGATATGTATGTAGCCCAAGAGGGCCATGAAGAAATGAAGAAATGAAGACTTGAAGAAATGAAATGAAAATCAGGCTAAAAAGGCCATTGTATTGTAAATTGTAAAATCTAGCCAAAAGAGGGCTAAGTATGAAACTCATTGTAAAATCCATGCAATGTGTTTATGAACACACATGGATTCTGGTCAGCTATACATGTCATCATTTGTAGTGGTTATTCCTCACCTAGTCCTGCGGGACAAGGAGGTGAGAAGGAGCAAGGGACAAGCTCAAGATTGCCCCCTAGAGTCTCAAGTTACGGTTTGCCGGACACCCAGTTTGGCGGCTCTAGAAAAGAACCTCACGGAGTCTTCGGATATGGATGTGAGTTGTGGGATACTTGTTAGATGACTAGTGGTGGTTTCCCTGCACTATACCCATTCGTGAGGCACCGCCCTTCCCCGTGTTTTGTCATGGCATACTTACCTCAGTGGACCTCGCTTTCCCGAGTTGTCTTAGTGGTCACATGATCTTTATCCTCATCTTCCCATATCTTTTACCTTGTTGTCCACATCACCTAGAGTCAGCAAGGTAGTCAAGTCTATGGAGGTGTATAGCATCCTAGTCTTTTGGAGGTGGTGGGCCCACTTCACCAAGGCCTTGTACTATTTCGGGATTTAATGTAATTTTTATCACCATGATATCATTTATTGATTAGTAATGTACTAACTTGTTTAATTGAGCCTTATCACTTCGTGCTTGCATACAAGTTTCAGCTAGCACTATAGTTGACCAGATTTGACTTAGTCAAACTGGGTTGACTAGGCCAAAAATGGGCCCAAAAAAAATGTTGCGATCAGAATTTCGATTTCGATCATTTATTATCTATAGGGGTTCCATATGAGCATGCAACTGACGAAATTGCAAAACATTGAACCATTTGAGAGATTTTTAATTATTATTGGTCAACTTTGACCTGTTTTAATTAAAAATCATGGATTTGGGACAAATATTGCCAAAGTGATGGATCGGGGTCGTTCAAGGGGTCATCCCTACTACTTTTGGGGTCCATGATCACATTGCAGCAGACGGTTCGGCAATCCGGGCAATAAAAGTGGGTCAAAAGCCCAATTTTCATCTTCAGCCATATAAACCAGCAGAAAATACATGGAAATCAGAATTTTGACTAAGGTAACTATAGAGAAATGGCAAAATCAATGGCCGGCAATGGTAAAGGTAATTCATAAGGTAATTTTGGTATGTTTTGACATTGTATTTCATGTTTGTGGGGCCCTCATTAGGACGAGTTTGCCCATAGGGGGGCGTTTTTCTCCACTAGGGGAATTCGACTTGGTGTATGTTTCATGTATTGAGCCTTGATGTATTATGTTGGGGGGATAAAACATACTATAGACACCCCCCAACATCACTTCATATGTGTATGGACCCCACCTTGGGTCTCTCTCAACCACTAGTGCGCTTCTCCTTGGGGCAATTCGCACCCCCCTCATTGAGTGATCTCCACCATTCGATTTTGTGGATGGGGAGATGATCTCAACCCTCCATTTTGGGGGGAAACCTAGCTAGAGAGTGAGCCATCTCTATAAGAGAATGGACTCACCTCATTTTTGGGCCTCTTGGCATTTTTTGTAAACACCTAGACTGAAATAGAGAGGAGATTCTTGAGAGCTCTTGAGACATTTTGCTTGGATGAATGTTGTGATGATTGATGACATTTGCTGATGTATTGATGAGCATTTTAGTGTTGTTATCCATCTTCTACAGCTGAATCGATTTGCAGGTTGGAAGTCCACTTGAGGAGGGGTGCACTTCTTGGAGTGGGAACTCCACACTTGGGTTTTTCCTCAAGGATTTCAAAGAGGGAGTTGAATCTACTGTTTTGTTATTCAATTTCTAATCATTTGTCTTTCAATTTGCTATGTTAACTACTTATTTGCTGCAGATTTCTAATCTTTCATCTCTTGTGGCAGGTGGCTAAGGCGCACTTGCTCTCCGGCTGACTCGAACGCCTAGGAAAAGCGCCGGTTGCTCATCATTTGGATTCGGCAAGTGGTCTTCACACAATTATTCATCCATTCGCCTTTGTTTCAGGTATTCCTCTCATGCTCAATTCTCTAGTTAGATTTCTGGTGTGTTTGCTAAGAGAAAAACTCACATAAAAAACCAAATAAAATTAATATTTCATTTTCCAACCATTAAAATCTTTAGTTCTTTAAAACCCGCTTATTATTTGCCCTCAAAAGCTTATATCCCAAGTTTGGTTAGATTCCGACTCCATTTACCCATATTTTAGGCGCTGGTCAATTGGTCAAAAATGCCCCTCTAGGGCATGTTTCTGTTTCTGCCTATTGGGTGCATTTTGGGGTTGTGGGTACTCTCTAATTTGTTCCGTAACATCATTTTACCTTGAAGTACCAAGTTTCAGCAGCTGGAAATGCTTAGAAACGCCTTTTTTTTACTGCCCTAGGTCCACATTTTTACTGTTTAGCTCTTCCCCCTAGGGTTGTTCATTTCATTTGCTTGCTGATCTGTTTTTTGTGTCTTAAATCAGCCATCTAATCCAGTTATAATTGCTGGAATGTGTGTTTAAATTACTTATCCATCTCTGCCATGTATTGATAAATCATCACGAGCTTCATTCCCCCATAGGCAGGGTCCCTTACCACTATTCTAGCATTTTCTGTTTGCTGATTTAATTTCCAGCCTTCTAATTCTTCAATTTATTCATCATTCACATGTGTAATCAGATATGAGTTTGTTTCACTTAGTATATATTTTCATCCAGAATCTCGATTCCACTAAGGCTGGAAGAACTTTCACCTTCAGTCATCCATTTTGGCTATTGCTTTGATCATCTTTTCTGGGTTTAGGGTGTCTGATTATTGAGTCTCAACCTTCACCGGTTGAGAGGGTCTCCCCCTTGACTAGGCCAAGTGCCTTGTCTAAAGTGACTGCAACCTCGTCCGGTGTGACTTCTGTCCCTTGGACAGAGAACTTGGTTGTTGTTGGTTACACCGGCCTAGTTGTGCTCCTCTACTGTCCCTATTGGGATACATGCACTAAGCAGCTAGAGTTTGTGTGATAACAATACCAATCCCCCAAACAGCTAAGGACATAGTACATACCCTCCAACAGGGTAACACCACCTCAACCAAACCAGCCAGCCAAAACATACTCCGGAAAATATACAAAAAGAAAATAAAAAACATAGTCTACACCGCAAAAATCTTCCAACAGCCCAGTGCGGGAGCTCGGGAACCCTCATATATCTCATAGAAAATCTTACCAGCCCATGACGTGAGAGAACGTTGGCAACATAGTTATTCTCCCTAAAGATGTGGATAATTGATGACCCCGGACAACGACCAAGTAGAGATAAAATCTGATCCATCCATGAAGAAAGTGCCAAAGTGTTGATGGAAGCTGCATCATTCACCCAATTTACAATTGTCAAGGAATCACCCGCAATTTGTGCCAGATTAATACATGCCATATCAGCAAAGAACAGGACGAGCCATAGTCCCAAAAACCTTGGTTACTATGGCTTGAATAAACCCGTACATTTCTTCGATTATAATTAAAAAAAAATCTTTTAAGTTATGAGAAGTCAATTAAAGAAAAATTTAAAAAATTGCGATTAAAATGTGAATTCATGAAGTGTGTAAGAAGAAAATTTAAAGTTATTTTAATATCTATTTCTAAAACATATTAAGTTAGTTCAATATATTATAATATTAAAAAATTGATATTATCAAGAAACATAAAGGTGTAAATTAAGTGAAAATTTTACTTTTGGACTATTGAGCTGTATTAATTATTTGAGTAAAATTACATCCTTAAAAGTATTAAGGTAACAAATTATGTGTGAAAATTTAGTGATGTATTTATTATTTTGGAAAATAAATGGATTTTAATAATAAAAAATTGCGAGTTATTAAAAATCGAAGGAACTATTTAATGAAAAGTTGTTAACCTTGTTATTTGTTCCAGTGATGAGAGGAATCACATCAATGTTGACATGGCCAATTAATTATTGATTCTTAAGACATGCATAAAGGAAACCTTACAATTCAAGAACAAAAAACAATACAAAATAAATGATATACTATTGAGAGTTAATGATTATACCTTCATATCCAAATTTAATGTCACAACCATGTTTTATAAATACATTGATATAATTATAGGTTCACCTTGGGTACAAGCATTCAATACTTTCATTTTAAACATGGAGAAATGGTTTTTGAAATTCTCCTATAAGAAGAAGAAGATAACATTTTAGGACATTACAATGAGGCCATGCTCAGAAGTGCCCTCATTGGAAGACGTGAAGGACGTATCAAAAGTGACCTTTCAGGGTAGACAGAAGTTAATACAAAAGTTATAGGATCAACAAAAGGAATGTTAGACGGTTGTTATTGAAAAAGACAAAGAAATTTTTGGCCAAAAAAATCATAATAAAAAACTACTTGCAAAATTCAAAAAAGTCAAAGGATAAGAAACAATGGAATCAGAAATTACAACAAAAGAATCAAAAATCTCAAGAATCAGTTATTAGAAAAAGATTAAGCTTCTAGCCTAATGAACCTTAATCAGAGGTTGCTTGAGCAAATCAGAAGATTAATATAGGAGCAATAAAAAAACCAAGACCTTGAGGATAAGGTCGAAAAGTCAGAGAATGATGAAGAAATCTCTTGCGTAAGAAAGCATAATCAAAGTTTACTCATGCAAATCAAGAAGTTGAAGGTTGAAAAGAAAACACAACCAAAGTTAGATCCACATGTCAACAAAAAACCACCAGTTGACAAAGAGACAATGATTGATTCAATTGGAGTAGAGATATCATCAAATGATGAAGTACAAACAAAGGAAACTCTAAGTATCTTTACCCATAAACATTTAATAATTAGCAAGGAAACACAAGTATGCAAAGACAACATAATATCAAATGTGAAACAAGAATTCACTCCAAGCATGGGAAAGAACGATCCGGTTACAAGGTCAGCGTATTGACATCCAAATCAAAAGAACTAGTACTTCAACCAATCACGATATCAACGATGGTCTGAATTGACCTATTTCCCTAAGATATTCATACCAATACAGTTCGATCTCAAAGTAGTTGTCTTGGAAATCACAATACAATAGGTTTCTTCCAAGAATCCTATCAATGTTCAATTCCACATAAGATCAAGTTATGGTGGGTAGACCCTTTTACAACTTGACAACTCTTCTCATCACTTAGAAGGTCATATCATCTCATGTCCTCCACCATGAGGAACTTAAGAATAAAGAATCTTGAGAAGGCAGTACAAGCAAGAACAAATACTTAACTTTTGTATACTTTGAAGACAAAGCATTTTAAAGGGATAGAAAATGTAATGTATATAAATATATATGAATAATTATCAATTAATAAAAATAATAATAATAATAAAGTCATATGATCTAGTGAAAAGACATGACCATTCATCCATGTTGACTAATCAATGTATATATATGTATACCATGCCATGGCATTGTAAAATATCATATCTCTTATTCATTATACATTTATTATATACTTGTCCCTTACGGATTTTAATTTGTTCTCCTTCCTATATTGGATATTCAGTAAATGAATTATGTTCATATGAAGAAATGAACTTTGTTCGTTTCAGTCATACAACATGTTGCCGCCGATATGCACACCTGGGGGGGAAGCGCAGCAGAAATCTTTCGAAGCTGCTCGGTGTGGCCTTGGGGGAAAGCAAAGAGTTAGGTGTTGTCACCTGATCCCGACTCCTCCGTTTAGGAAAAATCCTAACAAAGCCAAGGGGGGTAAACCCTACTAAAAAAAGGTTTGCTAAGGCTTTTTAAAGTTTAAGTTTGATGTGATTGGAATGGATGTTGTTTTAGGAGTTTTTTATTTTAAACAAATTTAAACCAAGTCTTTCGCCGAATTAATCAAGGTACATCCACAACATATAAAATAAATGACAACAACAACTTTGTATGATATAAAGCAAAGATATTCGTACGATAAAAGGCAAAGATTTGTAAATACTGCTCAACGACCAGTGCTAATGGAGTCACTAGCCATTTTTTAAAGTGTTGAGATGGATGTTGTGCGAGTGCTCTTGGTTTATTTTATTATGTATTTTAGAAGATGATGTTGATTTATTGTGGGATGAAGGGATTCTTGATATATCTTGCGGTACAGGGAATATGTCCGGAATGTGATCTAGGTGGCTTCGTACAAGGACGTGTAGGCTAGAATGGAGTCTTAAGAGTGGTGTTCAACACTACACCAACAAGGGTGTAGTCTAACTGTGCTCTGAGGTCGCCTCCCAGTTGTTCCCGCTTCCTTAGTTGAAATTTCCCCACTTTCGACCATTATCAATGCAACGCCGGATGTTTGTTGGTTTGCGGGACTTTATTTTATTAATGAGTGAATTAATTAAATGTGAAAATTTAATAAGTGCGAAACAACCGTTTTTTATATCCCAAAGCTCAGACTAGCCTGCGATGGGTAGAGCATACACGGTGTTTGCAAAACATTAATTCCAATTTTATTGGCTCTTCGACGGAGAGCACTCTTGATCCGCTAAACGCGAGATTCAAGAGATTTTAAGGAGTCTTAAGACTCAACAGAAATTGTAAGTGCAAAGAGACATAAAGTAAAAACTTGAAATGGTCTAAATTCTACCCAAGGGTCTCTTGCAAGTTCAGGACTATACTCGGGAAAGAAAGGGGGTTAGTAAAAAAAAGTAGACTCTCCGACACTCCAACAGAGAGCACTCTTAATCCGCAAATGGCGAGATTCAAGAGATTTTCATAACTTGTTAAAAACCTAATTTAAACAAAAATGAAATGAAGCTAAAAACTTTGAATGAAATAAAGCTTGGAAAAAGAACTACCTAACTTGCAAAATGGAAAACTTTCGATGGATTGATGTTTATGAAAAATGGTAAGCTTTTAAACTATGCAAAGATAAACTTTTTAAACAAAACTTTAAGTAAGTAAGACTAGTCTAACATGCTACTATTCTAATTTTGTGCATGTAGAAAGCAAAATAAATGAAAAGATACGGGCTTCCCCCAAATGGGGGAGGAAGGGTGTGGGAGCCGTAATCCCACTTGCTTTTTATTGGACTTATTACAAAAAATTATGAACAACTCTCCGATAGAGAGTGCTCTTGATCTGCTTAAATTATGAGATTCAAGAGACTTTAGGCCTTTCAAGAAGGCAAAGTGATAGCAAGGGATTGAAGAGGAATGATATTTTATGAGTTTATGCTCCAAAAAGACCTTATTTCCTTGCTTTCCTGTAAAACAAACAAGAAAAACCAGCAAACACTAAAATTATACATCAAGAATTTTACACTCTAGTACTTGAAAAAAGTATTCAAAAAATTGCTACAAGTACTTAATAGTAAATAGATCTAACTTATGAATGACATGAAGCTCTTTTTAGATCTAGTATTGAAGCAAATAGATTCTAAAGAATAACACTTTTAGATCTAAATCTACTTGCTTTTTGTAAACAAAAATAAAGGAAAAGAGTTTGATTTGATTTAAAGAAAGGTGAGAAAAGTGGAACCAATCCCAAGCTTGAGGATTGTGAAGGCTTATGAAGATCCGCAAAACCAATTTGTTAGCATGTGATCACTATGTTCATATTGTTGGAGAGGAAGAGAATCCAACTTAGGTTCGCTTCCAAATCAACTTAGATCCTGCAACAAACTCTAATACACTTACAAGAACAAATGGATTAAATCTAGAAGATATAGATAGTAAGAAAATAGGAAGAGTAATTGTATAACTGACTTTGCATACTACTTCCTATTCTTTCACTAACATATCAAAAGCAAACAACTCAAAGACTATGAATGTATGCTTCTATGGGCTCAGAGGTCTTCTTAGTTAAACAATCTACAAATTCACAACCATAAGCATATGAAAGCAAAACAAGATTATACCTTAACCATAGACATGCTTCACAATATGGATCTTGCACACCTCATTGACCTCCAAAGTCCCAACAAATTCTTATTACAAAATACGAAATACATGAACAAAAGTTCGATGCTAATTCACCCTCAACAATGGAGCTCGACCTTGCTTTTATAGCCAAAGATGAGAAGAGGGTAGCGCATGAGATGGAGGGCGAATCCTTGATATGGGGGAGTGAACAATGCGTTGACATTAAAGCTTGGAACTTTGGTTGGTGTAAGGGGATGAGGTGGCAGCCACCTCACAAGAGGGGTGCCCCTCTCACTTTGGAACCAACGCCCAATCCTTTACGAGCTTCAATTGCATGGAGTGACGCCCACGTGAGGAGGAAGGGCGCTCCCTTAATTGTGATGTCACTCAATACTTTAATACTTGACTTTATAACATGTGACTAATTTGCCAAATATGGTCGCCCTCCATAAGAAAATAATTAGCCACCTTTTCTATACCTTTTTTTAATCATTTTTGGGATTTTTTTATTTTTGTTTTTTGTGCATTTTGTAGCACACTTAGCATTTAAATGTCGTTTTGTCGCGTCTTTAAGAAAAAATTGCCACAAATAACAATTTAATTGCCCGAAACCTAGGAAAAGTGGGTCTTAGGTTAAAGAGGACGCTTTAAGCGTGAAAATGAGCATCCCCATGCCAAATTCCACCTCCAGACCATGTTTTTATTACACTTTGAATTTTTCCAATGAAACCATTAAAAATGGCCTAATTTTACGGGAAAAAAAATAAAAAATTATCAGAATGAAACCAAACTCCTAGGGAACCTAGTGCATGTCCATACGACTTATTATTGATGGCTAGCATGTAAAAATACATAGACATTTAGGCGTTAATAACCTCCCTAGGTTCAACCACCATGGTAAATACTCCAGCTTTGGAGGTGTGAGTGAAAAACTCAGGATTTATACGCCACTGAAGCGCAACGCATAATTTCCTAAGGAAAAAACACTTTAGAGTATCCCTTGAGAGCTAAACCTAAGGTGGGCCAAGCCTTTTATAAACTGACCATGCTTAGACCAACTTATTACAATTCCCCCATGGGGTCTGGAGTCTGGACATGCAATTATTACAAAGGAGCCAAAATTGACCCTGAAAAAGTCTTCTAAACTTCTGAACACTGATGATGATGAACACCTAACATGCTCATAACACTAGCGGCTCACAAGAAGTCCAACTATGATACAAAAATAGTTGGTAACACAACCCAAGCCCACCCTTGGGGGCATTCCAAGGTATTTTCTCCCATGAGACATCCAAACAAGTAACATTCCTCCTTGATCTTCTTGAGCATCCACATGATGAAGTCCCAACAGACAAGCCAGCGTGGAAGCCAGTAGGCTTCAAGGAGCTCGTTTGCATCACTGGATATGTAGATAATAGCCAAACCCAACAATGTACCCATCCAAATTCAGCATCATCCATACCAACCTCTAGGTAGGGTCGGTGCCCCAATCCATGTGATGCAAACTATTCCATCCGTATGGACTTCATCGACCTGAAACACAGTATACCGGACTACAAGGAAATAAGTAAAAACAAAAAGAGATCACACTTCAAATATCAAGATTAATTTAGTAAGGATTACATCAGGTTTCAGATGCCTCTTCCTAATTAGACAAGTGAAGACACACATGCCCCACAATCTCCTCAAGGTGGGCTCACAGTTCTCAGACACATGCACATCGCACTCATGGCTATCGTACTAATGCATAAACAAATGCCAATCCAGCTTATTTCTCAAACTCATGATGGGCATGCAAGACTCGTATTCACCCACGGTCTCTTTATTGGCTCACAGGCCTTAAATGCTAACACTCAAAAACAAACAGGGCTATTCTACGAAATACAGCACCACTTCCTGTTACCCAAGTTGAAGCGGGCTCACCGACCGCCCAGTCTCTATCTTTTCTTCCACAGTTGACCCCCTGTTTCCTCAGCAAACACAGAAATTTCCCCCTATGCTACAACCAAAGCCGATACAGAAATTACTAGCGAGAAAACTCCCCTAGCTCACAGCCCAGATTGGCCCTTTATAGATCTGGTTTGCCACTCGAATTTCCTCCTTAACGATAATTGAATTGTTCCTACCCAACTGACCAAACCCACACGGAAAGCATAGATGCCTAATCTTGGAACAACCAGATCCTACAATTTCGTATGAACCTCCTAGTTCATAGTTGTTTTCTTCGTTTTCTCCATTAATCAAAATAAGACTCAAACTGCACATGGTCCATTTGCTTTGTTTTGAAGAGTCATTTCATCAATCATTTCACAAAAAGGCAACACTTTGCCATGTTCTTCACTCTATCCTCCGTTGATCTGTCAATTGTTCAGCCATGCTGTGCTGTGAATGGGTATTGTTCTTCTATAGCCATACATGGCTCTAGAGTGACCAAAATCATCTCAACATGACAAACCAAGCCAAATATACATATGGTATTCTCGCTCTCATGTATAGGGGAAGAACTCTACTTTCCCTTTCTGCTACCAACACCAAGAACAATCCCATTTTTGGCAAACACTCCATTTCAGTATCATCATTCTCTATCACAACAATAGGTGATTCAAGCTTGGTGTATTTCTCTACTACACACTCTAATTCAGGCCCTTTGTCTGCATTTAACAAAAACAGAGGTTCAGGTTGCTTCCCTTCATCTATAACATGATCACATGCATCACCCCCATTGCAGAGGAGGAGAGCAATCAACATGATGCAGCTCCTCAAGCTGCAGGTTTCTGCAAACCTATAAAAATCACAACATAGCATAACAAACAGGAAAAATACATAAATCTGGGAAAAACACACACTTCGTATTATCTTTAATATTGAGTAACCAGATTAAGATACATTCAGTTCACCAACTGGAATATGGGCATGCAAGCCTCCTCATAAGCCCTCAAACTACAGGGGCAAATACCCTGTTTCCCCTACCCCAAAACTCCTTCACATGAAAAAAGAACCAAAAGAAAAAACCCCAAATCTATGCTACAACAAAACTAAAAACACCGCCCCCTAGCTATCATCCCAAGTCAATCTTTTTATAACTAAACGTAGAGTACACATGGCTAAAGTTAGAGCAATGTGTTCATACAATTGTTGATCGGCAAAATCGAATTGAAGTCAAGTGGGGGTTCTGTTATGAACAGCATCACTTAACAGGTGGCGCAGTTGACGAATGCTCCACATCATTCTCCCCACGTTGAAAGAAAATATGAACCTCCTGGTTCATTGCTGTTTTCCTCCGTTTTCTATCAAAACAGGATTCAAACTGCACATTGTTAGAAGATTGTGTTGTTTTGAAAAACCAATTATCATTCCTTTCACAAGAAGGAAGCACCTTGCCATGTTCTTCACTCTACCCTCCCTTTGAATCTGTCGATTGTCCAACCATTCTCTGAATGGGGTATTGTTCCACACATGGCTCTAGAGTGACCAAAACCATCTCAACAAGACAAACCCAGCCATGTACACATGGTATCCTTGCTCTCATGTATATGGGAAGAGATCTACTTCCCATTTCTGTTTCCAGGACCAATACCATTTGGCACACAATACCATTTTCGGGTGGCAAACTTGTTTGTTCCCGTAGAATAATTTCTCCAGAGTCCATTCATTCCCTTTCGTTTTTCACTTCTTCAATATACATCAAAGGAGATGTTTTCACCCCAACTTCTAAATCAACCTCTGCCATGATCCATTTTTTCTCTTCTAAGCTCACCTGCTTCTCTTTCGCCATTTTTAACTTAAACACACGGGTAAGTCTCCCAATCGCTATGTGTGTTCCTGAGGGCAACTATGAGTTAAGAACCCAATGTCACCTGGGTCCTAAACTCCTATGTGTGTTCCTGAGGGAAACTATGAGTTAAGAACCCAATGTCACCTTGGTCCTAAACTCCTCCGTTTAGACTACAACTCCTAAAGGCCAAGGGGGGTAGTCCCTACTTACTAAGTTCCTTTTGTAGTTTGTTTTAGGGAATTGTAAATTACCAAAGACTAAAATTTACAGGACCACTTGCACAACATTGTTACAATCTCATTTCTCTACGTTGCAAGCACTTTATTTTAACTGGTTCATCTTACTGGAAGTCATCATATTCTTGTTATACTTGTTAAAGTGAATGAGTTGATACTTTGGGAAAATTATTTGAAGTTGATTATTGTGACTCCATAGCCCGAGTAGAGACAGCACTGGTCATTCTGATTATCTGATTATTTCTCTTACATACATTATTGGTTGATTGATTAAAAGGTTTGCTTGCCATTGAAATATTTTGCATTTTGCACGTTGACTACAATTTAAGCTTTCCATAACCAACACGTTACCCACTAGTAACAATAATGCACCTCTGCGCAATCTAGTACTCGGAGGAGCACAATTAGTTCTTTTCTCGAACTAAGTCTTCGTTTTCAGCAGCTAAATCTCCAGCTATAAACCTGCAAACAATTGCTCTTCTTTGGGCCATCTTCTTCTCTAAGGATCAAGTTGCTCTGATACCAGGCCATCTTCTTCTCTAAGGATCAAGTTGCTCTGATACCAACATGATGCAGCTCCTCAAGTAGGTTTCAACAAAACATGTAAAAACCACAGCATAGCAGAACTAACAAATAAAAAATAAACATAAATCTGGGCAAAAACACACACTTCGTATAATCTTTATTATTGAGTAACCAGATTCAGATACATCAAGTTCACCAACTGGAAGATGGGCACGCAGGCATCCTCATAAGGCCTCAAACTACATGGGCACGCAGGCCTCCTCATAAGCCCTCAAACTACAGGGGCGAATACCCTGTTTCCCATGCCCCAAAACTCCTTCACATGAAAAGAGAGCCAAAAGAAAAACCCCAAATCTATGCTACAACAAAACTAAAAACACCGCCCCCTAGCTATCCGCCCAGGTCAGTCTTTTAATAACTAAACGGAGAGTACACGTGCCTAAAGTTAGAGCAATGTGTTCATGCAATTGCTGATTGGCAAGATAAAACACCTCGCCCTAGCTATCCGCCCAGGTCAGTCTTTTTATAACTAAACGGAGAGTACACGTGCCTAAAGTTAGAGCAATGTGTTCATACAATTGCTGATCGGCAAGATCGAATCGAAGTCAAGTGGGGATTCTGCTATGAACGGCATCACTTAACAGGTGGCGCAGTTGACCGATGCTCCGCATCACCATGATAGAAGAGGCAAGTTGGGGTAACACAAGGATCACAACCTTGTCTTTACCCTCCTCGTGCATGGACATGAAAGCGGCTGAATTGGCTAGATATAGGTTAGCACAATCTTTAGAAAAAACCTGGAAACTTTTACGTTTTGCAATCACAAAATTTCAAGAATTTGAAACTGGGAACGAATCTTGCAAATCATCATTTTTTTGTAGGGGTTAGTGAGGTCCATATTATCTTCATCGACATTCTCACCCATTCTAGCTAGGAGTTTGAATGCGTTCAAAGGTGTTGAATCCTTTAGGGCATTGACAAAAATCTTCTAGGGTGTGAACTCCTTTGTCATATTTAATTTTATTATTTCATATTTTTATATTCCCCAGAAAATTAATATAAAAAAAGCAAAGTCTAGGGTTTCCAAAAATTGCAGTTTGATATTTAGTTTGCCCCACCAATCAATCTTTTTGTTTTATAAACATCAAAATGAAACCCTGTTTTTATTAGCTTGCACTTGATAAAATTTTAATGAACTCAAAAGTAATTTTTGATGTTCGACAATCACAAATGTTATGTATTTCCTTTTTATTTATTATTATTGATTTTTTAATTCTTCCTACTTATTTTCGTTTAGAAAAATGCATATAATTACAATTTGAAATTATTTAAATAAATTGAGACCAGTCTCAGGTCAGGAGATGTCTGTCCCTTTTTTTTCAACATGAAAAAATACTATACTTTATATTTATATCAATAAACATAAAATCCCCTAAACAGAAAAGAAACACAAAGAAACTTGCATTTCAATCCTCACAGAAACTTCTTCATCACCCATAATATAGAAACAGTCCACAAATATAACAAAGAACAAAGAGTCCAAAAGATCTCTTACTGGAGCCCCATCTCCTCAAGTAAAATGGCAGAAATGGAGAATCAAAATAAATGAAGAACTTCTTCATTTATTATATTCATTTATTATATTGGAGTCTTTCAACTCCAAAACATGTAAGTCGCCTTCTGTCCAGAGTAAGCATATTTTGAGAGTGAATCTGCAATTTCATTTAACTCCCGAACGATGTGTTTGAACTGAATAGCTGAAAAGTCATCCTAAAGCCATCTAATCTTTAGTTTCCAGCCTTCCAAAGAAGCAACCTGAAGAAAACACTTGTGTAAAACCCATTCAATAATGACTTGTGAGTCACCAACTACGTGCAACCTAGTCAAATTCATTAATTTAGCAAAATATAATAAGCCCTAAAAAACAGTTGACTCTCCCCTTTATTAAAACCCATACCACAATTCATTTTCAGTTTATATTCAAAATTTGTTATTCTATTAATATATATACCAGCTACACATTGAGTTCCTCCCTCCTGATGTCTGTCCCTAATGCAACAATCAATATACACAGATAGATGGATTTCAAGTAATTGATATCATATATTACTTGTATATTTGGACTGATTTTCGTGCTGCAAGCCAATAAGGCTCGTCCTTCAGAGCTGCTTCCTATTTCTAAAATCTCGAACATATATTCATTGTTATAATTGAAACCATATCCATGCATCCATCCATTTGTATAACTCCACTTTTCGTTCATAGGGGTTCACACTGACTTTTCGTTCATATGGGTTCACACTGAGGACTTGGACAGAATGATCCATTTTGGCCTGCATACGGAGCTATGATCCTTAAAAGGCCTGCGAGGCATGAGCCCTAGGGATGTAAAACACACAAAGGTGAGAGCGAAGATTAACATATTACGTTGTGTCAATTAATTAACATAAGTTTCTCTCTGTATATATGTTTTTGCCAATTTTTGGAAGGCTTATTCTAAATTTGTCCTTGTTTCACAAACTTGGGCATTTTCGTCACATTTTGGACAAGTTAGATTTAACAGCTTTACATTACCTTTTGTCTTTATAGACAGAACTGAGAATATATTGAGCTTATAGGCAGTTACTCCACCTCAGAATGATATTTTTGTCACTTGTAACTTGAGGGTTGATGGTGAGACTTGCATTAGGAGATGAGGACCTTACCAAATCTCTTGAAAAGTTTTTCCCAACTCATACCTTTAGGTTGAGTCTCTTTGGTGTCCTCATTTGACTTTATATCATTTATATCGTTTAGTTTAATCAATTATATTATTTTGCAATCAATATGACCTCCTTGACATTGACATTCGTATCAACTCCTGAAGATGTATTAACTCTTTAACCTTTATTGCAACGAAGGAATGCCAGTGGTAAATAGATGTGAGCAGACAGAACTTGTGACCTAACTATGTAAGGCATCATATATCTATACGTCTTGTCTGTGCTGTGGAGCTTTTGAGTTTTACATTGGTTTAATGTCTCTTTCCACAAGTGACAGTTTGGGCGTTATCTAGATATGTGTATTTGTTATTGCTTCCTTTTTCAGTCTCAGTGTACCCTTTTACGGCCTGTTTTCTCTCAATACATATGTATAGTGATTAACTTTCTGGATTGAAGCTTGTCATGCCTTTGTCTATTGCGAAGATACCTAGGAGTCCATGTTGTACAACGCAGGCCAAATGATAAAGGATTGGGGTTTCGACTCACCTCCTGAGAAGCCTTTCTGCTTTGTTACTTTGCTTGCTGACAAAACGAGAATGCTACAAGTTTTTCATATGCTGTGCTGGAATTATAATATTGTGTAAATTTGGAATTAACATTGGTTGTTTTCTTCAATCCCCATTGTTGGCAGAAAGCAAGAAGTTCAGACGAACTGGCCAAAGAGCAATTTCTAGCAGAACAGTCCGTTGTACAAGTAGTGTAGAAGCATTTTGTCTTCAGGCTGCTGACTTGGAAGAGGTCACGACACTTTTCAGCCGCCTACTACGGAACCCACGAGTTCAAGGAGCTATAAGGTGGCATTTAGATTTAAATTTGGATCTTAGAGCTTAAATTTCTTTTCTTAACTAACGAGTTTTATTTTTGCTTGGATCTGTTCGAGACATACCATGCCTAATCACTGACAAAAATATTGATATGATACAGATATGAGTCACCTTACTGGAGGACATGGGCAGCAAGTTGCGTACAAGTAGCTTGGAAATACCGCAAGAAGAGGCTACACAGAAGTGCTACTGCTAACCACTGAATGAAGAGTATGATCTGTGAGGGTCCATCAGTCTAACCACTTGTCGTTTGAGCAGAATCCAATCCAAATGGCACTTCTGGGATCCATCCTAATGCAGAGGGAGAGAGAGAAAAATGGTTTATGTATAATATAAGTTTTATTGGGAGAAGTGTATTGAAGTTGGGGTTCCCCTTGCAGTCACATTGACTCTGTATTCTTTGGTCAATGCCAATTTTCATGAACATCCCATTGTATCAAACTTGCTTTGGTTTAAACTTTCCTTTTAGTTTATGCTTGAAGTGAATATGAGACTCTTCCATGGTTCACAAACATAATACAGATGTAAAGCCTTGCCCATCCAAATGCAAGGTTACAGCAAAATTTTCTCTTTCTATAATATGTACGTCACTTGGTTCTAATCGTTGTGGTACGGTCCACTTTGATATGCGCCTATGTGGAATGTTGGCAAATATGTAACTCTATAGGATGGATTCCTTAATAAAACAATGTTTTATATTTTTGCAATGTCGGTCAATATGTACTATATTTCTTAGGATGCATTTTATAATAAAACAAGTCAAATAGCTGCAATGCAGCTAGTCCTTGCCATAATGTTAATAGTTGAGATATAGTTTGTGTATTTATAAAAAATATTTAATATTTATGATACTAGTTTCGTTGTTTATGTTAATGCGCTTGTAGTAATTTATTGACTCCTTAACTATTATTTAACCACTAGCCTAACCCACTAACCATAAATCCTTTAAAATTGTACAACTAATCTTTTATATACCAAATAATTAATCTTAGTAAATAGATGTAGGCTTGTATTGAGTATTTTAAGTATATCATAGAAAACAATGTAACTATGTTTATTTTAGCAACCACATACTACAAAACAAAATAGTTATTATTATTACTTATTTAATTGTTTTTTTTTTTTTTTATAAATATCTTTACTTTTGTTGTGTACTTTGATTTTTCGATTTTCTATACCTTCACGTGTTTCAAAATTTAGATTAATTTAGATTCTGAACAAAGGTGTTTCAATTATCACCGACATTATAGTGAAAAATCTTTAATACAATATAGTTTGAGGACCAATGTTCACTTCCTAACAATGAGATATAAAATTAATGGTATGGTCGATTCATAGGCTTCAAGAGATCAACTTCCGCGTAGGGACACCATTAATGTTAGCAGTTGTGAAGAAGAATTGAAGGAACAACAGTAATTGCAAGTGAGTCTCAATCAAAGTTTTCGATAATTGCAAGTGAGTCTCAATTAAAAACGAAAATCAATATATTAAATTTATCACATCAAACTAAAAACAAAAATCAATATATAAAATTTACCACATCCCAATCAAAATATTATAAACAAAATTCAACAAATAAAAATTTTGCCAAAATTTTATAAAATTTCAATTAAATATTTTTAATTTTATGTGTTTTAGAATTAATGCCCTTCTCACCAAATTTATATCGATGAATAACTTCTTTGACGAATCACCCAATAATAAAATTTAAGCTTTTTGAAATTTATATAATTTTTTAAAATTAACTTAAAAAAATTGTTTTGCCTCAAAAACATTGAAAAAAAGTATAGCATTATATAAAGTCAAAACATTCCTAATTAATTGGGAAGAAAGAAATCCATCCACGGGCAGTGGCACTGGCACTGGCACCCCTCTCCTGAAATATCACGCCTGTTTTGACTCCTGTTTACTAAATGATAGCATTATATCAAGTCAAAAACTCATGAAACAGCACGAACTAATAATCACATAATTAATTAGGAAGAAAGAACTATGGGCACGCATGTCACAAAGATCACACGCATGTTATGACTCCTTTTTATCATAGGTAATAATGGTATATGTATCTTACTCCCAGCTGTCTGCAAGCCTGTAATAATACCGTCGGTTCATCACAACCAAGCCCCTATCGGATCCAATCTGTCAGCCAGCTCAACTCTACAAGTAAATCTGTGTATAAGATGTAAGTACAAACGTGTCAATTTTTAAGGTTTTTCATTTTTATTTAATTTTATTAGTATTATTTTTTAAATAAATGTCACCTCCCAGCAGGGCTATTTAGTCTAATCAAACTTTTCCACCAATCAAAAATAAAACTATTGAATTTTAAAAATTAAAATAATATTTTTTAATTTTTAAAAATTAAAATTAATAATTATTTTTCCAAAACATTGGAAAATAACTTTAGATAACAAAAAATATTTAAAAAGTCAACTCAGTTTTGAGCAATGAGCTTGGCTGCTTCGGGAGTTGGTTGGGAGGAACGGTTATCCCACTTCTGTTTTCTCCACCTACAGTAACAGGTTCCTACTTCCCTTATTTATACAGTTTATTTGTTGGTTAATCTCAATCTATAACTCAGTCAAAATCTGGGAAACCATTTTCCGTAGATTATTATTTATCTATTCGTAGGAATTTTTTTGAATATATATCTTATGCATGTTGTCCATTAAAATGTTCGAATTAGAAAGGAAGTGTAGATCCCACTTTCAGTTATAATTTGTCATTATAATGTCTGCGAAAGCAATAAACAGTTTACAAAATGGTTGATTAAATTTTGAAACTATAGTAACCATCGAAGGATTACTTCTATACTTTATTTCAGAAAACCCTGTTTTAAAATTAAAATGCAATTACGTAGTTACAAATCTATAATTAAAATCTAGGCTGCCCAAACATTTGGTTTTATTTCTTTTATTTAATCAATTCATGTCAATATTTTCTTAGAATTCAAAGCAAGTATTAGGTTTATAAAATTAACTCATAATACATTCTTTCTGAAAAATATAGAGTTATAATAATATCGTTACACAGAACCCTGGTAATTCTTTGCTTTAAAATCTGAAATGTTCAATTGCAAATTACGATTTGCTCGTACAAACTTTCAAGGATCTCAAAAACCCCAAGTTGGTTAGAGCTTATTTTAAAACATTTGAAAAATCCACAGAAAACTTCGTAATACCCTAGTGTTAGGTAGACCATAGCATTACGATTATCCTAGAAAAACCTAGTTTTATAAATTGATTTTAGATCGAAAGGATGGCTACCTTCAAAGTGTTTATGAATCAAATTTCTTTTTACAAACACATTTTCAAGATCATCAGCATATAAATATTTTAGGAAAACATCAACGATAGAAACCAAGCTGTTAAGTATAAAACCCTCATAGATTTGTTATCCCAGTTCGGATGCCAACTCGGCTAAGTTACATTAAATTGAATCACTTATAAATACATGAATTGTGTTTCAGAAACCAGTCTGCTATGAATTATATCTTTAAAATTTTGAAAATAAACATTGAGACTTGACAAATGTTGACATGAGAAGTCAAACCCAGCGGCGATTCTTTTCATTCTGGTTTTTACGGGAACACAGAAACTTATCTGTAAAGGTGACCGCAACCGGTCCCTTGTGCCTTCGCTCATAGCTTGGCCTCTTGGCATTTAAAATCAAGGACATTCTGAGCTTAGAACACCCTTTTTCCTTTTCACCTGCATACAGAGGAAAAGATTTCATTATACTCGTGCAGAAACAAAAATTGCGAAAACTCCAGCTAGAAATCTTTAGGGGTTTGTATAAATCTCTTACCTGAGTTTTAAATCGACCTGGGCATCGGAGAAGATGACCCAAACCTCGAGCAATTCACTTATTTAACCGGATATCATCACACCACTCACGGGTTGTAAGTTTCATTTCAGTATAAATTAAAATGAGATTTTAAAACGATTATTTACTGTAAAATGGGAGCCAAGGATCATCGACTCCTCAGCATCCCTTATTACTCCAGCCACCTGTGCAGATTTCAAACATTTTAAACCTTGCATATATTGTCATCATGTAAAACAAACCGATTTTTTTTCTCCACAAGCAAGGCGGGTTTAAACTCTTACTCCTTACCTGGTTAGGGTCGGCTCTAGGCTGTAGAAGCATTCAGCTTGTCTGCCTCAAGCTCGTCTGCCTCCTCTCCACCTTGAAGGGAAAAAACCAGTTCACCTTTGTCAGCTATCGTTCCTTGTTTTCTAAAAACAAAATAACTGGTTATTTTTACTAGAGGATACATTGTCCATCTTTACACACAGATTTCGCAGACTTGGTTTTGGTCATCCACGCCGAGTTCACCCAAGGAAGGAATCTCGTGGCATCTCAGGAAACGCATGTCAACCAACAGAAAACCCTTCACAGAGAGAAATCAAACTAAAGCACTATGGAAAATAACTCTTTGAAAAAACCCATTTCAAAGAAATAAGAAAGAAAAATACAACTTCTTTGCAAAAATAACTTGGAATAAAAACTTCTTTGCAAAAATATTTTGGAAAAAAAACACCTTGAAAAAAACCCATTGCAAATAAATAAGAAGTGCAAAAATACCTTGGAATATAAACTCATTTGCAAAAATGCCTTAGAAAAAAACTCTTTGAATGTACCCCTTGGAAAGAAATAGGAAGAAAAATACCTTGTAAAAAAACTCATTTTGCAAAAGAAATCTCCTTTGAAAAACCCTTCAAAAATATTTTGATAATAAATATGCGAAATTAAAATGTGTGAAAATAATGAATGTCTTTAGTTTATTTATACAAGTATAGACAACGTAGTTTTTTTTTTCGGCCGACGAAAATTTTTTTGCGTTTGGTTATTCGGTCGAATAACCTTTGTCGAAAATAATGGCTCCGTTACGGAAAAAAGTTATTTGGCCGAATAACCTTTGAAACCTGAAAACTTCACGTTTCTGCATAGTTTTCAGGTTTCTCCATTTTTGGAAGGTAAAAACAATCTCTTACACTACAAAGCGACTGTCGGACTTGATACCATTAGTTTCGTCATTGAATCTACTTTCCAAATATATAGATTTTGTTTTGTATAGGTGAGATCTGATATTTTTAATTTTTTTTTTCTTAACATGTGTCGAGTTTGGTTTCATCTCTTTCAAAATGCGGTGAAATGAAAAATCCATAGCTTTAAAAATACACCACCAAAAAAATTGAAAAAAATATGGTGCAGTTAATTGGCGTGTCTACTTCAAAAGGGTATTCGTAGATTTTTTAGTTTTATATTCAGTTGAGAAAAAAGTTTTGCGACAAAAAACATGTTGAAAATCGACAAGGTTTCCCCATTGATCGAATTCAAAAAAATATAATAATTAGTACATAGATCCATTGGTTACAAACTTATAGTCATGCAGTAGTATATTGTGTGTAGATTGTCGTAGCATATTTTGTTTTTGCAAAAAACAAGTTTAACAATGATTTTATGTTTGCGACAAAACATGACTATTTTGTAGTCCTTTCATTTTATAAGAACACACTGTCAAACATTTGTCAGGTGTACGCTGGAGATCCAAGATCGTAGCCCAGGCCATAAAAGCCTAACTGCGCTGCCAACTCGCATCCAGGGTGGCTCCCATCAAAAGTAAATTGCATTTATACACCCTATTGAAGTATCAACCACCGAAATATTTTGACTTACCTATAGTCGAGACCCTCTAACTTAGCAGGCACAAAATTATAATTGTTATTGTTATTACCATGGAATGCATTATGTTAATATTGGTTGTAGTAGGACTTTAATATGAAACAATATTATGAGACCTTGGTTTTTAATATCAACACCCTATTGCATAAGAGTAAGAACCGAGGCTGTAGCATATGCATGGGTTATAGCGGGTAAGTTCGTAATCTTGATTTTTGTCACCCTAGTCATAGATTAAAAGCTCTGTGTAAGATGTAAGTACAAACGAAGTACAAACGTGTCAATTTTTAAGGTTTTTCATTTTTATTTAATTTTATTAGTATTATTTTTTTTTAAATGTCACCTCCCAGCAGGGCTATTTAGTCTAATCAAACTTTTCCATCAATCAAAAATAAATTTTTAGATTTTAAAAATTAAAATAATATTTTTTATTTTTTTAAAATTAAAAATTAAAAATTATTTTTCCAAAACATTGAAAAATAACTTTAGATAACAGAAAATATTTTAAAAGACAACTTAATTTTGACAATGGACCCATTGCTATAATCCCTTCCTTAGCAAGGACTAATAATTAATTTAAAAAATGTTTATATTTTTTAGGATGGATTCTATAATAAAATAATTAATTAAAAAAATGTTTATATTTTTTAGGATGGATTCTATAAAAAAATAATTGATTAAAAAATGTTTGATATGATTGTAACACATGTTTCTTTTTAGGAGATTACAAAAAAAATATGATAAAAGAATATTTTTGTATATTGACAAATATATTGTTTCACAACCTAATGCATAAGCAAAATAATATTACAAAACATAACTAAAGTTGGACAAAAAAAATTAAAAAATAGGTCCTCACAAACAATTTCTATCGTCTCCTTCTAAGTATCCATAAACGCTTTACCTATGCCTTTTTCATGTTTGATTGTCCCAAAGGGTGAGGATTCATTCATAACAAATGATAGTCTAAAAGGAGGTCGTCCCACAATATCCATAGCCTCTTCTTTAACCCTAGTAGAAACAATGGAGGATTCTCCATTGGTCATGGAAACTAGAGGAGACACAGAAATAATCAAAAGGATACACAAGTGCTCCACCACTCTATCAACCTAAGACACTAGAGATTGCAACGGTGCTTCCAACTCTAAATTATTTTGCCCATGTGGATGCATAAGCACCTACATATCCATTGTGTTGTTTCCTCTCCCTATTCTCAATTTGCTGCCTCTCATTCCATTCTCTTTACCATCTATTCATTTTTAAAGAAGTATTCACCACATAACTTTGTACCTTTGGAAACTCTCTTTCGCATTGGTTCATCCTTTGCTTCACTAGTACCAATTCACATAGCACACAATGTTTACTTGGATAGTGTCAATGAGCCATGATTTCCTCTAACCCATGGTAAATGCAAACTATTCTAGCCAAAGGCGTGATCAAATGTACAGCAAATAGAGCCTCTCCTTGCCCTTTGTGATTGTGAGCTTCCTTTTTTTGCACAACGCTACCACAAGAACCAAGCCAAAAGTGAATGAGTAACACTAAGAGACTCACCTTTCAAACTCGGGATGAGAAGCCGCATGCATGAGGCAATGCCATCTTCATATAGCTTATCATCTCATGCATTAGTGGAGAGTTAACAGAGGAATGTGGAATTTAATTCCACTGTCATTCCAACTACGTCGTCTTACACCTATTCAGAAGAAAGCTCATCGAATTTCATTTGATTAATGTCATGGGATTCCTTTGAATATTGTGTCCCCACCACTAGTGGCTAACAGTCCCTCATCCATGTGAACACCAACTAATAGTTGGTGATATGCATTTTTGCTTCATGATCTTAACACTTGGAAAAACTCTAGATTGGCAAAGCCTTTGGTTAAGTCCATGGATATTTGAATGAGATGAGCTAGACCAATATTTTGAGGTGCAATCTACATAGATAGGGCTCCAATGATAATGGAGTACTCCACTATCATCACAACATTAATATCATTTGTTTGTAGCATGCACAAACCTTGAAAGACAACCATAACCTCTATTTCATTATTGTAGTGACTCAATCCCCAAGTGACCTTTGTGTTATTTTGTCCCTTGAGATCACTATGATCTCGTTGACTCTTGTCACCCCTAATAAAAATATTACCATTATAAAAAGCAAAGCAAAAGCAATATGTGAAGATAAGGCTTAGTAGATAAGGAAACAATAACCTCCAATAACAATAATAATAATAATAATAATCTAATCTTAAGGTTGCGACAAAATCACACACCAAATTGGTATATGAGACCTCCTTGTTTGTTGGACAATGGACCCCATCTGCACAATGATTTGATTGTTAAGTCTACAAAGGTGTAAATACAATACCCTACTTCAAATTTCAACCTATGACCACCAAGGAGGAAATACATGTTCTTATTTGTTAGACCAATTGAAGTTATACAATTATGAAAGTATCTTAGAATGGAAGATGAAATGAAAAAAAGAAGGAAAGATTCATAAATTTTGTCTCAATGAGTTAATGCATTTTTCAATCATGCTTAGTTGTTATGTCGAATCACTTAGCATGATTGAAAAAAGGTATTGAGACAATTTATGAATCTTTCCTTCTTCTTTTTCATTTCATCTTCCATTCTTATATATACTCATAATTGTAGTTATTTATGAATGATTTGCTCATTGTTTTTTCCATATACAGTATAAGCTAAGATAATGTTATAAATGATTATTTTATCTTATATTGTGTATGGCAAAACAATGATCAAATCATTCATAAATAGCTACAATTATGAGTATATAAAACTATAAATTGGAAGATGAGATGAAAAAAAAAACATCAATTTTGTTTTAATACCTTTTCCAATCATGCTAAGTGATTCTATATAACAACTAAGAAAAATAGATACAATGAATATATAATCAATCAATTTCACCATATTATGTGTTAAACTATAGGATGGCAATTGCTACACCATAAGTACTATTATTATTGTGGCAAGGGTTCAACTAATAAAAAGGCAAAAGTCTCTTCCATTAATAATCCTTTAGGATGCCTAAGTCAAATCATTATTTATTTATTATTAGTTAGTGTAATTTTTTTAATTAACAAGATAGATAGTAATGTCTAATATTTAATATTTACATTGATAATCTATACATAAACATTCACTATGTTTAGTCACCTTATTAGTGCATTTTTCTTCATTCTTAAGGCAAAGGTAACACTATTCCAGGGATAACACTTTTCTTGGCATTTTTAGTGCCTAGATTTAAAATTTGACTCTACTTAGCACTGCCTTAGTGCCTAGTTTATCTCCCTAGTTAGCACAAGCTTAACTCCCTATGTTGCACCAGGTTTTGCGCCTTGTCTAGCTTCCTATTTATTTCCAAGTGGTTTTTCTACATTTGTCCCTAGTTTAACATCTTTTTTTTTCTCTTGAAAGAGCATCCTATGTTGCTCCGAGTAGTGCATTTAGTTTTTCTCAGAAAATAGCGCTTAGTTTTGTGCCTAATGCAACATATGAGTTAGTTAATATATGGGTTATAGGTTATAAGTTATAAGGGCAAAGGGTTACAATGGTTGAGGGTTAAATTTGGAAGGGTTATATGGGTTATAGGTTATTTCATTTAGAATTTAACAGTTTGGGATTAGGTTCTATATGAATCATACATGTGAGGGTTTATAGGAGTTAAGGGTTTGGTGTTAGAGGTTAAGAGGCATGATAAGTATTTGTGAATAATAGCTAAAGTGGCTAGGTGTCATATGGAATATATGGATTATGGTTATAGCTCTTAGGGATTCAATATTAAGGATCTTAGGTTTATGGGATGATGGGGATTAAACCCTAAACCCTAAACCGAGAATTGAAGTGGATAGGGGTTGTAAGGGTTAGGTTTTAGTGGGAATAAGGGGTTATAGGGTGAAAATTTCATAGGGTTTATAAGAGATAGGGATTAAAGTTTGTAAATATAAGGGTTTATAGGGATATTAAAGGTTACAATATTGTTATGGATGGACTATAGAATTTAAATTGTATATAAAGGTGGAATGTTTAAGAAGATGAGGAATGTCATTGTTTGGTCTTATGAGCGACAGGGGATATAAGGAATAGATATAATAAGTGTTATAGGATTTAGGGGTTAGTATTAGGGTTCATTGGAATTAAGGCTAATATGGTTATATGTTATGAAAATTAGGGATTAGAAGATTAGGGCTAAGTTTATAAAGGTTACATGTGAGGAGTTATAAAAGTTAAGGGTTCAGTGTTAGAGGTTAAGGAATGTGTCAAGGATTTGTGAATAATAACTAAAGTGGTTAGGTGCCATATGCCATATATAAATTATGGTTATATTTCTTAGGGATTAAGAATTATAGGTTTAAGGGATAATGGGGATTAAACCCTAAATTAGGGATTGAAGTGGTTAGGGGTTGTTAAGGTTAGGGGTTAGTGGGATTAAGGGGTTATAGGGTTAATGGTTCATAGGATTTATAAGAGATAGGGATTAAAGTTTGTAATATAAGGGTTTATATGGGTTTATAAGGTTCAAATCTTATATAAAGGTGGAATGTTTTAGAGGATGAGGAATGTAATTCTTTGGTCTTTTAAGCAATTATTAGGGAATATAAGGAATATCTCTTATTAGTGTTATAGGAATTAGGGGTCATTGTTAGGGTTAATGGAAATTAAGGGTAATCATATGGGTTATATGTTATGGGGATTATGGCTTACAAGATTAAAGCTAAGGTTATAGAGGTTACATGCATGTGAGGGGTTATTGGAGTTAAAGGTTTGGTGTTGAGTGACAAGGATTTCCGAATAATAGCTAAAGTGGCTAGGTGTCATATGGCATATATGGATTATGGTTATAGTTCTTAGGGATTAAGGAATATAGATTTAAGGGATAATGGGGATTAAACCCTAAACCAGGGATCGAAGTGGTTAGGGGTTGTACACGATAGAGTTTAGTGGGAATAAGGGGTTATAGGGCTAATGGTTCATAGGGTTTATAAGAGATAGGGATTAAAGTTTGTAAATATAAGGGTTTATAGGGGTTTTAACGATTATAGTATTATGGTTAAGAGTTATATAACTTATGGATGGAATATAGGGTTCAAATCTTATATAGAGATTGAATGTTTTAGAGGATGAGGAATGTAATTCTTTGGTCTTATGAACGATATGGGATATAGGGAATAGCTCTTATAAGTGTTATAGGAATTAGGGGTTAGTATTAGGCTTCATTGGAATAAAGGGTAATTATATGGGTTATGCAATTATGGGGATTAGAGATTACAATATTAGGGCTAAGGTTATAGAGGTTACATGCATGTGGGGGGTTATAGGAGATAAGGGTTTGGTGTTAGTGATTAACTAGGGTGACAAGGATTTGTGAATAATAGCTAAAGTGGCTAGTGTCATATAGTATATATGGATTGTGGTTTTAGTTCATAGGGATTAAGGATTAAGGAATGTAGTTTTAAGCGATAATGGGTATTAAACTTTGAACCCAAATGATAACGATGACGATGATGAAGACAATTACTTAAGACCCATCCATAGTGCTCAAAATGTGCTAATGGTGTCCACTCAGAGGCCAAAGATCCTTTAATTTACGAAATTCATGTAAGGTAGTTGGATTCCCGTTTTCATCATCATAATGATGATGACAAGGACAATGAATATGATGATATTTGATGATGGCAATAATGACGATAATGTTGATGTCTATGATGATGATGATGATGATGATGAGGATGATAAGGATGATGACGAGGAGGAGGAGGATGATAAAAATGATGATGATTAGAATGACAATGATGATGATTATGGGGATGGTGGTGAACGAGATGAATGATGTTGGTGATGACGACGACGATGATGATGACAATGATGATGATGGTGATGACGATGATGATGCATGATGACAATGATGATGGCATTGATTATAAGATAATAAAAATGACAATGAGCACAATGATGATGAAAATTACTAATTAAGACCCATCCATATTGCTCAAAATGTGCTAATGGTGCCTTCATTCCCTCTCATAGGCCAAAGCTCCTTTATGAAATTCTTATAAGGTAGTTAGATGCCTTTTTCATCATCACAATGATGATCATGACGATGATGATGACAATGACTATGATGATATATGACGATGACAATGATGACAACAATGATGATATTTTTTATGTCTATGACAAGGATGATGATGACTACAACAATGTCGATGACAATAATGGTGATGAGTTTGATACAGACAATGATGATTACAATGAAAATAACATGACCCTACTGATGATCATGAGGATGGTGGTGATAATCAAATGAATGATGATGATGATGATGATGACGACGACGACAACGACGACAAATCATGATTAAAATGATATGGCATTGATGATGATTTGATTATAAGATGATAACAATGACAATGAGCACGATCATGATGGAAATTACTATTTAAAACCAATAAATAGTGCTCAAAACGTGCTAATGGTGCCCTCGTTCCTTCTTAGAGGCCAAATATCCTTTACAAATTTCTTGTAAGGTAGTTGGATACCTATTTAACATCGCAATGATGATGACGATGACGATGACGATGAAGATGACTATGATGACGTTAATGACAATAATGTTGATGTCTATGACAATGACAATGATGATAAGGACAATGATGATGATGATGATTACAATAACAATGACAATGTAAATGATGATATATGATCATAAGGATGGTGGTGACAATGAGATGAATGGTGCTAGTGATGACGATGATGATGATGTTGACAATGATGATGATGATGACGATGATGATGATGTTGACAATGATGATGATGATGACGATGACGATGATGATCACAATGAAAATAATTGTTGAAATATTTAAATCTCAAGGTCCTCCCTCCCTCATAGTTTTGGTGTGTGTGTGTGATGAGGAGGACATAAAGGCCCATTTTGTTCCTTATGTTGTATTTATGTAAAAAGAATACATTATGTAAATAAAGAAATGCTTTGTACTTTATGACTTGTGGGTCTCATTTAAGTGATGTATTTAATAATTAGTCTTTTATTATTAAAAGTGCATCTAATATGGACCCTAGATCTTGTAATCTAATCCTAGCCATCAATGAGGTAGTTAATGGTAGTTAGGGTTAGTTGGAGAAAATTAAAGTATAAAAGAATGAGAAGGAACAAAGGAGAGTATCATTCACCAAAAAGAGAAAGAGGAGAGTGAAAAAGAAGAAGAGGGTTTCCAAGACAAACTAGGGCACACCTTCCAAGAAGATTCAGCAGCATGAATCCCAAGGTATTCAAAAGGTGTTCGTACAACAATCTGATAGTACTGTACAGTAACACGTGTGGACACAATTCCAATGCATTTGTTGGTGCATTTATTGCAGACTATCATGACCGTACAATAGGGTCATTTATGGAATGTGTGGCATGAAAATTGAGGCAAAATTGTGAGCAGGTCGTACAATAGAATCTTTCATATGTGGGAAAGCCATACTATTGCTCATTGGCACGATTTTCAAGGTAGAAGTATGTTGTCAATAATTTGTCAACTTTTGTCAGTGTTGGAAAAGAAAAAAATTATGTGTAAAGGAATTTCTGAGATTTTTTCTTCTTAAATAAAAATTTCTCCTCTTTGATTTTTCCCTAGGTTGGGGTTTTTCCCTAGTCAAAGTTGACCAAAAATCACTATGTTCAATGTGGTTGTTCAACATCTTGGGTTGAAGAATCTTTTGGCATGGTGTTTTAAGTTTCAAAGTTTGCATGTCGTTCTTTAATTTAAAACCTAGTAGCTGAAAGTGTTTGATAGAATGTCTAAACCACAATCTTGATAATTTTGTCATGTTTCTTTAGTATATCAAAGTTGCACTAAAAAAGGCAGTTTGCTAGTTTGTTTCACGGTGTGTTGAAGTTTTCAGTTTTGAAGTTAATTTCTACCAACTTGAGGTTTGAAGACCGGTTGGATGGAGAATCCAACTTCAGTCCATGGAAGGAACACATTGTTTTATTGTTGGAGGAAGTTGAATTATGGGATATATTTGAGAAGACAATCACAATACCTGGTAATATTGCTGATGCGGACGGTTTTGAAACCTATCAGAACATAAATGTGAAATCCAAGAGAGTGATACTTGATGCTGTCAAGGATCACCTTGTTCCTTGTATTGCAAGGAAAACAAACGCCTTTGAAATGTGGACATCCTTGACAAACTTGCACTAGAGTAGTAATGAGAACAGGAAGATGGTTCTAAGAGAAAAGCTTAGGGACATTAGGATGTTTGAGAATGAGAAAGTGGCCTCATATCTCACAAGGATTACTCAAGTTTGGGATGAACTTGCTATAGTTGGAGAAGTTTTAACAGATGGAGAAATGGTAAGAACTACCCTGAATGGTTTTTTAGGTTCATGGAACATCTTTGTAAAAGGTGTTGTCTCCAGGGAGCATAAACCTAGTTGGGAGAGACTTTGGCATGATTTCATCCAAGAAGAGACTCATGATGAGGCTCTTAAAAGACAACAATACAAGAGTGGTGAGATTGAGGAGAATGTGGCTCTTACGATTAAGAGCGAGAAGAAGAACAAGAAGAAATATTTAAGTAAGATTAGGTGTTTTCGATGTAATCAGTTCGGGCACTATGCTTCTAGATGATTGAAGAAGAATGGAAAGGAAGAGAAAGATACAACAACATATACATCAGTGGATGAGTTTGCAACATAGTTTGAGCAAGAGTTTTCTCTGGATTCCATTAACTCCAGTGTTGGGAGTTCAGTCTTTGAGCATGTATGGATAGTTGACAGTGGTTAAACTAGACATATGACTAGACTATATGGTGCCTTCCAGATTATTACAGAGTTGGCCCCAAGGAATTATTTGCAGACAGATATTGACAGTCCACAGGTAGCAGTTCAAGGTGTTGGAACAGCTAGGTTCCAACTAGACCTTGGTGAGGTCTAGGAGGTACATGTAGTTCTTTTTTTTCCTGAGATGGGAGTTAGTAAACTTTGAGTTTCATATTTAGAGGATGATGGTTTTGGATTGATGGTAAGGTCTATTCATATTTTCCTTTATCGAACAGAGGATCGAGTTGGCACCACAATACTTCTCGGCAACCGCAGGGACATGTTATATGTGTTGAGGGGACATGTTGTACATCCAGGTTCAGGAGGGTGTCTATCTGATTCATATTTTGAGGATGGGGCAGGAGTTGTAGCTGCTCAGTCAGTTATTTCTATTTCTTTTGATGAAGAGAGTGGATCTCTTCAGAGCACTGGTAGGAGACTCGGCCAGTGCAGTGATGGTGAGCAGGTTCATGAGACTCAGGTGGAGTCTCAAGCATCATAGTTCCAGTTCATGGTTGGGCACATGTCTCCAAGATGCATTCCAGAGCAGGAGGGAGCTGCTTCAGGAATAAAATATAGAGATTCAGATGATGTTGGAAGGACCTCCCTCGTTAGGAGGGAGTGTTGAAATATTTAACTCTAAAGGTCATCCCTCATATTTTTAGTGTGTGTGTGTGATGAGGGGGACATAAAGGCCCCTTTTGTTACTTATGTTGTATTTATGTAAAAATAAGACATTATGTAAATAAAGAAATGTTTTGTACTTTATGAGTTGTGGGTCTCATTTAAGTGATGTATTTAATAATTAGTCTTTTATTATTAAAAGTGCATCTAATATGGACCCTAGATCTTGTAATCCAATCCTAGCCATTAATGAGGTAGTTAGGGTTAGTTGGAGAAAATTAAAGTATAAAAGAATGAGAAGGGACAAAGGAGAGTATCATTCACCAAAAAGAGAAAGAGGAGAATGAAAAAGGAGAAGAGGGTTTCCAAGACAAACTAGGGCACACCTTCCAAGAAGATTCAACAGCATGAATCCCAAGGCACCCAAAAGGTGACTATACAACAATATGAAAGTACCGTATAGCAGCACGTGTGGGCAAATTTTCCAAGGCATTCGTTGGTGCATTTATTGCAGACTATCAAGACTGTACAAAAGGGTCATTTCTGGCACATGGCATGAAAATTGAGGCAGAACTGTGAGTAAGTCATATAGCAAAATCTGGCATGTCTGGGAAGGTTGTATTGTTGTTCATTGGCGAAGTTTGTTCTCATTAATTTGTCATTTTTTGTCAGTGTTTGAAAAGACAAAAAATTTGTGTAAAGGAATTTCTGAGTTTTCTTCTTCTTAAATAAAAATTTATTCTCTTTGGGTTTTCCCCAAGTTGGGGTTTTTCCCTAGTAAGAGTTGACCAAAAATCACTGTGTTCAATGTGGTTGTTCAATATATTGGGTTGAAGAGTCTTTTGGCATGGTTTTTTAAGTTTCAAAGTTTGCATGTGATTCTTTAATTTAAAACCTAGCAGCTGAAAGTGTTTGAAAGAATGTCTAAACCACAATCTTGATAATTTTGTCATTTTTCTTCAATAATGACGATGATGCATGGTGGCAATGGTGATGGCCTTGTTGATTATTTTCTTATAAGATGATAATGATGGTAATGATGATGCAGATGATAACGATGACGATGACGATGGCAATTACTTAAGACCCACCCATAGTGCTCAAGACATGCTAATGCTGCCCACATGGGTTAGATTTGTGTTTAGGTGAATCATATTTGTTTTAAAGGTGACATTTGTTAATGGTGAGATAAAAATTGAAGTAGCTAATCAAAGGATTTTTTTATGTAGTGTAGGTTATATTTTTGTTGATTAATTATATTTACTACATGGGTTATATTTGTGTGTGGTTGCATATTCCTTCTTGTACATACATTGCTTATTTGACTACCTCTCAACCAATAACTTGATAACACCTCGAACCCATTATCTATTGATAGATGACCCCTAACAATTCTAACTCATATATCAATTTACCATTGTTATTTTAAGCCACCAAGTCATATTAAATATCAAACACTTTAAGGAGATTACACTAGGTCTTAATGAGTATAAATACATTTAGAGTGCAATTTCTAACCATAAAAACTTAATAATTATTACAACCAAATAATAATAAAGCATTTCAAAATGTTGGGCATAAAAATCATCATTATTTAAAAATGAATTTCAAATCCTATAAATTTAGAAGCCTTCATTTACATTATTATCTACATCTATCTCATCCAATGCTTCCTTTTCACTGTTAATATGTTTTTGCAAGTTCTTTATATTATTCTTGCTACACCACCCTGCTAAAGTGGTATTTCAATCATCGGCATCTTCACCTTCATCTAACTTTGGATTATGTTGATTGTCATCTAACTCTAGATCAAGTTGATTTTCATGACAAAGGGTATCATCTTGTGCCTGTACATCTTCATTTTCACCTTCTTGTGCCTAAACATCTTCATTTTAGCATCATCATTGATGTCCATTTCTTCTCTGTTCCCTAATCCCTCATCTATATTTGGTTGGCTATCATTTTTTTTCTCCATATTCATTGAGGAATTATCAAATATATGCCTTAATCTTGGATCATAATTTATGACAAAAATCCATTTCAGATCCAAAATATCTTCATATAAAATACATGCACATGAACCATATACATATATTAGACCTATGCTATTACATTTTTTTAATTAATAAACACACACACACACACAAAACTGTGAATTAACATATTGTAGATGACCATTTCTTCTCATATTTATATTCGTGTTTGAGTGAAAAAAAATAAGTGCGTACAATGAATTGGTAGAACATAAGGCTCCTTATCTTCTAGTAGGTACTTTGAGGAATCTATAAAAAACAATCCACTATGGATATCATGTCTCAGTTTCATCTCAATTGGTTCATATCATCTACATTTAAATATACAACATTTGAAAGATTGGTAATCCAACTCAATATTTTTTTGGATTTTTCCAACATATTGAAATCTCCTTTCAATAATATTTTTATCTTTTGAACTTGCTTGACTTGATTGCTTGAAATCAACCATGACACCACAATCAAAGGATTGTCACTTTTCGTCTACACTTTCTGCATGATAATGTCAACCATATTCCGACATTGTAGGTTATCTCCTCCCCTATGACAGACCATTTATTTTAACGCAAATAAACACAACTATGCGTAATTAAATAGACAATAGTGAACAATGTTTTGAAATAATATTTTGTAATAATTTCAAATGTACATTTCTTTCACATCCTCTAGACATGTTGATCTCATCTTCTGTTATGTTTGCATCATACCTTCCTCATCTATTCAATTTTGAATTTGTTCACTAACCCATTGTAATGGACAATCTTTTCCCAATTCCCTGGACAGATCAGTGGGAAGTGGAGTATTCTTTGGGTCCGATCTCTAAAATTGTCTCCTTGCTTCTAACAATTATACTCTTTTTTTATCATACAATTCAATCCATTTATTCATACAGAAGAACGAACTTGTCAAACAAAACACTTTCATCAACACATATTAAAAATCAACATGTATATTTCAAAATCTAAATGACATTCTTTTAATTTGAGAAAAAAAACAATTTACAAAGTAAATGATTGTAAAAATAACCACATAATCACGATTTTACTTACCAAAATCTACTTGAACACCATTGGGTTGAGGTTTTTCTCCATCTATAATATCTGATACACATTCTTCATCCCACAATTATGTACCATCTTCAAAATATTTACCAATAAAAATGATTCATTCAATACATAGCCTTCAGCTATTCAACCCTCTGGATGTACCTTTTTTTCAAACACATCTTTTTAGGTTTTTCATAAACCTCTCAAAGAAAAAAATCCACCTCATTGATACAACACATACCATTTCAATGTCATCGACTAGTTGTATAACTAAAGAAACCTATCGGTCCATGAAACTTGTAAGGGGCTCCTTTTCAAATACGCATACAATTTCTACATTTTCCTTCTTCCATCTTAGTACTTAAATCTAATATATATCTTTGGATGTCAACCACCTAATATAATAATACTAAATTAGTATGAACTTGTAGTGACATTTAAAATGCAATATAATATAGTTATGTCTCACGTACATAATTTTTTCATATTGCATACCTGATCATAAATGTGAATCCCCCTTAGTTTCCAATGACATGATATGCTATCAAATTAACAAACTATTAGACTTCATTAGTATTGTTTTAATATAAAATACTAAAATATTTATAGTAATTATATGATAACAACAAGAATTAATTGGTGTTAATACCTTCATAATATTATGGTAATCATGTGTTTTAAATCCTATGATATTTCCATCAACTGTAAAATATTTAGTCAATGATGAACCATAACCAATAGGTTCCCTTAGTGAATGAATGTTATTTTTTAGTTGGTCTAGCTCTTTCTTTTTCAAAATCCAAAAAGCTTTTGCATATGTTTCGTGTTCCTTATTTGGTCACAAATGTCTTCTATCAAATTTGGTACACGAAAGGGAAATATCTCTATTTGAATATAAAATGTCTTTATCTTTGCTGAATATATGTCTTTTCTTTGCAAGCTAGTACCGACAGAGTCTTTGCTTGATATATGTTGAAAAATAGAATCTAGAACATTTTTGAAAATGTGCATATGATCTAACACATGAGATATTAATAAATCCTTCCTATAAGGTAGATCATAAAATATGGATTAATCATATTCATTAATTTTGGCATATCAACTACAACTTGTTTTGGTTCTTTAATCGAAGGATCCTGGAAAAAAATGTTCCCAACCTTTTTCAATTCAACAACTTCATACCATTGAATCCAATCAATTGGACACATATTACCTTGGGAGGGCCTCTTGTGGTACAAAATTATCCCTGTGAACAGGCATAACTTCTCTTGGATATAAAATGGTTCCCTAATCCAAGACAGAGGTCAACAAGTGGACACTAACATCCTCCTAGATCTATTTCATACACAAACAAGCAAGCTATGGAATAGATAAGAGAGATAGATGACCTACCTCACTTTTGATGGTTGTTCCCGCTGCTCCTAGGTTGATTTGGCTCCTAGCTTTGATATCTGGTATTATGGACCTGCACATGAACGAAGGAAAACACCTATTCCAAAGAAACAAGAATATAAACAAAGATATAACTATCAAATGATAGACACATTCATACATCCATCATGAAAGACATGAAATAGGGAGAAATAGGCCAAGTTTCTATTAAATGGAAAGGCATAAAGAAGTACATACAAGCATATACCTGACTTAGTAACAGCATATCCACTAAGCTCTCCTTCCAAGCCCCTTGAGAATTAGGCTAGCATAAGGATGGCATATTCAAGCTATCTTTCCATTTTTGAAATCCAAAGAGTGAGCTTAATTTATAGGATTTGGGAGGCCAAACTACTTCGAGAAAGGATTGGATCAAGAGAGGATATGTTGGATCAAGGGATATTAGGCTTGCTTAGAATAGAAAAGGGAGTGATACTCGAATGATAGGCTTATCCACTCAAAATATCATCCAAATATTACTCATTGATTCATGGCCATGTGGTTGGGACAAAATTATCGCTCCCCCAACATTGGAAGTCTATTTTTATCCCTCCCTATACAAGGGAAAGGGGCGATAATTCTCATCCAAAGCTAAAATTAGGGTTAATGAAGGTGGGTTTCGACCCCCAAATGATAGGAATCCCTCCCAAACATGCCTAGGGAGTGGACCAACCACATAATGAAGGGTCCTACCACACCTAGGGAGCATAACAATCATGAAGCATGAAAAGAATGACACATGAGGGTAACATTTTGAGGTGTAACACCTCTATTTTTAGTTTTCCCATCAAATTGATTCTTGAGATGATTTTGAATTTATGATATGATGGTAGAAAAACATTGTTGTTTGAATAAGTAATTTTGTGTAGATATTTAGAATATTTCCCCTCAAATTGTTCTATGCATATTGGACATGAAAAAGTCCCCTTTATTTAAAGCCCTATAATTCAATAACTAATTTTTAGATAAAAAAATAATAATAATGTAATTTATCTATGTAAGTTGAACCGAAATTAAATTATGATGTGTAAATATGTAAAATGTTTTTCTTACTTGAACAAACACCAAGTCTTAGGAAATCATGAAGTGTCCAACAAAGTACACCATAAAGCATGCATAGGGAGTGAACCAACCACATAATGAAAGGTCCTAACACACCTAGGGAGCATAACAATCATACTTATCATAGTGATGAAGCGTGAAAACCAAGAATGACACATGAGGGTGACATTTTGAGGTGTAACACTTCTATTTTCAATTTTCCCATCAAATTGATTCTTGAGATGATTTTTGAACTTATGATATGATGGTAGAAAAACATTGTTGTTTGAATAAATAATTTTGTGTAGATATTTAGAATATTTCCCCTCAAATTGTTCTATGCATATTTGACATGAAAAAGTCCCCTTTACTTGAATCCCTGTAATTCAATAACTAATTTTTAGAGCAAAAATAATAACAATATATCTATGCAATTTGAACTGAAATTAAATTATGACGTGTAAATATGTAGATTGTTTTTCTTACTTGAACGAACACCAAGTCTTAGGAAATCATGAAGTGTCCAACAAAGTACACCATAAAACATGGAGGACCTATTTGATGGAGGATGTGATATGTCATACATTCTCATTCATTTCCATAACAATTGCATCTCATCAATCAAAGGTGCAATATAAACATCCATATTTTTTACTTGATATTTTCCTAGAATAATGAGAGTTAGCATAAGGTGCTCCTTTCTAGCACACATCTATGGGGGATATTGTATCATATCAATCCAATTGGTCAAATACTATAATTTGAGCTTAGGAAAGAGAAAGGGCATACTCCATCCATTGCAAGACCTAACCTGATACTATGGGTTTCATCTTTGATTTTTCTTGGCTATTTTTTGTGTGTTTCATTGCTTCTGAGTCTATCGAAATTTGCATGAATCCATCTTTACTCCTATTCTTTGCATTCAAATCTATCAATCGTGCAAGCGACTTGCAACGAAACATTTGTTGAAGTCTAGGTATAATTGGCATGTGTCTTAAAACCTTATTTGGAACCGAATAATTTGTACATCTCTATGATATCTCTTGTTTTTTGTATGCACCAAATTCTTCATTGTTTTTATATTCATATCTATAAAAATTGCAATCATTCTTACAAGCATGAATTTTCTTATATGCAATCCCCAAATGGACCAAATTGATGTGCTTCTTTACAATTTGATGACAACACATTATCTTCGGGGAATATTTTATCTTTTAGTGCCATGTAAGATTGTCAGACATTAAATCAATTAAATATTTGAATTATGATAAACATGTTTGATGTTTCATTTAATGGCATTGTTCATATAACACGTATCAATTTAAGATCCACTTAAATAAAGAAAAATGAAGTTATAGATATATACTAATTAGGTACATCAATTGACAACACAAATCTAGAAATATAATTCAATTCACCATAGTAGGTTAGTGAAGCTCTTATTTGACCACCAAATAATGACTTTATTTCTAGTAATATTAATCTACACAAAATTTTTGATGTTCTTCTTGCACCAGATTTGAAGATGACTATCTTCATTGCTTGCTTGCTTGAGTTATTAAGTTTAATATCATCAACATTAAGTTGGTGGCAATTTCTCTCTCTATCATCATTATTGTCAACCATAGGATCACCAACCTCGTCATTGTTTCCATCCCCAAAGAAACATGTGAGCATTTCAATCAATCCTTCTTTGTGCACTATATTTTCACCATCATATTCACTATGGCGACTAGGTGCATGTCATCAATGTATGTTAATTTCATTAATTTTTCAAATTTCTTAGGTGGTATTCTTCTCTTCCTTGTTGCTCTTCTCACCCTAGTATGGTTTAAAGGATGGTTTGAATCATCTCATCTAAATGTTAAGAGCCTACTTGGATCTTGAGTATTAGTAGGTAGATAATTAGGATCATCAACATATCATTAAATGTAGTCGTTCTTTAATATTAGACAAAATATGGATAAAACATTGTAAACATTTCAAGGATAATAATCAATTACTTTACCAAACAATATAAAATCTCTCTCTCTCTCTCTCTCTCTCTCTCTCTCTCTCTATATATATATATATATATATACATACATAATTAAGATCTTGGGGTTATACTTTTATACATTCCTTTAAAATAAAACAATTTTTTTGCTTCATAGTTTTAAAACAAGCCACACTCATTTCTTATTCTTTGGTTTTCTTCCCTTATGAACATCCCTAGGATACCTTGTTCTTCTCTCTGCTTTCATGCAGTAGTACATTTTGTAAATGGGTAGTTAATCAATAACTCATCCCCAATAGTAAGGTTTGTAATAGGCTCCTCAACCATTATCAATCTATCAACCTATTTGTCCATATCTCCATCATTATTGTTGAAGAATGTAACTTCGAAAGATATTCTTATTTGTATTATTTATTGTACTTCCTTCGGGAATTATTGGTGTTGTAATTGATCATGTAAAATTCATTGAAAGAGTCAATGTAAACCGTAATATTTATGTCGGCATAGAAAGATCCATAATATAATATTTTATTATGTAATTGACAAGTCGACCCTATTTGAGAGGTCAAGTCGGACCTATTGGGGAAAAAGGTCAAGTCACTGTTTAGTATAAATAGGAGGCTCGCCCTCCTCATTTGGTTACCTCACTCACTCATCAAGTTCACATGAGTAGAGAGATAGGGTCAAGGAGAGTAGCTACTTTTGGAGACTTCTTGTTTGGGGTTATTGCAGGAGGGTTGCTATTGTACTTTCTAACGAATCTATACTGAAGAATTTTTGTTGGGATTTCTTTCCCACGAGCATTTCCTAGGATAAATTATTGTGTACTATTTTCTATGTTGTGCTTGTTTATCTTTCAGTGATCCTTTATTTTATTTCACTTAAAATTCTAACATGGTATCAGAGCTAGCCTGGAAAAAAAACATTGTGAATTTGCTACTGCCAGAAGTGAAAACTAGAGTTTCTCTTTCCGGAAGCTTTCCTCCACATTTTGGATGAAAAAGAGGGTCAAGGAAACTCTCCCTAGGAGGGCGTATCTTTCTGTGGAAGTAGAATTACGATCAGAGAAATTTCATTTCTGGTCCTACCACTGCTGCTCGGGAAAACTAGAGAATCAAGTTAATGGAAGTTATGTCCACATATTTTGGGAAAAATTACCTTTGTTCAACTCGCCTTAGGGAGGCGCATATTTTCCTCCATTCAGTTTCTCAATATCCCGAAGTTGGAAAATTAGGGTTTATCTAAAAAACCCTAAGTCATCTTGAAGTCAGATATCAAAAGACAATGAAGCAAGCACTTGGTTGGAGCAATCTCAATTGGTAAGTCTACTATCTCTATTTCCATTTGAGGTTCTCATTTTACCAAGATGACAAACCATACCAAGCTTGAGGATAATCTTGAAGGAGAAGATAATTTATGTTCCTGGAAGTATAGAGTGATGCTCATTCTAGAAGAGAATGAGTTGGACAATTATATCAAAGAATAAGTTGCAGAGCCAAAAGGGAGATGAGGACAAAGAAAAGCATAAGAAGAACATTATAAAGGCCAAGAGGATCACTGCTGATTCCATAAAGGATCACTAGATACCACACATATCATCTCTACAAACTCTGAAAGAGATGTTTGATGCAGTGAAGAGATTATTTGGAGGAAAGAACATCAATAGAAAGATGACCTTGAGAACTCAACTCAAGGGTGTGAAGATGCAAAATTAGTGAAAGCATTCAATCTTACTTCACAAGGGTCTCCCATATCATAGATAAACTAGAAGCTATTGGAGACCATGTTGAGAATGTCGAACTAGTGATGACCACCTTGAATGGTCTTCCAATATCATGGGAGTAATTTATTCAAGGTATATGTTCCAGAAAGAAAATTATCAAATTCAATGCAATTTGGGAAACTTGCACTCAAGAAGAGGAAAGGATTGAATTCAGAGAAGAAAAGTTAGGTGAAGAAGATAATCAAGCTCTTGCAGGTCACACTAAGAGAAGCAAGAAAGAAGATCATCATCACAAAAATAGAAGATTCCACAAGGGTCAAAGACCTCCCAAAGAATACTCAAATATCAAATGCTACAATTGTGTTGAGATGGGACACATTGCTAGGAATTTTCCTAAGAAGAAAGGAAGCAAGAAAAGACATCATGCTGATGCTGCAGAGGATGATGAACCAGTAAGGAAGAAAGCAAGGGAAGATTCTTCAAGTGATGAAGAATATGTTCTAATATTAGAACTCACAGGTATGGTTTCTCTTGGAAACAATGATTGGATTGTTGATAGTGGTGCCTCCAAGCACATGATAGGTTTCAAGGATGCTCTCAACAACTTCATAGAAAAAGACTCACCTCACAGGGTGAAACTTGGACACGATTATCAATATCCCATAAAATGGGTAGGAGAATCTTCTTACAAGCTTGAATAAGGAAATACTATTAAGATGAAAAATGTCCTATATGTACCTGGACTGAAGAAGAATCTACTTTCCATCTCAACCTTGGATGAGAAAGTATTTAGAGTTGCATTTGTTGATGGAAAAGTACTTATGTGGCCTAAGGGAAAAACCTTTGATGATGCAGTAGTGATTGGGGTGCAAGAGGGAGGATTGTACAAACTCAAGGGACAACCAGAACAAGCATTGGTTCATAAATCTATGGAACCAAGTGAATTATGGCATAGAATATTTTCTCACATCAACTACAAAGAATTACCGATTGTGAGCAAGATGATGAATGGCCTACCCAAGATCCAGACAAAGCATGAAGGCATATGTAAAGCATGTGTGAAAGGGAAGAATGTGAAGAAACCATTTCCAAGTAGTGATAGAAAAGCCAAGGAAATAGTACACTTGGATGTATGTGGACCTATGTCTTCCAACTCACTAAGCGGGTATGCATATTATGTTTCTTTTATTGATGATTATTCTTGTAAAACCTGGATATATTTCTTGAAAAATAAAGATGAAGTATTTAGCAATTTTAAAGAGTTCAAGACCCTTGTATAAAATCATACTGAAAATAAAATCAAGACTTTAAGATCAGATAATGGTGATGAATTTACTTCGGTAGATTTCAAAACATTATGTAAAGAATCAGGGATTAAGAGGGACATGAGCACTCTCTACAATCCACAACAGAATGGTATTGCAGAAAGAAATATTAGGACAATAATGGAAGCAGTGAAGGACATGATCCATGATCAGGACCTTCCAATGACTTATGGGCGGAAGCAGAAAGAATAACAGTATATGTTCAAAACAAAACTCCACACCGTGTACTTGAGAACAAGACACCTAAAGAGATGTTTACAGGTGAGAATCCAAATGTTAGCCATCTCGGAATATTTAGATTTCCTGCATACATACATGTTCCAAAAGAGAAAAGAACCAAGTTAGAGACTTCAAGGAAGAAGGGCATCTTCGTCGGTTATAGTGACTCATCAAAGGCCTGCAGAATTTACATACCAGGTTTCAAGAAGATCGAGACCAGCAAAGATGTTACCTTTGATGAAGACACATCTTTCAATAGATCAAGGCAGATTCACTCCAACGAAGAACATGATGAAAAACCTGAAGCTCCCAGAGTTAGAGACATAGTTATGGAAGAGATGATTCTAGAAGAACCAGAAGACTATGATATGACAGAACCACAGAGACTTGAAGACTAGCCTAGGCACAGGAGATTATTCAAGATGTAGATAAGTATGGTTCTCCAAAAGGGACTTCCAGAGAAAGCAAGAGACCTTGACCATATTCTCGTTATGTGTCATTGATGTGTGACATCATTGATGTAGATCCTTCAAGCTATGAAGAGGCGGCTGAAAAGAAAGTATGGAAGGATGCCATGACCGAGGAGTATCATTCGATTATGAAGAATGATGTATGGGATGTGGTTTTGAGACCAGAAGGGAATTTAGTAGTGTTTCCGCCGAGATGTACACCTGGGGGGGGAGCACAGCATAAATATTTTGAAGATGCTCAGTGTCACCTTGGGGGAAAGCAAAGATTCAAGTGTTTTCACCTGATCCCGAATCCTCCATTTAGGAAAAATCCTAACAAAGCAAAGGGGGGTAGACCATACTAAAAAGGTTGCTAATGATTTTTTAGGTTAAGTTTAATGATTGGAAAGAGTGTTGTTTTTTAGGATTTTTTTGAATTGCAACAAATTTAAACCAAGATATTCACAAATTTAATCAATGGCACATTCACAACATGATATAATAAAACCAAAACAATGTATAAGATTGATAAAAATCAAATACTTGCAATATATTGTTGTTTGATGAAAGACCAGCGCTAATGGAGTCACCGTCCGTTAAATATTGTTGATATGGTTGTTGTGTGAGTGCTTCTTGGTTTATTTTATTACGTATTTTAAGAGATGAAGTTGATTTATTGTGGGATGAAGGGATTCTCGATATACCTTGTGGTACAGGGAATATGTCTGGAATGTGATCTAGGTGGATTCATACAAGGACGTGAGGGATGGACTAGAGTCTTGAGAGCGGTGTTCAACACCACACCATCAAGGGTGTAGTCTAGTTGTGCTCTGAGGTCACCTCCTAGTTGTTCCCGCTTCCTTAGTCGAAATTTCACCACTTTCTACCACTATTGAGGCAACGCCGGATTTTTCGTTGTTTAAAGGGACTTAATTTTATTAAAGTGAAAATATTAGCTTAATGTGAGAAAATTAGTGATTGAAACACTACCGCTTTTGATATCCCAAAGCTCATACTAGCCTACAATGGGTAGAGCATACACGGAGTGGCGAAAATGTTCGTTCCAATTGTTTACTCTCCGACAGAGAGCACTCTTGACCCGCTTGGAGCGATATTCAAGAGATTTTAAGGAGTCTTAAGACTCAACATAAATTGTAAATGCAAAGCTAAAGTAAATAAAGTGAAAAAACTGGAAATCGTCTAAATTCTACCCAAGAGTCTCTTTCAGGTCCAGGACCGTACTCGGGAAAGAACAGGGGTAAGTGAAAAAAGTAGACTCTCCGACATAGAGCACTCTTGATCCGCAAATTGTGAGATTCAAGAGATTTTGCATATGAACTTAGTAACTTCACGAAAAAGGGAATGATACAAAGATCTTAAAGCAAAACTTGAAACTAACTAACTTAGAAAAACTTTCACTAAAATTGATATTTTTTGCATAAACAATAAATTTCTTAAAAAGAACTATGTAAAAGTAAACTTTTAAAATTTTATGAAAAATTGAAACTAACTAGAATGCTACTGATCTAACTATGTAATATGCAAAATAGTAAGCAAACTAAGGGACATATACATGCTTCCCCCAAATGGGGGAAGAGGGGTGTGGGATGTGTAATCCCACTTTCTCTTTTATTAATTATTTACAATTTAAATAGCTCTCTGATAGAGAGCGCTCTTGATCCGCTTTGCAGCGATAATCAAGAGACTTTAATCCTTTTCAAAGGCTAAAGGAAAGTAGGAGAATGAAGAATGGGAAATTTCTTAGGTTCACATTCAAAAATTTCACTTTCTTTTCTCGCTTTTCTATAAAAAAACACAAAAATCAGCAAACATAAATTTGTTACAGTGTTAGTGTTTTTTAGTATAATCACAAAATTTATACAATCAAATACTTGGAAAATATTTCAGTAAAATTACTACTCAAGTATTTATGATAAACAGATCTAGATCTATGATAATATTTTGAAATTTTCTAGATCTACAAGCAAAGCAAATAGACTTTTTTAAAAATTAACTTTCAAGCTCAGATCTATTTACTTTTCTTTAAAAAATGAAAAAAGAAAGAGATTTGATTTAATATTTTGAAAAGGTGAGAAAGAAATAACCAAGACACGGCTAAAAAGAAGGAGGTTTTTTTATGCCTACAAAACAAGATTGTTAATCACGAACTGATGAAATCAAGTGGTGAAAGAGGAAGGAGATCCAGCTGAGGTCCACTTCCTTATTCAATCCTTTACCCTACATAGTCTCAATACACACTTACACAAGAAAAGGGATCAAATCTGGTAAATATGTTAAAAAAGACTTGAAAAGCATTAGTAGATCTGAGTACACTTGCTACTTCTCGACTTTAACTAACATGCTACAAATAAACAAATCAAATTCTATGAATGTTTATTCCTATGGGCTCAAAGGCCTTCTAAAAAAGATTGATCCACAAGAAAGACTTATGTAAAAGCAAAGATACTATGTAAGATTATACCTCAATACAACAATGCATGCATAACAATGGCGAATCTTGCAAGCTCATAGACCTCCAAAGTATCAACAAATTCTATTAATAAAAAATGGGAACTTGATAAAATACATAGGCATAGGTTTGATGCTTAATCCACTTTCAATGATCGAGCTCGACCTTCATTATATAGCCAAAGAGGAGAAGAGGGTAGCGCATGGGAGAGGGAGGCACATCCTTGATTTATGGAATGATTTGTGGTATATATAAAGCTTGTAGCTTTGGTTGTTGGGATGTGATGAGTTGGATGCCACCTCATGATAGGGGTGCCCCTCTCACCTTGGAACCATCTCCCACTCCTTTTTCGAATTGTCATGCATGCAAAGCCACCCACGTGAGGAAGGAAGGGCGCACTTCAATCTTGAATAAAATCGCTATCCTAACTTTCGTTATTCCAACATGTGATTTAATCCACTTAATGAGTCGCCTTTCCTAAGATAACCCATTGCCACCTTTTCCCCACCCTTTTTAATCATTTTTTGGATTTTTTTATTTTTGTCTTTTGTGCATTTTGTAGCACTTTTAGCAATTAAATGTCGTTTTGTAGCATCTTTAAGAAAAATTGCCACAAATGACAATTTAATCACCCAAAACCCAGGAAAAGTGGGTCCTATGTTAAAGATGACTCTCTGAGTGTGAAAATGATCATCCCCATGCCAAATTACGCCTCCAGGCCATGCTTTTATTACACTTTGAATTTTTCCAATTAAACCATTAAAAATGGTCTAATTTTACTGAAAAAAATTATTTTATCAGAATGAAACCAAACTCCTAGGGGACCTATTGCATGTCCATACGACTTATTATTAATGGATATCATGTAAAAAATGCATAGACACATATACTTTAATAACCTCCCTAGGTTCAACCACCATGGTAAATACTCTAGCTTTGGAGGTGTGAGTGAAAAACTCAAGAATTATACGCCACTGAAGTGCAATGCATAATTCCTAAGGAAAAAAAATGTAGAGTATCCCCCTGATATCCAAACCTAAGGTAGGCCAAGTCTTTTAAAAAATGACCATTCTTAGATCAACTTATCACAGTTCCCCCATGGGGATCTGGACATGCAATTATTACAAAGGGGCCAAAATTGGCCTTGAAAAAGTCTTTTGAACTTATGAACACTGATGATGAACACCTAACATGTTCATGAAATTGGCGGATCACAAGAAGTCCAACTATGGTACAAAGTAGTTGGTGACATTCGGCTCCAACTACGAGATGAGAACTTGTTTGATTTTCAATCGAAAAGAGTGTTCCTGAATCCTAAACTCTTTGGTTCCTGCATAGAACTTAAGTGCATTAGTCCCACACATACATGATAAATATGCCAAATAAAAACCAACATATAAAATTTAAAAAGAATTTTTAAATTACAAATGTTAGTATACAACATTTAATATGAAAAACCTATTGTACATGAGATAGTATACAAGAATAATATACAAAATTAATGTACAAAACAGAAAAGACAAAAAGGAGAGGGTTTAGAAAAGTCTTGAAATTCCCCCATGGGAATTTATGTGTCACCACTTTAGAACAACTTCATATTTTGTCCATTTACTGGCAGGTTCAACCTTTCTCCTTCCATGCTGTTGAGAAAAAAGGAATTTGTGCCGGCAAAATCGTGAATGATAAATGGCCCCTTCCAGAGGCTATCGAATTTTCTGTGTTTTCTCGGCTTGTCTCTTCTTTTATCCCACATGAGGAATGTGTCCCCAATATGGAAAGATCTCGGCTTAGATGTCTTATCAAAGATACTCTTTATACTCTCTTGATGTCTCAAAATCTGATCTAAAGTTGCTCTTATGCTCTCATCTAGATCAATAATCTAATTTGCCCTCTGCTCCATCTCCTCTTTTTCTGGACCATAATCAATAATCATTCGAAACACTGGTATTTGCATGTTGATGGGAAACTCAGTTGTGAAACCATATACTATTTCAAAGGGAGATTTCCCAGTAGCATTATTCTTGCTGATTCTATCATCCCAAAGTACATACTTGATCTTGTTATCCCATGCCTTCTTATTGTTTCCCACAGTTTTCTTGATGATATTCATTAAGTTTTTGTTTGTGGACTTGGCAAGTTCATTTCCCTGGGGGTAATAATTGGATGAATGGGATAGGGTAATGCCATACTTGAAGCAAAAGGAAGTGATATCAATGGAACTGAAAGCCTCGGCATGATCCGTTGTTATTTTAAGAGGCATAACAAATCTTGTGATGATTTTATCCTCAAGGAAATCAATAAAAAATTTCTCAGTGGCTGATTTGGTGGGTATGACCTCTACCCACTTGGTAAAATAATCGGTAGGTGTAAGGATCCAACTAAATATGTTACTTGAATTAACCGATGAATCCAATCCCCCATTGCTGAAATGGGGAAAGGACCACTACTGTCATGAGGGGAAGAGCTGCCAATTGTTGCTTCCCAATAAAGAGCTGGCACTCTTGACAACACTTAACATAATTATCCACATCTGTGAAGAGGGTTGGGCAGTAGTAACCTGCTCAAAGGATTTTGTGGGAAGTTGTATTTTCCGCAAAGTGGCCTCCACAAAATCCTGAATGGAATTCAACCAAGATTCTTTTGGAATCTTGCTCATTCACACATCTAAGTATTATCCCGTCTGGGTTCCTCCAACCCAGACCTTCTTGAGTGAGGCAATACCTAGTTGTTTTCAACCTTAAATCCCATCTTTTATGACCCTTGAGGTGATATGGGCAAGTAAGGTGAAGAAGGAAATAGATGATTTCTGAATACCAGTGGTTGTCAAGGTCATGTAATGATTGGGTCATGATTGGCTCAGATCTACTATTCTCACAAACCATTCCTATGGATTCCTCGTTCTTTTGAGTCAACATTTGAGCAAGACCTTGTCCTTTGATGAGCTTGGTGGGTTTTATTTCTAAGTCATACTCCTGAATATTTGACACCCATATGCCTCGTATTCCTAAGCAATCTTGTTGGGACAATATGTCTTTCACTACAGCATGGGGAACATAACCTATGACTTTAGAATACCCAATGTAGGTCCTGAAATGTTTCAATGATTTGACCAAGGCATAAGTATGCTTTTCCATGGTGGTGTATTTCAATTCTGAGTTTTGTAAAGAACGACTCATGAAATCAATAGGTTGATCAAACCCTTCATGGTTATTTTGGAGCAAAACCCCAGCTATGGTATCTTCATATGCAAAGGAGAATATCATGAAGTCCTTGGTGTAGTCGAGGCTAACTAGGACAGGCGATCTTGTGATCACATTTTTTATACATGAGAAATCCTCTCTTCCCTCATCTGTCCACACAAACTTGGCATCTTATTTCAATAGTATTTGCCTAGGATTCATTAGCTTAGCCAAGTTAGGGATGAATCTTCTAATAAAGTTTATGTTTCCATTAAAATATTGGAGGGATTTAACGTTCTAAGGAAAGGGTATTTTCTTAATTGCCTCTATTCTCTTGATATCAACCTTGACCCCATCCTTGGAAATGATATGTCCTAGGATCTTTCCTTCATCGATACCTAGGACATACTTATCCGGATTTAAGGAAATGCCATATTTTCTACATCTTTCGAATACATGTTTTAAGTGACTTACATGGCTAGATATTTCTTTGGAGAAAACAGTTAAGTCATCCTGATAAATCTCTATGATTTTTCCAATCAGCTCCTTGAATGCATAGTCCATAGCTCTTTGGAAAGTAGCACCAGCATTCAATAAGCCAAAAGGCATTCTCAAGTATTCAAAAGTTCCCCAAGAAGTTGTGAAAGTGGTCTTATGTATGTCCTCTTTCTGGATGACCACTTGGTTGTAACCTGAAAAAACATCTAGCATGAACATCATGCCAATACCTGTGATCCTTTGGAGAAAGGTTTCCATATTTGGAAGAGGATAGTTTTCTTTCTGACAGGCCACATTTAGATTTCTAAAGTCTATGCATATCCTTATGCTTTTGTTCTTCTTCCTAGAAACCACTAAGTTAGAGCACCAATATGAATGTCTTGTAGGTGCAATTATCCCTATCGCTAACATTTTTCAAGCTCTTTTTTAACAATGGGAGCTAACTTAGGGTTAATTTGTCTCAATTTTTGTCTGAAAGGTTTGAATTCCTTGATATCTTTATTTAAAGGTAGTGTGTTGGAATACATCTTCACGATATGCTTTGAATTCATCATAAGTAAAAGCAAACACATCTCTATACTCTTTAACTAAACGGATTAAGTCATTCCTTTCCTTTTCTGAAGTACATTTCCCGATTTTTATCATTTTAGGTTCTTTATCTGACCCAATATTTATTTCCACATAATCCCCAGGTTTCATCGAATCAATGTTGCTCTTCCTCTGATCCTTCCTATCAAAGATGCTTTCAAATGCCACTAGGCCATGAGGCACATGATTGTTGAATTGATCACCCTCACCCTAATACTCTTTACCTTCTTCTTGCAAATTGACACTAAAGTTCGAGAATTCTTAAACATTATGAATAAAATTTAATATTTGTTCATCATCTCTAAAAACCTGCTAATGTTCCATGTTATCTGGTACTAATGGCCTGAAATTGATTTCTAAAGTACAGTCACCATTTAACATCTGATCTGATGGTTGAAGGGTTGATGTTGAAACTGCTAACTTATCCGTTGCGTTGTTCTAGTCTCTAGGAATGGATTCTATGTTTAAGGCATCAAAGAATTCCATGGTGTCCCACATTGCATTTCTGTACTTTTTTAATCTTTGACAAGGCTTACATGCAAATTGGTTATTTACTTGTAGAATTATCAAATCAGAGTCACATTTTCTACTTAGTATCTCTATCACCATATCTTTCGCTAGTTCAATCCTAAGTAAGAGTGTTGCATACTCCTCTACGTTGTTTGTCGCTTCAAATTCCAGTCTATATGCAAAGTTGAAAATTTTACCTCCCGATGAAGTAATGATAATCCCAGCCCGATGAAGTAATGATAATCCCAGCCCCCTTTCCCGTTCTTGAATGAGAACCATCAAAATTCATTTTCCAAATTTCATCTACCTTCTGATTCTTAATTTGTTCTTGAATAGGGGCTAAAACGGTATAATTAATTGCATAATTCCCAAGATCATCAATATTATAGACATATTGATTTGAGGGTCTTTTGGGGTTTTCCACATGATTTTTATTTTCCTTCTCGTTATGCAATTTTACTAATGAGTCTTTTGATGTAGGTACGATGGCATAAGTCCAATCCATTTGGATCCAACCTCCCAAAGTAGCAACCCTCTTTCTAGAAACTAACATCCCCCACTTATTAGACACATCTATGACAAGGATATCCATAATCACATGGATGTATGGATACTTGGCCAATCTGACCAGTTTATTTTCAATAATGCCCACTACGTCAACTTGTCTAGAATTCATGGCACAAACATTTTGGTAAGGTTTGGATGTTCAAAGATTAAGTTGATGCATAACTTTCTTGATCATGATGTTGGATGAGTATCATGAATATAACATACGGTTGTGTAGAATAATATCACCTATCATCAATGATACATAAAAGGGTGGATGATATTCTTTCCTTGGGTCCATGGTATGTAGAATTACTAAGGGATATTCCATGACATTGTTGTTTCTTGTGGAAGGTTGCTCTAAGTTTTCATAAAAAGTGACTTTCTTAGGAATGGGAGGGTTTAAAACTCTCATTAATTTTTCTCTTTGTTCAGTAATCTTGAAGATTTCAGTAGCAGACATAGGTATTTTAGATTTTTTAAACCAATTACCTAAATCAATATTCATATCATTCGAATCATAATGATTTGTTACCTTGGGAGGATATTGAATATTCTTTCCAGGATTTTCTCTTCTTTGGTACGTGAAGCCTTTGAACTTAGGCATCTATTGGATTTGGTCAGGTGAAGGCATATCTCCATAAGTCTTAGTAAGGTTATCCTTCTCCTGGATGTATTGTCTATCTTGTTTCCAACTTTCTTTGGGAAAGGTATGGACATCACCTACAACATTAACATAATCAAGCTCGCTTGAAATCTGCTCACTATTGCTTGCTTCCGGAAAACCATTCTCGAGGACATAACATGCAAAATAACAAGTAGACTCTTCATGAAAATATTTGCATGCTCTACAGATAGGTGTATAATTCTCAACCATGTTAGCAGTCTCTAATTGATTTGGAGGCCCCTTTTCATGGTTTGGTCCCTTCTTCTGCCAATTTACCTTTGGAAGAAAATTTCATTGAATGGGTTGGGTTTGAGATCTTTCCATAGATATTACCCAATTTTGCATCTCTTTGAGTTGGGAAACATACTTCATTTCCATAGCTTCCATGTTCTCATTCATTTCTTTCATTTTTTCTGTCATGATTGTCTTGATGAGAATAAGATGTCTTTTCTTTAGGCTCAGTTTGTTTCATGGGAACTAAGGTTCTTGTATACCCAGGTATGTTAGACTTGCAAGAGGATTGCATGTTTCTATCTTTTTTGAAAACCATATCCTGAGCCATCAAAAGGGTGGTGGGATCCTTATCTCTAGGTCGATACTGCATTTCACCACTCAAAGCTTCAATGTAGTAAACCAATATGGATTGTGTTGTTGGTTTAAAATATGCATGCATGTCATTCACTAAGTCTTGGAATTTTTTATTAAATCCATCCATAGTCTTGTTCTCATTTATCTTAATAGTATGTAGGGAAGCTAGTTGATGCTCCTTATTTTCTCCCCATTTGGTTGTGAAATTAGTTTTGAAGTCTGCTAAAGTTGCATAGGAATTGTTGAGTAGGTTCATAAACCAGTCACCAGCATCACCTTCTAAATACAAGGCAAATAATTTCATTTAAACATCTTCGTTCCTATGGTCAGCTGTCCTACACCAACTACTGATACAATTTGAAAATCTCTTCAGATGGATAGTTGTAAAAATGGCATAGGTTCCAGTGAAAGTGGGAAATTTGTTAATAGCCTTGTCGGCTAGATCATGGGGTTGACCTGCTATCTGAGAAATGTTAAGTGGGCTAACGAGTTCACCCATTACGTCAAAATATAGAATATTATTGTTCTCTAGAAAAAGGAATGGATGTCTGAAATTGACTCGGATCCTAGATTCTCAACAATCCTATGAGAAGAGAGCTTGTTTAATCTTCTCCGATAAACCTTCTCAGGTTCAGGGATGAAATCATATAAGCCTATAGAATTTATTCTAGTTGAATACCTTGGTAAATTACGTGATAGTGGAGTCTCCAGATGGATCAAGTCTAATTTCATAGTTTATTGGACTAAAAATATATAAAAAAAGATAAGGTAAAAATTAAAAATTAAAACTAAGGTAAGTTGAACCAGGAACAAAAAACTTGTCCCCGGCAACGGCACCAGAAATGTTGCCTCCGAGATGCAACCTAGGGAGGAACCGCAGCAGAAATCTTTCAAAGTTGCTCGGTGTGGCCTTGGGGACAAGCAAAGAGTTAGGTGTTTTCACCTCATCCCGACTCCTTCGTTTAGGCAAAATCCTAACGAAGCCAAGGGGGGTAGACCCTACTAAAAAAGTTGTTAAGGATTTTTGAGTTTAATTTTAATGATTAGAAAGAGTGTTGTTGTTTATGAGTTTTTTGAATTGTAACAAATTTAAACCAAGCTATTTGCAAATTTAATCAATGGCACATTCACAGCATGATATAATAAAACCACAACAACGTATAAGATTGATAAAAAGAAAATACTTGCAAGATATTTTTGTTTGATGAAAGACCAGTGCTAATGGAGTCACTATCCGTTAAATATTGCTGAGATGGTCGTTGTGCGAGTGCTTCTTCGTTTATTTTATTACGTATTTTAAGAGATGAAGTTGATTTATTGTGGTATGAAGGGATTCCCGATATACCTTGAGGTACAATGAATATGTCTGGAATGTGATCTAGGTGGCTTCGTACAAGGACGTGTACTTGGATGGAATGGAGTCTCAAGAGCGGTGTTCAACACTACACCAACAAGGGTGTAGTCTAACTATGCTTTAAGGTCACCTCTCAATTGTTCCTGCTTCCTTTGTCGAAATTTCCCCACTTTCGACCACTATCGAGGAAACGTCTGATTTTCGTTGGTTAAGGGGACTTAATTTTATTAAAGTGAAAATATTAGCTTAATGTGAGAAAATTAGTGATTGCAACACTAACGCTTTTGATATCCCAAATTTCAGACTAGCCTGCAATGGGTAGAGCATACACGGAGTGGCGAAAAATGTTCGTTCCAATTGTTAACTCTCCGATAGAGAGCACTCTTGATCCGTTTGGAGCGATATTCAAGAGATTTTAAGGAGTCTTAAGACTCAATAGAAATTGTAAATGCAAAGCTAAAGCAAATAAAGTGAAAAAACTGGAAATCGTCTAAATTATACCAAAGAGTCTCTTTCAGGTCCAGGACCGTACTCGGGAAAGCAAGGGGGTTAGTGAAAAAAATAGACTCTCTGACAGAGAGCACTCTTGATCCGCAAATGGAGAGATTCAAGATATTTTTCATATGAACTTAGTAACTTCACGTAAAAGGGAATGATACAAAGATCTTAAAGAAAAACTTGAAACTAATTAACTTAGAAAAAATTTCACTAAAATTGATATTTTTTGCATAAATAGTAAACTTCTTAAAAAGAACTATGTAAACGTAAAATTTCAAAATTTTATGAAAGATTGAAACTAACTAGCATGCTACTAATCTAACTATGTAATATGCAAAATAGTAAGCAAACTAAGGGACAGATACAGGCTTCCCCCAAATGGGGGAAGATGGGTGTGGGAGCCGTAATCCCACTTGCTCTTTTATTAATTATTTACAATTTAAATAAATCTCCGATAAAGAGTGCTATTGATCCGCTTTGCAGCAAGATTCAAGAGACTTTAATCCTTTTCAAAGGCTAATGAAAGAAGGAGAATGAATAATGGGAGATTTCTTATGTTCACGCTAAAAAATTTCACTTTCTTTCCTCGCTTTTCTGTAAAACAACACAAAAATCAGCAAACATAAATTTGTTACAGTGTTAGTGTTTGTCAGTATAATCACAAAATTTATACAATCAAATACTTGGAAAATATTTCAGTAAAATTACTACTCAAGTATTTATGATAAGCAGATCTAGATTTATGATAATCTTTTGAAATTTTCTAGATCTACAAGCAAAGCAAATAGACTTTTTAAAATTAAATTTCAAGCTCATATCTATTTACTTTTCTTAAAAAAATGAAAAAAGAAAGAGATTTGATTTAAGATTTTGAAAAGGTGAGAAAGAAAGAACCAAGCCACAACTGAAAAGAAGGAGGTTTTTTATGCCTGCAAAACAAGATTGTTAATCATGAACTGATGAAACCAAGTGTTGAAAGAGGAAGGAGATCCAACTGAGGTCCACTTTTTATTCAAGCCTTTACCCTGCATAGTCTCAATACACACTTACACAAGCAAAGGGATCAAATCTGGTAAATATGTTAAAAAAAGACTTGAAGAGCATTAGTAGATCTGAGTACACTTGCAACTTCTCGACTTTAACTAACATGCTACAAATAAAAAAATCAAAGTCTATGAATGTTTATTCCTATGGGCTCAAAGACCTTCTAAGCAATATTGATCCACAAGAAAGACTTATGTAAAAGCAAAGATACTATGTAATATTATTCCTCAATACAACAATTCATGCAGAACAACGACAAATCTTGCAAGCTCATAGACCTCCAAAGTCTCAACAATTTCTATTAATAAAAAATGGGAACTTGATACAATACAGAGGAATAGGTTCGATGCTTAATCCACTTTCAATGCTGGAGTTCAACCTTCATTATATATCCAAGAGGAGAAGAGGGTAGCACATGGGAGAGGGAGGCACATCCTTGATTTATGGAGTGATTCGTGGTAGAACTAAATCTTGGAGCTTTGGTTGTTGGGATGTGATGAGGTGGCTTCCACCTCATGAGAGGGGTGCCCCTCTCACCTTGGAACCATTGCCCACTCCCTTAGCGAATTGTCATGCATGAAAAGCCGCCCACGTGAGGAAGGAAGGGTGCACTTCAATCTCAAATCAAATCGCTATCCTAACTTTGGTTATTCCAACATGTGATTTAATCCAATTAATGAGTCTCCTTTCCTAAGAGAACCCATTGCCACCTTTTCCCCACCCTTTTTTAATCATTTTTTGGATTTTTTTTATTTTTGTCTTTTGTGCATTTTATAGCACTTTTAGCAATTAAATGTCGTTTTGTAGCATCTTTAAGAAAAATTGCCACAAATGACAATTTAATCGCCCAAAACCCAGGAAAAATGGGTCTTAGGTTAAAGAAGATGCTCTGAGGGTGAAAATGAGCATCCCCATGCCAAATTCCACCTCCAGACCATGCTTTTATTACACTTTTGAATTTTTCCAATTAAACCATTAAAAAAGGTCTAATTTTACAGAAAAAATAATAATAATAATAATTTTTTTCGGAATGAAACCAAAACTCCTAGGGGACCTAGGGCATGTCCATAGGACTTATTATTGAGGGATAACATGTAAAAAATACATATAAACATAGACTTTAATAACCTCCCTAGGTTCGACCACCATGGTAAATACTCCAACTTTGGAGGTGTGAGTGAAAAACTCAGGAATTATATGCCACTGAAGCGCAATGCATAATTCCTAAGAAAAAAACACTCTAGAGTATACCCCTAATAGCCAAACCTAAGGTAGGCCAATTCTTTTACAAGATGACCATGCTTAGACCAAATTATTACAATTGGCCCTGAAAAAGTCTTCTAAACTTCTGAACACTAATGATGAACACCTGACATGTTCATGAAACTGGCAGCTCAAAAGAAGTCCAACTATGGTACAAAATAGTTGGTAACAAGTAGTGTCTTCAAAATGGATCTACAATATCAAGCATGCAATAGACAGAAGTGTCGAGAAATACAAGGAAATATTTGTGGTTCGAGGATTATCCTAGAAAGAAGGTATGGATTATGAGGATACATTTTCTCTCGTGGCTAGATACACTTCGATCATATCTATACTTGTTATAGCCGTTGTAATGAAGTGGAAGGTACATCAGATGGATGTGAATACCTCCTTCCTGAATGGCATCGTAGAAGAGGAAGTGTATGTGGAGAAGCCACTAGGATTTGAGACACATGACATGCAGACTCATGTGTACAAGTTAAAGAAGGCCTTGTACGGTTTGAAACAGGGACCTAGGACATGTTACAATGGGATTGATGGGTTTTTTACGAGCTTGGGATTTACCAAGAGTAAAGCCGATTCCAACCTTTACTACAAGGTTGAAGAGGGAAATCCAGTGATGCTACTTTTGTATGTAGATGATCTGTTTCTGACAGGTGTTGAGAATCTCATAGTAGAAATGAAGAGGAAGCTTGATATAAAGTTTGAGATGAAAGACTTGGGTATTATGCACTATTTCTTAGGTCTTGAGGTGTGGCAGAATCCAGAGGAACTTTACCTGAGTCAGGGAAAATACGCGGTATATATCCTGAAGAGATTAGAGGCGATGGATTGTAAGGCCATGACCACACCTATGGCATCGAATTTGAAGTTGTTGTGTGATCCTTCTTCAGAACCGGTGGATGCCACAGTATCAGGCAGATGATTGGTTCGTTGATGTACTTAACGAACACGAGGCCGAATTTACACTTTGCGATGAACACTCTGAGTCAGTATATGGTAGAGCCGATACGAGTTCACCTAGTTGCGGAAAAGCATGTGTTGAGGTACCTGAGAGGTATTGTTGATTATGGCCTCAGATATGCATCAAATCAGAGGATTAACCTGCAAGGTTATGCTGATATGGATTGGCCCAGTAGTGTCACAGATAGAAAGATCACATCAGGTTGTTGCTTCAGTTTGGGATCTGTTATGATCTCATGATTCAATAGGAAGTAGACAAGTGTGGCACTCAGTACAACAGAAGGAGAGTATATGGCAGTTTGTTCGGCAAGTTGTGAGGCAGTATGGTTTCAGAAGTTTCTTGCAAGTTTGTTTGATCTCGAGTTAGAGGCGACTTGTATTCTCTGTGACAACCAGAGTTGTGTGAAGTTGTTTTAGAACCCAGTGTTTCATGATAAGTCGAAGCACATCGATATCAGGTACCACTATATCCGGGATATGGTGTAGAAGGGAGCAACGAGGCTCCAGTATATAGCAACAAAGGAGTAGTAGCCGATGTGTTGACCATGCCTCTGTCGAGAGTGAAGTTTGAGTACTTCAGGGGACAATATTTGGGTGGTCCATATCAAGAGGGAGTGATGAGTAACATAGCACAAATGAGGCACAGGTAAGTCATAGGTCATGTGACGTAATTAAGTCTCCTAGGTTTCTCCACTTGATATGTGACGAGGGTAGCAGGTAGTCACAGGTTTTGTGACTTAATTGAGTCTCCTAGGCTACGATATTATCTGTATATGTGGTGAGGTAACGTAGGTGGTTGCGGTATGCAACATAATGTATGCTATTGGGCTGGACCCACCAGATGGCTTGCTCGGTTCATAGCTGCATCTAGTATGAAAGAGGATTGGCACTGCAAAGATAGCTACATCCTATATGAAGGAGGACTAGTGTTGTAGAGTTGCATCTAGTATGAAAGAGGACTAGCACTACAGAGACAACTACATCCAGTATGAAAGAAGACTGGCACTGTAGAGTTGCATCCAACATGAAAGAGGATTGGCACTGCAGAGAAAACTACATCCAGTATGAAAGAGGACTGACACTATAGAGCTGTATCTAGTATGGAAGAGGAATGGCACTGCAAAGATGGTTACATCCAGTATGAAAGAGGGTTGGCACTGTAGATTTGCATCCAATATGAAATAGGACTGGCACTGTAGAGATGATTACATCCAGAATGGAAAGGACCTAGCATTGTAGAGGTTTACATCCAACATTAAAAAGGGTTGGCACTGTAGAAGTTTGCATCTATCATGAAAGAGGGATGGCTTTGCAAAGAGGTTTATAGCCAACATGAAAAAGGGTTGGCACTATGGAAGTTTGTATCTAGCATGAAAAAGGGCTAGCACTGCAAAAGGGATGGCTCTGTGGAACTTATTTTGATGTATAGATTCGAGAGATGTCAGATGTCAATGGTTAGGGTACATAAGTGCGGAAATAAGATAATGATGGTGGAAGTGACAAAAGAATACCTTCCTTGTTAAGAGGGAGTGTTGAAGAATGTAAATTTGGAATATATTCTTATTTGTATTATTTATTGTACTTCCTTTGAGAATTATTGATGTTGTAATTGATCATGTAAAATTCATTAAAAGAGTCAATGTAAACCCTAATAGTTATGTCGGCCTAGAAATATCCAGAAAATAATATTTTATTATGTAATTGACAAGTCGGCCCTGTTTGAGAGGTCAAGTCAGCCCTGTTGGGGAAAAAGGTAAAGTCACTATTTAGTATAAATAGGAGGCTCGCCCTCCTCATTTGGTTACCTCACTCACTCATCGAGTTCACATGAGTAGAGAGATAGAGTCAAGGAGAGTAGGTTCTTTTGGAGACTTCTTGTTTAGGGTTATTGCAGTTTGCATGAAGATTGCTATTGTACTTTCTGATGAATCTATACTGAATAATTTTGCTGTGTTTTATGCCCCACGAGGGTTTCCCAGGATAAATTACTATGTACTATTATCTATGCTCTGCTTTTTTTTATCTTTCAATGATCCTTTATGTTATTGCACTTAAAATTCTAATAATTATCATTTATAACCTCATCAAATTGATAATCTGGTCCTATAGTAAGGTCATTTCCCTTACTACTATTTATAAACCCTGCAATATTTTTATGGTCTATGCAAAACCATCTATATACAAGAGATTGTCTCTATTCATTGACATCTCTTTCCAATTGGAGACGATGTGTATACATATTTGAATTTACACCATATACTGACATACTATGCTTATATTCCACTAGCATCATCCAGTCATCACTAGAATATGATGGACCATAACATGGTATTAATATCCTAGTGGTATGTCGTGAAGTGTTTCTATGTTTTTATCCCACATGGAAATTTTTGACACTAAAGAGGCCCAAATTTGCTCCATGAATACTAGAGGGTCACATCATGTAGTTGTATCCTAAAAAATGAAACACCTCATATACAACACGTAGTTGTTGATCACTAGTCAAGCACAATATAATTGAAAATCAAATGTGTCTTTGTAAATTGATCTCAACTTTAAGGGAAATTCATCATCTCCATCACATTCATTATCATAGGATTTGTACTCCACCTTTGTCATGTCTTTAATCAATTTATGCATATTTAAAATTGTTCTTGTTCTCGTACTCATTTTTAGGAGTTCCTCATCTTCTGAGCTATTATATGTACACATATTATTGTTATATGTATCACTTGATAAATTTCCATCACCCTCTAAGCTAGAAGTTTATGCTCTAGGAAACTTTAAACCACAAACTATCTCCTACATGTATTTATTGTGAAAAAAATTAAGTATTCAAATAAAATGAATATTTGAATAAATTTGTATACATATGTATTATATCAAATTTGAAAATCCCTTACCACAATTCCTATCGGATTCAAACCAATGGTAGGAGGCATAATACGCACTTGAAGGTCATCATTTATGTAATGTCTTTGTACAATTCTCTTTGTACAATTCATTGTTTGAATTATTTCTTTCCACAACATTAAAAACATCTACAAACAACAATTGTCTCATATTATTCATCACATGTAGTGACATCATGACCCACCTCTTGTATAATGCATTTTTTCTCTTGTATATGTAGACTCCATTGGCATATCATTCTCCACCCACTATTGATTGTGTGATTGAATAGTACGAGGTCCACATCGATTCTTACATTTTTGTATTTTTCTTCCAATACAATGCTTCAACTTTACATTTTCTCCAATTGCATTATCGACCTACAATAATCAACAACATGCATCAAGTTTTTCCAGGATTGGATAATAGACTAGAGAGTGTGCTTATATTGTGCTAAATATTGGATAGAGGACTAACTTTCATTCAATTGATATTTCATAATTTAATGTGATGTAGTGCATCATATCCAATGTCCTCATTTAATGAAATAAATCAATATGTGTCCATGGCCTCCTTTGGCTCATGTAATACACCATAATGATAAATATTTTTAGTATACCAATTAAATGATTACCAAAAAATAGCCAAATATGCTTTTATGCAGTTTCTTGCTTTGAATTATTTCTTTCCATGAGATACAAACATCCACAAAAAACAATTGTCTCAAAGTATTCATCTCATGTAATATCATAATGACCAATATCTTGATCAATGCACTCATTTTCTATTGCATTTGCAAACTCCATTTTCATGTCCTCTTCCACCCAATTTGTACATCAACATTTTTTAATAGTACAAGGTCCACCTCCATGTACATATTTCATTGTTTTCCAGTAGAACTCTTCAACTTTGCATGTCCTCCAATTACATTTTCAGCCTTAAATAATCAACTAGGTGTATTAATTTATGCCAATATTGGATAATAAAATATATATTGTATTTATATTGTGAAAAAAATAGATAAAGCACTAAATTACATTCAATTGAAATTTAATAAGTTAATGTGATATTTGTGTACTTGATTTCCTACATCATGTCTTATGTCCTCATTAGAAATAACTTGATTTATGTCCATGACCTCCTTTGGATCATGTAATATAGAACATAAGACTAGAGTGAAACAATAATAATTTAAGTAACCCAAAAAATGAAAATTAATTTAGCAAAATACAACTCCATCACACCAAAACATTAAAATGTGAAACATCTCATGAATCTTAGTCCATCTATGTTTTGTCACAACAATGTATCTCTCAAAGGTAATAATTTTGTTGAATATCGGGTGAGGCCCACGAAGTCCATGAGAGTACCTTGGAGGGGCAAAGGTGGCCTAGAAAATACCACAATCTCAGTTGAATAGATTTAAATAAGACTAATGAGGGGATGCTCAAATCAACAACAGTAACTCTAAACCGAAATCTTAATCAAATATCAAGTGCAATGTGGGTGCAATGAGCGATCTAGCTAAGCAAAAGATTCAATGAAATAGAAATGAACATCGTAGAAAATTAAAAGACTCAATAGTCTTAAAGGGAGAACTATAAAAAAGAAATGATGTGAAAATAAAACTTTCTCAAATCTTCCTCAGCAAATGGTCATGACATCCACCAATGAAAAAGAAGTAGAAATTTGAACAAGGCCCTTCCAAACACTTAACTTTATCGAATGTAAACTCCACCAAGAAAGTGAGTGAAGGTGTGAATGAGACATTTATAGATCTCTAGTCGGAGCAAATCCAATTTTCCTACACCTATTTTCCTCGGGTTCCTCCCACCTATGAGAACCACCTCTGGGTAAGATTCCTAATAGAATCGCTACTAGGATACCTTGTTCATAGACATGTCCAACAAGTTTCATGTACCTTTGGATGAAATCTATTATCTAGGGGATCTTCAGTAGTGAAAGGGAAAGTTGTCTGAATCAGACCTCTAGTCCTGGCCTTGGCACACCACCCTCAAAGGATGGACCTTCTAGTAACCTATAATCTACCTCTATGCCTCATATGTAAGTGTCTAAATGGATTTATTTGGATTCCTATCCCAAGATTCCTATCCTAACTAAAATGTTGTCTTCATCCACAAGTGAGGAATTTGGTGTGTTGAATTAGAGATTTCTTTTAGGCTCCACTTTGGGTCTTGAACCCAATTATGTTTGATTAAGGGTGTGAAGTGTGTGTGCAAATGGTGTATAACTAGTAAATTAAAATGCAAGAAACTATAAATATTTGAAACGAAAAGCAATGAAAGAAAGAGAGATGATATCTAATACTAGAAATAGTTGGCTTTATGTTGGTACTTTAACATATATATATCCTTCCACTAATATTATAGCAATTTCATTAGCTAATCCCTATAACATGTAACATGTCACCCCCAACACCTAACCTTTATAACTCTACTTCATATAATGATTACCCATTGTAACCCCTATAACATATAATTCTTAACCCCTAATACCTAGAAAATTTATCATTTATAGCCACTAATCCATATAATGATAATCCCTATAAAAACCCATCAAAACTAACCCCTATAATACTTTAACCATATAAACTCTATAACCCTTATAACACATAACACATCCAAGCCAAATAAAAAATATATCTACTATCATTTAACCTTTATAACATTATCACCCTTAACCCCTACAACCATTAAACACTAATAAGTATAGTCTCTAACTAACCAAATAACAATTATTACATAAAAATTCTAGCTAGTATATATATTAATTGACTCTTATAATATAACCCCTAAACAATATAAACCATAACCCCTAACCGCTAATTTATACAATCCTTATTCCTTTTAACTCTTATCGGTCCTAACCACTAATAGGAACAATCCCTATCACCTAACCTCTAACATATATAACTCGCAACCCTTAAAACATTTCAACACTAACTTTTATAATGCTTAAACCATACAAGCTTTAACCCCTAGCCCCTATCCTTTAAATACTAACTATTATACCTCTTAAACCCATGTACATTTTATAACCCCTACTTCTTAATCCATATACACCATAAATCTTCAACACCATAATCCATACCCCTGCAACTAAATCCATATAACCCATAAACCTTCAACACCCTAACCCATAATCCCTATTACTCCTATAAACAAAAACCTTGATAACCCGTTGCTCACAACCCTACAAATCCTAATATCTATAACCCCTAACAAGTATAAAAATTGTGTAACTCCTCATCCTTATGGCCCCTATAATAATTAACCCTTAACGAATATAACACTTAACCCCTATAAACCCTAACCCTTCACAATATTTATCCCCTATAACACCGCATAGATAATGTTTATAACCCATAATCTCTAATCCATATAACACTAAAAAATCATACCCATATCAACCCTAACCCTTATAGCAACTAACCTTAATCCCTCTAACACATATCACTAGTAAGACACATGCTTGATAACAACTAGGAACTATCCAAATCAACCTTATTAACCCTCCTCTCCTAACTCCTTGCTACAATAACCTTTAACTAATCCTTATAGACAATAATCCTTATCCCCTAAATCCTCTAACACTTATCTAATGCAATACTTATAATACTTATTTACCCTAAGGAATTTTCCATAACCCCTATAATATTTAACAAATATCACTATCATAGTCCCTAACCCTTCAAATCCATAACAACTACAACCACCATATCACTTTACCTCTATGATATTAAACCCCTATGGCCTAACCCCTAACCTATTTGAGATATAATCTACCATGCATGACCCATATAAACCATAACAATTATTTCTTATGTGACCTCTAATTCATAACCCCTATAACCCCTAACCCTCAATGGTTAATACCCATAATCCATTTAACTATGAATGACTAATCCTCCTAACTCATAACTTCTAGAATCTTACAACTCTTTACATGTGACCTATATAATAGTTGGCTTTATGTTGGTACTTCAATGTATATATCATTCGAATAATCTTATAGAAATTTCATCACCTAATCCCTATAACCCATAACATGTCACCCCCAACACCTAGCCTTAAGAACTCTACCCTATATAATGCTTACCCCTTGTAACCCCTATAACATATAATGTTGAACTCCTAACACCTAACATTTTAACCTTTATATCCACTAATCCACATAATGATAATCCTTATAAAAAACCATAAAAACTAACCCTAATACATATAACTTGAACCATATAAACTCTATAACCCTTGTAAACATAACAGTCCCAACCCAAATAAAAAATATCTCAATTATCATTTAACCTTTATAACACTTATCACCCTTAACCTCTATAGCCATTAAACACTAATACGTATAATCTCTAACTAACCAAATAACCATTATCACCTAAAATTGCTTGCTAGTATATATATTAATTGACCCCTATAATATAACCCCTAACCCCTAATTTATACAATCCTTATTCATTTTAACTCTTATTAGTCACAATCGATAGGAATAATCCCTATCACCTAACCTCTAACATATATAGCTCACAATGTTTAAAACCCTTCAACCCTAACTTTTATAATGCTTAAACCATATAAGCTTTAGTGTCCTTTAATTTCTAACTAGTATACCTCCTGTTATCTCTTGATTTGTATTCTAGAGATATTCATTGAAATACTTCCAAATATTTATGTTCCTCCTGCTGGCTTTGATTTTGGTATTGCAACTACGGAGTCTGTGATCTAAGATGACACTCTTCTCTATGATTTTAATATTGTGGAAAGGATTGATAACTTTGTTCACCTTGCTAGTGGACTATAGGTGAAGATTTTGCATATGAAAATGAAGGCACTTGGTTCAAACAGATGTTTAAGCTTATACATTATGTGAATAAGGAAGGTCGCGCTCTCAATAATCCTCAAATCGATGCAAGGGGATCTGCCCATGTCATTATGAGACTTTCACAAAGGTTGAAGCTACAGAAGTTTTCTTTTTGCTGTCACAGAAGCTTTTTCAATCCAATCACCTTTAGCTCGATGCCTTTTTTATCCGCTACACTTGTCAGGTTATACGAGAATCAAGTTTAAATACATAAGCACCAAATAGCTAACACTCTATCCAAGCATTGATGAAGGGATAGATCCAAAGTGTATGTTTTAAGCTAATTGCATGTCAAGCTAAACAGAAAATCTCAGTTTTACGAGATCTATGCCATGTAAAAGGAGAAAAATAACAACTGTGTTAGCTCTACGGGTTTATTGAACTCCTTCCACCTACGAAATTTCCACCAAATATTTACTAAATCTCTACCAGAACATTGGTAATGATTCCAGTTTCAGAAAATAATTTTGAGTTCCAGTGAAGAAGTTATCCCACTAATGTTGCTCGGATTCTTCTAGTTGTTGTGATGTGATTATCAAAATTTTCCATTGACCTGCAAGGATTCGGGATCGAGGAAGCAAAATCTGTCGATTATCCAATGGAAATCAAAACAGTTATCAAATTTGTGATGCAATGACAAGTCGACTAAAGCATATCACTTAGTCATAGCATCAGTGTTGGGTGCTACCATTATTATCACCAAATTAGATGAGGATCTCGCGAAATCGCTAATTGGGTTATTTATTTTTACTGTGATAATATCAAGTAGGTTTTTTTCCTGCAATCGATTCCAGACTGGAAGGGATTGACTTAGCATTTCCAGGCATCGAGATATCATTCAAAACCACAAGATTAGCACTTAAAGCTCCATTTCAGCAGTTCCAGAATTCCAGGACTTGATTTAGTATCTTCATTCTATCTCATCATTTCCAAATTTATCGGGATTTGATCACCATAAACGGGCAGAAATCAAACTTTCAAAGGATACACAAAACAAAATATAGGTGACAGAGCATCTATAACTCCAGATGTTTAGACAAAAAGTGAGTTTGTTCCAGATTTATGGGGTCGTTTTCATATTTATTGCAAGGTTGATAGGATTTGATTTTTAAACGCTGATAACAGCTCTTATCATGTAATGGTTATAAATTTCATAATTGGTGATGTAATAGGCAGAGAGAGTTCCAGCCGAGGGATGAGGCAGGGTTAGAACATACTTCTACAGTTGGTTGCAGGAAAGCATGTATTATGTTTACCTTGATATGAAGGAGTGCTTTGATATGATTGTAATCGAAATGAGCTTATTTTGATAAATACTGCATGTTGTTCATAATTTTGTTCTGTGTATGGTCCTATTCATATGTACCAGAATTCTTATGTTTCAGCTGTATGTTCTTGGAGATTTGAATAGAATAACTCATATCTTTTTATAAATTTGTGCTCGTACTCTTTCTATTAGAGTATATTACATATGTATATTTGTTGTAGCCATGTCCGGTATTATATCCTGATCTATGTCTTGTTTCTACCTTGTTCACAACTATCATTCCTATCCTTTACATACTGTTAAGATTCACTAGCTATGCTCCTTATGCAGTCAAGGTGCATCTTTTAGTGATAACATCTTCTGGCGCCGTTGTCGGGGATTGAACCCAGGTCACCCGTGTGACAGGCGAGAATGCTCACCACTATACTACAACGACTATATCCAGTCTTTTGATGGTGAACAAGGGTTGGTGACATAATGGCTGCGATATTCACTTGGTGACTGCGTTGATTTCAAAATGGCATATTTAATTGTTGATCAAGTTGCTTCATGTACCAAGACAACAAGGTTTGAGGAAGATCCTATTGCTTTTCAAGATTTTCAAGAATGGATGAGTACGTTTTCTAATGATGAATGGGAACAAGTTTCTTCTGCAACTATATATTCTTATTTGACTACTCTCAATATCTCTAGTGAAGAGGATAAACTTTGTTTTTTGAAGAAGCTTCTGAAAACACTCGAATTGGAGTATGAAATTTTGTTGACTCATAAAAATTCCCAAAAATTTTCTGAGATTAACATGTCGGTATGAAGATATGTGCGTGACCTTGAATAAAGAATTAAATCAACATATCTTGGAAAGTAAAAAGTGTTTTTCAGATGGTTGTGAAAAATTTGCTTTTATGGAAACCGTGAGGTTAGAGCTTATCCAAAGGCAGTTCACTTATCTTGAACAAGAAACAAATATATTTAATCAAAACATGGTTTTTAACTGTTTTTATGATCCAGTCGCTTCTTATCTAGAGTTTTTTATCAATTCAAGTTATTCATTCTTGTTCAGCTATAAGTGTGGGTTTCAGATTCATGATAAGTTGTCTATAAATTCTTCAATATTTATTTTACTGAAGCATATTCTAGGAGTTCAAGTTCTAAGTCAATTTTTAACCTGGTTTCATTGGAAATGGAATTACACTTGATTAGCTTGATCTCTGCAAGATTAGAGTAAGAAGTGTGGATAAATAAGCTCATCCATGAGCATTTACTTTTTGCAGTTTTCACAATGTGATCAGATTTTTAGCAGGTTTATCAATTATTTTGCTTGAATAAGTGGTGGAAGATTTCAAAAGTTTTCAGAGGTTGATTGAATAGTTGATCGTATAACCTAATGGATAAGGCACAGGTCTGCAAGTTCTTGGAAACTCGCAAGGAGCATGCCATCCCAGACGAGGCCAGATGTTATCTCTTGATTTGTATTCTAGAGATCTTCATTGAAATACTTCCAAATCTTTATGTTCCTTCTGTTGGATTTGATTTTGGTATTGCAACTACGGAGTCTGTGGTCTAAGATGACCCTCTTCTCTATGATTTTAATATTGAGGAAAGGATTGATAACTTTTTTTCACCTTGCTAGTGGACTATGGGTGAAGATTTTGTGTATGAAAATGCAGGCACTTGGTTCAAACAGATGTTTAAGCTCATATATTAAGTGAATAAGGAAGGTCGCATTCTCAATAATCCTCAACTCGATGGAAGGAGATGTGCCCATGTCATTATGAGACTTTCACAAAGGTTGAAGCTACAGAAGTTTTCTTTTTGTTGTCACAAAAGATTTTTCAATCCAATCACCTTTAGCTCGATGCCTTTTTTATCCACTACACTTGTCAGGTTATACAAGAATCAAGTTTAAATACATAAGCACCAAATAGCTAACACTCTGTCCAAGCATTGATGAAGGGATAGATCCAGAGTGTACATGTTAAGCTAATTGCATGTCAAGCTAAACAAAAAATATCAACTTTACGATATCTATGCCATGTAAAAGGAGAAAAACAATAACTATGTTAGTTCTATGGGTTTATTGAACTCCTTCCACCTACGAAATTTCCACCAAATATTTACTAAATCGCTACTAGAACATTAGTAATGCTGCCAGTTTTAGAAAATACTTTTGAGTTCCAGTGAAGAAGTTATCCCACTAATGTTGCTCGGATTCTTCTAGTTGTTGTGATGTGATTATCAAAATTTGCCATTGACCTGCAAGGATTCGGGATCGAGGAAGCAAAATCTGTCGAATATCCAATGGCAATCAAAACAGTTATCAAATTTGTGATGCAATGACAAGTCGACTGAAGCATATCACTTAGTCATAGCATCAGTGTTGGGTGCTACCATTATTATCACCAAATTAGATGAGGATCCCGCGAAATCGCTAATGGGGTTATTTATTTTTACTGTGATAATATCAAGTAGGTGTTTTCCTGCAATCGGTTCTAGACTGGAAGGGATTGACTTAGCATTTCCAAGCATCGAGATATCATTCAAAACCACAAGATTAGCACTTAAAGCTCCATTTCAACAGTTCCAGAATTCCGGGACTTGATTCAGTATCTTCATTCAATCTCATCATTTCCAAATTTGTCGAGATTTGATCAACATAAACGGGAAGCAATCAAACTTTCAAAGGATACAAAAAGCAAAATATAGGTGATAGAGCATCTATAACTCCAGATGTTTAGACAGAAAGTGAGTTTGTTCCAGATTTATGGGGTCGTTTTAAGATTTATTGCAAGGTTGATAGGATTTTATTCCTAAAGGCTGATAATAGCTCTTATCATGTAATGGTTATAAATTTCATAATTGGTGATGTAATAGGCAGAGAGAGTTCCAGCCGAGGGATGAGGAAGGGTTATAACAGACCGCTACTGTTGGTTGCAGACAGGCATGTATTATGTTTACCTTGATATGAAGGAGTCCTTTGATATGATTGTAATCGAAATGAGCTTATTTTGATAAATACTGCATGTTGTTCATAATTTTGTTCTGTGTATGGTCCTATTCATCTGTACCAGAATTCTTATGTTTCAGCTGTATGTTCTTGGAGATTTGAACATAATAACTCATATCTTTTTATGAATCTGTGCTCGTACTCTTTCTATTAGAGTATATTACATATGTATATTTGTTGCAGCCATGTCCGATATTATATCCTGATCTCTGTCCTGTTTCTACCTTGTTTACAACTATCATTCCTATCCTTTACATATTGTTAAGATTCACTAGCCATGCTCCTTATGCAGTCAAGGTGCATCTTTTAGTGATAACACCTCCTAAACCCATGTAAATTTTATAAACCCTACTACTTAATCCATATAACCCATAAACCCTATTCTCTATAACCCCCAACAAGTATAAAACTTGCCTAACACCTATAACCCTCATCTTTATATCCCTTATAATGCTTAACCCTTAACCATTATACATTTAACCCTATAAACCCTAACCCTTTTAATATTAATCCCCTATAACACTACACAACTAATGTTTATAACCCATAATCTCTAATCCATACATATTACCTTTAAACTCGTGCCCATATCAATCCTAACCATTATAACAACTAATCCTAAATCCTCTAACACCTATCACAAGTAAGACATGTTCTTTATAACAACTAGGAACTATCCAAATCAACCTTATTAACCCTCTACCTCTAATTACTTCCGAGACAAGCTTGGTATGTGTTGGCACCCCAACAATTTCTCTTTCATTTTGTGCAAAATAAAGCGCCCCCACGAGAATTTTGTAAATATTTAGCCTTTAGTTTTCTTTTATTTTGTTTGATTTAGAAGGTAATTTTATGGCTTATCTTTCTTTGATCCTTCACTCCTTGTGTTTCCTATTCTGGGGCTTGGTTTTTCATTTCATGAGGATTCGGTGATTTGGCTAACTTTTGTCATTTCGATCTTTTCGCTTCCTAGTTGCTTGATGACACTTTCATCCTCGTATTTGAGCTTATATGAATTAATTTCATATTTTAGTTTGCAAGAATTGGATTGGTGTCATGTTTCGACAACTTTATTGAAATTTTGGTTTGCACTACATCAATGAACGAGCAAATTGGAAGATCGGAATAATTTGATTTAATGTCTAATTCTTGGGATTTGGATCTTCATTTTGAGAAATTATATCTAAAAGAATGGAGTCTAGTTCATTATTTTGATTTGAGTACTCTATCGAAATTGTATGATCCTCATTCCTTTATTAAAAAAAAATTATGTTCGCAATTTGATATTTTCGTACTCTTTATCAAAATCTAGAAAATTTGATTTGATTTCACTCTTAGGTAACCTAGTCACATCTTAAAACTATTTAATTTAAAAGAGTGAAAATAAACTATTACTTCTCCAATTTAGCAAGACATCAATTTTTATGAATGTATTATTTTTTGCGTTTTTTTAGAGAATACATTAGATTACCTTTAAATAAACTTTTGATAACATTAATGTTGATTCATAATTTAATATAGAATTATATTCATACAATTATGAATCATAGTTTTTTTTAAGTATATATATATAATTTATTTAAAAGAGTATTCTCCATAAGGAAATTATTTTATTATTATGCATAAGAATTGATGACCTAGATTTTATTATTATTTAAAAGATCATTTTTTCAAAAGTTTAAAACATGACTTTCCTTTCGTTCAAATGTCATAGTGGCCCTATTTCCCATGACAATTAAATGTATTCATGAAACTTATTTGTTAAACAAACTATATGCATAAATATATCAGATAAGCATTTCATAAAGCTTGTCCACATTAACCAATAAACTTAAGTAGAGTTTCGTTATTTTTATATATTAACTTCTATTTACTTCAAGGTTTATTCATTAGATTTCTTAAAATCATGGTGTGGTAAGTTCATTAAGACCACGATTCAGCGAATATTCTTTTATCTTCCAGCTAAGGTATGGTATATCAAGTCATTGTTTCATTCGAGGAAGATTTGTTTTACTCTTAAATGAAGAGTTTCATCACATCTTTAATTGTTTTAGTAAATGGCAATTCAAACAAGTGCTACGTGGTAGCGCAGTTCCGGCCAATGAAGTCATAAGTAAAGATGAAAGAATAAGGAAAGCAATGTTTACGTAATGTAGAGAGTTAACAATGTTAAATAGCAGCTTTGTCTCATTAAGTAGTCTTATTACTATTTACATCGCCAACTTTATAGCTGTCTTTGTTACTGTTTTAATTGTAAAGTTAAATGTAAAAAGAGCATCGACCACTGTTCCAATCGCAGAGTTAAATGTAAAAAGAGTACCGACCTTTACAGCACAAGAGTTTGTATTACCAAGGATGTTGACATTTGTGCAATAAATCCGAATAAATACGGAGAAACACTAGCACATGAATGAATAGTATTAGAAATATATGGAAAAAAAATTACACGCATATTACACTGGCAAGTATGAAGGACAATATTTTAAGCTTTTTGATATATATCTATCGAAGATGACAAGGAGTTTGCATTAATGCATTGGCAGGCTAAAATTCCAATAAATGAAAATGGAAGTATAATGTTAAATGATAAAGGATTTGGACTTATTTTTTACTTATTTTTTATATTTTTTTATATTGAAATCTAGTTTTTTTTTTATATTAAATATGAAAATTATGAAAATTTAAAATTTGATACTTGTAAATGCCTACATGTGTGCAACCAAGTCCTTAAACTTGAAAATTAAAGCTACATTATACTTTGTCTCAACTTTTTGAATGTGGAGTTTATTAACAGGTCATCAATGGATGAAGCCCTTCACTAATTAAGCATGAAGGGGCTCAACTAAATTGAAATTTAGATGGAAAAGGGTATCAGTAGTGTATGTTAGAAGAAGGTAAACTCAACACAATAACCTATTTATCTAGCCATAGCTTTTGCATTTATATTATAAAATATATGTGCCCTCAAATTGCCCTTATAATTATCATTACAAATCTTTTATTATTTTGCATTTGAACATAACCAAATGCTGCTATGCAAGATAGAAAATCTACGAAGATGGGTATATAACACATTAAATATGGAGATGTTGTCCTTACCCGTCCCAACTTTAACTACGTACTAAGTCACTAAATGGTCTTGTTGTCTTGGTCTTAAAAGGTTACATGGAAGTCCTCTTCACTTGAACCTGCTTTAGCATGTGCCTTTGTAAACCATGTTTTTGAGGTTATCTTCAATGCTAGCACCAACCACATGATCAATTAACACTATTAATAGCTTGATAAAATATAACAGAGATTAGAAGAGTAATAGCTTGGTTTTCAAGCATAGTATGGACGAAAATAAATGCTAAAATGAAAATATCAATTCCACAATAATTAAATCTTTTTATCATTAAATACAAGGAACTACTAAGATGCAAATAAGATGTGTAGACATTGTCAATCATCAACTACTAAGATGTAATAGTTTTACAATTAGTGCACCAAATCGACTCCTTTCCCGCCTTATTCTTGGTGAGCTCTTGTATCTTCTCTGTAAAAGCTGACAAAGCGCAAAGGTACAGTGAGCTTGGATTCAGACCCAGATATTCTAGAGGAAGTTAGGGAGCCTTCACGGCCTCCCACATTCCCTGACCCTCACTACGTTAAATAACCTATATTTGGTAAGATCCAAGGAAAAGATTGAATACCGACGAGTTGAAGGCTTCCTCTGTTGAGAGGTCCTAGGACTCCCGGGCTAAGGCAAAAGGTTCAAAGGGTAAAGGTAAAAAAAATGTAGAAAAACACTGGTTTATCGCCCCATCCCAATTTGAGTAGTATCCCAAGTCATCCCATTAGAATCTGGTCTATCCTGACTACAAAAAGAATTACATGTACATTGTAATGGGATGATGTCAGTCCTACATTAAAAAATAGAACCAAGGTTTTTTTTACCATACACATGACACCTCCCTTTGGAAACTTTATGGTTCGATCCGAAAGTTACAGACATTTGGGGTCGGTCCAACTATCAATGGAATCAACATAAATTTAGAAACAAAAAAATAATAAGAAATATTCTATGCTGGCAATTATGTTTAAGTGTCATTGTCTTTCGTGCATGGCTTGCCAAATGCTTGCTTTGTCAAGGTCGTACCTTCTCCTGGCTATTGTGGTTACTGACAATTATTTTTGTAATGCAAATAAGAGAAAAGATTTACATGTACATTGTAATGGGATGATGTCAGTCCTACATTAAAAAATATAATCAAGGTTTTGTTTTACCATACACGTGACACCTCCCTTTGGAATCTTTATGGTTTGGTTGGAAAGTTATAGACATTTAGGGTCGGTCCAGCTATCAACGAAATCAACATAAATTTAGAAACAAAACAATAAGAAGAAATATGTTATGCTGGAAATTATTTTTAAGTGACACTGTCTGTTGTGCATGGCTTGCCAAATGCGTGCTTTGTCAAGGCCGTAGCTTCTCCTGGTTGTTGCGGTTATTGACAACAAAGTAAACAAGTCCATCAAAAAATTCCAAACAAAACCATGTCACACCTTCAGCGGCCCATGACAAACCCACCATTTCTAGCTCAAAAATACCTAATGGCGGACCATTCGACCTTCGAACAAATAGATATTCGACATTGGAACCCCACTTCATCTGAAAGAGCATATTGGTGCATTCCCTGAAGTATTCGAAGAAGAAGAAGATAGTGATGTCCCAATCAACGCATTCTTGGAAAAGTTCGTAGTAGTCATGCGCACGAAGATCTCAAGTATCTTATGCAGATGTGGGAAAAGAAGTCATAAACGGAATGCTTGAAATCATAGTGGATAAATTCATTACTGAGATAGAGAACGATGCATTCAAAGATTTCAAGCAATTTGAGTATTTTTTAGAGTCTATGGAAACACGAGACTTTAGTCAAGATCTATGGAAAATTGTTTGGGAGGTCTCCAAAGGCATAATGGAAGATATTTGGCAGAATGAGGCGCGCCCGACTATAGAGTGACTTGATAGAAGCGTTCAGTTATGTAATATTGTAGGTTGTAGTGCCTTGCTGGGTGGAACGTTCAGCGGGCATGGTTGTTGGACGTCTTGGCAGAAATTTATAACAAGTAAAAACATTAAGTGTTGCCATCACATAGCTCTTATATAGAGGCTACACAAGTATGAAGGAAACTTGTTTTTTTTTGCAAGTCATGAGACGGCCTTGGAAGGAGGCACGTTCTAAGCAGTGGAAGTGGTGAAGGAAATAACCAAGTTTTCAAACCTGAAAATTTTCCACAGATGCATGTTTGTCTGCTTTGCACTCTTCAAATGCAGTTTCAAAGGTTCAGGTTAGCCAATCTACATGGTTGAAGCTAAGATCGCAAGCATGGCTCTAAAGCATAATTGAAATAGGCACAATGTGTTTGGATTATAGGTATTGCAATTAAGAATGGCTAACTCCTTGGTGTCTCTTATACATAGTGTTGTATTATGATCCGCGAGGATCAAGATCCCATACGAATGCTTAAATCTAAGAGTAGGAATCTGCCAATGAGATGCTCTCAAAGTCTAAAGGGGAAAAATTGGTTCCTTTTTCTGTCAGTGCCTGCGTTGATATATCTCTTGGCTATTTCACGAATCTATTATATCCATGGTTAATTAAGTCCGTGAAATTGTTGATAGCAGTAAAGGTTTACATAATAAGCTAGAAGACAGATGACTGGCATGTCCACAGTTATTTGGTAATCAATCAGTGCACAAATTAAAAAACCAGTACAAAAAATCAAGAAGCAGTGAAATAAAGTTTCCACACTCTAGAATGAAGCACAACGACCTTCAATTCAGCTATCCAGATTGAAGTTAAAATATGTAAGTTAACTAGTTGTTTATTATGTTTGAAAGTTAAAATCTCACTAACATCATATCATATCAAAGTTAAAATTCAATTTATTGTAAATTTAGGTGAAAGATCTCCGCAGGGTTACCTATCACCAGTTTTAATTCACCTATATCGGAATCTTTTAGTCCTGCTGATGGACTGCCTCACTAACAAAGATCAATAGACATACAACCTTGTAATGATATTTATCCATGTATAAATATGGTTGTGATTGTGTATGCTTGTTTTTTGTTTCATATGTAGATATGATGTTAACTGTTTTCTTTTGAAAGTTATTTGTATGTGTCCTGTAATAACCATATAACAACTGTATAATGAAGGATTAATAATATTATAACAAATCTGTATCATGAAACTGTATATTTTGTTTCAAATGAAATGTCAAATACTTGTAGTTGTACTAGTATGGGCTCTACTGCATGCTTTATTGCTACTAATGGATGGGAAGGGCAGGAACAGAATCTAAAGCTTCATCAACAAGTATTTCAATTGCTTCAACAGTAAAACTTCCTAGGAGCATCAACAATTGCTTGAACAGTAATAGAACCTCCTAGCCCTCATCTTAGCTCAACGCCTCAACATCAACAATTGCTTCAATTGCTTGAACAATAATATCAAGGGAAAAGCACACTGCGCAGTCCAAAGATTTGAGCTGCGCAGTAAATAAATATTTTTCTTTTTCTTTTCTTTAGAACTGCGCTTGTCCAAGAAAATACTTTGCTCTAAATTTTCTTCCCTATTTTTTCCAAACACTTTACTTCACAAATTAACTACGTGATTCCACCTTTTACTGCACAGAGATTAACTACGCATTTCGACTTTCTACTGCGCAGGTGAACTTTGCTGCGCAGTTCTCTAACCTCACAGAACTTGACTTTGTATGAACTTCGCACTTCACACAAATTTACTTTTGCAAACTTCTTTTAACTTTACGAAGGTTAACTGCGCACAAGTTAACTTTGCATACCTATTTAGTTGTGCATAATCCAATCTTAAACAAACTTTGTATAAATGTATTTCATGTTAAAACATAAGAACCGAAACATATGTTGAAGTTGTTGCGCGTTAAACTAGGACATTTACCACCTTGAAATACTTGGAATCTTGATTTGATTTACAGATCGTAAATGTAAACAACATTTACACAGGTCAATATGAAGTAGATGTACGGGATGCATAAACCAAAATTCTTGAGAATGAATACATAAAACTAAAGACTTATATATTAACACTCTAAAACATAGTAACTTTTCCACACTTACCGAGAGATGAGTTTTACTTCAATCTTTCACATTTTTACATAGCTTGGGCTCTTCATACATTTCACGGGATGAGCTTCTCCTCCTTTCATTCTTCTTCCCTCACATACCTCTCTTATCTCTATCTCTGTGAGTGATTTTCATTTATAGAGTTTCATTATCACCGACTCAAGATCGCTTCACTTGGAAGATACAGGGTTACATTAAAGACTATAATAAATTTCTACCTAAAAAGTTATGAGCCTGGGAAATACAAACGCATCTACTTAAATACTAACTTGCTGTGAGCTGGATTGGCTACAAACTGACTGACTGACTTATGACATTGCACACTGATTGAGTGTCTGACAGAGCTGACGCATATCAGATACGCTATTAGCTCATTAATTACAATATTCCAACACTCCCCCTTAATTATGAGCGGATGGGGATCATTAACCAAAAAATAAAATATTACCAAATATTCTAGAGCTAAAACATGCTTTGTTCATGACATAGTTCACTATGCAGAACTTGTCACTCCCAAACAACTTCACGGATATTGGAATGTGTCCCTTGCCAATGGTTTTGTAAATATGTTTGCTGCATGATCTTCAGACCTGCAAAATTCTAAATAGATTTCCTTGTTGTTTATCAATTCTCTAATAAAATGATACCTTGTGTTGATGTGCTTGGTTCTCTTGTGAAACACATGATTATTTGATAGTGCAATAGTTGAATTGTTGTCGCGGTAAATGACTGTGGGTTCTTGCTGGTTCTGCGACAGATCACTTAATATCCTCCGCATCCAAACGGCTTGACATGCAACACTTGTAGCTGCGACATACGCTGCTTCTATTGAAGGAAGAGTTACTATGGGATGTTTCTTTGAATCCCATGATACAACACATGTTCCTACATGAAATGTATTTCCAGATGTGTTTTTTTTGTCATCTATGTTGCCTCCATTGTCACTATCAGTGTATCCAATGAGTTTGAATACAAAATACCAAAGTCTTTTGTTCCACTTACATACCTCAAAATTCTTTTACCTACTTTCCAATGAGATTCTTTTGGTGACTCCATGAATCTTGAGATTAAGATGACTCCATACATGATGTCTGGCCTTGTTGTTGTAAGATGCATAAGGCTTCCAACGAGCCTTTTAAACAGTGTAAGATCTACACTGGATCCACCATCATCCTTGCTCAATTTCAAACATGTCATTACTAGTGTTGGAGCTGTCTTACAGTTTAACATTTTAAATATGTTCAAGACATCACTTGCATACTTTGACTGAGATATAAATATCCCATTTTTAGTCTATTGAACTTCAATGCCCAGAAAATACTTCATAAGCCCCAAATTAGTCATTTCAAATTCACTTTCCATGACTGATCTAAATTCCTCTATGCCAAAATCACCAGTAAATATTAAATCATCTACATATAGGCAGACAATTAGCTTATTACCTTGCTTGTTGATTTTTGTGTATAGCGTAGGATCACATTCACTTCTGTGAAATCCATTCTGAATGAGGTAAGAGTCAAGGAGATTGTACCAAGCTCTAGGAGCTTGCTTCAAACCATAGAGTGCCTTTTTCAATCTGTATACTCTGTGTCCTTGTCCTGGAACTTCATAGCCTTGTGGCTGCTCCACATATACTTCTTCCTCTAAATAACCATTTAAAAATGCAGACTTAACGTCCATTTGGTAAACAAGACATGTCTTATGAGCTGTGATGGCCAAAACTATTCTGATAGTGTCCATTCGTGCTACTGGTGCAAAGGTTTCATTGAAGTCTATGCCAGGATGCTGTGTGAATCCTCTTGCTACCAATCTTTCTTTGTTCTTCTGCACATTTCCATCAGCATCTTGCTTGGTCTTATAAATCCATTTCACGCTTATCACATCCTTGTCCTTAGGAACATAAACTAATTCCCATGTATGATTCTTCTCAATGCATTCTATTTCTTCATCCATGGCTTGTGCCCAAACTTTACCTTCAACAGCTTCTTCAAATGTTAGAGGATCATTAACTTGAGAAAATAATGCAAAAACTGAGAATGAATTAGGTGTACTAGTCTCATATATCTCGCGCAGAGTTCTTGTCCTTGTAGGAGTTATTGGTGTCAAACTGTGCGAACTGCTTGATGGAGTTTTCTGCGCACTTGGTGTGCTTGTCGGATTTGCTTGAGTTGCGACGGAGTTCTTTGTGCTAGAACATGCTGCGCAGTCCTCGGAGTAGACGGAGCGCAATTCTGATTTACATGTGGAGTTTCAACCACATCTTCTGCGATGTCATCATGTTCAACATGTGACACGATTTTAACATTCTTCTCTATAGTTCCATCCCATGCTTCATTTTCTACAAACTGAACATCTCAACTAATAATAAATTTTCTTGCAACAAGATCATACAACTTGTATGCTTTTGTGTCTTCAGAATATCCAATAAAAATGCATTTATGTCCTTTGTTTTCTAATTTCCTTCTTAGTTCATCTGGAACATGTGTGTATGCTACACAACCAAAAACTTTTAAATGTGAAACACTATGTTTTATACCTGTCCATGCTTCCTGCGGAACTTTGTTCTTCATACTCTTCATCGGACACAGATTCATGATGTATACAGCAGTTGCCACTACTTGATCCCAGTATTCATTTGACAGATGCATGGCTGCCAACATACTGCGCGCCATCTCCATAATGGTTATGTTCTTCCTCTCTGCGATACCATTCTACTATGGTTTATACCGTGGTGAATTGCTTTTGTATGCCATGATTTTTGCAAAAGTTTAAGAAATCATTTGAAACATATTCACCACCTCTATCTGTTCTTAAGATCTTGATGTTGTAACCACTCTGCTTCTCCACAAGTGCTTTGAACTGCTGAAAACAACCAAATGCATCATATTTATGTTTTAGAAAAAAGAACCATGTTTTTCTTGTGAAATCATCAATAAATGTGATAAGATAAGTGCATCCTCCCATAGACGGTGTTTGCATATGTCCACAAATATCAGAGTGCACGATTTCAAGTGGTGTGCGAGCTCTGTATGACTTTTCGACTGGAAAAGTCTCTCTGTGTTGTTTTCCAAAAATACAGCCTTCACAAATTCTCTCTGGCTTTTCAATCAATGGCAATCCTTTCACCATGTCCTTCATATGTAGTAGCTTCAACCGACCAAAATTCAGATGTCCAAATCTGAAGTGCCATAACCAGGATTCATCCTTTATTTCTGTTTGAAACGCAACTCGCATTTCATTGTCTTTTTCTTCCTTGTCACAGTGAATTTATACTTTGAACGCAAATCCAGAATTTTCATTCTGTCTTTCATGGACAACTTGAGTTGTTTTTCCTTTATAATTGGTCTCATCCTTAAAGGAAACAAGCGATTGCTTGTCATCTGCACTTCGGCTATTAACTGATTGCTTGGATATATGTCCTTGATCACACAATGCTTTCCTATCATGTGAACTCTGTAATCTTTTTCCATCAGTTGTCCAATGCTCATCAAATTATGCTTCAAACCTTGAACATAATAAACATCAGGCATATATTTCTTCTCCCCCTGTTTGGTTAGAATATCAACAATACCTTTTCCCAAAATAGTAACTTGAATATTATTTCCAAGTGTGACATCAGTTTGAATTGATTTATCTAGACTAGAAAATAGATTTAAATTACCAGTCATGTGATTACTACAACCTGAGTCTAAGTACCATATGTCATTTGGACTTTCTTGGACAACATTGCATTCAAGTGGAGATGCACATGCTAAGAACAATGAGTTGTTTGGAGTGATGCTATTGCTTGACTGTGTTTGTCCTTGCTTTCCTTGGTCATACTACTTCTTCCTACATTCATATGCGAAGTGTCCAAATTTCTTACAGTAATGACATTGAATTTTTTATTTGTCATACCTTTGTCCACTTTGCTGACTAGGGGTCTGATTATGGCTTCTACCAGCGACATGTGCAGGGCTGCTGCTGTGACCTCCTCTGAAAGAACTTCTTCCTCTGCCTCTTCCACGGCTTATGGATGACTGTGCCGCGAATGCACCTTCCAGTGATGTATCTGAACCACTGATTCTATGTTCATGATTGAGTAATGAGGCTTGCAACTCATCAATAGTAAATTGGGACAGATCTTTGTTTTCCTCCAGGGTCACAACTAAAGAATCAAATTTCTTTGGAAGAACTCTAAGATCTTTTTCAACAACTCTTTGGTCACCTAGATTTTCTCCATGAGACTTTATTTGAATAACCAGACTAATAACACCAGTATAAAATGAGTCTACTGACTCTATATTTTTCATTGACAGAGATTCAAAATCTCTTCTAAGAATTTGAAGTTTGGCAGTCTTTACCTTGTTCAAGCCTTGATAGGAAGTTTCCAGTGTGTCCCACGCTTCTTTAGCTGACTGCATTGCTTCTACTCTTGGGAGTATGGATTCATGTGTTGCTTGATGTATGTGGAATAATGCCTTTCCATCTTTCTTCCTTTGTTCCTTCAAGACATCCTTCTTAACTTGTGTGAGATTTTTATATGTTGCCAGATCTGTTGGTTCTACATAGCCATGCTGGACTATTTCCCATACATCTTGACCTCTAAACAAAGCTTTCATAGTTAGAGACCAATATTCATAATTTTTACCAGAAAATATTGGAGTTTACCAATTACCAGAAGTGGAAGCCATTCTTAGCTTTAATTGCTTTCCCCTTTTGTAAATACAATTATTACTTTCCGTAAACCAGGCTCTGATACTAGATCAAGGGAAAAGCACACCGCACAGTCCAAAGATTTGAGTTGCGCAATAAATAATTATTTTTTTTCTTTGATTTAGAACAGTGCTTGTCCAAGCAAATACTTTGCTCTAAATTTTCTTCCCTATTTTTGCCAAACACTTTACTTCACAAATTAATTGCGCCAAAATTATCTGGGCGATTCCACCTTTTACTGCACGGAAATTAACTGCGCATTTCGACTTTCTACTGTGCAGGTGAACTTTGCTGTGCAATTCTCTATCCTCGCGGAACTTGACTTTGTATGAACTTCGCACTTCACACAAATTTACTTTTGCAAACTTCTTTTAACTTTACGAAGGTTAACTGCGCCCAAGTTAACTTCGCATACCTATTTAGCTGCGCATAACCCAATCTTAAACAAACTTTGTATAAATGTATTTCATGCTAAAACATAAGAACCGAAACATGTGTTGAAGTTGCTGCGCATTAAACTAGGACATTTACCACCGTGAAATACTTGGAATCTTGATTTGATTTACAAACCGTAAATGTAAACAACATTTACACAGGTCAATACTAAGTAGATGTGCGGGATGCATAAACCAACATTCTTGAGAATGAATACATAAAATTAAAGACTTATATATTACCACTGTAAAACAGAGTAACTTTGCCGCACTTACAGAGAGATGAGTTTTACTTCAATCTTTCACAATTTTACAGAGCTTGGGCTCTTCATACATTTCACGGGATGAGCTTCTCCTCCTTTCACTCTTCTTCCCTCACATACCTCTCTTATCTCTATCTCTGTGAGTGATTTTCATTTATCAAGTTTCATTATCACCGAATCAAGATCGCTTCACTTGGAAGCTACAGGGTTACATTAAAGATTGAAATAAATTTCTACCTAAGAAGTTATGAGCCTGCGAAATACAAACGTGGCTACTTAAATACTAACTTGTCGTGATCTGGATTGGCTGCAAACTGACTGACTGACTTCCGACATTGCAGACTGACTGAGTTTCTGATAGAGCCGGTGCATATCAGATACGCTATCACCTCATTAATTACAATATTCCAACATAATAGAACCTCCTCACCCTCATTAGCTCAATGTCTCAGCATAAAGAAAATACCTCCTTCTCGATCACATAAAGAAATTTAAGAGGCTGTGGCGGTGGTTGTGAAGGATTAATGCAGAGGTCAAACGTCACCGCCTTGCAGCCAAGGCGGTGCATCCGTGTAAGGCTGTGTGGTGAAATCGAAAGACAGCGAAACAATGAAATGGAAGTGCAGCCATGCAAGGCTGTGCATCCATGTAAGGCGTTCATGTGAATGTATTACATTATTACTGTGTAATAATGTGCTATCATCTAAATCTCTGTCATTGGAGTGTTCAATATATTGTTAAAATATTAATATATTAATGGACATATTAATGAAAAATCATGTGTTCTCATAGCTCCGCAGCTTGTCCTGAAATAACACTTCAAAGTCTATGGCCAATAACAGTTCAAATAAATCATTTTAATGCATTATTTAATTAAAAAAACAAGAACCATTACTTAAAAACTTTGGCTAAAATAAAAATGTTTTAAGATCAAAGGGTAACTAATTGAGTTTGATCGTGAATTAATTACAATAGTTACCCTACAAGGCAGGGACTAATAACTGATGTTTAGTTAATGTGATTTCCATATTAAACAATTTTTATGTCCCAATTCAATCGCCAAGATTGTTCAAGAATGAGAAAGAGTTCGCTCCATGAGCAACCCGAAATAAAGAAATTAAAGCTTTTGAAAGATCGCGGATTATTTAAAATACAATGAAGAAAAATAAGAGTTCGCTCTATATTTCAGTAAATGAAAAAGATAACACGTGAATCAATGAAAAATTATGGTCATATGCCAGAAATTATGGAGATACTACCAACAATCATAAAAAAAGTTTGTTTCTGTCATTTTAAAAGGGGACGCAAACATAAGAATGGAAAACCTTCACTTGCTTGCTAGTAAATATGTAGATGACAGAAATCAAGGTGATAAAATAGTAAAGATCAAATGATTCAGGTAGTTAGTTTGAAATCGGGTTGAAGTTATTAATATAGCAGATCTTACACATGTTTAAAGAACCTATGAAACTGCATAAAAGGATTCCATTCAGTTAATGTGCTAGTTGAGTCTTTACACCGCTTAGTTGTAATGCTCCAAATTAATAGCGGAGCTGTTATGAATGCCAGAATCCATCAAATTGAGTCAGTTTCACTAGATCAATAACAAAACTGCCAGAATCACGTAACCAAATTGTAACTACTTAATGATAGATTGAAAGCTTGGGGAGATATGCTCCATTATTAAGGGATCGTTGGGGGGATGCAACTAGATGACAGTTCCAAGCTGGAAGGATTAGTAGCCTAAGATTGTGGAAGAATGCGAGTTCATGAAGGCTTCATACAATTTCTGGAAGGAATCTAATTATCTATATAAGCAACAACTAGACGACTGTGCATGGAGGGGATACTCCAGGAATTGATGGAAATTATTTTCCGGAATTCTACTTTTTTTCTCTTATGAAGTTCGAGGAAAGTTATGAAGAAATGCTAAGAGGAGCGGCTAGTAATGTTATCATACTATCACTGTTGTTGAAGATTCTCATATAGTCTTTATCATATTACAATATTGTTGTGCTGGTATCATCTGAAATTGTGTTGGATATTTTAAAGACTCGTGTTACTTCTTTATATAGATATATTTCCTATGAATATACCTTTCATGATTATGTTTCGAAGTTCATTATCTTCGAACACATGTTATTTTTAATTGTGTTTTAATAATCATGTATATCATATGATGATATGTTATTTGTTATTACTTTGAATTATATGGTTAATATTTTTAATTTGTTATGTTTAAATGTTAAATTTGGTTTTAGATTTATGCATATGTATATTCATCTCTTATTCAGAATTAAATAGAGCATTTTTAGTTTTCAAATTGCTCTCAGTTGAGATAGGATAGATTTAAGTAATTAGTTTTAGTTTAGCAGCTACTAAATTTTTGTGTTGTGATTAGATTAGAATAGATCTTTGCTAACAGTCTAGTTTAGTTAGTTTTCATTTAGTTTGAATGGGTAGGAAGTAATAACACAGATAAAACAAAAAAACAAAATTGAGACTCTCTTGTTGAGAGCAAACCTTAAAGGTAACAGAGCCTCAATCTTGTGAAGGGAAACTATCCCAAACATACAAAGAGTTGTTCTAAGAGCTTCATGTGGTGTTTCTTTCCTTAGTTGGCCACTTGAAAGAAAATCCCGGCCAATAGTATGGCAGAGAATACCTCCCTCGCTGAGAGGGAGTGTTAAATAGGCAGCGTTGCGAGTCATTCTCCAAGCCAATCTTGTGCAGCCAGGATTAGACCTCATGTGTTGAGGTAGGGAACCTGAGTTGGACTCATGAACTTGGAGTAGATTCTTGAGTTGAACTCAAGAATGACTAAGCCTTCAATTGTAAAAGGTTATTCATTATGTGTTGAGTTGAATGCTTTGATGTATCAAAGTGATGATGTTGTAAAGTATTGTATAAGGATTAGGACTTGTGTGTCAAGTCGGATTCTCTTTTCTCATGTGGACCTCCAGTTATAGTAGGTACCCATGGGGTGGACCTCCAGTTATAGAGGTAGATGCTTTGCATGTTGAAGCATTAATGTTGTGTAATGTATTAATAACCATGGTCATCGATTGTTATTAAGTCTCCTCTAGAGACTGGTCATCTCTACAGTGAATTCCTTTAGCATATGATCATTTGGTCCGAGAGGAATACAATATGATCACAACATCTGACAAATCTTCTGAGTATAATATTATATGATAGATAAATAAAGTTAACACATATTGACTGTGCAGTAAAGATAAGAGATAAATATAAATGCATAGAGAAAAAGAAAATTTGAATTGCTCATGAGATGACTAAGTGAACTCGAATTGTTAAGCTTAAGTTAAAGCTACAATGTATGTCTCACTTAATTAAAGAACTCATAGTGGTCACTACAAGTAAATCAATCAGCATGATTCCAGCTAATAATAATTAACTAAGTGTTAATAAAGAAGGACTAGTTAACTAAAGTGTTTACACTTTAGTTAAACTAAAAGACAACACTTATTTTAACAAGAAAGAATCAGTTAAAGAGAGTTAACTAAGTGATAAAAAAGAATATGTATTTAACTAAGTGTTATTGCATGACGACATTTATGTTAGCCAGCTAACTAAGTGGGCAAGTTTTCAGTTAAGGGACAAGTTCATCCTAAGACTAAATTCAGTGAGTTAATGAACTACATGACAAGTGGGGTGTACTTCTTCATGCAAGATTGGTGCATCCACATGGAGGTAGAGTTCATCCTGAAGTTAGAAAATAAAAATAGAAGCCGATGCATGTGAAGAATATATAAATATGTTATACGTGATTTATGAATACAGTGTGAAGCGAATTCTCTTCTCCCTTGAAGGAAAGGTGCTTCTCTTTGTCCAGGATATTATTCCTGCTTGTTATTAATGTGCTGGGAACATGACAAGTTGATACAGTGGATATCTATTCTCTATTGCTCAGTATTCTCTCTAATCGAGAACCTGGGGTACCGAAAGTAATTTGTTATTTTGTAAAAGACATTTTGTGCTATCTATCATAATTATACTCTGAATATTTGTTGCGGTTTTCATCGTCGTTGTTTTGAGGGTTTTCCCCAGGGTACATCTTGTGTTATGGTTGAATGTTTCATGTGATTGAATGGTTCATTGATTCAAGTATTCAATATTTTTGCACTTAAAGTTTTAAAGTTCAAAGCTCATCATATTTTTTCAAAAATTAACAGTAATAACTCATGGATCTGGATCTGAGTTCGTAGACTCCTATAAAATTCTCAAAGAATTTGAACCAATGGTGTTTATTTTATTAAAGAAAATATGTGCACTTGCAATTACTAACGTGGGAAACACAGAAAAAAGAGTCAAGAGGTATGGAAGAAATTAATTTATGGATATAATTAAGAAAGGACGTGAGGAATGCACACTATTGGGAATATTCCATATTCTAGAACTTAGACATGATTCCTTTCACAATATCTCGATGCGATGATCGTCTTGCATTCCAGTGTGTTTTTTTCATCTTTTCCTCAACTTTTAGCTTTAAATACATTGGTTTTCTAAACAAGTTTCTCCCCTTTTTTTTAACATTTGAAATAATTATACATTGTATGAAAGAGATAGACATTTAAAAACAAAAATTTAACAACTGACATATTAAAAAAGATGTTTGGGTAAGTGTCTCGAGCCACAATCTCTTCTTTGTTTACTGCACTAAATTTATTATTTTCTCGTAATTGTGATAACTTAAGAAATAGGAAACATCATCTACTGCGAATCGCTTGCCAATAGTAGCTAGTATATCAATGAATATTAAACAAGAACACGGATAGAGGAAAACATACCAAGGAAAGATAACTCATCAAAATCAAATTTTAACTAGAACTTCAATCCAAAGTCACAACTCATCAATTAATCAAATTTTAACTAGAACTTCAATCCAAAGTTACGAACTGAAAAATGCAATTCTGCGAACTGGTGTTATCAATATTCTCCATCTAAAAATAAAATACAACATCATTTTAATGTTAACAAATTGGTTTTACATAGTCAACGTAATGAATCCACGACAATATGAATATTAGACAACCCTAGGATTTTCCACAAATGAATTTAGTATTATTGCTTCGTTGCTCATAGAAAGGAAGAAGTTTTTAACGGATTATTGACTATCAAAGGAAACATAAGGGTATTTTTCTTTGTTTGGCCTCGGTTTGAGGATGAGGGTGTATCAGCAATAGAATTTCCTAATGATACTACAATGTATATACTTTCTGGTGTTGATCTTGTTACAAGTTAAAAAAAATAGATTTTGAATTTATTAGAGTTTATGGACCTCATGTTAGCCAAGGAGATTTTATTTTCAAGACATTCAACATTTAATATGGTTTTCTTTTGATGGTTACAATTTCTCTATTTTTTCTTATGGTCAAATGGGCTTTGGGAAAACACATATAGTGGAAGGTTCAATCCATGACCATGAACTTTATTTTAGGTCCTTTGAGGATCTATTCGATTTTTCTATTGCTAACACATATTCTTATAAATTCGACATCCATGTTACAATGTTTGAGCTCCACAATGAGGAGGTTAATGATTTGTTTTTCAAATCCAGTGGAAATATCTCAAAATATGTATGGGCCCAATAGAGTTTTATGTTGAACTTGTACAGGAAAAAGTTGAAAACCCAGCTGACTTTTCAAGAGTACTAAACTTGGGAGTACAAAACTAAGGAATGGATGTCACAAGCATTGAAAAATTCATCCATTCTCATCTTGTTGATAGATTTCATATACATTTCTCTAGTATCCTCACTAGGAAGTTACAATATAGCAAGTTTTCACTAGTTGATTTGGCTAGAAGTGAGTGTTTTCCCGAGGGAGCTAGTGGGGACCACCTCAGGGAGTTGTTGCATGTGAATAAATAATTTTTTGTGTTGGGGGGCATTGTGTCAGCGAAGAAGGACTATGTACCTTATGAAAACTCAAGGCTCACTCAAATTCTCTCAGATTCTTTGGGTGGTGATTCAAATACTTTGATTATTGTTAATGTGAGTCTTAGTTGTGAAAAAGTACAAGTGGCAATATCATCTCTTAATTTTGTTGCAAGAGCTCAAAAAGTTGAACTAAGTCTCATAAATCATGATATCATAAAGAAATTGAGAGATGTGGCAAGTGAAGCTTGCAAGGGGATAAAACAAAATCTAATGACTTCATATATCTAGATTTATTTCAGCTCTCATATTTTGATCATGGGTGTGGCTCTACAGGCCAAGTATTTGAGCCTCGACTCTAATACCATATGTAATTCCAAAACCCTATTCAAACTAGTTTACTAACTTTAGATAAGGATACCTCAAGAATTGGAATTTAACACGAGTAAATCATCCAGTTTGCAAAACAAAAATCTAATATAGAGTAAGAAAAACATCACACAAATTAGCTTTCTTTACATTTAAACATGAATCAAGCAACTATTAGTTGAATTAGAGAAATGACTAAGAGTAAGGCATACCTGTATGAAAATAAGAAAAACTGACTTACATAAATGTGCAACATCCCAAACCACCACCACCACCAACAACGATGACAACAAAGTGTGGGGGATTCTAAAATGAAGGAAGGCATGTTTGTTGTTACAATTCTCTAAAGTAATTAATTAGTATGAGTTGGAATGTGATGTTGTTCCATTGGATGTATGTGCAATTGTGTTAGGCATCCCCTACATGTGGGAAAGGGATTTTATTTTTCTCATAAGAGGTCAAAAGTATAGATTTGTAAAGAATGAAATACCATTTCTCATATATATGTATAAAGGAAGGAAAAAATATCTCTTGTAACAACCAACCAATTGAAGAGGTTGAATAATGTCAATGCAAAACTTGTGATGTTGGCACTCCCCAGTGAGGTTTCTAGAGAAATGTATATGAATTGTAACAACTAGATGAGAATGGTTTAATTACTTAATGCTCGTGGCATCCATTCCTCAGTTTTGTACTACGAATTTCAGTACTATTGAAAATTCAGTTGGAATTTTAACATTTTACGAAACAAGTTCAACAAAAAAATATGTTGGGCCCATACATATTTTTGAGAGATTTCCGCTGGAGTTGAAAAGTAAATCATGAACCTTCTCATTGTGGTTCTCAAACATTGTAACACGGAAGTCAAATTTAGAGGAATATGTGTTTACACTAGAAAAATCGAATAGATCCTCAAAGGACCTAAAATAAAGTCGGCAATCATGGATTGAACCTTCCATTGTATGTGTTTTCCTATAGCCCATTTGGCCATAAGAAAAAATAGAGACGTTGTATCCATAAAAATAAGACCATATTAAAGTTTGAATGCCTTGAAAAAAATGTCATTTTCCAACATGAGTTCCATAAACTCTATTAAATTCAAAATATTTTTTTTTAACTTGCAACAAGCAAGGAAAATTTTAGGGGCAAATTTAGCCCATGGGCTATTTTTTGACCTTCTTTCCAAAAAAATATTTGTCAATTTTCCTTTTTTTCAAAGGTAGTTCATCCAAATTCCATGGGATTTTTTTTACTTTATAAATTGCCAAGATTATCCAAAAACTATATAAAATCCTTAGAAATTTGAATATTTTTCAAAAAAATCGCCAAATATTTTATGGTTGCAAATTTAAGAATTAGTGACATTCACCAAGGTTTTTAAACTTTGAAACAATTATGGATCCTTAAAATTTACTGTGTTAACATAATCACCACCAATATTTATACATATTGTAGAATCATTAGGAAATTCTATTGCTGGTACACCTTCATCCTCAAACTAAGGTCAAACACTGAAGAATACCCTTATGTTTCCTTTTACAGTCACTAATTCATTAAATAGATTCTTCCTTTCTATGACCAACACAGCATAATACTAAATTCATTTGTGGAAAATCCCAGGGTTTGTCTAATATTCAAATTGCCATTGATTCATTACATTGGCTATGTAATACCAATTTATTAACATTAAAATGATTTCGTATTTAATTTTTAGATGGAGAATATCGATAACTCCAGTTCGTAGAATTGCATTTATCACTTTGTAAATTCGGATTGAAGTTATGGTTAAAAATTGATCAATTGATTCCCTAATCAATGACTTATCTTTCCTAGGTATGTTTCCCTCTATCCGTGTGCCTATTTAATATTCATTGGTATACTAGATACTAGTAGCATGTGATTGGTATACTAGCTACTATTGTGCATAGCAGAAGTGTGGTGGGCCCATAACCCATAGGTCCTATGATAAAAACCTGGCTCTAATACCAGGTGTAGGGATTGGCTTGGATAATTAGGGATTAATATTATATATATGAACTAACTCTAGAATAAATATTTAGGTTTGGGAATTTAAAAGAAATCACAACTACTACATATCATCTAATATTCACATATGATTCATTATGAGAATTTTAAAATTCACTACGCAAAAAAAATTTCGACAATAATTTAACCAACATTTATTTAATTTATCATTTTAACTAATCAACCTAAGAAAGGTCACTGAACTGGTGTTATATGATGAGTCACCGGTTGCACATGCTCTCTTGTCCTCCAATAGCCAGCACCCTCCTCAGCTATAGATTTGGGTAAACAACTCTCCACCCAACCAACCCTCAACAGATAGTTGAGGCTCCCTCGAGCCCCCAATAGATCATGTTATGCTAGCTAACTCTCCTCAACCTCACTTTCCTTAGACCTCCTAGCAAAAAATCACCAAACAAAAGTTCAATCCAAAATACAAACAAACCATACTAGACCAGAACAAACCATCTAAAACCAAGCATACCCCCTATTCTTTCCCCAAAATACCCTTTTATGCAATTAATTCAGATTGTTAATTAATTTCGCACTATTTTGCATCAGTTCCAAGTGGCCTCCATGCACTTACCTCTCTGAATTATACTTATTAACTTAACAATGCTTTACTTATTAATCTTGTTGTTTAACTTTTCCCCTCTTTTCCTCAATTTAAAAAATATGTAATTTATTAATATGCTCATCGGAGCTACTTATGCTTATAATAAATTAATTATTCTTAATTAATCTTTTGGGTATTACACCAATTCTCACAACCCTATAAACCCCAATAAGTATAAAACTTATCTAAACCCTATAACCCCTCATCTTTATGGCCCCTATAATTCTTAAATCTTAACCACTATATCACTTAACCCCTATAAACCCTAACCCTTTACAATATTTATCCATTGTAACACCTAGAACACTGCACAATTAACGTTTATAACCATAATCTTTAATCTATATAGCACTTAAACTCATACCCATATCAATTCTAACTATTATAACAACTAACCCTAAACCCTATAACACTTATCACAAGTACGACACTTTATAACAACTAGAAACTATCCAAATCAACCTCATTAACCCACCACCCCTAACCCCTTATTGAAATAACCTTTAACTAATCCTCATAACCAATAACCCTTATCCCTTGAACCCTCTAACACTTATCTAATGTAATATTAATATTCCCTATTTACCCTAACCACTTTTCCATAACCCCTATGACATTTAACACATCATTATTATAGTCCCTAACCCTTCAAATCCATAACAACCATAACCACCATAGCACTTTACGTCTATGGTATTAAACACATAACCTCTTTGAGATCTATAAACCCTAACACTTATTCTCTTGTAACCTCTAATTCATAACCCCTAACCCTCAAGGGTTAATACCCATAACTATTAAAACCTAAACTTTAACACTTATAACCACTAATGCCATTCAAACCTAACCTATAAAGGAAAATTTTGGGACTTGGGTGCCCAACTGGATGCACTTGACACCTCAAATGGCATCCCAAATATTGCCCCATCTTAGGCCTAGGCACTAATATGGATGGAATTTTACACATTATTCTAGGCACTAATCTCGGTGCTAAGTTCGATGCTAAATCCAATACAAATGTGAGTGCTAATCCATGGGAAAGGGATATTAGCATTGATGGACCCATGAATTTTAAAAAAATAAGAAGAAAAGGTAGCATGTAGGGGCTCCTATGAAAGGTAAAAACCAAAAAAAAAACACTCATTTCATACTCTTGCAAGCAAGGAAGTGTCATTGCCTAATAATTTTAAGCATTCATACCTAAGATCTCTTGATTTTATAAGTGAAATGCCTCTCTAGAATTTTCCCTATGTGTAACTCACCTTGAGGAGGATGTCTTGTGGTTCTTTGGAGAATTTTCTTTGAGGAAGAGGGTTTACAATATAGATATAGGGAGGGTTGAGTAATTGGCCTCGAGGAAGAGGGCATAAAATACAAATACAAAGAGGGTTGAGGAATTCACCTTGAGAAATCAAATACAAATATTGAAGAGGATCAAACCCTATGGTTTTAGCAAGTGAGAGGACAAATACCTTCAAGTATTTGACAATCGTAAGCGGAGAAAAAGTTACTACCAGAGGAAAATATGTATGCTTAATTTGTATTTATGGATTATTATTGGAGGATACTTGTTGAATTTCTATCGAGGGCATAAATTCCAATCTAAGTGCAACATAATTGAGTGTTTCAACCTCCTACAAGTTCGTTTATGCAACCGACATGACCATGATGCCCACACACTCCATTGGAAAAGTTTCAAAAATTTACCCCGTGATGCAAAAATTGTATTGCATGTTATTGAGAAAAACCCTAGTTCCAAAAATTGTTGAATAAAACAACATCAAAATCATGGAATCTTGGGAGAGGACTTTCCTTATCTGTAATACAATGTCACGAGTCCAATGGAATTGATGGTTTCTCTATCCAAGTCTCATTTATTAGTTTATTGCAAGTTTCAACTCCCTTCTTGTATCAATTTAGGGAAACTTGGTAAATTTCTACCAAGGGAATAAAACCAATCCAAGCCGCATAATTGAGCACCATAACCGACTGCAAGTTTGTTTGGGCAAGCTAGCATGTCCACAATATCCCATTTTTGCAACATAGTACACTTGAGAAAATAAGTTCATGGAACGCGACTTCTAAAATTCTAGAATTAATGTTAATTGGATTACATAAGCCATTTCCATTAAAACATATGAGTTGTTAATAGGATTACACCATCCATTTCCATTGAATCATATACGTTGCATAGTATGATACAAGTTTAAGAGAGTGAATATGCAATACACATTGACCCAAGCCTTTTGTAAGAGGGTATATGCAATGAATATTCCAAACTGAGCTTGAATATGTTAACAAGAACCAAGTTAATTTGCTTTCTAGTAGTATATCACATGATGTTAAACCAAGGATCATTTGGTTCTGACTTTGAACTATATACTGTGAAAATTAGAGGCACTAGTTTTCCATAATGATTAAGGTGATAAACAATGGAATTTTGACAATGAAATACATTAGAGTGCTCACAATATGATGAGGAATATTAACAACCTAGTACTATATTCTTGGGGGAAAACAAGGGTGAGGCCCATTACATTGAATCAATGTATTATTTTAGTTTGAGTTCCTTATATAGTATTTATCGAAATAAAGGATTATGGATCTGCCAAAATACTTTAGATTATTATTGTTATATTAATCCAAACCAAACATTGCATACCCTAACATGTCATATCCCTATCCAAGCCATAGCCTAGAAAATCCCAACCTAACCAAGCCTAACAAAGCATAACCAAGACCTAGCCTCTACAAGGCTACCCTACCCTACCTGAGGCTAACCTACACTAGCCTATAATAACCTAGCATACTCTACCAATCACCTACGATGGCCTATTATAACCTATCATAATCCAATCACTTAACATAATCGACCCTCACAATCCTACACGAACTTCCCTTTCCTATCCTAATCTTTCCCTACCCAAGCCAAGAGTAACCTAGCCTATCCAACCTATCGACTAGCTTCTATGCGAAGACTTGTCATGTGAGTTCCATGACTCATTAAAATGGTAGGCCATCTTTTAAAGCCATGACAAACCTATAACTTTAGTATTCATCTTAAAATCATAAAAAGTAACAGGACGGGCACTTATAGGATTGGTATTGCATACTTCTTATACTAGTTAATTTGTATATCTCTTCTAATGCAATTGTCCTTTACTTCTTTTTTTTCACTTTCTTTTGCGGTTATATTGGTGTGCATACATTGTAATTTTATTATACTTTGTTGCACTTTTTTATGATGTACTCTTAGCAATATTTGATTTTTTTTTCATTTCCATATTCATTAAGAGGGTTATTGACGTTTCAAACTTGTGATACATAGTCCATCATCACGATAGAGATAAAGAAATATAGAAATAAAAATAATATGTTTTGCTAAAAAGATTGCATAAAGCCCTAAATTAATATTATAATAATAATAATAAAGGAAAAGGTTGGCTTATTTAAAAAGGAGAGAAAAAATAGATTGAAATAAAAATAAAATAAACCAAAATTGACAATTAAATGTAATATAATATAATTATTTTTTATAATAGATAAAATTTAAAAATAAAATTTAAAATATAAAAAATAATATATATATATATATATATATATATAAGATTAAAAAAAACAAGAAGAAGTAAATAAAGTACAAATACATAATAAAAGTGAAGAAAGCATAGAAAACAAAGAGGTAAAACAAAGGAAAAGCAAGCAAACATAATAAAAACAAAAGTAACCAAAAACAAAGGAAATTAAAATAACAAAATAACAAAATCAAAGGAGGGTAGGGGAACACAAGGAAAGAATATTATAAAATAAAGATTAAAAAGCAAAAATAAAAAATAAAAACAAATTTTTGATAATATGAAAGAATAACAAAATAATAATAGAAAATAAAAGATATAAAAATTTAAAAATAATAATTAAACAAAAATAAGGAAAAGGAAAAAGGAAAGATCAAGATAAAGGGGAAGAAGGAAAACAAAGGAAAGAGGAGGCGAAGATATAGGACACATGGCGTCGCAAGGATTATTTTCGAAAGAGGAGGAGGTAAGATTTGTTGAGCTTGTGACCATCGTCTCTATTTAAGCACTTGTTTTCTTTAACAATCTCCAAGGCCTCCTTGACACGCCTTTTGGTTAGGTGATCCTCCATAGATAGGATCTCATAATCATCGATACATATATGATGCTTGGTTTTTCTAGAATTCTTTTCTAGGGTTGAAGAATTTTCTCGATTGTGAATGATTGTCTCTTTATGTTCCTTGATCTGAACCTGAAAACATATCCTAGTCTCACCAATGTACTTAAGGCCATATGAGAAAGGGATGATATAAACTCCTTTTTGTATCATTGGATCCACAGGGTCTTTCATAGATTTAAGAAGGCTTCTAATGGTGCTCAAAGGATGGAATATCCTACCAACCTTTTTCTTTCTAGAATTCCAGTAATAGTTTCTAAGGATCCCTAAATGTAAGGGATCGTCACCTAATTTTCAATATAGTCTCTCTCACTTTGTTTTTTGGGATCCTTTCAACAATACGAAAAGCCTTCTTTACCTGTCATTCCTTGTAGCTCCTATTCTTGAAACTCTAGATCAAATGTTGTCTTTCTTACTCAATATGTTCATAATCTGAGATTATTAAGGCTATAGTAACTAAGGTATTGATCACTCCTATTTTTTGGGATGAGTGATGATGGGACTGAGGATGGAGGTATAACTCATAATGGATTTCTTTTCAGAAAAATTGGGAGCTAGGGTTCCATCTTCTCATCTTGAAACGCAAACATCCAAAAAAGGAATGGAACCATTTTCCTCTAATTCCATCATGAATTGTATGTGTTTTGAATGATTGTTCAAATGTTTTTGTGAATTTGTTTAAGTTATCGATACCATTTCCCATTTGGCATTTGTGTCATCCATAAATCATACCTAGAAATCAGGTTTGAGAGGCGAGAACCTAATAACCAATTGTGTAATTTTCAAGTTTGAAAGAATGAGATGCAAAGTTTCCAAGAATATTTCCCATCTAGCTTTTCTAAAACGATGTAGCAACAATTCCATCATCCCAAACAAACTGGCGAATTTTGAACAATTGGCCATTAGGTACTTGCCTCTGAAACCTAATTTCTGGGTAATATTTGTGGATTATACAAATGTAAAATGGCCTCATGGTATGGAGAACATAAGCAAATTTGTGAAACATTTGAACAAACAGTTGAAACATTTGAACAATCAGTTGAAACACATACAATGCATGATGGAATTAGATGAAAATGGTTCCATTCCTTTTTTGGATGTCTGCTTTCAAGAAGAGAAGATGGCACTCTATCTCACCAAGTTTTCCAAAAAGAAACTCATTCTAAGTTATACGTTCATGCTCAATCCCATCATCACCCATGGGGGGTTCACTTAGTGAACTTGTTACGTAACATGATTGTTCACATGATATTAAAGAATATCCCTAATTTCATTAAATATTGGAAAATGCCTCCTAAATTGTATTGTTGAACCCCCCTCCCAATATACCTTTCCAATTGATAAAACCCCTAGTTTCACCAGATATTGTAGGTACCCATTTTATCAACCCATTTTTAATCCTCCCTTTATATCATACTATCGATTTGCAACAAACAGGAGCCCTAACACATCTCAGTATAAGCAAATAAGATGTTAAATAAAATACTAGTATAATGCTAGTAATGATCCCACTAGGATCGGAGGGGCGACTGATCATTTTGTAGCGTTGGATAGTGGAAGACCCAACGAAATTGTAATGGGGAAGGAAAAGTGTGTAAAAGGAAAACCATTCAAGATATGTAAAAACGGATAGTCCAATAGTTAGTGCAATGCTCAGAAAATATGATAATTGCAAATGTTTCACAACATATCCCGCAAATCTACTAATTTTATATCATGTAAATACAAGTATATCCATAGAGAGCTTATGGATATACCCTATATACCATAGAGAGCAAATCTATAATCTTAATAAATTGAACTGAATAAAAATGAAAAATTCAAACCCTTTTGTGGATGGACTTCCCTACCTTCCTATAAAAAAAACATCATTGATGTTTGAACCCAAATGAACATAGAAAAATTCCTCTTACTTTCCAATAACACCATATGATCATGTGAATAACCTGGATTTGGATCATTCACAAGATGCAATGAATTGCCTCCACTTCATCTACATTTATTCTTGCAATCAAGGGAATTAACAACATTTAGTTACCTTTTTCTTGGGTTATATCTAGTTTTTTTTTTATCTTTATAGGAGAAGGAAAATTATCCATTGTTAAGTTTCAAGCATGCAATAGTTATAAAGATACACAGATGGTGAAACTTATATGATACCATTTCATGGTAATGATAACACATAGGGTATGTAAATAAGGATTTTTATCTTCACCTATGTTCATGCCAGTTCCAATACAATATTAAGATGGATGCCTTGAATCTAAGAAGTGAAATTACAATTATGAATGTGCCAAATATAACTCACTCTAACAACTATTCCTAACTGGCAATGTGAAAATGTTAAAGAAGAATAATAAAAGTTGAAATAAATAATTAATCAAGAAATATTGATATAACTTTTATTGGTTCTAGTGAGCCAAAAAAGATTGATCTCACTTTTCTTGGTTGTTGTGGAGTAGGTTTGATTGAATCTCAATACCCACCTAAACCCAAACCTAAAAAATGAAGAGTTAGATCTTTTGCTATAATGCCTACAAAAAATATAATACAATTTTTCAACTCTAGAACTCCCAATTAGCTACATCTCTTACATCTCTTTATTTAAAATATTATTTAGATAATTATCAAAAAAAGAGCATTTGAATGTTGAGACCCAAATTGAAAGCACCATCGACGTAATTTAAAAAATATAACAAGAGATCTTTTAAAAGTCATCAATGGGCCATTGATGGCGTTCAAAAGATGAGAGAATATTTTTGAAAACGCAATGATAGATTTTTGACTCGATTTTAAAGAACAATTTCAAAATCATGCCAACAAGATTGTAAGTGAAATCTTAGATATGCAACTAAAGTTATTTAAAAGAAGTTGATGATATAGAAATTAGTAAGATGTAACAAACCAAGAGAAAATTTCCTAATAAGAGGCTCAAAATTAAAGATGAAAAACAATATAACATCAATTCAAACCAATCCTAAATAAGCTATTAAATGAGGATTTCTCAAGGCTAGTAATCCAAAGAGACTTCCATCGAGATTATTATTGGTACACTATTATCGGATTTATTCAAAACTTAGGATCATAAGCAATATCAAATAAAAATGGAGGGTCCTTATGTTTTAGGTGGGTATGACTTGAGCCAATGATTTGGAGGTATGAACCCATCCCACGATTTGCAGGTATGAATCCATCCCATGATTTTGAGGTTATTCCTTAACCTACCCAAATAAAATAACCCCCAATATTTATATTACTATGTCAAATTAAAAACCCCCCTTAACCCCTTGATACAAGGAAATATATTTTTGAGGTTTTTAGGAGTATTCAAACCCCCAATATGAATGGGCGTGATATGATATTCCCTTTCTAGTGAATCCCCTGTGTCATCACCCATCCCAGAAAATAGGCATGATCAATACCTTAGTTACTATATCCTTAAGAATCTTAGATGAGGAACATATTGAACAAGAAGACAACATTTGATCAAGAGTTTCGAGAATAGGGGATACAAGGAATGACAAGTAAATAATGCCTTTTATATTGCTAAAAGTAGCTCCCCCAAAAAGTGAGAGAAACAATATTGAAAATAAGGTGATGATCCCTTACGCTTAAGGAACCTCAAAAAAGATTGCCAGAATTCTCAAAAAGAAAAAGATTGGTATGATTTTCCAACCTATGAGCACCATTAGAAGCCTTCTTAAATCCGTGAAAGACCATGTGGATCCAATGTTACAAAAGGTGTTTATAGAATCCCTTTCCCATGAGGCCTTAAGCACATTGGTGAGACTGGGAGATCTTTTCAAGATCGGATCAAGGAACATAAAGCGACAAGCATTCACAATCGAGAAAATTCATTATCCCTACCAGAGAATTCTAGCAAAACCAAACATCATATATGTATCAATGATTCTAAGATCATGGCTAGATAAAATCACCTAACCAAAAGACATGTCAAAGAGGCCTTGAAGATTATTAAAGAAAACAAATGCTTAAATAGAAATGATGGTCTCAAGCTCACAAATATGGGCTCCCCCTCTTTCGAAAATAATCTTTGCACCTCATTTCTCATATATATATTTTCCTCCTCATTCCTATGGTTTCCTTCTTCCCCTTCATCTTGGTCTTTCCATTTTAATTCTCCTTATTTTAATTTTTATTAATTTTTTGGTTTTTATATTTCTTCTTTTCTATTTTATTTTCAATTATTATTTATTGTTCCTTTTTATTATTAAAACATTATTTTTACTTTTTAATCTTTATTTTATATTATTCTTTCCTTATGTTCCCCTCCCTCCTTTAGTCCTTTGGTTTTGTTGTTTTGTTTTCTAATTTCCTTTCTTTTCTGGTTTATATTTATAATTTATTTACTATGTGTTTATTTATTTATTATATAATATAAGGTTAATATTATATATATATAATTTGTAATTATATTATATTTTATTTGTATTGGTTTATATTGTATTTATTATATAATTCTATTCTATTATATTTAATGTTTAGATTTTGTTTATTTTATTTGTTTTTGTCTAATTTTTTCTTTTTTTGTTTTAAGATGATTTTCTTCATTATTACTATTATTATTAATTTAAAATTATGGGCAATTTTTCTAGCAAAATATATTATTTTTATCTCTAAATATCTTTATCTCTGATCATGATGATGGGTTGTGTATAACCGGTCTGACATGTTGATATCCCTCTTCTTAACATAGTGAAACTAGAAATGAATCTATGTGTGTGAATTGTGTGCTTGGAGCATGGGGATATTAGTCGTGTTTGGATTAAGCCTGATCAACTCTGGTATAGTTCCTCTATGACCATCGCTTGTCTCTGTCATGATCCTGCACATAAATCCCGATGGTGAATGGTGGTGTCCTAAGGGACCTGGTAGGAGAAGGGATTACCATTTCACCTGGTAGTGGGGTGGAGGAGTAAGTAGGTGGTAAGGGATTTAGTTGTGGATTCTCATAACTAATATTTGAGCTAATTCTTGGGTGCAGTATAGTTCCTCGGTGGCCGCCGCTTGTCTTTGTCTTGATGCTACACTTAAATCCTAATAATGAATGGCAATGTCCTGAGGGACCTAGTAGGTGAAGGGAATACCATTTCACCTATGTTAGGGTTAACCTTGTGTCATGTCCCAAAATTTTTCACTGGGTCACAATGGCCTAAACCACTTGGCCATACTCATGATAGTTTGTCAAATTGATGCTAAGGGTCAAATAATTGCCAAGAATGATGTCCAAGTTAGTAATAATGTAAAATTAGATCCAAAGGGACAAGGTGGTTCACATTGGAGAAAAACTCCCAATTCAAAGTTGTAATATTCCCATCCAAATAAACTATCATGGAGGAAAATTACTAGTTCCCTAGGTTGGGGGTGGAAGCATTAAAAGTTGGAGTAAAGGAGCTACAAGACCCAAAATTACCTTAGACTTAAAAATTCACATTAAATGGGTCAATTAAATAATAATACAAAGAAAATAAGGTGTCATTGTATCATGAGGGCACATAAGAGGTTGTGGGACCCACATGTGGCAAGGTCCCCACTACACTTGGCATGATTCTCTCACCAATTCGAGTTCAAGATGAAGGGTAACATACTTGGGGGATTTTAATAGGTATTATTCGTGGCATGAATCATGTAAGGTCAAATTAGAGTGGAAGAATAACTCCCATGGAAGAGGAAGAGGAATCTTAGAAGAATTGTGACACTTGGAGATAGATTCCCTAACTCCTATGACAACAATGATGAAGATTCTATGACACCTATGACAAATTTCAGACTTGATTGCTGACATATGACATGTCAGGGATAAAACTATCTTCCAAGAGGGCGCACAAGGGAGTTATGGAAGCCAAGAAACTTCCCCATTCGAATTGAGGGAAGATGGAGACTACGAATTGTTGGACAAGTGGCACACATTGGAATCTTTTCCCATCTTGAGTTGGAATGAGGATTTTGGAAGGAATTTGAACCATGGAGGACTTGAGAAGTTTATAAAATACAAGAACAAATAAAGAAAATGGCTTTTGATCATTTCTCATTTTGAAAATTGGAGACCATAGATTGTCCATGCTAGTGGAGTGTTTACTCTACTTGCCTTAGTACCAATTTCGAGGGTGAAAGATTCCCATCCTAATTGGAACTTGGAGAGGCCATTCAGACATTTAGTTTGGAGATACAATGGATTCATTTGTTTCCAGTTGAATATACAGGGCTGCTTGTGATCTTCTCTTCTTCAACTTGCTCCCACATCTCTTCCAATTTTCTCTTTATATTCTTGCTCTTGGAGGAAGGGCGCACATGGTGAGATTCTGATATCTTTTGGAGAGTACAAGATACACAATTTATTTTTAATATGATATATTTACTCTGTATTTGATGCTCAAAATATCCTTAGGTCGAAATACCAAGTGAAACTATGTAAAAATGCCAAACAATGTATAAATGGTGCCATTTTCCCTATATCTTGTTGTGAGAGCTTGAAGTGGCTTTATTTGGATTTGTATCAGTCAATATTTGTGATTTTGTTGACTTATGGATATCCATTAATGTATTGAAGAAGTTTCATACATATTTAATAAGTCTTTGGAACATATATCTCAAAATTCATAACAAGTGGTGGAGTTTCCTAGCTTTTCCCCCTATGTGAAGACATGTCTACAAACCTCTGTTTTATGGGAGTTGCAACAGACTTTAGGAACTGATTAATGATGAATTTGGGTTTCCATTGAATTCTTATAACTATTATATGTCACGGTTCTGAAATTTGGGAGGATCTAACTGCATTTGGGAAGCCATTTATGTCATCTACCCTTGGGGGTTTGAACCTCGAAATTACTAGTAAATTTCCCTATTTTCTCCGGAACTTAAATGAATGTTGAAGAAGTATTTTGAGAGTGTCCAAGCATCCATAAGCTTCATTTTTATGTCTCAATATATTTCAAACACTTCAGTCCCAATTCTAAATCATTAGGAGTATTTTGGAGACATCTACCCTTGGGGGTTTCAACATCGATTTTCCTACTAATTATGCCTTTCATTCTCTAATTGTAAATGCTATTTGATGAAGTATTTATAAAGTGTACAAGCACATAATATATGATTTATTTTGTCCAAATACACCTCAATCTACTCCATACACCATTCTAAAATATTTGGGATCATTTGGGATAGTTTGGGGATTCACTAGTCCAAGTTTCGAAAATTGACTAAATTGGGGATATTACAATGGTATCAGAGCATGGTCCTTGAACCTGTTCATTAATATCATACATTGAATAATAATTTTCAGCCATGTCTTACTATTATGATGAATCCTATGAGTACAATGCTTATGAGCAATATGAAGAAGAATGTGAATGGTATGAAGAAGAGGTGCCATCATGCAACACTTCTTACAATTTCATAAGGAATTAGGTTTATTCTTATGACCTTGAATATAATGAAGATGAGTGTGTCACACTAACAAAGGATAATTCTCTGAATTAATTACAGATATTGAGAGCAACATGTAAAACCTTGCCCCAACAATATCAGGCATATCTTGATCTGTATAAGGGAGATACACAAAGGGACATTCATTTTGAAGACTTTGTTGATTGGGTGTTTGCAAATAGGCCCAAAAATGAAGATGTGGAGTTAGTGAAGAAAGGCCTATTCCCTTATTGCAAAATACCTTGGAGAGCAAATCACATATGTTTGAGTAAAAAGGAGGAGACCCATGAGCCACCTAGTTCTGAAATAGGTGAATTAGAAGAAGCAATACATGAAGAGGATCGAAAGTCACTCCCAAGTGACTCTGAAAAATATGAAGAGACATCACATGAGCATGAAGAATAATATATTGAAAATATTGAAGATCGTTTCGAGACACATTCTACCTTGGACATGAATCAAAGAACATCTACTGATGGATGCTTGAACTATGAAGAAGTACCGACTGATGGGTGCTCACACCTCTATGTTGGTGGCATAGAGATCACTTTTGAAAGTGTTGTTGCAATCAAAAATTCCATTAAGAATGAAAATCAAGGCCTTTTATCAATTGAATAAGAAACAATATCAACTTCCCCATCACCACTTGAGCTTCATGAAGTTGGTCCAAGTAAGAAGGAAGAAGATGAGGAAGTTCATTTGCAAGAGCCTCATTTTCCTGAAGGGTAATTAAAGAAGAATGAAAAGAATATCCAAGAGACCATTATCATACTCCATGACACTCAAGCATTGGTGTCAAATTCTTGTTGGAGAGTTTCTTCATTGAAGGATTCATCCTTCCTTGAAGACATGGAGAAGATTAAAAGAGCAATGTGCAACATTGAAGGTAATTTCATGTCTTTTATTTTTGATAGAAACAATTTGGTTAAGTTTAATGAATGGTTACATGGATAATACTAGAATAATAATGAAGATATTCATAATCTCAAAATGCAAAATGAGCAACTTCTTGATAGGTTGCAAGATACTTGTTCTTCCTCCTATGTTTCAGATTGTTAAATGGTAGATTGCTTGGAGGATTCCCATGACATGATGGATCATGAGAAACATGGAAAATTGAAGGTGATTGTTGTGTTTGAAGATGAGATTGATGAGAACCAAGCACTTGTTGTGGTGGAAGAGTAACTTGGGTTGCCTCTTGGAAATGGTTACACAATTTTTGAAGAAGTGTATGATTCCACTACCTTGGAACCAACCTATGAGGAAATTTTTGCACTTTTGAGGGAGGTGCATGATCCTACCATTATGGAGCCTTCACATGATGATGCTCTTGCAATTTTCTGATCATTTGGGTGAGTTGGTTCATTCTCCTACATCTTACACTTCCATATTTTGTAGCATTCATCATAATGAAGTAGGAGTGAAAACATTATTTTTGATGGTGCCACATGAGGAGTATGAAACTCCTATCTCTCCTTTTGATGATGACATGACTAGAGCACATTATTATTTACATTTTCAAAAGCATCCTTTTTTGCCTTATGATGATACATATCTTCATGGATGCACTTATGATGTTCACTTGAGTCACTTGAAGACTCATGATTTTCCTTGCTCCTTGCTTAGCTCAAATGATGTTGGAGGAACTTCATCAACTACTTGGGTGAAGAGATAAATGATTGGAGCAAATTTTTATTGGCAGCAACATCCTTTGTTATTTCTTGATGATACACATATCCATGGATGCATAAATGGTACTTATGTGAACCCCTTGAAGGCTCATTGTTTTCCTTGCTCCCAAATTGGTTCAGATTTTAGTGGAGGTTCTTCATTCACTTTTTGGATGAAAAAAAACATGGCTGATTATTTTGGAGCATCATGGACATATTTTCTTGTGGTATGATTCCTACTCTTTTGGTTATGAGACATGAGATTTTCACCCTTGTCCTTTGAGCTTCAATGGTCTCACTCTCGATTCTTGTGTGCATTTGGCACATGAGGACTATCTGGTTGATTGGGGGAGACTTGTTTGCATTCAGCCCCACTTTGAGGATATGCATTTCATGATGGAGAGTCTCTCTTGGTCTTGTCCCAACCTTGAAGAAGTTCATATTTTGATGCAGAGGCCCTCAAGGGTTCAATTGTGCATTGGAAATGTTGAACTTCCAGTGTGGTGGTATGATATTTACATCCTTCCTTGAATTTTTCATAGTGATGAATTTTTATTGTTGTTACTAATGTTTGGAAAGATGCAGATGAGACAATGGGATCCTGGAATTCTTTGGAATGTTAGTTTTCCACATGTGACACTGCCACTCAAAGATTTGAAACTAAGGCAGTGGGATTTGGGAAATATTTTGCCTGCAAGTTTTTGTGGTAGAGCATGCCTATATTTTGGATTGAAATACAAGAAATGGGATCCTGGTGTTGCTTGGTTTCATCTCACTTGGAGCAGCAGTTTGATTGTTGGTTTGAGAGGGCAAGCCAACCTTCAGTTGTTTGAGTTCATTTTTGCAGAACAGTGTTCCAGTTTCCTATGTGGGAGACCTTTTGAGAGATGGATTCAATATTCACATGCTTGGTGTTCATGGCATTTCATACTAGAAATTTCACACCATACATGTATCAAGGTCATTTGGTACCTTGGGATCATTTTTGGGTTGAAAATTTCAGAAATGGTTTCCAAAATATGAAAGAGTACATGAGTGCCACTACTTAGAGTTTGGAAAGGAAGTTTTGGAAATAAAGCAGGTTCTTCAACATCCGTGTTTGAAATTGCTTGAGGACAAGCAATATTGGGAGGAGAGTATTTGTCATGTCCCAAAAATTTTCATTGGGTCACAATGCCCTAAACCACTTGGACATACTCATGATAGTTTGTCAAATTGATGCTAAGGGTCAAATAATTGCCAAGAATGATGTCCAAGTTAGTAATAATGTAAAATTAGATCCAAAGGGACAAGGTGGTTCACATTAGAGAAAAAATCCCAATTCAAAGTTGTAATATTCCCATCCAAATGAACTATCATGGAGGAAAATTACTAGTTCACTAGGTTGGGGGTGGAAGCATTAAAAGTTGGAGTAAAGGAGATACAAGACCCAAAATGACCTTCAAATTACAAATTCACATTAAATGGGTCAATTAAATAATAATACAAATAAAATAAGGTGGCATTGGATCATGAGGAAACATAAGGGGTTGTGGGACCCACATGTGGCAATATTCCCCACTACACTTGGCATGATTCTATCACCAATTTGAGTTCAAGATGAAGGGTAACATACTTGGGGAGTTTAAGAGGTATTATTCATGGCATGAATCATGTAAGTTCGAATTGGAGTGGAAGAATAACTCCGATGGAAGAGGAAGAGGCATCTTAGAAGAATTGTGACACTTGGAGCTAAATTCCCTAACTCCTATGACAACAATGATGAAGATTCTATGACACCTATGACAAAGTTCAGACCTGATTTCTGACATATGCCATATATGACATGTCATGGATAAAAATAGCCTCCAAGAGGGCACACAAGGGATTTATGGAACCCAAGAATCTTCCCCTTTTGAATTGAGGGAAGATGGAGACTAGGAATTGTTGGACAAGTGGCACACATTGGAATCTCTTCCCAACTTGATTTGGCATGAGGATTTTGGAAGGAATTCAAACCATGGAGGAATTGATAAGGTTATAAAAAAAAATAACAAATAAGGAAAAGGGATTTTGATCATTTTTCATTTTGCAAATTGGAGAGCATAGCTTGTTCATGCTAGTGGAGTGTTTACTCTACTTACCTTAGTACCAATTTCGAGGGTGAAAGATTTCCATCCTAATTGGAAATTGGAGAGGACATTCAGACCTTTAATTTAGAGCCAAAATCAATTCATTTGTTTCAGGTTGAAACTACATGGCTTCTTGTGATATTCTCTTCTTCAACTTGCTCCCACATCTCTTCCAATTTTCTCTTTATATTCTTGCTCTTGGAGGAAGGGCGCACATGGTGAGATGATGATATCTCTTGGAGAGTCCAATATACACCATTTATTTGTAATATTATATATTTACTCTGTATTTTATTCTCATAATATCCTCAGGTCGAAATACCAAGTGAAACTATGGATGATGATATCTCTTGGAGAGTCCAATATACACCATTTATTTGTAATATTATATATTTACTCTGTATTTTATTCTCATAATATCCTCAGGTCGAAATACCAAGTGAAACTATGTAAAAATTCCAAACAATGTATAAATGGTGCCATTTTCCCTATATCTTGTTGTGAGAGCTTGAAGTGGATTTATTTCGATTTGTATCAGTCAATATCTGTGATTTTGTTGATGTATGGATAGGTATTAATGTCCTGTAGAATTTCCATACACATTTTATAATTATTTGGAACATACATCGCGAAATTCATAACAAGTGGTGGAGTTTCCTAGCTTTTCCCCCTATGTGAAGACATGTATACAAACCTCTGATTTATGGGAGTTGAAGCAGACTTTAAGAACTGATTAATGATGAATTTGGGTGCCCAATGAATTCCTCTAACTATTCCATGTCTCTTTTATGAAATTTTGGAGGATAGAACTACGTTTGGGAAGCCATTTATGTCATTTACCCTTGGGGGTTTGAACCTCGAAATTATTAGTAAATTTCCCTCTTTTCTCCGGAAATTAAATGAATGTTGTAGAAGTATTTTGAGAGTTTCCAAGAATCCATAAGCTTCATTTTTATGGCCCAATACCTTTAACACACTCTATGTCCCAATTCTAAATCCTTAGGAGTCTTTTGGAGCCATCTACCCTTGGGGGTTTCAACATGGATTTTCCGAGTAATTCTGTCTTTCATTCTCTAATTGTAAATGCAAGTTGCTGAAGTATTTAGAAAGTGTCCAAGCATATAATAGATGCTTTAGTGTGTCCAAATATTTGGGGCTTCACTAGTCCAAGTTTCCAAAATTGACTTAATTGAGAAAAATTAAAAAATGGGGACATTACACCTTGACTCAGGAATGAGTCAAAGGTGGTTAGGTCGGGAACATGGTTTTGGAAACATGTTTTGTTATAGCCCATGGTAATGGCCCAAGGTATTGCATGTAAGCCTTTATAAGGCTTGAGGAGGCTCCATTGTAAAATGTCCTGGAGGTGAGTGGTGGATAGTTCACTTGGACCGGTTGACCAGTTTTGGCTAGGGTAATGAAGATATCCATTTACATGGGGTTTTCCATAATATACTATGTCTATATGATTTCTTGTATTGTAATTGATTATTTCTCTCATTATCATGCTTGTCTAAAATCTAATAGAGCCATGGTTTGGCATATAAGTGTGCATAGGTATATTGTTGAAGATATGGTCTACGTGGAATAAGGAGCCACCATCCTATCAAGTTGTGAGGATAGCTGTGGGACCACTGCCTGGAGAATTCGCTACTGTTTGGCATGAAGTTTGCTGCCATGAAGAAGGAAATCATTATGTATGGGCCGCCATTGTTGGAGGATCTGTTTACACCCCCAAGAAAGCAGCTGCCACCATCATCACTATCGAGAAGCAAGTTGAACACAGATTTTTTGGGCATATTGTTGTGCAGGAAGATTTCCACCCCGCCATTCTGTGTGGTAGCCATGGGCTGTGGAATATGTTGTGGTCGGTAGACGTGCTATTGTTAAGCAAGGGAAAACAAATTTAAAGGAAAAACACTTGGATCTCTGAGTGTGTGATCCACCATGTGGGTGTCTCACTCTGCATGCAATTGCATGTGAAAGACGTTGATGTTTGGTTCAAGCCTGGCCGAATGGTGTGTTTGGGCACAATGGACATCGGCGTTGCTGCATTCAGAATCACTGTTTGAAGAGGCAGAAGTTGTGATAAGCCGTGTTCAAGTCGCTGCAGCTATCTTAACCAATGTTGAGTAGTTACCGGTGGTGTGAAAAGCAAGATCCGCATTGGGTTGCCACGAGAGTGCCAGTTTTTTTTGGTCGATTCTGGAAAAGACCACTGCAGAGAGAATAGCGTGGACCTATGCTGGAAAATGTGGTGTCATGCAATTTTGTCTTTGGATCTGAGGAACCGTTGTCAGGCGTTTATTAATGCCTGTGGTGAGAAGATGCATGTGAGTCTGGATCTGCTAATTTATTGGTAGTCGCAATAGGAGTCCATGATTCCATATTTAGAGAGCCACGACTCCGTTGATTGGTGAAGCCTTTTATAAGCTTATGTTAAGTTCCTTTTGTTTTCACTTATGGTGAATGATAAAGCAAGAAGAATTAAAATAATGTTTGCATTAACATATATTGAAAAGGTTTATGGTGAATGATAAAGTAAGAAGAATTAAAATAATGTTTGCAAGCATATAATGGAAAGGCTCTTTTTTTATGGAGTGTGGATGTCATGTCATGAAAAGGGGGCAAAGGAAATTTCTCCATATTAAAGGGGAAGTATTTTTTATAAAAAATATTTTTAAGGAAAAAAAGGATTCATTTATACCTTTAGAAAAGGTCATCATGTCCAAGTAAAAGAAGTTTTTGTTTTTTTATAAGTATATGAAGGGTCATAGAAAATATTTCAAAGGTGTTTGGAATGATCATGGGACATCATGGTGAGTTGAAGTGATGTAAATGTTTTTGTACCTATGTTAAAATTGTGCAAGATGCATGTTCGGTGGTACCCAACATCCTAGTAATATTTTTGGTCCATGTGAAACTTAGTCATAAGCAAGTTTTGATTTCCATGGGTGCTAGAAGCACAAGGTATCCTTCTTATGCACAGAGACGGGATGTTGCATCAAGTGTGGAATGCACCACTGGGTAGGTACGAGGGTGGTAGGTGTACTCGTACGCTAACTTGATGTGGAATTGGAGAAGGTGAATCTTCGATTGCAAAGAGGGGAATGTGAGAAGGTTTGATCTCACTGTTGGGACCAATATTGATGAACCATGTATACCAAGAGAATTCCTATAGAACTGGAAGTTACAGTGGCTGAGGACCCATGTAATCCGGTAGATGGATTCTTCTTTATATGGACATCAATGACATGGCTAGATGCAGGTACAAAAGGAGCATGGCAGAAAATGGGAAAGTAGACGAGCAAGAAAACGAGCATGGAAAAGTGAGAGGATGAAGCAATGGATGGTGATTGGTGTAGTCACCATCAAGACATATAAAAAAAAATATGGAGCAGTTTGCATGTAAAATGGCATATGGTTGTAAGACCTGGTAAGGCATGCATACCCCTGGTAATTCATTGGTAAAGTCGGAAGATAGACCTAGGTGATATGGGGGTGTATGTGAGATCCCCAAGTCAAGCTTAAAGGGGGGATTGTTAGGGTTAACCTTGTCTCAGGAATGAGCCAAAGGTGGTTAGGTTCGACACATGGTTTGTTGTAACTCATGGTATTTTCCCAAGGTATTGCATGTAAAGAAGCCTTTATAAGGCTTGAAGAGGCTCCATTGTAAAGTGGCTTGGAGGTGAGTGGTGGCTAGCTCACTTGGGCCGGTTGACCATTTTTTGCCAGGGTAATGAAGATCTCCATTGGATGGTTTTTCCCCGCATGGGGTTTTCCAGGGTAGACTATGTGTCTATATGATTGCTTGTATTGTAATTGTTTATTTCTCTCATTATCATGCTTGTCTAAAATCTAACAACCTAGTAGTGGGGTGGAGGAGTAAGTAAGTGGTGAGGGATTGTGTTGTGATTTCTCAGGTTGTGTGACCTGAGTTTTCTACGATGGAAATGTATTGTTCTTTCTCAAGTTGTGTGGCCTAAGTTTCCTGTGATGGAAATGTATTGTGCTTTCTCAAGTTGTGTGGTCTGAGTTTCCTGTGATAGAGATCGAATTGGAAAGGGAGAGTTGCTTAGCGTGTGTATCCATGGCCTCATATTGGGGATGACCTGCTCAAGGGGCTAGATTTGTTTTTATCTAGTTTATAGGGCTAGGAGGAACATGTGAGGAACATTGACCTGTTGATGCTAGTCGCACCATATATAAAAGATAGGTATTCTCGACCTATTATTTACTATGTTATTGATGCACATGTGCCTGTGGAGTCGGATATATCTTGGTTATATAATGTTGCATAATGATTTATATGTTCATGTCTAATGGTTGGATCTATTTGCTTACTTGTATAAATTGTATTGTGCAAACGGTGGCCCAGTTGATGGGTTTTTCCACCATGGAATCTTGCCTATGTTTTCTTTATTAGATATGATTGCAATATATATGTTTACCTACTGTTAATATGCTATTATTATTCCCTTAATGGATGGGTTAAGCCCCGATAAGGTTTATATTGATTACACTAACTTTCGGTTGTAGGGTTGGGGAGAATTTCCGCTTGGAATCTTATGGAAATTGTATAGTGTTTTTTATATATATTCGTAATTATTGTTTGGAACCTAATATATATGTTTATTTTCTATTGTTTAAACTGCAAATGTATTCCCCCTATGTCTGATCTGATATGTAGTGTTTTCATGGAGGATTTACTGACTTTTGGTGACTAGATTAGGGGTTTTCCTCCTTATAAAACTATACTTTTGTAGTAGTTCCCTAAAGATCAGTTTACCATATGTTGTATGGATGTGTATTACCATGCATGTTCACCCTTGGTGGTTGTAATGTAGCCTCATAATCTTATATACTCTTTTTTATAAGATTCTAGATGAGTTTGTGATGTATCAATAGCTTATTGGATGCACTAGTTGTGAAATCGATAGTAGGTTGTAAATCTGAATTGTTGTATGGTTTATAGCCATTGATGTAAGCTATGTTTATGTTATTATTCACTATGGAAAGGTTGCATGTATTAACCCCATATCAGACCTGGTGGTGGAATGAAGCTGTTAAAGAAAAGTGTCGGAAATTGACTTACGAAGTGTCATAATTGCCTAGTTTTGTATTGAAAGAATATGAAATTTTATAATATTTCATAATTATGAATTAAATATGGTTTAAGATTAATTCCGATTGACATGGACGTGTTTATTAATTTTTATGTCCTTATTGAACAAAGTATGCACATTTGATTAGCTTTCATACATGCACGTTCTTGCATTAGGATAAACAATAGGGGAAAATTATTGTACTTGAGTGTCGCAATTGTTTAAAAGGATGAAAATTTTAATTAGCTTGCATTTAGGCATGTTGGATTAAACTTGGAAGTAATATTCCACTGTGAATTAACCTATATTCAGCCTCAATATAGGTCTACATGTTCCATTGACCTTAGTTTGGGGTTTGGGTACATTACAAGTGGTATCGGAGCTTAGGTTACAACACTATGGCTGTTGGGCCTTCTACAAATTTATAAACTTTCTGTGTATGTGCATTTGGAGATTATAAATGTGCTGTGTGAAATAAAAATAACCCCCCTTATGATAATGGAAGAATCGGAAGCTCAGTTGTATCCTTCTTTTAATTTTAGAAGCCAAGAATTATGGATAAGTTTATGATGTGTTTTGGTTGGAATTGGCTTGTCTGGTGAACTTTGAAAGGATTAATTTTCATGTTTTAAGACCTTTTCTATGATCTGTGTGTATCTGTGTTGCTTAGTAATGAAAATAAATTTTCATGAATGTTCTTCCAAGCTTTGTAATTGTTGATTTGCATATGCATGGATAGATGGTTACTTACGGTTCATTGCATGTATGTTACATTTCATATTTACTACTCAATAGATTGGTTGGTAAGTACTATGTATTGCATACCTAATGATCAGTAGATTGATTGGTCGATGATTGTGCATTTCCTCTTTACTCTTCAATGATTTGATTGGTCGATGCTTGTTACAGTGCATTGCCTCTTTTTTTGTTCAGTGACTTGATTGGTCGATGCTTGTGCATTGCCTCTTTTACTGTTCAATGACTTAATTGGTCGATTCTTGTTACTGTGAATTGCATCTCTTGTTGTTTAGTGACATGAATGGTCGATTATTAATCATTGTGCATTTCCTCATTTACTATCCATTGGATCACTTGGTAAGTGCTTAAGTATTCGGCATGGCATAATTACTGATTAGAAATTGTATAATGAATGAATACTATATGCATTGGAATGAACTAGCAAATGCATTATCAGTAGGCATTAGTTATTGCATGGTAAATAATAAGGTGCATTGCTAATTTCATACTTGATTTTATATTGTATTTCTAATTCTAGACTGCTACATATAAATTTGTCGTGCTTGAAGTTTTTTTTCTTCTTGTGATCTTCATAATCTTTGCTAGAAAATATTCTTATGATCCTTGTTAGAAAAGTATCTTTGTGATGTTTGTTAGAAAAGCATCCTTATGATATTTGTTAGAAAGGTGCCTTTGTGATCTTGTTAGAAGAGTGACTTGGTGATCTTTGTTAAGAAAGGCATCCTATGGTCTGAGTATCTTACTAAGTATCTTGTTAGAAAAATATATTTGTGGTATCTCTTATATCCTTGTAAAGTATCATAGTAATACTACATGACCTTGTTGTACGAGTATATTTATTGAAATAGTATCATTTCTAAAAGATTAACTTGTTGTATTTTCTTGTATATTCATTGGAAGTATCTCAATAATCTAGGTGCAATAGTATCTTAATGCAATTCATGAAAGTATCTTAGTAATTCTCATGCATCTTGTTAGTAATGTTTCATGCATCGTCATTATTATGAACATATCTTGATATTATTCATTGTATTTGTTGGTGAAGTGTATGCATGGGACTGATCAACTAGAATGCATTTCATGAAGGAAGATACTTGATGCATTTCACAAGTTTGGCTAAGGTACTTGATGCATTGCATAAGTTGGTTGAGGTACTTGGTGCATTGCATAAGTTTGGTTGAAGTACTTGATGCAATTCATGACTTTGGTTGGTATACTTGATACACTTCATGACCTTGGTTGGTATACTTAATGCACTTCATGACCTTGGTTGGTATACCCGATTCACTTCATGACTTTGGTTGGTATACTTGATGCACTTCATGACTTTGGCTGGTATACTTGATGTGCTTCATGACTTGGTTGGTATACTTGAAGCACTTGATGACTTTGGTTGGTATGCTTGATACACCTCATGAGATTGGTTGATGTACTTTGATGTATTTCATGTGTCTGGTTGATAAAGTGTACACCTAGTGCATTATATGTGGTTGATTGATTGGAAAGTATGTTTAATGCATCTCATGTATCTTGATAGAGTATGTACTTAATGCATGATTGAATTGATTAGAATGTGTCTTAGGTAGATGCATTTCAAGTGTTTGATTTAATGTACCTTGATATACTTCATGTATCATGGGTGAAGTAGAGTGAAATAGAATAAAAAGGAATTTATTTTCATGTGGCGATTTCATAGAATTATTTCATTATTTCATGTACCTTTAAAGTATTTCATGTGGTTAGTTAGAATTTATTTCATCTTGAAGATGTATTCTTATGTATGTTGAACAGTATACATACATACATACATACATATATATATATATATATATATATATATATGTTGCTTCTAATCGTGTGTTTGATGGAATGTGAAGAAATATATTTGTTGAATAATAGCTTTATATTATGTATCACCTTTTTTTTATCCCTGGTGTTAATCATATGATTGAATGAAATATGATTTTCAGGTGGATGTATCTTTGTTGAATTTTGACGACCTTGTAATAAGGTTTGAAGACCCTATAATGGGGATTGAAGATTGACCCTTTCTTCCTTGAGTCCACTCTACTAGTCTCGGTTCTCCCATCAGCAGTGAAGACAGACAGGTAAGTAGGTGGTAGTGGAAAGTATTGTGGTTAGAAAGATTTTATCTTTATGAGGCATGTATGGGCATGTCTGTGAGAGTTTGAAAGATGTTATCTTTCTGAGACATGTATGGGATGTTTGTTATCTCTCTGTAAAGGCAGGTATGAGTAAGTATGGATCGAAGACGATGCATTTTTTAAGGGGGAGGGGATGTAATGCCCCAATGGTAAGCCCCAAGCATGTGCAATGTTTTTATTTGATTATTGTGGTGGCACTAGGTGCCTGGACTATGGACATTATTATTATTATTTACCTATAATTAAATAATAGCTCAACATGGAAAACAAACGTGGCTAGGGGTCTTAGATTCCACATGTGAGGGGGTTGGATTTAGGAGTTGTTGCACTCCCTAACATTACTCTAGTTTTCCTAATTTTTATGTTAATGAACCATGGTGGTTTCATATGTTGGTTTGCTATATTTTCATAGATATGTCCTTAGGAAGTTAGGGTTTCTGAATGATCTTGAAATCAACTTTAAACAAGTCAGTTTGGAATTTTCACTTTATGTTTTATTCTACAAATCTCTAGACAGTTCCCCTTAGAGGAGATGAAGTGTAGATATTGAAAAAAAAATTATATGTGTTTTAGATGCTAGTATTATATAGTTTTGGAGATATGACCTCAAGAAGTTAGGGTTTTTAAATGATCATGAAATTAGCTTTAAAGAGGTCATTTTGGAATTTTCTCTATATATTTTGTTCTAAAAAGATTTAGATAGTGCCCCTTGGAGGAGACTCAATTAGAGGGATTTAACAACTTTTGGTATGCGTTTTAGATGCTAGTATGCTATAGTTTCGAAGATATAACCTCAGGAAGTTAGGGTTTTTAAATGATCCTAAAATGAACTTTAAACATGCCAGTTTGACATTTTCACTATATCTTTTATTCTAGAAAGATTTAGATAGTTCCCCTTAAAGGAGAGGAAGTAGAGAGATTGAAAAACTTGTGGTACATGTTTCAAATGCTGGTATGATCTATTTTTGGAGATATGACCTCGGGAAGTTAGGGTTTATGAATGATCCCAAAATCAGCTTTAAACAGGTTAGTTTGGACTTTTTGCTATATCATTTATTCTAGAAAGATTCGAATATTACCGCTTGTAGGAGATGAAGTAGAGATATTGAAGAACATGCAATATGGGTTTCAGATTTTGGTATAGTACATTTTTGTAGATATGACATTAGAAAGTTAGGGTCTTTGAATGATCCTGAAATAAGCTTTAAACATGTCAGTTTGGTATTTTCTCTATAAATTTTGTTTTAGGACGTTTCAAATAGTGAAAATTGGAGGAGAGGAAGTAGAGATATTGAAGTAACTAGGATACAAGTTTCAGATATTACTTTGCTTTAATTTTGGATATGTGCCCTTTGGAAGTAAGGGTTTTTGTTTAGAATGAAGTTGATCATAGGAAAATTATGAAGCGGATCAAAGGTAGATTATGAAGCAGATCAAAGGAATATTATGAATCATATCAGAGTTATATTGTGAAGACAGTGATAGAGACAATGATAGTGACATTTATAGTGGCAGTGACAGAGACAGTGACAGTGATAGTGGTAGTGACAGAGATGGAGATAGTGACAATGACAGTGATAGTAGCAGTGACAATGACAATGACATTGCTAGCGATAGTGACAGTGACAGTGACAGTGAGCGTGAGAGTGATAGTGACAAAGGTAGTGATAGAGACAATAACAGTGACAGTGACAATGGAAATGATAGTGATAGAGACAGTGACAATGATAATGGCAGTGACACTGACAGTGATAGGTTGGCATTCTTATTCATTTTAGGGTGGCAAGGTGGTGCTAGGGAATGTTGGTGCTCGTGATCTTAGGAAGTTGGAGTTTCCTTCCAGTTGGTGCTGGATAACCAGGGTGGTAGAGTGGTGCTAGGGTGATTTGAATCTCACTGAGGATTGGATTCGTCTCTATAAGTTGGAGCCTATGGATTAGGGGGTTGTAGCCTCCTTCTAGTGGGTGATATAGAATTTAGGGAGTGGGTGATTCCTTTTAGTTGGAGCTGGTAGACTCCTTTGAGTTGGTGCTCATTAACATGAAGTTGGTGCTTCCTATGAATGTAGTCTTGTTATTATATAAGAAAAACATTCCATGGTTTTCTCCCATTTGGGTTTCCACAGAAAATCTCATGTGCACCATGTATGATTTTATGTGATGATGAATGGAATTGTTAATGGTTAATGTTGCATGATGTGCTTAAGGTTAAAAATGGTAAAAAATTCTCAATAATGATTCACCTCCCCCCCTCCTCTTAGTATTGGTGAATATTCCAATGATATTTGACTTATTATTTTTACTTTACTATGATGATCTCCACAATAGGTTATTGATATGATCATATATTAAAATGAAAGAGGATAATGATGTTATCACTATTATCTTGTTAAATTATATATGTTATAATTTGTCAATGATTTTTTTATGGAGATTCAATAAGCATGATGATATTACTACTTTGGATGATTGTTATCCATTTCCCTTAAATTTATTCATAAATGTTATGCTATAAATTTGAATTGTGATATATGCTTTTATATATTTCATTATGTTATTTAGGAACTATGATATATATAATTATTTAATTGAAATTAATGAAATAAATATAATAAAGGGGGTCATAATGTCATGTCCCTATCCCATTAGCACCTTGGTCAAGTCACCATCCCATTAGATTCCCATGGGACCTAGTGAAAATCATCTATAATTTGGGAATTAAGGCTTTTACTAAGTTTTCCTAGCACCACATGGAAATAAATTATTAAAGGAAAATTAATCTAAGTCAACTGAGGAATCCTATGCAGGGTTGGGTAGGATGAAATGGAATCATAGGAACCCCATACAAGGTGTGGAAATTTTCATTAAACATCAAGAAGATTAGTGGAATATTTTGGGCAAGTAATAATTGCCTAGTAATTAATTGCTCATGATGCTCATCAAATGTTGGACCAAGTCCATAGAAGTGCTTGGAAGTTTGTTAGGATGGGAAGAATGTTGTCATGTCGCTTCCTAAGTGATCATTTGACCATGTCCCTAGCCCATCCAATCCCTATGGGTTTATGAGAATAAAAAATTAATTGTTTGGATTAATTTTGAACAAGGCATTAATAGCTAGGAAATTTAATATTTCTAATGTTTGTGATGATTCATAGTTATAGTTTATTTTCATGAATAAAGTAATGTTTGGATAAGTGTTAGTGGTTACGTGGCCACGAGGGATATTGTGGAAAAAATTGCACAAGTGCACTCTTCCACTTGGTAAGGGGCTAAGCCTTGTAGGTTGTAGCAAGGCCTCAATCCTTGGATCCCCTATTTGGTTTGGTTGGTATTCCTCCAAGTGATCATGCAAGAAATTGTTAGTGTAGTTCACATTTAAACATGAAAATATTGATAAAAACAAAATGAAATATATGGGGGGAGAATGAAAACTTCAGCAACAACCAAATACATGTTAAACCACTCTTGTATTGCCCAATGGAATAGTTGTACAACACCTAGGAGGTGAAGGCTTCAAGGGAAACAATCTCCCTTAGCAAATCCTTTCTGGTCCAAACTAAATGCTAAGTAGATGGAAGAACAAGGAGAGAAACACTTGCCCCTAGATGGAAGGTGACAAGGGAGCTTGGGAATGCTTACTATGGTAGGAAATGGTGGGCGATGAGGAAGGTCCAACTCAAATCCAATAGGATAACCTTGCTTTGATTTATCTCTACCAAATGCATGCTAATGGATTTATTTTATAGGCCAAGAGGTGGCCAATAAAAAACTAGATCCAAATGTGGTGATATGCATTCTTTATGTTGATGACACCTTACTAGATGAATCACTGAAATGTCGCATGTGTGCTAATTTTAGGCATTAATGGATGCCCCCTGATGTATGAGGTTCAAAGGGTACTGCAGAGCCGATAATGCATCATGTTTTTCTACTATTTATCTCTTTTTCTGTAGGACAAAGCATATGTGGAAAAAATAAGGTTCTCCCATGGGGGAAGATTGTTGGTGACGACCGTTGGATCTGTAATAAAGAATAGTTTTTATACAAACGAGACGGGCATACCCATGCTCGTGAAATGTTGTCAAAGGAATTACAATGAGAGAGGACCAAGGTGTCGACTCTACTATACTGTCGGGACTGGGATGAAGGTGGATTCAATCCATGTCTAAGTAAATTCCCTAGGAACTACTGCAGAATATTGAAGAAGTGGAACTGTTAGTGACCATGATAAACCCACTAGGGTGGGGGACGAAACTGGTATGTAAATATGCCTGAGAGCTTTAGTTATACCAAATAGACTTCTACCATGATTTCCAAATTTGAACATTTCTACCTTCAAAAGTACATTTCCCCGTGATGCGATGATGTGTTGACGTCGAGCATAGGCGAAACCACTTAGTTAGGGAGCACTAATGACTCTCCCTACTAAGTTCGAGGTGATCCCTTATAGTGATTGAAATGGATCCGAAGGTACAACTGCAACTACTGCAACTCTCAGAATGTATTGTTTTGACATCGACGAGAGCTGAAGCACTCGATAAAACGAGAGTCTTATCCTAAGAAGTGAGATTATATTGTAACTGACTGGTGGACAAACAAACCTAACACAAGACTAGTTGATAAGTGTGGGGATCATAACTTCCTTTGATCGATGTAAACATGGAGAGTAGGAACGACAGCTTTTTGTTTGGGAATGGCATAGATTGAAATAGTCAGAGACAAACTGCAAATGAAAGGGCTTTGATGGATACGCAAATTGAAGGGTAATGGTAATCAGAAAGACAATCACTGCTGAACCTAGGGAGACTCAAATACATCGATCAAAGGTGACCATGGGTTGTTGCCAAAATAATATGATGTTCCCTCAATGTGAGGTGATGAGGGAACTTGTTTGTACATAAATAATATTGTTGGGTTCCCCACAGTTTTGGTTGTATTGGCGGACCAATTTGATGATGGAGGAATCCCCACGGTTTTGAGTGGATCAGGGGACACTTTCCAATGATCAAATGAGGTTAACTTGCAAACACAAAGACAAGTGCCTCATGAAACAATGCCATGCAGTGTATACCTATGGGATAACTGAATAGAACTGATTACTTTTGAGGGTCAGGGGGGGCATAGGTGTCTTTGTGGGGGTGATGATACAAGGGTGATTGTGAAGGGAAAAGTTCTCATGGAGGCATGTGAGGGATATGTGAATCATTCTCGTAACATGTGACGGGGGATCTGATGAGGTCTACTTGGTGGAGTAAGTGCGCAAATGGAAAATGATACTTAAAGGGAGGGTCTTTTCAAGCTGGGTCAGATTCCTCAGACTTGTGGAGGGTCGACATCATGGGTGTCAATTGATGATTAGGATGGAAATGGTGCGACTACCCATGGGGGAACATTCTATTCACTGTGATGATGTTATGGCACATCAATACTAGGAATGAGGGATCGATGGTTATCAACGAGAATACTGGTAAATGCATTGTAAGCATAGGGAAAACATTTCCTATATTCTAGTTTCGGAATGATACCTGTAAGAGAAGCCTATAACAATTGATGATGAATGGATTTATTTTCTTATAATGGAAAAACAAGAGTCTCCTGAATGTCTCGGTCGTAATCTTGCACATACAACGCACATACCCAAGTGTAGTAAAGAACCTGACCAAGGTATTAACAATGCAGAAATAATAACCAGAAACATAGTGCACATTTCCCTGATGTTTAGGCAACATGCGATGGTTATGGGGGATCCAAGTCTTCATTGGAAGATAATGAATCACTACAACTGAGGACACCAGCCAAAGGGGATTCAACATCGATGGTATTCGATAAAGTAGGTGTTGCCTCCTCGGTTTATTACCTCTGCGGTGTTATACAAAGCGATTGTAATTGAACTTGTAGTCTCATTAGTTTGAGACGTGCTTGCTGTTCGACACGCAAAATGGGGCATTGAAAGGAGAAGTGGGTGGTCTCTCCACAAGATCGGCAAGGTCTTGGTACATGTGGATGTAAGCGTTCTTGGTCTTCCTAAGTGTTGATTTTCTCCATTATGCACATGATAGTGCTAGGAGGGAGCATATGGGCAGAGTTCCCACATGGCGAGCATTCATTGTCTGATGATGTCATCATGAGTTTAGATGGGTCTTGCGACATTGTAGGCTCTACCACGTTTTCTGCAGTTGGTGCAACTTCTGCGGGAGCGACAATTGACGATGTTGTTGTTGTGGTGATCACATTAATAGATTCTACTTCCTGTGTTAGGAAGGGGGGTTCCTCAATTGTGACTTGAGTGAGACGAATGGTTTTCAACGCCTCTTGGTATTGAGGGAGTTTAGGGAAATGGTGCGTATAGTGCCCATACTGAGTGCAGATGGAACATGTGTGATTCGTACGCAATGGTTTGGAATTAGATGTTGTTCGGGTACACAGGGTACTACCAAAGGACCGAAAACCAAGAGCAACCACTTCACACAAATAGATCACAGATCAACACACCGATGTTTTTACGTGGTTTAAACCCTCTTGAGGGAAACACTCCACGACCCCGGCCAAATAGCTTCTATGGGACAATCTATTATGCAAAGAAAGAAAGTTACAAATGAGCTTCTCATAATCGATCAACTAAACAATGACCCTCCATGATCTTTAAATAGAGATCATGGACCAATCGGGTGTTAAGCCACGGATCAAGGTTAGGTTTGATCTAAGAGAAGTTGAGCCGTTGGATCACTCTATGTCGGGAACATATTGTGACCGTCGGATTAAGTATTTACAAATGCATACTAATGCATACTAAAGAAACACACTATCCCTAACGGATATATTACACAAGTTGATCTTAACTAACTCCTAAGTGTCTAAATATCCTAACATCCCCCCTTAAGAACAACTTAGGATAGGATTGAAGGATTTACAAAAGTGACACTATTAGGAGAACGAAGGAGGCATTAGAGCCTATCCCCCCTTAATGACAAGTTCCTGAACTCCTAACATAGATCGAAGTTTAGAAAACTTCGCTTCTGTAAGAGACTTGGTGAAGATGTCTGCAACTTGATCATCTGTAGGGAAAAAGAGCACTTCAAGAACACGATCATGAACAAGATTTCTGATGAAGTGCATATGTAGCTCAATGTGTTTGCTGCGTTGATGTAGAACTGGATCTTTGGCAAGCTTGATGGCACTTTGATTGTCGCACCAAAGTGGAGTAGGCTACTGCTGCTCAAATCCAAACTCTGAAAGGATCTGTCGAAGCCATAAAGCTTCCTGACTGGCATTAACTGCTGCTCGATATTCTGCCTCTGCTGAAGAAAGAGAAAGAGCTTGTTGTTTCTTACAAGCCCAAGTAATAGGTCCAGATCCTAGACTGAAAACATAACCTGCAGTAGACTTTCGATCATCAGGATCGCTGGCCCAATCTGAATCAGCGAAACCAACCAACAAAGGTTTCCCCCTTGTACTATAATGAATCCCAAAATGAACTGTACCTCGAATATATCGAAGTATTCTTTTAGCTGCTTTCTAGTGACTTTCATGAGGTGTCTGCATATAACGGGCAACACGACCAGCGGCAAAGGAAAGGTCAGGACGGGAATGAGTCAAGTATAAGAGACTACCAAAAAGCTGACGATATGAGGTGGCATCGACTTCAGGTGAAGTACAAGTGGCAGAAAGTTTGACTCCAAACTGGAAGGGAGAAGGGGTTGGTGTACAATCTTCCATGTGAAAGCGACGAAGAAGGTCACAAGCATACTTAGACTGAGAAAGAAAGATTCATTCTTTGGTTTGCAGGACTTGGAGATCAAGAAAATAATGCAAATGTCCTAAGTCTGACATTTCAAAATTTTGTTTAAGACTGGATTTCACATGGGTTATAAGCTTAGGGTCACTACCAGTAAGAATAAGGTCATCAACATATAGAACAAGTATGATGAGATGGTTTCCTAATTTCTTGGTATAGACATTGGGGTCAGAATGACATCTAGAAAAACCAGTGTCAAGGAGAAATTTATCCATTTTGGAATACCAAGCTCTAAGAGCTTTCTTAAGGCCATATAAGGATTTCTTAAGGTGGTAGACAAGGCTAGAGTTATTCTGAACATAGCCAGGAGATTGTTCCATGTAAATTTCTTCCTGTAAATCACCATGTAAGAAGGCAGACTTGACATCCATTTGATGGAATTCCCAGTTGTGTAAGGCTACAAGGGAAAGAAGAAGGCGGATGGAGTTCATTTTTGTGATGGGAGCAAAGGTTTCATTGTAGTCAATCCCTTCAACTTGGGAAAAAACTTTGGCAACTAACCTTGCCTTAAGTCTTTCAACACTTCCATCTGATGCATACTTAGTTCTATAGATCCATTTACATGTGACAAGTTTTTTTCCTTTTGGAAGAGGTACAAGATCCCAAGTATCGTTCGCCATTAAGGAACGATATTCTCCATCCATGGCTGCATCCCAATCTGGATTCCCTGAAGCTTCTGCAAAAGTTTCTGGATCATGATTCTCGGAAACTTGAGCCAAAAGAGAAGAGGCTCACTGAAACTGAGAACGTGTTCGACGTTGATCTCTAGGATCATCGACAAGATCACCAGCTACTTCACATGTTGAACGGACCCATCGAGGAAGCACTTGTGCTAGTGCAACTGGAGGAACATGAGCAAGCGGAGGTGGATTTTCATCCTCACTGTCATCATCAGAAACTGGAGTTGGAATCTGTCAAGGAAGTTGGAAGAAGAAGAAGAAGGCACAAATGCCGAATCAGGCTCGCAGGCCAAAGATGGCACAATCGCCGAGTTAGGCTCGCAGGCCAAGAGATTTTCATCAAATTTAACATCTCTTCTAATGATTATATCATGAGAATGTGGTTGAAGAAGTCTATAACCTTTTACATCTTCAGAATATCCAACAAATATGCACTTTTCACTTTTAGGCTGCAATGCTTTCCGTTTTTCATCCGGAATGTGAGCCCATGCTTCACTACCAAACACACGGAAGTGACTTACATCAGGTTTAGTTTTACTCCATGCTTCTTCCGGTGTTATACCTTGTAATGATTTAGTGGGGGTGCGATTAACTATGTAATTTGCACAATTTATGGCTTTAGCCCAAAATTGAAGACTTAGTCCCTTAGATTGGATCATACAATTAGCCATTTCTTTTAAGGTGCGGTTCTTCCGCTCAGCTACACCATTTTGTTGTGGTGTATATGGAACAGTGTGCTGTTGTTGGATGCTTTGTTTAGTGTAGAAAGTAGTGAACTTTTTGTTAACATATTCTCCTCCATTGTCAAATTTTAACTTAATAATTTGATAACCAAATTGTTTTTCAACAAGGGCCTTGTAGGCCAAGAACATGTTAAATACTTCGCTCTTAAGTTTTAGGAAATAAACCCAAGTGCGTCTGGTGTAATCATCAATGAAAGTTAAGAAATATTTGAAACCAGAAAATGAAGCAAATGGAAGAGGACCACACAAGTCACTATGCACAAGCTTCAAGGGAACCGAGGCGTGCCAAGAGGCACGTTTGTCAAAACTGTCCTGGTGATGTTTTCCGAGTACACAACCGGAGCAAACACCATCCCTGCAAGATACCATCGGAAGACTTGTCACCATATTTTATTTACATAGTTGTTGCAATGAGCGATAATTTAAGTGACCAAATCGCTCATGCCAAAGTTTGCTCAAGTTATCACTATGAGCAATAAAAACTGAGGAGAAAGGTGATGACCCAAAGTTGTTAAACTTGTACAACCTGGTAATATCATCAACAATTCTAGTAGCTAGGACCCGTTGAGGATCTTTAAAATCTTTGATTACAACTTGGTGAGGTCTAAAGGTCATAGTTTTACCTTCACCAGAATGAGTGATCTGATAGACTGATAACAAATTGCAGGAAATTCTTGGAACACATAGTACATCACTAAAATGTCCATTATCTACTGGAACTGTTCCAGCTCCTACAACACTTAGAGATCTATCATCACCAACAAATATTTGTTTGGTGTTACTTCATGCATAGTAGAAAATATGGCTTGATCCTTAGCCATATGATAAGATGCTCCAGAATCAATGAGCCATTCATTTGAAGTAGAAGAAGAAGATGCATTATAAGAATAACCAGAAGCATAAAGTGCATGTCCATGAGAGGCAGATTTTGAAGACGAATCTAGGCTGATGTGGTGCTTCTTCATTGCTGCTTCCAAGGATGCCATCTTCTTGAAACACTTAGATTCATCATGATTATCTTTCCCGCAATAGTTGCAATGACGCTTAGTCTTCTTGCCTTTTGGCTTGGATCCTTTGTCATTTTGTAAAGAAGGAGCTGACTGAGAGGGTTTGGGACCCTTGTTTGAATTATTATTACAAAAATTTTGTTTCTTGGGAGGCTTGGACTTTTCTTTCTGTTGGGACAATAGGGCTTTCCCAGATGTATCTGCATTGTTGATTATTCCAAGATGAATGGGTTTATCTTGCTCTCTAATCAAGGAATCACAAAAGGATTCAAGACTAGGCTCTTGATAGCTAGCTGCATTTAAGGATTCTTTCATGGAGTAAAATGTAGATACAAAAACATAATATGTAGGTCCAAGTTTGGAAAGAATATGATAAATGCATTGTTTGTCTTCCTTCTTAATCTTACATTTTGCACATAAGAGTTTAAGAGTTTTGTACTTAGATAAATAGTCTTGAATGCATGAAAAGTCACTTGGATTTAAAGAAATCAACTCATTTTCGAGTTGGTGACCTCGAATTTCATTATGTTTACCAAACACAGATTCCAACTTGTCCCAAGCAGCATCAGGTTCATCAATTCTAGATATGTGGAATCGCAAATCAATAGAGATTGACATCCCAATCAATCCACGAGCTTCGTCACATCTATTTGCCCATTTTATTTTCTTATCATCATCAGTGGGTTCGGTTTCTTTCCCTGAGGTAATTCTGAAAAGTCCCCTACTTCGTAGAACATCCTCCATACGAGATTTCCATGAAAAATAGTTGGAACTGTTAAGTAGAATATCACAAGGGGCGGCCATATTTGTAAATTAATGGTTGTAAAAGCAAAAACCAATAGTCTGGATGCGAATAGCTCGAAAAAATAGGCGATTTAAAAAAAAACGGCACTGAAAACTGACTCTGTATGATGAAGTTATGCTTGAACAAAGAAACTGTTGAAGATGTCCCCAATAGTGACGTGGCAGCTAGAGAATGTCCAGCAAAAAAAAAGAACCCCCCTCTTCCCAAGATGAACCTTTTGACAATCACTTTACAAGAAAGTTGCTTTAAGTGAACCACTTTTGTAAAATAAGTGATTTCACTTTTACAATGATATTACTTTTAAATAGTGCAACAATAAAAAAAACTTAAGTGACTCACTTGTATTTTTATTTTTTATTATTTAAGTGAGATGCACTTTTACAATAAAGTAACTTGAAAATAGAAATTGCATGCACTTTTTGTTTTAAAAGTAACTTCCTAAGACTTGAACTCAAGACCTATTAAGGAATAAAACAACTTGTACCAAGTGAGCTAGATTAAAAGGTATATAAAATATGGGAATGAGGAAGGGGGCTCTTTTTTTTACTATTCTTGCTCGGTTTGCGTGCTTGCCATTTTTCCTGCAAAACACACCACAAATCAAAACAAAAAAAACTTTTCCACACTTGTAAAGTTAGATCTCGTTAGCTTGTCTGGAAAGTTTACGTTTTCTCTATGTTTCTGATTTGCCGAGATCGCGCAAGGTGCACGGCAAAGAGCATACGCAGCCGAGAAAAACCCTTTCCCTTTCTGTTTCTAGTTTGCCGAGATCGCTCAAGGTGCATGGCAAAGAGCATACGCAGACGGGAAAGCAACAATCCGAACCTAAAAAAAAATCTAACAGTAAAAAAAATGATAAAATATGAGTTTTTTTTTTTTTTTAAAACAGAAAATAAAAAAATGCGTCACTGTAACATTATACCTTCAGATATGATGAAATATGCGTTTTTGGGGCAACCGGGAACCGTTTTCGATCAAACAAAAACTATTTCCCAATGGAAACGACGCTCTGGACGCAATGGAACACCTCCCACAACCCAGAAATGCACAGAAATACTAGAACCAGAAACCCTTTCAAGTTTCGGCAACTATAGTTCAAGATCTAGATCATAACCGGAAGCGGCTCTTCATAAAAGCTCTGATACCATGTTCGGGTACACAGGGTACTACCAAAGGAACGAACACCAAGAGCAACCAATTCACACAAACAGATCATAGATCAACACACCGATGTTTTGACGTGGTTTAAACCCTCTTGAGGGAAACACTCCACGGCCCCGGCCAAATAGCTTCTACGGGACAATTTATTATGCAAAGAAAGAAAGTTACAAATGAGCTTCTCATAATCGATCAACTAAACACTGACCCTCCATGTTCTTTAAATAGAGATCATGGACCAATCGAGTGTTAAGCCACAGATCAAGGTTAGGTTTGATCTAAGAGAAGTTGAGCTGTCGGATCACTCTATGTCGGGAACATATCGTGACCGTCGGATTAAGTATTTACAAATGCATACTAATGCATACTAAAGAAACACACTATCCCTAACGGATATATTACACAAGTTGATCTTAACTAATTCCTAAGTGTCTAAATATCCTAACAGATGTGGGCGAGGGATGTGTTCCCCCTTTCACCATTGGTGGAGCATGGGTGATGCTAACGAGAATGTTGGAGAAAATTTCTTAGCTCCGATAGAGTAGGACATAGGTTTGTTGCATAGCCTTGCTTCCTGCAAAGAAAACATGGTGGTGTAACCCTTTGGTTGGGAGTATTGATTATCACTAGGGCTTTTAACTCTTGTTGGTTGATTCCCCCTTCTTTAGGATTAGCGGTTTCTATTGAATTGGATGTTGGATTGGCTAATAGGGGACCTTTCAACTTTGGTTGTTTGGTTCCCCCATTGGTGGTCTTATCAACGACCGAATGTGGTTTAGTTTATGTTGTCATAGGTTGGGCTGTCGTAACTGGATGTTTTACGGGCCTTGCAGTCGTACTAGCCGAAACATGGACAAACTCATAATGGGTGACTGGTTTGGAATCCATCTCTGGGAAGGGTGGTGTAAGGTACCAAACTGGGATTCCCAAACTTATCCTAGGTAGAGTTAACTGAACCATAACCAACGTCCCTTGTACACCCATGGGAGGATACAAGAATAGGATTTGAAAAATAGGTGGTACCGATGGACTCAACGTTTTTTCACTGCCACGACTCAGCGGTGGTGCTAATGACAATGGTGAGGTGGAGGAAGCTCCATTTTCAATGGTGAAAATTGTGCACATTAGGCCATCGGTCGATGTAGGGATCTTAGGTGGTGGTCCTGTATATGCTCCTAACAAATTGGAGTCCTTGTACATACCGGGGGCAATGATAACATATGGTTGATCATCACCCAGTATAGTCGGTAGGACATTGTAAGGGTTTCTTATGGTATTAGGGTCATAGTAGTTAAGTTGGTCGAGGGTAACTACCTTTCCATTTAACGAAAACATCATGATACAGAAGACTAAGGAGGCAACCTCCTTCATGACGTACATGTAACTATGCCCCAAGATGATGTTGTAGTCGATTTTTGTGTCAACTAATTCGATATTGATCATAACCATGTTTCCCTCCATCTCTATGGGGACATTTTGGTACAATCCTCTTGGTTTGGATGGTCTCCCATCATACACGTGAAGAGCAATAGATGAGGGGACTAGCTCAAGAGATCCTAATTGTTTCCAGACTTTTGTGGACTTGACGCAAGTGGATGCTTCTTCATCGATGATACAACGATGGATCATGACGTTTTTTACTGTTATTGGAACTTGAAATGTGACTGATGACGGTAGCATTAGAGAGATTTTGAGGTCAAAAAATGGCCTCCTAAGAGATGTACTACAAAAATATGAGATATATTAAAATATTATGAATTGGGGGTTTTATGGGGTAGGTATATATGACAAGTCACCTCCCACACCATTTTCTATGCACAATATAAATAACCATGGTTGAGTTGCTTTTCAAAATTCACTAGAAATAAAATTAATAAAATAAGTCTACATTGATGTGACTAAGATTCATTGTAAATTCCCAAAAATTTATTGTCCTTTAGCATTTATTTGTCTTGAACTTGCAAATGAAATTAAATAATAAAAAATATTTTTAAGAGCTATTTTTTTAATTTTATGTTGACTTTTTATATTTATTACTTTTCTCATAAATTTAATATAATGTAATTTAATTGAGAATTTATTTACATGTAAAATGTTAATAATATTATTATAATCCACATTGCATTATTATTATTATTATTTATTAAACCTATTATTATTCTTTATTAGTTTGACATTATGTTATTAAATAGAATGGAGTGAATATATAATTTAAAATTTAGAACATAAAAATGATAATATATTATTTTATAAAAAAATGTGAAAGGACTTTCTTTATGAATTAAGAGTACTTTACTTGAAAATGACAATAATATTATTTTTTGAGAAAGTGTGAAAAGACTATCATTATGAGTACTTTACTTGAAAATGACAATAATATTATTTTATGAAAAGACTATCATTATGAGTACTTTACTTTATGACTTAAAAGTACTTACACCACTACCTTGGTTAACTATGTGTTTTCATCCACCATAGAAAATTTGACAAATAAACATTCTTAACTCATGCAATGCCACCTCACCAAGGGGGATAATGTCATCTACTAAAATGTGATTGGTTGTTTTTTATAATACATTTTCTTTGTTTTGAGGCCATTTTTTGACCTCAAAATTTCTCTAATGTCACATATCACCTTTGTCAATATCAAAGGTCATGAGGTGCGAGTCGAAAGGGTCGATGGCACCAAGTGCATTGAGTAATGTCTTTCTATGTGTTGGGAAAGACTGTAACACTTCTAATGTGGACATAGCCATAGGGTATTGAGCCCAAACCTGACCCAAACAGTGTTGTACAAGATCACTTCGAAAGTAAAATATGATGCAAGTTATTTAAGTGATTATTGATTGACAATAAAGGAGATAAGTAAAGAGCTCTACAATGGATAGACATTTGCTAGATTGTAATCTTATGTTATACATTACTAATATCCAAGCAATTGCTTTCTAATTAAATATTTATTGGAAAATAAAAGATTTGGATAAAGAATTTGACTAGACATGACCATGCATGTTCCCTATTGATTTGATTCATTCCCAAGTTTTGCTTTACAAAAAGTACATGAAAACCTAAATATATACCTCACAAAGATAAAAATACGAGGTCTTTACAAGATAAAGGTGAGTGATTTGAAAATTTAGATAAGAAAGGGAAATCCTAAACTAAAGCAACTTCTTAATTTTAATGAAAATAACAGTAATTGTCAAAATTTAATGGAATTTGCAGATGCTTAAAAACAAATGAACCATTCAAAATATTTCCCTTTGATTAGTGTAAAATAACATTTTTTTGTAAAATATCTTTAGTATGACGTAGGTGGCTCTATACATCTAAGTACTTAGTGCCAAGCTCAATCACCCTTATATAATCTAACATTACAAAACCTTTTCCTTTTACAAATTATAATTTTATCACATATTCAAAATTTAAAAGCATTTTTTATAATTAAAAAAATACAAATACCTCTTTTATATGAATACTTTGAGACAAATTTAAAATATTTAAAAATCCAAAATATTATAATATTATATTTTGTAATACCATATATTATAATATACAAATATCTCCTTCAAAATATTATATATTATAATAAAGTAGCTTTTTTCCTTAACTCTTAAAACCTCCTTTTATTAAGTCGGCAACATTACTTAGTATGCTCGAGTTCTTGGATCATTGCATCCCTAAAACGACTAAATTCTTCAAATATGGACTACCAACTATTGCAAGTTTCCTAGATTCGTTGAGCATACTTAACAACTCAGATGTTCGTTAATATCCTCAGTAGCTTGAGAATGAATTTATGTAATGTACCTAACTTTATTTATGGAAGTAGTTGTGTCTCCTCGGTACTATATATGCCAGTCTTCTTGATTGCATATCAATCTTATGTTGTATCTTCACATTTATTATTCAATTATTTTATGTCCATAGGACATTATGGACTTTTCCTTCTTATGTATGCATATGGCATCCTTTGACTACTGTAAGATATGTCACAAGCGGTAAAAATGAAGTTTGACCCTTGTTTTCCGCTGGCCAAATTCGTTATTCCTATGGCGTGGTGAATTTCCCTGGGTTAGTCACCTAGTGGGATGAGTATTTATGCCTATGGTTGTCTTTGTGTGCACTATATTTACACCTGAATGCATTCCTAGGTTGCTATTAACATTATTCATAAGTTGAGATTCTTAACAAAAATTAATGCTCACTCTTCTCCGGCATAAATAACGCACCCAATAACCAAACAACAACCTATATTCGATTTGCAATACCTTTTCTTATTTTTTTGTTTTTTTTAAGAGTAGACCTATCTAGTTATCTAAAAAATGGTATATTGAGTGGGTTTGGTCCAGGGATTAGTTCATCTCTTTATTGGGGTCACAAGGTCAAACCCTCTTGACACTTCCCTTTAACAAACAACACAAGTTAGACCGATAGCAACCCACAGGATACTCAAAATCCCGCTACTAAACTCAAAATCGCAGAAGTAAACTAAAAAACGCAAAAGAAACTATCACGGATAATCATAGAAGAATATCACAAAGGAAAGGAATATTAATATTGCAATGTTCAAAATGTTTTGAGGCTACTTCTCTTATACAACGTGATTACCCTATTCTATAAAACAATGACTAATATGCTACCATATCTTATTATACTATCAAATTTATTATTCTAGACATTTTTCTAGAATTTAGTATTTATCTCGTGAGGGAAATACAAAACCAATATTGCATCGCTTGCATCAACTGGAAATGAATCAGATGTTAGATCCAAAGCTAGTCTTCAACCCATACATAAAGGAGATCTAAATATTTGTAATAAAATAACTTTCAAGTAGATTAGTAAATACACATACAAGCTAGCAACACCACTAGGAAATGCTAGGGAAAAGATAACTAGAATAATAGTAGACCTAGTTGTTGATGTTGTTTATTCATGGTTAACACTTAAATTTCACACACATGCGACATTTTGGCTAATCTTGCAGTAAGGCGTCATCAACATGTAGCATGCATCCCACCAAAGACATCCTCATCAGATCCAAAAAAATCATGAGTCCAAAAATGTCAAAATACATTCAAAAGAATAGATAGCACAGATCAAGCCATGTTAGCCCGCACTACAACGTGCATTATCAGTTCTATGCACGCGTTATACTAGTGTGGATTTTCCTTTGAAATCCGCGTGACTGTATAAAACGACGTGATCTCAACCACCAACCATGCATCGAAGGCTCATGAATGCTCCCTCACCAACTGAAATTTGAATTTGGCTCTTCAAGCATTGAATAGCCCCCTTTGTGTGATTTGGAGCTACTTCATGAGGTGTTGGGATTCACACTTGGATCTAGATGTTTCTTGGCCACCTCTTGGACTATAAAAAGAATCCATGGGCATGCATCTAATAGGATAAATCTAGAGAAAGGTTATGTTGTTGGAATTGTGTTGGAACTTCTTACACCTCTTCCCATACCTACTAGCATCCTACAAGCTCCCTTTCCACCTTCCTCCAAGGGGCAAGTATTTCTCCCATTTGTTCTTTCAAGTTATTTATCATTTAGTGTGGACAAAAAGGACCTCCCTAAAAGATATTGTTGGCTTCCCTTGAATTCCACACCTCATAGGTGACACTTCATGTAACAAGCTTGGCCATTGGGAAATATAAATTGGTTCTAGCATTTGGCTCTTGTGGTTTGCATATTATCATTCCCTTTGCTTTGTTTCAAGTTATTTTCAAATTTTGTTTTATTTTGCTAATAAGAACCTTGTAAGATAAATTTAAAGTCACCCACATTTACTTTTTGTAACACAATATTGGGCCTTGTTGACAACAATAAAGGCTTTCTCCCAAAGTGGGAAGTGTTGCACTTCTTTGTGCAAATTTTCCCACAACAGTATTTATGGCAACTCCACTATATTTTTGTTCATCTCTCTTTAACTAGGTTTTTATTTTCTAAATAACTAATTTTGGGTGCTTGTCTTGTGCAAGTGAAGAGGTCCACACCTTTCAATCCTAGAATTCGGCCTCCTCTTGGCCTACATTGTTCTTTACACAACCGCACGGACCTCGACGCCCTAAGTGCGCTACCCGCGCAGATTTCTCTTCGACAACCGCACTTCCTGTGCATTTTAAAAAACCCTCGCCCATGCGGTAATTTTATTTCTACTAGTGCAGCTTTGATGTGTTGTAAATCCGGTACTACACACCAGTGATTACAAATTCCACTCTACTACACATTTTTTTCTATGTTTTCCACGCTACTATCATTTATTTTTGTTTTTATCAATTCTTCTTACAATCTTTCAATCCCATTGACTGCTCACTAGTGAACCAGAATTAAATTAACTTGCAATAGTTAGTTTTTATTTAGTAATTATCCCACTTAGACCAAGATTAGGGAGTAAAGAGCCATTCTCTCTTGAAATATACTTAGGTAACCAACTTTGGAGCTTTCAATGGGCCTCATTGTTGTTTCTAGTATTCAAGACATCTCATGTTCTTTGTTTACTTTGTATGTTTTTAAGCAAAGTGTAATCCACTTTTGCACACAAGCAAGGACCTAAAGACTCTAATATTCAAAAGTATACTCTTTAACTCGCACTTCATGTGAGCTTGGTGAATCTAAAAAGGGTAAGAAGTGTGAAATACCTCCATTGCACACTTTTAATTCATTAGAATTTTGTTGGAAAGCACCATTAGTGTCTTTTAGAGTTGAAGTTAAATCTCCATTTGCATTTATTTTCAATCTCTTTATCTAAATTCTAACAATCAATTTTCTTATCTCACATGTGTTTGCATCGCTAGCACACACTAAGGGACCTAACAAATCTTGATTATTGAGAATATATGCCTTTGTTTTACTATGTTGGAAATTTGGTTGTCATTGATGTCAACCTTAGTAAAGAGCCACAAAGAAAAATCTTGAAGCAATGAGTATGGAATGATGAAGTGCCATGAGGACAAGTCAAGCAAATGATAAACAAATCAAGCAAGATCATGAAGTAAACCTTAGCAATGGTTTGAAGTGTTATAGTTTGAAGAGAAGCAATAAAGCGTGAAGAGCATTGATGATGTTTCTTGAAGTGATGTCAACATTGAAGTCATGAAGTCACATGAATAATGAAACAACATTGAAGTCTTCTAAAGCAATGAAATGTCAACAATAATCCCTTAATGAAGTAACCTTGAAGTAACTCTAAGCAAGAAGCAAATATTGAAGTATTAAAGTAATGATGAAGCATCTTGGTAAAGTTCCAACACTTAGCAATGTTGAAGTGTCAATGCTAGCCTCCACAAAGAAAAGGTCATCCCTCTTCCTCTCCTATACACAATGCTAGCAAACACACAAGGAAATGTTGCAAGTATTCCTACTTGTGAAGGGACATGTCGGCCCTGTTAACGCCTAAATTTCACACACACGTGACATTTCACCGATTCTTCTAGTAAGGCGTCATCAACATAAATAATGCATCTCACCACAGGAATCATCAACAAATTCAAAAGACAACATGAGTCTAAAATTCCCAAGATCATTCAAAGCAAGAGGTCGCGTGGCTGAACCATTGTTAACATGCGCTATAGCTCAGGTTTTAGTTCAGTTCCCACGTGATACTCGCATGAGTACTCCTTTGATAGTTGTGCTACTGTCAAAACGGCGGGACCACCTACTTCTTATGGTGCATTGAAGGCTCTATCACCTCCAACGATCCGAATTCAACTCCTCACACACTTGGTGGCATTAAATATCCCCATTGGTGTACCTTGGAACTAGTTCATGGAGGATATGGGTTCAAATTTGGATCTAGTTGTTTGTTAGCCACCTCTTAGCCTATATAAGGAATCCATTGGCATGAATTTTGTAGAGAGAAATCAAGAGAAAGGTTATGTTGCTTGATTTGTGTTGGAGGTTTCTCATAGCCTACCTATTCCTATCATTGTAAGCATTCCCAAGATCCCTTGCCACCTTCCTTCAAGGGTAAAGAGTTCATCTCCATTGTTTTACCATTTACTTAGCATATAGTTTGGACAAAAATTCCTCCCTAAGGGAGATTTTTGGATTCCCTTGAATCCCACACCTACTAGGTGTTGTACAACTTGACCATTGGGAAATACAAAGTGGTTTGGCATACCTTGGATTTTTCATTCTCCCCCCATCTCTTTTATTTTGCATTTTATTCAAGTTTCTTTGTTTTATGTGAATTCCACTAACAATCTACTACAAGATCACTTGAAGGAAAACCAACTAACCACACACAGGGGATCCAAGGACTAAGCCCTTATTGCAGCCTACCTATCCCCTTACCAAGTGGAAGAGTGCACACTTGTGCAATTTTTTCAACAATAGTTCTAATAGCGACTCCACTTATTTTTGTTAATTTCTTATTAAACTAGGTTGTTTTATGCTAAGTAATTAACTCTTGGTGTTTATTATTTGCAGGAAATCAGGTCTACCACCTCTTGCTCTAGAATTTGTCCCCTTTCCGGCCATAATTAATTCTTACACAGTAGTACGGATCCCGACCTCTTGGCCATGCTACCAGTGTGGAAACGTCTTCAACAGTTCCGCTACAAGTGCAGGTAATCAGTTCATGACCTGTGTGACCTCCCGTAGGTTGGCCAACGCACCTTGTTTGTGTTCTGCCTGTGCTACTAGTGCATCTGTTTTGTATTTTTCCGCGTTACCACGCAGTAGAGTATTGTTTGTCCGCGCTACAGTCTTTTTATTTGCTTTTTATCTGCATACTACAATCTGGAAGCCCCATTGCTGCTTACTAATGAACTAAAATTAAGTTAATTTGCAATAATTACTTACTTTTTTAGTAATTAGTTCACCTAAACCAAGATTAGGAAGTAAAGAGTTCATATCTCTCGAAACTTACTGTTGATGTATATGTAACTTCAGAATGTATTTCACATATATGTATATTGTATTCCTATAGAGATGGTATTATTCCTCTATAAGGAAGTGTCGTCATTTATATTGTAAGTGTCGTAACTTATACTTGATGGGTTATTAGACCACCTTGTTTGGGGTCGGCCCTGTATAAGTCATGTGGGTCAAAGGGTTATTAGACCACCCTATTGGGGGTCGGCCATGTGGGTCAAAGGGTTATTAGACCACCCTATTGGGGGTCGGCCCACTCAACATTATGTTATGTGGTTAAGTTCGAGCCGACATGAGTTAGGTAAAAAGGCAAGTCAAGTCAAGTATAAATAGAGTGCGGGAGGCACTCTATTTACTCACTCACTTCTCACACATGCTCTCAAGAAGGAGAGGCGCACTTATGGAGGAGGAGGATTGCTGCTAGGTTATGGATATCTCTCTTGGTTGGTTGTATCATTGCTCTATCTATCTCTGAGGAAGTTATTGGGGTTTCTCACCTTTATGGTTTTCCCCAAGTAAATCTTTGTGTCTCTTGTGTGCTTGCATTATTGTCTCCATGATTGATATGCTGTAGATATGCTGTACATGTTGTTCTCTCAGTTAAGATCCTAGATCAGATTGAAGTAAATTCTGAAAATCTAACATGGTATCAGAGCTAGCCTGAAAGAAGGCATGATATGGCATGTATGACACTTGTTGCACTTACGATGCTAGGGCTTGATATAGCAAAAACCAGTCATCGTAGCACTTTCGCTCTAAATCCGTTTTGGCGAAGTTTTCGGATCTGAAATTGTTACAGGCCAAAGCTAAGATCTCCAGGTATCTTGTGTCCAAAGGACAACCTCTAATTCGTTGTACTTTGGGATTTATGATCTGTACAATATAGGGTTTCTGCCTCTTCCAGATCTGAGTCAAAATGAGGTGACCTTGGGAAAAAGGTCATATCTTGGGCTAGGAAGCTCCAAATGAAATTTAGTAAAAAGTGACAGGTATTACACAGTCTGTACTATCTCAGAAAACTTTTTCAGAGGCCGAAGTTGAACCAGTGACACGTGGCACGCCGTACAAGTTCGCTCTCCTGTATTATCCCATAAACAGGTCACGTTGCGACATTTGGCATAACTCTCTCTCAGAGAGTCCAATTGAGGTCAGACCTGTCAGGATGGAAAGGTAACAGGCCGAGCTATCTCAGAAAACTTTTTTAGAGGCCGAAGTTAAAACAGTGACACGTGGCACTCCGTACAAGTTCGCTCTCCTGTTTTATCCCAAAACAGGTCACGTTGCGACATTTGGCATAACTCTCTCTCAGAGAATCCAATTGAGGTCAGACCTGTCAGGATGGAAAGATAACAGGTCAGACTATCTCAGGAAACTTTTTCAGACCCTGTGGATCAAAAATTTCGGAGTTACACCAGAAACAATCAGGTACATATTTCTGTCAAAACAGAATTATTTTTTTGGTACCTTCATTCATGGCTTCCGGAATTTAGGGCTTTGGAGAAAGTTGGAATTTTTGTAATCGGAGACCACGGCTGGATGCTACTCATCAAAATAGAAATTTAGAGACCAAGATCAGAGTTTTTGGTTGGGCAGAAGGCCGGGCTTGATTAGACCCTAGTTCGGGACTTTGATCAGAAAAGTGGAAAATTAGGGCTTCTGTAAAAATGAGAATTTTTGAAATCTGTGACCACGGCTGGAAGCTCCTCAGAAAAATAGAAGCTTAGAGCTTTGGATCAAACATTTTGATGGGGCAAAAGAGTGGGCTTCATCAAACCCCAGTTCAGGGTCACGTCCAGTGAATCCGGAAGTTTCAAAGGAAAAATTGAGGAGTGAAACTTTGCAGTTTTCAATTTCTGAATATACCAGTTTGATCAGTTCATCAAGGCGCATATTCCTATCCTATCGGAAGGTTGAAATTCAAAGTTTGAATTTTTGGGGTTTCTTTGACAAACCCATATCCAGCTCAAGGTCCAGTTCTTGCAAATCAAGTGGATTGGGTTAATCCTAGAAGAAGATGGATTGATCACCTGCATAAGTGAAAGAAGTTCCTGTCTCAGAGGGAGATGAGGATAAGGCCTTACATAAGAAGATTACAAGCGATCTCGACAGGTATGACTCATCGAGGTATGTTTCGATATTTGTCCATGATTAAGTTTATGGTATGTTTGTCTTCATGTTATTACGTTAGTACAATTTTGATTTTATATTTGTTGTATCACCTTAACAAAATTATGAATGCATGATAGAAGATATTCATTGGTTAGGGTATTGACACTTATGATTGTACTAATGCATTATGGTGTTGTATGAGGTTTGTGTTGTCTACTAACATGAAAGGTACACCAAGAAAGACAGATCATGTTCTGATCCAAGAACATATGATCATGATAACATAAGGACAAAGATTCATCCATTGTCATGGATCTCATACAAGATCCATTCACGAGGTATGTATAACTTGGTTTTATAATGGTTAACTTATGAGACATGCAGGTTACTAGCACAAGTCACTGAAGAGAACCAAAAGACATTATACGGGTATGTTAGACATAACTAGCTAACATGATAATCCAGGTATGTTTTTCCTATATCAAGCTAGATTCCTACCTTGGGTTAGGATCTTATACTATCGCGTTGTTGATAATGATTATTCATGAAGTCATAGGTTTGAAAAATCATGATTGTATGCATATTATGTTTCTTACCATAATTGATGATATGACTAACCAGAAGAATCATGATGGTATAGGTTTGAATAATCACAGGTTTTATGCATTTTATATCTCTTATCTTGTTTGATGATTCAACTAACCTGAAGAGTCATAGGCTTGAGTAATTACAGGTTTAGACATGTTATGTTTCTTATGATTTGACTAACCATAAGAATCCTTGAATGCTAATGCTTATTATTTCTGTTTGAAATGATCATGACTATACATGCTTGAGAGTATTGTGTTTTAATAGTATACTAATGAATGTATGATTTTATATGAGATCACAAGGACAACACATTCATGATACTAATAAGCATGCATAGGGACCAAGGATGAATATGAGTTCAAGAACAGGTAATTCAGGAAGCAAAGATCAAGAGGGAGCACACTCTAGTTGTTCCTGCAAGAAAGCAAAGGAGCACACTTCAGTAGTTTCTGCAAGGATGCAGATATTCAGAGGGAGTTGATCATCTCTCTACATCCCACAACAGAAAGGTGTAGAAGAAGCTACTTAAGATTAGGACTCCAGCAGCTCCTGCAAGAAAGCGAAGACTCAGAGGGAGTCCACCCAACGAACAAACAAAGATAAGTATTTGAATTGTCATTTCTTAAATAATACTGTTCAATAAATGTATATACTGATGTTCCTAGAATTAGGTTGTGTATTATGCATATTAGAATAATTGCATTGATTAACAGTATACTCCTAATATGCATGGGTAAGTGGCCTATGGCACTGTACAACATTCCATTGCTACTTATCTAGAATGAAACCTCTTTGCTGACATGTTGGGAGTTGTGCACACTCTTAACAATGTTCTGGTAGAGATTGGAAGGCATCTAGAAAGTTACGGAATATGGATAAATGTTGTATTGAAGCATTGGCTAAGATAATTGCATGACTGTATGGCATATTTCTTTATGTGTAAGAATTTGTTCTGAAAACTATGAGATGTTTTCTAATCATGCAATTTAACTTGTTGTGTAGGAAAGATCGTATGCCATCTCCTACAAAAGAAGAACTACAACATTTGTTCCAGCAACAAAGATATATATTGAAGATATTGAAGATATTGAAGTTCCCAGTATCTGGGATGAAGAAATGAAATGCCATGATCCGTCGATCATGAAGAATGATGTTTGGGATGTAATCCCAAGACATGAAGGGAAGTTTGCTATGACTTCCAAATGGAATTATCAGATCAAGCATGTTGCAGATGGCAACATTGAGAAATATAAAAGTGATGAAATAGAAGATGCACCAGATGGATTTCAAGACAGCATGGTGTAGTCACATATATGTGCAGAACTTGGTATGGTAGGATAGACAACTTTCTATCCAGTTTGGGCTTTACCAAGAGTAAAGCGGATTCCAACCTTTACTACAAGGTTGAGGAAGGCAATCCAGTGTATGCGGATAACCTGTTTGTTACAGGTGAAGATAGATTGATTGCCGACATGCAGCGGAAGCTTACTACCGAGTTCGAGATGAAGAACTTGGGGATGATGCACTATTTGTTTTTTGGCATGGAGGTGTGGCAGAGTGCAGATGGAATCTTCCTTGGACAAGGGAAGTATGCAGTAGAAATCTTGAAGAGGTTCGGAATGATAGATTGCAAGGCAATGGCCACACCAATGGCATCGAATCTGAAGCTTCTATGTGATGCTTCATCTGAGCCGGTTGATGTCTCTCTGTATCGTCAGATGATTGGGTCCTTGATGTACCTGACGACCAGACATTTGCTTTGCTGTGAACACATTGAGCCAGTTCCTGACGGATCCGAGGAGTGTTCACCTGGTTGCTGTAAAGCATGTTCTGAGGTACCTGAAGGGTACAGTGGATTATGGGCTCAGGTATGAGGCGAATCAAAAGTTTAACCTACAGGGTTATGTTGATTCAGACTGGGCTGGCAGTGCTGCAGACAGGAAGAGCACATCTGGGTGTTACTTCAGTATGGGATCAGGTGTGATCTCTTGGTTTAGCAGGAAGCAGTCCTGCGTAGCACTGAGTACAGCTGAGGCAGAGTATGTTGCAGCCTGTTCAGCTAGTTGTGAGGCAGTATGGCTACGGAAGCTACTGTCTGAGTTATTTGATCTCCCGTTGGAGGCTACTGGTATCTTCTGTGATAACCAGAGTTGTGTAAAGCCGTCCGAGAACCCAGTGTTTCATGACAGGTCGAAACACATAGAGATCAAATATCACTATATCAGGGATATGGTGCAGAGAGGAGCTGTGAAGCTCCTATATGTTGCGACGGACGAGCAGATTCCAGATGTGCTGACGAAGCCACTAGCCAGGCTGAAGTTCGAGTACTTCAGAAAGAGGCTTGGCGTGCTTCAGATCGAGGATACTTCGAGAAAGAAGTGATGGACACATTTGCTGAAGCCATTCCAAGCATGTTGGAAGGAGGATCCTTCACATGGCTGTGGATGTAAGCGCTGGATAATGGGCATCAGGATGATGTTCTGGTTTCTGCTTGGATATGATCAGTTGGATCATTTATGTATGTATGCATCATGTTGGATGCTGGATATGATCAGTTGGATCATGTGTATGTATTTTGTATATGCATCATGTTGGATGCTTGGACCATGTATCTGTATATGTATCAGGTGGATACATTGTATGATCAGGTGGATCATGTATGATGATATGTATCAGGTAGATACTTGGTATGCATCAGGTGGATGCATTGATGTATCAGGTGGATACATTGTATGATCAGGTGGATCATGTATGATGATATGTATCAGGTAGATACTTGGTATGCATCAGGTGGATGCATTGATGTATCAGGTGGATACATTGTATGATCAGGTGGATCATGTATGGTGATATGTATCATGTATTTGTATCAGGTGGATACATTGATGATCAGGAGGATCATGTATGATGATATGTATCAGGTAGATACTTGGTATGCATCAGGTAGATGCATTGATGATCAGGAGGATCATGTATGATGATATGTATCATGTGTTTGTATCAGGTGGATACATTGATGATCAGGAGGATCATGTATGATACTTGGTATGCATCAGGTAGATGCATTGATGATCAGGTGGATCATGCAGCAGGATGTTGCAGTGATGATCAGGATGATCATAGATGACGAGCTTCAGGATGTTGCTCCAGATGACATGCAGCAGGACGTTGCAGTGATGATGATCAGGATGATCATGGATGGTGAGCTTCAGGATGTTGCTCCAGATGACATGCAGCAGGACGTTGCAGTGATGATGATCAGGACGATCATGAGTACATCAGGATGATGTATGGTGAGTATCAGGTTGATACTCTGTGGCCGTGGATCAGGTTGTGCAGATGAGCATGTCTGGGAGATCCTATAGGTCAGAGTTGTGTACCCGTAACAGCCTGGGATGCTCTTTCGAGACATTGCTCTGGGAGGACATGTAATTCGTTGCCCTGGGAGATCTCAGGTCGGAGTTGTGTACCCGTAACATCCTGAGATGCTCTTGCGAGGTTTTTTTCTATGGCATGTAATTTGGGCCCTGGGAGATTTCAGGTCGGAGTTGTGTACCCGTAACATCCTGAGATGCTCTTGCGAGGTTTTGCCATGACCACATGTAATTTGTGCCCTAGGAGATCTCAGGTCGGAGTTGTGTACCCGTAACATCCTGAGATGCTCTTGCTAGGTTTTGTGGTGGACCACATGTAATTTGTGCCCTGGGAGATCTTAGGTCGGAGTTGTGTACCCGTAACATCCTAAGATGCTCTTTCGAGGTTTTGTGGTGGGGTCACATGTAATAGCGCCCTGGGAGATCCTACAGGTCGGAGTTGTGTACCCGTAACATCCTGGGATGCTCTTTCGAGGTTTTGTGACGCACGTAATAAGTCCTGAGGATTCCACAGTATGGCCAGTGATGACGAAGACCTGCAGGTGGTGGGCCTACATCCAGTATGAAAAAGGACTGGCTCTGTAGAACTTCCTATGACGAGTAGATTCAGAGATTGATTGAGATAGCAGCAGCAGTGACGATGATGATGACTCGATGACGATTATCTAGTGACGATGATCCAGAGAAGATGACTTGTGCTAGAAGAACTATGCTGAGAAATACCTTCCTAGTTAAGAGGGAGTGTTGATGTATATGTAACTTCAGAATGTATTTCACATATATGTATATTGTATTCCTATAGAGATGGTATTATTCCTCTATAAGGAAGTGTCGTCATTTATATTGTAAGTGTCGTAACTTATACTTGATGGGTTATTAGACCACCTTGTTTGGGGTCGGCCCTGTATAAGTCATGTGGGTCAAAGGGTTATTAGACCACCCTATTGGGGGTCGGCCATGTGGGTCAAAGGGTTATTAGACCACCCTATTGGGGGTCGGCCCACTCAACATTATGTTATGTGGTTAAGTTCGAGCCGACATGAGTTAGGTAAAAAGGCAAGTCAAGTCAAGTATAAATAGAGTGCGGGAGGCACTCTATTTACTCACTCACTTCTCACACATGCTCTCAAGAAGGAGAGGCGCACTTATGGAGGAGGAGGATTGCTGCTAGGTTATGGATATCTCTCTTGGTTGGTTGTATCATTGCTCTATCTATCTCTGAGGAAGTTATTGGGGTTTCTCACCTTTATGGTTTTCCCCAAGTAAATCTTTGTGTCTCTTGTGTGCTTGCATTATTGTCTCCATGATTGATATGCTGTAGATATGCTGTACATGTTGTTCTCTCAGTTAAGATCCTAGATCAGATTGAAGTAAATTCTGAAAATCTAACACTTACCTATGTAACAAACCTTGAGTCTTTCAACGGGCCTCATTGTTGTCACTAGTATTCAAGACCATTCTTGTTTATGCACAATTGACATGTTTTTAGGATCGAGGCTAGTGTAGAATCCAATTTTTGCACACGAGAAAGGACCTAAAGACTCTTGTCCCCCGAAGTATGCTCTTCACCTCACACTTCTTGTGAGCTTGGTGAATCAGAAAAGAGTGAGAAGTGTGAAATACCTCCATTGCACACTTTTCAATTAGTTAGCATTTGATTTGCAAAGCACCATGAGCATCTTTTATAGTTAAAAGTACATCTACTTTTTCATTTTCTTTATATAATCTTCTAGTTAATTTGTTGAAAATCGATTTGATTTCATCACATGTGTTTGCACCACTTGCACACACTAAGATACCTAAAGACACTTCCAATCCAAGTCTGCTCTTCACCTAGCACCTCTTGTGAGCTTGGTGAATCAGAAAGGTAGGAATTGTGAAATACCTCTCTTACACTCCCTAAGTGAAATTCAAAACCTCTTAAAATCAACTTTGTAATTTTCCATCCAACTAAAATCCTCCACAAGAAGTCACAAAATAAAATTTTAGTTAGGTATGACCGATTGGGCTACGCATCCATTAATGCCCACCAATCTAGTTTCATTAGAAAATATTTTGAAACATAGCATTGTTGACTCATAGGGTACTTACAAAATCCTACTGTAGGAAAGTGTTCAACGAAAAACCGGATCAGAAGTGCGTCGTGACCAAGGAGGTGAAATCCAAGGTATAGCTTCCTTGCTCTCCCCTACGAGTCACTCAACTCATTGTAGGGAGACGGCACTATACCATGCAGGTTGAACCAATGATCCACACTTGACGCAAGGTATCTTAGTGTCCAAACTTAGGAAATCACCAAGGATCAATTGTGGGTACAATTGAATCTTGAAGTTAGCTATTTCCATTGGGAGGTTTTTCCAAGTCGTCTTGATTGGAACATTGACCCCATTGCCAGTAGAAATAGCTCTTCGTTACCTCCACTAGTCGATTGGTGTGTGGATCCCATTGTCACCATCGGTTGTACTTTTGGGAGGCCCAATTACATTTGAGAGGAAGGAATTTAGGTCTTTTTAGGAGAATTTACATTTATTTTATTTTTAAATACAAATTCACTAACTCGCAATTAAAAATAACCTACATGTGGGAACATTTGCACTAAAACCGACTTTTGCATATATCACTCACTTATTGCACCATATTTGCATCTGTTGTGATTGGGATATTTTTGCATTTGTTCATTTGTGTTTAAATCCACCATCACTCTCATCTGACACAAAGCCTTCACCATTGAGGAACAAAAATTCCCCCTAAGGAAGTCCCGAAGACTACAACGCATATCCCCTCTCTTGAGGGGTGTTTTTACACCTTCTGCTAGTGGTTCACGCAAAAGGTAATCTAGTTGGGTCCGCTCCCATGCCACATTGATAGGATCATCTTGGTGAGGCAAAGCCTTAGTAGGTGCATTTTCTCCTCTCGGAGAGAGTGTCAATCCCATCAATTCTTCCACTACTGGAAGAGGATCAACTTCATTTTCTGCCCTAGGAGAGAAAATATATACATTTACACCTACCCCCCTTGCAAGAGGTACCCCGCTGGCTTCTGCTCTCGGAGATCCTTCGATCCCCTGTTACACCAAAATATCATCATCACTTTGGTAATGAGGCGTGTATCTTTGGATTAACCATGATCCCTTAAGTGTCAAGTGCCAAATTGTCTGAGAAGAGGTTTTTCCTTCCTACTTCATAGCTTTGAAGCACTGATGCACTCTGCATGTTCACAACATGCGTCAGAGCCTTGATTACGTGCTTTGCACGTTGACAAGGTGCGCCATTGACTCTTGTTTCCTTCATACAACATGTTTCACCACTTAGTGACGTGGGCTGCTCTTTGATAGGGTGATTCATTATTAGTTAAATGGAAAAAAAAGAGAAGTTTTGAGAGTCTTCTAGAACAAATCTCTCATCGAGGCTTATCCCTACAAATATACATAGGTGGCAGTCGAACCCCTATCCCTTTAGGATGATCCCTTAACCTTATCCATAGAATCCTCAACTCTTTATATCCTCTTTGGCCTATAAATGAAAGCTCACCTTCATAAAATAGGGGGGAGAAGTGAGAGCATCCAAATGTTGTTGAAATGATCTTAGAACTAAATGTCCCTTCTCTATTAGAAACAAGGTTGGATCTTTGAGGCAAAAGGCTCGTTGGAAGAACTTGTGACATCAAGGCATGGTTGTAATATGTCACTTTTTACTTGCTCTGATACATTAATATATATTCTTTCCATAAATATTGTCTGTGTTGAATCTTTATAACTTGTTTCCTTGACCACATGTTTATATTAATTAATATTGCATTTTTTTTTTTAGACTGAAACATAGGGTAGATTTAATTGATAACCGGTGAAACAGCCACCGAGTGCTTGGTTACATAGATATCGCGGTCTGGATTAACAAAATTCTTGGACTTGAAATGACCAGAGATTCCAGAGTTGTAGAGCAAAATAACAAAAGACAAGCTTGCATAGGTAGTTCCAGGGTAAACTGTAGTTCTGAAATTCACAAAGAGGACGAAGAAGAGATCTAAACAAAGCTTAAGAGAGATTGAGCTTCTCCAAAATCTTCTAGACAGCGACTTCCAAGGTAGCAATTCTGTTCCCATAGTTCCCTGAGGTAATTGCCGTGTCCTTGAAATGGGTATAGACCACTTCTTCGAAGTAAGCCATTTCTCCCTTGGAGTCTTTGAGTTCCTCTTTGATATTCTGAAGATCTTTACTGAACTTCCTCCATTTTTTGAGATCTTCTGCGATGTTGGATCGCAGGTGCCCTCCCTGCTCCTCTGACATGGCTTTGAGGAGATCAATGGATTGTTGTAACTCGTCCAGCCGATCCTCCACAGACTTGCCTCTAGATGTAGATCCCACCGAAGCCATGTTGAGATGCTCGGGCTTTCCTTTCTGGGCTTCTTACTGCATATGCTAGAGCACAGGGGTGAGAGGAACTTCCCATTCGGGATAATTAATAGGGAGGAGGGGCGACCTGATGAGTCACGAGACCATGTGACATCATCCGGAGATATCAGGCTATAGTGGAGATCCGGCTCGATAGCAATCTTGACCATAGAGCTTAACTGAAAAGCGAATAACACGACAGTCCAAAAAATATTCCTTCTCAAGAACTTATTTGACTTAAGGGAGATTGCATACTGATTCTTTGTCATTTATAGATAAGATACTCCTGCCCAGGAGCACGACCCTGTTTGCCTCAGCGTCAGCTTGTCCATTCTGATCATGAAGGACATGGTAATATTTGATTTTACTGAATTTGGAAGCAATCATGAAGATTCTGCGCAGGATCCTAGAGAGACTAATCTTGGGAGGTAACTTCTTCAGGGTCATAGCTTGGATTATGATCCGAGAGTCTCCGAACACTGTGATCTCAGAGATGTTATTGTCAAGGGCTTGCTTTAGCCCTTGTCAGAGGGCCAGCGCTTCAGCCTTGTTATTTGTATCCGTCCCTAAGCCCCAGGAAAAGGAGATAAGGATTTCGTTTTCTTTGTTGAGGAGGACTCCCTCCGCTCCAACCTGTCCAGGGTTTCCCTTGGAGGCCCCATCAAAGAAGAGGCAGTACTCCCTTAGCGACATTCTCCATTTTTGGAACTCAGGATCGCCCATCCGTATTTCCCATTTCTCGTGAGTTGAAGGAGAGATAGCTTCAGGGGCGTCTTTTAGAGTGAATTTAGCCAGCCAGCTTGCCTCAAAAGGACTTAGGCTTCTTGTGTTGGAAAGATTTACTCTAGATTCCGTCGCTTCCCCCAAAAAGGCCACTCATTTGGCTGCTACCCTGGAGCTGGAACTTGCCTCATCTCTAAAGATACGTCTGTTGCGCTCCAGCCAGATCTTCCAACAAATTACTTTGGGGATCCACATCCAGATTGTCTTGAGGAGGTTTTTCTTTTGAAGCTCAAATGGGGAGTTTTTAATCCAGTTGGAGAAGAGATCAGATAAGCTTTCATAGGTGTCAAAATTGCCTTGGCTTGGAAGGAGAACCTGCGCCCAGACCTCTTTTGAGAAAGAGCACAATAGCAGCAGATGAGTCAATGATTCTTCTTCTATGAGACACAGGGGACATCTTGTAGGCCCTTCCATTCCACGTCTTTTTAGCGTGTCTCCTGTTAAGATGCTGTTGTGTGCTACCGTCCAGCAGAAAAAGTCTATTTTTGGAATGATGGGGAAGGTCCAGATGAAATTCCACTTAGCTGGATTCGGGGGGGTGTGGTGCACATTTTGAAGAGATTTATACCCCTCTGCCACTGTATAGCAGCCAGATCCGTGACCCCAACCTCTTTTGTCTTTGGCAGTCTCTGATTGAGGGGCTTTACCTTGAAGGAGTTGTAACAGGAGCTCAGCTTCACCTTTTAGATCCGCAGGGACCTTGCCAAGATTCCAATCTTTCCAGCTTTTGTTTCCTTCTTCCTCCCAGCTGGAGATGTCCCAAAGTGAATCTTTGTTTCTGTGCTGCATCCAGGCTTTCAGATTTCCAATCTCATTAACCTTTCCTAGGGGCTGGTCTCCCACAATAGAGTCCTCCCAGAGGTTTATTTTTTTCCCGTTGCCAGGGATCCAGTAAAGGAGGCTTGTGAAGTGCTCTAGGACCTTGGTGCAGAGAGTAAAGATTGGAGATCCTTTCTTTCTTTGAGGTGGCTTATCTAGACATTTTAATCTTTAACCTGGGAAGTATTTTTTCCTTATGACTTTTTTGCTCCAAGTTTCTCGGCCTGAGACTAGATTCCAGAGAATTTTTGCCCCCATGGCCAGATTTTGTCTTGCCAGACTTCTGAATTGCAGACCTCCTTCCTTGTATGGCTTTTGAATTTTATCCCATCCTACCAGATGAAGTCTGTGATTGTTTCCTTTACCTCCTTCCCAAAGGAATTTCCTGATTAATCTTTCCATTTTTCCGATAATCAAAGAAGGGGCGAGGAGGATGGAATTTTGGTAGATCGGGATGCTCTCAAGACTGATTTTATGAGAACTGTCTTTCCTGCCTGGTTTAGCCAGTTTGAGCCCCAGTTTTGAATTCGGTTTTTAAATTTTTCCAGGATTGGATTCCATTGATTTGCTTTTGGAGTTCCTTTAGCAATTGGAACACCCAAGTAGGTGATGGAATCCCATTCATGGACTGCTTCCATTCCTAAGATTCTAGCTATCTCGCCCAGCTCTCTGGTCGTGCAATTCCAGCCAAAAATCTTGCTTTTTTGGAAGTTGATCTTGCTGCCTGAGACTTGTCTGTAGATATCCAGCTCTTGTTTGAATCTTCTGGCTACTTGGATACTTGCTGCTCCCAGAAGAAGTGTATCATCTGCAAACTGTGCATGATTGATCCTATTCACGTTAGCTGCCATATGGAGACCTGGGAGGACGTTCCTTTGCTGGGCTTCGATCAGTTGGAAGCTTAGGACCGAGGCTTGGATTGCGTAGAGCAGAGGAGATAGAGGGCAGCCTTGTCTAAGGCCCCGTGAGGCTTGGAAGAAATCCGTGGGTCGTCCATTGACCAGGGGGGCTATCCAGGGTGAACTTATGCAACCTTGGATCCACTTTACAAAAGGGTCTGAGAAACCGAGTTTCTTCATAACTAGGAACAGGAACTCATGATTTACTCTGTCAAAGGCATTGGCTAAATCAAGTTTAATCACCATGCCTCCTTCTTTGGACTGGTGGCTGGAGTGGATGGCCTCTTGGACTAACAAAATATTGTCCTGAATCTGTCGGCCTTTTATGAACCCTCCTTGGTTTTCCGGAATTATTCGAGGCAGCACTTTTTTGAGTCTATTTGCAATGATTTTGGTTACAATTTTGTAGCTCAGATTGCAGAGAGAGATGGGTCTGAATCTTGAGAAATGATTAGCCCCTTTTTCTTTTGGGATCAGAGTAAGAAAGGCTGAATTCATGTTTCCCCCCAATTTGTTGGTCTTTTGCATATGCCTCACCATTCTAAGCAGGTCCAGCTTTATCAAGTCCCAACAGTTGGTATAGAATCTTGCTGTGAAACCATCCGGGCCCGGGGCACTATCAGGTTTCATTCGGAAAAGGGCTAGTTTGAGTTCCTTCATAGATACGGGAGCAGTGAGAAGGTTGTTATCAGACTCTTGGACCAGGGTGGGGATGGTATCAAAAGGATGCTCAAGGGGATTCAGAGGGTCTTCAATTGGAGCTGAAAAAAGGTCTTTGTAAGTGTTGAAAGTGGCTTTTTTGATGTCATTAAAATTTTGGAGCAGGGAGCCTTGATAGTTGATCTCGGTGACAGCCTTGAAGTTCTTTCTGGCCTCCGCTTGTTTGTGGAAGTAGGAGGTGTTTTTGTCTCCACTATCTAGCCACAAGCTCCTTGATTTTGTCTCCAATATTCTTCTTCTACCCTACAGGCTTGGTAGAAATGCTTTTGGAGTTTTGTTTCAGTAGCTTGAATCTGAGGAGTGAAGGTGGTAGATTCCAAGGAGAGTTGATGGGCTTCCAGGGCTTTTTGGGATTCAATTCTGCCAGAATTAGGGGAGGTGATACACTTAGCCCAGGATTTAAGGGCCATTTTCAGCCTTTTAAGTTTCTGTTCCCAAGAAAAGGAAGGGGACCCTGGGATAGGAACTGACTAGGAGTCAGAGACGACTTGATGACAGTCTTCTTGGAGTATCCAGAGAGGGCTGAAACGGAAAGGGATAGGGCCCAGATTAGTTTCCGAGGAGAGCTCCAGGAGGATGGGTTTGTGATCCGAGATACAGTTAGGGAGGGTCTTGGAGGAAGCTAACAGACCGAGCAGGAGGAAGTTGGAATGGATCAGAAATTTGTCAAGCCTAGCCGCTATGTGACCCGGGCCCAGCCTTTTGTTAGTCCAGGTGAATTTACCCACCGAAGGTTTGATATCAATGAGGTCCCATCCCAAGATAAGATCCTCCACCCATTCTCTGGATTGGTCTCTTATTGGGGAGCCTCCTTTCTTTTCATCAGCTGAAAGAGTTACATTGAGATCTCCTGCTAGAATGATGTTATTTGGAGAGTGCAAAGAAAGAAAGGATTCCAGAGAATCCCAGCATTGAGCTTTGTCTGAGGCCAGATTTGGAACATAGAGATTGAAGAGACTTACTTGTATTCCGGAGTCTATATGATGAAGATTGGTGTAGATCCAGTGCATGCTGCAGTGGTCTTCAATAAGGTTGAATTTGGACTCGTCCCAAAAAGTGGCTATTCCTCCCGAGGCTCCTCTAGAACTGATGGCTTTCCCCAGTCCTTTTTTCCAGAAATTGAATGCAGCTTGATGGAGGCTAGAATCCTCCAATTTCGTCTCCTGAACTAAGAGGATGTCAGGCTTATTGATTTTTATGATGTCCTTCAGAGCTTCTTGTTTGGGTTTGGAGCCTAGGCCTCTGCAGTTCCAGGAGACGTATCGCATTTAAGCTTTCTTAGGGGTGGGGGCCCCTTTGGAGCCCTGTCCTTGCTTTGATCTGGTGATCATTGAGTCAAGGGTTTGCTGAGCGCCTTTGTTTATGTCTTGGAGGGCTTTCTCTTCCCTGTGCTTTTTCTTTGATTTGCGGCCTAGAAATTTGGCAGGCTGATTAGGAGTAGCATGTGAACTGCTGGTATCTGAGGCTGCTTCATTTGTGCATCCCCCTGACTCAGAATCCAGATTGGTGGGCTCGTGATCCAGATCTTTTGGAATCTCAGGGTCGAAGGAGATTCTCGGGGAGTCTGGAGGTTGATTACCTATTTGGTCTTGGGGTGACTTTCCCTCGTTTTCTTCCTGGGGGATTTCTCCATCTTCTAGAGTTTCTTCATGGTTATTCTTTGTATTATCATCCAAAACAATTATTTCTGTAACTGAGTCCTGAGAAGGGTTTACCTTGTTCGATGTGGGCGCATTGTTCTAATCTGCTGCTTTTTTCCCCGATTCAGGTTCTTTGGCTTTGGTGGGTTCTTTTGACACTGGAATTTGCCCTGAGTTCGAGGTTCTTTTTTCTTGGGGCTTGGCTGCTGATTTTCTTTTCTTGACTTTTTGCCAACCCTCAGTCTCCTCCTGGGGTTGGGTTTTTGGGCAAGATCTTTGAAAGTGTCCATGCTCATGGTAGAGCCTGCATTTGAAAGGCAGCTGCTCATAGTCCAATTTTTGAAAGTGACGCCAGGAACCGATGGAAATCTTGAGTGCTTCTGGTAGACCTGCTTCGAGATCAACCTCCACACAGATCCAGGCGCACGAGTATTGCCCCTTTGGATCTGCTTTATCTATGTACCTGCCAAGGCGGTTCCCAATTTTTTCCAGCGCATCAGGGTTCCAGCAATGAGCAGGCAGGTTTGGAAGCCGTACCCAGACCGGCACCTCCTTTGGAATGTCAATGCTTGGATCAAAATCTGGGGTCCATCTGTTGAGGTATAGTCCTTGAGATCCCATGAAGTAGGGTCCGTTTCTGAAGATTAGATCTCTATCTTCTTTTGTAATGAATTCAAAGATGTAAAAGCCTCTTCCCACTGGATAGCACGTCACACTGTGTTTCAGATGGGGCCTCCAGTTTCATTGTATCCAGTCATCGGTAGTTCTTGCTATTGGCCACAAGCCCATAAACTGGCCTACCAGTCCTCGAGTGGAGAGGGCTAGAGCAGTTTTAATGGCGTTCTCAGCTGGTAGCTCGACTTCAAGAATTTCATCCAATTTTTTTATGAATTTTGGAATCACAGGGGCCGCAGGTTTCTTTCCACTCGGGTTGATGAGCCTTCTAAAGGCCTCTTCCGCAGAGATGGGCGAGGAGGGAGGGGGGGTCCCTCCCCCAGGAACAGCCATGGCGGCTGCAAGCGATCGTCAATCCTGAAACCCTAGAACGCAGCTATCTCAGAGCGCTCCTGATCGCTAATCCTTAGGGCGAATCTTCTTTCATCCTTTTTGGGGGGCATCATGTAAATTATCAATATTGCATATTATTATTATTGTGCTCCTAGTTGTTTTTTGTATTTTGTTTTGTAGCTGAAGATCGGAGACTACATCAAACGAGCAGACATCACCATAATCGTAAGGTGAGTAATTCCTCCACACTCTTTTCAATTCGACTAATCTAGGAAAGTTTATATGTATTGGTGTTTTTGTTCTAGATCTAAATCATTTAGACCAGAGAGCTTCATCCTTGTCCATATAGATGAAGTGTCTTCAAACAAAATTGGCGACTACGCTGGGGAGAGTCCATGATATTTGAAATGTTTGATTTCTTATTCTCATTTCCTTATAAATCCTCTTATATCTACTTGACTTCACTTGTTTTTAATGGATCTACTCTTTTCTAAGTTACTGGGTAATCCAATCTCATTATGGGTTCTTTAGTTCATCCATTTACTTGGTTTCATTTAGGGATATTTACCTTTTTCAATTATTAATTTCGCCTGCCACACCTGGGTTGTGTTTTCCCTGCGTCATTGGTTCACCGACGCACTTTGTTTTTGGTCAAGCTACGTCATTGACGCACTCTGGCAGTGTACGAGAAGCATCACCGATGCACTTTCTCTATAGGAAACATAAGTCACTGATACGTTAACGCTCTAGTGTGTATTAGTAGGTTGTCATCACCCTCTAGAATTTTGTATTAAGGTCAAAAAATCCCTACTTGAAAGTTGGATTAGGTGTTTCAGCTGAGATTTGTACTCTATTTGTGTCAATCTCAGTTCAGGTATGTCATTTACCTCTTCTCCTTGCCTCTTTTTCGATATTTAAATCTCGGCTTGGTTTCTTAGTGAGTTGTAGGTAGTCAATTAATTGCATCCCTTATGTTGGGTGATTCTGATCCCTCATAGGGGCAGCTTGTCTTGTGCCTCTTAGAAGCCTATGGTCTGCTTTGTTTTGGGGTTCTGCTTTTTCCGTCACTACATTTTGCTCCGCACAACTACTATTATTGCCAATTCCAATTCAAACCCCATGTACCATGTCCTAACCCGTCAATTACTGGGGGGAAATACTCTCATTGGATTGTAATTTTGCAAGAATTTGACCTACTATTTGAGAAAACAAAAGCGAAAAAATCATTAGTATTTGTGGAACTTATTTGTGAACTTCCCCGTGTTGCTCAAGAAGCTGAGTCCATCGACTCTCTTCCCGATAATTTGTTGTTCATAATCAGTAAATATGATCCATGGTATGGAGATATTACCTTATATCTCCAAACCCAAAGCTTTAGGCCTTAGTTGTCTCGTGATGAATTTCATCGTCTTCGCCATCATGCAAAATACTATATAATCATTGGTGACACCCTCTATTGTTGTGGTATTGAATCCATCTTATGACGTTGTTTAAACCACGACAAGGCCAAGCATGTCTTGAATGAATGCCACTCTGGGGCATGTGTCAATCACCTCTTTGGGATGGCGATCGCCCAAAAAAAATTACACACTAGGTACTTTTGGCCTTCAATTTTTAAAGATTGTATGGAGGCCGTTAAGAAGTGTTCTCCCTGGCAGTTTTTTCATTCTAAACAGCGCTCCCATCCTGCCCCTTTACACCCAGTTATAGTCGTCGGCCCTTAGAAAAATGGGGCATCGATTTCATTCATTGTAATCCTACCTCATCCGGGGGGTATGAATATGCTATTGTAGTTGTAGATTGCTTCACAAAATGGGCCAAGGATATCCCTACATACAAAGAATATGAAAAAACCGCCGCAGCACTCTTCATGTTTAATCATGTATTCTATATTCGGGGTTCCACAATCCATTGTCACCAACCATGGCTCACATTTCCAAAATCAAATGGTAATTGAAGTGAGCCCCAAGTTGGGTTTTCTCCATGAAAACTCAAACCCATACTACCCTCAAGCGAATGGATAAGTAGAGGCCATCAATAAGGTCTTGAAAACCATGATACAACACATGGTAGGGGCCCATAGGTCAAATTGTAACTTGACTCTCTTTTCATCCCTTTGGGTATATAGAACCTCTGTCAAAACTACTACTGGATTCACACCCTTTCAATTAGTGTATGGTATGGAATCAATACTACCTAAAGAGTGTGAGATCTCATCCCTAAAACTAGTTGCCGAACTCTTTCCAAACACCATGGTTGAGGAATAACTATTTCTATACTTAGCCAAAATTGACGAAACTCATCATGATGCTGCTTTTGCTAACGAAGCACACAAGAAGTGCATCAAATCCTAGTATGCCAAGTCATTCAAATCCCACATTTTTAATGAAGGTATTTCGGTCCTAGCAAATGATCAAATGCACGATAAAGTGGTGGAAGGTAAGTTCGATTCCATGTGGCATGGGCCCTACATCGTGAAGCATGTCTTAGAAAAGAGGGCCTACGAGTTGGTTGATTATGACGGAATACCTTTGGGGATCCTAGAAATGGGATCTACCTTAAAAGGTACCATGCTTAGGGTAAATTTGCATAAGTACCTTGTGCATTTTGTATATAAAGTGTGTTTGATATGGTGTGTAGTTTTCTTTCCTCTAATAGGTTAGGCTATCATATCCACTATGGCTACTTATACCATGTTCTTCTTGAATGCATAGATGACAACCTATTATGGATTCATAGACGGTTCTATTCGACACACTCGAAACCTTGCTTCGGCTGCTTGGGTATTGTATTCCCCTGTCGATGAACTTATAATTTCGAGAGGAATTTTCTTAGGTCCTACAACTAATAATATCACAGAGTGTCACTCATTGATTGGATTGTTAACTGATTCCTCTTACCATGGTGTGGACCACATTGTCGCCCATTTGGATTCTCAACTTGTGGTCTCTCATTTAAACCGACCCTACACCATTCGTGACCCTACACTACTCTGTATTTTTCGATGAGTACGTCTCCTAGAGAGATATTTTGAACTTATTCAATATCAACATATCCCGAGACACATGAACACTTTTGTCGATTCATTGGCCAATTTCATTTTAGATTGGTACATATCACATTATTAAGCACTTCATCATTAAAATGTGTAAATAAGCAGAAAATGTATATAAATGACATATAAGTAAGTAGTCCACTGGATATCCACATTCACCATAAGACACATTGTATATAAAACCTCTAGAAATAGTTTTTATATTAAGTGTGATAAAAGTTTCACAAAAAGTAATGAGACAAAAATATGAAGCTCATAGATTTCAGTATACGATGCTGACAAAATATGAAGCTAATGGATTTCAGTACAGTACTACATCCAATACTACTATTGATTCTCATGAGAACACATAATGGCCCTCGCCACCCGACGTAGAAATCGACCAAAACGACCAGAAACTCTATCTCTCTAGTGTTGATAACGTCGTGGAAATTCATCTATAGATATGTCAGTAATGTCCATCGTCAATCGTTGGAGTTTCTCCTTAATTTCATCGAGCTCTTCTACTGCATCTTGCTTAACAGATTCTATCTCTCTAACTACTCCTTTCCTTTCGATAGGCGAATATCCAGTTGGTCTCGAGGGCCCAACATCTGCATTAAAATATATGAGGTTTCAGTACAACAAAAAATGAAATATGATAAAATACATAAAATTTAAAAAAGATAAAAAGAAACTCCTTTTTACCTAGATCACCCTATTTCTCTCCTTTCGGGAGCGCTAGATCTGGATCTCCCCAAAAATATGTGCCCGCATATGCATAGTCTTCCACCATAATTAGTTGACTACAAAACCATCTAAATAATGAAGGCCCATAAGTGATAATAGGTCCGCCAACACCATGGCAAGCCATCACCTCCACCCAATTCAGCATATGTGGATCTCGTGGCTCTAGGTCGGTGATCTCTATCTGCGGCAGAAGGAGAGGAACCCGCTATAAGAAGAAGGATACTACAATCAATCCATAGCCAAATTTTTTTAGTCCCCCTCTCCTGTACTTCATCAGTTGTTCTTTCACATTTACCACAACACCCTCCTTTAGTTAAACATTGTGGGAGCCATGCACTCTATAGCATAGATGTTAGAAAAACAGGATCGCAGAGCAATAACAATAAACAGAAATGCAAATATAATCACACATACACATTACAAGAGAGACACAGATATATCGTGGTTCACCCAACTTGGGCTACGTCCACACTGAATTTGCCAGTCCTTATTATTATTATTACCGTCCAGCAAGTCGAAGGGATACAACCTGCAGCACAACCGCTGCACTTCCTCTTCTCTGTTTCATTGTCTCTCTCCTGATCTCAAAGATCTTTACAATGCATAAAACCTAATACATCAACAACCCTATCCGTATTACAATGTCTTTCTTTTATAAGGGAAATACAATGGGAAAATACCACGGGATACCCAAAACCATGGGCCCGGAAAATAGTTGGCAAAAACAGCCCCAAAAATTTTCTTCGGGGGCGTTGCCCTCGAACCCCCATTTCTCGGGGGCGCTACCCCCGAACCCCCACCGAGGGACCGCTGGCCCCCGGACCCCCCTAGAACCCCGCTGGGGTGAGTGTACAGTCCACCTACATATCATATAGAACTGGGGTACAAACACGACTGATACAATATCATCTATGAGACTAGAAGATCTGGCTCCACAACCAACAATCTCCCACTTGGAGACTGATCACAACAACTCCACCGCTGCTGCACTTGCTGGACTTGGACTTGGCAAATTTCTCCTCTTCACCTTCATGCTAGAAGGTCAATTGAAACCGAGCACGAACTCAGTTTCTCTCTGGTCACTACCTTTGTAAACATGTCTGCAAGATTCTGGCTAGTATGTATCTTTTCCAGCTTTAACAGTTCATCTTCCATAACAGAGCTTATGAAATGGTACTTGAGCTGTATATGTTTAGTCCTGGAATGGAATGATGAGTTCTTAGCAAGGTGAATGGCACTTTGGCTGTCACTATACAATCTGCTATCCTTCTGCTTCTTACCCACTTCCTCCATAAACCTCTGCAACCAAATCATCTCTTTACTAGCCTCTGTAATGGCAACATACTCTGCTTCTGTTGTTGAAAGTGCAACAACCTTCTGTAGTTTCGAAATCCAGCTTACTGCTGTTCCACCTACAGTAAACACATACCCTGTGTTACTCCTCCTGCTATCCTTGTCACCTGCCATATCTGCATCAACATATCCCTGTCGAACAGTGTATGAACCTCCAAAACATAATGCTTCAGTGGTAGTACCTCTCAAATACCTGAGAATCCACTGTACTGCCTTCCAATGTTCTTTATCTGGATTATTCATATATCTGCTCACAACTCCCACTGCATGTGCAATATCTGGTCTTGTGCACACCATGGCATACATCAAGCTGCCAACTGCTGATTGATAGGGAACCTTGGACATGTAATCTGTCTCTTCTTGTGTCTTGGGACACATTTCCTTACTTAGACTGAAATGGCTAGCCAAAGGTGTACTTACAGGTTTTGCATTCTGCATTCTGAACCTCTCCAACACCTTTTGTATGTACTCACTTTGAGACAATGTCAATTTGCGATTTTTCCTGTCTCTCATTATTCTCATACCAAGGATTTGCTTTGCAGCACCCAAATCCTTCATCGCAAATGAATTAGCTAGCTTCCTTTTGAGTACATTTATATCCTGCATGTCAGACCCTGCAACAAGCATGTCATCCACATACAATAACAAGATAATATATCTTCCATTGTCTAGCTTCTTGAAATAAACATAGTGATCAGAATGACATCTACTATAACCTTGTTCTATCATAAACCTGTCAAACTTTAGATACCACTGCCTTGGAGATTGCTTCAAGCCATACAAGCTCTTTTTCAACCTGCATACCAGATCCTCCTTACCTTTGACCTCATACCCTTGTGGCTGCTGCATATATATTTCTTCCTCCAAATCCCCATGGAGGAAAGCTGTTTTTACATCTAATTGTTCAAGATGCAAATCTTCTACCGCCACTAGACTTAAGATAGTCCTAATTGAAGTCATCTTTACAACATGAGAAAATATTTCATCAAAATCTATACCTTTCTTCTGTGCAAACCCCTTTACAACAAGTCTGGCCTTGTACCGCTTCTTACCTCCTTCTTCTTCCTTCAACCTGTAAATCCATTTGTTTTGCAATGCTCTTTTACCAGCAGGAAACTTAACCAAATCCCAAGTCTGGTTTCCTACCAATGAGTCCATCTCCTCATTCATGCCTTGCTCCCACTTCTTTCTAGTTTCCACCTGCATTGCTTCTTCATAACATTCTGGTTCACCAGAATCAGTCATCAATAAATAATACATTGAAGGAGAGTATCGTTCAGGGAGTCTACTTAACCTGGTAGATCTTCTTACAGTTGCAGGAGTTTCAGGTACTTGCTGCTGCTCTTGATTTTTTGGCACCTTGGGAACTTCATTTTCTTTAACTTCATCAAGCACTATGTACTCTGTGCTTTCCTTTTCCTGTTTCTTTCCCTGCAACTGATCTTTATACATGACCTTTTCATTGAATATCACATCTCTGCTCCTGATGATTTTGTTATTTTCATAATCCCATAAACGATAACCAAATTCATCAACCCCATATCCAATAAAGGTACATTTCTTGGATTTAGCTTCAAGCTTTGTTCTATTTTCCTTATCAATATGGACAAATGCTTCACAACCAAACATTCTCAGAAATGAGTAGTTTACCTTTTTATCTGTCCATGCTTCCTCTGGAATACCACCATCCAAAGCACTTGAAGGTCCTCTGTTTATTAAATAAACAGCAGTATTTACATCATCCGCCCAAAACTGTAAGGGAAACCCTGCATGCAGTCTCATACACCTTGCACGCTCCATGATCGTTCTGTTCATCCTTTCTGACACACCATTTTCCTGTGGTGTTCCTGGGACTGTCTTCTCTCTACGAATCCCATGGTATGAACAGTAACTATCAAAGTCCTTGCCGCAGTACTCACCTCCATTATCAGATCTAAGACACTTCAATATTTTTCCTGTCTCATTCTCAACCAAAGCTTTCCACTTCTTAAAAGTAGAAAACACATCAGATTTCTGTTTAATGCAATAAACCCAAGTTTTTCTAGTTGCATTATCAATAAATGTAACATAATAATGAGAGCCACCAAGAGATTGTACCTGAGCCGGTCCCCATACATCTGTATGCACAAGCTCTAATTTTTCATTCTTCTTCTGTTTCCCAACCCTGAGAAATCTGACTCTCTTCTGTTTTCCATAAACACAGTTTTCACAGAATTCCAAAGTTACCTGCTTCAAATCCGGCAGCAACTTCCTTGAGTGGAGAATCTGCATCCCCTTCTCACTCATGTGGCCAAGCCTATGATGCCACAATGCTGTATCTGTTCCTGTGGAAGCTAAAGAGATAGAATGGTCAGTATTATGAGGACATAAATACAATGTACCTACTCTGTCTCCTTTTGCTATCACCATTGATCCTTTAGTGATCTTCCACCACTTTTCTCCGAACGTAGATAGACAGCCGCCATCTCCCAATTGCCCTGTTGAGATCAGATTTCTTTTCATAGCAGGAATATGCCTAACATCTTTCAACAACCAATCAGTTCCATTCTTAACTTTTATCCATACCTTGCCCATTCCAACAATTTTACATGGCTCATCATCACCCAATAAAACATGTCCAAAATCGCAGGAACATACTCATGAAAGTATTTCCTATGGGGTGTAGCATGACATGAAGCTCCTGAATCTACTACCCAATAATCACTAGTATTATCTAATGCAAGAATCAAAGCATCTTGTAACACATCACCTGCTACATTTGCTTCCTGGGCAGTCTCCTTCTGTGCATCTCCTTTCTTCTTTAGAGATTTGCAGTCTTTCTTCAGATGTCCTTTCTTTCCACAGTTCCAGCACTCTATCTTTCCCAGTCTGGACTTAGATCTGCCCGTTTTAGACTTTCCACGATTACCTTGGCTCTTTCCTCTCTCCTTTTGTCTTCCTCTGCTCTCCATGGTCAATGCATTACCTGATGTCTCACCTGTGCTTTTTCTTCGCATTTCCTCGCTAAGAATAACACCAATAACATCATCAAATTTCAAGGTGTTTGAAACAGAGACAGAGTTACTTACAGCCATGACCAAGCTATTCCAGCTTTCTGGCAATGAACACAAGATTAGAAGAGCCCTAACCTCATCATCAAAGTTCACACTTACAGAACTTAGCTGATTTGTAACCGTATTAAACTCATTTAAATGATCAGTAACAGATCCACCTTCAGACATCTTCATATTAAATAAACGCTTCATTAGAAATACCTTGTTGGAAGCCGAGGGTTTTTCATACAGCTTACCCAATGCTTTCATCAAACCCTCTGTTGTCGTTTCTTTTGAGATATTGAAAGCCACCGACGAAGCCAGGCTCAACCGTATTGTTCCCAGAGCCTTTCTGTCAAGAACCACCCATTCTTCATCCTTCATAGTCGTCGGCTGCTTTGCTTTTCCTCCCAACGGTAAGAATAGATCCTTCTGGTACAGATAGTCCTCCATTTGCATCTTCCATAACCCGAAGTTTTGGCCGTTAAACTTCTCGACCTTAAACTTTCCTTCTTCTGCCATTGCTCCCACTCGAACTAGAAACCCTAGCTTCCTGCGGGTTTAACTGCCAAATAGACCTTTGGCTCTGATACCAATTGTTAGAAAAACAGGATCGCAGAGCAATAACAATAAACAGAAATGCAAATATAATCACACATACACATTACAAGAGAGACACAGATATATCGTGGTTCACCCAACTTGGGCTACGTCCACACTGAATTTGCCAGTCCTTATTATTATTATTACCGTCTAGCAAGTCGAAGGGATACAACCTGCAGCACAACCGCTGCACTTCCTCTTCTCTGTTTCACAGTCTCTCTCCTGATCTCAAAGATCTTTACAATGCATAAAACCTAATACATCAACAACCCTAGCCGTATTACAATGTCTTTCTTTTATAAGGGAAATACAATGGAAAAATACCACGGGATACCCAAAACCATGGGCCCACAAAACAGCTGGCGAAAAAAGCCCCAAAAATTTTCTTCGGGGGCGCTGCCCCCAAACCCCCGCCGGGGGACCACTAGCCCCCGGACCCCCCAACCAAGGGGGATGGGCCCCCCTAGAACACCGTGGGGGGGCGATGCCCCCCCACACCCCCCCGCTGGGGTGAGTGTACAGTCCACCTACATATCATATAAAACTGGGGTACAAACATGGCTGATACAATATCATCTATGAGACTAGAAGATCTGGCTCCACAACCAACAATAGAGCATGTGAGCCCTTGTATCCTGATGAGCGGCTCTACTTCTTGTTACCCTCTCAATAATGAACAAAATGGTCCTCAAAGTAAGATCTCATACATGCTTGATGGGGATCTTCCCACCTAACATTTGGGTCCTGGGAGTGCATTACTGATCAATGAAATCCTCGGTGGTCGTCTCACCACCTCTAGGCCCAGAAAGTGAAACAAGATCTCCTCATCTTGAAAGCCCTATGAAGAAATACATGTCTTCCACCTCCAAAGTGAGGATATGAGTCCCAACTTGGAAATATTGTTGATCAGGGTCCCACATTTGTATTAAATGGTCCAATAAGCAAACTTGGGCTCTCATTCCAAGAACTTGGAATAAATTTAAGAATACACACTCTCTCAAAGCCAATACATCATTTGGGTCATTATCCACTTGGGCATCTTCCAATTCATTCTCTCTTTATTTCCATTGTACCATTTTTCTAGATCAAAACTGCATGAACAACAATTAGGAGGGCATTAGAAGAAATTCCAAGCGAAATATTCCAACCATTTGTTCCAATTTTTATTTTTTGGGTCATTATTGCGCCAACGCACCCCGACTTTGTTCACAGGGAATCAACGATGTGCTTTCCCCTTTTGGGATGCGTGTCACTCCTCGGCTGATGCACTTCCCGAAAGGGAAAAGTGCGTCACCTAGGGCACACATTCACCCTTTCAAAATGACCTCAAAAAATTAAAACATTGGCATGAAAACTAAAAAATCAAACATGGAATTGAAGGGCATAAGGAGTGTGGTTACCTGGATCTGACGGAATAGAGAATGGATGCCCGATGCTTCTGCAATCTCCACAGCAAGTTTGCACTAGAAAGGGATCTTTCACTCACGCCTAATTGGTAGAAAATACAATGGGAAAAATATTTTACTTTTTACCCTTTTTATATATTTAGAATATAATATTTTTATATTTTAATTTATTTTACCAATTTAGTCATTTTCATCTTTATTCCAAGTGAAATATGGTTCTAAGGCTTATTGTGGAGTCTGCAGGTTAAATTTAATAACAACTGACCATGTCAGAGTTTGTTTTTGACATTTTCATGCTCCTTAATAAATATGAAAATGCTTCTGAGAACTTTTGATACCATAATCGTGCTCGTTAAAAATATAGTAAAATGGTGTCGAGTATAATTTTATCACTTTTCGGGCTCGTAAAAATGTTTACGAATAGGAAATACTCTCGGAGTTGTCTTTAAGCTCTTTTTAGACTCCCTAAATAGGAAAAGATTGCCAAGCGAACTTGATTCTTTCACACTTGTAAAAGTATTACAAAGATCGTCTCTCCGGTGATAGTTTACCCCTTTTTCGGACGGGTTGGACTATTTACGAAAAAAGCAATACTCTAATCAACATTTGGCTAGAGTTCTTCCAGGTATTATTTTATACCTTTTCAGACCTTGGGGACTAAATATACAAAAAGTACACCTTAGAGTCTTCTTTAGTCTTTTTACACCTTGGAGTCTTCTTTAGTCTTTTCAGACTCTCTAAACATGAAATGGTGTTGATTTTATCTTCTTTGGACTTGTTAAAATTTAACATTGAAGGACCCTTCTAGAGACGAAACCCTCCTATCTCAGGTTCGTAAAACATGTGGGATTGGACTCATCTGAAAGATGAGCTATAACGATAGTTTGTTACCCTCTTCCAGCTCGTAAAAAAACAAAGAGGTACTCATCAATCATGGTGGGGAAATTTAAGGAAAGAGTATGTATTTACACACATATTAATGCAGATTATAGTCACCCTTGAGCACGACACCTATCTGTGTCTTATTCAAATAGTTGGATAATCAGATTGTCTTCGAGTTAGGTCAATTCCATGAGTTGTGTTACTCCTTCAAGTCATCCAAAGAATACCACAGTCATGTGTTATGTCTTGGTTTCTGCCTCGTTGAGTCAATGGTTCCAAGTCGTTTGTCATGTCATTAAGTGTTCAAGGGAGGTTTATCCTTTGAGCTAACCATTTACAATCATGTCATCCTACTTTGGATCTATTACCGCTGAGTCAGTCTTGAAGTCACTTCTCAGTCCAATTTGCTCTAGAAAAATATTTGATCCTGTTTCGTGTCGAGGATGAGGAAACATCATGACCCTCCTTCGATGGGTCTATCCTTTTTTACTTCAACACATCATCCAAGGATCAAACCTAGGAACTAGTTAAGTACCTTGGGCCTGCATGACTCAATGGAAAATTACCTCGCTTTCAACAGTAAGTTTACATCATTAACTTTTGATTGAAATATTACACCAAATGTTCGACCTCAACTTATTGGTTCACATTCAGTGGGATGTACTATGATACCTTGGGAATCATTGACACCAATGGTGATTTCCCTCGCACTTGTTAACGGTTTACATTATTGACCGGTAATCAAGTTGTTTCTACCATGTTCGACTTCAACACATTGTAATCACAGGGTTAGATTTGTATCATTTTGGGTTCGGTATGAAGACCCTTAGATACTTTTGTTATGTATCTTACCCAGGTTGCGATGGATATTTTTTAGTCATATCACACATATCCACTCTTGTATTGGCCGTGGCTATGTAATTATCTCATCATGGATCTACGTTTGTATCTTAGTAGCCATGATTGTGTTCAATTAGTTAGTACTAACATGGATATGCAATGTATTGGTCAAAAGCCATGTGATGAGTCATTTGGGACATATATATTGTACCGTAAAGTCCTTGCTTAGCATTTCAACCGACGGTTTTTTGCCTCAATTTCCATCTTCCAAAGTATTTCACCTATCCCATTCCTCTAGCTCCATACTTTGGGGGGGAATTTGTTACACCAAAATCTTGTCATCACTCTGGTAATGAGGTGTGTATATTTGGATTAACCATGATCCCTAAAGTTTCAAGTTCCAAATGGTCTGAGAAGAGGTTTTTCCTTCCTACTTCCTAGCTTTGATGCATTGATACACTTTGCCTTTTCACAACATGCGTTAGAGCCTTGATGGCATGCTTTGCATGTTGACAAGGTGCGTCACTGACTCATGTTTCCTTCATACATCATGCATCACCCCTTAGTGACGTGAGTTTCTCATTGATAGGGTGCGTCACTGTTGGTTAAAAGGAAAAAGAGAGAAGTTTCGAGAGTCTTCTAGAACGAAGCTCTCGTGGAGGCTTATCCCTACAATTCTACATAGAGGGCAATCGAACCTCTATCCCTTTGGGATGATCCCCTTGTTAGGATATCTCATCATTCAGTTTTGTACTTTGCATGCATTTTTGCAAAATGCATGCATCCGCATGCATCCCAGTCACCAATTTTATGCCTCCAGCACCTTGTCCCCAGTTTTCCAGCACCTAGGATCTTCTTTCCATACAGTTTTATCCCTCCTAGTCAGGAAGGCGCCCACTTCTCACCTACCACTTGAGAAAGGCGCCTTTCTTCACCTACCACTCAGTTCACTTCAATTAGTTAGTTGTCTTTCCTTGATTTAAGGCTAGATTGAGTCCTAACTAATTGTATCACTCCGGTGGACACCCAGTGAGACTAGACTACCTATTCTGACTCCAGACATCTCCTCATGCGACCTCCACTGAGCCTCCTTCATTCAGTTAGTGCCTACATGTGCCAGTTACACCTACCACACTTAGTTAGACTCAGTTTGACACTTGGTTGACCGTTACTTGTGCATTGATGACTCCACTGATCTGATGATGAGGACTCCTAGTTGGATTCAAGCTATTCCATGCAGTATATTCGAATAACCTCCTTGGTTAGTTCAAATTGCTCAGTCATTGTTACTGTATTGTATTGTATTCTACCATTCTAAGTTCAATATAGCACTGCTGCAAGCCTTTTGCACAGTTTTACACATATTTTTTGAGTTTCATCTATTGTAATTTATTTACTTGTTCATTAGATCTGCTGTGCTTAATTTCACACCCCTAACCTTCTACATAGAATCCTCAACTCTTTGTATCCTATCTGTCCTATAAATGCAAGTTCACCGTCATGAAATATTGGGGAGAAATGAGAGCATCCAAATGCTATTGAAATTATCTTAGAACTAAATGTCCCTTATGTATTAGAAACAAGGTTGGATCTTTGAGGAAAAAGGATTGTTGGAAGAAGTTGTGACATCAATGCATGGTTTTAATCTCTTCCTTTGTACTTGCTTTGATACAATAATATATATTCTTTCCATAAATATTGTATGTGTTAAATCTTTAGAACTTGTTTCCTTGACCACATGTTTAGATTAATTAATATTGCATATTATTATTATTGTGATCCTACTTGTTTTTTGTATGTTGTTTTGTAGCTGAATATCGGAGACTACATCAAACAAGCAGACATCACCATCATCGTGAGGTGAGTAATTCCTTCACACTCTTTGCAATTCGATTAATCTAGGAATGTTTATATGTTATGTTGTTTGTATTCTGGATCTACATCATTTAGACTAGAGAGCTTCCTCCTTGTATGCATAAATGAAGCATCTTCAAACATCCCCGTAGATCCCTCCTCTCTTGTAGGAAGTCACTCTTTGTTTTCAGCACCACCTTGGTCTCCCCCTAGAGGAAACCATACCCAACACACAATAGCAGGACCAACTCCCCATACCCTACCTTTCATGTCTAGTTTAAATCTACCTGATTTGGCCAAACTGATCAATGAACCCATTGCACATTATCTAACATGGAAAGCTATGCCAGATAAAATTCCCTCCGATATTCCCAAATTCGAAGGAAAGCAAGGGGATGATCCTTCCAACCATGTCATGTCTTTCTACTTATCGTGTTTGTCTAACAACATAGTGGATGATCCCGTGAGGCTTCACCTCTTCCAACATACCCTCACCGGAACAACAACAAAATGGTATGTAAACCTATTGAGAGCGACCCATGCCACCTTTGCAACATTGGCCATCGCATTTCTCAGTTAGTTCCATCTTATGATCTGACATGACCTGGGTCTCGAAATTCTCATAGATTTTCAAAAAAATACATCCACCCACATCGCAGACCACATCCATGAGTGGCATAGGTGCTGCACATTATGTAAAATCGAAATACAACCACCCTTTTTGTTGGATTGGTTTATCAAATATATCCAACCTGCCATAGCTAAATATGTTTCCACCTCCATGCCACAAAGTGAGGAAGAGGCTACTCTGAAAGCCTATCATTTTGATCTCATCTATACACAATACGACTACCTTTACACTAACCTTCTTGATGCTCCTCGGCATCGGTAATTGGATCTTACACCTGTGGTCTCGTCACATTCGGTGGATGGGCTTACTGGGTCCATTTCCATCTTAGGAAAGGTTCCTCCTACCATGTCGATGCCATTTAATATGGTTCCAAAATACCCATCCATTCCATCTACGCCAGTACCCCTTGCACTGGTACCAACCCCATCAGTTAGTCAGTTACAGTATGGACCCTATAGTCCTACTTACCCAAACGTTAGACAAAAAAAATGGTTCCTACACCGCCAATGGCACAAGTCGTTCCTACATCCACATATTATGGATCGCAAACCGCATTTATCCCACCCCCAGGGTATAACCCTTACCACCCTTTCCCATGCCCAATTGGTTAGCAACCCCTACCCCAAATGGGGGTAAACCTAGTTCAACCTTCTTACGTTCAATAAGCTCAACAGTTTGAGTAATTGAACATCGTAAACCCCTAAAATCTACGGACCGAGGGGAAGAAGAAAGGGAAAAACAATCAAAACCAGCATCAGGGGCAAGGGGGAAACCATCCTCCCCGAAAAAACAAAAATACGAGTAAAACCAAAACACGGGGACTAACAATCCCCCCAAACAAGGGAAGAATGCCAACCTGAGGACCAATTAATTTTTCTCCATTTGCGGAAAATATGTTCATGACACACATCATTGTCCTCTTATCCCTGACTTCCAACAGTTAGTGGAAGCCAAGAATATGAAGACTACAAATCCCCCTCAGGTCGCCAACCCTCCCCGTCCCCAAACTGTTGTGTTACAACAACCCTTTTCAAACCAAGGTGTTGTTACAAAACAACAAGATCCTCACCCCCTCGGTGATGACTCTTTTCAAATTATATACATTTTGGATGTTAATCTTCAGACTCGAGCCAAAGGTTATGACCGGCCTGAAGCTCCCCAAGTGGAAGACATTTATATCCCCTCGGGGGGCCCTCTGTAAATACCACGCAGAAGTGTCGACCAAATATCGTTGATTCCCAAGATTCCACTTTGGCATACCCCTAATAACCCTCACATGAAAGCATCCCACAATTATAGTATTGTGGGTGACTTGGCTCAATCACCTACAACCATATCCACGTTAGAAGTGCTACAGTCGTTCCCAACTTAGTGAAAGTAATTACTCAACACACTAGGCGACTTTGATCCTTCCAACGTGTGTCTCATGACCTTTGATCTTGATAAAGGTGAACTGCGACTACCCTTGTTAGTCGCATTCCAAGTAACAGTCACAGTAAAGAACATTATGATTCAGCATTACATCATTGATGAAGGCGCATCCACTTGCATAATTTCCTCAAAATTCTAGAAATGATTAGGGTCACCTGAGCTGGTTCCCTCATTTATTGATTTTTCGCGCATATGATGGGATACCATCCCAACCAAGTGGATTGTACCAAAATGTCCCCATTGAGTTGGGGGGAAATATGGTCACGATGATCGACATTGAGGTAGTCGACACCGAACTCGACTACAACATCCTCTTGGGGTGTAGTTACATGTTCTCCATTAAGGAAGTTGCCTCCTCGTTCTTTCGAATCATTATTTTTCCCTTAAATTGGAAGGTCGTCACCCTTGAACAACTTAACTACTATGACCCCAACACCAAAATCAATCTTTACAATGTCCCCCCAACTGTCATTGACATGGACCAACCGTATGCTGACATTAACCCCGTCATGTATAAGGAATCCAATTTGTTAGGAGTGTATTCAGGACCACCACCAAAGATCCCCACATCAACCAATGGCCTAATGTGTACAATTTTCACCCTTGAAAATGGAGTCGCCTCCACCTAAACACCATCATCAACACCATTTTTGAGTCATGGCATTGAACAAACTTTGAGTCCATCGGTTCCACCAATCTTCCAAATCCCATTCTTGTACCCTCCCACAAGCGTACAAGGGATGCCAGTTATGGCTCAGTTAACTCTACCTGGTCTCACTTTGGGTATCCTAGTATGTTACCTTACACTACCCTACCCATGAACGGATTACAAACCAGCCCTCATTATTATTTTGTCCATGTTTCGGCTACTACGCCTACAAGGCCCATAACACCTTATGTTACGACAACTCAACCTATGACATCCGCGATTAAACCACAACCGGTCGTCACAAAGACCATCAATGGGGGCACCAAAAAACCAAACTTGAAAGGATACCTCCTACCAAACCCCACACCTGACTCATCAAACGTTGTTAATCCTAAAGCAGGGGGCATCCACCAATAATGGTTAAAATCCCTAGTTATGACCAATACTCCCACTCAAAGAGTTACACCACCATGTTCTCTTTGTGTGCAACAAGGCCACGCGACACAACCTGTGCCCCACTTTTCCGGAGCTACGGAATTTGCTTAACACTCCCGTTAGCATAAACCATGCTCCACCGACGGTAAAAGGGGGCACATATTCCTTGCCCACATCTAAATCTAAGACACTGCACACCAATCACGCATGTACCATGTGTTCTTAGTACGGGCACTACATGCACCATTTCCCCTATCTGCCTCTATTTCAGGATGCTTTGACAACCATTCGCCTCACCCAACCATTATATGATACCTCTCCCCCTTCATCACTAGAAGTGGCTCCCATCAATACGGTTACTATGGTGATCTTGGTGTTAGTGGGTAGATTCCATACCAGACCAACAATCATCGTGACGCCCACAAAGTCTATCCATCATCTTAAATCACACCAATGCCACTCAACCGTGTCGCTCATGCAATTTAATATCCCACCATTCATTCCAATTTCCTCTAGTAGCTGCATTTCGCACTCTGCATACCACCCAGAGTCAATTAGTCGATAACCTTACCCCTTGTGGGACCACCCTCCCTACGTTAATTGAGGAGGATAGTGAACCGACAAATCACAATGAAGACACCGATGCCACGAATCTATTATATCCCCCGAGATATATTGACCCTCCATCACCAATTTCACGTGAAGTACTGGATCCCTTAGTCTTTCCTCAAGAACAGATCCTAGCACCCACCCCAAGCACCTCTAAATATCTCGATATCCTGCATCTCGACTTGGTCCCCCTTCCGACCAATATTGAAGACCCCTTGTCATCATATGAAGACATGCTAGAAGAATACGTATTTTCCATGGATGAAGAGATCATCTAAGAAATGCACACCAATGAGCCTCCATGGGACACTTTCCATCATAGGTCCTCAGTGGCTAGTACGCAGGAACCACACACCCTACTCATCGAACAACAACATACAATTGAGTCAAAAATATTTTCTACCCCATAGTCATATCGATTAGTTCAAGAATCTTATTCTCGCCTCATATGCTTTCAAAGATTCCAATATTTCTAATATATCCCTCACAATTCAGGTTGATATATCCATTACACCAGGAGTCATCGAAAATATTTCCATTGGGTATTTTTTCTCACCATAGGAAATGACTGATTTTACCCCTCTATTCAAAGAGTTCCGCAACGTTTTTGCATGGTCCTATGAAGGGATGTTAGGCATATACCCAACAATTTTTCAAACATCATATTGAAACTTGGCCCGACGCCATTCCTGTCTGACAAAAACAATGCTCGGTCCACCCCTCTATGTCCCCCACAATCAATGTAAAGATCGAGAAACTCTTATAGGCCGGGTTTATTTTCCCCATTTTTTACACATCATGGGTTTCTAACCCCGTCCCGATTAACAAAAAGAAGGGAACCATTCATGTCTGTACAAATTTTTGGGACCTCAATTTAGCCTTCCCTAAGAAAAAATTTCCAACACCATTCATTGACCAAATTGTTGACTCATGTGTCGGTAGCGAAATGTTATCCTTTATGGATGGGTTTTCTGAATATAATCAAATAAGCATCCACCATCAAGAAAAGTACAAAACTGCATTTACTACACCATGGGTCCCCTTCTCATTCGGTCTGAAAAATGCTGGGTCCACTTTACAGTGCATACAATGGCGTACGTCTTTAATGACTTGGCTCACATCATCCTCGCCTTTCTCGATGACCTTACTGGAAAATCCAAGAAACATTGCAACCACCTTCAATACCTCTGCAACATCTTCACATGGTGTCATAAATACAACATACGCGTGAAACCCCTTAAGTGTGTGTTTTATGTCACCACTGGCCTCCTATTGCAATTAATTGTCTCCAAAGATAACATCACAATTGAACCTTCGTAATGCCAAGCTGTCGAGTTGCTACCAGATACCCCCTCCCTTGAGAAATGCTTATTTACCTTGGAAAACCTCAACGAAGATTTTTGTGACTCCATTCAAAAAAATGAATCCATGAAAGTTCGTTCCAGGCACACTATGATCGATAGGTGCAACCTCACACCTTCAATGAAGCAACTTTGTCCTTGTCTTCAATTCCAAGAAAGACAACAAACCAGGACTCGGTAAATTTGTATCCAAATGGACAGGACCTTATTTTGTTAAGCAATGTCTCCCCAAAGGAGCATATGTATTAAATGAACCTGAAGGTATCACCCTTGACCACCCCATCAACGGGTTGTACCTTAAACGTTTCTACCCCTGATGCATGGGTGCCCCTCAAGTATGGCTTGTTTTGGTTATATTATTTATGCATTGTCAATACCTTGGTTATGTTCTTTACTACACTTGGGTATGTGCACCGTATGTGCAGGATATCGACCAAGAATATTTGGATACTCTTGTTTTTCCATTATAATAAGAAGAATCCATGCTATAGCAACAACATCGAACTCTTCATACAACTATCATTACGAAACTGGCATATAGGAACTATTTTCCCTCCATTTATAATGCATTCACGAGTATTCCCGCTGATAACCATAGGACCTGTTATCACATATATAGTAGCCGGGCTACCATACATTATTTTTCTCATTCCAGTACACTATTCAGCCAGTTCCCTTGCATTTGAGATGCCGAGATGAGCATCTATATTGGATCACTATCAGATTGTGGACAGCAGTTGCATTCCCCATGCCATGACTGAGTTTCAGGACACTCAGAGAGGTGACCGATGTAGCCATTATACCATTGGTACAGAGCAGACAGTAGTGCCCAGAGTTACAGCAGCAGTCTCAGAGGACAGATGATGGTACAGGTTGATGAGCGTTTAGGTATATGACTCAGCAGGTATATCATGGTGTTATGGTTAGATTGCTTTTATACTTATTCTTATAGCATGTCTTAGCACTTAGTGTCATGATCTGGCGATCATATAGATATATGGACCGGGTTGATCTATTATATATATTATATTGTCCCTACTCAGACTTAGAAGTTCACCATTCATACTCATTGGTTTTACCCTCCTTAGGGAGAATAGAGGTGATCATTACACCATACTTTGGCTTGCTAGTGTTGGCTCCATCATTTCATTGTCTTCATCCATCCATGGCCTACCTTTTAGATTATCACCCTGACTTACTACTTGACTAGTGGCATGGAGGACTTTTTCCCACTGTAGCCTCTGTATTGGATGAGCTTCCCTGTTTATTGTGTCTCGGCTCTGAGTTGGTGACAAAACTTACCTATGGTGAGTTGGAGTTCCTTGTGAATTCCCCCTAGTCACTAAAGTTGTGTTGGCTAAACCTGAAACTTTTAGTGCTGCCATCAATATAAAATCTGGAAAATGAAATGCTATATCTTGTATGAAAAGCCCATTCATGCAATGTGTTTCTAAACACACATGAATGAGAGGCATGCCAAATGAACATGGCAATAAAAATAAAATGTTATATCTTGTGGAAAATAAATACCTAGGTAAACAAGCTGTCCATGACACACCTAGAAGTGCTCAGGTAAACAAGTGCCTTAAAAACACACCTGCAGCAGAAGGCCTAAAGAAAAAATGTAAATCTATGCAATGTGTTTGTAAACACACATAGATCAAGGCTATGGAAACTTCAGGCCCAGAAAGCAATGGAACTTAAATGTTATATCTAAACAATTGCTGGCCTTATTTGTATTATGGATTGTGCGCATCTGTGAAGGTGAATAAACCCTCTTTAAACAACTCATCCATTTGTGAGACACCGCCATTCCCTGTGTTATTGCTCATTCAGTATATACTATGGTGTATTCCCTTTCCCTTTCCAAAGTGTCACAAAGTCAAGACAGTTAAGTCATCCCTTAGCCTAGCCAAGTTAATTTAGCCTTCACCCTTCACTAGCAAATTGATCACAACTATGAAGTGAGTATGATCCTGAAAGTCTAATCTGAGTAATAATAATAATTAACGACACTATATATTTGGATTTAGATCGCCATTCCTGATTACTCTGTGTTATAATTGCTATTTGAATAAATTGTAAAGCATGTATTAACCTTGATACTTTTCAGCAGCCTTGGATGATGGACTGAGTTATATTTGGTCATGGTTGGACCTAGTTTTACCATGGAGGACCATGGGACATGAGATGTTAGACCTTATGAGGATATGGATAGATGATATATGGTCTATGTACACATACATAATGATTCTATGCAGCAGCTACAGGGTTATGATGATGATTCTTGGGATACAGCAGTGTTTGATCATTTACAGAGCATTATTATTGGCCTTGTTCCGGTATATTGGATATTTATTTTGATCATGCAGAGACTCATATGGGGTATGAGTACACATCTTGGATAGATTTGGACCTTCTGAGTCCAATGGGACAGTTTGTTTTCAGTTCCGGGCACTTACAGTGATGATTGAGCCTCAGTAGGCTATCCCAGTGCAGTTTTGGTCTGTTGGAGGCCCTGTCGGAGCAGATGTGATTTTTATCCGGTTGACCTAGGGCGCTGATGATGAAGGGGGTGGTCCAGCCACTTGTTTTTACCATTATACCCCCCTTCCGGACACATTGGTGCCCTCACCTTGACAGCGCCAGCACTCCAGGAGGCTGTTTGGGGCAGTTTCACGCTTCCCGAGGCATTTCAGGATTGGTAGAAATGGCTATTGAGGAAATCGATTTGGGCTACTGAGGCAAAGTTATGGCATGGGATGATCAATGATGATAGATCGGGACCTTCCACACCTCCTCCAGCAGTTTCAGCTTCATCGGGGCCCGCATCCATCATTTATGGCACTTTCTGTGGATTTTTGAGGTCTTTTGAGGACCACGACTTCACTATGGAGGCACGATTTGGTACATTCATGATTATTTATTGGTTATTGTGCTATGGGGATTGACCAAGGAGGGATAAAATTACCCCTTGGACCCACCATAAGCCTCTTATGATATTTCATCATCATGATTTGGTGGGATTCCCCTCTTCTAGGGCGATTTTGTCCACTTATGTTATATTTTATGTGTGATCCATGTATTATATTGTTGAGCTCATCTCAACCATTGATTAGACTTTTGTATCTTATAATCTTAGCCACTCATTCAAAAAGTGGTTAGGGTTTTGGTGCCTCTCCTTCCTATTTAAAGGAGAGAGCCTCTCATTGTAAAGGGACTTTTGGCTCTGGATTATTGGAATAGAAAATTATTATTGCATCTATCTCCAATGTTGTGGTGAATGTTTTTGGTGTTCGTTCGTTGGTTCTTCCTTTGCACTGAGTTATTGGAGATCTTGTTTGCCATATCTTTTGTACCACGATTTTGCATCTACAGGTGGAGGCCGATTTGCTTGGAGGAGGAGGTATTGGTAGGGGAAGACTCTCCCTACTTCTTCTTTGGAGCTCTTCGTTGGTAACAGGGAGTATTACTGTCCCAGGACCTTCTATTTCATGTTACTATTTGCATTTCTCTTGTATTTCTTCCATACTTGCTCTTACTGATTGAATCTTCATTCCTTGGTTTGACAGGTAGAGGAAGGCGCACTTGTGGACTAGGGCATCAAATTGGCAAGCAAATCAACAATCTCTCATTTGATCTCTGCGGGAATCTTCCTCAACATCAAGGCATCTCATCCACATCATTCAGGTATGATCTCAAGGTAAGTTCTATCTCCATGATCTATCCAATTGTCAAAAAACATTTAAAACCCTAATTAATTAAAACCCCAATTTTGCATTTTCTCAGATCTACTTAAATCTATTGGGTTGTTGGGCATAACATTAAGAACCCACCTCTATAGCATCCACAGCATCCCGGATCTATAGTTTGGTGAGGATTGGCTTCCATTTGACCCCCTTCCCAGGCCAACTTAGCCTCTCCCAAGCAAGGCGCACTTCCTAGTTTGAGCAGGTTGGCCTAGATCTAAGCGATGGGTGTTTGAGATTCCACTTGATTTGACATCTACACATCAAATAACATACACCCAGGTTGTCACTTTTCTGAAATTCACCTTGTGGGCCCTATTCCACATTTTAAGGGATTTAATCCCCATTTTGGACCACTTGGAACACTTAAACTCAGATCTACTAAGATCTAACCGGTGGATTGCCACAAAATTACAGATCCATACCCCTACCTGACCGATCTACCGGGATCTAAAGTTTGGATGCCATCCGACTTGATTTGACCCACCTAAACCCCGATTTAAGCCTCCTTGGGTAAAGTCGCACCACCTTGGAGAAGTGAGTTCACTCACTTCTAGGAACTGGGTACTTGAGATTACTGTAGATCTGAAACCGGAATAATTCAAAACCTAGGTCTAGACTATCACTTTGTCAAATCTTGTCTTGGGGACTGCATTCCTTGTTTTAAGGGATTGTGGTCCACTTGGGTTAAACCTAGATCTAGATACATTCAAACATCAAGACCTATACTGTCCACTTATCTCATGTTGTAGGAGTCCTAAACCATAAGTCAACCCCACTTTGACTCCACTTCCCAATTCCCAAGGCACTGGTTTATCTCCAAGACAACCCAACTTTCCTATATTGTTGGATTGACTTGTGGTTTGACTTTTGCATGGTGAACTATACCCTTAAAGCTATCATGAATCATGGTCAAGCTTGTCTCATGTACTAGTTAGCCCAAATACATCCCTCAAAACTATCCTGCATTAGACACAGTTCCCAAGGCAGTGGATCTTTTGACATTGACCTAGTACACTCATCCTAGATCTCACTTCAAACATTATAAGTCACTCTCACATCAATTATGAACCAAAACCATACCTATTGAACCCCTACTTGGCTTGTGACTTCATCCTTAGGTCTAGGATAAACCATACACCTAACTTCACTTAGAAATACCCTGATTTGGTGTCTTGGTTTTGATCTCTCCTGTCGGGAGTAGATCGGGTCTCCCCCTTTGTTGTCTGGGATAGATAACATAAAGTGAAGGTTGCCTCGACTGGCGTGACAACCATATATTGGAGGTCGAGGTGATCGTGGTTGCACCTTTTGAGTTGCCCTTCCCTATTGCCATCCATGACTGGATCCATCCATAGGGGTAACTACATCTTAGGTGAAAACAGGACCCTCATCCCCAATATTGACATGCCATCAATGTCATCACTGGGAGTATCATGTTCCCCCATTGGTGTGCGCACCATATCCATCCTAGTCATCAATCGACACCCATGATGTTGACCCCCCACAATTCTGAGGAATCTAACACAGCATGAAAAAAATCACCCCTTAGATTATCATTTCATAGTTGCGCATTTACTCCTGCGACTAGATACCAGCAGACTCCTCGGACCATGTTATGATAAAAACTTGCAAATCCTAATTTACCTTCTATGATCCTCTTCGTATCATCAACTCTGTAAGACACTTATGGCCCCCCCACCCTTATAAGCAACCAAATCTATTTAGTTATCCCACAGGCATACACTGCATGGCATTGATTCCTAGGGCACCCGTCTTCGCATATGCAAACTAACCCCCACTTCATCTTGGAAAGCATCCCCTAACCCACTCAAAAACATGGGGACTCCTCCCATCATCAAATTGGTCCCCCGAAACCCCCAAAACCGAGGGGACCCCACCTTTATTCTTTATGTACACATAGTTCCCACGTCACCCTACATTATGGGAACACCATATTCTTTTGGAAGCAACCCATGGTCACCTTTGATCAATGTATTTGAGTCTCAATTTCCTCAGCAATGTCCATTTTTTTTGTCACCATTACTCTCCGTTTTGTGTCTCCATCAAAACCCTTTCATTTGCATTTTGTCTCCCTCCATCTCAATTTGTACCATTCTGAAAGAAAATTTGACGTCCCCACTCCCCATGTTTACATCGATCAAAGGAAGTTATAATCCCCATGCTTATAAACCAGTATTGTGTTAGGCATATCCTTCCATGATTTGGTTACAACATGATCTTGGTTCTGAGGATAATACCCCTGTCTTATCATGTAATTCAGATCTCGTCGACGTAAAAAAACTACATTCTGAGAGTTGTAGTAGTTGCAGGTGTACCTTGGGACCCTTTCAATCACTATAAGAGGTCACCTCAAACTTGGTAGGGAGAGTCATTAGTTCTCCCTAACTAAGTGGTTTCCCCTATGATTAATTTCAAAACAACTATCTCATAAGAGGGAAACGTACTTTTAAAGGTAGCAATGTTCACATTTTACAAACCATGATAGCAGTCCATTTGACCTAGTTAAGTTCCCAGGCAGCTTCACCACCACACTGGTCCCCCACCCCCATGGGCTTATCATGATCATCAACGGTACCACTTCTTCAATATTCCACAAAATTGCTTGGGTTATTTACTCTCACATGGATCAAATCCTCCTTCATCCATTTCCCAACAGTATAGTCAAGTGACCCTTTCGGTCCTCTATTATTGTAATCACATTGACAACATTTCATGAGCATGGGTATGCCCGCCTCATTTGTATAAAAAAGTATTATTTACTACAACTCCAACGGTCGTGACCATAAATATTCCCCCATGGGAGGACCCAATTGTTCACATATGCTTTTTCCTACAAAAGAGGAGAGAAACACAAGAAAACATGATGCATTATCGGCTCTACTGTACCTTTCGAACCTCATACATCAGGAGGTATATGTTAACGCCTAAATTTCACACACATGTGACATTTTGGAAATTCTTCAAGTGAGGCGTCATCAACATAAAGAATTCAACTCACCACAGGAATCCTCAACAAATCCAAAAGACAACATGAGTCCAAAATTCCCAAGATCAGTCAAAACAAGAGGTCACGCGATTGAACCATTGTTAACCAGCATTATAGCAAAGGTTATAAGTTCAGTTCTTGCGTAATACTCATGCGGAAATTCCTTCGATAGTAGCATTACTGTCAAAATTATGGGACCACCTAATTCCCGTGGCACATTAAATGCTCCATCACCTCCAAGGATCCGAATTCAAATCCTCACACACTCGGTGGCATTAAATAGCCCCCTTCGTGTACCTTGGAACTAGTTCATGGAGGATATGGGTTCACATTTGGATCTAATTGTTTGTTGGCCACCTCTTGGCATACATAAGGAAGCCATTGGCATGCATTTTGTAGAGAGAAATAAAGAGCAAGGTTATGCTAATATATTTGTGTTGGAGCTTCCTCATAGCCCATCGTTTCCTATCATTGTAAGAATTCCCAAGATCCCTTGCCACCTTCCTTCAAGGGGAAAGAGTTCCTCTCCATTGTTCTACAATTTACTTAGCATATAGTTTGGACTAAAAAAGCTTCCCTAAGGGAGATTGTTGGCTTCCATTGAATCCCACACCTCCTAGGTGTTGTAGACCTTGACCATAGGGAAATACAAAATGGTTTGGTGTACCTTGGATTGTTGTTGGATTTTTCATTCTCCCCCCATCTCTTTTATTTTTCATTTTATTCAAGTTTATTTGTTTTATGTGAATTCCACTAACAATCTATCGCAGGATCACTTGGAGGAAAACCAACCAACCACACATGGGAGCTCCAGGGACTGATGCCTTGTTGCATCCTACAAGGCCTAGCCCCTTACCAAGTGGAAGAGTCTACACTTGTGCAATTTTTTCCACAATAGGCCCTATGAAAAGACACTACAAATGTATAAATGTAAGCTAAGTACGCCCATATAAATTTGAAGTAAGGAGTAAGAAAATATAAGGGTGATATTTGAAATAGAGAAAGAAGGACGAATTGTAGAGGATGAAGGATGCAAGGGATGTCTATTTGTAGGTTTGAACCTCTTCAAGATGGTATTCTAAAGTGAGCAGATTTGACCTAAGTAGACTGTAGTTTTTGTAGGGAACAAAGGACAAAGCCAAGGACAATTTGGCACACATTTTGAGGGAAATATTAATATGATTTGAGGACACTATTTTATGACTGGTGAAGGACTGTTTGAGGACTGTTGGGTTTCAAATTCGAATGAATATCAGAAAAGGAATGTGATTTTGTTTGATGTATATTTTAGGCATTTTAGTACATGATCCATTGGTTAGGTTTTGAATGTGAGGGTTGACTGAGGATTGAGTGTGAAAACTACTGAAGACTATGTATAAAAGTGACAGCTATAGTATTGGTGCTCAAATAACGAGAAGTATTGAAGGTGTACTGATGGTGTGTATAGGGGAGGAGTAGATCTATTACAAGCTTATATAAATATCTGAGGGTGGTATGGTGATGCCGGGAAGAGGATTGGTGTCCTCATCCACTTGACAGGCTGGTTCCTATAGAATTGAGTTGGTTCTCAAGAGGATTGGTGTCCTCATCCATTATATAGGTTGGTGCTTATAGATTGCAAGTTGGTGCTTGCACGAGGGATTAGTGTCCATGTCATATTGATGTTTGCAAAATCTGTTAGTGGGTGCTCTCTCCATTATTGGAGATTGGTGTCTCCTGCAAATCAATGTAACTTATGTTTTTATAAATTCATTAAATTGATTTCTCATAAAAATATTTTGTGTATTTGTTACAGCAAAATCTCGTCACCATGACGGATGCGTCATCGGTATGCCTTGATCCTTAAAGTCTCTGAGCTAAAAAATTGAAATAGAATTTGTTTTCATTCCTCTTTAACCTCTTGTTGTCACTTCGACGCGCCCTACTACCTACCAAGATGAGTCAGGTCCAAGGTGATGCGCTCTACAACTTAGCAGAGCGTGTCGGTGACGCAGGATGCTCTTGTAAAGGTGCATTGATCACTATCCGGTGCATGTTTTCCTTGTGCAAGGTGCATCGCAGTTGGTTAAATTGGAAAAGTAGAAGATTCAAGCGACTTCTCGAAGCTTGGATGGCATGGAGACTTATCCCTACTTACCTAGGAAGGTGGAAGTCGATCCCCTTACCTGGTGCGATGATCCCTTAAGCCTCTCCCACAAATACTCAACCTCTGTTATCCCTTTAGCTCTATAAATGTGAACCCCCTCTCCATTGTCAAGGGAGGAAGGATATAGTATTCTTATGTTGGTGGAATTTCTCTAGGTGATCCTATTTCATCCATTAGGAGGATAGGAATTCAATCTTGGAGGTTAGGATTGTTGGAATGAGGTTATGACGTCAAAGCTTTGGTCGTAACATCTCTCCCTATGTATTTCTTATCATTACATTTAATACAAGTTATTTCCATAAATGTTATTTTGTTAATTATATTTAGCATTTTCCTCTTTGACTGTTAATCTAGATCAATTCATATCCATATGCTTTTACCACTTGTTTGTTTCCCCCTGCTTTGCTTAGTTTTGCAGCTAAAGATACGAAGAATTGGAGCTTGGAACAACAAGGAGAAAGGAATTGCACAATTGAGGTAAGCCATCTCTTTATTTTTTTTTCATTTCAATTGATCTAGGAAAGATACCCGTGTTATGTACTCATTTGTTCTAGACCTAAACCATTTAAGCTAGGGAGATCTATTTGAGTCTGCTCATACGGATTGTCCCTAAACAAATATGGCGACCATACTGGGGATAGTAGTCCAAGTGTTTGATTTTATTTCATTTTGGTTTCATCAATTTCTTTCCAAATTAGCCTCTAGCCTCGAAGTTTCTCTTTCTCTTTGGATATGACCATTAGAGAGTCTCTGGGCTATCCAAAATTTGTTTGGGATCTTCATTAGGCCTTTTACCTTTTTATTCTTGGAGAATTTTTTTTTTTTTGTTCCTCGTACCTCTCCCTACGCACCTAGGCCATTCATCACCTGCGTCATCATGTTTCTGACGAACTTAGACAGTTTGTAGAATGCGCCACTGACGCTTTCTGTCAATTTGCAGCCTGCATCGCTGACATGGTTACCTAGTGTGCAGAGCATGCCGTTGGGTATCCCACCGCTCTGGTGCACCTTTGTAGGGCGCATCTCTCTTCTGTACTTTTCACTCAGTGTTAAGAATTCTCGAAGTTTGGTTTTTGGCTTAGTTTTTGAGTTCTGTTTGTTTTTCATTAACTACTACAGAACCTCCTAGACCCAGCATGCTTCATCCTTGGCTTGTTTTTTAAGTTTGATTATTGATTTGAGTCCTATCTAGTCAAGCGAGTGCATCCCTTGTTGTGGGAAATTTCAATCCCCCATGACCACACTCTGTTTTGTGACTCCTTATCAGGCCTTTTGATCTGTTCGATCTGAATTCCAAGCCCTCTGACATTCGATTATTGTAATTATGCTCAATTTTGTGTGTTTTTTAGATTTTGGTTGATTATTTTTCTTTGAGAATTTCCAATTAATGAAATTTTGTAGTAGTATATTCTCTGATTTTTCTGAATATTAGTTATGGAAAGTGCCATCATTCTCATATCTATTAGGTGAATTTGAGTAGGAAATCAAAATTGTTCATTATCTTCATTTCGATCTTGCTTCTTGAAATTGTTGTAGAGGATTTTTATACTTCGGAACAAGTGTTAAATATCTTTGAAAAGTTTAAAGGATTATCATTAGCTTGCATTTTCTTGGTTTTGAAAAAGTTATTCATCATTTCTTTGAAAATTTTAAGTACATTTGAACTTATGCAAAGCATTCCAAAGATAGTGAAAATTCTTGCATTTTTTATTTTCTTCCCACTTTTTTATCATTATTTTGGAAATTAGGAGTTATTTGCATTCAAAAGGAAATTCTTCTTTTCAGTTTTTCATAGATTCGTTTAACTTGAAAAGAGAAAAAAGAAAAAACATTCGGATTTGGTGTATTATTAATTTTTGTTGGATTAGTGAAAGCGTGCTTTTGATTCTTTTAGTTGATTTTGAAATAATAGAGGTACTTGCTCATTTTCATTCTCGAAAACAAAGAAAATTTATCCTTAGCTTAGTTAGTTTTCATCGAAAAGAAAAAGAAAATATTTGCATTTGCATGTAGTTAAGATTTGCATCTTTTTAAATTCCTGTCTATACCTCATGCATTCACTTAACTGTCAAGATAAAATTTAATGGTAGCTTTAGGTTAAAACTGTATAGAAACTTATGTGGTAAGTTAGAGACATGTTCCGACGTATCTAAGCGTGGCAGTTGTCATTTTCCTGTGCTGCATCCCGAGGGCTTGTAGTTCTTCCACGTACCAATCGGTATATTGAATGGCCTTTCACGTACCCTTGGGTATATCGAAAGGTACTTCACGTACTCGATAGTATATTAGAAGGCAAATGTCGTGAGATTGTGCATTAGCCAACACCACTATGGATTTGAGCTCCCACGTACCTTGCGTATATCATTAGACCCTACTAGGATTCCTGTAACCATTCAAGTTAACCTATTGGTCGTCTTGATGTGTTAATACACCGAGAACAACACTCGGGGAGATACTGCGCACGTGCTATCAGGTAGTCGGGTCATACAGACAGGGTTACGGCCTAATCCTCCCTGGTTAGTGATCTGAAAGATTGGTCCGAGTATAATTGTTGGACCTTGTGGTATATTGCGAGTTGCACTGCCTTGATAATCCCGTGAGGTTCCAAACCATTGAATCCACACCTATCACATTATTTAATACCCCTATTTTGGACCCTTATGGTTTATTGTATTAATGTAAATATTGTATACATACTTTGTGTGTTTGTTTTCCCTAGTGTGGAGCTCAAGGCCAAGGCCCCACTAGAGGATGTTCAGGTTTTATTTGCATAGAAAGTATTGGACAATTGATTAACCATGATCTGTTAAGCCATGAAGATTGTAATTGATGTAATTAGTAATTAATGCAATGAAATACCTAAGAAGATTACTAAGGAGGCAACCAATGAGAAGGGGCCATGTGTATCCACTAGGGATAGGTGAGGGGGTTATGGGATTGGTACCCATGCTTCCACATGTCCAATTATGAATCCATTAGACCGACCATGCTAACATTAATGCAACTGTAAGAGGGTTGTTGAGAAAAAGCAAACCCATGAATTCGATGGATTATGGGGTAACCTACGAATCCATATGGAAAGGTATGTGTTACACCTAAATCTCATCATCATGAGTCTCATGTTAACTCAGTTCCCTAATCCCTGAATTTCCCCTAATCAAGAAAGTCAACTAGAGAAAGTTGTTGACCTTTGTCCACAAGTTCTAGTTGGGCCGACACAGGTTTCCCTCTAGCAGAAAGTTCCCAACTAGGTCAGGCGCAGACTATCATTTGACAAACTGTGCCGGTGGCTCAAGTTGCCCTTGTGTAGCTTGCACTTTCCCTCTCAAACGTAAGTTTCCTTCATACAACATGCAACGTAGCTAGTTAAAGTGGATAAAGGGGACCTACAAGAGAATTATCGAAGGTGGATGAGGTGGATCTCTATCCCTAACTTGTAGGTGAGCTGGCCTACGGTTCCCTAACCTCTAGTAAGGATCCCTTAGTCCTCTCCCATCATTTATCAACTTACTCTATCCTCTTGGTCCTATAAATATGAAGCTCCTCTCCATTCCAAAGGGAGGAAGTCTATAGCACTTACATGCTGGTGGAATTAACCTAGAAGATCCCTATCCATCTCTTGGGAGGTATACATTTCCTTTGGAGGCATTGGCTTGGCTTGTTGGAGGAGGATTGCAGCATTAAGGCTTGGGTTGTAATCATCACTCTTCTTTGTATTTCCCACTTTATTGATAGTAATATAATCTCTTTCCATAAATTTCTTTATGTTTATTGATGTTTAGAGTTCACTCCCTTAACCGTTTACTTAGATTAGTTAGTGTTTAGATGTACTTTTACTGCTCATTTTGTCTCTATGTGCTTTGACAGGTCTTGCAGTAACGGATCTGACGACCACAAATCTTGGAGCGATAAAGACGAGGCAGATCTACATATATGAAGGTAAGACATCTATTTGAATCGATCTCTAATTGATCTAGGAAAGTAGTGTTATATTCTGTTTCCATTTGTTCTAGATTCACCTGAACTAGGGAGATCATGCTTGCGTCCATTCGAGTAGATTGTCCAATAACAGTATGGAAATGTGCGTTGCTTGTTCCTTAAGCCACTCCATGATTGGGAATTCACCATCCTGTTTTGATAACCAAGGATTTACCAAGAAACCAATCTATTCACGCACTTGCGGAGTCCAGCCGGGAAGAAAATAAGTAAAAGTCATGATTTCCTGTGTGAGCCGAAGGTGCATAGCCGATAACGCTCAAGGAAACCCTGTGCAAGAATGGAACTGGTTGGGACAACCATATATAGGTTTTGGTGGATATATTACAGAGTTTGAACGGCCTAGAGAATCCGTGAGAACACTTAGACCCCTTTTGCAAAAGGTCAAATTAAAGGGCAGAACTTAGGTCGCGACCTTGTGAAGAAGTTGTTTGTATAACAGAGTCAAAAGTCAAATAGGTTTGGATCTGCTTGATAAACCTGGCTATAGGTTGGCTTAGCATTGGGATGAGACCTTTACTGTGAGATATCCCATTATCCCAGCTCGGGGGTGGTCTCTCAGCTGAAAGAGTACAAGCTGGACAGATGCCTAAGGTTGGGTGGAAATTTATCCTCACTTAGCCAATTGCTTGGGGCAGCTTCAAGATTCAAATATAAGTGTTTCGGTGGTATAAATTGTGAGGTTTCATGTATTATGCTTATTGTGTTGATGCTCAAGTTGTTGAATGAATGTTGTATGAGTTTGATCAATCTATAGACTGTGTATAATCCTAAGTAGAATATTGAGTTCATGTTGAACGCTTCATTCACATTAGGGGACTTTTGAGGTCTAAAATGGGCCTCCTAAGGGAAATAATAAAATAAGAGTTCTAAATTTCAGAGAGGAAAAAGAAAAGCTACTTTTTCTTATCGTACTTTTGACATATCTCCTTAACGGTTTACCCAAATTTCAAGTTTGGGCAATCATTGGATGTGGATTTTACTTCCACATCCAACCCATACCCACAATGCATACTTCTAAGGCACCCACGGCATGAAAAAATGAAAATTTCAATAAAAAAACGTATTCTAATATTAAAATACGTTTTTTTATTGAAATTTTCATTTTTTCATGCCGTGGGTGCCTTAGAAGTATGCAGTGTGGGTATGGGTTGGATGTATATTAAAATACTTTTTTTATTGAAATTTTCATTTTTTCATGTCGTGGGTGCCTCATAAGTATGCAGTGTGGGTATGGGTTGGATGCGGATGTAAAATCCGCATCCAATGAGTGCCCAAACTTGAAATTTGGGTAAACCGTTAAGGAGATATGTTAATAATACGATAAGAAAAAGTAGTTTTTTCTTTTTCCCTCCAATTTGTTTTACAAATTTTACCCTTATGGTTGAAATCATCATCTTGAATCCTAATGGTTCTTATAAAGTGAATTTTTATGGTACATTAGTTGTTTTGAGGCCCATTTTTTACCTCAAAACTCCCCTAATGGTTGCATAAGCTTAATGCATTACAAATCTTGCAAGTGATAGATGTATGGTACCTAGTTTCATGCACCCTATGCATTGTTATGCTTGTCATGCCCTAGACTAATGAATGGGTGATTTCATGAACTTTCTCTTTACGAATATAGGTAGAGGCTTGAATATGAGATTGAATGCATGTATCATTTGCATGAATGTGATGAATGACTAACCCTACAGGCTATAGGTGTAATGATTAGATTAGTTCATTGTATATGTTCATTATGCATTGTCTTCACCCTTCAAAGGGATGGTTTGACTTCACCTAGACTTGGAGAAGGAAAGGGATAACCCTTGATGTGTTTCAGAACCCCTCTACAGTCAAGTGAAGGGAGAATTCATGGCAGAAAGGAGACAGAACCTCTGGAAGAAGGATAGAGGCACTTAGGTAGAGTTGTGAACATAAATTTAGTTTGGAATTTGACATGGTTGGAGTGCTCGGATGGGGTGGGGATTTCACCATTGGATGGAGCTCTCCAAGAGATTTATACGGTACCAAACTTTTCCCATTTGGACCAAGGATGAGGGATTTATTCCCCTTAGAAGTTTGTCCTGGAATCTTGTTGGAGTAGGGGTCTTTGGTCTTCACCCTTCTGCATCCACAAGGTCCTTTCCGCATCTGCAATGTGGATTGCGGATTGTGGAAGTCGAGAACCAACCATAGGGGCATATGGAATTCTGCATTTCCACATCCGCAATGCGGAATGTAGAATGCAAATTGCGAGAGTTGAAATCTCCCGGGAACTGGGTGTGTAACTCCGCATTTACTCATCCGTAATGTGGAATGTAGAAAGAAACTATCATTAGGATTGGAGGAATCCAACTTCTGAGTTCTACATGCGTATTGCAGAAGTCGGACAGATTGATTTTTGAGGCCGAAAATGGATTCTGACTTCCACAATGTGGATTGCGGAATTTGGAAGCGCAATTTTGATTTTGAATTGGTTTTGGAAATCCACTTTTTGAGTCCCACATGTGGATTGCAGAATGAGGAAAGGCAGATTGTAGATCACAATGGGGATTGCGGACCCAATCCCACTGCGGATGTGTGTGGAATTGGAATAATTTGGAAGAAAAAAAAAGGAACAGAGGGTCTCCCATGGCCTCCGAAGGCCACCTGGGAGGTTAGGGAATGTGACACATAAGTTTGCTTGTGGCTTTAGCTTTTGTATATTTTGGATTGTATTTTTTATTTTTGTATATAAAACTCTTAGAAGAAATTTCGTTTCAGTCATTCTCGATGACCAACCTTTAAGAAGATCCCACGGGATTTTAAAATTGCCACCTGAATATCCCCTTAATCAGGAGGAGAAATCAGGCACAAATATGGATCAACCTACCAAATATGTGTCACATGAAGAAGATACTTCTACCATGGAGTCGAGAATAAACTATTCACCTCCTGCAAACCCACCTATCACTGATCCTATGGGTCCTTTGATTGTGGACCAACCTACTTCACATGACACATCTTTTCATCATTCAATGGAAGGACATCCTGGAGCTACAGATTGGATTTTCAGTCAACTCCAGGATGACACGGTATCAATAGCTTTTGGTCCAACTGCATCATTCTGGGACACTTCTTTAGGACATCATGTTTCATATTTTGAGTCACTTCCAATGGTGGAAACTCCATTTCAAAGGATTCCTCCATGGATCCCCAATGAGGTCTTTCTCCAACATGTTTATGAGACTATCAATCGTTTACGAACATTCGGTAACAAACTTAGATCACAGAGTTTCCCACATAGGCCTAATCCAGAAGTTTCATCTATTGAACAACATTCCCCTATCCATTCTTTATCTTTTTCTTCATCGGGACCATCTACACCTACATTAACCACTTATGAACCAGGTCAACCATCATTCCCAATGAGTATACCTCAAAGTTAGGTGACTGTTTCAACACCTCATTTGACCCCAACCACTGCAGGGAAACCTTCAACCAATACTAACTATGTTACTAGAACATTACCTCCACCACCCCCACCTCAAAATTCGAGGAGAGTTTATAATATACCTGTTAGTCTACAGTCGAGTGGAGGTAATCCCTTTCATTAGTAGTCAACAATTATTTATGGGTCAACCTACCATTAGTGGTCAACATTTGGCTACTAGGAACACTCCAGTAAGTGGACAATTTTCAACTGGGGGGAAACCCCTAGCTAGTGGACCTAATCTAACTGGGGGATATCACCCAGTTAGCGGACATAACATGAGTGGAGGACACACTTCACATTTGAACTATAGCACTGTTGGAATTTATTTCCCAACCATGCAACAACCTACGACGAAAAATCACATGGGGGGGTATCTATTTAGAATAAACCCCCATGGGGGAATATCTATCTGGGCCATCATAATACTGTTATAGTACAAAACTACCCAGGAAATAATTTTCCTAGATTACCCTATCCTGGAAACATGAACACCCCATGGGGGCACCATATTTTTGCGCCGACTGGACCTACAGTCAGTGGACCACCCCCACCACCTCCCCCACCATCCAGTCCACCACCACCACCTTATTCTGGAGTAGGAGGACCCCTGTATTCTGGTAGAGGCCCACCTCATTCAAGAGGAGGAGGACCCTTTCCTTCTGGCGGAGGACCACCTTATTCTGGAGGAGGAGGACCCACACCTTTCGACAGAGAACCACCTTATTTTGGAGGCGGAGTACCACCTTATTATGGAGGAGGTGGACCCCCACCTTCCAATGGAGGAACACCTTATTTTGGTGGAGGAGGACCCCCTTCAAGTCAACCTCCCAACCCAGGAAGCCCACCCCCTTACGTCCAATTTCCTACGGGAGGACCTTATGATCAACCATTAGTGGTCAACCTACCATTAATGGTCAACATTCGGCAACTAGGCACACTCCAGTAAGTGGACAATTTTCAACTAGGGGGAAACCTCTAGCTAGTGGACCTAATCTAACTAGGGGACATCACCCAGTTTGCGGACATAACGTGAGTGGAGGACATACTTCACATTTGAACTATAGCATGGTTGGAAGTTCTTTCCCAACCATGGGACAGCCTACGTCGACACATCACATGGGGGTGCATCTATTTGGACTCAACCCCCATGGGGGCATATCTATATGGGCCATCATATTACTTTTATTGGAAAAAACTACCCAAGAAATCGTTTCCCTAGATTACCCTATCCCGAAAACACAAACACCCCATGGGGGCACCATAATTTTCCACTAACTATACCTAAAGCCGGTGGACCACCCCCACCACCTCCACCAGTTGTCCCTCCACCTCCCCCACCATCCGGTCCACCACCACCACCTTATTCTGGAGTAGGAGGACCTTTGCATTCTGGTTGAGGCCCACCTCATTATGGAGGAGGACCCCTGCCTTCTAGTGGAGGACCACCTTATTCTAGAGGAGGAGGACCCCCACCTTTTGATAGAGGACCACCTTATTTTGGAGGCGGAGGACCACCTTATTATGGAGGAGGCAGACCCCCACCTTCCAGTGGAGGACCACCTTATTATGGTGGAGGAGGAACCCCTTCAGGTCATCCTCCCAACCCAGGAGGCCCACCCCCTTATGTCCAATTTCCTACGGGAGGACCTTATGATCAATCGATCCATGGTCCTACCGGTACACCGATGCCTTATCAGTATTACCAGTATCCACATCCAAACCAACAATTACCATTTTTGGATACACTTGATTTTCCAGACTTGTCACGTTTGACTAACGATCCCATTTATCATGGCACAAATTGGCCTGCGATTCCCGTGAAGTTACCATTAGATATTCTAAATTGTGACAGCAAACCTGGTGAGGACCCTAAGAACCACGTTATGACTTATCATTTGTGGTGTTCATCCAATTCCTTAATGGATTATTCCATCCATTTGATTTTATTTCAAAGAACCCTTATCGGTACTATTGCAAAGTGGTACATTGAGTTGCCACCACATTCCTTTCCCGACTTTCGATCTTTGGCTATGTCATTTTTGACTCACTTTCAGCGACCGATCCGCTACGAAACTAGTATGGATATTTTGAATTATCTCCATCAAACTACTTCCACTCACATTTCCGATCATATTCATGAGTGGCGGAGGCAACAACGTCTTATTAAAGCTCCCATTCCGGACCAACTCCTTCCAAATTGGTTCACGAAGTCACTACTGCCTATCATAGCTAAAGATGTAGCTATGGGTGGGGCCCTTACGAAAGAAAAAGATATAGCTCATGCTTAGTACTTAGACCTTTTCTATGCTCAATCTGGCACCTTATACGACATCATTCCATATGCCCCCCACCCTACATATGATCTATGAAATTATATGTCACAGCAGATCTAAGAGCTGATGGATACCTCATAGAGAAAGAATGAGTGGAAAATTAGAATAAGAGTGAAAACTGCAGTAAAAGAGAAGAACTCAGATAAGAGTAGAATAAGGTCACATGTTCCAATAATCAGTATAAAAATGATGTTACAATGGAGATAATTTGAATCATGCAGGAGAATTCGAACCTCAGTTGGTCTAGCATAGGGATTATCACCACTAGAGTGTTCCGGAAGACTCAAAGTCAACTAAACTGAACCTAAACTCAATTAACTGAAGCCATAATCAATTAACTAACAAATGAGGGTGCAATAGTGATTTTTTCATGCATGCCAGTCAGAAAAGGGTGCATGAGGCCACAATCAGTGGCATCCATAGCTCTAACCCCCTACAAGAGTCAGGTAACTCAGGTGGACTGCACTGAAACACTTAGTAGGTTCCTATAAAATAGGGAACTGACTGAAGTGGTCTTAAAATGATGCATGCAGAGATTAGAAGGTGGTACATGGATCCTGGATGACATCTGCACACCACTATAGGGAAAATGACATCATCAACAACTAGGAAAAATTAATAATGCTATGTAGGACAAGGATAGAGTATTGAAATATCCTAACACCCCCTTCATCCATACTTTTGCATCCTAGGCCCTGGTTACTAAGACCATAGGTCACCCATACAATCAAATAAATGATAAAAATAAAGAACTATCCATGAACCAAGGAAATGGGGAAAAACCTCATGGGAAAAATAGCCCCCCCCCCTCAAAAAGAAAAACAGTAGGGAACTCAAATAACCTTCATATTAAGCAGAGAAGGAAAAAAAATTCCTCAGTGAAAGCCTTTGCAAAAATATTGGCAAGCTGCTCCTCTGTAGGATAGTAATGCAGGTACTAGATCTGGATCTGATCCTCTGATGTGCCTCCCAATGTGTAGAAGTTGTATTTTCCAAAACACGCCTTTCAAGAACCCTTCTTGCTACTAGAGCGAATGGCTCATTATGGTCCAAATCATGAACATTTGAGTACCTTTTGTCAAAAAACCGATATTGTTGCCTGATTGTAGATCCCCCATGGAAAGTCTCTCCAAGAGATTGTGGATCAAACCCCACCATCATGCAGCACCTCTCTAAGAGAAGTGGATCTGCATGACATAGTGCAAGTTTTGCATGATAATGAGATCTGGTGGTTCTATGGTGAGATGGATCCCCAACTGTGTTCCCAACAGCTACAAGGACTTTGTGAGCCCATATTGTCCTTGGCCATGGATTGGGAGCATGTGTTGGATCTGGATTTTAATCTGAATCTTCTTGAAATTTATTCTCAACATCAATATCTTGATCATCATCTTCATTAGAAGAGGAATCACTCTGATCTTCATCAGATTCCGATGGGGTAGGAAGAGAGTATGGAAAAAAATGTGAGAATTCATATGCCTTGGACGCATGGTTTGCAAACCCTTTCGCTATAATATTCCCAGTGGATATCTCTGCAATCTCAACTGTGTCAGGACCAAAGACCACTTTCTTCGGTGAACCTGTGTGAGTCATCTGATATACAAACAAAAAAAATTCCGACAAAGAAGGCACATATAGAACATTCTCAAACTTGCCATGCTCCATATGCACTGTTCCCATCCCTTTAGCAAAGATTTGAGAGTTGTCTCCCATGTGAATAATTGGACCATCTTTGAGATCTAGAGAAGAAAATTATTCTCTAGAGGCAACCATGTGGTTGGAGGATCCTGAATCTATGAGGAGGGATTGTGATTTCGAAAATATAGCCTTAAGTGCATGGCATCTCTCATGACCATCAGAATCACTTCTAGAATTAGTCTCTCTTGCACCTTTTCGGAGGGAAACGTTGTGTTGATCAAGAATCTTGGTCAACTGATCTATCTTCTTATGCATGCAATATATCTCTGGGTGGTTTCCGTTCTTGCAATAGGAACACTTGGATTTCTCAAATCCCTTCTATTTTTCCTTCTTAGAGTTGGAGGCTCCTTTTGATGAACTTGAGTTGGCATTCAACTTGGGTTCAGATGGCCTCTTGTCCTTTCCTTTGTGCCTTCCTTTCCCATTCGCACTTTTTTCTTCTCCATGCATAAGAGCTTGATCTTTGGAGGCCTTCATGGCACCCATATGGATCAATTCGTCTTGTTCTTGGATGAGAGATTCAGTGAAAAATTCTAATGTTGGCATCTTCCAACCTGGGATTGACATTCGCCCAGAATTGAAGGTAGAGACAAAATTTGAGACCTCGGGACCTAGCTTGCTCAAAATGGATAGCACCAGCTTCTCATCCTTCTTCTCAATGCCACACTGCTTGCATTGCATAACCTGACATTTGAATTTTGAAAAGAATTGTTGAATGGTCTCGAAACTACTCGTTTGTAGAGAAAACAAATCATTTTCCAGAATATGGCCTCTTATCTCATCTTGTTTTCCGAAGAGGGTCTCCAACTTCAACCACAACTATTTTGGAGTCTTCAATCATTCGATGTGGAAGAGTAGATATCTGGAAATATGAATACACATCAAACCAAATGCTTCATCCAATCTATTCAGATACTCAGTTTTCTCCACAACTAAATTTGGTTCGGGATCCTTCCCCATTGTCACCCTGTATAGTGATCTGTTTCGCAATAGCATCTGCATATCATCCCTCCAATCAATATAATTGAAGGGTGTCAAGATTCCAGGAGAGAGATGAGAGTTCAAATTGTCCATTACAACTGCTGGAGCGAATATAAGGTGAAACTGCTACTACTGCAAAAAAAACTAATGCTACTGCAGAAAACTGTTGTAACTGCTGCTGCACTAAAAAAAATTGAATAACCTGCAAAAAAATCTCAAGAATGGAGGTAGACTGCTACTGAGCACTACCTTAGGAAAGTGGGAACTTTTATTAGGATCCTTCACACCTGGCTATACCCCATTGGATTTCTCCAATGAATTCAATGCAATGGCACCAAGATTTGCTGTGGAAATCCAGAGGCTTATGGTGCACAATTGAAAGCAAATTCTCAACGTATTCGCTCAAAATGCTCTGATACCATGTGAAATTCTATTTCACGACATATCTAATAGCTGATGGTTACCTCACAGAGAAAGAATGAGCATAAAATTAGAATAAGAGTGAAAACTGCAGTAAAAAGAGCAGAAGAACAATAATGTAGCAGAACTTAGATAGGAGTGGAATAATGTCACATGTTCCAATAATAAGTATAATAAACAATGATGTTACAATGGAGATAATTCGAATCATGCAAGAGAATTCGAACCTCAGTTGGTATAAAATAGTGATTATCACCACTAGAGAGCTTCGGAAGACTCAAAGTCAACTGAACTGAACCTAAGCCCAGTTAACTGAAGTCACAATCAGTTAACTAACTAAGGAGGGAGAAATAGTGAGTTTGTCATGCATTCCAGTCATAAAAGGGAACATGAGGCCACAATCAGTGGCATCCGAATCTCTAACCCCCCACAAGAGTCAGGTAACACAGGTGGACTGCACCGAACACTCAGTAGGTTCCTATAAAATAGGGAACTGACTGAAGTGGTCCTAAAATGATTCATGTAGAGCTCATAGGGTGGTAGATGGATCCTGGATGACATCTGCATGCCACTAGGGGGAAAATGACATCATCAACAAGTAGGAAAAATATATAATGTTAGGTAGGACAAGGATGGAATATTGAAATATCCTAACATGATCCAGCAAAACCACCCACGGGATCTCATGCCGATGGCATCATTGGTTCCGTTCACACCCATATTGCCACACAATCTAGTGGATCACAAAGCTATAATATCTCGACCCCACCTTCGACACAGTCTGGACATCACACCAAACAACCACCCAGCCCTGCTTCCACTGAGGAAGTGAATTCAGTTCAATCTGCTTCACCTCAAAAATCCAGTGGTAAAAATAAGAACAAAGGTAAATCTAAGAAGTATTCTAACCAACAGGAGCCCAGACACAATCCCGAAGACAATAAACAAAAGAGGAAGGTAAAATATCCTTGTTTATGGTGCGATGATGATCACTTCACCAAAGAATTCCCACATCGAGAGGAAGTGAAAAAATTCCTTAAAGGGAACCCCACACCCGCAGTATTAACTAATCCTTTCCCCACACAAAAAAATAGATGACCGCACAACAACAATCTCCTTCTCAAGGAGAACGACCACCACCTCTCATGTTCTCATGATGCAGAGCGAAAAGATCAACTTAAATAATCAATCACGGTCATATGACTCTCCTTCTACAAAGGAATATGACGAGGGTAATCCTGAAAAATCCCCCGCATCTACATCTAGCATTCCTTCACCTCAAGGTCCTCTTGTCATAGAGAAACCTTTAACGGATTCAATATTGTGTCCACCCAAGAGCATGATTCGAAAATACATTTTCAATCCAAATGATTGGGATGCTCAAAACTATAATACAGTAGAGGATTTAGCACAAGCCCCTTGTGTTATGTCGACATTAGAAGTATTACAAAATTGTCCCATTCAGCGTAAGACCCTGTTATCCAAAATTGGAGCTGTAGACCCATATTCCTCAAACACCATCATGTTCAAGTTAGAGAATTTCAAGCCGACGCTTTCCCACCAAATTGCGTTCCAAATCGTCACTACTGTTGCTGGGAAAAACATCCATTGTACTATCTTAGATGAAGGAGCCACTACCTTGGTTATGTTTTTATCCTATTGGAGATCCATTAGCTCTCCCGAGTTGAACCATTCCCCCACCACTTTGAAATCCTTTGACGGACGTGGCTTTCAACTTCATGGGTTGTTACAAGCTTTAACTAGCGAGTTAGGCGGAAAGAGTGTTTCCAGTAATGTGGAAGACGCCTCTGCCCAATTGGATTAAAACTTACTACTTGGTATAAATTGGTTCTATGTCATGACTGTGGTTTCATCATCCATCTTCCGCGTAGTGTAATTTACCCACCAAGGGAATATTGTCACTATCGACCAATTAGATTTATGTACACCTAACACCACTACTCATCCCTCATACAATGTCCCTCTTTTAGGACACTCGACACAAATATATGAGAGTGTGGGGGTAGGACTCCTTAAATATTCATCCCTCATGGGAGTCTTTCCAACATCATATCCCCCTTCCCGATCCAGATAATTTGGATTCGATTGGAAATGTGATGCCTCTCAGCCCCGCATAAGCTACTTATAAGGCCATCCAATTAGCACCTGATTTACCAGATGTCCACTCTATCGTGGCATATACCTCACGTTCTCTTCCATTACAGTGGACTACTTGATCCTCTACTCCAAACTTTTCATTCTTACGATTCAATCATGGATATTATGAGCGCGGATGAACCCCCAAGGGAAGGTCGCAACCATATATCATCTTTCCTTCCGCCATTATATTCGGTAGAGAACGCCATTGAAACAATTGTTTCATCGGATGTATTTCCTTAACCTCAATCTCCTATCCTAACTGTGGATACGACAACCAAGGGAAACTTGGCTAACATCATGCCTACCTTTCCGATCGACATCTCGCTAAAACCTAGATTCATGGAACAAATTCACTTAGGCCAAACTTGTTCTCTAGAATAAGTCACCACTTTCACGGCCTTGTTTAAACAATTCCACGACGTCTTTGCATGGAGCTATGAGGAAATGCCAGGGATTGATCCTGCTATTGTTATGCATGAGATTCAAAAATATCCAGACGCAAAACCATTCTGACAAAAAATCTTCCTTCTGCACCCTAGGAAAACTACGGCTATTAGGGAAAAGATAGAAAAGCTACTGAAGGATGGGTTCATTTATCTCGTTCCCTTAACATATTGGGTCTCTAATGCCATCCTCGTTACTAAAAAATAGGGAACCATTAGGGTTTGTTTCGATTACAGGGATTTGAATAAGGCTTGTCCTAAGGACAATTATGATCCATTCCAGTAGTTGGAATTGTTGTCGAATGCTAACATCAAATGCGACAAATCATCGACTTCGACACAACTTTGGCAAGTTGTCAACTTCGACACGACTTTGACCAACTCCAAAACTTTGACAAATTCAACGACCTCACAGTTTTGCGACGTCGACATGCAGCCTCGACTTGCGACTTGCGACTATCGAACTTCGACAGAATGACTCTCTGTCTTCCAGTCGACTGTAACGGTTGAACTTTCGAAACCGTTCTTACTTCTCTTGTAATTGAACGTAACAGGGAGGCACCCAATCGTCTCAACACTCTCTGTATAAGCATGTAAACTAGTGTATTATATAGCATATATCTTATCAATCATATTTATCCAATAATAGAGAAATCAGTTCGTATTTTTGCATATTGTCTGTGTGTATGTGTTTATATGTGTAGTGTATTCCTACTTTTCTTATTCTCTTTCTTATGCTTCCTCCATAACAGATCCGACTCATTTAGTCGAACTATTGTCCCCCTCATGCTTCCTGGTCGCGAGTGGATCATTGGTATTGGAGCAGATTTAGATCTCATTCAGAGCCTCATCAGAGCACATCATCTTTGTTCGTGTTTAATTTTTGCGTAGACACTTCCATCGAAGTTACCTGACTTATGCCAGTTCAAACACGCTCACAAACTCAACAATCCAAGCAGACACTACCTCCAGAGATTGCAAAAGAAATAGGTGATAGACATGCAATCGACGAGACATAGTAGCTCACAGAGAAAGCGCTGGCTTGACAATGAACTAAAATGTTTTCCTAGTTCAATGAAATTCCCACACGATTTGCTTCGAATTCAGGAGGATTTTTTATGAGAACTAACTCCGACTAAATCATCCCCTTCAAAGTGAAAATGAATTTGGACATACCGAATCTAGGAGGCAAGATTGACGTGGAATCCGTTGACAATTGGGTACAAAAATTGGAGTCATATTACTATGTGAATCAACTCTCGAAATCCAACAAGATCACCATTGCATCCTTAAAGATGTCAACATCTGTGCAATGCTGGTAGGAGAATCTTTCGACAAAGATGGAGAAAAGCGGAGACCCCATCGACACATGGGATAAATTTGTCAAATACATATGGAAGGAGTTTTACCTGCCCAAGTACCTTTAACAACAGTATAAGAAGTGGCAACATCTAAGGACATGGAAAGATCAATCTGTACAGAGTTACACCGACGAGTTCTATCAGCTCATGGCTAGAATTGGCGTTCAAGAATAAGAAAATTTGCTTGTTCTGAAGTACGTCAGCAGATTATCCCAATACATTTAGCAGGAGATGGAGTTTCAGACTGTCAATATGCTCGCGGATGCATTCCACTATGCCAACAAACTTGAAACCAAATAGAAGGGTAAAGAGCGCTTCGCGACAAATCTGACATCAGGACGACCACTCGACAAGAAGGAATCAGCTGACTTCGACAAGTCGAAATCTTCGGAGCCAACTCCGCCAAATCCAGATCACGACAAAAATCCTTTTCACAAGAAGGAACGTAGCAAGAAACCTACTGGGAAATAGTGTGATTACCATCACTCATGTTGGCATGATACGTTTGAATGAAAATCTCAGAAGACCTTTTTGGAAAAAGTGTCGACATCCAACGCATTCGACAAGACTGTGGTAGAATCTGACCCATAAGAAATGAATATTTTGACATCGAAAACTCCAATAGCCTCGACTATCGTCAATGAGGAGGAACGAGATAGCCTATTCCATACACAGATATGGGTTCAAAACAATCCATTACATCTGATTGTGGACAACGGAATCCAGAAGAACTTTGTTTCTGAAGAACTTGTGAAGAAACTAGGTCTTATGACCACTTTGCATCCTCGGCCTTACAACATTGGTTGGATGGAGGATGGACAAGAACTACGGATCACCCGACAATGAAAGCTCGCCTACTTCATAAATCCTTTTTAAGATTAAGTGCTTTGCAATGTGGCACCAATTTCTGTAGCTGATTCCCTATTTGGGAAGACTTACCTATGGGATCGCCATGGAAGTTACCAGTCAGGACCGCAGAAGGTGATTGTCAGGATTCACGATCAACAGTACAACATACCAAAACGACGAACTACACCAACGATTGCAATGATATTTTCTAAACATACGAAGAAGCTCATGAATCATGCTCATAATTTTGCATTAATTATGATAAAGCCGCAACATTCTAGGAAGACTGCAGCAACTAGCCGAGTCACCGACTAATGCAGCTCCTGACAGATCGACAATATTCTTGATGAGTTTCAGAACCTATTCCAAGTTCCAAACGGAGTACCTCAACATTGCCAGGTAAAACACTCTATTGAACTTGCTCCCGGTTCTTCATTACCTAATGCATATGTCTACAAAATATCCATTCTCGAAAATGGAGAGATTCACAGACAAATCCAAGATTTGATCGAAAAAGGCCATATCGGACCCAGATCCTCCCCCTGCGGAAGTCCAATCGTCCTTGTTTTGAAGAAATGCAGGACTTGGCGCATGTGCATCGACTACAGGGCACTCAAAAAAATATCAGTGAAGAATCGGTACCCTCTGTTGCGAATAGACGAGCTCCTCGACTATCTGAAAGGTGCTACATTCTTTGCTAATCTCGACCTCAAGTCGAGATATCATCAGATTCCAATCGAGCCCTCAAATGTATGGAAAAATGCTTTCAAGACAAAGGAAGGATTGTTTGAATGGTTAGTCATGCCTTTCAGCTTAACGAATGCACCTGCGACCTTCATGCGATACATGGATTACATTCTTCAACCTTTCATCAGCAAATGGGTCATTGTTTATCTCGACAACATATTGATTTTTAGTCGATCATGGGAAGAACATGCCAGACAGCTTCAACAAGTCCTCGACACTCTCCAGCAACATCGACTCTACTTGAATATGGACAAGTGTTCCTTTGTTATGAACAACATCAACTATTTGGGGTTTGTACTTGAATCTGCAGGCATTCACATCGACCTAGACAAAGTACAAATTCTCAAAGATTGTCCCATTCCTCATAGCATTCAAGAACTAAGAATTTTTCCTGGTTTGGCGAATTTCTATCGACGATTCATACTCGGCTTCAGTGACATATCCCATCCCTTGAATCAATTGATGAAATGAAGTGGGAAAATTGTCTTCAAATGGACATCGACACAACAAGAAGCTTTCGATAAGCTCAAACACAATCTCCGCACCGCAAAAGTACTTGTGTTACCTGATTTGCATCAACCCTTTGATATTGAGAGGAACGCATCTAACTATGCCTTGGGCACAGTGATCACTCAGTCTGGTCACCTAATCTCTTTTCATTCTGAAACTTTTAACGACACTGTTAGAATATACTCGACGTATGAAAAAGAACTGCATGCCATTATGCAAGCTCTCAAGCAATGGAGGCATTACATCCTTGGCAAGGAAACAATCATCCTCACTGGCCACAAGCCTCTACAGTTCACTCCGACCCAGTCAAAACTACAAACGACTCGACAAATCAAGTGGATTAATTACCTACAACAATTCCACTTGGTAATTAAGTATCGGAAAGGTAAATCTAATGCCGCCGCTGATTGTCTCAGCCGACCACCCATTACTCTCCTTTTTATAGTGATGAGTATGCAGGGATATGCCACCACTACTTGGCCTCAGTTGTATCAGGAAAACATCGACTTTTCACCAGTATACAAACAGCTTCAGATTGACAAGTCGTTGACCGCCAACTATTTCCTGAAAGACAACTTGCTATATAAGCTTGGACAACTTTGTGTACTGACCAGTGAGCATCAACAACAACTCATTTGGGACGTGCACTATAGCAATACTGCAGGACACTTTGGAGTAGAAAAGACCCATGCTATTCTCTAGAAGTATTTCTTTTGGCCTACACTTAAAACCGACATAAAAAGTACATTTGATCATGCGTGGTTTTTGCCATTGCTAAATCGCCTAATCGGCGACAGGTATTGTACACACCTTTGCCAGTTCGTATTCGACCATGGGAATCTATTTCTATGGACTACTTGAAGGGATATCCTACTACCAAACATCAACATGACGCAATCTTATTAGTAGTCAATATATTTTCAAATATGTCTATTCTCATTCCATGCAAGAAGACAACTACAACGCAGCAGACCGCGCAGCTCTTCTTCGAACATGTCTGGAAGCACTATGGTTTACCGACAACCATCATTTACTACCAAGATTCCAAATTAGTCAGCATATTTTGGAAGACTCTTTGGAATAAGTTAGACACAAGACTCTCATTGTCAATGTATTTCCATCCTCAGATAGATAGACAAACGAAAGTTGTGAATCGCTTGGTAGTACAGTTGATTCGCATGTACAACCACAAGCATCGGCCAACATGGGATGAAAGTCTTCCATAAATACATCACAACTACAATCTTGCTCGGCACAAATTTACGTGAAAGATCCCATTTGAGATCAGTTATGGATTTCAACCCACAGCGCCTATTGACTTGATCAACTCCTCGACACAGTCGAATGACACCGACCACAATCAATGAGAAGTTGACAAAGCAGTCAAGTTTTGAGATAAAATCTGCGACATCCAGCGACAAGCTAAGGCCTGACATGAAAAGCATTGTATCCCTCATTCATTTCAAATTAGGGATAAGTTCTGGTTACATATTAAGAAGGAGTGCTTCACTAGCTCATATAATAATTTGAAACCTTTGCGATATGGTCCATACAATATTCTTCAGCAGATTGGAAAAAATGCTTTCCAGCTCGACATTCCTTCATGCCTTGGTCTACATCTAGTATTCAATGTGGATATACTTCGACCATATCATGCACCACTATTGGAACATAACGACTTGTAGACAAAATAAACCAACGAAGTCCATCCAGATGTTCAGGAGCCTCTTCCTTGCGACACCATTGTGGGACGACGAGTACGCCATACAAGGATGAACACAAGTCCGTTGTTTTGGGTTGCTAAATCCAGACAGATACCAGTACAAGGAAAATGGTACTCTGCTACTGAACTAACCGACAAGTTTCCTCACCTTCCCGAGCAAACAATGGGGACCATTATTTCTTAAGGAAGGAGGTCTGATCCATTCCAATAGTTGGCATTGTTGTCGAATGCTAACATCAAATATGACAAGTCATCGAATTTGACACAACTTTGGCAAGTTGTCGAATTCGAAATGACTTCGACCAACTCTGCAACTTCGACAAGTTCAACAAACTCACAATTTCGCGACGTCGACATGCAGCCTCGACTTGCGACTTGTGAGTGTCAAAATTTGACAGACTGACTCTTTGTCTTCCAGTCGACTGTAACGGTTGAACTGTCGAAACCGTTCTAACTTCTCTTGTAACTTAACGTAATGGGAAGGCACCCACGCGTATTAGCACTGTCTATATAAGCATGTAAACTATTGTATTATACACCAGAGATATTATCAATCATATTTATCTAGTAATAGAGAAATCAGTTCGCATTTCGGCATATTGTCTGTGTGTATGTGTTTATTTGTGTAGTGTATTCATGCTTTGTTTATTCTCTTTATTATGATTCCACCATCACAGAGCCGCTCATTCAGTCAAAATGTTGTCCCCCTCATGCTTCCTGGCCCCAAGTGAATCAATTACCCTACCCCGTTCATTGACCAAATCATCAACAACTGTGCTAGAAGTGGCTTCTTCTAATTCATGGATGGCTTTTTCGGCTATAATCAGATAGAGATCCATCCTACCTATAATACCCCTACCGCGCCTTAGTAATTATTGGCCTCAATGTAAATATTGTGTTTGTGCAATGTGTGTCAACCCTAGTGTGGAGCCCCACTAGTGGATGCTAAAGGTTTGATTTCATAGGAAAGTATTTGACAGTGAAACTATGCATGTGCTATTAAGCCATGAAATTTTGTAATGGATGTAAATGTTTAATATTGCAATGAAAATACCCAAAACTGGCTAAGTGAGGAAGCTAACGAGAAGGGGGCGAAGATATCCACTAGGGAGAGGTGAGGGGGTTGTGGGATGGTGACCCATGTTGCCACTTGGGCCGGAGTAACCAATTTGATTCCCTGTAAGGGTACAGATTCGTTTACAGAACGTGGAGAAGGAAAGTCGGTGAAGGATATTCACAAGGGATAAAAATGGTGTTGATATCTGAGAAGGGGGTTCATCGTTGGTTGGGGATTCATTTTTTGTTGGTTGTTGGTTGTTGGTTGTTTAGGGTTCAGGAGGTTGGTTCGTTTTGTTCAATTACAGAGTGGTATCAATCCTGAAAGGGAGCGAGCCATGAGATAGGGGAAGCAGACGAGATATCCTGTGAGAGATGAAGTAATGAAGCTGAATTCCATAGGAATCCTGTGCGTATGCATTATCTTGGAGTAGAACCCCAAAGACGAGCCGAAGGGGATTACAGTGCACGAATATCTTGACGAAGTTGTGTGAAGCCTGAAATCCGCAAGCAGAGAGTCGAGTTGCGAGACAGAACTTATTCCGTGACCCTGTGATGAACCAACTTGTTTAATATTATGTAAAATATAGGGTTTATGGTTGATATGCTTGAAAAACCCAATGAAGGTTGTAATCTCGTAGAACTAGCGATTGGACTTTCTTATGCCTACCCTGAATAGCACTGGAAGGGAAGGGGCCTTGAGGGACTGTGTAGTAGAGAAGAGGGCCTTCCTTGTGTTGAGTGAGGTGGATAATGTGGGTGCCATATCTGCTAAGTGATTGAGATGTATGTAGCTCTTTAGTTGAGCTCACTGGCTTAGCAATATTTTCCCTGTTACCCTGTGTGCTTGATAAACCCAACTGCAAGTTGGCTTAGCATGTGTATGCTTGATAAACCCAACTATAGGTTGGCTTAGCATTGAAGTAGATCTTGATTGTTAGAGAGCCTACCTATCCCTCCTTAGTGGATACGCATCCCAGGTCGGGGTGGTCTCTCAGCTGAAAGAGTATAGGCTCGACACAGACCTAAGGTTGGGTGGAACGTTGCTCTTACTTAGCCAGTTGAGGGGAAAATTCAAGATACAAAGATAAGTGTTATGTGGAATGAATGAGATTATTCCATGTTATTATTATTATGTTGTTTGCTTAAAATGTTGAATGAATGTTATATCAATGTGAGTAATAGTTAGACCATGTGTAAGCCTGATTGGAAGGTTGAGTGTTGGTTGAATGCTTCATTTAGTTGCATGAGTTTAATGCATTGCTAATTTTACATGTGTTAGATGTATGGTTAGCCTTAGCTTAATTTATTATATGTATTTTTTTATGAGATGTTCACCTTGTAATGAGTTTCTTAACCTCACTTCTCCATGGTGAGATGTTTATATAGCCTGGGGTATTCAAAGGAAAGATTGGGTTATGGCAGGGGACAGGTAGATACCTGTTGAAGGATGGAAGGCACTTAGAGGAATTTAGACAAGAACTCCATAAGGGAAAATGAGGAGTTTAGGTACCTCGGTTGGGAGGGGGTATTGTACCATTGGATAGAGCTTCCCAAGAGATTTAGAATGGTACCGACCTTGCCTCATTTGGACCTAGGATGAGAAAGTTATGACCCTTGGAAGTTGCTTTGGGAAACTTGCTAGATAATGGGTTTGAGCATGACCCTTTCCACATCCGCAATGCGGATTGTGAATTGTGGAAGCTCGTTTGGAGGAGAAGTTATATTTCCACAATGAGGATTATGGATTGCGGAAGGTCGTTTGGCAGAGAAGTTGGATCTCCACATTTTTGCATCCGCAATGCGGATTGCGAATTGCGGAAGGTCGTTTGGTGGAGAAATTGGATTTCCTCATTTCTGCATCTGCAATGTAGATTGCGGATTGTGGAAGGCAATTTGGAACAATAACTGTAACTTGCAGTTCCACATCTCCAAATCTCGCACATGCGGATTAATGAATGTGAATTGCGGAATGCGGGTTGATTGCAGATCGCAATTGTGGATTGCAGTTTGCGGATTGCAGATCGCAATTGTGGGTTGTGGATTGTGGATCGCAAATGCGGAATGCAAATTGCAGATCGCAATTGCGGGTTGTGGGTTGCGGATTGCGGATTGCGAATTGCGGATCGACGACCATTGTGGCCATGTGTAGTTTTGGAAGTAAAGAAGAAAAACAAAGTAATGAAGGATCTTCGGTGGCCTCTGAAGGCCAAAAGGGAGGTTCGGGGACATGATAGAGTGGTATCAAATCTTCAGTTACAACACTGGGGCTGTTAGGGCCGAACCATGGAAGAAATTGCACGCAAGGGAATGCCCATGGCACTGTTTTAACCTAACCGAACTTTTATTTATTAACTGTTTAATGAGTATTTTCGAGATTGTATGGATGTTTCAAGTCCTATGTTGTCTAATAAACATTTATATCATGCATAGTGATTGCAGCAAGTATAGTCGAAGCATATAGCAAGGCTGTTTGTCAGAAAACAAGAATGGTGACCATTAATGATGCACAAGACCCCTACGAGCCTGAAGAAGACATGCTGGGGGAAAATGTGCAGGAAGAGCACTCTGAAACAATGTCTAATGGAAGAAGGGAGCGGGTTACTCCCCAGGACTTGGTTGATACCATAGTAAGTTTTAATGAGAGGTTGATAAAGGCACAAGAACAGCAACACCAGCTCAATGCGTCCATTCTGCAGAGCCTCACTGAAATGCATCAGAAAGTAAACATGGGGTCCAATCCAAGTAATATGGGTCATGAAGAAAGGAATTAAATTAGTCACTCTAGAGGTCGTTCTAGGCCGAGGACTCCAAGACATAGAAGGGGTTCTGTGAGAAGAAGGCACCAAACATCCTCTTCGGGATCTCCTTCCAACAGGTCAGAACACTCTAGAGACTCTTAAAGAAGCCCAGGGCACACTTACAACAGGACTGAGAGAGGAAGGAAGTCCAGAGGGATCCCACTGAGAGAATTTAGGAAATCAAGGCCTCCTAGCTTTGATGGAGAAAGCAAGACAAGCCAAGAGGCAGAGGCATGGTTGCTTGGAATGAAAAATTACTTCAAAATGCATGATTATTCAGAAAGTGAGAAGGCTAGAGTTGTCGTTTACAATATGAATGGAAGATATTCTATTTGGTGGGAACATCTCATGAAAGTGAAGAGAACCAGTGAAAGAAGGATCAACTGGGAATGGTTTAAAAGATACTTTAAGGAAAAATACTTATCAGCTAGGTATTATGACAACAAAAGAATGAGTTCAATGAAATCAGGTTGGGGAAAAATTCCATGGAGGAACCTGTTCATAAATTATTGGAATTGTTAAGGTATGTAGACTACATCAAGAATGAAAGGGTGAAGATTTAGTGTTTCCTTGGAAGCCTACCACAAAACTACAGGGATAGGATTGAGTTTTTCCATCCACCAAGTTTGGATGAAGCCATTAGAATGGCCATGCTCTGTTATGAGTAGAATAAAGGGAGGACAGACACTCAACCAGCATGGAAAGGAAAACCCAAATGAGGATTTGAACCAAGGAGAAGTGGCTTCAAGCTACCTTTCAAGAACCAGTCCAGAAAATTTCCACAGGGACAACCAACAGGAAGTGGATTCAAACCAGCGGTAACAGTAGAGAAAACATCAAAAGGACCACTTCAGTGTTGGGGATGTGGAGACAACCACATGCTTAGAGACTTCCCAAATCGAATAGTGAATTCCCGAAGCTTGCACAGCTTGGGAGAAGCAACCAAAGTAGCAGATATGGCCAGAGCCACACCTCAAATCTATGCAGCATTGGATGATCACTAGGCAAAACACTAATCAACAAAGATAGAAGTTTGAAGGTAAGATTGCTAAGCAATCTATTTCTGTTTTAATTGATCCAGGATCCACTCATAGTTATGTGTCTCCTAAGGTGGTTGAAAGTTTTTCACTTAGTAAAGTGAAACATAGTAAGTCTTGGTTAGTTCAACTAGCCACTGGAACTAAGAGAAAGGTGAGTGAAGTAGTGGTGCACTATTCGATGGAGCTGAATGGAATTCCCACCAAGGTAAACTTGAATGTACTACCCTTAGGATCTTATGATGCCTTGATAGGAATGGATTGGTTGGAGAAGCATAGAGCCAAGCTTGACTGCTATAATAAGGTGCATGAGTGTATCGATGATGAAGGAAGACCAAGGTTGGTTAAAGGAATTCCAAAATAAGTTTTAGTAAGGAAGATCTCAGCCTTACAGCTGAGAAATTTCTATAAGAAGGGATATCAATTATATGTTGTGCATATATCAGATTCAGCGGAAGATAAAGGACCAAATTTAGAAGACTTTTAGCTGTTACAGGAGTTGCAGGATGTATTCCCAGATGAAGTACCAGGACTACCACCCAAGAGGGACATTGATTTCTCTATTAATATTGTTCCAAAAGCAGCACTGAGTTCCAAGGTTCCTTATAGGATGAGCACACCTGAGATGATAGAATTGAAAATGCAGTTGCAAGAGTTAATGGACAAAGAGTATATCAGACCAATTGTATCTCCTTGGGGTGTACCTGTGTTATTTTTTAAGAAGCAGGATAGAACCTTGAGACTATGTATAGACTACAGGCAGTTAAACAAGGTAACAATCAAGAACAAGTATCCATAGCCAAGAATTGATGACTTGTTTGATCAGATGAAGGAAGCTAAAGTATTTTCCAAGATTGACTTGAGGTCTGGCTACCATCAAGTGAGGAAAAAGGATGAAGACATTCACAAAACCGCTTTCTGAACTAGATATGGACACTATGAGTTCACTATGGTGCCATTTGGTCTCACCAATGCACCTGCTACTTTCATGTGTCTTATGAATAGTGTCTTCAATAGATATTTGGATAAGTTTGTAATTGTATTCTTGAATGACATTCTGGTGTATTCAAAGAATGAAGAAGAGCATACTGAGAATTTGAGAATGGTACTGCAAGTTTTTAGAGAACATCAACTGTATGCAAAGTTGAGCAAGTGTGACTTCTATCAGCAGAAGGTACAGTATTTGGGACATATTATTTCAGTAGAAGGTATTGTAGTAGATCCAGAGAAGATTGAGGCCATAATGGATTAGCCTACTCGGAGGAATGTTGCAGATGTAATATATTTTATGGGCCTTGCAGGTTACTACATAAGACTCATTGAAAGTTTCTCCGGGACAGCTCACCCAATTACATCATTACAAAGGAAGGAAGTCAAATTTATATGGTATGAGAAGTGTGAAAGGAGTTTCCAGAAGTTAAAATAATTACTTACCAGTGATCCTATTTTAGAGATTACAAATCCAAATAAAGACTTTGTGGTGTGCACAGATGCTTGCATGGAAGGATTGGGTGGAGTACTCATGCAAGAAGGATTTGTAATTGGCTACGAGTCAAGGAAGCTGAAAGATAACGAAAGGAACTATGCCACACATGATTTAGAGCTAGCAACCATAGTGCATGCTCTCAATAAATGGAGGCATTACCTTTTGGGAAGAAGATTTGAACTTAGGACGGATCACATGAGTTTAAAATATTTATTTGACCAGCCAAATCTAAATGCCATACAAACTAGATGGATGGATTTTCTTTGTGAGTTTGATTTGGATATTAAGCATGTCAAAGGAAAGGATAATAGGGTTGCTGATGCGCTCAGTAGGAAATTTAATGTTGTAGCAATAAGTGTTTTTAAATCAGATTTGAAGGAAAGGATCATTGAAGTTCAGGCTAATGATGAAGCTTACCTACAAATCAAAGAGAAGTTGCAGTAGGGAAAGGTAGATTACAAGTGTGTAATATATCAGATTGGAGAAGATGATGTCCTTATTGACCAAGATGCCATACTGTACATTCCAAACTGTACAGAACTGAAGGAGCTTGTGTTGGGAGAGATACACCAAAATCCATATTTTGGTCACCCAGGGTATCAAAAAACTATAACCGCAACAAGGAAACAATACTTTTGGAATGGGATGAAGTACATAGAAGAGTATATTGCTAGATGTCAAAAGTGTTAGTAGGTCAAGGTAGAGCATCAACATCCAGCGGGATTATTGCAGTCATTGCCCATTCCTGAATTGAAATGGGAAATAATTTCTATGGACTTTATAACAGGTTTTTGTTAGGATATTCCTATACTCCATCCTAGTCCCACCAGTATTTTGATCATTTACATTTTCAGTCATGCATGCACTTTTAGGGTTTGCATGCATTCTAGTCATCAGTCCAGCACCTAGTCCTCAGTTAGCCAGCCCCCGAGAACTTCTCACTAATCAGTTTTATCCCTCCAATTGCTGAATGCGCCCTTCTTCCTTGATTTTAGGAAGCAACTCGCCCTTCTTCACCTACTAGTCCAGTTGTCTTCAGTTTATACTCAGTTACACTCAGTTTTACTTAGTTACACTCAGTTACACTCAATTACACCTACCAGGCTCAGTTTGACTAATGGTTGACAGTTACTTGAGCATTGATAACTCCACTGATGATGAAGAAGAATTCCAGTTCTGCTCCGATGACACCAGTTGTGCTTCGATGACACTCCAGTGATCTTTTGATCACTCCATGAAGGATAATTCAAACTGCCACCTTAGGAATTTGAATTCCTCATGCATTGTATTATTTATTTGTCCATTTGTGATTAATGAATTAGTGTGTGTGAAGTATTTTTGCTTCTATCCGAGTTCTACTATATTATTATTCTGTTGCTTGTTATACTGCATTGACCACTCTTCTTCTATTTTCTTGCTTAATAAATTACTTTCTTGTGAGGTATACATCATCTCTTAGATCTGCTGTGAGGATTTTAACGTGGTATCAGAGCATGTTGAGAGTATTGTTTATCTCCATTATTGAGAGTTTTTGGCAGGTTATTACCAAGATTTCGAGTGCAGCAGTTGCAGCGGCTTCTGTATCTTTGCAGCAGTAGCAGTTGCAGCTATTCTCTATTGTTTTTGCAGGTCTTCTACAACTTCGATGAATTCATCAGAAATTACTCCTCTTTATCCATTCAACTATGATGAATGGAAACCACAAATGATAGCACATTTGAAGAGACATGGTCTCTTTGATTATTGTTTTGAAAGAGAGTTTGAATCCTATGATGAAGAGTATGACTGGTTAAGTGAAGGTGAACAAGCTTGTGCAGTCATGTGTTATGCTATGTCTCTATGCATGGTATATGACCTCCCTTATATTTCATCTCCAATAAAGATATGGGCTTACCTGGATGAAAGATTTGGAAAACAGAGTGAAGGAATTGGTCCAAACCCTTTCTAGAACAAGCAAAGTGATGCATCCGCTCCCCTTGATGGTCTCTCAGATCATGAACCAATATCATCTCATATTGAAGTTGTCCACAAAGAACTTGCAGATTCTACACTCATGCTCCAACTTTCTTCTCTTTCTGTGCCAGCTCACACTCTAGATATTGCAGAAGGTCCTAAATCCTCTCTTGCACCAGAGTCTGTTGGTTTGCATCATGATCACATGATTATTTCGGAGGAAAAATCAGCTATTGGAGGTAATGCATTCGCTCTCCTCAAGCAATCACCTCTTATTTACTACTATATGATCATTATTCCATGCTTTCAGAAGGCTATTGAAGAATATGGCCATTGCCATTCGCTTGGGATAATTTATCATGCACATCATGGTTTTGATCTCACCCCTCTTGGTTCAAAGGAGATCTCAAGAAACCATGGCCATTCGCTTGGGATAATTTCTCATGCATCTACTGGTTTTGATCTCACCTCTCATGGTTCAAAGGAGATCTCAAGAAACCATGATTCAAGCCTTGGATTTGATTTGGATTCCAAGAAATCACCTCTCATTTACTACTATAAGATCATTATTTCATGTTCTTAGAAGTTTATTGAAGATAATGGCCATTTCCATTCGCTTGAGAAAATTTCTCATGCACTTACTGGTTTAGATCTCACCTCAAATGGTTCAAAGGAGATCTTAAGCAACCATGATTCAAGTCTTGGATCTGATTTGGATTCCAAGAAATCTTTATTATTTGATGGTTCTTTTTGGCATAATCTCACCCATGATGGTTCGAAAGAGAAGACAAAAGACTATCTGCATATTCATGTTTTTGATCCTACCTCAACTGATTCGAATCATAGGTTCAAGGATCATCCTCATACTTTTGGATTTGTTCTCATCACATTCGATTTGAAGAGCAAGTACAAGCACATGCTTTTTTAGCATGATCCACTTCTTCCCAAGAAGAAGATACCTCCAGACATATGACCAAGCATCACACCTGCTTGAGTTTGGAGCATTTATTTTTTGTGTGTTCCTTACAGTCTATTTTGAGGGGGGGGGTCTTTTTCCCATGAAATTTTCCCCACTTCCTTGGTTTATTGACTGTTATTATTCATTGTATTGGGTGACCTTTGGTCTTAGTTACCAGGGCCCAGGATGGATTAAGGGGGGGTGTTAGGATAATCCTATACTCCATCCTAGTCCCACCAGTATTTTGATCATTTACATTTTTAGTCATGCATGCACTTTTAGGGTTTGCATGCATCATTTAGGGTTTGCATGCATTTGCATGCATTCCAGTCATCAATCCAGCACCTAGTCCTCAGTTATCCAGCCCCCGAGAGCTTCTCACTAATCAGTTTTAGCCCTCCAGTTGCTTAATGCGCCCTTCTTCCTTGATTTTAGGAAGCAACTTGCCCTTCTTCACCTACTAGTCCAGTTGTCTTCAGTTTATACTCAGTTACACCTACCAGACTCAGTTTGACTAATGGTTGACAGTTACTTGAGCATTGATGACTCCACTGATGATGATGAAGACTTTCAGTTGTGCTCCGATGACACCAGTTGTGCTCCGATGACACTTCAGTGATATTTTGATCACTCCATGAAGGCTAATTCGAATTGCCACCTTAGGCATTCGAATTCCTCATGCATTGTATTATTTATTTGTCCATTTGTGATTAATCAATTAGTGTGTGTGAAGTATTTTTGCTTCTATCCGAGTTCTACTGTATTATTATTCTGTTGCTCATTATACTGCATTGACCACTCTTCTTCTATTTTCTTGCTTAATCAATTACTTTCTTGTGAGGTATACATCATCTCTTAGATCTGTTGTGAGGATTTTCACAGTTTTCCCATGACCGCGAAGAAACAGGATTCCATTATGGTAGTAGTGGAAAATTTATCAAAAGTATCTCAATTTATTCCAGTTAATTCTACTCACAAGGCCAATGATATTGCGAATATTTTCATGAGAGAGATATTCAGGTTGCATGGATTTCCCAAGGCAATAATTTCAGACCGGGAGAGAAAATTCACTTCCAAGTTTTGGAAAGAGTTATTTCAAGAGTTGGGGACTAAGTTCAATTTCAGTACAACCTATCATCCTCAAAAAGATGGTCAGACTAAGAGGGTAAAACGGATTCTTGAATACATGTTAAGGATATATGTGATGGATAAACCATCCAAGTGGGAGGACTACCTACACTTGGTAGAATTTGCTTACAACAATGGGTACCAGGCATCATCGAAGATGAGCCCTTTCGAAGTTTGTATGGAAGAGGGTGCAGAAATCCGGTGAATTGGGACAACCTAGTGAATAGGGTAGTGCTTGGACCATAAATGATTGAAGAGATGGAGCAAGAAGTTGTTAATATCAGACAGAATTTGAAGGCAGCTCGGGACAGGCAGAAAAGCTATGCAGATTTGAAGAGAGTACACAAATAATTCCATATTGAGGATCATGTTTACTTGAGAGTGAGACCAAGGAAGAGCTCCATGAAGTTGGGAAATTGTGCCAAGATGGCACCCATATATCGTGGACCATTTGAAGTCCTTGATAGAATAGGACAAGTTGCATATAGGATTGCATTACCTGCTAACATGAAAGCTCATAATGTTTTCCATGTCTCCTTGCTTAAGAAACATGTACATGATCCTAATCACATCATTGATTGGATGTGATACAGGTGGAACAAGAGGGAGAATTCCAAGTGGAGCTTATATGCATCCTCGACAGGAAGGTTACATTACTCCTGAGGCGAGCCATTAGACAGGTAAAGGTGTAATGGTGTTAGGAACCCATGTCTTTACTTTGTTAGTATGTTGTTGTTGGATGCATATGCTTTGTAATTCGTCCCGTGGTATTTGTTGATCAATATTTTGTGTTATTGTTGTTGGCGCATATGCTTTGTAAGTCGCCCGTAGTATTGTTGATCCATAGTTTGTAACGGCCCATGGTTTTGACCCATAGTATTGGCGCCTAGAATTAGTGTATAAGTGTATGTTGAGACCTATGAAGGCACCGTGAAGTTATTTGTATTGAGCTTGCTCATAGGAGGTTGCCCCCTCGAAGTGGCCTGTGATCAATATAAAAGTGATTCTGAGTTCTGTCATTTCTGCTATTTAGCATATTCGTATTAATTAATTGTTGCAGGTGCATCACATCTGGTATCATAGCACTTTCTTGGGCTCGCTGGGTGAAATTTCTGCCAAATTTTTTTTCGCATCTATTGCAGGTTCAAATTTTGGAATAATCCCTATCTGCTTAACTGTGGGAAGTACTTGGGAATAAGCCCTAAAACTCATTGTGAGGAGTACCACAGGAACCCTGAAGTAGCTGGCCCATTGAGAGGACTTGCCAGCAAAAAGGGCAACGACCCCTACCTGATTGACTAGTTCCCACCCGTGAGGTAAACCAAGAGCTGTCGTTTGTGGCAAAGCGATTACCAGTTTTACCTGAGCCATGGAGTGAGGGGTACTGCCCCAATACGCAAGCCGTTAGACAGCATTGGTGGCCGAGTGAAACCCCTGAACTGTTAGGAAGCCACACATACCTCGGGTCCATATCTACTTTCAGCTGAACTATTGTCGATCACTACTGCGCCGTTTCAGATCCATTTTGCAATCCATTCCAGATCCAGCCGTTTTCAATCCATTCGGCGTTGTTCCAGATCCCTTTCGAGCCATAGCTGCTCCAGTCAAAAAAAAAAAAAGTATAACATTCAGTTTTTTGTCCATATCTCCCTTGTTTTCATTATGTTTCCCTTGAAATTTTCGGGGAACCCCTGTCATCCCATTCTGCATATTTCATTCCTGAGGACCCTATCCCCAATTCCCCTTCCCAAATCCCGAAAGGCCACATTTGTCTATTTTTAGGTTTTGCCACAACTTCCTCAGATTTCACCCAATCACCTTCAAATTTTACCACAGAGTTCCTCTCTGAATTCTGCTTCTTTGTCCCCCTCTGCCAAATTTTCCCATTCTTTCACCCCGCTTCTAAAATCCTCATTTTTTGCTTCCCTGTCTATTCGACAGTGTCCAAAACCTAGTCAAACCCCAATTACCCTTCAGATTTTTTCCCAAGTCCAAATTTTCCCTTACTAAAGCAGTTTCTATTTTTATTTTCCTACCCAGTCAAAAAAAAAAGACATGGGTTCCTAACATCTCCATCATCTAGATCTTGTCATGCAACTTTTCTCTGACCATCATCTCCATGCCAAGCAGTCTAAATGTGTTTTTGGACAGAAAGAAGTTGAGTATCTCGGGCACATTATCTCAGCACAAGGGGTTCGCATGGATCCTACCAAAATCGATGCCATGAACAATTGGCCGCATCCTCAGACACTCAAGAGCCTTCGTGTTTTTTGGGGGTTGACTGGCTACTACCGCAAGTTTGTCAAGGATTATGGGAAGATTGCAGCTCCATTAACTGCTCTATTGAAAAAGGATGCTTTTACATGGACACCTGCTGCTCAGTGTGCATTTGAGAAACTAAAACAAGCTATGTGTACTACACCTGTGCTAGCTATGCCCGATTTTTCCAAGCCCTTCACTATTGAGAGTGATGCTTGCGGCAATGGACTTGGTGCTGTTATCCTTCAAGATGAACACCCCATTGCGTTCACCAAAAAAGCCCTTTCAAGTAAGAATTTAGCTGCCTCTACCTATGAGAAGGAAATGATGGCTATTTTGCATGCAGTACAGAAGTGGCGCCCATACCTATTAGGGAATCATTTCTGCATCAAGACTGATCACCAGAGTCTGAAATATTTCTTGGACCAGCGTGTCTCCTCCCCGGCACAACAGAAATGGGTTAGCAAACTCATGGGTTATGACTATGAGATCACTTACAAGAAGGGTAAAGACAATATTGTGGCAGATGCTCTTTCTCGCACATTTGATGCCCAAGGTTCTCTTTCAGCTATTTCTATGTCTGTTCCAAATTGGTTGCAATCTGTTCAACAGGGTTATGTCAATGACTCTTCCTTATCTCAAATCATCCAACGCTTGACCAACAAACCTTCTGTTGTACCACATTACTCTTGGGATGGTGCTTCTCTGCGATACAAGGGTCGTTTGGTGCTTCCCCAGAGCACAGATCTTCAACAGGCTGTCTTCTATGAACTCCATGCTTCTCCATCGGCAGGGCACTCTGGGTTACTCAAAACGTATGAACGAGCACGGCGTAACTTCTTTTGGTTGGCAGGGCATGAAAAGGACAATTCAACAGATGGTGGCCAAATGTGATACCTACCAGCGCAATAAGGGTGAAACAACACTCCTTCCAGGATTGCTTGAACCCTTGCCCATACCTACACGGATTTGGACAGATATTTCTATGGATTTCATTGAAGGGCTCCCTAAATCTGGCAAGAAGACAGTGATTCTCATTGTGGTTGATCACCTCTCCAAATATAGTCATTTTTGCGCTCTCATCCATCCCTATACAGCCTCCTCCGTCGCTCAAATTTTCCTGGACCAAATCTTCCGTCTTCATGGCATCCCTTCTTCCATTGTCTCGGATTGTGATGCGACTTTCACCAGTCATTTTTGGACAGAACTATTTCGCCACACTGGCACCAAACTGAAGATGAGTTCAGGGTATCACCCACAAATAGATGGTCAGACTGAAATTATCAATAAATGCTTGGAAACTTATCTTAGTTGCTTCACCTCGGAACAACAACATCAGTGGGCAAAGTGGCTTCCTCTCGCTGAATGGTGGTACAATACCTCTTACCACACCGCCTCTAAAATGACCCCATATGAAGCAGTCTATGGTCAGGCACCTCCAGCTCTTCTTCCATACACCCCCAACAGTTCACCAGTTCAGGAAGTTGACACGGTCCTTCGAAACCGCGATCAGATTCTTCACATTTTGCGGGACAATCTTCACATGGCAAGAAATCGCATGAAGCAACAAGCTGATTAGCACCGTTCTGAGCGCACTTTTCAAGTCGGAAATATGGTTTTTCTTCGTCTCCAGCCATACAAACAATCCTCCTTGAAACTCAAAGGGCGTCATAAGCTCGCTCCAAAGTTCTATGGGCCATATCGGATTCTTCAGAAGATTGGGTCCGTTGCTTATAAATTGGAACTTCCTCCTTCTTCCCGCATTCATCCAGTCTTTCATGTCTCTTGTCTGAAGAAAGTTCTTGGCACCAACATCAGTGGACAAACGATTTTACCCAAACTGGATAATGAAGGATCCATCCTTTTGGATCCAGAGGCCATCCTCAATCGGCGCACGCATCATCTTCGCTCTCACTCTATCACAGAGGTCTTAATTCAGTGGCACGGCATGCAACTAGAGGATGCTACATGGGAACCACTCCTTCAGATTCAACAACAATTTCCACATCTAAATCTTTGAGGACAAAGCTTTTTTTTAAGGGGGAGGGGATGTTAGGAACCCATGTCTTTACTTTGTTAGTATGTTGTTGTTGGATGCATATGCTTTGTAATTCGTCCCGTAGTATTTGTTGATCAATAGTTTGTGTTATTGTTGTGGCGCATATGCTTTGTAAGTCGCCCGTAGTATTGTTGATCCATAGTTTGTAACGACCCATGGTTTTGACCCATAGTATTGGCGCCTAGAATTAGTATATAAGTGTGTTTTGAGACCTATGAAGGCACCGTGAAGTTATTTGTATTGAGCTTGCTCATAGGAGGTTGCCCCCTCGAAGTGGCCTGTGATCAATATAAAAGTGAGTCTGAGTTCTGTCATTTCTGCTATTTCGCATATTCGTATTAATTAATTGTTGCAGGTGCATCACAAATGGAAGCACCTTAGTCCAGAGGAGGTGACCTGGGAAATGGAGGATGCCATGAAGGAGGCATTCCCATTTTTGTTTAGTTTTGAGAACACCAAGGACGATGTTGTTCTAAGGGGGAGGGAGTTGTAATACCCCTACCCCGCCTTAGTAATTATTGGCCTCAATGTAAATATTTTGTTTGTGCAATGTGTGTCGACCCCAGTGTGGATCTCAAGGCCAAGGCCCCACTAGTGGATGATTAAGGTTTTCTTTCATAGGCAAATATTTGACAGTGAAACTATGCATGTGCTATTAAGCCATGAAATTTTGTAATGGATGCAAATGTTTAATATTGCAATGAAAATACCCAAAGTTGGATAAGTGAGGCAGCTAACGAGAAGGGAGCAAAGGTATCCACTAGGGATAGCTAAGGGGCTTGTGGGATGGTGACCCATGCTGCCACTCGGGAAAGAGTAATAGATTTGATTCCTTGTACGAGTACGGATTTGGTTACAGAACGTGGAGAAGGAAAGCCGACGAAGGATATTCGCAAGGGATAAAAACGACATTGAGATATGAGAAGGGGGTTCGTCGTTGGTTGGGGATTCATTTTTTAGTTGTTTTTTCATTGTTTCGGGTTCAGGAGGTTGGTTCGGTTTGTTCAATTACAGAGTGGTATCAATCCTGAAAGGGAGCAGGCCACGAGATAGAGGAAGTAGACACGATCTCCTGTGAGAGCCAAAGTAGTGAAGTTGAATGCCATAGGAATCCTTTGCGTATGCATTATCTTTGAGTAGAACCCAGAATACGACTCGAAGGGGATTACAGTGCAAAAATAACTTGAGGAAGATGTGTGAAGCCTAAAATCCCCAAGCAGAAAGTCAAGTTGCGGGACAAAGCTTAGTTTGTGACCCTGTGATGAACCAGCTTGTTTAAGCAGATGTAAAAGATAGGGTTTAGGGTTGATATGCTTAACAAACCCAATGAAGGATGTAATCTCGTAGAGCTAGTGATTGGAATTTCTTATGCCTACCCTAAATAGAACTGGAAGGGAAGGGGCCTTTAGGGACTATGTAGCAGAGAAGAGGGCCTTCCTTGATAAACCCAACTGTAGGTTGGCTTAGCATTGAAGTGGATCTTGATTGTTAGAGATCCTACCTACCCCTCCTTAGTGGATACACAGCCCAACTCGGGGGTGGTATCTCAGCTGAAAGAGTATAGGCTGGACAGAGACCTAAGGTTGGGTGGAACGTTTCTCTCACTTAGCCAGTTGCGGGGCAACTTCAAGATACAAAGATAAGTGTTCTGTGGAATGAATGAGGTTATTCCATGTTATTATTATTACGATGTTTTCTTAAACTTTTGAATGAATGTTATGTGAATGTGAGTAATAGTTAGGCCATCTGTAAGCCCGAGTGGAAGGCTGAGTGCTGGTTGAATGCTTCATTCGGTTGCATGAGTTTAATGCATTGCTAATTTTACATGTGTTAGATGTATGGTTAGCCTTAGCTTCATTTATTATATGTATTTTGTTATGATATTTCACCTTGTAATGAGCCGTTTAACCTCACTTGGCCATGGGGAGATGTTTGTATGGCTTGGGGTATTTAGAAACCTCTCTATGAGTTAGAGGAAAGATGGGGTTATGGCAGGGAACATGTAGAGACCTGTTGAAGGATGGAAGGCACCTTAGAGGACTTTAGACAAGAAATTCAGAAGGTAAAATGAGGATTTTAGGTACCTCAGTTGGGATGGAGGATTGTACCATTGGATAGAGATTCCCAAGAGCTTTCCAATGGTACTGACCTTGCCTCATTTGGACCTAGGATGAGAAAGTTATGACCCTTGGAAGTAGCTTTGGGAAACTTACTAGATAAGGGGTTTGAGCATGACCCTTTCCGCATCCGCAATGTGGATTGCGGATTGCGGAAGGCTGTTTGGAGGAGAAGTTAGATTTCCGCAATGCGTATTGTGGATTGCGGAAGGTCATTTGGCAGAGAATTTATATTTCCGCAATGCGGATTGTGGATTGCGAAAGGTCGTTTGGAGGAGAAGTTAGATTTTCGTAATGCGTATTGTGGATTGCGGAAGGTCATTTGGAAGAGAAGTTATATTTATGCAATGCGGATTGTGGATTGCGGAAGGTCGTTTGATGGATAAGTTATATTTCCACGTCTGCAATGTGGATTGCGGATTGCGTAAATTCGTTTGGTGGAGAAGTTGGATTTCCACATTTTCACATCCGCAATGTGGATTGCGGATAATGGAAGTTCGTTTGGTGGAGAAGTTGGATTTTCGCATTTCCGCATTCGCATCCACAATGCGAATTGTAGAAGGACGTTTGGAACGGTAACAATAACTTGCAGTTCCGCATCTCCAAATATCGCACGTGCGGATTGCGGAATGCGGATTGTGGAATGCGGGTTGCGGTTTGCGGATCGCAATTGCGGATTGTGGGTTGCGGATTGCAGAATGAAATTGAAGATCACAGATTATGGATTGCGGATTGCGGGTTGTGGATTGTGGATCACAATTGTGGATTGCGAATTGCGGATCAACGACGATTGCGGCCATGTGTAGTTTTGGATGTAAAGAAGAAAAAAAAGTAATGAAGGATCTTCGGTGGCTTTTGAAGGCCACAAGGGAGGTCCGGGGACATTACACTGTCGATCAAAACAAGACGACTTTCATCTGCTCGTGGGGTACGTTCACGTATCAAAAACTCCCTTTTGGCCTTAAAATGTTGGTGCTATATTCCATCGGGCTATGTCGTACGCTTTCCACGACGCGAAGGATTTTGTGAAACCTTACTTAAACGATATCTCGGCTCATTCGAATCATCAAGACTTCCACATTGATCATATGATGACTGTATTCCTTAGGTGTCGATGGTATAATATCCATTTAAATCCTCACAAGTGCATATTTTGTGTCGAGTCTGGACACTTGTTAGGCTTCATCATTTCAAAATATGGGATCCTCATCGATCCCCTCAAGGTGGAATACATTGTTTCTTTACCACCACCAACGGATATACCGTAAATTCAAATTTTGTAGGGTCAGGCAAACCACTTAAGGAGTTTCGTGTGCAATTTAGCAGGAAAGACACAGGATACATGTGGTTGCTCAATAAGGACATCCCTTTTATTTGGTATGATTATGCTCAGTAGTTCTTTGAAAACCTGAAGCATGCTATCACCCATGCACCTGTGTTACAACCTCCCAATTACACCAAGGATTATATCCTTTATCTTGTTGCTTCCACTTCTAATATTGCTATGGTTTTGGTTCAGGAAGATAGTAACGCCCAGGAGCATGTGATTTACTACCTCAGTAAGGGTCTCATTGACTCTAAAACCTAGTATTCACATGTTGAGAAGCTAACTCTCACAGTAGTCATTTTTTTCCAAAAGTTTCGTCATTATATCATCCTCTGCACTACCACCATCATCACTGACTCTAACCTCATGTACCACGTTCTTATGCGCCAGGTACTAGGGGGAGAATATCCACATTGGATTGTGATTCTTCAGGGATTCGATCTCCAGTTTGAGAAGGATAAATCAAAGAAGTCTTTGGTTTTCGCAGAATTTATTTTTTATCTTACCTGTATTGATCAGGAAATTGAGCCCATGGAATCTCTCCCCAATGAGTCCTTGTTTCTAATCAGTACTTCTGACCCATGGTGTGGAGACATCACATTGTATCTCCATACCCAACGTTTGGGTCCTCAACTATATCGTGATGAATGCCATCATGTGTGTCATCGCGCAAAGTATTACCTCATCATTGCTGACACGTTGTATAGTCGTGGTGTCGATTCTATCCTCCAAGATTGGTTAACTCATGAGGAGGCCGAACATGTACTGAATGATTGTCACTTGGGGGCATGTGGCGGTCATCTTTCTGGGATGGCTACAACCAAGAAAATCCTACGCGTTGGATACTATTGGCCTTCCATATTCAAATATTGTATTGAAGCAGTCAAGAAGTGTCCTCCTTGCCGGCTTCTTCATCACAAAAAGCGCTCACATCCCTCCCCATTACATCCATTTATCGCCGTTGGTCCCTTTTCCAAATGGGGCATCGAATTCATGCACTATAATCCTACCTCGGTCTGGGGGCATGGTTATGTTATTGTCGCAGTAGACTACTTCACCAAATGGGCTGAAGATATTCCTACGTACAAATAAGACGTTGCAATTGCCACACTATTTATGTTCAATCATATCATTGCGCGATTCAGAGTCACTAAAGCCATCATCACTAACCATGGATCAGATTTCCAAAACAAGATGGTGGATGATTTAAGCGCCATAATGGGTTTTTGACATGAGAAATCAACTCCTTACTACCCTCAATCGAATGGACAAGTAGAGGCCATTAACAAGTTCTTAAAAACCATGATTCAGCGTATGGTATGGACACATAATTCCAACTGGCATACCATGATTTTTTCAGTCATATGAGCAGACAGGACTTTCATCAAAATTGCCACTAGCTTCACACCTTTTCAATTGATCTATGGACTAGAGGCAATACTTAGTATAGAGTGTGAGATTTAGTCACTAAAACTCGCTATTGAACTCTTACCCAACACCACCGCTAAGGAAGAACGTTTTCTATACTTGGAAAAACTGGATGAAACCCGTCGTGATGCAACTCTGGATTGACGAAGCTCATAAGAAGCGCATCAAGGCCTAGTATGACAAGTCAATCAAACCTCATATCTTCAACGAGGGATATTTGGTCCTCACTTACGACCAAAAACATGATAAGTTGGGGGCAGGTAAACTTGAGTCCATGTGGCACGGTCCATATGTGGTTAAGCGTGTGTTGGAAAAAGGAGCATATGAACTTTAGGATTACGATGTAATATATTTGGGAGAGCCTCGCAATGAGCTCTACCTAAATTGGTACTATGCCTAAGTCATTTACGTATTATTACTTTGTATATGTTGTACATGATGTATGTTTTTTTTGGTGTGACAACTTATTTTTAGTGTATTAGGATCTTATCATTCCACCTATACCATGTTCTGCCTAGATGTGCAGATGGAAATGTGTTTTGGATTCACAGACGACGCTAGCCAACACACCCGTAACCTTGCTTTGGCCGCTTGGGTACTCTATTCCCCTACCGGTGAACTGATTAGTTCAGGAGGAACTTGCTTAGGGTTTACGACCAATAATGTCGCTGAGTATCACGCGGTAACTAGATTATTGAATGAATCTTATTCCATGGGTGTGGACCATCTTGTCATCTAACTTGATTCACAACTAGTGGTATCCCATATTAACTGAGTCTACTCTATCTGCGATCCCATGTTGCTCTACCTATTCCAGCGAGTACGTATCTTGGAGAGGTCCTTTGAGTCAATTCAATACCTACATATTCCGAGAGACATGGACAATGTTGTTGATTCCCTAGCTAATTTTATATTAGATTGGCACATTGCACATTCATAATAATTTCTATCAAAGATGCATAAACTGACACAACATGTAAAATACTCATAGTATGTAAGAAAACATCCATAAGATCCTCAATCATCATAGAACACATAATGTATAAAAACACAACATAGTGTTTTTATATATATAATCATCATGGAAAAAAATGTGGTACCGATACAAAATCTGAAGCACAGAGGCTTTGAGTAGGTCCTAGCTACAAAAATCAGAATCCCAAAGCTTTAAGTACATACACATCACACATGATTTATCCCCGTGGACGCTCATGATAGCAGATGATGGCACTAGCTACTCTGCGGAGCATTGGACCAAAGAGTGTCAAGAATCCAGTAGTCTGACGCCGGTAGCGACGAGGTAGGTCATCTATAGATACATCGGGTATTTCCAATGTCAATCTCTGTAGGTTCTCCTCCAGCTCGCTCAACTCCTCTGCTGCATCCTGATGAGCAGCCACTATATCGCGTACCACCCGTCTCCTTTTGATTACAGAAGCACCTATCGGGAGAGACGGACCAACATCTACATCAAACAAGTGTGAACTATCAGTACTACCAAAAAAAATCAAAAAATTGTAAAATGCAAAAACACAAGGAGAGTTTCGTTCTTAACTAGGTCTCCCCATTGCTCACCCTCAGGAAGGGCCAAGTCTAGGTCTCCTCTAAAATTTGTACCCACGTGCACATAATCCTCTATCATGAGGAGTTTCCCCCGTAACCACCTAAAGAAGGTGGGACCAAAGCTGATTATGGGACCCCCGCCTCCATGGTAGGCCATGACCTCAGACCACTTAACCATGTGAGGATCTCATGGATCGAGTTCCTCTAGCTCAACCTATGGCCTCAACAATGGGACCCGTTCCAAGAAGAACGAGGCCACGAGGGACCCATATACAAACTATTTCATCTCACCCCGATGACATTTGGTTAGTTGTTCCCTAACATTGGTGAGGATCCCCTCACACCAATTCAAGACAGTAGCTGCCATGCACTCGATGGCGTATAACATATGGGCCTTAGTGGCATGATGAGAATCCATGTTTCCCGCCACCCGCTCTATGGTGAAGAGTACTGTGCGCAAGGGTCGATCTATGACATTCTTGATGGGAATCTTCCCATCAAGCATTTGCGTCCCTGGCATGCAAAATTGAGCCACAAAGCTATCAGTAGACTGGTCACTACCCCGCGGACCGAATAGTGAAATCGGGGCTCCCCTCCTGGACAACCCCATCAAAAAATCAACATCCTCCACATCCAAAGTAAGAACGTGGGAACTTTCATGGAAGTGTTGTTGATTTGGATCCCACAATCTGATCAGGTAATCCAGTAATTGTACCTGGGCCCTCATGCCCTGTATGTGAAAGAACTTTAAAAATCCACATTGTTGCAATGCATTCATTGAATTTGGGACATTTTCCGCTTGGGAATCTTCCATTTCGTGCTCTCTTTCATTCCATTGGACCATAGTGTGAGTCAAAACCTAAATGAACATCAAAATTATGCATATTATAACCTTTCGCAAGCATTGGATTGGGATTCTTTGGCCATATTTTTTATTTTTTCATGTGGATATGTGCCGACGCACCCCACCTTTGCGAATAGTGCGTCGACAACACACTTTCTCCATGCGAGAAGCACTTCAAGGAGCCCTCGACGCACTTCCCGCAAGGGGAAAGTTCGTCACCCAAGGTGCGCTCAATCCCATCTTTTACAAGCCAAAAAACCCTAAAAATTAACCAAAAAACATAAAACTAATCCACTAGAAATGTAGATAGCGGGGTTTAGGCCTACCCGTCGCTGATGTGGCGAAGAATAGATGACGTTTGAAAATCGGCTCCAAAGGGGTGTTTTTACTATGTCCAATTTGGTAAAAAAACATTTGTAACTATTACTTACTATTCGACTTTTATTAAATAAAATGGAATATTCCCTTTTTAATCTTTCTTTTATGGGTCATTTTTTCTATAGTTGGTAATCTCTTTATGTCTAAACACCTTATTGTCATTTCTGACTTAGTTTTTGGAGTTCGCAAATGAAGTGAAGCAGTGTTCTGACTTTATTGGTAACCATCGTTGACGTTTCATACTTTTTACCAAGTGTGAGTAAGTCATCGAGCATTTTTTATGCTATTATCCCGCTCATTAAAATCAAATATTAATGGCATCGATCTTACTTTTGTCCTTTCTCGTGCTCGTAAAACTATGAGAATAAGTCACTGAGTTACATTTTATCACTTTTTTGGGCTCATAAAACTCCCACGAAAAAGGAACCCCTCGGAGTTCCTCTTTAATATCTTTTCAGACTCCCTAAATATGAAAATATCGCCAAGTGGACTTGGTTCTTTCACGCCTGTTAAAGTATTTGGAAGGCCATCTTCATGGTGATAATTTGCCCGAACCAGGAGGAATATTTACGAAAAAGGAACACTACGATTAATCATTACTGGAAGAGTTCTCTCTCATGTTGTTTTATCGTTTTTCGGATGAGGAGACTAAATTTTACGAAAAAGAACCCTTTGGAGTCTTCTTTAGTTCTTTTCAGACTCTCTAAACATGAAATGATGATGATTTTTCCTTCTCTGAACTCATTAAAATCTGACATTGAAGGGCCCGTTTTGGGACAAACCCCTCCTATCTCAAGTTAATAAAACATACGAGATCATACTCGTCCGAAGGATGAGTTATACCAAGCATATGTTACCCTCCTCAAGATCGTTAAAAAACAAAAGAGGTACTCATCGATCATGATGGGGATAAGGAAAGAGATTGTGTTTCATTGTAATTATGGCAGTACTTAGTCACTCTTGAACATGGCAATTGTTTTCATATGCATCCAACACTTGGGTAATTTGCTTGTCTTCGAGTCCCACCAATTCCATGAGTCATTACACTCCTTTGAGTCATTCAAAGAATGATTCCATCATCAGTTTCATGTGGGTTCAGTGTCATTCTCGTCATGTCAATGTTTCCAATTCATGCCATTCCCATGTTCAAGAGACGTATGTTCGTCGAATTCAATCTCTACAGTTATTCTACCTTATATTATGTCGATCATTCCTCAGTAAGTCTCAAGTGTCACTCTACAGTATGATCTACTCCAAAACATTTTCGATCATATTTCATGTCGATGATGGGGGAAACATCATGGCCCTCCTTCGACTGGTTTATCCTTTTCGACTTCAACACATCATCTAAGGATTAAACCTAGAAACCAATCAAGTACCTTGGGCCTACATTCCTTAATGGAAGGTTACCTCGCTTTCAACAGTAAGTTCATATCATTGGATTTTGATTGAATTATTCCACTGATTTTTTGACCTCATATCATTGATTCACATTCAATGGTATGTATTGTGATACCTTGGGGATCATTGACATCAATGGTGATTTCCCTCGTGCTTGTTAACAGTATACATCAATGACCAGTAATCAAGTGGTTTCTACCATGTTCGACTTCAAGACATTGTAATCACATGGTTATAATTGTATCATTGCGGGTTCGGCTTGAAGACCCTGGGTTAAGTCATAAATATCACCCAGGTTGCGATGGATATTGTTTGAGTCATATTACATGGATCCACTTTTTTATTGGTCGTGGTTGTGTTATCATATCATCATGGATCTACGATTGTGTCTAGTATCTATGATTGTGTTTAGTCGGTCTTTAATCCCATGGATCTACAATGTATTGGTCGGTAGCCATGTTATGAGTTAGTTTGAGACATGTATCTCAAAGTTTATTGTGCTGCAGAAGATCTTTGTTCGTCACTCCAACCGACAATATTTACTTCGATTTTTCCCAATTACAAACCATCTCACCTACCTTATTTTGCTAGCTTCATGCTTTGGGGGGCATTCTGTTACACCAAAATCTCATCACCATGACTAATGTGTCATCTATATGCCCCGATCCCTAAAGTACCTGAGCTAAAACAATGAAAGAGAAGTTTTTATCATTCCTCTTTAACATCCTATTTTCACTCGGATGTGCCATGCTTCCTAGCAAGGTGCGTCAGGTCTAAGGTGACGCACTCTGCAACTTATACGAGTGTGTCGATGACGTAGGCTACTCTTGTACAAGGTGCATTGATCACTATCTAGCGCATGTTTCCCTTTTGCAAGGTGCGTAAAAATTGGTTAAAATGGAAAAAGAGAAGCTTCGAGCAACTTCTCGAAGCTTGGATGGCGTGGAGACTTATCCCTACTTACCTGGGAAGGTGGCAGTCGATCCCCTTACCTAGTGGGATGATCCCTTAAGCCTCTCCCCTAAATCCTCAACCTCTCTTATCCCTTTATCTCTATATATGTGAAACCCCTCTCCATTTTCAAGGGAGGAAGGATAGAGTACTCTTATGCTGGTGGAATTTATCGAGGTGATCCTATTTCATCCATTAGGAGGCTAGGAATTCAATCTTGGAGGATAGGATTGTTAAAAGGAGGTTATGACGTCAAAGCTTTGGTTGTAACATCTCTCCCTATGTATTTATTATCATTACATTTAATAAAATTTATTTCCATAAATGTTATTGTGTTAATGATATTTAGGATTTTCCTCTTTGACTGTTAATCTAGATCAATTCATGTCCATATGATTTTACCACTTGTTTGTTTCCACCTGCTTTGCTTAGTTTTGCAGCTAAAGATCTGAAGACTTGGAGCTTGGAACAACAAGGAGAAATAAATTTCACAATTAAGGGAATCCATCCATCTCTTTATTTGTTTTGCATTTCAATTGATATAGGAAAGATACTCGTGTTATGTACTCATTTGCTCTAGACCTAAACCATTTAGGCTAGGGAGATCTATTTGAGTCCGCTCATACAGATTGTTCGTAAACAATATTATTCTTTGATGATCAAGGTTGATAATGTTACATGATTAATGAAGTAAAATTTGGTAAAAATGTATGATACTGATTCACCCCCCCATCTCAGTATCACTATGTGTTACAACAATTGGTATCAGAGCAAGTTTCCTTTAGACAGTTTCACCACTGGAAGGAAGATCCCTAGGACTTATGGATTATCAGTTGGGTTCATGCATTGACAAAGCTCCATTATTTGATGAGATAAATTATGTAGTATGGAGCATAAAGATGAAAACATTTTTTATGGCAATGGGATTTGATGTTTGGAACTCACTTGTTTCGGGTTACACCACTCCAAAGAGACCACCACAATCCGCAACCAAAAAGAAGTTAAAGAAGAAAAATATGATGGAAATGGATTCCATCCTGGATGGATTATTTTATTATGTGAAAGAAAAAATAGGAAAATATTCATAAACTAAAGAGTTATGGGATAACTTACAAAATCTCTACATGGTTGAAAAGGTCATTGAAACAAATGAAGCAGACCCTGACACAGATGATGAGAGAACAATAAATGCTTCTGAAGATAAAGAAGATTATTAAATTGAAGGAGAAGCAGATCTTGAAGGAGAACTCATAAGTGCTCTAAGTGAACTAAGTAAATCTGAAAGGAAGAACTAGCCACTAAGGGAACAACTGCAAAAGAATCAATAGGAAAATCACGAAAACACCAAAGAGGCTGAAAAGACTATTATTGGTCTAAAAGCACAAATTGAAAAGACACAACAAACCTTGACAAACTTAATTAGAGGAAAAGGAAAAAATATGCAAGAATCAAGAAGATGAAATTATCTCCCTAAGAAAGGATTTAGAAGAAAAGGATACCCAACTAATCACAAACTTGGAAAATGCTATGATTCAAAAGGAAGAGAAAAGAAAAGTTGAAAAAAGGTTGACAAGGAAACTAGAAGAAATTCATAAGAACCATGAAGAAGCTAAAAATATCATTGTTGGTCTAAAAGGTCAAATAGTAGAGGCCAAGAAAACTGAAGAATGTCTAACAAGTCAAATTCTAGAGAAGAAAGAGTCTTGTCAAAATCAAGATCTTGAGATATTTTTACGAAAAGAAGATTTGGACAAGATAGTTTCCCAATTGGAGACAAACTCAAAGTTAAAAGAGTTCAATGATTCTAAATGGCATTATCAAATGTCAAATATTTCCAATTGATAAGATTGGTATTGGATATGATAAGCGAAAGAGCATTGAAGAAAGTGAAGATTCCAAGCTACCAAAGAAGGAAGTTGAAGAGAAGGCTAAGAGTTATGCAAATGTCCTTAGAAGCTTCCATCAAGGAAAAAACTACTTAGGAAGAAATCATGGTCAACAAGACTCAAAGAATAATGAATACAAAAGAGTTGCACCTCCAAGAAGACCTATTACAAACATGTATGAATATCTCTTTTATGGCGATTGTTTCTCTTGCAACTATTTTGGACAAAAAGCTATAGATTGCAAAGTTTATGGAAGAAACGATTATGGAAATAAAATATTCCACAAGAGTGGAGGTTTTCATGGACCTGTTGATAGAGGTTACAAACAATTTTCTTCCTTGATGGACTACAACACTGAATGTTATAAATGCCACAACCTTGGTCATAAAGCACACAACTGCAAAAGTAACATTACACAATTTTATAGACAAGAACATAAGAAGGTTTGGAGAAGAAAACAAGAAAATAATAAGGAAGAGTGCGAGTTGGTTTTGTATGAAAAAAATAAAGAAAACGGTACCATCAAGAAAGTCTCTAGCTTGCTCAAGGGAGAAGAAGAAAACCGTGACATTTCTCAAACATACATGACTATCAGAACAAGTATTAGTGAAGCAATTGAAGAAGACAATTTTGTAGAAAAGACAAACATAAAAAAATAGCTATTGTCCAAGTCAATCAAGAGGAACAAGGATGTGAGTATCAAATAAAGTGACGATGATTATGTTTTAGAAAATTCTTATATGCTATTCTAAACAACTCAACATATAGACTCCCACTGACAGAAAAACTTGGTTGAGGGGGAGTCTAAGTTGAAGGAAAGGAAGGGATCAACAAATTGTTAGAGTCTAGTATAAAAAGGCTCCCAAAACTCAAAAGCCATAAGGTAGCATGAATAGTCAATGTAACGAATATAAAATAAGATATTAATTGTAGTTACTAATTATTAAGTGAAAGGGTGTAACCCTTCACTACACATGCTCAAGCCTATAAAGGCGAGCTTCATTGTAATTTAATATTCATTTTATCATCTATCGATATCTATTATTATTTACTAAAATGTGGGATTCAGATTGCCTATGGGCCTTTTAAAGAATTTACGAGCGTAATAAGAAGCTTTAGCTTTTATGCTTCAGACAACTTGAAATACCATTTACAAGTGAGAGTGTTAGAACAAATTGATGCATCAAAGTATTTTTCAAATGTTATTGGTACATGCATATTCACACAATTTCAAAAGTTTCTAGTTACATGAAAATGAAAATAACAAAGATTCAACTGAAGAGTTTATCCTTAATAATTTGGTTCAAAACTAATATAACCAAATAGCTAATGTGGATCTTGATAACAACTGTTGAAATGTGATGGTCCAATAAATGAGCATGATTGTGATTCAAGTTTCAATCTCTTATGTCCATAAATCATGAAGAAGAATTGTGACAAAGGAAAATGGTTTCGGTGACAACTCTACAACACCTCTAATTTAGAATTGAGGGTTGATATTGATAATTATTTAAAGGACATCCATGGACATATTTGAAGAAGATTTGTTGCAAGGTTGTTTGTTGACAAATTAAAGGCGGATCTGAACATCTAGCATAGCCACAAGAGAATAAGAGAATCATCATAATAAGAAACTTACAAATGATGATGAAGAACACCGTCAAATAAAAGAATATGATGAAATTGGGCAAACACCCCCATGTCAATTGATTGAAGAAGAAAAAACATATGTTCTTTTGAAAACTCATGATTATTTTAAATTTGTTGATACTTTTGGTTCTACAAGTTTAGCTTAAACATGACCCTAAAGGTCATGAAAATGTTGATACACAAGCTGAAAATGATTAAAGAATAATTGAAGTCCAAAGGAATAACAAACCTGCAGCTACTTCAAAGACTACTTTTTAGGACAAATTTGAGAAGCATCTTGTCTTATGTCTAGAAATGGAACACTTAAATGTTAAGTGTGACATTTGAAGCAGTCTCATCCTCTTAATAATATTCATGAAAAAAAACCCGTTACCTGTGATTAAGAGACTATAGGAGTATAGCAATAGTAAACCAACAATTTGATAACCTTAAGGGAAGTAGACACACTGAAGAATAAGACCATAGTTGGAGCAAATTGAGACTTCCTTTCTCAAGAAATCAAAGGTTCAAATATTGGAGTACCATGTGCTAAAACTCCAATGAGGTAGATAGAGAACTAGATGAGAACAAAACCAGGACTAGCTATGTTATTAAGGATAATAAGGATCGTGCACAATGCCTGTCATTGTTTGTTTCTCATAAGAAGAGATTGAGAATGTGATAGAATATTGCATATATATAGAAGACATATGAAAATTCACAAATATGCCCACACAACATATGCCCCGCATAGCATATGCCAACAAAATGCCTGTCAGTATTAGAGTATGCATGCCCAGCCAAAAATGCATGCAGCCATGGATGAATATGCCCACCAGTCTTGAGGAAATGCCCGCCAAGATAATAAAATGCATGCTAATCTTGGAATTATGCTTGCATAGCACTCTTAAAATGAATGTAGTCTATTGTAAAATTATTGCAAGCTATTGAAAATGCCCGCAAGCCATTGGAAAAATTCCCGCTAGTTAAAAAAAAGCTCGCCAAGCCTAGTGAAATGTCCACTAAGGTCATCTAAATTTCCTCCAATGTCACTTAAATGCTTTCCAATGCCCTCCAAATTCCCACCAATGCATCGAAAATTCCCGCCAATGCACCTCAATGCTCGTGAGTGCACTTAAAATGCTCGCAAGCTATATGAAGTGGAAAATATAGCTCACAAATATTTTAGAAATTATGTTATGGTCACCATCAGTACTACCGAAAAATAAATTGAAATCATAACTCAACATGTGATGATGTTGAAAGAGGGTGAGAAGATGTCAAGCATGGAGAGATTTCTAAATGACTTGGAAAATGAAACAACAATTATTTCTATCAACGCAAAATAAGCAACCAGGAAACTGTTCTAAAATCGCTGCAAATATTGCATAATATTAAGGATAGTTTGGAAGCTTACTTACATATCCATTTGGTACACAATCCAAGAAAATGTTAGGGAATCTTTGGGGCTATTAGTATGTCAAGTTGGAAGGTGTCTTGTGTACACATTCTAGAGAAGATCCTTGGAGTAGAATTAAAGGTCCTTTAAGGACATTTTGGGTTGCAGATTTGGTATAAAAATCGGAAAAGTTTGGATGTTAATTTTGACCTTGCCTAAGGTTTGCTTGAAGACTATTTCGGCACACTTCCCAATACAGATTTGAAAACCTAATTTACTGTAGCAATAGCTTGTACAAACCAACATAGATCAACTATGTCAGTTTTGTGGCAACATCTAAGGATTTCTCAGGAATAATATAACATATAATCCTTGGTTACATGATGAAATGTAACATTAGTAGGATGACCTCTGAAGATGATTGATTGTGAAAATTTTGATAGCAACAATAAACAAAAAATATGTAGGTTGTTTTCTGAAGAATTATTTAAGAAGAGAGAGAAAGAAGAAGAAGGACATAACACCATGCAAGAGAGAGAGAAAGCAATCAAAGGGGGGTAATTATAAATAGGGAGAGTTACAGGTTGGAGAAGACACAACAAGAAAATGCATCCTTTGTCATTGTTGTCAAAGGGGGAGAGAATAGACAGTAAAAAAAGTGCAAGTCAAGAAGCATGAAGATAAGGGGATTCAACTCAAAGGCATGCAAAGAAGATAGTACATGCAGACACAAGGGGAGCAAGATTATTTTACTAAGTTGTCATCAATGAAAAAGGGGGATATTGTTGAAAATTTGGTTGCCATTAATGTCAACCTTCGTAAAGATTCATGAAGCAAAATATTGAAGCAAGGAGTATGCAGTGATGAAGTGCCATGAGGAAAATTCAAGAAAATGATAAGCAAATCAAGCAAGATGATGAAGTAAACCTTACCAATGGTTGAAGAGTTAAGGTTTGAAGAGAAGCAATAAAGAGTGAAGAGCATTGATGATGTGTCTTGAAGTGATGTCAAAAGTCAAGACATGAAGTGCCATGAATCATGAAACAACGTTAAGGTCTTTTGAAGCAATGAAATGTCAACAATAAGCCCTTGATGAAGTAACCTTGAAGTAATGCTAAGAACGAAGAAAATATTTAAGTCTTAAAGAAAAGATGAAGTATCTTGGTAAAGCCTCAACACTTAGCAACGTTGAAGTGTCAATGCTAGCCTCCAAAAATCAAAGTAAGGTTGTCCCTCTCCCTCTCCTATACACAACGCTAGCAAACACACAAGGAAATGTTGCAAGTCGGCCTACTTGTGAAGGGACATGTCGTCCGTATGTACACCCATATAAATTATCTATTTAAGTGTTGTTTTTGGTGTAAGATTGAAGTAAGGAGTAAGAAAATATAAGGGTGAGTTTTGTAACAGAGAAAGAAAGGTGAATTGCAAAGGATGAAGGCTACATGAGATGTCTATTTGCAGGTTTGACCCTCTTGAAGATGGTAGACTGAAGTGAGTAGGTTCGACCTGAGTAGACTGTATTTTTTGCAGGGAACGAAGGACAATCCAAGGATAGTTTTACACACATTTTGTGGGTAGGATTAATATTATTTGAGGAAAATTTTTGTGATTGGTGAAGCACTGTTTGAGGATTGTTGGGTTTCAAATTCGAAAGAATATCAAAAAAGGAATGTGATTTTGTTTGTTGTATATTCTGGGCATTTTAGTACATGATCCATTGCTTAGGTTTTGAATGTGAGGACTGAATGAGAACTAAGTGTCAAAACTATCAAAGACTATGTATTAAAGTGACAGTTATAGGATTGGTGTAACAATAATTCTTGAAGGTGTGTTGATGGTGTATACAAAAGAGGAGTAGATCCACTACAAGTTTATATAAATATATGATGGTGGTAGGGTGGTGTGCGGGAGAGGATTGGTATCCTCATCCACTTGACAGGTTGTTGCCTGCAG